>OU342567.1:7500-4807500 GCA_910589295.1 Noctua janthe
CTAACCTAACCTAACCTAACCTAACCTAACCTAACCTAACCTAACCTAACCTAACCTAACCTAACCTAACCTAACCTAACCTAACCTAACCTAACCTAACCTAACCTAACCTAACCTAACCTAACCTAACCTAACCTAACCTAACCTAACCTAACCTAACCTAACCTAACCTAACCTAACCTAACCTAACCTAACCTAACCTAACCTAACCTAACCTAACCTAACCTAACCTAACCTAACCTAACCTAACCTAACCTAACCTAACCTAACCTAACCTAACCTAACCTAACCTAACCTAACCTAACCTAACCTAACCTAACCTAACCTAACCTAACCTAACCTAACCTAACCTAACCTAACCTAACCTAACCTAACCTAACCTAACCTAACCTAACCTAACCTAACCTAACCTAACCTAACCTAACCTAACCTAACCTAACCTAACCTAACCTAACCTAACCTAACCTAACCTAACCTAACCTAACCTAACCTAACCTAACCTAACCTAACCTAACCTAACCTAACCTAACCTAACCTAACCTAACCTAACCTAACCTAACCTAACCTAACCTAACCTAACCTAACCTAACCTAACCTAACCTAACCTAACCTAACCTAACCTAACCTAACCTAACCTAACCTAACCTAACCTAACCTAACCTAACCTAACCTAACCTAACCTAACCTAACCTAACCTAACCTAACCTAACCTAACCTAACCTAACCTAACCTAACCTAACCTAACCTAACCTAACCTAACCTAACCTAACCTAACCTAACCTAACCTAACCTAACCTAACCTAACCTAACCTAACCTAACCTAACCTAACCTAACCTAACCTAACCTAACCTAACCTAACCTAACCTAACCTAACCTAACCTAACCTAACCTAACCTAACCTAACCTAACCTAACCTAACCTAACCTAACCTAACCTAACCTAACCTAACCTAACCTAACCTAACCTAACCTAACCTAACCTAACCTAACCTAACCTAACCTAACCTAACCTAACCTAACCTAACCTAACCTAACCTAACCTAACCTAACCTAACCTAACCTAACCTAACCTAACCTAACCTAACCTAACCTAACCTAACCTAACCTAACCTAACCTAACCTAACCTAACCTAACCTAACCTAACCTAACCTAACCTAACCTAACCTAACCTAACCTAACCTAACCTAACCTAACCTAACCTAACCTAACCTAACCTAACCTAACCTAACCTAACCTAACCTAACCTAACCTAACCTAACCTAACCTAACCTAACCTAACCTAACCTAACCTAACCTAACCTAACCTAACCTAACCTAACCTAACCTAACCTAACCTAACCTAACCTAACCTAACCTAACCTAACCTAACCTAACCTAACCTAACCTAACCTAACCTAACCTAACCTAACCTAACCTAACCTAACCTAACCTAACCTAACCTAACCTAACCTAACCTAACCTAACCTAACCTAACCTAACCTAACCTAACCTAACCTAACCTAACCTAACCTAACCTAACCTAACCTAACCTAACCTAACCTAACCTAACCTAACCTAACCACCAATGAGATCAAAATCCTTGGTGTCACCATCGACAAACAGCTAACATTTAACACACACGTCGCAAACGTGTGCAGAAGGGCAGTGGGTATCCACAAACAACTAACCAGGGCTGCAAAGACCAGCTGGGGGCTTCACCCTGAAGTCATAAGAATAATATATGTGGCCACCGTGGAACCAGTCATCCTGTACGCCGCCAGCGTTTGGGCCCCGGCTGTCGATAAGCTGGGCGTCAAGAAGCAGTTGGGAGCAGTCCAGCGCGGTATTGCGCAAAAGCTGTGCAAGGCGTACCGGACAGTCTCCTTAAACTCCGCGCTGGTGCTGGCTGGGATACTACCTCTTGACCTGCGTGTCCGCGAAGCGGCATCGTTATACGAGGCCAGGAGGGGGGTGCCCCAGCTAGCACTTGGCGATAGGAGGGTCGAGCATACTGCCTCGGCAATGGAGGCTCCACACCCTGCGGAGCGCGCTGAGCTAGAACTCGTAAGCCTGGTAGGCCAAGAGCAACTCAATGATGCTAAGAACGAATATGATATTCGTATCTTTACGGACGGGAGCAAGATTGGGGGCAAGGTTGGGGCGGCACTGTCCATGTGGAGCGGTGACGCCGAAACCAAAGCTCTCAAGCTTGCTCTTCCACATTACTCCACCGTCTATCAGGCTGAGCTTCTGGCGATATGCGTCGCAACTAGGGAAATCTTGAAGCACAGTGCGCAATCGTTTGGAATCTTCAGCGACTCCATGGCGGCTCTCCAAACCATCCAGAATCACAACCGTCACCACCCCCTGGCAGTGGAGGCAAGGTCAAACCTCAGATCCCTGTCTATCCAAAACAAGGTAGTCACATTGTTTTGGATCAAAGCTCATGCGGGGTTGGATGGAAATGAGAGGGCTGATGAACTAGCCAAGAGAGCCGCTGAGGGTTCCAAACGAAAACCCGACTACGACTTGGTTCCGGTTTCATACGTCAAGCGATGCATTCGTACGGCAACGCTTGACGAATGGAACCAAAGATACAGCTCCGGAGAAACTGCGTCTGTAACTAGACTATTTTTCCCGGACGCTGTGGCGGCCTACAGGATAATCAGGAAGTGCAAAGTAGACAGCATAACTACTCAAATTATGACGGGGCACGGTGGGTTCTCGGAATACTTGAATCGCTTCAAGTGTAAGGGGAACCCATCGTGCATCTGCGACCCTGAGATTGCTGAAACGGTGCCACATATATTGTTTGACTGTCCCGTCTTTGACAGACAAAGGCTTGAGGCCGAGCACGAACTCGACACCAAACTAAATGCTGAAACCATGTGGCAAATAATGGCAGGAAAAAAGAGACAATTGTTTGTAGAATATTGCGTCAAAATATGTGTAAAGGTAATAGAAAGAAATAAAAGTGCTTAAGCAAAAATGCTTACATAATATTATGTAGAATATTAGTGTCAAGCATTGACCACAGAGGAAATTAAACGTCGAGTAAAGCATAACAAAAGATACATATTTAAGTTGCCCAAATTTAAAGTAAGGTTAAGTAGTCGTAAGAAACATGTATTAAAAATAAGACTAGATATATAAGGTAGCTGTATGAATTAAAACCCACAAAAATGTACTAGAATTAAGAAATAGAATGTATGTCCCAAGGAACATGTTATAGAAATAAGGGTAGATTTAAGATGCCTGTATAAATTAAGAAAACACATGTAATAGTTAAGAAATAGAAATAAGATAGAATAAGAACTACTGTAAGAGAACAATAAAAATGTGGCGTTGTGTTACTCCCTTAAAATAAATATAACAAGAAATAAAGTAATAGAATAGACTAGAAGTAGAAGGGCGTCCTACCCTAAAAGAAAGAAAGATGAACGAAAGCCAGAAAGACAAAGTATGCAGAATGCAAGTACGAGAGGAATAAAAGAGAGAACTGGAATGTACGCGAAAGATTAAAACAGGCTCCGATTATGTTGGAGGTAGCAGGAAAAAAAAAAAAAAAAAAAAAAAAAAAAAAAAAAAAAAAAAAAAACCTAACCTAACCTAACCTAACCTAACCTAACCTAACCTAACCTAACCTAACCTAACCTAACCTAACCTAACCTAACCTAACCTAACCTAACCTAACCTAACCTAACCTAACCTAACCTAACCTAACCTAACCTAACCTAACCTAACCTAACCTAACCTAACCTAACCTAACCTAACCTAACCTAACCTAACCTAACCTAACCTAACCTAACCTAACCTAACCTAACCTAACCTAACCTAACCTAACCTAACCTAACCTAACCTAACCTAACCTAACCTAACCTAACCTTTTTTTTTTTTTTTTTTTTTTTTTTTTTTTTTGACGCTGGGAAAAAATGCATTACGCATACCCTCCCATCGGGGGATGGGGGGGCTATGTGGGACTCCCCGGTGTGACCCGGTATACCCACTAAAACGACCCAGCGGCACTCCCGCTTCGTCCGAGTGGCGGGGGACTGGGAAACCGGCACAGCCTTTACTTCCAGTCCACCGCCGACGAATCCCTGACAAGGCGGGCCCTTCACGTCCCCCCCGTGGGGAGGGACACGGGCCCGGGAATGACCGACGAAGGTGGTGACGGGTGCAATGCGGGCGAAGGCACCCCCGCGCCTGTCGCCCGCCCGTCGCCACCATGAGGAGGGAGAGGACCTCGCCTTCTCCGACCCCTTCTTCGTCTGCGGAGCGGCGCAGCGAGAGGGTCGTCCTCCCGCGCGCGCTCCGCCTCCTCCTTCTGCGAGATTACGTCCTCGCAAAAGGAGGCGACCGCTGCCCAGGCCTCCTCGCTCCCCAGCATGGCGTTGACCACGCCAGGAAGCGAGAGATCCTGTCCGATCACAGCGATCAGACCGCGGCGCAGCTCGGACCAAGCCGGGCACACCTCGAGGGTGTGCTGCGCCGTGTCCTCCGCCGCGCCGCAGTCGTGGCACGCCGGGGTCTCCTCCCTCCCGATCCGGTGCAGGTGCGATCCGAAACAGCCATGGCCGGACAACACCTGCACCAAACGGAACGAGAGGAAACCGTGGGACCGCTCGAGCCAGCTCCGCAGGACCGGACCGAGCGCGTCCAACGTACGGCGGCCAAAGGCGGCGTTGGCGAGGTCCTCCGTCCAGTGGAGGACGATGGCGTCCTTCGCCTCCCGCCGCACGGCCTCCCGCTCTTCGGCAATCGGGCGCTCCCCGAGCGCCTTCCGGCGCGCCGTCCACTCATACACTCTGGCGAGCACCCAAGCCTCCAACTCCCAAGGAGGGGTGCCGGCCAGAGCGCACGCCGCCGAGAAGCCTACGGAGCGGTAGGCCCTCGCCACCCGCAGTGCAATAGCCCTTTGGGGCCTGCGGATGGCGGTCGCATTCTCCCTCCTGTTGAGGGAGTCCGCCCAGATTGGGGCCCCGTAAAGGGCCATGCTCCGCAGAATGCCGGCATACAGGCGCCGGCATTTCGCCTTGGGCCCCCCCAGGTTCGGGAGGAGCCACGAGAGGGCGTCGGCGGTTTTCAACAGGCGCGTCGACAGCCCGCTGAAGTGCGGGCCGAAGCGCCACCTGTCGTCCAGGACCAGGCCCAGGTACTTCATCTGGCCCCGGACCCCTATCCTGACGCCCTCTACGACAATGTGGGCGTCGGGAGGGCAGCGCTGCCGAGGCCCACGAAAGAACACGGCCTCGGTCTTGTGCAGCGCCACCCTCAATCCTAGGCGGCGGATCCTCTCTGCGACCAAGGATCCGCCGGCCGAGGCCAGACAGGCCGCGTCCGCAAAGTTCCTCCCCCGGGCAGTGAGGAGAGTGTCATCCGCGTAGCAGATGACACTCGTGCCCTGGAGGAGCGCTCCCCGCAGGAGCCAGTCGAACCCGATGTTCCAAAGGGGCGGTCCAAGCACCGACCCCTGCGGAACACCGGACTCTGCGCCGTACCGCCTCACCGTGGCCGTCTTGTCCACGAGGAGGACCTCTCGGTCCTCCAAGTAGCTGGCCAGGAGGTTTCGCAGGTATTGGGGCACTCCGTGATACCGGAGCGCCTCCAATATCGTCGAGTGGGGCACGGAGTTGAAGGCGTTGGCAATGTCGAACGACACTGCCAGCACTCCGCCCCCCGCCTCCACCGCCTCCTTCACCTGGCCCTTGAGTAGGGCCAGCGCATCGATCGTCGAACGCCCTCGACGGAAACCGAATTGGGCGTCCGACAGGTCCGGCCCTACCCCCCGCAAAAGGCTATCAAGCCGGGAGGCGACAATCCCCTCGAACAATTTACCGACCTCATCGAGCAGAACGATGGGCCGGTATGCCGAGGGGGAGTCCACCGGGCGTCCCTCCTTTCGGAGGAGGCACAGCTGCCCCTCCTTCCACAGTTTCGGGAACCTCCCAGCCGTTAAGCACGCGCTGAAGAGGTCCCGAAACCTGTCCTCCATTTCGGAGGCGGCGATCGCCACCACCCGTGCGGGGACGCCGTCCGGTCCGGGGGCCGTCTTCTTCGCGCGGAGGCTGAGAACCCCAGCGTAAAACTCCGCCGCCGTCACCGGGGGGACCTCCTCCTCCGGCGAAGCCGACCCTTGCGGGGGATCCATCGTTGGTGGGGCGAAGTCGGTCCTGCGCGGAAACAGGGACTGGACCACCCCATCCAGCAACGCTGGCTCGAGGGTCTCCGTCAGTGGGGGACCACAGGGGCGCAGCTGGTTCCGCGCCGCCTTGTATGGTCTCCCATAAGGATCCCTGTCGAGTTCCTCCAGCATCTCGGCCCTCGCCGAGTCTTTCGCAGCACCCATCGCGGATTTGAGGACCGTCGTCGCCTCTCGGTAAGAGGCGTATAGGCGGTCCTCCTCCGCCTGGACTCGATTTTGGGTGCTGCGCCGTCGGCTCCGCGCGTAGGCCCTTCTGGCCGCCACGCAGGCGGCCCGGAGCCCCGCCAGCTCCTCCGTCCACCAATAGACGGCACGACGGGGAGGCGGACGGCGAGACCGAGGCATGCTGGAGTTGCACACCTCGGTCAGGGACCCCCTGAGCCGGACCGCTGCGGCGTCCACGTCCAGGACCTCGACAGGGGGCGACAGCCAGTCCTGGAGAAAGGCCGCCTCCTTGGCTGCCTCCCGGTCCAGGCGGGTGAGTGCCCACCGTGGGAAGGGAGATTGCCCAGCGCGAGCCATCCCCCCCCCCTGGGTGGAGATGTCGAACCGCACGTATCGGTGGTCCGACAAGGTCTCCACCATCTCCACCCGCCAGCTGACGACGCGGGCGGCTAGGGCGGGGGTGGCAAACGAGACGTCCACCACCGACCCACCCCGTTGCCGCACGCACGTGTGGACCGCCCCCCTGTTGAGGAGGGACACACCGCATGAGGCCGCCCAAAACTCGACGGCGCGTCCCCGGACGTTGCAACCGGCGGCCGGGTTGCCCCAGGCCGCCGACTTGGCGTTCAGGTCGCCCAACACCACGACCAGGCGTGGCGCCGCCCTCCCTACGACTGCGGTGAGGACCTCGAGGAAATCCTCAAAGTCCGAGAGAGGGCGGTTTGGGGAGAAATAGACCCCCACCAGGGCCATGTCCCCCCACGCGGCGGCCACGTATCCCGGTCCCCTCTCTAAGAGCGAGAGGGGAGGGGAGTCTGTGGAAGGCCGCGACACCAACGCCACCGAGCCGTCCCGGTCGCCCAGCCAACGGTCGGGGACCGAGTAAGGCTCGGCGACCACCGCCAAGTCCACCAACCACTCAGCCATGGTCTGCATCAGCAGATCCTGGGCTGCCCTGCAGTGGTTGGTGTTCGCCTGAAGGATGCGATGTTCGACCCTATCCATCAGTCGGACATCGCACCCCCCTCCGCAACCGCCGCAGGAACGACGGTGCTAGCGGCAGCAGCAGGCCCGGTCGGCGCCTGCGCTTTGCCTCGCCTAGGGGGAGGGTTGCAGTTCCTCCCCCTCATAACGTGGCCCGCCAGGCGGCCACTAGCAGCACACACCGCGCAGTGCGGCGTGGCGGCCTTGCAGGCAGCGGCTTTGTGGCCTTCCTTGCCGCAGCGGAGGCACATGTCCGTCCTGTCTATCGCGGACGGACACAGGGGCCGGGTGTGTCCGATGCCGAAGCACCGGAAACACCGCAGAGGCTGGTCGTCGAGTGCCCGGACTGCACCCGAGCTGAACCCGACTTTGAGACGTCCCTTGGCAAGGACGGCTTTGGCAGAGGCGACCGGGCACTCGAGGCGAATGGTGCCCATGCCGCCGCGGCCGGGCCTTATGTCCCGGCCTTGGACCGCCGCGACGCCACAGCCCCCCATCGCTGCGACCGCCGCCACCACCTCCTCCTTGGTGACGGAGTCGTCGAGGCCCATCACCTCTATGGCCGCCGACTTGACCGGTCGGGCCACCTTGGCCGAATCCGCGATGACCTCCTGCAGCTTGGCTGCAAAGAGGTCCGCATGGGCACTCCCCTCTGCCCCCGGGAACTCGAATATTCGAGCCCCGGCTTGGGTCCGCCGGCAAGCCACACTGCCGATCCCAAGTTGGGTGGGATCGGCATTTGCACGCGCCCGCACCAAAATGGACGCGTACGTCTCCCCTCGCCCCGCAGCCTCCGCGGTGAGCGTCACCACGACGGCCGCGGTTTTTGGGGGGACCAGTTGTCCCTTTCCCCTCCCTTTCCCCTTCCCCTTTCCCTTGCCGGTCGTCTGCGACCGGCTGGGAGCGGTGGTGGCGGGGACGACAGGGACCGTCGCCGTCCTTTTGGCTTTGCCCTTCCCCCCACGGACCACTTCCGTCCACTCGTTGGACGGGGTGGTGGAAGGGAGAAGGGCATCTTCCGCCTGAGACGAGGACGGCCCCGGCCCACACCGCCTCTTATCCGCCGCAAGCGGCGGTCGGAGGCGCTTCTCCGGCAAGAGCCGGTCCTCAATTCCTGCCAAGCAGGCTCTTGTGAAGGCCCTCTCCTCCATTACCACCTTGCGGATGATATCCTCAAGGTTGGAGGCGGGGCCCTCTGCCGCATGGCCCGTGTTGGCCTGTTGAGGCGGGGCCGTGGCTTCAGCCAGCTTCTGATGAAGCTGGCTGACCTCCGACTGCAGGCGATCTATCCTCGCCTGCAGTTGTTGCGTCTCGTCGGTGGTCCTGCGCTGGACCAGCTCGGCGACGATACCGCGCATGCTCGCGGCCCTGCATTTTAGGGCCTTTTGAAGGGTCCCCTTCATGTTGGAGGACTTAGAGGCGACCTCTACAATCTCCTCCTCGTCCTCCTCCGCCATTTTTTGCAGCTCGGCCAGGGAGTGGTCCGAGTACAGAACGCGGGACGCACCGTACCCGGACTTGGCCCGGGCAGCGTGCGCCCGCTTCTCCCTGGAAGCCACCCGCTCCTCCAGCTCTTGCTGGAGCTGCGCCCGCCGAGCCAGGTCCAACCGGCGTTGGGCGTCCGCGAGCCCAACGACATGGGTGTCCGCGGCCGCCGTCGGCTTTTTCGCCTTCGACAACCCCGTCGACCCCGAGGCCGAGGAGCCCCCGGACCCACCGCTCATGTGGACCCGCTTCCGCGACCGACAATCGTCCGCATCCGACACACAAATAAGTGAGTCGTTGTCGGACGACTCGTCCGCCCCTCCGAACAAGCTAGCCGCAGATGGCGCGCGGCTAGCCTCTGACGCCTGAGCGTCGGAGTGGCCCTGAGAAGGGCCTTTTGGTTGGCCCTGAGAAGGGCCTTTGGGTTGGCCCTGAGAAGGGCCTTTCGGGTGGCCCTGAGAAGGGCCTTTGGGTTGGCCCTGAGAAGGGCCTTTTTGTTTTAAAAACCGCCCGCAGGCGTCCCTCGTGGGTTTGGACATTCCGACAAATTCGTAGACACAAGACAATAAAATAAAATAGCTACGAAAGCACAGTGCACTTTGGCCAACCCAGTCTGCCACTCCGTTACGGTGGTCAGAACTGGGTCGTTTCCAGGGGACGCGACGTGGACGCAAGCACTGTGGGGTGGTCCCCCAACCTAACCTAACCTAACCTAACCTAACCTAACCTAACCTAACCTAACCTAACCTAACCTAACCTAACCTAACCTAACCTAACCTAACCTAACCTAACCTAACCTAACCTAACCTAACCTAACCTAACCTAACCTAACCTAACCTAACCTAACCTAACCTAACCTAACCTAACCTAACCTAACCTAACCTAACCTTTTTTTTTTTTTTTTTTTTTTTTTTTTGACGCTGGGAAAAAATGCATTACGCATACCCTCCCATCGGGGGATGGGGGGGCTATGTGGGACTCCCCGGTGTGACCCGGTATACCCACTAAAACGACCCAGCGGCACTCCCGCTTCGTCCGAGTGGCGGGGGACTGGGAAACCGGCACAGCCTTTACTTCCAGTCCACCGCCGACGAATTCCTAACAAGGCGGGCCCCTCACGTCCCCCCCGTGGGGAGGGACACGGGCCCGGGAATGACCGACGAAGGTGGTGACGGGTGCAATGCGGGCGAAGGCACCCCCGCGCCTGTCGCCCGCCCGTCGCCACCATCAGGAGGGAGAGGACCTCGCCTTCTCCGACCCCTTCTTCGTCTGCGGAGCGGCGCAGCGAGAGGGTCGTCCTCCCGCGCGCGCTCCGCCTCTCGGACCTCAAAGTCCGGGAGAGGGCGGTTTGGGGAGAAATAGACCCCCACCAGGGCCATGTCCCCCCACGCGGCGGCCACGTATCCCGGTCCCCTCTCTAAGAGCGAGAGGGGAGGGGAGTCTGTGGAAGGCCGCGACACCAACGCCACCAAGCCGTCCCGGTCGCCCAGCCAACGGCCAGGGACCGAGTAAGGCTCGGCGACCACCGCCAAGTCCATCAGTCGGACATCGCTCCCCCCTCCGCAGCCGCCGCAGGAACGACGGTGCTAGCGGCTACAGCAGGCCCGATCGGCGCCTGCGCTTTGCCTCGCTTAGGGGGAGGATTGCAGTTCCTCCCCCTCATAACGTGGCCCGCCAGGCGGCCACTAGCAGCACACACCGCGCAGTGCGGCGTGGCGGCCTTGCAGGCAGCGGCTTTGTGGCCTTCCTTGCCGCAGCGGAGGCACATGTCCGTCCTGTCTACCGCGGACGGACACAGGGGCCGGGTGTGTCCGATGCCGAAGCACCGGAAACACCGCAGAGGCTGGTCCTCGAGTGCCCGGACTGCACCCGAGCTGAACCCGACTATGAGCCGTCCCTTGGCAAGGACGGCTTTGGCAGAGGCGACCGGGCACTCGAGGCGAATGGTGCCCATGCCGCCGCGGCCGGGCCTTATGTCCCGGCCTTGGACCGCCGCGACGCCACAGCCCCCCATCACTGCGACCGCCGCCACCACCTCCTCCTTGGTGACGGAGTCGTCGAGGCCCATCACCTCTAT
Organism: Noctua janthe; assembly: GCA_910589295.1. NCBI lineage: Eukaryota > Metazoa > Arthropoda > Insecta > Lepidoptera > Noctuidae > Noctua > Noctua janthe. Next base: position 18,397 of record OU342567.1, read on the forward strand.
GGCTGCCGACTTGACCGGTCGGGCCACCTTGGCCGAATCCGCGATGACCTCTTGCAGCTTGGCTGCAAAGAGGTCCGCATGGGCACTCCCCTCTTGGCCCGGGAACTCGAATATTCGAGCCCCGGCTTGGGTCCGCCGGCAAGTCACACTGCCGATCCCAAGCTGTGCAGGATCGGCATTTGCACGCGCCCGCACCAAAATTGACGCGTACGTCTCTCCTCGCCCCGCAGCCTCCGCGGTGAGCGTCACCACGACGGCCGCGGTTTTTGGGGGGACTAGCCGTCCCCCTCCCCTCCCCCTTCCCTTCCCCTTTTCCTTGCCGGTCGTCTGCAACCGGCTGGGAGCAGTGGTAGCGGGGACGACAGGGACCGTCGCCGTCTTTTTCGCTTTGCCCTTCCCCTTACGGACCACTTCCGTCCACTCGTTGGACGGGGTGGTGGAAGGGAGAAGGGCGTCTTCCGCCTGAGATGAGGACGGCCCCGGCCCACACTGCCTCTTATCCACCGCAAGCGGCGGTCGGAGGCGCTTCTCTGGCAAGAGCCGGTCCTCTATTCCTGCCAAGCAGGCTCTTGTGAAGGCCCTCTCCTCCATTACTACCTTGCGGATGATATCCTCAAGGTTGGAGGCGGGGCCCTCTGCCGCATGGCCCGTGTTGGCCTGTTGAGGCCGGGCCGTGGCTTCAGCCAGCTTCTGATGAAGCTGGCTGACCTCCGACTGCAGGCGATCTATCCTCGCCTGCAGTTGTTGCGTCTCGTCGGTGGTCTTACGCTGGACCAGCTCCGCGACGATACCGCGCATGCTCGCGGCCCTGCATTTGAGGGCCTTTTGCAAGGTCCCCTTCATGTTGGAGGACTTAGAGGCGACCTCCACAATCTCCTCCTCGTCCTCCTCCGCCATTTTCTCCAGCTCGGCCAGGGAGTGGTCCGAGTAAAGAACGCGGGACGCACCGTACCCGGACTTGGCCCGGGCAGCGTGCGCCCGTTTCTCCCCGGCAACCACCCGCTCCTCCAGCTCTTGCTGGAGCTGTGCCCGCCGAGCCAGGTCCAACCGGCGTTGGGCGTCCGCGAGCCCAACGACATGGGTGTCCGCGGCCACCGTCGGCTGTTTCGCCTTCGACAACCCCGTCGACCCCGAGGCCGAGGAGCCCCCGGACCCACCGCTCATGTGGACCCGCTTCCGCGACCGACAATCGTCCGCATCCGACACACAAATAAGTGAGTCGTTGTCGGACGACTCGTCCGCCCCTCCGAACAAGCTAGCCGCAGATGGCGCGCGGCTAGCCTCTGACGCCTGAGCGTCGGAGTGGCCCTGAGAAGGGCCTTTTGGTTGGCCCTGAGAAGGGCCTTTGGGTTGGCCCTGAGAAGGGCCTTTCGGGTGGCCCTGAGAAGGGCCTTTGGGTTGGCCCTGAGAAGGGCCTTTTTGTTTTAAAAACCGCCCGCAGGCGTCCCTCGTGGGTTTTGACATTCCGACAAATTCGTAGACACAAGACAATAAAATAAAATAGCTACGAAAGCACAGTGCACTTTGGCCAACCCAGTCTGCCACTCCGTTACGGTGGTCAGAACTGGGTCGTTTCCAGGGGACGCGACGTGGACGCAAGCACTGTGGGGTGGTCCCCCAACCTAACCTAACCTAACCTAACCTAACCTAACCTAACCTAACCTAACCTAACCTAACCTAACCTAACCTAACCTAACCTAACCTAACCTAACCTAACCTTTTTTTTTTTTTTTTTTTTTTTTTTTTTTTTTTTTTTGACGCTGGGAAAAAATGCATTACGCATACCCTCCCATCGGGGAATGGGGGGGCTATGTGGGACTCCCCGGTGTGACCCGGTATACCCACTAAAACGACCCAGCGGCACTCCCGCTTCGTCCGAGTGGCGGGGGACTGGGAAACCGGCACAGCCTTTACTTCCAGTCCACCGCCGACGAATCCCTGACAAGGCGGGCCCCTCACGTCCCCCCCGTGGGGAGGGACACGGGCCCGGGAATGACCGACGAAGGTGGTGACGGGTGCAATGCGGGCGAAGGCACCCCCGCGCCTGTCGCCCGCCCGTCGCCACCATGAGGAGGGAGAGGACCTCGCCTTCTCCGACCCCTTCTTCGTCTGCGGAGCGGCGCAGCGAGAGGGTCGTCCTCCCGCGCGCGCTCCGCCTCCTCCTTCTGCGAGATTACGTCCTCGCAAAAGGAGGCGACCGCTGCCCAGGCCTCCTCGCTCCCCAGCATGGCGTTGACCACGCCAGGAAGCGAGAGATCCTGTCCGATCACAGCGATCAGACCGCGGCGCAGCTCGGACCAAGCCGGGCACACCTCGAGGGTGTGCTGCGCCGTGTCCTCCGCCGCGCCGCAGTCGTGGCACGCCGGGGTCTCCTCCCTCCCGATCCGGCGCAGGTGCGATCCGAAACAGCCATGGCCGGACAACACCTGCACCAAACGGAACGAGAGGAAACCGTGGGACCGCTCGAGCCAGCTCCGCAGGACCGGACCGAGCGCGTCCAACGTACGGCGGCCAAAGGCGGCGTTGGCGAGGTCCTCCGTCCAGTGGAGGACGATGGCGTCCTTCGCCTCCCGCCGCACGGCCTCCCGCTCTTCGGCAATCGGGCGCTCCCCGAGCGCCTTCCGGCGCGCCGTCCACTCATACACTCTGGCGAGCACCCAAGCCTCCAACTCCCAAGGAGGGGTGCCGGCCAGAGCGCACGCCGCCGAGAAGCCTACCGAGCGGTAGGCCCTCGCCACCCGCAGTGCAATAGCCCTTTGGGGCCTGCGGATGGCGGTCGCATTCTCCCTCCTGTTGAGGGAGTCCGCCCAGATTGGGGCCCCGTAAAGGGCCATGCTCCGCAGAATGCCGGCATACAGGCGCCGGCATTTCGCCTTGGGCCCCCCCAGGTTCGGGAGGAGCCACGAGAGGGCGTCGGCGGTTTTCAACAGGCGCGTCGACAGCCCGCTGAAGTGCGGGCCGAAGCGCCACCTGTCGTCCAGGACCAGGCCCAGGTACTTCATCTGGGCCCGGACCCCTATCCTGACGCCCTCTACGACAATGTGGGCGTCGGGAGGGCAGCGCTGCCGAGGCCCACGAAAGAACACGGCCTCGGTCTTGTGCAGCGCCACCCTCAATCCTAGGCGGCGGATCCTCTCTGCGACCAAGGATCCGCCGGCCGAGGCCAGACAGGCCGCGTCCGCAAAGTTCCTCCCCCGGGCAGTGAGGAGAGTGTCATCCGCGTAGCAGATGACACTCGTGCCCTGGAGGAGCGCTCCCCGCAGGAGCCAGTCGAACCCGATGTTCCAAAGGGGCGGTCCAAGCACCGACCCCTGCGGAACACCGGACTCTGCGCCGTACCGCCTCACCGTGGCCGTCTTGTCCACGAGGAGGACCTCTCGGTCCTCCAAGTAGCTGGCCAGGAGGTTTCGCAGGTATTGGGGCACTCCGTGATACCGGAGCGCCTCCAATATCGTCGAGTGGGGCACGGAGTTGAAGGCGTTGGCAATGTCGAACGACACTGCCAGCACTCCGCCCCCCGCCTCCACCGCCTCCTTCACCTGGCCCTTGAGTAGGGCCAGCGCATCGATCGTCGAACGCCCTCGACGGAAACCGAATTGGGCGTCCGACAGGTCCGGCCCTACCCCCCGCAAAAGGCTATCAAGCCGGGAGGCGACAATCCCCTCGAACAATTTGCCGACCTCATCGAGCAGAACGATGGGCCGGTATGCCGAGGGGGAGTCCACCGGGCGTCCCTCCTTTCGGAGGAGGCATAGCTGCCCCTCCTTCCACAGTTTCGGGAACCTCCCAGCCGTTAAGCACGCGCTGAAGAGGTCCCGAAACCTGTCCTCCATTTCGGAAGCGGCGATCGCCACCACCCGTGCGGGGACGCCGTCCGGTCCGGGGGCCGTCTTCTTCGCGCGGAGGCTGAGAACCCCAGCGTAGAACTCCGCCGCCGTCACCGGGGGGACCTCCTCCTCCGGCGAAGCCGACCCTTGCGGGGGATCCATCGTTGGTGGGGCGAAGTCGGTCCTGCGCGGAAACAGGGACCGGACCACCCCATCCAGCAACGCTGGCTCGAGGGTCTCCGTCAGTGGGGGACCACAGGGGCGCAGCTGGTTCCGCGCCGCCTTGTATGGTCTCCCATAAGGATCCCTGTCGAGTTCCTCCAGCATCTCGGCCCTCGCCGAGTCTTTCGCAGCACCCATCGCGGATTTGAGGACCGTCGTCGCCTCTCGGTAAGAGGCGTATAGGCGGTCCTCCTCCGCCTGGACTCGATTTTGGGTGCTGCGCCGTCGGCTCCGCGCGTAGGCCCTTCTGGCCGCCACGCAGGCGGCCCGGAGCCCCGCCAGCTCCTCCGTCCACCAATAGACGGCACGACGGGGAGGCGGACGGCGAGACCGAGGCATGCTGGAGTTGCACACCTCGGTCAGGGACCCCCTGAGCCGGACCGCTGCGGCGTCCACGTCCAGGACCTCGACAGGGGGCGACAGCCAGTCCTGGAGAAAGGCCGCCTCCTTAGCTGCCTCCCGGTCCAGGCGGGTGAGTGCCCACCGTGGGAAGGGAGATTGCCCAGCGCGAGCCATCCCCCCCCCCTGGGTGGAGATGTCGAACCGCACGTATCGGTGGTCCGACAAGGTCTCCACCATCTCCACCCGCCAGCTGACGACGCGGGCGGCTAGGGCGGGGGTGGCAAACGAGACGTCCACCACCGACCCACCCCGTTGCCGCACGCACGTGTGGACCGCCCCCCTGTTGAGGAGGGACACACCGCATGAGGCCGCCCAAAACTCGACGGCGCGTCCCCGGACGTTGCAACCGGCGGCCGGGTTGCCCCAGGCCACCGACTTGGCGTTCAGGTCGCCCAACACCACGACCTGGCGTGGCGCCGCCCTCCCTACGACTGCGGTGAGGACCTCGAGGAAATCCTCAAAGTCCGAGAGAGGGCGGTTTGGGGAGAAATAGACCCCCACCAGGGCCATGTCCCCCCACGCGGCGGCCACGTATCCCGGTCCCCTCTCTAAGAGCGAGAGGGGAGGGGAGTCTGTGGAAGGCCGCGACACCAACGCCACCGAGCCGTCCCGGTCGCCCAGCCAACGGTCAGGTACCGAGTAAGGCTCGGCGACCACCGCCAAGTCCACCAACCACTCAGCCATGGTCTGCATCAGCAGATCCTGGGCTGCCCTGCAGTGGTTGGTGTTCGCCTGAAGGATGCGATGTTCGACCCTATCCATCAGTCGGACATCGCACCCCCCTCCGCAGCCGCCGCAGGAACGACGGTGCTAGCGGCAGCAGCAGGCCCGGTCGGCGCCTGCGCTTTGCCTCGCCTAGGGGGAGGATTGCAGTTCCTCCCTCTCATGACGTGGCCCGCCAGGCGGCCACTGGCAGCACACACCGCGCAGTGCGGCGTGGCGGCCTTGCAGGCAGCGGCTTTGTGGCCTTCCTTGCCGCAGCGGAGGCACATGTCCGTCCTGTCTACCGCGGACGGACACAGGGGCCGGGTGTGTCCGATGCCGAAGCACCGGAAACACCGCAGAGGCTGGTCCTCGAGTGCCCGGACTGCACCCGAGCTGAACCCGACCATGAGCCGTCCCTTGGCAAGGACGGCTCTGGCAGAGGCGACCGGGCACTCGAGGCGAATGGTGCCCATGCCGCCGCGGCCGGGCCTTATGTCCCGGCCTTGGACTGCCGCGACGCCACAGCCCCCCATCGCTGCGACCGCCGCCACCACCTCCTCCTTGGTGACGGAGTCGTCGAGGCCCATCACCTCTATGGCCGCCGACTTGACCGGTCGGGCCACCTTGGCCGAATCCGCGATGACCTCCTGCAGCTTGGCTGCAAAGAGGTCCGCATGGGCACTCCCCTCTGCCCCCGGGAACTCGAATATTCGAGCCCCGGCTTGGGTCCGCCGGCAAGCCACACTGCCGATCCCAAGTTGGGTGGGATCGGCATTTGCACGCGCCCGCACCAAAATGGACGCGTACGTCTCCCCTCGCCCCGCAGCCTCCGCGGTGAGCGTCACCACGACGGCCGCGGTTTTTGGGGGGACCAGTTGTCCCTTTCCCCTCCCTTTCCCCTTCCCCTTTCCCTTGCCGGTCGTCTGCGACCGGCTGGGAGCGGTGGTGGCGGGGACGACATGGACCGTCGCCGTCCTTTTGGCTTTGCCCTTCCCCTTACGGACCACTTCCGTCCACTCGTTGGACGGGGTGGTGGAAGGGAGAAGGGCATCTTCCGCCTGAGACGAGGACGGCCCCGGCCCACACCGCCTCTTATCCGCCGCAAGCGGCGGTCGGAGGCGCTTCTCCGGCAAGAGCCGGTCCTCAATTCCTGCCAAGCAGGCTCTTGTGAAGGCCCTCTCCTCCATTACCACCTTGCGGATGATATCCTCAAGGTTGGAGGCGGGGCCCTCTGCCGCATGGCCCGTGTTGGCCTGTTGAGGCGGGGCCGTGGCTTCAGCCAGCTTCTGATGAAGCTGGCTGACCTCCGACTGCAGGCGATCTATCCTCGCCTGCAGTTGTTGCGTCTCGTCGGTGGTCCTGCGCTGGACCAGCTCCGCGACGATTCCGCGCATGCTCGCGGCCCTGCATTTGAGGGCCTTTTGAAGGGTCCCCTTCATGTTGGAGGACTTAGAGGCGACCTCCACAATCTCCTCCTCGTCCTCCTCCGCCATTTTCTCCAGCTCGGCCAGGGAGTGGTCCGAGTAAAGAACGCGGGACGCACCGTACCCGGACTTGGCCCGGGCAGCGTGCGCCCGCTTCTCCCTGGAAGCCACCCGCTCCTCCAGCTCTTGCTGGAGCTGCGCCCGCCGAGCCAGGTCCAACCGGCGTTGGGCGTCCGCGAGCCCAACGACATGGGTGTCCGCGGCCGCCGTCGGCTTTTTCGCCTTCGACAACCCCGTCGACCCCGAGGCCGAGGAGCCCCCGGACCCACCGCTCAGGTGGACCCGCTTCCGCGACCGACAATCGTCCGAATCCGACACACAAACGAGTGAGTCGTTGTCGGACGACTCGTCCGCCCCTCCGAACAAGCTAGCCGCAGATGGCGCGCGGCTAGCCTCTGACGCCTGAGCGTCGGAGTGGCCCTGAGAAGGGCCTTTTGGTTGGCCCTGAGAAGGGCCTTTTGGTTGGCCCTGAGAAGGGCCTTTGGGTTGGCCCTGAGAAGGGCCTTTTGGGTGGCCCTGAGAAGGGCCTTTGGGTTGGCCCTGAGAAGGGCCTTTTTGTTTTAAAAACCGCCCGCAGGCGTCCCTCGTGGGTTTAAACATTTCCGACAAATTCGTAGACACAAGACAATAAAATAAAATAGCTACGAAAGCACAGTGCACTTTGGCCAACCCAGTCTGCCACTCCGTTACGGTGGTCAGAACTGGGTCGTTTCCAGGGGACGCGACGTGGACGCAAGCACTGTGGGGTGGTCCCCCAACCTAACCTAACCTAACCTTTTTTTTTTTTTTTTTTTTTTTTTTTGACGCTGGGAAAAAATGCATTACGCATACCCTCCCATCGGGGGATGGGGGGGCTATGTGGGACTCCCCGGTGTGACCCGGTATACCCACTAAAACGACCCAGCGGCACTCCCGCTTCGTCCGAGTGGCGGGGGACTGGGAAACCGGCACAGCCTTTACTTCCAGTCCACCGCCGACGAATCCCTGACAAGGCGGGCCCCTCACGTCCCCCCCGTGGGGAGGGACACGGGCCCGGGAATGACCGACGAAGGTGGTGACGGGTGCAATGCGGGCGAAGGCACCCCCGCGCCTGTCGCCCGCCCGTCGCCACCATGAGGAGGGAGAGGACCTCGCCTTCTCCGACCCCTTCTTCGTCGGCGGAGCGGCGCAGCGAGAGGGTCGTCCTCCCGCGCGCGCTCCGCCTCCTCCTTCTGCGAGATTACGTCCTCGCAAAAGGAGGCGACCGCTGCCCAGGCCTCCTCGCTCCCCAGCATGGCGTTGACCACGCCAGGAAGCGAGAGATCCTGTCCGATCACAGCGATCAGACCGCGGCGCAGCTCGGACCAAGCCGGGCACACCTCGAGGGTGTGCTGCGCCGTGTCCTCCGCCGCGCCGCAGTCGTGGCACGCCGGGGTCTCCTCCCTCCCGATCCGGTGCAGGTGCGATCCGAAACAGCCATGGCCGGACAACACCTGCACCAAACGGAACGAGAGGAAACCGTGGGACCGCTCGAGCCAGCTCCGCAGGACCGGACCGAGCGCGTCCAACGTACGGCGGCCAAAGGCGGCGTTGGCGAGGTCCTCCGTCCAGTGGAGGACGATGGCGTCCTTCGCCTCCCGCCGCACGGCCTCCCGCTCTTCGGCAATCGGGCGCTCCCCGAGCGCCTTCCGGCGCGCCGTCCACTCATACACTCTGGCGAGCACCCAAGCCTCCAACTCCCAAGGAGGGGTGCCGGCCAGAGCGCACGCCGCCGAGAAGCCTACCGAGCGGTAGGCCCTCGCCACCCGCAGTGCAATAGCCCTTTGGGGCCTGCGGATGGCGGTCGCATTCTCCCTCCTGTTGAGGGAGTCCGCCCAGATTGGGGCCCCGTAAAGGGCCATGCTCCGCAGAATGCCGGCATACAGGCGCCGGCATTTCGCCTTGGGCCCCCCCAGGTTCGGGAGGAGCCACGAGAGGGTGTCGGCGGTTTTCAACAGGCGCGTCGACAGCCCGCTGAAGTGCGGGCCGAAGCGCCACCTGTCGTCCAGGACCAGGCCCAGGTACTTCATCTGGCCCCGGACCCCTATCCTGACGCCCTCTACGACAATGTGGGCGTCGGGAGGGCAGCGCTGCCGAGGCCCACGAAAGAACACGGCCTCGGTCTTGTGCAGCGCCACCCTCAATCCTAGGCGGCGGATCCTCTCTGCGACCAAGGATCCGCCGGCCGAGGCCAAACAGGCCGCGTCCGCAAAGTTCCTCCCCCGGGCAGTGAGGAGAGTGTCATCCGCGTAGCAGATGACACTCGTGCCCTGGAGGAGCGCTCCCCGCAGGAGCCAGTCGAACCCGATGTTCCAAAGGGGCGGTCCAAGCACCGACCCCTGCGGAACACCGGACTCTGCGCCGTACCGCCTCACCGTGGCCGTCTTGTCCACGAGGAGGACCTCTCGGTCCTCCAAGTAGCTGGCCAGGAGGTTTCGCAGGTATTGGGGCACTCCGTGATACCGGAGCGCCTCCAATATCGTCGAGTGGGGCACGGAGTTGAAGGCGTTGGCAATGTCGAACGACACTGCCAGCACTCCGCCCCCCGCCTCCACCGCCTCCTTCACCTGGCCCTTGAGTAGGGCCAGCGCATCGATCGTCGAACGCCCTCGACGGAAACCGAATTGGGCGTCCGACAGGTCCGGCCCTACCCCCCGCAAAAGGCTATCAAGCCGGGAGGCGACAATCCCCTCGAACAATTTACCGACCTCATCGAGCAGAACGATGGGCCGGTATGCCGAGGGGGAGTCCACCGGGCGTCCCTCCTTTCGGAGGAGGCACAGCTGCCCCTCCTTCCACAGTTTCGGGAACCTCCCAGCCGTTAAGCACGCGCTGAAGAGGTCCCGAAACCTGTCCTCCATTTCGGAGGCGGCGATCGCCACCACCCGTGCGGGGACGCCGTCCGGTCCGGGGGCCGTCTTCTTCGCGCGGAGGCTGAGAACCCCAGCGTAAAACTCCGCCGCCGTCACCGGGGGGACCTCCTCCTCCGGCGAAGCCGACCCTTGCGGGGGATCCATCGTTGGTGGGGCGAAGTCGGTCCTGCGCGGAAACAGGGACCGGACCACCCCATCCAGCAACGCTGGCTCGAGGGTCTCCGTCAGTGGGGGACCACAGGGGCGCAGCTGGTTCCGCGCCGCCTTGTATGGTCTCCCATAAGGATCCCTGTCGAGTTCCTCCAGCATCTCGGCCCTCGCCGAGTCTTTCGCAGCACCCATCGCGGATTTGAGGACCGTCGTCGCTTCTCGGTAAGAGGCGTATAGGCGGTCCTCCTCCGCCTGGACTCGATTTTGGGTGCTGCGCCGTCGGCTCCGCGCGTAGGCCCTTCTGGCCGCCACGCAGGCGGCCCGGAGCCCCGCCAGCTCCTCCGTCCACCAATAGACGGCACGACGGGGAGGCGGACGGCGAGACCGAGGCATGCTGGAGTTGCACATCTCGGTCAGGGACCCCCTGAGCCGGACCGCTGCGGCGTCCACGTCCAGGACCTCGACAGGGGGCGACAGCCAGTCCTGGAGAAAGGCCGCCTCCTTGGCTGCCTCCCGGTCCAGGCGGGTGAGTGCCCACCGTGGGAAGGGAGATTGCCCAGCGCGAGCCATCCCCCCCCCCTGGGTGGAGATGTCGAACCGCACGTATCGGTGGTCCGACAAGGTCTCCACCATCTCCACCCGCCAGCTGACGACGCGGGCGGCTAGGGCGGGGGTGGCAAACGAGACGTCCACCACCGACCCACCCCGTTGCCGCACGCACGTGTGGACCGCCCCCCTGTTGAGGAGGGACACGCCGCATGAGGCCGCCCAAAACTCGACGGCGCGTCCCCGGACGTTGCAACCGGCGGCCGGGTTGCCCCAGGCCGCCGACTTGGCGTTCAGGTCGCCCAACACCACGACCTGGCGTGGCGCCGCCCTCCCTACGACTGCGGTGAGGACCTCGAGGAAATCCTCAAAGTCCGAGAGAGGGCGGTTTGGGGAGAAATAGACCCCCACCAGGGCCATGTCCCCCCACGCGGCGGCCACGTATCCCGGTCCCCTCTCTAAGAGCGAGAGGGGAGGGGAGTCTGTGGAAGGCCGCGACACCAACGCCACCGAGCCGTCCCGGTCGCCCAGCCAACGGTCAGGTACCGAGTAAGGCTCGGCGACCACCGCCAAGTCCACCAACCACTCGGCCATGGTCTGCATCAGCAGATCCTGGGCTGCCCTGCAGTGGTTGGTGTTCGCCTGAAGGATGCGATGTTCGACCCTATCCATCAGTCGGACATCGCACCCCCCTCCGCAACCGCCGCAGGAACGACGGTGCTAGCGGCAGCAGCAGGCCCGGTCGGCGCCTGCGCTTTGCCTCGCCTAGGGGGAGGGTTGCAGTTCCTCCCCCTCATAACGTGGCCCGCCAGGCGGCCACTAGCAGCACACACCGCGCAGTGCGGCGTGGCGGCCTTGCAGGCAGCGGCTTTGTGGCCTTCCTTGCCGCAGCGGAGGCACATGTCCGTCCTGTCTATCGCGGACGGACACAGGGGCCGGGTGTGTCCGATGCCGAAGCACCGGAAACACCGCAGAGGCTGGTCCTCGAGTGCCCGGACTGCACCCGAGCTGAACCCGACTTTGAGCCGTCCCTTGGCAAGGACGGCTTTGGCAGAGGCGACCGGGCACTCGAGGCGAATGGTGCCCATGCCGCCGCGGCCGGGCCTTATGTCCCGGCCTTGGACCGCCGCGACGCCACAGCCCCCCATCGCTGCGACCGCCGCCACCACCTCCTCCTTGGTGACGGAGTCGTCGAGGCCCATCACCTCTATGGCCGCCGACTTGACCGGTCGGGCCACCTTGGCCGAATCCGCGATGACCTCCTGCAGCTTGGCTGCAAAGAGGTCCGCATGGGCACTCCCCTCTGCCCCCGGGAACTCGAATATTCGAGCCCCGGCTTGGGTCCGCCGGCAAGCCACACTGCCGATCCCAAGTTGGGTGGGATCGGCATTTGCACGCGCCCGCACCAAAATGGACGCGTACGTCTCCCCTCGCCCCGCAGCCTCCGCGGTGAGCGTCACCACGACGGCCGCGGTTTTTGGGGGGACCAGTTGTCCCTTTCCCCTCCCTTTCCCCTTCCCCTTTCCCTTGCCGGTCGTCTGCGACCGGCTGGGAGCGGTGGTGGCGGGGACGACAGGGACCGTCGCCGTCCTTTTGGCTTTGCCCTTCCCCTTACGGACCACTTCCGTCCACTCGTTGGACGGGGTGGTGGAAGGGAGAAGGGCATCTTCCGCCTGAGACGAGGACGGCCCCGGCCCACACCGCCTCTTATCCGCCGCAAGCGGCGGTCGGAGGCGCTTCTCCGGCAAGAGCCGGTCCTCAATTCCTGCCAAGCAGGCTCTTGTGAAGGCCCTCTCCTCCATTACCACCTTGCGGATGATATCCTCAAGGTTGGAGGCGGGGCCCTCTGCCGCATGGCCCGTGTTGGCCTGTTGAGGCGGGGCCGTGGCTTCAGCCAGCTTCTGATGAAGCTGGCTGACCTCCGACTGCAGGCGATCTATCCTCGCCTGCAGTTGTTGCGTCTCGTCGGTGGTCCTGCGCTGGACCAGCTCCGCGACGATACCGCGCATGCTCGCGGCCCTGCATTTTAGGGCCTTTTGAAGGGTCCCCTTCATGTTGGAGGACTTAGAGGCGACCTCTACAATCTCCTCCTCGTCCTCCTCCGCCATTTTTTGCAGCTCGGCCAGGGAGTGGTCCGAGTACAGAACGCGGGACGCACCGTACCCGGACTTGGCCCGGGCAGCGTGCGCCCGCTTCTCCCTGGAAGCCACCCGCTCCTCCAGCTCTTGCTGGAGCTGCGCCCGCCGAGCCAGGTCCAACCGGCGTTGGGCGTCCGCGAGCCCAACGACATGGGTGTCCGCGGCCGCCGTCGGCTTTTTCGCCTTCGACAACCCCGTCGACCCCGAGGCCGAGGAGCCCCCGGACCCACCGCTCAGGTGGACCCGCTTCCGCGACCGACAATCGTCCGAATCCGACACACAAACGAGTGAGTCGTTGTCGGACGACTCGTCCGCCCCTCCGAACAAGCTAGCCGCAGATGGCGCGCGGCTAGCCTCTGACGCCTGAGCGTCGGAATGGCCCTGAGAAGGGCCTTTTGGTTGGCCCTGAGAAGGGCCTTTTGGTTGGCCCTGAGAAGGGCCTTTGGGTTGGCCCTGAGAAGGGCCTTTTGGGTGGCCCTGAGAAGGGCCTTTGGGTTGGCCCTGAGAAGGGCCTTTTTGTTTTAAAAACCGCCCGCAGGCGTCCCTCGTGGGTTTAAGCATTCCAAACTATTCGTACTTCACAAGACAATAAGATAAAATAAGCTACGAGAGCACAGTGCACTTTGGCCAACCCAGTCTGCCACTCCGTTACGGTGGTCAGAACTGGGTCGTTTCCAGGGGACGCGACGTGGACGCAAGCACTGTGGGGTGGTCCCCCAACCTAACCTTTTTTTTTTTTTTTTTTTTTTTTTTTTTTTTGACGCTGGGAAAAAATGCATTACGCATACCCTCCCATCGGGGGATGGGGGGGCTATGTGGGACTCCCCGGTGTGACCCGGTATACCCACTAAAACGACCCAGCGGCACTCCCGCTTCGTCCGAGTGGCGGGGGACTGGGAAACCGGCACAGCCTTTACTTCCAGTCCACCGCCGACGAATCCCTGACAAGGCGGGCCCCTCACGTCCCCCCCGTGGGGAGGGACACGGGCCCGGGAATGACCGACGAAGGTGGTGACGGGTGCAATGCGGGCGAAGGCACCCCCGCGCCTGTCGCCCGCCCGTCGCCACCATGAGGAGGGAGAGGACCTCGCCTTCTCCGACCCCTTCTTCGTCTGCGGAGCGGCGCAGCGAGAGGGTCGTCCTCCCGCGCGCGCTCCGCCTCCTCCTTCTGCGAGATTACGTCCTCGCAAAAGGAGGCGACCGCTGCCCAGGCCTCCTCGCTCCCCAGCATGGCGTTGACCACGCCAGGAAGCGAGAGATCCTGTCCGATCACAGCGATCAGACCGCGGCGCAGCTCGGACCAAGCCGGGCACACCTCGAGGGTGTGCTGCGCCGTGTCCTCCGCCGCGCCGCAGTCGTGGCACGCCGGGGTCTCCTCCCTCCCGATCCGGCGCAGGTGCGATCCGAAACAGCCATGGCCGGACAACACCTGCACCAAACGGAACGAGAGGAAACCGTGGGACCGCTCGAGCCAGCTCCGCAGGACCGGACCGAGCGCGTCCAACGTACGGCGGCCAAAGGCGGCGTTGGCGAGGTCCTCCGTCCAGTGGAGGACGATGGCGTCCTTCGCCTCCCGCCGCACGGCCTCCCGCTCTTCGGCAATCGGGCGCTCCCCGAGCGCCTTCCGGCGCGCCGTCCACTCATACACTCTGGCGAGCACCCAAGCCTCCAACTCCCAAGGAGGGGTGCCGGCCAGAGCGCACGCCGCCGAGAAGCCTACCGAGCGGTAGGCCCTCGCCACCCGCAGTGCAATAGCCCTTTGGGGCCTGCGGATGGCGGTCGCATTCTCCCTCCTGTTGAGGGAGTCCGCCCAGATTGGGGCCCCGTAAAGGGCCATGCTCCGCAGAATGCCGGCATACAGGCGCCGGCATTTCGCCTTGGGCCCCCCCAGGTTCGGGAGGAGCCACGAGAGGGCGTCGGCGGTTTTCAACCCCCAACCTAACCTTTTTTTTTTTTTTTTTTTTTTTTTTTTTGACGCTGGGAAAAAATGCATTACGCATACCCTCCCATCGGGGGATGGGGGGCTATGTGGGACTCCCCGGTGTGACCCGGTATACCCACTAAAACGACCCAGCGGCACTCCCGCTTCGTCCGAGTGGCGGGGGACTGGGAAACCGGCACAGCCTTTACTTCCAGTCCACCGCCGACGAATCCCTGACAAGGCGGGCCCCTCACGTCCCCCCCGTGGGGAGGGACACGGGCCCGGGAATGACCGACGAAGGTGGTGACGGGTGCAATGCGGGCGAAGGCACCCCCGCGCCTGTCGCCCGCCCGTCGCCACCGTGAGGAGGGAGAGGACCTCGCCTTCTCCGACCCCTTCTTCGTCTGCGGAGCGGCGCAGCGAGAGGGTCGTCCTCCCGCGCGCGCTCCGCCTCCTCCTTTTGCGAGATTACGTCCTCGCAAAAGGAGGCGACCGCTGCCCAGGCCTCCTCGCTCCCCAGCATGGCGTTGACCACGCCAGGAAGCGAGAGATCCTGTCCGATCACAGCGATCAGACCGCGGCGCAGCTCGGACCAAGCCGGGCACACCTCGAGGGTGTGCTGCGCCGTGTCCTCCGCCGCGCCGCAGTCGTGGCACGCCGGGGTCTCCTCCCTCCCGATCCGGTGCAGGTGCGATCCGAAACAGCCATGGCCGGACAACACCTGCACCAAACGGAACGAGAGGAAACCGTGGGACCGCTCGAGCCAGCTCCGCAGGACCGGACCGAGCGCGTCCAACGTACGGCGGCCAAAGGCGGCGTTGGCGAGGTCCTCCGTCCAGTGGAGGACGATGGCGTCCTTCGCCTCCCGCCGCACGGCCTCCCGCTCTTCGGCAATCGGGCGCTCCCCGAGCGCCTTCCGGCGCGCCGTCCACTCATACACTCCGGCGAGCACCCAAGCCTCCAACTCCCAAGGAGGGGTGCCGGCCAGAGCGCACGCCGCCGAGAAGCCTACGGAGCGGTAGGCCCTCGCCACCCGCAGTGCAATAGCCCTTTGGGGCCTGCGGATGGCGGTCGCATTCTCCCTCCTGTTGAGGGAGTCCGCCCAGATTGGGGCCCCGTAAAGGGCCATGCTCCGCAGAATGCCGGCATACAGGCGCCGGCATTTCGCCTTGGGCCCCCCCAGGTTCGGGAGGAGCCACGAGAGGGCGTCGGCGGTTTTCAACAGGCGCGTCGACAGCCCGCTGAAGTGCGGGCCGAAGCGCCACCTGTCGTCCAGGACCAGGCCCAGGTACTTCATCTGGCCCCGGACCCCTATCCTGACGCCCTCTACGACAATGTGGGCGTCGGGAGGGCAGCGCTGCCGAGGCCCACGAAAGAACACGGCCTCGGTCTTGTGCAGCGCCACCCTCAATCCTAGGCGGCGGATCCTCTCTGCGACCAAGGATCCGCCGGCCGAGGCCAGACAGGCCGCGTCCGCAAAGTTCCTCCCCCGGGCAGTGAGGAGAGTGTCATCCGCGTAGCAGATGACACTCGTGCCCTGGAGGAGCGCTCCCCGCAGGAGCCAGTCGAACCCGATGTTCCAAAGGGGCGGTCCAAGCACCGACCCCTGCGGAACACCGGACTCTGCGCCGTACCGCCTCACCGTGGCCGTCTTGTCCACGAGGAGGACCTCTCGGTCCTCCAAGTAGCTGGCCAGGAGGTTTCGCAGGTATTGGGGCACTCCGTGATACCGGAGCGCCTCCAATATCGTCGAGTGGGGCACGGAGTTGAAGGCGTTGGCAATGTCGAACGACACTGCCAGCACTCCGCCCCCCGCCTCCACCGCCTCCTTCACCTGGCCCTTGAGTAGGGCCAGCGCATCGATCGTCGAACGCCCTCGACGGAAACCGAATTGGGCGTCCGACAGGTCCGGCCCTACCCCCCGCAAAAGGCTATCAAGCCGGGAGGCGACAATCCCCTCGAACAATTTGCCGACCTCATCGAGCAGAACGATGGGCCGGTATGCCGAGGGGGAGTCCACCGGGCGTCCCTCCTTTCGGAGGAGGCATAGCTGCCCCTCCTTCCACAGTTTCGGGAACCTCCCAGCCGTTAAGCACGCGCTGAAGAGGTCCCGAAACCTGTCCTCCATTTCGGAAGCGGCGATCGCCACCACCCGTGCGGGGACGCCGTCCGGTCCGGGGGCCGTCTTCTTCGCGCGGAGGCTGAGAACCCCAGCGTAGAACTCCGCCGCCGTCACCGGGGGGACCTCCTCCTCCGGCGAAGCCGACCCTTGCGGGGGATCCATCGTTGGTGGGGCGAAGTCGGTCCTGCGCGGAAACAGGGACCGGACCACCCCATCCAGCAACGCTGGCTCGAGGGTCTCCGTCAGTGGGGGACCACAGGGGCGCAGCTGGTTCCGCGCCGCCTTGTATGGTCTCCCATAAGGATCCCTGTCGAGTTCCTCCAGCATCTCGGCCCTCGCCGAGTCTTTCGCAGCACCCATCGCGGATTTGAGGACCGTCGTCGCCTCTCGGTAAGAGGCGTATAGGCGGTCCTCTTCCGCCTGGACTCGATTTTGGGTGCTGCGCCGTCGGCTCCGCGCGTAGGCCCTTCTGGCCGCCACGCAGGCGGCCCGGAGCCCCGCCAGCTCCTCCGTCCACCAATAGACGGCACGACGGGGAGGCGGACGGCGAGACCGGGGCATGCTGGAGTTGCACACCTCGGTCAGGGACCCCCTGAGCCGGACCGCTGCGGCGTCCACGTCCAGGACCTCGACAGGGGGCGACAGCCAGTCCTGGAGAAAGGCCGCCTCCTTGGCTGCCTCCCGGTCCAGGCGGGTGAGTGCCCACCGTGGGAAGGGAGATTGCCCAGCGCGAGCCATCCCCCCCCCCTGGGTGGAGATGTCGAACCGCACGTATCGGTGGTCCGACAAGGTCTCCACCATCTCCACCCGCCAGCTGACGACGCGGGCGGCTAGGGCGGGGGTGGCAAACGAGACGTCCACCACCGACCCACCCCGTTGCCGCACGCACGTGTGGACCGCCCCCCTGTTGAGGAGGGACACGCCGCATGAGGCCACCCAAAACTCGACGGCGCGTCCCCGGACGTTGCAACCGGCGGCCGGGTTGCCCCAGGCCGCCGACTTGGCGTTCAGGTCGCCCAACACCACGACCTGGCGTGGCGCCGCCCTCCCTACGACTGCGGTGAGGACCTCGAGGAAATCCTCAAAGTCCGAGAGAGGGCGGTTTGGGGAGAAATAGACCCCCACCAGGGCCATGTCCCCCCACGCGGCGGCCACGTATCCCGGTCCCCTCTCTAAGAGCGAGAGGGGAGGGGAGTCTGTGGAAGGCCGCGACACCAACGCCACCGAGCCGTCCCGGTCGCCCAGCCAACGGTCAGGTACCGAGTAAGGCTCGGCGACCACCGCCAAGTCCACCAACCACTCAGCCATGGTCTGCATCAGCAGATCCTGGGCTGCCCTGCAGTGGTTGGTGTTCGCCTGAAGGATGCGATGTTCGACCCTATCCATCAGTCGGACATCGCACCCCCCTCCGCAGCCGCCGCAGGAACGACGGTGCTAGCGACAGCAGCAGGCCCGGTCGGCGCCTGCGCTTTGCCTCGCCTAGGGGGAGGATTGCAGTTCCTCCCTCTCATGACGTGGCCCGCCAGGCGGCCACTGGCAGCACACACCGCGCAGTGCGGCGTGGCGGCCTTGCAGGCAGCGGCTTTGTGGCCTTCCTTGCCGCAGCGGAGGCACATGTCCGTCCTGTCTACCGCGGACGGACACAGGGGCCGGGTGTGTCCGATGCCGAAGCACCGGAAACACCGCAGAGGCTGGTCCTCGAGTGCCCGGACTGCACCCGAGCTGAACCCGACCATGAGCCGTCCCTTGGCAAGGACGGCTTTGGCAGAGGCGACCGGGCACTCGAGGCGAATGGTGCCCATGCCGCCGCGGCCGGGCCTTATGTCCCGGCCTTGGACTGCCGCCACGCCACAGCCCCCCATCGCTGCGACCGCCGCCACCACCTCCTCCTTGGTGACGGAGTCGTCGAGGCCCATCACCTCTATGGCCGCCGACTTGACCGGTCGGGCCACCTTGGCCGAATCCGCGATGACCTCCTGCAGCTTGGCTGCAAAGAGGTCCGCATGGGCACTCCCCTCTGCCCCCGGGAACTCGAATATTCGAGCCCCGGCTTGGGTCCGCCGGCAAGCCACACTGCCGATCCCAAGTTGGGTGGGATCGGCATTTGCACGCGCCCGCACCAAAATGGACGCGTACGTCTCCCCTCGCCCCGCAGCCTCCGCGGTGAGCGTCACCACGACGGCCGCGGTTTTTGGGGGGACCAGTTGTCCCTTTCCCCTCCCTTTCCCCTTCCCCTTTCCCTTGCCGGTCGTCTGCGACCGGCTGGGAGCGGTGGTGGCGGGGACGACAGGGACCGTCGCCGTCCTTTTGGCTTTGCCCTTCCCCTTACGGACCACTTCCGTCCACTCGTTGGACGGGGTGGTGGAAGGGAGAAGGGCATCTTCCGCCTGAGACGAGGACGGCCCCGGCCCACACCGCCTCTTATCCGCCGCAAGCGGCGGTCGGAGGCGCTTCTCCGGCAAGAGCCGGTCCTCAATTCCTGCCAAGCAGGCTCTTGTGAAGGCCCTCTCCTCCATTACCACCTTGCGGATGATATCCTCAAGGTTGGAGGCGGGGCCCTCTGCCGCATGGCCCGTGTTGGCCTGTTGAGGCGGGGCCGTGGCTTCAGCCAGCTTCTGATGAAGCTGGCTGACCTCCGACTGCAGGCGATCTATCCTCGCCTGCAGTTGTTGCGTCTCGTCGGTGGTCCTGCGCTGGACCAGCTCGGCGACGATACCGCGCATGCTCGCGGCCCTGCATTTTAGGGCCTTTTGAAGGGTCCCCTTCATGTTGGAGGACTTAGAGGCGACCTCTACAATCTCCTCCTCGTCCTCCTCCGCCATTTTTTGCAGCTCGGCCAGGGAGTGGTCCGAGTACAGAACGCGGGACGCACCGTACCCGGACTTGGCCCGGGCAGCGTGCGCCCGCTTCTCCCTGGAAGCCACCCGCTCCTCCAGCTCTTGCTGGAGCTGCGCCCGCCGAGCCAGGTCCAACCGGCGTTGGGCGTCCGCGAGCCCAACGACATGGGTGTCCGCGGCCGCCGTCGGCTTTTTCGCCTTCGACAACCCCGTCGACCCCGAGGCCGAGGAGCCCCCGGACCCACCGCTCATGTGGACCCGCTTCCGCGACCGACAATCGTCCGCATCCGACACACAAATAAGTGAGTCGTTGTCGGACGACTCGTCCGCCCCTCCGAACAAGCTAGCCGCAGATGGCGCGCGGCTAGCCTCTGACGCCTGAGCGTCGGAGTGGCCCTGAGAAGGGCCTTTTGGTTGGCCCTGAGAAGGGCCTTTGGGTTGGCCCTGAGAAGGGCCTTTCGGGTGGCCCTGAGAAGGGCCTTTGGGTTGGCCCTGAGAAGGGCCTTTTTGTTTTAAAAACCGCCCGCAGGCGTCCCTCGTGGGTTTGGACATTCCGACAAATTCGTAGACACAAGACAATAAAATAAAATAGCTACGAAAGCACAGTGCACTTTGGCCAACCCAGTCTGCCACTCCGTTACGGTGGTCAGAACTGGGTCGTTTCCAGGGGACGCGACGTGGACGCAAGCACTGTGGGGTGGTCCCCCAACCTAACCTAACCTAACCTTTTTTTTTTTTTTTTTTTTTTTTTTTTGACGCTGGGAAAAAATGCATTACGCATACCCTCCCATCGGGGGATGGGGGGGCTATGTGGGACTCCCCGGTGTGACCCGGTATACCCACTAAAACGACCCAGCGGCACTCCCGCTTC
Organism: Noctua janthe; assembly: GCA_910589295.1. NCBI lineage: Eukaryota > Metazoa > Arthropoda > Insecta > Lepidoptera > Noctuidae > Noctua > Noctua janthe. The sequence continues at coordinate 38,513 of OU342567.1, forward strand.
GTCCGAGTGGCGGGGGACTGGGAAACCGGCACAGCCTTTACTTCCAGTCCACCGCCGACGAATCCCTGACAAGGCGGGCCCCTCACGTCCCCCCCGTGGGGAGGGACACGGGCCCGGGAATGACCGACGAAGGTGGTGACGGGTGCAATGCGGGCGAAGGCACCCCCGCGCCTGTCGCCCGCCCGTCGCCACCATGAGGAGGGAGAGGACCTCGCCTTCTCCGACCCCTTCTTCGTCTGCGGAGCGGCGCAGCGAGAGGGTCGTCCTCCCGCGCGCGCTCCGCCTCCTCCTTCTGCGAGATTACGTCCTCGCAAAAGGAGGCGACCGCTGCCCAGGCCTCCTCGCTCCCCAGCATGGCGTTGACCACGCCAGGAAGCGAGAGATCCTGTCCGATCACAGCGATCAGACCGCGGCGCAGCTCGGACCAAGCCGGGCACACCTCGAGGGTGTGCTGCGCCGTGTCCTCCGCCGCGCCGCAGTCGTGGCACGCCGGGGTCTCCTCCCTCCCGATCCGGTGCAGGTGCGATCCGAAACAGCCATGGCCGGACAACACCTGCACCAAACGGAACGAGAGGAAACCGTGGGACCGCTCGAGCCAGCTCCGCAGGACCGGACCGAGCGCGTCCAACGTACGGCGGCCAAAGGCGGCGTTGGCGAGGTCCTCCGTCCAGTGGAGGACGATGGCGTCCTTCGCCTCCCGCCGCACGGCCTCCCGCTCTTCGGCAATCGGGCGCTCCCCGAGCGCCTTCCGGCGCGCCGTCCACTCATACACTCTGGCGAGCACCCAAGCCTCCAACTCCCAAGGAGGGGTGCCGGCCAGAGCGCACGCCGTCGAGAAGCCTACGGAGCGGTAGGCCCTCGCCACCCGCAGTGCAATAGCCCTTTGGGGCCTGCGGATGGCGGTCGCATTCTCCCTCCTGTTGAGGGAGTCCGCCCAGATTGGGGCCCCGTAAAGGGCCATGCTCCGCAGAATGCCGGCATACAGGCGCCGGCATTTCGCCTTGGGCCCCCCCAGGTTCGGGAGGAGCCACGAGAGGGCGTCGGCGTTTTCAACAGGCGCGTCGACAGCCCGCTGAAGTGCGGGCCGAAGCGCCACCTGTCGTCCAGGACCAGGCCCAGGTACTTCATCTGGGCCCGGACCCCTATCCTGACGCCCTCTACGACAATGTGGGCGTCGGGAGGGCAGCGCTGCCGAGGCCCACGAAAGAACACGGCCTCGGTCTTGTGCAGCGCCACCCTCAATCCTAGGCGGCGGATCCTCTCTGCGACCAAGGATCCGCCAGCCGAGGCCAGACAGGCCGCGTCTGCGAAATTCCTCCCCCGGGCAGTGAGGAGAGTGTCATCCGCGTAGCAGATGACACTCGTGCCCTGGAGGAGGGCTCCCCGCAGGAGCCAGTCGAACCCGATGTTCCAAAGGGGCGGTCCAAGCACCGACCCCTGCGGAACACCGGACTCTGCGCCGTACCGCCTCACCGTGGCCGTCTTGTCCACGAAGAGGACCTCTCGGTCCTCCAAGTAGCTGACCAGGAGGTTTCGTAGGTATTGGGGCACTCCGTGATACCGGAGCGCCTCCAATATCGTCGAGTGGGGCACGGAGTTGAAGGCGTTGGCAATGTCGAACGACACCGCCAGCACTCCGCCCCCCGCCTCCACCGCCTCCTTCACCTGGCCCTTGAGGAGGGCCAGCGCATCGATCGTCGAACGCCCTCGACGGAAACCGAATTGGGCGTCCGACAGGTCCGGCCCTACCCCCCGCAAAAGGCTATCAAGCCGGGAGGCGACAATCCCCTCGAACAATTTACCGACCTCATCGAGCAGAACGATGGGCCGGTATGCCGAGTGGGAGTCCACCGGGCGTCCCTCCTTTCGGAGGAGGCATAGCTGCCCCTCCTTCCACAGTTTCGGGAACCTCCCAGCCGTTAAGCACGCGCTGAAGAGGTCCCGAAACCTGTCCTCCATTTCGGAGGCGGCGATCGCCACCACCCGTGCGGGGACGCCGTCCGGTCCGGGGGCCGTCTTCTTCGCGCGGAGGCTGAGAACCCCAGCGTAGAACTCCGCCGCCGTCACCGGGGGGATCTCCTCCTCCGGCGAAGCCGACCCTTGCGGGGGATCCATCGTTGGTGGGGTGAAGTCGGTCCTGCGCGGAAACAGGGACCGGACCACCCCATCCAGCAACGCTGGCTCGAGGGACTCCGTCAGTGGGGGACCACAGGGGCGCAGCTGGTTCCGCGCCGCCTTGTATGGTCTCCCATAAGGATCCCTGTCGAGTTCCTCCAGCATCTCGGCCCTCGCCGAGTCTTTCGCAGCACCCATCGCGGATTTGAGGACCGTCGTCGCCTCTCGATAAGAGGCGTATAGGCGGTCCTCCTCCGCCTGGACTCGATTTTGGGTGCTGCGCCGTCGGCTCCGCGCGTAGGCCCTTCTGGCCGCCACGCAGGCGGCCCGGAGCCCCGCCAGCTCCTCCGTCCACCAATAGACGGCACGACGGGGAGGCGGACGGCGAGACCGAGGCATGCTGGAGTTGCACACCTCTGTCAGGGACCCCCTGAGCCGGACCGCTGCGGCGTCCACGTCCAGGACCTCGACAGGGGGCGACAGCCAGTCCTGGAGAAAGGCCGCCTCCTTGGCTGCCTCCCGGTCCAGGCGGGTGAGTGCCCACCGTGGGAAGGGAGATTGCCCAGCGCGAGCCATCCCCCCCCCCTGGGTGGAGATGTCGAACCGCACGTATCGGTGGTCCGACAAGGTCTCCATCATCTCCACCCGCCAGCTGACGATGCGGGCGGCTAGGGCGGGGGTGGCAAACGAGACGTCCACCACCGACCCACCCCGTTGCCGCACACACGTGTGGACCGCCCCCCTGTTGAGGAGGGACACACCGCATGAGGCCGCCCAAAACTCGACGGCGCGTCCCCGGACGTTGCAACCGGCGGCCGGGTTGCCCCAGGCCACCGACTTGGCGTTCAGGTCGCCCAACACCACGACCTGGCGTGGCGCCGCCCTCCCTACGACTGCGGTGAGGACCTCGAGGAAGTCCTCAAAGTCCGAGAGAGGGCGGTTTGGGGAGAAATAGACCCCCACCAGGGCCATGTCCCCCCACGCGGCGGCCACGTATCCCGGTCCCCTCTCTAAGAGCGAGAGGGGAGGGGAGTCTGTGGAAGGCCGCGACACCAACGCCACCGAGCCGTCCCGGTCGCCCAGCCAACGGTCGGGGACCGAGTAAGGCTCGGCGACCACCGCCAAGTCCACCAACCACTCAGCCATGGTCTGCATCAGCAGATCCTGGGCCGCCCTGCAGTGGTTGGTGTTCGCCTGAAGGATGCGATGTTCGACCCTATCCATCAGTCGGACATCGCACCCCCCTCCGCAGCCGCCGCAGGAACGACGGTGCTAGCGGCAGCAGCAGGCCCGGTCGGCGCCTGCGCTTTGCCTCGCCTAGGGGGAGGATTGCAGTTCCTCCCTCTCATGACGTGGCCCGCCAGGCGGCCACTGGCAGCACACACCGCGCAGTGCGGCGTGGCGGCCTTGCAGGCAGAACCTTTTTTTTTTTTTTTTTTTTTGTTTCGTGGTGGAAAATCCTCACGGATGTCCTCCGCCCAGGGGCGGGCGGAGGGGTCTGTCAGACTCAAACTGACTAAAAACCACCCCGGTGTTCCCTTCCCACACTTGCACCGGGGATCATGGGAACTAGTGCGCCTTCCACGATCCCCGGCTAGTGCCGGCCCGCGTCTGCGGGCCTCCTCAAATCCACGGGGGGAGTGAAGTGAACACCCCCCGCGACTTTCATTAGGGGCGCGCGTGGAACACTACGCGCCACCGCCTCGGGTCCAGTTATATGGGGGGCGGCGGACGTCCCCAAGTCCGCCGTCCCTCTGAACCCGTTTAGGGGGGCTGGAAGAGGGCATTGTCCGCCCTCCGCCGACGCCCAGTACGTCTACTGCGGGTCCGGAGAGTGGTCTCGACCTCCCTTATCCTTTCCGCAGCCTCCTTCTGTGAGATGACGGTTTCACAGAAGGAGATCACCGCATCCCACGACTCTGCGCTCCCGACCATCGAGCGAGCGAGGGCCAGCAGCGACAGGTCGGTTCCGACTTCTGTTATAAGGGCACGGCGCGGTTCCTCCCATGCGGCACACTCTGCCAGCGTATGCCGCGCCGTGTCCTCCAGACAGTGGACGCAGTGATGACACCGGGCGTCCGGCTCCCTGTTTATGCGACACAGGTACTTCCCGAAGCAACCATGCCCCGAGAAAACCTGTGTCGCCCGAAACGACAGGGAGCCGTGCCTCCTCTCGAGCCATTCCTCGAGCACTGGTCGGATCGCCTCGATGGTAGCGAGACCGGCGGTAGGGCGCGAAAGCTTGTCCCGCCATTCCGCTACCAGGACCTCGCGGAGCTGGGACCGACGCAGATCGATCTCTCGCTGCATCGGCTCACCGCCCCGCGTCCGCGCCTCCTCGCGCCACCGGTACAGTGACGCGAGGACTCTCGCCTCTAGGTCCCAGGGTGGCGACCCGGCCAGTACACAAGCCGCCTCGTAGGAGATTGTGCGATACCCCCTGATAGACCTAACGGCCATCGCCCTCTGCGGTTTTCGCAGTATTGCGATGCTTCCGGCCGTCAGGTCAGAGGCCCACACCGGGGCCCCGTACAGGGCCATGGATCGCAAGACCCCTAGGTACAATCTCCTACAGGCGGTGCTCGGGCCCCCCAGATTGGGACGCAGCGTTGCGAGCGCGCCCGCCGCGCCCATCAACTTGGGCACCAGCCGCCGGAAGTGGGGGCCGAAGTCCCAACGGCTGTCGAGCACCAATCCCAGATACTTCATGGTGGACTCGACAGCAATCTGGGTACCCCCGACCACAATATGTGATCCCGGCGGCGGCGCCCGCCGGGGGCCATGGAAGACCATGGCTTCCGAGTTGTTGAGGGCCACCTCCAAGCCCAGGCGCCGTATGCGGCTCACGACCTGCGAGACCGCAGCTGTCGCTAGCAACGCTGCCTCCCTGTACGAGCTCCCCCGGGCAGTGACCAGCGTGTCGTCGGCGTAACACACCAGGGCCACCCCCGGTTGGAGCTCGCCTCTCAGCACCCAGTCGTACCCGATGTTCCACAGGGGTGGGCCAACGACCGAACCCTGTGGGACACCACACGACATTTCGCGCCGGCCTCCGCCGTCGCGTCCCCTGTAGGTGACACATCTTTCCGCTAAATAAGCCCCAACGACGCGACGGAGGTACGGGGGCACCCTGTGGTAGCACAGCGCCTCCCGAATACAGCTCCAGGGCAGGGTGTTGAAAGCGTTGGAGATGTCCAAGGACACCGCCAACATCACCCCACCCCGGGACACCGCTTCCTCCGCCAGGACTCTTACCCGCATTATGGCGTCCACAGTGGAGCGCCCATGCCGAAAGCCGAACTGGCTATCGTCCAGATCCGGCCCCTCTCTGTACAAGTGGCCGGCGAGGCGGGCAGCAATGATCCGTTCGAAAAGCTTACCCACCTCGTCCAGCAGCACTATGGGCCGGTATGCGGACGGCGAGTCCGCTGGGCGCCCCGCCTTCCTGAGCAGGACCAAACGACCCGTTTTCCACTGACTAGGGAATTGGCCCCGCTCAAGACAAGCTGAGTAGAGTCCTCTCAGCTGGGGCTCTAACTCTTTCAGAGCGAGGGCAAGCGCGCCGCCGGGAACTCCGTCGGGTCCCGGGGCAACGGTTTTGGCCCGAAGCCGCGTTATTGCCGCCCTCATCTCTGCTTGTGTCACCTCAGGGACGCTGACGTCATCGTCATCCTCTGACTCCGTGGCTGTGGGCAAAGCCATCGGCGGCGGTATGTGCTCCTCTCTAGCAGGAAAGAGAGTTGCGACCACTTCCTCCAGCAGCTGAGGCTGCAGACTCTCAGTGAGTGGGGGCGCCCAGGAACGAAGTTTCCCTCGGACCGCACGATAAGGGCGCCCCCACGGATTTACGTCTAGTGTCGACAACATCTCTTCCCTAGCTCGGGTCTTCGCCTCGCCGACGGCTAGCCACAGAGCCTCCTTCGCCGCGCGGTACACCTCATACAGCGCGGCCTCTTCTTCCGGAACCCGACGACGTCTCCTCCGGTATCGGGTGTACTGGCGTCTCTATGTGCTATAGCCTGCTCCGTGAACTATCGCACGGTACACGACGAATTAACCCCGCCCTGATTCACTCCCCGAGAACCTCGAGGAGTGAATCACTAATCACGTACCGTCCGATAGCCCGCTCCGTGAGCCATCGCACGGTACACGACGAAATATCCCCGACCCCTGATTCACTCCCCGAGGAACTCGAGGAGCGAATCGCGAATCTCACAGCGCCCGATGGACTCGCTCCGTGTGTCACCGCACGGCTGTGAGACCCCTCCCCATATTCACACTCCAATGACTTGGAGCGTGAATCGCGCACTGTCCGGAACGGACAGGGCACCCCTCGCAGAAGTCTGAGGCGACTCCGGCGTGTGTGTCTCTCTTAGTCTGGCCTCTCACTCGGAATATAAAAAACTCCAAGATCACTGAGACACTCAAGCCCCACCACGACGACAACGTGGAGACACCCTCGGTGGGGGAGACACCCTCGGTGGGGATTGCAGGCAGAACCTAACCTAACCTTTTTTTTTTTTTTTTTTTTTTTTTTCTCGATGTGGAAATCCTCAATGGATGTCCTCCGCCCAGGGGAGAGCGGAGGGGTCTGTCAGACTCGTACTGACTAAAACCACACCGGTGTTCCCTCGCACACTTGCGTCGGGGGGCAGCGGGATCTGATGCGACTTCCGCTGCCCCAGACTAGTGCCGGCCCGCCTGACCTGCGGGCCTCGTCCCGGGGGGGAGTGAGGTGTAAGACTCCCCCCGTTACGTCTGAGAGAGGCGCGCGTGGAACACTACGCGCCGCCGTCTCGGGTCCAGTATGATCGGGGGCGACGGATGTCCCCGAATCCGTCGCCCCTGGACCTATTTAGGGGGGCCGGAAGAGGGCGTTGTCCGCCCTCTGCCGACGCCCGGTGCGTCTGCTGCGGGAGGGGCGAGAGCTCGTCATCTCCCTCTCCCTTTCCGCAGCCTCCTTCTGCGACATGACGGTTTCGCAGAAGGACATCACCGCGTCCCAGGACTCTGCGCTGCCGACCATCGAGCGAATGACGGTCGGCAACGACAGGTCTCCTCTTACCTCCGTAACGAGCGCACGGCGCGGCTCATCCCACGCGGCGCACTCGGCCAGCGTATGCCGCGCCGTGTCCTCTAGACAATGGACGCAGTGATGGCACCGGGCGTCCGGCTCCCTGCTTATGCGACACAGGTACTTCCCGAAGCAGCCGTGCCCCGAGAGCACCTGCGTCGCCAGGAACGTCAGGGAGCCGTGCTTCCTCCCGAGCCAGTCGTCGAGTACTGGCCGGATCGCCTCGACTGTGTCGAGGCCGGCGGTAGGGAGCTCTAGCCTCCCCCGCCATTCCGCCACCATGACCTGTCGGAGCTGAGACCGGTACAACGTGATCTGTCGCTGCACCAGCCTCTCGCCCCGATCATTGGCCTCCTCGCGCCACTGGTGCAGTGTGGCGAGGGTCTTCGCCTCCAGGTCCCACGGCGGGGATCCGGCCAGTACACAAGCCGCCTCGTAGGAGATTGTGCGATAGCCCCGAATGACCCTGACGGCCATCGCTCTCTGCGGTCTTCGCAGAACCGCGATAGTGCGGGCCGTCAGGTCTGTCGCCCAAATCGGGGCCCCGTAAAGGGCCATCGATCGCACGATCCCCACGTACAACCGCCTACAGGCGGTACTCGGGCCCCCCAGATTGGGAAGCAGCGTTGACAGCGCGCCCGCCGCGCCCATCAACTTGGGCACCAGCCGCTGAAAGTGGGGGCCGAAGTCCCAACGGCTGTCGAGCACCAATCCTAAGTACTTCATGGTTGACTCGACAGCGATCCGGACCCCACCGACCACAATGTGTGATCCCAACGGCGGCGCCCGTCGGGGGCCATGAAAAGCAATGGCCTCCGACTTGTTGAGGGCCACTTCCAGCCCCAGGCGTCGTATGCGGCTCACCACCTGTGAGACCGCAGCCGTAGCCAGCAACGCTGCCTCCCTGTACGAGCTCCCGCGAGCCGTGACCAGCGTGTCGTCCGCATAACACGTCAGGTCCACTCCCGGCGGGAGCTCGCACCGCAAAACCCAGTCGTATCCGATGTTCCACAGGGGTGGGCCCAGAACCGAGCCCTGCGGAACACCGCACGACATCTCGCGACGGCCCGTGCCGTCGCGTCCCATGTAGGTGACACACCGTCCAGACAGATAAGCCCCCACAATGTTGCGGAGGTAGGAAGGCACCCGATGGTAACGCAGGGCCTCCCTAATGCAACCCCAGGGCAGGGTGTTGAACGCGTTGGAGATGTCCAAGGACACCGCCAGCACCACCCCACCCCGGGACACTGCTTCCTCCGCCAGGACTCTCACCCTCATGATGGCGTCGATGGTAGAGCGCCCACGCCGAAAGCCAAACTGGCTGTCGTTCAGGTTCGGCCCCTCTGTACACAAGTGGCTGACGAGGCGATCTGCGATTACACGCTCGAGCATCTTGCCCGCCTCGTCCAGCAACACTATGGGCCGATAAGCCGACGACGAATCCGCTGGGCGCCCCGCCTTCCTGAGCAGGACCAGTCGACCAGTCTTCCACCTGCTAGGAAACTGACCCCGCTCAAGGCACGCCGAAAAGAGTCCCCTCAGCGGGGGCTCCAGCTCCTTCAGGGCGAGGACTAGAGCGCGACCATGCACTCCGTCGGGCCCCGGAGCGGTGTTTTTTGCCCGGAGCCGCATCACGGCCGCGCTCATTTCCGCCTGTGTCACCTCTGGGACGGTTTCGCTCTCCTCTTCTTCTTCCGACTCTGCAGCTGTGGGCAGAGCCATCGGCGGTGGCTCGTACTCGGCTCTCTCAGGGAAGAGAGCCGTGACCACTTGCTCCAGAAACTGCGGCTCGAGACCTTCCGTTAGCGGAGGGGCCCACGGCCGAAGTTTCCCTCGGACCGTGCGGTAAGGGCGCCCCCACGGATCCCCGTCTAGGGTCGCCAGCAGCTCCTCTCTGGAGCGCGTCTTCGACTCGCCGATGGCCAGCCACAGAGCCTCCTTCGCCGCGCGGTACACCTCATACAGCGCGGCTTCTTCGTCGGGATCCCGCAGACGTCTCCTCCGATATCGCGTGTACGGGCGTCTGGCGTCTGCGCACTCGACGCGCAGCCGCTCGACCTCGACGCACCACCAGTACACGCGGCGTTTTGCGGATAGAGAGGAGACGCGTGGCATGGACGCGTCGCAGATTTGCGTCATCGCGTCGCTGAACCACTGCGCCTCCCGTTCGACGTCAACGGGACCGACGGTAGCCGACTCCCGGATCCAGGCTTGGACGATAGTGGCTTCCTCGAGAGCCTCCCTGTCGAGGCGTTTCAGGGCCCAACGCGGGCCGTCTCTTCGGGGGGCCGATTGGCTGCGACCTCCAGCGGTCTGGGTGGAGACGTCGAAGCGTATGTATCGGTGATCCGATAGCGTCTCCACCTCCGCTTCCACGCGCCAATCACGAACGCGGTGCACGACAGCGGGACTAGCGAACGACACGTCCACAATGGATCCGCCCCGCTGTCGCACACACGTGTAGGCCGAACCCCGATTTAAGACAGCCAGGCCCGTCGTAACGGCCCACTCCCCTAACACATCGCCTCTCGGGTCTGTGACCGGGGATCCCCACGCCGCAGACTTGGCGTTCAGATCACCGAGAAGCAAAATGGGCCGAGGATGAGACCGGCCGACGACGGCTCCTAACTCAACAAGGAAACTCTCAAAGTCGGCGAGACTCCTGTTGGGCGAAAAGTATGCCCCGATCGTGACGATCCCGTTCACAAGGGCGGCAACCCAACCGTGACCCCGGGACACGTCAACAAGAGTCGCGCCGATGATGGCCACCAGGCCGTCCAGATCCCCTGCCCAGTTATCCCGGGGGGAGACAAAATACGGCTCAGCGACCACCGCCACATTTATCGACCACTCCGCCATGCTCAGGATCAAGAGATCCTGAGCTCTGGTGCAGTGGTTGATGTTCGCCTGGAGGAAATGGAGCGCCATCACTGGCACTCCATTTCCCCGGCGCCTCGTCCAACCACAGGCCGGGAGTCGGCCGAAGAGGTTCTAGGGGGTGCGGTCCCCGCAGCCTTGGTCCACCGCTTGCTGCGCTTTCTGGGCGCGCCGCAAGCGTTGCTGCCAGTTCTGTGCCCCGCAGACTTTCCTGCAGCCGAACAGAGGCTGCAGTTTGGCTCCGCGGAGCACTGGGACGCCTTATGGCCGGGCTGACCGCAGCGATAACACAAATCGCTGCGGTCTGCTTCGCTAGTGCACAGTGCCCGGACGTGCCCTTTCTCCAAGCACCGGTAACACTGCATGGCCCTGGGTTCCAGGAGTTTAACTCTCGCCGAAACCCAGCCCACCAGTAGACGTCCCGCGTCGGCAACTTGCTTTGCCGCAGCTACTGGACACCGCACCCAGATGGTGCCTAGCCCACCAGCGTTGACGCGGATTTCGCCCGCCCGCACATTTTCTGGCGGGCATTCGCCGCTCCGGGCTATGGCTACCACCACCTCCTCCCGGGAAATAGAGTCGTCCAGCCCATCGACGCGCACCTCAGCCGTCTTGATGGGTCTGGACACCCGGGCCTCCTCGGGGTTGAGGACGTCCCTCAGCTTTGCAGCTAGAGAGTCCGCCCTCTCGGCACTGCTGGTCCCCGTCAACTCGAACATCTTGGCCCCCGTGGCTGCCGTTCTAAAACGGAAGCCGTCCGGGGTGCCAAAATCGGCGAAGACCAGCTTGCCCCTCGCCTCCGCCAGTACCTTCTGGTACGTCACGCCCCTCTCTTTGGCTTCGGGCTGCAGCGTGACCACTACAGCCTCGGAGCGAGGGACGCGGATTTTTGGGGCCTGCCCCTTGGACCCCGGCGCGTTCTTAGCCTTGCGGCCCCTCTTCTGCCTCTTTTTACGGCTTTCGGCCGTCTTCCAGACACCCTCTTTTTCTTTGGGGGACGAGTTGCTCTCCTCAGTGGCATTTCTCGTCCCCTTCACTGCCTTTTTGCCCCCCTCTGCGGGCTTTTTGGGTGCCTGCGTGGGCTTTTTTGGCGCAGGTGGCGCTTTAGCCACCTGTGCCCACGTTGGGCCAGCCGTTGCTGGGGCGGGCTCCGAATCCTTCCTCCGCTTATCTGCCGCCAGCGGCGGACGAAGCCTAATAGGGGGGTTGAGCCTGGGCTCTAGGCTGTCCAGGCGGGCGGTCATGATGTTCAACAGCCGGTTGAACTGGTCTTCCCCCAAAGACCCGTTCTGTGGCAGAGCACGACTGTCCGTAGTCGTCGCACCCTGCTGCCGGCTGAAGTCTGCCCTCAGGGCGCTGACCTCCCGCTGGAGCTCCTCCATCCTCGTTTGGAGACGGTGATTTTCCTCTCGGAGCTTCACCGTCTCCTCCGAGATCGTGCGGTCGAGGAGGACGTCCACCGCCTCCTTGATCCCGTCCGCCGCCTCCTTCAGGGCCCGCGTGAACGTCCCCTTCAGGTTGCCAGACTTCGTGGCTACCTTCAGGACGACGTCCACGCCGTCCAAAACTTGGCGGCTAAGGGCCTCTGCCGTCAAGCCCTCAGGAGTTGCGGCGGTTTGCGTCCGCCTCTCCCTTGCCCGTCGAGCCAACTCAGCGACCTCGTCGGTTGCGATGGCCTTCCGGCCCTCTCTTCTCGCGGCTTTGAGCTCCGCTTTGGTGCTTAGCAATGCAATGGAGACCTCGGCATCACCTTGCTCCATCTGCATAGCACCGTCGGAGTTGCTAACTCCGCTGGCCACCGACGTATCGGTGGGGTTGGGCTTTAGGAAGCGGCCCCGGGAGTCGCGTGACGCTGCCGAAACTCTCGCTCCGGAAGGCACCCCGCGTCCTCTGCCCCTCCTGGTTGTTGGCACCTTGGGGGCTGGCAGGTTCTCCTCGCTAGAGGACAAACCCGCCGAACCCGCGTCCGACTCACAGACACGCGGCCGCTTCCCCCAAAACTTGGAGGGAGCAGCCGTAACTGCACGCGGTGTGTCGTCGACCTCCGACAACACATTCACCCTTTCGAGGACCACGCGTGGCTCCGCTGGAGCCTCCGCTCCCGGCCTCAGTGATGCAGTACCAGAGCCTGATACTGCGTCCACCGCATGGCGCTCGACCCGTCCTCGGTCGGGATTTTTAAAATTAAAAGAGATGAGGTCTTCAAAAGACCTCGATCTCGAGGAGCCTCCTCGGCTCTTGTTGCCATCCATGGCAAGTGGAAGACGGTTGTTGCCCTCCCCAGAATACGAGGGGCTTGACGATCCCGAAGGGATCGTGGCGGATTCTCCAGCTGCTGAGCAGCTGGTACCGCCCTGGGGTATTACTTTACAATTCGTCTTTTCCATGTAGTTTTTGTCCTTTGAAGGGTGTGGTCCCTATCTCCTTACTTTCATCGATTCCCCCCCCTTTTTAATCCCTTATGACCATCACCCTCACAGTCACGTCTGATGGGCAGACGCGTACCAGAGGGCGACGAATGTCATGGTCCCAAAACATGCCCCGCAACGACCGTCGCGTGGCATGTGTATGACTATCCCCAACCCTGATTCACTCCCCGAGGACCCCGAGAAGTGAATCACTAATCACGTACCGTCCGATAGCCCGCTCCGTGAGCCATCGCACGGTACACGACGAAATAACCCCACCCTGATTCACTCCCCGAGATTCTCGAGGAGTGAATCACTAATCACGTACCGTCCGATAGCCCGCTCCGTGAGCCATCGCACGGTACACGACGAAATATTCCCGACCCCTGATCTACTCCCCGAGGAACTCGAGGAGTGAATCGCAAATCACACATCGTCCGATAGACCCGCTCCGTGGGTCATCGCACGATGTACGATGTGACCCCTCCCCATATTCACACTCCGATGACTCGGAGCGTGAATCGCGCACTGTCCGGAACGACGGACAGGACACCCCTCGCAAGAGTCTGAGGCGACTCCTGTGTGTCTCTCTTAGTCTGGTCTCTCACTTGGAATGGGAAAACTCCAAGATCACTGAGACACTCAAGCCCCACCACGACGACAACGTGGAGACACCCTCGGTGGGGAACCTAACCTAACCTAACCTTTTTTTTTTTTTTTTTTTTTTTGACGCTGGGAAAAAATGCATTACGCATACCCTCCCATCGGGGGATGGGGGGGCTATGTGGGACTCCCCGGTGTGACCCGGTATACCCACTAAAACGACCCAGCGGCACTCCCGCTTCGTCCGAGTGGCAGGGGACTGGGAAACCGGCACAGCCTTTACTTCCAGTCCACCGCCGACGAAGGCGGCCCCCTCACGTCCCCCCCGTGGGGAGGGACACGGGCCCGGGAATGACCGACGAAGGTGGTGACGGGTGCAATGCGGGCGAAGGCACCCCCGCGCCTGTCGCCCGCCCGTCGCCACCATCAGGAGGGAGAGGACCTCGCCTTCTCCGACCCCTTCTTCGTCTGCGGAGCGGCGCAGCGAGAGGGTCGTCCTCCCGCGCGCGCTCCGCCTCTCGGACCTCAAAGTCCGGGAGAGGGCGGTTTGGGGAGAAATAGACCCCCACCAGGGCCATGTCCCCCCACGCGGCGGCCACGTATCCCGGTCCCCTCTCTAAGAGCGAGAGGGGAGGGGAGTCTTTGGAAGGCCGCGACACCAACGCCACCAAGCCGTCCCGGTCGCCCAGCCAACGGCCAGGGACCGAGTAAGGCTCGGCGACCACCGCCAAGTCCATCAATCGGACATCGCTCCCCCCTCCGCAGCCGCCGCAGGAACGACGGTGCTAGCGGCTACAGCAGGCCCGATCGGCGCCTGCGCTTTGCCTCGCTTAGGGGGAGGATTGCAGTTCCTCCCCCTCATAACGTGGCCCGCCAGGCGGCCACTAGCAGCACACACCGCGCAGTGCGGCGTGGCGGCCTTGCAGGCAGCGGCTTTGTGGCCTTCCTTGCCGCAGCGGAGGCACATGTCCGTCCTGTCTACCGCGGACGGACACAGGGGCCGGGTGTGTCCGATGCCGAAGCACCGGAAACACCGCAGAGGCTGGTCCTCGAGTGCCCGGACTGCACCCGAGCTGAACCCGACTATGAGCCGTCCCTTGGCAAGGACGGCTTTGGCAGAGGCGACCGGGCACTCGAGGCGAATGGTGCCCATGCCGCCGCGGCCGGGCCTTATGTCCCGGCCTTGGACCGCCGCGACGCCACAGCCCCCCATCACTGCGACCGCCGCCACCACCTCCTCCTTGGTGACGGAGTCGTCGAGGCCCATCACCTCTATGGCTGATGGGCCTCGACGACTCCGTCACCACACATACCGTACATAATGTACCATCACAAAATCATTCATTTTGTGATGGTACATTATGTGAGAACGATGCAGCAAGATGTGTACGTTAAAAGTGACCATAGTCAAAACAATTCAAAAATAAAATAATTAATTCAAATAAGCCGTGGCAAATAAGAGATGACCAGTCACAACTGACAGCGCCCGTTCACGAACATGACGCATGTATCAGCACCATTCAACTCAACCATTTTGAAAGGAACTAAATGATCCGACACACGTGCCACCATCAGCGAGACATTTGAGTGAGCATGACATACTCCTAACCGCCAGGGCACATTCAAGTCAAGAAAAGACGCAGGTTTCCAGCGAATGACAGCTTTCTAGTTCATAGTACTCACACAATATGGGCTAGGCGGCTATATAATACAAAAGAGATTGAATTTATACAATGCAAAGATAGTTATACAATCTTCAGCAGCTCCGACAATACTATTTAATGCTATCAATTTAGGCGCCCCTGTTCTTGTGGAGCAGGACCGGCATTGAGCCAAGCATTTTTATCAGTGATATAATCGTCCAACTTGTAATATGCTTTCTTACATAGTGTGCGTTTAATGCATGTTTTAAATTTCGTTTCATTCAGTTCAAGAATACTTTGTGGAATTTTATTATAGCACCTCAAACAGTACCCCATGAAAGATGAGTCTACTTTAGCGAGTCTGAAGCCAGGCTGAACTAATTTCTCGTTACACGGACGTGCGGGGTAGAATGGTGGAGGACTGGGCTCTGGAGACAGGCCTGGTCGTCCTAAATCGGGGTTCTGTCCCCACGTGCGTGCGGATGCGGGGCGAGACGGTGGTGGACATCTCGTTCGCCAGCCCCGCTCTGTCGCCGCGTGTCGTTGACTGGCGCGTCATGGAGGGGGTGGAGACCTATTCCGACCACCGGTATATCCGGTTCGACGTCTCCACCCAGTCCTCAAGCGTGCCGGTCCTACAGGCCCCGAGTGGTCCGCGATGGGCGCTGAAGCAGCTGGACCGGGAGCTCCTCCTGGAAGCCTCGATCGTGCAGGCCTGGGTGTCATCACCAGTCAGGCCTGCTGACATCAACAACGAGGCGGGTTGGTTCCAGGAGGCCATGTCCGAGATTTGCGACGTGGCAATGCCCCGAGTTCGGCCAGGAAGCGCCCGGCGTCAGGTGTACTGGTGGTCGCGAGAGCTGACGTCTCTGCGCAAGGCGTGCGTTGCCGCGCGGCGCCTGTACGCCAGGCATCGCAGGCTCCGCATCCGCCCTCCGGATGCGGCAGCCATTGAGGCGGAGCTGTACGAGGGGTACAGAGCGGCGAAGACCGCCCTCCAAGAGGCTGTCCGGCGGGCCAAGAATTTGGCCCGCGAGGAGATGCTGGAGTCTCTGAACGGAGATCCGTGGGGGCGCCCTTACAAGATGGTGCGGGACAAACTCCGCACCCGGGCCCCCCCGCTAACGCAGAGTCTCCGGCCTGAGCTCGTGGAGGACGTGGTGAGCGCTCTGTTCCCTTCGCGAGGGGGAGCATCCTCCCCCGCCTATGCACACCAGCTTGGGTGTGCGGCGCTTCAGGGCGATCCACCCTGGTTTCTACGCCAAGAATCACAAACACTGTCTGCGTCTCGTCTGGGTCTCACTTATCCGACTCGATAACGACCATGAACTTTACTTCGCGGAACTCGGGTAAATGAAACACCGTATACCGGACAGTAAATATAATAATTATTGGATCTTGACGTGATCACAATACTCGATTCAAACACAAAAAAAAACATACATTCAGAAACCCTATATAGTATCCACGCAAAATCTTAACACCGAGATCTACGATCTTGACGTAATTGCACAACGCCATCTAGTTTCCTTTGATGGAACTATTGAATGCGAACAGTTTTATTGTTATCTGTGCTGGAGTATGGCTGTCATCGAAGGTCTGACGAAGGAGACAAGGCAGTTGCAAGAGGTCCGCAACAGTTTACAGCAGCTTTATCGTGTCTCGGCTCATTTCATGCACCTTGATGGGAACTTTAGACCTAGATGGAGTATGACTGTTATCGAGTGTCTAAGGATGGAGACGTGAGGCTGTCGAGAGAAGCCCTTATTTGGAAAAAAACATAAGTAGAATTTTTTAGCGATTAATTCAATTATTTCCGAAAAATTAAATAGTTACCTACTTGAATCTATACTAATATTATAAAGCTGAAGAGTTTGTTTGTGGGTTTGGTTGATCGCGCTAATTTCAGGAACTACTGGTTTGAATTGAACAATTATTTTAATGTTGGATAGCCTATTTATCTAGGAAGGCTATAGGTTATATAACATCACGCTATAACTAATAGGAGCGGAGCATCAATGAAAAATGTTGCAAAGAGGGGAAAATATATTCCTTTTGAGAGCTTCCGTTGCGTGCGCTGCGTAAACGGTTAAAGTTACACAACAATCATGTATGACGGAATTGTTCTACTTAAGTTCTAAAAAAAGTCTGTAATAGCATAGGTCTATCTTTTAAAGTTGACTCACTATAACCTCTTTTATAGTAATCAATTTTTTTTCAAAATTAATGCTTTAAAATACGCAAATAAATACGTTATAAGATTTTAAACTTTCATGGTCACTAAAATTGTTATAACTAGAAGACGGGATATTTACCATGTTTATTGTTTTCTTTGAGTTCCCGATATTTCGGCGCTGTTGCAAGCACCATGATCACGGATAAACTGAAGTTATTGCGGGTGGGTGTTTATGAGCAGACAAATCGGTCTACCCTCTTTCTTGTTCGTTTTTTGCACTCAGTACACACGAAACTCACTGTGTCTGCTCGCGAACTTTTTTCGGCACTATTCCGCTTCAATAAACATGGTAAATATCCCGTCTTCTAGTTATAATAATAAATACGTTATTCATCATAAGTATTTAATTTTGAACGAAATTGCTTTTACATCATTTGATTTCAATGAATTTCTTAGGAGATACATGTTTTAAAATAACTCCGCAACAAAATAATGATCAGGTGCCGCGCGCGCATTTTCATTATGAGGAATGATGTGTGTGATGTGTTACAATTGTACTATAGGTGCCTTCGACCCACTCTCTCTACCCTCTCTCTCTTATGTGACGCAGACGAAGTTGCGCGGGTCTGCTAGTTTTTTATAAAAGTCAATCATTCATACTTGTAGTAAGGTACTTCTGCAGAAAAAGTATCAGCTTTTATAAAAATGATGTAGGGAAGTCTGCCGCTAACGGAATCTTGGACCATTATCACAGGTATGAGGAATGCAGGAGAAATGTTTATCATAGATGAAATAAAAATGTATTCGTAATAACTAGATCATTTAATTGTTTTATAATAGTTATGTACAAAGTTATAAGATATAAATGCCGTCGCCGCCGTCCGCCACTAATACTATTCGTCCTCATGCAACGAAAACAGCTTGGCCACCTCGAACAGGTCCTCGAACTCGCCCTGCGCCAGCACCTGCACACACGAGCGGCGCGCGTGAGACCCTCGCTCACACTCACTCACACACACACGCACACACACACGGCACTGACCTGGCGCGCCACGTGCATGCGGTTGAACAGGTTCCACAGCAGCACGCCCACCACGCGCTCCTCGCGCAGGTAGAACACGACGCCGCGCTCGTAGCGCCGCGCGCTGGCGTCGTCCGGCGCCCGCAGCGCGGCCGGGTCGGCGTCCGGCAGCAGGGCTGGGTCGGCGTCCGGCAGCGCGGCCGAGCTGGCGTCCGGCAGCAAGGCTGGGTCGGCGCCCGGCAGCGCGGCCGCGCCCTCCGCTGCCGCCGCCTCGGCCGGCGCGCTGGCGGCGCTGGCGACGCTGTCGGCGACCGCGTCCGCCGAGAACACGCCCACGGTGGGCAGCCGCGAGTCGATGATGCCGATAGCCTGCGGGCACAGGGCGTGAGTGGCGCGGGCGGGCATTGCTGGCTTAGCGCTGGGGCGGCACTCACCTCGTAGCCGAGCTGCGGGCCGAGGTCGCTCCAGAACATGCTCTGGTGCGTGTAGTGCTTGGGCGGGTTGACGGCGGCCATATTCTCGCCGGCCAACCGGCCCGACACCACGGCGTGGTCGTGGTGTTCCACGCGACGCCGGCCCAGCACCACGTCGTAGAAGCACGCCACGTCGCCCGCCGCGTAAATGTCCGTGCGCGCCTGCCATCACACACATCTTTACATTACAATACAAGCAACTCGACCGGTGGACCACACAGCGCTCTCCCGAGTTGGCAGTCAAGCCACTACTACAGTTTGTCATTTGCAAGCTATACGATTGAACTATCCGTATCCGAAAATGTACAGTATACATTTTCAGATTGTATTGTATAACGGGCTGGTGTCGAAACCGCGTATTTTGCCTCCGGCGCAATTTCAGATACGGATAGTTCAACCATAGTTCAGATAGTTCAACCGGTAGAGGAACAGATGATCGTGCAGTGCGGGGGGCACACGGACGCACCTGCAGCTCTGCGTTAACGAGCAGGCCGCCGAGCTCGGGGTGTGTCTCCAGGGCGGAGGCGTGCGCCAGCTCGTCGTCCACCTCGCTGCCCACGCACTCCACCACCAGATCGGCACGCACGTCCTCGCCCGACGCCAGGCGCAGCGTCACGCCCGCGCCCTGCACCGCACCCTCCAGCACCTCGGCGTGAGGCAGCAGCGTCACACCCGCCTCGCGCAGACGCCGCGCCGCCTCGGCCGCCAGGTAGGGGGGCAGCACGGCCTCCAGCGGCGCCGCCTCGCGGAACAGCTGCAGCACCGAGCGCCCGTCCGCCGCCAAGCGCTCAGCCAGCGCCGCGCTCAGCTCGGACGCCAGGAAACCGCCGCCCAGCACGGCCACGCGCTGCACTTCGGGCCGTTCCAGCGCACGCGCCAGCCGCGCCGCGTCGCGCACGCCGCGCAGCGCCAGCACGCGCCCCGCCGCCGCCGCATCGCGCAGCGCGTCCGTGCGGCGCGCGCGCACGCCTGTGCCCACCAGGCACTTGTCGTACTGCACGGTGACGGGCTCGCGGCCCGGCGCGCGCAGCTCGGCTTCGTGGCGCACGGCGTCCAGGCGCACGACGCGCCAGCCGCGCGCCACGGCGGCGCCGCCCGGGCTCTCGGGCAGGAGCTCCACGGGCGTGTAGAAGGCGGCGGGCTCGTAGGCCACGAGGCGGCGGCGGCCGTTCCACTGGCGGAAGGACAGCGCGTCGAGGTGCGGCATGCGCGTGGCCAGGTCGGGCTCGCGCCACAACTCCTTGCTGAGCGGCGGCCGCATGTAGGGCAACTCCTGCTCGTCGCCCACCAGCAACACGCGCGCGTCCGGCCGCAGGGAGCGGATGGAGCGCATGGCGGCGAAGGAGGCCGTGCCCGCACCCACCAACAGGAACTGCACGCGCCGCGGGATGTCGGCACCCGCGCTCGGGTAGGGCGGCTCCTCCGCCACGCTCTCGTTTTTGCTCTGCCCCAGGCTCACGAGCTCTAGTTGCCGCTTCTTCTCATCGTTCAGTTTTCGATAGAAGTATACCTGAAAGCGACGACGCACAGATGTAGGACCGATGAGACTAGGTCGTGTGGCGACATGCAGGTACTGTGTGTACTGACCCCGCCGAGCGACGCGGTGACGGTGAGGGCGGTGGCCGCGAGCACCCAGGCGCGCGACGGGGGCGGCGGTGGGCCGGGCGGCGGAGGGGGCACGCGCGTGGGAAGCGGGGACGCCGCCGGCGAGGGAGGCGCGCTCGCATGCTCACTGCTGCCGCTCGACGACGCTAATACGGTCTGGTAGGAACACAAACAAATATTTATTATGAAATTACTCTATTACCCATTGACAGTTACTTTATATTTATTTGAGACCTGCTCCCTGACATTTACACTCCACATTTCCCCCACAAATATGCATTTACACTTCATTAAAATGTAATCTATATGTCAAAATACTGACAACACAATAACAATCACAATGTAATTTTATTGGAGCAGTGAAATATGATAATGATGATATAACCTACCGTCCTATAGTGTTTTATTTTCCTTGGAAGCTTGAAAAATAAAGAATCTATTAAAAAGCCGCCATGAAATGAGCAATACACATTTTCCCTCAACAGTAAGTATTCACAAAAGATGTGGTATTTAAAGGATGTTACAAAATTGTTTTAGTGTAGGACACATTTTGCCATAATAATAGCATGCAAATTCAAAAACTAACTTTTCCATTACATTAAAATGAACACCATAGGTAGATACCTATTATATACCTATTGTATAGATATACAATATGTTAAAAAAATCCCTGTCTGATTCGAAAGGGGGATATAGGTATACCAATGACATTGCCAAATAAAATAAGGAACATAAAATATTCATGAAAGTCAAATATTAATGAATTTTAGGGTTAGTCACCCAAAGCGCAATGGAGAGGGCTATGCTCGCAGTTTCCTTGCGTGATCAAATCAGAAATGAGGTAATCCGCAAGAGAACCAAGGTTACCGACGTTATCCGAAGAATTTCCAAACTTAAATAATATAATATAATATAAATAATTTATTTTCTCTACCCAAGTTACTTAATACTAGTACTACTTACAGAGGCGCACGAACATGAAATTAACTTTGTGAGAGACTGGTGCCTGAAGTAGATCTCTATAAGAACCTGTATTACAAGTCACCAGGGCCCTCCCACAGCTATTTGCCTGCTATGTCCTACTTTAAATGTGATAGGTTTTCATGGTAAGAATAATGCAGGAAACTATGTTAAAACACAAAATAAAAAATAAACAAAAATTAGTGTGGAAATAATAGAACGCGTGTGAGTAGCTGGAGAGTGTATGAACAAAATGTGATTAGGTGTATATGTAGACGTGGCTTGAGTAACTGTTGTGTGAGGATGGTTGATAGGATATTTAGTGCGAGCATGATTGAGGGAAGACTGCGATTCGAGAACAGTAGTTTGTAAAAGCAGCAGAGAGGATGATTATCTAGTGGGGATTGTCTATCTGAGAGGGATTAACACTTTTTATGTTTCCTGGTAGTCTAAAGTTTTCAAATAAGTAGTGACTAAGGTTTTACATTTATATTTTGTTAGAGGAAATATATTAAGAATTTTGTTTAGCTTATTATATAGAAATGGTCCGAGAAACATGAAGAAATTATGGGAGTGAGAACATTTGCAAGCTTTTGTTTGGCATACCCTGCCTTTCCGGCGGTCATCCTTTTGGAGATTCGGGTTGTATTGCAATAAGGAGTGTTTTTTCAGTACTGTACGCAATATGAAGGACTGTCTTACAGTAAGCACATCCCACTCTTTAAAAAGGTCTACAGTAGGGAATAAATATGGAAGCCCGGCGCCAACTTTCAGAATAGCGCGCTGTGCCCTTTCGACATCAATTAGGTGAGTCTTAGCGGCGCCTCCCCAGGAGGTAATGCAATAGTCGATAAGGAATTGACATAAGGCATCGTAGACCATCTTAGTAACCCGTCGGTCTGCTGCGTGTCTAAGAGTTGAATATGTAGATTAGTTTACGCAAACGGGTTACTAAGGCTTTAATATGCGGTTTGAATGTCAGGAATTGGTCTATAACGATACCAAGGTATTTGGTGTCATTGACTCTGGAGAGTGGGACAAGAGCACAAGGAGTTGCCAGGAACACAAGTATGACAGGTAATACTAAGATAGGGTGGAGGCAGTTGATTTGACCTCTGTACAAACGTGACATATTTAGTTTTGTTAACATTTAAAGTTAATATGTTTAATCGTAGCCATTCGCAGAGTTGGTTAAAACTCTTTTGAGCAGAATAAAAAGCATCCTCCCAGCTCTGTCCACTAAAAAAGAGAGCAGTATCATCAGCGAAATTAACAATTTTGCCACCATGGAGCTGAAGTTCGCAGAGGTCATTGATGTAAACCAAAAACAATGTGGGGCCGAGTATGCTGCCTTGAGGCACACCGTATTCAACACGTACCTCATTGCTCAGCCTATGGTCAATCCGAACTCTTTGCTTTCTTTCTGTAAGGTAATCTGTCATTAATTTTAAGGGAATACCTCTTACACCAAGCCTTTCTAGCTTTTTGAGCAGGTGTGGGATAGAGACTGTGTCGAAGGCTTTTGCTAGATCTAGGAACAGTGATATGCATTTATTCCCTGGGGCTAGTTTGGTAATTATGGATTGCAAAAGTTCATGTACCGCGTCATTGGTTGATTTGTTGCAACGAAAACCAAATTGGTCAGGCGAGAGAAGATTGTTAGTTTCCAGGTAATTCGTTAGTCGTCGGTTTATATGCCGTTCCAGGATCTTGGACAGCGTAGGTAAGATGGAGATGGGCCGGTAGTTGTCGACACAGTCTCTCTCCCCTCCCTTGTGTATAGGTTTTATAAGCGCCAATTTAAATGCTCTAGGGAAAACACCTGTGGTTACAGCAAGTTTGCAGATGTGGGTAATAGGAGAGGTAATAAAGTTAATGTACCTCTTCAGAATCTTGTTAGATATATGGTCGATTCCTACGGCACAATTCTCCTTCAATCCATTGATGAGGGAAAAGACTTCTTCTTCATCAGGCGGGAGCATGACAAATGAGTTTACGGCAATAATAGATGACGAGTCATGTGGCATTGGACCGGTTTGCGTTATAGCGGTTGTTTGCCCCGCCAGCCTACTGCCCACGTTAGCAAAGAAACTGTTAACGTTATTTAAATCCTTATCTTTGTTTTGGGATGTAATAAGACAGGAAGAAAAGTCTGCTGGCTTACTTGAGCCACTTATCTTTTTAATTGCATCCCATAGCTGCTTTTTATTACCTTTTGCATTTTCTATCTCCTTTTTGTCGTAGTTTCGTTTTTAGCTTTTTTAATAATAGAATTACAATAATTTCTGTAGTACTTTTGTTCTATGTTGCTGTAGTACTCTTTGTAGTGCCGCTACAAACACCAAACAGACCATTATTAAACAAAACAATAATAAATACGCTAAGACGGAGGGTCTTAGCGTATTTACAATCGCGAGATATGCAGTCTCAGGGAATATTTCTTTGAAACCGACGTGGTGATGCATCGAGATGTGGTCGCGGTGGACAAGGGCTTCACCCCGCTCTACTTGGCTAAAGAGAACTGGCGCAAACCTGTAGTGCTTGACACTAACGACCGCATGGAGGTATGGCAGAGTAAGGAGCTTTACGGACGCTTCTTCCGGGCCCTGCATGGGCCCGATCTAGACCTATCAGCGTCCGTAGCCTGGCTACGTTCCGAGGAACTCTTCGGAGAACCGAAGGTTTTGTCTGTGCAATTATGGATGAAGTTATGATGACGGAAAACTACCGGAGATTTATTGTGAAGGATGGTATGGTTGACATATGTCGGGCATGCCACCGTCCAGGCGAATCAATCCGTCACATTATCTCCGGGTTTACTCGTCTGACTAACGGAGAGTACTTGCATAGACAATAGCCAAGATTATCCATCAGCAATTTGCTCTAAAATACAACCTTGTGGAATCGGAAGTACCGTACTATAAGTATGTGTCCGACCCACCAGTTCTCGAAAATGGCAGTATCACATTGTACTGGGATCGATCCATCATCACTGACAGGACTATTGTAGCCAATAAGCCTGATATAGTGGTGGTGGATCGATCAGAGCGGCGCGCAATGATTTTTGACATGACGGTCCCGCATGATGAGAACCTCGTGAAAGCTGAGAAAGATAAGCAAATCAAGTATCTTGACTTGGCTCGCGAGGTTGTCGACATGTGGGGTGTGGAACTGTGGACTCGGCGATCTTTGTGCCGATAGTTGTATCAGCCCATGGATTAATTGCCAAGAGCCTCGAAAATTACCTGAGGAGGCTCTCGTTAGGCAGCTGGATCAAGAGCTTGATTCAGAAAGTGGTACTCCTGGACACAGCTCGTTTTGTTAGGATGTTCCTCTCTCTGGAGCCCTGACTGCCGGTAGCTTGGACCCTGTTCCCGATACCGGTGGGCTACAATTTTTTATATTTTTAAATGTTTTTTATATTGTTTTTTTCTAAGGAATATTTAAAAAAGTAAATGATTTGTAAAAATATGTACATATAAATAAAGGAAATGAAAATACAATAAAACTCGGACAAGTGCGAGTTCGACTGGCGTGGAGAGGGTTCCATACCACGTTCATAGATTTCTTATAGGTTTTCCTGTAATCTATAGGCAGAGAACGATTCATTGCATTTTTTTCTAAATTTTCAGCCCTGAAGTTTCGGAGTTAAACGGGGGGGAATGGTCAATTTTCGCCTATTTCCTTAAATAACTTCATAAAAAAAATATATTTGATGTGCTCACAGTGAGCCCTTTCATTTGATATACGTAACACAATATAGTTAGCAAAACTTAGGACTCCAAAAGTGGCCCCCATATCTAAAATTCATTAATTTATGTTACACGTCCGTCTTTGCGTCACCGACTTACATATGTGTACCAAATTTCAACACAATCAGTCCAGTAGTTTCGGAGTAAATTGGCTGTGACAGACGGACAGACAGACAGACATGCGAGTGATCCTATAAGGGTTCCGTTTTTTCGATAGGTCCAGAACCCTAAAAAAACATTTCAATTTTCAACATCGGAACACTAGTATTAGCTTGGGTCTTTATAAGTTGCCTTCCAGTTCCAACAATAACCAATGATACCCAATTAATAACAGGAAGGATCAAAACAGAATGTTGCTTTTGACTAAAAAAGTAACATCAATATTAATTTATGGAAGTGTCTATCCACTTCAACTGTACATGCCTAAATTACTAAACCAATATTGTTAATGCAATTTGACAAAGAGGTAATAACTGGGACCTGGAGCAAGATATGGGTACACTTAGACCTGGATATTTGTACTAAAAAATTAGAAAATACATGCACATGAACTTGTGAGAGACAGCCAGGCTTAGATAATATACTGTGATTTACTTATGTTATGTATTAGTCTCCAGGATTGTTAATTACATATTTTGTTCCAAGTTTCAGTTACTTCCTACATGTCAAAGATCCAAGCAAATGTGCATGTGGTACACATGCCCAGTGAGTGGCCACATGTCATGTCACAAAGTTACCTGTGCAGCGGCTGAGGGTGCCTGAGTAGTCAGCGAGCCCGAGCTAGTACCTGCAACAAGCCACAGGTATGAGTCAACTGTGAGCCGCTCTGTTTTCCTCGTTCACTGTTGTACACAACTCATCAATATGATACAACGGATACAGCAACTTCTTCACAATTTATTACATAAGTAATCAACTTGTTTACTGTCAACACACTGGACTCAAGTGGACATTATATTTTAATTATTTCATAGGTGCACTGCTCTGTCACGTAAAAACATTAACCGGTAGTACTTCATGGTTACTGCTTTAGAGAATGTTTCTGAGCGACGATTGCCGGCAAATTTGTTACAGAAGAAATATAGTGAAAATATGTAGGTTATCTACATCTAAGCATGAATGCTCAAATAAAAGTTTGGGAGGACAACAGACTATGAAGCAAGTTAAATACAGAAATGACTCACGAAAGAGCTTGAACACATCTCTCCTGGCTGCTGAGAGTAGTTCGAGCGATTGGCTCTCGATGTAAATTGCAGATACGGCTCTCACTCTAAGCATAACTAAACTATTTCTCACTTCCCACAAAGACACTAAATCTGTTCTTCCTTTTAATAATACAACAGATTTGATGGATGAAAATTCAATTAAAACCTAATATCTCGTTCCCATACATCTTTGAAATATTTTAAAATTGTTGTGAAATTAATGTTCGCCGCTAGGTTATATGGCTGGCTGCTGGCTGCTCCTCTCTGCAAATATTTTGACTTTGACAACATTTTGACACATTTTTTTTACTTTGACAGAGGCTGGAGCAAAGACAAAAGTTTTCATTTTATTTAAGTCAAAATAAGTAAAAAAAAATTAAGTTAAATGGTGCTATTGAAAAAAAAGATAATTATGATGTAGTGTACTAAAAGATAAATAACTAGCAAATATTTGTATAGGTTATTACAACTAAAAAAGGAAAAATAAAAACCTTTTTTTGCAAAAAAATAAAACCAACTTCAAAAACACAAAAAAAGTGAAAAAATAACTTTAGCTTCAGAAGTCGGTTTTAAACCGACTTCTGAAGCTAAAGTTATTTTTAAAAAGGTTTTGAAATGGTTTTTTTTTCCATTTTTAGTTGTAATATCCTATACAAATATTTGCTAGGCATTTATTTTACATTGGTAACAATACATGTACTGTACACATCTGCGTACCCTCTCAGAGGATACAGGCGTGATGTTTTTTTTTTCTCTTTATTTAAAGGGGCTTGTTCAATTTGAACATGTCACCCCTGTAAAACAAATTACAAAATATTACAAAACACAATTACACGGTAAATTCAGCTACGTTATTCTATTTTTGATTCCCATTTGAGCGAGCCTGTACAGCAGTCTGGCCTCCCTCGATAAAGGAAAGGACAAAACGCTGTTACACCAGCCCACATCTGAGGGAATCACATTAATTTTACATTTTATAAAATTTCTAAGGGCTTCGTTCCGGACACACTCCATCAATATGTGGTAAACATCTTCTACCTCATCACATTCACTACAGTTCGATGAAACAATCTTACCCATCATAAAAGCGAACTTATTTAATGGAATGTGTCCCGAGCGAAGTCTGAAACTCGTTACTATGTCATACCTTCCCATATCGGATTTTTCAAACCATAACTTATCAGGTAACGTGGGTTGTAAAGTCCTGTACCAAATACCTTTCATTAATGACCTTCTGTCAAAATACTCTGACCATAACTCTGTACTGAACTTCTTAATGTCGCTTATATGGTTGGTGTAATAAGAGTCGCAAGCAAAGTTAATACCGTCTACTGAGGCTTCCTTAGCGAGTTTATCTGCCATTTCATTTCCTACGATGCCGATATGGGAAGGTATCCACTGCAGAATAACATTGGTATTTAATGAGTTAAGCTCATACAAATTTTTTTAAATGTCATACGCCAGTGGAATGCCCCTAACTATAGCTGAACGACTATACAAATGCTGTAATGCACTTTTGGAGTCGGTAAGAATAACAAAATTACACCCATTCTTAATCGATCTTACATAGGATAACGCTTCTGCAATGGCAATTAGCTCCGCATACATAATCGAAATCTTTGAATTATTGACTTTTAATTTGATATTATCTTTTGTTTGTAAATCAGTAAAAGCAACACCGATCCCCTCACTGTCCTTGGAGGCATCTGTATATATTTTATGAAAGCCCAAATATTTATGTTGTAAAAACTTGACACATAATAAATGCAAATTAGGGTTAGAATATGACTTTTTAGGTTTGTCTAAAGTTGAGATGCTACTGTCGATAAAACTAGATACGTTGAGGTTACTGATCCAGGTATCTTTTTTTTTTTTTTTTTTTTTTTTCCGGATGGGAAATCATCAAATGACCCCCCCCCCCACTCTGGGCGGAGCGGAAGGGAGTGTCAGACTTGTACTGACTAAAACCCATCCATGTTCCTTCTTTGCCCTTTGTGTTCCAGGGCCACGGTATTTCTTTCGAACAGTCCCGCAGCCCTGGCAGGCATCGGTCCTTGCGGACCCCTACTTATTTGCTGACATCTCTTTGAGGCGCACGTGGAACACGAACGCGCCGTCGACACGGCCTGTCGTCATAAGACGGCCGGACGGCGAGCTGGCCCATAACTCGCCGTCCACAGGCCCGCGCCTACGGTGGCCGGGAGCCACCACGTGACCCCCGACGCCCAGGGCGTCTCCCGCGGCGACTGGGACGTGAGGTTCTTTCCCTCTCACGTCCCGCCACCTCCTTCACTAGCATGACTGCTTCGCAGAAGGAGGTGACGGCTTCCCATTCCCTCTCGCTCCGGACCATGGCTTGAACCAAGGCCGGACGCGAGAGATCGCCGCCGCCAATCACCGCTACGAGGACACGGCGGTGCTCCGCCCAAGCGGGGCAGACCTCCACGGTGTGCTCCACCGTGTCCTCCGGACGATCCTCGCAGTGGAAACACCCGGGCGTTTCCTCCCGCCCGATTCGGTGCAGGAACCTCCCGAAACAACCGTGTCCGGTGAGGACCTGCGTCAGGCGGTAGGTGAGGGCGCCGTGGCGCCTGTCTAGCCACTCCTCAAAGAGGGGACTTATCGCCACTATGGTGGCGTGCCCTGCACGGGGTTGCGACAGTCGCTCTCTCCATGTCGCCATAAGATCACGCCGGAGGTCTGTCCGCTGAGCGGCAATTTGCCGCGGCAGCGGAGTTTCCTCCCGACGTAGTGCCTCCACGCGCCATTCGTGCAGGCGTGCGAGGACTATCGCCTCCAGATCCCATGGCGGATCCAGGTATCTAAACTAAACATTTAAAGTTGTGTACTCGACTTTATTGGTAAAAGCGGTTTTTTCTTCCTACTCCAGTATGCATTTTGACAAAGAACGATT
Source organism: Noctua janthe (assembly GCA_910589295.1). NCBI lineage: Eukaryota > Metazoa > Arthropoda > Insecta > Lepidoptera > Noctuidae > Noctua > Noctua janthe. The sequence continues at coordinate 67,339 of OU342567.1, forward strand.
AGATCATTTAGAACATTTATTAGTTTATCATTAAGTGATTTTGACTTTAACCAAAACTTACCTGCTAAATATACACGTTGAACAAATAAAGGTTGAAGTTGTAACTCTGACTCCATAACGTGTATAGGAGTGCTTTTAATAAAACTACCTATGATGCGCATGTATTGATTTTGAACTTTATCTAATTTTGAAGAATTACTCATAGAACTAGTGTCATATAAAAAACTTGCATAGTCTAACCTACTTCTAACAATGGCTATATATAACCTTCTCAAATGACTAGGGTGAACACCCCAACCAGGTCCCGTCAATATTTTAAATATATTTAGAAATTTCATAGCTTTTTCTCTAACTTCATTAATGTTTTTTCCCCATCTCAGATGACAATCAATCCATACACCTAAATATTTTACACATTCTGTATTTTCTAATAGTATTTCATTAATTGCTAAATTTACATTTTGTTTCTTATAATTAGTTTGAAAAACACATACTTTGCTTTTATTTGGGGATATTTCTAATCCTAAATTCGATAATAGTTCATTTAGTATATTTAGCGAATTTTGTAAAACCTGAGTACCTAAATCCATAGACTGGCAAGTGTAATATAAAACCAAATCATCAGCATATTGCGAGATATAGACGTCCTTCTCAATAGTTTTACACACATCAAGTGTAGCCACACATTAAACAATAAAGGAGATATTGGATCTCCCTGTGCTAAGCCCCGGCTAGTAGTTCTAGATATATATCCGTCATTAGTTTGCATCTTAAGATTTCTCAATTTCAAAAAATTCCAGAAATACTGACATATTTTAGACCCCACCTTTAAACGATGTAATATATTTAGTAGGGTTTTTATATCAATGTTATTATAAGCATTGTTTATGTCAATAAAACAACCAGTAGTAGTTAACCTTTCAGAAAAACCTTTTTGAATGCGAGAAACCAAACAACTTAAGCTATCCAAACAACCTCTGGATTTTCTAAAGCCCACCATATTATCTGACAGCAGCTCATGTCTCTCCAAAAACCACTCAATCCTCTTATTCAAAATGGAGTGAAAAACTTTGCAAAGGCAAGACATTAAGGAGATTGATCTCAGGTACGAAGTCTGATTAGGATCCCGTCCCGGTTTAGGGATAGCAATTATATTTATATCGCGCCATTGTCTTGAAACAAAACTGGAATGTAAAAAGTGATTGAATAAATTCAGTAAAATACGTAAACCATTGTAGGGTAAGTTTTTAACCATAGAGTAAGAGATACCATCGCATCCAGGAGATGTATCCTTTGATTTAATACATATAATCAACTCCTGCATGGAGATTTCCTCTTCCAATTTCTTATTCGAGATTGAGAATACCGGTTGATCTGGAGAGACATAATCAGGTGTAAGACTAACAAGTAAGTTATTGGCTTTTACCTTGTCTACAACAGTTCTTGGTGACCTATGACCTTTTACCCACTTCATCCTATGCCAAACTTCGGAAGCCGAAGTTGAGTGATCTACGGATGAGCAATACTGTGTCCAGTCAGCGTGTACAGCTGTCCGTATTAGTTTTTGCGCTAATCTTATTTTATCCTGCAAAATACTTAAATTTGATGGAGTTGGGTTACCACGGAAATTTGCTAAAGCTAGCCTCCTAACTGCCACAGCTTTTGATAAATCAGCCTTCCAATAGGATTTCGGCTTAAATTTTGAATGAGGGTTTTGAGACATTTTTATTATAGGTATATGAATATCTGCCGCCATATTAATATAATCAACGAAAGCATCATAAGCTCTTTGGAGATCATCCGGGAGCGTTTCAAGATTCGAAAACATTTCGTCGAGGTATGTCTTATACGAGTAACTTTTCCAGTCTGCATTTCTTAAATTTCTTTTAATCACAAAATTCTTATCTAACTGACACTCATTATACATCTGAATTACGGTCACTCCCAAGTGTTTCATTTACCACGGACCAGTCAAAGTTTAGCCCTATATCAGACGTCACCAAGGACAAATCAGGCGATGACTCCTGTAAAACACCGTTAACTAATCTCATTCTAGTGGTGTCACCATTATTTAATACCACATAATTACTATCTATCACCGCATCCAAAAGTTGAACCCCTTTGTAATCTGTCTTATTTGACCAGTTGGTGTGATGGGCGTTAAAATCACCCATTATTATTGTTTTTCTGTTAAAAGTAGAAAATAATCTAAGCCAATCTACCTGACTAGTCCGAACGGAAGGGGGACAATAAAGTGATATTATATTTTCTACTAGAGGGTAATTAAAAATTTTAACGTGGATCATTTCAATTCCCGAAGCAAACATATTAGAGGCTCCAAGTTGAGCTTTGATAGATTGATGAATAATAATCGCAACACCACCGTATGAGTCATCCCTATCTTGACGGAAAATATTATAGTTACTAATTCTAATTGGCTTGTCAGGTGATAACCAGGTTTCTGAAATTGCAGCAATATGTATTTTATTTTGTACTAATTACTGGGAAAAACTTAACAATTTAGGTTTGAGGCTCTGGGCATTCCACTGTAAAAATTTAAATCTGATACAGTCTGTCCTATCCATTAAAAATGTTCGTAATTAAACCGGCCATTGAAGAATCTGCAATACTGTCCACTATTAAAAGTATAAACCACTCAATACATAATTTAAACACCTTTTTAACTTTTACGTTGATTGCGCAATTCTTTATAAATATAACCTCTTGTAACCGCGAAAGCAGTTCATTAAATGTTATCTTAGATTCCGATTTACTTTCTATGTTTTTATCTGTAGTTATATTATAGTCGGCAATACCGGTTTCATTGAGCTGTGGTGAGTCACACTGTTCCTCGTTACATTTGTACCACTCTGATGTGTTAGTTTGTATTTTTTGCTTAGAAAACCTTATCTTACTGTGTGATGCCAATTTAGACTTACGTACATTAGAAGAAGGTTGCTCTTGGTGCACATCTGCGGTAGTCTTAATTATCTCTGCGTACGAAGGAGTATTATTAACGACTGTAAACTTCGGTGTATTATGGACTGGATTATTAACTTCTCTCGGTTTTTCTGGAACATATTCTGGGGTGTTAGGTAAAACGTACATAGTCAGGGCCTTTTTGTATGTACAGTTGAATTCAGCCATAATTTCGCGCAAGCGTTTTTCTTTCAAATATGTGGGGCATGACTTAGACAAGGCCATATGTTTACCTGAACAGTTAATACATTTATAATCTTTAGTCTCGCAGTTTTCATGATTAGCGCCGCACTTAGGGCATACTATCTTATTGTATGGGCAAGCCTTAATTTTATGTCCTAGCTTCCAACATCGTGAGCATTGAGAAACTGGATAAACATATGGTTCAACCTTCAGCCTAAGACCATTTGTGGAAACGTATGAAGGCAATGAATTACCCTTGAAACATAATCTAACCACCTCGCTTGGTATCCATCCACCCTTGTCCTGATCGCGTTTATTTAATCGCATCGCTGAAATGAGTTCACAGTTTCCTGGGCAGGATACCTTATCCAGGATTTCTTTTTCTTCTAATTCTAGTTCTACATCCCTTACAACCCCGTATGAGTAACTTACTTCCATATCTTTACTGAATCTCCATCCCTTAGTAATTAATGCTTCACATGTAAACAGCTTATTTAAATCTAATTCATCTCCAAATTGTACTCGAATTCTGAACGGGCTCAAATATCTGACACGAACTATATTATTCATACCATGGGTTGTTAAAAGCTTCGCAAATGCAAATGACTTCGGAAGTTTATCCTTGCATGTGATAGTTATTTCCAGCTTTTCTTCATCAGAATTAAACTGCTTAAATCTCTTTTCTTTTCGATTTTGTCCCACTACCTTCCAATCTTCATCAGATTCTGCTGCTTCTCGATTTCTTTTAGTCGCCTTGTTGGTAACCTCCTCATCTCCGCACTCCTCTTGTAGTATTGCATCGCTCATCTCGTCGACCTCATTTATATGTATATTGCGTCTCATCATCAGATTGATGACAATCAACAATGTTCGCCATAACTCAGGTAATTTACGCACTCCGCCCGCGCCCCACGTCCGATACCCGACCAGGCCGAGCGAGGGCCACAGCTGCGTCGCGCGTAAACAATAAAATTCCGAGAATTATAACTAATAGATTTAACAAAAAATACGTCCTGCTCGTACGCGTGTCGACACGAGCCTCCAGGCGTGATGTTATGTTATGATGTTGTGTAAACAATAAACATCCAAGAGATTGCAGCAATAACGACAAATTTGCTGTCTATTATTGAAGAGTTCCGTTCCATATCTCCGAAGTCCATGATCAGATATTTATATGGGACCAACTTGGGAGTATACTCATTTAAAAAAAAAAAAACAATTTTTAAAATCGATCCACAATTGACCGAGAAATCGGTGCATAAAAAGAAATACAACCGATCATAAAGCTTCCTTCTTTTTGAAGTCGGTTAAAAATAATTAGGTAGATCCTAGGTACATCTACATACCAGTCATCACACCACTCTCCTCGTCAATCTTCGGCATTGATCAGACTCAAAAATAAAATCGTGGGGCGCTGAAACTATCAACGGTTTTATTTTTTAACCGACTTCCAAAAAGAGGAGTTTATCAAGTCGACTGTTTTTTTTTTTTGTTTGTATTTTCAGCGATATCTTCGCCAATTGTGAACCGATTTTGATGATTCTTTTTTTGTTTGGAAGAATATTATTACGCGGTGGTCCCATTTAAAGGTGAAGATCTGATGCTAATCTCTGGAGATTTGCAATGGAAGTCTTCAATAATAGACAGCAAATCTGTCGCGATGGCTGGAATCGCTTGGATGTTCATTGTTTACACTACATCATAACATAACATCACGCTTGAATGCTCTGAGATGTGTACAGTCTACAGTACACCCACATTTCAACAGTTAGGTATGTTAAATTCTATTTCATTGGTGATAAGCCTATTACCATGACATGTATTGTTAAAGGTTCACTAATGTTTCACCAAAACTCCTTTGACAATTTTTAACCAACTTAAAAAAAAAGGAGGAGTTCCTATGTTCGATTGTATGTATTTTTTTCATGTGTGTTTTTTTTTACCGATTTCTCCGCCAATTGTAGACCGATTTTCATAATTCGTATTTGATTCGAAAGCCTATACTCTTGAGGTAGTCCCATTGTCACCAAATCAGAATCTGATGACGGAATCCCAGGGAAATCGAGGGCAACCCTCAAATTTTATAGGCACATACAATGTTTTTCATATACTCTCTAACGCAATTCAGATATTTCTGCCTGGTAATCATCATCTCATGTTGCTGAGCTGATGATGGAAGGTATAAGTCAGGATCAGCTGATGGAATATACCAGTAAAATTAAGGGCAACCCTCTTTTATGGGTATTGTTTGAAACAGTATACTTTCCATGTGGTCCCATGGTCATCAGATCAGGATCTAATGATGGGATCCTGGAGAAATCGAGGAGACTCTCCAAATTTTATATTATCGATATCTTCGACAATTGTGAACCAATTTCAACGATTTTTTTTTTAATTATTCCGCGGTGGTCCCGTTCTAATTCGGTGAAACTGATCTTCGGAGTTATACAATGGAACTCTTCAATAGTAGACAGCAAATCTGTCTTGATTGCTGCAATCGCTTGGATGTTTATTGTTTACACAATATCATAACATAACATAACGGCTGTATGCTGTAATAAATCATCCCTTATTCCTCCCGATCAGTGTACTATTCTTCTTAAGAACCCAAATAAATACATAAAAATCATTCATCAAAACATAAGGAGTATCAAGAAAAACCTTAACCTATTTATATCTACACTTGCACTTACGAACATTGAATTCGATATCCTCATACTAACAGAATGCTGGTTAAAGGTCGCTGGTCCGTTACCAAAAATAGATGGATACTCGTACATTACCTTCTCCACATCAAACCACACATCACAAAATGATGGAGTAGTGATTTACGCCAAAAGCCTATTGAATGTTAAGGTTTCAGAACCACAATTTCTTGATGCTAATTGTTTGATATATCATGTTTACAATGAGTTATGCCTTATATCCCTCTACCGCTCCCCGTCCTACAAAAATATCGACAACTTCCTGGATAGCTTATTTAATTTAGTACATCCTTTACCGCTAAACATTAACGTAGCTCTAATTGGAGATATGAACATCGATATAAAAGCTGAAAATATAGATCGACTATCTGATCAATACCTTACTCTCACAGCGTCTCTCGATTTACTACCGACTCACAAAATACCCAGCAGACAAAATAACTGCCTCGACCATATTCTCCTAAGAGCGAAGCGGACGGCTGACGACCATCTTCCTGTAATACATGCCTTGACATGGGGAAACCCAAACACAACCCTCCTCCACTGCGAGGATCGTCCTGAGGACACGGTGGAGCACACCGTGGAGGTCTGCCCCGCTTGGGTGGAGCACCGCCGATTGGCGGCGGTGATCTCTCGCGTCCGGCCTTGGTTCAAGCCATGGTCCGGAGCGAGAGGGAATGGGAAGCCATCACCTCCTTCTGCGAAGCAGTCATGCTAGTGAAGGAGGTGGCGGGACGTGAGAGGGAAAGAACCTCACGTCCCAGTCGCCGCGGGAGACGCCCTGGGCGTTACGGGTCACGTGGTGGCTCCCGGCCACCGTAGGCGCGGGCCTGTGGACGGCGAGTTATGGGCCAGCTCGCCGTCCGGCCGTCTTATGACGACAGGCCGTGTCGACGGCGCGTTCGTGTTCCATGTGCGCCTCAAAGAGATGTCAGCAAATAAGTAGGGGTCCGCAAGGGCCGATGCCTGCCAGGGCTGCGGGACTGTTCGAAAGAGATACCGTGGCCCTGGAACACAAAGGGCAAAGAAGGAACATGGATGGGTTTTAGTCAGTACAAGTCTGACACTCCCTTCCGCTCCGCCCAGAGCGGTCATTTGATGATTTCCCATCCGGAAAAAAAAAAAAAAAAACACAACCCTCCAAGGTCTAGTTACAAAATCGACTATCCATCTATTCAAAACACCTTCCAAAACACGGATTTTGCACCAGTACTAGATTGTTCGGACACAAATAGGGCTACAGACATGTTCATATCAACTGTTTCATCTGTAACCAAACAACACACAAGGCTAATCTATGTCCCAAAAAGGCAAAGACCAGTTAAGCCCTGGATTACAACGGGACTATTACGATGCATAAGGAACCGGCACAAAATGCACAAAAAGCTAAAAAAATCCCCTGAGGACACAATTCTCAAAATCACCTACCAACGTTACAGAATTTTTTATAATCTATTGCTGCGTAAACTGAAACAGGAATAGGAAAAAAATAACTAAGAAAGGCTAAAGGCGACTCAAAAGCAACATGGAACGTTATTAAATCAATCACGCATACCCGACACGACAGACAACCCGCGTGCCAACTCTTGAAACTCGAAGATGAGCCCACTGCATCCGCCAACGAGGTCAATAGTTATTTCGTCAATATAGGCAAAAACCTGGCTTCGCATATCACACCTAACCGCAACATTCCTTTGTTCGAAAACTCCAACGCACAACCTAATTCTCTAGTCATCTTAGAAGCCAACCACGAAGAAGTAGAACGTATTATTATGTCTCTTAAAGGGGATTGTGCAGTCGGATGGGATTGCATCTCCTCAAAAACCATAAAAATGTGTAAAAACACATTGATACCGCCAATCACGCACATATGCAACCTCGCGATAAATACAGGCACCTTCCCACGTGCATTTAAGAAAGCCCTCGTTCACCCTATCCATAAGGACGGGAATAGAGACGTCGTATCAAATTACAGGCCGATATCTGTACTCACAACACTTTCAAAAATTCTGGAGCGCATCCTAAACAACAATTTAGTAATTTTTTTTCGCAAATACAACATGTAACATAATTAACGCACATCCTGAAATTAGTTTGTTCAGAATCGTTTACTGAATCGATTTCTATAATTTTTATTATAGGTATTTTTTTTCCCAAAAATAATTAAAACTACGTAAATTACAGTAAAAACTCGTTAACTCGTTTCGAACGCGAGCGAATACCTACTAGGCTAACAAGACCCTCATACCTACGTGTGCGACTGTCTGCGTTCGTGGATTTGTACTGTGACCACAACATTCTTCCGGAATTAGTATAACTAAATCAATCAATAATCAATGCTCATATATGTTTAACTAAAAATTCAGTGTATGTATTATGATTATAACATAATATATTAATTGGGGTGTCTGAGGGTGTGCGTTAATTACGTTACATGTTGTATAATATAATAGCGACAAATCAATACGGTTTCCGACCGGGCATTTCCACAGAGGATGCCGTAGCAAACTTTACAGATTTAGTCACAAAAAAAAATGAACTGCAGGATGAAAATTTTTGCCATCTTTCTGGACCTATCTAAGGCCTTCGATAAAGACTCTATTCCCATCCTTATACGCAAAATGGAAGCCACCGGCATACGGGGAAATGCACTAAACATTTTTCAAGACTTCCTTACAGATCGTAGACAGTGCGTTAAAATTGATTCGGTCATCAGCAGCGAGGAAATTATAAGTTATGGCGTCCCGCAGGGTAGCATTATTTCGCCGTCACATTTCCTGTTATACGTTAACGATCTATGCAACCTAAAACTTCAACACTGTGACACGTTTATGTATGGAGACGATACTGTACTACTCGCTTATGGTGCCGACTGGGAAACGGCCAAACTCAACGCCGAAGCCTCACTTAGAACAATTATGGCCTGGCTTTCTGTTAACTTGCTGACCCTCAATATATCTAAGACAAAAGCAATGGCCTTTAGAATCACCGCTAAATCTGCACCCCAGGCTGCGGAATCTTCTTTAACAGCACATGTTATGTCAGTCCTATGTCCTTGTACATGTCTCCCTCTTACGTTGGTATCCAATACTAAATACCTGGGTGTTCACATAGATGAGAGACTGGCACACGCATTTGGGAATATTAAAAACCCGACTAAGGCAACTCATTTACATTTTCAAAAATGTCCGCGAAATAGCCGATATGGAAACGATGAGACTAGTATACCTTGCCCTATGCCAGTCTATTCTCTCCTATTGTATTCCCATTTGGGGTGGCACTAATAAAACCGCGGTGTTGGCCCTCGAAAGAGCGCAAAGGACTTTATTAAAAGTCATGACCCACAAACCTCGTCGATACCCAACACTGACACTATATAAAGACTGCAACTGTCTCTCTGTAAGGAAACTTTTCATCATACGAATAATACTCAGAAAACATGCCTCTCTTCCACACACTAAAAATAAAACCACGCGTAGCGGGAAACCCATTTGTAAGTATACTCATACTAAAACAAGCTTCGCGACACGGCAAAACTCTTTTTTAGCATCTATATTATATAACAGCATAAACAAAGCAATAAATATCATCTACCCCACCATCAACACCCACCCGCAATAAGTTCAGTTTATCCGTGATCATGGTGCTTGCAACAGCGCCGAAATATCGGGAACTCAAAGAAAACAATAAACATGGTAAATATCCCGTCTTCTAGTTATAATAATAAATATCATCATCTGCCTTTTCCCAACTATGTTGGGGTCGGCTTCCAGTCTAACCGGATGCAGCTGAATATCAGTATTTTACATGGAGCGACTGCTTGTCTGACCCCCACAACCCAGTTAGTACTGGGTAATACGATACCCCTTGGTAAGACTGGTTGTCAGACTTTTTCAGCCACTGACTACCTAACGACTGTCAAAGATCTATAAATGACAGCCGGGACCAACGGCTTAACGTGCTTTCCGAGGCTCGGAGGAAACTCGGTATGTAATGGGTGGTCACCCATTAACAGACCAATCTAGGCAAGCACGGCTTAACCAAAGATTGACCCGAGCGGCTGTTATTATTTAGCCACGAGCTCCTCAAACAAAGCAATAAATATACACACGTTAAACCAATTTAACCTAAAAAGAAAAGTAACTAATTACTTGTTAAATTTGACATACGACGAAACTGAAAAATTACTAACCCGCATTACATAACACGTTACCTTCGACTACAGCTCCACACAGACACTCACACACACACGAATTTACACCCCCACACAAACACACAAACACACACGCTCATACACGTGCACTCACGCACGCTTTTGGCAACACATTATTTATTTTATTATTTTTTCCTCATACATTTCTCGATAAAAATACATTTCGGTACCTAGTAGATAGCCCTTTTACATGTATTTTTATTTCCTTTATTTATTTTTATACAAATCTTCTACATTTTTAAATATTTCATAAAGTAAAAACAATATAATACAATGTGATACTGCCATTTTCGAGAACTGGGTCGGGCACATACTTATAGTACGGTACTTCCGATTCCACAAGGTTGTATTTTAGAGCAAGTTGCTGATGGATAATCCTGGCTACAAGGTTGTGTCTATGCAAGTACTCTCCGTTAGCCAGACGAGAACACCCAGAGATAATGTGACGGATTGATTCGCCTAGACGGTGGCATGCCCGACATATGTCAACCGTACCGTCCTTCACAATAAATCTCCGGTAGTTATTCGTCATCATAACTTCATCCATAATTTCACAGACAAAACCTTCGGTTTCTCCGAAGAGGTCCCCGGAACGTAGCCAGGCAACGGACGCTGATAGGTCTACATCAGGCCCATGCAGGGCCCGGAAAAAGCGTCCGTGAAGCTCCTTACTCTGCCATACCTCCATGCGGTCGTTAGTGTCAAGCACTACAGGTTTGCGCCAGTTCTCTTTAGCCAAGGAGAGCGGGGTGAGCCCCTTGTCCACCGCGACCACATCTCGATGCATCCCCACGTCGGTTTCAAGGAAATATTCCCTGAGACTGCATATCTCGCGATTGTGGAGAGTCTTAGCGTTTAAAAAGCCTCGAACCCCACACCTCCGCGGGATATACATGTATTTATTATTATATCTTTGCTGCGTATTTTTTTTTTGTTTACGTAACTCCCTATCATTGTAACGGCTTACATGACCCCAAGGAGGAACCACTGGCTCTGAAGATACAGGCCTAGTTTCCGAGTCAGGGATATTTATACTTTATTTGCCAAATATAAGCCCTAGCTACAGTACCCAATGAAATTGTAACCCAATGCTCAATCTCATATTTCAAGTCACTACGATGTACACCTTAGAATAATAACAACTTGTACCAAGGGTTGTGAATAAAACATTGTTATTATTTATATATTTATTCTCAGCTTTCAGTTATCATTATGCGGGATGGTAACATCGACTATCATTACGCGGCGCGCTGATCGGTCTATCACTACTATGTCAGGCTTATGACAATAATCCTCTCAGTAATGATGGACCGACCCCAGTACAGCGTTACATGGTCTTTCTCGAGAACTGGGTCGGGCACATACTTATAGTACGGTACCTCAGATTCCACAAGTTTATACATATTTCAAAGTAAGTTGCTGGTCGGGCCTGTGGACGGCGAGTTATGGGCTAACTCGCCGTCCGGCCGCCTTATGACGACAGGCCGTGTCGACAGCGCGTTTGTGTTCCACGCACGCCTCAAAGAGATGTCAGCAACCAAGTAGGGGTCCGCATGGGCCGATGCCTGCCAGGGCTGCGGGACTGTTCGAATGAGAACATGGATGGGTTTTAGTCAGTACAAGTCTGACACTCCCTTCCGCTCCGCCCAGAGTGGGGGGGTCATTTGATGATTTCCCATCCGAAAAAAAAGGCAAGGTTCTGGTGAATAATCCTGGCTACTTGGTTGTGCCTGTGCAAGTACTCGCCATTAGCCAGACGAGAACAACCAGAAATAATATGTCTGATGGACTCACCCGGACGGTGACATGCCCGACACACGTCAACCGTCCCGTCCTTCATAATATATTTCCGGTAGTTGTTCATCAACATAACTTCGTCCATAATCGCACAGACAGAACCTTCAGTTTCCCCAAAGAGGTCGCCGAAACGTAACCAGGACACGGACGCTAGAAAATCTACATCGGGCCAATGAAGAGCCCGTGAAGCTCCTTGCCTTGCCATACTTCCTTGCGGTCATCGGTAGTAAGTACTACAGGTTTGCGCCAGTTCTAGTAGTTTAGCCATGAACAGCGGGATAAGTCCCGTGTCCACTGCGACCACATCTCGGTGCATACCCACCTCGGCTTTTAAAAAATATTCTCTGAGACTTCACATCTCGCGGTTGTGAAGGGTCTTCGCGTTTAAAAAGCCTCGAACCCCGCACTTCCGCGGGATGTACAGCCTCATCACCGATGATCGTGGGTGATTCATCCGGTTTGCGGTCAGCAGTGTACGAACTCTCCTATCCAGGGCATCGAGTTCTGTCTGAGTCCATTTGAGTACGCCGAAAGAGTACATTAAAACCGGCATGACCCAACCGTTGAAGGCACGCACCTTGTTCCCGCCTGAAAGAAGGCTATTTAATTCCTTGTTCAGGCGTCCAAAGAAGCGCTCCCTCAACGATTGCTTCATGTCAGAGACGTTAATGCCTAACGCTTGCGACATACCCAAATACTTATAGTTTTCGGATGAGGAGAGGGATCTCAGGTGTATGGAATCCGAGAGCCGAATTCCCTCGGATTCCAAAATCTCCCCTCGCTTTACATGCATGACTGCACATATGTCCACATCAAATTCCATCCTAATGGCGTTACTGAAAGTTTCAGTTACTTTCAGTAGCTCCATCAGTCGCAATTTGTTGGGGGCAAAGAGTTTCAGATCGTCCATGTTAAGAAGGTGAGATATGACCTGGCCACCTCTCCTCAACCGGTAGCCTAGACCTGAATCCTCCAGAAATGTGCTCAGAGGATTCAGGGCTAGACAGAACCAAAGTGGGCTCAGACTGTCACCCTGGAATATTCCCCGTTTAATTCATACAGGCTCATCGTTCCCTTGGAACTGTCGACATCCTGGATATCGAAGGACCGTCCTCCATTACCCCATAAACGACTCAAGGAAGGCGCGTAGAGTTGCATCTATCTTGTCATGAGCCATGTATGTGGCACCGAGTCGTAGGCCTTCTTATAATCTATCCGACATGTCGACAGTTCCTTGCGGGATCGACGAACCTGTTGGCTAATGGCCATGTCGATAAGGAGTAGCTCCTTCGTACCGCAGGACCTATTCCTACATTCATTTTGAGAGGCAGACATAATAGAGTTTTAGTCAATGTGTGTATTAATTTTCACTCTCAAAATGGATGTCAGAAGTTTTTAGACCGCCGACAAACACGTGATCGGTCTATAATTTTTAGGTTCCGCGGGACTACCTGACTTATGGAGCAGGTGGGTAACGCCTGTTGTTAAAAACTGCGGTAGGGACCCAGACTCTAAGGATGACTGGAATTGGGATGCCAGGCAAGTGTGCGAACTACTAAGCCATTTGAGCCAGAAGTTGTGCAGTCCGTCCGGTCCCGGTGATTTCCAATTCGGTAACGGACGAACTGCTCTGGCTATATCTGAAGGTGTTATCGAAATTGGCTCCATTTCTGGGATAAATTCACACACTCGCTCGACATCACACATCCAGTCAGCCTCAGTATGACAGACGTGTACCGACCAGATGCTGCGCCAGAAAGAACTCGTGGCAGCATCATCCGGGTGGCATACGTCTGTCATATTTTGCTCGGGTCGCTCCCAAGTTCTGTATACCCACCTCTCATCACTCTGGAACATGCGATTCTGTGAGTACCGATCAACCCACCGCTTATACCTCCGAATACGGTTCGCCCATGCATAAACTTTCTGCTTCAGGGAGTCGATGCGCTCTGTGACACGGGACATGTATTCTTAAGGACTGATTCCAGTCCCCGAGAATGCCCGCCTCACAAAGCGCATCACACGTGGTCGTGTATTGCCCTCCCGGAAGCAGTGTAGTTTGCCGATGAGTACCCTGGTCTCGTCGATGCGGCACTCGATCCTGCGCTGCCAGGTTGGCTACGTCACAATTTGGGAATTTGACATTAGCTAAACGACATGCCACAACAGTCCCACAGTACAGGATCGAGTGTGTATCAACGAGGTTCTCGCTACTCTCGAATATATTCTTGAGTTGCGAGTCGTTGGGCCAAGACGTTAACGATTGGTTCAAGTACCTGGAATAGCGAGAGCATCATAACACGGTACACAGTGAGGTTAGTTCCCTCCTCTGTAGACCCATAGTATGCGCGCGTGACGTTCTCGTTTTCTGTAATTTTTCGTGCTCGCATCGCTTGCTTTTTAATGAATACTTACTCATCTTCTCGCCGCCCAAAATGCTCGAATTTATCGAGCTCGCTTTTATTTATTTATTCAATAGTACACGTACATTTTATACATTTTAAGTTGGTGCCAACATAAACTTATTAGAGTTTTACCGTGCACCAAAATTATCGACTACATAATTTAGAGAGTAGGTACTTAGTTAAAAAAGAAACTACAACTAAAAATTACCGCGGGTATTAATATCTAATACTCGTACTAACGAGCGAACCTCGGTGACCAATCCGACCGTCTATTCAAAAACAGCAGTGGCGAAGGAAGTTTCTTAATTGATACAGGTTGTTCCCAAAAGTAAATGTTTTAGAAATAATGTCGTTATTATTATTTTTTTGTTTATGTGTTATGTTATAACTGTGGTGTCAAGGTAAAAGGGGATGAGTCAGAAATTTAGAAAAATGAGTTTTTTACACAGTTGGATAAAATATATTACTAAGTATTACGGTAAAAAGGAGATGAGTCAATACAATGTATTTTTATTTCGTGAGTTTCAAATAACAAATAGAGTCTAGTCATAAACAGCAAAACCTAAAAAGTAAAAATGAGTTATGTGTAGTCATCTTCTTATTACATACGTAATTCCTTACTTATAAAATTAAGCATAGTGAGATAAGTCGACTCGTGCCTAAATTCGTATTCGTCGTTTCGCGTTTGTTGCATTTCGCGCGCGAAGTTGACGTGTTTTGACCTGTGTAAAAATCCCAAAATTTTGGTTTACGTGTGTATTTGAGTGTTGGAACCCATAGAAATGAATGGAATTAACAAGATAATGTTCACAGGTTCTAAATGATTGTTTTATAACTTTTACAGGGCTGTCACTAACAATAATGTACCAAATGTACAAAGAAAAAGTCACCAATCCGTATCATACACCTATTTTGGGAATGTTTTTCGTACCATGGGTCTATCTTTTAAGAAACCTTCTTTGGACACCTGCAATACATGAGATGCTGGTGGCGGTCCCGACTTACGAGGAGAGCAGCAGTGGCCCAGTGGTGGCGGTCCCGACTTACGAGCAGTAAGTCGTGGGTTCGAACCCAGGCAGGCGCATATTACTTTGTGTAATTTATTTCATCACCACTGCTCTCAAAACGGTGAAGGAAAACATCGTAAGGAAACCGGCATGTCCTAGAACCTAAAATTCGAAGACATGTGACATCTACCAACCCGCACTGGGCCCGCGTGGTGGATTATAGCCCATTCCCTTTCATAGAGAAGGAGGCCTGTGTCCCAGCAGTGGGAACATTATAGGCTGCTGCTATGCTAATACATGAGACCCATACAAAATAAAATTAAACTAGCTTTGCCGCCAGATTCAGAAATTTTAAAGAAGGAACTTGAGGTCCACCAGTCAGAAGCAGATTCAGGTTATTCTATGAAAAAAAAGGACAAAGAAGAGTCGAGCGTTGTTAAAAGAGTTGATTGTTTTGACCTCCAGCAATATCTTCCTACCCCTTTTTTTAGACAAATATCGTTTTTTACAAACGGCTGCCGGACGGACGTTTAACAATTTACGATTGTTATAGCAAAAAAATGTTTTGCTACATGTGGAGCGAAGCTGACGGAGGACATGGACCTAATCAAATATCGTCGTGCCTCTACAATTTTTTAATGACATTGCTATCACATGTAAAAGAAGTTAACTTTTATTCCGATACGTGTGGCGGACAAAACAAAAATAGCAACGTTGCTGCTATGTTTTATGCATAAGAAAAATGAATCCAGGTTTGCAAATAAATCACAAATTTTTAATTCCCGGGCATACGCACATGGAGTGCGATTCTGTGCATGCACAAATCGAACGGAAGAAAAGAAGAACTGATATGGCCAAACATTTGCCGAGGGATTGGTACAACCTAGTCAGAATGACGAGTCCAAACATTTCTGTCGTGGTAATGGATAACAATATGTTTTTGAACTTCGCTAAATTGTATAAAGGCCCATTGCAGCTACGAAAAGTAGATAAATCTGGCGAGAAATTCATATGACATGATGTAAAATAGTTTAGATTTGAAGATTTTTTGATAAAGATAGAAGTGTGGTGTAGTTAAATTTAAAACAAAATTAGACAATTTGAAGGTTGATGAATGATGAAGCAAAGTAAAAAGCTTTGTTTGGAACGAAGCAATTGACGTGCTATAGTCTGCTTACCTCAGGGAGAGTCAGGTGTGATGATTTATGTATATATTATTAAAAACTGTCAATATTAAATACATAAATAAACAACACATAAAGAGAAGAGTCAATAAAACGATTGTTTCTTTTTTTCTTGTTATGGAAAAAGGAGATATGTCAATTATTTTAATAATTAATAAATAAAAATATTTTTTGGATACATATAAAAGACCACTAAATTGTTAAATGAAAATTAAAATAATTTGGTTTTAAGTATTTCTATATATTTTTGATTAAACTGCATTTATCTTACAAAACAAACAAGCGTTTTCTTTATTAGCCCCTGGTGAAAAGTGGCGTTTTTAGACTCATCCCCCTTTACCTGGACACCACAGATTATTGTTAGGTATTACTTTTACTTCATCGTGTATGCTTTAAATTATTCAACTATAATGAATTTAAAATATACTTATATTAGTAAATCCTTATCTATCTATGGTATTTAAACTTTGTAAAAAATGTTGTTTTAATTTGTATTTTATGTTTTTCTGTCAATGATATAGGTAGTTGATTAATGAGGTAAGGTATTATATTACAATCTTAGCGATCTCTTGCCGTGCAAATTTGTGTACTTTGGAAGTAACAGCTTAGCATTGAGGACGCTACGAGTCCTAATTTCATTAATTTTCGTGGTTTAGGTTTTCTTTAAATTTTCATTAAAAAACTCTTCTTTTAAGAGTACAAATTTAGTTTTTTCATGTATAGGTAATATCTTACAGAATTCAAATAATTTATGGTAATCATTTTTGTATTTCTTCTTAATGTTATGCGGGACAACTGCTTTTAATAAACGTAGTTGTGTAAATTTGATCAAGGTGTGTCTTATATGTCCTACCATAGCTCGACAGACCATAGGATATCGTTGATTCGGCCAGGGCTTTGTAAAGCATTAACAGAGTTTGATATGGAATTTTGCATTTTTATTATAGAAAATTTAGCTAAAATACATCTTAGTTTATCACACACCCCGTTAATGTGCTCCTTCCAATTAAGTCGGCTATCAATGGTAAGTCCTAGGTATGTTTGGCTATCTACGAGATCTATGAATTCGCAGCTGTAAGGCTTAACTACTTTATTTGTGCCGATATCATGCAAACACTCATGGCAGTGACTTGTTAGTTTAGGCAAAGAAGAGCTTCTATTTTGATTGGCACTGATGTACATTAACTTGGTTTTACTAGCGTTTAATACTAGACCAGCGTCATGAGACCATTTAGCTAACTAATCAAAGTCCTCCTGTAGTTGCTTTTGGGCATCACTAACACTGTCCAGCGGCTATAAGACAGGTGTCGTCAGCAAATTGGTAGATCTCGCACTTTTTTATGACATTAACAAGGCTATTTACATAAGTGAGGTAGTGCAGTGCTGCCAGGGCTGCGGGTCTGTTCGAAAGAGATACCGTGGCCCTGGAACACAAAGGGCAAAGAAGGAACATGGATGGGTTTTAGTCAGTACAAGTCTGACACTCCCCTCCGCTCCGCCCAGAGTGGGTCATTTGATGATTTCCCATCCGGAAAAAAAAGGTAGTGCAGTGGCCCAAGGACCGAGCCTTGCGCCGTTCCTTCCGTTACGATGACTGGTTCACTAGTCACGTCACTGACTTTGACCAAGTATTTTCTGTCATCGAGATAGTTTTCGCACCAATCAAGTAGCTTGCCTCTAATTCCGCTGTCATGAAGACACACTAGTAACCGGTCATGTCTGAGCGTATCGAATGCTTTGCTGTACGTCGATTCTGTAAAATTCGAACAAAAACTCGCATCTCACATCGCTATTCACTCTCACTTCGCTTAAGGTTCAAAATGACCTTGATTTTGCATTCTGTAAGCATCACCTAGTCACTTGCGAAGTGAAGTGAGCTTCGAAGCGACCAATATTGTACTAGTGATTACCACACTCAACAAAATGTTAATCTAGTTTTATCGATACCAGTTTTTTGACACAATTGTTGAGTTTTTGGCACAGAATTTTAGCTAATATGATGTTTAAATTATTATTTTTTTATTTTATGATATTTGAGGCAGCTAATAAGTAAAAAAAAACAGAAAAGTCTAAATTCGTGCCATGAATATTTATGCCACCATTACGAAAAAAAAAAAAAAAGTCAGTGTCAGTGTCAGACTGACAATATTTTGATAGTGCGTTGCGTTGTTTTGTTTTGTTTGTTTGATTTGATCGTTCAGTGCCGAAAATAATTTGTGAAATAATCATGAAGTAAGTTTATATTTGTGGTTGTGAAGTTTAAAAGTTATATTAATTAAAATAGTATTTGTTTTGTTTTCTTATCCAACAATAATGTTCCAGTCTAAATGAGACACGTTCCTGTCATCCATCGTCAGCTCAGGTTGAAACTCTGGTAGAGTTTATGGAAAGAAACCCTGGCATGGCGAAAGGTTTCTTGAGAACTCAAAGTGCCAGACAGCGAAGTCGACGCCAGTGGGAGGAACTAGCCGTGCGCCTAAATAGTATGGGTGGTACAATTAAAAATTATAAACAGTGGACCAAGGTAAGCATCGCTTTTTTTTACTGCATGTTAGAACCACTTAACATTCCTCAAAGCAAACCACTTAAAATATGCGACGAATCTTGGTTTAAAGTGTGTTCCTTGGTTTCATGAATTTTATATTGTTAATTTTACTCAATCAATGACTATTACTAATACGAAAATGGAGTTTTTTTTTTAAATATAGTTTGAAAAATACATTTGTATTATAACTGAGTTGTATTATAATTTCTTTAATTTATATGTCTGATTGTAGTATTGGTCGG
The DNA here is from genome assembly GCA_910589295.1 of Noctua janthe. Classification (NCBI taxonomy): domain Eukaryota; kingdom Metazoa; phylum Arthropoda; class Insecta; order Lepidoptera; family Noctuidae; genus Noctua; species Noctua janthe. Next base: position 86,599 of record OU342567.1, read on the forward strand.
ACAAAAAAAGCGCCATAAAAAAAAAAACAGCAACGCGCTCTGCTGCTAGGCGTAGGACTGGTGGTGGGGTGGAGGTTGAAGTGGAGCTATCAGAGCTTGAAGAAAGAGTTGTTGCTTTGTGTGGTGGTGAAAGTTTTTCCACAGGAGATGCACATTTAGGCATACACGTATTTCCGGTAAGAAATTTAGAAATGCAATAGATAAGTACTAGCTTCTTTGCATCAATCCTGTCTGTCTGGTAGTGGCCAAGAATTGTGCAATCTGTCTGTTAAAAATACATATAATGTAAAGTGTATTTTGATTTTAATTATTTGGCAAATTTATTAATATTATTATTATGTTTCAGGAAAATGATACTCCGTCTCCATCACATGAAGTGCAACAAATTCAAGATGCTGTTACTGACAATGTATGATATTTAAATTTAATTCATAATTGCATGTGATTAATGAATGATATCTAGCATTTATCTGTTTATATTTTCTTATTATAGGCTCATGTACCACAGCAACAACAGAGTCTGGCACCTACAGAGGAACCACCAGCTATTGTAATTTATGTAAGTTAATATTATATTATTACCCACTATTGTAAATCTGCTGATGTCTAGATTCTATTCTATTAGATCTAAATGTAGTACCTATCTATATATTCAATTTACTTTTCAGGGTTCTGAACTGATTGAGGATACTCAAAATTGTAATTACCGACCAGATCCTGTAGTTTCAAGAAGAAGACTGTTTGCTTCCTCATCCAGCTCAACTGTTGGAACAAGCCAAAGCATTTTGCAGGTATGTCTGGGTAGACAGATTTGAGCTCTCACAGTAAGGGTATACTGTGACGACTCTCTGACCTGAGCTAGTTTTGGGAGGTAGGCAGTAGCAACTAACCTACTTTAGTTTCTTATTTTTGTTGATTATTATTTAATAACATTATATAAGATATTTTTTTAAATTTCTTTTTGAAATATTATTTACTGCGGCCCTTTAGCAACTTTTGTTGGAATTGTAAATATTTAATTATATTATAGGTAAGTGGGTTTCCTTTTTAGGATTGTTTCTGTTGTTTCAGAATATCCAGATAGAACACACTCCTCCTCCAGATCCTCATATATATCATCCTAGCCTGTCCCCTCCACCGATAAACTATCACACACACCCACACCTTCTCCTTCACGCCGCGGTGCCACCCAAGTGGCCTCCGCAGTGATTCGTCGTCGAACTGCTGCTTCGTCATGTAAGTGACCAATAATATTAAACAACTTTCATGACTACAATATTGTGAGGTTTTGCTCATGCTCAATGATGAACATACATGTATCTGAGTTGATTTGTACTTTTATTTTATAGATATTTGATTTAGGAAAAAAATTGAGATTAAAGAACCTTCATTTAATTATGTATATATTTATCTTTTTAGCTTCACGTCACGCAACGCCAATTGCTTCCCCTTCTCGCCGCCCCAGGCCAAATATGGCTCGTGCTGGACGAGGTGCTGGTTCCGTGTGTAAGTACAAAATAAAAATAACTATCAAAATTTCATTTTTCAAACGAATGACAACGAAAAGTTGCTAATTAAGATTTTTTATTTACGCATCATAGAAATCGGTGTTCTGTTTTCAGCATCACGTCACACGTCTTCAGTTGCTGCTCCTCCACCATCTCAACGGCGAACGGAATTCTCCACCACTACTGAGAGATTCCTGAGGGTGGAAGAACAGCAGCTCGAATTACGACGACTAAATGCACAAATCCTGCAGTCCTTTCTGGAGAGGAGTGCGGAAAGAGAAAGGGCCATGGATGAAAGGAGTGCAGAGAGAGACAGGATTTTAGCTGAAGCTGTGGCTGCAGTGGGGAAAGGACTGCAAGCATTGGCAGAGGCTAAGAATAGAGATAGGGTGTAGTAATTTAAATTAATATAATATAAATAAAACACTTTTAAACGGATACTAGAGTGTTTTTATTGAATTTATTATTTTGTCCATTGGTGATTAGTTTGGATTTGGTTTGATTTTAAAAATTTCCGGATGTGCTAAAAATAGAAATTTATTTAATCTACCACCATTTCACAAATTGCGAGGACTCTCCAAGAAAGAAATGGCGAAAGAAAACTTGGAGAGGGTTGGAATTTAATATACTTACCATTATCAAAGCTGACGACCCCTAACCGTAGCTAGCCGCAAGGTGATAGCCAGCGTCTTTAATGATTTTTTTGCTTCTATCGGGGAGGCTAAGATAAACTCAACTGGCGACAAACCGAAAGGATCTCCCGTTATGTCGCCTACAGAAAACACAATATTTCTCAGTCCAATTGACCCTTGTGAGGTAAATTCATTGATAAAAAACTTAAAAAATAAAATGAGTCATGGTGTTGGTGAGCTTCCACCTACTTTATTGAGACAGTGTGCGGACGAATTAACCCTACCATTCTATAAATTGCTGAACCAATCCTTTGAGAAGGCACTTTTCCCAATCTCTTGAAAAAAACCCTCATAAAACCGATTCATAAGAAGAGTTTCTAAAACAGACCCGAATAATTACCGTCTCATTGCTCTATGACCGACAGCTTCAAAAATATTTGAAAAAGCGATGTGCAACAGAGTTTATGAGTTTTGTGAAAAATACCATATATTCAACGACTGCCAAAATGGTTTCCGCAAATCGATCCACAATCTTAGCTATAGGTACTTATATAAATATATTCAAAAAGCCCTCGATATTATTAATAATAAACAATATGCTATATGATTGCTTTTGGATATGACAAAAGCGTACGACAAAGTACTATTTCAAATATTACTAAATAAATTATACAACATAGGACTCCGTGGCAAATGTTATGACTGGTTCGTATCTTATTTAGAAAATAGAGAACAATTAGTAGAAATAGAACATTACAACTATAGATAACAATAATGAAATTGAATTAGATCAGATAGTAAATTAATCACTGCTTCAATCCCACAAGGCAGTGTAATAGGGTGTTTCCTATTCCTCCTTTCGTCAACGATCTCCCTAACAACATAAATGAACCCTGCGTCCTATTCGCGGATGACTTAGGTATCTGTACTAACTTCAAGCGAAGACAATACCAATATAAATGATAAATTAAATTCTATTCTTAACTCTATAATAAATTGGATGACTGAACACAACCTGGAAATCAACTTTGATAAGACTAAATTAATAACCTTTCACCCCCGCCAAAAAACAATAAGAACTTTAGTTATAACAACTTTAAATTAGAAGTAGTCAACAAATTTTCCCTATTAGGCCTAGACATTGATACACATATAAATTGGAAGTCGCATATTCAAAAACTAAAAGCTAAGCTATCAAAATTTTCATACGCCCTCCGCGAGATCAAAAAACTACAGACCTTAAAACTGCTCTGGTAGCGTACTACGCGTATGCCTACGCGTGGCTCAAATATGGTGTCATCTTATGGGGCAACAGTACCGACGCACCCTCGCAATTAAAAAAAAAAAACTAAGGATTATCCTACTAATAATATAAATGCAAAAGTTTGTGTGTATGGATGTTTGTTACTCTTTCACGCAAAAACTACTGAACGGATTTGGATGAAATTTGGTATACAGATAGTATAAAACAATCTCTAATCAATAAACAAAAGCTACTATACTATTTACGAATACTTTACACAATACCTCAGTTTTACACAATACCTACATTTCATTTTAAAATGTAACTTTGAATCTAATTTTACTATATACACAAAAACACTGTTGTGTACAATTAAATACAATATCATTCTATGACTCAATAAAATTGTAAATAAGTATTTAGTTTATTATAATTTATAGTTCTAGTAAAGTAAATCGTGCAATAACTTGACAACCAAGTATATAAATAAGTAGGCACCATAAAAGCAAATGACATTAATTTAACATTTTAATTTTCTTTACACAAGCGCCTTCATCCTCTCTCCTATTGAAAATCAACTTTGCTGTGCCCGGCAGGGTTCAAAATTGATTTGATGTTCTAACATACCAACTATTATAATGTACACATTATGGAATGCAACCTACGACACCCGTTCACGAGCACGACGCATGAACTAACCATCGCTCCGCTGGGGAATGTAACTACCCGCATAGACACTTATAAAAACACACTGAAAAATTAATTATTACGTGAACGCCATAGCCTATTTACTAAGTTTCGCCTACGTAATTGCCCAAGAGCTAAATCGGCGTTAGATGGTAAATCCCTAGTTTGACTCCTTTGAACTTCAGCAATTGTTTGGAGCTCTTCTAGTCTCTCTTCCTCTGAAATTGTGAACGCTGGCATTCCTGCGCGATTGCACATGTTGTGCAAAACACAACATGCAATAACTATTTTTGCAACTACATCTGGATGATAATTGAGCACTCTGTGGACTAACAAGCACCTAAATCGTCCTTTTAGGAGGCCAATTGTTCTCTCTACTGAATTGCGAGCAGTTAAGTGTCGGTCATTGTAGTATGCTTCTGGGGAATTATCTTCAGCACCACTAATTGGCGTCATAAGGTAGGCGCGCTGAGCATATCCTGAATCACCTGAAAAAATTAATAGGTTGTATCAAATAATTATGTAGTTTCTATAAGTAACTAATTAGGCTTATATTCTGAAGTAGGGGTAGGGTAGTATTAACTAACCGAGCAAAACAACTTCTTCACCAGCATTTGTTAATGCCTCTAAGTGGGCTTTTATAACACCATAGTTAAAAATGAAGCTATCATGAGTAGCTCCACCATATGTTGGATCCACATTTAAAATATTTAGGTCTGCATCTGTTATCTGAAAAAAATAAAAAGAAATATTAAGTAGACTAATTGAATAGCTACCTAATAGTAATAGATTACAAAATTGAAATCCATTTTACCAATTGCACATTTCTTGCATGGTAACCTTTGCGGCAGTAGAAACGTTCTTCATTCTCTACTGGTTTTTTCAATGCCACCAGAGTGCCATCGACACACCCAAGAGCCGGTGGAAAGCCAAACTTTTTGTAGAACCTGCAATTTAACTAACATTATTAACTATCACAAAAATGTAAAAATCAAAGAAGAGTCACTTTAATTATAATATACCTACTAACCTTTCTTTTAACATTTGTCTTTCTTGTATATTTTGAGGGAACCTTATATATTTTTTCACTATTGCTGGATTGTTAAGAGCTTCCACTACTTCATTTATGCAACGAGATGCTGATGGTTGCGATAAATATGTCCTTATGTTTTCTTTTATTATCTTCTGGTAGCTACCATTAGCCAAGAATGACAAGGTGCATAATATCTGTGAAACAATAAATCAATAAAAACATTAAGTAATTGAGAGCTAGTCAAAACAAAATATGGACCAATATGGTTATTACATGCATAATAATACCAAGTAGGTACCTACCTGTATTATAACTATATTAATATTATCCTTAGACTAACATGAAAACATAGCTAGCAGGGAAACAACTTAAAGGGAATAGTACTCCTTAATATAAAGTGTTTTCATGAGTTCTAACGATAAATTATGTTGGTGTTCTTATTTACAAATCTATTAACTGTGTAAATAAATACATATAAAGTAACTTTATACTTAGTTTGCTAAAATGAAGTACTTACTTTTACACGAGTTGAAAGTCCTTTGCCTCGACGTTTAATGGGCTTTATCAGAGGCAGTAACTCATACTCAAGTTGGTCAATTAGTTCCTTTGTCAATCTATATACGCTCACATAGTCGTCATCTCGGGTTATTAAAGATAAACTTCGAATTTGGTTAGATTGTCGACGCTTTTCTAGTTTATCCAAAGCATGAGCCTCTTCTAATAAAGATTTAAACAAAAACATTCTTGCCATCGTATTCACTTTACACACAAACGTCCAAAAAGAGTTTTTAACCACAAATTAATAGTTATTGTACTAATTTTTAACACTGTGACATAAAAATATTATTTTAAACACTATTTTTACAGGATTTCTTTTAGTTTCACTCATAAAATAGATGCTTTTTATTTGACACTTTGAATCGGGTTCGAGTGCGAAGTGAGTGTCGAAGTGATGGGGGAATTACCTTACAGAATGCAACTTCTTACGTCATCTCAAACTTTATCTGTCAAAATCTCCCTATTAATTTAGTTCAACTCGCTGACACGCTCGCAAGGGTGGCGCTAGTGTAAATTCGAATTATGAACCTAGTTTTTAGAATGCCAATCAAGAAACTCACAACGGATTCAGATTCGAAGTTTAAAATGAGGTCTTACAGAATCGCACTGCTGTAGTCTATAAATACTGCTAAAACGTGTTTTTTTTCATCGAAGTGTTTATTAATGCTATCTGTGAACGTTGATAGCAGTTGTGTGGTATTCTTTTTTGGTTGGAAGCCATTTTGTTTGTTATTTAGTACCTATTTTATTTTTTTCATAGAATTTGTGTATTTGTTTTGCCCAGGGCGTCTCCCGCGGCGACTGGGACGTGAGGTTCTTTCCCTCTCACGTCCCGCCACCTCCTTCACTAGCATGACTGCTTCGCAGAAGGAGGTGACGGCTTCCCATTCCCTCTCGCTCCGGATCATGGCTTGAACCAAGGCCGGACGCGAGAGATCGCCGCCGCCAATCGCCGCTACGAGGACACGGCGGTGCTCCGCCCAAGTGGGGCAGAACTCCACGGTGTGCTCCACCGTGTCCTCCGGACGATCCTCGCAGTGGAAACACCCAGGCGTTTCCTCCCGCCCGATTCGGTGCAGGAACCTCCCGAAACAACCGTGTCCGGTGAGGACCTGCGTCAGGCGGTAGGTGAGGGCGCCGTGGCGCCTCTCTAGCCACTCCTCAAAGAGGGGACTTATCGCCTTTATGGTGGCGTGCCCTGCTCGGGGTTGCGACAGTCGCTCTCTCCATGTCGCCATGAGATCACGCCGGAGGTCTGTCCGCTGAGCGGCAATTTGCCGCGGCAGCGGAGTTTCCCCCCGACGTAGTGCCTCCGCGCGCCATTCGTGCAGGCATGCGAGGACTATCGCCTCCAGATCCCATGGCGGCAATCCGGCAAGGAGGCTAGCCGCTTCGCCGGAGATCGTGCGGTACCCCCGGATTAGCCTTATGGCTATTACCTTTTGGGGCGCGTTCAGGTAGTGGGCGGCTTGCCGCCTCAAAGAACGCACCCACACCGGGGCCCCGTAAAGGGCCATGGACCGCACGACCCCTGCGTAGAGCCTCCGGCAGGAGGCGTTTGGACCCCTCAGGTTGGGCAAGAGCCGCTTGAAGGCAGCCCCTGTTCGTTCCAGTTTGGGAGCCAAACGTCGGAAGTGCTCCACGAAGTTCCACCGGCTGTCGAGGACGAGTCCTAGGTACTTCAACGTCGACCCGACGCCGATGGAAACCCCTCCTGCCGTCAGTAGGGATCCCGACGGTGGCGCATTCCGAGGCCTATGAAAACAAATGGCCTCGGACTTGTGCAGTGTCACCTCGAGACCCAATTTCCGGATCCTCTCCACGACTATCGCAACCCCGCGTGTCATATTTTCGGCCGCCGCCTCGTGCGACCTCCCTTGTGCCAGTACCAGCATGTCGTCAGCGTAGCAAACTACGCTGACGCCGGTAGGGAGGTCGGCGCGCAGCACCCAGTCGTAACCACTGTTCCACAAGGCCGGCCAAAGAACCGATCCCTGTGGAACACCTCACGACATCTCTCGCCGGTTCCATTCTCCGCTTCGACCAGGGTAGATGACGGCTCTATCCGTCAGGTAGTCCCCGACCACACGACGAAGGTAGGTCGGCACCCGGTGATACCGGAGTGCCTCAAAGAATGCAGCTCCAGGGCATGGAGTTGAAGGCGTTGGCGATGTCAAGAGACACCGCCAAGACGACCCCGCCCCGGGACACCACGTCCCCCGTCGTGAGGGCTCTCACGCGCATGATGGCGTCCACCGTCGAGCGCCCCTTGCGGAAACCAAACTGGTGTTCCGCAAGATCCGGCCCCATCCCCGCAAGGTGCCCGGCGAGGCGGTTGGCAATGACTCTTTCAAAAAGCTTGCCCACCTCGTCGAGCAACACGATGGGCCGGTATGTCAAAATCAAAATCAAAAATCAAAGCATTTATTTCAAGTAGGCCAGTTACAGGCACTTTTGAATTGTCGAAACAAAGACAACGGTAAAAAAATAGCTACAGTCCCAGTCACAAGGCACAAAAACTGTGAAAGTACTGTAGTTGCCCATTCCCTAACGTAGATCTCTATGGAGAAGAACGGGCAAGAAACTCCATGGACACTCTTTTAAATCAGAATACTTTAACAAAACCTTGGTTACATCATTCATTTTGTGATGGTACATTATGTGAGAACGATGCAGCAAGATGTGTACGTTAAAAGTGACCATAGTAAAAACAATTCAAAAATAAAATAATTAATTCAAATAAGCCGTGGCAAATAAGAGATGACCAGTCACAACTGACAGCGCCCGTTCACGAACATGACGCATGTATCAGCACCATTCAACTCAACCATTTTGAAAGGAACTAAATGATCCGACACACGTGCCACCATCAGCGAGACATTTGAGTGAGCACGACATGCATGTATGTAGCATGACATACTCCTAACCGCCAGGGCACATTCAATCAAGAAAAGACGCAGGTTTCCAGCGAATGACAGCTTTCTAGTTCATAGTACTCACACAATATGGGCTAGGCGGCTATATAATACAAAAGAGATTGAATCTATACAATGCAAAGATAGTTATACAATCTTCAGCAGCTCCGACAATACTATTTAATGCTATCAATTTAGGCGCCCCTGTTCTTGTGGAGCAGGACCGGCATTGAGCCAAGCATTTTTATCAGTGATATAATCGTCCAACTTGTAATATGCTTTCTTACATAGTGTGCGTTTAATGCATGTTTTAAATTTCGTTTCATTCAGTTCAAGAATACTTTGTGGAATTTTATTATAGCATCTCAAACAGTACCCCATAAAAGATAAGTCTACTTTAGCGAGTCTGAAGCCTGGCTGAACTAATTGGTCTCTATTTCTAGTACTGTAATTGTGTCTGTCACCTCTTTTATTAAAAAGATGTAGATTATTTCTTACATACATTATGTTTTCGTAGATGTATTGACAATGTACCGTCATGATGTTGATTTCTTTAAACAGTTCCTTTAGAGAATCGCGCCTACGAAGATTATATATGGCTCTGATGGCTCTTTTTTGCAGAATAAAACTGTGGTGTCAAGGTAAAGGGGGATGAGTCTAAAAACGCCACTTTTCACCAGGAGCTAATAAAGAAAACGCTTGTTTGTTTTGTAAGATAAATGCAGTTTAATCAAAAATATATAGAAATACTTAAAACCAAATTATTTTAATTTTCATTTAACAATTTATTCGTCTTTTATATGTATCCAAAAAATATTTTTATTTATTAATTATTAAAATAATTGACATATCTCCTTTTTCCATATCAAGAAAAAAAAAGAAACAATCCTTTTATTGACTCGTCTCTTTATGTGTTGTTTATTTATGTATTTAATATTGTCAGTTTTTAATAATATATCCATAAATCATCACACCTGACTCCCCCTGAGGTTGGCAGAGACTATAGCATGTCAATTGCTTTGTTCCAAGCAAAGCTTTTTACTTTGCTTCATAATTCAACAACCTTCATGCATGAACGCTTTTAATAAAAATAAAAAATAAATGAAATTAAAGTACCATAAATGCAAAAATCATCATCATCATCATCATCATCATCATCATTTCAGCCGAAAGACGTCCACTGCTGGACATAGCCCAAGTGTCGCCACATTGACCGACCCCGTGCGTCTCGCATCCAGCGGATACCCGCAACCTTTACCAGGTCATCGGTCCACCTAGTGGGAGGCCTTCCAACGCAACGTCTTCCAGTTCGCGGTCGCCACTCCAGAACTTTCCGGCCCCATCGGCCATCCGTTCTGCGAGCAATATGCCCTGCCCACTGCCACTTCAGTTTGGCTATTCTTCGGGCTACATCGGTAACCTTGGTTCTCTTACGGATTTCCTCATTTCTGATTTGATCACGCAAGGAAACTCCGAGCATAGCCCTCTCCATTGCCCTTTGGGTGACTTTAAGCCTTCTGATGAGGCTCATTATGAGCGACCACGTTTCGGTCCCGTTTGTAATCACTGGCAACACACACTGGTCATAGACTTTCGTCTTGAGACACTGCGGTAAGTTGGACGAGAAGATACCACGCAAGTTCCCGAACGCTGCCCAGCCGAGTCGGATTCGACGATTCACCTCTTTCTCGAAGTTAGACCTACCTAACTAATGCAAAAATACTGTAACCTTAAGCTTCGCTGAACTCCTCGAAATCGGGATCTATATCTCATGTGCTTGTACTAGTTTATTTTTTTATAAATGTCATGGCAACTACTATCAATTAAATGAACAATATTAAGAAGATCTCGTTTTTTTTCCTGACTTAAAGGCTTTTGACATTCATAACATTTCTCAGGATTCAAAGATTCACTTGATTTGCTCCTTGAACTTGACAGAAAGAAATCTCCTTAAACTCGGTCAAATTGTCTAATTTTGTTTTAAACTTAACTACACCTAACTAATTACACCACAATTCTATCTTCAAAAAAATCTTCAAATCTAAACCATTTTACATAATGTCATGAATTTCTCGCCAGATGTATCTACTTTTCGTAGCTGCAATGGGCCTTTATACAATTTACCGAATTTCAAAAACATATTGTTATCCATTACCACGACAGAAATGTTTGGACTCGTCATTCTGACTAGGTTGTACCAATCCCTCGGCAAATGTCTGGCCATATCAGTTCTTCTTTTCTTCCGTTCGATTTGTGCATGCACAGAATCGCACTCCATGTGCGTATGCCCGGGAATTAAAAATTTGTGATTTATTTGCAAACCTGGATTCATTTTTCTTATGCATAAAAACATAGCAGCAAAGTGGTTATTTTTGTTTCGTCTTTAAAGTTAACTTCTTTTACATGTGATAGTAATGTCATTAAAAAATTGTAGAGGCACGACGCTATTTGATTAGCTCCATGTCCTCCGTCAGCTTCGCTCCACATGTAGCAAAACCTTTTTTTGCCATAACAATCGTAAATTGTTAAACGTCCGTCCGGCAGCCGTTTGTAAAAAACGATATTTGTCTAAAAAAAGGGGTAGGAAGATATTGCTGGAGGTCAAAACAATCAACTCTTTTAACATCGCTCGACTCTTCTTTGTCCTTTTTTTTCATAGAATAACCTGAATCTGCTTCTGACTGGTGGACCTCAAGTTTCGTCTTTAAAATTCCTGAATCTGGCGGCAAAGCTAGTTGAATTTTCGTTTTGTATGGGTCTCATGTATTGCAGGTGTCCAAAGAAGGTTTCTTAAAAGATAGACCCATGGTACGAAAAACATTCCCAAAATGGTGTATGATACGGGATTGGTGACTTTTTCTTTGTACATTTGGTACATTATTGTTAGTGACAGCCCTGTAAAAGTTATAAAACAATCATTTAGAACCTGTGAACATTATCTTGTTAATTCCATTCATTTCTATGGGTTCCAACACTCAAATACACACGTAAACCAAAATTTTGGGATTTTTACACAGGTCAAAACACGTCAACTTCGCGCGCGAAATGCAACAAACGCGAAACGACGAATACGAATTTAGGCACGAGTCGACTTATCTCACTATGCTTAATTTTATAAGTAAGGAATTACGTATGTAATAAGAAGATGACTACACATAACTCATTTTTACTTTTTAGGTTTTGCTGTTTATGACTAGACTCCATTTGTTATTTGAGATTCACGAAATAAAAATACATTGTATTGACTCATCTCCTTTTTCCGTAATACTTAGTAATATATTTTATCCAACTGTGTAAAAAACTCATTTTTCAAAATTTCTGACTCATCCCCTTTTACCTTGACACCACAGAAATATAGACTCAATGTCTACAGCCCGTCCCCATATTAAAATGCCATAAGACATAATACTATGAAAGTAACTAAAATAGACCAGTCTAGCGGTATCTACATCAGTATATTGACGGATTTTTCTTATAGCATACGCTGCTGAACTTAGCCGCCCCGCAAGAGATGATAAATGAGAACCCCATTGTAGCCTTGAATCAAGCGTAATCCCCAGGAAAACCGTTTTATCTACAAATTCAAGTTTCTCTTTATTCAATACTATATCACAATCGCTACTTTTAACATTCGGTAAAGCAAATCTTACGCATTTCGTTTTTTTTTTCATTTAACACTAAATTGTTTGCTGTGAACCAATTATGGACCTGAAGTAGGGCATTATTCACGTCATCTAGATTTTGGGCCCGTCTATTTATCTTAAAAATTAGGGAAGTGTCATCAGCGAATAACACCATATTTTGAGGTTGGTTTTTCAATAAATAGGGGAGATCATTTATATATACTAGAAAGAGGAAAGGACCCAACATTGAGCCTTGCGGTTCCCCCATTTTTACTTTTAAACCCTGTGAATTAACACCATTTATTTGCACATGTTGTTGTCTATCACTCAAATAAGATTTTACCAAACTAAGTGCAAGTTTTCCTAGTCCGTAATGCTCAAGTTTCAAAAGTAATGTGTCGTGATTTACGCAATCAAATGCTTTGGAGAGGTCACAAAATATTCCAATGGCGTCTTGGGACTCTTCCCACGCAGTAAATATGTGCTTTAATAAGGTTACACCGGCGTCAGTTGTACAAAGTCCCTTGGTGAAACCATACTGTTGATCGTGTAAGATTCTGTTGGTGTTAAAATGATTGAGCATTTGGTTTAGCATTACCTTTTCAAACACCTTGCTAAAAACTGGCAACACGGATACAGGTCTATAATTATTTGTATCTTTACTATCTCCGGATTTAAACAGAGGTATGACTTTACTGTATTTCATTAAGTCCGGGAAAACTCCTTGATCTACACACAAATTAAAAATTAAAGCTAAGTATGGTCTCAACTATGGATGTACAAACTTTGATAGACATTCCCCAAAGATCTTCGGTCAGTTTGACTTTTATTTGCCGGAAAACTTTAATAACTATCATAGGGTTTATGTGTTTAAATTTAAATTCAGCCGGGCAGTCAGACACATTCGCCTTTAATAAACCAATTGAGACTTCAGGAGAGGAATTAAGAGCCTCCGTAGTTTTTAACGGTATATCGGTAAAGAAATTTACAAACTAATGAGCTACTTCCTGTACGTGTTAGTGTTACGTATTTTCTTCCTGTTAGTCTCGTTATTTATGACTTTCCAAACTGTCTTATTTTTGTTTTCTGCTGTTTTGATCTTGTTGCTAATGTGCAAGGCTTTGGCAACCTTGCATGTATTTCTAAAAATTTTTGAATACTTAGCAACATACTTGTTAAAAGTTTCAGAGTTTAATAATAAGGCTTAAGGCCATAAAGCTCAACTAGTCTTTCCCTACTTTTTCTGATACCTCTAGTTGCCCAATCACTAAATATAAATTTAGGGCAAATACATTTTGTCTTCTTTTCAAAAGTTTTGTTAAACTCAGTGTGAACTATTGAAAAGAAATTATCATACAATTGATTTATATTAATATCGTCCATATGATGGCTCATAACACAACTTGTTCTGTAGGGAAATATTATACCTCTTTAAATTATTAGTAGTTATAGGTCTAAATTGAATCTGAACTTTTTGCAATGGTATGTTACACCTAAAAGTTACAGTTTGTCCGCTATGGTCAGACGGCAAACAATTTACTATGGCTTTATCTAAGTAATCACAATTGCAGAAAACATTATCTATACAAGTAGCAGAAGATGAAGTGACTCTCGTAGGTTCAATAAAAATGTTGGTCAAGTCAAATGACTTGAAAAGATTTAATAATCGACTGCTATTAGAATTTTCTTCTAAAATATTGATATTGAAATCACCACAAATAATTATAGGTTTATCACTGGCTGCAAGTTTTGCCAGGACATCTTCCATTATTGATTCAAATAAGGAAAAGTTTTGATAGTTTGGGGGTCTGTACACACACACAATTACATACTTATCTAGCTCAACACAAGACAGTTCGACGCAATGTTCCGCCGAGAGACCTACTATGTCATTACGTTGCTTATATTTAACACAATTTTTCAATAATATTAGGGAACCTCCACGAAGCATAGATTTACGGTTAAAACAGCTACCCACCGCATAGTTCTCATAATTAATAAGCATTTGGTAATCCTTTAGCCAATGTTCAGTAAAACAAATAATATCAAACATACTTCTTTCTAAAAATAATTCAATTTCTAATAATTTGGAAGAAATGCCTTGGATATTTTGGTGGAATAATTTTAAGGTATTCTGCTGAGGTCCTTTTTTAATATTTAAATGAGTGCAAGAAGGTACCTTGATGTTGGTAGGTTTAACAAAATTGTTAATGGTACCTTCTGTTGTCTCACTTCCTAGTTTAAATTAATATTAATATCTGGAGTGAGCCCCGAGACTCCCGTGCCATCACCAGACAATAAAATCCTATTACTAATATTACTAATTGAGAATTTTCCATGGTGACACATGGATCCTCCTCAGTACAATTTTTGTAAACATTTATAGCACTAATGCTATATTTATTTAAGGTGTTAATAATATAACTAAACTTCGACATACTACTTATGTCTGAGTGAATATTAAAAGCTAATAGCCGAGCTATTTTGTGTCTACATCTAATAGGTAGATACACTTTACCCCGAGTCGACTGAAGTTTATCAACAAAAGTGTTGATATCAAGATATATAAGTTTGTCACTATAGTGACCTACTAAAAAATGTACATGTTTATTTAACATGTGTATAAAATTGTTTTTTCTATTAGATAAATTTTCAAAATATGGAAAAGCACACAATATGATTTTATTACAATTTAGCTTTAACAACTCTGATACACAGTCAGTTATGTCTTCCTATTTAATCTTAGAACTATTACCAACACAAATAGTAATGGTGGTATTAGGATCACAAACAGTTTTAGTTACTGATGCCATAATTTGTTTGTAGGTTGACCCTGGCATACAATTGTTTTGGGTACAATAACTCAGGTTATTACTAATTAATTTACCTAGCCCTCTACCTATACTGTCAGAGAATATGACTGAATGATTACAATCATGACTATTAGGTGAGACAAAATTACCAATCTCAGGCTGTACTACTTGTGAAACATGAAGTGTAATGTCAGGTATTATATCTTGGTTGATGATGATACCATCCTGAGCACTCACAGCTTGGGACGGGTCCTCCGTTGCCTCAGGCTGGAGAGCATCAAAACTGGGTTCACTACGACAAGTACAAGTGTCTATCAACTCGTTTGTGGCAAGAATATGCTCCTTAATTTGCTATTTAGAACTATCATACTTATTATGCGGACGGAGAGTCCGCAGGGCGCCCTGGCTTTCGGATGAGGACCAGCTTCCCCGTCTTCCAACGAAGCGGAAACTGGCCTCTCTCCAAGCATGCGCTTAGGAGCCCTTCCAGTCGGGGCCCGAGAGCCTCAGAGGCCAGGACCCAGGCTTTGCCAGGCAAGCCATCGAATCCCGGGGCGGTATTTCTGACTTTCAGCCTGCGTACCGCCACTCTCAGGTCTACCCCAGTCACCTCCGGAACGTCGTCATCGGTGTCGTCACAGCGGAAGCACAAGCTACTGCGGTCCACCTCCGAGGTGCTCCGGACCGACACGTGGTGCCCCACATGGCAGCGGAAGCACCTCAGAGGTCTGGGTTCCAGCAGCTTCACCTGCGCCGAAACCCAGCCCACCAAGTGCCTTCGGCCCTCCACAATGACTTTCGCCGCCGTCACAGGGCAGCTTACCGTTATGGTTCGCATGCCCGACAGGTGCGGACGTAATGTGCCTGCCTTGACTTGCTCGGCAGGGCACCCACCGGTCCTGGTGACGGCGGCCACCACCTCCTTCTCGGTCACCGAGTCGTCCAGACCCAGTATGCGCAGGTCTGCGCATTTGACGGGCCTGGACACTCGGGCCTCGTCCGCATTTAGAGACGCTCTAAGCTTTTCAGCCAGAGCGTCAGCGGACGAACCACGGGTTTCGCCAGGGATCTCCAGCACTCGAGCCCCTGTTGCGGTGACTCTAAGCCGGAGGCCCCCGGTGATCCCGAGCTCTCCGAGATCCACCGTCGCTTTCGCCTTAGCGAGCACGTCGCGGTAGGTCACGCCCGTCTTTTCCGCGTCCGGCTGTAGTGTAATCACTACAGCTGCGGTCTTCGGGGCGCTGAGCCTAACCGCGACGCCCCGCTCCTTTTGCCGGCGTTTCCGCTCCCGCCTCCTGGCCTTTTTGGCCGCCCTTCGCTCCCTTGCTTTTTCTCCGGCCACCTGCCACCCGGTCTCAGCCGCGGAAGGCTTAGGGGGCGAGGGGTTTTATAACATTCTTTGAACTGTGTATGTATGAAGTTATATAAAGTTAAAGGGAATTTTATATCCTGTGATTTTTTCCAACGGATTCCCTCGAAACGTTTAATAAGTTGATGATTATTTATGCAGGTCTTGTATTTTGGGATATCCTGTATACGCGCTCCAGAACATGCAAGCATCACAGTGCGATGATCAGCTAGTGTGGTACCGAGTGCCGCTGTAAATAGGTCTTGTGTACGGGATCGCGCATAAATATGATCAATACAAGATTTACTTATTTTCCCGTTAGATATTGCTATTCTGGTGTGTTCAGTGATCCCGCAGAGAAGGCCCATACTACATAACATGTTATTGTATTTATGCCTTACAGGATTATCCGTTTTTAAATCTATGTTAGTGTCTCCTAATAAGTACAATTCTGTGTTTATAGTGAATTTTTGTAGTGAAGTTTGTAGCTTCGCTCGCTGTTCAATGAGAATTTGCCGTACTGCGGACCAGAAAAAGTACAATTTTCGAGCTCGCTCCAATGAACACTTTGGCTGGTCATGGCACTAAAAACTTGTTTGTCGCAGTCCAGAAAATGAAAAGAAAGAAAGCTCAATTTTTTTCGAGCTCGCTTCGGTCACTCTTCAATGAGGACTTGGCTTATCGCGGTCGAGATAGCTCCTTATGTTGATGCTAGCTATTGATAAATACAGGTTTTAGGTGTGGCTAATAAAATCAAAGTTGTACTGATGTCAAAAATTGTATCTTGGAAACGAGACACTTTGAAAGATTTTGTCTCAAACAAAACATGTTTGTATTGATACCAGCTCTTGACTAATAAGTACATGTTTAATCTATGGCATGCGACTTAAATATTTTATAACAACTTAAAATATCATTTCTTCTTATAACTTAGGATAATAATTATTTTGAAGCCTACGGTCTGACTTGGCTAGTTATCATATACGAATTATTATTAAGTACCTACTAAAATAGTCAGGGAAGAGCCCTATGAGCGAAGGCTAGTTTCTACCAGCAAGCTAAATTTTCGGAAGAATAACATAAGAACTTACAGCTTTAGAACTTGCGAAATCTATAATATAATTCGTATCCGTACTTTTTCATAATAAAATTGTATTTTCTTGCGCTACGGGGTATAATTCTCTTTTTATCCGACTGCGGCGAAGCCCAAAAGGAGAATTATGTTTTGACCTTTATGTATGATGTATGTCTGTTTCTATGTTCCCTCGTAACTCTTAAACGGATGAACCGATTTGGATAAATTATACGTTGTTAGGTTCGTCTTGGTAGCGCAAGTGTTACTGGCTACATTGAAATAAAAAAAAAACAAAGAAAAATGGCGGATTTCGGGTGCCAAATCGTGGTGTTCAATTTTTTTTTTTCTTCCTTTACCATCGAGTGGGGTATCAAAATGAAGGGGCTTAAAAGGTGATTACAAAAATATATTAAACTTATACGTTTAAAAGTAATTCGAAGTGACAAATCGTATAAAAAGGTGAAAATCGAATACAGGCTGTCCCACGGCTATGCCACACGGAAGGACATTAAATATTGGATATAGGAAGTTTTACTAAAAGAAGACTTCATTTTGATTTTTAAAATAATCAGAACTGCGTTCAAAGATTTTTAAATAATCACCTGCCTAAACCGGGAAGCGAACCTGCCAATAATGTGAAAAAAACACAAGTGTTTTATAATAACGGTCGAAAGAGTTAATCATAAGGATATTTTTTTCCTAAATAACATACCATCTGAAATAAAAGGAAGACCATGCAATTTTACATTTTATGTTAAACTAGCTTATGCCCACGGCTTCTCCCGCGTGGACTTCAGGAATTGCCCACAGGACTTACTTCTGGGATAATAAGTAATCTATGTGCTATACCAGACTATAATGTATCTCAGTGCCAAGTTTCATCTAGATATGTTCAGCCGTTCTGGCGTGATTGAGTAACAAACTATCCATCCAGACTTTCACATTTATAATAGTTTATGCAAGATATATGTGTAATATTAGTTTTTACTTTTAAAGTTGAATAGGTAATAAAGAAAATTTAGTGTAAGTATTTCATTTTAGTTGAGTAATACAGACACACTCGAGTTTTTTTACATGAACTTATTTATAACTTGCAAATATTAATTCATATTAGTGAATGATTCATAAGGAAATGATTCACAAGGAATCTACTTATAGACATAATATTTGACATCAATGTCAAGTATCATGAGCCAACTAAAATAAAAAATCATCGGAAATCGGGATTTCACATATCATATTTACATACACGTACCTCAGAAAAATCCTACCTACTTACTAATAACACGCCGCACGCCCTGCGCAACACTGCGCGCCATGCGACCGTCTACGTGAGTTTCTAAGCCCTATTTGACTCTGTTAGGGGATGATTTTAGAAAAACTGTAATACACGTGTCTCATAACTTTAATTGAATATTGTGTACACCAATTTTCGAGTCAATCGGCCCAGAGAATATTAAGTTTCACAGAAAATTCAATCCCCACTTCACCCTCTTAGGGGTGGAATTTTGAAAAAATGTTTCTTAGTGGATTCTTTCTCTTCACAAAGAATACACCCTTCAAGTTTCATGTCTTTAAGAACAGCGGTTTACGCTGTGTGTTGAAATATCAGTTAGTCAGGATTTTGAATGTTATATTGGGGGATGACATTTGAAAAGTTGTGATACAATTTCGTCATAATTTTAACTAAAGAGTATGTACACAAATTTTCGACCCCGAAAATAAAAAGTTTTACAGAAAATTCAACATCCCATTCCATGTAATTTCATGTCCATTAATTTCATGTCTCAAGGACCAGCGGTTTGGACTGTGCGTTGATATATCAGTCAGTCAGTACTTTGAATTTTATATATATAGATTTTGTTCTGGAAAATGAATTATAGACAAACTGAAATAAGACGTACATATTATTTCAGACATCCACCATGCAACGATAAGTAAATCAAGTCTTCTAAAATAAACAATATTTTTCCTTGCGTGTGGCATAGCCGTGGCACTCCCCGTATAATAAAAAAAGGTTAAATCGTCTGCGAAATTTTTAACTCGTTACTAAAGTAAAAAGCTGGAAATGAAAAACGTAATTTTAAAACCCGACTGAAAAAACTGAAAAGCATAAAACAAGCACATTTTAAATTAAACAAATGTTGGAAGCAGGCAGGGCCCATTCTATTTTCATAATTTTATATTCAAATCGCGCTGTCTGTTTTCTCGTAAACTTTTCGCCCAATTTGAGCGGGAACTAAAGGAGCTGAAGCAACAGGTGCGATTAGCGGTGGAAAATCAATACACCCAGTATTGATTTCTTGTTCCGCACTCAAGTTTGAGTCAATACAACCACAACCCGAAGATTCGGATCTGTGGCCTTTACGGGTAGGACGTTTGTTGCAGTGCTTGCACACATGCACACGTTACGACTTCTTTTTAGTGATTTGGCCGTAGAAGACCAATCGGTTTCCATCCTCGATTTATTGGAGATGGTAACGTAGCTGCCTGCCGGGGGGGACAAAGTCCCCGGATCAGGCGGATATTCATTGTCAGCTAAGTACCTATATAATAAAAAAAAAACGTACCCCTACCGAAGACTATACACACAAACTAAAATTAAATAAAAAATAAAGAACTACGACGCTAAGACTACGACTACTGATACTATATTACAGATAAAATCAATTTTTCAAGAAAAGTTCAAAAAGGACAAGTCCGCCAAGTTGAAAGTTTCCCACGCTTTTTTCCAAATTAACTTCTAGAGTTATCGTTGACATTGACATCCCAGAGACGAGAAATGTTGCCATCACAGAGCATCATATATAATACTGGTAGTTGCCATACCAAGTTCCGACCTGTTTACCAAATTACAATGAACAATACACCTGTATTTGGCATGATAACGTGCAAGAAAAACTAAGAACTAAAGGAAAATGGTATTCGAAGATAAATCAAACCGTGAGTTCTGGCTCCTGGTTCACCTGATCTGTTCTTCCTAAGATAAGAACTACTTTAAATCGTCTTAGACTTGGGCATGAAATTTCAATGCACATTTAGCCAGAATTTGTATGAATTGTGACTTAGGAAGTGATCAGACCCTAAATCATGTAATTTTTTAATTACATATTTATCAATTGACAGCACTGGATGAGCAATTTTACCGTTCAGGACAACTTAATGGAAGGATATGTCCATGTATGACCACAACATGATTATGACAAATACACGAATTTAATTATAATTATGACGGATTTGGTTATGATTTTGAATTTAAACAATGAACACCGAAGACGTGGCTCTGTCCTAAATAAAATTAAAACAAGGTTTATACTATTAGGGACAAGGCTGTGACCTTATTTACTTTTAGACAAGAAGGATGAAACTGAAGACGAGGCTTCGGACTTACTTTTGGACAAGAAGAATGATATGCACTGAAAACGAGGTGGTATGTTTCATTACCTTAGCCTACCCGAATAGGGCGAAGGAGAAAAAAAAAACTGGTATTGTCAATGTATTGTCATCGAAGAAGATTCCGGTGTGCCGTAAATTGTGAAAAACTCGTGAAAATCTCAAAGTAGTGCGTAATTATCGTCCTTAAAGGTTCAGCTTATATCTCAAAGCATAGTTTTGGATATAATAATATTGAATTGACCATAGTTGTAGTAAAACAAATCAAAATTCCTCCTGCGTCTGTGACTCAGGGATCTTCTCTCCGAACTGCTGATTGGTACGTATCACGTATGCGCGAAGATGTATTTTGCGTAGTTATTAGTAGTGCAGTACCGCCCGAATGATACCCAGGGATTTCCCGATTGGATGATAAGATTCTTTTAGGTGGATGATGAGGCTTACGTGCTGGGAATATAATCTTTCTCTGCAAGAGGTTGCTGAAAGATAAAATTATTGTTTTTCTAATAAATATTTTAACACTTGTAAATAACAAGGTATTTATGTAAGTGATCAAATCATTAATTTTTTTGCAACATGGTACATCAACAACGAGGGTAACATTAACTTATATTCCACCTAAATTGTCCAGTCTGCTTCTCTCTGTGAGTGATTAAAAACAAAAATTTTGCTCAATATAATTTTCCAAGAGCTGTTGATAAGCACCCCATAGAGTTATATTCATGGAGTTATTTTTTTCTACCAAGACAGTTCGAATTTGTAAGTGTTCCTTGTTTTGCCATTCGGTTACGGAACCCAAGAAATGCACTTCTTATTTTTACCCGACTGCGGCAAAGCCCAAAAGGAAAATAGGGTTATGTGTTTGACCTGTATGTATGATATGTGAGAACAATGTAGACAGACGTGCACATTAAGAGCGTCCGGCAGCTAAGAAATAACCAGTCCCAACTGACAGCACCCGTTCACGAACATGACATATGGATCAGCGCCATTCAACTCAACCATATTGAAGGGAACTAAATGACATTCTATCAGCCACCAGGGCACATTCAAGTCAATGATAACAAAATGTAAATTGTAGTTGTGATATGAATTGTAATTTATTTTTTTTGTTTTATTTCTGTCCTTTTGTATTTATAATATTTGGTATGCATTGTATGATTACTGATTAATCTTAAGTTATTTTTTATGCATGCATGTCATGTCCCTGCGACAAATAAATTATTTTTCTTTCTTTTCTTTCAATTATTTAATACTAAGATATGGAATCTTCCACAATAATTTAACATGGTAATAAATTAGTCTGCCCCTATGGTTGGTTGCTTCTATATGTGAACACAACGCAGAGATAGAAAGGAAAAAGAAAAAAAAACAATTAAAGCCTTAAAGATTAGAAAAACCTCTACTAACCATAATAGAAAGTCTACATGATGGTACTCACATTCACAAAAACTGAAATAATGCTTCTAATTTATATAAAACAATGCTAAACAATGTAACCAAGTTTCCAAACAAAAAAAAATTAAAGAACTTTAGGGGGAGCATCTCTTCCAAACATTGAAATCTTAGTTTGTGAGCCCAAGTGGCTGTGGAGCAGGGCCAGCATTAAGCCAAGTATTTTTATCTGCAATATAGTCTTCCAACTTATAATATGCTCGCTAACATAGTGTGCATTTTATGCATGTTTTAAAATTTCTTCTCTTTAAGTTGTAGAATGTCAAGTGGTATTTTATTACCCCATAAAAGAAGTGCGTACTTTTGACAATCTGATATGTGGCTGATCTAATTTGTCCTTATTTGTAGTATTAACACTATGCCTGTCGCTTATTTTACGTTTTCATAATGTTTAATGATGTTAATTTGTTTAAACAATTCTCTTAGAGATTTGCGTTTGCTAACGGCCCTCTTTTGCAGAATAAATATTGAGTTAATATCTGCAGTACTCAATCAGATCTCCAATAGTTCAATAATCGCGTTAATTTCGCAAATGCGATCATAATCCTTATCTGTAAGAGTCTACGAAACAATTTCGTATGTAAGTATTTTTATGTATTTGTAAACGCGATTATGCTCCTTATGTATAGGACGGCACGGGTCAATTTCCTATGCAAGTATTTTTTCTTCTACGCATGCCGTGGCGACATATGTCCAGTCGGTCTAACCCGCCACTATATTAGATGTTTCACATCAAAATATTCAAACTTTTGTATTTGGTATGTTTCAATATTGTTTGATTCGCAATGATTTGTGAAGCAGTCAAATAGAGTTTTTGATAAGTAGTGTAATGATGTAACGTGTGCGTGTGGCAGGCGGTTGGAGATGTTGGCAGCGTGCGAGGCGGGTGAGGTGTTCGCGCTGCTAGAGGGCGGCGCGGCGGGCGCGCGCGACGCCTCCGACGCGCTCGCCGCGCTCTACTGTGGCGTGCGCGAGCCTTGGCTCACGCGCGCGCTGCTGGCTTACCACGCACGTACTGGCAGCGCACGCGCCCTCGACTTGCTGGCGCGCGCGCCTGAGCTGCACGCGCGCTACCTTCTGGACGCGCTGCAGGAGCAGCTTCGCGGAGAGCGCGCTCAGCGCCACCACGCGCTCGCTGCCTTCGCGCCGCTCGTTGCGCGTCGCCCGCCCTGGCTTCACCGTCTGCCCGCGCACCCACTGGCGCGTGAGCTGCTGCGGGCCGCTCGGCACGAGCGCGACCCGCTGCCGCTGCTGAACGCGTTGCTGGCGCTGGCAGCGCTGCTACCGGCCGCGCCCGCTCTAGCCGCCATGCACCCTGCCGAGCTGTCAGACGCGCTGCTGCGGCCCGCTGCGCTGGAGCCGCCGCCCGCGCCCGCCACACGTGCTCATCTTTCGCTGGCGCAGCTGGCGCTGTTCCACGCGCTGTACGCTACGCACCCTTGCACGCTTCTGGAGGCGCTTCGCGCGCAGGGCGCGGAGCTGCCCGCCAGCGCCGCGCGCGACTCCTGGGAGCGCGGCGTGGGTGCGCTGGCCGAGTCCGTGCGCCTGCACCCCGCGCTCGTGACCGGCAGCCGCCTGCGCGAAGCCGACCCGAGCCGCTGGGCGCGCCAGGAGCACCACGACGTGCTGGCCGAGTGCCGCCGCCTGTCGCTGCACTCGCGCGCCGAGGACGCCGCGCCGTCGCCTCTGCCCATAGCGGCCAGCGCAGCGGCCCCGGCCGCGGCGCCCGCGCGCTCCTCGCCCGCGCCGGGCTCGGGCGCGCACGCGGCCCGCACGGCCTCCAGCCTGCGGCCGGGCGCCGAGCCGTGGTTCGCGCTGGGTGACCGCTGCGGCGCCGACTCCGCGCCGCACACGCCGCTGCCGTCGGATGCGGATGCCGCCGAGCCGCCCGAGGCCGCGGTCGAGGCCACTCCGGAGAACACGCCGGCGCGGGAGACGCGCGCGCAGTTCCGCTTCCCCGCCGAGTCGGGCGCCGTGCGCGCCATCGGGCGGCGCTCGCGGCCTGCATCGCCGCCGCGCAAGGAAACGTCGCCGTCGGCGCTGGGTGCGCTGGCCACGGGCGACGCGTACTCGTCGCGTCTGGCGCGCGTAGCGCTGGAGAGACGCGCGACCGACTCGCCCGTGCCGTTCGCGGGCGTGCCGCCGCCGGTGGGTGCGGTGGCGCGGCCGGAGCCGAGCCGGCCGACGCCGCCCGCGGACGCGCTGTCGCTGGAGCCGCTCAACGTGGAGGACCGCGAGGTGCTGGAGCTGACGACGCGCGCGGGCGCGGACGACGACTGGACGCACGTGGTGGGCGCGGCGGGCGGGCGCGAGCGCGCGCGGGCTCTGGACCCGCGCCGCTCGCCCGCGCTGGCGGCGCGTCGCTCGGCGCCCGCTCCGCGCCGCTCGGCGTCGTGCGGGCCGCGGCTGGCGAGCGCGGCGCGCGCCTCGGTGGCGGTGCAGACGGTGGACACGTGGCCGGAGCCCTACGAGTTCGTCATCGCTGACTTCTTCCGTGCTCTGCCGGACGACACTCGGCGCCAAGTAAGTAGTCCCTTTTTACCTCGTGTCGTGTCCGTCCATTCCTTCTGATAGGCATATGATGGCAGTGCCGGTGGCCACATTAAGATGGATCGACACAACATGTGTCATGTTGAAAGCATCAGCAAGCTGCGCGAGGTTTGTAAACTGTCGTCATTACTTGACAAATCAACAGTTATAAAATCATCAAGACCAAATTTTATTTTTCATTACATACGTTAAAAAACAAATTTAGTCTTGCTGTTGAATGTAATACATGAGAATGAATGAGCCTTTAAAATGTTATTATTATATTGTTTGGTGCTACGGAACCCTGTGTGCACTGTGCGTACGACTAGCACTTGGGCGGTTTTTTACATTTTCTACTCAAGTGCAAAATGAACCCCTGAATGTTGCGTATGTTTTTATGTTAAATCAGAAATATTTGAGTCAACCTACAAAATGATATCAAAATATTGACTCAACACCAATTATTTTAAGAGTTATTGTCATTTGAATATAGCCCTGCCCCAGCACATAGACTCCACAATGTCGCACTCACTCTATGATCGGTACTCTAATAAACTTTAAGTGTTACCACATCTGTGTGTTTACACCAACGTCAACCTCCTACGTAAACTGCAATTAGTGTAAGGTGCTAACTACTACGGGACCTTATACACCGAAAAATTTAAATGGTTTTTTCCGCAGCGAAATGGTTTTGTCTCGGTAGTATGTTTTATAAACAAATAAAATATTAGAAACATACAATGGCAGATTTATCATTGTGACAAACAAAACTCGAAAGCGACCACGAACCAATAGTAATACTTCCAGATACCTACGCTCGACGCAAGACGGGCGACAAACGGCCGAAGAAAAATAATTTTCTAGTATAGACAGAGGCCTAATAAATTAGGAGCCCTTGCCCCGAGACCTTAATAGTCAAGTATGGCATACATTTTAATCTCTTACATATCTGAATTTATTCGAGGCAAGATGTAAAAATTTTCGAACTCGCTTCGCTCGCTCTTGCAGCCTACTTTATCTTGAATCTTCATTTTGTCTATAAGTCGCCCATGTAACTCCGGTAGGTCGAAACAATTTTATTCTAACCTGTCCAAGGTAGGTAGGGTGATCAAAATCTCACTTCGCTACTTTCTCTTAAATCTTGGCTTTGCCTAAATGTCGACCAAGTAATTCTGTGTGAACGATCGAAACAATTCTAACCTGTCCAAGGCAAGGTGTCAAAAAATTTCGAGCTCGTTTTCTCGCTCTGTAGCTTATTTCCTTTTGCATCTTGCCTTTATCTGTAAGTCGACCAAGTAATTCCTGCATGAAGGGTTCAAACAATTTCTAGCCTGTCAAAGGTAGGGTGTTAAATTATCGAGCTCGCTATGCTCGCTCTTTAGCGTTTTTCCTTTTGCATCTTGCCTTTATCTGTAAGTCGACCAAGTAATTCCTGCATGAAGGGTTCAAACAATTTCTAGCCTGTCAAAGGTAGGTTGGTAAAATTATCGAGCTCGCTATGCTCGCTCTTTAGCTTTTTTCCTTTTGCATCTTGCCTTTATCTGTAAGTCGACCAAGTAATTCCTGCATGAAGGGTTCAAACAATTTCTAGCTTGTCAAAGGTAGGGTGGTAAAATTATCGAGCTCGCTATGCTCGCTCTTTAGCTTTTTTCCTTTTGCATCTTGCCTTTGTCTGTAAGTCGACCAAGTAAATTCCTGCATGAAGGGCTCAAACAATTCTAGTCTGTCAAAGGTAGGGTGGTAAAATTATCGAGCTCGCTATGCTCGCTCTTTAGCATTTTTCCTTTTGCATCTTGCCTTTATCTGTAAGTCGACCAAGTAATTCCTGCATGAAGGGTTCAAACAATTTCTAGCCTGTCAAAGGTAGGTTGGTAAAATTATCGAGCTCGCTATGCTAGCTCTTTAGCTTTTTTCCTTTTGCATCTTGCCTTTGTCTGTAAGTCGACCAAGTAAATTCCTGCATGAAGGGTTCAAACAATTCTAGTCTGCCAAAGGTAGGGTGGTAAAATTATCGAGCTCGCTATGCTCGCTCTTTAGCGTTTTTCCTTTTGCATCTTGCCTTTATCTGTAAGTCGACCAAGTAATTCCTGCATGAAGGGTTCAAACAATTTCTAGCCTGTCAAAGGTAGGTTGGTAAAATTATCGAGCTCGCTATGCTCGCTCTTTAGCTTTTTTCCTTTTGCATCTTGCCTTTGTCTGTAAGTCGACCAAGTAAATTCCTGCATGAAGGGTTCAAACAATTCTAGGCTGCCAAAGGTAGGGTGGTAAAATTTTCAAGCTCGCTTCGCTCGCTGTTGAAGCCTTTGTTTTTAAAATTGTGTCCCTAAGTCGATTAAATAACATCTACTTCGCAATAAAAGAACTAAAGAAAAGATAACTTGTCTGGAGTGGAGAACCTAATTATTTTAGTTCCTAGTCTATAATACATTTGACATTGTTTCAGAGATATTAAAAAAAAAGGTTAGCTGAAAGTTCTCCTCTTTTTAAAAAATGATGATTTTCTAGCTTCATATTTGTTACGTTATTGGAATATAATTGGAACCGCACTTAGGTACCGGGCCCTTCCGGCCCAGTCCGACCCTGGTCACATCCAAAAAAAAAAAAATGGAAATATAGTAAACACAAAACAAACAGTAAACATGGTAAATATCCCGTTTCATTTAATTCATCAAAATCGGGATCGAGACTCCTTTAAGTATTAGCTATTTTTCATAGTTTCGGATTTGGCCATCCACGCCCTCTTGAAAAATTCAACCTGTATAGTTTTAATATACACGTGTCAGGGGTCGTGTGTCGGAATATTTGCGTAGACAGTAATCGTATCTAACCTTTGTGGTGTTCGTAATACATAGTGAACTTATTTTTTTGATGGTGTTGGTGTTTAAACTATAAATTTAAACGGGATAATATCCCTATCCCGTTTAAATTTATAGTTTATTCGTAAAAGTTGTAAAAACACCTTTGCATGCACCTTCTTCACTTCACCCTACGTGCGTGCGTGGCTTTTATTAAATAAAAATCATTGAATAAATTAAATATTGTTTTATTATTATAGCTTAAAGTCAATTCAATAGATCTCCTTTTTGAGGAAATCGATTGAAATTATGAAATAAATATTAATTTGAGTGATCACTCGTAGAGTGGCGAGTCGAGTAAGCCGTGTGAGCGATTGGACGCTTACATGGCGGAGCTGTACGCTGGGCGAGCGACGCGCGGCGGCGCCGACCTGGCCGAGCAGCTCGCGCTCGCGCACGCGCAGCTCATGTACGAGCGATGGCGCCGCGACGCGCACGCCGAGCGCAACCGGCGCCTGCTGGGCCGCTGCCGCCACATGCGCGCGCTCGAGCTGCAGAACGCGGCGCTGAGCGAGCGTCTGCGCGCCGCCACGCGCGAGCGCGACGAGCTGCGCGCGCGCCTGCGCGACCCGCCGCCGCCGCCGCCCGCACCCACGCCCGCGCCCGACGCCAGCGCGGGGCTGGAGGCCGAGCTGGCCGAGGAGCGCGCCGCGCGCCTTCGCGCCGAGGCGACACTGCGCGAGGCGGAGGCGCAACGCGCCCTGGACGCGGCCGAGCTGCAGCGCACGCGCGGCGAGTCGTTCGAGGCGGCGCGCCACGTGGAGGCGCTGGCGCGCGCGGCGCTGGCGGCCGAGCGGCGCGCGGAGCACGTGCGGCGGCTGCGGCGCGAGCTGCTGGTGCTGGCCGAGCGCGAGGCGCGGCTGGGCGCGGCGGCGCGCGGGGCGGCGGCGCCGGCGCCCGCGGCCGACGAGCGCGCGCTGCGGGCGGCCTGGGCGCGCGCCGAGGCGGAGGCGGAGGCGGCGGGCGCGCGCGCGGACGCGGCGCAGGCGCGCGCGCACGAGCTGGAGGCGGCGCTGGCCGCGCGCGAGGCCACCGTGGCGGAGCTGAAGCGCGCCACGCGCCACGCGGCGGAGGAGGGCGCGGCCCGGCTGCGGGCGCTGCGCGACAAGTACTCGGCGCTGCTGCGCGTGGTGCGCGCGGGCGAGGCGCGCCAGCTGGAGCGGCTGGCGGCCGCGGGGGGCGCGGGGCCGGAGGGCGCGGGGGGCGCGCGCAGCTAATGTGTGCGCGCTGCGTCCTCGCGGGACTGGGACAGTGCGGTGTCGTGAATGGTCGGGAGTTAGCCGAGGAGGACCTCGCCGACGAAATTCCTCGGAGCAGTGGTGAAGTCAAATATCGTGTATGTCGTGGCCACGGCCGGTACTGGACTTGTGCGAGAATAAGAAGTTTGTGACAAAATATCATTGAGTGTATTGTCATGATCTTCTCGGTACACATGCAAGTGACCATTTGCCCAATAGAGGGATCAGCTGCTGCAGGTAGTCCGCGTCACGCGTCGGGTGTCGGGAGCGGCGCCTCGCTTGTGGTAGTTTAAAGTCTAGTTATATTATGAATCGCATACAGATGTAACGCTTGTCGTATTTAGTTTTCAATGTACTCATCGATGACTATAAATTTGATTCTATGTACTTCTCTAATGTATCCGTTTACTAGGAATAAATGAAACAGATTTTTGTTCAAATTAGTCTTTATCTTAATCAATAAAATCCACGAGCGGATATCGCATAATAATACGTCATACATAGTATATTTGGTACAAAATTCACAACAAAGTATAATATAAATAGTTAAAATATCAACAAACTCTTATTTACAATGTACAAAATATACAAATACGTACAAAAGAATCAACAACATAAGACTACGATATGATATTTGGTGTGTGTGGATGCGGTCGCGCGGTCAGGCAGCGGGGCGGTCGCGCGGTCAGGGCAGCGGCTCGACGTAGTTCTCGGGCACGAGGCCCGTCTTGCCGTTGAGCGTGCCGCGCAGCCAGCCCGGCTCGCCCGACGCCGCCACGTTGGTGATGATCTGGTTGGGCTCGAACGACAGCTCGCCGTCGCTCTCGCCCAGGCACGCGTACAGTGTGCGCACGCGCGTGCAGCGGGCCGCGCCCGCGCCCACGGCCGGCCCGCGCGGCGGCGGCGAGGCGCTGTGCGAGGACACGGACTCGGCGGACGAGCTGCTGGAGCGCTGGGCGGCCGCGCCCGGCGCGCGCGGGCCCAGCGGCGCCGCGAAGTGCTGCAGCAGCTGGTGGTGGTGCGGCGAGTAGCGCGCGCCCACGCCCACCATGCGCTCGCAGCCGCCCACGCTCACGCCGATGCGCTCTACCACGCCCTGCACACAAACAAGCGGCACGTTCATTGCACTGTTCACCATGATATTCTCCTCTAACGATTACGTGGTTAACAGTAATGAAGGTCATCTGACATACGGCTGAGGTATAAAAACATCGAAAATTCATTTTTTTTTTCTTTTATAAAGACTGATGAATCAAAACTAAATGAGTTTAAAAAAATATTTATTACAAATTATTATTTTATAGGATCTCGGTAAGAGATCAGATAGATCTCTTAAATCAATTTTAATATGCTTGATAAGTTAATACAATTAGTATTACGGGTTCACCATCAACTCCAAAATATAAGAATGAGTATGTACTTACAATATCATTGCGCGCAGAGATGGGTAGCGAAGTCGGCGACGTTCTGCAACAAACGACAACAGCTCATAAGTAACGTCGCAGCACCACTACAGTATGTAAAGGAACTACTCGTACAATGTAACTGTATCAATAACATTGAATGCGTGTACCACCGCATGTGCTACACACACTGCTACTGATCGACAATTCCGCAACATTTCATTGTAACGCGGCTTACTTGCGCAACTATTAAATTAAGGGAAATATTTAATGGGCGACTATTATAACAAGTAACTATTTATCCGGACATTGCGGCTAAGAGATCATAGGAAGCAAGAGCAAGTGAAGCGAGCTCGGGACTTGTGACAACCCCGACTCGGACAGGTTAGGTTCAAAGGGGATGTCGGGGTCCAGTGAGCGGGTGAGGCGCGCGAACTACGACTCCCTTCATGTCGTGTTACTTTAAACCAAAAGACGCCTCATCTACAATATAGTGGTTAATAAGCTTGGTTTAGTTCTTTTCTGAAATCTTGAATTATCACACTGATCGTATGGAACAAAGAGTAACTCAAATGTAAAATGTTACATTTGTTTATCTTCTCAAGTTCGACAATGTTCTATTTTTGGAGATTAGCAGTTTTAGTAAAATGCAGGCATTGATTAGTTTCACTACAGAAGCTTAATTTTTTTGGGCAAAATGAACAACAAAAACATAGCTGAGTAGCACTTCGTGTGCAAAAATATAGCTATATGCATACATATATATATATATATGTATGCATATATATATTTATTTACAGTCACTATAGTATACCCAAATATAGCAGATGTGGTTATGCATAGTATAAATAATAATTTATAGCCCTTATTATAGCACCCACAAATAATGTATCTTTCTATCAGTGATAATTTTTTTTAGAGTTGGATTATTAATTCTGGAGATTACCCTCTACGTACAATCTTACAAACAAATATCTCTTTATAATATTAGTGATCGTATCAAAAACATTTGTATACTTTTGTCGATAACTGGAAGCATTTATTTCGACTATTAAAAAAAAAGTTATCTATTATTTTAAGTTAAAATCGACATTATCGAGTGCTGATTAAATTAATGATTGGAGCAATGTTCAGTGCGAGTGTCCGAGCATTCTTCTTGCGAGCAGTAAGTCGGTGGTAACAAGAGACGGCCACACAGCTGATGAAGCGTTATCACCAGCCACCGTCCACACGCACACAATACGTACAGTACAAGCAATAAGGAAAAGACACCAACCCAGCGATCACGAATCCGGACAGGCAGATGATCATTTCGCACAGAGAATGATAACAACACAGCTCACAGCACAAACACGAACAGTACGGAGAGCGCGGTGCGCGGATGTATGCTCGGCGCGGCTGCAGACTGGGCAGTGCGGGCCCGGGCCGGTGCGCGCGCTATATACACCGCGCGGCAGATGCGCCGGCGCACACCTGCCGACCACCTCACTGATTTCCAACTCCGCCTGCCTACCACGCGAATCCCTTATGCTTCACGATTCATGTTATATTAGGAGTAGCGCATCCCGTCTCAATCGCATAGATACCAATAAACCCTCAATGTTGAGATCAACACAAATGCTCGTTGTTAAATCGTTTAAGGTAGAAATTATAATTTGACCAGGTTGTTGATTTTATTTTGTATCATCCACAAAGAAAGTTGGCTGCGATTGATTTCTAACAGATGTGTAAGGGGTGTTTAAGTTGGTATGCAGGAAAAATCAGAACCCACGGCGCGGCCTGAATACCTTAAAATTTAATATTAGGGTTAATAAATATCCTTTATAAAAAAAGGAATACGTGTTTTTAATTTTCTTTTTCAAATCAGCCCTTATTTAAGTAAAATAGGTAATGAAGATGTTAGGGCTTACTTCGATGGAATCTTGATTAAAAATCTAATAATTCTGGAGTTTCACTTTGTATGAGGGTTCTTATTCTTTTACTTCTCTAGGTAAATATATTTCCTTGTACTAAAAAGGGGGAAGGGTTGTTTGTAGGGTAAATACGAGATCCACGCGGGCCAAGATTTTATGTTAAATAACCATTTAGTTCGTTGTAATATTGTCTATATATATATAATAAAATCGTAAAAATCCAAATCGATGTTCCGACACTGCAAAAGCGCGGCAGTCCCAACATAACTCTGAAGGCGTTGTTGTATTGGACTCGCAGAGCATTGTACGAGCTTTTTGTATAGCTAACCCATAGGGCACACGTGTACATAGATTGGCAATACGCTCTAAAGAGTGTAATTTTCACCTCCCTAGTACAACGTGCGAACCTACGAGCCAGCATGTTACATCGAACTGCCAATGCTCTGCGTTCCCTCTCCACGTCCACATTGTCGGACAGACTATCGGTGACCCAATGCCCCAGGTACTTGAACTTCGTGACCCTGGAAAGCTGAGCGCCCCCCAAGGTGACTGGTGGGACAGTATCATAACATTTGTTACCTGCTTTGAAAGCCAGTAGCTCGCTCTTGGTCACATTGTACCTAAGGCCGTGAGCCACCGCATAGTCCTCACAGATGCGTATAAGCCTCCTAAGTGATAGATAATAGTTTGTTGAAAATAAGTAACTGAATCGATTCAAATAATTTTTAAACCATGTTATATATTGGCCCAAAAATATTTAAAAAAGGTTACAAGTTGAACCGAGGGACACTAAGTACCTATCGCAATCATTTATGTAACTACTGCCAAATTATTATTATGAATGAGCTCAAGACGACGCTGGAGGCGCGTGCGCGGCGGCGCCACATGTTTGTGCGGACAACCAGGTAACAGAATTTTGTACAAAGATTCTTCACATAAACATATTAGACTCGTGTTTCAGGTTTCGCATAAACTAAAACTAATGTTGTATATTATCACGCTACTTGCTTAAGGGGGTGAGCAATATTACATTATGTACGTATTCTGCAATTGTTTGACGTTTCAGCCATGAAGTGCATGAGAACACAGTGCAGTAAATAGCAGAGTGGTTTCATGATCGCTCTGTTAACTATGGGTCGGGTCGCATGTTCGAACCCCGATATTATTTTCACTTTTTGTGATTTGTTTTAATTTGATTTTTTTCATGCTGTGAGATCAAACATTTTTTTAATATTGATATCCTATGTTTGATGGCAATCTAAATTGATTCCCCCCAGAAATTGACTACGAGTTCCTTTAATACTTAAAACAAAGACGTACAGTTTATTAGTATATTATTTTGTAGAGGATGTTAGGAATGTACTACGACTTCACGTTTCCATGTAATGTTCCCTGACAATGCCAAACGAATAGCACGTGAGCGAACCCGCGGGCACAGCTAGTAAGTACGGTACGGTAATAAAAATAAAAGAACATAGGACGTTACAACGATAGATGGAGAATTCTAGTTCGTGTCGCTCGATACTCACAGTACCGAGCTATAATTGCATAGTCTGCCAATCGACGGAACTGTTTTTTCTTTACTTTAGAAATAAATATCGTACTATTTCTCGTCTAAGTATAATAAAGGGTGAGAAGTGGTAGAGCACTGCACGGCCGCGAAGGCACTAGGTATCTCATGCAGTAGCGACCGCTGCAGGCTTGGCGCAGGCACCACTGCACCACGCAGCAGGCTCACTCGCTCAACTCTCAGCGCGCGGTGTGAGCGAGGTGCAGTGAGTGCAGTGCGCGCGCAGTACGAGGCGCAGGCGCAGGTGGCAGGTGGACATTCCGCGCACGTGCAGCTGCCGCGCGCCGCCGCCCTGCATTCTTATCTCTCGTAAGGTTTCGGACACCCGGCGCACGCCCGCCCCGCGCCCCCCGCTCGCCCCGCCTGCACCGCGCGGTGCTTCGTATACTATGTAAGTTGAGTGCAAATTATCGGGGTAACCTCAAAACGTTTAAGTTACGTTTCAAAATCTGACAAGAGCCCTGCCTGCTCGTCTAACGTTCGAAGTTCGAGAAGGATGAATTCAAAAGATTAAGATTGAATTCCGTATTGAGTAGAATAGGAGCGTGGCGCGGTGCGCATTGTGCGCCAGCTGTATACATTTTTTGTGCTTCCTCAACATCTGCCAGCGCGATTACAATAAGGACATCGAAAAAAGAGCGCTCTACTGACAATGCGATCGTATAGGGAAGCTGCCTTCAATACAAAATACCTTATTACTTATTAAATTCAGTTACGTTAAGTTGAGATTACAGTACTCGATGGATCAGATTTCATAATAGGTCCTACGAAGCCGAAAGGCACTTTCTGGATAATATCTAGTAACCTTCTAGTTACGCACACTTTGGAGATCGAAGGCCGAATTTCCATAATTTTTCGTGAAATTTTGATCACCATTCACAGATTTTCAAAAAAGTTGGCAAGAAAATGGCCATTTTACACAAAAACAATTTTTGATAGCAATCGATTGTTTCTAATACTGATTAAAAACTTCTAAGGTTGTTGTTGGTTGGTCAACCATCGTTGGAGTACTAAAAAGTCAGAAATCGCAAAAAACGTAAACGTACGACCGGACGCATGTTTGTCTTTTGTTATTTTTTTTTTGTACTTCAGATCCACAAATTCTTTCGTAGGACCTGCAATGATTTCGAGTGAGATTTTAATCAGAAACAGTCTCGTAACATCAAAAAAAAAATTTGGTTAAAACTTCCAAACAAAAAAACCAAAACCGTTTTTATAAACTATATTTGGACGCCGGAAACGGCAGAATATTATGATCCTAATACATTATAAACCTAACAGCTTTGTACAATATTCTGAAAATAAATGCATTCATTAATTCAAAATGTATGGGAATTTTTTTTTGTTGGTTTCGGAGTCAGACAACGGAACTCTTCACAAAATTACAGCTAATCTACCGCGATTGCTGCTGTCGCATGGTCGCCTGGTTTACGCAATCACACAACAACATCACGCCTGTACACTTGAAAGGGTTATGCAGATGCATTCAGTATATCAGGGTACACCCACATTTTCTATCAAAGTTAGTAGTAGTTTCATGTTTTTTCGCGACTGGAAGTTAGTTGTAGTATTCAAGCTTAATTAAAACTTCAAAAAAGGAGGAGAGATTCTCAATTCGTCGGAATTATTTTTTTTCGAAGACGCCTGAACCGATTTAAAAAAATATTTTTTTTGTTTGGTAGAGTTTACATACTTCCAAGTTATTCCCATAGAAATATTGTCATGATCTGGTCATGGACTTCGGATATATGGAACGGAACTCTTCAATAATAGACAGCAAATCTGACGTGATTGCTGCAATCGCTTGGATGTTTATTGTTTACAAAACATCATAACATGACATCACGCCTATATGCTTTGAAGAGGTACGCAGATGTGTACAGTACACCCACATTTCGACAGTTAGGTATATTAAGTTCCATTTTATTTTATTGGGGATAAACCTATGACCATGAAATGTATTGTGAACAATGTAAAATAAATGCATAGCAAATATTTGTATGGGATATTACAACTAAAAATGGAAAAATAAAAAAACTTTTTTGCAAAAAATAAATCAAACAAATAAATAAAAGACCTCTGAACCTAAAGTTATTTTTTACTTTTTTGTGTTTTTGAAGTCAGTTTTATTTTTTACATTAACTTTTATTTAGTACTCTAACCTGGGAAAAAAGTAAGATCAAGATCAGTATTAGAATAAGTAAAGGTAAGCCGGAGTACATATCTTTAATGTGATTTTATTATTTGTCTATAGAAAACTGACTGTGCCATTTTTCAAAGGGAATCCGGTAGGAATCGAGTTGTATGGAACCTTCGCCACTGGTATGTTGACACCTTGTATTACCTAAAAATCTAATTTTAATGTTTTGGTTCTTTTCATTTGCCTAAAATATTTTTGGGAGTGCAAATTATGCTCAAGCAGGTATGTATGTCACGGCTAAAGATGGGTGTGAAGATAAACTTAATATTAATTGCAACTTCTTGGCTAAAAATGAAGAAAGAGTTGTTGCAGTGTTTACTGAAAAATACTAGCTACTGGCGATTTGATGCAACAACTTGGATACATGACTGTAGTCATTAGTAAAGTAGGTAATACGCGTACCTATCTAAAGATGCAGGCGCGCGACAACAATCAAGTACATATTATGCTATTTAGTTAGGTATATTTGTAAGATAGATAATCAAACAAATCCCAACTCGTCAATACAGCAAATTCAACAAAGCATGCACCTGTTGGCGGAAAAAAAAGCAAATTAATGAACAGGTGACGCGCGGAGCGGTGCGGGCGGGGTGCACGAGGACGAGGGACGCGGGGCGAGATAATGAGGCGAGGTTTCTGTTTTTTGCTTTTGTCGCGAACAGCTGTCGCGCGCAGCCTCCGCGTGCCCCCTCACCCGCGCCCCGCGCCCCCGCCCCGCCCTTGCCTTGGAGCAGACTGGTGCAAGGCGGTGCGGTGTCTTTAATTAACCCTCAGAGTTGCGAGCCGCGCGCTAATATGAGTGTAGGTACACAGTCCTATCCACCCCTTCGGGAGAACAGGCGCGATATAGTGTATTTACCAACCAGGTAGCCGAAACTGGAGCTGTTGACGAGGGTACTTGTAAAAAGCCAGTTATTGCATTATTTTCTTTCGTGCTTTCCAATTCATACTGCGAAACTAAACTGTTTTTTTTTTGGAATGGCATCTTACAGGTCAATCTCGGCCAATCTCGTCGGTCGTCGGCTGCTTAAGGCTTTAGCCAGGGCAAAAAAAATTAAGCGACGACACGTTAAGGGTACGAGCCTTGGCTGAGGGCGTCGCTGGGGGAGGATAGTGAGGAATAGGCTGGATCGAATCAAAGTAACAGTCGGTGCGCTCCCTTTTCACGCTTCATCAGCTGAACGGATATAGATGAAAATTTGGCGTACGGATGAGACACGACCTGCGTTAGGAAAAGGGATTTTTATCCCGGTAGTACGTTCCCGTGGGATTCACTTCCACAAGAGCGAAGTCTAGGGAAAAAGCTAGTCGAAAATAATTGATAAGATATGTAAAACTTATCTTATAACTTAGCAATTATTTTAGTAGGTAATAAAAAATATTATCATAATCTATGGATACTACTCGTACTCGTATACAACGCGTAACAGAATAAACGCAATTCCTGAAAGTAGTTGGTTCAGAATCGGCTTCTGAATCTATTTCCGTCATAAAAAATAGGTGTTAAATTTTGACGGAAAAATCTTTTAAATAACTTAAATTAGAAACACAGTATTATGACAAATTAATACAATCCTTAATTCAAGGAAATTGAAACCTTAACTCAGAGCAATAAGGGCTACTAAAACGCACGACATTATTTGTAGTTCGCTCATAGCTCATAATACACACACACGTAAATAATATCAATGCATTTTACATTAAAAGTAGTGTGCGTCAAATAAAGAGGTAATTTAAAGGAATTCCAACTTTATCTCCAATGAGTAAGGCTTATTTGAATGCACGACCAAACTTAGTTGGTTATCAGAGTAGCCTTACTCAATAACAAACAATTTTTAGGCATTTTTACAATTTTTAAAATTATTTAATTTAAAGAAATTTAGAACTTATTGCAAAGAGTTAAGCATTTGTCGGCAACCTCTTTGACGTTTATGCCGAATGCCAACACACGCCGCCGCTACCGCCGAATAATGCACAAAATCTAGTCATCTGTCGGTAGTGATCTAGTGTAGATGTTTTTTTATTTACTTTCGGACATTTTTGTTTCCGCGCGCGTTGGCTTTCCGGTATCAACATACAATACACGGAGATGGTGAGGACGCGACATTATTATTAGCGTTAGCTTGTCGGGAGTTCAATGACCGTTTTGGCTGCAGTGTGAGCGCCAGGACGATGCTGGCTGCAACTCAGCGACTGGGGCATCTGGATGCGGAGTATGACAGTCGTTAGATAGGTCGCGGAGGACCTGTGCTGTGGCCTCCCAGATCGCCTGACTTAGCACCATTAGACTTTTATTTGTGAGGTCGCATAAAATCGCTCGTGGGCGTCAGTCAATCTACAAGTGTCGAGGAAATAATAACAAAAATTTAACAAGCATTTGTGACGGTGAAAAGTGATACTGAAGTGCTTACAAATTGAAATACAATTTAAGAAAGCTTGCCAATAAGTACATCGAACAAGGCGGTGGTCATTTTGAAACTTTAATGAAAGTGGATCGCAGAAATAGTGCAAATTAATAACCTAAGTGTAAAGTGTAAATAGTCCAGTTCTGTAAGTACCTACTTCTTCCTATCAATACGATTGTATTCTTATCACTGTAAATATTATGATTCAAATCTTTTAAACACACGGCTCTTTGAATATTTATGTAGTACAAACAATAAACTGTACCTAAACACGACTTATCAGGGGGTAGTTGATATCGCGAAAGTTACGCATCTGAGATACATTTTTTTCCCGCGTGTGCCGCACGGAGTCCGGGCGCATCGCCCTTCGTTAGTTTCGTAGTTCGGGTAA
The DNA here is from genome assembly GCA_910589295.1 of Noctua janthe. NCBI lineage: Eukaryota > Metazoa > Arthropoda > Insecta > Lepidoptera > Noctuidae > Noctua > Noctua janthe. The sequence goes on from OU342567.1 coordinate 125,386, forward strand.
AAATTCGCTGTTTTAAATGCATCCCCGTTACCAAGCCTAAAGTGTTAGATTCGTGTTGATAATTTCACTTAAAATTATCAATCATTACACGGTAAACTCAATGAAGTATCAAAAGTTATTCATAATATCAGCCTGTGACAGTTTAGGTACCTAAAATCGTTCATTGAACTAAAGCACATCTAATGCCTACAGCTATGGTCAGCTGGCGGGCGCTAGAGTTTGCGTGTCGCGTCGGCCGCTAACATTGCATGAGTGTGTGTCTGCACACACACTCATGCAATGGATGTTGATGTACATACGTTTTGCGTTTAGTAAGGATAACTATTTTATAAAAAAAGACTAGGTTTGGTTTAAATTTATTTAATTATGGATGTTGTTTTAGACTTATAATTTAATATTCTAATTGAGGTGTCTGAGGTATTGCGCTTAATCTGTTACACGTTGTATAAGAAGGGGTGACCCTTCTATTTAGAGATGGATATTTAGATACGGTTTAGAGTGTAGTTAATACATCCTTGTCTACGATCAATTAAATACTATCCCAGCTAGCAAAATAGTCTTGTACATAATCACATATAACAATAAAATCATTATAAAAGGTTTATAAGTGTCCTGATTAAAAAGGGGCCTTATACAGCCATGTATAAACGTGATTTGAACTAAAATAACGCATAAACTTCTAAAAAGCTCTTATAAATAATAAAGGGTGAAAATAGACCCTTAACATAAACGAAAGGCACTTGTTCTCCCGTCACTGCGATCATTTTTTTGTTCTAGACCATACCTGGGAACCTTCTAGTTACGGAGATATTGGGGGTCAAAGTTCAAACTTTTTCACAAGTTTTTTTTTTTAATACATGTTTTTAATGTAATATTTTTACTTTACACACCTCCACGACCCTCGTACTATTCAATCCATTTATCAGCACAATGGTATGAGTGCTTTCCATCGGGTCCTACCGTAAAACGTGATTTTTCACCCAAAAAAAAAAAGTCGATTCCCAGCAATAATTTTTACGTAAACTTACTTAGTTTGATGACCAGAATGCTTGGTTGACGGATATGTGAAGGGTCTGTTTACACCCCGTATACAACGTGTAACAGATTAAGCGCAATACCTCAGACACCCCGATTAGAATATTAAATTATAAGTCTAAAACAACATCCGTAATTAAATAAATTTAAACCAAACCTAGTCTTTTTTTATAAAATAGTTATCCTTACTAAACGCAAAACGTATGTGCAAAAACATTGCACACACACTCATGCAATGTTAGCGGCCGACGCGACACGCACACTCGAGCGCCCGCCAGCTGACCGTAGCTGTAGGCATTAAATGTGCGTTAGTTCAATGAACGAAATTTTCTAGTAAGTGAAATTATCAACACGAATCTAAGACTTTAGGCTTAGTAACGGGGATGCATTTAAAACAGCGACTTTATCTTTCGAGATTGCACCCCCGCGAATCCCTCGATCCCTCTGATAAGTTGTTTTTAGGTACAGTTTATTGTTTGTACTACAAAAATATTCAAAGACGGCCTGTTTAAAAGATTTGAATCATAATATTTACAGTGATAAGAATACAATCGTATTGATAGGAAGAAGTAGGTACTTACAGAACTGGACTATTTACACTTTACACTTAGGTTATTAATTTGCACTATTTCTGCGATCCACTTTCATTAAAGTTTCAAAATGACCACCGCCTTGTTCGATGTACTTATTGGCAAGCTTTCTTAAATTGTATTTCAATTTTGTAAGCACTTCAGTATCACTTTTCACCGTCACAAATGCTTGTTCAATTTTTGTTATTATTTCCTCGACACTTGTAGATTGACTGACGCCCACGAGCGATTTTATGCGACCCCACAAATAAAAGTCTAATGGTGCTAAGTCAGGCGATCTGGGAGGCCACAGCACAGGTCCTCCGCGACCTATCCAACGACTGTCATACTCCGCATCCAGATGCCCCAGTCGCTGAGTTGCAGCCAGCATCGTCCTGGCGCTCACACTGCAGCTAAAACGGTCATTGAACTCCCGACAAGCTAACGCGACATTATCAAGACAGCGAGCCAGTATCCTCACCATCTCCGTGTATTGTATGTTGGTATACCAACATACAATACACGGTTGGGAAAGCCATCGCGCGCGGAAACAAAAATGTCACGGAAGTAAATTAAAGAACAACTACACTAGATCACTACCGGCGGATGACTAGCTTCTAATGTTAGGTACTCGTGGTATTCGGCGGTAGCAGCGGCGTGTGTGTCGGCATTTCGCATAACCGTCAAAGAGGTTGCCGACAAATGCTTTATCTCTTTGCAATAAGTTCTAAATTTCTTCAAATTAAATAATTTTATTTTGTAAAAGTGCCTAAAAATTGTTTGTAGGGATACTCTGATGACCAACTAAGTTAGGTCGTGTATTCAAATAAGCCTTACTCATTGGAGATAAAGTTTGAATTCCTTTAAATTACCTCTTTATTTTACGCACACTACTTTTAATGTAAAATGCATTGATATTATTTACGTGTGTATTACGAGCTATGAGCGAACTACAAATAATGTAGTGCGTTTTAGTAGCCCTTATTGCTCTGAGTTAAGGTTTCAATTTCCTTGAATTAAGGATTGTATTAATTTGTCATGATACTGTGTTTCCAATTTAAGTTATTTAAAAGACTTTTCCGTCAAAATTTAACACCTATTTTTTATGACGGAAATCGATTCAGAAGCCGATTCTGAACCAACTACTTTCAGGAATTGCGTTTATTCTGTTACACGCTGTATATGAGAACTCCTTATAAAATATGTGGAAGAACAAAGTTTACAAGCGCACTTTCTAAGAAAAGTTACTCTTGATATTTTTTTTTACTTATTAAAGTAGTTTATAAAATCGTCGGGTACTGTATGCTGTCGGACGTAAATAATAGCACCATCCCATATATTCCCGTGAGTGTCGTAAGAGGCGACTAAGGGACTTACCAGTGAATGGGCAGCAGCGTTCTCTGTGCTTTTCGTAACAACCGTACTGCGATCGCCAACCCGCCTGTCAAGCGTGGCGATTATGGCAAAACCTCCAAAGATGAGCACAACACAAAACCTACCCTAAGTACCCGGCAGCCCGGTCTACCCTCGACTGTAGCGGTCGAGGTTACGGCGTGGCAAGGGGTGCGAAGAATCTCCGGAAGTGATCCGGCTGTCTATACCGACGACTTGACCTGGCAACATACAACACGCGTACACTTCGGACCGACGACAAGATAACGGAACTCGAAGAGGAATTGAGCAGGCTGCGATGGAGTATTGTGGGATTATCTGAAGTCCGAAGAGAGGGGAAGGATACGATAATCTTGAAGAAATCCGGCAATCTGCTCTATTTCCGAGAGGGTGACCGGCAGTCCCAGGGTAGTGTTGGGTTTATCGTCCACAAGTCCCTCGTGAATAATGTGGTGAAGATCGAGTGTGTCGATCAGGGTGGCGTACCTTATACTCAGAATATCCTCAAGATATTCGCTGAAGGTTATACAGGTCTACGTCCCGACCTCGGCACACCCCGACGACGAAGTGGAGCCCAAGTATGAGGAAATTTCCAAATTTCAATTTTTAGGGTTCCGTAGCCGAATGGCAAAAAAACGGAACGTCATCTCCCTGCGACAAATAAATATTTTTTCTTTCATTCTTTCTTTAACCCAGATTCTTCATGTCTGTCTGTCTATAGGCAGGTCTTTAAAATGACACTGAGGCTACTAAAACTATTTTTTCTTAAAGTCAATCGTTTGAAAGAAAGGTACTTCCAAAGTGGTAAAATGGGCATACATTTTGCCACTTTGGAAGTACCTTTCTTTCTAAAGTTAGAGGATGAAAATTCTGAAAAAAGGTAAGATTAGATTGTAGAACTTAAAAAACTTACAACGAAAATTGGTTTGAATAAGATTAGATGTTTAGTTTTTGAGATATGTGACTTTTTCATCAAAGCTGTGCTTTCTGTTTTTTTTTTTTAAACCAATGGGCATCCATAATTTCATTCATAATAACCATAACTGTTTGGGTACAGCAGTTGCTACGCTAGAACAAATAATTTCCTTTATTTATTTTTACACAAACCTTATACATTTTTAAATATTTCTTAAACTAAAAACAATATAAAAAACATTTAAAAATATAAAAAAATTGTAGCCCACCGGTATCGGGAACAGGGTCCAAGCTACCGGCTGTCAGGGCTCCAGAGAGAGGAACCTCCTGACAATACGAGCCGTGTCCAGTAGTACCGCTTTCTGAATCAAACCCTTGAGCCAGCTGCCTAACGAGAGCCTCCTCAGGTATTGGTCGAGGCTCTTGGCAGTTAAGCCATGGGCTGATACAACTATCGGCACAATGATCGCTGAGTCCACATCCCACATGTCGACAACCTCGTGAGCCAAGTCAAGATACTTGATTTGCTTATCTTACTCGGCTTTCACGAGGTTCCCATCATGCGGGACCGTTATGTCAACAATCATTGCACGCCGCTCTGATCGATCCACCACCTAGTGGTGGTGGATCGATCAGAGCGGCGTGCGTATCAGGCTTATTGGCTACAATAGTCCTGTCAGTGACGATGGATCGATCCCAGTACAATGTGATACTGCCATTTTCGAGAACTGGGTCGGGCACATACTTATAGTACGGTACTTCCGATTCCACAAGGTTGTATTTTAGAGCAAGTTGCTGATGGATAATCCTGGCTACAAGGTTGTGTCTATGCAAGTACTCTCCGTTAGCCAGACGAGAACACCCGGATATAATGTGACGGATTGATTCGCCTGGACGGTGGCATGCCCGACATAGAACAAATAATTATTATTAAAATCATATTTACAAAAAATTATTAGGTGTGATTTTTGGTTCTTCCATTGTTTAAAGAACCCGAACATTATAAACAATGTGCACCGATAATTGTTATAGGCTAGTGTTTAATAGGAGCAATGCTCTTAATAATCACCTAATAGTAGGAGAGCCGACTGCAAAATTTCCAACCTACTTGATACCGCGATAAAATGCACGATGTGTCTCATAAAAGTGATGCTAAGTCCGAATTTGATTGTCTGCCACGGCGGAACTTGCCGAAAGTAAAAAAAAAAAGACAATTCCGGTACGAAAAAGTGGGCGTTACTTTACCCATCTGATACTGAAATAATAGTTATGGCATCAGTTAGAAATTTACTGGTAGATACAGAAAAGCGAAATCTGTCAGTATTTTTTTTTGCCGGAAGCGCTTGGCAGACACTCTCAAAGGTGACCATCGGGACCCCTAAATATACCCATCTTATACCAGCATGAAACCAATTCCATTCAGTAGGTATGAACCCTCATTTCAGGAATATATAAGTCTGCCAACGCTTTTTCTGCCGAAACACCTTGACAGACGAGATTATGTAAGCAACATCCGTAGAACCCGTATTTTGGAATTGTACAGATTACGGACATTTTAATTACTAAGGGCTTATATATTTAAAAATAATATAAAAATGTGTCATGTCGATATAATTACTATCAAAACTTTCGGGAACGCGATAAAGAGGATATACCAAACTAGTTGTTAAACCAGAATTGCTAATATTAAAAATAGCTAGCGAAAAAAAAACTCACCTGTAGATATTTTTATCACTTACTACCTAACACAGACCTTCCAAAGTACCTAGGTGTCACGTTGGACAGGGCCTTAACGTATAAGTCACACTGTCATAGTACGAAACAGAAGGTTGCGACCCGAAACAACTTGTTACGTCGCCTAGTTTCCACGAGCTGGGGAGCAGCACCCGAGGTTCTTCGAACAACCTACATGTCCCTTCCATCGATCCGCTCACGTAAAGCAAGTAGATACTTCTCTAAATGAGACGTGTAGGATAATAAGCCTAAAACCGACTCCTCTCAATAAGCTGCACCCGCTAGTAGGTATCGCACCACCTGCTGTACGAAGGGACGTCGCATGCGCGCTGGAAAAAAAGAACCAAGAATCCGATTCCCGATATCCTCTCTACGACCACACACCTACCCCGGGAAGACTAAAAAGTCGCAAAAGCTTCTTACGCTCCACTCAGGCAATCCAAGACAGGCCAACCAAAGTCCGCGGCAAGTTATGGCAAGAGAAGTGTCCACCACCCCACGACTTCTTAAAGCCCCAAGAACACCTGGCTCCCGGCATTGAACTACAGTGGCCTATTTGGAAAGCTCTGAATCGACTGCGTACCCGAGTAGGCCGCTGCAGACATAATCTGGCAAAATGGGGTATTATTGGTCCCTCCAACACCGAGTGCAAGTGCGTCGCTCCGGATTAAACTATGCCCCACCTGCTGGAGTGTCCCAGGTGTCCGTTTACCTGCACTCTTGACGACCTGAATAGCGCCTCTGCCGCTGCAATAAACGTGGCCACCTACTGGGCCCATACCGACTAATATGGAACGAACATCGATAAGATAAGAAGAAGAAGAAGAAGGAGACAGACCTTCATGATGATTAAATATGCAATATAAAAAGCCTTCAGTAAAATTTTAAAATGTCCGTAATCTGTACAATTCCAAAATACGGGTTCTACGGATGTTGTTTACATAATCTCGTCTGTCAAGGTGTTTCGGCAGAAAAAGCGTTGGCAGACTTATATATTCCTGAAATGAGGGTTCATACCTACTGACTGGAATTGGTTTCATGCTGGTATCAGATGGGTATATTTAGGGATCCCGATGGTCACCTTTGAGAGCGTCTGCCAAGCACTTCCGGCAAAAAAAATACTGACAGATTTCGCTTTTCTGTATCTACCAGTAAATTTCTAACTGATGCCATAACTATTATTTCAGTATCAGATGGGTAAAGTAACGCCCACTTTTTCGCACCGGAAATGTCTTTTTTTTTTACTTTCGGCAAGTTCCGCCGTGACAGACTATCAAATTCGGACTTAGCATCACATTTATGAGAAACCATTGTGCATTTTATCGCGGTATCAAGTAGGTTGGAAACTTTGCAGTCGGCTCTCCTACTATAGTTAGTCATATAAGAATATCTAGTCTGACAGTGCATTTAACTCAAAACGACCTACCTAACGATCCTATTTTGACTGTGCTTTTAAATGTCCAGATAAAGTACACTATAAGTAAGATTGTGCAATGATTGTTAATAATGGAACAATGGTGAAATACTGTATTATTTCACATTTTACTAAATCAATAACATTATTAAAAACACTTCCAGAAATGGCCTAAGATTTTAATGTTATTTTAAAAATCCTTCGAATAAATCGGCTCTGCAGGTAGTTCAACATTATATTATTAGTAAGATACAAATAACAAAGAAATGTTTTAGCATTTAAGTATAAAGTAAATATACAAATTAGGTACTTAAATTTTTAAAGGCTTTTATTAAACTCACTGCGTGCGCACAACCGATTGTTGTGATTTTCGACACGCTTAAAAATACTCTTATATTGAGATCACAAAGAGGCAAATAGGGTGAATCACATTTAAAACGGCATTAGTAAGGCTACACAATGGCATTTTACCCTTACACCATGCCAGTGTAAGACACTTGTAAGAATGTTTGCTTTTAAAACAGCATTAGGCAGACCACTGTAAGATTGAAAACGATCTTCATAAGACCTTAATACAATAACAGTAAGGGCAAACGCTCTGACAAAGAGCCCCCAATTCCACACTTACCAACGTTTGTAAGTGTACTAAAAGACTAAGAAAAATATGGTCTCAGGATACTTGCAAGAGCAAGTTTAGCAGCTGGGATATGTCTAATTATTATCCGAAGGGACAAAACTCAGCTCATCCTCTTCCTGCCCTTGTCCCATGTTATTGGGGTCGGCACAACACGTTCATTTCTTCCATTCTCTATATATATCAAGGAAAAAGGAGTAAATGATGTTCCTCACACAATCCATCCATCTTTTTTTCCACATTTTGGGACAAAACTTAGCTCAAATAGAAAATTTTATTTTGACATAATTTGTTCCAGATTTTCAGGCACTCAAAAAAAAGATGTGTGGCAATGATCCCGAGGTAGTTTTAAAAACTTGCACGGCGGCACCAACTCTCAGCTTTTTAAACAATACAAACAACAGGTTATTTCGTTCGAGATATTATTTAAAAATATTTCTATACTGATCGGTACTATCTTATATATTTCTAACCGGACTAATACATTTTTCCTGTACCTGTAATACGGGGTAGATGCGACACCGACGTGAAAACGGTGTCCCTTCCACCCCGTATGTATTCATGGAGCGGGTCTGACGATGCAGCCGGAAGGTGGGCTCGTTAGTTAACAAGCTTAGTACTGTAGACTCTGCTGGCGTCCAGGGTTCCACAAACCCAAAAACAATGAAGCTATCTTGTTTAATTAAAGGGTTTGAATGATCATCTTTCTGAACTGCCTATAGTAATCAAATAATTGAGCAAATCCCATAACCCGTTAGTCGGCGGTTTGATAACTGTTACTGTGTAACAGTAAGCGGGAGAGCTGCGGGGCCCGCTCGCTCGCGAGTAGTGCCGCACGAACAGACAGTACAACGTGCGGCAGGCGGCAGGTGTACCTAGGTGCCGGGCACGGGCGGTCTAGCCCTCGCACGGAAGGGAACCTCGCCTGATACTACTACACATTAAGGCGAGATTACCCCGAGTGCCGTAATGCATCAATCGCTTACCCCAGCCCCCGCACGGAGAGGCGATACGTAACAAATTACGCGGCGCGAAAACGCGCGCGCTTAGCGCACTGGTCATGAGTTCACGAACTCGGATAGGTACTAAGTTGCGTTACAGGGCAGTAAAACAACTTGAATTGATATGTTTAAGTTCACTTTGTTTTATTTTTATAGAAATTATTGGTTATAGATAGATTAGGAACCTACGTATTCTATGAACGTGAACCTAATTACTAACAATTAAAATAAGTAGATATAATTAAAAATAAGAAGGTATACTTATTTATTTTTGTGAATAAGGTGAATTTAAAATCTGACTGACACTAAGATCATGAATACGGGTATGATTCAAAACTACACGCCACGCGCCATTCGGTTTTAAGGCGAGGTTATCCAGATAAACGTCGTTTTGTATTGTGCTTTATTCCTATATAGCACGGATTTAAATTCAGAAAAAAATATATTACATATTTCACACTTCGATCTAGATATTTCGGCACAGCGATACACGATTACTTGCACTTTGTTGCATCCAATTAAATCGCAAAGACAAGTCTAAATGATGGTTTTTAATATTACTTCATTTGAGTTATATTAGGTTTTTAACAATAAAACTTATACCATTATAAAGGTCGTAAAAAATGTGACAGTACACGGCGATCATAATTTGAAACATTAAAAAAACCTATACCACCATTTCCAAAGTTTGCTGTTTTCATCATTTCATACTCGCATCGCGTGCTTCAGTCCCGAGCGGAACGCGTTGGAGGTCGGACGTGTGCCAATTTTTCGAACCCGCCAAAAATAGTTCGTAAAAAATAATACTTAGTAAACACCGAGCCTAGGTTTATTTGAAATGTCATTTGTTCACAAAAGTACAGTAGGTACCTAATAGGGAACGTAGTCAGAAGGTATAAGATAAGAGTTACGCATTAGAAAGAGAGGCAGCTTCTAGGAGAATATAACTGTAGATAATTAGCGCTGCGCGGCCTGAATTGAACTTTATTGTGTCGTTGCAAAAGTCGCTATTTATGATTTCGCAATATTATTTATAAATTTCGGTAACTTTGGAATGGGCAACTACAGTACTTTCACAGTTATTATGCCTTTTGAATGGGACTGTAGCTTCATTTTATTATCTTTTTTTCGACAATTCAAAACTGCCTGTAACTGGCCTACTAAAATCAAAACATTTATTCCAATAATTTTTTTTTGTAAGGAGTTCTAAAAAAGTTTTGTAGGGAGCCCGGTAAACCGAAGATTATCGAGTTCGACATGGGCAGAAAAAGAAAGTATGTAGGGGAGAACGAGATAGAATGAGTAATGGTTGATATCGTATTTTGTACGCACGACGACCGATCAACCTGTACAAAACCAGTTTATGCCGATCTCTCATTGTATAGGAAATCTATACAAAGCGAGGCCACTTTATACTGGAAATGACAGCTTCATGTGCCGCCGTGTGTACCTACTAGTTTTTTTTATTTTGTTGAATTATTCATATTAAATATAAAATCACTTTAATTTTTTTTATTTTACTTCCTCTGCATTTTATGCTTTACTTTTTTTCGGTTTTTTCGTCATGGGTGTCATTTTCAAGGTTTTCGGGGTCGCTGATAACGAAAATTAGGTCAAAATGAAAATCCAAGATGGTGCCGACAAAAATTTTTGATTTTGTCGTCATGGGTGTCATTTTCGTGATTTTCGGGGTCGTTAATAACGAAAATGAGGTCAAAATGAAAATCCAAGATGGCGCCGACGAAAATTTTCGGTTTTTTCGTCATGGGTGTCATTTTCATGGTTTTCGGGGTCGCTGATAACGAAAATGAGGTCAAAATTAAAATTCAAGATGGCGCCAATGAAAATTTTCGGTTTTGTCGTCATGGGTGTCATTTTCACGGTTTTCGGGGCCGCTGATAACGAAAATGAGGACGAAATGAAAATCCAAGATGGCGCCGACAAAAATTTTTGGTTTTGTCGTCATGGGTGTCATTTTCATGGTTTTCGGGGTCGCTGATAACGAAAATGAGGTCAAAATTAAAATTCAAGATGGCGCCAATGAAAATTTTCGGTTTTGTCGTCATGGGTGTCATTTTCATGGTTTTCGGGGCCGCTGATAACGAAAATGAGGACAAAATTAAAATCCAAGATGGCGCCGACAAAAATTTTTGGTTTTTTCGTCATGGATGTCATTTTCATGGTTTTTGGGGTCGCTGATAACGAAAATTAGGTCCAAATGAAAATCCAAGATGGTGCCGACGAAAATTTTTGGTTTTGTCGTCATGGGTGTCTTTTTCGTGCTTTTCGGGGTCGTTAATAACGAAAATGAGGTCAAAATGAAAATCCAAGATGGCGCCAATGAAAATTTTCGGTTTTGTCGTCATGGGTGTCATTTTCATGGTTTTCGGGGTCGCTGATAACGAAAATGAGGTCAAAATGAAAATCCAAGATGGCACCAATTAAAATTGTCAGCTTTGTCGTCATGGGTGTCATTTTCGAGCTTTTCTGGGTCTTTAATAACGAAAATGAGGTCAAAATGAAAATCCAAGATGACGCCAACAAAATTTTTTGGTTTTTTCGTCATGGGTGTCATTTTCATGGTTTTCGGGGTCGCTGATAACGAAAATGAGGACAAAATTAAAATCAAGATGGCGCCAATAAAAATTTTCAGTTTTTTCGTCATGGGTGTTATTTTCGTGCTTTTCGGGGTCGCTGATAACAAAAATGAGGCCAAAATGAAAATCCAACATGGCGCTGACGAAAATTTTCTGTTTTTTTCGTCATGGGTGTCGGTTTCGTTGTTTTTAGGGTCGCTGATAACGAAAATGAGGACAAAATGAAAATCCAAGATGGCGCCGACGAAAATTTTCGGGATTTTTCGTCATGGGTGTCATTTTCATGGTTTACGGAGACGACGAAAAAAAAAAATTTTTTTTGTTTCTGTTTATTTTGAACTTATTTTGCGTTATCAGTGACCCCGAAAACCATGAAAATGATACCCATGACGTAAAAACAAAAAAATATTTTTTGGTGTTATCGAATTTTAATTTTGACCTAATTTTCGTTATCAGCGACCCCGAAAACCATGAAAATGACACCCATGACGAAAAATCCAAAAACTTTAATTGGCGCCATCTTGAATTTTAATTTTGACCTAATTTTCGTTATCAGCGACCCCGAAAACCATGAAAATGACACCCATGACGAAAAATCCAAAAACTTTAATTGGCGCCATCTTGAATTTTAATTTTGACCTAATTTTCGTTATTAGCGACCCCGTAAACCACGAAAATGACACCCATGACGAAAAAACAGAAAATTTTCGTTGGCAGCATCATGGATTTTCATTTTGTACTCATTTTCGTTATCAGCGACCCCGAAAACCACGAAAATGACACCCATGACGACAAAGCTAAAATTTTCATTGGCGCCATCTTGAATTTTAATTTTGACCAAATTTTCGTTATCAGCGACCACGAAAACCATGAAAATGACACCCATGACGAAAATACCGAAAATTTTCGTCGGCGCCAGCTTGGATTTTCATTTTGACCTCAGTTTCGTTATCAGCGACCCCAAAAACCACGAAAATGACACTCATGAAGAAAAAATCGAAAATTTTCGTCGCCGCCATCTTGGATTTTCATTTTGGCCTAATTTTAGTTATCAGCGACCCCAAAAACCACGAAAACGAAACCCATGACAAAAAAACCAAAAAAAATTAAAACAATTTTTTTTTAAACCGAATGGCGCTTGGCGTGTAGTTTTGAATCATACCCGTATTCATGATCTTAGTGTCAGTCAGATTTTAAATTCACCTTATTCACAAAAATAAATAAGTATACCTTCTTATTTTTAATTATATCTACTTATTTTAATTGTTAGTAATTAGGTTCACGTTCATAGAATACGTAGGTTCCTAATCTATCTATAACCAATACTTTCTATAAAAATAAAACAAAGTGAACTTATACATATCAATTCAAGTTGTTTTACTGCATCGCTCTACCCTGTAACGCAACTTAGTACCTATCCGAGTTCGTGAACTCATGACCAGTGCGCTAAGCGCCCGCGTTTTCGCGCCGCGTAATTTGTTACGTATCGCCTCTCCGTGCGGGGGCTGGGGTAAGCGATTGATGCATACGGCGCTCGGGGTAACCTCGCCTTAAAAAAAATTATGCTTTACTTTTTTTTCGGTTTTGTTGTCATGGGTTTCGTTTTCGTGGTTTTTGGGGTCGCTGATAACTAAAATTAGGTTAAAATGAAAATCCAAGATGGCGGCGACGTAAAATTTTCAATTTTTTCTTCATGGGTTTCGTTTTCGTGGTTTTTGGTGTCGCTGATAACTAAAATTAGGTCAAAATGAAAATCCAAGATGGCGGCGACGTAAAATTTTCGATTTTTTCTTCATGAGTGTCATTTTCGTGGTTTTTGGGGTCGCTGATAACTAAAATTAGGTCAAAATGAAAATCCAAGATGGCGGCGACGTAAAATTTTCGATTTTTTCTTCATGAGTGTCATTTTCGTGGTTTTTGTGGTCGCTAATAACGAAAGAGGTCAAAATTAAAATTCAAGATGGTGCCAATGAAAATTTTAGCTTTGTCGTCATGGGTGTCATTTTCGTGCTTTTCGGGGTCGCTGATAACGAAAATTAGGTCAAAATGAAAATTCGAAGCACCAAATTTTTTTTTTTGTTTTTACGTCATTGGTATCATTTTCATGGTTTTCGGGGTGACTGATAACGAAAATAAGTTCAAAATAAACATAGAAACAAAAAAAATTTTTTTTGTCAGCTACTTCAAAAACCATGAAAATGACACCCATGACGAAAAAACCAAAAAATTTTTGTCGGCGCCATCTTGGATTTTCATTTTAACCTCATTTTCGTTATCAGCGACCCTAAAAACAACGAAACCGACACCCATGACGAAAAAAACCGAAAATTTTCGTCGGCGCCATGTTGGATTTTCATTTTGACCTCATTTTTGTTATCAGCGACCCCGAAAAGCACGAAAATGACACCCATGACAAAAAAACCAAAAATTTTCGTCGGCGCCATCTTGGATTTTCATTTTGACCTAAGTTTCGATATCAGCGACCCCGAAAACCATGAAAATGACACCCATGACGAAAAAACCAAAAATTTTTGTCGGCGCCATCTTGGATTTTCTTTTTGACCTAATTTTCGATATCAGCGACCCCGAAAACCATGAAAATGACACCCATGACGAAAAAACCGAAAAAAAAGTTAAGCATAAAATGCAGAGGAAGTAAAATAAAAAAAATTAAAGTGATTTTATCTTGAATATGTAAATAAGTCAACTAAATAAAAAAAAACTGGTAGGTACACACGGCGGCACATGAAGCTGTCATTTCCAGTATAAGTTGCCCTCGCATTGTATAGATTTCCTATACAATGAGAGATCCGCATAAACTGGTTTTGTACAGCTTGATCGGCCGTCGTGCGTACAAAATACGATATCGACCATTACTCATTCTATCTCGTTCTCCCCTACATACTTTCTTTTTCTGCCCATGTCGAGCTCGATAATCTTCGGGTTACCGGGCTCCCTACAAAACTTTTTTAGAACTCCTTACAAAAAAAATTAGTGGAATAAATGTTTTGATTTTAGTAGGCCAGTTACAGGCAATTTTGAATTGTCGAAAAAAAGATGATAAAATGAAGCTACAGTCCCATTCAAAAGGCATAATAACTGTGAAAGTACTGTAGTTGCCCATTCCAAAGTTACCGAAATTTATAAATAATATTGCGAAATCATAAATAGCGACTTTCGCTACGACACAATAAAGTTCAATTCAGGCTGCGCAGCGCTAATTACCTACAGTTATATTCTCCTAGAAGCTGCCTCTCTTTCTATTGCGTAACTCTTATCTTCTACCTTCTGACTACGTTCCCTATTAGGTACCTACTGTACTTTTGTGAACAAATGACATTTCAAATAAACCTAAGCTCGGTGTTTACTAAGTATTATTTTTTACAAACTATTTTTGGCTCAGCTCGTAACAGAACTTAGAGGGGGTGGGGTGGCGGGTTCGAAAAATTGGCACACGTCCGACCTCCAACGCGTTCCGCTCGGGACTGAACAGGCTGTACAATCTTAGAACATTTTACCATGCAACTAGGAGAAAATAATGTTACCAAATTGAAAGACTACCGTAATCTAGTAACACGTCCTTTCTCCTAATGTATTTTTAATTTTGTCGTATTATAAAATCATGTATTGCTGGTTTGTGAATACAGATGACGTTTGCTGACGCTAACCGACTAAATTGAAAATAGATTGCAATATACTACAGCTTCACTGACGAAGTAACTATTTTATTCTTGTTTCATTATACTCCATCAAATGAACGCCAAATGTTACCATTAATAAAATAAATATTCGGTTCAGTAGTTTATTTTATTATGATTGAATTAAATAAACTACCAAACTTTATAAGTAAATTCGAAATACGCGTAATATATCAAATAAAATCATAAAATGTGTTTTTAACAAATAAAACATTACTACTGGCATACATTTTAATGTAAGTGATAATCTAAATAAAACCTGCTAAATTGGTGTCGTGGTAGTTATTTTGAACTCTTTACTTGCATCAATGAAGCAAGCTGTCAAACCATCAATCTGCGGGTCGTTTTTTTTATTTTTAAAGAAATTGGAATTGGAATTTTGAATGGAAGACAATATTTGTTACCTTTAAGATTTGGAGATATCATCCAGTCTGTTCTTGAAGGCATTCAATGTGTTATTCAACAACAATAAATGTGTTAACGACAAACTCGGCATATTATTATTAATGTTTAACGAAATGTCGCTAAAAGCTAACATTACTAACAATAAAAGAAAAGATTTGATTCTATTATGTATGACCTACTACGACGACTGTTGCACCAATGCTTAGGGCAAAATAAAATGACTATGATTATAATAATATGGGTTTTATTTACTGCAGCCAAGTAATTCCTTAATTTATTCATATACGTTAGTCTATGAGTAAATTACGGGGTTAATAAATATAAATTACCTAATTTTAAAATAAAAACCTGCCTGGAAGCAAGAATGATGGTAGACGTATACATCTACACAATTATATACATATATCAGGAAAGTTGTATGTTTGTGGTTACAGATGGCGCCACCAATCGCTTTCCCTCTGAACCCGTTGAGTAAAGCCTCTATACCTATATAAAAAAGTACTCTGTGGGACTGAAGCACGCGATGCGAGTAAGAAATGATGAAAACAGCAAATTTTGGAAATGGTTTTTAGGTTTTTTTAAATATTTCAAATTATGATTGCCGTTTACTGTTACATTGTTTACGACCTTTATAATGGTATAAGTTTTATTGTTAAAAACCGAATATAACTCAAATGATATAATATTAAAAACCATCATTTAGACTTGTCTTTGCGATTTAATTGGATGCAACAAAGTGCAAGTAATCGTGTATCGCTGTGCATATCTAGATCGAAGTGTGAAATATGTAATATGTTTTTTTTTTTTCAGAATTTAAATCCATGCTATATAGGAATAAAACACAATACAAAACGACGTTTATCTGGATAACCTCGCCTTAAGTAAAAAAGGGGAACACTCGTAAGATATTTCAATTTCAGTACTTTTTTGAGATAGGCGTTTTATCATTCTTGACCATAACATTAACGATTTTTATAGTGAAATAATTAAATACTTTTGGGTCGAGTAGGTATTGAAATTTTATATGGGATAGTTGATAATTTTTCGCATTTACGATATTGGACCCACGAAAAAAGTTGTTGAGTTTGATGGTCTGCAGTATCCTTGGTCCTTTCGTATGACTATACCCTTTCTGTTATACCCTGTATGCAGCCACTCAATATTTTTTCGGTCATTTAATTCAATTTGAAAGTTAATACCTAAATTAGTATAAATATATAAATTTAATTATCTTTCTAAAATAAAGAAGAGTTTAGTGATTTTTGTTCTGGACACCACAAGTTAAATGTCTGCCGTTGCGGTCGGTTGTTTTTCTTATTAATTTATTTGCGCTAGCGATAAACAAACTGTTTCTTATTACGGTTAGAGTGCAATTTTGAAATATTTTAGAAATAACTTCATTTCTAACTGTGTAAAATATTTATAAAAGTGCAGTGTGTATAAAGATATTAAGTAGACCCAGTCTAAAAATGAAAATTTCAAACTCGCATGTTGTCCGTATGGATAAAGCAAGTTGAATTCTCAAAGATCTACTGAAATAATGCTGAACATATGAGACTAAATCACAGAAAAATACTGATTTTCCAATAAGAGCATTCGAAACTTTACAAAATAAAGTAACCCACACATACTCATTAGCCTATAATAGTGTATTTACGATTTATCTACGCACACATACACGATATTACTCAAGGACTAAATTTAAATTTGCCGCGTCGTTTTCTTTGATCACCTTGAAGAAGACCCCCACTAGATGGCGTATAAACCCGGGCTTGACATTCTTCTCGCTAGAGTATTAATGTTCTGTGCTTATGACTTGGCAGTCCGACAGTCACAACACTAGGCTATCACTGCTTATAGCGTTGGATGATGGTAGGTGTCGATTTCGTATTTATACCTATTATAATGATATGAACGTGCTGAAGCTACTTGCTGGCTGCTAGCTACGTCTGTTCCCTAGTGTTCGTTGATATTGCTGCTGAACGCAGCCGTACAGTCCGTGTCTACATATAGTACAGAACTTACAAAACATGGTTGGTAGGAGCATGCTGTGCAAGTCAAACATTTGTATTTTTATATTATTTTTATTAGTTTTTACAAAAAAGACCTGTATTGTTATGTACAGACGCCTGCACAACTAGGTTACCTTTTTTCTATCGTACTAATGTTTGTGAAGGATATTCAACGAATGCAAGCGTCAGTACATGGTCAAATTAATAAATCTACACATGTTTTGGCATGCACATCTACTATAATTATAAAAGTTCAGAGAATGTCACAAGGACAGTCACAGTATTTACTGAAAATGGCATAAGATCACTGAACATGAAGTGCTGCTCGCTCTAGCGAACGCGCGCGCTGTGTCTACACGGGGGAACTATGAGATGGGGCAGTAAGAGCCGACCTAAACCTTAGACTATTGTAGCTACAGAAAAAAAAAACTGTCTTAGGAGATATATTGATCCACGCTCTGGGCGTAAGACCAACAGAATTCATATATATCTTAAATAGTAGCTTATAATTAAGAGTTCACTTCAAAGTAAAACAGAAAGTACTTAAGTTGGCAGGAACAGAAATAGAAGCAGCTGAAATATTTATTTATTTATTTATTAAAGCTTTATGCACAAGTAAAAACTGTACAAAGGCGGACTTAATGCCATAGGCATTTTCTACCAGTCTACCTTAGGGTGATGCAGAGACAGAGAGAGGGTGATATACAGTAGGTGCAATAACAGAAAAAAAGACTAGAAAATATTTATAACTAAAACATATAAGAATAAATATTTATATACATACATATATTAAACTTTATAAAGTTAAGAGAGATAAACAAAAAAAAAAAAAACTACAATAACTTAGTTCTGAGACGAATCTGCCAACTTCTTGTGAATGTGTTCCCGAGCTTTCACTTTGAAAGTGAACTGACTGGTCGCCGTCCTGATACTCTGAGGGAGCGCATTCCAGAGGAAAACCGCCTGGACAAACAAAGAAGATTTTATAAAACCAGAGCGGTGAGAAGGACATCGTAAGAGACAATTATTAGCGGAACGAAGATTCTTGCTGTGCGCAGAGCATAAATATTGACAATTAGACGTCAGATAAGAAGGAGAAGTGGGTTTGTGAAGAAGAGAAAACAGGGTTGTCAAAGCCCTCAATTCTCTGCGCTGCCGGATGGGCAGCCATCTTAAAAGCGCTCTATGCGTAGATACATGATCATACTTGCGGAGATTGAACACGAATCGAATGCAGTTATTAAGAAGTCGGTCAAGTTTATTGAGCAGATCTGCATTCAGGTCGTAGTAGCACACATCACCATAGTCGATTATGGGGAGGATTAAGGACTGTACAAGCATTGCCTTAACGTGAGATGGGAGAACATTTTTCAACTGATAAAGCGACCGCAACGTTCCGGTGACTTTCTTGCTCACAATCGCGACCTGCTTACGCCAGTCAAGGCAAGTGTCAACATGCAAACCCAGATCCTTGACGTCAGAGCCAAACGGAATCACTGTGCCGTCAAAGGTCACCGGTGGAACCACTAACCCATTCAGCCTTCTCAAGCTATGGAGGCTCCCTACAATAATAGCTTGGCACTTGGTTGGGTTAACTGCCACACCGAAACGATCACAAAAGCTTTTGACTCCACGTAAATCCCGGTTTAGCTCCTCGATCGCACCGGATAAGCTGTCAACACCTGCCTGACAGTAGATCTGTAAGTCATTAGCGTAAAGATGATACGCACACTGAAGTTCGGTAGTTATGAGATCTATAAAAATTGAGAACAAAAGTGGAGATAAAATACCGCCTTGAGGGACGCCAGTTTCAAGATTACGCCAGCTGGAGTTAGACTCACCAGAAAGAACTGACTGCTGACGTCCCCGAAGATAGGAAGAAAACCATTACAAAACCTCGGGAGAGATCATAAGATAGGAGAGGATGGATAAAAGGACTTCGTGACTGACGGTATTGAAAGCATTCGAAAAATCGATTAACACTAAAACCGTAACTTTAGTGTCTTCCATTCCCCGCCTTATATCGTCAGTCACTTTAAGGAGAGCAGAAACGGTACTGTGCCCGGGCCGGAACCCGGATTGTAATGGACTGATGAGGGAATTTTTAAGAATGAAATGGGAGAATTGTTTATGTACACAGGCCTCTAATACTTTGGATAAAAAGGGAAGGATAGAAATTGGACGAAACTGACTTGGAAGTGTGGGATTAGGAATTTTAGGTAGTGGTCGGACATGGGCTATTCGCCACAGGGAAGGGAAGACACCGGAGTACAGGGAGAAGTTAACTATATGGGAAATTGCAGGAAGGAGCTGATCAACAACTGTCACGATCAAGTGCCGACTGACGTTGTCACAGCCAACGGCTTTTGATTTAATGGAAAGGATAATCTTTTTGATCTCTCCCGGATCGACTGGGGTGAAGGCAAAGGGAGTAATATTGGGTCGCGTCAGACCAGCAAGGTAATCAAGGGTTTGACATTTGGTTAGACTATCAAGGGTGGGAGCAGTGGAGAAATGACGATTTAGGTCGTCTAAACCAAATGTTTTAGGAAGGTCTGAATGCCGCGATCTGCCGATACCTAGAGTTCTAAGGAATTTCCAGATATCAGCAGGAGAAGCCGAAGTGATGTTATCAAGAATGTGGCGGCGTTTAGCGTTGCGTATCATCTGATTACAACGATTGCGAGCAGTTTTGAAGAGGGTCCAATTATCATCCGACCGATCCTTCTTAAACCTCCGAAACGCGCGGTCCCTTCGTCGCATCGCCATCCGAACTCCTCCATTCATCCATGGCGCAGGTGGATGCTTCAGCTTGACTCTCCTGATAGGAGCGTGGGTGTCGTACAGCTTAACTACAACATTATTAAAAAAAGTTACTTTATCATCAACTGTAGTGGCTTCCTCTAGGGGTGCCCAGTCAATATTATAAGCGTCTTGTGACAATTTTTCGCTATTCATGCGCGCAAAGGCACGCCTGTACTGAAAGGTAGGTTTGGGTTTAGGAGGTTTAAGGACATAGGACAGAAAAATAAGGTCGTGATGGGAAAAACCAGGAGCGTCAAGCTGACCATGTGAGGAGACTAGGGAAGGATTGGAGGTGAGGATCAAGTCGAGCCAAGTATCATCACCGGAAGTGTTGTGATGAGTTGGTTGGAGAGGCAACACATGCATACTAGCTGACTCGACCAGATGGAGAAGTTTACGGGAACGAGGGGAGTTGTGGGCAAGGAGATTGGTGTTGAAATCCCCCATGACGATGTAATGTGCGTACTCCGAACCTAAAGATTCTAGGACCGATTCGAATTCGATGAAGTAATCAAGTGAGGGGGGACAATACACAACACCAAGAACGGTTTTTGCTCCTTTGACACAAACCTCTAGAAAAAGAAACTCAGCCGAATCATTACAGGAAGAAGTAGAGAGAATTTTAAAAGGAAAGTCTGTACGGAGATATATAGCAACACCACCCCCTCTCTTACCGACACGGTCATTCCGTAACAGGCAGAATCCTGGGAGAGGGTATGTGGTGAATAGAAGTTCAGGTTTTAGCCAGATTTCAGAAATCAGAACGGCGTGGACGTCGTGGTTCGAGAAAGTTTCATACAGCTCATTGTAGTGGCTTGGAATGCTTTGGGCATTTATATGACAAACATTAAACAGCCGGCCAGTATTTTGGTTAAGTCTCTGACGTAAAAGTTCACCCAGGGTTTCCGTAACAGAACAAAAGCTATCATCACCAGAAGAGGCAGTAGATTCGTTCACAGAGAAAAAAGATTCGTTATTAGAAAATGTTGTCATAGATACAAATAGATCATAAAAATAATAAAAACAGATTTAAATACTAAATAAAAATTAATATAAATATTTACTAAAAAGAGAACTACACGAAATACTAGTAGGACGTTTGCATCTCTGCACCACCCGCCAGCTAACATCATCATTACAGACAGTGAATACAATAAGAAATAAAATAAAGAAAAATGGCAAAGATAAAGGTATTCGGAAACGCACTTTTTTTTTTTTTTTTTTTTTCGGATGGGAAATCATCAAATGACCCCCCCCACTCTGGGCGGAGCGGAAGGGAGTGTCAGACTTGTACTGACTAAAACCCATCCATGTTCCTTCTTTGCCCTTTGTGTTCCAGAGCCACGGTATCTCTTTCGAACAGTCCCGCAGCCCTGGCAGGCATCGGCCCTTGCGGACCCCTACTCGGTTGCTGACATCTCTTTGAGGCGCACGTGGAACACGAACGCGCCGTCGACACGGCCTGTCGTCATAAGACGGCCGGACGGCGAGCTAGCCCATAACTCGCCGACCACAGGCCCGCGCCTACGGTGGCCGGGAGCCACCACGTGACCCCCGACGCCCAGGGCGTCTCCCGCGGCGGCTGGAACGTGAGGTTCTTTCCCTCTCACGTCCCGCCACCTCCTTCACTAGCATGACTGCTTCGCAGAAGGTGGTGACGGCTTCCCATTCCCTCTCGCTCCGGACCATGGCTTGAACCAGGGCCTGACGCGAGAGATCGCCACCGCCAATCGCCGCTACAAGGACACGGCGGTGCTCCGCCCAAGCGGGGCAGACCTCTACGGTGTGCTCCACCGTGTCCTCCGGACGATCCTCGCAGTGGAAACACCCGGGCGTTTCCTCCCGCCCGATTCGGTGCAGGAACCTCCCGAAACAACCGTGTCCGGTGAGGACCTGCGTCAGGCGGTAGGTGAGGGCGCCGTGGCGCCTCTCTAGCCACTCCTCAAAGAGGGGACTTATCGCCACTATGGTAATAACTAAAAACAACAGACAATATTTTTCGTGAGCGTATCCGAACTTAGGAAACGTCACTTATGTCGTTGTCGTTTACTCTGACTGACAACACGACCTGTCATAACAATAGTTGTCAAAAAAAAAAAAAAAATACAAAGCAAAAAGAGAAACAAAAAAATAATAATAAAGTGAAAATGTAAATCCATTTGAGGGTAAAAATAGCAAAATAAGCGTTACTTAGAGACGTACAAGGAGAAAGAACAACAAACTAATACTGTATTTCAATGCAAAATTACGATAGAAAAGTAAATAAAGGTTATCATAATCAAACAATAGAAGAAAGCAAACTTTAAGGTAAGAAAATCCTGATTACTAAATTGAGTCTAATGCGTAAATGTTGTTTTTTATAATAATTGAGAACAGATACCATAACTAACGCGTCTTGTTTTTCAGGCTATCTCCAGACGTTTGAACCCCGGGATACTTCACCAGCAGCGGGCTCAGTTCTTCATATGATGTCACCTTATGTTTGCTTCCATCGGGAACTTTAATAACGATGACACCGTCCTGAGTCCAGCACGACCGCATAGTGAAGTGGTGCCGCGCCTTCCCAAAGATGGATTGTCGGGTCCTAGTCAGAAACTCCTTGACGGAGATGGATGACCCCTTCAGCCCAGTCTTCGCTCTCCAGACCGCCGACCTGTCGTCATAGCTCGAGAACTTGACTAAGATGGGCTTATGGCGATCCTTTTTGGCTACGCCAAGTCTTTGCAGACCTTTATGGAGCATGCAGTGATAGTTTTAAGGGACAGCATCTTGCTAATCACCTCCAGGATCACTGTGCTGCTGACTTCTCCTTCAACCTCTGCTATGCCCTGGAAAATGAGTGCCTTCCGCCGATGCCTGGTCTCCAACCCGTCGACCTGTCTGGCACACTCGCTGATCTGTTTTCTGAGTAGAGTCAGCATGCTGAAGATCAGCTCCCTGAAGGTGCGAAACACACTGCACACTGTATCTGCGCTTCCAACTCACTCATCTTCCGTATAAAGCTGTCCTCTAAGGTCTTCTGTGCAGATATTATCTCGTCAAATTGAGACATTGTTACTGAAGTTGTAACACAAGTGGAAACTCCACTTGTGTAACAGTGAGTGTGGTGATATGATGAGCTGGCAGGTGGTGTATAATTATCACTTGAGTCACATAAATGTGCTGCAAACGTGAGTACCCGTTGTGTATAGGCTATACAATGATAATAATATATAAAAAAACTAGAGAAAATACTGCGTATTACTATTTTAAATATAAAATCAATACTAAAGTTACGTCTGTCTTTTTCCTACACCTACCCGCGAGTATGTTGCTTTTTATACACCTACCCGCGAAATATGTTGCTTTTTATGTATTTTACCAGAGATTTGAGCTAGCAGGAGAAGGTAGCTTGCAAGCTAGTAGAAGCTACACTCGCAAGCAAAAGTATGGAATCACTTACTTGGAATAGAATCCGCGCGATCTTGAGTACTTAATAACTAGTTCTTTTTCAAATCAAATCAAATCATTTATTTCTTTGCAAACATGGGTATTAAGGGCATAGATGTCCTTTTATAATGAGGTTCTCCACATTTTGCCGTCACATGGGCATGCAAATAATTTGTTCACAAATATAAATTTAAAATAAGTGGCATGTCATTGGAATTGTATACAATAAAAGAAAAGAAAAATAAAAAATGTCGATATGGTCAAAGTAATAAAAAAATTAAAATATTATCAATAGTGTCAAACAGAATAGTATTATGCCAACTTGAATAACACAACATGTCAATTAGAGTAAAAGTAGGTATATATTATAAATCGGTCAATAACAATAGGTATATATCAATCAGTCAGTGAATCATCATTTAGAAAGTCGTCAATTGAGTAATAGCTTTTCATAATTAAAATTTCCTTTAGCGCCCATTTAAATTTTAATACAGTCATGTTTTTTATAACATTGGGTAATCTATTATATATGCGTGGGGCGATACCAAATAAACTTTTTTTCATTAGTGCAGTTTTACATTTCACTTGACTTAATTTATTGACGTATTGAGTCCGTATTGGATTTTTCCTGACCTCTGATAATTTTTGAAATAGATTTGGATTACATTTAACAAATAAAGCCGTTTCTATTATAAACAAAGAGGGCAAAGTTAAAATTTTTAATGATTTAAAATAGGGCACACAGCTATCAGCTGTCTTAAGACCGCACATTGACCTGATACATCGCTTTTGCAATCTAAATACCAGCTCCCTATCAGTGGACTGACCCCAGAAAATAATGCCATACCGCAACACAGAGGCAACCAGTCCATGGTACGCAGCTAAAAGAGCCTGACTGTTAACCTTCTTTGAGAGTTGAAATAGAGCATATGCGGATTTACTGCCTTTGCTTACTACTACACATTTTTATTCCGTGAGAAATCCATTTCGTTTTCTTGCTAGTTGGAATGGTTATAATTTTCTCAGGAAAACATAATCTATATAAAAGGGAGAAATCATCCATGAAAATGTCAAAAGCTTCGTTCGTGTCCTTAGCATTATGTACTTGCATAAATGAAAGCGAGCTGAGATGTCTTTTGAAAGTAATTAAATTTTCCATGCATATGTCCTGTTTTTTTGTTTTCCAATATTTTAATTTGCAAGTTTTGTTTATAGTAAGTATTTGAGAAGTATGATCGGAAAGGACTAGATCTACAACTTTAGCTATACATTCGTTCCGATAGTTGTGAGCAAAGTTGTCTATACAGGTTTGACTTTTTAACCTAGTGGGAGTATAAAGCGCCAGTTTTAAATTGTACTTCATAAGAAAATATTCAAGTTCTAATGTAGTTTTGTTTCTAATCAATACATTGATGTTAAAATCTCCACACAAGACGACCTTCTTATTTGAAGATAGACACACTTTATTTAAGATATAATCTAACTTATCATAAAATATTTCGTAATTATATTTTGGGATTCTATAGACACAAATAATAATAATTTTATAAGCTATTATTTCCACAGCGCAACATTCAAAGATGCCTGAAACTGATTGCTTTGCTATATCCGATATTTCTCTAAACCTGTTCCTCCTCTCCTTGTATTCCTCGAAAAGAAAGCCGCTGGACAAAAATTGGGAATATGCAATAAATCCTCATACCCCGTTTGTATGAAGTGTTCTGTAACACAAACGACATCTATACCTGTCCCCTTGTTGATTAATTCTACCAATTTTACAGTCAGTGTATCGGATTTATTGATCAAACCAGCTATGTTCTGGTGTAAGATGTTAAGGTAGTTAACGAAAAAACTGAGAATTTGACTGTTGTGAATTATTAGAAAAGAATAATAAAAATGGTACCATTGGTTAAACTGTTAACTTTAAATTGATACCAAATTCATTTAAATCACACCAGTAGTTAAGGAGCTATCCCGGATTGAGTGAAGGAGTTAGGAAAACATAAGGATAATGGAAAAATAATAAATAATAAATGAAGAAAACAACAAAAATTTAGCTGTTTTGACATGGAAAGAAAAATTCTAGTACGAGCAGGGGAATTTTTCTTTCCATGTCAAAACAGCTATAGTTCCCTACGCAGGGTTTGCGTATACAAACATTAAAAAAAAAAAAAAAAAAAATATTAATAAAAAAATTATTTGGCCTTAAAATTA
Organism: Noctua janthe; assembly: GCA_910589295.1. NCBI lineage: Eukaryota > Metazoa > Arthropoda > Insecta > Lepidoptera > Noctuidae > Noctua > Noctua janthe. Next base: position 151,240 of record OU342567.1, read on the forward strand.
AGTTTCAATATTTTTTGTTCCCTCCCCTCGCCCTAATAACTGCTCGAAGACGGTTCTTCATTGTTAGGTCAATGAAGAACCGTCAGCTTCTGAATCGATTCTTGCGGGATACCTACCCACTCCTCTATCAAAGCCGATTTCAGCTCATTCAACTTGAAGGAGCAGGATTTCTGGAACGAACCCTACTCTTTAGTTCATCCCACACGTGCACAATAGGATTCAAGTCCGGGCTGAGCGCTGGCCAGTCCAATGTGGCGATATCGACTTCTTCGAGGTTTTCAGTTGTGGCACGGGAAGTGTGACAACGAGCGTTATCGTGCATAAGGAGGAAGTCATCGCCGATATATCCCGCATAAGGAACGACATGTTCCAGCAGAATATCGGAAATGTAGCGGTCTGAAGTTAGACCGCCTCCGCGTCCCCCGCCAGGCACGAAAATAAGCTCCGTTTCACAGTCGAAGAAAATGCCGACCCACATCATACAAGAACCGCCCCAATAAGCCACTATCTCAGCGAAACAGCAATGCGCAAATCGCTCCCCAGGCCGCCTGTAGACCCGACCCCTTCGGTCGCTGCCCTGCCACATTCTGCACTCGTCGGAGAACAGGACTCGCCTTGCTCAACCTCCCGATCAAGATGGGAGCGAGCAAATTGAAGGCGTGCTTGTCGGTGACCTTCCGTCAGTTTCGGGCCCGTGGCAGGCCTTTTTGGAGTCAAATTAGCTTGCTTAAGTCTTCGACGAACTGTCCACTCGCTGGCAGCTACCCCACGAACATTTTGGAGCTCCTGTTGGACGTCGACACCAGTCAAATGTCGATTTCGGAGAGAGGTTGACACGATAAAACGGTCATCCCTCTCCGATGTGCACCGGCGCCGTCCAGATCTTGGTCTCGGGATAAAGCCACCAGTCTCCAGAAAGCGTTTATAAACTTTCAAAACACAGGACTAGCTTATGTGGAGCTGACATGCGACAGCCCGCTGGCTGAGCCCTTCTTGCAATAGGGCGACGATTAGTGCTGCTTCTGTAGGTGTAGTATCCATTGTCGTCCAAGTTCAAGGGTCAAAAGTAGCGGAGATGTGTACCGGTCATCGTGTGAAAGCCGACTGATAAAGGATATATTTTTTTTTTTTTATATTACCACTCGCAGTACAACATCTACTAGAGGTTGTTCCTGCTTAACCGAACTTATCCTGTGGTGGCCAAAAATTACTTTAAGGCCCCCAGCCAGGGCTTACAAACTAAGGATATTCAATATTAAATGAGCAGTCACTAAGGGCGCCCCCGGCGGGGTTCGGGCCTCGACTTAGTGCGTCATTGAGGGGGGTGCAGCTAGGGTCAGGCTGGGTCGAATTATTATTTGCGGAGTTTAACGTTACTGGCTCAGCGGCGCGGGCTGGCACGTCGAGCAAGGGTCGGGCGGTGGTATTACAGGGAGGTCGCGGAGGGCCCCGGCGGCGGGCCCGGAATCGCGGTCGGTATCTGTGTTTGTGTTTTCTAATAGTACTTGTTTCTCTACAGCTCTCTTGAAGGAGGGTGATGGAGTCGTCGGGTTCGAGAAGGGTGAGCCTTGGTCGGCGGATCTTTCCTATTTTGGAGGAGACGTATCGGGCGGCCGATGAAATTAAGTGGTTGGGGTTGATAAAGAAAATCCTGCTATATAACACGTGCTTTTATAGGGGGTCAATAGGCCGCAACTCGCGGCGTATCAAACAATTGAAACATATCTTTTTCCTTACTTCTTTACGTAATCCGGGATAGCTTCTTAAATAATGGCGTGATTTGAATGAATTTGGTATCAACATAAAGTTAACAGTTAAACCTTTAAAATGGTACCATTTTTATTATTCTTAACTAGTTATTAAGTACTCACGATCGCGCGGAATCAGTTCCAAGTAAGTGATTCCATACTTTTGCTCGCGAGTGTAGTTTAACAAGACGGTCCCGTTACACAGCCTTCACAGTCCTTAGTCGATTCTAGGGGTTCGCCGGCCTAGTTACGATTAATTACTGCGTGCTTAGCTTTAGCACTATGTTTTACACATTATCTGCTTTAAATACAAAGGAGCACAAAATAAATAACATTTAATTACCATCAATTTGAATTGAAAATGTTATTTCTTGTATTTTGTGTACTTGTCCCAATAGTATGAATTGGAGTGCTTATTATAAGCTATGATTTGACATATATTGCAATTTTGTTGGGCTTGCCTACAATTTTGACCAAGACCCTATACAAAAAGTGTACAGTCAGCAAGAAAACGGGTAATCATTAAAAAAAAATCAGAAAAACCTGTAGCTATATTCTGCCCCTTCTCAAAATTTCCTGTGTATACGTTTCAAATACAATGATAGTCATTTTTGAAACCATTTACTTAGATACATCAAGGTTATATAAGCTAAAATTTTCAGTAAATAAGAAAATTGTGTGAAACAAATTTATAAACAGAACCATCTGGCTACATTAGTATGAAATAATTGGAACACAGAGACCGACAATCAAAGTACGTTGGGTATAATTTTGAACAAATAGTAAGTGAGATCATTGATTTGTTATTAATATGACACGTCGACATGAATCAGTCGCGCTTAGAAGTCAGTGGTGCGCAAGCGCACGGGTATAGGCACGTACCTGAGCGCGCCGTTGTGCGGAGCCGCGGCGGGCGCGAGGGGCGCGGCGGGCGCGGGGGGCGCGCCCTCGAACACCAGCTCGTAGTGCTCCAGCAGCGTCTCCACAAGCACGTTGTAGAACTTGAGCTCCAGGATGGAAGCCACGGTCTCGCGCTCCGGCCGCAGCAGCGTGGGCCCGAAGCACACGGCCAGGTTGGACGACGACATCAGGTTCTTGTCGCTGCGCGCCGCCACGCTGCGCAGACAGGCGGGTTAGTGCGGGCGGTGGGAGGGGGGATGACGAGCGTGAGCATCTCGCGGTGAGGGGGGGGGGGGGGGGGCTGGGTACTCACTTGCGCAGGTGCGTGATGACGAGCGTGAGCATCTCGCGGTTGGGCGGCGGCAGCGCGCGCACCAGCGCCGCCACGCCGGCCGCGCGCTCGGCTCGCCGCTCGCACTCTGCGCACACACACACGCACGGTCAGTAGCGCACTACCCGCAACACGCGCAGCATACTACGAGAATACTATTAGCCTAACAAACGTGGAATGATGTTTGTAGTGGTCGGATTTTCATGGGACTTAGTTTGCTTAAATTCTAGCTCTCACCTTTTCTGAATAATTTGTAATTTGACAAAGTTATAACGTTTCGTAACATATTTAAGCCTTGCTATCTGTGAAAAAGTATCAGCTACCAATGGCAATAATAATCCCAGCTAGCAAAAAATAATCTTACAAATATCCCAAGACCATATTTTTATCAGTCTTATATCACACTTATAAGTGTGCGATTTAGGCGCACTTTATAAGTCTCTCGAAGTGTATTTTCAACCTTACAAAACTCTTGCTGATACTTTTATAATAAAATTATAAAATTTATTTATTTACTCGAAACAAGGCATAGTAGTACACGTTAAAAATACAGTTTTACAAAAAAAAGTACTATATACAAACGTGTGGGTGAGCACTGCTCTCCTAGCTAGGTTATGAAAACCTGTGCTAAGGAGCAATTTTATAATGACAAACAAACTTACAAGTGACTTACGATGGCGCGCTGTAAGGGTAAATAACCTTAAGTCCTCTTACTAATGCTATTTTAAGTGTAATATCGGTAGTAGTCCTCTTTGTGATCTCCTAATAAGAGTGTTATCACAAACCGCCGTGAGGTTGCGAAGTGCTTTGAAACTTTTGCGAAAATAATAAAGTCGCATAAAACGTAAGGGGTTCCCTACTTGAAATCGAATGACGTGAGATCGAATAACACTTACCTACTCGAAAACGATGATTCGAGTTTATAGTTAAGTATTCGAGATTTTGATGCATCGAGATACTGAATTGTCGCGCTCATAATTTATCGATTTGAAGTACTATCGAGTTAACGTGTTCGAGCAAGTGTTTTTCGATCTCACGTCATTCGATTCCAAGTAAGAAACCCAAATGTAAGTATTATATTTTATTGCACTTTCCTATAAAACGCCAGTGTGTATATTTTCTAATTTCTAACTCGCACTCGTAAAAGTAAAATTAATCCTAAAACCACTGTCTACACGGCCATGTACTGCTCATAATTTTAGGGTTCCTTAATAAATAAAAGCAAGCCAAACGACCAAGTCATTATAGGTATTAATAATTAATCCACAACGTTAATTCAATGTAAATACGCTTATATTATGTTTTAGACAAATACACATAAAGTTATGGTTGCAGTAGTGGAGGTAGGCGCGGCATTTCAAAAATAGAACACAATATTGGTCAAACTTGCTTTCTTGAGCTATTGTATAGTGGTAAACCGTCGATATTTAAGGAAATAACATTTGGCACAACAACCTGCTCATATATTTTTCGCAGTTGTTTTATTAGGCCATTATGCCAATAATGCCCAGTCCCTAATGCAATTATACGTATTTCTTGAATGCTTGTTTGGAATAGCGTGTGGGTATCCTTGGGTAATATGTGTTTAACTCCGTTATTCAGAATAACAGTTAGTTCAAGTTGAGTGTGATATATTACTTTTTTAATTACACGTAACTGTTTTTTTTTTCATAATCCATAACTTCTGATTTTCACAACTTCGGTCACTGCAATCACTATTAATACTTTGTTCAATGTCACCACAAAAGTCTTCATTAGTTTAATACGGAACCATCAAATATATTGTTTATGTCAGTTGCTCGAGATGCTCGGAGACACGCTGACTTTTGTAGTATTTATTCTAAGTACTTTCCACTTACTACGTATATTTCTTCGGTATGCTCCAGTTCTCTTAAACCGCTTTCATTTTTGTAAATCCATTGGTGAAAATCCATAAATAATAAACAAATATTTTAACAGGGTAATATATCAGCAATTTGAGTCAACACAACAAAGAAAATAAATAACCCTTAATAAGGAATTGTTTAAGACACTTGAAGCAGTGTAGCACTTTAAAACCCCTTCAAGCTTCTCTTCAGTACTTTTTAATATGTCTTAGGCGAGATAAATCACACTTTAAAAATACTATTTTTACAGAAGTCTAATAAAACACTTAGTATAGTCTTCTTCGCCTACTTCTAAGGTTGACTGTACCTATAAAAATTATTTATGAGTATGAATTAAGAATCAAAGTCAATTAGACTTTTGAAAAGCGCTTATAATGCCACTGCTCTTATTAATATTATGTAACGTTTTTTTATATACGTCTACAACGTGTAACAGATTAAACGCAATACCTCAGACACCCCAATTAGAATATTAAATTATAAGTCTTAAACAACATCCGTAATTAAATAAATTTAAACCAAACCTAGTCATTTTTATAAAATAGTTATCCTTAATAAACGCAAAACGTATGTGCATCGCACACACACTCATGCAATGTTAGCGGCCGACGCGACACACACACTCGTGCGCCCCCCAGCTGACCATAGCTGTAGGCATTAGATATGCGTTAATTCAATGAACGAAATTTTCTAGTAAGTGAAATTATCAACACAAATCTAAGACTTTAGGCTTAGTAACGGGGATGTATTTAAAACAGCGACTTTATCTTTCGAGATTGCACCCCCGCGAATCCCTCGATCTCTCTGATAAGTTGTGTTTAGGTACAGTTTATTGTTTGTACTACAAAAATATTCAAAGACGGCGTGTTTAAAAGATCGGTAAGATTTGAATCATAATATTTACAGTGATAAGAATACGAGGGCGGGTCAATAAGTCCGTGACTTTTTGAATTTCTGACCACTTTACTGAAACAGCAACACTGCTCCTGTCAACAGGCATCTGTCAGTTGACTCCTGTCAAAATTTAAACTTGCTGCGTCAGTTAGTTTGTGTTTGACAGCTATTTTTATCAGACTACTCACTAATTTGAGGAGAAAATGGAAAAAAGTGAATTTCGTGTGCTTATTAAGCATTATTTCTTGCGAAAAAAAACCATTACCGAGACCAAGGCTAAGCTTGATAAATACTATGGGGACTCTGCACCATCGATTTCAATGGTAAAAAAGTGGTTTACTGAATTTCGTTGTGGCCGTACAAGCACTGAAGATGCCGAACGTCCTGGACGCCCAGTTGAGGTCTCTACACCCGAAACAATCGAAAAAATTCACGATATGGTGTTGACCGACCGAAGATTGAAAGTGCGAGAGATTGTGGAAGCCGTAGGGATCTCGCATGGCTCAGTGGTTTCAATTTTGAATGATCACTTGGGCATGAGAAAGCTTTCCGCAAGATGGGTGCCGCGTTTGCTCACAGTCGACCACAAACGCAATCGTGTAACAACTTCACAGGAAGCTTTGGCGTTGTTTAATCGCAATATGGAGGAGTTTTTGCGCTGTTTTGTAACCGTGGACGAAACATGGATCCATCACAACACACCAGAAACCAAACAACAGTCAAAACAGTGGGTTTCTAAGGGTGAATCGGCGCCAAAGAAGGCCAAGGTGGGTTTGTCAGCCAATAAAGTTATGGCGACTGTTTTTTGGGATGCACGCGGGATAATCCACATTGACTACCTTCAAAAGGGAAGAACAATCAATGGGGAATATTATGCCAACTTATTGGACCGATTCAATGACGATTTGAAAAAAAACCGACCTCATTTGGCCAAGAAAAAAGTTCTTTTCCACCAAGACAATGCAAGGGTGCACACATGTGCAGTTGCCATGGCAAAAATCCATGAATTGGGCTATGAATTGCTCCCTCATCCGCCCTATTCTCCAGATTTGGCTCCGAGCGACTACTTCTTGTTCCCAAACCTGAAGAAATGGCTTGGTGGAAAAAGATTTGACTCCAATGATGAAGTCATCTCGCAAACAAAGGCCTATTTTGAGGACCTCGACAAATCATTTTTTTTGGAAGGGATAAAAAAATTGGAGAAGCGTTGGACAAAGTGTATAGAGCTCAAGGGAGACTACGTTGAAAAATAAAATTATTTTTTTATCAAAAAATCTGTGTTTTATTCCAAAAGTCACGGACTTATTGACCCGCCCTCGTACAATCGTATTGATAGGAAGGAAGTAGGTAGGTACTTACAGAACTGGACTATTTACACTTTTTTTTTTTTTTTTTGGATGGGAAATCATCAAATGACCACTCTGGGCGGAGCGGAAGGAAGTGTCAGACTTGTACTGACTAAAAGCCATCCATGTTCCTTCTTTGCCCTTTGTGTTCCAGGGCCACGGTGTCTCTTTCGAACAGTCCCGCAGCTCTGGCAGGCATCGGCCCATGCGGACCCCTACTCGGTTGCTGACATCTCTTTGAGGCGCGCGTGGAACACGAACGCGCCGTCGACACGGCCTGTCGTCATAAGACGGCCGGACGGCGAGCTAGCCCATAACTCGCCGTCCACAGGCCCGCGCCTACGGTGGCCGGGAGCCACCACGTGACCCCCGACGCCCAGGGCGTCTCCCGCGGCGGCTGGGACGTGAGGTTCTTTCCCTCTCACGTCCCGCCACCTCCTTCACTAGCATGACTGCTTCACAGAAGGTGGTGACGGCTTCCCATTCCCTCTCGCTCCGGACCATGGCTTGAACCAGGGCAGGACGCGAGAGATCGCCGCCGCCAATCGCCGCTACAAGGACACGGCGGTGCTCCGCCCAAGCGGGGCAGACCTCTACAGTGTGCTCCACCGTGTCCTCCGGACGATCCTCGCAGTGGAAACACCCGGGCGTTTCCTCCCGCCCGATTCGGTGCAGGAACCTCCCGAAACAACCGTGTCCGGTGAGGATCTGCGTCAGACGGTAGGTGAGGGCGCCGTGGCGCCTCTCTAGCCACTCCTCAAAGAGGGGACTTATCGCCACAATGGTAGCGTGTCCTGCACGGGGTTGCAACAGTCGCTTTCTCCATGTCGCCATGAGATCACGCCGGAGGTCTGTCCGCTGAGCGGCAATTTGCCGCGGCAGCGGAGTCTCCCCCCGACGTAGTGCCTCCGCGCGCCATTCATGCAGGCGCGCGAGGACTGTCGCCTCCAGATCCCACGGCGGCAATCCGGCAAGGAGGCTAGCCGCCTCGCCGGAGATCGTGCGGTACCCCCGGATTAGCCTTATGGCTATCACCTTTTGGGGCGCGTTCAGGTAGTGGGCGGCTTGCCGCCTCAAAGAACGCGCCCACACTGGGGCCCCGTAAAGGGCCATGGACCGCACGACCCCCGCGTATAGCCTGCGGCAGGAGGCGTTTGGACCCCTCAGGTTGGGCAAGAGCCGCTTGAAGGCAGCCCCTGTCCGTTCCAGTTTGGGGGCCAAACGTCGGAAGTGCTCCACGAAGTTCCACCGGCTGTCGAGGATGAGTCCTAGGTACTTCAACGTCGACTCGACGCCGATGGAAACCCCTCCTGCCGTCAATAGGGATCCCGAAGGTGGCGCATTCCGAGGCCCATGAAAACACATGGCCTCGGACTTGTGCAATGCCACCTCGAGACCCAATTGCCGGATCCTCTCCACGACTATCGCAACCCCGCGTGTCATGTTTTCGGCCGCCGCCTCGTGCGACCTCCCTTGTGCCAGTACCAGCGTGTCGTCAGCGTAGCAAACTACGCTGACGCCGGTAGGGAGGTCGGCGCGCAGCACCCAGTCGTAACCGATGTTCCACAGGGCCGGTCCTAGAACCGATCCCTGTGGAACACCGCACGACATCTCTCGCCGGTTCCATTCTCCGCTCTGACCGGGGTAGATGACGGCCCTATCCGTCAAGTAGTCCCCGACCACACGACGAAGGTAGGTTGGCACCCGGTGATACCGGAGTGCCTCCCTAATGCAGCTCCAGGGCATGGAGTTGAAGGCGTTGGCGATGTCAAGAGACACCGCCAAGACGACCTCGCCCCGGGACACCGCGTCCCCCGTCGTGAGGGCTCTCACGCGCATTATGGCGTCCACCGTGGAGCGCCCCTTGCGGAAACCAAACTGGTGTTCCGCAAGATCCGGCCCCATCCCCGCAAGGTGCCCGGCAAGGCGGTTGGCAATGACTCTTTCGAAGAGCTTGCCCACCTCGTCGAGCAACACGATGGGCCGGTATGCGGACGGAGAGTCCGCAGGGCGCCCTGGTTTCCGGATGAGGACCAGCTTCCCCGTCTTCCAACGAAGCGGTAACTGGCCTCTCTCCAAGCATGCGCATAGGAGCGTCCTGGCGCTCACACTGCAGCCAAAACGGTCATTGAACTCCCGACAAGCTAACGCGACATTATCAAGACTGCGAGCCAGTGTCCTCACCATCTCCGTGTATTGTATGTTGGTATACCGGAAAGCAATAGCGCGCGAAAAAAAAAAAAATATTACGGAAGTAAATTTAAGAACATCCAGACTACATCGCTATCGGCGGACGACTAGCAATGCAATGTTAGGTATTGTCCCTGTTGTGTATATAGTCCCTGCCTTAATCAGAACACATATAAAATTTATTGAAACCATAGCTCTTAGAATCATTTGTTTGTAAGGGTGTTTGAGGTTTCTGACTTCATCAGAACACGTATAAACCTTCTTTGAAACCATCGTTCTTGTAAAGCTTTTGTTTGTAAGAGTATTTTGCTAGCTGGTTAAACTAGTTCTTTAAAAATCCCTTATTAGACATAAATTGAAGTAATTCAATAGAATAAGACCAAACTAAAAATTGCATAACTTCAACAAAAAAAATAGACAGACTTATCTAATAGGTTATTTTACGCCATGATAAATAAATCCGTCGAATTATACCTCTTAGAAAAGTCAATCAAAAAATCGTGAGCATCGTTTCTTTTTCTTTCATTTTCTACAAATTCCCCATAAAAATTCGACCACTAGAAACTTCGATCCTTTTTTTGAGTGTTTCGGTCTAATCGCAGCGGAGCACGTACTGGCCACGGCGATGAACTGCGCGTGCAGCGCGCGCGTGAGCAGCGGGTCGGGCAGCGCGCGCAGGTAGCTCTTGAGCGCCGACGTCAGCGTCTTGCTCTCCCACTCCAGCGGGTCGGCCAGCGCCGGCACGCGCCGCCCGGGCGCCGCGCAGCCCACCAGGCGCGCCACCTTGCTGGCCACGCCCGCCACGCGGTAAAGCCCCTGCTCCTCCAGGCCGCGCGCCTCCAGCGCGCCCACCACGCGCCGCACGAAGGCGAAGCCCGCGTCGTCCAGCGCCGTGGCGGGCTCGGCGCCCGGGCGCGGCGCGGGCGCCAGCGCGGGCGGCGCGGGCGCCAGGTCCACGGCGCGCAGCCAGGCGGCGCGGTCGCGCTCGCCCAGCGCCTGCAGCGTGAGCGGCGCGCGCTCGCGCTCGGCCGGCACGCACTCCCAGCAGAAGCGCCGCTCCACGGGCTCGCTGCAGCCGCGCGCGCCGCACACGCACAGCGCCTCCGTGCCGCTGGCCTGCAACACGCACCCGTGAGCGTCACGCCGCGCACTGCCGCGAGGCTCCGAGGGACGCCGCACACTCACCGTCTTCACGTTGATCTGGTTGTAGGGCGTGAGCGCGAGCTGTCGCGAGCTCTTCTCGTACGTGCAGTAGTGCTTGCTCCACGTCGTCGTGCCGAATGCCTCTGCGCACACACCAATTAACCTTCTTACAAATGTTTATATCGAGTTGTGTCACTGTAGAATATTGTTGGATTCAGCCAACACACTTAACAACATTCACTGACGGCTAATAACAGTTGGAAAGAACTGTACTTATGAAACATACTCGATTAGTTTAATTTAGTAAATTCAAGAGTATCGTGTAATATGTACAATTCTCGACATGAGCGAGTCACTCACTCTTCTCCATGAGGAACAGGTACCCGGCGCGCGACACACCGCCAGCCGCCTCTTCGGCCGCCGCCTCCTCCTCCTTGTTCTGCACACACAGACACACACACACATTACACACACACACACACACACGCGGGGCACACGCGGAACACGCGCGAGTCAAACGCGGGTCACACTCACCATCTGGCGCACCTCCATCATCTTCTTCATGAGCGACTCGGTTTGCTTGCTCATCTCGTCGAAGTTGCTCCGCGTCTGCAAGGCGCACACGCGCACACGCGCACAGGTTAGTGAAGCGCACACACACGTCACATGCGCTGCGCACGCACTCGACAACACTCACTCGCATACTTACTGAGTTTTTTGCTATACTAGAATGCATTTTGTATGGCAATAGCAATCACTGCCCCTTTTCAGTTTTGTTTTTGTACTAGCTGACTCTAGTCTCATATTCAAGTTGAAGTGAGTCAATAACCGCTATGGCCACGCAAACCCACACCGGCTACATGCAAGGTCGGACTGGCCATATAGTCAGGGTACGTTTGCCAGCCGGGCCCCAGTCTGCGTGGGCCCCCCACGGGCCTGGCTTGCGGGATTTGCCGGAAGCCAGGCGGTAGGTAGCATAGGGGGCCCGCGGCTCAGGATTTTTTAAAGTTTTTACCTGCCTGATACCAAAGAATTAGTAAGTACGTAATTAATTGTAGGTAGCGTATAGTAGAATCACTCTCAAACTAAAATATTTTTGTGGCTAAAAATGCGCCTCTGACTACTCGTGCTACCGCTACAAAGTTACAATTTTTTTTTAAACCAGCGCGCGTTCTGTCTTTGCACCCTGCGAAACACTTTTATCATATAGGCTCCTTTTTCTGCCTGTGGATTGGCAATCCTATTGGATTTTTACGTGATCGACCGGTATAGATAGAGGCTTAATAAATTAGGAGCTCTTGACCCAGGACCTTAACAGGCAATTATGGCATACATAGACTACACAAGGTTGCAAAAAATTGTAGACATGTTGATCTCTTACATATCTGAATTTATTCGAGGCAAGATGTAAAAATTTTCGAGCTCGCTACGCTCGCTCTTGCAACTTATTTTGCCTTGAATCTTCATTATGTCTAAAAGTCGCCCAAATAACTCCGGTAGGTCGAAACAACTTTATTCTAACCTGTCTAAGGTTTTTCTCTTAAATCTTGGGTTAGCTTAAAGGTCGACCAAGTAACTTCTTTATGAACGATCGAAACAATTCTAACCTGTCCAAGGCAAGGTGTTAAAAAATTTCTAGGTCGCTTTGCTCGCTCTTTAGCTTATTTCCTTTTGCATCTTGCCTTTGTCTGTAAGTCAACCAAGTAATTATTGGATTCAAATAATTTAGCCTATCAAAGGTAGGGTGGTAAAATTTTCGAGCTCGCTTCGCTCGCTCTTGGAGGCTTTTTTCTTAACAGTGTGTCCCTAAGTCGACTAAATAACATCTATTTCTCAATAAAAGAACTAAAGCAAAACTAACTTGTCTGGAGTGGAGATCCTAATTATTTTAGTTCCTAGTCTATAATACATTTGACATTGTTTCAGAGTCATTAAAAAAAAGGTTAGCTGAAAGTTCTCCTCTTTTTAAAAAATGTTGATTTAATCATCATCAATATTTGTTATATTATTGGAATATAATTGGAACATAGCTTAGGTACCTACCTAATAATATTATATCGTTTATAATTATTTATTTGTTTATTTAATTATTTTCCGATTTTATCCCATCTACCATTATTAAGTCTCGGGCCCCGTGTTTAGGGAAGCCACCCGGGCGCGAATTTACAAAGGCTATACTTACTATTTGAGTCACGAGTAAGACCCTAATAGATGAGCTTTTGTTTATGCATATTACTCGACAATACCTAATCTATCTCAGTAAAAAATTTACTCAAATCGATAAGCTTTTTCTTTCTTGATATTTTCAAAGAAAATGCACGGACAAAACCTAGTCGAGTAGAGCCTCACCGCCATATTTGTTTGTCTTTCTTTTTCTCTGTCTTCCGATAATATTAGTTAGCCTAACTTTACTAGTCATACGTTTGATGTTATAATGAACATTATCGACTTTAAAATTCGATATTCAAATACATACCCATACATTTGACAAAAGTCTACTTGTGTAACTCTATTTCTACCATAAGCAATGCGTTTACTTACGAGTATAGTATGTTTCTTATCTTGTGTTTTGTTATGTGCCATACTTAAATAAGGCTGACTGTTACTACGTTTAAATTGTTAAAATAATAAGCTAATCGTAAATTTGATAAAAATAATTATGTGCGTTTTGTATTTTACATTAGAGGTACGCAAGAAAAAATAGTTATGTTTTTTATTATTTGTACTCGCAACAAGTGTGTAGTGTGTACCTGTTTCTTACCTAATCAAGTTGTTTGTTAATTCGGTTTTCTTTTTTTTTGTCAATCAAATACAGAACAGAAACGAGTAATTTAATTATTGTAATATTAAAAAAATAACAATTTCCATGAAACTATCCACCTATTATTGAAGCTAACGATCGGTACCTAAACATCGGTATCAAATTGAATAGCATTTGTGCTGCAATGTTAGAATGAATTTTTCTAACAAAGTCTACGCGATTTCGGTCAATTTCTGTACTAGAATAGATTAGGGTTTTGTCAAATTTTTGTCAAACAAAAGCTAAGCCAGTTCAGTTTGCACTTTGACTCTAATGGTATAGCCTTTGTAAATTCGCCACCCGGGCCCGTCCGGCCCAGTCCGACCCTGGCTACATGAAGCACGCGCGCGGCTGACTGCAGTAGAAACACATGATAGTATTTAAAGTGTGGCAGTATGGCGCTGGCGCTGGCGCATGTCTAACACGGTGCCTGCTGCACAACACAATAGGATTCATGTTCATACAACACTTTCTCTGTCATGTCTATCCAATCTGGTGATGAGGCGGTCGGTTCCTACAAACCAGAAATCATCATTGAATGCGTTTAGCGAAAACGAATTTAAAACATAGTTCTGTTTGAAAGACCATAGAGTCAGAGTTACGTTTAGCGCTAAACCCATTTAGTGATTTGTGGTGCAAGTCGATGTTGATGTAGTGTAAAGAGTGAGAGGCAGATCATAAGTGAGACTGATTGGAAGCAAAACGTTAGTGCAGTTTAGTGTGACACACACACACACACACGCGTCACCTACACGTAGCGGCCGGCGCCTTCGGCTGGTGCGGGGCGTCCTACCGGCACAGAACAGAGCGTCAGGGAGGCGCCTGCACCGCACAGTGCACACAGTACAGTGAACCACGCGGATGTTGCCAGTGCGATATTATTTCAACGCACTTAGTGCCACACGAGTAATGCGGTGTAGCAACGCAATGACGACGCCACTACGTCATCGCAGCGTTTTAAAAACTTTAGATATCATAAACAATAATGTGGTACGCTGCGTCAACGCTCTCTCGATAACGCACCGTGCGGCACACTCGCGCAGGCGGCACTCACCCGCTGGATGCGCAGCTGCAGGTCCTTGACGCGCGGCTCGGCGTCGGCGTGCACGTCGTGTGCCGTGTGGTGGAACGTCCACCAGCCGAAAACGAACCCCAGCAGCGTCTCCACGAGCTCGAACTTCTTGCGCTCCTGCACGGCCTGCAGCTGGAACACGTACTCCAGCGACGCCTGGCAGAAGTCTCGCTCCGCCATGTCCATCGCCGCGTCCGCCTGTGCACACACACATAACCAGATTACGTAAGCGTCAGAGCTAACATAATAGTTTTAGCATCGACGAACGGCATATTGGCGACAAAAATGCTGTCTCTTCCTTCTCTACCAGCTTAACGGTTGATATCTAACCGTAGGAAGTGTCCGCATATTTTGACAGCAACTACGGAACCGTACATAGTGCGTGAGCCGCCACGCGCTTGGCCGGTTTTTATTTATTTATTTTAGTACATGGAGGACTTACCGCTAATAAAAACAAACAAAAAAGGAAACCATAGTCACCAGAAGCCCAATTACAAATCCTCACGTATAGACTTATAATAAAAAAATCCATGGTGTGAGCACAAAAACAGAAAATACACCGCTTTAATCAAAGTAAGAAGAATATGAATACTTGGTTTGCAATTATATGTCTAAAATAATAGAGGAAATAGTAAAATAATAAAAACAAATAATATAACCTACCGCTACTTGAAAAATTTGTAGCTTAAGCACCTTTTGGAATTCGAATTCACAGTAATTGTGAAAGGATCTAGATCATATTACTTGCATGTGTCATTGAAATTTGTGCTTGCGCGCACAATATAACTGTTGTGCCTATAATTCGAAGATGTATGAGGTACACATATGGGTGCATTAAAACGAAATGTTTTACTCGGCACGTTAAAATAACACATGTTGACAATGGCGCAATTACACTTGGTAGTTTGCCCGAATTCGATTGCCTATTGAAGTTCGGCAAACGAACAAAATATGTAAATGAACGAGTTCAAGTCAGTGAATAGTCCCGGGAAACCCCGGAAACGGAAGTTCCTCGAAATCTCGAAAATTAACGTCGCTTTAGGAACCGGGATTTTCTAAATGAGTCCCGGTACTTCACGTTAGAGATGGGCAAAATGTATCACTAAAAAGAAAAGATTAAAAAAGTATCTTTCGATCGCTGGGATATGTATCACTCTTTTATATCTTTATATCCTTATGTATCCGCGCACGACACGCAGTGACATTGCTCTGTGCTGCTCACTGCTCAGCGTGGCTTGCTTCGCTCAACTCAATCCAATGAACCAGTAAGAGATAGATAAGTACCTAAGCTGTTTGCACTTTGCTTGGTCGTTACATTACGTATCTCTCTGATTTATTGGACTGCTGTTTCAAACTCTCGAATCTACTGCTTGAAGCTTGAACTAACGAAAGAAGCAAACTGATTAACTGATATTTTGTTTAGTTTTGTAACCAGAACGCTAAAAGCACTTGATTTTGAGTGACTAAAATTTAGGCAAAGTACATGTGCAGTCAAAACCAGTATAATGAATTGTAAAGATACACTGACTGATACAGTGATACATTCGGATGTGAATGGACATAAAGAGTGATTGATGTAAACAGATTGATTCATATCTTTTTTATCTATCTTTCCTGAGTTACCCATCTCTACTTCACGGTTAAGATATTTCTTATTTTATTGCTTAAAGCTCGACCGCTTAAAACTACATATGCTACCAGTAGTACAGTAGACCTCAAAAGTGCAGTACCATGCTAAAGATTACATTGCTATGAACTGTGCGAGCGCGATACAGCAGTGTGTGTGCGTGTGCGTGTATGAGTGATGTCTCAACATTCTACACATAACACACACTAATGAACTGTCGTCACACTACGCGAAATAGCATTATATTTCTGTTGCATTTAGAATACACATCATAGTGGTGACCTGTTCTTACCATTGCATTGTTAAAATTCGCGTAGTATTAACATGGGTTGGTAGCTGTTTGGGCTGAGCATGGGTTCACGATCAATGAAGTCCAAGTTCGAATCCATGTTATTACAATGTGTGGCTGTTTTTTGTTTCTTTGAAACCTTAATTATATTTGTATTTTAAGCAGAAAATCGTTAGGTATTTATGTTTATTTATAATATAGTCATGCTTATTATTTATTTTTTATAAGAAGTTAAATATTAGATAGTTATTGTATTATTATTTAACCTCATTAGTTGATTTTTATTTCATGTTTTCGGTGTTGGAAGGTGGAAATAAAAAAATCATGCTGAATGATAACAAAAATGTTTATTCGTTTTATTTATTTATAAAATTAACAAACTTTTATGAGAATGTGACGTCACATTCCTATCTAGGCAAAAAAAAGTTCTCTTATCATCGTTCATAAGATTTTTTGTTGTATACCCACTTAGTCAATTCATAATAAGAATAACATAACACGGAAAGGATATTCTAATAACACAAATATAATTGTTGATAGAATAAGCGGGTGCTTATTATAGGTATCAGTATTCAGCAGAGTTAATTGAATACTAATATATGAGTTAGACTTTATGAACGTGTTTTTTTAATGTAACGTCACATTGAATGTATTGAGGTTATAGCTTAAGCGTTCATTTTCTTGACGAAAAGAATATTGAAACTAAACCCCAATTTAAGATCATTAAATTTAAAATTTATTTTTTAATTTTTTTTATTTTTATTTACGGTTATGTTAATATTACTAAATATTTAGTTACCCGGTCTACTTATTAAATTAAGTATTATTATTTTTTCGCCATAAATTAAGTCTTCCTTTTGGCAAGACTTGAAAGTCTTCTCGTCAGAAAATATAGTCACCTCCCAGTTAAAATGTAAATAATCTCGAGCAAAACGTAGTCTTTCCACCCTGTGTTTTTGTGTCAAAAATGGTTTTTAGCTGGCTTCCGATGATGTAAACCTTCAGCATGGAATGCATGGCGAACAGTCTGTAATGTAGTATCCAATTGCTCTGCAAACATTATAGTTGGAATGAAACCATTTGTTTCATATTCTTCCACCATAAAACGTCGCTGAGTCGGGTTAATAAGCGGCGGCCTTTCACTTCTTAGACGACTCTTCAGACTACCTTCTTCCTCAAACCTCTTTACTCAACGGCTAACAGAATTTCTAAAAAAAAAAACAAAATATGATTACACACTTGCAACTAGCAATTTATTTAATAATAGGAAAATCACACACCACAACTATCATCATAATAATTATAATTTTTTAAAATAACTTGCACATTTTAAGCCAGTTTCAGTTGAAATTTGAGAAATATTAAGCCCGTTTTTACGCAAAGTGACAATATTTGCCCTGTCATCAATACTAATATTAGCTTGCATCTTGAATAAAGACAATCAAACAATACGCTAATCGTAATAATAACACAAACGCTCGAAACAAAGTTCACTAACTAACAACGTCATAACTAACTACTTTGTTCAATCCAGAAGTTTATTTTGTTTCACATTCACCCTCATCTTTTTTGTTAATAATAAGTTCCAACTAATATTTAGAAAAACATATCTCATCGGGTCTAACGTATCATTTATAATTAAAACACAAAAAGTGTAATGTCACTTGGGTTTGAACGCAGACTATACTGTGCGAGACATTTTATCTATAGCGTTAACCGCTAAGCCAGATAGACACATAATTGTTTGTTTGAAATTAAATATCACTAACTTAATACTCCGTCGCGACATGACAGGCTTGTCACTAAGGCAAATGATCATTATATCGCACTCTTTCTGACTAGATAATTATGAAAGAGAGCGATATACGAGGTCGTGTATGTGTGCAAAATGTTTGTTATGGAAAAAGGTCGTAAGTGCGACTTGTTTTGATGCGATCGTTTTGTGAAACTGCAACTGCACTTATGGTCTCTACTGTACAAGAGCATGCAACTTAACTCAGGGTTATCAATATCGTTATTGAGGATTTTCAACAAGAATAAACAGTCAGCAATTTTACGTCGATCTACCAGCGGTAGCAGATGATACTTCTTACAGAGTCAAAGATAATCGGTTGACTGATATGGAATCTTTTGATGAAAGCAAAGATATTTTATGAAAAGATAGTTCAGAAGCTTTTTTGACAATTGCATCAATGTGTGTGTCAAAAACTAACTTACTAGATGGACGCCGAAACCACGAATAGTACTGCACTTGGGCAAGATCTGGCCCGCCAGAGTATAAGTAGTAGTTATAGAGTATAAGTAGTTTTTTAGAATTACTTTTTTTAAATTTCGATTATTACTTTTTATATTTTCAGCCTTTCAGTTCTGTGAAAGATTTCACAGACGATTCTTGATTTTTGCTCTTTTATTATGATACTAGCTTTTGCCCGCGGCTTCGTCCGCGTGGATCTCGAAAAATATCCAACGGCAACGTACCGAACAAACATAGTTACTTACCTTCATCCCCCCTTTTTTAACAGTAGAATGATCAAAAACGCTGTAACACGTATAAATTAATTTTCAATCGTCAGCCTAAACACAAAATTTGAAGATCCTATCTTCAAAACTGACGGACTTTCATATAAACTTTCATCGCCTATTTTAACCCTTTAGGGGTGGAATTCCCAAAAAATATTTCTTAGTGGATACTTACTCTTCACAAAGAACACACCCTTCAAGTTTCGTGTTTCTAGGACCAGCGGTTTGGGCTGTGTGTTGATATAACACCCAGTCAGTCACTTTACCATTTTATATAAGAAAAAAAGAAGATTAAGACAAATCGATTGACGTAAGGACAAAATCAACTCACGCGTTTTGTCTCTAGAGTGCACAAACGAACAAAGACAAACATACATATATGTATAGGCTGATAAACACATTACCCTCCTCCAGTTGGGTAAAAACGAAACTAGGTAAAGTGGGCCATTAAAATATTTTTTTTTTATCTTGTATAGTTCGACACCTAAATGTGCCTGTTAATAATTAAAATAAACGGTTCGTTGTCATTAGTATCAGTCTGATCTGTCAGGGCTCTAACCCTCAATACATGCAGGTGGGTTAATGACCGCTACACCTTCTCATTTAGCACCGAGTATAAGCTTGCACCACCACGGACCGGCTGCGAGTAGACAAGACGCACGCAGGAGGCAGCGGCCCCGACATTTATGACTTATGTTAATGAGTAACTCGTGGACACTGACGTGCCGCGAACTCGCGCGTTTCATCATAATATTAACAACTTATTAACGTTAACGTTAACTTATAACGGTTTCCGAACAACATCAGCTCGACTTGCGGTTTTTTACAAAACTTTATATAAAAAAATAATTTTAAGTTAAACTATACTGATTGCGACATACTACGAACGACCCTAGCAGGGAGGCTCTTATGCACTCGCTTCAGATGGAGCACCAGCGCCTACAGTGCGAGCAACAACGCGTGCCTGCGATCAGCAGCTCCCACACTAGGCGCTGCGTTGCATCGAGTGTAGCTGAGTGGTCACCGCCAGTCACTTGTACAGGTTGTACTCGATACGCACTCGAACGCCCAACGGTAGCTACTGCTGAGTGCAAGCACACCGGCACACGCTTAGAGTGAGCAAGTGACCCAGTACCTCTTGGAACACGGCCTCTGGTTTCTTGGTGGAGAGCGAGAGCGTGCGCTCCTGGCTCTGGCAGAACTTGGCAGTCTTCTTATCGAACTTCTTCTTCCCTTCCTGCAACATGCACAAGTCGTGTATAGTGACGTCACGCGAATCATACGCGCCACTCGTGCAGCCAACACAAGCGCTCGTGCTCGCGCCGCGGAACTGATCTTAGGATGGCGAGCTATACTTGGCGCACGATCTGTTGCAATTAGCGACGAGTAACTTGTGCACTACTAACATCAACATGTTCCTCCCATACCCATGAGATCGTCACCACACTTCCGTGCTGCAAGACCTTTCTTAATCTTTTACAATGAATGCTCCATAAGTAGATGCAATGGTTTTAATAATTGGCCTTCTAACTATTTTAAACGATTAGTCGAATAGAATAATGGATAGCCAAACTCAAATAAGATAACGATGTAAACTGTTTATTATGTCTAGTGAGCTCGCAAGCTCTACTGCTGATATGAGATTCTAGGTTCGATTTGTAGGACGGGCAAAGTGTTATTGGGTTTTTCCATCAGGAATTTCTCAGTAGCAGCCACGGAATCTGTATTTGTCCCAGGTTAATGGCAATACGCCCGCGCCCATACATGGATGTATGCCTAATCCTACGAGGATTGTAGGCGTGCGTGACGTTATGTTATGGATGTATATATAATTATGTTTTCTTTTTTAATGTGTTAAAAGGGAGAATAAAGAATGTGTTGGGAGTTGGCGCATGTGTAGTGGGTGGATTAAGGAACCGGTGGTTACCTTGACGGCGCCGATGTGCTCCTTGCGGAAGCGCTCCAGCGGCTGGATGATCTGCTCGTGCGCGCGCCCCAGCTGCAACACAACACACTTCAGTCGTACACTCACCAACACATAGCTAAATATTTTTATAGGAGTATGAAGAACACAGTCCATGCCCAACAGTTGTCAGGGTTTGCTAAGGAAAACTCTTCCTTTTTCACATAGATGGCGCTAAAGATACTACTTCTTGCACTATTCCGCTACATTTTTAAACTGAACCAGCCTCCCGAATCTTACCAAGCCGGCTTAACGGCTACGTGTTCGTGTACCTGTACAGGTGATTTTGTTTTTTTTTTTGTTTTCAAGCTAGATTGGAAACAATAACATTTAGCGTTTTCGTCTATGACCTGTAATTTACAACTTACTCTCACTGGGTAAAAAATAACCCTATAAAACTGACTTGTGAACCACGAATTACACCACATTGGCCAATAGGCATGTGGCTAACTCTATATCTGCTCAGGGGGTTCCGAAGCCATTGCATGACGTCAATATTGAATGTCATCCACTTGCAGCAGTGGACGTTGCTCAACCGTTTTATAAGAGGCTCGTTCATAGTCACAAGCGCCGCCCACAACGCGCGCGACCTAATTAGCGAAGCCCGATCAACGAGTTCATTACGTTTCGCACATTACAGTGCAGCTTGCGGATAAGCTGCTAATCTCCAAAATTCAATAAAGAAAGGAAGAAAAAGTATTTATTCAATACTTATATGGCACGGAACATGTTTAATAGTAAATAGTTTTTAAATACCTAGTAACTCATCTAAATGACGATGATGGCTGTGATATACCAATGGCTGTATTATTCAAACACGGATGCTGTACGAGATGCATGCTACGAGCAGGCGTTATTGTTGCGCTGGGCAACTGCACCATAAGGCCACGTGTGTGCTTGTAAACTGAATGTGACTTTCAGGAGTGAGCAAGCGGGGAGCGCGGATGTGCAGACGAGCTGGTGATGAAGGCACTGCTGTCTGTACACACGGTGCGAGCTCGGCGCGCGTGTCAGTCGGCTGCGCCTGAGTCAGCGTGCAGCGCGCACTCGCCGCATTTGTGCGCCGTCTATTGTCAATTGTCACCGACGCGACGACGACGCACCGAGTCACCGCATTCTATTAGCGCACGGTTATCTCCGCACCGGAACATATCGTGGCTGTTACCGCTTATGAGTGTACATCATCACCACACATGCATGTCATATCGTCCGTCATCTCATCAAAATATATAAAGTATGTAGTACCCAGATACAAAGGTACGTACTCCAGCTATAAAAACAAGTATAAAATAAACGATGGCGATGACAAATTACGAACAGCACTACATTAAACGCGAAAAACAGATCATAGCCGCGAGTAGGTGCTACCAGTAAGTGTTTATTGGGGTCATACATCCGAATTAAACTAATACAACCATATACCGATAAATAGCTCGCAGTTGAAGGGAGCCGTCGAGTGCAGGGGAGGAGGGGCGGGCGGTGCTGACGTGGTGACTCATGTCATGTGAGAGGCAGCATTCTTCGTAGCAATTTATCAGGAATTCGAATGGTATACAATGTGACCAATTACCTACATTATACTGTCTATGATTCCACATAATGATGTAATGCGTTTCTACAAGTACACTTAATTGGAAAAGCCAAAGAATTTGAGAATTTATAATAAGACGAACTCGTCGATCATGCGATCGTAAAAAGTTCTAGAAATATAAACTACTAGCTTTTGCACGCGTCTGCGCTCCCGTTATTTACGGAATTCAACCCACGGGAACGTTTCAAATGTAGCCTAAGTATAACATTCGGGGATAATATAGCTTCCCGTTAGTGAAAGAATTTTCGGAATCGGATCATTATTTCCGAAGATTACCCCCTACATACAAACAAATTTTACTTCTTTATAATATTAGTATAGACGAGTATAGAAGTATAGACTAGCCGGCCCGGATCAGAGAATTTGTGTGGGATTCTACAAATAAAAAACAAAAAGGATTTTGAAAAAAAAACGGACTTCCAAAACGAGAATAATAAAATCTAAAAAAAACTTTCGGGAGTCGGTGGAAAAAAGTTTATAGGGTTTTTTTTTTTTTTAATATTTTGTATGTTACGGTAAATGTGATAAATTTTAAATTATTAATAATCATCCATCATTATTAATAATTACCTCATGATTTCGTAAATTTGAATAAAAAAATTAAATTCATCACTTTTAGCAGTTGTTATTAATAATTCACTACGCTCGTCGGTAAAAGTAATAAAATAAGACTCAAAGTTATTTGACCAGTAGGTATTTATTTGTCATACTACAGTTATTGTGCTAACAAATAATATAACTAAAAGAAACTTACATGCAAATCGTTTATTCATAAGAACTAAGAGCGAGCGTAGCCAGCTCGGTACTTGCGGCGTTAGGTTACTTTAAACCCTGCAAACAAAAATAGGAGCCTCGCGCAGCGGGGCTACATCGACTACACCTTTTCTACAATCTAGTGGTTAAAAGCTTGTTTTAGTTTTTTTTGTGTCCTTAAATTATTTATTAATTGAATTATCACACTGATCGTATTAAACAACTAATTAACTCAAATTTGTATTTTCAAGTTGCCGTTTTAAACATTAAATTTGGCCATTCATGCCCACTTGCATGTATTCGCCCACTGTTTGTCGCCCACTTAGTATTCAGTATTTTTTACCTCTTTTCATTTACATTTTTTCGCTCATTTAAAAACTACTCAAATCGTAATAACAATAATTATTATTTAATTTTGCCAAAAAGACTTTTGTAGCACTTATAATTGCAGAAAACGCGCATTGTTCTGCATTTACAGCGTTTATTTATTACATTTATCGGTACTAAGGTTACTTTATTAATAATCACCGTGAAATGTCATTAATTTCTTACTTTTACCTCGACTTTCGGTAATTATTAATAATGATGGATTATTGTTAATAATTTTCAATTAATCACACTTACCGTAACATATAGACTATACGTATACAGGGTGAATTTTTCAAGTGGGCATGAATGGCCAAATCCGAAACTATGATGAATAGCGAGAAATAAGAGGAGATTCGAACCCAATTTTGATGAAAACTAAAACTGCATCAAATCATTAAATTTTTGAAAAATCCTAGCCAAGAATCGAAACCATTAATTTAAAAAACAAAAAAAAACACTTTTATTACACCATTCCATATTATCGCAAATATGTATAAAATTCCGGGAAGTAATGGCACGCCACAGATTTAAGGAAAAGGTTAATTTTATGTTTTTCATATTTCAAAATAATGCCTTTGATTGATGAAACCCGCAGCGCAGTCATCTCCCATCACAACATTATGTCCTAATTTCAAATCTTTAATAACTTTTCGCAGTTTAAGGCGAAAGTATAAAAGAAATTGTAAACAATTAAAATTAGAACTTACAAGTGAGTTAGCGATGATTTTGTTCGACGGTTCGATGGTTAAAGATTAAGATAATTTTATTTGTTAAAACATGCGTATACATACAAGTTAGGCATTTCAATCCAAATACATAATAGTCAGTAATAAACATTGACAAGTCAATAAAATAAATTAGTCATAAAATGTCATAATTAATTAATTAGCATAAGCATAATCAGCCTATAATGTTCCCACTGCTGGGACACGCGGTCTCCTCTCTATGAGAGGGAATGGGCAATAATCCATCACGCGGGCCCAGTGCGGGTTGGTAGATGTCACAGGTCTTCGAATTTTTGGTTCTAGGACATGCCGGTTTCCTCACCGTTTAAAAAAAAAGGATATAAAAAAGGATAAAAATAAAAAATTAAGGATTAATAAAATAAAAGAAAAATAAAAAGATGTCAAACAGTGTCATTCAAAAAGTCATTTATATTATAATAACACTTGTCTGGTAATAAATGTCGAATCTTTTTTGTAAACAAAACCGGCAATAAGCATTGGCGGTCAATACAGTCTTTGATGTATGCGAACACAGTTGATTATTTATTGTCACGACTGTTACGGGAAAATTGAATTGAATGGAATAGAAATTGATTTACCTTAACAAATACAGCAATTTTGAAAATATACAGAGATGGTAGAGTTAATCATTTGTGTTTTTTAAATAATGGCGGTCGACTTTATATTGAACATAGCACGAATGTATCTCTTTTGGGCTTTGAACGCTTTGTCTGTGAAATTCCACAAAAATATAATACCGAAGCGCAATAACGATGCTACTAGACCATGATATGGTGTTACTAAGGCATCTGTGTTTAGCTCTGGGGCAAGTATATATAAGGCGTACGCAGAGGAGCTCAGCCGTTGAGTTCGTTTCAGCTCAAGGTATTCGATGTGTGCCTTCCAGTTAAATTTAGAGTCAATAATAATCCTAGAAATTTTGTGGTGTCAACTTTATTAAGTACAGTGTTCTTTTAAATTGCGTTAAGGTCAAATACAGCCTGGGTCCGTTGCCTAAAATGCAAAATAGTAATTGTCTTATCTAGATTTATTTTTAGGTTGTTCCTACCACCTACCATGATATTATTGATGTCAAAGATTCCTTTATGTCAATTTCATCTATGTCATTATTTTTACATGCTATTGTGATAGTGCTGTCGTCATTGACCACTCAGTGGTCAATAACACTAGGCAGGTCATTGATGTATATTATGAATAATAAAGATCCGAATACGCTGCCTTGAGGAACACCGTATGTAGATATGCTTTCGCTTAATAATAAATTTCCTCTTTCTTTGTCTTAACAATAATTTTCTCAATTTGTGTGAATTGTTTTCTATTGGTAAGGTATGATTGAATAAGATTTAGTATGTTTGCCCTTAAGCTTCTAATTTCTGTAGCAAGATGCTATGGTCAAGATAGTCAAAAGCTTGCGTCATGTCGCAGTATATAGCACACACCGGGATTCTCCTGCCCGTATTCGTCATAACTGTATACAACATTATTTTTAGTATTTGCGAAACCTGAATATATACAACGTGTAACAGATTAAACGCAATACCTCAAACACCCCAATTAGAATATTAAATTATAAGTCTAAAACAACATCCGTAATTAAATAAATTTAAACCAAACCTAGTATTTTTTATAAAATAGTTATCCTTACTAAACGCAAAACGTATGTGCAACAACATCTCTGCACACACACTCATGCAATATTAGCGGCTGACGCGGCACGCACACTTGAGGCCAGCTGACCATTGCTGTAAGTATTAGATGTGCGTTAGTTCAATGAACGCATTTTACATACCTAAAATGTCACAGACTGATATTATGAATAACTTTTGATACTTCATTGAGTTTACCGTGTAATGATTGATCATTTTCTAGAAGTGAAATATTAACACGAATGTAAGACTTAAAACAACGACAACAACAACAAGAACAAGGGCGAAGCGCCCGGAAAGATTTGAATCATAATATTTACAGTGATAAGAATAAAATCGTATTGATAGAAAGAAGTAGGTACTTACAGAACTGGACTATTTACACTTTACACTTAGGTTATTAATTTGCACTATTTCTGCGATCCACTTTCATTAAAGTTTCAAAATGACCACCGCCTTGTTCTATGCACTTATTTGCACGCTTTCTTAAATTGTATTTCAATTTTGTAAGCATTTCATTATCACTTTTCACCGTCACAAATGCTTGTTCAATTTTTGTTTTTAGTTCCTCGACACTTGTAGATTGACTAACGTACACGAGAGATTTGGCTGTGCTGGTTGTACATGCCAACACGCGTGAAAGTACTCTCGTCGGTCCAAAGAATGTTCTGTTGCCAGTTCTCCAACAACCACCTACTGAATTCCAGTCGTGGCAAGTTGTCGGCCGGCGTTAGGTCTTGACACCGTCGAAGATAGAATGGGTGTTCACCATCAGCCCGCAACGTTCGCCACACGTACATGTGGCTGCAGTCGAACTGGGGTGCTGCTTCTCTCGAGCTGTCCTCTGGATGTTCGTCGAAATGGTCGAGAATACGCTCTTGCAGACGAGTAGTCCGCACATTCGTCCCTCTGTCCAAAGTCGCATTAGGAAGGAACGTCCCAGAGTCCCTCAGTCGCTGCGTTGCAGCCTGCATCGTCCTGTCGCTCATACTGCAGCCAAACCGGTCATTGAACTCTCGACAAGCTAACGCGACATTATCAAGACAGCGAGCCAGGGTCCTCACCATCTGCGTGTATTGTATGTTGGTATACCGGAAAGCCATCGCGCGCGGAAACAAAAATGTCACGGAAGTAAAAAAGAACAACTAAACTAGATCACTATACAACGCGTAACAGAATAAACGCAATTCCTGAAAGTAGTTGGTTCAGAATCGGCTTCTGAATCGATTTCCGTCATAAAAAAGGTGTTAAATTTTGACGGAAAAATCTTTTATATAACTTAAATTAGAAACACAGTATCATGACAAATTAATACAATCCTTAATTCAAGGAAATTGAAACCTTAACTCAGAGCAATAAGGGCTACTAAAACGCACGACATTATTTGTAGTTCGCTCATAGCTCGTAATACACACTCGTAAATAAGATCAATGCATTTTACATTAAAAGCAGTGTGCGTCAAATAAAGAGGTAATTTAAAGGAATTCCAACTTTATCTCCAATGAGTAAGGCTTATTTGAATGCACGACCAAACTTAGTTGGTCATCAGAGTAGCCCTACACAATAACAAACAATTTTTAGGCATTTTTACAAAATAAATTTATTTAATTAGTAGAAATTTAGAACTTATTGCAAAGAGTCGGCAACCTCTTTGACGTTTATGCGAAATGCCAACACACGCCGCCGCTACCGCCGAATAATGCACAAAATCTAGTCATTTGTCGGTGGTGATCTAGTGTAGATGTTTTTTATTTACTTTCGTGACATTTTTGTTTCCGCGCGCGTTGGCTTTCCGGTATACCAACATACAATACACGGAGATGGTGAGGACACTGGCTCGCAGTCTTGATAATGTCGCGTTAGCTTGTCGGGAGTTCAATGACCGTTTTGGCTGCAGTGTGAGCGCCAGGACGATGCTGGCTGCAACTCAGCGACTGAGGCATCTGGATGCGGAGTAAGGCAGTCGTTGGATAGGTCACGGAGGACCTGTGCCGTTGCCTCCCAGATCACCTGTCTTAACACCATTAGACTATTATTTGTGGGGTCGCATAAAATCGCTCGTGTACGTCAGTCAATCTATGAGTGTCGAGGCTCTAAAAAAAATTGAACAAGCATTTGTGACGGTGAAAAGTGATACTGAAGTGCTTACAAAATTGAAATACAATATAAGAAAGCGTGCAAATAAGTGCATAGAACAAGGCGGTGGTCATTTTGAAACTTTAATGAAAGTGGATCGCAGAAATAGTGCAAATTAATAAGCTAAATGTAAAGTGTAAATAGTCTAGTTCTGTAAGTACCTACCTACTTCTACCTATCAATACTACTGTATTCTTATCACTGTAAATATTATGATTCAAATCTTACCGATCTTTTAAACACGCCGTCTTTGAATATTTTTGTAGTACAAACAATAAACTGTACCTAAACACAACTTATCAGAGAGATCGAGGGATCCGCGGGGGTGCAATCTCGAAAGATAAAGTCGTTGTTTTAAATGCATCCCCGTTACTAAGCCTAAAGTCTTAGATTCGTGTTGATAATTTCACTTACTAGAAAATTTCGTTCATTGAACTAACGCATATCTAATGCCTACAGCTATGGTCAGCTGGCGGGCGCACGAGTGTGCGTGTCGCGTCGGCCGCTAACATTGCATGAGTGTGTGTGCGATGCACATACGTTTTGCGTTTATTAAGGATAACTATTTTATAAAAATGACTAGGTTTGGTTTAAATTTATTTAATTACGGATGTTGTTTAAGACTTATAATTTAATATTCTAATTGGGGTGTCTGAGGTATTGCACTTAATCTGTTACACGTTGTATAAGCTTGTTCTGTCACACTTGTAACAGAACAAGCTTATAACTTTGTGATTTTTCATGATACAGTTTTGAAATTTTGTACACAGATTGTTTACATAAAAATACTAGACACGTGTTTCAGGTTTCGCATATACACCGAGAAATTTTAATGGTTGTTTTCCCGCGGCAGAACAACTTGCCATAAGGAGTACTTTCGAAACAGAGTAAAAGTAAAAAAATAAAGATGATTTTATTTTAAAATAATGAAAAAATATTCGTCAACACGAAAACGTGAGAAACGATAGTAACACTAGACGTAACTTGTAGGCACTACTCGAATCACACGATCCAGCCGGACAAAGGTAACAGCGATGCATACATGTTCAAAGCAAAATAAGTTCTCGCGCTTGGTGATACGGCATAAACTAGTTTGCACGCAACAATACAACACAGCCGCAAAGCCGACAAAGTAAAGCCGAATTTATAAATGTTCAAAGCAAAATAAGTTCTCGCATGTAGTAATACGGCATAAAATAGCCTGCGCGCAAAATCACAAACGAAATCGCGCGCCAGCTCGCTATTGTGTCATTGTGGCGGCGCACTTAGTTTTCCCGCGAATATCGTACGCGCAGCACGCGTTATCTGTGCAATGGATCGACATTACAGTTATTGCAATTTGGAGTACGTTTCTATGGTGCAACTGTATGCAAGGGCTGATTAAGACTCTCATGCTGCCCAGCGACTTTACAAGGAGCCGCAACACTTGGAGTCGCTCCGTCTTCGCGGGGTTCTGAACCCTCAAGTCCCATCGGCTCAGATGATCGTAGCAGCGACACAGCGGCTACTTGACCATGGGCAGTTCCAGACACCAGCTCATGCACAGGGCAAAGGTCGATCAGCCGTTATGTTGCCACAGCTCGACGAGGAGATCATCGAGTACTTCGAACGAGATCCTCGTCGAAGTACGCGTAAGGCTGCGGCTAGGTTTGGCGTAAGCCAATATTACGTCTGGAAACTGCTCAACTCTGAAGGACTGCATCCTTACCATTTTCGCAGAGTTTATGCTCTCCACGAAAACGACGCGCATAACAGAATTGTTTTTTATCAGTGATCGACAGTCACAATACGAACATTTTGTGGACGGATGAAGCAAATTTTACGCGAGTTGGACTCTTCAACCAGCGTAACGAACATT
The DNA here is from genome assembly GCA_910589295.1 of Noctua janthe. NCBI lineage: Eukaryota > Metazoa > Arthropoda > Insecta > Lepidoptera > Noctuidae > Noctua > Noctua janthe. The sequence continues at coordinate 181,048 of OU342567.1, forward strand.
TTTGGGCTTTGAATAACCCACATGTTATTCGCGAGTGTGCGCATCAAGTGCGTTTTAGTGTTAATGTGTGGGCTGGCATAATAAATGGCCACCTCATTGGACCGCATTTTGTGACAGGACACTTAACAGGTGGAACCTGGAAATGTTACGCAACGTTATCCCGGACTTATTGGACGACGTTCCGCTAGCGGCGCCCGTGGACAATCTGTACTATCAGCGTGACAGGTGCCCGGCTCATTATCACCGCGCCGTGCGAGACCACGTGCACTCGGTGTTTCCCCAGCGCTGAGAATCGGACGCGGCGGGCCAGTGGCTTGGCCAGCAAGAAGCCCGGACCTAACTCTGTTAGACTTTTACTTGTGGTCTGACCTCAAGCGCCTGGTGTATCGTGAGGAACACGAAACTCGCGACGCATTAATAACTGCGATAGTAGACGATTTCGATATGGTAAGAAGTGACAGAGACACCTTATCAAAATTGAAAGACAATCAATTAAAACGTGCTCGATTGTGTATTCAACGCAGTGGCTTGCACTTCGAACTACTCCGTTACCGGGTAATGTAAGTACCTACTCGTTCTTTTGTAAATACTGAATATTTATTTATTTATTTAGAAGTAATTATAACTAGAAGACGGGATATTTACCATGTTTATTGTTTTCTTTGAGTTCCCGATAATATATAAATAGGGGTCCGTACTGACGGTTCTCTAAGCCACTCAGTCTGTAGGAAATTGACTCACACGGATCGATATCTACACGCTGATTCTCACCACCATCCCAGATAGCTGTACTCTGTAGTGACTTCACTCACCAACCGCGCTGATCTATGCGACGAGGAACATTTGCGTGCTGAGCTAACAAATGTGCAGAGGGTCCTACTGAGAAACGGATATACAGGGAAACCCGCGCAACCTAAACCAAACCCTGGTTGTAAGCACCGGTAGTGCGAGGTTGAGAGGCAGCCGGCATTTTTGACATACGTGAGGGGAGTGACAGATAAGGTTGCCAACATTCTTCGGAAATACGCCGTAAAGACTATCTTCACTCCTTTCAAAAAAGTGTCTCAGATGCTGCGTTCGCCGAAGGATAATTTTCCACTGGAAAAGCCCGGTTTTTACAAAGTGGACTGCAGTTGTGGTAAGTCTTATATCGGTCAGACGAAACGTACGGTGGCTTGTCGAATATCGGAACATATCAGGGCGGTGAAGACCAACGACACCCAAAAATCAGCCATAGCTCAACATCTCCTGGAATCAGGATCGAACCACTGGATTGAGTTACATAACCCTCAGGTCATCTCGACAGAACGCCACTATATCCCTAGACTCGTTAGAGAAGCTATTGAGATCACCAAATATAAGAACTTTAATCGGGAGGATGGGTTTCAACTGTCGAAAGCCTGGAAACCAGTGGTCCAGTTGTGTAAAAAGCGGAATAGTGCCGAAAAAAGTTCGCGAGCAGACACAGTGAGTTTCGTGTGTCGGGAACAGAATCGAGTTGTGAGTGACAGTGGTAGCGGTACTGAGTGCAAAAAACGAACAAGAAAGAGGGTAGACCGATTTGTCTGCTCATAAACACCCACCCGCAATAACTTCAGTTTATCCGTGATCATGGTGCTTGCAACAGCGCCGAAATATCGGGAACTCAAAGAAAACAATAAACATGGTAAATATCCCGTCTTCTAGTTATAATAATTTTAGTGACCATGAAAGTTTAAAATCTTATATTTAGAAGTAGTTTAGATACTTAAAATAATTGTAATTAAGTTGATTCAAATTTTAATAATACTTTGTTAGGTTTCTAATTCAGAAAATTATTTTTCTTAGATAATAAACTTGTTTTTGTTTAATTTCTTGTTCAGTAAATTGCAACTAAAAAAGTATTTTTGCCGGTCCTAAGCCCGTAAAAGTATGAAGGGAAAATCTGAACAACTTGTTCGGTGAAGCTTATTATTATTATGTTTCATTAACACAAGTTATCAGCTGATTGAAAAGCACGAGGGACAACGGCCGCGCGGCCGTTCGGTGCCCGGCTTGCGTCGAGCGTAGGTATCGGAAAGTATTACTATTGGTTCGTGGTCACTTTCGAGTTTTGTTTATCACAATGGTAAATCTGCCATAGTTTGTTTCTAATATTTTATTTGTTTATAAAACGATTTTGTTACCGAGACAAAACCATTTCGCTGCTGGAAAACAACCATTAAAATTTCTCGGTGTATATTAAAACTAATGATGTATAAAAAGTCATAAATGACCAAACTGGTTGACATGTTTTGCCTGAACCCCTTTTGGTCTTAGCTAAAGATATTTTTCTTTTAGAGGTATGAGTACAATTTATTATTATTAATTTAAACTTCATGTACAATAGTGGTACATAGGCGGACTTAATGCCACAAGGCATTCTCTACCAGTCAACCTTTGGGTTAAATAAGAAAACATTGTGATAGGGTACAAAATAAATATATAAAAATAACTTCTTGCTATCGAAAATCTACAATTCTTTATAAACGTATTTTCCAAAAAAATAGGACATTATTGGAATTAAGGTAATTGATCTATAGTTAGCCATGTGTTCCTTATTGTTCTTTTTAATAATGGTTTCTCTCTTGTAACTTTTAGGGCATCCGGATATGTACACCTGAGCTGATGCACAGATTTATTAGGTAGCTTAAGTGGATACAGATGGTTTTAGAAATATAATTTACAATCTTTGTAGAAATACCATCACAACTTGTACTATTTGTGGCATTTAAAGATCTTATCATCTTTAATATGTCTGCAGGTATACTGGGTGCAACAAAAATTGAATCTTTCCGTTTTATAATATTCGTTGTGACTTTGCATCCCGAACTTTGACTTGGTTGAATTTTATCTACGAAAAAATTGTTAAACGCGTTGGCTATTTCTAGAGGGTCATTCACTATTTTGTCATCGACATTTATACAGGGTGTTAGTGTAATCACTGTTATCCTTGAAACCAGTGGTTTGGTTTCACTTTTAACGGTTCTTACCCTTACACCCTGTATATTTCTAAGATTACTACGAACTTTTTGCATACTGTTACGTATTTTATCAAAAACTAGCTGTTTTCGGCATGCGTTGCAATGCACTCCTACTACGTACCACCTACCTACTATCTACCTACTACCTACCACCTACCTACCTACTACCTACCTACTACCTAACTACTACCTACCTACTACCTACCTACTACCTACGTACTACCTACCTACTACCTACCTACCTACTACCTACCTACCTACTTACTACCTACCTACCTACTTCTTTGAGTATTTTTCGCTATTCCTCTTAGTTTTGGATTTGGCCATCCACGCCCAAAATTCACCCTGTATGTATAGGAAAACATTAGAGGAAGCCACATGTTCAATTCCAGTAGTATTTGAAATATCGCCTTCTGTGTATTTGTTCTCAACTAGTGCGAAAGCGAGGCGCGAGGGGTGAATCATTCAGTAAGAAATGTCGTACGTGCTCGCTACAGTCACACTTGCCGCTCCCCTACGAGCTACTTGAGCAAGCAGGATCCAAACACGGACGTCGGCCACACTAAATACAGAATGCCTCAGTTTCTAAAACAAACGGTATCTTTCTAATTAACATACTTATTAAAGTGGCTCTGTACTCAAAACAAGAACTTCGATATTCAAAACCGAGAGCAAAAATACAGGTTAAATAAGAACATAAAACCGATATGAACACATCAAGTCATCGAAAGCAGTTTCACTTTCGACTGCGCTTGCTCGAGTGTTCGCGACCGGGCGACCACGCGCCTCCGCCGCGATAGCGGGCTAGATTCGATTAACACCATTCATCTACGTTCAAATATAATTAAACTAAAGGAGAGCTATAAACGCGCCTCCCGCTAAAGCTCCAACAAGCTTCTGTACGACGAGACCAGACATCACATCTCGCTTCCCGCGTTTAGCCAGCTATTTGAACTGGACAACTATTGGAAAGCCAAAGACATCTCGCAGCTGATAAAGATGTGAGTGGGCAAATACGCGCCGCAACGTCCTGGCTGGTGCTCGTCACGGGCAGGTCGCGCGTCGGCGGCCCGGCGTGACGTCGCGTCCGGGGGCGCACACAACGTTACGTCGCTCCGGTAATGCTGCGCTAATTATGTCAATGCCCTCATTAGCATGCATCCCGCCGCCCGGCGCCCGCGTTGAGCGACCAGCGAACGTGATCGTTGGCTAACGGCATCGAAAGTGATTCCTGAAGGTCGGCGCGTGTTTACCAACAAGCTCCCGCTCCCGCTCCCCGCGACCCACCACACATACGTGTCGACGACTCGACGCGTACCACAGAGCACTACGTAGTCGTACACGTACACTCACTAGTTTTCCTTGACATTGAACGGACGGAGTCGATCAAAAGTAGCGTTAATGGCTCAAATATATCTTCCGCTGTCCGTTGATCTTAGAAACTCGTTCACGATCTACACGAAGGCCACACGAGCGTAACCGCACAGAGACGCTACGAGATTTTTTACACATCTTACAAAGATTGTTTATATGAGATTTAATAATTTACAAGTATGCAAGGGTGAGGCAGATTGATTGTCGAGCTCACTGAGAAGCGCTTGGGCGAGCTGAAGAAACCTGTCCGCCACATGCTCAAGGCTCTGTGCTAAAGTTAGCTGTGGCCGCATGGATGTGGAATGTGTGGATCGATTGTTCTGGTGATAATCGTCACAGCAACTGGCATTAGGTATAGTCACTGCCGGCATCTCGGTTTCCCGATCATTATAATCTGGATCTCTTCAAAGTTCGAGTGATTCGATTTCTTCTAGGCAAGCGTGCTCCACCCTAGGCCGCATCATCGCTTCAAATCAAGTGAGTTGCGGCCGTAAATGCCAATTTAGCAACAAAAACTCTAGACCTATACCTGAGGAAGCCTTCGGTAGGCAACTAGATATACAGAAAGCGGCAATCTCGAGGAGGTGTTTGTTTGTTATGTAAAACATAATCTTGGTCCACTCAGAACCGATTTTATGTTACTTTAAAAAGAGTAGGTTATAATAGTTATTAATTATCATGTATTAAATAAAAGTATAATAAGTACCAGAATGTGGTTTTATACTAATTTAGTAAATATCTAATGACGATCTAACATCTAACTCTTTAATTAATTAATGAGCTCAAATCTAGACCAGTCGACGTATTGTTGTCCTTGTAGCAGAAAACTGGGCTGCCAAAATACGATACGTGTCATCAGGAAAAGACAGCACAGAGCAAAATGTACATGATAATTATGTGTGCGTGAGTATTGGTACTGACCATGCGGTCCCGCTCGTCCTCGATGGTACGGATGAGCGTGGCGAAGTGGTGCAGCGAGCGACTGATGACGCGCTCGTCCTCCGTCATGGAGGCGCCGATGCACGCGAACTCGAACTGCTCCATGCTGGTCGCCAGCGCCTGCTGCGCCGCGCCCAGTCCTGCACAGAACATAGGCGTCAGTCGCATCGTAGCGCCACGAATCACTTTTGACTATTTCACACCCATGCTAAACTAACACCCATGAAAGCCTCCATGTTAAACTTAAATATACGAACTCTGCCCCCTACAACATTACTGACGCTCGTATGTATGCGCATTGCGCAGGTGAGACGTCTCGGGTACCTAGGTGCTACACTTACCAGTCGGTGTCGGCAGGAGCTGTGAGCTCCGTAATCTCGGTTGAGAACATTGGTGTCTTGAGTTGTAAGGAATACTCTTAATAAAAATCAGCTTCGATATGGTGAACAAATACGCCAATCGCCAAACTGTTGTGGGAACAATACTTTGGGCGAATGGCGGATTTGGCAGCTTGGACGAGCGAGGAGCACAGAAACATAACTTTTGTCAATTGATCCAGTTATGCAGGGTGATTGGTAATTGGGTGTATTTTGGAGCATTCATTGAAATTGGTCAAATTAGAAATAATTTACATAGAAAACCCCAAAATTTAGGGTCCAAACTGGGCTGTTTTGAAGAACTTATTAAGTTTCTTGGAAATAGTCGTTAGACCAAAAACTTCTAATTAAGAGAGACCTTCTCCAGAACTGAGGTTATACTATTCTGATAACTCCTGAAGAATGAATACCAATTTATCAAAAAATACTCATAGCTTGAAAAATTAAGCACCGCAAGGTCAGCTAAGGTCTGTTTTAAAAAAATCGTGATCTTGTAGGGAAGTTTGTAGTGAACAACTTCCCTACAAGATCACGATTTTTTGACTAAAGGTGGCGAAGATTTAGTCATCTAATGGTGCAGTCGGTGCGTCGGGCAGTAGCTGTGAGCAGAGAAATAATAGCCTTAATCAAGCTGTTTGGCGAGGGGAACAATTATGTCAATCGACAGAATGACAAACACTACGGAGGCTATACGTGGCGCAGTCCGGCTAGCAGGCGCGCTCATGTTATGTGAATGTGATCATATACATTACACATTGCAAGGTCACTTTTTGTGTCGCGCTCATTGTATAAGCGTGTAAACACAACTCGCGGGCCGAGCTGTGACTCATCCAGCGATCACCGTTTCTTGTACATGTGACAATACCTGAAGTTGTACTTTCCCAGAAATGAAAATATTAAGAAATCCACATAAGCTGATTACGTAAGTATATTAATGTTAATTACGTTGCGACTGGTTATCGTGAGCCGCTCGCCGCGGGCCGCGGGCCACGGCGTGCGTGTGCTACGCCCGCCCGCTCAAGGACGAGATTAAGAACGCGCAGATACTGCAGATAATGAGTGTAAGTTGTCTAATATCTCGATGCGAGTCGATAGCGGCGATTACTCACTATCGGCCCCATCTTATCGAGCGCGATACCCAACTACCCATGCGGGACACAGTCGCATGCTCAAACGGGCATTTGGTCAATGGAGCTCGGCTGCAGTCCCGTAGACAAGCCACGCGAGCGAGCGTCGAGCGCATCATACAGGCTCGGCGGCTCGGCTCAGTAGAAGGCGGCAAATAAAGCTCCTCTGACATTGGGAGACTGCACGTGGGCGAGGTTGATAAGGTGCTGGCAGCGCGCCTGACTCACGCCATTGTATCCACTGTCACACTGTCCGACTGATGCAGACACTGCGCGATGCCGTGCGCTCACATAATATATTTACTGAACGATAATATTACAAAATTTCTTTGATAACTTCTTCATTACAATAATTTCTGTATTTGCTAGCTTTATTCTAGAATCCCGCAATAAACATTTAGGTGCATCTTTTTGTGTTGCACCAACCGCAAGTCAATTAGGACAAAGGTAGGAAGATGAAAATGGAGAGAAAGCTGTTCAACAGTAGCAGCAGAGTGAAATATATGCTAAAGTGAGAACTTGTTAAACAACAATTGTTTTACAGTTAATGTTTTATCAAATTACTTTCTGAGGCTGAGCTGTACTGCTGTCCTAATGTGCAACATTTGATTCAACTAGTTCAGCTCTTTACCTGCATATCCAATTGCATACTGCTCTTTATCACATCGTCACACAGTCAAAAGCAAGAGATAGTTCTGATAGCAAACACTGAAACACTTGAGTAGAACTTGAACAATGTTAACTTATGGAAGTGGATACTAATGAGAGTAGAGAGCATGGTATGTCACTACATGAATATGTATAACAATGACAGATGTGTGCAGTTACAGATATCACGCATGTGAGCTGTGAGTAGTCAGACTAATGAACAAAGTCATTAACCCACATACGGTGACATGGACATAAATCACTGCAGCCCGTGGAATGGCCAAGTGTGAAGGCCGGCACGCCTCACGCATTACACTACATGCACCCTTGACCACATAATACTAACAGCTTGAAGAGAGGATAGATATCCAAGTATGTCAAGATTAAGGAAAAACTATTAAGCTGTTACAATGATAACAATACCTGGTAGTAGCACAGGTGTATATACATTATGTGAGCCAGAGCACAACCAAATAGTACATGAACAATTTAGCATCTCAAAGTTTGTCTCAAACTTTACATATAAACAGCTGGTTTACTTAGTGACACACATGATGCACTTGCTTGTGTGCATCGTGTCACAAACTGCACACTAAGGACTGATTAGCTGTTATCAGCTACAGACAATTGAGTGCATACAATAAGAGAACAAGGTGCAGCACCCAGCACTTGCCACACTAAATATAGAGCCCCGTGAAAAGCATTCAAACTTTATGCTATTAGTAACCCAACAATATATTTCATCCTTGTTGAAATCCTATTAACCAATGGCATGGCAAAGATGATTGTATGCTTGCCGTGCGATGCCAGAGGGACAGCGCGCGTATGTTTACTAAGACTTCACAGAGCTGATAGTGATACTACTCGCGCACACAACGGGAGATACACTTACTCTTGGCGGCCTGCACTACATCCTTGACCTCTTTGATGAGCCGCTTGATCTGCTGGCTGGTGCGCTCCAATTCCTTTTCGTGCCTCTGCAGGTTCTCCCGGAACTGAGGACTGTCCGCGAGGCACTCGGTGAACTCGAGCGGCTGCAGGCCCACGCCCATCGTCACCCACTCGCGCTCGCGCTTCGCTCACTCACGGTCACAACACCATGCACTTTCACCGAGCGCGCTCCGGTGTCAGCATCACGACCAACCGCCCCGCACTTGCCACTACTGGACGGACTCACTTGCGATCAGAGAGAATTGACCACTAGCCACTACTATCTAACACTACACTATTGAGCAAAACGAATAAAAACGACGATTTTAGTCTCTGAGACTGACGATTGATGCGTAGCTGTCAAATTGTCAGACTAAACTGTAATGTTGCCCATTTAAAAAACTTTGAAAGTTATTTTTTCCGATACATTGAAAGAAAGAGATTTTAACATTTTTAATGTTACCATTTTTAATGTTGTCAAAATAATAACGAAGAGAAAGTTACAGTGCTCCACGCGCGATGCTCATGTCCGCCAAGAACCATCAAAACGTTAATGTGTTCGCTACATTCAATATTTTAAAAATCTTTTTGTATTATTGCAGCTCTGCATAATCTGTATTGCATCGTATGTTGACCATTGTTAACTGATTACTTTATTGGAATTTAGATTGGATAACATCGCGTTTTCATTGAATAAACAAACCATCCATGGAGATCCTTTCTGAAGTCTGTGTTTTTCAATAGAATTATTAATCAATCAGTCGTAATTTTTCAAATTTATGGTTATTTCAGAGTATCGTGATTTATTACTACCTGTTAACAACCTTTTTAGATGGCAACACACTTGTCATATGCTTGCGTTTCTTTAGACTTCTGTACACCACTTTTTTTAACAAAGTTTTCAGAACATTGTTAAAGTGGTTGCACAGATTCCCTGACTGATGGAGTAGGTAGAGGTATATTATATAGTCCACTCACATTTCGCTAATTATGTATATCCGAGTTAATCGGAGTGAAATATAGCGGTATAGGCTGTTGGCATCGAAGTTATTACATACACATACACGTGCTGTTGGTGGACAACTTTCGTAGTAGGTAATTTCGTCATTATTAAAAAACACGAACACACGCACACCGGAATTTTGCATTATAAATAAAGATATTATATACTTAGCACCAAGCTCTTTAACAGTATTCTACGGTCCGTTAGTTTCCCTAAATATTTTTGTCACTCAAACATCAATCTGCTGCACAAAATGGGTGATAAGTCCGACATTAATAATTACAGGCCCATTAGTCTCATATCACACATGTATAAAACTTTCATAAAAATCGTATATCCGGTGAATTAGATAAACATCAACCTCCGGCGCGAGCCTGAACAATCAGCCTTCCGCCTTGGCCTTTCTACAACAAGCCTCCTTTACACAGTCAACCAAATAATACAAAAATACAAACTCCCACTACACCTAGCTTTTGTTGACTACTCCAAAGCCTTCGACAGCTTTACACATACAGCAATTTTTAACACTTTAAGCAACCAAAACATCGATCACACTTACATACATCTACTAGGCAACATATAGAGAAAAGGTACAGCCGCAATAAAATTACAAACCACGGGTCCAAAATTCAAATTAGAGAAAAGAGTCAAACAGGGCGACCAGCTATCTCCTAAACTGTTCACCAGTACCCTCGAAGAAATCTTCAGGAAGTAGCAGCCGATTGGTGGGAAAGAGGCATTGTTCTCGGCAAGACAGTCAAATCTACGTTTCGCCGACGAAATTGTTCTCTTTGCGTCCTCACCCACAGCACTTCAGCTTATGCTTCAAGATCTAACTGATGCAAGCCTTGAGGTTGAACTGGAAATGAATATGTCGAAGACCAAAGTTATGTGAAATGAAAGCCATAAAATAATAAAAGTAGACGGGGAGACATTATATGTCCGTACTTGGGCCATGCCTGTACTTGGGCCAAGTAGTCTCTTTCCAGGCGAGGCAAGACAAGAAAAGTCGCAAGACGAACAGAAAACGCCTGGACGAGCTACCCACGCCTGGAAGAGCTACGCTCCCCGTTTTAAAATATGGTGCACAGTTCGTCGTTCAGACTTGGTCTTTGTCTAACATCCAGAAGTCCAAACTCAAGGTTTGCCAACGAGTAATGGAGCGCAGTATACTAGGTGTTAAACTAACGTATCGTGTTCGAAACATAATACTGCGCTCCAAAATAAATATAGCTGTCGTGATATAGCTACCCAACTCAAATGGGACTGGGCAGGTCATGACTGCCGCATGCCGGACAAACTGTGGGCCAAACTAGCAGGAAACTGGTGCCCTGACACAATGAGGCGGGGGTCGCGGCAGGCCCCGAAGGAGATGGCGGGACGAACTGGACAAGTTCCGTCCGAATTGGAAGGACGACGCGCGGGTTCGCGAGAAGTGGAAGGAGTGGAGGGAGGCTTTCGCCAAGGAGTGGGACAGAGCAGGCTAGGAAAACAAAAATTATAATACTTATGCGAAAATAATTACATTACACTAATATTACAATGAGCAAAGATTTGTATTTTAATATGTTTGTAATGAATAAACTCAAAAACTACTGAACCGATTTCAAAAATTCTTTCACCGTTAGAATGCTACATTATCCCTGAGTAACATAGGTTATATTTATTATCGCAAAAAAAAAATGGCCACCCGTGCGAAGCCGGTTCGTTCCCACTAGTATTAAATAAGCCTAACGGCTTGACCGATTTGATTGTGAACTCACCACCTCGTAGCTTTCTCAAATTCAATCGTTTGAAAGATAGGACACTTCCAAAGAGGTAAAATGTGTGTGTGTGTCCCTCTAATTTCTAAAGGGGAGAAAAATTCTGAAAAAATTTATTGTAGAATGTAAAAAAAACTTTCAAAGAAAATTGGTTTGAATAAGATTTGATGTTTAGTTTTTGAGATATGGGAGTTTTTCATGAAACTGCAGCAGTAACTGTTTTTCATTAACATACTATGAAAAACAAATTTAGGTTTGATGTTGAATATAATACAATACAACACAATGAATGAGTCTCAATTTATTTTTTATTATGTTGTTTGGTGCTACGGAAACGGAACGCTGTGTGCGTGTGAGTACGACTCGCACTTTGTCGGGGTTTTTTTATGTATTTTCACCGATTACTCGAAGACGCCTGAACCGATTTGGAAAATTAAAGTCCCAAGTTGGTCCACTAGAAATATTGTCATGATCTGATCATGGACTTCGGAGATATGGAACGGAACTCTTCTTTAATAGACAGCAAATCTATCGTGATCGCTGCAATCGCTTTATGTTTATTGTTTATACAAGGTGATAACATGACATCACGCCTGTATGCTCTGAGGGGGTATGTGTACGGAGCTTCTCAAAGAGGAGAATAGGAAGCTCCGAGCAGACCTGGCCAGTCTGCGCGACTCCGGCTCTCGCGAGGCGCCCCAAAACGGGGGCCAGAAGCGTCCAAGCCAGCCGGTGCCGGTGGAGAACCAGGTTCTGAATCTGGTTCGGCAGGAGCTGGCTGCCTTCCAGGAGCGGTTCTCCGTCCTGGAGGGCATTGTCCTGCGTCCCCCCCTGGCGGTAAACAAGGCGCCCCCGGGCCCGAGGGCGGCCTCATCTGCGTCTGCTGCGGCCTCCGCACCGGGGCCGTTCAGCCAGCCCTCCGGCAGGGTTATGTCGGCCCCCGAAAAGCCGGCCCCGACGAAACCGGTTCCGGTTAGGAAGGCGGCGGCCCTGAAACAGGGCAAGGCGGCGAATATGCCAGCGCCAGCCGCGAGACAGCCTTCCGCGGCCGAGACCGGGTGGCAGGTGGCCGGAGAACGTGAGAGGGAAAGAACCTCACGTCCCAGCCGCCGCGGGAGACGCCCTGGGCGTCGGGGGTCACGTGGTGGCTCCCGGCCACCGTAGGCGCGGGCCTGTGGACGGCGAGTTATGGGCTAGCTCGCCGTCCGGCCGTCTTATGACGACAGGCCGTGTCGACGGCGCGTTCGTGTTCCACGCGCGCCTCAAAGAGATGTCAGCAACCGAGTAGGGGTCCGCATGGGCCGATGCCTGCCAGGGCTGCGGGACTGTTCGAAAGAGATACCGTGGCCCTGGAACACAAAGGGCAAAGAAGGAACATGGATGGGTTTTAGTCAGTACAAGTCTGACACTCCCTTCCGCTCCGCCCAGAGTGGGGGGGGTCATTTGATGATTTCCAATCCGAAAAAAAAAAAAAAAAAAAGGAGGTATGTGTACACTGTACAGTATATCCACATTTCGACAGTTAGGTCTGTTAAGTTCCATTTTATTAGGGATAAGCCTATTACCATGAAATTTATTGTTAAAAATGTAATATAACTGCATAGCAAATATTTGTATAGGATATTACAACTAAAAAAATGGATAAAAATTAAAAACTTAAAAAAAATTAAACCTGACTTCAAAAACACAAAAAATTAAAAAATTACTTTTGTTTGTTTGGATTCGTTGTTTTGTCACCGAGTTCTGAAGCTAAAGTTATTTTCATTTTTTTGTGTTTTTGAAGTCGGTTTTATTTTTTGCAAAAGTTTTTTTATTGGTTTTTTTTTTAGGAGGAAAGGAGGTGTCTGATGAGATGACGAGTAATAGAGAAGTATGTAATGTAAGAGCTGTGCAGGAGACTACATACTGGTCTAACACAATTTGAGTTCATCGACACGTAAAGAAGTAACGAAAAGAACGGAAGTATGTCTTCCATGCGGCGCCGACCCTAAATAAATTGGGATAATGGCAGGAGAATGAATGATGATGATACCCTAAACAGCCTTGCGTTTGGTCGCAACTCGCCTATTCGTGTTATTTGTTTTTGAAAGAGAAAAAAAATCGTTATGATTCATCATCATTCGGCTGCCCTTATCCCAATTTATTTAGGGTCTTTTCCATACTTTTCTATTACTCATCTCAGCAGCCACCTCCTTTCTAGCCATATCATCCTTCAAACAGTCCAGTGTCCATCCATCGTATCTTTGTTCGTTTACTCTTATTCTCTCTTATCTTATTTTCCTACATTTTCCTCATTTCTCCACATCACCATACCACGATAACCGATTACCACACAACTTTTCAGTCACCGGCGCCACATTCAGACTTCCTCTTATGTAATGTACTCATTGAACTCATTCTTTATTTTATTAATGCGCGTTACACCACACATCCCCTTAGCATTCTCATCTCATCTCAGCCACATGCAATTGCCTTTCGTTCATCACTTTTGTGGCTCAACATTCTGATCCATACAAGACAAGAGGTCTAACTATGGTTTTATAAATCTTCCACTTAAGTTTTCGGGGATGCGGGAGTCGCATAGTTCCCGTGACCTGCCGCTATTTGATCCATCTAGTGTTAATTCTGTGCTTAACAATCCTTTCTATTTCTCCACCGCTTTGCACGAGTGAACCGAGATACCGAAAGTCGCAGAAGACTGGACAGAGCGTGCCATCTAGCGCTATGGCTTCATAATTAAAGGGACCGCCGAAATTGCATACATACAACATATTGTATTCAGTTTTATTTCTGCAAATTTTTATACCAACATTCTGCAGCTTCTGTTGCCATTTCTTCAATAATCGTTACAATTCCCAGCCACTTATTGGCACTTTTAAAAACACTCGACTGGTTGGTAGCCGTGGGATAACTCTGCACAGAGGCAAGCACAGGAGCCACAAAGCCGCAGTTCACAGCATTTGATAAATAAAATGCGACAGTTTAGTAAAGAGCAAGATTGTATTGTGAACTGAACAGTATTGGAGGGCGAGCGAGTGGGCTTGCCGGTCACGAGTCCTTGGTGGAGGGCGCGGCGGGCGCGGGGCCGCCTTCCTCCTCCTCCTCCTCCTCCGACTCCGACTCGTCCTCGTCGTCGTCGTCCTCGTCGTCCGACTCCGAGTAAGACGAGTAATCGCCGCCTTCGGCGCCCGCGTAGCCTGGAACATAGCACACGTGAAATGAAGCAGGTATCAGCAGCGCTGGGTCTGCGGCGTGCGACGTGTGCGACGTGTGCGTACCTGCGTCGCCCAGGCCGGTGTCGTCGTCGTCGGGCAGCGCGGCGCCCTGGCGGCCGTAGCGGTGCGAGCGCGTGGACATGCTGAGGTCGGCCGTGACGTGCGTGGGGTAGGCGCAGCGCGGGCAGGGCGGGGCCAGGCGCCGGTCGCAGCGCACGCCGCGCCTGCGCACGTGCTCGTCGCAGAAGCACGTCTTGCAGCGCAGGCACGAGTACTGCCCCAGCCGGTTGCACGACTGACCTGCGGCCGTATGCGAGGCTGTCATGGACTGATCGGCTATGTGTGATGCGTTCATAGTTGATGATTTTTGAATCACACAGTAAAGGGGATTATAAACGCAGAAGAAAAATAATAAAAACTGAACTTAACATCATTTTGATAAAATCTATTGCTCGATTTCTACATTCATCTTCAATCACACGACAATGACAATAGATTACAGACAACAAAGCGGTTGCTCGCACAATTGTGGCCGCGTGTGGAGACGAGGCCATTGGAGTGTCGTTAAGGTAAGAGTTGAGCACACACATAGTGCGCCGGTGGTGTGGTGAAAGTACTTACACTTGTAGGTCTCGGACTCGAGCACCTGGCAGGAGGCCTGGTGCTCGAACTGGTCGTCCTCGCACAGGAAGCCCTGGCAGAAGCAGCAGCGGAACACGCGCCCACCGTGCTCCCACACGCCTGCGGAACCAAACCGTCTAACTGTTAGCTGTCACATATTTTATTTTGAGCTTGTGTTGCCAACTGTTGCCCTACTTCGGGTTAAAGGCCTCGCTTCCTCCTTGAGTCCCTGCACATATTTTCTACCATGATACATTGACAAACAATTCTGTCTGTAAGCGTCAGCTCGTCGCGTCGCCTTCGTCTGGATGTGTTCGCGATATCGCTGCACATTATTGAGGAGCCACGTTGTTGAGCTAGCCCATCAATTCATTTTATTACTCAGACAAATAATATCCAAAAATGTCACAAAACATTAAAAAAAACATTCAATAACATAATATACAAAATCAAAATACATACTAACGCAATTAAAAAGTAAAAAAAATAATAAATAGTAATAATTTAAAATAACAAAATGAGTTATTTAGATTTATTTATTAAAAATTTTTTAAATTAATAATACAGGAAAAATTCCTAGGGTGGGGCAACGTTCTTAAAAAAATAATAATAATAATAAGCCCCCTAAAATCCAACCTTACGTCCGAGCTGAACACCTAGCACACGTGGGGGGCGGACACGCGTACTGTACAGCGGTACAAAAAACTTACGCGGCTAACAAGGCAGGGTAACCCTTTATGGAGATGAGTAAAAGAGTATATAATTTACGGTCGCTTCCCGGGGAGCGCCGGGGCGCATCTGGGGCCGATGCTGGATGCCACAGCATGCGAACTATCGGCGGTGAGGAGTTGAGCAAGCGGGCTCCTACCGAAAAGATAGTTACAGCTGGTCGTAGTGAGCTGAACAGGCGGGCTCACAACGTAGGAGCTACAGCCGATTCCACGGGCGATGATACCACTTCTTTATTCTCATCCATCCCTTCAACTCGCCCATCGTACATGACAAGAAGAAGAACTAGCTTTTCGACCACTACAACGATTGACAGTGTTGTGCAAGAAGTCAACCTTGACTCTGAGTTTGCACCCGCTACAAGCGCTCCTAAAACGCGCAGACGATGGACGCCAGCAATGAATAAGTTCATACTGCGTACTTATCTTCAACTTACCTCATTAGATACAGATAGAAAAACTTACCTTGAACCGCTCCACCGCAAATTCATAGAGAAATACCCTAACATGCAAGTCAGCAGACAAAGAGTAGGAGACCAACGCCGAGCTATAATTAATAACAAACTAATTACACAAACAACAATAGATGAAATAGAAGCCGAAGTTAGAGAAAAATTAAATCAATTACAATTAAGTGCTCAAACTCAATTCTCCACTAATCATACTCATTCAACAGCCACAACTACACAAACACAATCTACAACACCGGAAACACCTAGAACACAAAACAAAACACAAACTCGAATGAGATGGACCAATGCACAAAATGAAGCGATCATGCGGTCATATTATAGAGTTACAACTTTGGAGACAAACCAAACCGTATATCGAAAACTCATGCATGAAGATTTTATTAGAAAATTTCCCTCACTTGCTCATTTAAGTGAGCAACGAATAGCTGACCAAAGGAGAGCAATTGTAAATAACAAATACATTAGCACTGAAAGGTTAAATTCATTAAAATTAGAAATATCGAACGAATTACAACTAGACAACAACAACTATAATAACATAGCAATCACAGTTAATGACAACGCAACTGAAACCCTGTCTAACGCTAATAACATAGATTTATATTCTACAGAAGATCCATTAGTACAAATATCAAATAACAATCAAGTAGATATGGCAACAGATGGACTACATAATTCTCAAACAAGTCTAGAAGAGAGAGACCTATTGATAGACGCAACTTTCCAACAAACGCTTCAATTTTATATAGCAACTAGTCCCACAAACAGAATGTACATCCCCAAACAAAAACCGTCAAAGAATTTGGCCAGAATAGTAGACTACATCAACAAAATAACACTCCCTGAAAACGTAAATAAAGACTCTGACTTTAATAAGTTACAGACGGCCATATACAGTGCGGCATGGACCTCAGCGAAAGTTAACGGAGCAAAGTTAACACTTCTGCCAAGGGAAATGAACATAAACACAAATACTAAAACAATATACACGCCCCATTGGCAAAGACGTTTAGAGCGAACACTCTTACGATCAAAAATAGGCAGGATGACACAATTTATTAACGGCAATAGAAGCAGAAAAATATTAAAACATGTAAAACGTATTAATAAACAATATAAAATGGGTAGCAATAAAACGAGTGACTGTAAATTACAATTTTAAGTGTCAAAATTAATTAATTTGGGTTATATAATTACTAAGTGAGCGACTGACTGTAAGTGACGAAAAATCAACAGAATAGTATCTTACAAACATTAATTTGAGTTACTTAAAATACAAAATGAGCAGCTTCATAATATTTGAGCGACTTAATATTTGTTTGAGTGTCAACGTTACGTCCTGCATTTTTTTTCAATATTTGGCAAATGTATTTTTTATACTGAGCGGCATTTTATCGTAAATGAAGTGTTTCGAATACAAAAACCACTTTGAAAAATACACTAATGAGCAGAGTATAAGGAGCTCAAATTAAAAAAAAAAAAAACCTAACCTCACTTAGAAAAATCGATTCTATCTTAATATTGAAGTTGCCCTCTCTGTATTTCCAGTCGCTCACTTAGTAATGTAGTCGCTCGGATAAAATTTTAATATATGAAATGGATTTATCACAATCCACTTTTTGTAAGCTTGTTCTGGATTTTATTATTAATCAATATTCGTCGTTAGTTTAGTTAATTTTTCGCTTACTCAAATTCATACCGCTCAAGTTATTAATACAGTATGTCATCATCAGTCGCAACGCTTTTTTTTAATCGCTCGTTTTATAATTCCCCATATAAAATCCACACAATACACGAAGAACCAAATACACAACCCGAACACACATTAGACACACTCAAACAAAAACTCACAGTTGTAACAGGCCGGCTACAAAGGTATAAAGCGTGCACCCAAAGAAAACGGCAAAACACCCAATTCATCTTTAACGAAAAACTTTTTTATCGTAATATCAGACAGGTTTCCACCAATATCCAGAATAACAACCCTAGTGATGACGTTGTTCATAATCTGGACCTAGAGACCCTACAAAATTTTTGGGCAGGAATATGGGAATACCCTAACGAACATAACACTCAAGCAGATTGGATACAAACTGAAGTGGCTAATGCCAACACAAACATTCAGCCAATGGCATTCGAACACATATCGCCACAAATATTTCATGAAGTGCTAGCTCGGTTACATAACTGGAAGGCACCCGGATCAGATAAAATTCATAGTTACTGGTACAAAAAGTTCACAGCTGTTCATAGCTTTCTTTATAATCATATAAATAATTTCATCCAGGATCCCAAAACAATGCCGCCCTACTTAACATCAGGTACAACATACATGATAACAAAAGAACGCAATGACCTCTCTAACCCAGCAAAATATAGACCTATCACATGCCTTCAGACCTTGTACAAAATTATCACATCCTGTGTATCCTCATTAATATATCAACATACTGACACTAATAACATCTTAGCCGAACAGCAGAAAGGATGTCGAAAGTTTAGTCAAGGCTGCAAGGAACAACTAATCATAGATTCTATTATTCTTAAAAAAGCTCAAAAATCTAAAAGTGACCTTTACAGTATGTATATTGATTATAAAAAAGCATATGACTCTGTTCCCCATTCGTGGCTAGTACAAATTTTAGAAATTTACAAAATACACCCAACAATTATCACATTCCTGAAAACTACGATGACAATTTGGTCTACCGTCCTTAGATTCAATACTTCAACCGAAGCAGCGGATAGCCGCCCAATCAAAATACTACGAGGTATCTTTCAGGGAGATGCACTGAGCCCATTGTGGTTTTGCCTCGCCCTAAACCCTCTATCAAACATTTTAAATTCAACTTTCGCAGGATTTCCCTTAGAAGATACAACCCTTGACGGACAGCGTGACGTACAAAATAACACTTTAAATCATCTACTCTACATGGATGATATTAAACTATATTCAAAAACTGAGAGTCAATTAAATGAACTAGCGAACCTCACAGAACAATTCACAAACGATGTTAAAATGGAATTTGGTATAGATAAGTGTAAAATAAATTCAGTTAGAGCAGGACAATACTATCAACACCAGTAAACATTAGAAACAGGAGAACACATAGATCCATTAGAAGATCACGATACATATAAATACTTAGGGTATACCCAATCACGACAGATAAACCATAAAGAAACAAAACAAAAATTAAAACAGCAATTTCAACATCGATTAAATACTATTTTAAAAACACAACTTTATTCAAGAAACACAATAAAAGCACTCAACACTTTTGCAATACCCGTACTTATCTATTCTTTCGGAATTATCAACTGGACCAAAACAGACCAAAAAAACCTACAACGCAAAATAAATACCACCATGACTAAATTCCGAAAGCATCACCCAAGATCGTGTGTGCAAAGACTTACACTGCCAAGAAAACAAGGAGGCAGGGGGCTCATCGACATTAAAAATTTACACAATAAACAAATAACAACCCTTAGACAATATTTCTTTACCAAGGCAGAATCTTCTACACTTCATAAACAGATAGCAAACAACGACAACCACTTTACCCCTCTAAATTTAAAAGACAAATCCGAACAGAATAACGAGAAAATTACCGATAACAAAACCAAACTACTTGAATGGAGCCCCAGAAGTCTTTACACGGAAGACATTACCAAGATTTAAGCCAAATTAATGTCGATAAGGAAGCGTCGAACGCATGGTTTAAACGAGGCAAACTCTTCCTGGAGACTGAAGGCTTCATGCTTGCAATACAGGACCAAGTAATTGAAACTAAAAATTATAGGAAGTACATTATAAAAAACCTAAGCACTGATACATGCCGAAAATGCAATAGTTCACCAGAAACCATCCAGCATATTACAGGCGCATGTAAATCAATAGCCCAGACAGACTACAAACATAGACACAACCAAGTTGCTAACGTCATACATCAGAAACTAGCACACCAATACAAACTAGTAGACTCCATAGTGCCCTACAAATACACCCCCGAAACTGTGTTGGAAAACCCTTCGACAAAATTATATTTTGACCGAGGGATTTTTACTGACCGAACCATCCACTTCAATAGACCAGACCTCACATTAATAAATAAAACAAACAAAACTGGATATATTATCGACATAGCTGTACCAAATACACACAATTTACAAACTACTATTGCAGAAAAATTATCTAAGTATACTGAATTAAAAGAAGAAATAACCCGCCTCTGGCATCTGCAAAAAGTAACAATAGTCCCCATAGTGTTGTCCACAACAGGAGTAATACCAAAACGACTCCACCAGTTCCTTACTTCTCTAAACCTGTCCTCTAACACCTACCACCTGCTGCAGAAGGCAGTGATACTAAACACGTGCAGACTAGTGAGGAAATTCCTACAATGTGAATCAGACAACCCGCACCAACATATCCACTTAAACATACCCTCACCTCTCTTTCAAGCTACAACTCTTAACCGTAATGTACCAATTACTACCTCTGTAACTCTTTACCCAGCTGATAATCACTTGGCTTAGGCCCGTGCTATCAGCAAATTCCGGCTACCCGGCTAGCTGAGCAAAATAAACGCATAGAAAAATAATAATAATAAAATAAAATGATAATAATAAAACATACCTTTTTAACAAAGTAAATAATAGAACATTGGAAAAATACAAAGACATTAAATTATACTGTACAATTTTAATCTCTTTGGAAAAATATAATAAAACCCGAAAGTGAAAAATTTAAAAAACCATTCAACTACAATGACATATTCTGTCAACGTCAAAGAGATTAAAATTATACAATAGAGAGGCTATGCGAAGAAATGTCATAGAAAAACTGTGATCCCTTGTCTCAGTAACGCCATCTAGCATAATTAGCTAAATTAGAGCAGCTATTGGGAACACCAAATGTCAGTAACGCCATCTAGCTTTGAATAGCATACTAGAAACTTTGTAATGTTATCATTTTATTAATATTTTCGATACCAACAAGGTATCGAAAATATTAATAAAAGTTTCAAGATAATTTTTTTTTCACATTTGAATAGATTGAAAAAAATGCGAAAACATCCATTACATCCATATTACTAAATTATCATTAAAGATATTTATAGATATATAAATAAATTTTATTTTACAAAAAAAATTACACACAATTACAAAGTAAATTACAATTAATTTACTTTGTAATGGTGTGTAATTTTTTTTCACAATTTTTCACAATTACAAAGTAAATTCATTGTTATTTACTTTGTAATTGTGTGTGTATTTTTTTACACACACAATTACAAAGTAAATACTTTGTTTGTTACTTTGTTTTTTTACTTTGTTTTTTACTTATTGAAGTACAATAATAAAACAATAATACAATTATTTTTATTTATCCATTGACATATTTTTAAAAGTCGTTAACAATATCCTACCTAATAAAGAATCAACAAAACAAATTTTAACCAGATTACATCGCATCTTTCAAATTATTATTTTAGTATTTTATTTCATAAATTAAACACTGCAGCATCGCGGTTGTGGTCGCAGGATGACTAAGGTAACAGGCGTCATGTCATGACAAATTGTTAGAAAAGTTATTGAGATACCGTACAATTTTTACATCAATGACTAATGAAGTAATGATTAATTAAAATAAAATCTTAGGTCCCTTCAAATTAAATATAAAATACTTGATCCTTTATTGACATTTAAATTAAATGATATGATTATGTTCAAACAGTATTATATTTTAAGTGTTATTTATTATTTACCTCATAAAATATCGATAACAAAATCGATAAACAACATCCCATCTCTGCAAGGCAGTAGTAAAACTAATTAGCAATAGAGGGCGTTTATTACAAAATTAGCATATGTTCTAGAACTATTTATTACAATTATTTAATTCTAATTACTGAGTAAATATAACAAATACTTACGAAAATAAACCGAAGTTAGATCCAGTCGTTCTACCATAACGAGATTTACAATACCGTAATGCGTAACTCGGCATATTTTCTTAGAAAATATTTTTCTTTTGTTTGACAGTTTGACACGAATGCGACTTAACATGCAGACGTACCACACTAGACTGAGCGACTTTTGTCCACTAGGACAAATGTATCGGATAACGATTTTTTTCGTTATGTCCCGTCTATTGTGTAGTATAATTTAATGTCTTTGGTCAACGTCAATAGACAATTAAAAATACAAAAAACATATAAGAATGCATGATGTGATAACACAATGATTACGATAGCTGCCTACCGACGCGCACGCCTTACAACCCCGGACTCGTCGCTCAGCTTCGCCTCGCCGCCGCCGGACTCTGGATCCCCTGTGTCACCGGCAGTGGCAGTTGCGTCGAGCTCGAGCGACGAATATTTCTTTCCGCCGACGTCGCCAACACCTGTACGTCGGCAGGGAAGAGGCCGGGCACCGAGGAGCTTGGGACTTAGGGGCCATCCGGCCCCGAGCCGGGTACCCGCTGCCGGTGGTTGTGTACAGCGCATGAGATGGACTCAAAACAATAAACGAGAACGTCATACGCGCATACTACGGGTCTACAGAGGGGGGAACTAACCTCACTGCGTACCGTGTTAGGATGCTGTCTCTATTCCAGGTACTTGAACCAATCGTCAACGTCTCGGCCCAACGACTGTCGGATCAGGTGCGGGTCATCCAACGCAATCACATGTTGGACGATGCCGTACTTGATAGGCTGCGCTCAGAGGTACTGAGCAACCGTATCGTCTTAACTCCGGCACAAACCGCGGTGCAAGCATCAGCTATTGACACAACCCCGCCGCGGTCCAACCCAGCTGTTGTAGAGGAAGATGATAGGGTTGCCATGGTAAGTAGCCAGTGCAACGACCGATTGAGGAGTGCTCTGGAAGATGCGCTTCGCGAGTATCGATCCACTCCTACCGAACTAAGGCCTGGATTACTACGGTTACCCATACATAATAAAAATAGGGCGCTGATGTGTGCCTCGGACTCGCAACTCAAGAATATATTCGAGAGTAGCGAGAACCTCGTTGATACACACTCGATCCTGTACTGTGGGTCTGTTGCGGCATGTCGTTTAGCTAGCAAATTCCCAAATTGTGACATAGCTACTCGACCAAAACCAGCCGTACCAGCCTGGCAGCGCAGGATCGAGTGCCGCATCGGCGAGGCTAGGATACTCATCGGCAAACTACACTGCTTCAGGGAGGGCAATACACGACCACGTGTGATGCGCTTTGTAAGGCGAGCATTCTCGGGGACTGGAATTAGTCCTCAAGAATACATGTCCCGTGTCACAGAGCGCATCGACTTCCTGAAGCAGAAAGTTTATGCATGGGCGAACCGCATTCGGCGGTATAAGCGGCGGGTTGATCGGTACTCACAGAATCGCATGTTCCAGAGCGATGAGAGGTGGGTATACAGAGCTTGGGAGCGACCCGAACAAAATATGACAGACGTGTGCCGCCCGGATGATGCTGCCACGAGTTCTTTCTGGCGCAGCATCTGGTCGGTGCCCGTATGTCATACTGAGGCTGACTGGATGCGTGATGTCGAGCGAGTGTGTGAACCTATCCCAGAAATGGAGCCAATTTTAATACACCTTTAGATATAGCCAGAGCAGTTCGTCCGTTACCGAATTGGAAATCCCCGGGACCGGACGGACTGCACAACTTCTGGCTCAAATCGCTTAGTAGTTCACACACTTGCCTGGCATCCCAATTCCAGTCATCCTTAGAGTATGGGTCCCTACCGCAGTTTTTAACAACAGGCATTACCCACCTGCTCCATAAGTCAGGTAATCCCGCGGAACCCAAAAATTATAGACCGATCACGTGTTTTTCGACGGTCTATAAACTTCTTACATCCATTTTGAGAGTGAAAATTAATACACAAATTGACAAAAACTTCATTATGTCTGCCTCTCAAAATGGATGTAGGAATAGGTCCCACGGTACGAAGGAGCTACTCCTCATCGACATGGCCATTAGCCAACAGGTTCGTCGATACCGCAACGATCTGTCGACATTATTTATTTATTAATTAATTTATTTATTTACCACCAAATTATAGCCACATTACAGACCAAGTCCAATACGATACTACAACATATAATAAAACAATATAAAGAGTAAAATTA
The DNA here is from genome assembly GCA_910589295.1 of Noctua janthe. Taxonomy (NCBI): domain Eukaryota; kingdom Metazoa; phylum Arthropoda; class Insecta; order Lepidoptera; family Noctuidae; genus Noctua; species Noctua janthe. The sequence continues at coordinate 205,397 of OU342567.1, forward strand.
CGTTAAAAAAAAACACATGACAAAACATGTTGGATAGATTATAAGAAGGCCTACGACTCGGTGCCACATAAATGGCTCAGAGGTTACTAGAGTTGTACAAAATAGACGCAACTCTACGTGCCTTCCTTAAGTCGTGTATGGGGCAATGGAGGACGGTCCTTCGAGATCCAGGATGTTGACAAATCCTGGGGAATGATGAGCCTGTATGGATTAAACGGGGAATATTCCAGGGCGACAGTCTGAGCCCACTTTGGTTCTGTCTAGCCCTGAATTCTCTGAGCACATTGCTGGAGGATTCAGGTCTAGGCTACCGGTTGAGGAGAGGTGGCCAGGTCATATCTCACCTTCTTTACATGGACGATCTGAAACACTTTGCCCCCAACAAATTGCGACTGATGGAGCTACTGAAAGTAACTGAAACTTTCAGTAACGCCATTAGGATGGAATTTGATGTGGACAAATGTGCAGTCATGCATGTAAAGCGAGGGGAGATTATGGAATCCGTTGGAATTCAGCTCTCGGATTCCATACACCTGAGATCCCTCTCCTCAACCGAAAGCTATAAGTATTTGGGTACGTCGGAATCGTTAGGCATTTACGTAACTGACATGAAGCAATCGTTGAGGGAGCGCTTCTTTGGACGCCTGAACAAGGTATTAAATAGCCTTTTTGCAGGCGGGAACAAGGTGCGCGCCTTCAACGGTTGGGTCATGCCGGTTTTAATGTACTCTTTCGGCGTACTCAAATGGACTCAGACCGAACTCGATGGCCTGGATAGGAGAGTTCGTACACTGTTAATCGCAAACCGGATGCATCACCCACGATCATGGGTATGAGGCAGTACATCCCGCGGACGTGCGGGGGTCCAGGTTTTTTAAACGCGAAGACCCTTCACAACCGCGAGATATGCAGTCTCAAAGAATATTTTTTAAAAGCCGAGGTGGGTATGCACCGAGATGTGGTCGCAGTGGACAAGGGACTCACCCCGCTGTCCATGGCTAAAGAGAACTGGCGCAAACCTGTAGTACTTACTACCGATGACCGCAAGGAAGTATGGCAAGGCAAGGAGCTTCACGGGCGCTTCTACCGGGCTCTTCATGGGCCCGATGTAGATTTTCTAGCGTCCGTGTGTCCTGGTTACGTTTCGGCGACCTCTTTGGGGAAACTGAAGGTTTTGTCTGTGCGATTATGGACGAAGTTATGTTGACGAACAACTACCGGAAATATATTATGAAGGACGGGACGATTGACGTGTGTCGGGCATGTCACGGTCCGGGTGAGTCCATCAGACATATTATTTCTGGTTGTTCTCGTCTGGCTAACGGCGAGTACTTGCACAGGCACAATCAAGTAGCAGGGATTATTCACCAGCAATTTGCCTTGAAATATAAACTTGTGGAATCTGAGGTACCGTACTACAAGTATAAAGAATAAAGAATAATTTATTTAAAAAAAGTATTACAAAAAGTGTACATTTAAGCGCAGTAGTACTATTTCTCATATTAATTATAAGTACTTATAAGTAAACTATAACTAAAATATATTCTACAGTCGCAAGTATTCAATAGTGCAATTTAGATGACAGCTACCTGCCCGATCTAGGTTTATTTAAACCTGTGTTTCAGGCCGTCACTTTACCTAGCACAATTTAATAAGGACAATAAAATTATAAAATAGAAAAGAAATAGAGAGAATAGTATGTGCCCGACCCAGTTCTCGAAAAAGACCATGTCACGTTGTATTGGGATCGGTCTATCATTACTGACAGGACTATTGTCGCCAATAAACCTGACATAGTAGTGATAGACCGATCAGCGCGCCGCGTAATGATAGTCGATGTTACCATCCCGCATGACGAGAACCTCGTGAAAGCTAAGAAAGAGAAATAAATTAAATATCTCGACTTAGCACACGAGGTTGTCGACATGTGGAATGTGAACTCGGCTATCATTATTATTTGGCGCGCTGATTGGTCTATCACTAATCACTACTATGTCAATTGTGCCGATCGTCGTGACGGCCAATGGCCTTATAGCCAAGAGCCTCGACGGCCATCTTTCGAGGCTCTCCTTAGGCGGTTGGATCAAGGGCCTGATTCAGAAGGCAGTATTCCTCGATACGGCTCGCATTGTGTAGAGGTTCCTGTCTCTGGAGCCCTAACCACCGGTAGCTTGGACCCTGCTCCCGATACCGGAGGACCACTTTTTTTATATTTTTAAATGTTTTTTTTTTATATTGTTTTATATTAGAATATTTAATAATGTATTTAATATGTATAAAAATAATAACATAATAAATAAATTAAATAATCAAGGAACATACAACTGACAAAATGGTGTTGTCAGTCGCTTTATCGCCCCCATGCCCCAAATATGGGCGCACGTAGGGTCAACCAATGCCGCATGAATAGCCCGTCTAACCTGTCGGCGACGACGGCGAGGAGACTGTTGTCGCTGCTCCTCACTCTGCCCGCTATCGCTGTTGCCCTCCTGCGCATAGTGGCATAAAAAATGTCTACGTGCACATTGGCGAACGTCTCCGACGAGCTACTCAAGCGAGGCAACCGCAACAATGCCCTCAGCGCGTTGTTATATTGAATTCGGAGGGCACCATAGGCTTTCTGCGAGTATGACACCCACAGGCTACTCGTATAAAACGCAGTACAGTAGGCTCGAAACAAGGTGACTTTGACTTCCTTGGAGCTACGAGCAAACCTGCGTGCTATCATGATCGCCCTCACGGACAGCGCCCTCCGTTCCCGTTCAATATCGGCGTCATCCTTCAAGTCAGGCGTCACAATATTACCTAAGTATTTAAAACATTGCACGCGTGCCATTGGAATAATGGCACGCCGCACAACTTGTTTGGAGGAACTTCCGTCAGACCTTTGGTACCAGCTTGGAAGATCATAAGCACACTCTTCGCGATGTTATATTTGAGGCCATGTGAGTGAGCCTACGTCTCGCATATGCTCATGCGCATGCTCATCTCTGAGACCACCCACAGACGCACTCAGCAACACCATATCGTCAGCATAGCTGATGTTATTAAAACAAACATCATCAACATGGCATCCAACATGGCGTCCGCTGAGCGCGACAATAAGCTCATTCATGTGCAGATTGAAGAGCGTAGGTGAGCTTAGGCCACCCTGCCTCACCCCGCAGTCCAACCTGTACGAGTCCGACAGAGCTCCCGCCCATTTCACGTCCGTTGTTGTTGACCTAGTAGCCATACCAGTGCTGGAAGATGGTGATTATTTCAGGTGCAATTTTATGGTCACGTAGCTTTTGCCACAATAATTCGTACGAAACCAGGTCAAACACCCTTGACAAATCAAGGAAACTGGCATATACAGCGGTCTGTATAATCCTTGACAGCAAGCTTTAAACTCAGTATTGCACTCTCAGTGGACAGCTTGGGCCTGAACCCAAACTGGTTGTCGTGCAGAGTAACGACCTTGTTTAAGTGAGAATTAAGCATACTGTCAAATGCCTTCGCGATGACTGTGGCTAATGAGATCGGCCTGTAGTTATTTTTATCAGAGATGTCACGTTTTGTTTTTGACGATCGGTACTACGACCGCCCTCATCAGCTCGTCTAGCAAATAAGAATGCCTAAGGCAGAAATTGAGTAGTATCTCAAGAACACGCGGCAGATGGGGAGTTGGGGACCATGATCCGGTAAAGCCGATGCTCACGATACGGTGCGGCGCCTCAACGTTTTACGGGACGTAATGAAATCTGTTAGTACGCACGACGGCCAATCAAGCTATACAAAACTTGTTTATGCAATTATGCGGATCTCTCATTGTATAGAAAATCTATACAAAGCGAGGCCAAGTTATACTGGAAATGTACAGCTTCATGTGCCGCCATGTGTACACATGCAACGCGTACACCCCTCCTCGTCTCGTCGTCTCGCCGGAACGAGCCGAATGGCATGCCATGTATATGGATTTGTAAATAAAACACCGCCGCCGCAACGCACCGTGTGCATCAGCCGGCACTTAGACATGCCGCAGACGCTGGCTAAAGCGATCCATAAATTGGACACCAAAAATGCTGCACTCCATAGCTCGCAAGCAAACCAAATTCTGAAAAAAAATGTGTTGTAGAACGTAATAAAAACTTTCAACGGAAATTGGTTTGAATAACATTTCATATTTACTTTTTGAGATATGGGAATTTTTCGTCAAACTGCAGCAGTAACTTTGTTTTTCATTTACATTCTATAAAAAACAAATTTAGTTTTGCTGTTGATTGCAAATTGACATATGAACAAGCGTTAAAATGTTGTGCAATGTTGCGTTGTTTTGTGTATTGTGTATGTGTGTGTGTTTAAATTGTTTGGTGCTATTGAACCCTTTGTGTGCGACTCTGACTCGCACTTGGCCGGGTTTTTTTTTAAACTAGATGAGACCGATGTTTCGTACCTGACTACTCTGAGAAGAATCAGCCGAAACAAACTCAGATTTCATAATCTCTTTAAGGTCCAGACATAATCTTGGTCAACTCCCAAGAGGACTATGCAGATTTGTGTCTGAGATCGTTTTTTGAAGCAAGAACCACACTGTTTTGAGTGGACGTGTCCAGGCAGTGCAAGCATTTTTCAATTATCGCGTAGCTCGACTCCTAACTCAAGGAGTTCTACGACATGACGAACAATATAAAGAAAGGATATTTTTGACAAAGGCAAAATGCTGAGTGATAAGGTCAATAAGCATTTTGCCTTTGTCAAAAATATCCTATAGATAATAATTTATATTGCACAATATCGTAGGGGAAACCTTTTACAGTTTTATTAAAATGATAAGAAGAAAATTATGTTTATCTATCAAAATTGATTGCATATACAAAGTTGTTAACCGTTGAGCATGAGCCGATGGCATACTCACGTGAGGAGGCGATCTTGGCTGCAGGATCAAGTCATGTCTGTCGTAATTGTCATGTATTGTCAATGGAACCAGCAGTGTGTGCAAAATTTCAGCTCAATTGGATACCAACAAGTGGTCCAAAAATGGTTTAAACCATTTTTCGTTTTAGTATCTATGTATTACATACATACACACATACAGTGCAAGTTAAATTTTCATTTAACTTGTAAAAAATTTTAGGATTTTTATATTATGATTGAAAATTTATAGATTAGATTTTCTTAAGGGAAATGATCAAGTGACTACTGCAAGTGTAGCAGGCGTACCTCTCTCGCACTCGAGGCACACGGCGTCCATGAGCGGGCAGGTGCAGGCATGTGCCGTGAGGCACTTGCGGCCGTGGCATACCCACGCCTCACAGAAGTCGCAGATTGCACCCTACACAAGCTAGCGGCGTTAGTATCACAAGTTAAGTCAATGATTATTACAAAACTTCAAAATTGTAATCCTGCTTTGAAATTGTAACTGTTTTAACTGTAGGCTAAAAGACAGTTTTATAATCTGATAAATATTCTACAGAACCAGAAAGTGATGAGAATATGAGGGTTCCACTTAAACAGCAAAAAACATACCAGTTATATGTATTGTGAAAACTGCTGAGCACTTATGAGGGGCTAGCATGACTTAATTTTTGTTTTGGTTTTCGTCCTAAAACCTTGATTTGTATAAGAGTTCCTTATAATATAACAAAGGTAAACAATTTTTGAAGGATTTTAGAAAAAAAACATCCTTGAAATCTATCCTGGGATTGAAAGCTTGTATGGAACTTTGCCTTTTGTGAATGAATGAAAGGTATTTCTTATGCAAATTATGAATGTACAAGTTGTGGAAGTTTACAAGTAGGCAGACTCACCACCATGGCGAGCCCCGTGGTGTAGACGCCGGGGTGGCGTACTACACAGTCCCCGGCCTTAAGCATGCACTTCACCTTGCCACAGTGCGCACATGTCGGCAGTCTCTGCACCGCCTGGCAGAAGTAGCAGAATGCACGGTTCTTCTGCTTTCTATGACAAAAAAATCATTCATTCTATTACTATAATTTGTATGAATGTAATGTAATTGTCCAGTATTGAGACCAAATAAAGTAGGTCATAAAAAAAAGAATTTGTTCTATTTTAAATTGCTGAAAGTCGTATCCTGGCAACTCAACAAGAAATCAACAGAATTGACGTGGCAATAAAGTGATAGGAATATTTCCAGAAAGACAAGACAAGTAGGATGCCATCCTCGTGTGGGGTATTCTGCTACGAGTTTACGTATATACAATAGGAACAATTACTTCTGGCACTTGTCGCAATCCATGGGCACGTTGCACGGGTGCGCCGCCAGGTCCACGTTCTCACGCGCATTGCGGATCTCTTTCTGCCGCAGCTTCTGCTTCTCTGCTTTCTTGCGCTGTCCCGTCTTCTTCTTCGGCATTGTAATTCGATTACTATTAATAAGGTTACATGCAAGTTTAATTAAATATAGCTAGAAATATCAACTGATTCGAATAAACTGAACATTTCAATGGCAAATTGACAGATATTGACAATTTTCGCTCTGACACTGACATTAACAAACAAAATGTCTGAACGATTGATCCGAACCAATCAGAACTGAAAAATTGAGTAGATTTAAAATATAATAACATTACCTATTACAATAGCTAAAAATGTAAACTTCTTGAAATTGAGTCTTTAAATCATGCCTTTAACTGAGATGATAGCAAACATCTCATAATAAATAGAATTTAAACAAGTTTTCATTTAAATGACATTGCTGAGTGAATTAGAACGAAGTATTATGCTTCGTTTCGTTCTAAAACCATTTGATGGTATACATAAAACAATTGTTTTCGGGTATTTAAATATACAATCTCAAATTACTTTTGGAATATTCACTTATTTCATGCACAATAAATAGAAAACGTTACCAAATAACAGTCAATGCGAACAGCCTTTCGTAAAAAAATCAATAACAAACTGCAAAATTATTCCGTTTCCAAACGAATATTATTATACATCCAATTTAGGTGGAACAGCAGCGTTCATTATTTTGGAACAAAACCACAGTATTTTTACTTTGTTATTACTACAGCTGCGCACTTGTTCAGCTACTTGCTTTATCAAAACAAACATTTTATATTTTTATTATTCTCGTATTCTCTCGTGTGCATTCGCGCGCGTCGCGGAGCGTCTAACGTCGCTTCTTATTACAGTTCGTTAGTTGTTGTCTGTGGTGCGCAGTTTGTTTTTGAGTTAAGAAGGAAGTACGCTACGCAGATACTATGATATCTCCCGTTAACCTGGTACGTACTTAAGTTGTTTATTTTGTTATTTGTTGAATAATATGTTTGCCTGTTTTAAAACGAATCAATATCTTCATTCTTCATTGTACCGTTGTTCTAGTTGCTATGCGTTTTAGTACCTTTTATTATATTATGTACCTATTTAGTCTACTTACATACTGTACTGTACCTAGTATTATCATATATATCTTGCTCTTTATTCTATGGATTCATCTAAATATTTCCCCGAGATGATTGACATATTATTTTACGCTCCTACATCTTAAAAATACGAAAGTTTGTGAGGATGTATGGATGTTTGTTCCTCATTCACGCAAAAACGGTTGAACGGATTTGGGTGAAATTGCACACATATACTTTATACACATCGGATACTTTTAATCCCGGTAGTACCTACGATCCTGTGGGATAATTACCAAACACGGCGCGGGCATAAGCTATTAATGTACTCAAACAATATGTCCCAAAATAAAGTTCCTTGTGGTAAAGTTTTATCAGTATTTTTTCTACTAATGGTACAATAAAAAAAGTTCTATATGGTTCTTCGATTTTCTCTTGAGTACGTAACTACATATACTATCCTTGGGTTTTGCACAACGCCAATGTTGCCGATTGACTCGATTTATTAAATAGAGATAGATACATTTCTCTGTTGTTCTGCTGAGTACCTACTTACCTAACAAACTACCTTTGACTTGTTGCCCAATGCCCATATGGCGTATGTTACAGATTGACTCTGTCGACGTTATTATGGGCAGCTGGTGGTACTCTTGCAGTGCCCTTAGTCCTTTGCAGCAGTGAGCATGTTACGAACGTCCGTACTTTTGTAAACACAAACAAAAATCATATCATAGCTGAAGAACACAAGGCACTGCAGAATAAATGTTTAGATTTGATTTAATTTGAATATTGAACACTATAAATTAAAATTTTGCAACTCACTGGTGTCGTAGAGTTGGCCTACTTACTAGTATAGTAGTCGACTAATCGGCAGTGCGCATTCCAATCCTGGCCAACCATTCAACCAAATTTATTATGATGGGCATGGTTGCAAGTACACAAGATTGGCACAACACTAAATAAATCTGTTTTATGAATTTAAAGTCGGCTATATTACGTAAATTCTTAAAAACATACATTAGTTTACGCACTCTAGTAAATCCCTGTACCTACCTACACACTAATGTAGCGACCACCTTCCGGTGACCGGTGTAGTGTCCATAGAGTCGATAGCGTCGATGTTGCTCGCGTAATGGCGAATAATATCAGTGTTTATAGTTAACATGATCGTATTCACCGCAGGCGCGGTCGCAGCCTAAGTCTTTGGGGTCACAAGGGGCCATAGCCAGGAATTTGGTTGGGGAGCGATGGAGGCCCCCCTCCATCGTTAAACTATTATCAATAACTTTTGAAAAACGAAATTATATAAACCATCTCTGGATTTAAATAAACAAAAAAATCAAGGGCGCCTAAGGTTTATTTCCGCGGGGTGCATCTTTAGCTTTCAGAAATTGTGTCAGTTTATAAAGATATACTGAAAAGAACGCAGAATGTCAGAGCGAGCAAATAAAGGTTGAAATTTTTAGCACTATATCGGATACAGGAGGTGTGTACGGTACTCAGACGCAAGAGCGAGCGAAGCCAGCTCGAAAAATTCTGCACCCTTCCTCTGATAAATTAAGTTATTTTTGTTCATGTATACAGGAATGAGTATAGGAGGAACTCTGTCAACTTGTGGAGAATTCAAAAGTACAGGATGTATTAGTGAATGAAGCGAGCTGGAAAATTTTGGCACCACTTCTTTTTTAATTTATGAAGAAATGAGAATAGGAGCACTCTGTCAACTTTTTCAGAACTGAAAAGTATAGGATGTATTGGCGAGCGAAGCAAGCGAGAAAATTTTTGCATTCCGCCTCGGATAGGTTGATTTCTTAATAGTTGTCGGAGATTTTGGGGAGTTGAACCATAACGCTCCCCTGCCTACGGCGCTGTCCCTGAGGTAGTAAGATTTTTCAAGTTTTAAGATGAAGAGAACGCAAGAGCGAGTGAAGCGAGCCGGACCTCTTTTTATTTTATTTAAATCAATGAGTTCAGAAACATGATCACTGCCAACCTAGGCCCAACCCAGGCGGTGTGGTCATGACCTCCCCTCCCGGATTCGCTCTTGATACTAATAGAATACAGAAAAAAGCGAGAAGAGAGCTCAAAATTGAAGCAGCCTACCTCCGCCCCGTGTCTTAGGTTCTATTTGTTCATTCATCCAGAGATGAAATAAGAGTAACTCAGATGCATTAGCGAGCGAAGCGAGCTCGAAAATTTTAGAATTCTGGGACCGCACCTGATTCACCGTCAGCTTGACACCGCGTCATCACGCGTCCTGACCAAAGCAATCAGTCACGCGATTATCGCTTTCAAATGTCTTTTCATTTGTTCGCAAATCAGTTAGGGAAACCGAAGGTGTTCTTTGTCGGCGCAGTGATGCGTTCAGGTGCGCCGAACAAAATGCACGAGACAATAACGTGTTCGCGCGGCGATCTCTTTGGTTAGGATGCAGACTTAGTGCTTGTAACGGCTGAAAAAGGATGTTGGAAGCAGTTGTGGAGGTGAGTTTAGGAGCTAAAGTTCCACACTGGATCACAGACTCCACGCCAGCAGCGCATATAGACCTGTTAAATGGGAACGTTTTAAAATTACGCACGCAACCCCAGAAGACCCATCGTTTTAACTTTGCCACTTCAGTAGGAATGGAGCTAACTTTTTCGCTTGCTCTACAGTTCTATTTGAATTATTCCGCCCGAATGGAAGTCGAGCGGCGAGCCTTTGCATTTACGACACGAGAGTAGCAATGCCTTAATAGTGGTGGTGGTGTGTTGCAGGTGAAGCGCATGGGCGTGGGTGGGCGACTGGTGCCGTTCTTCAAGTGCGTGTGCGTGTACTTCGTGGCGATGGGTGCGGGCGCGGGAGAGGGCGGCGCGGGCCCATCGCCTGGTGCCGTGGCTGCCAAGTGCGCGCCCGTGTTGTGCCTGCTGCTCGTCGTGTTGCTGCACCACGCCGCGCTGCCCCAGCACAAGTGCGCACACACACACCCACACCCCGACACTCGCTTGACCGATTAGATAACGCTCGAATCGCGATTTTAAATCATATCGATAACATTGACATTTCTTTGTTAATGTTATAGTCGTAGGTCATAATACTTTGTTATTGTCCTTTAAGTACATAAATAAACTAAGAGCCAGATGAAAGCTAAGTAAGTAGATATAATAAATACCTGCGCTCGTCGATATCGTCATTCGTCAAAGTTAAGTTTGTCGGAGCAACACGCTTTTTTCGCCCAATGGTCATTGCATTAGCCAGAATGATTCGTTTGGCCTAAAATTGAATGACTTCGTTAAGCACGTGGTACCCGGCAGGGGCGGGTACGTGCGGCGCGTGGCGGCGGGGCTGGCGCTATCGGCACTGGGCGACGCGCTGCTGCTGTGGCCGCAGCACTTCGTGGCCGGCATGGCGGCGTTCGCGCTGGCGCACGTGGCCTATATCGCGGCGCTGGGCTGGAAGCGGCGCGCGCCGGCGCTGGGCGCTGCGCTGTACGCGGCCACGGGATGCTTCCTGGCGTGCGTGGCGCCGCCCGGGGCGCTGCGCGCGCTGGTGCCGGCGTACGCGCTGCTGCTGGCCACGATGGCGTGGCGCGGCGTGGCGCGGGGCGGAGCGGCGGCGCCGGGCGCGCTGCTGTTCCTGGTGTCGGACGCCATCCTCGGCTACAGCCTGTTCGGCGGCCCCGTGCCCTACAAGCAGGTGCTGGTGATGTTCACGTACTACCTGGCGCAGCTGGGCCTCGCGCTTAGCGCGCTGTGGGCGGCGGACGAGGTTCGCCAGTGAGCACCTGCACATAGTGTAGACACGCACGAACCTATAGTAGGTAATACTAGCAGTATGTAATGTACGCACCTAGCTCCTATAGGTGAACATGCTCCGAGGCAGTGCGTCTCGAATTCTTCCTTTATTTCGTAAGCTGGTTTGGGGTATTGATCCTGTATATAGTTAAACGAACCTAGATATTTTGTCATAATGTTCGTAGATAGTTTATCTATATTTTATATGAGCGTTTACAAGAGCCGCGTGTCCCGGCCGCACCCGCACAAACATTCAACGAGGTTGGGTGCAACCAGTTTTTGATAAGAGATCGATGAATGTCTGTTTATAAAAAGCTTTACATTGTATGTAAAGAAAAGTATACCTTCCTATTCGTTTAAAGACTTAGGTACTGTTATGATTCAAACGTTATTGGCAGAACTATTGTATTGGAGCGATGATGGCGGCTGCAAAGTAAGTATGTGTGCCAAAGAACTGTTTAATCACGTTGTTAACGAAATAATTTGTAACAATGTTTGAGTATGGACAACAACAGTATGCGTAACTGTGAAAGTGTCACCCCGGCCTCGGACGGTCGGGTGACAGCTCTGCAGCCGCCCTGATAGATGTCTGCATATTTTTAATACTTAAATGTTTTATAATAATGTAATGTATACCTAACGTTAATAATGTACCAAAACTGAAGCTCCGGGTTAAGTGCGGGGCGCGAGGGGCGCGTTTGTTTTCAACTACCAAGTGTTCGCTAGTACCAAGACTGATGTTTTACTCCCTAAGTATGTGTTGTATTGTATCTGTGTGCTGCCCAGTGCCCAGTGTCCACAGCTCGCGAGGTCTGGCCATTGTTTCAGTTTACCTACCGGCCGGCCCCGCGAGGCTCTACCCTTTGTAATGTAATGTTAGTTACATTCCAATACCTACTATTTCTTTCTTAGTATGGATTAGTTATAGGGATGTCACGGAGCTTCGACTTCGGTTCCGATACTTTTAAATCGGGGGTCGAAGCATAGCGGAGGCGGCGGCTGCAGTCTACGTGTACGAGCAGGTTTATGCATGTCGCCCAGGGAACACGCGTTCTGTCATCGATTAATATTTCACTTGTTGTTACGCCATACGGATGGTTTGTTTTGTTTCTTATGCCACCATCTCCGACTCCGCCTCCGCCTCCGAATCCGATTCCAACTCCGAAAAAAAAAAAATTTGAAAGCTCCGACTCCGACTTCAGTTTCGATAAAACCACCTCCATAACATCCCTGAATTAAGTTATAGCGGTATTATATTGTACTAATAGCCCATCAGTAGTAATAAGTTGAGATACATTCGCTGAGCAAATAGGATCTGCTACTTGTACGCATTTAAATATTTTCAAAAGAAAAACTCGCTAGAGAATAGGCGCCACGCGTAACATGTGCGAGCAGCCCGCTACACGTAGGAGGCAACCAGACATATCCCGTAGAGTAGCAACCTGCAGCACGAGCACCGGCCGGCGAGAGCCCAGTATCGAAGCGATCTGTATAATGCTAGTAACGACCAGCGCGGGTCCGCGTGTCTCAGGTCACGCGCACTTTCTATATTGTAGATGTGATTATTGAAAGTGATACATATATGAATCAATATTTTATTAAACGTTAAATTTAGTCGAGTGCAATTAGACTATAAGAAGGAACGAAGTTTATAGTGGTCGGATTTTCATGGGGCTTTTTTTATTCAGTTCCTAGAGTTGTGGTAAAGAAAGTTAAAAAAATATTTCGCCGCTCGCGACTTTTTTGTTTATAAATTTCCTTTTGAATATTTTTCCCATGAAAATGCGACCGCTGTAAACTTCGTTCCACCTTTTGAGTATTTTTTGTCTAATTGCACTCGGCTATATCGTTAGTTTATATATTAAGAAGGAACATCTTTATGTGCTAATTAATAAACTATAGGAAATTGACACTTGTGTTTTCTACAGTACCTAGGTACTTTATAATAACAGACGGTTTTTTTTTACAAAAATATTTATTATATATTCTTATATAAACTTAATTTGTATAACTTAACAACAATGTGTACAAGTAGGTGTTGCGACCAGCGATGCACGTAACATACATATTATTACATTTATACAGAAGTCCGCACGGCGGCGGCGTGTGGCGTGTCACCAGTACAAGTGGTTCAGAGACGAGTAAGACGCACCTGTTGCTTTGTAAAAATATGTCAACCTAATAACCACTCGTACTCGATACGAACAGCCGAGGTGATCCTCGGTGTCGATGTGAAGCGTTGCCACTCCACCTTATGAGATTTAGCGATATCACTTCAAATCTTATTTGTACGTTTTACACTATACAGTGGAGTAGGCCTAATTTAGAGGCACAAAAAAGGCGATCGAAAAAAAGTTGTCGTGCAACGCAATGAGGAGGCCGGTGCTGGGCTACACTGCGCTGGCGGGTGGCGCTACTCGCGGCGCAGGTTGTCGAGGTGCGCCTGCAACTCGGCGTAGCTGACGGAACCCGAGCGGCCCGGCCACGCCACAGGCAGCGCTGCTCGCGCCGCAAGTTGTCGAAGCACGCCTGCAGCTCGGTGTCGGCGTAGCTGACGGGCCCGGCGCTGCCGCCTGAGCGGCCCGGCAACGCCACGGACGGCGCTACTCGCGGCGCAGGTTGTCGAGGCGCGCCTGCAGCTCGGCGTCGGCGTCGCTGACGGGCCCCGCGCCGCCACCCGAGCCGCCCGGCACCGCCACTGGCGCCGCCGCCGCTGGCGTCTTGGCTGAGAACACATTCGCACAGTCAACACGAGACATCGACAAAACATACACATACATTCAGTTATTAGTTACGCCTTTAGCTAGACTAGGCCAGGCGCACTCCGCAGTTTAGGTATGAAGCTACAAGTACGTCCGGACGGACTAATTCGGCAGGGCATTCGCCGTGACCACGCGTCTTCTCAAGAAAATTTCGAAATAAAGTGAAATTGGTGTGTTTTCGTCTCTGTGTGATGATCAACGCTCCAGGAGGTTGCTACGAGGAATTTGAGGTACGGTATGTGCATCCTTCCTTTACAAGCGTATTGTTCTTTTCTGTACCTCTACCATGAGATGTCATCGAAAAAACATGCGCTAGCGTTGAACTCGCTAGCGTGCTAACGTGGATCAAATAGATTTCGATAATGCTTGCACCATGAGATTTACGGAATCTTACGCAGGCGCTAAGGTAAGCTCGATAGATCGTGTCCTCTAACTAACTTCACTCTACTCCTTAGAATACTTTCGTCTATGCTTCACTACTTATATTTTGTTTCTTTCTTTCTCACTAATAAGAAGAGAGAACGGCTCGTAAGCTCAAAATGTAGTGTTATCGCTATGCTAAAAATGTCAAGACAGTCAATATCACAAAATAAACCGACAAAATAGAAAAGTTGACGGTTAGTGGACTACTTATGGTATTTAGTGGTTTTTGAATTTTTATTCCTAATAATATGTTGCTGTCGCCTTTCAATTCAATTTGTTATGATTTGTAATTTTGTTTGTTTACGTTGTGTCACAGAGTGCGTTGTTTTGGATTGAGTGTGCATTTGGATTATATTTTAATACAATGAGGTCCAGTGTCATAGTTTCAATGTTGGTGGAGTTCATGGAAAGGTATGTTTCTACTTTCTATTAAATTATTTTAAAACGTATTAGTTACAGAATTCCCAAATAGTTGCCCCTCAAGCAGGTAGATATGCCAAGCCACTTGAAAATTTGAAAGTGTAATAAGTTAGGCAAGTTCAAGTGTCTAAAAATACTAAAGACGTGAGGAATGCAACAAGTAAACAAAAAAATGGTTATGAATATGATTTGACTAAATTTAATTTAAAGGCACAGCTTGCTAGTACGTAAAAGATAAATAATATAGTCTAGATAAAAACATGTATGTTTAAAACATATCATATTGAAGGTAACAAAATGTCTTCAAATTGCTAAATAAGCTCTTGCAGACATTATTTTCCCTTTATTACACTCAAAAACGTATATAATTTTAATGTAAACATATGTTTCACACGTCAAAATGCTAGTGAGCTACGTTACTACTATCGCAAGCGTATTATTCGATAGCTGCTGTAGAATTAGTGAGTCATGGTACCGTTTTGTATGGTGACAGCTGAAAAACGTTAGTAGCTATCGAATAGATTACGTTAGGTTTTTAACCTATCGAAATCTATAGTGCTCATGGTAGGTATTTTAATCCATTCTGGGACCGCTAGGGGCGCTATACAATATTTCATACAAATAATTTACGGAGACGCTAGCGAGTTTTGGCTGCGTAAACTCATGGTAGAGGTACTGGTGTTCAAAATCAAAACGCGTCATTCCTCCATCTTTGCAACGAGCCATTTTCAATTTTGATCCCATTATTAGCTAAAATCGCGCAAACAGTACCTATTTAAATTGTATTTGAGTTTTTTTTTTTTTTGGTGGGTAGTTGAGTACCTACCATGGACTAACTATAACTAAACATTATGGAGTATGATTTTGACAACAAGGTAGGTACTCGTACATACTTTTTTATTAGCCCAATTACGAAGGTACAGTTTATTCATAAATAATGGAGACTAATCAAATTAAAGTATTAAAAAAATCTTTTTTGCAAAAAATAAAACCGACTTCAAAAACACAGAAAAGTGAAAAATAACTTTAGCTTCTGAAGTCGGTGACTTTTGTTTGTTTAATTCAGTTTTTTTGTCACCGACTTCTGAAGCTAAAGTTATTTTTCACTTTTCTGTGTTTTTGAAGTCGGTTTTATTTTTTGCAAAAAAGATTTTTTATTTTTCCATTTTTAGTATATTACAATCATATACAAATATTTGCTATACATTTATTTTACATTATTAACGATACATTTCATGGTAATAGGCTTATCAATACTAATATTATAAAGAGGAAAGATTTTTTTGTTTGTTTTTTGTTTGTTTGTATCGTAATAGGCTCCGAAACTACTACTACTACTATAATTTATTTTAAAAGAAAAATTGAGATCCTTAAGAAAATTGCAACAATGTAACCCAAAGTAGCAAAATTTTGCCTATAAAATTCATTATTTGGCGTGCGCTGAGAAAACTATTGACGATACTTAAAAATGAAGTACTACATGATTACAGTACTCATTATTACCTACAAAAAAGTCCACGAGAGTGTATATCTAACTATCATAGTTAAGTCACAATAGCAGCTTTTGTGTTCTAAAATTTAATTAGATCGCCCCAGTAGAAACAAAAGTTGGTTACATTCGTATCGTAGTATTAATTGTTATTCAAATCGTTTTATTACCAAGGGTATTTATGTAGCAGTAATATACTGAGTGTTCAAGAAGAACTTATCATCAATATGAAAGATACATGCAGCGACATCTATTGAACCAAAATGGTACTAATGAATAAAAATGTGCTCACAAGATAACTTTAAAATTGACTGACCGGCTTTGTTAAAAAGTTATGATAGCGTACTTTAGATTAGTATACATGACACTGCTTGAAAATCTATACATATAGCCTGTAGAGTGTGTGTTCGATCGCTTTCCATGCGTTTTGAATGCAACAGTTTACAGCAGCTATATCGTGTTTCGGCTCATTTCATGCACCTTGATGAGAACATTACAAGGTAAACAATGAATATCCAAGGGATTGCAGCCATCGCGACAGATTTGCTGTCTATTATTGAAGAGCTCCAGTGTTAATCTCCGAAGACCAGCGTCAGATCTTCACCAAATAAAAAATGGGACCACCGCGAAATAATATTCTTCCAAACAAAAAAAGAATCATCAAAATCGGTTCACAATTGGCGAAGATATCGCTGAACATACACACAAAAAAAAAAAAAAATCACTCGACTTGATAACCTCCTCCTTTTGGAAGTCGGTTAAAAATTATAATAGTCAAGAGCCGAGTCAATACTTTGTAAGCTTTTCTTTGACCATAGTAGGTACAATCGGTTTCCTTTTAAGGTGAATGCGTAGTGGTAGCCCGTAGGTATTATAATCTGCGCTAATCAAGATAGGACTGGACTATCTTGTTCGGGTCGTTTGTCATTCCAGATTGATACGCATGTTCCTACCTACCTAAACACCTAAAAGATTTATTTTATTTCATAGAAAATTTAGGTGCATACGAAACTAGGAACGTATGGCGTACTATGCCTATATTCTTAGGTTAAAGTAACCCATACAGAAGTTGTAAAATAAAATATTTTTCAGATTTACATACTACTAAGAAAGCACCGAGCCTAGGTTTATTTGAAACGTCATTTGTTCACAAAAGTACACTACCTATCACCTAATAGGCACATATGTAACTGGTAATCAAATATTCAGATCTATTATTATTTAAAAGAAGACAAACCTACAGGCCGAAAGCACCTAAGAAGGTTCCTGCCGGCTTCCCTTCGGGAACAAGGCACTCTACGTAGTGGCTAGGTGTCTACTGTAGTCAAATATTACATACACATCTGTGGGTATCACATCACAGTACAGCCATTTTGATACATCATAGGATTGAAAACATTTTAAAAATGACAACATTTTTAATGTCAACAAATAAAGCAACAGCTGGCGCCAAATAAGCCGGTACTCGGGTGTCGGAATTCAGAACTAAAATCGTATGGACGCGCACACGTGACTTCGCGGCTTGCAGTAGTTTTGTAGGGAGCCCAGTAAGCCGAAGATTATCGAGTTACGTCAGGGGCAGAAAAAGAAAGTATGTAGGGGAGAACGAGATAGAATGAGTAATGGTCGATATCGTATTTGGTACCAACTAGATTTTTTATTTTGTTGACTTATTTATTTACATAATTATTTAAGATTTGGGTGTTTCTTCATGGGTGTCATTTTCGTGGTCTTTGGGGTCGCTGATAACGAAACTGAGGTCAAAATGAAAATCCAAGATGGAGCCGACGAAAATTTTCGGCTTTTTCGTCATGGGTATCATTTTCATGGTTTTCCGGGTCGGTGATAACGATAATGAGGTCAAAGTAAATAGAAAAAAAAAACAATGCTACTGTAACCCTAAAGTAGTCAGAACCATAGTATAAATATTTAACGTCTAACTATTCATACACGAAATATTTTCAGAGAATCATCTAACGGCTATAACGAAGCCATTTCAAGGGAATATTTTTTTTTTATCTAAATGTATTTTTGTAAAAAATAAATATTTTAAAATTACTTGACCCATAAAATAAATACTGGCTCCTTATTTTTTAATATCCATTACGCTAGTTTACTACGTCGAATTTACCTACGGGCATTGAAGCGGGCGGCGCGACGGCATAGCTGCGCGGTTAGATCAAAGCGCGCGCGGCTTTTACTCATACAATAGAGAGCCGGCCCCTCCCCCCGCGCCTCTTCAATCCTGCTCGAAACGCATGACGCGCCGCATGCGCTAGCAAAACATAAACGGTCAATCGCGCAACAACCGAACTACAGGTACACGAACCAGGAGTACCAGAACATGGTGGTGTGCTATAGGGAATGTGGAAATGTTTTGCTCAGAGCACAAGCCGTCTTCCTGGAGCGTTATGGGAGAAGACCATCTCTGCAGACGATCCTAGGTGCTGTACAGCGGCACCAGGACTTTGGGGTCTACATGCCACCAGCTGCAGACGTAGGCAGGCAACAAGTGTCAGCAAGAATTGAGAATGACATCCTCGATTTTTTTTTGCGACATTCAATGGCCAGCACAGCAGACGCCGGTCGCGTTTACGACGTGAGAAATAATGACGGTTTGGCACCTTCTGCGGGATGAGGGGCTGCACCCGTTCCACTTTACGAGGGTGCAAGAATTGAAGCCGCTGGACTTGACTCCACGAGTGGAATTTTGCCGTTGGTTGCTTGAAGACCCGACCCGGAGCATCCTGTGGACGGACGAGTCCACCTTTACACGCGTTGGGTTGGCAGAAGAAAACCCACGTATTTTAGGCCGGATCATTTCCAGACCCGGGTCAGTGGCAATGTGTGGGCTGGGTTACTAGGTGATAGGCTGTTGGGACCTGTTTTCCTGGATCGGCTTAGTGGTCAAACATACATGGAGTTTTTGACAGGTTATTTAAACGTGCAGCCGTCTGTGTCCAACAGGAGGGCGGATATGTGCAACACTTGGTGTAAATAGTGTTTAAATAATGACTACGTAGGTATTAAGTATGTACATTTTAAATTATTGTAAATAAGTTGATTCTAATTTTTAAACACGCCAAATTGTGTTGCAGTAATTCGTAAAAGTTACCTGTTGTTTGCAACTAACTACATACGGTGAGTAGTGGATATGTCTACAAACACAAATTTTGTATGCACGAACACCGAAACCAAAATCAAATATCTGTAGATTTGTTCCATGCTTTGCCACTGCGCCAACCGTACCATCACTAGATCATTGCGACCGTCCCTTCGCATCTTGGTAGTCAAGTGTAGTGTAGATATATCCGGTGACAGTTCCGCGATATAGACGTGTACTGCTGTCGCTAAGTTTAAAAATTTGTTTAAAAGTACAAAAAACCCGGATCAAAAGTGAAATTTTAGCACATCTCGTTACTAAAGAGCGAACAATGGTGTAGTGCATATATGCATAACAGAAAAATGACCTCATAAGCATTACAATACTTATGGTATTATGGCGTGTTCACACAATTACCAAAACATTGGTAATTGTGTGAACACGCCAATGATCGCTAAAGCAGAAATAAGAGACATCTTCCGAATTAATTCCAAAGGCCCATCTAATAACACCATTATCGTCGAACTTACCTCGATGTTTAAAAAAGAGGATATCACAAGCTCAATAAAATCCTATAAAAAGAACCATAACGAGCTACCTACTACAAAGAAAAACAAAACATGTGGATGGTCCTCCTTTACCTATTTACATCTCAGAAAATCTGAGTACGAGTACCAAACGTCTGTACGCCCTTGCCCGCGACTATGCAAAGGTAAATGAGTTTGTACTCATTTACCTACTGACAGCCCACGGATGTATCTACTTGCGGAAGAAAGAAGGTGACGCAGCTTGCCGTATTCAAAATGAAGACACCCTAGCCAATCTCAATAAACTATCGTGACTAGATTTAAGTCTCTGTTTTCTGTTTGCTGTGTTTATTCCACTATTGTTGTATCATTTCCTCAATGCCATATGTTCATACCAAGTTACAGTATCTGTACATATTATATCAACATTCCAGTTTTTTGCTCTTAAATATTCAACAAGGGTAGCCACAACACATAATCACAGTATCCACACTCACACGTCAATCGCAAGCTAAAATGTTGAATCTTAGTAGTTCCCCATTGGGTAAAACCATGTTCTCCTCCGTAACGTATATTGGGATAACAGTAGTTATTCTTAACTCCATGAGAATATTCCCTGTAACAAAAGAAACCAAAATTCCACTCGGACAGCGCTCGCTATTGAGTGCTCTAGAATTGAAGACCCTTCAACAAGTCAGGCATTTATCAACCCAGCGTCAGATAAGGATGGTTTTACGGTTCTGGCTGTAAACATCCGTAGTATCAAAAAAAACTTTGACTCTTTAATTGTATTCCTAGCCAACATTGGCATAGTTATTGACATCATAGTATTAACAGAATTCTGGACTGATAGCAGTTCGCGGATTAAACAAATAAACAGTTACTTGCAATTTAGTACCCAAAACAGCCATAACCAGAATTATGGTGTTGTTGTTTATGTGAAAGAGAACCTCGGCAACGTCAAAGTCCGTGAGTGCTTGATTGTAGACGGTAACTGTCTGGTGGTCGAAATCAACAGAGTGACAGTTATTGCCTCGTATAGACCTCCTTGCTTCACGAATCCTAACAACTACATTAATTCCCTAAACGATTTACTCCTCAAAACACACTGTGAAAATCCGAAAATTCAAGTGGCTACACCTCGGATTATTTGAACATGCTAGCCTCACACGGTCTAAGGCAGGGAATTGATAAGCCAACGAGGCTTGATAATTGTCTTGACCACCTGATGATTAAAACACGAAATAGTGTCAAAACTTTCGTGTTTGAGCCGCTTACAGATCACAGTCCGTTTCTGTTATATATGAGGAAGTTGAACATTGTGAGAAACTATACTAAACACTGCAAAACAAAAATCGACTACAAGCAATTAGAAGCTGACCTTGACAACATCAAATGGGACCTCTTTTTCGACATTCAAAACGTAAACGACGCAGCAGTCTACCTTATAAAAGTGCTACACGACGTGATCACTAAGAACTCTACTACAAAATTAATTTCTAAAAAGTAACAACCACTAAAACCCTGGATGACCCCAGGCGTCGTTAAATGTATACGAAAAAGAGACAAATTGCACCTAAAACAAAAAAAGTCCCGAAATTACGAAGATTTAAGGAAAGAATACACCAAGTACAGCAACACTTGCAACAAAATTATCCAAACTCTAAAGCACTCATACTATCAAACGGAATGGGAAAAGAACCAAAACAATATCAAAGGAACACGGAACACCATCAAAGAAATGTGCTATGTGACAAATGACGCTAAAAGTGCCACGGAACTGCTACAACTAGAAGATAACACACAGAATTCTCTAAACGAGGTTAACAAATATTTTACGTCAATCGGGAAAGAACTGGCTAGCAAAACGCTTAACAAGCTAAACATGGCCGAAGATACACTGGTGAAACTCAGCGCGAAGTCAAATAGCTCTCTGAACTCGATGACACTTGGACCAACAGTTGTTCAGGTGGTCACTGGCCTTAAAAATGGAAGTGCTCCTGGGTGGGATAACTTGCATGTATCCATATTTAAAAAATATAAGCATAAACTTGCTACGCCCCTTGCACTCCTCTGCAACATGAGCTTTATGCAGGGTATCTTTCCAACCGTCTTTAAAAAAGCCGTTGTATCACCCATCTTCAAGGCCGGGGATAAATCAAAAGTGACCAACTACAGACCAATATCTCTCTTGAGCACTCTCGCCAAAGTCATGGAAAAACTTGCAAATAGGCGACTCGTAGAATATCTGGAAAAAAACAACCTGCTGTCGAATAAACAATACGGGTTCAGAGCTGGACGTTCTACAAATGACGCTGTTCTAAGGCTTACCACGGCAATAATGAACTGCCTGGATGGAGGGGACAAATGCGTCGGCATCTTCCTTGATCTTCAGAAAGCGTTCGACACTGCGTCAATTCCCATCCTATTGAGTCGATTGGAGGGCGTCGGCGTAAGAGGCGTACCCCAGGAGTGGTTTAAAAGCTACCTGTCTGGCCGGCACCAAAGATTCCGCATTGATGGGCAGATGAGTGACGAAGCTCTTTGCGCTTACGGTGTTCCCCAGGAAAGTACTAGCCCCAACACTTTTCCTGGTATACGAGGGCGGGTCAATAAGTCCGTGACTTTTTGAATTTCTGACATCTTTACTGAAACAGCAACACTGCTCCTGTCAACAGGCATCTGTCAATTGACTCCTGTCAAAATTTAAACTTGCTGCGTCAGTTAGTTTGTGTTTGACAGCTATTTTTATCAGACTACTCACTAATTTGAGGAGAAAATGGAAAAAAGTGAATTTCGTGTGCTTATTAAGCATTATTTCTTGCGAAAAAAAACCATTACCGAGACCAAGGCTAAGCTTGATAAATACTATGGGGACTCTGCACCATCGATTTCAATGGTAAAAAAGTGGTTTACTGAATTTCGTTGTGGCCGTACAAGCACTGAAGATGCCGAACGTCCTGGACGCCCAGTTGAGGTCTCTACACCCGAAACAATCGAAAAAATTCACGATATGGTGTTGACCGACCGAAGATTGAAAGTGCGAGAGATTGTGGAAGCCGTAGGGATCTCGCATGGCTCAGTGGTTTCAATTTTGAATGATCACTTGGGCATGAGAAAGCTTTCCTCAAGATGGGTGCCGCGTTTGCTCACAGTCGACCACAAACGCAATCGTGTAACAACTTCACAGGAAGCTTTGGCGTTGTTTAATCGCAATATGGAGGAGTTTTTGCGCCGTTTTGTAACCGTGGACGAAACATGGATCCATCACAACACACCAGAAACCAAACAACAGTCAAAACAGTGGGTTTCTAAGGGTGAATCGGCGCCAAAGAAGGCCAAGGTGGGTTTGTCAGCCAATAAAGTTATGGCGACTGTTTTTTGGGATGCACGCGGGATAATCCACATTGACTACCTTCAAAAGGGAAGAACAATCAATGGGGAATATTATGCCAACTTATTGGACCGATTCAATGACGATTTGAAAAAAAACCGACCTCATTTGGCCAAGAAAAAAGTTCTTTTCCACCAAGACAATGCAAGGGTGCACACATGTGCAGTTGCCATGGCAAAAATCCATGAATTGGGCTATGAATTGCTCCCTCATCCGCCCTATTCTCCAGATTTGGCTCCGAGCGACTACTTCTTGTTCCCAAACCTGAAGAAATGGCTTGGTGGAAAAAGATTTGACTCCAATGATGAAGTCATCTCGCAAACAAAGGCTTATTTTGAGGACCTCGACAAATCATTTTTTTTGGAAGGGATAAAAAAATTGGAGAAGCGTTGGACAAAGTGTATAGAGCTCAAGGGAGACTACGTTGAAAAATAAAATTATTTTTTTATCAAAAAATCTGTGTTTTATTCCAAAAGTCACGGACTTATTGACCCGCCCTCGTACATTAATCGGCTCTGTGACCTTCCAATCCATCAAGCCGAAATAACAATGTTTGTTGATGATACTGTGCTCCTGTTCCATGACACATCTTGGGAAAACTTGGCACAGGTAAGCGAACGAGGGCTTGCTAGAGTAACGGCCTGGCTTGAAGACAGCCTTCTATCCATAAACGCCAGTAAAACAAAATACCTTTGCTTTAGTATGTCTAAGTCAGGCAGCCCCAGTCCAGACTTTACTGTGCCCATCCACACGTTCCCTTGTAACAGAGGTTCATGTTATCAAGCTACTTGTGCTTGCCCTAAGCTGGAGAGAGTGAGCAACATAAAATACATCGGTGTTACAATCGATGAAAACTTGAAATGGAGTCAACATATCTCAGTTACTGCAAAAAAAACTCGCAAACTTATATTTATTTTCAAAACCTTGAGATAGGTTGCCAGCCAGAAACTTCTAATACAAACGTACAAAGCATTGTGCCACTGCGTCTTGGGCTATGGTATTTGTGCATGGGGTGGCGCCGGTAAATCCTATATGATAGAAATAGAGCTTTCCCAGCGTGCAGTTCTGAAGGTCCTACTGTCCCTTAACTTCAGAACCCCAACCAGTTTGGTGTATGAGCAAGCGCGAGTGCTGAGCGTAAGAAAAATATTTATTTATGAGTGTCTACGGAGATATCACCGACTTACGGTCCCCTTCTTGCCTAAAAATGACAAAAGATACGACAGATATCCTGTGCCACGGGCAAGGACCAAGTTTGCTAGAAAGCATTATAACAGCTTAGCGCCATACCTCTACTTCAAAATTAGCCAGTATAAAATAATTAAGCATGTGAGTAATTTCCAGATAAAAAAGGAAATATTACTTTGGCTGAAAAACTATAGCTTCGATGACACTGAAACCCTTATCAGAATTCTAACCTAGTGACATAAATATTCATAACACACACACACACCAACACACATCTCACCACACACACGCTACCTCTATTCCTATGAAATGTGTCTTTATTTTACTTTACCCTATCTTATTTCTGTTCTTCTGTTAGTTTTTATCAATTCATATTAAGTTTTTAAATTATGTCAATTTCTACAGTAGATATTTATTTTTTAGTCAATTTCTACAGTAGCTACAGTGAGCACTGTCTAAGCTTCCACATTCAGCCCTATGTAACCAGAAACCTCAACCCCTGTCATACAGGCTGTCCTAGTTCAGGAGTTGAGACCACATTGTTGTAATTTTTATTGAAGTTAGAGAAAATAAATTTATTAATTTATTATTAATTTAATTTATAGATTTGTAGTTAATAATTCGTCAAATTTTGCCTAGGTTAGGTATTCATAAATTTAGATAAACACTACCAATCGCATTGAGTTTGCCATCATACAACTACAGATCAAGTAACAATTTTGTTTACCTACAAAAAGACTAGTTTTCTGTAGGTAAGGAAATTCTCAGAAACAACGTGTATCTGCAAAAGTTAAGGAGGTAGGTATGTCACGTCCACGTCTGCCTATCTCTAGTACGATTGTTCAAATCAATTCGCGCTACGCACTGACAGGGTACGAGTAGGTAGATACCTACAACCAAAAAACAGCTGACGAATATTCTTATTTCGACGCTCGCTCGTCATAGTCGACATGAGTTACAACATTTTACGAGGTTTTTGCAATTTTTTTAAATTTGAATTGCACACATCAGGTTTATTAGCTTACAGATGTGTAGGTAGGTAGATGCTGTACATTATGATTTGTTTGGATCGCACCTAGGTTCCTTTTCGTAAAGTTTTACAGAGGGAATTTATTTAAGGTAAATCTTCTTAGGTTTAGATGGTACCTATTGTTATTTAAATTCACATTTATTGTTATTGTAAGCGATAAACTATTAAAATAAGACTAGTTCGAGTTATGAAATCTACCAACGTTCATGCGTTGGTCTATTTTTAACATCATCACGCCTGCATTCCCGAAAGAGATAGGCAGAGGTGTATTGTTACGACCCATGTAATAGCAGCTCAGGGCAGGTGTTTGCGTCCAGATTCACACAGACTACTGTGGAGTTGGAGTGCGGTAACCGTCAGGACGCGAAATGACTACCAGTCTTGCGCGGTCACTAGTTGTCATGACGTGCGAACACAACCTCACACGCGTGCTGCCCAGCTTAGAATAAACAAGTAGTGATGGGTAGCTATTCCAATGACTAGCCAAATAGCGACTATTAACAAAATAGCCACGGCTATGATATCCGTCAACACGATAACTAGCTACTGGCTAGCTAGTATATAACTATACTAGCTAGCCAGTAGCTAGTTATCGTGTATAGATATAGTATATAGATAGTTGCCACAGAGTATAATATAACTATTATACTACGTTTTGCAGCCGTCCCGGTATTCGGTAGCCGGTTAGCCGGAGTAGCCGATAGCTGACTAGCTGTGTGCGCGCTCACTGCGCTGAGTAGTGTGAGTCGCGAGTGCGAACTTCGTTCGCATCGCACATCTCTTTCTCACAATAGTCACAAAATAGATTAGAGAAAGAGAGGGCATTATACTTAGTAATTTCGTTCGTTAAGTATACGAATTAACGAAATACGCTATTTAGAAAGGTAGTAGTTAGTTACCGTCAGATGTAACGAAAACAAAAAGGCTTTCGAATAAAAAAAGAATTATGAAAATCGGTCTACAATTGGCGGAGAAATCTGTGAACATAGGTACATGAAAAAAAAATACATACAGTCGAACATAGGAACTCCTCCTTTTTTTAAGTCGGTTAAAAATTTTCAACGGAGTTTTGGTGAAAAATTAGTGAACCGTTAACAATACATGTCTTGGTTATAGGCTTATAGCCAATGAACTGGAACTTAACATACCTAACTGTTGAAATGTGGGTGTACTGTAGACTGTACACATCTCGGAGCATTCAGGCGTGATGTTATGTTATGATTTTGTGTAAACAATGAACATCCAAGCGATTGCAGCCATCGCGACAGATTTGCTGTCTAATAATGAAGAATTCTATTGCAAATCTCCGAAGATCAGCATCAGATCTTCACCAAATTTAAATGGGACCACCGCGAAATAATATTCTTCCAAACAAAATAAAGAATTATCAAAATCGGTTCACAAATGGCGAACATATCGCTGAAAATACACACAAAAAAAAAGTTCCATCTGCACAATGTTTTGAGTGCATTCCATCGAGTCCTACCGTAAAACCGACCGACGGTCGTTTTACCGTAAAATGACGTTTTTTTTGGGGTGATTTTTCACCTCAAAAAAAAAGTCGTTTCCCAGCAATAATTTTTGCGTAAAGTTACTTAGTTTAATGCACAGAATGCTTGGTTGACGGCTTCGTGAAGGGTCTGTTTACACCCTGTATAGTCTATTATAACTCTTTGCCACATTTAGTAAATACTTGTTCTTATTTCAATCAAATATTCACAAATCGCACGCTTACTGCTTACTAAACCATCACAACGTTCGTTTGTCAGTGCGGTGCATTTGTGACTTCTTGGGTACCGAGTGTGTACCAAATTCGAGGCGTGTAGGTATGACTCGCGTTCCGACCGTTTGTATGAAGATACACTACTGTTGATATTATTACCGTGTCAGAACGTATAAGTGTTACGCGATAGCTGTAGTTACCGTCACTCCAAACATAATCTGATTGCAGCGCACGAATGATAATGCATTTTTTACCAATTGCCACTTCAAAAAGGGCATTTGATTCATCGATAACAGTGAATAAAACTCTCTTTTACTCGCTGAGTGTATAAGAACATTTTGAATTTGGAACAAGTACGAATTATGAACAAAAAATAAACAAAACGTGCCGACAAGAATATAACACTGAGTTTCGAAAATTGTTCTAATTTCACTATAATTTTTTAATGTTTATATTTAATCCTTTGCTATCTTATTATACATATTACTAATTATAAAATAAAATGTGATAAATACTCATCTGCCTAGACTTATCCCAACTTTATTGGGGTCGGCTTCCATTCTAATCCGATTCAGCTTAATATCAGTATTTTACATGGGTCGACTGCCTATCTGACCCAGAACACAACCCAGTTAGTACTGGGTGGGTAATACGGTACCCCTTGGTAAGACTGGTTGTCAGCCTTCCGGGCCCCTGACTTCCTATACTTCTATTTATTTTCTCGCAGTCAATGGTAAAAAGTAGAGTACACAACTCGTGAAAAAAATATCATCTCGGTTCTTGTATCCCTCGTTCCGCTCAGGATTCTTCTCTAGAATCCCTTGCTGCGCTCGGGATTCTATTCTAGAATCCTTCGCTGCTCTCGGAATCCAACTTAGTCCCTCGAATTAAATTTCCTTTTTTTTTCACTTGTTGTATAATCTACTATTTCCATTCATCGTGTTCCTAGCTATGTAATCATCGTCATATACTTGTGGATTGCACCTATGTATGCGCATTTATATACACGCGAGAGGCAGAACACTGTTTCCTGTAAGTATGTAGATAGCTCGTACTGACCGGAGACGGCGAGCGAGCCGGTGGCCTGCGGCAGGCCCGACAGCGTGTCGTTGAGCTGCAGCCCGAGCTCGTCCAGGATCTGCGACACCACCTGGTCGCTGCAACAAACAGTACACATCAGACAACAAAGTACGCCACTGCCAAAATTAGCAATCGATGTCACTTTATGTTTAGTTGGCGGTGACTGGTGTTGTCACAGTACTTACAGTGTAACGATGATCAGTAAACCAAAGTTATACCCTATATTTGTGAAATCGAACGCGGGTGTAAGGGCGATTTCAGATTAGCATATTTTCGGCGTGTATAATCTCGTTTTTAGAGTTCCGTAGCCAAATGGCTAAAACCGAACCCTTATAGATTCGTCCTGTCCGACTTTGTGTTCGTATGTCACAGTCATTTTACTCCGAGACTGTAGGCACCAAATCGTGGTTTGGAGAGTAGGTTAGGTGTCTTGTTTAAACCGCTTTACAAAAGTATTGTGATTAACAATGTCACTGAGGGTTCGACAGATTTTTAAAACACTTTTCTTTTTTAAGTCAATGGTTGATAAGATATTTGCTTCTAAATCCGTAAAAATTGTGCCCCCACTCTCTAATTTCTAAAGTAAGAGAAAAATTCGGAAAAATGTAGGTATGTAGAACGTA
Organism: Noctua janthe; assembly: GCA_910589295.1. Lineage (NCBI taxonomy): Eukaryota > Metazoa > Arthropoda > Insecta > Lepidoptera > Noctuidae > Noctua > Noctua janthe. Next base: position 234,278 of record OU342567.1, read on the forward strand.
AACTGAAATTGAAAATATTTATTTTAGACCAAGCACACATTAATTGCTACAAGTCGTCCATATTATGTTAGTAGGAAGATACTTACAGCTATGTTAGTAAAATATAATATAATTATTATTTTGGACGTGCATGAGCGACCAATGCCTAAGGATTTGGCTGTCCACTCTGCCCGACACCACGCTCAGAAGCGTGTTGGTGCTACCCTTTACCCGAGACAGCAGAGGCCGTTCTTTTGAGAAGCACCGCTTGGAAGCGAACATGCCGGAGGCACTGCACAACCCAACAAACCCCTGAACGCGTTGTTATACTGGACGCTCAGAGCATTGCAGGCTTTTTTAGTGTAATTGCTCCACAGGTTGCACGTGTATAACGTTTAGCAATAGCTTTTGAATAGTGTGACTTTAACGTAACGTGAGCATTGCGCAAACCAGCGAGAAAGCATATTACCCCTTACCGACAATGCCCTGCGCTCCCTATCCATGTTCATATCATCATTTTGTTTCTCATTGACCCAGTGACCCAAGTACTTAAATTTCGACACTTGCTGTAGGACGGTTTCATTTAGTGTGATTGGAGGAACAGGGTAGGTTTTAGACCCAGTCTTAAAAAACTAGCAGCTCGCTCTTCTGAACATTGTACGTGAGCGAGCTTAATAGTGATGACCTCACGGAACTGATTGAAGGGCCCAGCAGCACCATGTCATCAGCGTAGCTAATATTGTTCGTAAAAACACCATCCACTGAACAATCGACACCAGCACTGCTGAGCTCCTCAATCAGTCCATTTACATATAAATTAAATAGAGTAGGTGACATTAATCCCCCCTGCCTTACTCCACACTCCATCCTATATTCATCCGAGCATTCGCCCATCCACCTGACAAAATTGTTTTGGTTATCATACCAATATCTAAATAGATTGATGATCTCTACAGGCAGCCTGGTGTTAAGTCTCCTCCATAGAACATTATATGACACCATGTCAAAAGCTTTTGACAGGTCCAGGAAACAGGCGTATACTTGTGTGCTTCTGTCAGTACAGTACCGGAGTGTATGCTTAAGACACAGTACTACAGATTCTGTGGACAGCCTAGGTCGGAAGTCGGAATCCAGGTCCCGAGTGGAATGGGCCCCGCCAGCTTCCAGCTTTTGTTTATTTTAAAATGTGCTTGTTTTATGCTTTTTAGTTTTTTCAGTCGGGTTTTTTTGTTTTTTTCAACTACTTTTTATGTCATCTACATTCTATGTAAGGCGTTGTAAGTGTCCATTGAGACGTAGCTGTCCTTAACTGCTTTCAGTTCTTCCCTTAACACCAGAATATCCTTGAGGAGTTGTTTCACATCTACATAGTCGACTGTGATTGGCGGTAACTTCTGAAGGTCACGGACCACAAAGACTAGAACAAGTTTAAGATCAGTCTGCTACAGACGTATTTTAAATATCTTCAATGTTCCGCTGCTATTCAAATCAAATCAAATAATTTATTTTTGCGGAAAACACTGTTACAATGGTGTTTGTTACGTCAATGAAATACGTGGGTCAACGACAGACTGGTATATTTACAAAAGGAAACTAACTACCCACCACCATACAAATAATAGTACCGACTGATGTCACATCTCTCCCCATCAAGTCCACTAATCACAACAGGTACAACTTACAACTAACAATTTTATACAACAATTTTAACTCAGTATGGTTTCACATTACATTTTTCTTGCTCGGTTGAACGCACGCAGTGCACGAGCTGACGCACCCTGCGGTGGCGGTGATACCGACGACGAATGCCGTTCGGGTCGAACTTGTGCAGACTTTGACGCTTCCAGCGGCGTGTCTTTAGTATCACTGTCACCGCTAGATGCGTCCTCAAACACCTCACCTTCGGCTCCGATGTCGACCCCCGGATTGGCTGCCCTAGAGCCCGTAGACTCGGCTACGGCCGCGTCACTCACGCGTGATAATGAGTACCTATTTTTGCTACTTGCTGAAATAATTTGGTCGGCATGTCTACGCCACTCTACCCCGTTTGCTAAACTAACTTTGTATGAAATTGGCCCTGTCTTTTTGATAACAGTGGCTTCGGTCCACTTGTCCCCCCTCGCCGTGTAATCGCGAGCAATTACAGCATCCGCAACCTGAAATTCCCTATCGGTCCCTGAAGAGCGAGCGACCTGACGCTCTTGCCTCGCGCGTACCGCTGCGGCTACGTCCGGCCGTAGTGCGTCAAGTCGGCTGCGCAAGCGCCGCCCCTTTTTTTTTTTTTTTTTTTTTTTCCGGATGGGAAATCATCAAATGACCCCCCCCACTCTGGGCGGAGCGGAGGGGAGTGTCAGACTTTTACTGACTAAAACCCATCCATGTTCCTTCTCTGCCCTTTGTGTTCCAGGGCCACGGTATCTCTTTCGAACAGTCCCGCAGCCCTGGCAGGCGTCGGCCCATGCGGACCCCTACTTGATTGCTGACATCTCTTTGAGGCGCGCGTGGAACACGAACGCGCCGTCGACACAGCCTGTCGTCATAAGACGGCCGGACGGCGAGCTAGCCCATAACTCGCCGTCCACAGGCCAGCGCCTACGGTGGTCGGAAGCCACCACGTGACCCCCGACGCCCAGGGCGTCTCCCGCGGCGGCTGGGACGTGAGGTTCTTTCCCTCTCACGTCCTGCCACCTCCTTCACTAGCATGACTGCTTCGCAGAAGGAGGTGACGGCTTCCCATTCTCTCTCGCTCCGGACCATGGCTTGAACCAAGGCCGGACGCGAGAGATTGCCGCCGCCAATCGCCGCTATGAGGACACGGCGGTGCTCCGCCCAAGCGGGGCAGACCTCCACGGTGTGTTCCACCGTGTCCTCCGGACGATCCTCGCAGTGGAAACACCCGGGCGTTTCCTCCCGCCCGATTCGGTGCAGGAACCTCCCGAAACAACCGTGTCCGGTGAGGACCTGCGTCAGACGGTAGGTGAGGGCGCCGTGGCGCCTCTCTAGCCACTCCTCAAAGAGGGGACTTATCGCCACTATGGTGGCGTGCCCTGCACGGGGTTGCGACAGTCGCTCTCTCCATGTCGCCATGAGATCACGCCGGAGGTCTGTCCGCTGAGCGGTAATTTGTCGCGGCAGCGGAGTTTCCCCCCTATATAGTGCTTCCGCGCGCCATTCATGCAGGCGCGCGAGGACTATCGCCTCCAGATCCCATGGCGGCAATCCGGCAAGGAGGCTAGCCGCCTCGCCAGAGATCGTGCGGTACCCCCGGATTAGCCTTATGGCTATCACCTTTTGGGGCGCGTTCAGGTAGTGGGCGGCTTGCCGCCTCAAAGAACGCGCCCACACCGGGGCCCCGTAAAGGGCCATGGACCGCACGACCCCCGCGTAAAGCTTCCGGCAGGAGGCGTTTGGACCCCTCAGGTTGGGCAAGAGCCGCTTGAAAGCAGCCCCCGTCCGTTCCAGTTTGGGAGCCAAACGTCGGAAGTGCTCCACGAAGTTCCACCGACTGTCGAGGACGAGTCCTAGGTATTTCAACGTCGACCCGACGCCGATGGGAACCCCTCCTGCCATCAGTAATGATCCCGACGGTGGCGCATTTCGAGGCCCATGAAAACACATGGCCTCGGACTTGTGCAATGCCACCTCGAGTCCCAATTGCCGGATCCTCTCCACAACTATCGCAACCCCGCGTGTCATGTTTTCGGCCGCCGCCTCGTGCGACCTCCCTTGCGCCAGTACCAGCGTGTCGTCAGCGTAGCAAACTACACTGACGCCGGTAGGGAGGTCGGCGCGCAGCACCCAGTCGTAACCGATGTTCCACAAGGCCGGCCCCAGAACCGAACCCTGTGGAACACCGCACGACATCTCTCGCCGGTTCCATTCTCCGCTCCGACTGGGGTAGATGACGGCTCTATCCGTCAGGTAGTCCCCGACCACGCGACGAAGGTAGGTCGGCACCCCGTGATACCGGAGTGCCTCCGCAATGCAGGTCCAGGGCATGGAGTTGAAGGCGTTGGCGATGTCAAGAGACACCGCCAAGATAACCCCGCCCCGGGACACCGCGTCCCCCGTCGTGAGGGCTCTCACGCGCATGATGGCGTCCACCGTCGAGCGCCCCTTGCGGAAACCAAACTGGTGTTCCGCAAGATCCGGCCCCATCCCTGCAAGGTGCCCGGCGAGGCGGTTGGCAATGACTCTTTCAAAGAGCTTGCCCACCTCGTCGAGCAACACGATGGGCCGGTATGCGGACGGAGAGTCCGCAGGGCGCCCTGGCTTCCGGATTAGGACCAGCTTCCCCGTCTTCCAACGAAGCGGGAACTGGCCTCTCTCCAAGCATGCGCTTAGGAGCCCTTCCAGTCGGGGCCCGAGAGCCTCAAAGGCCAGGACCCAGGCTTTGCCAGGCAAGCCATCGGGTCCCGGGGCGGTATTTCTGGCTTTCAGCCTGCGTACCGCCACTCTCAGGTCTACCCCAGTCACCTCCGGAACGTCATAGTCGTCATCGGTGTGGTCCGCTTCCGGCACCGCACGCGGTGCCGGAGCCATAGGCGGGGGAGGATGCTCCCCTCGCGAAGGGAACAGAACGCTCACCACGTCCTCCACGAGCTCAGGCCGGAGACTCTGCGTTAGCGGGGGGGCCCGGGTGCGGAGTTTGTCCCGCACCATCTTGTAAGGGCGCCCCCACGGATCTCCGTTCAGAGACTCCAGCATCTCCTCGCGGGCCAAATTCTTGGCCCGCCGGACAGCCTCTTGGAGGGCGGTCTTCGCCGCTCTGTACCCCTCGTACAGCTCCGCCTCAATGGCTGCCGCATCCGGAGGGCGGATGCGGAGCCTGCGATGCCTGGCGTACAGGTGCCGCGCGGCAACGCACGCCTTGCGCAGAGACGTCAGCTCTTGCGACCACCAGTACACCTGACGCCGGGCGCTTCTTGGCCGAACTCGGGGCATTGCCACGTCGCAAATCTCGGACATGGCCTCCTGGAACCAACCCGCCTCGTTGTTGATGTCGGCAGGCCTGACCGGTGATGACACCCAGGCCTGCACGATTGAGGCTTCCAGGAGGAGCTCCCGGTCCAGCTGCTTCAGCGCCCATCGCGGACCACTCGGGGCCTGTAGGACCGGTGCGCTTGAGGTCTGAGTGGAGACGTCGAACCGGATGTACCGGTGGTCGGAATAGGTCTCCACCCCCTCCATGACGCGCCAGTCGACGACACGCGGTGACAGAGCGGGGCTAGCGAACGAGATGTCCACCACCGACTCGCCCCGCATCCGCACGCACGTGGGGACAGAACCCCGATTTAGGACGACTAGACCTGTCTCCAGAGCCCAGTCCTCCACCATCCTACCCCGCACGTCCGTGTAACGAGAACCCCAAGCCAAGTTCTTGGCATTGAAGTCCCCGAGCACAAGCACAGGGAGGGAATGGCTTCCGATGACGACACTCAACTCCGTGAGGGAGTTGTGGAACTCGGCGAGAGTTCGGCTCGGGGAGAAGTAGACTCCCACTACAACGATCTCCCCGAACCGTGCTGCCACGCACCCCTGACCCTTCCTGACACTCTCAAGGGTCGGGGTACCGGCGGCGGCCGACGCAATTATGGTCACTGAGCCGCTAAGGTCCTCCACCCAGTCATCCCTGGGCGGGACAAAGTACGGCTCAGCGACCACGGCAATGTTAATCGACCACTGCGCCATGCTCTGGAGCAACAGGTCCTGAGCGCAGGCGCAGTGGTTGATATTCGCCTGGAGAAGGCGTAATGGGGCCGTTACTGGCACTCCATTTCAGCCCCCTCCCGAGCCCCCTGCGAGGGCACAGCTGCGGAAGTTGCAGCAGAAGCGCCGCCCCTGGAGCGCCACTGCTGGCGAGACCCCTGTAGTTGCATGTTCATAATTCCGGTACTGAAGAAGAAATTTGCTTAGGGCGACGTTGACGTCCTCGCCTTCGTATATCGCTCTCTTTATTGCCTTTTTGACGGTTTTAACTGCGTTCTCAGCCGCGCCATTCCCCTGAGGCCTATACGGTGCCGAAGTTGCATGTTTGATGTAATTCTTTTCACAATATACTTTAAACTCTTGTGAAGAGAATGGCGGGCCGTTGTCAGTCACGAGCTGCGATGGTAAACCGAAACGCGCGAATGTACTTCTGAAAACTTTAATAGTTGCAGCTGCGTTCGTGCCACGCATCGGAAGGGCCTCTATCCATTTAGAATGCGCATCTACTATGATTAGATATCGCACACCGCCGCAGTCTGCGAAGTCAGCATGTACGCGTTGCCACGGGTGCAGTGGGAACTCCCAGGGATGCAGCTGCGCCCGTGGCGGCGCGTCTTGCACGGTGCGGCATGCAGCACATGACCTACACACTTCTTCAATGTCTTGATCTAAACTCGCCCAATAAATGTAGCTCCGCGATAAAGTTTTCATTTTGTTCATACCTAGATGACCCTCATGAACTTCCTGTAATATTTTCTTTTGCAGAACCTGAGGGACCACTATCCTATATTTATAAACGACACATCCTTGATCTACTAGTAAATCATTCTTCCTAGCAAAGAATGGTTTTTCCGCGTCGCAGCTCGGGACTGTCGGCCAACCGAATAGTACATAACCTTTTATTTTACTTAAGAATGTTTCGCACTCTGTCTCTTTTGCGATGTCTTTAAAACAAATAGGCAGCGACTCCTCTACCAGATTTAAATACTCTACCGTGTCGACGAAGCGACCCTCCTGAGGTAATGGTAGCCGTGACAACGCATCAGCCGGACCGTTGTCCACTGATCGGACAAATTCTATGTCGAAATCATAAGCTGCCAGGCGTGCCGCCCATCTTTGTAGACGACTGGCAGCCGTCTGTGGGATTCCCCCTTTGGCCCCAAAGCTGTGTGTCAGAGGCAGATGGTCTGTGCGTAGCGTGAAACGCCTTCCGAACACATATTGGTGATGATTCGTGACTCCGAACATTATAGCCAGCGCCTCTTTATCGAGCTGGCTGTAGTTGCGCTCGGGCGCACTAAGTGTGCGCGACCTGCAGCTGACGGGCCGCTCACTACCGTCCGAGTACCGGTGCGCCAGCACGGCGCCCAGACCGTACGCGCTGCTGTCCACCGACAGCACCAGGTCGCGCCCCTCCTCGTAGTGTGCTAATACACGTTCGCTCAGGAGAGATCGCTTTGCCTCCACAAAAGCCTTATCACACTTGGAGTCCCATTCCCAGCCGCTATCCTTTTTTAACAAATTGTGTAATGGTTGTAGCATAGTGCTCAAACTAGGAATAAATCGCCCGTAATAATTTATCATCCCTAAGAAACTTTTCAGTTGTGACACGTTTTCTGGTCTAGGCACGCTGGAAATGACCTCCAGTTTCTCGGTATCCGGTCGCAAACCTTCCTTATTAATAATATAACCTAGATATTTTACACTGTCTTGTAAAAATTTACATTTATTTAGTTTAACAGTAAGTCCCATTTTACGTAGCCTTTCCAGTACAGCTCTCAGATTCTTCATATGATTGAGTGTGTTACGACACTTCTCGGCGGAGTGCGCCTTGCCACAGCGCCAGCAGGCCGCGTGCACCCGTGCGCCGCCTGCGCCTGCCGGGCCAGCTGCTGCCGCTGCTGCGTCGCCGCCGCCGCCGAGCGCGCGTTGTGGTCCGCGCGGGCGCGTCCGTCCGCCGCGCGCGTAATGCAGGCCTTCGCCCGCCTCGCCGCCTGCCGTTTTTGCTGAGTCCGCCGCCGCCGTCGTCGTCGTGGTGCCGCTCACCTCGGCATGCTTCTCCGCTGCCTCTAGTGCCAGCGCCAGCTCCACTGCCTCTTTGTATTGTACTTTTTTCTCTGCGAAGATTCTCGATCGCATTACGTCACTTGCCAGGCCTGATACAAACTGGTCGCGCAAATTCTCTTCGAGCGTCGAACATGACTTGCACTTTCCGAAACTGCACGTAGATGCCAAGTGTTTCAATGCCTGCAGGTATTCCGTAAGGGACTCGCCCGGACGCTGTCGGCGCAACCTGAACACGTGGCGCTCGGCGATCTCCGATCGTTGCGGTTCCAAGTGTTCCGTCACCAACCTCACTAGTTCGTCAAATGTTTTGTTCTCCGGATAACTAGGTGAACACAGATCGCACATAAGCGCATATGTTTCTTCCCCGACGACCGTTATTAACATAGGCACTTTCAAATCTTCGCCGATTTCGTTAAGTCGTACGTACTGATTTACTCGACGAATATACGCTGGCCACTGTTTCGAGGCCAAATTAAATGGTTAAATTTTAGCAATAGGCATTTTGACACACGCGTAACCCGAAAATTTAAAACAAATAACTTTAAATCCCGTTCTCGTCGCCAATGTTACGTCAATGAAATACGTGGGTCAACGACAGACTGGTATATTTACAAAAGGAAACTAACTACCCACCACCATACAAATAATAGTACCGACTGATGTCACAGTGTTATAAAATTGACATGTTTCAAGTGATTCTACTGTAAGGCATGCAAAAAATCACGGTTTAGCACAAGAAAACAGAACAAAGAAAGAAAGAAAGAAGATTGACATTGAAGTACATATCATATACAATTAGATCAAATATTTTAAGATATTAAATTAATGCAACGTCCTAATACAGATAAATTATTTATTAAATAATAATTATCTTAATAATTTAATATTTGTTATCACCTTTGCGAATCTTCAATTGCTGGCCGAACGGAATTGCGTCGAACAGTAACTTATTTGCACTCAGGATTTACTCAGACGAAAACGCCGTCACACATATTTGACATGAAACTGTTCTCGTCCATCACATCAAGTTTGTTTTTCACAAAAGCCAACACTTCACAAATTACTAGGTTACAACCTAGGCATTTGATTACATTAGACGCCATTGTCGCAAGTTGTCACGCCGCGCCGGTGCGCACACAGTCTAACACACGCTTCACGCTAACGAAGCGCGCGCGGCGACTGACAACACAACTTTAACGAAAATTGTAAAAGAAACTTTCAACGAAAATTGGTTTGAATAAGATTTAGTTTTTGAGATACGGGACTTTTTCATCAAACTGCAGCAGTAACATTGTTTTTCATTAACATACTCATCATCATCATCATCTGCCTAGCCTTTTCCCAACTATTTTGGGGTCGGCTTCCATTCTAACCGGATGCAGCTGAATACCAGTATTTTACATGGAGCGACTGCCTATCTGACCTCCACAGCCCAGTTAGTTTTCATTAACATACTATGAAAAATAAATTTAGTTTTGCTGTTGAGGGTAAATTGACATAAATGAGGGTTAAAAATTCGGGGTGGAAGGGGCACCGACGCAAAAACGGTTACCCTACATAGAATCTTTATATATCTTTTTTTTTTTTAATAATCTTATCGGTTATTAAAAAAAATCGGCTTTTCCATACATTTTGACCGTGTAGATATATATTGCTCTTTTGTAGGAAACAACTGTTTTTTTTTCAGAATGATGTACTGAATACGTGGTAACCGTTTTCGCCTTCCACCCCGTATTGTTGGTGCTACGATAACGAAACCCTGTGTGCGCGAGTCCGACTCGCAGCTCGTACGAGGCCATCAGGCCTCATAAGCGACATAATATTGCAACTTATTTTTTCTCTCGACCAGAATCCACCGGTTTGAGCAAAAAACAAAGCAAACACGGCGTGCCTGAATGAGCGCGGATGGGTAATCCGATACGACCTTATACGCGCCGCTAAATACGCTAGTCTGAAACAGCTCTTAGGGTTTTCTAACTAAACTTTTTATACACATAACCTTGTGTCACGTTCGACAGTGCAGACTTATTGTAAATGTTGTACAAGCCGATTTCGACCATTATGCTATGACTGTTCCGATTATTAAATACTGTTTGTTACTGAGGTGTGGTGGTACTAACCTCTCCTCCTCGTCGTCGTCAGCCGCCATGGCCTCGTCGATGGAGTCGCTCATCATCTCCTCCTTCATGTCCATAATCTCCGACTGCTTCTCGAACTCCTGCCAACAGCAAACAGCACAGCTTGATAAGATAACTTAATTATATTTATTTGCTGAAACATGTGTACACATCTATATATATATAAATGAATCCCTATTTCCCTTGGTCACGGCATCACACGTGAACGGCTGAACCGATTTCGCTAATTCTTTTTTTGTTCTGTTAGTTATTGTCAGGAGAAGGTTCCTAGGTGGGTAGTAGGTAGGTAGGTAGGTAGGTAGGTAGTAGGAAAAGGTGCATTGCAACGCATGCCGGGAACAGCTAGTACAATAATAAAAAGTGCATGTAGGATGACATAAAAGAAAATTGGTTCAGACATGTTTGCCACAAACTAAGGCGTGCAAATGTTTAGAATACTACAATTGTAATTTTTAACATATCTTTTCAATCCAACAGAAGGCCCTTGACGACCGAGCGGGGCTGCAAGCCACCCCTACCAATTCGTTTTGGTGGCCTCCGGCGTCCGCAAAATTTCTAGTGTAAGCTTACCGGCCTCCACAGCCTGAAAATCTAACCAGGAAAATTTTAACTATCTCCCTGGTTGACTCAGAAGTGCCGTGCTTGACCAACGCACAGGTTGCCCGGAAAGTGGCTTGCCCGGATACGGATCGACCCGAGAACCAGTTTTGAAGCACCAGTCGTGAAGCAGTCGACTGCTTCGGACACCATGGCCTTTCCTGCAGAGTGCAGGTCGGATTTCACGGCACGCTAGCATTAATGATCTCATTCGTCGTGCTCTTGCCAGCTGTCCTAGAACGCGTGTCCAATGGCACGCGTCGATGAGAAGAGACCAGATGGTATGACCATAATGCCATGGAAGTTGGGTAGGCCTTTGGTGTGAGATGCAACTTGCGTCGACACCCTGGCGCCATCCCATCTTCCTAGCACGGTGGGCTGTGCTAGGACGGCTGCTGCAGGTGCTGAAAACCTCAAATGGCGCAAATACAAAAACTTAATTGGTAGTTATGTTTTTTGAGACGTTTGGGGTCGAAACAGTAGGGCCATGGGGTCCGAGTGCCCAACTAGCATTTCGGGAAATCGCCAAGCGGTTGGTCGAGTCTTCACGTGACCAGAGGGCTGACATGTTTTTTGGCCAAAGAATCAGCATTGCCATCCGACGTGGCAATGCTGCCAGCCTTCTGGGCACTTTTCCTATTGACAGCGATGTGGACGAATTTTTTGACGCCCTGTAATTCTTTCCCCTTTTGATACTTGTACGTAGGTATTTTATTATTCTTTAGATCTGTAAATTGTAGCTTGTAAATAATGTAAATAACGACACACCGACATACATAATTATAACAATACAACATCAAACCTAAAAAACAGAAGACAATATAACAAAAAATAATAAATGTCAAAATTACACATATTAAAAGTAAAAAATAAAATCATAATTTAATCTATGTCTGTAAAATTAGTAACGAGTTAAAATAGTCGAAAGTAAAAAAAAAAACTTATTTTAATCTATGTCTGTGAATTTCGCAAATAATAATAAATGTCAAAGTATGCACAGTCATGTCAAAAGTAATGATTAAAATCGTAGGTACTTCAATCTTATCACAGTAAATGGTTCTGCTAGATATTCATTAGTATGCTTTGTCAGTTAGAAATGATTTTAGTTGTTTCTTCAAATGTAGGTACATTATTAAGCTCTCACCATGTTTTAGGTAACTTATTACAAATAATGGGAGCCAAGCATAAAACACTTTTGCACATAAGTGCAGTCCTACTCCTATGCAGACACAGCTGATATTGATTACGTCTGTTTCTGGTAAATTGATCTGCCATTCGCGAAAATTACTGAAAACATTCTGGAAACATTACAGTTTCCAGAATGTTTTCAGTAATTTTCGTAAATATAAATAAAGTAAATATAAAGGGAGGTCAGTGTCAATATTTTATAGCCTAAGAAATAGGGCTAACAACTATCGCTGGTTTTCAACTCAAACATGGCTCCGACACATCTCCTTTGTGCTTTAAATGCGGCTTCTTTATCCGTTAAGTTACCCCATATCTGACAACAGATTCCGTTAGCCCATAGTATGCAGTTAAAAAGGCATCTATGTTGACCTTACGTGACAAAATGTACAAGGCAAATGCACTACTGCTTATTTTTTTAGTTAGGGCCTCTACATGAGCATTCCAAGTCTATCAATCGTGACTCCTGAGTACTCTGGGCTCGGCACAACGCACCTGCAGTATCTTCTGTATCTGTGGCATGTTGAGCTGGCGGTTCATGGTGGCCATGGCGCGCGTGACGCCGCGCATGGCCTGCGCCATAGTGTTCTGCGACTTGAGCGTCTGTATCTTGAGCGACACGGCCTGGATGTTGGCCTTCATCAGCATGAACTTGCGCACGTACCGCCGCGTGCGCACCAGGTCCTTCGCCATTATCTTCACAGCATCCTGCTCATTGACAAAACATTACACTTTAAACACACTTTTATGCTCAGCTAGTCTAACTTGACAAATGTACAGTCAGCAACAAAAGTCGGATAACTTCTATAAGTCGTAAAGTCGCCATAGCATCGAAAATAAAAATTATCCGAGTGTTTTTTTGTTACAAAATTATTATAATTCAAATTTTTTTTGAGACTTTTTGCATAAAACCTTTACTCCCATATTCTAACAATGATAGTAGGTAAATACGACGTAGTAAGCTAGCGTAATGGATGCTTAAAAATAAGGAGCCAGTATTTATTTTGTTGGTCAAGTAATTTTAAATTATTTATTTTTTATAAAAAATATACTCAGATAAAAAAAAATCCCTTGAAATGGCTTTGTTATAGCCGTTAGATGATTCCCTGAAAATATTTCGTGTATGAATAGTTAGACCCCATAGATTCTTTTTTATCAATTGTTTGTGAATGTGTAAACATTGTAGGCTTTGTAGAGTACCAGCTGCTTGTTACCTTTAGTTAACTTTTTATTTTGTTCTACATTTTTTGTGTAGTAAGCAACAACTTATTGTCGGGCCTACGCTGTTCCCCCATACTTAAGTACAAATGCTGTATCCATGATAATTGTAATACCAAATGATTTTAAAAGAGTAACCATGGAGTTTCTTGCCGGTTCTTCTCCATAGGAAACGACCAACCCGAACCGTGCATCTTTTTGTTGACGTTTTATAAGTGCCCATCTAGGCCCATGTGAAATAATATATTTCGATTTTGATTTTTTGATTTACGATTGAGCAGGAACACTAAAATAAAGTCGAGTAACTGATGGAGCAGGTACTGACCATCTGTCCTTCCTTGGCTAGCTTCTTGATGTCATTGATGACCTTCTTCTCCTGCTGCTCCATCTTCATGCGCTCGCGGTCGAGGTCGCGCATGGCCTTGTTGAGCGCGCGCTGGTTCTTGCGCAGCATCTCCTCCGGCGACATCCGGTGCCCGAAAAGCCACTCCATGGTTACGCCCGTGCTTACTGCTGAAATAATGTCATGTTCAACTCTGAGGAGATGAGGTTTGTTCGGGCATTCAATTATCCCTTGAAATAAGATCCAGCACAATGTTTTGAGTGCAGATTTTTTACCCCCAAAAAAATAGTCTTTTCCCAGCAATAAGTTTTGCATAAACCTACTTAGTTTGATGTACAAAATACGTTGTCGACGTTTAATCTTAAAGTCAAACAATTTTCAAAGATAAAAAGGCTGCTAAGCTATGTGAGCCACATGCTTAATAACCGCCGAGGTCAGTCCAGAGAGGTGGTGAGATGCCCTAGACGGACACTGCAATGGTTGGTTTGAGGAGGCATGCGTGTGTATATAAAGGGATAGAATAAGAAATTAAAAATTGTGTGGTCAGGTGTATGGGTATGTAATGCGGAGGAATGAGGAAAATGTGAGGAATGTTTTGAGTATGAGTATGGATAGCTGTAAGAGTTGGGGAACACCAAAGAAACTGAATGGACTGTGTGAAAGATGATATGGATAAAAAGAGGGTAAATCATGAGATGACGACTAATTGGGATAAGGGCAGGAGAATACTGATAATGAAAAAGGGAAATAAAGGAAAAATCTCAATTCTTTGGTTGAGACAACACAAATACTAGATTATTATTAAAGATTAGCTTAAAGACCATTATTATTTGTACAGATGAAGTCAATCAGATCGTCTATTTCTAGACAGTTTACACAGATTGGTGAAACATAGTCTTATCAAGTTTTTAGAATAATACGATGCTTTTGCATTTTTTCCGGTGGCGTAACTAATACAAAAAGAGGATAATTACCTGATAAAACGTAGTCTAAATCTAAATAACAACAACGTCCCGATATTTGGAGTGATGATTCACCATCCCCAGGTTGAGGTCACCGACTTAACAATTATAATCGTACTGTTTATAAATCAATGCAACTTCCACAGGTTCTAAAACTTAAATATCATAATATACAATTAGAAACGAATTATGTACGGATTCATTAAAAATATTGTTTACACAAATGAAACGAGATTTTCAGTACGATTGACGATATTTACCTATTAGTAATGTCACTTTTTGAAAATGTCAAAGTCAGAGTCACACATTTGTTACTACTTACTAGTGAAGTACTTTGTATGAAGACTAGTAGATAAATATTTAGTCGTCATCATCATTCTCAATGTTTTTCTTGCTCTGATAATATTATTATTAAATATGTCAATTCAAAATTCGAGAGGTTTAAGAGTTATGATCAAAGAGTGTAATAATAATAAGGGAGAAGATATTATGTAATAACCATATTCATTATTAATATGCATAACACTTAGGCTTTCTTGTTTATCCAGGCCAGGCCTTATTCCCAGTTCTTGGGGTCGGCACTAAAGAAGACACCCATTTTTTTTTTTTATAGTGTGTTTATTATATTTTTTTTATTATGTTTACATAAAATAGATTATCATTTTACTAATACTTACTAATGAATTGTTTTTTTGAATAACATTATAAAAATAAGGGGAGGTATAACATAACTGGTTGTAAAAAATGCCATGGTTCCCAGTGTCCATCTCCGGCTTGGCCACCAGTTGTGGACAGAATCGTGAAGAAGTTTTATCTTCATTGCATGCTGCATAATAATCGAAATGTAGATTTGATTGTGAGATTCCTATAACAATATACAATACCTCCTTCATCATTCTGGCCACCTGGTTGTGTGTGAGACTTTACTATCCTTATTTCTCATCGCCTACTTGTCTTTGCCAGTTTCCTAATACGTTTTTTAATGTATTTTGCGATGACAATCGCAAATACATAATTATAATACATAACTAACTCACAGTAACCTGAGGTATATAATGTCTAACTATTCATACACGAAATATTTTCACAGAATCACGGCTATAACGAAGCCATTTTAAGGGATTTTGTTTATTATTTAAGTATATTTTTATACTTAAATAAAAAACAAAAACAACGTGGTGGATTATAGCCCATTCCCTCTCATAGAGAGGAGGCCTGCGTCCCAGCAGTGGGAACATTAATAGGCTGATTATGCTTATGCTTATGCTATATTTTTATAAAAAATAAATAAATTACTTAACCCACAAAATAAATACTGGTTCATTATTTTGCAAGATCCATTACGCTAGTTTCCTACGTCGTATTTATCTACTGTGATTTAAAAGGGCGGCGCGCGGCGCGGTTAGATCAAAGGAGCGCGCGTGGCGCGGTTAGGTCAAAGGAGCGCGCGCGGCTTGCTGTGCTTCTCCCTCCGCGCCTTTTCAGTCCCGCTCGGTACGCGTGGCCTGCCGCACGCGCTTTAGCAAACATACGGTCGGACGCGAAACAATCGTACCAATGCGGAACTACAGGTATAAGAACCATGAGTACGAGAACATAGTGATGTGCTACAGGGAATGTGGAAATGTTTTTCTCAGAATACAAGCCCTCTTCCTGGAGCGTTATAGGAGAAGACTATCTCTGCAGATTATCCTAGGTGCTGTACAGCGGCACCAGGACTATCTGGTCTACATGCCACCAGCTGCAGACGGAGGCAAGCAACGAGTGTCAGCAAGAATTGAGAATGACATCCTCGATTCAAAATCATTCAACTACGGATCCACTAACAGTGTTGTTTTATTTTTATTTTTTTATTTTATACTATTCGGGAAACTAACAGCTAATATAAACAATGTTCTTAAATAAGTATGCCATATCACAATAAAGGATTTTATAATTTTTTATTTTTTTTTAAATCAGCTGATAACCCCAAAAAAAAAAAGCCTATAAATCCTAGTGCTTTAAAAGCTTTGTTGACAACGTTTTCAATGTGTGCATCAAAAAGCAACTTATAGTCAAATGTGACACCTAGGTCCCTAATAACACTTATTCTATTTATATTAGTATCATGTAACTTATATTGAAACATGATTACATGTGGTTTGCGTGTGTAGGTACTAACAAAACATTCAGAGACATTGAGTTCGAGATTATTAAGGAGACAATAATTTTGAAGTCCATCTGTAGAGTCTATGTGTGTATTGGAGGTTTTGGGAACTCTTCACAATAAACACAGCTCTAACAAATATATAAGTTTAATACACTAAAATAAAAATACAAGTTTAACACTGATTCAAGGCGCGATAACAAATTCATGCAGACCGATACGTTGGTAAGCGTGGACTGGCGTGGGCGACCGCGGGGCGCATCTCTCTGTGCGGGGAGGAGGCGGCGGCGCGTTGAGCCGCAAGTCGCGCGGTTCGACAAACCTCGGCAATGTTCGGAGCAGCCGAACTGCAGGCAGTGTAGGTAGCTATAGCCTACATCACTGACCCGCTGAGACCGGTTCACGGTCGAAAGTAAGAAAGGTGTCGCGGGAATCTAACGGTCCTCCCGCTTCTTGTGGTGGTTTCCGGCTGTGGTAGTGGCAATGCTGGCGATGAAGCTGATGGCACTGGTGATGGCGGTAAAGGTGCTGTTATCGAGCAATCATTGTTGTTCATGTAGGCTGGTTTTAGCCTGTCAATGGTTACAGTTGAATGTTTCCCTTGGACATCTATGGTAAAGGTTTTTGATCCTCTTTCTATGACTTTGTGTGGACCGGAATAAGGTGATTCCAATGACTTCTTCAAAGGTCCTTTCCGCAGGAAGACGTGACTGGCTGTATGAAGGTCTTTAGGTACATAAAACGTTTTCTCACCATGGCCGGATGTTGATGCAGGTACCAGTCTCGAAATATGTTTTCTTAGACGTGCTGTGAAGTCTGCTTCATCTACGATGTTGTGTGTTACTGGTTTTATGAACTCACCAGGTAACCGGAGTGGCTCGCCGTACACCAATTCAGCTGAAGATGCTTGTAGATCATCCTTCCAGGTGCTCCTCATACCCAGGAGAACAAGAGGAAGTACCTCCGACCATTGCGCGTTGTTGTGGCGCATTATGGCGGCTTTCAGCTGTCTGTGCATTCTCTCTACTAGGTCGTTGCACTGAGGGTGATAAGCTGTCGTGGGACAATGATAAGCGCCTATGATCGACGGCATGCACTGGAACAGCTGCGAGTCAAATTGTTTTCCTCGGTCAGTTGTTATTTTCTCTGGACATCCGAAGCGAGCGACCCAGCCAGAAATGAAAGCGCTAGCGCAGGTCTCCGCTGTGATGTCTGCTAGAGGGTAGGCTTCTGACCGTCGAGTATACCTGTCTACAGCTGTAAGGCAGTATCTGAAGAAAGTGGCATAGGGCCTATTTTGTCAAGGTGGACGTGGGAAAAACGATTGGAAGGAACAGGGAATGAGGAAAGAGGAGAGTGGGTATGGCGGGTAACTTTGTTGCGTTGGCAATCTGTGCATTGTTGAGCCCATGTTTGGCAGTCACGACGAACTTTAGGCCACACAAATCGTTCTGACACTAGCTAGTCCTTGTACGAGTCTGTTGCCGTTTTGAGAATTAGGCCTTCTGCGCCTAAACCACTAACTAAGAGGTCCTTGCATGTTTACAGAAAAAAAGTCAAATTCATCTAGCATATAAAGGAAAAAGTTCTCAGTGTAGTAATAGAACCAGAACCGACATCCTGCAGTGGCAGTAGCACTAATGGGGGCGCTCGTGTAGAGTAAGGTCTTTATAAATGTCAGATGTCATAGTGTTCGCGAGCGCGTTGTGCGCTTCTTTATCGTGTATTTTGATAAATATATATTTCAGGATTGTGGTCAAGATTTAGGAATTCGTGATTAATTATGACTTGAAGAATTAAAGTAGCAAATCGGGATCTAATTTGTTGGTACTTGGAAGCGGAATGATTTTTAAATGTTTCATGCTTGCTAATTTTAGGGACAATGTTGTTAATAAAGGGTGTAAAAAGGCCCTTAACGAAGCCCGAAGACACTTGTGGTCCCCGTCACTGCGATCATTTTTTTGCTTTGGACCGTACCTGGGAGCCTTCTAGTTACGGAGATATTGGTCAAAGTTCCAATATTTTCACAAGTTTTTTTTTTAAACTACTAATTTTCAAGGTTTTAACTTTACTTTAATTACCTCCAAGACCCGTTTACGATTTAAAGCATCCATCAGCACCAAGTTTTGATTGGGTTCATTGAGTTTTACCTTAAAACGTGATTTTCCAAAAAAAAAAAGTTGTTTCCAAGCAATAATTTTTAGGGTGGGGTGACTTAGTTTGATGTACATAATGCTTAGTTGACGGTTTCGTGAAGGGTCCGTTTACACCCTGTATGTTTCTGAAGTTTACACTATGATGTTCTACGTATTAAAATAAACTTTATATGAAGTTATTGGTACTTTAAAATAGATTTAATGAGAGGACTTACAGTTCATCAGCTAGGATCACAACATGTGGGGTTCCTCAGGGTAGTGTCCTTGGGCCCTTACTCTTCATAATATATATAAATGATCTTCCCAAGTGTACTGCTCATCAAACCATTCTATTTGCCGATGACAGCACAGTAATTGCACCATGCAATAATGTAAATGAATACGAAAATGATATAAATACTGCCTTACAACATATAATTAACTGGTTAAAAGTAAATAAATTAAAAATAAACTTAGAAAAAACTAAAACGATGTCATTTTATCAACCTAAATCACAATTAAATGTAGTATGAAAATATAAAAATGCCCGACACCAACAATGCCAGGTTCTTGGGCCTACACCTAGATAGTCATATATCATAGAAATCCCTTATGCTCTCTATAACTTAAAAAAAATAGTAACTGAATCCGTTGCAATTACAATGCTTACATAACATCCACTTTACGCTTAGGAGTACAATACTGGGGAAATTCTACAGATAAATTTATCGCTTTCAAAGCGCAGAAAAAATGCTTAAGAACTTTTTTCAAGCTGAAATCAACTGATAGTTGCTTGCCATTATTCAAAAAAGTATAAGTTACTTACCCTACCGTGTATATATATTTATGAAACTGCAGTGTTCGTAAAATGTAACTTACATTTATTTGAAACATTGAAGTCGAAACGCCGTAATAATGAGATTTGTGCCGATGTACACAACACAGCACTTTATGTAAAAAGTTTTAAGGGCATGGCACCCAGAATATAACTTACAAAATTCCGAAACCCATAATATTTCTATTATGGGTTTCGAATGTGAGATAAATGATTTCAAAAATTACCTAAACAAATATTTAACACAAAAGGCATTTTACTCTATCAAAAAATACCTAGACGATAATGCAAACTAAGTACAAATAGATTAGATAGTAATTAGGAAATTTTATTTTTATAATAAGAAGTAGTACATTTTTTTTTTTCCTAACTTTGTATGTTTAAAATCAAATTCGGCTGAAAATATTTAGTTGGCATAGTTTTTAATAATAATAAAATTATACGAAAAATCGTATAATTTTAATATTTGTAGGCCGTTGTCGGCAAAACATAGCGATCTCCTTATATTTACTTACATCTTTTTCAACTATGTTTAACAAATAAAAACTTTGAAATTAGACCTTACTCACTAGTGGCGCCATCTGGTGAGCTCAAAAACTATAGCCCGCATTGCCATAGAGAAAGACATAGATTAGAAATAGAATTGACAATGTCAATTTTAGTAGAAGACTAGGCTAAAAACTATTTGAATAATATCATGTCGAAAGTCAGAAAAAAAAAGGAATTGTCATTTGACAATAAATAAAATAACTCGCGCGCTAAGTTTTGTTTTGTGTGTTTTACTGTATTTCTTTCTTTCAAAATGAGTGATGACGATGTTACAATAATGGAGGTAGACGAAGTTGAGCCGAAGCTCTCAAAATTACAAGCCGGCTCCAGCAGCTCCAAGCCTACCTCTCATTTACCATGGATAGAAAAGTACCGACCGGTAACATTCAGCGATATCGTAGGCAACGAGGACACGGTATCGCGGTTGGCGGTGTTTGCGCGCACGGGCAACGCTCCTAACATAATAATAGCGGGCCCGCCCGGCGTCGGCAAGACCACCACGATCCTGTGTCTGGCTCGCGCCTTGCTGGGTGCCGCCTTCAAGGACGCCGTGCTTGAGCTCAACGCGTCCAACGACCGCGGCATCGACGTCGTGCGCAACAAAATCAAGATGTTCGCACAGCAAAAAGTATGGCACCGTTTGACTTGCATTTGTTTCCAAACCAACACTTACCATGATTATTCGAAAATATCAGACAACTACGGAACAGATATCGTAATGATTTATTATTCAGCACACAATGAAAATATATCACTTGAGATTGATATACCTATGTACCTATATTGTAATATTCTATGTATTATGTTGGTTTTATCTATTTGATCATTCTTTTTGTGTGAGTTAATGATTTAAAATCAGAAGTCTGCAGTTGTAATTTCTTGTAGCTGATAAAAGAGCTATCTTTGGGGTATGGCTCTAGTTGCCTGAAGTTTTGTACAAATGTTCCTTAAATAACATATGTGATTCCAAAAAAAGACCTTTGAAAATTCATCCACTTTATGGGTTGGTGTGCACACAACTTGATAACATCTATTTGCAGTCATCACCACTGGTTTCATCACCTCGGGCGACAAACGGGAAAGTAATTTCCTATTAGTTGCCACCACTAGTAGTATAGTGCCATCACAGAAAAACCTCCTGTGAGGGCCATGAACCAGCTTCTTCCAAGCAAATCTTCTAGATTTTGGTGCTCCAAGCTAACTGAAATTGTCTTGCGTAAATATAACCCAGCAAAAGAACTAGGCTAGCAAGGTGGTATGCCTCTGCGCTACCGGCTAATGCCACTTCAGTGTGAATGACCGTAACAGGTTAGTTTCTGCAGCTCCATATCGTATTTTGCATTAGGGTAGAGCGTTTGAACTGTTTGCAATCAATTGATCTATAAACTAATAACACACTCATTCATACATAGTGCAGTGTATAATTATTATCCTTACATAAGCAGTTCTGTAGCTAATTTTACGTCTAATAATTTCTGATTTTATTGTGTTAACATCTTAATGATCCAAATGTCACATGCAGGTTGTGGTTGACAGAGAGATTCGTAGATCTCAGCCATGAATATGTGACTGGCAAGAACTGGCTTGTTATGTTGAGGTGCTACAGAACAAAGAGCTTTACGCTGCATGTGTGCAGGTGACGTTACCGGCGGGGCGGCACAAGGTGGTGATCCTAGACGAGGCAGACAGCATGACGGAAGGCGCTCAGCAGGCGTTGCGCCGCACCATGGAGCTGTACTCGCACACCACGCGCTTCGCGCTCGCCGCTAACAACTCCGAGAAGATCATCGAACCCATCCAGTCGCGCTGCGCCGTGCTGCGCTACTCGCGCCTCACCGACGCACAGATACTTGCCAAGGTGAAACAACTCTCGCTGCGACATGATGCCAACCACGAAACGCCAAGTGAAAATAAGCTGCGCTGTAAGAGGGGAGGTCAAAAAGTTTGCGGAATGGGAAACGGGGTTGATATTACAAATTAAATTATTTTTATCTTTTCTAAATAGTAAGGACTATTTTGAAAAGTAAAAATAATTATCTTTTAATTAAGCCTAATACAGTTCTCAGACCTTTCAAATAATTTATTAATCTCTTAAAAAAAAAATTGTCGAGACCCTCAAAATAGGCAGATACTTCCCGCTTCATTTCTTCATCATCAGTGATTTTTTCCACAAAGCTCTCTTTTTTCATTTTTTGGAACAAATAATAATAAGGAGGGGCCAAATCTGGACTAAACAGTGTGTTTGGTGCATCGTTTGCCAAATTGAATTGTCCGAATGGTGAGGTCATTTGCTATCTCTTCAGGCCCAAGAACTGACTCTTGACCACACCGGTTTTTTTATTCGGTTTTTCTATTGTATTGTATTGTATTGTATAACGGGCTGGTGTCCGCAACTCCACGTCAAAGCGCGTATTTTGCGTGCGGGTGGGAAATCTATTCGATCCACCCTAACTCCCCGAAAAAGGCCAGCAGCGCCTTGGTGTTGCTGACAATCTCGCGGAGAGTACCTGGGGTACCGAAGTACTTTGCCCTGTATGTTGCAACCACTGGGCAATGTTGAAGCACGTGGGCTGCTGTTTCGTCTTCCTCCATGCAGGCTCGGCACAGGGGGCTGTCTGTGACTCCTATGACAAAGAGGTGTTTATTAAAAGAGCCGTGTCCAGTGATGGCGGCTGTGAGTGTGCGCAGCTGTAGTTTGGACAGCCTAAGCGCTCGTTTGGTGAGGCGGCCATCGATAGTAGGAAGTGCTTCCTTGGCCTGCCTGCACTCGCCATGGTCCAGCCACAGCTTGTGGTGTTGTTCGCTGGTTCGTTTCCTTACCAGTGTGCGTAGGTACCCGAAGGGGAGTGGCACAATGGGTTCGGGACCCACTGCTGCCATGCTCGATCCCCTTCTAGCGAGTTCGTCCGCTGCATCATTGCCTCGGGAATCGCTGTGTCCTTCGATTTCATAATATAATCGGTTTTTCTAACTTTTATTTAGAAAAATTCCCAAACTTAGCATTAAAGCTTAAATTAAAAACAAAGGTATTAGTATAATCCTAAAATAACATTTTAATTTTATACGCACTGTTATATGGTTCTATCAAATTCAAAACTAGTCGCATCTAGTTTTTTTTTAATAACTCACAAGCTTTTGGAAGAAGAATAAATAGTCTTAAAACTCAAATTTAAATTGCTATAAAAAAAAAACTAAAAGCGATCGAGATCTTCGAATTCTTTTAAAAAGTTCTCTAGTCTGTCCTCTTTCCAACGGTATGCAATATGCTAAAATATTTTTTTAATAACTTCGTTAATTCCTTAAATTTGTGTATTGGAACGCACCATCAAGCTACTTCATATTCAGGATAAAACACTAGTTTTCGCATAAATAACATGCTGTAAGTAGGTAGATACTGTTATCTCACTCTTACGCAGTCTCTTATCTCTTTCTTACATAGGGTTCTATCTTTCCTCGAACTTGAAATGAAAGAGAAAATTAAAAATAATAATTTATTTAATAAATACCTAATTACAAATCTTGTTCAAATTTACCGCCACTGTTGCGTATACACGTGCGACATATTCGTCTCATCTCGAATGTAGTGGTGCGTAAACCCATTTCTGCTTTGATGGTCATGAAGGCCGCCTCAATGCGTTGGACTAAATCATCCCTAGTTTCAACTTCCGTAGCGTAGACAAGTTCCTTACCTGACAATTTCAACGGGGATAATTTGAGCTGCCAATTTTCAGTGAAGACAGGTCGTTTGTTTTTCAACATGACGGTTATCCCGCTCACTGAAAATTAACCACTGGTAATTATTCCCATTGAGATTGGCATCTAAGGTCACTGGAGATTAATCGTCACTAGAATGATGCATTCCCAGAATCATGGGAGGGATGGCCCTATTCCGTTATCCACGTTCCCCAGAACTAACTCCGTTAGATTTTTACATCTAGGGACGGGCAAAGGAACTTGTCTATGTCTTGTGAGTTATTAAAAAAAAACTAGATGTTAACAGTACGTATAAATATCAAAATGTAATTTAAGGATAATACTAATACCTTTGTTTTTAATTTAAGCTTTAATTCTAAGTTTGGGAACTTTAAAAAAAAAAAAATAGAAAAATCGAATAAAAAAACCGGGGTGGACAAGAGTGAGTTCTTGGGCCTGAAGAGATAGCAAATGACCTCTCCATTCGGCCAATTCAATTTGGCAAACGATACACCAAAACACCCTGTATATAGAGAGGGTGGTGCAAAGTTTCAAATCCGCATTTGTGTGAGGCAGCCATTGCAACATGGCGCTTGTGAACGGGTTGCATTGCCTTGCAAGAGGAGCTCATCACAAGATCACTTTACCCTTTCTTTTACCTTCTTTTAATTTTTCTAGTAATGTGGGCACAGTCCCGTAATATTAATATTTAAATCATTGTATTACACGCCTATTACATGGGACTTAAACATAAATACGAAATGTGGGTGTTGTATTAGGTACACCTCTGCCATACGCTTCTGGGATTACAGGCGTGATGTTATCACTGTAACCATTCTTCTCCATAGAGATCGACGCTTTGGAATGGGCAACTACAATTCTTTCACAAGCTATTATGCCTTGTGTCTGTAGCTTCGCTTTCTTTGTTTTCCTGACATTCAAAAGTGCGTCTAATGGTCTAATTGAAATAAATCCTTTGAGTTTGAGCTTTTCATTGTAATCGATCAATAAAAAACCCTCTGATTCCCAAAAAACTGTAGCCATAAACTTTTCGGCCGATTTTGACACCTTGAACTCAGGCGGTTCAGAGCTGTTTATTGTGCCATTGCATGAACTCTTGTTTCGCCTCAGGTTCATAATGATGTACCCAAGTTACGTGCTCAGTCACAATTTGATTCATAGATCCATCCCTGCTCTCACTACACAACAATAAAACTCGCGCGAACACCAGACACGCTGGTCGCTGCTGTTTCTGTTTTTGCTTTGCTTTTTCTTCCTGATTGACTTGTTTATCCAGCGATATCCCGAAAGTTGATAAATCGATAGGGGCGGAGTTACCGAGTAGTAACAGTTTAAAGTTTTCTCCTTTCTGTAACCCTTCCGCGAACTTTATGACCCAGCCTCGTATGTGATGGACTGATGACATGAGTGGGTGTGAATCCGCGCTAGGTGTTGGAGGTGTGCGAGAAGGAGCAGCTGTCGTACACAGAGGAGGGCGTAAGCGCGGTGGTGTTCACGGCGCAGGGCGACCTGCGCGCCGCGCTCAACAACCTGCAGTCCACGGCGCAGGGCTTCGCGCACGTGTCGCCCGAGCACGTGTTCAAGGTGTGCGACGAGCCGCACCCCATGCTGGTGCGCGGCATGCTGGAGGCCTGCATGCGCCAGGATATCCACGAGGCCTACAAGGTGACACCTCACGTTATTTACACGTCCACTCACCTCAATATCGGCGCCCTTTCAAATATGCTGCGATTCGCGTGCCGCGTAACGTAACACCAAAGGAAGCGGCCCTAAGTCATCGGATACCGCCACATGCCACTGAATAGCAAGCAAGATGCTATAGTCAGTGGCGGTCTTCCATCTAAATTCCATCCTGATATCTTACTATATAAATATAAATGCGAAAGTTTGGTTGGATGTTTGTTACTCAATCACGGCAGAACAGCTGATTTTGGCACAGAGATAGATTATAGCCTGAATTTTGATCTAAACGTGCACAAAGTAAACAGCCATAACTCTTAATTATTCGCTTCTTTACCACGGACAGATGACAAACAACAAAGTACACAGAAGGCACTACCTATCTATTACATTACTAGATAGATTTACAGATTAAATGAGAGCAGCCGAAGCGTGTTCTTCACCACACAATCCTCACCTTTAAAAAGTTCATGAATATCAATTTTGAGTAGGCAAAAAAAAATAGTCAAGTAATAGTCATAAATAGTCGTAAGGCTATGCGAAATCTCAAAAATAATCATTAAGCGATTCCAGAGATATAAAGGTGTCTTGGTGAGCTTTACGTGGTGAGCCTTTCTCGCCACAATCCTCACCTGAATACTGCGGAACGCTTACGTTTTTGAATCTGAATTTGATGTCAAAACATAATTATTTATAAGATTTTAAACTTTCATGGTCACTAAAATTATTATAACTAGAAGACGGGATATTTACCATGTTTATTGTTTTCTTTGAGTTCCCGATATTTCGGCGCTGTTGCAAGCACCATGATCACGGATAAACTGAAGTTATTGCGGGTGGGTGTTTATGAGCAGACAAATCGGTCTACCCTCTTTCTTGTTCGTTTTTTGCACTCAGTACCGCTACCACTGTCACTCACAACTCGATTCTGTTCCCGACACACGAAACTCACTGTGTCTGCTCGCGAACTTTTTTCGGCACTATTCCGCTTTTTACACAACTGGACCACTGGTTTCCAGGCTTTCGACAGTTGAAACCCATCCTCCCGATTCAAGTTCTTATATTTGGTGATTTCAATAGCTTCTCTAACGAGTCTAGGGATATAGTGGCGTTCTGTCGAGATGACCTGAGGGTTGTGTAACTCAATCTAGTGGTTCGATCCTGATTCCAGGAGATCCTGAGCTATGGCTGATTTTTGGGTGTCGTTGTTCTTCACCGCCCTGATATGTTCCGATATTCGACAAGCCACCGTACGTTTCGTCTGACCGATATAAGACTTGCCGCAACTGCAGTCCACTTTGTAAACACCGGGCTTTTCCAGTGGAAAATTATCCTTCGGCGAACGCAGCATCTTGGTGCTTGCAACAGCGCCGAAATATCGGGAACTCAAAGAAAACAATAAACATGGTAAATATCCCGTCTTCTAGTTATGATAATAATTATTTATGACTGTTTCTTGACTATATTTTTTTGCATTCTCAAAATTGATTTTCATGAAGTTATCAAAGGTGAGGATTGTGTAGTGAAGGACACGCCGAAGCGAGCCGAGCGTATTGAATACGCTGATTGACTAAAATGCACATTAATTTTTTGAGAAATATTCAAATCAAACCTACCCCAGGTTTAAGTTTTCTGTAAAACTCAAAGTATTTACCTCGCCCAGTACCGATTACACACACTTTAATCCTTCACAAGGAAAAACTTGCATGCGTTTTCGAATTCATTTACTGTTCACTTCAAAACAGAGTTAATTACGGCAATAACTAATCACAAAACAGTTAATTACGGCAATAACTAATCACAAAACAGTTAATTACGGCAATAACTAATCACAAAACTTTAAATCACATGAAATCGAAAAAATAAAACCACAAAAAAGAAATGCACCAGTTCCTAATCGCTCAAAACTTGAAATCGTACTTTGTATCCAAATTCGCACGAAGCGTATAATTGCGCGCATCATCGGCGCGAACACACACGTCATTCTCTCTCAAACTTACATTGACTTACACGCACACATTCAAAGAAAAGCCCTGCTTTAAACTCGGTACAAATCTCAAATGAGTACCTAAAAATGTTATGAATCATTTTGCTAGGAAAACTGAATGGTCAGAGAAGCCAAATGCAAGCCAGCGGTTGTGAAAAAGAAAGCGTTAGCTAGCACTGGTTACTGACCGTAGGCCGTAGGTACGATTACGCACTAAGCACTTCAACTTTCAACTCTTCTTTTGTATAGTGTTAGAGCGAGCCACAGTATCGCGACCGGCATCGAAGAATAAAGCGTGCGAATTTAAAATAATTTCTGTTATAGATGGATAGAGTTGTGTGGAAACCGAATGTTATAATTGTTTGAAATTTTGTGTTTTTGCAAGAATGTTTTTTAATTTTTATTTGTTGAGTTCGTTAGGCAATCTATCATACAAGCCGAAAAGCCCGGCCTTTTCGGCTTGTATGATAGATCCGCCACTGATTGCATTTCGGTCGTTCGCAGTATACAGACGTGCTCGTAGTCCTAGTCTCCTAGTATTTTGCTAAATTTGTAGTTGATTAAGAATGGAAACATGGAAATAGTGAATTAATAATATAGCCTATGTACGGCTATATTATTTTCTCACACGTTTAGATCAAAATTTGTGCGAAAGAAGTCGCGGGCAACAGCTAGTTACTATTATAAATGCGAAAGTTTATGAGGAACGGATGTGTAGATGGATGTTTGTTACTTAAACAGGACAACATTGTGATACAAAAAATAATTCAATATTTCATGTGTGTGTGTGTGTGTGTGTGTGTGTGTGTGTGTGTGTGTGTGTGTGTGTGTGTGTGTGTGTGTGTGTGTGTGTGTGTATGTGTGTGTGTGTGTGTGTGTGTTTTTTTTGCCTACTCAAAATTGATATTCATGAACTTTTCAAAGGTGAGGATTGTGTGGTGAAGAACACGCTTCGGCTGCTCTCATTTAATCTGTAAATCTATCTAGTAATGTAATAGATAGGTAGTGCCTTCTGTGTACTTTGTTGTTTGTCATCTGTCCGTGGTAAAGAAGCGAAGAATGAAGAGTTATGGCTGTTTACATTGTGCGTAATTACAATCATTTTCAATAATGTGTCAACTACACATTATTGAAAATGATTGTAAAAAAAAACAATTTATTATTTGTGAGGCATCTGTAGGAAACAATTACGAATTGACTCGAAGAGTTCAGTTATTACTATTAAGTCAATAGATGGCTCTTCTATCATTTACTTGATACTGACAACTTAATATTGAATTAGTTGTAATTTTGTGACGGGATATAAAATATGAAAAGTTAATCACCATTATTTGTATTGTTATATTTAGGCATATTTAAATAATAAGAAACTAAAACTGGCGTTATTAAATACCAATGTCAGAACTCAGAACAGAGAGCGAAACTTTTTTTTTCCCCTCAAATATCGTCAGTTGTTTAATTGGGCTTTGCCTCCAATTCATTGCGGGCACGGCAAAACTTCTAATTGAAAGTTATTTAGTCTGACTCAAATAATGGTCACGAACTTTCATTTGAAAGTGAAATTGTTTTCAGCTTTTTCATGCAAAAGGTAGCGCTTTCCAGAGTTTTATTGTTGAGACAGCATATGTTCGGGGTTGGGGTGAGATTGAGATAAACTAAGATTAAAGATTATAAAGATAACTATATTTCAGTAATGCAGGATAACGATTAAAACTAATGAGGTGAACGAGATGAGATTGTGTCGCGCCCGATATGATTGTCCGAGACGTACTGACTGTTTTACTTATAGGTAATACATAAAATATTCAAGGCATAGAGCGCGGAGCGCAATTATGCTGACATGTTGATTATTGTTCGGTGATTGACCCGAATATGCTCCCGAGGGAGAAAAGATGAGGTTAGTAAGGAGGTATAGTAAAATGGGTAAAGAAATAATATTAACAAGGTGAAAACAATGTTCAACTAACACTAAATAGTAATGTAGGTATAGTTATGTTAAAAGATGAGATAAAAGTAACATTACAAATTAAACAGAATCGCTACAGTGTAAATCAGGAAGAGAAAACACGCGAAAGATCGGTGAAGAACCTCTATCTTCCTTTTTTTGTAGGCACTCACTAGATAGCGCTAGTCGCTTAGGATCACTTTTCACTGATTTACTACTAGATTGCCCATGTTCCCTAATTTCACTACACTCAATCACAACACTTTCTGTAACGGTGCGTGGAGGTGGCAACGCAGTCGCCGTCGATGCTGTCGTCGACCGCTCTGCTGTAGAGGTGGAACGATTTCCTTTACGTTGCCTTTGCCACCAACATTTAAAACAGTAAGCTGCCACCAATGCCAAGATTCCTGATATGATGAGATATATAGCAGTATACTGGTGGATGTCGTGGTAGGAGATATTGGAGCTCAAAGGTTCACTCTGCTTCATGATCTCAAGACTTCTCTTAATAGCTTCAAATTGCCTGAGGTTTTCTGAGTTATTGGGATTAAGCTCATATGAGATTTCTGGCATAGTGATATTTATTATGTGATTTATTGGTGATATTTCTGGCGAGATAATCTTTGTCGTCGTGCTAATTTTACTAGACAATCTAATGCTAGAATACACCATAAAATCTTCTGTTTTTACTAAACAGCCTTCCCCAACACGCAACAGACCAGCACCTGATAACCTAACTGCCTTAACTTGATTTTCACACAGAAGTTTGACGTTACATTCATTGCAGCATAAATAATAATATTTGTTTTCTGATGTTAGCTCTCTCCAGTCATTCTTGCACGAGGTAGTTTTAGTTTTGCAAGATCTTGTGCCTGGGATCGTCTCACAAAGGCTATGATCATCTTTCATGTGGTGAATAGGCCTTCTAATATGACACAGAATAGTCACAGGGTTTTGTAATAAGCATGACTGCAGATCCGTGTCTGTGATAGTTAAAAAAGAATCCTTTCTCATGTTGATGGCTGCTAATTCAGAGATAGTTTCGACCTTCATCATCATGTTATCTTTCACAATGCGTGGAACCGGGATAAGATTGAATACCTCGTAAAGATCCCTTTCAATCAGGGGTATATTTATTTCTATAATTAGGTATTTGCCAGAGTATTTGGCCCTTACTTTGAATAAGCCGTAAAGATCTTTAAGATTAAAGTTGTCGACAGGAACTACCAAATCTCCAGATATTTGTGCTGATATTATGATCATCGGGATGTAGCCAGATTTTGCGAAACATTTTTTCTATATCTGCTGTAAAAGCGTATCTAAATTGTCTCCATTTTAAGATAAGGCTCTGAAGGTCTTGTTGTAAACTGGGTCCTCGGCATATAAGATCATTGAGGCTGTATCCACTCGAGGTTTTTGCCGAGGCATTAAAGACAACTCTCAATTTGGTAGTTGATGACTCAGATCGCTGGACGCAATGGTGCGATAAGTAGCAGTCCGGCTGTGCGTGTGACGCAACGGGTGTCATATGTCCGAGCTCTAGGTATTCAGAAATAAACGTTTTAGTCACGTGCCAGCGCTGGTTGCTTACTTAATTTCCGCTCTATTTGGAGAAATTGAGCAATCGATTTTGTTTTCGACTCGCCTATGTTTTTCTCAAAATTTTCTTTAAACGGTATTTTAACGACGTAGCTTCCGTCTTGCCGTCTAGAGGTCGAAGATTGGTAAAACTCGATGCATTTTTGATCTTCTTCTGATATCGCTGGAGATTCCTGAATGTCCTCCACTTCCCAAAATTGCTGAATCTCTTCGATATTATTTAGGATCACATTGCAATGGTGCGTTTTGTAGTTGCCACTTAAGATCCATCCCAACTGGGTTTGTTGGGCAATGGGCAACATACCTTCTGACCGACAGATACCGTCCATAAGGATAGTGGAATAGATATCTGCTCCAAATAAGATATCAATAGGCCTACTTTTGTAAAATTCGGGATCTGCTAAAGTTATTTGGTTAAGAGTAGGCCAGTCTGGCTTAGGTAAGGTACAGCTGGGCAAGTTATTTATAAGTCGTTGTTGGTACAAAGGTTCAAATTAGCAATAGCATTTTTACGTTCATTAGGTCGGAATTCCAATAATTTTTGACATGCGTGAATTCGATGATCGTTGGAGTTACAAATAGGACATTGCTTGCGATGGCTGTTTTTGCGTTTGGACTTTGACGATTGCGAAACTTGGTTCGTTGAGTAATTCGTGTTAGGATTGTTATAATTTCGTTTATAATTGGAACCCTTTGAAAATAATGGTTTGTTATTGTTGTTGGATTGAGATGGGGGTGATTTCTGCGTGGAATTTTCAAGCTTCTTACGTGAAGTTTCCAGCATCATAAACTTAGTTTCCAAAAAATTAAGGAAATCTTCCAAGACGGGTAACTCTCGCGGGGATTTTATGGCTTGCAGATAGTCCTCGTATGTATCGGAATCCAATTTTTGAGACAATATACATACCAGGAAAGGGTCCCAGGAGGACACATCGACTCCCAGATTCTTGATGGCATTCACGCTCTCATACGTAGTGTCGTGAATGCGTTTTATATGATTTGATGATTGTTGCTGGTTCGCAGGCATATTCATGAGATTGTTAAGATAAGAAGTAAAGATCAGTCGTTTATTATTATAACGATGATTGAGGATATTCCAGCAAACAGTATAATTGTCGGAGCTTATTTGGAGATGTTGGATCAATTTTTCGGGCTCACCCTTGATCTTACTCTTGAGAAACTGCATCTTTTGTGCATTCGATAAAGAGGGGTTGTTGTGCACTGCTTCGGTAAAAAGATCCTTGAACGAAATCCACTTATTGTAGTTTCCCTTAAAGGTGACTATCTCCATTTTAGGAGTAGATTTTTCAAAATGTGCGACGGACCACATTTTCTTATTAATGTCTTTCTTGATTTTGTTATAATATTTCTCATAATGAGTAAATTGCTCTTCATACTCTGGGTTTGATCCACCATACTCGTTGTCCAGCTCCCAATGAAGCGAGTCAATAGCCGCCCAACGAGATTGTATAGTCTTCAGGATGTCTTCAAACTCCCATTTTTCCGTGATGAGATCAAGGTCGATATTGGAAGATGTTCTTAAGAAAGCCTTAAAATTAGTAGCTTGCTTTTTGAAGAGACCTTCGGATTTACTCTCTTCAGGTGCAGGGGTTTTAGCCGCAGCTTGAGATGCGAGGTTCGAGGTTTGAGATTCCGCAGTAGGTTGGAACGTAGGTTTCAATACAGTGGTTGCGGGGGTTTGCGGTCTATTTGCGAGAGGGTTATAGCTTTGAATAGTAGTTTTAATGTTGTTATATTTATCCTTCATTTGATCATACTGATTCGTACTGAAATATGTATGAGATTGATCACCAAAAGATATCAACGTCATATGATTATTATGGAACTCTGTAAAGTATTGTTCCAAGGTAGCTAATCGACGACGTAAGTAGTCTGAGGTCTTGCGCTCTGCACCATCCTTCTTGAAATTGGTGAAGAGCCTATCTACGGCTTCGATTAGTTGTTGCTGAGTTGCTAGAATGTCATCCATTTTCGACATTATAAAGGTAATATAGAGACCTTACTTGCACTGATGGAAGGAAATTATTATGTAGGCGCTCGGTCTTAGACGGAAAATATTATGTAGGCGCTTGGTCTTAGAGGAAATTATTATGTAGGCGCTCGGTCTTAGACGGAAAATATTATGTAGGCGCTTGGTCTTAGAGGAAATTATAATGTAGGCGCTCGGTCTTAGAGGAAATTATAATGTAGGCGCTCGGTCTTACGACGGACATTATTATGTAGGCGCTCGGTCTTACGACGGAAAATATTATGTAGGCGTTCGGTCTTAGACGGAAAATATTATGTAGGCGCTTGGTCCTAGAGGAAATTATTATGTGGGAGCTCGGTCTTAGACGAAAAATATTATGTAGGCACTTGGTCTTAGAGGAAATTATTATGTAGGCGTTCGGTCTTAGACGGAAAATATATTGTAGGCGCTTGGTCTAAGAGGAAATTATTATGTAGGCGCTCGGTCTTAGACGGAAAATATATTGTAGGCGCTTGGTCTTAGAGGAAATTATTATGTAGGCGCTCGGTCTTAGACGGAAAATATTATGTAGGCGCTTGGTCTTAGAGGAAATTATTATGTAGGCGCTCGGTCTTAGACGGAAAATATTATGTAGGCGCTTGGTCTTAGAGGAAATTATAATGTAGGCGCTCGGTCTTAGACGGAAAATATTATGTAGGCGCTTGGTCTTAGAGGAAATTATTATGTAGGCGCTCGGTCTTACGACGGACATTATTACGTAGGCGCTCGTTCTTAGACGGAAAATATTATGTAGGCGCTTGGTCTTAGAGGAAATTATTATGTAGGCGCTCGGTCTTAGACGGAAAATATATTGTAGGCGCTTGGTCTAAGAGGAAATTATTATGTAGGCGCTCGGTCTTAGACGGAAAATATTATGTAGGCGCTTGGTCTAAGAGGAAATTATTATGTAGGCGGTCGGTCTTAGACGGAAAATATTATGTAGGCGCTTGGTCTTAGAGGAAATTATAATATAGGCGCTCGGTCTTAGAGGAAATTATAATGTAGGCGCTCGGTCTTACGACGGACATTATTATGTAGGCGCTCGGTCTTACGACGGAAAATATTATGTAGGTGTTCGGTCTTAGACGGAAAACATTATGTAGGCGCTTGGTCCTAGAGGAAATTATTATGTGGGAGCTCGGTCTTAGACGAAAAATCAAACCCTTCTCCCCTTCTTTTCTAATTCACGGAAATACAATGTGTCAGACACACATTGTGTGGCCACGGCTTC
Organism: Noctua janthe; assembly: GCA_910589295.1. Taxonomy (NCBI): domain Eukaryota; kingdom Metazoa; phylum Arthropoda; class Insecta; order Lepidoptera; family Noctuidae; genus Noctua; species Noctua janthe. The sequence goes on from OU342567.1 coordinate 268,326, forward strand.
GCCCGCGTGTATGTCTTAAGTTACCGTACGGGACTACTATAGGATCGTTTTTATGCCAGCAGTACTTTTGTACTGCTGGCATAAAAACTATCCTTTGTCCCAAGTGTCTCAACCCATGTCGTGGTCATGGTGTCAGCATGGTCTGAGCCTCATTCAAATCTATTTAATTTTGAAGGTGTTATTACACACAGACAGTTTGAGTCATGGATACTCGAATAAAGAGAAATTCTATTGTATTAGGTGTCAATAGGTAACAGACAGACCAACAACATAAATATAATCGCGAACAGCTGCGAGGACTGATGATTTGATCGGCAGGTGATCGCGAAACTGTGCAAGCTGGGCTATGCGGTGGAGGACATCGTAAGCAACATCTTCCGTGTCAGCAAGACGCTGGACGCGAGCGAGGCCGTGCGTCTGGCCTTCGTGCGCGAGGTGGGGCTCACGCACATGCGCGTGGCGGACGGGCTGGCGTCGCCGCTGCAGCTGGCGGGGCTGCTGGCGCGCTGCTGCCGCGCCGCCGCGCACTGAGCCGCAGTGCGCGAGGTGCGGGCGGAGGGGCTGGCGGCGCCGCTGCAGCTGGCGGGGCTGCTGGCGCGCTGCTGCCGCGCCGCCGCGCACTGAGCCGCAGTGCGCGAGGTGCGGGCGGAGGGGCTGGCGGCGCCGCTGCAGCTGGCGGGGCTGCTGGCGCGCTGCTGCCGCGCCGCCGCGCACTGAGCCGCAGTGCGCGAGGTGCGGGCGGACGGGCTGGCGGCGCCGCTGCAGCTGGCGGGGCTGCTGGCGCGCTGCTGCCGCGCCGCCGCGCACTGAGCCGCAGTGCGCGAGGTGCGGGCGGACGGGCTGGCGGCGCCGCTGCAGCTGGCGGGGCTGCAGCGGCTGCGCGAGGTGTGACAGTGTGTGAGCCTGACCAGGGTGTGACAGTGTGCGCGCTACCGGATGTGTGACATTCCAAATTGTAAAACCTTAATTGCGATATAATCACTGTACAGGGTAAAAATTTGAGATGTACCTTACCATTGTAGCTACAGGAAAGCGGACATTGGTCTCATGAAATGTGAAAAGAGTATTTTGCGATTTCTGGTGACTATGGTTTCCTTGTTTGTTTGTATTTATTAGCTGTAAGTCCTTCATGTACTAAAATAAATAAAATAAAATAAAATATTTCTGAATTATCTAGTACCTTTATCTAGCCATTTTCCTGGTGATTGTACACGTTTTTTTCTAAAATCTATATATTCAGATCCTCATGAAGAGTCTCCTAAGACCGTTGTCCCGCAGCTACAACAGTTAGGTACCAGCCCTTACTGCTGCATCACATAATTTCAGTCTGTTTAGTCAGTCTAACGTACAAGTGTTCTCCATGGACATGGTACATGTGTTAATTAGTTTACTTATAATTTAAGGATACTATTTTTGTGCCGTTATGGTAATTCATATAAAATGTAATCTGCAAACTATAAGTGAATAAAACCAATTAATGTGCTATAAAAATGTATTATTCAATAAGATTAGGTACACTTTAATATAATTTTTTTTTTTTGACAAAGTATAAAAATAAGGGCGCGTGTGTTGGGACCGCGCGCCCTGAGTTCTGGAATGTTCGACGAGTCACCGCTCGGTGATCTCGAGCAGCTTGTTGTGCTCCACCATGAGGCTCTGCAACACAACCCGAGTTACAACGCGCTCACTTGACTTACTTCAGTAATAACACACTGGTAATATCAAACAGCACCAAAAAAATAAATAAAGATATCTTTATACCCAGTACTACACGCACAATTAAGTCTATTTTTATTTGGGAAATAATAAACCTTCCGAAAAAAAAAGAACTTCAGACAGATCGTTGGAAGCTTTTTTTTTTTGACTGATAACGATTTTTTTGACGGTTGACTGAAATACTAAGCTTGGTTAAAATGAATTACCGAAAAATTAATACAATTACGAAAAATAATAAAGCAAACTTCGAAAAAAAAAAACTAAGTTTGAGAAAAAAATACTAAGTTTCCGAAAACATGTTATGCTAAAATAATCGTTTTTCTTAAGGTCTATAACTTAGGATGCAAGAGCGAGCTCGGGACTTGGGGCACCCAGACTCCAGACAGGTTAGGTTCGAAGGGGATGGCGGGGACTTGAGAGCGAGCGAAGTGAGCGAACTAAGAACCCGCCATCCCCTTCGTGTTAGGTTACTTTAAACCCTGCAGACGGAAATAGGAGCCCCGGGTAGCGGAGCTACGTCGACTACGCCTTACATTTTGATATTTATCTTGACGTTGATTTTATTCCTGTTTTTTTTTTTTATAGGTTTAACCTATGCCAATACGCAATTTAAGCTGGTGGTAAAAAATTACGTTAGCGACTGCTGTATTGATTTTCGGAATTTTCATTATTTAATTCGGTTGTTTCTTTGTCCTTTCAGTTGTCGCAAGATTAGTATGTAAGCAGTAAATTTCATATTTTTAGTACGTTATTTTTTTTTTCAGAGCTTTTATTACTACTCATTTTATTTCGAAAGGCTAATTATTACATATTCCACGTTAACAGCGTTGTATTATGTAGTATAATAGATATGATGTTGATCGTGTACAGTGTAGCGTGGAGGGGGCGCGACGTCACTTGGTCGCGGCTCAGTGTATGACGCGCTGCTCCTCCACGGGCACTCCGTCGATCATCCGCTGGTGCTCCTCGCTCAGCGCCTGCACACACACGCGCACACTTACACACGGGGACCACTCACACCTACGCAGTCAGAGATCCAGCCACCAGAGAAGTAACTGAGTGCACATGCACCCCCTCCGTACGAGCCAAGCTGATTGAAGATCGTTCCATGATCTGATAGCCGAGTTAATTAAAGTTTGTAAAGAAAATTAGCAGCTAGTTTAGTTAGTCTCCCTGGTACGTCATGTGATCAAGCATCGGCATAGTATCGCCGAGTTGGACATACGTGGATTGCTCACCTTGAAGTACTTGACGGTCTTGACGCGCAGCTCGAGCGTCGCGTCCTCATCGCACACGAACAGCGCCTGCGCGTGCTGCTGGAAGGCCGACACTGTCCACATGTGGTTCACGCCCTCCTCCACCGCCTTGGCCAGCGCCAGCGACTTGTGCACGCCCGTGATCAGGATCATCACCTGCATGCATACACTGTTACTAGGATCCGTCAGCCGTGAGCTCGATCGATTGTGATGTGCAGAGTGAATGTACCTCTTTAGCGTCCATGACGGTGCCGACGCCGACGGTGAGCGCCTGGCGCGGCACCTTGCTGATGTCGTTGCCGAAAAAGCGCTTGTTGGCCTCCAGCGTGTCGTATGCGAGCGTCTTGACGCGCGTGCGCGACACAAGCGACGAGCCGGGCTCGTTGAAGGCTATGTGCCCGTCGGGCCCGATGCCGCCCACGAACAGGTGCACGCCGCCCGCGGCCGCAATGAGTTCCTCGAATCGCCGGCACTCCGCGACCAGGTCGGGCACGTTGCCATCCAGCACGTGCGCGTTGCTAGGATCGATGTCCACGTGCTTGAAGAACTCGTTCCACATGTAGTAGTGGTACGACTCCGGGTGGTCGCGAGCCAGACCTGCCACCGACAAACAATTAGATCACGATACTTGTCTTCATATCAGGCTTTCGCGACCCACGCTACAAAGGCATAAATAGTAGCCTTGCCTATACAAAATATATCTTAACTTATTTTTTTGTTTGGGTGACTTACAACTTCGAAGTCGAAGTCAGTGACCCGAAAGTCTGACAACCGGTCTTACCAAGACGTATCGTACAACCCAGTACTAACTGGGTTGTGAAGGTCAGATAGGCAGACGCTCCATGAAAAATATTGGTATTCAGCTGCAACCGGTTAGACTGAAAGTTGACCCCAACCTAGTTAGGAATAGGCTAGGCAGATGGGTGGCTTACAGCTAACAAATCTAACAATATAGAAATTATCGTCAAAAAGCGTTGCCGTCATTTGCATGACGGCCGTCTTTGCGGAGGCCAAGAGTCCTCGAACGTTTTGTTCAAAAGCGGTAAACAATTTTCCAAAATGAATTCCACCTGGGGCAGCGAAGATGACGAAAACTTAAAAGATTTTGTGCGGAGTCATGACATCATCTATCTATACAACATTATTTTTTAGTATATGCGAAACCTGAATATAGTTTGTTCAGAATAAGTAACTGAATCGATTCCAATCATTTTTAAACAATGTTATATTTTGTCTCAAAAATATTTAAAAAAGGTTGCAAGTTGGACACCGAGCGACACTAAGTATCTATCCGCAATCATACGGCGCTAGCGCTCAGCTGTGCGCCCGCGCGGGGGAAACAAAATCCCTTCAATCGCCACACAACTTTAGGCTCACGCTCCCGGATCGCCTCCGCCGCCGGCACCGTGAGCCTAAAGTTGTGTTTCGGTTGATCGTGTACCTATCGTATGTAAAAAAGTATTGTGTAACCATGTGTGTGTGATGATTAACATTTCTAAACACGCCAAGATGGTTAATTGTAGAAAGATATGATTACGTGATGTTTAGCACTTTTTATCCACTTTGAACTTTAAATAGTTGGCATAAGGTGCAACAAATCGCATTGACTACATTTTATCACTTACGGCTGCATTTACAAATAAAGTACATAATAATATCTACCTACACTTGACCATTACGACAGTCAAAAGCCTGCAAGTGTGATGGAAAATGTTATTACCTGTTAATTACAATACAATCGCCGTACGGCTAACCGTACGGCGATTGTATTGTAATTAACAGTACTTACTGCAAAATGGGCGCCCGCCACGCGGTGACCGTGTTTTAGTAAGGACAACTAGGTAACAGAACAAGCTTATAACTTTGTGATTCTTCATGATACAGTTTTGAAATTTTGTACATAGATTCTTTACATAAAAATACTAGACCCGTGTTTCGGGTTTCGCATATACTATAACTAATGTTGGATATCTATAAATTTTTTTTTTCCTTTTCTGTAACTTGGGTGTGTCTACCCAATAGGCCAATCACTTGGTATTAATATTTTGTGATCAATGCCATCATTGGCAGAAGGATTTTTGGCGCGGATTTTTCTCGCGGTTAGCGAAGGGACTCCATGCCGTTTCAATCGGTTGTGGGAGGTACTTCCTCCACCCTGAAGCTTTGAGGCCAGTTGATTGACGTGAGTTAATATTCTATTCTGGTAGCTTTTACTGTGTTTAGTAATCTCTTGTTTGACGGAACTGATATTTAGATCTTTATGTATGTTTGTGGGTTTGCGGGTCAGACTTCTTCAATGATTCGATTTATTTCTTATGGTGTTAAGACGTTTATTAAAACGAATTTACATGTGTATTTAATTATGATTAAGGTGAACAATAATGGTGAACCGACTACCATGTTGTTTCTTCTGTAGTGATCTATATATTGACGGACGCGCCGTGGTACGAACGAGTAGAAGCTTCTCGGCGCGAGTTCCTCAGCGCCGACCAATCAGCGCTCCGCGCACCGTCGTTGCTCCGCTCCTATTCGCTGATTCGCTACCGCCAAGCCTCGGTCCACTCGACGGTAGAGGGCCACACGTAATTTAGCGTCCTCCTCCACTAGATGGCGTTAACATATGCCCCCGGCCTTGGAAGCTCCTGCTTTCCAACGAAGTACCGATGACGTTGAAAGTTCTTGAATGGATAATGAATGTTTATTGTGTATCCGTCTTCTTCTTCTCTTCTGGCGGTAACAAAGGACATATTTTTGAGAATGCCCTTCGCACCGTCCCGGTCGCCGTTTTGATGTCAGCGACTCTTGACAGGCCATCTTTCCCAGGACAGGTATGGAGAATTCTTCCCAAGCGCCACTTGAGAGGTGGAAGATTATCCTCCTTGATGAGTACAAGAGTGTTAGGTATCAATTCTTCCTTACTTGTCTTCCACTTCGTTCTGGTCTGTAGCTCCGCTATGTACTCCTTTGACCATCTCTGCCAGAACTGCTGGCGCATCTGTTCCACACGGTCGTAACGGGATAGGCGATGTGAAGCTGTAGCTGTCAGGTCTGGGCTGGCATGTGCGGTGAGCGGTCGGCCAATCAGAAACAGAGAAGGGCTGAGGGGAAGAAGGTCAGTTGGGTCTGTGGACAGTGGATACATGGGTCGAGAGTTTAAGACGGCCTCGATTTGGGTTAGTATCGTGCTAAACTCCTCATACGTTAAGTTCGCGTTGCCAATAACACGACGGATGTGATATTTGCAAGACTTTACTCCTGCCTCCCACAATCCCCCGAAATGCGGAGTATATGGTGGTATGAAATTAAATTTAATATTATCCTCAGCTAAGAGCTCTATAAGATTATCACGATTATACTTAAGAAATTGTGTAAGTTCCTTCATTGCTCCAACAAAATTCTTACCATTGTCAGAAAATATTTCAGCAGGTTTACCCCGTCGAGACATAAACCGTTTTAGAGCTAATATGTAAGCGTCAGTTGTTAAATTAGTAACTAATTCTAAGTGAACTGCACGCGTTGAGAAACAAACAAATAGACAAATATAACATTTCTCCAATTTAGCGCCCCTCCCTTTACGGTTCAAAATAAACATGGGTCCTGCATAGTCTACACCGCACCTTAAAAACGGATAACCTGGTTCTAGCCGCTCTACAGGTAAGTTACCCATTTGAACTGAAACAGTTTTACCCCTAATACGTGTACATGTCACACATGTATGTACAACGTTTCTAGCCAGATTACGGCCTCTGAGGGGCCACCAATTTTCTCGTATGCTAGCTAACAATAATTGAGGACCGGCATGAAGCTGGCGCTTATGCTCATATTGAAATAACAAGCGTGTAAAAGTATGTTTGCTACACAACAGGATGGGGTGTTTTTTATTGTATGAAAAGTTTAAAGAATTATCTAATCTACCCCCAACTCTAATAATGTTATTATCATCAACAAATATGTTAAGACCAGAAATATTACGGTTAGCCTTTAAGGTGACATTCCCCTTTGAAGAAATATCAAGATCAGGAAACGACTGGTTTTGTGACATTTGAGTTAATTTATTAATAGATTTATTTAACTCATCTACTTGAAGCGGGCCGTATTGACGATTTACCTTTATTTTATTACGAACGTTATCAATGAAACGCAAAATATAAGCACATACACGCTTCATGCGAGTAAAAGAAGAGAATCTCTCGAACGGAAAAGTATTCTCATTAGTATGATGTACTAACAGTGTAGTGGTTACTTTAATGTCTGGCAATTCGTTAAAGTTGACATTATGACAACTGTGATCATAACTGAAATCACACAGCCGTTCGTGTAAAAATGCCGGGCCGTGCCACCAAATATCAGCTGTGCGCAGCGCGTCAAGCGTGACCCCGCGTGACACCAAGTCAGCTGGGTTGGATTTACCTCCTACGTGTAACCATGGTAAACTTCCCGTAAGTTCATTAATTTGAGCCACCCTGTTTTGTACAAACGTTTTAAGAGTGTTAGGTGGCATTCGTAGCCATCCCAGCACAATTGTGGAATCAGACCAAAAATAAACATTCGTGAATTTTGAACGAAGTGAACTTATAATTTTCGAGTACAACTTTGCACCTAACAGTGCCCCACATAATTCCAAACGCGGTATGGTTATCGGTTTGACAGGCGCGACCTTCGACTTAGCGCATAACAAGGCTACGGATACATCAGTATTGTTATCCGAGTACATACGCACGTAAGCACAAGCGCCGTAAGCACTTTGAGAGGCGTCAGTAAATATATGTAATTCTATATATTGTATTTTACTGTTTATAACCTGACGTGGTATACGTAAATTACCCAAATAGTCAAGAGTGTCAACGAATTTTTGCCAATTAATTAAAATATCATGAGGTACCGGATCGTCCCATCCGATTTTATACATCCATAATTTTTGTAGTAATATTTTTGCAAGTATTACAATAGGCGCTAATAGACCTAACGGATCGTAAACTTGCGAGATTGCTGATAACATAATGCGCTTAGTAACGTGACTCCCGTTTAATTTAAGTTTAGTCGTATAATGTAACTCGTCTGTATTTGCGAACCAACCTAAACCTAACGTTTTACTTTGACAGGTTTCGCCTAGAGATAAATTCTTTGACACGTTTAAAGTTGACAAATCGAAATTAAATAACCATTTTCGTAAACAGAAACAACCCGATTGTAATACCGTAGAAACTTTATTACAAATGTCTAATAATTCCATTTTATCGTCACAACCCGATATCAGATCGTCAACGTAAAAATCTTTGTTTATAATATGAGCGATGTCGTTATCAGCGCATTCCGACGCCAGCTGTTGTAAACATCGCATACTTAGGTATGGCGCGGACGCCGTACCGTAAGTTACTGTGTTAAGCCGGTACACACCGAGCGCATCTAACGGGTTTTCTCTCCATAAAATTAATTGTAAACATTGTTGATCGGGTTGAATTAATATTTGTCTGTACATTTTCTCGATGTCTGCACAGGCAATATATGTGTACTGACGAAATCTTAAGAGAATGGCAACAATATCATTTTGTAAAGACGGGCCAATCAATTGTATGTCATTTAGCGATTGACCGGAAGTAGTTTTAGCACTAGCGTCAAATACTACTCGTAATTTCGTAGTTGTACTATGTTCTCTAAATACACCGTGATGCGGTAAGAAGTAATGTGGAGATGTATAAGTATCTATTTTTGTCATATGACCGAGTTCCAAATATTCACGCATAAAATCAAAGTATAATTTTTTATAACTCGGTGTGCATCGACCCAACTTGCGTTCGAGCGCGAGGAACCGACTCTCGGCTTGTAAGTATGAGTCGCCTAGTTGATCAGCTGATTCGCGTAGTGGAATGCGCACAGAGAAACGACCGTCACTATCACGCGTAGTTGTTTTAATAAATAAATTCTCACAATCATGTTCTTCTTTAGACATAATATAACCGGTTTTTGAACTTATCTCCTCTAATTCCCAAAATTTAGTTAATTGAGTATCTAAGTTGTCGTGCGTGTGCGTAAAGTTGCATTGAACTCGATTAACGAATGAACCTTTTATATTATGTATGACACCAGATACAACCCAACCTAACTTAGTATTCTGTAGGTATGGGCCGTTTGTCAGTCGAATTAATCCTTCACTTAAAAGTTCCCAAAACTTATCTGCGCCGATTAATAAATCGATTCTGTTAGACATAAAAAATTTAGGATCGGCGAGTGATACATGACTCGGAATCATAAACCTTGCGATATTATGAGTAACAGAAGGTAACGTTGCGGTAATGCAAGGTAGGACGAGACAATTCAAGTGTGTGTTAAATTCACTATTTTTAGATCGCAATTGCACTTTGCATGATTGTGTAGATTGGGTTACCGAATTACCTACCCCTGCGACTTGTACTGTGGACTGTATCAAAGGAATTTTTAATTTTTCGCAGAACGATTTTGTGATAAATGAATGTTGACTACCATTATCTAGAATAGCACGAATAGTGTGATGCTTATTATCACGATCTAATACTTCTAATAATGCAGTCGAAAGAATAACGGGTTCTTGAAATGAGTACTCGTTGTCAACTTGTTGACGCGTTGAAGTTGACGCACTGTGTAGCGCTGTACTATGTGCGCCGCCCGTAGCTTCGGACTCGCGACACGATGTGGACGCCGGCGCTTGCGCGTCGTGCGGCCCTACAGGTTTTGACATGTTGCCGTTATCACAGCACTCACCATGAAGAAGCGAATGGTGTTTACGATTACATAACTTGCAGGCGCCGAACCAGCAATGAGACACTGTATGTCCAGCACGCAAGCAATTTTTACATAATTTGTTCTCGTCTACGAATAATAATTTGTCCTTCATAGAAAGGTCATTGAACTTGCTGCACGAATAAAGCGGATGATTCTTTTTGCACATAATACACCTTTGGTAACGTTTTGAATCATTGTTCGAATTAGGTTTTTGTGATGATTTAGACGAATTATTATTATTACGTGTTGAGACGTAACTATGCGAGTTAGCATGCTTTGATTGATTGGATGATGATGATGATTTCTTTACGGAACCATCGGAGGTTTGCTTACCAGAATCATGTGTACCTTTAATAGATTCTAACATGTCCGCCCTGTCAGTAAGGAATGTAATCATATCGTTTAGAGTTAATTTTTTATTAGCGTGACTTGGTAATTTAGAAAGTGCACTTTTATGGTTTTCCCATTCTTTTTCAGTAGTTGAATCCATCTTAGTAACAATAAGGAATATGATTAACGTATCCCAATGATCTGTGGGCTCATTTAGACCTTTAAGAGCACGAATATTTTTTAGTACGTTATCTATCAACTTACGAATGTGAGATGCAGATTCTTTGTGTAAAAACTGCAATGAGAACAGAGCTTTAACGTGGTTTTGAACCAGTAATCTATTATTATTAAATCTGTTCTCCAATAAACTCCAGGCTATTGTGTAATTTTCAGCAGTAAACTGTAACGATTTTATTATTTGACTAGCAGTGCCAGTGAGCGCGGAACGTAAGTAATGGAATTTTTGAATACCGTCTATAGTTTTAGAATTATGAATCAAGGATAAGTAGGTATCTCTAAATTCTAACCACTGTTCAAATGAACCGTCAAAGGAAGGCAATGAAATAGTGGGTAATTTGATGCTAAAGGTCTTGTTGGAACCTTCAACATCGTTATCAATAATTTCTTTACTCTTAAGCGTGCATTTCGCCTTAGATGTGATCTCATAGAATAGACTTTCAAAGGTTTCTCTTTCAATTAATTGTTTTTCTAACTCTAGTTCAGAATCCTGTATGTGAAATTCTATATCATCCTGAATGTTTGTAAACTGTTCTAATAGTGACATAACGTTATTACAACGATCTTCTAGAGCTATCTTTTGAGAATCTGTTATTTCTAGATCTTGTAACGATTGCACATATTTAATGAATACAGTAAACTTTCCTTTCACTACACCTCTTTTCTTAACCAAATCTTTATAATCGTCGAGTGGCATTCTGGGAGATTGCAAGAGAAAGAAGAAAGTACTTACAGATTTTAACTCGCTCGATCGAACTCGAAGCAACGCCGCTCAAAATGGCGGTAGTTAGGTACTCGTGTTTCAAACGCGGGCTCGCGGCACGTCTATGTAACTGGAATTTTGCACAAGAATACACGATATTATCACAAATGATCCTTGAGGATGGGTTTGGATAGGAACACTGAATGGCCTGACCGTTTTATTTCCTGCTGGTTGCCGACTTCCACCTGTACGTTTTCTTGAAGCCGCTCCGATCCGGCTCGAAGGTCCAATATGTTTGTGGGTTTGCGGGTCAGACTTCTTCAATGATTCGATTTATTTCTTATGGTGTTAAGACGTTTATTAAAACGAATTTACATGTGTATTTAATTATGATTAAGGTGAACAATAATGGTGAACCGACTACCATGTTGTTTCTTCTGTAGTGATCTATATATTGACGGACGCGCCGTGGTACGAACGAGTAGAAGCTTCTCGGCGCGAGTTCCTCAGCGCCGACCAATCAGCGCTCCGCGCACCGTCGTTGCTCCGCTCCTATTCGCTGATTCGCTACCGCCAAGCCTCGGTCCACTCGACGGTAGAGGGCCACACGTAATTTAGCGTCCTCCTCCACTAGATGGCGTTAACAATGTATATATTTGTTGCTAGCAGTACCCCATAATTGAATACCGTAGGTCCAGATTGGTTTTTGGATTGGCCTTATATACTGCTATTTTGCTTTCGTGTGACAGTCTTGACTTCCAATCTATCAGCCAGTACATCGTTCTGAACTTTGTCTCCAGCTGTTTGCGCTTGGTCCAGATGTGTTTTCTCCAGGTAAGCCTTCGATCTAGATGCATTTCGAGATATTTGGCGTCCTCAGCTTGGGGAATATCCCCATTGTAATGTTTTATTGGGGGACAGGTCTGTTTTCTGAGAGTGAAGGTTACATGGATAGATTTGATTTGATTTGCCTTAATGCGCCATTTTTCCAGCCATTCCTCCACTTTAACTACATGGTCTTGTAGTATGGCTGATGCTGTGGTTAGGTCATCATGAACAGATAGTAGGGCTGTGTCGTCTGCATATGTGGCAGTTATAGTATCGTCTTGCGTTGGAAGGTCAGCAGTGGATAGTAGGTACAGTACGGGGCCTAGTATGCTTCCCTGTGGGACTCCTGACAGAATTGCATGTAGCGGAGCGGTCGCGTTGTTGAATTTCACCTCAAAGCATCTCTTGTGCAAGTATGATCTTGGTATTAAAAAGAAGGAATGAGGAAGTAATTGTTTAATTTTGTATAGAAGTCCGTCATGCCACTCTATCAAATGCCTGACTGTTGTCTAAGAATACGGCGGAGCAGTATTGTTTGCATTCCAGTGTGAGACTTATAGTGTCCGTCATGCAATGGATGCTTCTCTCGGAACCCAAATTGGTGCAGAGGAATGACATCCGATAAGTACTTGCGTATCCTGTCGAGCAGTATTTTCTCTAGTAGTTTACCCATCACTGGGAGAAGGCTTATCGGTCTGTACGAACTAACTTTATGCGGCGGTTTGCCTGGTTGAGGTGCCATTATGATTCTTAGACGGGCATTAAAAATTGCAGTGAGTTGGAGGACGCCCTTTCTAGGAAGATGCTTTAGTAGTTGCGCATCAATTAAATCATAACCTGGCGCTTTAACATCTTGCATATTTAAAATTCCTCTCCATACTTCGTTGGGACTAGTACTTTCCAATGGCATGCACATCTGCAGTGGTGCGTCTAAATGTTCACGAACTTCTTTGTCTTGCTCGGGGTGCTTGCTAGATATAAAAATGAATTGCTGTTCGTTTGTTTCGCTAAAACTCGAGAATGGCTGGACCGATTTGGCTAATTTTGATCTTGAAATATTTGTGGAAGTTCAGGCAAGTTCAGCAAGTACTGATTATCTCGTAGTAGTAATCAGGAGGCGTTTGGACAATAATATACACCGTGACTTTTTAGTCGTCTTACAACGGCAGCCCACTTCATGTATCCAATGAATAATTTTTTTATTTTTTTATTATTAGTCTGTACTGTCCCACTGCTGGGCAAAGGCCTCCCCCAATTCCTTCCATGTGCTCTTTTTCCGTACCTCCTCGAACCAGCCTTCGCGGTACGCGTCCAGATCGTCTCGCCACCTCTTTCTGGGCCGGCCTCGGCGGCGCCGTCCATCTTCCGGCAACCATCGTGTGGAGACTCGCCCAGCGGTCATCGTGCATACGGCTGACGTGACCCGCCCAATCCCATTTTAGCCTAGCAGCCTTCTTGCCAACGTCTATTATGCCCGTTTTGGAACGCAGCGTGGTGGTACGAACCCTGTCTTGTCTTTAGACACCCACAATGCTGCGTTCCATTGCCCTTTGGCAAACTCCAAGGCGGAACTTCTGGGTCCCCAGAATGAATACTAAACAATCAATGGGAACCCAGAATGAATACTAAACAATCATAAAAAAATAGGTATTTATGAGATTTTAATAATTTAAAAATAAAAATGTTATTCAGTATTATGACGCATGACGTAGTTAAAACACCCTGTTGCGAGCGATGATCTACTGGATTCTAGTGCTGGGTAGGTAATATTCTCCCGTTTGACACGTAAACATCATTAACAGGATGTTTCATGATTTTATTCAATTTTTTTATTATTATTTTTCTTTGTACCTATTATGGAAGATAAAAAAAATCGCGCCTAGACCTATTTTATGTCGGGTACATTGAGTGGACGACCTTTGTAAGTCGACTTAAAAGTCACGGTGTATAGATATGTCGGATCCGGTCATTAGTACGGACATAAAATGAATCGCAAGTCCGCTGGTGGTGACGTCACGCGACCTACTTACAAGTCTACACCCACCACAGCGTGGCTTCTACAGAGCCCTGATGTTACAGCTCGAGGCGAGGTGGACAGACAATGTCTGATCGCAGCGGAGTTGAGACGTCTTGGAACTGTACCCGATTCATTGTGCCCCGTGTTATTGTGTTAATTTGTAATTTCAAGTAATTTGTTAGTTTATTATAAACAGTGTATCGCACCCAGTGTGTTTTCATTGCACGAAACCCACCGTCTAGCCACATGATGTACGAGCTAACGGAATAAATCCTGACATATCCGACATCAGAAGTGGGATCAAATCGTGCTAATGAAATCATACGCGGGGACAGTGACAATAACAATTAGTGACGGTTACTTTTTGAAATACCGAATGTAATTAGACAAAAATACTCAAAAGCCGTGAAAGTGCAAACTAGTGTTGATCACGTGCTCACTACCCTCCGCGCACGCGCTCGTTTCGGCTGTGATCTATTTCGCTGTTAATTGTAATGATAAAGATATAATATATTTATTGCATAACTGTGTACATTAAGTTCTTATTAGTAAACAATACATTTTTAGTTTCAACATTTTACCCAAGTCGGATATGCAATAGTATTTTAAGGAATTAGGTGCATCCAAATATTATTTTTTCTCAAAAAAACTCATGCAGATTATAAAATACATTAGCAATTAACATTTTTTTCAATTTATTTTTAAACATATTTCCATTTAATTGCTTAATTGCTGGCGGTAAGTGATTGTACACACGAATAGCAGTAACATAGGTACTTTTATAATACATCACATTGTTAATAACCGGTAAATTAATGTCTTATTTATATTGTTTCCGAAAGTGTCTTTTAGATTTGATTTGAAATTAAAATATTGCATATTGTTTTTAACAAATAAACATAATTCGAGTGTATAAATACCAGTCAGTGCCAGGAAACCCTCCGTTTTGAAAACATCTCTTAATGATTCGGTACTATGCATGTTGTATATTGTCTTAAGACATTTCTTCTGGAGAATGAATATAGATTGTACGTTTGTCCAGTTTCCTCAATATATGACACCATATGTTAACAGTGTTTTGTGTACCCACTGTTAACTTATGTGGGTTCCAAAATAAGCATTTCTAGTAACACTTGGATTTTTAGTCTCTGCCAGAACTGACAATGCGTAGCATGCACTGGATGTTCTTTTATTAATATTTTCAATATGTGCCTTCCAGTTTAAATGTTGATCTATGGTAACTCCTAAGAAATTGTGTCTTTTATTTCTTCAATCGCTGTGTCAGACATGTTACATTCAATTTAGTAGGTTTAATTTTATAATTTCTAAATTGTATCAATTTGGTTTTTGAGACATTGACTTGAAAATTTATTGACTGCAACCAATCAGTCACAGTTATATGGGAATATTCATTTGAAATAGATATAGTTGCGTCATGAGCATACATTACCTACACAAAGATGGTCAATTATATGTGGAAGCTCGTTGATATACAATAAGACCAAGGGGGGTCCTAATATACTGCCTTGCAGTACGCCTAGTATTACAGATTCGAATTTAGATTTCACTACCTCCACCATTTTTGTACGATTATTATATAGGTTAAACTATTTATACACGAAATATTTTCAGAGAATTTCACCCTCTTAGGGGTTGAATTTCGAAAAATGCTTCCTTACTCGTTGTCTACATTATAAGGGGAACATCTGTGCAAAATTTCAGCTTTCTAGGTCCAAGGGTTTGGGCAGGGCGTTGATGAGTCAGTCAGTCAGTCAGGACTTTTCTTTTTATTTATATACAACCTTAGTTTTACTATATGCGAAACCTAAAACACGTGTCTAGTATTTTTATGTAAAGAATCTATGTGCAAAATTTCAAAACCGTACCATGAAAAATCACAAAGTTATAAGTTTGTTCTGTTACCTGGTTGTCCGCGCAAAAACGTGGTTACTACGCAGCGAGCCCGCGCGCGCGCCTCCAGCGTCGTCTTGAGCTCATTGATAATAATAATTTGGCAGTAGGTACCTAAATTATTGCGATAGGTATTTAATTAAAAATTAAAATTTGTTTATTTCAGACTAGGTAATGTCCATATTTTGTTAGTTTAATATAAATAATTTAATATCGCTCGGTGTCCAACTTGTAACTTTTTAAAAATATTTTTGGGACAAAATATAACATGATTTAGAAATGATTGGAATCGATTCAGTTACTTACTCTGAACAAACTATATTCAGGTATATGTATATTATTTTTAGGGTTCTGTACCGGAAGGGTAGTAACGGGACCCTTATACTTTTTTTTTTCTTATCGGGGGGAAACCTTCAAAAGGCGACCTGTCTATGGGGATAAGACCGGGGAGTGTGGGATTTTTACCGCACTAAAACCAGCCCGGTTGTCACCATCCGCACATGAGAGGAGGCACCGTTTCCTCTTAAATTAAAATACCTGTCCGGAGCCTTATGTTTAACTTACCACCAGATATAGTAACAAATAGCAGACAAAAGTAGTAAATGATCACCAAAATGAAACTCGCATTTTAATGTAAAATTATAACCAAAGTTTTAACACTTTGCTATACTATTTAAGTAAAATGACTCCAAGTAAATCATGAGTAACCCAAAAATAGTAAATGATCACCAAAATTAAACCAACATTTTAAAGTAAAATTTTAATCAAAGTTTTTAAATTCTGCTGTCCTATTTAAGCAAAATGAGTCCAAATAAATCATTGTTATCCCAAAAGTAGTAAATGATCACCAAAATTATACCAGCGTTTTAATATAAATTATAATCACTAACCTAACCTATCACAGTGATTTATTTAGGCAAAAATAATACATTAATTTGGTCGTCAAGATTTGGTGATCATATTACTAAATTTGGTGGTCGAATACAATTTAAAGTGGAGTCGTGACTAAAATAGCTGGTACTATTGTATTTTTAGACTTTATTTTTCTGGTGTTAAGTAGATATTTTTGGTTACAAAACTAAGGGTATCAAAGCATTTTATGGTGGTCATTATATTTATCCCCAAAAAGAATTAGCGAAATCGCTTCAGCTGCTCCCGAGATTTGCGCTTAGCAACAAATTCAGGGATTCATTTTTATACCGGGTGTAAACAGACCCTTCACATATCCGTCAACCAAGCATTCTGTACATCAAACTAAGTAACTTTACGCAAAAATTATTGCTGGGAATCGACTTTTTTTTTTGGGTGAAAAATCACGTTTTACGGTAGGACTCGATGGAAAGCCCTCATAGCATTGTGCTGATGAACGGATTGAATAGTACGAGGGTCGTGTGTGTAAAGTAAAAATTTAAAAAACTTGTGAAAAAGTTGGAACTTTGACCCCCAATATCTCCGTAACTAGAAGATTCCCAGGTATGGTCTAGAACAAAAAAATGATCGCAGTGACGGGGAGAACAAGTGCCTTTCGTTTATGTTAAGGGTCTATTTACACTCTTTATTATAGATAATCTTGTTCATCTATGATATTCTATTTATAAACACAATTCAAATTTTCAAAAAATATTTTCGCCGTATCTCTTTGCCAAGATTAAAAAAAAACAATTACCGCCGACTATGGGCATTGAACCATCTTGGACTTAGTATTATTAGTATTTGTATTAGTACCTATAGTTATTTTTTGGAAATTTTTATTTCCAAGAAATACTTATACTGAATTTCTAAAAAATAACTAGGTATACTAATATTTTCCAGTGTAGGACAGAGCTCTTTCCCACACTGGAATGACAACTGCTTTAAGACGTCATGGGAGGCCACCAGCTCTCTACATCTGGTCTTACCGCCGACGAACCCAACAAGCGCAAACCCTGGATCGTGGTTGTAGGTTAGCCGACTTCCTTGGCTAAAATCTAAGTATTCAGGTGCATTTTCGAACAAAATAGTTACCAGAGATGACAAAATTAAGATGATAAAATTAAGCCACAAATCTGGGAAAAGAGATGCTGCGACTTGCAATTACATTATTTAAGTTTCAGCCAATATAATACGTTAAACCCTAATCCCTCAATCAGGGATTTTAATAAATTGGTCGTCATGCAGCAAAATCTTGCAGAGAGATCAATTCTACGTGTGGTCACTGTGGTAAAGCAGGTCAGTTGATGTCCGAATGTGCGAAGAAAGTTGACAGGTACCTATCAACTTTCTTCGAAATGCGCAAATTGTTCACGTTTTAATAAACCTAGTAACCATTGTTTCGGAATCTGTTGCCCAAATAGTTATTATTAGAAGACAGACTGACTGGGATACAGGTTTATCCTAGAACAGGCATCGAACTTTGATACACTTACATTATCTCTAAGATTTATGTTGTATTATACAAATTTTAGATTTAAATAAATACTATTTATTTTTTTCATCAATCGCATGCTAACTGACATACAAGTTTCTAGCTAGCGCAGAATTGGCATACTATGTAACGTATATTTCGGTTGTACCTACACGTGCAAGGTGTGTCACGGACAGCATCTATTCTATAAGTAAAAGGAATGGCAAGGCGCTACTAACCGACATACTCGTCCATGTTGAAGGTGGTGACGTACTTGAAGGAGAGGCGGCCCTCCTTGTAGAAGTCGATGAGGCGACGGTACATTCCGAGCGGCGTGCCGCCCGTTGGCAGACCCAAGACGAAGTGGCGGCCCGGGCCCGGCGCGAACTGCGTGATGCGTTGCAGCACGAAACGCGCCGCCCAGTCCGCCACCACGCTGGCGTCCTCCAAGATGATCAGACGCATCGCTGCCGCTGCGTGTCGCTGAAATGTTCAGATATAACTTTTTATAGGTATTATTTATGTTTGAAAGTGACAGTAGGCTCGTAACAGGGACAGTACCTTGACTCTTCGGGGTTTATCTGTAAACTCCGCCTAAAGTTAAGTAGGGGAAACGTGTACGAAATGATACTTTTAGGTAAGATGATCCTTTGATGAAAAAAACCTAAATGTGTAACTTCGATCTAAAGTAAGGTTGATTCTAAGCTTAGGCAGTATAGCTTTTGTTCTAGGAAGTCAATTGCAATGACTGCTTGCTGTACCAGTGACTAAGTATTATGCATTTAGTTTTTTTGAATTGAATTACTAGACCACGGATTATATGCATTTGCATAAAACGCTATTTCTATACCGTTATTTACTATATTTTAGTACTTTTTCTTCGATAGTGCTTATTTCAGTAGGTGGTTAAATGTGTTAGGCGCGTTGCATTATATAAACCCGGGACTTTAAGGAATAAAGAAAGTTAACGCATATGTCAACGGAAAGGCCAAATACTGAATGAAGATGTTTTTACACAAACGGCGCCAAATTTCATGTTTTGTTCAGTAGGCTCACTCGTCACAAGTTTTCTCTAGATAAATATTTAATTGTGTATTGTGTCAATTAAAACTGATTATTAATACGTATCGATATACAGGCTTAAAGTCGCCCAAAGGGCAATGGAGAGGGCTATGCTCGGAGTTTCCTTGCGTGATCAAATCAGAAATGAGGACATCCGCAAGAGACCTAAGGTTACCGACGTAGCCCGAAGAATAGCTAAACTTAAGTGCCAGTGGGTAGGGCACATTGCTCGCAGAACGGATGGCCGATGGGGCCGGAAAGTTCTGGAGTGGCGACCGCGAACCGGAAGACGCTGCGTTGGAAGGCCTCCCACTGATGCGAGTCGCACGGGACCGATGACCTGGTGAAGGTTGCAGGGATCCGCTAGATGCGAGTCGTACGGGACCGGTCAATGTGGCGACACTTGGGGGAGGCCTATGGCCAGCAGTGGACGTCTTTCGACTGAAATGATGATGATGATGATACAGGGTGTTTGATGCATCGTCCTTCACTGGCCTTCACACTGTGAGATATATCATTTAACCAGTTTGCAATCGTCATTGTATCACGCCGCACGCTTCGTTCACCGTTCACTAGGTAACATAAACGTCACAGCGACTGTCAGCGACAAGAACTTAAAAACACGTAATTTTGGAAATATCGCTCGGACGATCGAAAAAACATTTTAGTTTCAGTGTAAACGACTGCAATATTAATTCATATCTCGAGATCTCTACTAATATTATAAAGAGGTAAAAGGAGATCATTCATTTTCGGTCCAGAAACCAAAGTGCCGGCTGGCCAACGAACAACAACGTGTCACCACTGTTGGGGAAGTCTTTCCAAATGTGGTGGTATAACGTAAGTACGCACTTTAAGGACAGAAGACACCTAGTAGAATTTTAAAACGCCCTTAATGATGTCAAATGGGACATAATTGGGTTGTCAGATGTGCGCAGAGAGGGACAAGATACAATTGAACGACAAAACAATATCTTTTACCATTTCGGACAAACTGCAGGTTTATACGGCGTCTGTTTCATAGTTGCAAAAAGATGGAAAGGCAATATTTTAGAATTCATAGCATACTCGAATAGTAAAGCCCTACTAAAATTTAAAGTTTCCGATCATAAAACCTTAACAGCCATCCAAGTCTATGCACCAAAATCAGCACATTAAGACCCAGAAGTTGAAGATTTTTACGATCTCTTGAATAAAGCTTGTGACGATCATCGTGGTACGTAGGACATTATAATGGGTGATTTTAATGCTTAAATAGGTCAAAAACAGCCCCTTGATCATTTTAGCAACCTAGGGGCTCACGGCATCGGTAGGTAACCGAAACGAGCGTGGCACGCGATTGTTACACTTCTCTTTTGGCCAAAATTATACATAAGCAACTTCTTCTATATTAACGGCGATGGACATAGGTTTCTCCAGACGGAAATACTAGGAATGAAATCGATTTTATACTAACCTCAAATCATCAAATTGTAAAAAAAATTCAAGTTCTCAACCATTTTAAATAGGGAAATAATAAGTCAAGCCACAATTTTTTTTCTTGTCCACGGAACCTTACCTCTGATTTTAAATGTCAGCCTCGGGAAAATAAGAAAACTTCTAATAAACTAATTCGTCTTTTTTAAAAGCGTCAAGTTAAGAGCAACAATTATTTTTACTTGTCTCTTTGATTATACATCACCATCTAATTTACTAAGTCAGCCACGTATTTTGCAACTCGCCAACATTTTAAGTTTTACAGCTTCAACGTATGTTGCTTTAAAAAAATATAGTTCAGGCATCAACTCGAAAACTTTATTGATATAACTTTTTTTTTTTTTTTTCTGATGGGAAATCATCAAATGACCACTCTGGGCGGAGCGGAAGGGAGTGTCAGACTTGTACTGACTAAAACCCATCCATGTTCCTTCTTTGCCCTTTGTGTTCCAGGGCCACGGTGTCTCTTTCGAACAGTCCCGCAGCTCTGGCAGGCATCGGCCCATGCGGACCCCTACTCGGTTGCTGACATCTCTTTGAGGCGCGCGTGGAACACGAACGCGCCGTCGACACGGCCTGTCATCATAAGACGGCCAGACGGCGAGCTAGCCCATAACTCGCCGTCCACAGGCCCGCGCCTACGGTGGCCGGGAGCCACCACGTGACCCCCGACGCCCAGGGCGTCTCCCGCGGCGGCTGGGACGTGAGGTTCTTTCCCTCTCACGTCCCGCCACCTCCTTCACTAGCATGACCGCTTCGCAGAAGGTGGTGACGGCTTCCCATTCCATCTCGCTCCGGACCATGACTTGAACCAGGGCCGGACACGAGAGATCGGCGCCGCCAATCGCCGCTACAAGGACACGGCGGTGCTCCGCCCAAGCGGGGCAGACCTCTACGGTGTGCTCCACCGTGTCCTCCGGACGATCCTCGCAGTGGAAACACTCGGGCGTTTCCTCCCGCCCGATTCGGTGCAGGAACCTCCCGAAACAACCGTGTCCGGTGAGGACCTGCGTCAGGCGGTAGATGAGGGCGCCGTGGCGCCTCTCTAGCCACTCCTCAAAGAGGGGACTTATCGCCACTATGGTAGCGTGCCCTGCACGGGGTTGCAACAGTCGCTCTCTCCATGTCACCATGAGATCACGCCGGAGGTCTGTCCGCTGAGCGGCAATTTGTCCCGGCAGCGGGGTTTCCCCCCGACGTAGTGCCTCCGCGCGCCATTCGTGCAGGCGCGCGAGGACTATCGCCTCCAGATCCCATGGCGGCAATCCGGCACGGAGGCTAGCCGCCTCGCCGGAGATCGTGCGGTACCCCCGGATTAGCCTTATGGCTATCACCTTTTGGGGTGCTTAGGTAGTGGGCGGCTTGCCGCCTCAAAGAACGCGCCTACACCGGGGCCCCGTAAAGGGCCATGGACCGCACGACCCCTGCGTAGAGCCTCCGGCAGGAAGCGTTTGGACCCCTCAGGTTGGGCAACAGCCGCTTGAAGGCAGCCCCTGTCCATTCCAGTTTGGGAGCCAAACGTCGGAAGTGCTCTACGAAGTTCCACCGGCTGTCGAGGACGAGTCCTAGGTACTTCAACGTCGACCCGACGCCGATGGAAACCCCTCCTGCCGTCAGTAGGGATCCCGACGGTGGCGCATTCCGAGGCCCATGAAAACACATGGCCTCGGACTTGTGCAATGCCACCTCAAGACCCAATTGCCGGATCCTCTCCACTACTATCGCAACCCCGCGTGTCATGTTTTCGGCCGCCGCCTCGTGCGACCTCCCTTGTGCCAGTACCAGCGTGTCGTCAGCGTAGCAAACTACGCTGACGCCGGTAGGGAGGACGGCGCGCAGCACCCAGTCGTAACCGATGTTCCACAGGGCCGGTCCCAGAACCGATCCCTGTGGAACACCGCACGACATCTCTCGCCGGTTCCATTCTCCGCTCCGACCGGGGTAGATGACGGCCCTATCTGTCAAGTAGTCCCCGACCACACTACGAAGGTAGGTTGGTTACCGGTGATACCGGAGTGCCTCCCGTTTTTTGTCCTCCGCCCTGGGGCGGGCGGCGGAGGGGTCTGTCAGACTCAAACTGACTAAAAACCACCCCGGTGTTCCCTTCCCACACTTGCACCGGGGATCATGGGAACTAGTGCGCCTTCCACGATCCCCGGCTAGTGCCGGCCCGCATCTGCGGGCCCCCTCAAATCCACGAGGGGAGTGAGGTGTACACCCCCCGCGACTTTCAATAGGGGTGCGCGTGGAACACTACGTGCCATCGCCTCGGGTGCAGTTATATGGGGGGGGCGGCGGACGTCTCCAAGTCCACCGTCCCTCTGCACCCGTTTAGGGGGGTTGGAAGAGGGCATTGTCCGTCCTCCGCCGACGCCCGGTACGTCTGCTGCGGGTCGGGAGAGTGGTCTCGACCTCCCTCATCCTTTCCGCAGCCTCCTTCTGTGAGATGACGATTTCACAGAGATCACCGCATCCCACGACTCTGCGCTCCCGACCGTCGAGCGAGCGACGGCCAGTAGCGACAGGTCGGTTCCGACTTCTGTTATGAGGGCACGGCGCGGCTACTCCCATGCGGCACATTCTGCCAGCGTAGGCCGCGCCGTGTCCTCCAGACAGTGGACGCAGTGATGACACCAGGCGTCCGGCTCCCTGTTTATGCGACACAGGTACTTCCCGAAGCAACCATGCCCCGAGAAAACCTGCGTCGCCCGAAACGACAGGGAGCCGTGCCTCCTCTCGAGCCATTCCTCGAGCACTGGTCGGATCGCCTCGATGGTAGCGAGACCGGCGGTAGGGCGCAAAAGCCTGTCCCGCCATTCCGCCACCAGGACCTCGCAGAGCTGGGACCGACGCAGATCGATCTCTCGCTGCATCGGCTCACCGCCCCGCGTCCGCGCCTCCTCGCGCCACCGGTCCAGTGGCGCCTCGCCTCGACTCTCGCCTCTAGGTCCCAGGGTGGCGACCCGGCCAGTACACAAGCCGCCTCGTAGGAGATTGTGCGATACCCCCTGATAGACCTAACGGCCATCGCCCTCTGCGGTTTTCGCAGTATCGCGATGCTTCCGGCCGTCAGGTCAGAGGCCCACACCGGGGCCCCGTACAGGGCCATGGATCGCAAGACCCCTAGATACAATCTCCTACAGGCGGTGCTCGGGCCCCCCAGATTGGGAAGCAGCGTTGCGAGCGCGCCCGCCGCGCCCATCAACTTGGGCACCAGCCGCCGGAAGTGGGGGCCGAAGTCCCAACGGCTGTCGAGCACCAATCCCTGATACTTCATGGTGGACTCGACAGCAATCTGGGTACCCCCGGCCACAATATGTGATCCCGGCGGCGGCGCCCGCCGGGGGCCATGGAAGACCATGGCTTCCGACTTGTTGACGGCCACCTCCGGGCCCAGGCGCCGTATGCGGCTCACGACCTGCGAGACCGCAGCTGTCGCTAGCAACGCTGCCTCCCTGTACGAGCTCCCCCGGGCAGTGACCAGCGTGTCGTCGGCGTAACACACCAGGGCCACCCCCGGTTGGAGCTCGCCTATCAGCACCCAGCCGCACCCAAACGACCGATCCCTGTGGGACACCGCACGACATGTCGCGCCGGCCTCCGCCGTCGCGTCCCCTGTAGATGACACACCTTTCCGCTAAATAAGCCCAACGACGCGACGCAGGTACCGGGGCACCCTGTGGTAGCACAGCGCCTCCCGAATACAGCTCCAGGGCAGGGTGTTGAAAGCGTTGGAGATGTCCAAGGACACCGCCAACATCACCCCACATCGGGACACCGCTTCCTCCGCCAGGACTCTTACCCGCATTATGGCGTCCACAGTGGAGCGCCCATGCCGAAATCCGAACTGGCTATCGTCCAGATCCGGCCCCTCTCTGTACAAGTGGCCGGCGAGGCGGGCAGCAATAATCCGTTCGAAAAGCTTACCCAGCTCGTCCAGTAGCACTATGGGCTGGTATGCGGACGGCGAGTCCGCTGGGCGCCCCGCCTTCTTGAGCACGACCAAACGACCCGTTTTCCACTGACTAGGGAATTGGCCCCACTAGGGAATTGGCCCCGCCGGAGTGCCTCCCTAATGCAGCTTCAGGGCATGGATTTGAAGGCGTTGGCGATGTCAAGAGACACCGCCAAGACGACCCCACCCCGGGACACCGGGTCCCGCATGATGGCGTCCACAAGATGCGGCCCCATCCCCGCAAGGTGCCCGGCGAGGCGGTTGGCAATGACTCTTTCGAAGAGCTTGCCCACCTCGTCGAGCAACACGATGGGCCGGTATGCGGACGGAGAGTCCGCCGAGGGCGCCCTGGTTTCCGGATGAGGACCAGCTTCCCCGTCTTCCAACAAAGCGGAAACTGGCCTCTCTCCAAGCATGCGCTTAGGAGCCCTTCCAGTCGGGGCCCGAGAGCCTCAGAGGCCAGGACCCAGGCTTTGCCAGGCAAGCCATCGGGTCCTGGGGCAGTGTTTCTGGTTTTGCCTGCGTACCGCCACTCTCAGGTCTACCCCAGTCACCTCCGGAACGTCGTCATCGTCATCGGTGTGGTCCGCTTCCGGCACCGCACGCGGCGGCGGAGCCATAGGCGGGGGAGGATGCTCCCCTCGCGAAGGGAACAGAGCGCTCACCACGTCCTCCACGAGCTCAGGCCGGAGACTCTTCGTCAGCGGGGGGACCCGGGTGCGGAGTTTGTCCCGCACCATCTTGTAAGGGCGCCCCCACGGATCTCCGTTCAGAGACTCCAGCATCTCCTCGCGGGCCAGATTCTTGGCCCGCCGGACAGCCTCTTGGAGGGCGGTCTTCGCCGCTCTGTACCCCTCGTACAACTCCGCCTCAATGGCTGCCGCATCCGGAGGGCGGATGCGGAGCCTGCGATGCCTGGCGTATAAGTGCCGCGCGGCAACCCACGCCTCGCGCAGAGACGTCAGCTCTCGCGACCACCAGTACACCTGACGCCGGGCGCTTCCTGGCCGAACTCGGGGCATTGCCACGTCGCAAATCTCGGACATGGCCTCCTGGAACCGCCTCGTTGTTAATGTAGGCAGGCCTGACCGATGACACCCAGGCCTGCACGATCGAGGCTTCCAGGAGGAGCTCCCGGTCCAGCTGCTTCAGCGCCCATCGCGGACCACTCGGGGCCTGTAGGACCGGCGCGCTTGAGGTCTGGGTGGAGACGTCGAACCGGATGTACCGGTGGTCGGAATAGGTCTCCACCCCCTCTATGACGCGCCAGTCAACGACACGCGGCGACAGAGCGGGACTGGCGAACGAGATGTCCACCACCGACTCGCCCCGCATCCGCACGCACGTGGGGACAGAACCCCGATTTAGGACGACCAGGCCTGTCTCCAGAGCCCAGTCCTCCACCATCCTACCCCGCACGTCGGTGTAACGAGAACCCCAAGCCAAGTTCTTAGCATTGAAGTCCCCGAGCACAAGCACGGGGAGGGAATGGCTTCCGATGACGACACTCAACTCCGTGAGGGAGTTGTGGAACTCAGCGAGAGTTTGGCTCGGGGAGAAGTAGACTTCCACTACAACGATCTCCCCGAACCGTGCTGCTACGCACCCCTGACCCTTCCTGACACTCTCAAGGGTCGGGGTACCGGCGGCGGCCGACGCAATTATGGTCACTGAGCCGCTAAGGTCCTCCACCCAGTCATCCCTGGGCGGGACAAAGTACGGCTCAGCGACCACGGCGATGTTAATCGACCACTGCGCCATGCTCTGGAGCAACAGATCCTGAGCGCAGGCGCAGTGGTTGATGTTCGCCTGGAGAAGGCGTAATGGGGCCGTTACTGGCACTCCATTTCAGCCCCCTCCCGGGCCCCCTGCGAGAGCCCCGCTGCAGAAGTTGCAGCAGTAGCGGCAGCGGCGGCGACAGTGGCGGTGGCTGCGGTGGTGGCGACGGTGGGGGTTTTGACGGTGGTGGCGGAGGGCCTTCCCTTGCCCCTGGCCTTGGCGGGAGTACCGCAGGCCTTGCTCCCTGCCCGGTGATCGGCCGGCTTGCCAGCTGCCGCACATGCGGCGCAGTGCGGCGCGGCAGAGCAAGCCGCGGCCATGTGACCGGGCTGGCCGCAGCGGAAGCACAGGCTACTGCGGTCCACCTCCGAGGTGCACCGGACCGACACGTGGTGCCCCACATGGCAGCGGAAGCACCTCAGAGGTCTGGGTTCCAGCAGCTTCACCTGCGCCGAGACCCAGCCCACCAAGAGCCTTCGGCCCTCCACAATGGCTTTCGCCGCCGTCACAGGGCAGCTTACTGTTACGGTTCGCATGCCCGACAGGTCCGGACGTAAGGTGCCTGCCTTGACCTGCTCGGCAGGACACCCACCGGTCCTGGTGACGGCGGCCACCACCTCGTCCTCGGTCACCGAGTCGTCCAGACCCAGGATGCGCAGGTCTGCGCATTTGACGGGCCTGGACACTCGGGCCTCGTCCGCATTTAGGGACGCTCTAAGCTTTTCAGCCAGAGCGTCAGCGGACGAGCCACGGGTTTCGTCGGGGATCTCCAGCACTCGAGCCCCTGTTGCGGTGACTCTAAGCCGGAGGCCCCCGGCGATCCCGAGCTCCCCGAGATCCACCATCGTCTTCGCCTTAGCGAGCACGTCGCGATAGGTCACGCCCCTCTTTTCCGCCTCCGGCTGTAGTGTTATCACTACAGCTGCGGTCTTCGGGGCGCTGAGCCTAGCAACGCCGCTCCGCTTGTTTTCTTGGCGCTTCCGCTCCCGCTTCCTGGCCCTTTTGGCCGCCCTTCGCTCCCTCGCTCTCTCTCTGACCACCTGCCACCCGGTCTCGGCCACGGATGGCTTAGAGGGCGGGGGGGGCGGCGGTAGTGGCTGTCTCGCGGCTGGCGCTGGCACATTCGCCGCATTGCCCTTCTTGTGGGCCGCCACCTTGCTCTGCCTCAGGGCCGCCGCCCCCCCAACCGGGGCCGATTTCGCCGGAGCCAGCTTTCCGGGGGCCGACGTAACCCTGCCGGAGGGCTGGCTGGACGGCCCCGGTGCGGAAGCCGCAGCAGCCGCATATGTGGCCGCCCTTGGGCCTGAGGGCGCCTTGTTTGCCGCCAAGGGGGGGCGCAGAACAATGCCCTCCAGGACGGAGAACCGCGCCTGAAAGGCAGCCAGCTCCTGCCGAACCAGGTTCAGGACCTGGTTCTCCACCGGCACGGCCTGGCTTGGTCGCTGCTGGCCATTTTTTCTGCGTTTTTGAAGTCGGTTTTATTTTTTTGCAAAAAAGATTTGTTATTTTTCCATTTTTAGTTGTAATATCCTATACAAATATTTGCTATACATTTATTTTACATTGTCAACAATACATTTCATGGTAATAGGCTTATCACCAATAAAATGGAAGTTAATATCTGACTGTCGCAATCTGGGTGTACTGTACTCATCTGCGTACCCCTCGGAGCATACAGCCGTTATATTATGTTATGATATTGTGAAAACAATAAACATCCAAGCGATTGCAGCAATCAAGACAGATCTGCTGTCTACTATTGAAGAGTTCCATTGTATAACTCCGAAGATCAGCTTTACCAAATTTAAACGGGACTACCGCGGAATATTATTCTTCCAAATTAAAAAAAAAATCGTCGAAATAGGTTCACAATTGTCGAAGATATCGATAATATAAAATTTGGAGACTCCCTCGATTTATCCAGGATCTCATAATTAGATCCAGACCTGATGATTGAAATAGTATACTTTCCATGTGGTCTCACACATGGAAAGTATACTGTTTCAAACAATGCCCATAAAATTTGAGGGTTGCCCTTAATTTTACTGGGATTCCATCATCTGATCCTGACTTATACCTTCCATCATCAGCTCAGCAACATGAGATGATGATTACCAGGCACAAATATCTGAATTGCGTTAGAGAGTATATGAAAAACATTTTACGTGCCTATAAAATTTGAGGTTTGACCTTGATTTTCCTGGGATTCCATCATCAGATTCTGATTTGGTGATAATGAGTAGTCCAATTTCACCAAATCAGATCCTCAGGAGTATAGGCTTTCGAATAAAAAAAGAATTATGAAAATCGGTGTACAATTGGCGGAGAAATCGGTGAACATAGGTACATGAAAAAAAATACATACAGTCGAACATAGAAACTCCTCCTTTTTTTTAAGTCGGTTAAAAATTGTTAAAGGAGTTTTGGTGAAACATTAGTGAACCGTTAAAAATACTTGTCATGGTAATAGGCATATCCCCAATGAAATGAAACTTAACATACCATCTCAGAGTAATCTGGCGTAATGTTATGTTCTGATGTTGTGTAAACAATGATCATCCAAGCGATTGCAGCCATCACGACAGATTTGCTGTCTATTACTGAAGAGTTCCATTGCAAATCTCTGAAGATCAGCATCAGATTTTCACCAAATTTAAATAGGACCACCGCGGAATAATATTCTTCCAAAAAAAAAAAGAATTATCAAAATCGGTTCACAATTGGCGAAGAAATCGCTGATCATACACAAAAGAAAATTAAAAAAATCAGTCTACTTGATAACTTCCTCTTTTTGGAAGTCTTTGACAGGTCTTTGACAAACATGCAAAAGTCCAAACTCAAGGTCTGCCAACGTCCAATGGAGCGCAGCAATCTAGGCGTCAAACTAACCGACCATGTACGCAACAACACACTGCGCTCCAAAAAACTGACGTTGCTCAAAAAGCCGCTCAGCTGAAGGGGGGCTGGACTGGCCACGTCTTCCGCATGTCCAATGAGCTGTGGGCCAAAATTGCCACTTTCTGGAGCCCTGACGCAGCCAGAAGGCGTTGCGGCTGACCTCGTAGAAGATGGCGGGACTAGCTGAACAAAACCAACGACCACTGGCCCACATTAGCCCCGGGTCGAGACAACTGGAAGTCATGGGGAGAAGCCCTTGGCCAGCAGTGGGATGACGCAGACTAACAGTATCAGTATCATCATCCCGACAAGCTCATGATATCAGTTTTTTCGCCAGCAGATGAAAAGATTTTTTTCAAATAAAACTTACGGAAATCCAATTTTTCAACGAATAAAATCAGCTGAAGGAATGTTAGAAATACTCGGACTGACTTCCCAAACCTCAACAATGGTTAACCTTTTTTTCGTTGGTCGGTTTTGGGCCGAACTTTTTATGAACCGTGAGTGGTCTCCTTTGTGTTAGGGGGTAATCTTCGGAACTGCTAATGCTAATCCGATTCCGAATATTTATTCACTAGCGGGAAGCTGCATTACACCCGAGTGTTATAGGCTACATTTGAATCGTTCCGTGAGTAAATTCCGTACATCCGTACATAACGCGAGCGAAGCCGCAAACAAAAGCTAGTGTAATATAGATTATATTACATCCCATAGTTAAAAGCGAGCTTTATATTTTGAGCACAAAGTTCAGTATAGCTGCACATTGTAGATTTGACCTAAGATTACATGAACAATGATATAGATAACTCTAATTGTTGTTTTCACTTAACTCGACTAAAATACCTTACTTTTCCGGTATAGGGGATGATAATCCTGGACATAATCTTGGCCATATCCTGGGGTTAATTTTGAGACCGGAGTGTCCAAGGTGATCCTTTTAAATTGCATTTTTCTAGTATGTTTAAATCAAAATCGTCATTTATTCAAATTAGGCTGATAACACACAAACACACACACACACACGGCACTTTTAGAACGTCAACATTTATAAAAGACAGTACAAAACGCCCGCCCTTCGACACTTCGTAGTGTTTTATTTGGGAAGAAGAAGGGGCGGAACGAACCCCCAGCAACATATGTGTCTGCTACAGTTTATACCCGCTTCCCCTCTCCCTTCCCCGGTAATGATATAGTGCTAGCGAGTCTCTAATTATAACCAGCGTTTATGAGTAAATCACTAAATGTGTTGAATTTCGTTGTCATCAACTAATGATTCAACTCAAAGATTGTGCAGACTTTTGTCAGCACCATACCTATTTCTTTTGCGAAAGTTTAAAAAATGTAAATTGCCGGGATTATTGAACATGCAAGTTCCTCTTGATGCCAGGCTAAGTAGTTACGTCATTTCAACAGTCAAGACTATAATTTATTTATAATAAGCAAACGATTAAAGTAGCATTGGTACAAGAGATAACGTGTCGTTGCCCTAAATATCAATAAAACAACACTCGATGGCGACAACCGGCCGGTGATCTGCAAATACTACCTACCGCATATTATCTACATCGACATTATTGCGGTCTTCATTTGACATGATTTATTTATTTGCAATATAGTTGTCAAATAACTGGTAAGGACAAAGGCACTATAACTTTTCCGAAAATCGGTTGCTAATAAATACAAAGAACATTTGGTTTATAATATTTCGTAGTGTAGTGTCAACTAGCCAATATAGCCATCCATAGTGTGGGTTAAAGTGTAACTTAGCCAAGGGATATACTTAAACTTAGCTAAAATCAACCTCAGTTAAGTTAAAAAATACGTTGGCGGTTGTCTTTTGTTTGTTTTGTACAGCTTGCGAAATTCAGCTTGCATAGTTAGTTATACCTATTATGTATTCTGTGGTTGTACTCAGAAGAACCTATTTTGTACAATAATATAGCATTCTGAGCAGAGCTATACAAGTGCATAGGTAGAAAAAACTTTCTAATCGGTTAATTTTGGCCCTAAGTTACCTGCGTTTCGTTTTGTTCAGTGTTCAAGTAAAAATAGGACATTGATGATTCACTGACCTAGACTCTTTCAAACTGTGCGCAATAATACTAGACCGGTTTGGTCGTTCGATCAGGAATTTTTTCGTGTTGAAGGTTAGGTCTTATGTATTATTTTCAGAGTCCAAAAAATATTCTGTGTTTTATTGACCGAACTCTAAGGACTTCTAATGCACCTAACTAAAAGTATGATGAATCTAGTGCTCGATTACGATATAAAAATTCAATTTGAATATTTTCGGCAATGCGAAAATTGTCAACAACCTTAGTCAGGGGTCACTTACCTCTAGCGCGTGAAGGTCACAGGGTGCACTCTCTGCGTGGCACTCCTCACACTGTGGTTATTATACAGTTACAGTTTTATTGGTGAGCGGCGTGTGTAGTGATGATAACAAAGCGCCCGGCTTGTTTAGGACGCCACCAGCGAGTGATAACGATGATAGTGCTTGCTCTCGCATCCAATGACATGTGTAAACGTCAAACCGCTGACAACTGACAATTGGAGACCAGTGTTGTAACGTAAGAAAAATATACTAGTTGGGGGAGAAATATAAAACGCTAGATCCAATAAATGTGATTTATTTCTATTTCCATAATACTTATCAGGAGATTATCAATAACTCAGAGACGCGTAAGTCCCCG
This sequence comes from Noctua janthe, assembly GCA_910589295.1. Taxonomy (NCBI): domain Eukaryota; kingdom Metazoa; phylum Arthropoda; class Insecta; order Lepidoptera; family Noctuidae; genus Noctua; species Noctua janthe. The sequence goes on from OU342567.1 coordinate 300,329, forward strand.
CCGTATCAACTAGTTCTTACAACATTAACAACAATATATTCGTGAAGATGTCTAGGACTTGCATCGTCAGTGTGGAGCGCGCTATAACACGGTCTAACGAAAACAACAGAACTGCTAACTTTTTGAAAGGGATACTTTCTGGAGCATAACTTCCTTTTACAATAATATTTAAAACCAGGTAACTCAAAAACTGTTTTTAAAATTACATAATATTATTAAAATATAAAATCACATCTTGAGAGCGAATTTTGTAGTATGTAGTTAAAACAAGTGTAAAACAATTTCAAAGGAATGTGCACTGTAGCCACACTATCGAGTACGTTACTACTGGTTACTACTCCACGATTAAGTGTACCTGTGTATTTTATTATGTAGACATAGAAATATTGAACTAAGTTGAAATAATTGTTTCAGAGTTCTTAGCCTACTTTAGGTTATAAATCGTTACATACTTAATTAAAATATTGTATCTAATATAAAAATACCTATGACATAAAATTAACGTCTATGTAATGGTTCCTTATAGATATCTATAATACAATGTGTGGGGGTGATCCAAGATATACAATAAATTAAAACGACGTCTGTCGGCCCACTAACGATCAGTTTTGTACGTAACTTACAACGAATGCAGAGCAGATGACACGCCACCACCGCCTCATATCACAGAGCTCGATCATGTGCGCGTCCAGCTTCATGAGCGACACGTTCGAGGACTTCCTCGCAACATGTAACATCTCCAAAGTCAGCACAATGCGCGAAACATGTTATTCTCCGTAAAGTACACAGTATAAATAAGTGCGAACACAATATATCAATCTAAGTCCTTCAGATTGTCGCAAGTTATAATTTTCTATAACTGCTTTATTTAAGATATTGTGATAAAAATATAGTTACAGCCTAGAATAAAAAAATATATATGCGGCTTGCGAGGTCGCATCATAACGTAAATAGCTACTGATGTAGTGCTAGACAATAACATAATTATAATAGTTCAGGCGAGGGTGGCGCCTCGGAACAACGAACAGGAGCCGCGAGCCAACGCAACTTATGTATTATGCACTAAACAATAAAGGCGCGCGCCGACGCTTCACCGGGCGGCGACACTCGTAGCTCTAGTGTAACAACACTAAAAAGGAACTTTTAACATAAGAAAACAAAGTATCTAATAATATCAATAAAATATTTACATTTCGCGGTCACTGGAGTCGCCACGTCACGTCTTAATATTACACATCTGCGGTTGAAACACGACGAGTCCACTTCCCTGTTACATAACGAAAGAGTAGTGTCGTGGCACTGTATCAATATAGTCTGTGAACGGGCAGCGTGCGCTACTGCGGCAGGCGGCAGGCAGCAGGCAGGCGGCGGCAGGCGGCGGCAGGCGGCAGGCGGCGGCAGGCGGCAGGCGGCGCTAGTCCAGGCGCGCGCGCTTGCTGGGCGGCTCGCCCTCGCCGCTCCAGTAGGCGTAGTCGGGCAGCCACTTGACGAGTTGCGCGTCGAAGAACTCCTCCAGCCGCTTGGCGTCTTTGTAGATGATGCTGTCGGCCTGAGCACGAAACACACGATTAATAATAATAATAATGATTTAATGGAGCTACTGAAGGAAACTGAAACTTTCAGTAGCGCCATCAGGATGGAATTTGGTGTGGACAAATGTGCGGTCATGCATGTAAAGCGCGGGGAGATTGTGGAATCTGTGGGAACCCAGCTCTCGGATTCCATAAATCTTAGATTCCTCTCAGCAACCGAAACCTATAAGTATTTGGGTATGTCGGAAGCGCTGGGCATCAATGTTGCTGACATGAAGCTATCGTTGAAGGAGCGCTTCTTTGGCCGCCTGAAAAAAGTATTTAATAGTCTTTTATCAGGCGGAAATAAGGTACGTGCCTTCAACGGTTAGGTCATGCCGGTTTTGATGTACTCTTTCGACATACTCAAATGGACTCAAACAGAACTAGACGCCCTGGATAGGAGGGTCCGTACATTGTTGACGGCATATCGAATGCATCACCCGCGTTCTTCTGTTATGAGGCTGTATTTCCCGCGGAGGTGTGGGGTTCGAGGCTTTTTAAATGCTAAGACTCTCCACAATCGCGAGATATGCAGTCTCAGGGAATATTTCCTTGAAACCGACGTGGGGATGCATCGAGATGTGGTCACGGTGGACAAGGGCCTCACCCCGCTATCCTTGGTTAAAGAGAACTGGCGCAAACCTGTAGTGCTTGACACTAACGACCGCATAGAGGTATGGCAGAGTAAGGAGCTTCACGGACGCTTTTTCCGGGCCCTGCATGGACCCGATGTAGACCTATCAGCGTCCATAGCCTGGCTACGTTCCGGGGACCTCTTCGGAGAAACCGAAGGTTTTGTCTGTGCAATTATGGATGAAGTTATGATGACGAATAACTACCGAAGATTTATTGTGAAGAACGGTACGGTTGACATATGTATGTCGGGCATGCCACCGTCCAGGTGAATCAATCCGTCACATTATCTCCGGGTGTTCTCGTCTGGCTAACGGAGAGTATTTGCATAGACACAACCTTGTAGCCAGGATTATCCATCAGCAACTTGCTTTAAAATATAACCATGTGGAATCGGATGTGCCCAACCCAGTTCTCGAAAATGGCAGTATCACATTGTACTGGGATCGATCCATCATCACTGACAGGACTATTGCAGCCAAGAAGCCTGATATAGTGGTGGTGGATCGATCAGAGCGGCGCGCAATGATTGTTGACATAACGGTCCCACATGATGAGAACCTCGTGAAAGCCGAGAAAGATAAGCAAATCAAGTATCTTGACTTGGCTCGCGAGGTTGTCGACATGTGGGATGTGGACTCAGCGATCATTGTGCCGATAGTTGTATCAGTCCATGGCTTAATTGCTAAGAGCCTCGACCAATACCTGATGAGGCTCTCGTTAGGTAGCTGGATCAAGGGCTTGATTCAGAAAGCGGTACTCCTGGACACGGCTCGTATTGTTAGGAGGTTCCTCTCTCTGGAGCCCTGACCGCTGGTAGCTTGGACCCTGTTCCCGATACCAGTGGGCTACATTTTTTTATATTTTTAAATGTTTTTTTTTTTGTAAGGAATTTAAAAAAAAAATTGATTTGTACAGAAATAAATAAAGGAAATAATGATTTATTTTGCCTCGTTGGTCTAGTCGTTGCAATCGCGACTGCCGAGCATGAGATCCTGGGTTCGATTCCTAGTTCGAGCAATTTATTATTGGGTTTTTTCATCAGTAATTTCTCAGCAGCAGCCACGGAGTCCGGATTTGTGTCCGGTTGATGGGAATAGGCTCGCCCCCTATTACATGGGACTTACTTAATAACTGGCGAAATGTGGGTGTACTATTAGGTACGCATCTCTGTCTAACCCTTCGTGGATTACAGGCGTAATGTTATGTTTTATGATTTATTTCTCCCACAAAGTTACAATATACAGATACAAATATTGGAGGTACAAAGGTCTGTGGGAGTCAGGAATCCAAACTAGGCTACCCTGTGCTATGGACTCCTGGCCCCCCTCGCAGAGATTGCAATATGTCACAATTGTATACACATGTATATAATTTCTTATAGTCCTACATGTGTAGGACTATAAGAAATGAAAAAAAAAAAGAACTAATAAAAAAAAATGAGTGTGTATGTGTTTATTTCATGTTTCGTGTGAGTGCGCGTGTGCGTGTGAAAGAGAGTAAGATGGTGTAGGTGTGTGTGTACGTATAAAGATGGAGGTGTATACGAATGTGTGCGTGAGAAAAAGTCTAGGCTAAGATAAGATGGTGAGCAGTTTTTCCGTTTCTTCATAATTAAGTCCTAAAACCAGTGTGAGCTTCTTTTTACATTCTACACTAAACAAATTAATAATTGTAAGAATTTTGATAATTTTATTGTAGTCTGCTTGATCTGAAATTGAGAAAATTTGGGCAACAATGTTTTTACTCACTGAGTGGTTTCACAGACTTCCTAGTATTTCAACGTTTATGATATTCGTTTTATACGATCCGCCCCACGTGGAAATACCATATGATACGATTGATTGGCAAAGGGATTCGTAAACAGTTCTAACCAGTTACAAACTTGCAACATGCCCAAGATTTTCAAATATTATAAACGAGTTTTCTTGTTTTTCTGGACTAGATGTGAAATGTATTGTTTTAAAGATAAGTTTTCGATTATTATGCCTAAGTATTTAACTGATTCTGTTTTTGATATCATTGGGCAAATGGTACAGTCTGTGGTTACAGGCTTATACATATATGTGTTCATAAATATTGAAATTATGAGGATGAGATGCTACATTATGTATTGTAAACTCTATAAATTTAGTGTCGGTGGCATTTAAGGCCAGTTTGTTAAGAGCAAGCCAATGAGTTACTATATACTACTATATTGAAACCTTCTTGGACCGCAACAAAAGTTTCGTCCTCAAAGTAGTGTCGCCGGCGTAACACATTACATGATACAGTTACAGTTTCTAATGTTTAGTTGTTAAAGATCATTCATTTAGCAAAGGAAAAGGAGGGGGGGCGGGCTAAGATACTACCTTGTGGGGTCACACTATAAATCGGTATTTCTTCACTTAGTGTATTGCCTATCCGAACTGACCGATTTCGATCTTGTAAATAGTTCTGGATTGGTTTTAATTTTGTGGTCCTTATTCCCATATGTTCGAGTTTGGAAATTAATATTCGTGAGCATACAGTATCGAAAGCTTGCTGAATGTCTACTGTCTAGAAAGATAGTCCATTATTTGTTACAAATCATTACAACAGCAACGACGACGGTTTCTTGCAGTCTGTTCGTGGCGTGACTCACCGGGTTGTACCTGTAGGCGTTGCGGAACAGCAGGCGCACGTCGGCCACGAACTGCGCCTCGTGCGTGTAGCGCTGCGGGCTCTGCGGCTGCAGCTTCAGCCGGATCATGTCCAGGCACATCGGCCGCGAGATCTGCAACATGGTACTCCCTTACTAACTGGTGCACATTATACAAAAAGGGGGTAGCCAGTTAGCATAATCAGCCTTTAATGTTCCCACTGTTGGGACGCACGGCCTCCTCTCTAGAGAGGGAATGGGCTATAATCCACCACGCGGGCCAAGTGCGGGTTGTCACATGTCCTGGATTTTTTGGTTCTAGTACATGCCGATTTCCTCACGATGTTTTCCTTCACCGTTTTGAGTGCAGCGGTGATGAAATAAATTACATAAAGCAATGCGCCTGCCTGTGTTCGATCCTATGACTTACTGTTCGTAGGTCGGGGCCGCCACCATCGGGCCACCGCTGCTCGTAGCCAGTTAATATTACATTTATTGCTTTACTCGGTGAATACTAAGGTAGCAATAGCGGTCGTCGCCCTTTCCCTTATCTGTGTTTTCCAAACTATATAATTTTTCACTGGTTATGCGCGTGTACCTTGGAGTGGTAGTGCAGGTTGTCGGGCGGCACGGGCTCGCGGAAGGGCAGGCTGGGCTCGTACTGGCAGTACAGCTCCAGCGTGAGCCGCTCCACCAGGCGCTGCGCGCGCGGCGGCAGGCCGGACGGGTCGCGCGCCTCGCCCGGCGCCGGCGCCAGGTCCGCGAAGTTCACGCACAGCAGGCACTGCCAGGTCTCCGTCTCGCTGGGCCGCGCACGCATATGACAGTAGAGGATACTATTTCGCTGACTTCGACCGGTATTACAGATGACCGTCCCCGTGTACTCCAGTAACAAAGTGGCCCGACGTTGTTTTAGCAATATGTTTGTAAACTACAGACGTGTGTCGCTCGTCTACGACGCTGACCAATGCTATAGATGCGGGACACGATGTTGCAGGATAGTTTCGGGTACGAGGCTTCAATTATGTACGAACGAAAAATCTGATTTTAGATAACTACTACTGGCCTCCCATTTACCGGTGTCTCAAGTAGCCGCGCGGTGTACTAATATACAATATTCAATGACAATACTAGCTGTGCCCCGCGACCTTCGTACGCGTCAAACGATAATAAAAATGTTACTTCCCTATTTGAATCGGATTTTGTTAATAATTTCAAGGGTTTTTATTGGTATATAGTTGATATTACAAGGAGTAACTTAGGCTACTTTTATTTTAGAATCAGAATTAGGGTTCGGTGCAAAAAAATCAAATTGAAATTGGTAACAAAATCCGATTAAAAAAGGGCAGTAATATTTTTTTATAATAATTTCACGCGAACGAAGGCCGCAGGCAACAGGGGCTGGCGGACGATAATCGAGTTCGTTCTAATCGTTGAACAAGTTGCACTCACTCGGGCAGCTTCTCGATGGTGGGGATGTGGCAGTACTGGTGGAACACCTTGGGGCACTTGTCGCAGCACATGAGCTCGCCGCCGTCCATGCACACGGCGCACCAGTCCTCGTTGGGGTCGCCGGGCGCCGCCTTGGGCTCGTCCGTGCTGGAGTGCACGGGCGGCGCGGGCGACGCCGCCTCCGCCACCACCTGCACGCCGTTGGAGTCCAGCTTGGCGATGGTGGCCATGAGGTCCTGCACCGACGCCGCGCACACCTTGTCTAGCTCCGGCACGCCGCCCTGCAACGGTGGCCTTATGTAATCGACGACTATATTAGCGTAACCCTCGTTTTATAATTTTTGTTGGGATGACTTTCGATGCGTGAAACAAATAATTAAATTAAATAATATGTAGGAATATTTCGGTGCGCAATATGTGTACTCACGTTGAGGCTGGGGCTGGGCGTCTTGGGGTTGGTGGAGGTGACGGCGGCGGGCTGCGGCAGGCGCGCGCGCCCGAGCGTGATCTTGTAGTCTGCGCCGGCGCAGGCCCCGCCCCCCGCGCCGGCGCAGGCCCCGCCCCCCGCGCCGGCGCAGGCCCCGCCCCCCGCGCCGGCGCAGGCCCCGCCCCCCGCGCCGCTAGCTCCGCCCGGCGCCAGCGCCTCCAGCGTGCCTGCGCACATCCACGTCACCGTGAGAGAACTTACGTTTGTTCGATTCCACAAAACCATGGAAACGTTCACCATACGAGAGATTTGAATTTTATGACATTTGTATTTTGACCTTATTTTCAAAATTAGCGCCCGGTAAAACTTCGTTAGTTTGGAACTTGCAAATGCTGTATTTTAGTGTGGTTGTCTTACCTCATGCTGACGGGTCGGTAATGTCGGTATCTAAGTCGTGCGCCTGCTGCGCGTACACAGTGTGTCTGTGTGCGCAAGCTGGGAAGCGCTCAGTATTGGCGAAGTCACCTTAACGCACACACAAATATTGTGCACGTCAATGTACCATCTAATGAGTTGCAAAGACTATACTACTTTAGGGTGAGGTCGAAAGAGCGTAATGATTGAGTTACGTCTATTAACATTACATTCAGTTTCAGACGGTCTGGCTTGTGTCACATGACGACGCACAAAGAGTTCAAACTATTAAGTGAAATCGTATCAGGGGACTCACAACTCGCATCATTACACTTTTTCCGCCTCACCCTTGGTGTATATTAACGCTAAACTTAAAGGGTTATTGTGCTCATCATCGTAAATCAGTTTTACTATGAGACAAACCTGAAATTTAAAAACTAAATCAGCTGTCTTATTACTTTAGCATGTGAGTTAAACTGTGAAAAATAATGTATCGAACAGCAGCCCTTTTTTTCGCGGTTTCAGTATCAGTTCAATAGCAAAACTTGTTTATAAACTGCTGCTACAGTCGGGAACGTAAATTATCGGTGGTGTGATGGGCGTCGCCAGGGGGTAGAGGGGGGTTCGGAGTGCTAGAGGCTCAGGATTTTTTTTAAGTAACAACTTTTCCTGCCTGTCTGATGCCACAGAATTAGTAGGTGGGTGCGTAACAAATTGTAGCGTACAGTAGAATCACCCTCAACATATTTTTTAAGGCTAAAAATGAGCCTTTTGAATACTCGTACTACCTCTACTACAACAATAAACTACCAACAACCAACCAACTACCAACCAACTACTATCGACCACTAACTTTTTGATTTTTGAATGATCCGACCGGTAACAAAGGCTATAATAAATTAGGAGCCCCTTGCCCCGAGGCCTTGATAGGCAAGGTTGCAAAAAATGGAGAATGGACATTTTGATCTCAAATTGGACATCTAAATTAATTCGAGGCAAAATGTAAAAACTTTACGAGTTCGCTCTTGCGGGCCGCAACTTTCTCTTGAATCTTAAATTTCTCTATAATTATGTCGCCCAAGTAACTCCTGAATGAAGGATTGAAACTATTGTAACCTGATCAAGGCAGGGTGTCAAATCGAGCTCGCTTCGCTCGCTTTTGCAGCCTACTTACGCTTGGATCTTGACTTTGTCTGTGAGTCGACCAAGTAACTCCTGTATAAAGGGATTGAAGGGTCGAAAATATTCTAACCTGTCCAAGGTACCCTACCTTGAATAGGCTAAAATTTTCGAGCTCGCTTCGCTTACTCTTAGAGCCTTAGTTCTTTTGTCTTTTGTAATGAAATAAAAAAGAAAATAAACGAGCTAAAGAAAAACTGGACTCTTTCGCAAAGGATTGGCCTACAATCGCACTAGATCGCGAAATGTCGAAGGAGGGAAGGGAGGCCTTTGCCCTGCAGTGGGACAATATAGGCTTATAATAATATAATAAAGAAAGGCTAACTTGTCTGGAGTGGAGAGCCTAAATTTTCTATTCTTACTAGACTTTTCAAATAAAACCTATAGAAAATTAACCAATCCGAGGTTCTAACATTTTTAAGATGGCTTTTGCTTTTTAGATTTTTAAAACAACTTCAGCTGCATTCGTAAATAGTTAACTTAACCCAGTAAAAGGATGAAAAAAAAAGGGATTTGAAAAACAGCTTTTCTTCTGCCCCCCCCCCCCCCCCCCCCACCCTCTTGTGTCAAAATCTGGCGACGCCCTTGAGTGTCCCTGTGGCATGCATGCACACAAGTAGCGCAGTACTCACCGTTGGCGAGCCCTTGCTGCGGGATGTGCCACTTGGCGGCGGCGGGCTGGTGCTGCAGCTGGTGCTGCTGCTGGTGCGCGTGGTAGGCGGGCGGCTGGTGCGGCTGGTGCGGCGCGTGCGGCGCGTGCGGCGCGTGCGGCGCGTGCGGCGCGGGCGAGGGCGTGCGCGGGCCGCCGCTGCGCCGCCCGGTGGGCCCGCCGCCCGCGCCGTACGCGTTGTTCGCGTACGCGCCGATCACTGCGGGGATCACGCTCGACGTTCAAGTAAAGTAAGCAGGGATGTCTAATCGATTCGATTGTATAATCGAATGAACCGCAGTGCACGATACTTGTGTCTTGATCTTTGGCTAAAATGAAAGTGACGATCTTTCGCGGTGATGGATGGAATGGCAGTGGGTCGGGTACTCACTCTGGTGGTAGGCGTGGTGCATGGCGAGCTGCGCAGGGTGCTGCGGGTGCGCGGGCGGCAGGGCGCGCGCCGCTCCGCGCTGCGATTGCGCGTTCAGCAACCCGCGCAGGTTCATCTCGCTCACTCCTGCGGAACATCAACATGGTGGGAAGGTGCCTCCACAATCATTTCTCAGTTATTTTACCTCTAACTGACGACCCAATACCTTATTATTTTTAGCCCGAAGTATAAACTGGGCAAAAACCTTCCATCGGTCACGATTCTGCGCTTATACAGCATATATCTGGAAGCTGTGGTCTTATTGAGCATGTGGGTGTAACTAGACCATCAAAATAAAAAAAATCTGCATGGGAACAACATTGTTATCGACAAAAAAAAATCTGTTGTGCCATAAATTTGGGTCGAATACGTAAGGATATTTTGTATGAGACACCTGAATATTTTTCGTGGTTATAAAATTCCCATGGAGAAAGTTATCACCACCAAAATAGGAATCTCACACATCCAAATCTATATTTCGATTATCATGCAGTAAGCAATAAAGATATAATAATATAATTTATTTGCTCAGACAACAATGAGTCACGGGTTAGTTACAAAAAACTTTAAATCTATTTTAGTGTATAATTCTTTTATTTATTTCTATACAAATTAATTATATTTTTAAATATACCTTACAAAATACAATATAAAACATATAAAAAAATTGCAGCCCACCGGTATCGCGATCAGAGAGAGGCACCTCCTAACAATACGAGCCATGTCCAGGAGTGCCGCTTTCTGAATCAAGCCCTTGATCCAGCTGCCTAACGAGAGCCTCCTTAGGTATTGGTCGAGGCTCTTGGCAATTAAGCCAAGCGCTGATACAACTATCAGCACAATGATCGCTGAGTTCACATCCCACATGTCGACAACCTCGCGAGCCAAGTCAAGATACTTGATTTGCTTAACTTTCTCGGCTTTCACGAGGAAAAGGAGGAGGTTCTCATCATGCGGGACCGTTATGTCAACAATCATTGCGCGCCGCTCTGATCGATCCACCATCACTATATCAGGCTTATTGGCTACAATAGTCCTGTCAGTTATCATGGATCGATCCCAGTACAATGTGATACTGCCATTTTCGAGAACTGGGTCGGGCACATACCTATAGTACGGCACTTCCGATTCCACAAGACTGTATTTTAGAGCAATTTGCTGATGGATAATCCTGGCTACAAGGTTGTGTCTATGCAAGTACTGTCCGTTAGCCAGACGAGAACACCCGGAGATAATGTGACGGATTGATTCGCCTGGACGGTGGCATGCCCGACATATGTCAACCGTACCGTCCTTCACAATAAATCTCCGGTAGTTATTCGTCATCATATTAGTGTATAAAATTATTACGCTCACAGAAAATTCATACATATTTACAAAATCATCGATGATGCATCAATCCTGCATCACCAACTCCTCCATGATGTGGTTCATCATTAACATCTTCAGAATGTCATTAGGACTCGTTCGCGTTCTTTCTAATAGCGACGCCGTTATCTTTCTCACCATAGCCATTGCGGGAGATTTATAAAGAATGGAATGTTCTATCAGTAAGTTCAAGGGTCTTATACTCAAGGAGCTCTCTTGATTTATGTCTAAAAGTGTGGATAAGCATGATAAGCATGATAGTTAAGTAATTTTAGTTTTTAATATTGTTATGTATTATTAACCTAGCGTTTAATTATTTGTTTATTATATTCCATAGTTAATCTGTGAACTGCGTTGTCGCAACAATGTTGTTCAAATGTTATTTGTATCTCTTTTTTATACTATACAGGCTGTAAGGGTAAACACCGTTATCCTTGAAACCATTGGTTTGGTTTCATTATTAGAACGTAAAATCAATGAAAACCTTAAACCTTTTTTTTTTTGAAGAAAATCTGCTATTTCCCATAAGATCATTTTACCCTAATGCGCGCTAACAGCTGACGGCCGGGCGGCGGTCACACGCGGTCATACGCCACGCGCGTGCAACGAACGATAACTCATGACCTCAGTCAGCCAGCTGTCGCGCTAGCGAGCGCACGTAACTCGTCATGGGGTCGTGCGCCGCTCCGCTTGTTTCTCGCGTGTAAATTGAGTGTACTTAGATCAGTCTTACACAGTGGACCAAAGTGGTACGGCTTTACGCCATCGCGGGTGATAACCTGATCGACGCTCTTAGGATGTATGCAGAAGTTACGATTCTCGAGTGTGAATCAACCTACGAAAACGTGCAGAGGCATGTGTGGCCATAAATGGGGGATCCATTTGCGGCCACACATGCCTCCGCACGTTTCATTTTGAACAGTTGTTGATTATTCCCATTTTGATTAGTTTAGGTAAGTAGAAATATTCAAACAGTGTAAATTTAATTGGTGATTTTTAACTGTACATAAAATTTGCATTTGCATGTGGCTAAGATGAGAATGCGAAGTGTGTGGTGTTACGCGAATGGATAAAATAAGAAATGAGTATATAAGAGGAAGTCTGAAAGTGGCGCCCGTGACTGAAAAGTTAATCGGTTGTCGTCGTATGGGCGTCGTATGTGTTGCGGAGGAATGAAGAAAATGTGAGGAAAGTTTTGAGTATGAATGTGGATGGGTATATGAGTAGAAACGATGGATGGACTGTGTAAAGAATGGTATAGCAAGAAAGGAGGTGTCTGATGAGATGACAAGTAATAGAGAAAGTTTGGAAGAAGAAGACATGCTGCGCCGACCCCAAATTAATTGGGATAAGGGCAAAAGTATGATGATATTGCGTGCAAGTCGTGAACACGCGCCTTTTTTTTTTTTTTTCTTTCGGATGGGAAATCATCAAATGACTCGCCTCACTCTGGGCGGAGCGGAAGGGAGTGTCAGACTTGTACAGACTAAAACTCATCCATGTTCCTTCTTTGCCCTTTGTATTCCAGGGCCACGGTATCTCTTTCGAACAGTCCCGCAGCCCTGGCAGGCATCGGCCCATGCGGACCCCTACGTGGTTGCTGACATCTCTTTGAGGCGCGCGTGGAACACGAACGCGCCGTCGACACGGCCTGTCGTCATAAGACGGCCAGACGGCGAGCTAGCCCATAACTCGCCGACCACAGGCCCGCGCCTACGGTGGCCGGGAGCCACCACCTGACCCCCGACGCCCAGGGCGTCTCCCGCGGCGGCTGGGACTTGAGGTTATTTCCCTCTCACGTCCCGCCACCTCCTTCACTAGCATGACTGCTACGCAGAAGGTGGTGACGGCTTCCCATTCCCTCTCGCTCCGGACCATGGCTTGAACCAGGGCCGGACGGAAGAGATCGCCGCCGCCAATCGCCGCTACAAGGACACGGCGGTGCTCCGCCCAAGCGGGGCAGACCTCTACGGTGTGCTCCACCGTGTCCTCCGGACGATCCTCGCGGTGCAAACACCCGGGCGTTACCTCCCGCCCGATTCGGTGCAGGAACTTCCCGAAACAACCGTGTCCGGTGAGGACCTGCGTCAGGCGGTAGGTGAGGGCGCCGTGGCGCCTCTCTAGCCACTCCTCAAAGAGAGGACTTATCGCCACTATGGTAGCGTGCCCTGCACGGGGTTGCAACAGTCGCTCTCTCCATGTCGTCATGAGATCACGCCGGAGGTCTGTCCGCTGAGCGGCAATTTGACGCGGCAGCGGAGTTTCCCCCCGACGTAGTGCCTCCGCGCGCCATTCGTGCAGGCGCGCGAGGACTATCGCCTCCAGATCCCATGGCGGCAATCCGGCAAGGAGGCTAGCCGCCTCGCCGGAGATCGTGCGGTACCCCCGGATTAGCCTTATGGCTATCACCTTTTGGGGCACGTTCAGGTAGTGGGCGGCTTGCCGCCTCAAAGAACGCGCCCACGCCGGGGCCCCGTAAAGGGCCATAGACCGCACGACCCCTGCGTAGAGCCTCCGGCAGGAGGCGTTTGGACCCCTCAGGTTGGGCAAGAGCCGCTTGAAGGCAGCCCCTGTCCGTTCCAGTTTGGGAGCCAAACGTCGGAAGTGCTCCACGAAGTTCCACCGGCTGTCGAGGACGAGTCCTAGGTACTTCAACGTCGACCCGACGCCGATGGAAACCCCTCCCGCCGTCAGTAGGGATCCCGACGGTGGCGCATTCCGAGGCCCATGAAAACACAGGCCTCGGACTTGTGCAATGCCACCTCGAGACCCAATTGCCGGATCCTCTCCACGACTATCGCAACCCCGCGTGTCATGTTTTCGGCCGCCGCCTCGTGCGACCTCCCTTGTGCCAGTACCAGCGTGTCGTCAGCGTAGCAAACTACGCTGACGCCGGTAGGGAGGTCGGCGCGCAGCACCCAGTCGTAACCGATGTTCCACAGGGCCGGCCCCAGAACCGATCCCTGTGGAACACCGCACGACATCTCTCGCCGGTTCCATTCTCCGCTCCGACCGGGGTAGATGACGGCCCTATCCGTCAAGTAGTCCCCGACCACACGACGAAGGTGCCCTGGAGCTGCATTGGGGAGGCACCCGGTGATACCGGAGTGCCTCCCCAATGCAGCTCCAGGGCATAGACTTGAAGGCGTTGGCGATGTCAAGAGACACCGCCAAGACGACCCCACCCCGGGACACCGCGTCCCCCGTCGTGAGGGCTCTCACGCGCATGATGGCGTCCACCGTCGAGCGCCCCTTGCGGAAACCAAACTGGTGTTCCGCAAGATCCGGCCCCATCCCCGCAAGGTGCCCGGCGAGGCGGTTGGCAATGACTCTTTCGAAGAGCTTGCCCACCTCGTCGAGCAACACGATGGGCCGGTATGCGGACGGAGAGTCCGCAGGGCGCCCTGGTTTCCGGATGAGGACCAGCTTCCCCGCCTTCCAACAAAGCGGAAACTGGCCTCTCTCCAAGCATGCGCTTAGGAGCCCTTCCAGTCGGGGCCCGAGAGCCTCAGAGGCCAGGACCCAGGCTTTGCCAGGCAAGCCATCGGGTCCCGGGGCGGTGTTTCTGGTTTTCAGCCTGCGTACCGCCACTCTCAGGTCTACCCCAGTCACCTCCGGAACGTCGTCATCGTCATCGGTGTGGTCCGCGGCGGCGGAGCCATAGGCGGGGGAGGATGCTCCCCTCGCGAAGGGAACAGAGCGCTCACCACGTCCTCCACGAGCTCAGGCCGGAGACACTTCGTCAGCGGGGGGGCCCGGGTGCGGAGTTTGTCCCGCACCATCTTGTAAGGGCGCCCCCACGGATCTCCGTTCAAAGACTCCAGCATCTCCTCGCGGGCCAGATTCTTGGCCCGCCGGACAGCCTCTTGGAGGGCGGTCTTCGCCGCTCTGTACCCCTCGTACAGCTCCGCCTCAATGGCTGCCGCATCGGGAGGGCACATGCGGAGCCTGCGATGCCTGGCGTACAGGTGCCGCGCTGCAACTTCAGCTTCCTGGCCGAACTCGGGGCATTGCCACGTCGCAAATCTCGGACATGGCCTCCTGGAACCAACCCGCCTCGTTGTTAATGTCGGCAGGCCTGACCGGTGATGACACCCAGGCCTGCACGATCGAGGCTTCCAGGAGGAGCTCCCGGTCCAACTGCTTCAGCGCCCATCGTGGACCACTCGGGGCCTGTAGGACCGGTCTGGGTGGAGATGTCGAACCGGATGTACCGGTGGTCGGAATAGGTCTCCACCCCCTCTATGACGCGCCAGTCAACGACACGCGGCGACAGAGCGGGACTGGCGAACGAGATGTCCACCACCGACTCGCCCCGCATCCGCACGCACGTGGGGACAGAACCCCGATTTAGGACGACCCGGCCTGTCTCCAGAGCCCAGTCCTCCACCATCCTACCCTGCACGTCCGTGTAACGAGAACCCCAAGCCAAGTTCTTGGCATTGAAGTCCCCGAGCACAAGCACGGGGAGGGAATGGCTTCCGATGACGACACTCAACTCCGTAAGGGAGTTGTGGAACTCGGCGAGAGTTCGGCTCGGGGAGAAGTAGACTCCCACTACAACGATCTCCCCGAACCGTGCTGCTACGCACCCTTGACCCTTCCTGACACTCTCAAGGGTCGGGGTACCGGCGGCGGCCGACGCAATTATGGTCACTGAGCCGCTAAGGTCCTCCACCCAGTCATCCCTGGGCGGGACAAAGTACGGCTCAGCGACCACGGCGATGTTAATCGACCACTGCGCCATGCTCTGGAGCAACAGATCCTGAGCGCAGGCGCAGTGGTTGATGTTCGCCTGGAGAAGGCGTAATGGGGCCGTTACTGGCACTCCATTTCAGCCCCCTCCCGGGCCCCCTGCGAGAGCCCCGCTGCAGAAGTTGCAGCAGTAGCGGCAGCGGCGGCGACAGTGGCGGCGGCTGCGGTGGTGGCGACGGTGGGGGTTTTGACGGTGGTGGCGGAGGGCCTTCCCTTGCCCCTGGCCTTGGCGGGAGTACCGCAGGCCTTGCTCCCTGCCCGGTGATCGGCCGGCTTGCCAGCTGCCGCACATGCGGCGCAGCGCGGCGCGGCGGAGCAAGCCGCGGCCATGTGACCAGGCTGGCCGCAGCGGAAGCACAGGCCGCTGCGGTCCACCTCCGAGGTGCACCGGACCGACACGTGGTGCCCCACATGGCAGCGGAAGCACCTCAGAGGTCTGGGTTCCAGCAGCTTCACCTGCGCCGAGACCCAGCCCAGCTTGACCTCGGCAGGGCACCCACCGGTCCTGGCGACGGCGGGCACCACCTCCTCCTCGGTCACCGAGTCGTCCAGACCCAGGACCCAGGTCTGCGCATTTGACGGGCCTGGACACTTTTCAGCCAGAGCGTCAGCGGACGAGCCACGGGTTTCGCCGGGGATCTCCAGCACTCGAGCCCCTGTTGCGGTGACTCTAAGCCGGAGGCCCCCGGCGATCCCGAGCTCCCCGAGATCCACCATCGTCTTCGCCTTAGCGAGCACGTCGCGATAGGTCACGCCCCTCTTTTCCGCCTCCGGCTGTAGTGTTATCACTACAGCTGCGGTCTTCGGGGCGCTGAGCCTAGCAGCGCCGCTCCGCTTCCTTTTCTTGGCGCTTCCGCTCCCGCTTCCAGTCCTTTTTGGCTGCCCTTCGCTCCCTCGCTCTCTCTCCGGCCACCTGCCACCCGGTCTCGGCCACGGATGGCTTAGAGGACGGGGGCGGCGGCGGTGGCGGCTGTCTCGCGGCTGGCGCTGGCACATTCGCCGCCTTGCCCTTCTTGTGGGCCGCCGCCTTGCCCTGCCACAGGGCCGCCGCCCCCCCAACCGGGGCCGATTTCACCGGAGCCGGCTTTCCGGGGGCCGACGTAACCCTGCCGGAGGGCTGGCTGGACGGCCCCGGTGCGGAAGCCGCAGCAGCCGCATATGTGGCCGCCCTCAGGCCCGAGGGCGCTTTGTTTGCCGCCAGGGGGGGGCAGAACAATGCCCTCCAGGACGGAGAACCGCGCCTGAAAGGCAGCCAGCTCCTGCCGAACCAGGCTCAGGACCTGGTTCTCCACCGGCACGGCCTGGCTTGGTCGCTGCTCGCCATTTTGGGGCGCCTCGCGAGAGCCGGAGTCACGCAGATTGGCCAAGTCTGCTCGGAGCTTCCTGTTCTCCTCTTGGAGAAGCTCCGTGGCGGCCGTCAGTCGAGCGACCTCCGCCCGCAGTTTGGCCATGCCGTCTGGCGGGGGCCCCGCATATCTAGCCTCCGCTGCCGCCATGATAGAGGCGACCGCTGAGGGTATAGCCCTTTCTGAGGGTATAGCACTTAACACGCGCCTGAGCGAACATGTCGGAATCACTACAGAAACGCGGCAGTCCCAAAAGCATTCTCAAGCTGTTATTGTATTGGATCCTCAAAGCGTCCATTAATTTCCACGCGTAGCTGGTCCATAGGCCACTTCTGTAGAAGGTCTGGTAGTAAGCCTTGCGTTACAAAGTAATTCTAACTGCCTTACTACAACACGCAAACTTGCGAACCAGCACATTGTCTTTCACAGACAGAGCCTTATCGCCTTCGATATCTTCATGATCTTTAAGGTCCTCCGTTACACAGTGCCCTAAGTACTTGGTTAGCTTCACCCGCTATAGGGGCTGGCCATTGAGGGTGATAATTGGCTCGTATGACTGCGTCCTACCGGTGGCTTTAAAGATCATGAGAAGGCTCTTCCTACAATTATACACTAGACCGTGGCTCGCAACATAGTTTTCACACAGTTTCAAAAGCTCCCTTATGGAGCCAGCACCATGGCATCCGCTAAACTAAGATTATTAACGCAAACATTGTTAATCCAACATCCAATTCGTTTACTGCCGAGTCCATCGATTAGTTTATTAACGTAAAGGTTCAAAAGCTTGGGCGAGGTATTGTCATAATAATACTGGAACACGCGTATAATTTCAGCTGGCACGCATGCTTTCCCGAGCTTTTGACATAATATGTCATAGGACACTAGGTCGAAGGCTTTAGAGAGGTCAAGGAAACACGCGTATACAGGCGAGCGTCTATCAGTATAATATCGGACAGTCTGTTTCAAACTCAATATTGCACTTTCAATGGAAAGTCCTGCCCGGAACCTCAACTGAGCATCGTTTAAACTCAAATAATAATTATTCAGAGTTTTATTTAACAGACTGTTCAATACTTTGGCTAGTACAGTGGCAAGCGATATTGGTCTGTAATTTTTTACATCGGAGACGTCACCAGTTCTACTCTTTACTATTGGTACTACTATAGTGTCCGTTAACTCAAGATGTAGGTAAGAATGACTCAAACATAAAGAACAGAACGTGGATAACACTTTCAGACAATGTATGTACACTAGCATGTTTTAAGTGCTTAATGCTGAGACTATCATGCCCTGATGACTTGCCGACTGACTTTTGTATCGCACATGAAACCTGCTTGGCTGAGAAACGAATGAGAGGGCTATATATAAATAGAAGGCCCTAGCCGCGAGGAAACGCGAAAGTGGTTCAGGAAAGTTTTCGTTATATCCTTTAGTGACGGTTTTGATGTTTCCCGTTCGGCCGTTGCAGTGGGGCCAACGGGAATACACCTGCTGGTCTATACCACATCCTTAAATATTACTACATCTTTATGACATATGCTATATAAATGCTAACTTGTTTCTTATCTTATTGTAACGAAAATAGAGATCACTGTGATATTGTCACTAATGAATTCAGGAGTGAAATAATAGCGAGAGGTCGTGCGGGATCGTCGTAGTCGAACTTAAGAACGAGAGCTGGAAGCGCCAGGACAACCCGCAAAATTCAAATTTTCTTACGTTTTGTGCAATTTGCAGGTCAGTGTCAGGTTGTATGTTGAACCAAATATGATTCGCGGCCGTAATACTTATGTATTAACAGAATTTTAGTCATTAAAATCTTTAGCTTCCACCTTAACAAACAATGTACAGAACTGATGTAAATGTATTAAAAAAAACTTAAGAAAATTAAAATGTTACGGGCTTCACTGTCGCTCTCAACGTAAGGATTAAATAATGTTACGAATCAGGTATGTTGTTTGTTGTCGTACCGTGCAGATGGTGCGGGTGCGTGGTGGACGTGACGTGCGCGTGGCGCAGCGGCGTGGCGCGCGCGCGCAGCCCGTGCGCCTGCAGGCCCGCGCCCGCGCCCGCGCCGCCCGCGCCCGCGCCTGTCGCCGCCACGTACGACTGCGGGAGCACTCTGTTACTGACGTGGCTTCTAACACAGAATCAACTATCGGGTAACTCTGATCTACGACGTTAATTAATACTATTTTGTATGCGTCCGACATGTCCATAAAACAAACATTACATTCATATCTATATCTACCTGTAACATACAAATATAAAAATATGATTATAAAACTCATAGCCAACTAGCGGTGTCCCAATAAAATTCTAATTGTCTTTTTGCATCTGATTGCTTGAAACAGCTTGCATCGGGAACCTATCACTTTTCCTAATTTTTTTCGTTCGAATTTCATTTTACCGAAAACTATTGCCCGACGTCTTTTTTGCTATATGCATTATTTGACATATTTTTAGATCATCGAAGTATAGTCATAGGTATTATTTTACTCAACTATATTTCGCCGATTTACAAAATAACTTTTTGCTATTGGCCAAAGCCTCTTTTGAACTTTTTTCATTTGCCATATTTTCACCACACCGAAACAACATTTTACGGAATATTATTTGGTCACAAATATATAGCCGGTTACTTGGTAGTATTTTCAATATGTTGTTCTACAAAATTTTGTTACAGAAACGAATCGCTACAAAACCGACTTTACGCAGTTTGTCTGCCCTACCCCTAAAGTGTAATTTAAGCACGCGTAGGCGCGGAGGGGTGGTGCGGCCCGCGAGCTGAGGGGCAGAAGGTTTGAAGGCCGGCCGCCGCGGCTGAAGCTGGCCGGCAAAGCCAGCTGAAGCTGCGGTGGTGAGCGTTAAAACCACCCAATAATACGATAAAACGATAATAGTTGAAAAATTTTAGGTGAAATGAAATTCGGTCAAATATTTTTCGAACTTATGATAGGTAACCCTCGCATCTGATGACGGACTAAAAAGTAACCGTATCTTTATAAGAACATTAAAAAACAAGAAAAGTGCATATCTCGTTTTTGTCTTTGTTGTTTTCTTGAAACACGGATGTGTTACGTTTACCGCTTGTTAGCTTACGGAGACAGCAGCTTTTTGGCTACGGAGACAGCAATCTTCATTCATAAAAACCTATAGACACTGAAACGTTAAACGTAGAAGTAGTTGGACATATCACCACAGTGTAGCTACCTTGCAGTGGGTCAACGCGAGCAGTTTCGCGCAGCAGTGGTGCGGGGGAAGTAGACGGAAGCTCCGTCTTGTATTACCATGTGAGAACTTTTACTTATATTGTACTGGAATTTAGTATTCTCGGAGGTGCTACTGAAGTTAGTTTGATTTCAAAATCCAAGATGACGCGTAGAACAAACAGTTATATGGGCATTATTATCAAAATTTGAGGGGGTGCTGACTAAAGCCGAAAGATATCAAAATTCAAGTTGGTGGTTATTACAATTGCAAAATCTTCTCTTGCTGATACAAAATCTTGTTAATAGTACTTAAGAAAGGAGGGCTGTCTCTACCAAATCTACCAGGTCAATAATGTCGAAAATGATGATTTTGAATATGGACCAGGATCCCATGCCACACCTACATTCATTTTCGTCATTTTATAAAGGCTGAAACTTATTCTGTCTTCTTCGTGTCGCTGGTACGTCAATTTTTATATTTTGTTATCTCAGAACTTCGCCAGTTCCACCGCGTCGTCGGTGGCAGCGCAAAGGTCACTTCGGCTGCATGATTTTGGAAAAAGACGGCAGTATTGGAGGTGGAGCATAGTTTGCGATACAGCTCCCAACCACACTTCGCTGCTGTTGGATTGAGGTAGCCCCACTTAACGAGGTAAAATGCAATGGGACGCAATGGGATATTATGAAAAGTCGGTTGTGGTGGCTTTAGTAGATATCAGGAAACAAAGGTGTGCTAAATTGCTGCTAAGTTACGACGTACTATAAAGCGTGATTTTTTTATATTACATAAGGGCTAGTATACTGATTCTCCCCCGTCAGACATTTCGTGTAGTGGAGAACCACCGCTAGATACCTTAAAAGTATGATAAATTGTAATTGAACTTCCGTTATTTTATTAAGTCTGAATTTTATATATATGTTGTACGGTGATTGGTACGGACATAAAATGAATCGCAAATACGCCAGTAGCACGTGGCCTATTTACAAAAAACCCACACCACAACACAGCGTGCTTCTACAGAATCGAGATGATTACAGCTCGAAGCGAGGACGTCATTCAATGTCTGATCACAGCGGAGTTGAGACGTCCCGGAACTGTACTCGATTCATTGTGCCCCGTTTTATTGTGTTAAATTGTAATTTCAAGTAAAAACAGTGTTTCGCACCTAGTGTATTTTCATTGTACGAAACCCGTCCTCTGCCCACATGATGTAACGAGCCTAACGGAATAAATCCTGACAATCCGACATATAATGCCAAAGCCAAAGCCACTAAGACCGACTTTTCATAATATCCAATAGGGCACATGCAAGAGATAGAAAACTTTTTTTTCTCTTAAAAATGCCTAGTATTGGCCCATAACAATATTGTGGTACACTTTTTTCATTTTCTAATACAATACTTATTTTACAATTAAATATTTTATGTAGCGTGTTTTTGGTGAAACGGAACGCAAACTCAAAACGCCTCGATAACGCCGGTCAAATACTATGTGTCAAGGAAAAACTTTTATTCGAAAAGTACTTAAAGTTTCATTAAGATTTTATTATTATATTGTTGCAATGTTTGCTTGAATAAAGCACGTACAATTGGTAAAATTATTAAATTTAGGGTAAAAGATTAATTAATGTAAACAAGGCAGATAGACGTAAATGACGAAATTGTAGGAGTTTAACAGTTTTTTTGAGCGACAAGCAGTAGGTAGTTGAACTTAACTTTTAATTATTTTTTTGGGTTGTATGTAATCTATGCTTATTTCCTATTGTTCTCGCCTATAGTAAAGTACTTCTACAGAAAAAAAATAAAATTTTATAAAATGTCATAGGTCTGGCGGTCACACGATCTCCCTCTAATAAAATTGTGAATTAAAAATAAAAGGATAGTAATTAAACTGACTTCTATTTAATAGCCTTTTTCTCCTCCTAAAAACTACCTTGTCCTCTAAATTACTAAGTCAGCCACCATCAATGTGCATCTAAAAAGTACTATCTCAGCCACCATATATCATCGGTGTAAGCATATATATACATCCTTGCATCATTGTTATTTTATAGCATCTATATTTGTGACATATATTCAAGCAATAAGCTTATAAAATAACTATATACACCAATAAAGTAATTCTATCGCCTTCTAATTTTGTAACTTAGTACGTTTAAGACTTATTTAAGTATGACTAATTCATGACTCGTACTATAATTTATTGTTCAAAAGTCAAAAGCATTTATTTCAATTAGACCATCACAGGCACTTTTGAATGTCAAAAAAACAAAAAGAAGCGAAGCTACAGTCACAAGACATAATAACTTGAGAAAGTACTGTAGTTGCACATTCCAAAGCGTAGATCTCTAAGGAGAAGAATGGGCCAGAAACTCCATGGACACTCTTTTAAATCAAAATATTTTTACAAAATCTTGGTTACATCATTCATGTTGAGATTATACATATATGTGAGAACGATGTAGAAATACTTGCACATTAAGAGCGTCCAGAGTAAAATATTAAATCAACAATGAAAAAAAAAATAAAGTAATTAAAATAAACCGTGACAGCTAAGAGGTGACCAGTCCCAAATGACAGCGCCCGTTCACGAACATGACGCACGTTCATAAAATATACTTAAAATAATCATCAAAATATTAACTATAGCCACTAAATATAAACAACAAAACAACCGTAGCTTGTTTTTTTTTAGTAGAATAGACTCTTTCTAGTGTTTAAATTCACCAAAAGTTAGGTTCAGCTAGGTGCTAGCTAGGTTCATGGGAAACAACAATATTTTGTGATAGGCGGAGTCGAGGTAGCCCCGCTAGGCGGGGCTCCTATTGCTAGCTGCAGGGTTTGAAGTAACCGAACACGAACCTAAGACGTTTCCTTTGCTGCAATGCCTTTTTTACGATGTTTATTATAACAAATTGTGTTAATGTTTATTTTAACTAAATAAAAGATTTACAATCTAGTGGACTATTATTGTTCTGATTACACGAAACGACTCGTCCCCGCGCGAATCGAAGGGCACTCTCTCATTGGTGGTAGCGCGTAGTGGCGCCCGTCTCGCTCTATCGTTGCAGTTTCTAATTTTATGTTAAAAGAATACAATGTAATATTTTAAAAGCTAAGTTATCAATAAAGTTTTCGAGTTGATGCCTGAACTATATTTTTTTAAAGCAACATACGTTGAAGCTGTAAAACTTAAAATGTTGGCGAGTTGCAAAATACGTGGCTGACTTAGTAAATTAGATGGTGATGTATAATCAAAGAGACAAGTAAAAATAATTGTTGCTCTTAACTTGACGCTTTTAAAACAGACGAAATTAGTTTATTGGAAGCTTTCTTATTTTTCCGAGGTTGACATACGAGGGCGGGTCAATAAGTCCGTGACTTTTGGAATAAAACACAGATTTTTTGATAAAAAAATAATTTTATTTTTCAACGTAGTCTCCCTTGAGCTCTATACACTTTGTCCAACGCTTCTCCAATTTTTTTATCCCTTCCAAAAAAAATGATTTGTCGAGGTCCTCAAAATAGGCCTTTGTTTGCGAGATGACTTCATCATTGGAGTCAAATCTTTTTCCACCAAGCCATTTCTTCAGGTTTGGGAACAAGAAGTAGTCGCTCGGAGCCAAATCTGGAGAATAGGGCGGATGAGGGAACAATTCATAGCCCAATTCATGGATTTTTGCCATGGCAACTGCACATGTGTGCACCCTTGCATTGTCTTGGTGGAAAAGAACTTTTTTCTTGGCCAAATGAGGTCGGTTTTTTTTCAAATCGTCATTGAATCGGTCCAATAAGTTGGCATAATATTCCCCATTGATTGTTCTTCCCTTTTGAAGGTAGTCAATGTGGATTATCCCGCGTGCATCCCAAAAAACAGTCGCCATAACTTTATTGGCTGACAAACCCACCTTGGCCTTCTTTGGCGCCGATTCACCCTTAGAAACCCACTGTTTTGACTGTTGTTTGGTTTCTGGTGTGTTGTGATGGATCCATGTTTCGTCCACGGTTACAAAACGGCGCAAAAACTCCTCCATATTGCGATTAAACAACGCCAAAGCTTCCTGTGAAGTTGTTACACGATTGCGTTTGTGGTCGACTGTGAGCAAACGCGGCACCCATCTTGCGGAAAGCTTTCTCATGCCCAAGTGATCATTCAAAATTGAAACCACTGAGCCATGCGAGATCCCTACGGCTTCCACAATCTCTCGCACTTTCAATCTTCGGTCGGTCAACACCATATCGTGAATTTTTTCGATTGTTTCGGGTGTAGAGCCCTCAACTGGGCGTCCAGGACGTTCGGCATCTTCAGTGCTTGTACGGCCACAACGAAATTCAGTAAACCACTTTTTTACCATTGAAATCGATGGTGCAGAGTCCCCATAGTATTTATCAAGCTTAGCCTTGGTCTCGGTAATGGTTTTTTTTCGCAAGAAATAATGCTTAATAAGCACACGAAATTCACTTTTTTCCATTTTCTCCTCAAATTAGTGAGTAGTCTGATAAAAATAGCTGTCAAACACAAACTAACTGACGCAGCAAGTTTAAATTTTGACAGGAGTCAACTGACAGATGCCTGTTGACAGGAGCAGTGTTGCTGTTTCAGTAAAGGGGTCAGAAATTCAAAAAGTCACGGACTTATTGACCCGCCCTCGTATAAAATCAGAGGTAAGGTTCCGTGGACAAGAAAAAAATTGTGGCTTGACTTATAATTTCTAAAAATAAAATTGTGAATTAATTAGCATTATGCGAGATTTGTATGCCGAAGCAATCTTAGCTTTAATTATTCACATCTATACAATAAATAAAATTGAAGTGTCTGTTTGTAATTTCAAAATTACAGCTTTTTACATAATGCATAATAATATAAAAGCATAATTATACGGTACTTATTTTTTTTTTTTTTAATTTTCGGCTTTCTATGTTTGTTCCGGCTAATCTCCGAAACGGCTGGATCGATTTTGACGGGACTTTTACTGGCAGATAGCCGATGTTATAAGGAGTAACTTAGGCTTTATTTTCAACAAAGTATTAGGGTTCCGTGCAAAAAAATATAATCCTCGAAATTGTTAACAAAATCCGATTCAAATAGGGAAGTAGTATTTTTATAATAATTTCATGAGGACGAAGGTCCCGGGGCACAGCTAGGGTGCATATCATTTTGAGTGTAGCGAAGTAATTTGTCATCAAGTAGGACAATTATTTTGTTCTATCTCATAAATTCATCATGTACAGATGAACCGCAAGTATAGATACACTGAGATTATACACAAAATGTAACAAGTTCATGCTCGTAATAAAACACCAATAAAACGTAAAGAAGCTAACAAGCTAATACAAAATAAGGACAGTAAGGTTGGCAACACTACTCGTTAATGATAGAAAAAATGCGATAACGTCGTAGATGTGGGTAACTCTCAGCGACGGATGCGACAACATACAGACAGAACAAAATGAAGACATTCACTAAGGACGAGATAAGCGCACTGACCTGGTAGCGAGCCAACGTCTGAGACATGGAACAACGTCGCACATCAGTTATGTTACTGCACAATTAACAGCACGTCACTACCAACACTTACTACGACATCCGTTCTTACTGCGACCAAACAATGTCTAATCGTTACCATGGACTGACGACTGAGGACTGATGAGTGTACCTCTCGACCAATACCATGATCATTCAGTGTTGTAAATAGGGCACAAACAAAGTAATGTTTTACAACGATTTGTTACAACGATTACAGTACTTCAGCGACCGTCGGTAACTTTCGTCCATTTTAGAGAAACTCGCTAAACGATAGAGTGCCACACGGGCCGTCCGCGCACAGTACCTGGTGCATGGCCACGTGCTGCAGCGCCACCACGGCGGAGTGGTGCGGCGCGGGCGGCGCGGGCGGGTGGTAGGGGCCCTGCGCCACGGCCGCGCCGCCGTCCACCTTGCCGTCCACCACGATGGCGCCCAGGCCGGCCAGCACGCGCACCAGCTCGGGCAGCTTGTCCAGCGCCAGCGCGATGCGCACGGGGATCTCGGGGTTGGGGATGTCGGCGCGGCGCGACTTGATGCGCTGCAGGTGCGCGCACACGGCGTGCTTGGCGTGCAGCACGGCCGTGTCGGAGCCGTCCAGCGCCGCGTTCACGAAGCCCACGCAGTGGTCGGTGATGGCGGCCAGCTGCTCCAGCGCCTCCTTCTTCTCGTTGAGCGTGCGCTGCTTGGCGTCGCAAACCTCGTTTAGCCGCAGCACCAGCTGCTTACCCCGCGTGTTGATCGCGTTCGTCAATCTGAGGCAGTTCCACCGACAGATATTACCCACGTATACTTACATCTGCCTTAACTTATTTCAACATATTAGAGTAAGCTTCCAATGCAACCAGATGTAGCTGAATACCAGTTCTTTATTAAGACTGGTTGTCAGACTTTCGGGCTTCTGACTGCCTCAAAGATCTAAAAATGAAAACAGGGACCAACGGATTTACTTGCTTTCGGAGGCTCGGAGAGAACTCGGTATGTGATGTATGATCCGCAAACAGACATGTAACGAGTCTGTAGAGCAGATGAGTACTCACTTGACGACGGTCTGCGTGATCTCGTGCACAAGCGCCTTCTTCTTGTCAGCGATGAGCTGCTGGCGGTCGCGGATCACCTTCATGGCCGAGCCCAGCAACACGCGCTTGTAGCTCACCTCCGACAGCAACGAGCTGATGTTCGCGCGCGCCTGCACACATACACGCACATATTACAACTAAAGTAATCAACACACACTACATTTTCTCAATAATTCACTAAATTACTATCCAGCCTATTAATGTACATCCAAGATTCATGCTTGATGTAGATATAAAATTCATTATCCAGACTGATTCGGTTTAATCCGAGTAATGGCATTTGACTAAAAGCGTGATAAACATAAATGATAATGGCTGGAGAGACAGATGTAAACCAAAAAATTAGGTATCTGTCTGAGGAATGATATAAAAGACAAGTGCGAGTCAGATTCGCGCACAAAGGGTTCCATGGCACTAACCAATTTAATAACAATATTTTGAACGCTTATTCATATGTTAATTAACACTCCACAGCAAAACTATAATTTGTTTATCATAGTATTAATGAAAAACAAAATTACTGCAGCTATTTCATGAAAAATTTCCTTTCCTCAAAAATTAAATATGAAACCTTGTTTAAACCAATTTTCGTTGAAAGTTCTTTTTACGTTCTAAAATACCACATTTTTTTTTTTTTAGTTTTTATTATTTTGTCACAAATGTTGCATTTTCTTCGACAAAATGGAAAAACAGCAAGATCGATTCGTAATTTACGTTTTATTATTGGATATAAAAACGTGCTGTGAAATAAAACTGAAGTTGGATGCTGTGGGGACACTTCACCTTCTATGACAAGTTGACAGCCGTTAGATATTGGTTTAAGAAATTTAACAGTGTTCGGACATCTGTTTTTGATGAGGAGCGGCAGTTGTGGCTGCCGAGTAAATCGTTATAAAAGTCCACAATTTGGTTCTCGTTGATCGACGAACTAAAGTGCGCGAAGAAGCAGAGGCCATAGGCATATTATACGGAACGGCATTCAATATTGTTACCTTTGATGATAGCTGGATTCATTATTATACGCCAGACACCAAGCGGTAATCGAAACAATGGATTTTTTCGAAAAAAAAAACAGCTCATACGAGGAGGTATCGCCGAGACAAAAGGCTATTTTAAGGAGTTTGACAAATCGTATTTTTGTAGGGCTCAAAAAAGTAGAAGAATCGTTGGGAAAAGTGTTTAGACCTCGAACAAGATTCCGTAGAAACAAGGATAATAATTTGTAAAAATATTGCATCTTCATTCATAACACAGGTACTTATTGATCAACCCACGTACCTACTCTCCAAATTTGAACTGTGCGGTGCCAACAGTCACACGAGTAAAATGGCTGTGACATACGGACAGGATGAATCTATAAACAGTTTC
The DNA here is from genome assembly GCA_910589295.1 of Noctua janthe. Classification (NCBI taxonomy): domain Eukaryota; kingdom Metazoa; phylum Arthropoda; class Insecta; order Lepidoptera; family Noctuidae; genus Noctua; species Noctua janthe. The sequence continues at coordinate 328,359 of OU342567.1, forward strand.
GTTTTTAGCGATTTGGCAACGGAACCCAAAAAAGGAGAAATGATAACGTGACAAAGAAACGTGTTCGTCGACCCCAAGCAACCTGGGACAAGGGCAGGACGATGATGATGATGTGGGTTTTGACATAAAATTATGTGAACATTTGTTAGCATCCCGATTATTGTTTTTATTGTTTCGTTTTTTTTTTAGCTGTAGGTCCTAATTCTAGTTACAAATTGTAACGATTATTAAACCTCGTATATTTTTAATGAATAACTTTTGCCTACGTTATCTCACAGAAGCACATCAAGGTCGACACGCTTGCTCTCGTGTGTTGAAGAACATCGATAAACTTATCTTGAGCTTGGATAGATACTCTCGAGAATAGCAGCATCCTGCTGTGCGCTTATAACAACTTGCTGCTATCACTCATGCCTTGTGTTCTAGTAACACGGAGGCCACAAAACGAACTGAGCCTACTTTGAGCTTACCTGGCTGAATATTATCTGAAGGAATCTGAGCCTTAACCGCATGCGTTACGGTCTAATGTTCTAAAAATATATATATGGAAATAAGTTAGCTCAGTTCGCAGTGTTTAGAGGGTGCTTTACTCTTTCATGTGGGAAAAAATACGTGACACAATTAAAATCAAGAACGATCGTAAACAATCCGTTATCAAATAACCTATTTTTGATATATGTCACGCACTAGCAGTCAAGAAGCTGAAAAAATTTGACATATAAAAGTAGACAGAGGAAAATATAGAAATAACTTTAATTTCTTTTGAAAAAAAAACCCTCATATAGCTGTTGTACATGAATCTATTGATGCTGGGCTAAAATCGGAACGAATGCCGCCATCTTGTTTTTGGATACATTTGAGCGCCGAAAGATCCATGTAACAAGATGAGTGGCGCGGTGGGTGAGGTGATGAGGCGGGTGGCCCCGTGCTACGCACCTGCGCGGCCATCTCGGTGCTGAACTGGTACTTGTGGTCGCGGTGGTGCTGCAGCTGGCAGTCGCGGCACGTCAGCCGGTCGCAGGTCTCGCAGAACAGCGACAGCCGCTCCTGCGCACCGCAACAAACATTACTACACGCCATTTAGGCAGAAATTACAAAATGCCACCTGCTAAGCTCCTTTGACATTGTTCACGTTCATACATCTGGTTCATACACGCACGCCTGTTTTTACAACATCTCAATAAAATTACACATCTAGACAATAATTATCTGTCATTTCTTTTAGTTGAGTTTTTTATTCCCTTTATTCATTATTTCTGCACAAACATTACATTTTTAAAAATAAACAATCTAAATAAAAAATAAAAAATTGTGGTCCGCTGGTAACGGGAGCAGGGTTCAAGCTACCGGTGGTGGTTAGGGCTCCCGAGACAGGAACCTCCTCATAATGAGGGTCGTATCGAGGAGTACTGCCTTCTGAATCAGGCCCTTGATTCTGGCCTTGATCTAACCGCCTAGCTTCGACAGGTGTTCGTCGCGACTCTTGGCCATCATGCCATTGGCCGCAAAAATAGTCGGCACAATGACAGCCGAGTTCACATTCCACATGCGCCGACCACCTCGTGTGCGCCAAGTCGAAATACTTTACTTGTTTCTCTTTCACGAGGTTCTCGTCAGCGGGATGATAACATCGACTATCATTACGCGACGCGCTGTGGCTTATTGGCGACAATAGTCCTGTCTGTGACGATAGACCGATCCCAGTACACCGTGACATGATCTTTCTCGAGAACTGGGGCGGGCACTTACTTGTAGTACGGTGCCTCAGATTCTACAAGTTGATATTTCAAGGCAAGTTTTCGATTATTTTTATTGACAGTAGACCTTCACAAACATAATGACATTTATTTGAAGCCCTCCTGGAGGGAAATACATGGTTTATGCCTATTAAATATGAGTTACTAAATATAAACACTGGTGTCAACTTTTTTGCTATTGATGTTTTCCGTTTTTGTAATTTCAGTGCCTACAAATGAAGAAACCTAAAGATTTATTAGTAATACAATTCCTAATACTAGGTATGTTGAAGTGAGCTGTGTCGCCACGAGATTACCTGCACGTGCTCCGCGCAGAACATGTCGTGCGCACTGCGCGCGCCCGCCTGCGCCTGCAGCTCCGCTACCGCCTCCTCCTTGGACTTAATGGTGTGCTCCTTTGTGATCTTCAGCCTGCCAACATGACAAACTGTTCAGCGACGGCTCAGCGCGAACATCAGCATCCAACATTACAATTTAGTTAGATTCATATAAATAACGCCTTCTGCCTCAGCTTTAGCCAAACAAAACAATCGTCTTATAGAAATCCTGAAAGATTCATTCCATCCCTCTATTCCGCGCCATGATATAACAAAACACAGTAATGTACCGTGTTTAAAAAAAATGGCGGTTTTTTGGCGCTAAATTGTAAGTCGTTAATTTTTTTTTCAAGCAAACTTATCGCGTAGATATCAAAATGAAGCAATTTAAAAGGAGATTACAAATTGGTAAATATATAGGGTGACTGGTAATTAGTGACCGATACTTATACACGTGATTGTACTCATGATAACAAACAACTTTCACAAAGAAACATATTTTTATGGTCATTCACTTTTATCACAATAACACAGCGGCCGTATACAATTATACATGGTGTTACAGAATATTGTAGTAATGCGAAAGGATGTCATAATATTGAACTCATCGATATGAACAACTTTTACTATGGCTACCACCCTGAAATCGACAAAATGAAATTTTTCATAATTATGACTCCTTATTGTATTTCTGCACTCTTTTGTAAGATCCTGTCTGTAAATAATTTCTAAATTATCAATTTCAGTAGGTATGTATATAACATAACATTGCGGGCTAACCGCATAAGCACCACTTCTCAGAATGACTCAGTGGGCTTAGGCGCAAAATGATTAATTCTCAATCTGCCCACTATGAATTGAAATGGGCTACGGCTCAAAATAGTAAATTCTAAAAATGCCTAATTCTCTAAATGGCAAGTTTTCTAAATACACAATGCAAATTACTCAAAATGAACTAAATAGTTGAATTTTCTAAAAAAAATCACATGATATAAAAATAATTACATATACATATATTCCAATTTAAAAACTTCTTTGTATAGATTTTAGATTACAAAAGGATTCTGAGCACGAAAACACTGGGACATCACTTGTCTCCAGGAGTCAATCCAAAATCAAATTTTGATCATGATGAAACAGATGGGCGAAGGTCGTCACACAATGAGAGCTGACAGGCAGCCGATGATCGCGGTCTACTTCCAAACAGGCGGTGTGACTGTCTTCGCGACTTCCAGCCCAATTGTTCTGAATCAATAATAGTTATTGTAGCACAGGGAACCTTACCGAACCTTGCCCTAGGTTCTCAGCTAACGTATAAATAAGTGTCCACCCGTTTGACTGTCCACCCAGTCGTATATCCACGTATTGTATTCGTACCCACCGCGTAATGATTCCGAATTATTTTGTTCGGATTTTTTTTTTATAATCATTGTTTTGTTTGTTATAAATGACGTGTTTTTTTTACAGAGAAATCACTGACGTTGAACTCTCAAGATAATATATACGCACCAGTTTATGGTCGAAGAGTCGTTGACATAATGCATTTCATCCAGTAGCTGCAAACTATATCCGGCCTTAGTTCTTTGTTCAATTGCAATATGTCACAAATTTCACTCATAGGCGAAAAAAGCATTGGCACGATCTGCAGGTTCAAGTTCAAGTTTAGATGCAATGTGTGTAAAGACGGCTTTACTGTCACAAGCGAAGATTTATCAAGCACACATAATGTCAACGCTAACGTGGGTGCCGTTACAGGAATGACTTCTTCTGGTTTCGGTTTTTCGCAATTTGAAGAAATTTCAGCATGTATGGACGTACCCATATTTACAAAAACGACTTATGCTCAAATTCTGTTCTGTTCTGTTCTGTATCGTGTGGTTAGTGCCTAAGAGCGAAGCCACAGTGCTCCGTTGAGCAGCGTTGCAACGCTGCGTCATTTTACTTATAAATTTTAAAACATGCCACATTTCTCCGTTGCGTTGTCGAACGAAAATCTAGCGCTGCGTCGTTGCGTCGCAACGTAAGGGAGTAGTGTGGCTTCACTCTAACCTGGTGTCAGAGTTTATTTTCATTTTCTTTTATTATTATTTTCAGTTTTTTTCGCTTAATTTTTTTTATGCCACCCATGGGGGCCTCTGACTTGGCTTTACATGCCGTCAAGAAATATCTCTTAGGCATACCGGTTGCTCAAATTCAAAACATGGTTTATAAAAATAGGAATCAACAACTGTCGAATCCATGGCAGCAGCAGCTGAGCGTGATACAGCGATAGCCGAAGGAACATTGAGCAAAGATGGCATAGCTTTAATTGATGTATTTGACGACGCTTGTTGGTCATCGCGATCCTACGGCAATAATTATTATAAGGCGGCGCAGCAGCAATCGTAGGTCGCAGATATGGTAAAGTGTTGTTTTTAGGCATTAAAAACAAATACTGCCTTGTACGTGCTCGTGCAGAGAAAAAACAAATTGCTGCACCAGAAAACGTTTGCTTCAAAAACTACATGGGGTCATCAAGCGGAATGGAGTGCAAAATAATTTGTCAAGGATTTGAAACAACGGTACAATATTATTTAGGGCAGGTCGAATTGCTGACGGCGACTCGGACACATATGCAAAAATTTTAGCGCGTAATCCTTACCAGAATCATACCGTTCAAAAAGTTAAATGCGGAAACCATGCGCTGCGCAATATGTGCATTAAGTTGAGGGCTGTAGCCAAAGACACAAAATATGCCTTGGTGCACAGAAAAATGCTGACTGAATCAAAAAATCTCAGTATCCGAAAGGTTGTTGGAAGCAAACAGTGCTTTATGGTTTCACGGTTTAAAACTGAACTTATACTGTAAAAAAAGATGACGATTTTTGAAAAAAAAAAACTATGATGGAAAAGCCGGTGTCATTTTTCATGGGTTGGCTTTTGCCTGAAATAGTCGATTCTCGGCGAGCGCGCGGAATACCACGGCGAGAAAAAGAGTCGTCAATAGTAGTCACATCCACGACAACAAAGAAAGCGTCCCTTGTTGTAGTAGAAGACTAATTTTTCAAAATTGTGACTTGGACTAATTTTTCTTTCCACTATTTATTTCTTTCGATTTCGGTCCGTTTGCGGAAATACGTCAAAATAATAAAATAAAATTAGATTAATTAGCTTGTTTAAATGTTATGTATCCTTCCTGTTCGTTCACCTGTTCATACATCTACCCTTGATATCCTTCCACCTCCACCCCGTACGTCCGTCTACTCCTTTCATTCGTCTCTCCACACGGTGTATTCTATACACCGTAATTTTCATTTAGTATCACCTGCGTCAGAAAATATTGTAAAATGGCGGCGCTTATCATTTTCTCCCTCTCACATTATGCAGTGCTAGTTAAAGGGCACCATTAGCTCCTTTGTTTGGCCGCCATTCTCATTCCTGTTTTACACGGGTTATAAAAGCTGTTATTTTGACATAACAAACAGACGCAGAATGCAAAATTCTAAATAATAAAGGTAATAGCAGCACTGAAAAAGTTTTTTTGCTGTGTTTTGTTTTTTGTTGCAAAATCTCAAAATTATGAAAAAGCAATAATAATTTTTATTCCCATAGATATAAAAGAGTGATAACACTAAAGGAGGTCGTTGTACTCAAATAACTCGTAAATCACGAAAAGAAACTGCTGTTTTATACAAAAAGGAACTCGGGAACAAATGTATGAAATAGAAGTTTTTTTGCGATTTTAGGGCTGGCGCCATAGTAACACACGCGCTCTTTTGTAACACACTGAATTTAATTTTCTCCAAAATCAACCATCAAGCTTGGTGAACGTTTTGTTTATTTTTTTATTAATTTACTCTACTTTACTACACTAGGCGGGGTGCGATGTCGGATGGCGGCGCGCTGGGCCAATTGTATATTTGACTTGACAAGTGACATTAGGCTTCTATACATATAGTCCAGTGCAATTAGACAATAAGGTGGAATGAAGTTTACATTTTTCTTTGTTTTTCATTTCAATGTAACCAGTGACACTCGCGCCACCAAGACGAATCTAACGACGTATAATTTATCCAAATCCGTTCACCCGTTCAGGAGTTACGAGGGAACATAGAAACCATGCATACAGGTCAAAAGCATAACCCTCCTTTTGGGCTTCGCTGCAGTCGGGTAAAAAGGCTTTCTTTAAGTGTTACATAGACGATTTCCTGATAATTGTGAATTAATCTATAGTCACTTAACTCGTAAAAGTAGTTTTCTTGAATATTTTTACATACAGTTATTTGTGAAAAAGCATCAGTGAAGCATTAATTTCGAAAGAAATTTTAATCTTAAAATTTGATATTTTAGAAATAATTGAAGAAAATAGGAATTTTTCAAAAAATACTTGAAATATGCATTACATCGATAAGAATGAAAAAAGACATAGACCAAATTGGCGTTAAATGGATGCAAGCAGGTCACACTATTACGCCACAATATGAATTCGTCGAATTTAAAGTTCTTCATGAAAGAAAAAAAAAAAATTCAAAGGAAATTAAAAAAAAAAAATCTCGAGCGTCGAAATTTTAATTTTTAACTTTCTACTCCACTCTAGGAACTCAATAAAAAAAGTCCTAAGAAAATCCGAGCACTATAAACTTTGTTCCACCTTTTGAGTATTTTTTGTCTGATAATTGCTCTCGACTAATAATGGACGTCGCGAACCGGCGAGACGCACGCGGTGCACCCCGCGGTATGCGGGACTACTCGTGCCCTCTTCATCTGTTTCACCCCCTCACATACATAAAAGTCGTCTATTCACCGCGCCTTAATATCGGCACGTTTGTTGATAAACTAAAACTTCTTTAGGTATATTTATGTAAGTGGCAGAAAGTTGATGTATCGTTGCTGCACGTGAGCTGTGAGCTCGGTTACCTCTGGTGCGCGTGCACGCAGTTGTCGCAGATGAACTCGGCGCAGTCAACGCAGTAGCTGGTGGCGGGCTCCGTGTCCTCGCAGCTGTTGCACTGCTGCTCGCCGCTCGTGCCGCCTGCACACAGAAACAGCACGAGACCTTATAGTCGGAAGGTCACATACACTTAAAGCATGGATAGGAAGCAGCATGACTTACCGTTGGAGCCGGCCTGCTCGAGCGCCATCTTCTCCAGCACGAAGCGCTGGTCGATCATGTTGGCTACCTGGCACTGCAGCCGGCACATTGGGCAAGTCACCGTCACGCGCTCCGCGCCTGCTCAATACATAAATAATTAATTATACAAAACACAAGAAAGAAGTTAGATTTTCACGCATTACATACCCAAGAAGTCTCTCGAGCTGGCTTGTTTCTCGTCGAGCTTGGCGCGGATGCAAGGCTCGCAGGCGGAGTGCAAGCACTCCATGAGCTTAGGCGTGCCGTCGGTCAGCGCCAGCGCCGTGTTGCACAGCACGCAGCGCGTGTCAGCCATGGGCGCGCGAGCCGCGCCGGGCGACGCCAGCGAGTCGGCCGAGCCTTTGCCCGCGTCCGCAGCGTCGCCGGGCGAGCCCGCGCTCCCGCTGCCCTCCGCGCCCGGGCCGCCCTCACCGCCCCCGAGCCCCGCATCAGGCGTGCTGCTCACCTGCATACATCAACATTACATGTTCATCAATCATAGTATTTTCATTTATTAATTTATTTTATGGTAGCAGCCACGACCTATTGACAATGCGAAAAAGTGTGTTTGTCGTGACACTATAGTTACTAGCGCCACCTATCGGGTTCAACTATCCTATCTCTCGAGCTGAACCAACCACCCACATTCACTAAACTTTTTTTTTGTTTGTTTTGTTACGGAGATGAGCATAATACACTAACAAAGCGGCATAATGATGTTTATATTTTAAGAATTCCAATTGATAACATTTCAGTTGTTTGAAAATTAAAATACGTAAGGAATAGAATGAACATTATTAGTATATAATTATGTAATGAACACCTGCATGTAACCCACTTATCACAAATAAACAATTTGATTTGATAAGTCAGTGTTCACATCATCATTTAAAATTCTTGTTTCAAACCTTTGAACTATTATAAAGTTTTCATTGAATAAAAAATAACAGTCAGTAATAAGGGTTTTTAAATTTATTGTACTTACTGTAACTTTATTGTAGTCAGTTAAAAAATAAATATTAGTTATTTTTAATTTTTAACTGACTACAATAAAGAGAGTACTTTAAACAAATCTGTACAACTGCACCTCCTATGGACTACGTGATCAGTAAGGGGGCGTCCATTTTCGAGCCCCCCTCCCGCCTTGGTGAGATGTCGTGAGGTTTAACTTGAACTCCTCACCAGCCTCCCTAATCTCAAGTGAGATTTTTCAAAACACGTATTTTAGTGTAAGTACTTTAATATGCGCTTGATTGCATTGAATTTATATAAAAAACATAATTTGCTTAGTTATCATGTTTACTTAATTAAACCCAGTTTTCTCAGAATTTTACATTGTTTCTTGCAGAAAAAAAAATAACATGATATTTGTCGAGACCCTGCCTGACCTCTCTCCCTAGGATAGGTAGGTAAGATTGCGTAAGATTCGGCTCGACCCCTTCCCCCCTTAAACAACTAACGTAACTAATGGACGCCCTCTACAAGGGTTTTTTTCTGGCAACTTAACTTCATAAATCACTTGACATATGGTTTTTAGCAAGTAAAGCATTAGATAGTTTCACCAAATATAGTAAATCTGTAGAAATTGCAAAGGGGTTTGAATTAAATGGTCAGCCTAACTTCCACTATATCTTTTTTAATTTGCGGCCACGCATAAATTATGCTACAGGTTTTATGCATCACTAATCAAATCAAATTTGTGCTGAAGATGCCATCAGTGAATGGAGTTTAGCTTTGATAGCTCAGATCTCGGAAATGTGGCACTTTAGAACATTTTGTCTCATACAAAACTTGTTTGTATTGATGCCAGCTATCGATTAATGTAGGTTTAATGAGTGGCCGCTATTTTTTAAATAAAATCGCGAAAGGTAGGCCGGCCAAGGCTTCATACAAAAATCTTCCAACTGTTTTCACCAACATTTTTCAAAAATGGGTTTGTAAATGAAATAAAAAAATATCAGGAAATATACTATCATAGATACATAGTTAGATTAGTCAATAACAACACCATAATGTACAGGTCAAACAATGATTTAGATTATAATTATGTTTTTTTTTTTATATTTATATGACCTACAAGTAGTTGTTCCAGGTCTGGCTATTTGTGTATGTGAGTTTAAATGTTTGTAAATGGACCCACGGTACAGGAGAAATTCCTGTGGGGCAATGTTTTTTATAAAAGAAAAGGGAAGAACGATGATAATGCCACATAACATCTGAAGCGAAAAATATCCACAAACTTTTAGAGGCCACTGTAAGTGTCATGTATGTTGTCCATGTCTCTGGTCAATTTTAATACAGGTAATAGTAGGTTGCTTTTAATATAGATGATGATGATTGTGTGTTGTGTGCATGGTCAGCAGTTCAAGTTTTGACAATAAGGAATTGTTGTATCTGTCCCAGGTATTTATTTAGAACACATCTCATCATATTGTGTTTATCTCATTTATTTTAATGTACCATAACATTAATGTATAATTGTAGTTTATGGTGGGCTCAACTTCAACTCTTCTCTTCTCTTAGTGACTTCTGTGAGAAATACAACTGTCTCAGTGGAAGATAACTAGTTAATTAAATGTCAATCAAGACCCCACTGAAGCCAAAAGTGTGAAACTGTGACAATAGTGCCATCAACAGTCTTGTGAAAGTTGTAGGAATTACACAAATCTCTGTTCATGCAACTTGTTTCTATAATATTTTCTGCAGACTTCGGCCTGCCCTGTGGCTTACAGAAAATGCCCAAAGATTAGCCAACTGTACAATCAGCACCATAACGAGCTTCTAGCAAGTTGTTTACATACAAGAGAGAACTTGTCACATACTAGTACTACTAGACAATTGTCTCACAACTGCTCTGTTGATGCATATTGTACTGGCTTTCTAATGACTGACAAGGCTTAGTCCATTAATGTTTCCTATTTTGATGTGCAAGGAGTTAAAATGATTTTTTTGTGTAAAAGTCAGATCACATATTGTTGAACCTAGTCATGTTACACTGCCCAAGAGACTTTCCAGAGTGAACTCACTAGAATCTGAAATCAAATTTACTCTGAAAAATGTCAATAGCACAAAGTATGAAAGCCATGCAATTAAATTTATGAACATTGAACCTGGTAAACATCAAAAAAGTTGTTTTTAAGGCCATTGATAAATAGGTATGAGATAAATCTCTAGTACATTTGAGATGCCTTTTATTTTTTGTGTTGATTACAGGGCTGAAACTAGTTGGGAAGGTAGCATTATTTACAAATACATGATGTTGTTGCGAAGTGTGTGCAGTGCGTACATTGAGGGCGGCCACGGGCGCCGCGCCGCCGTCGCCCAGCTCCTCCTGCACCTCCTCCTTGATGGTAACGCCGAGCAGGGGGCCCAGGTCCATCAAGGCTCGCTCGATCTCCTCCCCGCTCGGCTGAAAGTTTACGTTTTCCATTCCACTGCCTGTCTCGTCCACTCGTCACTCATTTCACCAGCCGCTCCGACATGTTCACTCGCTAGTCGGTTGCACTTTCACTCGTCAGCCCGCCCGGGGACACTGGCACGTACACATAGCTAATTGAGCATTTCGATTGCGAGATGCCGCCGTACAACAGCGTCCTTACACTCACAATATCTGTATAGCGATAATTATATGCACGACACTTTTTCAACTTTGAAGCCTGTCTATGTCTTCACTACACGTTTTTTGCTACCGTGTCGTAAATAAGTTTATCAACAAAAATTATCTCAAGAAATTTTTAACATGCGTCTGCTCGACAACCATCAACGACCATAGACAAAGATGATTTACATTCGAAACTTATAGATTTACTATTAATCCAATCACCTACAACTGAAATGTTGTAAAAAATACTGAAATCTTTTTAAATTACAACAAACAACAAATAAAATGTTCAGTCAGACAGTGATCGTGTCATTTTTCAAAATAAGAAAATACATTAATTCAACCACACACAAGTATAACTAAATATTACATGGACCCCATGGTTCCCTCTCATAGAGAGGAGGCCTGTGTCGCAGCAGTGGGAACATTATAGGCTAATTATATTATGTTATGTTATGTAAAACATGGACAGATGCCTAAAATTGTTCACTGGAATATCCCTCTTTGTTTAAACGAGCCTTTTACGTTAAATGAAACGGCCTCGTTGTAAAACGTTGACATGAGATGACAAACGTGACAGATAGGTAGTGACAACACGTCGAAAATGGCTGACTCTGGGCCAAGTAAAACCGATATTGAAGCCGTTTTTCAAAGATTACGCTCTATTCCTGCGAATAAAGTGCGTAGATTTCAATAGTTATCTAGTTACAGAATAACACTTCAGTGATAATAAAGTAAATTGTGTGATGTGCAGGTATGTTTCGATTGCAACGCGAAGAACCCTACGTGGTCATCGGTGACGTACGGAGTGTTCATCTGCCTCGACTGCTCTGCCGTGCACCGCAGCCTCGGCGTGCACCTCACGTTCGTACGTTCCACGCAGCTCGACACCAACTGGACATGGAAGCAGCTCAGGAACATGCAGCTTGGCGGGAACTCAAACGCTGTATGTTCGTCACTTTATGCCATCATTTTCTTGTCTCCCGACTCCTTGGCCAGTCTTGCTAAACTAACATGAATTAAAATAGAGAAAGAATTTCAAGGCCGAACTTTTGTGTTGTTCCGGAGAACAGTGGTGGTGTAGCATTGTATTTTATTGACCAAGTCCTATTATCGGTATATACATATATACAACATTATTTTTAGTAATTATGCGAAACCTGAATATAGTTTGTTCAGAATAAGTAACTGAATCAATTCCAATAATTTTTAAACCATGTTATATTTTGTCCCTAAAATATTTAAAAAAAGTTGGAAGTTGGACACCAAGCGACACTAAGTACCTATCGCAATAATTTATGTACCTACTGCCAAATTATTATTATCAATGAGCTCAAGACGATGCTGGAGGCGCAGGTGCTTGTGTTGTGCGTGTTGACAATGTTTTGTGCGGACAACTAGGTAACAGAACAAGTTTATGAGTTTGTGATTTTTCATGAAACAGTTTTGAAATTTTGTACATAGATTCTTTACATAAAAATACTAGACACGTGTTTCAGGATTCGCATATACTAAAACTAATGTTGTATATGCCATTTGTAAATGATAAGTTGCAAAGGATTGCTAACAGTTCTGTTAACATTATATTTGTCCACATGTCAGACCCAGTTCTTCCGCACGCACGGACTGTCAACTGAGGATGCTCGACAAAAGTACAGCTCCCGAGTGTCCCAGATGTACCGTGACAAACTGAGTGCCATGTCGGAGCAGGCAATGAAGACGTACGGGACCAAGGTCAGAAGATGAATCATTTTTGAGATTTGTAACACTACATTATAGATAACATTTTATGCCTGAGCTTAGAGTACCTTGACAATTCAATGCTACAATGAATGTGGCTTATTTGATGCCTTCAGCAGATTGATGATGACATTCAGACTGATACCAATGAAGTGTTTATCTTAATGAATGCAAAACTATGACATGAGCAAGTCTAACTGGTTCTTTTGTGCCTTCACTATGTCTGTAACTGAAGATGTAAAGCTTGCACATTTAATTGGTTTTTATTTTGTTTCTTATTTTTATTCACAGATTTGGGTAAGTACTTAATTTAAGTTATCAATTTAACTTTTTAATATCATTGTTTTAAAATGTATACTTTATAATCTGTTGAGCACATTTATTTACTTATTGAGTGCCAGAGCCAATAATTTTTTGATCCCTAATGTCAGCATACTAACTGTTAAATATGTGATCCACATAATAGTTGCATAGAAGTGACTATTAAATTATCATAAACATGAGTAAATGATAGCATGACGGTTGACAGAGGAGATTGGAAGAAAAAAACGTGTTGCGCCGACCCCAAGTAACATGGGACAAGGGCAGGGAGATGATGATGATGATGATAAAAACATTTTTAGTTTTATGTGAAAAGTAATAAAACTAAAAGGATTTATAGCTTGTCAACACTACCCAGTGTTGACAAGTTATAAATCCTATTTTTCTTATGCGTGTATGTTGTATTATATATGTAGGTTGTAATGAAGAGAAAAAGTTACACATTTTGAGTATTATAATGCCAGTGCAATAATGCAGGACAACATTTTTTCGGTTCTCTATTGTGTTCCCTAACTTTTTTATCCATAATCTAAACTGCCATATTTTTTTTGTCCTAATCATCATTTGTCCAAATGATAACTTTACCCGTACTTAATATTACACAATATCACATGCCATAAAATTGAAATCCCCAAATACAATATGCCCTAAATGCGTTTGTCATAAATATTAACGACTATGTGACGCGCGCTCGCTACGCTCATTTTTTACATTACACACCCACTTTCTGTCACAAATGCCGTCGTCGGACCTTCGGCTTACACTCCTCACGCCGGCTGAGAAGACCTTAAGAATATTTTTTAGGAAATTTGCTGATTACCCATGCGTTGCGGTAATAATACACATTATAATATAACACAATACCTAGGACTGATGACTTTATTTAATGCAAAATTAGGAGATTCAATTATTATGGTACTCGATATTATTACAAAATAGTTTTAGAAGTAAAGATAATTATGTAAAACAATATTTCGAATTTTTGAACATTATGGTTACTGAAGTTTATAGCAAACGTGTTATGGATAACTAAGTTTTGCCCGCGGCTTCGCCTGCATGGATGTCGAAAAATATCCGATTACTTACCTTCATACCCCTTTTTAAGCCTTCGGGGGTAGAATTATCAAAAACGCTGTAAAACGTATAAAATAATTTTCAATCGTCAGCCTAAACACAAAATTTGAAGATCCTAACTTCAAAACTGACGGACTTTCATATAAACTTCCATCCCCTATTTTATGCCTTTAGGGGTGAAATTCCCAAAAATCCTTTCTTAGTGGATACTTACTCTTCACAAAGAATACACCCTCCAAGTTGCATGTCTCTAGGATCAGCGGTTTGGGCTGTGTGTTGATATATCACCCAGTCAGTCAGTCAGTCAGTTTACCATTTTATATATACACCGTGACTTTTTAGTCATCTTACAACGGCAGCCCACTTCATGTATTCAATAACTACTAAACATTCAAAAAAAAAAAAAAAAGGTATTTATGAGATTTTAATAATTTAAAAATAAAATTATTATTCAGTATTGTGACGCATGACGTAGTTAAAACACCCTGTTGCGAGCGATGATAAACAGGACTCGAGCGCTGGGTAGTTATGTTCTCCCGTTTGACACATAAAAATCATTAACAGGATGTTTCATAATTTTATTCTAATATATTATTTATTTTTCTTTGTACCTATTATGGTAGGTAAAAAAAAAAACAAATCGCGCCTAGATCTATTTTATGTCGGGTACGTTGAGTGGACCACCTTTGTAAGACGACTAAAAAGTCACGGTGTATAGATGAGTTTCGGACAAACAATTTTAGGAGAAGAAAGAGAGTACCCATTTTTTTATATTGGTTTCCAATTCCAGTCAAAGCATAAAATCTAACTAATAAAATACAAAAAATGCAGTTTTAGTTTTCTCCAAAGTAGCTCAGAGGTTTCTTTAAAACAAGCCAAGTGGTTACTTTGCTTTTTATATCAAAGATCAGTTTCAGGTTTGCAGTTCCACTGTGTATAATATATGTAATGTTTATGATGTATGAGTTCAACATTGGCTTTGTCTTGTGCAGCTGCATCTGGAGCCGGCGGCGCCCGAGCCCAAGGAGGTCAAGGAGCGCGAGGTAGACTGGTTTGCGGAGCACGGCGACTCCGCCACTAACACTAGCGAGTTTGCCTTCATTGCACAGGTAACACAAACATCTCACCCCTCACCGACACGCTACTGAGCTAGTGCCTAGTGGCTCCTCACATAGCTCTCACTAATGGTTCACTGTTTATGTAGCCTGATGCTGGCTCCTTCAGCTCTTTGTGAGCACAATCTTGACTTCAAGTTTGCACCACAAAATATTGTTATCTGCCTTTCATTCAGTATTATAGCATTGTAACATAGAGGAATATTATAGAAAATGAAGTTGATTTATATTAACGAATGTGACATTCACAGTATGATATAGAAGTGAATGTGCCACATCCGCGCGTGTTGCGGCACGGCCGGTACTCTGATTATACTTACTGGATACATTGCACTGTACATACATGTTCTGTCCTCAGGTATGTCTCGAACTAAGAGCTTGTTTCCTTTGCTGTGCTTAGTTTCAAACTGTTACATTAACTAGCACAACTACAAACACTCCTCACATGTTATTCAGTAAGGCAAGTTTGCTGTATGCTGGTGTCTGTGTTATGTTTTTTACTTCAAAATATTGAATGGTATTTAAATAATACTGATGAAACATTCCAAATGTAAAGTTAAACCTTTTATATGACTAGCCTTTTCCATTCTGGAAGTATCATAAGTATGTCTGAACACTAAATCACTGCTGACTGTGTGCTTTCTTGCAGTGAGTCATACATTATGACACATACAAGTTAATTCCATTTCCTCTTATCTTGAGAATCAGTCCCATCTACACATAAACAAATTGATAAAAACTCATTACTTATCTTATTTCCGTTTTCTTAAAAGAGAGATTAGTACATACAATAATTCAGCTCAATAAGGTGTAATAGTCAATATTAGTGGATTTGCGCTTTATTGCGCTCCATCTTTAAAAACTTTTTTGCAAAAATAAAACCTACTTCAAAAACACAGACTGACTTTTATTTGTTTGATTTAGTTTTTTTGCCACTGACTTCTGAAGCTACAGTTATTTGTCACTTTTATTTTTTTTTGCTAAAATGTTTTTTTTTTATATTTCCATTTTTAGTTATAATATCCTATACAAATATTTGCTATGCATTTATTTTACATTGTTACCAATACATTTCATTTTAATAGGGTTATCCCCAATAAAACGGAAGTTAACATACCTAACTTGTCGAAATCTAGGTGTACTGTACACATCCGCGTACCCCCACAGAGCGTACAGGCGTGATGTTATGTAATGATGTTGTGTAAACAATAAACATTCAAACGATTGCAACAATCACGACACGATTTGCTGTCTATTGTCGAAGAGTTCCGTTCCATATCTCCGAAGTCCATGATCAGATCATGACAATATTTCTATGGGACTTATTTGGGAGTATACTCTTTCAAACAAAAAAAAAATGTTCCAAATCAGTTCAGGCGTGTTCGAGTAATCGGTGAACATACTTAAAAAAAGGTTCCGTCGAATTGAGAGCCTCTCCTCCTTTTTTAAAGTCAAAGAGTATGTGCTAGTTTTTCCGCGTTCTGTTATCGGCACGTAGCACGAGCACAGCGATAACATAGATTTACTAGTTTTAAACTAAATTCATTAGCATTTTAAAACACATTCACAATCATATGTGTTAACTAAATTAATGCGCGACATCGATAATGTGTTTAGAGAAAACGTACGACGTACACTAATAAATTAATTGATTGGAGTTACAGAAGGAATACACGTTTACGTTTTTATGATGCACATTTGCCACAACTTGTGTTCATAAGTCAGTAAAATAAAATAACACTATTTGTTCACAAATAACATTAAACTTGTTCAGTGTCCTTTTGTAAATATAGTAGAAGTGTTACTATTTCATAAAGCATTTTCTAAGTGCAGATCACATTGTATGAGTGGCATGTCGCCGCACCATCTGCTGGCGCCATCCATATACATTGCCTGGCCGTTAATATGCACAACTCGATTAACTAAAAGACCTGCACACTAATATTCATTATGAAGGAATTTTCTAGAAAGCTAATATTTTTAAAGCCATGTTACATATATAACAGCCAGGTCTTGTATGAGTGCAAACAGACTGCAGTCGTTCGAGGATATCGTAGATTTGTGACATGTTTTGAAGTGACGGTCGACGTGTATCGATTTGGTTCTGGTTGCACTGTAATGTGTGTCGTTCGACTCAGGTCAAGTCTGCACACACAAGCGACCATACGTGTCTAGCTAGGACGGCGGGTTCACAGTATATGACAGCGCTTGCTTGTGCTCAGGGGGTGCCGAAGGCGGACACGGCGCTGACGTCGCAGGCGCGGCTGTGGGACTCGGGCTCCGGCGTGGCCAGCGGCGACATGGTGGCGGCCGGCGACTCGCGCCCCTCCACCATCGGCGCGCGCAAGCAGCCCGCCAAGAGGGCCGGGGTAAGTGCAGCCACCACATGCAGCTGATAACTTGAACGAAGGCTAAAATCGGTAAAACGTCTCAACATAAGTCGGCACTTGTTCAAGTTACTTGTTGGCAGTTATACATATCTTCAGATCCACAAACTGCGCCGTATAGGCGGCCGAAGACTCGGAAGGGGTAGTTCGATGGTGTTAAAGGAATACTTAAAACAATATCAGATCCGCCTCGGGAAAAACTGCGATACACGTGTCTTACAGTTCTAATTGAAGAGAATAAAAACATTGTGTCATACATAAACTGAGGCAGCCCCAGTAAGTTGCAATAGTACTTGTGTCGGGGCTGTGTCACTCTTCCCTTAGGCGGTATCTTAGCAATGATATTATAATGAAGCTACTGAAAAGTAAAAAAAAAAAAAAAAATTAATTAATCAGCTCTCGCTGTTTGAGGAGAGCATGTATTTGTATGTGGCGAAATGTTTTACTTGACAAAAACAAAATTTTGACAAAAACTCAAGAATAAACTGTCAGCAAAATTTTACGTCGATCTACCAGCGGTAGCAGATGATACTTCTTACAGAGTCAAAGATAATCGGTTGACTGATATGGAATCTCTTAATGTAAGCAAAGATTTTCTATGCGGTCAATGTATTTATGGTAACGTGGATTTATTTATTTATTTATTTATTTAACACTTCAAGCACATAAGTACAGAGGCGGACTTAATGCCATAGGCATTTTCTACCAGTCAACCTTTGGGTGATGCAAAGACAAGCAGTGGTAGGTGTAAATCTGAAAATAATTTTAAATAATGATAAGATTAACTACAAGATAACTACAAGGATATATAAAATACTATAAATATATATCAAATACTATAAATATATATCAAAATTTAAATTAATGTAAATAAACATTTCCACGAATATACCAAAATAAAAACACAAACCATGGGGAAAACATTACCGTTGTGACGAAACTGCCAGCTTCTTCCGAATGTACTCACGAACTTTAATTTTAAAAGATAAGCGATTGGTTGCCATCCTGATTTCCTGGGGAAGCGCATTCCACAGAGAAATAGACTGGACAAAGAAAGATCGGTGAATGAAATCAGTGCGGTGAGAGGGACATTGAAGCATACGGTTTTGCGATGATCGCAGGCTCCTATTATGGTTGGCACAAATATACTGAAAGTGGGGAGCAAGGTAACTAGGGGAAGTGGGAGAAACAAGAAAAGAAAACAAGGTGGTAAGCGCCCTTTGCTCCCTACGCTGACGTATGGGCAACCACTTAAGAAGAGTCCGGTGTTCGGAGACATGATCATATTTACGCAAATTGAAAACGAATCGAATGCAGTTATTTAGAAGACGGTCAAGTTTGTCGAGGAGATCCGCATTCAGGTCAAAGTAGCACACGTCACCGTAATCGATGATAGGAAAAATTAAGGACTGTACAAGCATTGTTTTCGTATTTGAGGGTAAAAAGTTTCTCAAGCGGTACAAAGCCCGCAACGAACCAGTAACCTTCTGACTGACACGAGCAACTTGAGTATGCCATTTCATAGAGCTATCGATATGCAAGCCAAGATCCTTGACCTCAGTACTAAAAGGAACGACCGTACCGTCGAAAAGAACTGGTGGCAAGGTTGTACCATTCAACTTGCATAGACTGCGAGAGCTGCCAATGATGATCGCCTGACATTTATTAGGATTTACTGCCACACCAAATTTATCGGACCAGGTATTTATTGCTATCAGGTCCCGATTTAAATTGTCGATCAGATCTCGAATTTCGTCAACCCTCCCCTGACAGTACAACTGCAAGTCATCGGCATACAGATGATACGCACACTGAAGCTCAGAAGTAAGGAGATTAATAAAAATAGAAAACAGAAGAGGAGAAAGAATACCGCCTTGAGGAACACCAGTCTCCAAATCACACCAACATGATGAGGAATTCCCAACATGAACTGACTGCTGGCGTTCCTGAAGGTAAGAGGAGAACCATTCCAGTGCTCCGGGAGAGACCATGACATGGGATAAAATGGCTAAAAGGATGTCGTGACTAACGGTATTGAAGGCATTTGAGAAATCGACCAGCACCAGTACCGTTACCTTGGTGTCTTCTAGTCCTGCCCTAATATCGCCAGTCACTTTAAGAAGGGCGGAAACAGTGCTGTGCCCAGGCCTGAACCCAGATTGAAGTGGGCTGATAAGCGAGTTCCGATGGACAAAATCGGAGAATTGCTTGTGCACACAGGCCTCAAGCACTTTAGATAGAAAGGGAAGGATCGAAATGGGACGGAAATGGGCAGGAAGACAGGGATTAGGGACCTTGGGTAGCGGACAAACATAGGCTTTGCGCCACAGGGAAGGAAATGCTCCGGTAAAAAGGGAAAAATTCACAATGTGGGTAATCGCAGGTAGGAGCTCATCCAGAAGAGTTATGATCATACCACGGGTGATATTATCACAACCCACTGCTTTCGACTTGATGGACAGGATGATCTTTTTGATCTCACCCGGTTCAGTTGGAACGAAGCAAAAGTGGTTAATATTAGGGCGCGTTAGACCAGAAATTAGGGACAAAGTTCGTTGCTTGGTTAAGCGATCCATGGAGGAAGCAGAAGAAAAATGTCGGTTAAGCTCGTCCAGGTCAATAGAGTTTGGAAGGTCTAAATGTCGCGGTTTGCCGATACCCAGAGTTCCAAGAAATTTCCAAATATCGGCAGAAGAGGAAGAAGTTATATTATCTAAAATGTGGCGGCGTTTACCGATGCGTATCATCTGGTTGCATCTATTCCTTGCAACCTTGTATAATGACCAGTTCCCGTCAGTACGATCCCTCTTAAATTTACGGAATGCCCGGTCCCTACGTCGCATTGCCATCCGTATCCCTCTTGTCATCCATGGAGCAGGAGGACGTTTTAGTTTAATTTTTTTGATGGGAGCATGAATATTGTAGAGGTTGATCACAACATCGTTAAATATCGCAACCTTATCGTCAACCAAAGAGGCTTGCAACATAGGCTCCCAATCAGTCACAGACGCATCCTTCTTAATTTCCTCAACATTCATCCGCGCAAAACAACGCCTGTACAGAACCCTAGGTTTAGGTTTGGGAGGTTTCAGGATATAAGAGAGGAAAATCATGTCATGGTGAGAAAAGCCAGGAGCGTCATGTTGACCATGGGAGGATACAAGAGAAGGATTTGAGGTAAGGATCAGATCGAGCCAGGTGTCATCACCGACAGCGTTATGATGGGTAGGCTGGAGCGGCAACACGTGCAGACTAACCGACTCGATAAGCTGGAGGAGTTTACAGGACCGAGGGGCATTGCGGGAAAGGAGATTTGTATTAAAGTCACCCATTATGATGTGATGTGCATACTCTGAACCCAAAGATTCAAGTACTGATTCGAATTCAGTGAAGTAATCAACAGTGGGAGGACAGTAAACAACACCAATAACAGTTTTGGCTCCCTTGACACAGACTTCAAGGAAAATAAACTCGGCAGAAGCAGAATATTGTGAAGAGGAAGTGGCAAGTATTTTATAGGGAAAGTCACTGCGGAGGTATATGGCCACACCACCCCCTCCCTTACCAATCCTATCATTACGTATAAGAATGAAACCAGTAAGAGGATAAGTAGTGGACAGGAGATGTATTCCATATCTGAGACGCATACTCTAGCTGACCTCTTACAAAAGTGGAATACAATACTTTTGGTGTTTTAGCATCTGTGAAACACTTAAGAGAGCGTATTATAAACCCAAGCAGTTTAGAAGCTTTTTTGACAATTGGAGTTTGTATGAATGGAGACACGATGACATTCACATAGACTACAAATGAAAAAGGACCGGGCAATGAACCCTGAGACTCCGCTGGGCATGTTTACACAACTAGATATATAAATATTGAGTACTACTGCTTGTGACCTGTTATCAATGTAAGAAGCGAACCACCTCAAGACGTCCCCACGGATGCCCATCTAGCTTAGCTTCTTTGTCAGGGTATCGTGGTCGATCCGATCAAAAATCATCAAATGCTTTGCTGTAATCTGTGTAAACCACATCGACATGCTTACCATTATACATAGCATCCGTAATGAAATCATTAAATAACATCAAGTTAGAAGTGGAGAACAGTCCTTTTAAAAAACCGTGCTGAAAGGAGCTGAACGAGGTAGCAAGGGCGGGATATAACTGGTTAAGATGACATTTATAACATGAAGCTTCCATAGTCTTGACTCTGTCACGCAAATATTTAAACGTTAACTTATCAGATTTATTTCCGTAAATCTTGAATTTTTATAGATATTTGTATTTTTCTTTAATTGTTTGACGAGTGATGAGCTGTACCAGACCGGGTATTTTTTATTACGTACTAGCTTTTGTGGTATGGTATATACTTGTTTTTAAACTGTTTTATAGTGTCTATAAAGTACTCGACCGACTCATCCAGTGATCGGATTGAAAACTCATGTTCCCAATTAGTGCCTGAAATCTCGTTGTTTATATGTAGAATGAAAATTGCCTTTGCTATAGATATATCGTAACCGCGGCGCATGATCTATGTCCACGTGAAGTAAGCGCCGGCCGTCAGGTGTACTGGTGGTCGTCAGGTGTACTGGTGGTCGCGAGAGCTGACGTCTCTGCGCAAGGCGTGCGTTGCCGCGCGGCGCCTGTACGCCAGGCATCGCAGGCTCCGCATCCGCCCTCCGGATGCGGCAGACATTGAGGCGGAGCTGTACGAGGGGTACAGAGCGGCGAAGACCGCCCTCCAAGAGGCTGTCCGGCGGGCCAAGAACTTGGCCCGCGAGGAGATGCTGGAGTCTCTGAACGGAGATCCGTGGGGGCGCCCTTACAAGATGGTGCGGGACAAACTCCGCACCCGGGCCCCCCCGCTAACGCAGAGTCTCCGGCCGGCCTGAGCTCGTGGAGGACGTGGTGAGCGCTCTGTTCCCTTCGCGAGGGGAGCATCCTCCCCCGCCTATAGCTCCGCCGCCGCGTGCGGTGCCGGAAGCGGACCACACCGATGACGATGACGACGTTCCGGAGGTGACTGGGGTAGACCTGAGAGTGGCGGTACGCAGGCTGAAAACCAGAAACGCCGCCCCGGGACCCGATGGCTTGCCTGGCAAAGCCTGGGTCCTGGCCTCTGAGGCTCTCGGGCCCCGACTGGAAGGGCTCCTAAGCGCATGCTTGGAGAGAGGCCAGTTTCCGCTTCGTTGGAAGACGGGGAAGCTGGTCCTCATCCGGAAACCAGGGCGCCCTGCGGACTCTCCGTCCGCATACCGGCCCATCGTGTTGCTCGACGAGGTGGGCAAGCTCTTCGAAAGAGTCATTGCCAACCGCCTCGCCGGGCACCTTGCGGGGATGGGGCCGGATCTTGCGGAACACCAGTTTGGTTTCCGCAAGGGGCGCTCCACGGTGGACGCCATCATGCGCGTGAGAGCCCTCACGACGGGGGACGCGGTGTCCCGGGGCGGGGTCGTCTTGGCGGTGTCTCTTGACATCGCCAACGCCTTCAACTCCATGCCCTGGAGCTGCATTAGGGAGGCACTCCGGTATCACCGGGTGCCAACCTACCTTCGTCGTGTAGTCGGGGACTACTTGACGGATAGGGCCGTCATCTACCCCGGTCGGAGCGGAGAATGGAACCGGCGAGAGATGTCGTGCGGTGTTCCACAGGGATCGGTTCTGGGACCGGCCCTGTGGAACATCGGTTACGACTGGGTGCTGCGCGCCGACCTCCCTACCGGCGTCAGCGTAGTTTGCTACGCTGATGACACGCTGGTACTGGCACAAGGGAGGTCGCACGAGGCGGCGGCCGAAAACATGACACGCGGGGTTGCGATAGTCGTGGAGAGGATCCGGCAATTGGGTCTCGAGGAGGCATTGCACAAGTCCGAGGCCATGTGTTTTCATGGGCCTCGGAATGCGCCACCGTCGGGATCCCTACTGACGGCAGGAGGGGTTTCCATCGGCGTCGGGTCGACGTTGAAGTACCTAGGACTCGTCCTCGACAGCCGGTGGAACTTCGTGGAGCACTTCCGACGTTTGGCTCCCAAACTGGAACGGACAGGGGCTGCCTTCAAGCGGCTCTTCCTGAGGGGTCCAAACGCCTCCTGCCGGAGGCTATACGCGGGGGTCGTGCGGTCCATGGCCCTTTACGGGGCCCCGGTGTGGGCACGTTCTTTGAGGCGGCAAGCCGCCCACTACCTGAACGCGCCCCAAAAGGTGATAGCCATAAGGCTAATCCGGGGGTACCGCACGATCTCCGGCGAGGCGGCTAGCCTCCTTGCCGGATTGCCGCCATGGGATCTGGAGGCGATAGTCCTCGCGCGCCTGCATGAATGGTGCGCGGAGGCACTACGTCGGGGGGAAACTCCGCTTCCGCGGCAAATTGCCGCTCAGCGGACAGACCTTCGGCGTGATCTCATGGCGACATGGAGAGAGCGACTGTTGCAACCCCGTGCAGGGCACGCTACCATAGTGGCGATAAGTCCCCTCTTTGAGGAGTGGCAAGAGAGGCGCCACGGCGCCCTCACCTACCGCCTGACGCAGATCCTCACCGGACACGGTTGTTTCGGGAGGTTCCTGCACCGAATCGGGCGGGAGGAAACGCCCGGGTGTTTCCACTGCGAGGATCGTCCGGAGGACACGGTGGAGCACACAGTAGAGGTCTGCCCCGCTTGGGCGGAGCACCGCCGTGTCCTTGTAGCGGCGATTGGCGGCGGCGATCTCTCGCGTCCGGCCCTGGTTCAAGCCATGGTCCGGAGCGAGAGGGAATGGGAAGCCGTCACCACCTTCTGTGAAGCAGTCATGCTAGTGAAGGAGGTGGCGGGACGTGAGAGGGAAAGAACCTCACGTCCCAGCCGCCGCGGGAGACGCCCTGGGCGTCGGGGGTCACGTGGTGGCTCCCGGCCACCGTAGGCGCGGGCCTGTGGACGGCGAGTTATGGGCTAGCTCGCCGTCCGGCCGTCTTATGACGACAGGCCGTGTCGACGGCGCGTTCGTGTTCCACGCGCGCCTCAAAGAGATGTCAGCAACCGAGTAGGGGTCCGCATGGGCCGATGCCTGCCAGAGCTGCGGGACTGTTCGAAAGAGACACCGTGGCCCTGGAACACAAAGGGCAAAGAAGGAGCATGGATGGGTTTTAGTCAGTACAAGTCTGACACTCCCTTCCGCTCCGCCCAGAGTGGGGGGGGTCATTTGATGATTTCCCATTCAAAAAAAAAAAAAAAAAAGTAAGCGCCGGCGAAGCGCTACTCTTCTTATAAACAACACGTAATAGGAAATATTTTGTGTGTTATTACAATATTCCATGGGTCACCTTATCGCGATCTCCGCTTTCTTTTAGGTATATACGAGGGCGGGTCAATAAGTCCGTGACTTTTTGAATTTCTGACCTCTTTACTGAAACAGCAACACTGCTCCTGTCAACAGGCATCTGTCAGTTGACTCCTGTCAAAATTTAAACTTGCTGCGTCAGTTAGTTTGTGTTTGACAGCTATTTTTATCAGACTACTCACTAATTTGAGGAGAAAATGGAAAAAAGTGAATTTCGTGTGCTTATTAAGCATTATTTCTTGCGAAAAAAAACCATTACCGAGACCAAGGCTAAGCTTGATAAATACTATGGGGACTCTGCACCATCGATTTCAATGGTAAAAAGTGGTTTACTGAATTTCGTTGTGGCCGTACAAGCACTGAAGATGCCGAACGTCCTGGACGCCCAGTTGAGGTCTCTACACCCGAAACAATCGAAAAAATTCACGATATGGTGTTGACCGACCGAAGATTGAAAGTGCGAGAGATTGTGGAAGCCGTAGGGATCTCGCATGGCTCAGTGGTTTCAATTTTGAATGATCACTTGGGCATGAGAAAGCTTTCCGCAAGATGGGTGCCGCGTTTGCTCACAGTCGACCACAAACGCAATCGTGTAACAACTTCACAGGAAGCTTTGGCGTTGTTTAATCGCAATATGGAGGAGTTTTTGCGCCGTTTTGTAACCGTGGACGAAACATGGATCCATCACAACACACCAGAAACCAAACAACAGTCAAAACAGTGGGTTTCTAAGGGTGAATCGGCGCCAAAGAAGGCCAAGGTGGGTTTGTCAGCCAATAAAGTTATGGCGACTGTTTTTTGGGATGCACGCGGGATAATCCACATTGACTACCTTCAAAAGGGAAGAACAATCAATGGGGAATATTATGCGAACTTATTGGACCGATTCAATGACGATTTGAAAAAAAACCGACCTCATTTGGCCAAGAAAAAAGTTCTTTTCCACCAAGACAATGCAAGGGTGCACACATGTGCAGTTGCCATGGCAAAAATCCATGAATTGGGCTATGAATTGCTCCCTCATCCGCCCTATTCTCCAGATTTGGCTCCGAGCGACTACTTCTTGTTCCCAAACCTGAAGAAATGGCTTGGTGGAAAAAGATTTGACTCCAATGATGAAGTCATCTCGCAAACAAAGGCCTATTTTGAGGACCTCGACAAATCATTTTTTTTGGAAGGGATAAAAAAATTGGAGAAGCGTTGGACAAAGTGTATAGAGCTCAAGGGAGACTACGTTGAAAAATAAAATTATTTTTTATCAAAAAATCTGTGTTTTATTCCAAAAGTCACGGACTTATTGACCCGCCCTCGTAGCATAATGTGGTCAAAAAATCAAATCAAAATCATTTATTTCCGTAAATTATAAGGTACAGAAGGTTGGTAAAATGTACAGACTTGTCCTCTTATTCTGCCTTTCATTTCGGCGTGCAAATATAAAATAAGATTATTATTATATTTAAATTAATTATTGATAATAATCATACAATCATTAAACAGATAATCCCACTAAAATAGTATTATTGAATTAAATAAATGTCCAAATAGTAATGAAAACAAAATCAAAAATAATAATCCAAATAATATAATAAAATAGCTGGCAACACTTATGCCAAGCAAACGTCTTCATATCAGATTTATCAAATTTTCTTAAATTTAAATAGTTATAGTATTCCGGAACATTTGAATCATACCACCCTTTTATTATACCAATTTTATTAAAAAAATCAATGAAGAAACACCAAAATTCAAATGAAAATAAATAGAACTAGAAAGAAAAAACCACACCATTCATTTGACACAATGTGTCATTTTCCTGAATACATAAAAAGCAATGAAGATATTATGTTGACGAGATCAGCTGCACGACGCGCACGTCTATCGCCACCGGACCCGTCGCTCAGGTCCGCCTCGCCGCCGCCGGAATCCAGCCCCGTCGTGAGTGCGAGCGATGAGTATTTCTCTCCACCGACGACGCCACCACCTGTTCGTCGACGGGGAGGACGTCGGCCGCCGGACGGCTTAGGACCTCGAGGCCCCCCGGCCTGTGACAGGGTCCCAGCTCCCGGCGGGAGTGTGCAGCGCATGTGATGGACGCAATCCATTAATGCAAATGTCATGCGCGCATACTATGGGGCTACAGAGGGAGGTAACAACCTGACCGAGTACCGTGTTCGGATGCTCTCTCTGTTTCAGGTGCTTGAGCCAGCTGTCAACCTGTCGGCACAACGACTGTCGGATCAGGTTGGAGTCATCCAGCGTAATGGTATGTTGGATGACCCCGTACTTGATCGCTTGCGGACTGAAATGCAGAGTAGCCATGTCATTGCCACGCTGCCGCAGGCTGTGGTTCCACCACAGTCAACCATAATACCAAATCGTGATAACGACGTGAGTAATGACATGGTTACTAATGTAAGTACCCAGTGCAATGAGGAAATGAGGAGTGCTTTGGAGGGTGCGATTCGAGAATATTGGTTCATGCAACCCGAACTTAGACCACGCATACTTCGTTTGCCCATGCAAACAAAAATAGGGCGCTGGTGGCTGTTCTGGATTCGCAGTTGTCAAACTATTTTGATAACTGCGAAGACCTCACCGATGCTCACTCAATCCTGTATTGTGCGGCTGTAGCGGCATGTCGTGTAGCTCATGTCAAATTTTCTGATGATAGAGCTACACGACCTAAACCAGCCGTACCGCCATGGCAGTACAGGATTGAACGACGTATTGGTGGCGCCAGAGCACTCATCGGCAAACTGATCTGCTTCAGGGAGGGCAATACTCGCCCTAGAGTGGTGCGTTTTGTGAGGCGGGCGTTCTCGGGGACTGATATCAGTCCTCGGGACTACATGTCCCGTATTACAGAGCGCATCGACTTCCTGAAGCAGAAAGTGTATGCATGGTCAAACCGTATTCGTAGGTATAAGTGGCGGGTGGACCGATTCACTCAGAATCACACATTCCAAAGAGATGAAAGGTGGGTTTATAGGGCTTGGGAGCGACCGGACGAAGGTGTGGCTGACACCTGCCGGATGATGATGCCGTGTGTTCGTTCTGGCGCAGCATCTAGTCGGTGCCTGTTAGCCATACCGAGGGTGAATGGACTCGGGAGGTCGAGCGAGCGTGCGATCTAGTACCAGAAATGGGGGCAATCACTATCAGCCCCTAAGACGTAGTTCGTGCAGTCCGTCCATTGCCTAACTGGAAATCTCCAGGGCCGGATGGGCTGCACAACTTCTGGATTATATGGTTTACAAGGTCGCACGCTCGCCTGGCGATCCTGTTCCAGTCAGCTTTAGAGTCAGGGTCGCTGCCAGAGTTCCTGACAACAGGTATAACCCACCTGCTCCATAAATCGGGTAGTACTACGGAGCCTTAAAATTATAGACCAATTACCTGTCTTCCGACGGTCTATAAAGTTTTTACATCCATTTTGAGAGTTAAAATTAACAAACACATTGATGACAATTCTGTCATGTCCGCTTCTCAAAATGGATGTAGGAACGGGTCCCGCGGTACTAAGGAGCTACTCTTCATTAATATGGCCATTAGTCAACAGGTTCGCCGTTCCCGAAAGGATCTGTTGACATGTTGGATAGGCTATAAGAAGGCCTATGACTCGGTGCCACATACATGGCTCATGAGGGTGCTAGAGTTGTATAAAGTTGATGCAACTCTGCGCACCTTCCTGATATCATGTATGGGGCAATGGAGGACAGTCCTTCGCTATCCAGGATGTCGACAAATCCAGAGTAATAGCGAGCCGATATGGATAGAGCGATGTATATTTCAGGGCGATAGTTTGAGTCCACTTTGGTTCTGCATAGCCTTGAATCCTCTTAGCATACTGCTGGAGGATTCAGGTCTAGGCTATCGGTTGAGGAGATGTGGTCAAGTTATATCTCACCTCCTTTACATGGATGACCTGAAACTCTTTGCCCCCAATGATTTGCAACTGATGGAGCTACTGAAGGTAACTGAAACTTTCAGTAGCGCCATCAGGATGGAATTTGGTGTGGACAAATGTGCGGTCATGCATGTAAAGCGAGGGGAGATTGTGGAATCTGTGGGAACCCAGCTCTCGGATTCCATAAATCTTAGATTCCTCTCAGCAACCGAAACCTATAAGTATTTGGGTATGTCGGAAGCGCTGGGCATCAATGTTGCTGACATGAAGCTATCGTTGAAGGAGCGCTTCTTTGGCAGCCTGAAAAAGTATTTAAAAGTCTTTTATCAGGCGGCAATAAGGTACGTGCCTTCAACGGTTGGGTCATGCCGGTTTTGATGTACTCTTTCGGCATACTCAAATGGACTCAAACAGAACTAGACGCCCTGGATAGGAGGGTCCGTACATTGTTGACGGCAAATCGAATGCATCACCCGCGTTCTTCTGTTACCCTGTAGTGCTTGACACTAACGACCGCATGGAGGCATGGCAGAGTAAGGAGCTTCACGGTCGCTTTTTCCGGGCCGTGCATGGGCCCGATGTAGACCTATCAGCGTCCGTAGCATGGCTACGTTCCGGGGACCTCTTTGGAGAAACCGAAGGTTTTGTCTGTGCAATTATGGACGAAGTTTAGTTGGTTGTGGATGACGAATATCTACCGAATATTTATTGTGATGGACGGTACGGTTGACATATTTCGGGCATGTCACCGTCCAGGCGAATCAATCCGTCACATTATCTTCGGGTGTTCTCGTCTGGCTAACAGAAAGTTCTTGCATATACACAACCTTGTAGCCAGGATTATCCATCAACAACTTGCTCTAAAATACAACCTTGTGGAATCGGAAGTGCCGTACTATAAGTATGTGCCCGACCCAGTTCTCGAAAATGGCAGTATCACATTGTACTGGGATCGATCCATTATCACTGACAGGACTATTGTAGCCAATAAGCTTGATATAGTGGTGGTGGATCGGTCAGAGCGGCGCGCAATGATTGTTGACATAACGGTCCCTCGTGAAAGCCGAGAAAAATAAGCAAATCAAGAATATTGACAAAACTGTAGGAGAAACTCGTGGCTAAATAATAACAGCCGCTCAGGTCGATCTTTAGGTTAAGCCGTGCTTGCCTAGGTTGGTCTGTGGATGGGTGACCTGGGTGGTCACATATCGAGTTTCCTCCGTGCCTCGGAAAGCACGTTAAGCCGTTGGTCCCGGGTGTCCTTTAAAGCTCTTTGACAGTTGTTAGCTAGTCAGTGGCCCAAAAAGTCTGACAACCAGTCTTACCAAGGGGTAATGTAATGTATGTAGACAGACAGACTTTTTATGAAACATCTATAGCCGCACGTAAAACCGATTTCTGGCGTGGCGACGCATGCCGTGGCGCCGCGTCGCCACGCTATATGATGGTATATATATACAGTCTATATGCAGTAGTGTGTACGGTGCGTCACCTGCTGGATGTATCTAGAGGCATTACAGTATACAGTGTTGTTTTTTTTTTTTTTGTGTACGTTTCTCCTAATAAAAAAATAAATGATATCATTTCATTTTTACACGAGAGATTATTTCCGTACAGTCACAGAGGTTCAATAACTTTCAAAACCAATAAAGACAAACTACCATTGATTTTAGCTGGGGATTTCAATGTAAATTTTGCAAAAGATGAATCAACGCCATTAATTACGTTTCTCCAAGAAGAATTTCAATTGCAAATTAATAACAATCCAAGAGAACCTACCACCAGATACGGAACAACAATAGATGCTGTATTTATTAGATATCTTGATAATGTTATGTCCAATACTTTTGTAACATACTTCAGTTACCATCGACCAATTGTCACAGTTATACCGTCCTCAGAGGCAACATCGAATATAACTATTACCGAAGTCACTGATTAAACGAATTAAGTAGTCACGATTTGAAATAAATTCGTAAATTTTTGTATTTAATGAAAATAAATGTTTATTCAATAAATAGTCATCGTTATCTGGAAAAAAATCGTAATATTATATTTTATCATTATGACATATTTAGTTCCTATCACAATCTGTTCTTTTCTGCATATTACTTACAAAATAATGTCGATGTTTGTCATCTGCCAGGCGTCCCGTGACGGCTCACATTTTTTTAGTGTTGCGCTTCTCTCGCTCGTGTTCCTATCCTTTCTGGTGCTCAGGACCGTCATTTGCTAGAGCATGACAAAGAGCGTACTGCAGAACACATCGCCGATGTTGCCGCGTGCGATAGCATTCTCGCTTTGTTTTATCGCTTTGCCCTTATTCTTTAGGTACACCACTGCCTATCCCTTCGAAGACAACAGGCGTGTTGTTATTTTATGTTTCGCCAACATTTATCATGAATCAAGTAGGCTCTAGTGTCTCTGTGGAAGGCAGTTAAAGTAAATCTTTGCTGTACAGTTGGGTGCACGTAAGGGCGGCCTGGGCGCGACGAAGGTGGCGGCGAACTTCGAGGACATCGAGCGCGAGGCCATGCTGGCCGAGAAGCTGAAGCTGGAGTCGGCCGCGGCGCCGCAGAGCACGGCCACGCTAGACCACGTGGAGGCCGAAGTGGCCTCGCTGCGCCTCGCCTACCGCGAGCCCGGCCAAGCGCCGCGCCCGCACGCCGACCGGCTCGGCATCGCGCAGGCCAGCTCCGCCAACCGCTCGTGAGTATCTACTGTACCTACCGCGAGCCGGATATCAAAATCCGCTACTGACACAATTACCTAACTGTAAATATACCTAATTTACAAAGCGTCGACAAGAACAGCTTGCCTTTTGTTCTTTATAGAAATCAATTCTTTAGGACGGGCAACTTGACAATGGAAAATTGTCTGTAAAAGCTTACGTTGTGGTTATTTCAGCGGCGTGTCGCACTCGGCGACGTCGGACATGACGGTGATCGAGCAGGAGGACGCGCCGGCCGCGCGCGCCCAGCTCGACGACATCGACGACTTCAGCTCCTCCTTCACCATGATCAGGTATACCGAGGACCGTGGACATCCGCACGATTATATTATGTGCCACCGCCACCAGTGGCGAAAGGTCAAAATTGTGTCAGGGAAAGTCGAAGAAAAAAAGTTAAAATTGTTTTCTTTCTATATTTATTTTGACCCCGAAAACCATGAAAATGATACCCATGACAAAAACAATTGTTGGCGCCGTCGTGAATATTCATTTTGACCTCATTTTCGTTATCAGCGACCCGGAAAACCATGAAAATGATACTCATGACGAAAAAATGGTAAATTTTCGCCGGTGCTATCTTGGATTTTAATTTTGACCGCATTTTCGTTATTGGCGATCCCGAAAACCACGAAAATGACACCCATGACAAAAAAAAAACCGAAATTTTTTATCGGCGCCATTTTGAATTTTCATTTCGTTATCGGCGATCCCGAAAACCACGAAAATGACACCCATGACAAAAAAAACCGAAAACTTTCATCGGCGCCATCTTGAATTTTCATTTCGACCTCATTTTCGCGATCAGCATCGCCGAAAACCATGAAATGAGTTGAATGGTGCTGATACATGCGTCATGTTCGTGAACGGGCGCTGTCAGTTGTGACTGGTCATCTCTTATTTGCCACGGCTTATTTGAATTAATTATTTTATTTTTGAATTGTTTTTACTATGGACACTTTTAACGTACACATCTTGCTGCATCGTTCTGACAATGAATGATGTAACCAAGGTTTTGTTAAAGTATTCTGATTTAAAGGAGTGTCCATGGAGTTTCTTGCCCGTTCTTCTCCATAGAGATCTACGTTAGGGAATGGGCAACTACAGTATTTTCACAGTTTTTGTGCCTTGTGACTGGGACTGTAGCTATTTTTTACTGTTGTCTTTGTTTCGACAATTCAAAAGTGCCTGTAACTGGCCTACTTGAAATAAATGCTTTGATTTTGATTTTGAAAATGACACCCATGACGAAAAAAACGAAAATTTTCTTCGGCGCTATCTTGGATTTTAATTTTTACCTCATTTGTGTTATCAGCGACCCCAAAAACCACGAAAATGACATCCATGAAGAAAAAACCGTAAATTTTCTTCGGCGCCATCTTGAATTTTCATTTTGATCTCATTTTGGTTATCAGCGACCCTGAAAACCATAAAAATGACACCCAGGAAGAAAAAACAGAAAAAAAGTAAACATTAGAATGCAGAGGAAGTAAATAAAAAATAAAAGTGATTTTAACTTATGTAAATAAGTCAACAAAATAAAAAATCTAATTGACCAAAATCTGATTGGTACAAAATACGATATCGACCATTATTCATTCTATCACGTTCTACTCTAGATATTTTCTTTTTCTGCCCCTGTCGTAACTCGATAATCTTCGGCAAACCGGAAAACGGTACTGCCAGCTGCGATGTCACGTGTGCGCGTCTATACGATTTTAGTTCTGAAATCTGACCCGAGCACCGCCGGTTTATTTGGCGCCACCTGTTGCTTTATTTGTTGATATGAAAAATGTTGTCATTTATCAAATATTTTCGATACAGTGAAGTATTAAATGGTTGTACTGTAATGTGATACCCACAGATGTGTATGTAATATACTATTTGACTACAGTAGACACCTAGGCACTACGTAGAGTGCCTTGTTCCCGAAGGGAAGCCGACAGGAAACGGCTTTTCAGAAAAGTGATTGTATTTCGCGTCGGCATGCGGCGTACAATGACTTTACTGCGCTACGCGACGAAGCGCGGTGCAGTGGCAGAATCGCCTTAGGTGCCTTCGGGCTTGTGTGCCATGTCGATGAAGAGATGTAAAGTCATTCAGTGCATAATTCAGGCAAAATTCAATTAAAAACAATCACTAATTTGGAATGATTTTCGATCAGAAACGAGCCGTACGGCAACAGTCGCAACCTGGACAAGCTGTTCGGAGACAGCGACCGCAAGTCTTCCTCGTTCGACAACATCTCGGGGCTGGGCGGCACGGGCGGCGCGCGCATCTCGCCCGAGCCGGCGCGCGCCGTGCACACCATGTTCAGCGCGCCTCCCTCGCGCCCGCGCCCGCGCCGCGCCGAGAGTGCGGACGACGACTCCGCCGTCAAGAAGTTCGGCTCTGCCAAAGCCATCAGCTCCGCGCAGTTCTTTGGTGAACAGGTTAGTTCTCTCATAAACGGGCGAGTTTCAATAATATAAGATCGAATTCGATTAGCTAACAAAACGCTGCACTAGTGATATTTATATACGATGACACAAATAGAATGGATTTATATTTTTTTAGTTACTGAAGTTGAGAAAACCTTTTTTTGTATTTATCGTATTTAGATATTGGTATCCATCACGTCTGCCGAGTTTCGCTAGCGAATATACTTTGGCCTGGCATACGTTGAGCTTATTTGGGTTTTCATGATATGGAGATAACGAAAACCACATTATTTATTATAAAAAATAATGATTAAAATATTTTCAGAAAACAAATGCGGCGAAATTAGGCATTCAGTCACGTGACTGAACATTACGTCACACCGTGACAAACGCTATTCAAGGTTCCCAACTTAGTAGTTTCCCCTAAACCCCTAAGGGTAAATGTGTGAGTTGGGATTTATTTAGGGGCTCTATATTTTGAATTCATATATTAAATAACTTTCTCATAAAGAAAGTTACAAATGATCCAAATGCAGTAGCCTATGGGTGACGTGTGTGTGCTGCAGGAGTCGGCGTGGGAGCGCGACGGCAACCTGTCGCGCTTCCAGGGCAGCACGAGCATCTCGTCGGCGGAGTACTTCGGCGCCGATGCGGGCGCGCGCCTGCCGCGCAACTCCGCCTTCAGCGTGTCCGCGCCCGATCTGGACGAGGTTAGTCCGTGCTTTTAAATGGCTACTAAACACAACTTATATTTAATAGCAAACTTAAATGTTGAGGAAGCAGGCTGATGGGCCCCGCCTGCTTCCAACTTTTGTTTAATTTAAATTGTGCATGTTTTATGCTTTTTACTTTTTTCAGTCGGTTTTTTAGTTTTTTCAACTTCTTTTTACTTACTTTTAGATTGTATGTTATTTAGGAAAAAAATAATCCTTATGATTAACCACTTCGACCGTTATCATAAAATACATGTTTTTTTTTTCACATTATTGGGAGGTTGGATTTCCGGTTTAGGCAGAATAGAATAGAGTAACCAGCCTATAACATTCCCACTGCTGGGACAGTCCTCCTCTCTGATGAGAGAGAATGGGCTATAATCCACCACTCGAGCCCAGTGCGGGTTGGTACATGTCACGTCTTCGATTTTTTTTGGTTCCTGGACATGCCGGTTTCCTCATGATGTTTTTCCTTCACCATTTTGAGAGCAGTGGCGATGAAATAAATTACACAAAGTAATGCGCCTGGCTGGGTTCGAACCCCGGTTTAGGCAGGCGATAATTTAAAAATCTTTCAAAGCAGTTCTAATTATTTTTAAAATCAAAATTAAGTCTTCTTTCAGTACAACTTCCTATATATAATATTTAAGATACATCCTTTCCTTCCGTGTGGCATAGCGGTAAGACGCCCTGAATACGATTTCTACCTTTTTCAATACTATTTGTCACTTCGAATTACTTTTAAACTTATAAGTTGTTTATATTTATGTGATCACCCTTTAAAACACTTCATTTTATTACCTCATTCGATGGAACTGGAAAAAAAAAAATTTCGAACGCTACGATATCACACCCGAAATCCGCCATTTTTCTTTGTTTTTCATTTCAATGTAACCAGTGACACTTGCGCCACCAAGACGAATCTAACGACGTATAATTCATCCACATCCGTTCATTCGTTTAGGAGTTACGAGGGAACATAGATACAGACATACATACATGCGGTCAAACGCGTAACCCTCCTTTTGGGCTTCGCCGCAGTCGGGTAAAAAACTACATTGTCATCCGAATTACTAGGTCAGCCACCATCATAATGCGTCTAAAAAGTACTATCCCAGCCACCATATAATATAATAATATCATCGATGTAAACAACTTAATAGCATCAATATTGGGATATAAAAACTTCCGAAAAAATGAAACTTCCAACGATCTGTGGTTGACTGTAATACTAAGCTTGGTTAAAATGAATTGCGGAAAAATTAAAACAAAATTAACCGGCAAAAAATGTTGTATTTAACAAACAAATCTGTTGAGCTTATTCAAATTACAATTCTACAACAAATAATAAACCAAATTTCCAAAAAAGTACCAAACTTCCGAAAACCATTCTAAGTTTGCGAAAAAAATACTAAGTTTCCGAAATCATGTTCTGCTAAAATAATCGTTTTCTTAAGCTTAGGATGCAAGAGCGAGTGAAGCGAGCTCGAGACTTGGGGCACCCCGACTCCGGACAGGTTAGGTTCGTGCTAGGTTACTTTAAACCCTGCAGACAGAAATAGGAGCCCCGTGTGGCGGGGCTACGTCGACTACATTTTGATATTTATCGTGACGTTAATTGTATTCCTGTTTTATTTATTTTGTAGGTTAAAACGTAATTTAAGCTGGTGGAAAAAAATTACGTCAGCAAATGCTGTATTGATTTTCGGAATTTGAAGTATTTTATTCGGTCGTTTCTTTGTGCTTTCATTTGTTACAAGTTTAGTATTTAAAGCACTAAATTTCTTATTTTGAATATATGCACATTTTTTTTCGGAGCTTTGTTTACTACCCGTCTATATTTATGACAGATATTCAAGCAGGTATTTATGTATGGTCCTATTTATGTATGTTGCCTAGACTTCAACTATAAGAGGAGTCGATTTTACCTTATAAACCCCGAATTTTATTAGAGCGTGATTTTTCAGTAGTCGGGTTTTTAGTGACAGTATACCAAATAAATTCTTGTTTCTTATACTTTCGCCTTCAATCGCAAAGAATTAGTAAAAATTTGAAATTAGAACACTGTTGTGAAAATAACTGCACTGTGAGTGTCATCAATCAAGGAAATTTATTTAAAATGTGAATAAAACATACAATTTTACATTTTTCTTAAATTTGCCGCATGTCATTACTTCCCAAAATATGATCCCTGTTAGCGACACTATCGAAGTGTAATAATACAGTGCGTGTGTTTTTTTATTTAAAAATCAACGGGTTCGATTCCTGGCTAAGAATATTAATTTTCTAAAACTCCAATGATGCGGTTTTAGTTTACATCGAAATCGGGCTCGGGGCTCCTTTCAGTATTGTTCGCTATTCCTTATAGTTTCGGATTTGACCATCCACGCCCACTTGAAATATTCAGTACGTTATTTAGACAGCTAAACAAGTATGTCGGTGCAGGTGCGCGAGTCCGTGCGCGCGGGCGTGACGCGCGTGGCGGGGCGGCTGTCGTCGCTGGCCAACGGCGTCGTGTCGTCCATCCAGGAGCGCTACGGGTACTGAGGCCGCGCCAGGCAGCGCGCGGGGCAGTGGGAGACTCGCCTAACGCGGCTCGTCTTGTCTTAACAAACGTTCCATTGTCTAGTGGCTTGACAATAATTAAAATGCCAGATTCTCCCCAACTATGAGTTTTCCAACCTAACCCTTACAAATTAGTTCCCGGCCACTGATTAGGTACATGATCCATCAGCCATGAAAATAACATATTGTTACAATACCTAGGCCGCAGCCCCACGGTGGGCACACTGGCGCAGTGTATCAGTGTGTCCTGCTGACAAGCTCATACAACTCACTTCTAAATTATTAAAACAATCTTATTTCCTGTATAAGATGTTTTACATAATTCTAGTAAACGACAGACGCATTCGCAACAAGTTTGTACATCTTTTTTATATTAATTTAGCATGAGCAATCAGAGCAAGAGAACTCTTTTTGCGGCCACATATACGTTGAGCCATATTCTGATGGAAAACTGACTTTTGTGACGCATATATTATAAACTTTATTTTGTATACAAAGTTGTAGGTGTCTGATGCAAGTTGATTTTGAAATGTATAACAAAAATCTTTATATAAATATTGTTATTTGTGTAAAAACTATTAGAGAAATCTGTATGATCGGTGTGAGCATATCTTGACTACTTATATTTTAATTGAACTGTCCACGTTTTCGTTTGCAGTATCATAGGATACCACTAGTCGATTGATGTGTGTCTTCATGTCCTGTACAACGATCACTAGTACACTGCGACGCTCACTCGCAGTGCGCGAGCGCAGAGCTAGCTCTCGCTCGTGGACGCTTATCATTTTGCACATTTGTACCAACGTGAAGTATAGTTCCGATCGTGCACGTGGCTGGCACCGACTGTACGCTCTCCAGCTCGTGTACGAGCTAACTGCACACACGTACATGTAAATATTGTAAAATATAGTGAATTGTATAGTATATAGTGGTGGAGGCTCCACTCATACATATTACTAGAGTTTCTACCTATAACAGCATATAGACGCTTGGCGCTGCCTGCCTCACGCAAGCATTACAACGTTTTGTTTGAAAACTTTATATTGTATCCTCACTTCTATTATGTCCACTATCTTTCTTTACTTTATTTATTTACAAAAAAAAGTATTTATAGAATTTATATTGTAACCATATAAATATTTTTGTGAACTCTGATCGTTGTTACCTGCTACTTCGCTATTGCATTCCAAATTCGAGTGTAATATCTGTTTTTCTTTTGTTTGTAAATTGAAGGTTGCATTATAATGAAGTGAAACCATCGGATAGTGCCTGGTCAGGCTGCCGCGCCCGACACGTACTGCGCAGTGCTCAGACCATCTAACACACCGTACTTTATATTACTTGCGACATGCATACGTATTGAGCACAATCTGACCTGGCACGCGGAGTAGTCCGCCAGTAACGGAGCATTTATCATTTATTTATTTTTATGTAACGTTTTTGGTGATAGATAATTAATTCTTATTTTTATATTAACTTGGTTAAGTTGATGTTAGTACGAAAGAGTCGGTCATTGTGGCACAGAGAGGCGTGCGACTGGCGCAGGCGCGGCTCACAGGTAGCGCGGCACACCCGTGCTGCGTGCGCGACGGGCCTGACTTGTGTCTAAGCATGTTTATTTTTAGAGCTTATTTTATCATCGACACGTAAAGTTTGTTGCGAATTATATTAAGGTAACTGTGGGCGAAAAAGCCTAAGTAAAACGATATGTTTTGTGAAGTTCAATCCCAATTATATGAGACAGAGTTTGTGTTCGTTTAAGTTGATGTTCGCTTCGGACGAGACGCGGCCACTTGCCGCTAGGTTCATTGAACATTTGTATAGTAATAGAATTTTGTTTTTAGATAATAATTATTGATATAAATATACAAAATTATATTTGCTACTGTTTTATTTTATTTCCATCCGCTTCCTTTTACTAGACATAGCTATGTGGGATAATGACATTGTGTTGGGTAAGTATAAAAAAACAAGTTTAATAAATAGCGTTAATATAATTATAAATAGATTTTCATTCTAAAAATATCATCAATTTCATGCAAACATTATAGTGTTCGTCAGGATGAACGGTCACTAGGCGTATTTAACGTTGAATGTATGCCCAAGATTTGCTTCCTAGTCTTAAACAATTGCTTCCATCGTATTCTAGAAGAAAAAATTAGAGCCTGACAAAAAATAAAGCAAAACTCTTATTTAACATTGCAGTTATGCTTGACTAGGCGATAAATCTATCGTATTAAAAATAAGTGCTTATCGTATTTAGTGACAAAAATTCATACAAATGCAGTAAACACCTTTAAAGATAATATTTCAATTCTAATGGGAGTGTCTAATGCATGCAAATACAGTAAAGAGTACAAACAAATACTTTTGTGACAACAAATTATTATTTTTTTTAATATACATAATGCAATGCGGTGCCACTGCTTTACTACTCCTTGCTACCCTCTTATTTAATATACATAATGCAATGCGGTGCCACTTCTTTACTACTCCTTGCTACCCTCTTATTTAATATACATAATGCAATGCGGTGCCACATCTTTACTACTCCTTGCTACCCTCTTATTTAATATACATAATGCAATGCGGTGCCACTTCTTTACTACTCCTTGCTACCCTCTTATTTAATATACATAATGCAATGCGGTGCCACTTCTTTACTACTCCTTGCTACCCTCTTATTTAATATACATAATGCAATGCGGTGCCACTTCTTTACTACTCCTTGCTACCCTCTTATTTAATATACATAATGCAATGCGGTGCCACTTCTTTACTACTCCTTGCTACCCTCTTATTTAATATACATAATGCAATGCGGTGCCACTTCTTTACTACTCCTTGCTACCCTCTTATTTAATATACATAATGCAATGCGGTGCCACTTCTTTACTACTCCTTGCTACCCTCTTATTTAATATACATAATGCAATGCGGTGCCACTTCTTTACTACTCCTTGCTACCCTCTTATTTAATATACATAATGCAATGCGGTGCCACTTCTTTACTACTCCTTGCTACCCTCTTATTTAATATACATAATGCAATGCGGTGCCACTTCTTTACTACTCCTTGCTACCCTCTTATTTAATATACATAATGCAATGCGGTGCCACTTCTTTACTACTCCTTGCTACCCTCTTATTTAATATACATAATGCAATGCGGTGCCACTGCTTTACTACTCCTTGCTACCCTCTTATTTAAATCATCATAGCATTTCCATACATTTCCACGCCTACAATTTGCTTCATAGTGACCCATCGTACCAATAGCAGCCGGAACAACTTCAATGATAGAAAGTTGTTCATATTCGTGATTCTGTAAAACCAACTTTGGAGGCGCTTCATGTACAAACATCAGTTCATCTAGTACTTTAAAACTTATAAGATTATTTAACTACAAGTCAAACGAAATGATACCATCACATGAATGTCGAAGGTATCGAGTCATATCCATATTGTCGATCAGTAAACTTTCAGCTTTTTTTCGCCTAAGTTATTTGATCATAACAGTTTTAATTCACGTTTAAGAAATTCATGGCTGCATGCTTTAAGTTTTTACTATTTTTAACTAATTCCCCTATAAGTTTTATTTCGTTTCTCAAGGATTTAAAAAATGGGCCCTCAATCCAGATGCACACCTGTAAACACAGCAGTGAATTAGAATTTTGTCATAAATATAAACGACATTGCATTCACAATCTACTTCAGTCACATCTCCTATTAGAACGTTTTTAAAATAATAGGTCTTTACCTATGTAATTGGAGATTTAATAACCAGCATTTTCAGATTTAAGTATCTGTGGATTGGCGCGCAATTCGAAATTCAAATAAATTTTATTCGAAAGCCGTGTTCTTGTAATTTCAAATTCAGTCATTTGTTTTTAGCTAGTTTTTTGTTTTAGTGAAATTGTGGTAGTTTTTGGCGCCATGGATAAACTGAAACTTCGTACAATTTTCGAATATGAGTTCCTACGTGGACATACCGCCGCGCAAACAACACTAAACATTAACGACGTGCATTAACACAGCTTGCATAAACACGGTCCCTTATTAGTACAATCGTTTTAAATCTGGAAATTTTGAGTTGAAAAAAGAGCCTCGCGGTCGGTTCATTGTCGACAACGACGAATTGAAGGCGGTAGTGGAAACGGATCCAACTCAATCTACGGCTGAGCTTGCTGCGGGCCTTGGAGTTAGAGTCAAAACGACTTTGAAGCACTTGCGTCAAATCGGAAAGATAAAAAAGCTAGATAAACTAAAATAAAAAACTGTTTTTAAAATTTTCATACAAATCTCCAATTTCATAGGTAAAGACCTAATAATATGTTTTAGTAATAGATGTTCTAATTTTATATGCTTCTTCACCGCTGTTTTTTTCACGAATTGTTCGTATTAGCTGACATAGCATATGGTCACTTCCCTGTTATGTTTGAATTTATGCTAGATCCAACAGTATATGCTATATAATGCTTGACAGACAGAGTCCAGTGCACAAGTAGTTGTTGTAGATATAATCTCTTAGCGAGTTATGAACCTGCCTCCTGAACACGTTCTTTCTTGGTTCACTGGTCTGTTTTTTACATTTATGGCTCAACATACTCAGACCTCTCCAATTCTCTACCAAACTTGGATGATCTGGGAAAATAGAATCATCTGTAAACTCGCAACACCTTTTTAACTTTTTCTTTTTGTTCCGTTACGTTTTCTGTTTTTTTCTTTTTGTTTCATTTTTTATATTTAAGTTACTGTTTGCGATCTTCAACTCACCAGTCACAAATTCAAAGTGTTTGATAATAAATTCATCTAACCGTAACCTTTGAGACTTTGTTACGATTTGAAATATTAGTTTTTTTAGGGTTCTGAAATAAGATTCCACATTTGAAGATGTAGGTCTGTCTATTTTAGATTTGTACAGATTTTTCATCACATGGTACCATAAAGGAAACTGGTTCATCAAACGTGATAAGACATTAATAAATGCTGGGAAATAGTATACGTTTTCATGATTCCCACATTCATTGCCATCACTAAGAGTAATAATTATTGTTTCAGCCTCAATTTTTTCATAAAACCATGATAGAAAGTTTTGACCAGGTAAAGTTATGTATGTGTTATTGTTGCATTTTAAAGTATCTTTAAATACTGAATTACTTAGATCTTCAACATTTGTATTCAATTTATCATTCTCATTAATTTCGATCTCAGTCGTTAACACCGAAGAACTTTTTAAGTCTGCCATTGGCGCTTTCACATCTTGACATGATGCCATCGTTATTCTCACCATCTCGTTGATGTTAACATACAATAATGAAATCTGAAATAATTTATTTTGCTTTTAAATAATCGACACAGTTTAATAAGTTCAATGAGGCAGTTTATATAAAAAATCACTCTGTTGTCGGTATATCTAAAGCATGATAGGTAAACGAAATATTTTTTTTATGAAATGACTTGTGTCAATGCGAATGTAATATATATCATTAGCTTCTTGAC
The DNA here is from genome assembly GCA_910589295.1 of Noctua janthe. Lineage (NCBI taxonomy): Eukaryota > Metazoa > Arthropoda > Insecta > Lepidoptera > Noctuidae > Noctua > Noctua janthe. The sequence continues at coordinate 370,932 of OU342567.1, forward strand.
GTTCCTCTAATTTTCTGTGTGCGTTACGATTGCTCCGCCAAGTTATCAAAACAGAAAAAAAACTTTGTCAAAAAATTTGTCGAAATTTGTCAAAATTGAAGGGTACAAACCAAAAATTTGTCAAAGTAGAAATAAAGAAGTTATAAGGGTTCTAAGTTGGCCGCGCGAACGTAACGTGGAGGATTGCGCGGCCATGGAGATCTCAGCAACTACTTGGGTTAGAGATCTAATTCTTTTGGTCAATTGAAGACTGTATTTGTCAAAAATTGTCGAAAAAAGAATTATAAGCTCTGGATCAATATTTTACGAAATATTCACCTTGGAAGTTATGGCCGCGCAATCCTCCACTTGTTGTTTCTTTATTGTTGATTATTTCTTTAAACCTAAGACTTCATACATTAAAACTGGTACAAGAAGAAAGGTCTTAATTTGTCGAAACTAACGAAAGCATTAAATACTACTAAAGTTTAGTTAAACAGACGAAATAAATCCAAAACAAAGGCCGCGCGATCGAAACGTTACTTTGTACGCTGATATCTCATTATCTATAATTGCTAGGATTTCGGTGTGAACATCCATTCCATTTCCATTTATTCGGCAAATTAACCTCATTAGAATGACATATCGTTTTACCCTCAGAACAGTTTTCAACGCGTGTAATCTTAAAAAATATGTTATCTCATAGAATGTTCCAGCAGGGTAACCATAATTTAGATTTGATTTGGGAATACCTCTAACTGGCGAATATAATATTACTTAATTAATCTTTAATTTTTTTTTAAATTTTTCAAACTGTGATGAATAAATAATATTAAATTAAATAAATAATTTCGTGTTTGAACGAGCCCTTAGCTTCATGTGAATGCCATTAATAAAACCAACTCTCAATAGTGTAACTTCCAAGGTGAATATTTCGTAAAATATTGATCCAGAGCTTATAATTCTTTTTTCGACAATTTTTGACAAATTCAGTCTTCAATTGACAAAAAGAATTAGATATCTAACCCAAGTAGTTGCTGAGATCTCCATGGCCGCGTAATCCTCCACGTTACGTTCGCGCGGCCAACTTAGAACCCTTATAACTTCTTTATTTCTACTTTGACAAATTTTTGGTTTGTACCCTTCGATTTTGACAAATTTCGACAAATTTTTTGACGAAGTTTTTTTCTGTTTTGATAACTTGGCGGAACAATCGTAACGCACATAATTTTCTGTAGGAATCCTCAACATATTTATTTTTATTTCTTAATGCAAACGAATCGTCTAAGTTAATTTTATCAGGAACGGGATTACATTTGCTCCAAGCCTGTAGCCATTGATATATTGTATCCTTTGTCTGGCTTTCGGATATCATCTGAGAGAATGGGACAGAGCTATCGTTTTCTGAGTTTTCATCATTAACACATATAAAAATAAAAATGTTTTATTACTATATGTAACTTTATTTGGACCTAATTCCTTGAAGATGCTACCAGTAGCGTCAACACTGAGAACTAATCTGTCGGGTTTTTTAATTTTTTGCAACAGGCTTCCTGGATGTTTGTCCAATAAAATACACACATCAACACTGTCTAGTGTCTAGGGATATTTTGGATTTACTCATTTACTCAATTTAAAAAAAAAATAACACATGTTTATATTTTTATAAAGCCTATTTATCAGACTACACTTCAGAATAAAAGAAAACAATTTTTTTTTTGCGTAAACAATTTTTTATTCAAATAAAGAAAAAACGTGAAATAATGGTAAAACTAACAATTAATGTGTTTCTCAAAAAAAATTTTCTTTATCGTGTGGTTAGTTCCTAACCTGGTGTCAGAGTTTTTATGCCGCCCATGGGCCTCTGACTTGGCTTAACATGCCGTTAAGAAATATCTCTCAGGCATGCTGGTTTCCTCACGATGTTTTCCCTCACCGAAGCAAGTGATGATTATACAATACGCACATGAATCCGAAAAGTCAGAGATGCGTGCCTTGGGTTCGAACTCGAGACCTATGACTTGGCAGTCCGACGGTCACACCACTAGGCTGTCACTGCTTAAAGAAAAATGAAAAACAGAGATTAAAATTATACAATAGAGAGGCTATGCGAAGAAATGTCATAGAAAAACTGTGATCCCTTGTCTCAGTAACGCCATCTAGCATAATACAAAATTAGAGCGGCTATAATGGGAACACCAAATGTCAGTAACGCCATCTAGCTTTGAATAGCATACTAGAAACTTTGTGTAGGGATGTTACCATTTAAATAACAAGTTATCGATAATATTAATAAAAGTTTCAAGACTACTTTTTTTCACATTTGAATAGATTGAAAAAAAATGCCAAAAAATTAGGAAAACAATAAAACGATTAGTAGTTTCAATGTTTACAAGTTATTTATTTATTAATTTTTTTACATCCATATTACTAAATTATCATTAAAGATATTTATAGATATACAACGTGTAACAGATTAAGCGCAATACCTCAGACACCCCAATTAGAATATTAAATTATAAGTCTAAAACAACATCCGTTTATTAAATAAATTTAAACCAAACCTGGTCATTTTTTTTATAAAATAGTTATCCTTACTAAACGTAAAACGTATGTGCAACAACATCGCACAGACACTCATGCAATGTTAGCGGCCGACGCGACACGCACACTCGAGCTGACCATAGCTGTAGGCATTAGATGTGCGTTAGTTCAATGAACGAAATTTTCTAGTAAGTGAAATTATCAACACGAATCTAAGACTTTAGGCTTAGTAACGGGGATGCATTTAAAACAATGACTTTATCTTTCGAGATTGCACCCCCGTGAATCCCTCGATCCCTCTGATAAGTTGTGTTTAGGTACAGTTTATTGTTTGTACTACAAAAATATTCAAAGACTGCTTGTTTAAAAAGATTTGAATCATAATATTTACAGTGATAAGAATACAATCGTATTGATAGGTAAAAGTAGGTAGGTACTTACAGAACTGGACTATTTACACTTTACACTTAGGTTATTAATTTGTACTATTTCTGCGATCCACTTTCATTAAAATTTCAAAATGAGCAGGTTTTTTTTTTTTTTATTATTTTTATTTTTTTATCACTTTTCACCGTCACAAATGCTTGTTCAATTTGTTTTTAGTTCCTCGACACTTGTAGATTGACTGACGTACACGAGCGATTTTATGTGTGGTGTAATGGTGTTAAGTCAGGCAAACTGGAAGGCCACGGCACAGGTCCTCCGCGACCTATCCAACGACTGCCTTACTCCGCATCCAGATCCCTCAGTCGCGCTCGAGTGTACGTGTCGCGTCGGCCGCTAACATTGCATGAGTGTGTGTGCAGGGATGTTGTTGCACATACGTTTTGCGTTTAGTAAGGATAACTATTTTATAAAAAAAGACTGGGTTCGGTTTAAATTTATTTAATTACGGATGTTGTTTTAGACTTATAATTTAATATTCTAATTGGGGTAACTGATTAAGCGCAATAGCGCTTAATCAGTTCTTCTTCACAGAAAGTAAAAGTCCTTTTTCGGTAATTGGGCTCTACTACAATACACATTTTATTTCTATAAATAAACACGGGATCGCTTGCTGGTGGAAGATCACCAGGATCACGGAAAACCTTTTTGTATAGTAAATACGCTTTCTTTTGTTCCTTCAAGGACACAACACATATTTTCTTCCCCTTTTCATTATGAAGAAAAAACTATATTTGTTTATATTTTTAATATTAAACTAAAAAGTAACTACAAATGATAACATAAAGTAATAACGACAAAGTAATAAAAAATGCTTGTTGTAAATACAGGAAGGAAGGACAGATTTCCCTCGGTTATTAATTAATGAATAAGGTACAGTGTGGCTAGCGCCTATAAGAACACTCCTTTCGAAGTTGAGAATTGAAATATTATCTTTAAAGGTAAATTTGTATGAATTTTTGTCACTAAATACGATAAGCACTTATTTTTAATACGATAGATTTATCGCCTAGTCAAGCATAACTGCAATGTTAAATAAGAGTTTTGCTTTATTTTTTGTCAGGCTCTAAAATATTGATAAACAACACTTTTGTCGATATCTTTATTGCCGTGATAGTTACAGTATTATCGTTGTAAAACATTGAGAGAAGCAAACGGGAAGTTATTAATGGCCACTGTGAATTTCAATAATTCTATTTATCAGGGACATTACGACTCGGTGACCGGCCGTCCTGGCATCAGAATGAACGGTCACCCATGAAATGTTTTTTTCTTCTTCTAGAATACGATGGAAGCAATTGTTTGAGAATAGGAAGCAAATCTTAGGCATAAATTCAACGTTAAATACGCCTAGTGACCGTTCATCCTGACGGACGCAACATCTTATCCGAAAAGGAAGTGCTAAACAAGCACCAATACATAATGTAATTATTTCACTTTTCCCTTCTGTGAGAGACGGTAATTTCTTTACTATATTGTATGTGAAGACACTGCGCTAGTAGAATGACGAGCTGAAGCGTCTGCCGAGTACAACGGATCCAGCATCAGCTGAGCTTCTTAGCGACGATACACACGTTCTCCAAGGACACGGCGGCGGGCACGAAGTAGCACAGCCGGGCGTCGAACCCGCGCCCCCGCAGGTGCAGCACGCGCGCCCAGTCCAGCAGCTGCTTGGCGCGCCGCCCGGTGCGCTCGCGCACGTCCCGCGGCAGCACCAGGCGCTCTGCTCGCTCTGCGCGCTCCGCTCGCTCGGCCGCGCCAGGCGGGCCCGCGCTGTCGGCGGCATGTGCGTGCCTGCGCGTGTCGCGGCTGCGCCCATCGCCGCACGTGGCCCAGGACACGATGCCCAGCATCACGTTGAATTCCTCACTAGTTATGCCCATCTCCTGGAAATGTGAATATGGTTTTTAGATTTACATGGTGTTGCTGTAGTCAGGAGGTCGTAGCTAAATAAAAACAGCTGCTCGGGTCGATCTTCAGGTTAAACCGCGCTTGCCTAGGTTGCTCCGTGGATGTGTGGCCACCCTTTGCATACTGAGTTTTCTCCGTGCCTCGGAAATAACGTTATGCTGTTGGTCCCTGTTGTCGTTTGGTAGATCTTTGAGTCGTTACAGGTAGTCGATGCCCAGAGCCAGTGAAAGTCTGACAACCAGTCTTACCAAGAAGTATCGTATTTAGCCAGTACTAACTGGGTTGTGTAGGGGCAGACAGTATCATCCACGTAAAATACTGATATATAGCTGCGCCCAGTTAGACTGGTATCCGACCCCAACATAGTAGTAGTTTATTTTGGGAAAAGGCTAAGCAGATGATGTTGTTTTCATGGCAGTTTCAGTTTTCAATGTTTTCATTTATTTTGTTGATTTTTTTTTTTTTTTTTTTTTTTAAATAAAACGTTGCCCCACACTAGGAATTTCTCCTGTATCGTGGGTGCGTTTACAAACATTTAAACTCACATACACAAACAGCCAGACCCGGAACAACTACCTGTAGATCATACAAATATTTGTTCCGTGCGGGGATCGAACCCGCGACACGCAGCGCAGCAGCCAATTGCTCAGCCACTGCGCCAACCGTGCCGTCAAAGAAGATAAATAACTACTTGATGATAAGTAATCATCCTGTCCTTGGACACTAGTAATGTTAGAGTGAATGCATGTGCGTTGCTTTCTCAGACAAAACCCAGAATGTACTGTTTAATTTGAACACACCAGCAGCTGTTGGTTGGCGACGAACGCAGCTCGCTCGCAGCGGTGGTGGCAGCACGTAGCCAGCACAACGCCGCGCGTTTTGTGCAGCACGCCCTCTGCTGTGATGCAGCGCAGCGCGTAATCTGAACACCGTTTCAAAATTTAAAAGTTTTTAATTTTTGTAAAGAAGACATGCTGCACCGACCGCAAATAAATTGGGATAAGGGCAGGCGAATGATTAAACGTGATAGTTGAACAATCACCCAGAGGCCGTTCACGCGGCTCTCTTCTGGACGATGTTTTACGGTCAAAAATTGGGATAGTACGTCTAACGGTTTCTTAAGGTTAAAAACAAATGCAATAGGGAACTGCCTTCTGAATCCAAACTAATGCTGCAAAATAACGTACAGATGAACGTTGTGTAAACGGGCGGTAAGGATGAGCGTCCATCTGACGCAAAATGCGTCGGTCGTATCGTCTGTTACATCATCATCATCATTTCAGCCGAAAGACGTCCACTGCTGGACATAGGCCTCCCCCAAGTGTCGCCACATTGACCGATCCCGTGCGTCTCGCATCCAGCGGATCCCCGCAACCTTTACCAGGTCATCGGTCCACCTAGTGGGAGGCCTTCCAACGCGACGTCTTCCAGTTCGCGGTCGCCACTCCAGAACTTTCCGGCCCCATCGGCCATCCGTTCTGCGAGCAATATGCCCTGCCCACTGCCACTTAAGTTTGGCTATTCTTCGGGCTACGTCGGTAACCTTGGTTCTCTTACGGATTTCCTCATTTCTGATTTGATCACGCAAGGAAACTCCGAGCATAGCCCTCTCCATTGCCCTTTGAGTGACTTTAAGCCTTCTGATGAGGCCCATTGTGAGCGACCACGTTTCGGTCCCGTATGTAATCACTGGCAACACACACTGGTCATAGACTTTCGTCTTGAGACACTGCGATAAGTTGGACGAGAAGATACCACGCAACTTCCCGAACGCTGCCCAGCCGAGTCGGATTCGACGATTAATCGTCTACAACTTCGAGTGTAGAGTGTCCGATCTTGATAGGAGTGGGTGTTACATGGGCATTCAACATGACTTTGGTTTTGTCCATGTTCATTTTAAGACCCACTCTTCCGGAAGCTCTACTGAGGTCATCGAGCATAGTACTGAGGTCCTCCATGGTCTCAGCCATGACCACTATATCGTCGGCAAACCGAAGGTGAGAGATGTACTCGCCATTGACGTTGATGCCTAGCCCTCTCCAGTCCAGAACCCTGAAGACATCCTCCAGTGCAGCGGTGAACAGTTTCGGAGATATGACGTCTCCCTGTCTCACACCTCGCTGCAGAAGGATAGGTTCCGAGGTCTGGTCCTGAAGTCGGACTGACATGGTGGCGTTTTTGTACAAACACTTCAACACCTCGATGTACCGATAGTCAATTTGGCACCGTTGGAGAGACTGCAGTACAGCCCGAGTCTCAATCGAATCGAAGGCTTTCTCGTAGTCCACAAACGCCAAACAGAGAGGCAGGTTATACTCTTCGGTCTTCTGTATAACCTGCCACAGCGTATGTATGTGGTCTACGGTGCTAAAGCCTTTTCGGAATCCGGCTTGTTCGGGAGGCTGAAAATCATCAAACCTGCGCGCGAGACGATTCGTGATGACTCTTGAAAACAACTTGTAGATATGGCTTAGAAGTGAGATGGGCCTATAGTTCTTCAGCCGGGCATTGTCGCCCTTTTTGAAGAAGAGTACCACCACACCCCTGCACCATGCCTGCGGCGTTTTCCCCTCGAGTATGACGGAATCAAACAGCTTCTGAAGGGCCTTAAGTACCGGTTTTCCACCTGCCTTCAGGAGTTCGGCCGTAATTCCGTCATCACCCGGTGCCTTGTTGTTTTTTAGCTGTTTTAGAGCCATCCTAATCTCGTACAGGCTGAAATCCGGAATGTCGACTGTTACGCCTATTAAATTTGGTCAATTTAATACGTGAATCGAATCGGTTATGTGTATTGCTATCACAGGAATAAAGTCGGATACACAGTTCTGCCTACTCACAACTCCCAACACAATAGTGTCAGTGTGTGTGTTGTAGCTACTATGTAACGAGTGTCAGTCACAAGTATAGTGCAGTATGGTTTTTTTGGCTCATGAATAACCTTGTCAGGAGAGTGTTGATAGTAGCAACCGTCTATAGAGATTGTATTGAAAAAAATAGATGGCTGTGTTGATTCCGACTATGGCCACGGGCCAAAAGTATGCAGCACTATAGTAACATAGCATAGTCACCGGTGGCCACGCCGCAGAGATGCTTGGCGAGCCCCACCACGGCGTCACAGCGCGCCACGAGCGGCACGCGCTGCAGCGCCACGTGCGCCAGGTCGGCGCGCAGCCGCGCGGCCATGCGCGAGCGCAGCTTGTTGTCGCGCTTGTGCCGCAGCGACGCGCGGTCCACCAGCAGCGCGCAGCTCTGCGCGTCGCACCACGCGTTGCACGCGTAGTACGACACGTGACCTGAGTGGAATAGAACAGTGGAGGAATAGGCAAATATGTTTCTAAAAAATAACCTCAAAATTCGAAATGTAGACTTTCAAGGACCATAAAATAAAGTCTATAAAACTAAAATGTAGCTGGATCTTAGACATCAGTGTACTACCTTTCCCTGCTCCCAGTTCCACATAGCAGGTATTGTCAGCGACCAGTCCCTCCTCCTCGGCCAGCCACAGCAGGCTGGACACCTGGCGCAGGTGGCGCAGCGAACTCTCAGCGCGGTCACTCTCTGAGAACTCCTCCATCACGGTACTATGGATGGGGTAGTCAGGGGCTGTTGTTATGTTGTCCTTTACATGCTCTGTGTAATCATGGAATATGTGATTAGTCATATCTGAATTATTCTAGTTTAGGTACAGCGTTTTAGCTCACGAGATTAAAACCATGTGTTTGCATAGAGGATTTAATGCTTAATGAGATACTGAAGTCAGAAAAAAAATTTGGATGTAGTTTTCAAAATAGTTTTTTATTTTTATTACCTTACTTTGATAAACTTTACAAATTGCAAAGCTGTTTTTAAATCTGATTTGTAACAGTGTCTCTTAAAGTGGACCAACGGTAATTTGCTAACATATTTCTTTCCTAGAAACCTTGCTACTCTTCCTCAAAACCCTTGAAAATTTGGTTTAAACGAACATCATGTCATGCCCACTTTTCCCAGGTTTTCAGGAAAAAAATTATGTGTGAGTGTGGAAAATGATTTATTAAAGACATGTTGAGGGAATATGCATGTAATTTTTTTCTTCACTTAAATCAATAAAATATAGATCAACCCAAGAAAATAATTATAAGTTAAGTTCAACTACTGCTTGTCGGTCAAAAAAAATATTAAACTCCTACAATTTTCTACGACAGTTCAAACGTCCGTGACTGTCGCGGCCATTCATTCATGTTATGTGATGTCATTTACCTCTACCTGCTTTGTTTACATCTAATTTTTTACTCTTAATATATTAATTTTACTAATTGTATGTGATGTATTCAAGCAAACATTGCAATAACAATATTATAATAAAATCTTAGTGAAACCTTTTAGTACTTTTCAATTAAAAGTGTTTCTTTGACTCATAGACTTTGACGTCACTAACGACGCTATCGAGGGACGATGCGTTTTGAGTTTGAGTTCCGTTTCACCAAAAGCACGCTATATAAAATATTAAATAGTAAAATAGGTACGAAAATGTTTTTATGGGCCAATACAAGGCATTTTTAAGAAATAAAAAAGTTTTGTATTTCTTGCATATTCCCTATTGAGATCCTTCGAAATCACACATCTGGCTCGAAATTAGGTATTTTGGTTCAGTCTCAAAATCCATGTGTTTTACTTCTCTTTATTAGCTGGAACTACTAAGCAACATTGGGTAAGGTACTCTCTCAGAATGTAATACAGCTTTATTACCAATAGAGCTTCACTATATTTTATACACCGGTAGTTTTTTGTTTTTAGTCTTAATAAAAGGGTGTAAAAGTACCCTTAACGAAGCCGATAGGCATTTGTTCTCCTCGCCATTGCGATGTTTTTTTTTTTAGTTTAGACCATACCTTCTAGTTACGGAGATATTGGGGGTCAAAGTTCCGCAAACTTTTTCACAAGATTTTTTTGAATACAAGATGTTATAACTTTACTTTAAATACTTCCACGATCTCCGTACTATTCAATGCATCCATCAGCACAGTTTTGAGTGCGTTAAATTGAGTCCTACCGTAAAACGCGATTTTCCACCCAAAAACAAAAAGTCGTTTCCCAGCAATAATTTTTGCGTAGTTACGGTACATACTTTGATGTACAAAATGCTTGGTTGACTGCTTCGTGAAGGATGCGTTTACACCCTGTATTTAGTCAAGCAAAAGTAGCAGCCAGTTTCGTGATTTGTCAGGTCTAGTCACAAAATTGACACTAGATTGTGTTTTATATTACTTGCCACCAAATTTTTTAGTAAACTTTCCAAATTTTCGTATGTCAGTTGAGGAACCCTGTTTTATTCAAATTGCCTACTGAAATTTGAAAGTAAATAAAGTAAGCCTTTTTTATCGATCTCTTTTTTTACAATATATTTTTGTAACAAATACAATGAAAATTGTTAGGATCGAATTTACACAGTCTGGAGAAAATTTTGATCTAAATAGATTTACATAAAATGTTAGCTTTTGGAATTTTAGGACAATTAATTTATCACTACATAACCAGATTATGACAAAAGTTGTTGTGGGTATTATAAAAAAACATGATGTGTAAAAATATTTGACTTTTATTTTAGTAAAATAAAACATTGATTTTATAAAATAAAACATTGGTTTTATTTTACTTACAATCAGGTTTTATCTATTAAGGAAATTAAAAATAAACATTTGTAAACTAGTGTTATAGTTTACAATGACCATCATCATTATTCTCCTACCCTTATCTCAATCTAAATGGGGTGGGCACAGTATGACCAGCACATGAAAATAATTTTTCAAATAAATTACTCACTTTCATATAAAAAGTTAATTTGGTCTATGACTTGCATGACTGTTTCCCGAGACAGTAGACTGAGAGGTTTCCGGGGGCACGTGTCTACCTCTGTGGGAGCATTGATGTTGGGCACTATGTATGGCGGCTGCTCAGTCACGCGGGCATTGCAGATCGTCAGGTGCTTCTCCAGTTTACTCACATAAACAGTGCTAAAACACATTACAGATTGTGGCTGGTATAATATGACTACGCAAAATACGCATTTTGGACGTGGAGTTGTGGACACCAGTCCGTTATACAATATAATAGTTTAACTGAGAAGGAATTCAATATGTTTATTCTACTCACTGTTTATAATCATTAGGACATGGTATTCGTTTGTCGTCCTAAAACAAAAAACCCGAATGATTATCTTAAATGGAACAAGTTTCATGATTTCTTAAGCATGTTCATGAAAATGGTTGAAGTTGGTTGTGGTAGTGCCTCGTACCTGACCATCAGTGGTCCTCGGCTGAGGTTCATGCTCGCCGCAATACTGTCGACCTGGTCGGACGGTCATCCGACACAGCCGCTTCTTCCTCACCACAAAGTATTGGCATTGAGGCTCAATTATGCCGTTTAAGGGCTGTTGTGCGGAGGAATCCGTCATTTTTGTTTTGTTTACAAATATTTGTACTCCAAACTTTTAAGGTTATGTGATGCTAGGAACTACCTATATATAAAAGTACTCGAACATATATAATAAATACTCTAGGTAGGCAATTAGGCATAAAGCAAGGAACTTATAGTATATAAGTTCCTTGACATAAGTTAAAGTTGACAGCGATTTAAACGTTGCCAGTATTTATTTTGTAACTTTCGGAATAACCTTAGATGACAGCAAAAAATAGGAGAATATTTTAAAAACGCGACTTAAAAATTTAAATAATAGCTTTAATATATAGAAAATCAAATTATCAAAATAGTAAACTAAAATTTTATGTACAACGTTACGAAAATGTTCAACATTTTATTTTTTTTATTTTTCAATTGGCCATTGTAATGGTTTGGACGTCAACAAATTTTTAGGTTAGGCGTCGCATCATATTGGTTTCGTTTTGTTTTTCTTTCACGTATTATGTAGTGCTGGTGGTGCAAAATGAGTTCGCCCAGTAGAGACAACGAGGAACCGTCGTCGAGCACGACGTCGGCGGACGGGGGCCCGGGCGCGAGCGCCGGCGCCGCGGACGCCCGGCCGCCCGCCAAGCGTAGGCTCTCCAGCACAGTGATCGAGATCTCGGACACGGAGAGCGATGACTCGGACGTGTGCGCCGTCAACTCCTACCAGGCCTCGGCAGATGAAGTCAAGAGGATCCGCGGAGGTCAGTACTCATACATTTATAGTTTGCACCAGTTTGCGCGGGAAACTTGAATGCTCCATAGGAATGCAGCTACTTGATGCATGTTTGTAAACTTTGTAATTCATTATGTATTTACCGTACGCGATAGTCGACCAGATCTCGTTATATAGTCAAACATCCCTGATGTATGAAAGTACTTAATATACTGGTGACTTCAATATATACTTTTCATAATATTGCACTACTGGACACAGACATTTCACTAACAGTTGTTATTGGATTCCTTGTTTGTTAGCTCAAGTTTACCAAGTTGTTGAAGTAGTTGCATATCAAGTGTTATGGTTTATATTTACCATAACATGCTTATCATAACATAATAAACTATTAAATTCTCACAAATCTCTGAAACAATAACTTTACACTTTAATCAAGTTTATACTAATGAATGGTATGATCTGTTTCCAGAGGACTACTCGTCATCCTCCTCATCCTCAGACTATAGTTCCGACTCTGAAGCTTCCTGGGAGGATGACTCCATCCTGGTGGAGGATGACAAGAGTCACGTGAAAGCAGTGAAAGCACAGCTCAACCCTCGCGCCAACAGGATGGATGACCCAAAATTGAGCCCTAGCATTAAGGTAAAACACAACACTAATACTACTTCCTCATGAGATTTGTGTACTACTTATCACTAACAAAACATTTCCTCTACAGTCCCAAGAATTAATAGAGAAGCTACAAACACACTGGTCAGAACAGAAAGACTTGAAGACTCCCGAAGTGACCCTGACATGTGAGCCATTCAGACTGTGCCTGCTACATGACTTCCTGGCCAATCCTGAGATGATCAACAACATTGTAGACGACATGAACACACTAGACTGGTCACGTAAGAAGATGGACCTGTTTGAGTTCCACCAGACAGCTGACCTGGCTAGCCTTACCTGGCAGAGAAGTATCAGAGGCATATATGAGCTGCTCAAGACTGAAGTTATGAGTTGGGTAAGCTGTGGAACTTGTACTACACCCTTTTCTTTATCATGTGGTTAGTGCCTAACCTGGTGTTAGAGTTTTTATGCCTATGGGCCTCTGACTTGGCTATATATGCTATCGAGAAATAACTCTCAGGCATGCTGGTGTCCTCACAATGTTTTCCTTCAAAAAACCAAGTGATAATTATACAATATGCACATTAATCCGAAAAATCAGATGTGCATGCCTTGGGTTCGAACTTGAGGCCTATGACTTGACAGTATAAGGGTCACACTTCTAGGCTATCACTGCTTAACTAAGAAATAATGCTAACTAGTTTTGTCATTTCTTTCTATACTTGCATAGGAATCTTAATATCATAGATAATATCATGCACATTTTACTAGTGCTGAATAGAAGATCAATAGTGAAGTGCACAAGAATGCATTCAATGTGGTCCCTTATTGAATGTATTCTTCTCCAAATTAACAAGAAACATTATAAAGTTAAAAAAAAAACAATGCATGTACCTAACTATTGTTACAGTTGGTGGCTAGTAAAAACTGACGCATAACATTTTATAAAAAAAAAAAACAGTCACCTGTGTCATGTCTGGTGTGGTGTCGCAGGTGTCGTCGGTGACGGGGCTGACGCTGCGCTCGGTGTCGGCGTCGTGCTCGCTGTACGGGCCCGGCGACCACCTGCTGGCGCACGACGACCTGCTGGCCGACCGGCGCGTGGCCTTCATCCTGTACCTGGCGCCCTGGCGCCCGCCCCGCCCCGCTAGGACCAAGCCCGTGGAGAACGGCGACGGAGACCATCACGAGGTAACAACCCTATGTTTAGCCATATCGCCATCATTGGCAGCCATATTCACCCACTGCTCCACCCTTTGGTTCCACGCTTCTCTGGTCTACACAACTCAACTAGGTCTTACTTATGACAACTTTTTCATCCATACACATTTAACAGAAACATAAAAAAAATAGCTGACCCGCGCAACTTCGTCTGAGTCACATAAGAGAGAGAGAGCATAATAAAAATGCGCGCGGGGTACTTGGACATAAAAAACCTATAAGTTTTGCTGTGGAGTTATATAATAATAATTTGGTTTTGTTTATAGGTTTTATCTAGTCTAGGTTATCATTTGGTATCATAATCAGAAATAACTAATAAACTGCAAGATTCATATGGCGCGCGAGCGGTGAAAACCTGTCGAAACATGTCGTTTTATTTAGACTCCGCCCTTATCTAGCTAGCTATCCAAAACTTGTGAAACGGATACGGTTACGGTTACGGATATATTTTTATTTCGGATATCCGTTAGTTTTGGCTACGGTTACGGAGCTCCATAACATCCCTGGTAGAGATGCCTCTTGACAGAGCAATGCTCCTAAGATGTCTCTGGTATTGCAGATATTTGTAGATTTTGATGACGATTTTCGTTTGCCATGACCATTAGAATCTGTGACGTTGAAGGTTGCGTAAGTATGTGTGTGAGTGTAGTGCGGTGTGCAGGCGGCGGAGTGGGGCGGCTGGGCGCGCGGCATGGGCGGCGCGCTGCAGCTGCTGGCCAGCGGCGCGCAAGGGCCCGGCGCCGTGCAGCGCTCCGTCAGCCCGCGCAACAACATGCTGGCCTTCTTCAAAGTCGGCACCGATTCCTTCCACCAGGTGAGGATTAGCTTACATTGATTTTGTTTCTATCTCTAACAAACCGAAACCGTCGACTTGATCTACCCGTTACAGCAGGCGCGGTCCCAGCCTAAGTCTTTGGGAAGGGGGGGGGGGGGGTCACAAGGGACCATAGCCAGGAATTTGGTTGGGGAGCTACTCAGACGCAAGAGTGAGCGGAGTGAGCTCGAAATTTTTTGCACCCTTCCTCGGATAAATTAAGTTCTTTTTGTTTATTTATACAGGAATGAGTATAGGTGGAACTCTGTCAACTTGTGGAGAATTCAAAAGTTCAGGATGTATTAGCGAGCGAAGCGAGTGAGAAAATTTTTGCATACCGCCTCGGATATGTTGATTTCTTAATAGTTGTCGGAGATTTCGGGGGGTTGATCCATAACGCCCCCCCCCCCCCTGCCTACGACCCCGCCCCCTGAGATAGTAAGATTTTTCAACTTTTAAGATGAAGACAACGCAAGAGCGAGCGATGCGAGCCGGACCTCTTTTAATTTTATTTAAATCAATGAGTTCAGAAACATGATCACGATCAACCTAGGTCCAACCCAGGCGGTGTGGTCATGACGCCCGGCCATGACCTCCCCTTCCGGATTCGCTCTTGATTCTAATATAATGCAAGAGCAAGAGAAGAGAGTTCAAAATTGAAGCAGCCCGCCTCCGCCACGTGTATTAGGTTATATTTGTTCATTCATACAGATATGAGAATAAAAGTAACTCAGATGAATTAGCGAGCGAAGCGAGCTCTAAACTTTTAGAATTCTGCCTCGAAATAGCTTAGTTTCTCTTGTTGAACGATTAAGCAGGAAATTAGGTAATAATTTATATCCTAAAAAAGCTATTTTAAGAAGGTTTATCAATTTGGCGTTAATGATTTGGTGGGGTCATGACCCCTGTGACCGGGCCTGTTTACTGTTTAAAAATATAACTGGTGTTTAGGTACTTTACACCTTTTGTCTTCGAAGAAAACAGGTGTTACGTTATGATCGGCAATCTGACCGGTTCATGTGTCGCAGGTGGAGGAGGTGCTATCGTTGGAGCTGCCGCGGCTGTCCATCAACGGCTGGTTCCACGGGCCTTCGCCCCCAGGCGAGGCTCTCGCGCCGGACCCGGAGCCCGCGCCCGCGCCTGATCACACCAAGCCGCACTCCGACATCGTACGTACCCACGGACTACTCAGTAGTCACACATGATAGGCGCTTTTTTCGTTAGCCTCTCACGTGTCCCACTGCTGGGTAAGCCTCCCCTTTCTTCTTCCAAACCTCTCTGTCCTGTGCGACATCTGGCCATGTTCTTCCCGCAAACAAGATCAGATCGTCACACCACCTTCGCCACGGTCTATCTTGACGCGCTTACTGCCACGAAATGAGAGCACTGTCAAAGTCAATATGTCATTACGAACATGCGGCTCCTGACAGATTACGATGTTTTTTTTGTACTTATTGTGTCACTCGAATGGTTTTTAGCTAATAGCTAGCTAATTGAAAGTGACAAGACAATGGCACAAATAGCTAAAGCTTAAACCATCAGTTGTTGTGGGTGGTGGCAGGTGGTGCTGAGCCAGTGGGTGGAGGCCACGTACATGTCGCCGCGCGCGCGCGTGCAGATCCAGGCGCAGATGGAGCGCGACAGCGAGGTGTGCCTGCAGGCGCTGCTGCTGCCCGCGCGCCTGGCCGAGCTGGAGCAGGCGCTGGCGGACCCAGGTACCACGCGACATAACGATATTCATTTTTCTTTCTTACTTTTTACATTTTTAAATTTTCCTATAATGGGTGTAAAAAGAGCCTTTACGAAGCCGAAAGGCACTCGTTCTCTCCGTCATTCCGATATTTTTATTGTTCTGATCCATACCTGGCAACCTTCTAGTTACGGAGATATTGAAGGTCAAAGTTGCACCTTTTTCAAAGTATTTAATTATTTTTATTTTTTTCAAGCGCCTTGTATGCCCCACTGCTGGGAAAAAAAAACGTCATATAAGGTGTAAGGACATTGAGGTATTGAAAGTAAAGTTATAACACTACTACGTACTATTCAATGCATCCATCAACACAATGTTTGAGTTTTACCGTAAACTGTGATGTTTCACCCAAAAGAAGTCATTTCTCAGGAATAAATTTTGCGTTGAGTTAGTTAGTATGATCGTATTGTATAACGTACTAGTGTCCGCAACTCTACGTCCTTAGCGCGTATCGCAGAATGTTTGGTTGCCGGCTTCGCGTTGTGTCGGTGCGGCAGCCGCACGGAGGGCGCTGGGAGGCAGGTGCAGAACACAATCATCGCGTGCAGTCCGTCCGGTGCCTAGAGGGCCGGACGGACTGCACAACTTTGGAACTGGTCTCAAAGATCGCACGCTCGCTCGTCCCAGTCTCAATCAGCCTTAGGCTGCTTTTACATTAGGACGTTAGCAGCGCGACATTAGCGCGGCAGAAGCACATTCGCAAACAAAAACTAAAAAAAAAAACGTTTTTTTACCGTGTGGACGTTAGACGCGCACCTGTCTCGCTGCTAAAGTCGCCTAAATGTGGAAGCGGGCTTAGAGTCGGGGTCGCTACCCCATTTCTTGACGATAGAAATTACCCACCTGCTCCATAAATCAGTACTGTGGAGCCCAAAAAATATAGACCAATCACTTATCTACCAACGGTCTTACATCCATTTTGAGAGCTAAAATTAACCAACGTATTGAGAGTAATTCTATCAGATCTGCCTCTCAGAATGGTTGAACGGGTCCCGCGGTACTAAGGAGCTGCTCCTCACTGATATGGCTGTTAGCCAACAGGTTCGTCGCTCCCAAAGGGATCTATCGACATGTTGGATAGATAATAAGGCCTATGTTGCGGTGCCTCGTACATGGCTCATGACGGTGCTGGACTTGTATAAAGTAGATGCAATTCTGCATACCTTCCTGATGTCATGTATGAGGCACTGGAGAACGGTCCTTCGCTATTCAGGATGTCGACAGATCCAGGGGAACAACAAACCGATAAGGATCGAGCGTAGCATATTCCAGGGTGATAGTCTGAGTCCATTGTGGTTTTGTTTAGCTTGAACGCTCTTAGCACACTGCTGGAGAGTACAGGTCTAGGCTATCGGTTGAGGAGAGGTGGTCAGGTCATAACTCACCTTCTTTACATGGATGATCTGAAACTCTTTGCCACCAACAATTTGCACCTGAAGAAGCTATATTGAAGGTAACTGAAACTTTAAATAGCGCCATCAGGATGGAATTTGGTGTTGACAAATGTGTCATGCATGTGAAGCGAGACGAGATTATGGGATCCGTGGGAACTCAACTCTCGGATTTCACCTTGGGTCTCTCCCTCCAACAGAAACCTACAAGTATTTGGGTATGTCGGAAGCATGCCCAAATAACCGACAACCCATAGAAGTAATATACTTCTTGCAAAATAAAATTATCGCGATAACGCTGTCACAACTCGCCAGATTGCTATAAAAAAACGTATTTATAAAGTCAAAACGTTCATTGCGAACTAAGTGTACAATGTGGTATTATGTTATGTTAGTACTTATGACTTAGCAGCCTTTAACAAGCATTGCAATTTATCATTGCTGCTCTTGTCATCTTAAATTAGCATGCATTAAACTTTATTATTACTTAATTATTTTTATTATATTAAGTACTAAACACTACAATGAAGAAGAACGTTTCCAATACAGTAAACTACACTTACTGTAGAGTACTTAATTTAAGTTGAGGGTTATACTTACGTAATTTCACTCCGCGCATAAATAACACTTTGTCACAACACCAATTTATCTTGTCCGATCTCGTCTGCTCGACGTCCGTATGTCACGACAGGGATCCAGCAGAATATCAGCGTCAGCTATGCCACAGGTGTGCCTGACACGTGCTGAGCTGGACTCCCATTTGGTGCAACTTTAAGACGCACACCGCACCTTGTATACTCGTTATTTTATTTGAGTATGTCATGTGGTGTTACTATATTTCTCAAGTACATACATTTTTCTTTTTGTAAATTGGCACCTTGTTTTAATATAGGTATATATTCTTGTAATTTGTTTTCATCGAATTGTGCTTCTGTGTGTTGTGCTATGTGTTTTGAGTGCACAGAATAAATGTTTTATCTATCTATCCTTTTCAGGTAGTACACATTTGAATTTTATATGGAGTTAAATAGGATAGACTAAATGTGGGGAAACTCATTATATATTTTTATTGCCATAATATATGGGCTATTACTTAACATTTTAATTCTTGAGGTTGGAGCGCATAACCTCTTTTTATGGCGAGTGTTGATGTTGTGTATATCTTCAATTAAAAACAAATACTCAAATGTCAAGTATGTATATTGACGCCGGCAAAAGGAGCGGGGCGTCGCGGTTAGGCTCAGCGCCCCGAAGACCGCAGCTGTAGTGATTACACTACAGCCGGACGCGGAAAAGAGGGGCGTGACCTACCGCGACGTGCTCGCTAAGGCGAAAGCGACGGTGGATCTCGGAGAGCTCGGGATCACCGGGGGCCTCCGGCTTAGAGTCACCGCAACAGGGGCTCGAGTGCTGGAGATCCCTGGCGAAACCCGTGGCTCGTCCGCTGACGCTCTGGCTGAAAAGCTTAGAGCGTCCCTAAATGCGGACGAGGCCCGAGTGTCCAGGCCCGTCAAATCCGCAGACCTGCGCATACTGGGTCTGGACGACTCGGTGACCGAGAAGGAGGTGGTGGCCGCCGTCACCAGGACCGGTGGGTGCCCTGCCGAGCAAGTCAAGGCAGGCACCTTACGACCGGACCTGTCGGGCATGCGAACCATAACGGTAAGCTGCCCTGTGACGGTGGCGAAAGTCATTGTGAAGGGCCGAAGGCTCTTGGTGGGCTGGGTTTCGGCGCAGGTGAAGCTGCTGGAACCCAGACCTCTGAGGTGCTTCCGCTGCCATGTGGGGCACCACGTGTCGGTCCGGAGCACCTCGGAGGTGGACCGCAGCGGCCTGTGCTTCCGCTGCGGCCAGCCTGGTCACATGGCCGCGGCTTGCTCCGCCGCGCCGCGCTGCGCCGCATGTGCGGCAGCTGGCAAGCCGGCCGATCACCGGGCAGGGAGCAAGGCCTGCGGTACTCCCGCCAAGGCCAGGGGCAAGGGAAGGCCCTCCGCCACCACCGTCAAAACCCCCACCGTCGCCACCACCGCAGCCGCCGCCACTGTCGCCGCCGCTGCCGCTACTGCTGCAACTTCCGCAGCGGGGCTCTCGCAGGGGGCCCGGGAGGGGGCTGAAATGGAGTGCCAGTAACGGCCCCATTACGCCTTCTCCAGGCGAACATCAACCACTGCGCCTGCGCTCAGGATCTGTTGCTCCAGAGCATGGCGCAGTGGTCGATTAACATCGCCGTGGTCGCTGAGCCGTACTTTGTCCCGCCTAGGGATGACTGGGTGGAGGACCTTAGCGGCTCAGTGACCATAATTGCGTCGGTCGCCGCCGGTACCCCGACCCTTGAGAGTGTCAGGAAGGGTCAGGGGTGCGTAGCAGCAGCACGGTTCGGGGAGATCGTTGTAGTGGGAGTCTACTTTTCCCCGAGCCGAACTCTCGCCGAGTTCCACAACTCCCTCACGGAGTTGAGTGTCGTCATCGGAAGCCATTCCCTCCCCGTGCTTGTGCTCGGGGACTTCAATGCCAAGAACTTGGCTTGGAGTTCTCGTTACACGGACGTGCGGGGTAGAATGGTGGAGGACTGGGCTCTGGAGACAGGCCTGGTCGTCCTAAATCGGGGTTCTGACCCCACGTGCGTGCGGATGCGGGGCGAGTCGGTGGTGGACATCTCGTTCGCCAGTCCCGCTCTGTCGCCGCGTGTCGTTGACTGGCGCGTCATGGAGGGGGTGGAGACCTATTCCGACCACCGGTACATCCGGTTCGACGTCTCCACCCAGTCCTCAAGCGTGCCGGTCCTACAGGCCCCGAGTGGTCCGCGATGGGCGCTGAAGCAGCTGGACCGGGAGCTCCTCCTGGAAGCCTCGATCGTGCAGGCCTGGGTGTCATCACCAGTCAGGCCTGCTGACATCAACAACGAGGCGGGTTGGTTCCAGGAGGCCATGTCCGAGATCTGCGACGTGGCAATGCCCCGAGTTCGGCCAGGAAGCGCCCGGCGTCAGGTGTACTGGTGGTCGCGAGAGCTGACGTCTCTGCGCAAGGCGTGCGTTGCCGCGCGGCGCCTGTACGCCAGGCATCGCAGGCTCCGCATCCGCCCTCCGGATGCGGCAGCCATTGAGGCGGAGCTGTACGAGGGGTACAGAGCGGCGAAGACCGCCCTCCAAGAGGCTGTCCGGCGGGCCAAGAACTTGGCCCGCGAGGAGATGCTGGAGTCTCTGAACGGAGATCCGTGGGGGCGCCCTTACAAGATGGTGCGGGACAAACTCCGCACCCGGGCCCCCCCGCTAACGCAGAGTCTCCGGCCTGAGCTCGTGGAGGACGTGGTGAGCGCTCTGTTCCCTTCGCGAGGGGAGCATCCTCCCCCGCCTATGGCTCCGCCGCCGCGTGCGGTGCCGGAAGCGGACCACACCGATGACGATGACGACGTTCCGGAGGTGACTGGGGTAGACCTGAGAGTGGCGGTACGCAGGCTGAAAACCAGGAACACCGCCCAGGGACCCGATGGCTTGCCTGGCAAAGCCTGGGTCCTGGCCTCTGAGGCTCTCGGGCCCCGACTGGAAGGGCTCCTAAGCGCATGCTTGGAGAGAGGCCAGTTTCCGCTTCGTTGAAAGACGGGGAAGCTGGACCTCATCCGGAAACCAGGGCGCCCTGCGGACTCTCCGTCCGCATACCCGCCCATCGTGCTACTCGACGAGGTGGGCAAGCTCTTTGAAAGAGTCATTGCCAACCGCCTCGCCGGGCACCTTGCGGGGATGGGGCCGGATCTTGCGGAACACCAGTTTGGTTTCCGCAAGGGGCGCTCGACGGTGGACGCCATCATGCGCGTGAGAGCCCTCACGACGGGGGACGCGGTGTCCCGGGGCGGGGTCGTCTTGGTGGTGTCTCTTGACATCGCCAACGCCTTCAACTCCATGCCCTGGAGCTGCATTAGGGAGGCACTCCGGTATCACCGGGTGAACCTACCTTCGTCGTGTGGTCGGGGACTACCTGACGGATAGAGCCGTCATCTACCCTGGTCGAAGCGGAGAATGGAACCGGCGAGAGATGTCGTGCGGTGTTCCACAGGGATCGGTTCTGGGGCCGGCCTTGTGGAACATCGGTTACGAATGGGTGCTGCGCGCCGACCTCCCTACCGGCGTCAGCGTAGTTTGCTACGCTGACGACACGCTGGTACTGGCACAAGGGAGGTCGCACGAGGCGGCGGCCGAAAACATGACACGCGGGGTTGCGATAGTCGTGGAGAGGATCCGGCAATTGGGTCTCGAGGTGGCACTGCACAAGTCCGAGGCCATGTGTTTTCATGGGCCTCGGAATGCGCCACCGTCGGGATCCCTACTGACGGCTGGAGGGGTTTCCATCGGCGTCGGGTCGACGTTGAAGTACCTAGGACTCGTCCTCGACAGCCGGTGGAACTTCGTGGAGCACTTCCGACGTTTGGCTCCCAAACTGGAACGAACAGGGGCTGCCTTCAAGCGGCTCTTGCCCAACCTGAGGGGTCCAAACGCCTCCTGCCGGAGGCTATACGCGGGGGTCGTGCGGTCCATGGCCCTTTACGGGGCCCCGGTGTGGGCGCGTTCTTTGAGGCGGCAAGCCGCCCACTACCTGAACGCGCCTCAAAAGGTAATAGCCATAAGGCTAATCCGGGGGTACCACACGATCTCCGGCGAAGCGGCTAGCTTCCTTGCCGGATTGCCGCCATGGGATCTGGAGGCGATAGTCCTTGCACGCCTGCACGAATGGCGCGCGGAGGCACTACGTCGGGAGGAATCTCCGCTGCCGCGGCAAATTGCCGCTCAGCGGACAGACCTCCGGCGTCATCTCATGGTGACATGGAGAGAGTGACTGTCGCAACCCCGTGCAGGGCACGCCACCATAGTGGCGATAAGTCCTCTCTTTGAGGAGTGGCTAGAGAGGCGCCACGGCGCCCTCACCTACCGTCTGACGCAGGTCCTCACCGGACACGGTTGTTTCGGGAGGTTCCTGCACCGAATCGGGCGGGAGGAAACGCCCGGGTGTTTCCACTGCGAGGATCGTTCGGAGGACACGGTGGAGCACACCGTAGAGGTCTGCCCCGCTTGGGCGGACACCGCCGTGTCCTTGTAGCGGCGATTGGCGGCGGCGATCTCTCGCGTCAGGCCCTGGTTCAAGCCATTGTCCGGAGCGAGAGGGAATGGGAAGCCGTCACCACCTTCTGTGAAGCAGTCATGCTAATAAAGGAGGTGGCGGGACGTGAGAGCGAAAGAACCTCACGTCCCAGCCGCCGCGGGAGACGCCCTGGACGTCGGGGGCACGTGGTGGCTCCCGGCCACCGTAGGCGCGGGCCTGTGGTCGGCGAGTTATGGGCTAGCTCGCCGTCCGGCCGTCTTATGTCGACAGGCCGTGCCGACGGCGCGTTCGTGTTCCACGCGCGCCTCAAAGAGATGTCAGCAAATAAGTAGGGGTCCGCAAGGGCCGATGCCTGCCAGGGCTGCGGGACTGTTCGAAAGAGATACCGTGGCCCTGGAACACAAAGGCAAAGAAGGAACATGGATGGGTTTTAGTCAGTACAAGTCTGACACTCCCTTCCGCTCCGCCCTGAGCGGGGGGGGGGGGGGGGGGGTCATTTGATGATTTCCCATACGGAAAAAAGAAAAAAAAAAGTATGTATATTGACTATACTTAAATAAGATAGTCAAACTAATACGTAAAATTAATTGAAGTCTTTTATTCAAATGTGTCTCATGGCGTCCAACCAACGTGTTAAACTATTCTAAGGGCTAAGTGATAGTACATGTTTGCCAAAGTAATAATCGTCTATTTATAAAAGGGGCACCTACTTAAAATGAATAAATTAACAAAAAGTGATCAATATAGTATGGAGAGCTGCTATCCCGCGTGGCATGCGATATGTTTGTGTATCCTGTGCGTCATCGCAGATGGTTTCAAGCTATCCCTAGGTATACGAGTGCGTCGTTCCGTTCCCCACAGAGTTGCCGTGGCAGGCGGTGGGGCCGGCCAACCAGCGCCACTACCAGCGCGTGTGCCCGGCCTGGCTGCAGGCGGCGCCCGCGACGCACCCGGTGCGCGGCGCGCTCAGTCTGTTCGGCAGCGCCGCCTTCGTGCGCCTTCTGGCCGACTGCACGGACCTGGCGCTGGCGGCCTACTCGCGCCTGGAGCTGCAGCGCTGGGCGCCGGGCGACTACTCGCTGCTGCCGCCGCGCGCCGCGTGGCAGGCGGCGCGCCTGGACGCGCTGCTGCACGTGCGCGGCGCGCGCGCGGCGGGCGGCGCGACGCTGTACGTGGCGCCCAAGGACGCGGGCGGCGCGACGCTGTACGTGGCGCCCGAGGACGCGGGCGCGGGCGCGGCGCTGGTGGCCGTGCCGCCCGCGCACAACGCGCTGGCGCTGGTGTACGCGGACGCGGGCGCGGCGGCCTTCACGAAGTACGTGAGCCGCCTGACGCTGCAGCCCGAGCGCCGCTTCTACGTGCTGGCGGCCACGTACCACGAGTGACGGCCGCGCTGCCGCCGGCTATATTGAAGTTTATAATTTTATTTTTTTACGAGACTCCTTCCAGCCCCGATTGTACTCAGTCCGGTTATGACAAAGTGAAAGTGTACATTGTCTCGGCCATGTTCGGTCACGGCTTCCCGTGGTCGAGCATCGACGCGGTCTAACCTTAAATGATTTTACAAAGATAAATTAGTCACTATGCGATACACGAATTTTGTTAGTTTCCCTTCGCTATGTTATGTAAGATTCACTATTCGTCTTATTCTAACAAGTAGACAAGTGTGTACAATACATCTAACGATGAAAAACATGCCTAGAAGCTACATTTGTTTTGCGGAATAGTAATTTGTATTCGTGTGTTCCGCTATGTTCACCTGGCGCGCGGCTAGACGCCACCTACTGTTTTTTTTACTTAATTTTAATTATAATTGAGATTTATGAAATGTAGTTGAATGTATATATTATTAATATTTTTTTATCAAGTTGTGAAACTAAATCGAGTTTTGTTTGTACCGAAGCATAGAAATAACACCGTTATTATTAATTTATCATCATAAAGTTGTAAACAATATTATCAACGGCAAAGCACAGGCGACGCTAAATATGTAGACAATTAGTATTATACAATGTGATTGGCTACCGGTTACCGAGACTTTAAGGGCATATTGTATACCCATTTCTACCGACAAATACACGTTTATACGTCACCCCGCGAATGGCAGCCATTTTGTTTTTTTTAAACGACTGATCTAGGGTATGTTCAGAGACCTAGAGACGAGCAAATGATCTTATTGCAAGGGTAAACGCCAATGCTATCAAATTATTAAAGAAATTTTCCTGAAAATAAACAAAAAGAGCCTAAAAATAAGAAATTACGAAATTTTACATAAAAATTATTTATTTTTACCCGACTGCGGCGAACCCCAAAAGGAGGGTTACGTGTTTGACCTGTATGTATGTACGTTTCTATGTTCCCTCGTAACTGTTCAACGGATGAACGGATTTGGATAAGATATACGTTGTTAGATTTGTCTTGGTAGCGCGAGGGTCACTGGCTACATTGAAATAATAAAAAAACAGAAAAATTACGGATTTCGGGTGCCATATCGTGAAGTTCGAATATTTTTTTCTTCCAATACCGTCGAGTGGGGTGTCTAAATGAAGGGTTATAAAAGGTGATTACAAAAATATAAACAACTTATGTGTTTAAATGTAATTCGAAGTGACAAATCGTATAAAAAATGGGAAAAAGCCGGCCAAGTGCCAGTCATACTCACACGCAATCAGGGTTCCGTACCACCAAACAATACAATAAAACTATTTTAAAGACTCGTTCATATGTTGTGTTCGTATTGAATAACATTCAACAGCAAAACTAAATTTGTTTTTCATAGTATATTAATGAAAAACAAAGTTACTGCAGCAGTTTGATGAAAAGGTCCCATATCTCAAAAACTAAACTAACTAAATCAAATCTTATTCAAACCAATTTTCGTTGAAAGTTTTTTGTATGTTCTACTATCCTACATTTTTTCATAATTTTCTTCTTACTTTAGAAATTAGAGCCCTCTAATTCCCCCAGGACACACATTTTACCAAAGAAAGAAGTGAATTGTCAATCCTTCAAACGATTGATGTTGAGAAAAAATGGTTGTTTTTTTAAAATACATATTTAATCAGAAAACAGATGAGTGTATAATAGTATCAACTCATCTACCTTACCACCTTGTAGTAGGGACAAAAATATAGACAACCCAACGGACTCTTGACCCTCTATGCTTTGTAGTATAATTCAATTTTGTTTTCATTTGGTTTGGAAAACACATTATTTCCGTTAATTTTAATAAAAGGTAACCTTTACTTAATTTTATCAGACAATCCAGTCGCAATATTATATTATTGTTCATATAAGCCTTTAGATTGCTAAAAATATTGTTTTCATTCGGTAGACAGACGAGTGAAGCTCGATCTCAAGCGGGATGTTGAACTAACATAACATCCCGCCTGTGATTCCCGAATTGTGAGGGTGTACCTTAATAGTACATCCACATTTCGCCTGTTATGTTTAAGTCCCATGAAATAGGAGGCGAGCCTATTGCCATCAACCGGGCACAAATTTAAACTTCGTAGCTGCTATTGAAAATTTCCTGGTGGAAAATTATTAACACTGCTCGACCTGGGAATCTAACCCAGGACCTCATGCTCGCTGCCGACCTCTATACCAATAATACGGTGTACGCGAGTTGCGGTGTCAATCCTTTAACATGTTGCGCACCTATTGCTAAAACAATTAAACTATGTACATTAACAGGACTTCTCATAATACAGGCTTATTTTTTTAATAAACTTTTTTGTAGCATACGATTAACATTCAAAGTGTTTAAAAATGATAGCAAAAAACTCAATAAAATTCCAAAATAAATGAAGGAACTCTCCGTAACATATTTATTTCCAAACTGCGTAAGGATAATTGATAATTTGCAAATAGAGAAGGAAAAAGACTTCTAGCACAACTAGAACTTGTAAACTTATAAGAATTCTGTTAGCTTTACTACTTTTTGGAGAAATCATCATTAAGATCATCATTTTTCTGCCCTTATCGCAATTTATTTGGGGTCGGCGCAACATGTCGTCTTCTTCTATAGTTTTCTGTAACCTTTTGGAGAAATGTTTCAGAAAAAAAAAATGAGAAAAATAGGAATAAACATAGGATATTAATATTAAAAAAAGTTTAAAATCTCACAGCATGAAAGAAATAAAATTAAAACAAATCACAAAAAGTGAAAATAATACCGGGGTTCGAACATGCGACCCGACCCATAGTTAACAGAGCGATCATGAAACCACTCCGCTGTTTACTCTGTTAACATGTGATTTGAATAGCTGTTCTCATGCACGTCATGGCTGAAACGTCAAACAATTGAAGAATACGTACATAATGCAATATTGCTCACCCCGTTAAGCAAGTAGCGTAACATATATAGCCTAACATTTGAAGAAGCCTTTAAGGAATATTTGTGCAAAAGGAGATTGTCAACCTCGGTCCAAGTGTGTTGCAGATGTACATTCGATTAATATTATCCTCGTGCCTGGTCCACCCCAGAACCCATACTGCACACACTATGGGCGCAGCAGCCAGTGTGCGTTTCCCTATAGGGATATGTAGGTAGTCATAATGGTTAATCCGATTTATTGCTCGGTCATTTTCGTTAATCAAAATGTAGCAGTAATATACTTTGGAAGATGCATGCCTGCTGTTTATTTTGATTCTCAACAACCATACATGGTTTCGCTAATGTTTTCGTTCAATTGCTCAGTATCGCGATAGACTTCAATTCTTTTTCTTTGCGTGTCGATAGACAAAAATAATACCCAACCAGTATAATGCCACCTGCACAGCTCTGTCGTTGGCTTCGTTTAAATCCTGAAAGGTGCAGAAAGTGCAAAGTGCACTCGGTAACGCAGAGTCTAGCTGACTAATCCTTTCACCAAGATGACTCAAACTCAGACTTCAATTGTATAAATGCCATACCGCACATGCTCGCTGTAGTAGCTCCTTGCCAACTTCAGTTGATAAGAGCCTAGTGCAAATATTATTAAATCCTCTTCCGACAGTAGCGGATAATCTTGCAGTTCAGGTAAATCCCCTGAAATTATTTCAAATGCAACTCTTTGTCTGTCAAGGTTTTGGCAAGTAAATACTTAATCTGCTAAGTTATTTGGGTTGCTTTTTCTTTTCGTTTGTTTAGTGCCTGACCTGGTGTGGTGTCGGAGAGTTTTTTAATGTAAATACAAATGCAAAAATGTCAATTT
Organism: Noctua janthe; assembly: GCA_910589295.1. NCBI lineage: Eukaryota > Metazoa > Arthropoda > Insecta > Lepidoptera > Noctuidae > Noctua > Noctua janthe. The sequence goes on from OU342567.1 coordinate 399,007, forward strand.
CTCTGTAACATTTTTTTTGCTACCGGAATAAAAAATGTTGTACCTGTCATTTAAGGTACAATTCATATCTGCAACTGCCCCTTGTAAAACTGACATTCTCGTTTGAACAGCATCTATGCAGTAATTTTTGGAACATCGATTTGGATATTTACGATTTTATTATATGTATAGATTTGATAGCTTTGGCGTTTACCCTTGCAATAAGATCATTTGCACGTCTCTAGGTCTCTTCGATTCAAAGATATTAGCATTTCCTTGAACATACCCTAGTTCAGCCGATTAACAAAACAAAATGGCTGCTATTCGCGGGGTGTGGGGTTGGGAGTACACGTGTATTTGTCGACAGAAATGAGTATATTATGTGCTCTTAAAGTATCGGAAACTGGTAGGCAAACACACTGTATACAGGAGTTGTGCCGCGCCGGCCGCAGATATGCCGAGCGTGACGTCACTCGACAGAGGCACCGCGTAGGGGAACTGCCGCCGTCTGCACATCTGCTCAGTGACGACGTGCGACGTGCGGTAGAGGTGACCAGTTGACTTGGTCGCGACTACTTAGTAATGGATGATAATATATTTTTGTAATTCACTCGTCACATGTTTGTACGCGAGTCAATGAATTGTTGGAGACGCTAGACTTGTAAACAAATAATTAAATGTGTGCGTATCGTGTGTATGAGATGTGTTCATGTTCAGTTGATGTAAGATTACAATTATTTTGAGTAAATTTAAAGTGATAAGGTAATGATAACATTGTGTTAGTTATTTTTTGTACATACTAGACATATTGATTAAAATTTAAGAGTTCCAAATCATGTATTTATTTTTGTATTTCACCCAATTTTTTTCTATAAGTACAATAAATTATAGAGCTTTCAACTGAATAATGTCAATAATCATGTCATGAGATCACAGTGTCCAAGTTGAAAGGATACTGACAAATTGATCCTAATCATTAGGTAGTGCAGATCGACGACGACGTATCGTATTTATTATGCAACTAGTGTAGAACAAGCTACCTGCAGTGTGGATGAATGTCGCGGTAACAATTCACAAGAGGAGCAATCGCTGACAATCACAACGAAAATAAGATGAACATCATGATCGTCACGAAACAGTAGAATAAATCAATCAATCTAGATGACCACGGGCCGCACTGATCTATTGTACAGTAGATATATCTTACTAAGTGTATGTAACTCACGGCTTGCAACTTAACGAGTAGTAAGGTTGATGGTTGAACTAAGTTCTAACGAGTAACGTTCAATACGCTCACCTCTATACAACTTGAGACCAACAATTTTAATTTTCTGCTATAAAACTAAGTACGCATTAGCTTTCAATACGTTTAGTAGGTGCCTAAGTAGGACGTATGTATTGATATCGTGGTAGTGTGCGTCTCATTGAACGGCGGGCGCGAGTCAATAGCGCTCATCCGCGGATATTGAAGTTCAACTAATACGGACAGCTTTCACCTCCCGATCCGGACGTAATCCGATATTACGCGCCGACGAGGGCTACTCGTTGGCGCTCCACTTCATATTTCTTAGTTAATTTATTGCACACGTAGTCTGTGAGCCCAAATTAAATGGAATTTATGATCGTTGTAAGAGGCTGGTCGACGGCGACTGGACACTCCCGCAGGGAATACGTTTGTTTTATAACGGTATGAGGTACCCACACCTACCTAATTTATTATTGAATTTAGACCCCCGTTTATCTTAAAAAATAAATTTGATGCATTGTATGCGGAGTTGGCCCGAAAGTCTGATAACCAGTCTCACTAAGTAACTAGTCTCGTGGGTTGTGGAGGTCAGATAGGTCAGTCGCTCCATGTAAACTATATGTATTTAGATGCATCCGGATAGACTGGAAGCCGACCCCAACGTAGTTGGGAAAATGCTAGGCAGATAATGATCGTGCGGAATAATTAGTGTTGGTGAACACTAATTATTCCGCACGATCATTCTCTGCCTTAGATACCTATTTTACCAAAAAATAAAATTACAAAGTAATTCAGCGTATGTTGAAGACGTTTCTCGTGCGGTTGTATTGCGTCACGTCCGCGGTCTCGGAGGACCCAATCAGCGCTCGACGACACGGCGCCGCGACGTGACCGCGTGACGACAGCGCCGCGGGCACGTGACGACCACGCGGGACCCACGCGCTCCGCGGAATTACTACATCTCACGAACAATGTTCGCGCAAGGCAACTTTCTGATTATTGTACACATTGTATTGCAGGGGCTTTTAAAACGGTGTATCAGGTATATGTTTGTGAAAATTGCCAATTTAAGTAGTTAACTAAGTCGTGACTAGGTGTCGCCACGCTTATTTCTTCCGTGTTTCGTACTTTTTACCTCACACATCCCTCAATTAATAAAAATACAACTTTGCGTTGCAGTAAATCTCTCAGCGTCTTGTATGTTTGTGTTTGTTCACCAGAGATAGAGAGATAGTTATTTAACTTGAGATGCGCCGTGATCTCATCAGCGGCAGGCGGGCGGCAGCCGCGGCGGTTCTCAAAAGCGAGGCTCTAATAGCAGACCGCACAACCGACGCAGTCTGGCCGCGGAGACAGCGGGGCAGCTTGTAATGATTAAATTTACTCGAGTAGCTAAATGAGAAATACTGGTATTCAGCTGCATCGGATTAGACTGGATGCCGATCGTGCCAACGTTAAAATGAGGGCTGTATGTAGGCGTGAAAATGAATTCGATACCTTCCTACGCCATTTCAGATGCAACATTTGATGATTGCAAGAACCTACACATCTCATTTGATGCGCCTACGAAGTTAGTTCCGTTATCGGACGTGATGCTTCGAGGCTTGCCACGACGCGCCACGAAAGTGGTGAGGTCGGTGACGAGCTCCAAATATATGGCTTTTACTGCCGAGCAAACAAAGATGCACATATAGGACTTTGTAAGTTTGCATCCTCGGCCTTTACGATTGGCCACCAATACTGGCCCAGCATAGTCAATGTAACTATTCAAAAAAGGAAACTCAAGATTTGTTCTTGAACTAGGTAGTTGACCCATTATAGGCTGTACGTTCTGAGCCTTATATCTGAAACATTTAAGACATTTATTCACGACAAACCTAGACAAGTTTCTGCCACCTAGAGGCCAATAAGTTTGTCGTATATGTGACAATAACAACTGTGGACCAGCGTGCGCAAGCTTTAAATGTTGCATGTGAAATATAAGTTTTGTAAGTACGTGCTTACTGCATAAAACAATAGGATGTTAAACATTAAAATCGTAGGGGGAGTTAGTTCCATGATTGGACTCCACTGATTCTAACCGGTCCGCTTTTCTGTTTAAAAAAAGAACAAAATTATGTTAAAGTAGGATCTTCTTTAAAAGTATTGTTTCTATGCTCTTCCCAGACACGTCTTGTTGTTAAATCTAACTTTTTAACTATAAAATAAATAATAAGATCATCCCATTATTGAATAGGCTTTTTTAATGTAGTTAATGCCCTTACATTTTTATTAATAATGTTAACATGGTTTCTGATGGAAACACTTGACTCATTAGTTATGGGTTCGACATCAAATAATGCTTGAAAGTGGTTATTCACTAACAGACGGTTGTTATTTTAACGTTCACACAACAGGTCAAACGCAAGATTATAATGATCGGCTTTAAAATCATTCGGCTTGAAGGACCAATGAATAGTCTCGGTTGGGAGTTTATAATGAAAATAGTGGACTGTATTTATAGGTGTAATACTACAATTAACATAATATTTGAAGACTGTACAATGAAATGCCCGGAGTGGCCGGCGTGTGTGAGCTCAGTGTCGTGGTAGGGCGCGCAGTGGCGCTCGCGCAGCCGGGTTTTGGTACCCCGAGCCCCGCGCCCTCCCCGCGGTTATCTAGGCATATGTGAGGCGCCGACATATATGTTTGTGAAAATTGCCAATTTAAGTAGTTAACTAAGTCGTGACTAGGTGTCGCCACGCTTATTTCTTCCATGTTTCGTACTTTTTACCTCACACATCCCTCAATTAATAAAAATACAACTTTGCGTTGCGTTGCAGTAAATCTCTTAGCGTCTTGTATGTTCGTGTTGGTTCACCAGAGATAGAGAGATAGTTATTTAACTTGAGATGCGCCGTGATCTCATCAGCGGCAGGCGGGCGGCAGCGACGGCGGTTCTCAAAAGCGAGGCTCTAATAGCAGACTGCAGAACCGACGCGGACTGGCCGCGGTGACAGCGGGGCAGCTTGTAATGATTAAATTTACTCGAGTAGCTAAATGAGAAATACTGTTACTGTATTCAGCTGCATCGGATTAGACTGGATGCCCATCACAACGTAGTTAGGCAGATGTGGCAGATTATTTGCACTAGAGTACCTAGCTCAAGAGAACATTGCTTGAGCATGTAAAAATTCTTAAGGTTTTCATTGGTTTGTTTATTAATCGCACTGCTGCTATGATTAGTGGCATGATGATTCGACATTAAATATGGTAGATTACTAAGTAAGTACCCATCTAATTGTCGATAGGGTCGATAAAATAAGCGATTTTTTGTAGTGTAGTAATCGTGCGCCGGATTCCTCAAACAAAAAAAAGTTTTTTAGTCGTGCCCCTTAGTAAGACTGGTTATCAGACTTCCGAAAGTCTGACCAGGCGCATTGGGCCTTTAACTACCTGTAACGACTGTCAAAGATTTACAAATGACATTGTGACAGCCCTGGCCAGAGGCAAGGAGGAAACTCGTTATTTAATGGATACTCAGTCTCCTCTCTACGGACCGACTAAGGCAACTTAGTTTCACGAGTGCATTCAAATAAACACGATTAAAGTCAACTGTGTTTGTGTTATAACGTTATTCCAGTTTACCACGTGCGGAGCACGCTGCACGGTTGCAACCCGCTCGCAGACCGGCACGTCGTAGGCAATATCTGGAAGTGATCATAATTATTCACTACTTAATTCTTAATTTCTTAGTTTATCGACTCATTCTGGAATGTTTCAAGTGCCTGTTGTATAGTATCATCATACATTGAGTGTAGCCTCACAATAAAGTTTAATACGCATACCGTACAGTTTAATAAATAAGTCAATATCTAGCAAGATCGTGTTTCACTTCATGCTGACAGCGATAAATTCGAATTACGCTTTCGGATGTAATAATTGGACATTATCAGCGTGGTTTCAGTGTGTTGTGGTGATAGACAGTACGTGTAAATATGGAACACGCGAGACCACCGGCCGAATTTGTTAGAGTTTTTCTAAAGGCATCTTCAGGAGTGTACAAAGAAGACAAATGTGTGCAAGCCAGTTTGCTGTAAAAATATGCCAAGCAAGCGAGGTATGTAACGAAGAGAACCGACATATAGAAAGAACTTAATGTAAGGAACAAACTGGAGCGGTTGACGCGTTGTCGAGTACGCGTGTACCGAGGCATAGCGAAGCTATGGGGCGGCGGCGGCGGCAGCGCGGGAGGCGCGGGGCCGAGCTCGCGGTGAGCCTGCGACGCCACGACACGGTGGGCTTGCGCAACCTCATGGTTCAGCAGCCGGGAGTATTGCGGCGACGTCCGTCGTCGGGTCGCGAATTTGGTTCTATTTCAAATCGTGAAACGGTGTCAAAGTGTTGTAGTGCTTGTGGTTGTGGTGGCGTTCACGATTATAAAGCACAGTGTCCAGCACGATTTGCAAAGTGTTTCTTGAGCTACAATAAAGATCATTTCAAAAACGTGTATGACCAGAGGTAAAAAGCGTGTGTACCAAATACAGGACAGCGGTGATGGTGACGATGAGTTATTCTATCTGTAGACTTTGGATCAAACTTCACAACATAAGACAGGTGGTTTGAACGATTAAATTTTGCTGAAAATGGACATGGAATTAGCGATTTGTTTAAACTAGATACAGGTTCGGATCTGAACAGGCACAGTCTTTTTGTGGGAATTATATTCCAATACCAGGCTCACGTCAGATGTTGTAGTCATTTAAAGATAAAAATTACTTAATAGATTTTGTGATATCAAATGATCGGTCATTCACAGGTATTTTGGCATCGGTGCGAAAGTTTATTGGGAAAAATACCTGTGAAGAATTAGGTCTATTCAAGAGGGTATAAACAGTCAAAATTGTTAAATATAATGATTTATTTCATGGAATTGGAAAATTACCAGGGAAATACAGAATCATTTTAGAAAACAATGCAAGTCCTTCGGCAGAAATATACCTTTAGGGATACGGGATACATTATACGGAACTCGATAATATGGAACACTTGGGAATAATTCGTAAGGTATGGCACCCGACAGAGTGGGTGAATGCTATCGTAGTATCGTGTTGCCAGCCAAGAAGGATGGAAGTCTACGAGTTTGCCTCGACCCGCGGCCACTGAACCGAGCGGTGCGCCGCGCACACTACCACCTACCTACGCTTACTGAGATTGCCGCAAGACTAACAAATGCCAAGTATTTCAGTAAACTTGATGCTCGGTCCGGATTTTGGATGATTGAATTAGATGAGGAGACTGGATGACGGATCTCTGTAGGTTTGAACCTCCATTCGGGAGGTATCAATTTTTGCGATTACCTTACGGCATCAGTTGACGAAAAATTGATACCTGACTCGCACAGTTGTGCGAGTCAGGTATTTCACGATATAATACGGCAGTTATTAGAAGATCTCGATGGGGTAGATTCATTTGTTGATGACATAATTATTTAGGGCAGGACCACAGATAATATAATACTACGTAGCAGGACTAAAGAAGAACAGGAAAATAGGTTAATAAAATTGCTAAAAGTAGGAATTAAATTTAACAGGGAGAAGTGTGAGTTTTGTCTAGAACAGGTTACGTATCTGGGGCATATTTTTAGTAGGAAAGGTATGCAGATCGACACGAACAAGATAAAAGCAATTATGGATATGCCAGAACCAAAAGATAGGCCATCTTAAAAGCGATTTCTTGGCATGATAAACTACCTATCAAAGTTTATTCCAAATTTTTCGCAAATAGCAAACCCTCTTAGAAGTTTGCTCAAAAAAAGCAATAAATGGGTGTGAGACAGTATACATGAGTTTGCGGTTCACAAGTTGAAGCAGGCGGTGTGCAGCGCGCCAGTGTTGGCGCTGTACTCGAGCGACCGGCCGGTTGTGGTCACAGATGCTAGCTCCACGGCTTTGGGCGCTGCGTTATTAGAGGGCGGCCGACCGGTTGAGTTTTCTTCCCTCACGATGACTGACACCCAAAAGCGATACGCACAGATTGAAAAGTAAATACTGGCGATCGTATTTGTAATGGAAAAGTACCATCAATATGTTTATGGAAAGGAGGATGTGGTCGTAGAAACAGACCACAAGCCGCTGGAGGCTTTTAAAAAAGGTTTGGATGCAGCGCCGGTTCGGATGCAGCGCCGGTTCGGATGCAGTGCCGGTTCGGATACTAAGAATGATGTTGCGCGTGCAACACCTTGAGTTTACGGTGGTATACAAACCTGGGAAATTTATGTATGTAGCTCATGCACTATCGAGAGCAGACTTACCGGAACTCATGCATGACAGGTGACATAGGGGTAGAGGATCTGGCGTGTTGCTTCATAGCAAACGTACCGTTCAGCGATAGTAAACTCAGTACGGTCAGGTCACACAGAGGGATCAAGAATGCAAACTAATAGAATATCTATACAAATGTTTGGCCCAGGTATAAAAAGGGTGTGAATGAAATGATAAAAATGCATTGGACATATAAAGAAGAATTTCAGCTAGTCGACGGGGTGATCTTCAAAAATAGTGTACATACCACGTGATCTAAGAGGTGATATGATATCGCGCGTTCACGAGGGGCATCTAGGAATCGACCGCTGGAAGCGTCGAGCGCATGATGTCATGTTTTGGAGCCGGATGTCACGTAACGTCGAGCAGGCAGTGCGCACCTGCACCACCTGCGCGGAGCACGCAGCGCGAAAAAATGTAAAGGAGCCTATGATACGGCATTAGATTCCGGAATTACCTTGGAGAAAGGTTGGGGTTGATTTATTCTCACGCGATTGAAAGGACTTCTTAATTATAGTGGATAATTTTTCAAATTATATCGTGTTAAGCGGCTTAACAAATATTGGATCCCGAGCTGTTATAGTTGCGATGAAAGATCAGTTTGCAAGACATGGGATTCCAAAGGAAGTAATTACTTACAATGGTCCAGCATTTAGTTCCAGGGAATTCAGAAAATTTACTGAAGATTGGTGTTTCACACATACAACATCATCGCCCAATTACGCGCAGTCTAACGGACTCAGTGAAAGAGCTGTGAGACACCAGTCAAAACAATAATTAAACAATCACTAAGTACTGGTACGAATTATTGTCTAGGGGTATTAAATTTCAGGACAACGCCTAGGTATGGAATTAGTGCACTTACTGAGAGGTCGACGACTAAATATTCGTTTACCAGTACACAACGAATGAAAGATTACGACCGGAACGTCTTAAAGATTTTAAAAATATACATAGAAAACGTGTCTTGTCAAAAAAATATTATGGCATGCTTTCCCGAGAGTTGCCGAGACAAGCGTCGGCGATATATGCAAGTGCAGGCACCAGCGCCGCAGACGCGATAGTACTTCCTCACTGATAGCAGCGGCCGGAGATGCCGCCGCAACAGACGAAGGGTGCCAGCTCAGGGGATACCACGGCACATTCTGCTTCCATGCAAGAGAAGGAGGATAGTAACAGTGACGAAAATAAGCGCACGAGTACGTAATATAGTGATGCGGAAAAGAGTATGAATGAGGGGCAGAGCGATAAAGAAAGGGTTATGATTAGGTCGGCTAGTTCTTCTCCTGATTCTATTGTAGTGCAGCCAAGCCGAGCTGCTTCTCGAAGGGCACGCGAAAAACTTGCAATGTTATTTAAAAAATAATTAACATCAGAGACTTTAATGATAATTAAACATTAAATATGTATGTGTTAGAATAGTTCAGTAATTATAAGAGCAATCGTTACTTAGTTTATAATTTAACCTGTAAACGGAAGATGCTACGGATGATATTGTGCCTGTATATTAGATCTGATAATAGTACCTGTATATTTTCATATTGTTGTGTACACGGTGGTGGGAATTTTACTTATGCTTATTAAGAGAGCAAATGCGACGATAAAGGCTAGATTTGTGGAAGGAAAATTCTTGGAATCTGCACCACGATAATGCCCCTTTGCACAAGGCCGATAGTGAACGATTTCTTGACCAAAAACTCAACAAATACCATCGAGCAACCACAATATTCACCAGATATGGCTACAGCTGACTTCTGTTTTTTTCCTAAACTCAAATCACCACTTCATGGCACCCGTTCTCATTCGGAAGAAGACATCAAGGAGAATTCGCGGCGAGAACTGAACTCAATTCCGGAAAAAGCGTTTAAAAAATGTTTTGATGATTGCATTATTCGTTGGCGTAAGTGTATCGTTTCTGAAGGAGCATACTTTGAAGGCGATAAAATAATTAGAATGAAAAACTAACAATTGTGTATTATTGATCGTTTCCCGGTACTTTCTTGACAGAGAAGTAAATAAGACGAATTGCGACCAAAGTGGAGAGACTTTATAAGTGCGCAATGAATGCAGTGCAATGCTTTGAAAAACCAAACTTTGAAGATATTTTAATAATAATAATAATGTAAGCTGGCAACACTTACGTCAACAATTACGTCTTCATATAAGATCTACAAAATATTTTTAAAATTAAAAACTTACAGTATACCGGAAGATTTAAATCATACGACATTTCATAATATCAATTTTTATTACAATAATCAATGAAGAAACAATATGAAAATGCAAAAAGTAAATAGAATAAGAAAAAACCACACCACCACCATTGATTTGACACAATGTCTGTCAATGTCTATCAAAAAATTTTAGTAAAGATTAAAGATATGAAGAAATGTTGACGAGATCAGCGGCACGACGCGCACGCCTATCGCCTCCGGACCCGTCGCTCAGCTCCGCCTCGCCGCCGCCGGAATCCAGCCCCGTCGTGAGTGCTGTGACACCGGCCGTGGCAGTTGCGTCGAGCTCGAGCGACGAGTATTTCTCTCCGCCGACGACGCCACCACCTGTTCGTCGACGACGAGGACGCCGGCCGCCGGACGGTTTAGGACCTCGAGGCCCACCGGTCTCTGATAGGGTCCCAGCTCCCGGCGGGAGTGTGCCGCGCATGCGATGGACGCAATCCATTAATGCAAATGTCATGCGCGCATACTATGGGGCTACAGAGGGGGGTAACAACCTGACCGCGTACCGTGTTCGGATGCTCTCTCTGTTTCAGGTGCTTGAGCCAGCTGTCAACGTGTCGGCACAACGACTGTCGGATCAGGTGCGAGTCATCCAGCGTAATGGTATGTTGGATGACACCGTACTTGATCGCTTGCGGACTGAAATGCAGAGTAGCCATGTCATTGCCACGCCGCCGCAGACTGTGGTTCCACCACAGTCTACCATAATACCAACCCACGATAACAACGTGAGTAATGACATGGTTACTAATGTAAGTACCCAGTGCAATGAGGAAATGAGGTGTGCTTTGGAGGGTGCGATTCGAGAATATCGGTTCATGCAACCCGATCTTAGACCACGCGTACCTCGTTTGCCCATGCATAACAAAAATAGGGTGCTGGTGGCAGTTCTGGATTCGCAGTTGTCAAACTATTTTGATAACTGCGAAGACCTCACCGATGCTCACTCAGTCCTGTATTGTGCGGCTGTAGCGGCATGTCGTGTAGCTCATGTCAAATTTTCTGATGACAGAGCTACACGACCTAAACCAGCCGTACCGTCATGGCAGTACAGGATTGAACGACGTATTGGTGAGGCCAGAGCACTCATCGGCAAACTGATCTGCTTCAGGGAGGGCAATACTCGCCCTAGAGTGATGCGTTTTGTGAGGCGGGCGTTCTCGGGGACTGATATCAGTGCTCGAGACTACATGTCCCGTGTCACAGAGCGCATCGACTTCCTGAAGCAGAAAGTTTATGCATGGGCAAACCGTATTCGTAGGTATTAGCGGCGGGTGGACCGATACACTCAGAATCGCACATTCCAAAGAGATGAAAGGTGGGTTTATAGGGCTTGGGACCGACCGGACCAAGGTGTGGCTGACACGCGCCTGCCGGATGATGATGCCATGTGTTCATTCTGGCGCAGCATCTGGTCGGTGCCTGTTAGCCATACCGAGGGTGAATGGACTCGGGAGGTCGAGCGAGCATGCGATCTAGTACCAGAAATGGGGGCAATCACTATCAGCCCCCAAGACGTAGTTCGTGCAGTCCGTCCGTTGCCTAACTGGAAATCTCCAGGGCCGGATGGGCTGCACAACTTCTGGATTAAATGTTTTACAAGGTCGCACGCTCGCCTGGCGATCCTGTTCCAGTCAGCCTTAGAGTCAGGGTCGCTGCCAGAGTTCCTGACAACAGGGATAACCCACCTGCTCCATAAATCGGGTAGTACTGCGGAGCCCAAAAATTATAGACCGATTACCTGTCTTCCGACAGTCTATAAAGTTCTTACATCCATTTTGAGAGCTAAAATTAACAAACACATTGATGACAATTCTGTAATGTCCGCTTCTCAAAATGGATGTAGGAACGGGTCCCGCGGTACTAAGGAGCTACTCCTCATTGATATGGCCATTAGTCAACAGGTTCGCCGTTCCCGAAAGGATCTGTCGACATGTTGGATAGACTATAAGAAGGCCTATGACTCGGTGCCACATACATGGCTCATGAGGGTGCTAGAGCTGTATAAAATTGATGCAACTCTGCGCACCTTCCTGATGTCATGTATGGGGCAATGGAGGACGGTCCTTCGCTATCCAGGATGTCGGCAAATCCAGAGGAATAGCGAGCCGATAAGGATAGAGCGAGGTATATTTCAGGGCGATAGTTTGAGTCCGCTTTGGTTCTGCTTAGCCTTGAATCCTCTTAGCACGCTGCTGGAGGATTCAGGTCTAGGCTATCGGTTGAGGAGAGGTGGTCAAGTTATATCTCACCTCCTTTACATGGATGACCTGAAACTCTTTGCCCCCAACGATTTGCAACTGATGAAGCTACTGAAAGTAACTGAAACTTTCAGTAGCGCCATCAGGATGGAATTTGGTGTGGACAAATGTGCGGTCATGCATGTAAAGCGAGGGGAGATTGTGGAATCTGTGGGAACCCAGCTCTCGGATTCCATAAATCTTAGATCCCTCTCAGCAACTGAAACCTATAAGTATTTGGGTATGTCGGAAGCGCTGGGCATCAATGTTGCTGACATGAAGCAATCGTTGAAGGAGCGCTTCTTTGGCCGTCTGAAAAAAGTATTTAATAGTCTTTTATCAGGCGGCAATAAGGTGCGTGCCTTCAACGGTTGGGTCATGCCGGTTTTGATGTATTCTTTCGGCATACTCAAATGGACTCAGACAGAACTAGACGCCCTGGATAGGAGGGTCCGTACATTGTTGACGGCATATCGAATGCATCACCCGCGTTCTTCTGTTATGAGACTGTATATCCCGCGGAGGTGTGGGGGTCGAGGCTTTTTAAACGCTAAGACTCTCCACAATCGCGAGATATGCAGTCTCAGGGAATATTTCCTTGAAACCGACGTGGGGATGCATCGAGATGTGGTCGCGGTGGACAAGGGGCTCACCCCGCTCTCCTTGACTAAAGAGAACTGGCGCAAACCTGTAGTGCTTGACACTAACGACCGCATGGAGGTATGGCAGAGTAAGGAGCTTCACGGACGCTTTTTCCGGGCCCTGCATGGGCCCGATGTAGACCTATCAGCGTCCGTAGCCTGGCTACGTTCCGGGGACCTCTTCGGAGAAACCGAAGGTTTTGTCTGTGCAATTATGGATGAAGTTATGATGACGAATAACTACCGGAGATTTATTGTGAAGGACGGTACGGTTGACATATGTCGGGCATGCCACCGTCCAGGCGAATCAATCCGTCACATTATCTCCGGGTGTTCTCGCCTGGCTAACGGAGAGTACTTGCATAGACACAACCTTGTAGCCAGGATTATCCATCAGCAACTTGCTCTAAAATACAACCTTGTGGAATCGGAAGTACCGTACTATAAGTATGTGCCCGACCCAGTTCTCGAAAATGGCAGTATCACATTGTACTGGGATCGATCCATCATCACTGACAGGACTATTGTAGCCAATAAACCTGATATAGTGGTGGTGGATCGGTCAGAGCGGCGCGCAATGATTGTAGACATAACGGTCCCGCATGATGAGAACCTCGTGAAAGCCGAGAAAGATAAGCAAATCAAGTATCTTGACTTGGCTCGCGAGGTTGTCGACATGTGGGATGTGGACTCAGCGATCATTGTGCCGATAGTTGTATCAGCCCATGGCTTAATTGCCAAGAGCCTCGACCAATACCTGAGGAGGCTCTCGTTAGGCAGCTGGATCAAGGGTTTGATTCAGAAAGCGGTGCTCCTGGACACGGCTCGTATTGTTAGGAGGTTTCTCTCTCTGGAGCCCTGACCGCCGGTAGCTTGGACCCTGTTCCCGATACCGGTGGGCTACAATTTTTTATATTTTTAAATGTTTTTTTATATTGTTTTTAGTTTATGAAATATTTAAAAATGTAGAAGATTTGTATAAAAATAAATAAAGGAAATAATAATAATAAAGCTTTATTTGTTCTCACAGTATAAAACCTTAAGATTAGATAGTTACAAAAATAACAGTGATCGTGGTTTTATAGTCACAGTACGGATCGCAACTGGCATCTTAGCTAGATTACAGAGTAACCTGTGTTAAAGATACCAGTCCCTTTTCCCTATAAAATTTTAAGACAATTTCACACGAGATTCAAAGTATTTTATGTTTTTAATGCTGTTAACCGTTGGGTGGGACCCAGGATAGCTCATAAGTTGCATCTATATTTTTTCGTTCATAAACTTTGACAATGACAAAAGAATACGCGGTCACATGAGCGAAGCCGCGGGCACAGCTAGTTGTAAATAAGTTAATTTCAAGACCGCGCTATCGCATTAGGGATACCTACACCTGTAATAATGGTATAAGGGAATTTTAATAAATAAATAAATAAGTTATTTTCTATTTGCTTGGTACATGTTTGAAAGAAATAAGTCTCCGTTATGAGGTCATTCGTCAAGATTTAGTGTTTAATTAATTTAGTAGGTACAAGTAATTGATGGCGATAGTTGATGAAGTTGTCGCGCGCTATATTGTAGCTGTCTGTCACAGACGTCACTTTGAAGAAATTATTTTGGAGATTGAACATTAGTTGAGCGAGTTTTCAGAAAGTAGGCAAATAAATTTAGTGGAAACTTGTAAGGTATGAAACGGTCGTAGCGTGACGTTATAGTGACTGTCGATTATATTAATGCAAAACTCAAGTGGCACTCGACACAAATAATCACATTATTTCAACAATATCTACTTATTAGATATCAGCGCCTCAACTTACCACCAACCCGCGCTGGGCCCGCGTGGTGGATTATAGCCCATTCCCTCTCATAGAGAGGAGGCCTGCGTTCCAGCAGTGGAAACATTAATAGGCTAATTATGCTTATGCTATATGCCTCAACTTAGCATAGTACCAAAGTTCAGCCAGCCCGTCGCGGCTGCGGTGCGGCTCGATGCGGTGGCGGTACAAACTTGTCGCTCAAGTGCACGGCTGCGGCCGCACGCTGCCGCCTCTGCTTACCTACTTATTAACAGCAGATTATTTGCTCAGTAATCGGAGAGACAGTTATAATGCTTCGAGAGGTGGGATGCCTAATACTGTTGCAACAGCCCATGTAACCATTTTTGCGAACATAACGTAACAGTTTCGACACTTAGCGTCGACACTGATTTAATCTCGAAACATTATCTCGTCGACGGTCAGTGTTTATCACTACGCTGCAACTAAAAATGGGGAAGAGTCGACACAGTAACATTTGGTTTCTAATTTACGTCGCCGTGTCATAACATTGGTACCATATATTTTAACCAGAATTCGCACAAATCATTCATTCGTTCGCTCAGTTTCGTTGGCTCTTGCGTGAGTGACATCGTTAAAATAATAAAAATACAAAAAACCCCATCGTGTCTCCCAAAGCAACTAAACAAAGATTTAGTTCTCAAATCTTAATGGGAAAAGAAATTTACTGTGTAATTTCGTTAAATAGTTTGATATTTACCAACGCGCCACCCCAATATCATAATTTAATCATTCTGGAGAAAGGTAAATTAGGTTTTTATAAAAAAAAAACAATAAATAAAAAATTAGACATCGAGTGCTCAAAAGCTTCTATTTAAAAATTTGAATACTAATAACAATTTTTTTTAGCAACAATTAACCATGAAATTGATAAATAATGAAAAAATACATTTCTGACAAGATGTTGTTGAGTGAAAATATGCTCGTCACAACTAGTCACAAAGTTACGATAATGTGTCGACACGTGTCGACATGTTACGCTAAGTTTATTTGCCTTAACAATTACATTTCTCACAAAACAATTAATTTAGCATTTCAATAAACCTTACATTTGAGATTTCATAAACATTACATCTCATTTCATGTACTTTTCTTCAAACAGTTGTACAGACATACATTTCATAGTACAGTAGTACACTACAATTAACATTTAAATTTAATTATTTAGTTTTACAAAATATTCTATTGGTAGGTAAACACATTTTTTTTTTTTTTGTTAACGCCTCGTTTGGGTATAAAATCAAATCAAATCAAATCAATTTATTTGTGAAACATAGGATAGATGATAGATGGATCTTAAGAACTAAATAGTGCGCTATGCTTTGTCAATTTTGACATACAAATATTTATAAAGGAAACATACATACATGCGTAGTCAATTATCAATTATTAAAGAAAAAAAATATTAACATAATGAATTAAATAGTTAGTTCACACTTATAGGCCTCCTCCAACTTTTTCCATGAGTTTCTTTCCTTCGCTTGCTTTATCCAGTCCTTTCCGGCAATTTGTTTTATTTCATCTGCCCAACGTTCTCTCGGGCGGCCTCTGGCCCTCTTGCCGCTTGGGCCTTGCCATTGAGTAACCAATTGTGTCCATCTTCCATCTGTCATTCTCGCTACGTGTCCAGCCCACTTCCACTTTAGGCGTTTCGTATGTTGAAGAGCATCTATTATATTAGTTTTCTTGCGTATGTTTTTTGATTTTTGCTTATCTTTCAGTCTTATATGCAGAATGCTTCTTTCCATCGCGAGTTGGGTTTTTTGTATTTTGTCTCGTTTATAGCATAATCAGCCTATAATGTTCCCACTACTGAGACACAGGCCTCCTCTCCATGAGAGGGAATGGGCTATAATCCACCACGCGGGCCCAGCGCGGATTGGTAGATGTCACATGTCTTCGAATTTTAGGTTCTAGGACATGCCGGTTTCCTCACGATGTTTTCTTTCACCGTTTTGAGAGCAGTGGTGATGAAATAAATTACGCAAAGTAATGCGCCTGGCTGGGTTCGAACCCACGACTTACTGTTCGTAAGTCGGGGCGGCCACTATTGGGCCACCGCTGCTCTGTCTCGTGTATAATTTTTGTAAATCCAGGTTTGAGACCCGTAAGATAGGCAGGGTAGCAGACACGAGTCCATGACTTTCTTTTTTAATTTTAAGGGTAATTTTGACTATAGTATTTCTTTTAAACTCCAGAACTTATTCCATGTCGAGTTGATTCTCCTATCAATCTCATCTTTGTTTCTCGAATTACTGAAAGAAATGAGTTTTCCTAAATATATGTAGCTGTCCACATACTCTAGTCTATGTGTTTCATTAATTAGTATAGGGTTTTGAACAGCGTTAGTCATTACTTTTGTTACAAAATTACTGGATAAATAAAATGGTTTCTCATATCTTTTTGGTTACAGTTGAAGTGGCCGGGCGTGTGTGATGGTGAACGCTAACTGGACCACTTACTGTGCGAGCACTAGCAAGTTGGTAAGCAGGTAGGTAGGTACTTGTCGGGGTGCAGATGACCGATAGTAAAAGGCGAATAAGCTTGATAATATGAACTTATAATTTAGGCAAAATAACAATTGTATAAGCGGGCGAACAAAGCAGAAATGAGTATCAGTCCCATCAAGACACCAACATTTATACTCCTCAAGTAAACAAACTTCGTCAACGTCGTCGTGAACGGCCTCCGTGTGTGCGTCGACAACCGAGACAAAGGAATCGCGGGCGCCGGTCGTCCGAGTGTGCGCCTCGCTACGCACACCTAGTTGAGATCCTTACCACAGAGGCGGGGCTTAAAGGTGGCGTGATTTTTGGTGCTGCGTTCTAGTGTGCGAGTTGACTTGCCTACTCGCCACACAGTGTTTCCCAAAGTTTTCTTTTTTCTTTTCTTTTATAAAGCACCTTGCAGGAGTATCACAAATAAAGCAACGAATTATAAAATAAATAATTTGCCTATGAATCAGTAATCCATCTGTGAATAATTTTAATAGCTCGTTTACAAATGGACGCAAAAACATTTTCAAAGGCAGTTTTGTATTTCCAATTGCTACAACTGCTACAACTAATGGAATCTATACGGTATTGCACAAACAAGTAAGTTTGTTCGATACTTTCTTAAATAGATGGCGCCAACGTCACCGTAAGACGTTATTAATGGAACGAAGATTTCGAGAGCTGTGAGCAGGGTGCGATGGTCTAATTGGTTAAGATGTCCGGTGTACTGAATCGGAAGGTCGCAGATTAAAACCCTGCTCGCACTCGAATTTTTCTTTCCATAACAAAACTGCTGCAGTTCCCAACGCAGGGTTTGCGTATAAAATATTAAAATTAATTTGCACACAATTGGCCAAAATACGTTTTTCGTACTTTTGGCTAAAGATAAACCATCTATTTTAAATTTCAAATATATACATAAGTCGGTAATTCTGGCATACTTTGAGATAAAACATCTTTTAAGCAATTTTTGAATCCATGGTACCAATATTTACCATTCCCCATTGGCAATATACTGTTAGATCTGGGTGTTTTTAAAAGACTTCTACTATCTTTTGGTAAACAGCTATTGAAATCTGTGTTTATCATCCAAACACAGATTAACTCTTAGTAAACTAATCAATTCGTTCAAATCATTATGAGGAATTTTGTACTTTAATGCCCATTGTTGAATTTGGTCTCTTACGTTTAAAGCTTGTGTTTCATTGTCAGAATCTGATGATTCATTGACAAGTGTATCTGCGTCACATCGTTCGGCTTCTGCGGCGTATTTGGAAGTACGTGGTACTTTATTGGTATCACATAAGTTAGAAGGGACCGCAACAGAGTCGAAAGTTGAAATTTTGGCCTATACCTACTACTAAGCTCGTCGGTACCAAATTCCGCACTGTATTCCTGTAAATGGCCTAGAAAACAATTAGTTTTAAGTTCAATAAAATGGGTATCTGTCAATTCGCCCTATCAACAATGGAACATCAAACAATTATTATAATAAAAAAAACTTAGGTACATGTACAGTAGACGCTCAAAAGTGCACTACCATGGTAAAGATTATATTGCTATGAACTGTGCGAGCGCGATACAGCAGGGTGTGTGCGTGTGCGTGTATGAGTGATGTCTCAACATTCCACACATGACACACACTAATGAACTGTCGTCACACTACGCGAAATAGCATTATATTTCTGTTGCATTTAGAATACACATCATAGTGATGACCTGTTCTTACCATTGCATTGTTAAAATTCGCGTAGTATTAACATGGGTTGGTAGCTGTTTGGGCTGAGCATGGGTTCACGATCAATGAAGTCTAAGTTCGAATCCATGTTATTACAATGTGTGGCCGTTTTTTGTTTCTTTGAAACCTTAATAATATTTGTATTTTAAGCAGAAAGTCGTTAGGTATTTATGTTTATTTATAATGTAGTCATGCTTATTATTTATTTTTATAAGAAGTTAAATATTAGATAGTTATTATTATTTAACCTCATTAATTGATTTTTATTTTATGTTTTCGGTGTTGAAAGGTGGAAATAAAAAAATCATGCTGAATGATAACAAAGATGTTTATTCGTTTTATTTATTTATAAAATTAACAAACTTTTATGAGAATTGTGACGTCACATTCCTATCTAGGCAAAAAAAAGTTCTCTTATCACCGTTCATAAGATTTTTTGTTGTATACCCACTTAGTCAATTCATAATAAGAATAACATAACACGGAAAGGATATTCTAATAACACAAAAATAATTTTTGATACCCGCTTATTATAGGTATCAGTATTCAGCAGAGTTCATTGAATACTAATATATGAGTTAGACTTTATGAACGTGTTTTATATGTAACGTCACATTGAATGTATTGAGGTTATAGCTTAAGTGTTCATTTTCTTGACGAAAAGAATATTGAAACTAAACCCCAATTTAAGATCATTAAATTTAAAATTTATTTCTTAATTTTTTATTTACGGTTATGTTAATATTACTAAATATTTAGTTACCCGGTCTACTTATTAAATTAAGTATTATTATTTTTTCGCCATAAATTAAGTCTTCCTTTTGGCAAGACTTGAAAGTCTTCTCGTCAGAAAATACAGTCACCTCCCAGTTAAAATGTAAATAATCTCGAGCAAAACGTAGTCTTTCCTCCCTGTGTTTTTGTGTCAAAAATGGTTTTTAGCTGGCTTCCGATGATGTATACCTTCAGCATGGACTGCATGGCGAACAGTCTGTAATGTAGTATCCAATTGCTCTGCAAACATTGAAAGAAACCATTTGTTTCATATTCTTTCACCATAAAACGTCGCTGAGTCGGGTTAATAAGCGGCGGCCTTTCACTTCTTAGACGACTCTTCAGACTACCTTCTTCCTCAAACCTCTTTACCCAACGGCTAACAGAATTTCTAAATAAAAAACAAAATATGATTACACACTTGCAACTAGCAATTTATTTAATAATAAGAAAATCACACACCACAACTATCATCATCATAATAATTATAATTTTTAAAAATAACTCACACATTTTAAGCCAGTTTCAGTTGAAATTTGAGAAATATTAAGCCCATTTTTACGCAAAGTGACAATATTTGCCCTGTCATCAATACTAATATTAGCTTGCATCTTGAATAAAGACAATCAAATAATACGCTAATCGTAATAATAACACAAACGCTCGTGACAAGGTTCACCAACTGACAACGTCATAACTAACTACTTTGTTCAATCCAGAAGTTTATTTTGTTTCACATTCACCCTCATCTTTTTTGTTAATAATAAGTTCCAACTAATATTTAGAAAAACATATCTCATCGGGTCTAACGTATCATTTATAATTAAAACACAAAAAGTGTAATGTCACTTGGGTTCGAACGCAGGCTACACCGTGCGAGACATTTTATCTATAGCGTTAACCGCTAAGCCAGATAGACACATAATTGTTAGTTTTAAATTAAATATCACTAACTTAATACTCCGTCGCGACATGACAGGCTTGTCACTAAGGCAAATGATCATTATATCGCACTCTTTCTGACTAGATAATTATGAAAGAGTGCGATATATGAGATTGTGTATGTGTGCAAAATGTTTGTTATGGAAAAAGGTCGTAAGTGCGACTTGTTTTGATGCGATCGTTTTGTGAAACTGCTACTGCACTTATGGTCTCTACTGTACTTAAGTTATTTTGGGATGTTAATTCTATAACTATTATGTAAAAAGTTTATATTCCATCGGAATTTACTAGTGCTTTTTGGGTTGTTTACTCATTTTAATTAAATGGTAGAAAACGACAGCAAAAATAAGCTAGACAGTTTGAGAATGACTGGCTCTGTTGATGTTTTTATACGTGCAAGTTACTGTTAAAGTATTCTGGAACATCGACTACACATGTTACTACCCAGTTACAACACATTGTGAAAACATTGCACACTAGTTACAAACCAAACGCAAAGTTTGTAAAATGTGTGGTTATAAATTAAGCTGTAACATATCGAAACAGCGACGACATAAAGTTACTGAATCTAGTTTCCATCACATTTTTACTGAACCGTTACAACACATAAAAGTTAATCCCTACACAGTCGCAATTTGTCGTACCAGTTACGAAACTGATGCGACTTGTTACACCTTTAATACATCTGCGACCAAAAATGGCTATATGGGAGTGAACTACTACCCGAACACCCTTGCTTGATAGTAAACGGTAAACGTGATATTTTTAGGCAGGCCAGCTCCCTCAGACAGCCTCAGATTATCTTATGTGTATTATCTTGTTTTTCAAACATTAAATAAAAGTGGCTCTAAGATTTGTTTGGTTCTCGAGGTGGTATTGCACAAGTCCGAAGCCATGTGTTTTCATGGACCTCGGAATGCTCCACCGTCGGGATCCCTACTGACGGCAAAAGGGGTTTCTATCGGCGTCGGGTCGACTTTGAAGTACCTAGGACTCGTCCTCGACAGCCGGTGGAACTTCGTGGAGCACTTCCGACGTTTGGCTCCCAAACTGGAAAGGACAGGGGCTGCCTTCAAGCGGCTCTTGCCCAACCTGAGGGGCCCAAACGCCTCCTGCCGGAGGATTTACGCGGGGGTCGTGCGGTCCATGGCCCTTTACGGGGCTCCGGTGTGGGCGCGTTCTTTGAGTCGGCGAGCCGCCCACTACCTGAACGCGCCCCAAAAAGTGATAGCCATAAGGCTAATCCGGGGGTACCGCACGATGTCCGGTGTGGCGGCTAGCCTCCTAGCCGGATTGCCGCCATGGGATCTGGAGGCGATAGTCCTCGCGCGCCTGCACGAATGGCGCGCGTAGGCACTACGTCTGGGGAAAACTCCGCTGCCGCGGCAAATTGTCGCTCAGCGGACAGACCTCCGGCGTGATCTCATGGCGACATGGAGAGAGCGACTGTCGCAACCCCGTGCAGGGCACGCCACTATATTGGCGATAAGTCCTCTCTTTGAGGAGTGGCTAGAGAGGCGCCACGGCGCCCTCACCTACCGCCTGACGCAGGTCCTCACCGGACACGGTTGTTTCGGGAGGTTCCTACACCAAATCGGGCGGGAGGAAACGCCCGGGTGTTCCCCCTGCGAGGATCGTCTGGAGGACACGGTGGAGGTCTGACCCGCTTGGGCGGAACACCGGCGTGTCCTGGTAGAGGCGATTGGCGGCGGCGTTCTCTCGCGTCCGGCCCTGGTCCAAGCCATGGTCCGGAGCGAGAGGGAATGGGAAGCCGTCACCTCCTTCTGCGAAGCAGTCATGCTAGTGAAGGAGGTGACGAGACGTGAGAGGGAAAGAACCTCACGTCCCAGCCGCGGGCCTGTGGGCGGCGAGTTATGGGCTAGCTCGCCGTCCGGCCGTCTTATGAGGACAGGCCGTGTCGACGGCGCGTTCGTGTTCCACGTGCGCCTCAAAGAGATATCAGCAAATAAGTAGGGGTCCGCATGGGCCGATACCTGCCAGGGCTGAGAGGACTGTTCGAAATAGATGCCGTGGCCCTGGAACACAAAGGGCAAAGAAGGAACATGGATGGGTTTTAGTCAGTACAAGTCTGACACTCCCTTCCGCTCCGCCCAGAGTGGAAAAAAAAAGATCTCTATTGTATTTGACTTCTTAATGCATTTGTTTTAAATGGCTTCATCAGAATAATTGTTCGTGTTGTAATTATATTATTTTTGCTTTCCGAAATGGATAATTGCTGACCAAATCTTGTTTCCCTGAAATAGTAACATTAATACCGAAAATTACAGTACCCAAAATATATTTGTCAAACTAAGATTACAGTCGTTTCCCTTACTTAAAGTTTTCCTATAATCATAGGAAACAGTTTTTCAGGGTATGGAAACTAATGACACCACCAACAGTGATGATTGGTTATCCGGTACGAGTAGAGAGAGGTAGGGTAGAGAGATTTGCTGGGTTTAGCAATCAGGCTGAAGTACGTGGAACCACCTCCTGAAGCCAGGAATATCCCTATTGGTGAGAAGAGAAAGAGAGGGCAGCTAGCTAAATCTAAAAAAGCTCTGTTGATTTAATTTATTAACTTTTGTTAGTTTTTTCTAAATTTTCTGTGATTGACTGAATAAAACTTTTGTGTTCCTTAAAGTGCCATTGGATAAATCTTAGGTACAGGTTCCGTATGGTGTCGGACGTAAAAGAATAGCACCATCCCATATCTTCCCGTGGGTGTCGTAAGAGGCGACTAAAGGACTTACCAGAGAATGGGCAGCAGCATTCTCTGTGTTTTTAACAACCGTACTGCGATCGCCAACCCGCCTGCCAAGCGTGGCGATTATGGCAAAACCCCCCCAATGATGATCGCAACACAAAAATGGCCCCTAGTACCCGGCAGCCCGTCTACCCTCGACTATGGTAGCGGTCGAGGTCGCGGCGTGGCAAGGGGTGCTAAGAATCTCCGGATGGGATCAGGCTGCCTATACCGACGACTTGACCTGGCAACATATAACACGCGTACACTCCGGACCGACGAGAAGATAACGGAACTCGAAGAGGAATTGAGCAGGCTGCGATGGAGTATTGTGGGATTATCTGAAGTTCGAAGAGAGGGGGAGGACACGATAATCCTGAAATCCGGCAACCTGCTCTATTTCCGAGAGGGTGACCGGCAGTCCCAGGGTGGTGTTGGGTTGATCGTCCACAAGTCCCTCGTGAATAACGTGGTGAAGATCGAGAGTGTGCCGACCAGGTCAAACAAGAAGACTGAAGGTCATACAGGTCTACGCCCCGACCTCGGCTCACCCCGACGATGAAGTGGAGACCATGTATGAGGATATTTCCAAAGCCCTGCATGGTTTCAAAACTCACTTCACCGTTGTCATGGGGGACTTCAATGCGAAACTAGGCATACGAGACGGAGATGAGCTGCAGGTGGGGCAATTTGGGGTTGGACGTCGGAACCACCGGGGTCACCAACTGGCTAGTTTTATGGAGAAGGAGGGCCTCTATATGATGAACTCCTTCTTCAAAAAGCGTGAGCACAGGAAGTGGACCTGGCAGAGTCCCGATGGTGCAACTAAAAATGAGATTGACTTCATCATATCAACCAAGAAGCAAATGTTCAATGATGTCTCTGTGATCAATTCGGGGAAAACCGGGAGCGATCACCGCATGGTAAGAGGCACATTGAATATCAATATCAAGCTTGAAAGGTCTCGACTGATGAAGTCTACGCTCCGTCCAGCACAGATCCAGATCCAAAACCCCGAGAGCTTTCAGCTTGAACTCCAGAATCGTTTCGAGTGCCTAGGAAGCTCGGTGGACGATTACAACGATGGGTTCGTGGAAACTGTCCATACGACTGGGTTTAAGTTCTTCAAGACATGTCGTGCACACAAGAACAAAAAACTCTCTGATCATACTCTCGAGCTCATGAAGGAGCGACGTGAGATGATCCTGCTGTCTTCAGACGAGGCGTGGAAATACCGGCAGCTCAATAGGCGGATCTCTAAATCCATTTTTTTTTTTTCCGGATCGCAAATCATCAAATGACCACCACTCTGGGCGGAGAGGAGGGGAGTGTCAGACTTGTACTGACTAAAACCCATCTATGTTCCTTCTTTGCCCTTTGTGTTCCAGGGCCACGGTATCTCTTTCGAACAGTCCCGCAGCCCTGGCAGACATCGGCCCATGCGGACCTCTACTTGATTGCTGACATCTCTTTGAGGCGCGCGTGGAACACGAACGCGCCGTAAACACGGCCTGTCGTCATAAGACGGCCGGACGGCGAGCTAGCCCATA
This sequence comes from Noctua janthe, assembly GCA_910589295.1. NCBI lineage: Eukaryota > Metazoa > Arthropoda > Insecta > Lepidoptera > Noctuidae > Noctua > Noctua janthe. Next base: position 423,732 of record OU342567.1, read on the forward strand.
ACTCGCCGTCCACAGGCCCGCGCCTACGGTGGTCGGAAGCCACCACGTGACCCCCGACGCCCAGGGCGTCTCCCGCGGCGGTTGGGACGTGAGGTTCTTTCCCTCTCACGTCCTGCCGCCTCCTTCACTAGCATGACTGCTTCGCAGAAGGAGGTGACGGCTTGCAGACCTCCACGGTGTGCTCCACCGTGTCCTCCGGACGATCCTCGCAGTGGAAACACCCGGGCGTTTCCTCCCGCCCGATTCAGTGCAGGAACCTCCCGAAACAACCGTGTCCGGTGAGGACCTGCGTCAGACGGTAGGTGAGGGCGCCGTGGCGCCTCTCTAGCCACTCCTCAAAGAGAGGACTTATCGCCACTATGGTGGCGTGCCCTGCACGGGGTTGTGACAGTCGCTCTCTCCATGTCGCCATGAGATCACGCCGGAGGTCTGTCCGCTGAGCGGCAATTTGTCGCGGCAGCGGAGTTTCCCCCCGACATAGTGCTTCCGCGCGCCATTCGTGCAGGCGCGCGAGGACTATCGCCTCCAGATCCCATGGCGACAATCCGGCAAGGAGGCTAGCCGCCTCGCTGGAGATCGTGCGGATCTCTAAATCCTTGAAGAGCGACCTCCGCTGCTTTAATACCCAACGTATTAAAGACGCTATTGAGCGGAATAAAGGCTCCAAGGTATTTTCAAGAGATCTGGCTATTGGGCAGAGCCAGCTCACGAAACTGAAGACCGACGATGGCAGGATCGTATCCGCCAAACCGGAGCTGCTGAGGGAGATCGAGAGTTTTTATGGGCAGTTGTACACTTCAACCAGTAAACCCGTTGCAAATCTAGCTAACGACCCAAGAGCTAGACTGACCCGACACTATACCGAAGACATTCCGGATTTCAGCCTGTACGAGATTAGGATGGCTCTAAAACAGCTAAAAAACAACAAGGCACCGGGTGATGACGGAATTACGGCCGAACTCCTGAAGGCAGGTGGAAAACCGGTACTTAAGGCCCTTCAGAAGCTGTTTGATTCCGTCATACTCGAGGGGAAAACGCCGCAGGCATGGTGCAGGGGTGTGGTGGTACTCTTCTTCAAAAAGGGCGACAATGCCCGGCTGAAGAACTATAGGCCCATCTCACTTCTAAGCCATATCTACAAGTTGTTTTCAAGAGTCATCACGAATCGTCTCGCGCGCAGGTTTGATGATTTTCAGCCTCCCGAACAAGCCGGATTCCGAAAAGGCTTTAGCACCGTAGACCACATACATACGCTGTGGCAGGTTATACAGAAGACCGAAGAGGCGTTTGTGGACTACGAGAAAGCCTTCGATTCGATTGAGACTCGGGCTGTACTGCAGTCTCTCCAACGGTGCCAAATTGACTATCGGTACATCGAGGTGTTGAAGTGTTTGTACAAAAACGCCACCATGTCAGTCCGACTTCAGGACCAGACCTCGGAACCTATCCTTCTGCAGCGAGGTGTGTCACCGCTGCACTGGAGGATGTCTTCAGGGTTCTGGACTGGAGAGGGCTAGGCATCAACGTCAATGGCGAGTACATCTCTCACCTTCGGTTTGCCGACGATGTAGTGGTCATGGCTGAGACCATGGAGGACCTCAGTACTATGCTCGATGACCTCAGTACCATATCAACTGAGTTAATTAAGTGAGAAGACCAATTATACTTCCCTATTTGAATCGGATTTTGTTAACTATTTCAAAGGCTTTAACTTTTTCGCACGGAACCCTAATCCTTTTTCTAAAATAAAAACATAGTCTATCTGCCAGTAAATCATCCACAGCCTGAATTCACCCACTGCTGGGTACTGGCAGTAAAAATCTCGTTAAAATCGGTCCAGCCGTTTCGGAGATTAGGTACCTAGAAACGTTTAATTAAAAACGTATTAATTGTTCCGTGCAAAAAGATTAAAACCCATGAAAATTATTAACAACATCGGGTTCAAATAGGGAAGTAATATTTTTATAATAATTTCACGCGGATGAAAGTCGCGGGCAACAGCCAGTTGTTTAATAGAATTTAACGTAATCTGCCCCAGTCATAACTTTGGCATTTAATATTTCTGTTTTATATACGAAAGCGACTATGAAAGGTGGTAGTCTCGTGGCTGCGTCTCCACCGAACTGTGAGCCTTCTCGCCATCTCCAAGGATTAACATTCAGATTAGCTCCGAGAACAGACTTCACGAAGAGATCATTTTAATTTTTGCGCCAGAACTCTCGATCGTTTGGTGAAACGGTACAAAAGTTCTAGATAAACTTTGTCTTAAGGGAATCAACTTAAATACTTTGGATTAGCAGCCAACAATTATTGTGTGAAGTCTTAAACGTTGATTGAATGTGGGATATTATGTGAAGGTACCTTTCAGTTGTGCGTAGATCGATTTTGTGTTCGCTTGATAACAGGTTGTTCCGACGCTATTTATAATTTTTGTTTCATTCAAAGTTATGGCCTCATCTGCAAAACGTTGTTCGAAGGTTCGACTCCTAAAAGCAAATTTAATATTTTCGTAACACTGCCACACAGTCTCTGGTGTCCGGTCCCGCTACGGGACACCTAACTCATTCGTCGTTATGGAACCCGTTTTGCTGCGTGTTGTCAGCGTATTAGTCAATATGTCGGGGTACAGGGAGGTAGCGAAATAAATCCGTCACATTTGAGGGCGTCCCACGACGTCTGACTGATTATATCCCCGCTCGTCACTCACCGAGCGATCACAATTTGTAAACTGTTGGTGTACTAAGGGCGAAGCATCAGCACAGCGTAACAACGAGTTACATAACAGCGTAAAAAAAAAAAAAAAAAAAAAAAAATCTGTTATGGTTTGAGAGGAGAAAGTTCCCGGGCCCCCCCGCTAACGCAGAGTCTCCGGCCTGAGCTCGTGGAGGACGTGGTGAGCGCTCTGTTCCCTTCGCGAGGGGAGCATCCTCCCCCGCCTATGGCTCCGCCGCCGCGTGCGGTGCCGGAAGCGGACCACACCGATGACGATGACGACGTTCCGGAGGTGACTGGGGTAGACCTGAGAGTGGCGGTACGCAGGCTGAAAACCAGAAACACCGCCCCGGGACCCGATGGCTTGCCTGGCAAAGCCTGGGTCCTGGCCTCTGAGGCTCTCGGGCCCCGACTGGAAGGGCTCCTAAGCGCATGCTTGGAGAGAGGCCAGTTTCCGCTTCGTTGGAAGACGGGGAAGCTGGTCCTCATCCGGAAACCAGGGCGCCCTGCGGACTCTCCGTCCGCATACCGGCCCATCGTGCTGCTCGACGAGGTGGGCAAGCTCTTTGAAAGAGTCATTGCCAACCGCCTCGCCGGGCACCTTGCGGGGATGGGGCCGGATCTTGCGGAACACCAGTTTGGTTTCCGCAAGGGGCGCTCGACGGTGGACGCCATCATGCGCGTGAGAGCCCTCACGACGGGGGACGCGGTGTCCCGGGGCGGGGTCGTCTTGGCGGTGTCTCTTGACATCGCCAACGCCTTCAACTCCATGCCCTGGAGCTGTATTAGGGAGGCACTCCGGTATCACCGGGTGCCGACCTACCTTCGTCGTGTGGTCGGGGACTACCTGACGGATAGAGCCGTCATCTACCCTGGTCGAAGCGGAGAATGGAACCGGCGAAAGATGTCGTGCGGTGTTCCACAGGGATCGGTTCTGGGGCCGGCCTTGTGGAACATCGGTTACGACTGGGTGCTGCGCGCCGACCTCCCTACCGGCGTCAGCGTAGTTTGCTACGCTGACGACACGCTGGTACTGGCACAAGGGAGGTCGCACGAGGCGGCGGCCGAAAACATGACACGCGGGGTTGCGATAGTCGTGGAGAGGATCCGGCAATTGGGTCTCGAGGTGGCACTGCACAAGTCCGAGGCCATGTGTTTTCATGGGCCTCGGAATGCGCCACCGTCGGGATCCCTACTGACGGCAGGAGGGGTTTCCATCGGCGTCGGGTCGACGTTGAAGTACCTAGGACTCGTCCTCGACAGCCGGTGGAACTTCGTGAAGCACTTCCGACGTTTGGCTCCCAAACTGGAACGGACAGGGGCTGCCTTCAAGCGGCTCTTGCCCAACCTGAGGGGTCCAAACGCCTCCTGCCGGAGGCTATACGCGGGGGTCGTGCGGTCCATGGCCCTTTACGGGGCCCCGGTGTGGGCGCGTTCTTTGAGGCGGCAAGCCGCCCACTACCTGAACGCGCTCCAAAAGGTAATAGCCATAAGGCTAATCCGGGGGTACCGCACGATCTCCGGCGAAGCGGCTAGCCTCCTTGCCGGATTGCCGCCATGGGATCTGGAGGCGATAGTCCTCGCACGCCTGCACGAATGGCGCGCGGAGGCACTACGTCGGGAGGAAACTCCGCTGCCGCGGCAAATTGCCGCTCAGCGGACAGACCTCCGGAGTGATCTCATGGCGACATGGAGAGAGCGACTGTCGCAACCCCGTGCAGGGCACGCCACCATAGTGGCGATAAGTCCCCTCTTTGAGGAGTGGCTAGAGAGGCGCCACGGCGCCCTCACCTACCGCCTGACGCAGGTCCTCACCGGACACGGTTGTTTCGGGAGGTTCCTGCACCGAATCGGGCGGGAGGAAACGCCCGGGTGTTTCCACTGCGAGGATCGTCCGGAGGACACGGTGGAGCACACCGTGGAGGTCTGCCCCGCTTGGGCGGAGCACCGCCGTGTCCTTGTAGCGGCGATTGGCGGCGGCGATCTCTCGCGTCCGGCCCTGGTTCAAGCCATGGTCCGGAGCGAGAGGGAATGGGAAGCCGTCACCACCTTCTGTGAAGCAGTCATGCTAGTGAAGGAGGTGGCGGGACGTGAGAGGGAAAGAACCTCACGTCCCAGCCGCCGCGGGAGACGCCCTGGGCGTCGGGGGTCACGTGGTGGCTCCCGGCCACCGTAGGCGCGGGCCTGTGGACGGCAAGTTATGGGCTAGCTCGCCGTCCGGCCGTCTTATGACGACAGGCCGTGTCGACGGCGCGTTCGTGTTCCACGTGCGCCTCAAAGAGATGTCAGCAAATAAGTAGGGGTCCGCAAGGGCCGATGTCTACCAGGGCTGCGGGACTGTTCGAAAGAGATACCGTGGCCCTGGAACACAAAGGGCAAAGAAGGAACATGGATGGGTTTTAGTCAGTACAAGTCTGACACTCCCTTCCGCTCCGCCCAGAGTGGGGGGGGGTCATTTGATGATTTCCCATCCGGAAAAAAAAAAAAAAAAAGAAAAAAAGAGGAGAAAGTTGGTAAACGTAGTTACACAGCAGTTGCAGCAAACCCGAACTGTACAGTTTGGTATGATATTGTACGGTGTGAATACCTTGAATTTGCCCTGAGACAATATCCGTTATATCAGGGCAAATTGAAATGGAATTTTGATATCTTCGTTCAATTTCAAGTTGATATTCGGGATAGCTAGGTACCTATATTATAAGTTGTTGCTCATTTAAGAGAGATTGAGGTAGACTTAATATGACGTGTCGACGGCGCGTTCGTGTTTCAAGGAACCCCAACCTACCAATATTAGCTTTGTCAGACAATAAGTATTTACTAGATTAATATTTCCCAATTTCCCGACTGCGCGATCAGCATTTATAATTATCTAGAACATGCGTCAATCTGATCACGCTGTGCATGTACTACGTTAGCAATTAAGTTAGTATATAAGATCAATATTTTGTTAGATTTAATTAATTACTGTTTCGCTGTAACTCTGTCGGAATAAAGTTATTTTTAAATTCTTCCGTTGTCGCTTACTTAATTGGCGCAGCCGGTAGGATCTCTGTAGTCAGTTTGCCGTGTATACAATTCTACGTGGAGTAGCCGACGTCCGTGTCTACGGTTTAGCAGAGATCGCCGAACAAATAAATTCATTAAGAAGCCACTTCGAGTTACGGAAGAGGACCAGCCACAGCAGTAATTCAGGGAGCATGGAGCTAGCTGCGGAATTGTGAGTAAATCTTTTTCACCTTCCTCTCAGCTCTTCCATCTATATCCCAACCTTGTAATAGTCTATGTGTTTGTGTATTATTAGGGATTGGACAACGCCGTAATAATATTTGCATAGATTTTAATTGTACTAATATTTTAGAGTAGTGATAGTTTAGTAGCACATTAGTGTGATTTTTTTTCTCCGCGTTGGTTTCTTTCATAACTTTTCACAATGGAAAACGTAACCCGTGTCCCACAGGAATTGGTTAACATCATACCAATATTCAGCGGCGACACTAGAATGTTGCCTTTATTTATAAAAAAATGTGAATACATTTTGTCTACGTTCTTAGGAACCGCAGCCCAAAATGAATATTTATTTCATGTAGTAACAAGTAGGTTATCAGGCGAAGCAGCCAGTTTGGTAGGCGAAAGAGAAGCTATAGGTACGTGGGACGAGCTGAAGAAGTTGTTAAACCAACACTTCGGTGATCCACGCACAGAGGATTGTTTAGCAATGGAGTTAGAATCGTGTAGAATAAATAAGGGTGAAAGTTATTTAGATTTTTGCCATAGAATACAGCGGATGAGAAGTGTTTTATTTGCTAAAATATCAGAAACTATCATTGATGAATCTCTACGTAAGGCAAAGCAAATCATTTATAGTAACAGAGCAATGAATGCTTTCTTGTTTAATTTACCGCCATTTTTAGTTAGATTAGTTCGTTTGCGCGACGTCACAACGTTAGAGGATGCATTAAAAATAGTTTTAGAAGAACAAAACTTCCAGGCAGTCTATGAGTCGAAAACAAACGACAGACGTAATTTTAGCAGAAATAACAGACCCAATTTGCCAAATAACCAAAATGCAATTGAATCTAATAATCAAAAGAAAGATTCACATAGCATATCAAGTACACATGTACCGAATAGTGCTACAAACAGCACATTTACACCGAACAATTCGCATCAGCCCAGACATTATAAACAACATAATAATATTCAAAGAAATCAAGACAATTTTAATCGTACAAACAACAATAATGCGTCACCGCAGTCAAGTAGGTCATTTGTTCCGATTGCACAACCGAACCAACAGTTCGCGGCACATGCACCGAGCACGCCGTCTTTTGCAGCGCAAGCATCTACGTCGGGTGCGAATACTGATGTCACCATGCGTACTGCAAGTTCACGACGTGTTAATTACATAAATAATTCTAATAATAATGAACAGAGTTCAAGTTATTCGTACAATGAGTGCCAAGAATTTTCTCCTGAAGAACCCGGGGCGGGAAATTTTTGCATAACGGCCTCTACCCTAGAGAACGAATAAAAATAAATTGTAATAAACGCTTAAATTTACCACATATAGTTATACCAGAATTAAAGGCAGTTTTTATGATAGATACGGGGAGTGTTAGATCGTTTATAAGCCCGTATATAGCGAATAAATATTTTAAAAATTATTTACAGTATGAACCCTTCGAAGTTGTTAGCACTCACGCATCGAGTGTTCATAGTGAAACGGCTATTATTCCATTACCGGTTACCTTTGGAAGTCAAGAGTTCCATAAGTTTTATGTCTATAGTGTCGACGATAGGTATGATGGGTTAATAGTTAGCAATTTGCTGAAGCAATTACAGGCAAAGATTAATATGGAAAATCAGATACTACATTTAAAAAATACTGATATTCCTATCATATATTCACCGCCTATGAGAGAGATATATAACCTACCATCTCGTAGTGAACTTAGAGTAAGACTCCCAGTCAACGTACTGAACGGGGAAGCTGTGTTAGATTTTAAGCAATTTACGGAAGGGATTCGAATGCCCGCCGCATTAGTTACGTGTATTGAAGGCTATGCAACAACTGTTATTCAGAATTGTAGCCATGAAAATAGAAAATTAGTAGTTACGGGACCTTTTCAAGTGGAACCATACATACAGGACCCATCTGTTAGTGTTAATTTCATAGATAATAATATAGAAGTGGACAGCTTGCTAACAAAGAATTTAGACAAATTACAGTTAGATCATATGAATTCAGAAGAACGAACGGTTATTGAGGGACTTTGTAAAGAATACAAAGATATATTTTATTGTGAAAATATTCCGTTAACCTTCACAAATCAGGTTAAACATAGAATAAGAACAAAAAATGAAGACCCAATAAACATTAAGGCACATAGATTGCCACCTATTCAAACAAAAGAGATCAGTAGTCAAGTCGAGAAAATGTTAAGGGATAACATTATCCAGGAATCTCATTCTCCCTGGAGTGCTCCCGTACATTTAGTGCCGAAAAAATTAGACGCGTCAGGCCAACAAAAATGGAGGATGGTAGTCGACTATAGACGGCTCAATGAAATCACAATTGATGATAAATACCCTTTGCCCAACATTAACGATTTATTTGACATGCTAGGTAATAGTAGATACTTTACAACTCTCGACTTAGCTAGCGGGTACCATCAATTAGAGGTTCAGGAGAAAGATAGAGCTAAAACTGCGTTTAGCACACCTTCAGGTCATTATGAATTTAACAGAATGCCGTTTGGGTTAAAGACCGCACCCGCAACTTTTCAGCGAGCGATGGATAACGTCTTACGAGGCCTTCAAGGCTTACATTGCTTAATATATCTCGATGACGTCATTATTTTTTCTAAAAGCTTGCCTGAACATGTAGAAAAACTTAGAGCAGTTTTTGACCGCTTCCGTCAAACAAATTTAAAAGTTCAATTAGATAAGTCTCATTTTCTTAGAAAGGAAGTACTCTACCTAGGGCATACTATTACAAGTGAAGGTTTGAAACCAAATAATGATAAAATAGACGCTATTCTTAGGTATCCTATACCGGAAACGGTTACACAGATTAAAAGCTTTTTAGGACTAATCGGTTATTATAGGAAATTTATCAAAGATTTTGCCAAAATAACTAGACCATTAACAGCTTGTTTAAAGAAAGGTCGCAAAATTGTAATTAATGGGGAATATAAAGAATGTTTTGAGACATGTAAAAAGCTTTTAACAAATGCACCTTTGTTACAATTTCCTGACTTTAGTAAAACTTTTATTTTAACCACGGATGCATCCAATTTTGCGATCGGGGCTGTATTGTCACAAGGAACGATAGGCTCAGATAAGCCTGTAGCCTATGCTAGTAGAACCGTAAGCGACACAGAAGTAAAATATAGCACTATCGAGAAGGAACTTTTAGCCATAATATGGGCAGTTAAGCACTTTCGACCGTATTTGTATGGTAATAAGTTTACCATATTTACAGACCATAGACCATTAGCTTGGCTGTATTCATTGAAAGAGCCCAATAGTAAACTCACGCGATGGCGGTTAAGGTTAGAAGAGTACGATTTCGAAATAAAATATAAGAAAGGCCCTCAAAACACGAATGCAGATGCTTTATCTAGGATTAAGATTAATGCAATTGACGACGATTTAGATTCAATATTCGTAAATATAGGAGATAGGCAGGAACGTATACAAAAAATTATAGAAAACGAATTGCAAGACCCCGAAACTCCAATAGAAACGATAGAACTTTCGGATTCTGATGATGGGGTCACTGCCAACTCAGTTTCAAATAGAGAACACGAAGGCATTCCTAGTTTAAACGAAGCTGTCGATACTAAACCAAAACAGATTTTAATTCATTCATGGTTTAAAAATAAATTAGACGTAAAAGATATTTCAAATAATAAACAAAAAATTCTCGAAGTTCACTTACCGACAAATAACGATATATTAGTTAAAGACTTTTTGAAAGAGTATATTGATCCAAAACATAAGTACTTTATATACTTCGAACACACATCTTTTAGAAAAACTTTTTCAAACATGGTAATTAAATTATTTAAAAAGGATTCAGTTAAGTTAACCGAGTGTACAGAAAGAGTTATAAATTTGACAGGATCTGAAGAAGATCAAAAAGAAGTTATTTTAAAATACCACGACGGGAAAACATGTCATAGAGGTATTAAAGAAACTTTAACCAAACTTAAAAGACATTATTGGTGGGCAAACATGAAAGAGACAGTCACGGCAATCATAAATGCTTGCGAAACATGTAAACGCATGAAATATGATAGAAAGCCGATTAAACCCCACATTCAGTTAACACAAACCCAGGATGCCCCTTTTCAGGAAGCTTTTATAGATTTATTATATATTGAAGGGAAATATTATTTAACTATAGTGGATGCATTTAGTAAAATAGCACAAGCCATAGAGGTACCGAATAGGAGTACACCAGAGATAGTTAGGGCATTGATTAAATATTTCAGCATGTATGGTCTGCCTAGGAAAATTAGTTGCGATTCCGGTACAGAATTCAACAATACTTTGATTAAAGAAATGTTAAGCTTTTACAAAATTGAACTTCATATTGGGACGCCAAATAATCCCAGTTCAATGGCAATAGTAGAAAGGTTTCATTCTACCATTATTGAGATTTATCGTATAGCAAAATACGATAAAAGCGATTTAGATGCAGCATCAGTTATGACTTATGCCATCATGGCTTATAACAACACCATACATTCAGCAACAGATTTTACGCCTTTTGAACTAGTATTTGGTCACACTTATTCCGATAATGTATTTAACGTGGATAGAGAGAAGAACTTAACTCAGAAATTATTGTTAGATCATAGAAAACGCCTTAAAATACTCTATGAATTCATAACAGAAAAATTAGAATCCGATAAAATTAAAATAATTAATAAAAAAGGTGGCGAAACGACACCGGTACTCGAACCAGACGATAATATTTACATGAAAGACACTAGGACTAGAAAAGCTAAAGAAAAACCTCGATATGAAAAAGCGAAAGTAATAGGTGAAGTTGAAAGAAATATAGTCCCAGTAGAAGTAAAGAAAAGGAAAACTAGAGTAGCCTTAAAAAATGTAAAACGTCCTCCACAGATCGTGCCTGGTACTTCTGGTACTAGTGGTGCCAACACTCACGCTGGACCTCCAAAACCTCGGTCAGAATCCGGGGATAGCAGCGATAAAGCGGGGAGTAGCAGTGAAGAGGAATAGTTATTGGACAATATACAAAAGTGTAGATTTAGAATCATTACACTTACAAATAGATAATAATATTCGGGATTTTATTAACTTGAAAATTAAAATTAAGGAAAATAGTCTTAGTAACGAAACTATAGGAATAGAAAGCCAAATAGAATATCTTATTAAACTAACTAAGGATAGATTTTTTCAAATCTTACCTTTCCATTATAGAAATAAAAGAGCTTTGTTTAATCCATTAGGCTCACTTGTAAAAGCTATCACAGGAAATTTAGATGAAGACGATGCAATTAAATATGATAGAGAAATCCAAATGATACAGAACAAAGAGCATGTGGTCGAACGTAAAGTATCATCAATGCAAAAAGCTTTTGATAAATTAGTAAATGACTCTGAAATAATAAATTCAAATATTAAAAACTTGGGTTTACATACCAATGAAATGGAAAAATTAGTTGAACATGAGTTCAGGTTTAACAAACTTTTCCAAATATTAAATACTATGTATCAAATTTTAAATAACTTTCGGACCTGTTACGAAAACATACAAGAGATTGAAACGGCAATAGCCTTTAGCAAACTGAATACATTGCACCAATCCATTATAAATAGTACAGAACTATATAATACGTTAGAAGTCATTGCTAAACATGCTAGAACAATATACCCAGTAAGCAAACATAATTTAATAAAATTAGAGCGTAATATCATACTTAAATCATATATAAATAACAACAAGTTAGTTTTTGTTTTAGAAGTTCCCCTAACAAATAACGAAACATATAATTATTACAAGGTTATACCCATCCCTATATTCCATTCTCCAAATACCTTTACAATAATACCCAAATATCCTTACCTGATGGTGAATAGATTGAAATACATGCCCGTGGTAAGCCCATGTACTGAGATTGAAAATGGAAAATTTCTTTGCGCTGAAACTAATTTAGCCCAGTTTCCAACCGAGACCTGCATTGAACAAATAATGCTGATGAAGAACAACTACAAAAACTGCATACAGAACCATATTGAAATAGAAAAAACTAAGATACAGAAAATAACCGACAACCAATGGTTGGTTTACTCAGAGGAAAATCTCATCATCACCGAGAATTGCAATACAGAAATCCTGAAGTACACTATTCTTGGGACCTACATCGTGACACCTGGCCAACAATGCGAGACACAAATAGGCGAAGTCATCGTTGCCACCACCACAAACACTACAGTTTCCAGTTTCCAGCTGCCATTGATCCAGATGCCAGACCTACAACAGGACATTCAGAGAAGATCAAAGAAAGTGGATTTAAGAAATGTGGACTTCAGTGATGTGAAAGAAGTGTTACAAAGTGCAAAATTTAGTGAAATAGACGATACGACACAAACAGTGACAATAGAAATTAGTATATGGACCATCTTAGAGTATGTGGTTATTGTAATAGCAATAGTTATCTTTATAATGTATAAATTTCAGTTCATAAACTTTTGTCGAAATTCTCCGAAACCGTCTGCGACACCTTCGGATAATTCCTCTCTTAGGGAGGGAGGAGTTAAGGAACCCCAACCTACCAATATTAGCTTTGTCAGACAATAAGTATTTACTAGATTATTATTTCCCAATTTCCCGACTGCGCGATCAGCATTTATAATTATCTAGAACATGCGTCAATCTGATCACGCTGTGCATGTACTACGTTAGCAATTAAGTTAGTATATAAGATCAATATTTTGTTAGATTTAATTAATTACTGTTTCGTTGTAACTCTGTCGGAATAAAGTTACTTTTAAATACTTCCGTTGTCGCTTACTTAATTCGCGCCTCAAAGAGATGTCAGCACATAATGTAAGGGGTGCGCAAGAGCCTATGCCTGCTGGAGTTGCGGGACTGTTCCAAAGAGATACCGCGGCCTTGGAACACAAAGGGCTAAGAAGGAACATGTGTGGGTTTAAGGCAGTACAAGTCTGACACTGACTTCAAGTCCTTATTCGATGATTTCCAACCCGAAAAAAAGGTAGAATTATGATAGCTATAGTTGAGATAAGTAATTGTTGTGTTTACAGTCGCGAGTGAGAGGATCTAATAATCAGCACAAACTGTTTATTTATTAAACGAGTCTAAGACACTTTACAATGGTTTTGAATCAGTAATTCCACAGTTTATGATATATTTTGTGCAGAGTGCGGGTATGACAAATGGTACCAGAGAGAGGGAGAGAATGTGAGAAAGAGATGGATGGACGTGAATGTAAATTAGTATGGCAATACTAAACAGGCATGGAATTTTCCTTTGGCGTCGAAAAGTTTGATACAAATATAAGAATGTGGTTAGCTCCCAAACATATACAACAAGCTTGTTACTGGGGCTCTTTATACATATTTTTTCACAAAATATGAGACCATAGAACTTCACACAGTACTACACAAAAAGGCAGCGTTTGAGAAATAACTCATACTTTTATGATTCGTTTGTAATAGCATGTTACAGGCTTCGTTACGAATCACTTTGGCACAAAAGAGTTATATTTGTGAAAAACTCCGCCTACTCAATGTTTGTTACTAAACTTCAAAGAATATTTAGTACAACTAGCGCTCAATAGATGGCGCTAGGTGCACACGAGGAACATTCACGTTCAAGTTTATTGTTTGTGAGCGACAAAAGGGTTCGGATTTTGTTATTTACATTCATTGTACATTTTGTGAGCGGATTGCCGCGCCTTACGCGATGGCAGCTAGAGCCGAGCCGCGGTACAATACTAATAAATAGCCAATAATGTCGCCATTGAGCCCGCCGTATTGACACAGGTCTTGGAAACGAAAGGGTCCCGTAATATAGCTACCTACTACCACTAGCCCAGTTAGGTTTTTAATAAATTGCTTTGTTGTAGAAAAACCAGAAAATAATCTTTTGGCACAAATTGTCGTCTCACGATTTAACATTTTAAACCTATTGAAAAAATGTGCACGTAAAAGTTTGATCGGACAGCGAATAAAATCCTAAGTATAAGAAAGAATATCCGTGACGATCGATGTCTCAACTCGATAAGCATTCTGAAGTGGAAGTATCTTCGTGCGGAGGTAAGTCGCAAGGCGCCCTGAGACGCCCGGCGGTCTCAAACGTGGCCGGATATTGAAAATCAGCACGAAGAGGCGCGGCGTGGTACGACGCCGGCGAGGCACGGCGCAGGGAACCATACTGCGGACAGGCTCAGAACACCCACTCTCCTAAAAACATTGTGAACTCAATGTGTAATCACACACTTAACATAACATCACGTCTGTAATCCCTCAAGAGTTAGGTAGGCGTGTGCCCTGAGCTGTAACTGGCGAGATGCGGGTGGTTCAAGTCGCACGTAATACGGTCGAGTCTATTGCAATCGACTGGGCACTAAACCAACCTGCAGGCTGCTACTGAGGAATTCCTTCAATACTCAATACTCAATACTTTATTGCATTCCATAATGTATACAAGGCTGGTAGGTAAATTATAGAGAAACAATTATGGACCCTGTCGGGCACAGCAAGTTAGTTTTTAGAGGAGAGGATGAAGCGCTTTTTGTTTAAAAACATAATAATATTGAAATTATAATATTGAAAATTAAGGAGTAAATCTTATATTTAGATATTTAAGTAGATATTATTTATGAGTAGATTTATATTAATTTTGTTTATTATTAATATTTCTATATTTATTTATTTATTTATATATTTATTTATTTATTATTAATAGATATTTTCTAAATTATAAATTAGGTAATTATTTTATATATTTATTTATATATTAGCTGTAATTTATTATTAACTAAATAGTAAGTAATTAAAGATATTGCACGGTAGATAAGGTAAATAGATGTATTAGGTACTACTTGGTTATTCTAATTATCTTCGTTTCTCTAGGAGGAATTTATCTTTGAAGTATTCGTCAATTGTGTAGTAGGTTTTATCTAAGAGAAATCGTTTTAGTTTATTTATAAATATATTGTTTGTTTCTGTGTTTTTTATGTGTTCAGGTAATTTATTGTAGATTTTTATTGACGTGACAAACGCACTAGAGGAGTGCATTTTTAATCGTGAAGTTGGCAGGTTGAGTCTATTTCCATGTCTAAGTTTGATTTCTGTTTGTATGTCTTTTCTTTTGCTGTAGAATTGTGGGTACTTCCTTACAAATTTGCAAATTTCAAATATATAGAGACAGGGTAGTGTTAGGATGTTTAGTTCTTTGAAGTGTGGTTTACATGAGTCGGTGTCTTCTATGTTAACCAATGTTCTTATAAGTTTCTTCTGTATTGTAAATAGCGAAGGTGCGTCTGTACTGTTACCCCATAATATTATTCCGTATTTAAGCCAAGCGAACGCGTACGCATAGTATGTTACTATTGCTGTTTTGAGATCTGTAGTTTTCTTTATTTCTCTGAGGGCATATGCAAATTTAGATAGCTTTGTTTTTACTTTCTGTATGTGTGGTTTCCAGTCTATGTGTGTATCTATGTCCAGGCCTAAAAGGGTGAATTTATTAACTATTTCTAACTTGGATCCTTTGTATTTAAAATTTATATTTATTGGGGTTTTTTGTCGCGGGTGGAAAGTGACTATTTTTGTCTTACTAAAGTTAATTTCTAGGTTATGTTCGTTCATCCAGTATGTTGTGGTATCAAGTATAGATGTTAGTGTTTGGTTCAGGTTTTGGTTATTTTTACATGATGTTAAAATAGAGACGTCATCGGCAAACAATACGCACGTTTCATTTATGTGGTTAGGGAGATCATTTATGTAGAACTTGTGGAACCATCAATAACACTTCGCCCTTAACAGTCAAGCTTGGCAAAACAGGTTCTATGGTTAAAATGTTCATCTTCTGTTATAATCAAATAACATTATTATTGAGAACTTACTGGAGTAGGCAAGTACCTAAGTGCTAAGTACACACCCTGTAACCCTTATCAGATAAGGCTCCCGCTTGAAGTAAAACAAGTTGCTAAAGTAGGTACGTTAAGTATTTATCGACTTATTGATCTATTGTTGGTTTACTTGTGGGTTTACTTAATCTCCTTTATTCGTCCCCTATTACATGCGATCTGATCATAACTGGTGATGTGGGTGTACTACCACTCCTAAGGTTTCGGGATAATACAAGCGAGTTGTTGTCATTTCCTATATGAATGAGCGGGGATTATTAGTTTTCCTTCTTTCGGTTGTCTACAGCGTGTCCACAGCAATGGCTGCGTAGTGTGTAGCGTCTGGATTAGTATCATATCATAGAAGCAGGAAGCCAGCTCGTTGCCGTAATAGAGACGTCCAACCTGCCTCGACTCACGGGGGATTTTTTTCTGATCCCGTTTTGTTTAATCTTGGCCCAGCTTGGCTGCAGCCCGGTTCAGATGATCTTATTGTTTCTATTGATACTGCAGGAAGTGATTAACAGATTACATTTTATTTTAAGATTGCTCGACTGTATTGTGGGTCGGCCCGAGCTAGCTGTGTTAACGACGTTAACGATTTGGCTGGGACAGAGTGGCCGCGGAAGATGGAGGACAGGGCGTAGTTGCGCAGATTGGGAGAGTCTAGCGGTGGTGCGCTAGGCTGAGGCGGTGGTTATATTGTAGCTATCGTTAGATAACAACTCAAATGATGGTGGCTATGTTAAATTCCTAGGTGACATTTTAAAATGATATTTGACATCTTATATTTCTTATTGAAGATAAATAATACATTAAACACAGGAGAGGCGTTCTCCTTTTCTTGCTAGTTAACATAAGCCGCGTGCCATTTGTCCAGGGTGACGTTATCGTTATCAGAGGCCGCCGCATCTACCAAGGCCGTCTGCTGGACCGCTGTCAGGAGCTAAGCTTGGGGCACATCGCACAATCAGCCGCAGCTCTTCGTACTTGCCAACTGACATGTGGTGGAACGAACAATACTATCATAAGAACCCTGTCATTAGGGTGGGTGTGGATGTGAATCACGTTTGTTTGAACAAGTCAGTATCACCTTTACTTTTAAAGTTGTTAGGTACCCGGCTAGGGCGGCTAGTACGGCGAAAGGTCAAAAAGTTTAGAAATGGCGCTTATTTCCAAAGATTAGTTATATTAGTTCTCAATGCATGTTATTTGAAGGATTTTCCCACTTTTCAATATTGGAAGTAGATCAGTTAACATGTTTTACGATCATCACCAATTTATTGATGTCGGTATTAACGTAATGGGCCATAAACGCGAGCATGTATGTCTCAACGTTCGGCCGCCGCGCGGCGGTGGGCGTTACGCAGCGGAGCGGAGCGAGAATGTGCGAGTCAAATACTACTTAATTTACCACAAGTTTACGACTTCCGCCAGTATCGCCAGTGTTGTTACTCAAACGGTACTTATTCAAATGCAATCGCTTCGTAGTCTCTAGAGTAAGCTTACTTTTAATGTAAGAAAAGAGAAAACGTCCTTTAGTATATTTTAATGTCATCAATATTCACGAAAACAAAGATATTTTAAATACGTCAACAGATATTACCATTACTCGTACAAAATATAATATTTGGGAACGAGGGGCAGAGCTCGGTTATGCCTTTTAATTTAAATGATGTTGAATGTATAATAAATAGGCCTGCGGAGAACTGACAGTGTTGCCATACTACAAACAAACAAATCTGAAACAAACTGGACGAATACGCTAGAAATTGTGTAGGAGCCTAGCCAGGATAATGTCAGTTTCATAAAGAAAACGATAATTTGATTTGTCAAAACATGCGTATACATGCAAATTAAGCATGCAGGATGACACTATATGGATATTTCGTTCGTACACGTTTCACCCGCAAGGCGTACAAAGAACAATGGCAGCTGACCAGGCAATCTGGGCAATATATCAAATCACTTAGAGCTCTCGTACATTCGTAAAAATACTCTCAAAAGATAGGTCTCGATCAAATTAAGATAAAAGGTAATCACAGCATCTTTTTATAATATTGGATTTGGCTAGAATTACATAATTCATAACCACACTTGTCGTGCGGGCAAACTCAGAACTAACGCCGCCATTATATTTTTCATACATTTCACAAGTGTTTACCAACAGCGCTCTCATGTCAACCTCAATGGAGCGTCAAAAGATCCATATGACACTGTATAGACAACTATAAAAACTAACTAACTAAGCCGAATTTCATTCAAAAATATTTTCATTATTATAAAATCCAACGCCTGTATTTAGCCTGCGAAGCCCGCACTTGCACAACCCATCACTTTGCCTTATGATTTTGGCCGGCTTTTTATTTAATGGCGCAATTATACTAGGAATAGCATACATACAAACTTACATTGTAAAAAAAAAACAAAGAATGAAGCTGGACGAGATTAAAAACGGGTGTACTCGACTGCGTTCATTTACGCTTGGTCGTTTGACGAATGCAATAGGCAATCGAATTCGGGCGGACGACCATTTGTAATTGCACCATGGACTAGGCAAAAATGTAACATTAATTACGAAGTTGAATAAAACATTTATTTTAAGCAGCATAACATTATTATCTTAGAAGAACTTCTTCAAATCACTAAACGGCCGGCGGCGTGGGCATGCCATCATCATCGGCATTACCATATTCACCATAAGATGCTTCACACACATGCTAGCAGCAACTGTACTCAATGGCATTGTTCTGGCCCGTATCATCTGTGCACACTTTGACTGTAGTTGTCGTGTTGTATATTTCACCACAAACCAAATAAGACTGGTAAACAAATCAAAAACACAACTATTCACAATAAAACCCCACATTAAGATATTTATTGATCAAGACAGAGAAGTGACAATTGAGAATTATGACAACTTCTGTTCAGCTTTGAATGTTGCCATTTAAGCTAAATTCTACAAAAAAACGGTACGTACGTACTTCACGTTTTTAATAACAGCAGTCACTAATTTATTTAATAGCATGATTATTTAGTAACATAAAACGTGTTGAGAATCGATAAGAGGCTGGCTTAAAAGCAAAGAACTCATTTGTGTTTCCAAAGATAGGAGGAGTTGCTTAGATTTGATAGGACAAAACGGATAGGCTATCGCAGCAATGTAAACGGCTTGTCTTGTAATACTAGGTAGCAAACATCTCATGATACTCACTCGAGTCACTCGTACTACGAGCAAAATCCTGCTAATTAGTATTATTATCGAAATAGAAGTTCCATATTCTATTAAATATGGTAGCTCCATTGCCTCTGTCACTGTTTCTACGTTTTGATATTGCAAACGATTTCGTTTAGATGATCAGATTTAGTAAAAATATTTGTTTCTTCTTTTTTACTTTGTTCAGTTTAATAAAAAAAAGATATGATATGGAAAGAAAAGCCCTTTAATTGCTTCATAAAAGTACATATTTTCATTGATGAACGCTTCTGAAATTATGAGAGCCGATCTTCTTTATAAAAATTCCAAAATATGAAAAATAAAATTATAACATACAAACTAAATTACTAAATGCACCTTAAAATAATAGTCAGTAATAAATATTGATAAGTCCGTTCCAGTATTAGATCAGGTAACAATGAGTAACAATCGTTTTGACTAACTATTATTTTAAACATGCTTAGACAAAACTATACCAACTGTGCCAACCATAATAGGAGCCTGCGATCGCAAAACCGTATGCTTCAATGTCCCTCTCACCGCACTGATTTCATTCACCGATCTTTCTTTGTCCAGTCTATTTCTCTGTGGAATGCGCTTCCCCAGGAAATCAGGATGGCAACCAATCGCTTATCTTTTAAAATTAAAGTTCGTGAGTACATTCGGAAGAAGCTGGCAGTTTCGTCACAACGGTAATGTTTTCCCCATGGTTTGTGTTTTTATTTTGGTATATTCGTGGAAATGTTTATTTACATTAATTTAAATTTTGATATATATTTATAGTATTTGATATATATTTATAGTATTTTATATATCCTTGTAGTTAATCTTATTATTATTTAAAATTATTTTCAGATTTACACCTACCACTGCTTGTCTTTGCATCACCCAAAGGTTGACTGGTAGAAAATGCCTATGGCATTAAGTCCGCCTCTGTACTTATGTGCTTGAAGTGTTAAATAAATAAATAAATAAATAAAACTATTGTTACTGTTGCTGTAACACACGTCTATAATGTGTCAATTAATATTTTTGAGCAGCGAGCAGTAGATACAATGTTTGCACTTTTTCTTTACTAATGCAGGAAGCGTATTCATGTTCACCAATCTGCATAGTAATATACTGCTGTAAGGTACTCTAAGCTTTTAATATAAAGAGAGTAAACATTGAGCACGCGTTCCTCTTCACATATTGGTTGGAACTATTCGCTGAATATCTGCAATATCCAAAAGCGATTAGTCATAACTGACGTTATATAAGGGATACGGTATGCAATATATCGTCATTGATGAGAGGGCGCGCAATATATCCTCTTGTGAACAATGCCTCCCTCCCCGTCCGATATGTTCCCTTGTCTGGGTAAAGTATTAAGCCGCGCCTAGGGACATCGGGATGGGATAGCCTGGGCCGAAAACTTTTACGTCGTCTTAATGATTAGGGACAACTTTCTTGCAATTAAAATTTGAAAAAGATGGTTAAAAATTTGTAGATTTTAGCTGGAACTATACATAGACTCAAAAATTAGTATAAGACTTCATCAACTATTTTAGCTACAAGTGCTACTGTGACTGTTCGTAAATTACCCTAGGCTGATAAAATTTTCGTTTTTCCTAAATCATGTAAATATTAGTATTAATGTCGGTTTCCCCCTAAGGGGAAAAGGCCGCGCCCCGCCGTCCGCACGGCCCTGTAAGAATCGCCCGAGACTGGTCATCTTTCCACCGACTAAGAGAACTGAATTCCTTAACATGAAGAAGTCCAATGCCTCGTATCATTATTAGAACAAGGAAACGATTGAAAGATATAGTAAATCAGATTAGGGAATTCACAGTTGATGAA
The DNA here is from genome assembly GCA_910589295.1 of Noctua janthe. NCBI lineage: Eukaryota > Metazoa > Arthropoda > Insecta > Lepidoptera > Noctuidae > Noctua > Noctua janthe. The sequence goes on from OU342567.1 coordinate 444,636, forward strand.
ATATATTGAAAGTGGTTTCAAAAGGGTAAAACATAACTGGGAGATACTAAGTATATTTATGTCGCAACCAATAGTTCTTGTAAATAACCGTTACGCTAGCGTAATTGGTAATTGGTCAGTCGTGACTCCCACGATACTTCACATCTGCACCTGGAGCACCCAGAGCAACACTTCCATAAGTGACGTAGGCGGCTTTTCAGCGGCAAAGCGTCGACATCATGCTCCTAGTGAGCATTGTCCCTAGCAGTTCTTTCGAACTGGTGAACGTGACAAAGGCGGCTTTTCAGCGGCAGAACGTCGATCATCATGCTAACTGGTAGACATGGTCCCTAACAGTCCTTAGACTGGTTATATAATAGTTGTGGTATCAAACCATTCCAATCCCACCCCATGGATCATGTGCTCTATTCGTACAACTAGCGCATCTGCAAGACACGTGTTCGTGTCAGCCTGACCGAATCATTTGTCAGAGATAAGAACATATTATTCTAGAACCACTATATGGTTGGTCATAATAGGATTGAGAATCAAAACTCAAACGGCAAATTGGCTGAACTGATGGTTAGAGCTAATGAATACATAATTCAAGAATTACCAGATGGCAGAGTTAATAATTAAAACTCAAGAACCATTTTGCAATAGAGTTGGAGATCAACTCTATTGAAACCCTAAAGACAGCCCCAAAAGCGCCCACCCTTTACCACTTCCTAGTGTTGGAGCTGAGGAGAAGAAGTGGCACAACAAACTCCCCAGCAACACGTTTCTGTCTGTGTAGTTTTAAGAACTTTAATTACAACATCAGCCTAGGATAATTATTGTAATAAAGGACTTACCCAGTCGCTCACCAACAAACACACACACACACTAGATTGATTTAAACAGGGCTGTTAACCCAACTATATTTAACTTATTCCATAATTATTGCACTCTTGCGACAACCCACTTGGACATAGACTCTCGGTATTCACAACGTCTTCTAACTTAACTGAAATAGCTTCTCTCGCCCTAACCCTATCGCGGTCTAAGCCCCCCTAACCAAACGCAGATGCAAGAATATGTGCCAAGGTTAGGAGTTACTAGGGCACGTAACACATGACATAATAATATACATTGTGATGATAAAGCGGCTCTGCCGTCTTACTGAAATAAGTGATCATTAATATTGCTGCGTTTCCGCCAAACTGCTACTTAAGCTAGGAGATAATTATAGTTAACACTTACCACGTGTTCATTGAGGAGGATTAGTTACCAGCTACTTACAGAGTACTGCACACATTACCAGTCTCGCCTCCGCTACAGCGTCTACTTCCGGATCTCGTTACTCACTTTAACTAGGCATATTGCTACTACTTATATTTAACTTATAAAATACTAATCGCTCTCTTGAGACAGTCCTCTGGGACATGTCCTTCTTGGTACCAAGATTACGCTAACTACATGAACCTAACCTACTACGTCCTAGCCTTTTAACCGTTTTAGACCGACTCTCTGACTTAGCTCCTAGCCTCCACGTGTGGACTCTTCCGCGATATCAAATCAACTGCCCCGAATCCACCCAGCTTTCTCCGGCCCAGCCTCCAAAAGCCCCACGCTTGGCATGTTCCCATACTTTTTTTTGATCGCCTCTTTTTTTTTTTGTGCAACCGTCCCAATTGTTTTAAAGGGTCCCGGGCCGTGCGATATCGAAGACTGTTCAGCAGATGTGGCGTTAGTATACTTTAGAAATCAGTAATTTTTTATCTCTTCTTAAGATTTCTCTAGTCCCTTTCCCATTAAGCGTTTCTAAGTGATGCAATATTTTTTACAATTCAAGGAAGAAAGCTCACTAAATCTTTATTAATTACGGTCACTTGCCAGCCTGTCAAGCCATAAAATAGAAGTTTAATGTGTTTATAAGTGGCCCATACCGTGTGATGATTTTAAATAAAAATCAATACTAAAATATCTACTTAATAATTAGGAGTACGTGACAGACAGTCACACTACACTACGGCCTACGGAGTTCGTAGCCGCGTAGTATTGCTACGACTAACTTGTGGGCGTGTGCGGAGTTGCAACTTGTAACTCTACGATGTTTGAACTGAGTAAATCACACATCAATTAAGCACGAACGCGAATGTGTCGCACAATTAGGCTGAGTCGGATATTTCGGATGTTCGTTCTGTTACGGTCCTTCAATTAATTAATGTACCTCAAAAGTAAAGTTAGGTTTACCTACAGATAATTTTCTTAATGGCAATGAGTAGAAAATAGTATGGATCTACGAATTTCTTTATTCCGTGGGAGACAGGCAGATAGTTTGCGTAATCTCTGCGAAATGTTCTTATGAAAATAAATGTGTAACTTTTGCCATCGACACGGTAAGAAGATTAAGAAAAAAAAAATGTTCATTTCAATTACAATGGCCATTTCGATACATATTATTGGAGGTCACCTTTTAAGCAAAGAATTGCTTGTATTAGGAGACTCCGTACTTCCACTTATAATTTTTTATGCAATTGAAATGTAGACAATGTAAACATGCAAAGCTAAAAATAAAAGGGTAACTTAAAATTATACAAACAGCTCTACAAATGAATGAGCGTTATGCAGAAAAAGGCCAGATCGCGCGTGTACGTGTGGTATGTGTGTCACGAGTGAGTGTGTGAGTGAATATGGGTTTGAGTGTGAGTAGTGAGGTTGTGTGGTGAATGAGTTATAATCAGCAATGGTTAGTTCACATATCCGAAATAATATCCTATCCAGCAATAAATACGTAAGTGTGTCTGTTTATTTGTTTTGTTATTTATTAGTTACGCTTTCACGCCTAGACAGCTGAACAAATCTGAACGAAATTTGAAATTTGGGACTTTGGTAGATCATACCCAGGGTTAGGACACAAGATACTTCCAACCCGACACAACCATGGGATCGAGATATATGCAGGTGAGACCGGAAGGCGATGCCAGTATAGGTAGGTGTAAGCGTGGGTTCAAATGTAGTTGTCGGTAGCCCTGCGACAATGAAATAAGCCTTCTTTCACTAACCATGCGCACAACAACCCAAGTGTAACTAATTTGGTTATTGCAAAGTAGATGCAATACACTCAACATCGTCGTAGGTTTTAGTTTTAAGCCAATCGGTTACAACTTCTTAACAGTCCCGGAGCTTCATGGAATATAATGTATACGTAATTATTTACTCAGCAACTTGTATAGATATGATGATTGCTTGAGTATTGTCTTTTAGCGAAAGCAGATCTAACCTTGACAGTTGGAGCGACAGAAGACTGATAAAAAGCGCTTTGAGTAGAGCCCACGCGTCCTTGAGTAGCTCTAACAGTAGGTTGAAGTTTGTATGCATTCCAAATTGTGGGTAACAGCTACTTAGTCACAAATTGGGTGGTATGTACCGTGTCTCCTACCGTGTACCTTGTATTTTTCATCACAGTCGATGTCGGCCGACATGTGCCTACGCCTAGGGAACACAAGGCTTAAGGATTAATAGCGATTATGCACGATTACGTTAATATCTCTCTCCTTCCCGGGATAGCTACAGACAACTTAGTGAGTAGCCTTATTGACTTGTTGCTGCCTTATTTATTACGTGTTTATTTATTAACTGATTCCTAATGTGATTGGTAGGAGGCAGGGTGAGGGAACTTTGGTGACTGTTCGTTTTCCTTTGTTTTCATTAATCCGCCATAAGTATTTTATAATAAACATATATATTTGTAACGTTCACAAAAACAACTCTAACGATTTCGATGAACGTTGCAATATACTTGCGTTTACGGGGGCGAACAATTGATCTAGTTACGTCTCATATCTGGGAAAATTAGTTTTCTCTATTTTCACTGTACTATATTTTTATTAAAGTTTTGGTCATATAGACAATATTATATAAAGGTGTTTTCATATTTGAACTACAAATAGTGGGCGTTGGTCGTTATCCACGCTGATAATAGCAGTAGCTTGTTAGCAAACTTTCATTTATATTCAATTTACCCTGTGCTAAATGAAAAACGCTTGTTGCTTCAAGAAAAAAAAAAAATTACCTGCCTCTCACATCTTCTTATGTAAATAGTCCCTGGATGGTGAACAAGTGACAAGTGCACTTTATATGTCCTGCAGCTACACACCGACCTTACAATATACCGCGGCGTCGCGTCGATGATCTAATCCTATAAACTAGTGCTCGGTGCGAGTGCGCTCGTGCTGCCGCCATTTGTGTCCCACTATTAAACAATTATTTAGTCTCCAAACACACATGCTACACTAAAACAAGGCATTATGAACTTTATTTTGTTGGTTATAAAAACTGTGTCGAGTGCTGATTTAATGTTGTGGCTGGTTATCAATGATCGTTTAGTAAAACGGATGCTCTGGACCACAATTTACGAGGACATAACTGATTCTGATGGCGGAATGCAAGTATTTTTTGGATCAGACAAAAATTCCCAAAAACCGTGTAGGTAGGTATATCACTGATGTAACACCTACTGACCTACAGTCCATACGACCTGTGCTTCTATACCGAATTGACTAGTATACAGTAAGCTTTAAACTTGGAATCTCTTTTTACTTTTGCTGCAAAAATAAATAAACAAACACAAATGACACAAATCTATCAAGCAACAAATTAGTACCACTACTTATTCGGGATAATAGAAGCTTAGCCGGCAGCGGGACGCAGGCGGTGGGCTGGCGGGCTGCGGGCTGCGGGACGGGCGGTATAACGAATGGCTTCATAAATACATAATTAAGCATTAATTAGCGCGCTAATTGTTAGCGCCACATTAGCCACTCGTCCACTATGTCGGATTACTACAATACTGCTAGTACTCGTGAAATATCTACTCGCTTACGATTAACAGCTCACGGGGAATTGACGCGATATCTATTATCTGTTATGTGGGATCGATTGTTTTATGATTATACAACTCAATGCCTGGCAGAAGATTTTTTTTTTTAAAGGAAACGTTGCCCCACACTAGGAATTTCTCCTGTATCGTGGGTGCGTTTACAAACATTTAAACTGACATACACAAACAGCCAGACCCGGAACAACTACCTGTAGATCATACAAATATTTGTTCCGTGCGGGGATCGAACCCGCGACACGCAGCACAGCAGCCGATCGCTCAGCCACTGCGCCAACCGTGCCGTCAAGATTAAACTTTTACTATTTGTTATCTTGTTCTGTGTTCTGTTTCATTTAATTTAGAACAAGATTAAAATATGTTTAATTGGTAAAACAAACCAACTTGCGATATTCCCCTGATATCATTTTATTTCCCATTTTAAAATACACTAGGCGACATCTGACTCCGGCTCCGGCTCGAAAAGTTGACATGTCAATGGCACTACGATAGCATAGAGGCATTCACTTAGGAATCGCTTAAACACGGGAATATGTCTCCAATCTACGCGTGGTTGAAACTTATCATTGGAAACGGGTGTACTTAAGTTGAAGTAAGTAGACCCAACAAAGTTATACTTGTTAGTAACGCTTCCGTTGTGTATCCGTCTCAACAGATTTAGACACAAAACTAATTATAAAGGGTGTAACAAGACCCTAAACGAAGCCGAAAGGTACTTGTTCTCCCCGTCATTGCTATCATTTTTTGTTATAACTGAGAACCTTGTAGTTACGGAGATATTGGGGGTCGAAGTTCTAACTTTTTCACAAGTTTTTTTCTTTAAATACATGTTTTTAACGTAAGATTATTACTGTAAACACCCTCACGACCCTCGTACTACTCAATCCATCCATCAGCAAAATGTTTTGAGTGCGTTACACTGAGTCCTACCGTAAAACGTGATATTTGTCTCCAAAAAAAAAGTCGTTTCTCAGCAATATTTTTTGCGCAATGTTACTTAATTTGATGTACATAATGCTTGTTTGACGGCTTTCTTAAGGGTCTTGTTACACCTTGTATAACTATACTAAAAAGCGGGTTTGTAACTATTTCGAAACTTTATAATAGTGTAAGTGTAGTCTCAGGTATCCTTCAACTTTCCTGTGTGTCAGCCCAATCTCACCTACACTTTAACTTTAAACTGTTTAACACAATACAATATAACTTCCAATTAAGTCATATATGTATAATGGGTTTATGTATCCTTGGATACTATGGTGAACAGTAAAACTCTAACTAAAATTGAGTTGCTCTGAAAAGAGAACATTTTAATCATTTACAAAAACCAGTTTTAACACTAATACATTCCTTAACCTTAATTAATAACAAACTCACCTGAAAAGAGAAACAACATTTAAAGTTATTGCTTCACCAGTTCTTCATTTCATTTCATTTCATTTATTTTGCATTCCATATTGTAAAAAAGATGTTACAAAGGGCTTAAAGCTAGGTACATAAATATGGACCCTGTAAGGGCACAGCAAGGTAGGAGAGAGGAAGAGGTCTTTTATTTTACTATTAATTAGTTGGCATACAAAGTAACAATTAGTGAATCATAATTATTAATTTAAAATTTGTCATTTAGATATTCATTAATAGTATAATAGCATTTATATAATAAAAATTGTTGTAATTTATTTATGCATGGATTAAATTTTCTCAAATTTTCTCATTTTCTTTTTCTTTTCTTTTCTTAATCAGTATTATTTAAATATTCCAACCACAATCTAGTTTTCATAACCTAATTCGCATGCTGTATCAATATGTTCCATCTGACAGACAGCTCCATAGACACGACCAAGTTCACTCACAGATAACTTATACATCAAAGTCATTACGCGGCAAATTCAAACATACTTAAATGAAGTGTCAAGCACTTTGTTTACATCTCCCCCACCCCCCTTTTCGAAACTACAAAGTTTTACTGTTTCTCTTCTACTGGAATAAGTTTTGTAATATGGAACATATTCGACTCTGACTTTTTATGACCCGTGTTTACTTTGTAAATTAAATTTGATATTTTGTCTACAATTTGATAAGGTCCCATTTTCAATTCATCTAGTTTTTTTCGGTTTAACCGGTTTCCGTTTTCAACATATACAGAGTCTCCGACTTTTAGTTCATAATGTTTTCTGTTTTTATCAAATCTTTGTTTATTATAATTGTGGGATTTTATACTATTTTCTAAGGCATTTTTTCGGTTTCGCAATAGATGATTATGTGTAATATTTTGTTTCAGTTCATCTGGTAGAATGTCAACATTTTTTCCCTCCAATAAATATATTGGAGAGATCCCTGTTACACTATGTTCAGTTTCGTTATATTTTTGTGTACATTCGTGAGCAATAGTCGTCCAAGCAATTTTGTCCCGCCTTTCATTAATCTTGCAACGAATTTTATTAACCAACGTTTGGTTTAACCTTTCGTCCAATCCATTCGAAAATGGTGCATTTACTGCAGTGAAAACTATTGGTATATCTTCTTTTTCTAGAATTTTTTTTGAAATCCTTCGAATTTATGCCTGGATATTGATCTGATAGAATTAAGTCATTTTTATAATCTTGTGTTGTTACTTTTTGGACATGTTTTATAAAATCATTCGCAACCTGGGTTTAGGATGTCAAAATATAGGCGTAACGAGTAAAGTGATCTACTAGAAGATGTAAATTTGTTTTGGTTGAACGAGTACCACCAAATCCGCCTATAGTGTCTATAGACACTATTTCGAACGGATAGGTAGCGGAACCTAAGTGAGACATTAGTCCAAACTTGTATTTTCGTCTAGATTTATTTTTTATACAAACATCACACTTTTCACATTTTTTTATAGCTTGATAAAAGGGTTTAATCTTGTTTTCCATTTGTTGTCTTCCTATGTGACAGTAGTAGTGATGTACATGTTTTATAATATTTTTACTAAACTCCTCAGTTAGTACAATTTTTTCATTTTTTCCTATCTTTGTATAATATATGTTATGTTTATAAATAAATTTATTTATATTTTGTTTTATATCTTCATCTTTATCTTGATCATTTCGTATGTCTTCTATTTTAACAAAGTTCACTACTTTTAAACTACTATCTAAATTTTCATACGATTCTAGCACAGGGCTTCTGCTTAAAGTATCTGCCTCTATATTATATTTGCCCGGAGAATATATTATTTTGAAATCGAACTGTGACAAATAATATGTTAAATCTCCCAGTTCTTCATCAGTTCTTGCTTTAATGTTCATTTTTCTAAAGGTTTATGGTCCGAAAAAACCGTGAATGTTTTTCCTATAAGCCAGTGTTGCCAGTATTTTACCGCCTCTTTTATTGCCAAACACTCAATATATATGGCTTTTTTCCTTTTTGGGACTCGTTTAACTTTTTGGAAAAATATGCGCAAGGCTTTTCGTCACCGTTGGGTTGAATTTGTTTTAAAATTGCACCTATACCTTGTATGCTAGCATCTGTATATATATGTATTGGCAAGTCTGGATCAAAGATAGCTAGAATTGGTTTTGAGCAAAGTAGTTTCTTTATAGTATCAAAAGATTCTTGACATTTATCTGACCAAATGAATTTCTCTCCTTTTCTTAGTAAATTATGTAAACTATCCAGTGTAATTGATATATTTGGCACATACTTTCCATAGAAATTATTTTTTTCTAAAAATTGTCTGACGTTTTTTTGGAATTGGGAATTCTTTTATGGCTATCAAATTATCTTTTAATGGAGTGACCGTATTGTTTTTTATTATATGCCCTAGATATTTTACAGAGTCTTGTGCAAACTTACATTTTGTGAATTTTAATTTAAAACCCTCTTTTAAAATTGCTTCCAACAACAAAGATAAGTGCTCAATGTGTTTTTCGAATGTATCAGAAAATACTAAAATGTCATCAATATAATTGACTGTAAAATTTGTCAGTTTATGTATATGTAGCGGGAGAAGTTTTTAAACCAAAAGGTAAACAAGTCCATTGAAAGTGTGCCTCTTGAGTAACAAATGCAGTTTTGTGTCTATCTTCAATTTTAAGAGGTATGGAGTATGGACCAAAATGCTGAGTTTACATCGAATGTTGAAAAAAATTGACATTTCCTTGTTTTAACCATTAGATCTTCGATTAGCGGAAATGGTTGCGCTCGGGGGACTACAATTTTATTTATTTCGCGAAAATCTATTCAAAGCCTTGATCTCCTTCCTTCTTCTTTTTTAAATGCTAGTGTTACCGGAGCGGCAAAAGGGCTATATGACTCCTCAATCAAATTATTTTGTAGTAATTTTGATACTTGATGTTCAATTTCTTTCATATCCTCAATAGAGCACCTATACGGTCTTTTACTACAGTATTTATCTATCAACAAATCAATATGGGCTTCATAAACATTTACAGTGCCTATATCATATTTGTCTTTAGCGAAGACTGATTTATATTTACATATCAATTTATCAATTTCTGACTTTTTTTGATGATCTAAATTATTTACCGAAATTTAAAAATTATCGACTATTATATTTTCATTAAAGTTTATTTTATATTCATTAATATTAGTTTCCTTTTTATATTTCTTTGTAATATCCTCACCTTTTTTATCAAAATATACTATGTCTTGTTTACTCCTAATATCACTACCTGAATTGCCAGGATTTTTTTTTGTGTTTGTAGGTTGCTTTTCTTTATTTTTTATGTAGTCTTATTTCCTTTATTTATTTTTATACATATTAAATACATTTTTAAATATTCTAATATAAAACAATATAAAAAAACATTTAAAAATATAAAAAATAGTGGTCCGCCGGTATCGGGAGCAGGGTCCAAGCTACCGGTGGTTAGGGCTCCAGAGACAGGAACCTCCTCACAATGCGAGCCGTATCGAGGAGTACTGCCTTCTGAATCAGGCCCTTGATCCAACCGCCTAACGAGAGCCTCGAAAGGTGGTCGTCGAGGCTCTTGGCTATAAGGCCATTGGCCGTCACGACGATCGGCACAATGATAGCCGAGTTCACATTCCACATGTCGACAACCTCGTGTGCTAAGTCGAGATATTTAATTTTATTTATTTATTTATTTTTTATTTATTTATTTAATTATTCAACTTACAACTATCATTACAGGTAATCTTAAACCTACTTCGACAGTGTGGCTATCACTCTTATTTCTAACACAGGTCCATTAACTATTGTCTATTACTACTTATAAATAAGAAATTACGTTTAACAAAACTTTTGCGAATTCACTCAAAGTGCACGAAAAAATGTCGATTCGCTCGTGAACCTCGTTCACTACGCGGATCGTTCTGGTGAGAGGGGTTTTAGCCAAGAGATTGGTTCTGGCTACCGGCACGGCTAGCAGTGGTGGGCGTCGCCGCCTCCACACGTATTGATCCGGCACGCACAGTTTAAGCTGCCGCAGCACACCCGGGTTATGAGCTGCACCACGCAATAGTTTTACGACATACGCAGCGAGGATAAATTCCCGGCGCACCCTCAGCTCATTATACCCCACCATACCCAGTACAAACAGTGTAGGGTACATTAATGGGTAGAATGGATATACCCCATATAGTTTAAAATACAAATGTCTTGTGAATTTATTTTGGACTCTCTCCAACATTACACTGTATTTTGTTTCATGTGGAGACCAAATAACTGCACTGTGTTCAAGATGGCTCCTGACTAGAGCGTCATATAACACCTTGAATGTGGTAATATTGGTAAACCCCTGTGATTGCCTCAGTACAAAACCTAAGTTTCTGTACGCCTTTTTGCATGTCTTTATGATATGTTCCCGAAAAGTGAGGTCTGATGTGAGAATCACCCCGAGATCCCGTACCTGTAAAACTCGTTCCATGGGTGCTGCTTCCACTTTGTACTCGTAGCATAGTGGGGTCCGCGCCCGAGTGAACGTTATTACTGAGCATTTGTGCACATTGAAGTAGAGTTTATTCCTCTGGCTCCACTCTACCACTCTGTTTATGTCCTCCTGCAAACGTTCACAATCCGACTTATCTTTCACCTCAAGCAGCAATTTAAGGTCATCAGCAAATAATAAACACAGACCGTGTTTAATAACCTCTGGTAAGTCATTTATCATTATTATAAATTCAAGTGGCCCCAAATTGCTGCCTTGACTTACGCCAGACCTGGTGTAATACGGCTCGGACTCGCACCCTCTGTAGTCAACATATTGCTGTCTGTTTCCCATATAGCTGACGAAGAACTGTAACAGGTGTGGTGAAAAGCCAATATCCGCTAGCTTTCCTAATAACACGTTATTGTCGACGGTGTCAAATGCCTTTCTGAAATCAAAGTACGCCGCGTCTATCTGCATGCCAGCGTCGACTGCCGGCACCACCTGCGCCATGAAATTGAGTAGATTGGTGGCAGTGCTGCGCTCCGGCCGAAACCCGTGCTGCGCATCCGACAGCTGCGCTTGCACCTGCCCCTGCACGCAGCGCTGGATAGCAGATTCAAAAACTTTTGCCGGAGTCGACAGCACAGCCACTGGTCTATAGCCACTGACATCTGGACCCGACTTACCCTTAGGAACCGGAATAACCCGTGTAATTTTCCATCGGGGCGGGAACGTCGCATGTTTTAAACATGTATTAAAAATATAATGTAGCGGTTCTGCTAGCACCCTACCACAGTCTCTAAACAGAAACGCCGGTAAACCGTCAGGGCCAGATGAACGTTTTGGCATGAGATTAACGAGCGCGTTCTTAACATCCTGAAGACTAAGAGTCTCGATATGCACACGCGCACTGGTGGGCTGAGCCGTCGCCGCCGCCGCCCGCGCGTCCAGTTGCGGTGGTTCCTTTCTCAACTTTCACGAGGTTCTCGTCATGCGGAATGGTAACATCGACTATCATTACACAGCGCGCTAATTGGTCTATCACTACTATGTCAGGTTTATTGGCGACAATAGTCCTGTCAGTAATGATAGACCGATCCCAGTACAACGTGACATGGTCTTTCTCGAGAACTGGGTCGGGCACATACTTGTAGTACGGTACCTCAGATTCCACAAGTTTATATTTCAAGGCAAGTTGTTGGTGAATAATCCTGGCTACTTGGTTGTGCCTGTGCAAGTACTCGCCGTTAGCCAGACGAGAACAACCAGAAATAATATGTCTGATGGACTCACCCGGACGGTGACATGCCCGACACACGTCAACCGTCCCGTCCTTCATAATATATTTCCGGTAGTTGTTCGTCAACATAACTTCGTCCATAATCGCACAGACAGAACCTTCAGTTTCCCCAAAGAGGTCGCCGAAACGTAACCAGGACACGGACGCTAGAAAATCATGTAGTCTTTATTATTATTGCTTAGGATATTTTGGGTAATATTTAAATTCTCATTTTGAGTTAAATTAAATTTTTGTATACAGTCTAATCCAACTAGGAAATCATAGTCGAAGTTGTCTTCATCTATAACAAAAATATTAACATCTTTTTCAATTTCGTAAATTTTAATTTTTAAAGTTACCATTCCAATTAATTTTTTTACGCCATTAATTGTTTTTAAACCTGCATTTTTATCATAAGTAGGTATTTTTTTTAAAGACAATAGCCTTGAATTTATTAAAGACACTTTAGATCCTGAATCATAGATTCCTGATATTTCCAAAGTATCATTAATTAGTAATTTAATTTTAATTAATGGCGGCACTAATAGTTTTTCGGATCGATTTCATTTAATTCTATCTCTAATTCAGAATTGTTAACACTCCTTATTTGATCTTTTTTTTCCCTATCATTATTTTTATTTTGGAACCAACATTGGGATTCAGGGTGATAACGTATACCTTTTTTCTCTTTTTCACAGATTTTACATGGACTAACCATTGATTTTACATTTTTCTCTTTAAATTTACTTTTGGTTGTTCCTAACTTTTTATCAAATGTTTTTTTGTTTACCATATGCTCTAAACTTCTTAAATTATTAAATAAGTCTTCAGTTTCCTTTAAACTATTCCTATCAATCTTATCTGCAATAAAATTAGGTAATCCGGTGGCAATCAGATCTATTAGAGTGAGTTTATCTATGGACTTATTTATTTCTAATAATAGTCTCTCTTTTTTTAACGCATACTCCAGTAATGAGCCCTGTCTGTATTTAAATAACATTGCATACCTGATTGGTGACCAACCCTTATCTGCATATGTCACACAAAAGGTCTTTTTCCACATTGCCCATTCTGAATTTATTGTATGCTTTATAAGCATGGAACTGTACCAGTCTAAACTAGAATCTTCTATAAATAACCTAATAATTTCTATTTTTTTCACATTTTCTTCTATTCCTATACGGGCACATTCCGCTTCAAAGGTAGACATCCACTGGGACACATATTTTGCTATTGAATTTTTCTATAACAAATTTTTCTACAATTCTCCCTATATTAAAAGGTTTTGATGAATCTTTCTTCATTTCAGCAAAGCTTTCCATGATTATTGCCAGAGAATCTTCTGAAATTCCTGTTGTAGGACTTTGTGGTTTTGTTTGTTCCTCCAATAGGTATCCCATAAATTGTTTATTTCCATCTTCATCATAATAAATTGCCATCACCTCCGGGTTCATGGATATTCACACCTGTCGTTTGTCATGCCGTTTTTGTAATGTGGCGTTTACTTTTTGAAAGATTTGTGTCTGTACTATTCCATTATGTAATTTTACAGGTTGTAACTTGTCTGGGATGGCATAGGTCCGGCCATCTAAATCCGTGATTGTAGTTACACAAATAATATTTGTTTTCACGTCTTCACTGGCTTTGACCATGAACTCGAATCATAACTTTTCCATTTTTCCTGTTAACCAGCTGTAGAAATGTTGTTTTATAATGGGTTTATGTATCCTTGAAAATTGAGTTGCTCTGAAAAGAGAACATTTTATTCATTTACAAAAACCAGTTTTAACACTAATATATTCCTTAACCTTAATTAATAACAAACTCACCTGAAAAGAGAAACAACATTTAAAGCTATTGCTTCACCAGTTCTTAATCAGTATTATTTAAATATTCCAACCACAATCTAAAATTCATAACCTAATTCGCATGCTGTATCAATATGTCCATCTGACAGACAGCTCCATAGACACGACCAAGTTCACTCACAGATAACTTGTACATCAAAGTCATTACGCGGCAAATTCAAACATACTTAAATGAAGTGTCAAGCACTTTGTTTACATATGTTTGAATATTGAAATTCGAAAAGGCATAAGCGCGGGTACCCCGTGTGGTTATGTGGTGGGCTCTTAAGAAGAAAGGTGTGCTTGGGAAGTATGTGCAGTTGACCCAAGCGATGAACAGTCGATGTAGAACGGTCTACAGCGGGCACTACCGGCAGCTTCAATGTGGCTGTCGGCTTGCACCAAGGGTCGACTCTAAGACCTCACTTCTTCCTGGTGATAATGGATGCTTTTATGTCGGAAATCCTGCACGCATAGCATAACCACCGTAGAAACGGGTTTTCGTGACGGAATAATCGATTCTCCCAAACCCGTTTCTACGGTGGTCATGCTACGCGTGCAGGAAGAGGCTTCCTGGTGTACGCTGTTTGCCGAGGACATAGTGTGAAGGGGATGGCGAAGTAGACAGGGAAGTAAAGCACCTGATCAACTCAGGATGGATGACATGGCGGCAGGTCACTGGGAGAACTTGCGCTCCACGGATGCCCCTCAAGTTAAAAGGGGAAAATATACATGTCCGTGATTCGACCTGTCGTACCGTTAGGATCGGAATGCTGGGTAGTAAAGAAGACGGATGAAAAAAGAATTCATGCAGCAGAGATGAAAATGTTGAGCTGGATGGGTGGAGTGACTAAAATGTATAAAGTAAGAATCGACCACACAAGAGGAAGTTTGAAAGTGGCGCGTGTTCTAAAAAACATGAAAGAGATTCGTTTGTCTTGGTATGGACATGTGATAAAGGGGGATAGAACACAGGTCAAGAAATTGCTTTTTTTTATTCACTACAAATTTGGCTATGCTAAGCTGAAGCTGCGGTGGTGAGCGTTAAAACCATCTGTGACGATAAGCTCGCGTGGGGACACCCACGCAACCTCGCAGCGCCGAAGCCGTGACAGAAACAATGCTTGCTTCATGTTGCATGCCTGCTTGCATGTTGCATGCTTGTTTGCGCGCTGCTTGCTTGTTTGCATGCTGCATGCTTGCTTGCATGCTGCTTGTATGCAAACAACCATGCAGCATACAACGAGCGTCCTTGTTTGGGTGCTTCTTACTGGGATCATTTAAACCACTTTTGTTCATAACGGCCTTTTTTAATAGAGAAATACCAAGTCACATGTAAAAACCTAGTTTGGGAACCAGGGGGGACCTATGTATCTGTGAGACAAATGTCTGTATGTAGTACTTTAAGATGTGTTTAACAATGTTGTCACTGGGAACCGATCACTTTTCTTTTTTTTGTTCGAAATTCATTTTACCGAAAACTATTGACTGACGTCTTTTTAGCTATATGCATTATTTGACATATTTTTAGATCATCGAAGTTTCATGTGTCATAGGTATTATTTTACCCAACTATATTTCGACGATTTACAAAATAACTTTTTGTTATTGGCCGAAGCCTCTTTTGAACTTTTTCATCTGCAAAAAGATTTATTTGCCATACTTTCAGCACACCGAAACAACATTTTACGAAATATTATCTTCAATATTAAATTAAAATAGTGTCATAAAAAGTCAATATGTTGTGATACAAAATTTAGTGACAGAAACGAATCGCTGCAAAACCGACTTCACGCAGTCTTATCTGCCATTTCCCTAGAGTGTAATTTAAGCCCGCGTTGGCGCGGTGGGGTGAGGCGGCCCGTGAGCTGAGGCGCAGGTGGTTTGAAGGCCCGCCACCGCGGCTGAGGCTGGCCGGCAAAGCCGGCCAGCAAGCTGAAGCTGCGGTGGTGAGCGTTAAAACCATCTGCGACGATAAGCTCGCGTGGGTCACCCAAACTTCACAGCGCCGGAGCCGTGACAGAAACAATGCTTGCTTCATGTTGCATGCCTGCTTGCATGTTGCATGCTTGTTTGCACGCTGCTTGCTTGTTTGCATGCTGCATGCTTGGTTGCATGCTGCATGCTGCTTGTATGCAAACAAGCATGCAGCATGCAACGTGCATCCTTGTTTGCGTGCTTCTTACTGGGACCATTTAAAACCACTTTTGTTCATATCAACTGTGTTTATTAAGTGCCATTACATTTAAATAATTAATCAAACAAAATAGTAGGAAATTAGTTCCTGTTGCCTTAATCTATAAATCCAGTGTAATAATTACATTAGTTTTGAAAGCTCTTTCAAATATTTAATTTCACTCAAATTGTCTTTAATTTCCATAAGTTTTGGTATAGTGAATGTTCGGAAACATAATACTTCGAACAACTGTTATTTCGGCTAAGTGTAACTTCAGTAAAAAGTTTCTAAAGGTCTTTTTCAGTGTGACTAAAAGAGTTTTGAATATTTTTTTGGTCTTGCTCTCCCTCTACATTCATCAACATTTTTGATGAATGTAGAGGGAGAGCAAGACCAAAAAAAGATGGATGGATTGTGTCAGGAATGATATGAAGGAAAAAGGAGTAAGTGATAGCGTGACGATTGACAGGGGAGATTGGAAGAAACAAACGTGTTGCGCCGACCACAAGTAACATGGGACAAGGGCAGGAAGATGATGATATTAAAGATTTATCCTCTGCCTAGCCTTTTCCCAACTATGTTAGGGTCGGCTTCCAATCTAACCGGATGCAGCTGAAGAACAGTATTTTACATTGAGCGACTGCCTATCTGACCTCCACAAGCCAAAAGCCAGTACTGGGTAATACGATACCCCTGGGTATGACCACACAGGCCACCGACTACCTGTAACTGCTTTCCGAGTCACGGAGTTAACTCGGTATGTAATGGATGGTTACCTATCCACGGACCGACCTTGGCAAGCGCGGCTTAATCTGAAGATCAACCCGTACTTTTAGGTTAATACCATTATTACCATTTAGGTTTTTATTTAGCCAGGACGTCCTCATTTAGTCATATTGTAGATTGAAAGTTGAAAATAAGTATGTACTTGGCCTGTCTTAAATTCCCTCAACACCACTAACTTAATGATACGCTACCGTAACACCGTATATGAGTTAGTAAATCAGTGCGCAGCTAATAGCCTAACCAGCTTACGGGCCACTAGTGGAGTGGCCACTTAGCCCCGGCGCTTGGCGCTCGGCGGCTATACTCGACCACGCATCATGTGGCCACGCGGCGCTGCCTACTAATTTTATCACATCAGCTGGCACGCTTGACAATCAGAAACTGTGGATCAACTGCATTATTAGTTAGCTAGCTAGTGAGCCGCATCAGTGGCCTGATTATCAAGCGAGCTGTGACCACACGTCGTGTCCCGCCGGACGACCGGCCCGGACCGCAGCGCACTTCACATTTAATAGCCACAACTTGGGAACACTTCCGTCTGTAAATCAAATTGTGCTCCACGTCCACCTGAGGGATAATTAAGCAGCTTGTATGGTCGCTAGGGGGCGGTAAACGTAACCGCATAGTGTGTGAGTCGGGGCCGGCCTAAACTCAGTGACGTAGCTAGTTTTAATAGGGCCCTGTATCAATTTTTTTTTGGGAGTCCTTTGAACCCATGTGCGGCGAAGCCCAAAAAGAGGATAATGAAGTTACGATTTTTGCAAAATAAATTAAGATAGCATCATGACTACGCTACGCGTGTGGCTAAACTGTCGCATTTCGCTGTTCATTTTGGGAACTGTTATGTGTGTTAGTTTAGTATACAGCGTGTATCAGTAATGCGTGGTCATGTTTAAGGGTATGGTGGAGACTGAACTACTTCCTGTATGTCGCGAACATCGTAATCGTGATAAAATGATAGAAGAATGAGTAATGAAGCCCAAATATATGCGACCCATACAGACAGTTGTTCGGTTTGATGGTGTGTTCTTACACCCTTTAATATGATAACACATTTCTTGTACATATTGTAGAAGGCATCAGTGAAGCAATAAGCTGAGGCAGACGGCCGCGAGATGAGACCTGCCGGGCAGCCGCCGGCAGTCGGCACCGCCGCGCGTTGCACAACAAACACGCAGTTCCGTGTATCTTGATATTAAATTGTTATATAGACGAGATATACTGTTGTACCTATTATAATATTCAGCCGCATCTGGTGCTACTAGAAACAGAACCTAATATACGCGAGATGTTGCTAGAATGGCGGAGAAGATACGAAAAATACACGAATATTATGTCTCCTCTACAACATTCTCTATAACCCTGCATATCCCAGCTACTTGCGAGATCGTTTTTCGTTTACCCGTGCTTCTGATGCTCTGTGTAGATCCCACCTCAGGCATCATATTAATTTCCCATCCCATAAAACTGAATTCTATTTTAACTCCTTCTCTGTTCACGCAGTACGTTTGTGGAACTTACTTCGGCCTAACATAAAAAACAAAAACTAAAACTTTATTTATGTTTAAAAAGCAAGTCAAAGAACATTACCTCTCCTCTATACTGTGATATTCTGGATATATATTATAGGTATATATTTACAGTACAAGTATTTATTTTATATGCGTATATTTGTATGTATGTTTATTTTATATAGGTATAACTTTGTTTTAAGTTCCCATTTCAATTTTCCTGTTTTGTCTTTTCTACACACTGTGTCTACATTTCTAATCCTACTTTCCTCTCGCAGGTCTGCTGGAAGAGATTTCGTATGAAATAAGCAGTACCTTTGTGCTCTTCTATCTTAATGTAATGTCTTGTTAAGTTTTTGTGTGTACATAAATAAATAAGAATAATTAAATCTATAGCATAAGCATAGCATAATCAGCCTATTAATGTTCCCACTGCTGGGACGCAGGCCTCCTCTCAATGAGAGGGAATGGGCTATAATCCACCACGCGGGCCCAGTGCGGGTTGGTAGATGTCACATGTCTTCGAATTTTTGGTTCTAGGACATGCCGGTTTCCTCACGATGTTTTCCTTCACCGTTTTTGAGAGCAGTGGTGATGAAATAACTTACACAAAGTAATGCGCCTGCCTGGGTTCGAACCATGACTTACTGCTCGTAAGACGGGGTCTCCGCCACTGGGCCACCGCTGCTCTCATTAATTAAATCTATATTCCAACAAAAATAATCTGTACTTCAACGCAATACAACACTGTTTCCTGCCATGTTAAATGCAGTGCCTGATGCAAATGTTTGATTATATGACGGGTATTTAATGCTTACTATTTTAATGTCCGTCAGGTAGTGTTTGTTCAGCATTTCGAGCACATGCAGGGTGCAGCGCTAATTGTGTGCGGAAGTAGCAAACATTAGCTAACATTAGCAAATAGTAGCCGCGGCCGCGACACGGGCGCAGGTGGACAATGGTTCGCGTTATTTGTGTTGTTCACAAACACAAAGTACGTTTAATAATGGTATTTAAAAGCTACGTTTTTATTTAAATTGTCTTCTACTTGTATTTATAGAAATTAGCAATTGTACTTATGAAAGTCTGTTTACTTGTTTACTAAGTGTATTCATTGTTGTTTCATCATAATAACAAAAGTATTTTTGATTAGACTGCAGCTTACATTGTCCGAATATTGTCCCTTAGGAACTGAAGATAAAGTCAGTAACAATCCCTCTTTTTAGATACCTACAACAGATACTTACTTATATATCCAGTTTAAATATAAAATAAAATATCTAATGGACATAATTTTTTTAAACTTTTGTACATTTAAATTCCGTCCCTAAAATTAATGGCGCGCCCTGTCTCCCTTCGACATGGGTTGAAGTAGGCAACGAGCTTTACATAAAATATACCGAAACGTAAAGACAACATGGGAAACGGAGAATTACAAAACGAAGGAAAAACTAATTAACGTTGGAAGAAAAGTGTAAGTAATCTGTACACACCTTCATAACCTAATTGTCCCACAGTATGTCCTAATGTTCCACTGTAGCAACCCGTAGACTCGTACTATTGAGTAATAGTCATTAGTCTATGACGCATTAGCCGGGGGTTGAACTAATCCCGTGAATATTTAACGAAGGCTCCTTGCATCATTGTGCAAATGGAATGTCTACTGTACACGGTTCGGCGACATAGAGCGGGTTTGCTACGAGTGCTACGAGTGCTACGAGTGCTACGGTGCTACGCGCTACGGCTGCGTAGCGTTGGCAGAATACTGATTTTTGATTTATTTGAATCCGTTGTTCGTTATTAAATACATTGTACATTGTAATTTTAAATATGTTTATTCTTTGTGGTGTACAATAACATGTTAAATAGATAAGTTAAATGGACAATCAATTTATGTCAATAAAATTCAACAATAGCAATGTAGTTTATATAACAAATAATGTTAGCCATTACAAACAGGATTCAGGATCAGCCATTAACAATAAAAGTAATATTGTGTGCAGGTTATAGGCTTTCTCGTGAACTAACCGTACTTCATCGTGTTATTAGTTTAGTTGTATTGTTCTCCACTTTGAGTACCGTGGTCACACACATACTCAAATTGTGTTAACAACTAACTTTTTGTTTGGGGAGATTCTCCCATTATATCCTCGCATTAAATATACACGAAATCAGGTCAGGACCGGTGGCGTCATGGCAGCCACGTAGTTCGGTGCGTATGTGTCAGTGCACATTACTTCTGTGATTCTGAACAGCCCAAGATTATGGCCTACAATTTCTCATGACTTTTATTAAATATATTTAATAACAAAACAACTAACATTTAAAACATTAAATGTTGTTGTTGTTGATACAGACACAAAATTAAAGAAGTCATAAAAATGCTCTTAGTGCAGAACACGACGATTTAGGAAAATATACCATTCATTTTTGTGTTTACAATTAATGAAAGTAACGTGTGCTCGCTCGCGAAACGGATGTCCGGTGAGTCTGCTAAGTTCTGGAGAGGTGACCGCGTACCGGAACAATACTCAATGTGGTACACTGTAGCGTTCCACGAAATAGTCCGATGACCTGGGATTTGGTGAAGTTAGCGAGAACTAGCTGGATATGGGAGACACGTGACCGAGCATCACAGGTGCGCCCTATGTCTAGCAGGGAACATATTCCGACAGAGTGAGGGCTGTTTTAGATGGTGATCATTTTCTTTTTAGTGTGTTATAACAGCTTGCAAAACTGTTACGCAGGACACGATATCAGGTATCCCATTACTTGTGGAATACTAGAGTCTAGATCCACATGAACAAGTTAGTATTAGGATAGTGGTCGAAAGAGTAACCTTTAATTTACGTCAGCAGAGCCAGACTCTTATACAGAGTAACGCAGCGGCCCCAGCAGACTGTTCGCCTGCAGTTTGTCTTACAGCACATTTTACGTCAGCAGAGCCAGACTCTTATACAGAGTAACGCAGCGCCCCCAGCAGACTGTTCGCCTGCAGTTTGTCTTACAGCACATTTTACGTCAGCAGAGCCAGACTCTTATACAGAGTAACGCAGCGCCCCCAGCAGACTGTTCGCCAGCAGTTTGTCTTACAGCACATTTTACGTCAGCAGAGCCAGACTCTTATACAGAGTAACGCAGCGCCCCCAGCAGACTGTTCGCCTGCAGTTTGTCTTACAGCACATTTTACGTCAGCAGAGCCAGACTCTTATACAGAGTAACGCAGCGCCCGCAGCAGACTGTTCGCCTGCAGTTTGTCTTACAGCACATTTTCTAAGCCTTGTTATAAACGAAGCGCTTAGATGGTTACGTTCCTAAGAACTTAGACAAGCAGAGTATTGTAGTACGGATGGTGTTGCTCTACAGCCTTTACCACTGCATCTGTTCTAATGCAGAAGAACAAGGAGACATTAACTGTTCACAAGTTGACTCATTCTCGTGAGCGCCAATAGATGAACTGGTCATGAAGCTTGATTAAACAGCGTAGTTCAGCGTATTTGAGGTGTACTGATTCTGATGTAGGTACTTCTGATACAGCAAGAATAACTCAAAAGTATTAAGAAGTACCTCTTATAAACCTAATTCTCTCAAAACGGTGAACTAAGACGTGAAGACGTCCACACAACGCAATGGGCTCGCGTAGAGGACTCAAGTTCACTCTTTTTCCCTGTGCTGCAGCAGTGGGTCTAACGAGTTAAAAGCTTCTAATTGAAAATGAAGTAGCACATAACATACACACTCACCCACTAGTGCGGGCCGCGACCCCGCGCTGTGTGTCGACAATAAAGCCGAGTGCTGCACAACACTCGCGCAATGTAACGATACGACATCATTGCGACGATATTATCGATATCACGTATCGTTCTGTAATGGCGGCCGCACTGAGTGCGCTTTCTTGTACTTAACCGCGTCCTCGAAACTTACGTCTTATTGGCTGGACGCGGCCGTTTGTGGGTAAGCAGAGAAAGACATACGAACCAACATACTAATGTCTGAAATATGCATAGCACCTTTGTATATAAGCTTGTCCCGTTTTACACGGGACTTACGCAACGGACGGGGTTTATTATCATGTTACACGTCTGCCTTACCCTTCGTGGGATGTAGGTGATATGTTACGTGAGACCAATTATGAATCTAACAGCAATTAACATTCAAATTATATAACTATTTTGGTAGTACACTAAATAAAACAGAAAGCTTTTGTCTTAATGAATAAGCTTTTTCACTTCGGTATTTAATTATCACAACGGTAAACAATATTCGAAAACGATCCGAATAACAAAATATGAGGACATACATATGTTTCGTCTTAAGAATGCTGTCGGTAGCTACTCGCAATAAATTACTTATTAGGGTGACTTAGTTATTGTACAAAGCAGGCCGATTTAATAACTGTTACGAAGGCGGCGGTAAGACGGTGTTAATACCTCGCTGACACATCTAAATATTAATATTACATGGCTGTAAATATTGTAGAAGGTAATTTTGTGAGTGTCTGGTCTATTAAAACAGGTCCATAGAATAACAATATTTTGCTGTGAGATAAGATCGTTGAACGTTCGTTAGTTCGATTTAAACCAAAGGCCGGGGGCCGGGGGCCTAAGGGCCGGGGGCCTTAGGGCCAGGGGTCCAGGGTTCCAGCAATGTACAGGAAACGCGTTGTATGCAAACAGAATGATACTGTTAAGCCTAGAAATCCTTATTTTATAAATAGACCGCAGTCAGTCGTCGTGGCTGACTGTCAATTCGAATAGTGTTTATCTCCAAAATATGCCATTAGCTAATAAACATTCATAGAGGTCGGTTGGTCATTCAGACACAAAGCTCCGACTACATCTACTTAATAATAAACCAACGAACAAGGAAAGCAAAACAATGGACTGGTCAGATGGAAAGCTTCTGGTAACCCTTTCAGTGCCCACAGCGAGCAGCGAGCCTTACTTACAGCGAGCCTTACTTACCGAGGGGTTCCCAACGACATTATATATTTTTTCATTACATGGTAAGCGTACTGCGGGTCAAATCACGTATTTCTAAACATAGTCGGCCTTATTACAAACAAAAGAAGATCTAACCTCAGACACAGGTTTAAACCGTCAAACCATTTTTTATTTGTAACTTTTACCGACTAAGTTAAAGTACTAAATATAAAAACTGATTTTAAACACGAGTCTGTTGGCAATTTTATGTTAAGAACTTTATTACCGTCGAATTAAGGTTCAAAATCCATACACGGGCTGCCAGGTTTAACTTGTTAAGCCTGGACCAGCTTGGACCAAAGTTCGAACTTATAGATTGAATAGAAGTTACTCATGTGGGAGTCGGATTAGTAACGTGATGAGCGATATGAAACTTAGCTAATTGTTTAATGGCAATAAACATGATCTAGGTAATGGGTTCGTTCGGTTAAAATCTCTGGCCAAGCGCGGCAATCAGTCCTCTCAGTTAATTGATTTTGTATACTTTTATTAAAGTTCACGTGTGATACCAGGTAACAATGTAATCGAGCTCTCATAAGGATGTTGAATTTAACAGCGTAATGTGTTTAATGGCGTAATGACAGAGTGCGATATAGTTCAGCTACAGTGCAGCTGCGGTGATGGACTTATTCAATATTTTCGGTTCTTTGAATAGTCATAAAGTACAAGTGTGAGTACATTTACACCATTCGTTTCGCTTTCGCGAGTCATCGAACGTTTGTACTTTATGTGTGTGTTCGTTGCTTGTTGTTGTGCGCACGCTTGTAACGCGCGGACGATACAGACGATTGTTGGTTTTACTTTTATGGAGGAGTAGTTTATCGTGTCCTACTCTATAAATAGCTCTTCCTGGAAAACATAAAAGTACCTTAACTGTGAAAACGAACCAATATCGGATAAATCACTTTCTGTTTCTCATTATTACCTACTACCTTATTATGGAAAGAACCCTAACCCCTCCTACTCCTACACCTATAACTCTACCGATCAACTTTACTGCGTTAGTTGTGACCGGGTATGTAAGAGCAAATTCGGCCTGGCCAGTCATGTAAGGAAACAGCATTAAAGGGTGGCCGTTAACGAAATCGGTAAGGAGGACTATATATATGTTAGCTACTGTGGTTGCTCTAAAGCAATGTTTGTTTTATAAAGCTTTTTGTCGCCAGTCAACGTGGCTGCGTACGACTTGCCACCGACTGACGATGGCACAGCAAACGTTTAAAACTACCGCAAATAAATCTCATTTAGATGACAATCCGTTTACAATGATACACGATGACTCTTCGATAAATAAAACGTAAAACATTTTCCATAAAACATTTTTATACCAATTTGTTTATCGCCGTAAAATAATACAGATTATTTAGTTTCATAACTATTTTACAATATTAATAATTTTATTTGAGAGCGAATGCAAATGTTTTGTCAAAATGTAATTCATCAAACGTGTAGTGTAGAAAACATTACGTTATGACTGTCATCATTTTTCATTTAATAGCTGTGTTTATGTCAAATAACTGAAACAGCAAAAATTCAGATACTTTTTGTTACTTTAGCTTATTAATTAAAAACACAAAGGTCCACTGTGCTCGAAATAAAACCGCATTATCCGATGCACTGCAAATACAAATTACATTGATTTATTCCGTAGCGCGTAGGTAGGTGCTACGCAAGCGTAGCAGCCGTAGCCGCGGTGCTACGACGTGCTTGAGGCGGTCGGCTACGTCGTAGCAACAGTGCCAAGAGTAAACAGGCGCGAGCCTGTTGCTTCGATTTAATGTTTTCCTACACACTTGTGACTACATTTTGCTTAAGGTAGTGATTTTGATTTAAGTTAGCGATTGTGAGTTTAATTCTGTAAGCGATTGTGAGCTACCCATCGATTTTGAATATCTCTTATCCAATAATCTCAAAAAGAAACTATTGATATAAGACCACACTTAACATAATTAGGCCAATTTTATTCGCAGCCACGTATAACGAAAAGAATTCTTAGTTTCTCGCACGAGCGCGCCGTCTGTTCGCCCCATTGGCGAGTAACCCAGCGCGATAATACACTGAGTGCTGAGCGAGGGGAGCGGAACGAGCGACTTGAGCGCTGACGAGGCAGGCGTAATGCGGTGACGCGGCGGGAATCAGTCGCGGTCTCACGGTACAGATGTGCAAGCTTTCAGATTAGATAATAGACTCAATACTCGATAGTGATGACAGCGCTCATTACAATAATTGCTAAATTGATGACTGTCTTGGAAGGAAATGTGAAACGTTTCGGTTGAACTAGTTCGGTACGAGGACATACCTATATTTGATTATTACTCTACTTTGCGAAATTATTGCTAAAGCTTGTTTGGTAAACTCTATATTGTATATTTGTATAGTTTTTATAGTTCCGTAACCGAATGGTAAAAAACGGAACCCTTATAGATTCGTCGTGTCTATCGGTCTGTCTGTTACAGCCACTTTATTCCGAAACTATTAGGACTACACAGTTGAAACTTGGTATGTAGGTAGATGTATTCTGTGAACCACTTTACGATTTTTATACAAAAATAAAAAATATATGTACGCCGCTTGAGGTTCTCCGCAGCCGCAGTGGCAACCCCAGCACAGCACGATGAGCTAGGAAGATGTGATGGCGCAACAGTATCGACACATGTCGCGACCCACACTAAAGGCCTACCCATCTTCCATGGAAACAAACACCTGCCGTCCGGTCTTTTGCCCCCGTTGCGAGCCGTGCTGGGGCTGCCGCTGCGGCTGCGGATCACCTCAAGCGACGTACGTATGGTAACCTGTTGGTAACCATTTTCGAGCAGTTTGGGGTAACATATGAATGAGCCTTCATATTATTTTTTTATTATATTGTTTGGTGCTACGGAACCCTGTGTGCGTATGAGTACGACTCGCACTTGGCCGGTTTTTTTTCCAGATGATAAAGTATTTTCTCTTTTCAAAAATCGACTCTTATCGTTTTTTCTCGTAATTCGTATTTTAGCGGATACTTCCTGCCTAATATATTTGTACTAACAAGAGGATACACCGAGTCTAATTTCTGTTCATAACTAAAACTGATTCAGATCAATTACTTATACACAATTAATTACAAATGCCATTTGCCGCTAATCCAGCTAATCCAGGTCGCTAACATACTTAGCTAGTGAGGTGCTCTCGCGGTGCGGATAACTCCCGCGGCGGATATGCTAGTGATGTTCCTTATCTCTCATATACGCATCGTTAGGGTATCTTACTCGCTCCGTGAGAACGCTAAGTGCACATCTCTGTATGCAAGTTACTTATACTTAGGACTCGCTAAGTGGAACTAACTATACACGCAAAAGTAGAATAAGGTAATAAGTGAACCCAAGATTTGACTTATTCATTTATAATACTTGGTAGGTGCCTGTATTGATAACACGTGTCCTTGGAGAGGTAAGCAGATATATTCTTTTTTACTTTTTTTTAAAAACGTTGCCCGACACTATGAACTAGTAAATAGTGTTTAGCTGCATGGTTTCTTAATTTGTTTGTTTAGGAAATAGATCTTGTTTACATTTACCAGCAGCTCTAAACCAGCGCTAATTGCTAATTAATTCTAATTTGTCTAGTAGTATCAATTAGCAGGATTTATTCCGTTAATGGACTTACCACGACTTGCTGTTCACATCGACGCGCTCCCAGCTCGTAGGTATCTTTTGTGCAGGGGGTATCAGGACACTAGCGCGAAAGACATTTGCGCGAAGGACACTTGCGCGAATCCACATACGCGAAAAGACATATGCGCGCAAGGACTTTTCGGCGATTAGACTTTTGCGCGAATGGACCTTTGGGCGCATAGACAGTTGCGCGCATAAACACTTGAGCGAATGGACTTATGCGCGAACGGACATTTACGCACAAAGACACATGCGCGAAAGGACTTATGCGCGAATGGTTAGGTTAGGTTAGCTGTAGAGTAAACATAACACTGAGGTTCTTCTAAATCGGAATCGATTGATTAATCTTTTTTGTACAAAGTAACAAGAATGTTCTATACATCAATATACATTTGTCATAATAGACATTAAAACAACTGAATGACCTTAAAAATCGACATTAATGAAACCCAAAAGCTTGAACAGAGAATAAAATTATTTTGTTCAAAATCGATATTGTAAATCGATTAAACAATAATTATATCTGGCAACACTATTCATGGTAGATACGAAAAAATAATTTGACATGTCTCTCGGGCAGTGTTGCCACTTCTTTCGCTCTATCTCATTGAAAATAAGAAATAATACGATGTTATGTTTACTCTACAGATTAACCGTAGCCAGTCGCGAGTAAATCTAGTCGCGGAAGTGTCCTTTTGCGCAAAAGTTCATTCGCGCAAGTGTCCATTCGCGCAAGTGTCTCTGCGCGCATGTGTCTATGCGTGTAAGTGTCTATGCGCGCAGACACGTAGTTACCACACATGGTGCAACATCTCCTGGTAAATACATGGTGGAAGTATTCAGTACATTAGTGGTCTGCTATATAAGAGTCAAGAGAGTATGGTAAACAACGTGGTAGATCATAATTGCTTAGACATACCTAAAATAGACAAATGATAAGGCCGTATTCGAAACTCCCCGAAGTATCTTGCCATCTAAGCTATGTTCGCAATAAAACAGTGGCGAGCACAATTACTTACCGCTCTTGATTTACTGCAGATACAGATGTTTAGCAAACAGCAATTCAATCCGCCGCCCGCGTCGGTGCGTGCACAATCTGTGTGTGTGTTGTGTACCATCTGTGTACTGGGTGTACTAACCGTGTTGTGTGTGTGTACTGTGCACACACAATCTCGCGGAGTGGTCGTGGCTGTTCGTCACACCCACGCGAGCGAAGCTGGATTGAGTCCCACACTCTATTTAAGGAGATTTATTACTATTCCGACATTTGCATGTATAGCAAACTTCAATACCATCTTGAAGAGGTTAAATCACAGAAGTGATTGTTTTGTGTGGCAACAGAATGCACCTTTTGGCGGTCATATTTCCTAAACCCATCATCGCTCGTATCGAACAGAGGGAAAAGGGGAGAAAGGAGCCTTGATCTGAGTGTATTCAATGTAGGTATAGATAATAAACTATATACGGTATGCCCAGTTTTAGGTTTCAACACTTTGAAACGATTCAATTGATAATTTCAAAACATTCGAATATTTATAAAATTTTTGTAAATTATATTTATGTCAAGTGATGAAAAGGGTGTTTATTCTGCCTGTCATGAGTTTTGGTATCAATGTGTAGTAGTGGAGTGGATGAACTGTTTCACAGGAGACACTTTAGGATGATTGGAACACCCAACACTTGTACTATCTAATCACTGAAGTAACTTTGTCCATCGCACTGGCTAGGCGTAATATTGACACTGTTTCGGAACCAGTGGCCCACACACCACTTATAATATGAGCAGGTCCAGACAACGGCATCAATCACTTAGAAGCTACACCCTTACATCAATGCTGACAGCTCGCCCGTACTTATCGCTAGAGTTGTGTACTCTGAGCGTTTCCGCTGAGGTTCGGACAAGCAACACGCGCACAACCTTCGATCAAATGGTTTGCGGAAGAGTTTGAGTTTGATGGTTTGCTCTGTCTGATTGTCCATTGTTTTGTGTGATAATTGAATTGTTTGGATTCTGGTGATATGAACGTGTTGTGTGGAAGAGTAAATAAATCTCACAAATTGGAACAATTAAAACATTGTTACATTGCATTCAATTGAAATTTACAGATTGAGTTTGTGTTGTTGATTTGACTTACTTTGTTGAGTGGTATTACATTTTTTGTGATTTTGACATGAGATCGGCCTATGTTTCAGCTGGTAACTTTAGTGAGAACGTTTTCAGGAAATTATGTTAATTCAAATGTGTGGAGAACATGGTATGTAACTGATCATATCTTAATGATTGTATACAGTCTTCTATAATTGTCAGGCATACCAACAGTAAGTCCCATTAAATTTAATAGTCCAAGTCCAGTTGAAAACCAGCGTAGGGCACTAGTTGCCCGGCCTTTTGCTGAAATGTGCCTATTCGGCGCAGCCGTGCCCATGACGCACACAGTGTTACAATTTTTGTTTTGTTATTTTTCATAGATTATTATTTAATATTGTGTGCACTTGTAGCATGTGCCAAATAAATGTGTTTTCTTTCTTTCTACTAAAATTACTCATGTACAAATCTTGATCTAAGTTGCTAATGACAATTGTCTGTTGCACATCCTTCAGCATACGGGCGTGGTGTTATGTATTTTATCATTATCATAGGTTAGTGTGTGAACAAAAAATAAATAAAACGAGATTCGGCTTCCGAATAAACTTTTATTGGACAAACGTGAACTTCTCGCGAAGCCGTATAGTACAATGTACATCAACTTGACTAGTAAAATACAATTAATTAACTAACTAGCAGTACATACATTATCATGATGACACTTAGTTACGACACGTCACCGGCACGCCGCCGGCACACCGCCGGCACACCGCCGGCACACCGCCGGCACACCACCGGCACACCGCCAGCACACCGCCGGCGCCGCCGCACACACTTAATATCAAATGTCGTAAAAATAAATGCTATAACTTAATGTAAATATATTATATTTGATAAAAATCTCGTTACACTAGAAGGTGACATAGTAAGAACTACATTTTGTACGAGTATTACTATTTAGAAAGCGGAGTGTGGGACTTACAAACAGCTAATCAACATTAAAAAAAAATCTGCAAAATTAAACGAATCACAACTCAATAGTAATTATACAAAACAAATGTCCCGCTACTCGTACCTAATAATATCTAAAGTAAAAGACGTGTAAAAGGAACTAAACAAGCGATAGGAACTCGACCGCCGACGATAATGCGCCTCACTGGTTGGAAGTGAAGCGGATTACACGCTCCTCTATACTCTGTGGCCGCACAAATTAAAACTATAAGCTGTCAAATTAAATGGCGCGAAACCAAAGTTATATTCCAGATGTTCATCGAATTCATTGTGAAAAATGAAGTAGTATGCAATGACAGAATAAATAAAACAAAAGTTCAAGTTTCAGTAATTTAATGAACGAATTTTGAAAAATACTATTTTTCACAACATTAAGATTATATCTGTTTAACAATTTGGAGTTCGCGTCATTTGAGACTATTATACTATAGAGATCATTAGGCTTTGGTATATGAAGAGCCGCTAAACATGTGGTTGGACAGACAGACAGTACCTAAGATATGACAGTGTTGTTATTCAATATTTAGTTTTATTAGTTATATAATATTATACACAGTTTCCGGTAGTCTAGGCCTCGTCCCTCGCACTGCTCTCTGTGGACACAAAACCATCTTGTTAGAACCAGCAATGGTAAGAAACGAACATTCTGAAACATTTACATTCAATATTTTATGAATAAAGACGGCTTATATTAGTAGAGAAGAAGGTATTGCCGAACTAATGATAAAGTTGAGTTAAAGCCGGTGAAGAATCTTGACAGAGGTATTACAGGCATCATCTGAATGTCTTAAGAACTAATCGCATGAAAATGGTTTGTAGGTACAAAGGGTTCCCTACTCGTAAACACATCTAACTACTAAATACATTCGTAGTTTTTTACGACAGGAAGTGAACTCGTTCTGTCGCTCCGTGAACAGTTCATTTGTAATCGTGCCGCACGGCGTGATTAGCACGTCGCACCTCTAGTAAGGCACGTTGCAACTCTATTCTCAGCTTGTGAGCCGTGAGCTGGAAGCCCGCAGCTCTAATTTAATTAAACACTTATTCCGATACTTGTCGGTAATCGTTTGATTTACTTAGTGAACAGTTTCGGTTTTAACTTTTTAATTCGCGTCGGCTTCACTGGCTGAGCGCTTTGCTCGATTGATTGCACCGTTACACTGGAATTGTTCAGCAATAATACCTTGGGGGAATTTCTTAGATAATGCTGGGATTGGGTAAATTATTGAGATAGGCAGTGAGTCAGACAGGGTTCATTGATCATTAGGAGTGTTTCAAAATGCGAGCGTTGCTAAATATTTAAGTGAGCTTTTGTGAGACTTATACAAGCATCTATCACTTAACAGTTGGCTTTTAAAGTCCTTGTAACATTTCAGTAAAATGTCGATCGGAACAAACGCGTGTACAACAGTAGGTCACGTAGTCGCGGGCAGTGTTCCGGACGCGTAAGCTTTGCGCGCGACCAGTTCGCGAGTGTGTGCGAGGATTCGAGACAAACGTTCAACAACGTTGCACCGGCTCACTGAACCCTTGGAATCATGAACATTTGAAAAATAATACTTAATTTTAGTAAAAGTTATATTTTAAAACTCTTGGTTGTTTCAGTTTTTGCCGTCTTAAGGCTATTTATATAAACGATACACGTGTCGTAATCTGTGCTCAAAAATAACTTCGTGAAGTTGGTTAGGCGTAGTCGGTGATAAAATTTTCGCTATGTAGGTCGTTACAGGCTGTTAGTTATGTCCATCGAAATTATATTTCTTGGACATTCACTTAATATTTAGTAATCATGAGTCTAACCCGAGTTTCAGGAATAGAAGATAATGATACAATATATACAATATGATACAATATACACATATATTACTACTTACTATCCACTATTATCTAACATCGACTATAGAGGGAAAATACAGAAGAAGGTAGAAGAAGAGTGAAGAAACTAGAAGAACAAGCTCTAAGAACTACACAGACATACAGGAAGAGGTGGAGGTGAGACAGAAGATAGACAGGGTGCTATGACTGACTAGAGTGAATGAGATAAAGCTATTGTGCCACTATGTCTTCCAACGTTCTACAACACAGGTGCATGTGCCGCTAGAAGCGCCTCGAGCGTGGTTACCGTGGTCATCGTCTACCGCGTCCGCGTCCTGCGCTGAGCGCTTGCCCCACATTCCTCTTAAGTTAGTCCAGGCGGGCTCACGCTTCCAGTAATACGATCCTGTTGGTTCATATCATAAATCTATGTATTTTCACTAATACATATACAGTTATATCGAGTGCGTGTGACATCAATTGCTACGAGTGATCTTTACAACTCGCGTTTCAATGATATTCAATAACTTTTAATACACTTTCTCTAAATACTACAACGAAATATTGACTTAATAGAAATCCAGGAAATTAATTTGACACGGCATCCATAAATACATAATTGGTTAACATTTTTCATTAAATCGTTCACCGTTGATGCGAAATTATGAATTTGAACGCGTGAGAAATTCCAGAAAGTGTCGGGCTTAGCGGCGGCCATATTGACTTGGGGGCTATTTAATTTAAAAAGGCGAGCGAGGATTATTATCTAATTCTGTCGGCGGCTCACAAATTTCAACTTGGCTACAAATTTGTTAGGGGCTTGTGGCGCGCAGTTTAAATTACACACGAAATGAAGGAGCAGTTTATTACCCGCGACACCTCGGGGTCTCGACAGCGGTGTAGCGGGCTTACCTAAGAAGCGTCGAGAAGAGAGACCAGGCTCATGCTTGGGGGAAGCATGCTACTCAGGGAACTAGTTTTAAAACGAGTGGATGTCGCAGACTTTGTAATCAGAGCTCATTCCCGAAAGTTTGTCTCTGCGCGATAACAAAGCGATCTCATTTCTAACTCTACTGCGGAATGAGAATCAACGAAGTCGAGTGTTATCTTTTAACTAAACTTTAGTTATTAATGTTGCGCTGATGGCGCTGTCCACTCGCCGATAAACTGAACAACGGGCAGCGCGAACAATTGTTCAGTTAATCAATCAATTGAACGCGCGCCATCAATCAGGACAAGGGATAATTACTTGCTGCTGTTATTGTTTCACCCGAATTTAACTGCCGACGAATATTTATTGTTAAACTTTTATGAGCTCTCGTAATTCTGTGCGTCTCGGAATAATCTATCTGATTGATTGTCGTAACCGTACTATACATGTCTAGCTGGTAATTCAATTAGATTGTTTCACTAGAATTATTGAGTGTCAACTGATCGGGGATGATGTTTAGTGCGTAATCTAATAACAGACGATTGAGTCCACGAGCTTTATTGTAGAAAAACTAAATAAGTAATGTAACCAATTGATCTACGTCAGAGAACAACAAAATCTATAGGCAGAGTCGAGAAAATTAACAAAATCGTTGTTCCAAAAGTTTCGCATCTGATGCGTTCACACGACCACATATTGTGCTACCCTACTATGAGTTGACAAGCTGCATGCTGTACGACTGCACTTACCGCTGTTGTACTGGGCCTGCTTCACAGGTCGCTTGCCCCACGCGCCGTGTAACGCCGACCAAGCCTTCTTCTCCGGTACTTCCATTCGCTCGTCGTCCAATAGCTGTACAACATAAAACATGATTAATAGGAATGTTGCAATAATGCTTTGGAATTTTTTAAAGAATTCTTGACGAAACCGGACAGGTGAAATTATTCTTGCATACAATTTGCATCCCAAGTTTGGTAAATTTGGCGAAAATATGCTAATATTCAAAACTTCTTTTACTTTAGCGAAAAGTTTTCTTAGGTAATGTTAAAATATTTTGCTAGTATAAGCTATGAAGGGAACAGAATACATTAGAGTTATAGCCTCGTCTGAAGCCGGGGTACAAAGGAGGGATAAGTCTATATCGCACCTGTTGGGCGGGGATCAGCTGTTCAATGGCGGCGTCGATCTCTTCGTAGTCGGGCTCCGCGGCGCGCTTGCCCCATGATCCGTGGAAGTTGGCCCATTTTTCCTGGACAATAGCAGAGCATCAGTAGCATTCCTTTATCAGGGCCTTGCATAGTGCCTGGACTTAAGACCCTTCCAAAATGGCGCAACTACTCTAGCTAACACATTGAGTCTCGAGTGAGTTACATTTTTGCAATAAAATTAATGTCAGCTGCGGTGTCCCCGGTCCTGCCACCTCCTCTATCATTATTGTTCTGTGCCCCCCTGGCCTGTCGCAGTCCCCTAACGTTTATTCAAATCTATATGTGTAATAAATTTAAGTAGTTTTGAATAGTTTTATACTCACCCTTGACACTTTGACATATGGAAATGTAGACATATAGAATAATGGTAATAATATACTTACAGGTCCTCGCTTGCCCCAGGCAGAGCTCATGTCGTTCCAGCCCCGCTTGCCCCAGGCAGAGCTCATGTCGTTCCAGCCACGTTTGCCCCAAGCCGAGCTCATGTCATTCCAGCCTCGCTTGCCCCATGCGGAGCTCATGTCTTGCCAGGCGCGCTTGCCCCAGGGTGACTGCGACATGTCCCTCCAGGCGCGCTTGCCCCAGGCGGAGTTAAGATCCTGCCAACCCCTCTTTCCCCAAGCTGAGTTGAGGTCTTGCCAAGCTCGCTTGCCCCAGGCCGAGCTCATGTCGTTCCAGCCGCGCTTGCCCCAGGCGGAGTTTAGGTCCTGCCAGGCGCGCTTGCCCCAGGCCGAGCTCATGTCCTGCCAGCCCCGCTTGCCCCACCCCCCGCCGCCGTGCAGGCTCGACCACGCGCGCTTCTCTTCGTCAGTTAACTCTATTTCGTTGTCGTTCTGTGAACAGGCACATTTATTTAAAATAAGTGCACCACAAACGGTCGTAATAAAAGGAAATTGCTTTGAGCAGTTTTATTTTTTAGCGAAAAGAGCACTCGTTGAAAGATTTCAACAGTACAATGAGGTAAGCAATTCTATTAGCTCTTTGTTTGTTCACTGAACACTTTCGTTTGGTATCGGTACAATTGGCTGGAACAAAGCTCGCTCGCTGGAATTGTTCGAAAAAATTTGTCCCCAACATCGTGCACGCTGGCGTTCGGCCGCAGGCACGGGCGACTGCGCCACAAGTTGTTTTATTATTCTATTAAGAGGCATTTGTCGCCTCACAGAATGTTAATTGTGTTGTTCACATCAAACGGCGGACAAGCTTTGTGTCCCACTTTTTCTTTTGCTTAGAAAACATTGTTCTCATTCCCAGAATAGATGTGTTGCGACAACTTTCGTCTGGACCATTTTACTTCATTTGAAATTTCTGACCAGACCTCGACAGCTCAGAAGGTACCTACACCTACTTTGTTTCAATTTGTAATGGTAAATATTCAGAAGAGAGATATTACATTCACACTTGAAGGTAATATCTCTCTTCTGAAATAGCATAATTAACTTGCACATTGTGCTATTTTAGGAGTACCCACTAAAAACCTTTAATTCACCTAAACAAGTGCAAAATGTGTTTAGTGTGCACAAGTAATTAAAGGTCCATTAGTTAGTATGTTTATAACAAGAGCTATTAGTGCGGTGCGCGGGCCGCATGGCTCCACACTGTACTCGTACAGTCGCCACCAAAAGGCGATGTTGTAAGTTTTCCCTCGTCGTTTAAAATAGTTGAGTTTGCGTTTGTTCTGGTTTTTACCGTCAGCTCGGTCACTACGGGAAGTGCGCGAATCGGGCGCTGGCTCGAGATTGCACGACTTTGCCCGGCGCTATTAGTAGCCCGACGTGTTGTGGGGACATAAAAATGTTGTTAAAAGTAGACAAGTGACTGTAGACGAACACTGTAATACCTGCTGGATGGTAGGTCAAAGTATTTGTACCATTTCAAGTTT
Source organism: Noctua janthe (assembly GCA_910589295.1). NCBI lineage: Eukaryota > Metazoa > Arthropoda > Insecta > Lepidoptera > Noctuidae > Noctua > Noctua janthe. The sequence continues at coordinate 480,546 of OU342567.1, forward strand.
ATAGTATTTTTGTGAGACTTGACATTGACCTTTTAGTAGTAGAATTATGTGGCACAAAGTAATGAAAATCTCGGAAAATTCCGGAGACTTGATAATTGATGTCAAATGTGTTGAAGTTTCTGATAGGAGGTATGACAACTATATTTAGTTACCTATATTCTGCTCGAAGATATTAACTTTCAACTTTCTTTTCAGTAAATGACAGATCCATTATAGATCCATTATGTTGTGATAGAGTTCCAATCACGTTGATTGTGTCGTCAAGCGCCGCGTAAAAATTAACTGCCCTCGGAATTATGCAATTTTAATTATTTTATTTTATCAGCACTTGTCTCTACACTTTATGCTTCCTTCGGTAACAAGAAATAATAAAGAACAGCAATAAGATCTTTACTATAGTTTCTGATGTGCGGGGAGAGATTTAAATTAAGAATCTTATTTTTTTTTTTTAATTTTCTTCGAAACAAATGAATCTACTCGTATTCTTGTATCAAATAGTTGTGTGTTGTCTTTTCATTTATCAAATTGTCACTCAATAGTGATTGAACGCGGTTACAGACCGTTTTATACATACTTGTCATTTCACAATATCCTTTAGCTCATAACACGGTTGTAAGCACAGCACCGGATGCACTATCTCAATTCATTTTCACTAGTTAATCCAGATCCGTGGGGATGCCGTTAAGATGCAATAAGTGTGCGCTGCGAAATGGAGTTTCTTAGGAAGAATACGAGAGGCTGCTTGCTGATCTCGTGCAGTGCTTGCTTAATAGGTCATGTTGTGTGGTGAACTCTTTCCTTGGGCCAAGGATGTGTATGGATGTCTTGTGATGTGTATGGTGTGGTAAACTGACCTGTGGAGGCGCGGCGTCATGGTGGGCGTCATCGGCGGCCGCCACCGCGAGGGTGGTCAGCGCGGACAGCCACAGAGCGGCCACGCAGTAACGCATCTGGGGACAACGGAGACACAGCTTTACAACCATTAACAATTATTATTTGTGTTGAGGGAATAACCATAGTGTCCTCCGACACTACTAGAGTTAAGACACGTAATGTAATGTGCATACCAGCACTTATTCTGGCTAATTACCACCTATGTTTGCGGTCCGACAATTTGGAATGCAGCAATATTTGTATTACACAGGTAATATTCATTACATGCTTATAACTTCCTGAATGTAAGGTACGCTGACACTAACATTCCTAAGCAATTAAAATCATTACACTTTTGTCTGTACCAGTCTTACCAAGGGGTATCGTATTACCCAGTACTAACTGGGTTGTGGAGGTCAGATAGGCAGTCGCTCCATGTAAAATACTGGAATTCAGCTGCATCCGGTTAGACTGGAAGCCGACCCCAATATAGTTGGGAAAAGGCTAGGCAGATGATGACACTTTTGTCTGTACCTTTGTTTTCTTCGTATCTAGGTTCAGCTAGGTTCTTAACCTACATTTAGGAGCCGGAACTAAAGCCGTTCCGCCGCGTTATGTGTTCCCAGCTTTACATTTACAGTCACGCAACATGTTCATCCTTGCCTTGGCACTACAAAATTAAAAAGGAAACAAGTGTTGTCTGAGATGAATGCACCGCTGTCGTGAAACAGGCGTGAAGAGGCTGCAGGGGAGTGCACACTGAGGAGGACGCCAGCCCTGAGCCGAGCTACAGCGAGATTAATCTCGGAGCAGCAGTGCAGCAGCAGTGTTGCTTGTATACACTAAGTTGAGTAGGTGGTTTCATAGTTTTAATCAAACCAGATTAATCCACTTGTTTGACGCAACTTTGCCGTTCAATGTGGCAGTACTATATAGTCTTTTGAGCAATTTTCATATTGTCAGCGATGTGGATGAAATTTTTATTTATTTTATTTGATGCACAATGAACTGTTGTTTTTATTTAACAAGCAAAACTTCTTTAATTTGTGTAACGACCATTTATGTGACGTATTCTGATGACTAAGCCAATAAAAGAAACGTTTGTAGTTTCCCTAGCGGAAAACGACAGCAAATCGATCTAATTCCTATCATTACTAGTTCAAGTTTCCACTGATATATGTGACGTCATATTCTAATTATACACCGCATCACTACAGATAATACGCAGTTTCACCGCCAGCGACAAGCGAGAAGCGAGTAGAGATAAAGACATCTTGTTTGATTGACAGAGTTCTCGCCGGCTGTGGCAAAGTGAACACTCAGTGGTCAATTTTTTAGTTGATCGCTGAGTGTTCACATTGCCGGCTATTCTTGGAATTTTGAGATGGGGCAGTAAGGGCAGGTACTTAACCTATGCCTACTGGAAGCCTACTGGAACACGGTGTTAGGAGACCATCCATAATTCGATAGCTAGTTGCTGCTTCAGCGGTGGGACAGTTGTCTTATTACGACGTCATGCACATGCGACGTCGAACTGTGGGAATAAAGGTAAGTGTAGATGAGGCGTGCAAATGTCACCGCGGTCTGCCGCGCGATGGGTCAGCGGTCATCACGGCGACGCACGGCTATTTACGTGCACTTCGCTGGAAATAGCGATGGCTTAGCTGGAGCTCGGGCTCGCACGTAGTGCCTCGTGTAGAGGTGCGCTACGCGTTGGGTTTCTTCACGTTAAGTTGTTGTTGTTTTGAAGTCATTGACATTTTCGTTTTATACACGTGACATTTTCAGAAGATTTACGTAATGTTATGAATACCCTATCAGAAGATATATCAAAGGAAAACTATGATGAGAGACGAGGTCTCTTTGTGGTCATTTATAGCAAAGTTACATAATTGCCAAGTATGACACGTTGGAGTTTTACCGTCACCAACCACTTGGTTATGGCGCGTGGATTACGATGTGGTTGGCTTTATCTCAAGTAATCTCTGCTCAACTATCGTAAGTAGGAATATCAAAATGTCTTTGGAATACTACTTGTCCATGTCTACGCTGAATATTCTTCCTACTAAATTGTTTCCGTCTTTTCTTAAGAAGTAATGAACACCGCGAGAGTTTCAAAGGAAATGAGTTAGTTGCGGAAGTTTTATTTGTTTCACTTTGGACAAGCAGCGAACAACAGGCATGCCTTGTGTTTACAAAGCGGTTACTACTTAGCTCTCAAGTTAGTGCGGAGAGAAGCATTCAGTACGGCTTTGAGACAATTATTGTGTTTGTAAGTAGACTGTAGTTTCATAAAAAGCCACTTTAGTTAGACGTAAGTTCTTTTGATTTGATAGCAGGCGTAAAGTGTTTTCCCGCCTTCATTTTTCTTTTAATGTATCCCTGTTAGAATCAAAGAAGTCTTCTTTATTTTCATGCCATTCATGAAACGACAGATGGAAGTTTTTGACAAATTAAATTTCTAACGAATGAAAAGAAAACCTTTTGCGTCCGAAGAAGTATTTCACAAGACTTAAATAGTATGATTAAAAACTTTATCTTTCAGGTAAAAGTGGCAAGGGCCTTAAAAGACATCTTGTCGTATGAAAATGTTTTGGGAAGTTACATAGGAATCCGAGCTTTAATTAATTTCCATGGCTACCTGCTAGAAGTAGCCCGTAATGGCCCACAATGAGCGGCCAACATTAACCATTGGAAATGGCGCGAACATTTGTTGCGACAGATTAGACCCTGCGCCGAATGAGGGCCATTTGTCCCGCAAATCGCGCGGCCAATATGACCCGCGCCCACCCGTGCCGACCCGCAATGTGTCATGCTCGACTCCTGAGCGGCGGCTCGACAATCTGGATGTAATGTTACACGTCGTCCAAGTTTCGGTAATCCTATTGCTAATACAGGTGTAATGGAGTTTGCCGACCCTGATCGCATTGAGAAAGTCATATTGTGTCGGAGCAATAGTAGGCTTTGTAAAGTAGTTAGAATGGATATTTTGGAAGCCGTAATATTACTGTTTTCATATTTTTTATAGACTATCAAGTTTTGTCCACGTCTGTATGTGCTAATCTTACAACTGGAGATATCGGTAAACCTGAAGACGTAATAAAAGACACTTATGACGGGTATGGCACCACAACATGTTACTATGTGTACACAACATACTCGTACCATCAACGATCAACGTGAACAGAACAATAAGCTAAGTTATCGCTATATCCGAATTTTAATTTAAAAACTTTTGTGAACATTACATTTGGCATTGGTAAATGTATTTTGATTGCCTTTCAGATTTAACCGAAAGCGTCTATGTATTTGAAGTTGTCCAAAAATCCATGCGTGTGTGATGTAATTATGATCGCGTCACAGATTGTGTCGAAAGGTATCGCGTGATGGGTTCTGTCAACACAATTAGCAGGGTAGAATAGAATGGGACAGAATATCTTGTCCATCCGATACACGGGTTTGTAATCGCTAAGCTAAATAATTTCCAAACGAGTATCGATTACTGGTTCATCCAACACCCAGTGCGAATATCGTGCTCCAGATTAAAGTATGTCCCATCTGATTGATTGTACCAAATGTCGATTCACCCGCACCCTTGACGATTGAAACAACGCCTATGACGCCGCAACAGCCGTGGCTCAAACAGTATAATTACCCTTAGATGTACCGTCGACGCAAAAAGCAGAATGAGCTAAATAAAAATATCTCTGAAAGAGTTAGCATTTGTGTCAGCAAAGTAGTGTCTGAGATTGCTACTGGGACGCAGATTGATATTTTTATTCAAGACAAGCTTGCGTTTACCTGCAGCCTCCAGTGACGGGATCCGACTGGGTAGGTAACTGAAAATGGAGCACGCTTGCAAATGTCTTTTTTAATTTTCTCAGAAGACTTTCTTCGTGGATATTGTAGTTTCAGATAAAAAAGCATAAAGTAAAATAAAATTTGATTGACATAATAAATGGGGTAAAAAAGCATAGTCTATGTATACTTCAACATATTAGAATGTTACTTATGTGTGTACCTATTTCGTTACGTCGCGGTCGTCACACCGACGCGTGTCGCGCGCCGAACCGCAACTTGTCGCGGAGTTTGCTTCGGCACTTTGTTAACAATTCCGAATAGTTGGCGGTGTTAGAGGAGATCGCAAGTACGCCTGAAGGTGTTTGCCAAGAATGTGATTGTCAATTGTCTCGAGTTGTTATAAAACATTGGTATTGTTAGGTATATTATGTACTAGAGTTTTCTGGAAACAATTTATTAAAATTCGTAGTTAAATTTATTAATAAAATTTTAATACTTATTTGCCACGAAATAAATAAAATTGAAGTAAATTGTTTGATTTGTAAGTCAACACTTTATGAAAGCTCTATCAAAATGCTTCTCAGGAATACTGTCACAGTCCCACGCCCGACACAAACACTATCCACGAAGTCTCCGACATTCAAAACCTCGAAGTTCCAAACTTCATTGAATAACAAAAGTCAATTCGATTACAGTTGAACATAAAACAGTGTCGATGTCCGACTGGTGTCCGGTGTCCGCTGTCCGGTGTCCGGCAGCTGGCCGCGCCGGCTGCTCGTCCGGACAACTTACTCTAACAAAACTAATTCCGCTCTCGAGCCGTTTAACTTGTGCACTGTGTGGTCAACTTTCACACTATTGTATTAGGGTTGAACTTCATAAAATAATACACTTCTCGTAAAAACATTGAGATTATTTTTAGCAAACTGTCCAACTTATCAATATTCAATTACGGAGGGCAAACTTTCAGCTGCTATCTGAAGAAAAACAAGTGTAAACAATATTCATTAGACGTACCCTAAATACATAATGAGCTACTTTATATACCGACAAGTATCTTGAGAGATTGGAACGATTTATTTTTTTAATAAGTGATTATGTAATATCGATAACACTAAGTTTTGAATGTGAAAGTTTACTATTATAACAGTAAACTACAGTAATCCGCCTAAAATTATTACTACCGTTCACTTAACAGTTTTTTCGGTGTTTTATTAGATACACCTCTAGGCTCTGCCTAAACCTCTGGAGACTACAGGCGTGATATTATGTTAACAATTACTGCTAACAGATACCTGTTACTGTACATATACACATCTGGATGGTTATACCTCCAAGTACAACCCAACAATAGAAGCTAGTGAGGAAATTGAATAATTAAATCGGTGGCATCCCTGACATCGAAACAAAAGCGGAGGGCTCTAGAGCGGTGCCGTGCGTCCGCGCCGCGCCGGCTCTACCACCGCACGGCGAGCCGGCGACGCGCGGTTAGGTGGGCAGTAGGATGCGTTTTCGCTGGGATGAGCCGAGCGGAGATGAGCTGAGCGGAGTGGAGATGTGCGGAGCGGAGCGGAGCTGAGGAAAGAGGTGGGTATTTCTGCTGAAGCAGAGAGGAGTGCTCTGTAAAGTTATAGCACTCTACCTTCCACTTCGCTACGAATAACACCGCCTGATACACAATTTGATACATATTTTTCACGTCTCCGCTATGACAGCTTTCATTAATGTGGACCAGAGATGAGATTTCAGCCAATGCTATTGGTGCACTCCTGGACGTCGCCTCTTAACGCCATTATGGCAAATGTCATAAAAAGGATGTAGTCCAAAATAAATAAATAAATATTTAAAAAACAAATCGCGTGTGTGCATAGAACGGAGTTATACAAACAAAGTTCGAATATTTTTGTGGGACAGACTGACAGTGACAGTTGAAGTACGCTCTTACGAATAGTTCGCTTGGTGGGAGATTATTTCAATGGTATATTGTTTAGGTTGCGGCTGAGCGGCTCCTGTCAGGTCACCCGGCTATTCCCATGGGAAGGGATTGCGTACCAAAGATAAAATAATATCAATTTGCGGTGGCATATTCATTGAAACCGGTCATCATTTAGATGAGTCTGATGATAGATTAAATACAGATAAGCAACAAAAAAGATGAATTATTTTACAACAACTGGCTTCGTCTGTATCCCCAATTGCAGCTGTCCCAGTTTTGTATCACTGCTGATGACAGACGAGCTTTTGCATTGCTCTGTCGTAAGCCCTCTTGCCGCGTACTGCGTTAAGTAGCGGTCTTCCTACACATCGTATATTTAGACGTATTAATCACTGCTTTTGTCTAACTCCGGCGATGTTTAGTTTTAATTGCCGCACACATTAAAATAAACTAGTTTCATCCCCCGTCGCGCCAACTTTAGTGCAAATCAGTGTGAATAACAAATCGTGCGATCATGTTGAAAGCTTCCTCCGAATGCGAGAACTTTAAATTATAGTTAGTCAACAACGAACTGTTATGTTGTGCTTGGAAGTAAACGTGATAAATTGTGGCGCGGTGAGTCGGGAGTTCGTGTGGCTCACAGAGCTCGCTGAGCTCAATAAGCTCGGTAAGCTCGGCTCATGTGGACACTGCTCTTAGGAGCACAATGGACCAAAGGACATTTGAATTAAACTGTACATAATTTACCATATGGATAGTAGTGTTATTCGATATCATAATGACAGCGTGAACTTTCTCTTAACTCATCATCATCATCATCATCTGCCTCATCATCTGCCTAGCCTTTTCCCAACTATGTTGGGGTCGGCTTCCAATCTAACCGGATGCAGCTGAATACCAGTATTTTACATGGAGCGACTGCCTATCTGACCTCCACAACCCAGTTAGCACTGGGTAATACGATACCCCTTGGTAAGACTGGTTGTTAGACTTTTTGGGCCACTGACTACCTAACGACTGTCAAAGATCTACAAATGACAGCCGGGACCAACGGTTTAACGTGCTTTCCTAGGCACGGAGGAAACTCGGTATGTAATGGGCGGTCACCCATCCACAGACCAACCTAGGCAAGCACGGCTTAACCTTAAGATTGATCCGAGCGGCTGTTATTATTTAGCCACGAGCTCCTCCACTTTCCCTTAACTATGGAATTATTTATGTGATGCGTTGAATATAATCCCAAGTAAAATTCATTTTGAAAAAAACAATTAAACTTCACCTTCTAGACTACTGATGTTTATGTTTTGGATGTTCGTAGAAGGAAGATATAAAAACAAACAAATTAAAACCAGATTATATCCATATAATCGGGACGGGTTGTTGTTTGCCTATTAGGAAAATCCCAATGGTCCTCTACAGGCTGGAATTTTGGCTAAAATATGATCCTGTAGATGTGTAGGTACGTTAGGGAACAGACATGATATTTTAGACATCAAACTATTCGTTTATGACAATGTCTGTTGAATTAGATTCGTCTGCTCTGCCCTCCAATCCTTCGCCAGACATGATAAACGCTGATTTTCAAAACGCTCAACAAGTTAGATATCCCAGCTCAGTTTACCGCCAACCGATGGATTGAAAAAGATTGAACACTGAGCATCTGTCGCGCTAGGGTCGCGCGTCGATGTACATAGAGCCCCGTCGCTATGCGTCAGCACTCTTGTGACATGATGTCTGAATGTCAACCGACATGCGACATGAGTCGCGGACATCATTTGTGAGAGTGGACATTTTTCTAAATGTCTGTGTTTCTTGACAGGCCAAATAGCATTGCACATTGAGCTATTGGGGTCTTATCGTAGTTCGCATGGGCAATCATCGGTACCTATTCATTGATGAATAAGGTACAGTTAAATGTCCTGAATCTTAATATTTGTTTGTCTTTAGTTCGTACTAGATTTTGATCCTGCTCTTGGTGCCTAGAGAACTTGACAATTTCTTTAGGCATATATCAGTTTGCCCAACATTCTAACTTGCGCTACGACACATAGTACGCGGGCTGTGTCAGCACATTTGATACTCGTCCCGTCGGAACGCTTCGATGGTCGACAACGATGTCGTCTACATATCGTCGAAAGCTACGCTCACATCGCATGAATAATTTAGCAAGTCAAGGAATATACCTAGATTCTATACAGGCCTCACTTTTCTGAAAGCTTTTTTACGAACAATATATTGTGTATTTTAGATATCCAAATCATTTTCTTTAAAACAATAATCGGCAGCTGTTACAGGGGACTTAAACCTAACTGGTGAAATATGGCTGTACTCCTCCTGCTCTCGGAAAACCAGCGTGATGTTCTGTTAATACAACAAGAACACAAAACTCTCCGCAAATTCCATAATATACTAATACGTTTGTATCGATAAACCAAGCCTACATCAATTTGGCCAATAAATATTCCGCGTGATTGGGAGTCAATCGTCCCTCAACGAGACGTGGAGGGGCCTCCACAGAGAGGGCACAGTCGAGAGGACTACTACCTACTGCCGGCTAGAAAACTATTAGACAGACTGTTAGCCACTAAGATGTCTAGATTGTGTGATCAAGTTTCATGAAACGGTATTAAAATGGTAATTTTGAACGATTACAGGGAAATTATCGTTAATTTTAGCAACTCAATAAAACAAATATGATAAAATCAAATGCCCGTCGCATTTGATTTTATCGTGCTTCGAGGTGTCGTTACATTGTAAGATTACAAGTTTTAGTAATGATTCAAGAAGAAATATTATTTTGTTGACACATTTCACCAGCCTATTTAGGTTACTTAGTCGTAAGAATTATATCTAAAAGGGGCATTTGCCCTCTGTTTTGACTAAATTTTACTTACAAATGAAGTTTGCTATTTAGCGTGTCTTTATGTGTGAAGTGTTTGTGGCTCATTAGTGAATTTAGAACAAAGGGATACCCTACCAACCCCCCCTCCCCTCCCCGCACCCAGACCACAGTGCAACTTAATGAGACCTTTGACCAACTGCTGGAGCTTAAGACGAGTTCTGTGTTGACAAGTTTTAACTGGAGAAGAATTTAGAAAAAGTGTTGGTGACAACTGGTACGCAATGAAAGCTTTGAGACAAAGTTAATTCGTTAAAGAACTTATGTACCTCATGTATGGAATTAAGTTCGTTCATTAAGGAGTTTACCTGTGTACTGTAGGTGTGTATTGTGTCAATGGAGAATGACTGATTTAAGAACGGGTGACCTTAAATAATTATAACAAGAATATTAAGGCTTTTCATTCGGCGCTTGAATGACATGACAGAAGGGTGCTTTTGCTTCCAAACGTTTGAGAAATTGTATTGAACCATGCGCCAAAACATCCATGTCCATGTATCCATGTAACTTCATATTCTTGTTTCGTAAACTACAGATTTAGAGCTCTTGTATTTCACTTGTAGTGTAGCGTGTAACAGAAAAGAATACATGTGAAGAGCGACCTCTTTAAACGTAACCTTTCTGACAGACACGGGCTGTGGGGCTGTGGGGTGTGGGCTGGTCATTGTGTAACAATTTGTTCGTGCGGCTGACAGCGAGTATGCGTTACATTCCTATTGTAAGAAATATCTGCCTTTTGTTGACCGAGGATTTGGACGTAAAACGTTTCAGTTAGTTTCAGGAATCAACTAAAAGGATACATCGATGTTTGTGGAAAGCTTATAAAATGCGTTTACTTAAATCCTTCAGTTTTCAATTTAAAAAGAAGACAAGAGACTGTTGAAAGCAGTTGTAACCTAAAATTGTTTCCGAGACTTCGAGAGCCGTCTAATCATCACATAAGTCTTGACAGAACAGTTCAGACTCTCGTTTGACTTGATCTCAATTGATTTGGATCAGCTTCTCAATATCGATACTTGAGTGGATTCCTCGCTCGCGTTGTTTACGAAACATTCGTTTCTATTCCGTTAGTCGAATTAAGACGGCGGATTTATTTTCGTTACATCACACTTTCGATGTCAAAGAAATTGCTTTTTTGTAATCGCTGCTTCGCTGGCAATCGCGAAAGGTTACAAATTACCGACGTATGCCAGATGCCTACGTCATCCAGGGTTTCAGAACTTCTTCTATTTAATTGTATATAGTTTAACCTGTTTTAACGTTATATTCAGGAGAGCATTTGAATATTTAAAAGTGATTTGGGGAAAAGTTTATCCATTTTGTGGTTCAATATAGATTTATTGTAAAGTTGGGAGTAAAGATAAATACAACTTGCGCGTTTGACTTCCCAGAACTTTGCGTTGAATGTTTAACTTCCACGTTGATTAGTGCAAGCGGTACTGCGAACAATGAGCTATATAAATCAGTTCCAAGAGAATAGTTAACAGTTAATGTTATAGAACGAGTGAGTGAACTGCTGTCGGCGAAGCGTTCGATCTCGATCGAGTACCGCGCGGCGGTCGGTGCTGCAGTATAAATAGGATATCGATGCGATGACCTGTACCTGCGCCTCTACCAATATAACTGGACCCCTCTCGCACCCTCTATTCAATTAAACTTTGAATAAAATCATACAAGCGGTGTTCTACTCGCAGCTCAAGCTAAGCCAGTCGTCACGTAAGATTTCAATGTGACTAAGTAGGGATTATTTGCGTCATCGTGTGCCGTTTTATACTTAGTGCTATAAAATAATCATCGACATTTAGTTTACAGCTATCTACATGCTTTATAGTCAGTATTTTATGGATTGGAATCATGTTAAACGAGCAAAAAACAACCAATAATGATTTCGGGTTTGTCAAACTGCTGTTAAGAAAATAAAATATTTTTGAACTGTTTTGCTTTTTATTACGAATGCTTTAACTGGTATCGCATCGAACTCTTTTTCTCTTTGTCGCTTCGGCGGATTGGTAGTGGATCCACTTACTGATCTCTTTTGTTCAGAACATACCTAATGGTATATAAAAAAAGGAGTAGGAGAGGGAGGGGGGGAGGAGGCTGGAGGTATATAACGTAGATATACAGTACTTATGTGAGATAGGGATTGAGACAATTTTCTAAAATTGCTCGTTTGTATCGAGAGCTCGCATTACATGAGAGCCTTCACTGATCCTTCTGAATAGTACTGTCACGTATAGGAACGAGAGAATTTGCTAATTATGTGTTTTATCTCCATACTATGCAATATTATGATTGCGGAAACAAGTCCGTGTGCATGTTAATTTTCGCGCCTAAATCACTGAACTAACCCTTATCACATTTGCACACATAGGCTATTTGTCATCCTGAATCGTAGACGAAGTTACGGGCAACAGCCAGATTTGAGAGTTTAGCACTTACTGTTTGTGTTCATTATTAATTCAAAGTATTGACTAACCGTCAATGATAACGTCGTAATTTAATTTCTAGTGAAGGAATATTTACCGACTGTAATAGTATAATAGACTGTACTTTAAACTGTAATCGATACAAAGAAGTAGTCACGTCAGTCGTGGTGGCCCTCGAGTGCGCAACACTCAACTCTGACTATCATTCATATCGATTCCTTCACAAATTACTTTCCTGAAAGTAATCGATGGCTACTTAACTGTATCGATAGTTAGGTACTTGTTGATGATGTTAATCGATGAGCTACTGTGCAACCAATACTCAAGTTAGAAAATGACATGACAATGTTGTAAGGAGATAAAAATATAGGTATGTGTTGATGCTATCTTTGAAGAATAAGAGCTCATTAGGTAAGTAGGTAAGATCTGATGTTCCCTGGAGGGAAGGCTATAGGCAGGACAGTTAGTTACGTTTTACTTAAGTAGATAATAAGGTAATACACCCACACACAGATAACTGCTGTGAAAGGGACAAGTGGAAATTAAATTTCCAACTTTTATCATTATTGTCTCCTACAATCAATCACTAAGTGTAATGGTAACATAACTTTAATGTTTCTTTTATTTATACTAATAGTAGGAACTAGTAACAGTGATTAGTTAATACGAGACTCGATATGGAAGTTTCCAATAACTGGAGCAGTTAGGGGCAGCCTAATGTGTGGCGCCACTCTCAGAAAGATGGTGATACTCATTTAATATCGAAGTAGCAGAACACTAATGGAGCGTTAACTTATGGATTGGTTAATGTCACTGCATTAATGAGAATTGCATGTGAAAAGGTTCTAATGGATTGTTTGTAACTTTATTTTATCCAGCGGCAACAGGGTATTATCATGAATACGGGAGGCGTGCGAAAAAATCCTGATGGATAACCCGATCCGTAACCAGGATCTCATGTTCAGTAGCACCGCTTGCGATCACTAGATTAACGACTGCAAACGGACGAATCTGAGTAATAAACCTATCATGAATATAGAACGTCAACCAGAAAAAAGAAAATTTTCAGAAAGGAAAACGCTAACTTCTAGGCTTTTGATATAGCGAGTGGTCCGTAGTGAGTGTGCTACCAACTCTTTTGTTTTATAATCTGAACTGAATAAACTGAATGGCAGCCAGTTGAAGCCAGAATAGAGGACATTGGTTCTTATTATTTGTGAGTCCCGTATAGGACGCCTGAACGCCATGTTTCATTCAGGTGCATTATTAGTCCTTTTATTCGGTGACGTGATTAACCCGTATCTACTATGCACTAGGTAGAAGGTGGAAATAGGCAAAAACTTTTAAATAATTATAAAATTGTAATCTGGGTAGGTAGATCTGTGATATGGGACCCTTATCGAGGTACAAACGTTTATTTTTTAAATAGTTAATGATATCAGTAATGACAGGTTGATGATACATTAGGGTATTACGCAACTGCTGTGGATACCATGTTGGTTGACTACACACTATTTAGTGTTCCTAGTCTATCTACCTATCATAGTCGATCTTGCTTAGCCACACCGAAGCATAGGTACAGCTACACACAAAAAAAGCCGTAAAACACGAATTAACGAGACTCACCAGAAGTTGTAAACTCGTAAAGCGTGTAATATAACAGAGTTCTATTATGTGCCGTCAAACTTACAGCTCATTGTGGCTTTAATTGACAGCCGCCAAAAATCCGCTTACAATGGCGGCTTCCCAAATCGCCGACTCAGAAACAGAAGTCGGCGTCGACTTCCAAAGTGTATGTCAAAGTTTAACCGTAATGTAGCCGTCGGTTACTTGTTGATTTCAAACTCATTTCGGTGGCTTTTGTCGTCAGTGGCGGTGAAATTTTAATTGATTTTTTAAGTGTTTTAACCTCGGCTTGACTTTGAAGTTTAACATTTCGTAATTGACACTGAGGAATAGTCAGAGAAATCATTTGAAATGGACTAATTATTAGCTGCTTAGTTTAAATAATTTTACCCCCACAAACTACTTTGTCGAACTAAAGCCAAGAAGTTGGCACGTAACGGCAATAATGTGTCAACGGTCGCGGCCCGGGGGAGCTGTGTCATGTCGAGAGCGCTGTATGAGCACGTGAAACATTCGAGACCGCCGTCGACACCTGTGCCGCGCTCTCAGGAGTGTCGGACATCTGTTGATGTTATGAGACAACTATTTAACAGTATAACTTTAGACTTTCAAATTGTAGGTCTGATATCTGAATCGAGTAAAAAAGTCAACTTATCTTGTAGAGAATGAGATGAAAATTAACGTAAAAACAGAGAAAGAGACAGATTAATCAACAATGAGGTTTACTTAAAGTCAGTTAAGAATTAAGAGCGGAAAATGAATAATTACGTTTATAAACCAAGTCTGCGAAGTTTAAGTCCTCATTATACTGACGGCTTCAATCGGTTCAGAATAAACTTTCACTTCACCTGTTCTAATCCTATTGTGGAGATAATACTCGTAAATATAGTGTTCTATTCTAAAGACGTTATCGAATCTAGATATAAGTGCGGCGGAGCGGAGGCGGCTCAAGCAAACTATTTGTATTCGTGTAAGACAATCGTAATCCGTGGCCAGGGCTGACACTTGAGCGACCAGCTGGGAGTCTGTTCTAGCGAGACAACTACGAGACCTACGGAGGCTAAGCAGTGTTTGAGGACAATTCCACTTGCAGGTAATGATTGAGTTTTTTCTTTTAACATTAAATCAAAATTAAGTATTCAATAAATTTAAATGCAGAAGCTGGTTCTAGGTGTTGTATAGTAACTTGATTATGTCCGCAATTTAATGCTATTTCTAGATCACCAATGACTTATTGATCGAATTACCGAGTACACCCTCGGTTTTACAAACTTTCCTTTGTGTAGGCTTTATTGATGAATGAAGGGCTGTCCTTATTACGGAGCTGATCACTTAGAGACGCAGCCCTGCGTAGGCGGCGCAGCACCCGTACTAATCGCACGTTAATAGCGATCATCGAATAGACTCGAATATAATCAAATTGAGTCGATTATCGGTTTACAGAGATTAGTAATCGATCCGCGCGAACAAAATTAATTAAAACAAGTTTACTTGTTGTCGCTGGTATGCGACACTCCTCACTCCTCGATGAGGAGGTGGCGACGCCATTACCCTTACTCTCTGAGTGTTGGCGGAAGGAGAAGGTGAATGGCTTACCTGGAATAGAAAGAGAACATCTGTTAAAACTAGCCGCAGCACGGAACTAGAACTCCGGTATATTTAGAACGTGACCTCACTCGTATTAAAACTAATTTATTATAAAACGGTAACTTGGGGGATTACAAAACGATTTTACTGACATTTATATCGATGTCCTTTAATTGCCTGCCACTAGTAGGTGAGCATTTTGTATTTTATGATTGGTTTCGACACAAACAATCATTTTTCAGTAATGTTTTTCATAGCTTTGGGCCTGGTTAGTAAAAGTTTATTTAGTCAATACGAGAAAAAACTATTGCCTATGTTTTTAACTGATTATTCAGTTTTTTATAATTTGTGAGCAACAGAGGCATAACTTATACACGAAATTTTAACGAAATAATTTAGTTAAATAAAATATATTCAATTCAATATTCTCGGGAACAAAACAAATATTTTGCGTAACTTTCGGCAATACGTTACACGGAACACCTTTCAATTGTTGGCAGATTATGTTGTGACGGTAAAGTTTGGGCAACCGACAACTATAACAAAGTATTTTATGAACTATAACGACGAGCGAACTTTTATAAACTTGATAGTTCCCACCACACCACAGCACTGTTTAAAAAGTTACAGGCAGCTATTTTGTACGAAATAAATCTTTGCTTATAAGTTATAAGGTTAACTTTAGCACGGATATACATTGACATTTCGAAAAGAAAATCAGTTTTCTTCTTCGTTCCACCTACGTCGCCTACGTGGCTTAAAGCCAAGGTAGGTACTTCTGCATGAATGAAATCTAATTTAAACCTTTAACAGTTTCCCAGTAAGTAGAAACAGTTGCAAGCTAATCAACCACGAGCAAAGTAACTTAACTTACAAAAGAGTAGATTAACGTTAGATTAAAACTCCTTTCACCCAAACTTATTAATCTTACTTTATTGAAAAACGGTTTATTTTATTAATGAGTGATGTAGGTGCAAGTTGCAGACTTGCAGGAACTTACGTACAGAAACTTGTAACGACGCTATGATAGTTTGTATCAATTATGTAAATACTTGGGGGTACTTGCAGTGTCACAAACAGCTGGTTAACTTAACTATCTAAAGAATTCACGTTGTAGCGTAAACAAAGCTGCGCACTTTTTAAATATTCATGAACAGTATTTTTAATAACGTTTTTTAGAGAGAAGCGTAATTTGTGCAGTGTATGAGTTTATGGTAATGGAACAGGATGCTGTAGATACAATTACGTAAAAAACAGCTATTTAAAAGTCGCCCCCTTCCTCATGTGACTCGGAAAACCTAGTTCTCAATTATATTTATTGCATAAAGTTTTGCCAATACTTGTTACCTATGTTGAAGTGCTACCATGTATTATTAGCGAAGTGTCAATCGATGCGCCTCGCTCACTTATTCATTGAGCACATCGATCGCCTTGGGGCAGGTAAGTGCCCAGCGCGACCCACCGCGGCCCACGGCGGGGACACCTCATGAACCGTAAACATTATTTACGCGATAATAGCAGCACGTCTTTAAAGGCATAATAATAAAATACCTTAGTCATGATCATATGACGTCACTAACTCACCAACGTCCGCGTCAGTGTCTTTGGAAGCGGCCATCTTTGATTTTATATTCGAAAATTGCCCGCATAAGTAGGTATACTGAAAGTTCTTTGTATAAATATGTACATCAGAACTTATTTTCAACTTGATTATTTATCATACACGATCTTTGTTGGTAGGTAGACATCAAAATGACGTACTTATCTGTATGTGCTCTACAATCAAATGTCAGTCTGTATTAAAAGAGTAACCATGGAGTTTCTTGCCGGTTCTTCTCCACAGGAAACCAACCCGAACCCTGCACCTTTTCTCGTCGTTTTGTAAGTGCAAATGTGAATATTTTAATTTTGATATTTTCCCCGAACTCGACCTAATTCACTATCAGCTGTTGGTCAGTAAAGGGTCTGACGTGCCCGTTTAAAGTGTAGTACCTACTTAGTGAACACTCGGTTACTGTTACCGCATTATTGTTGTCTAACTAGTATTACCGGAATAAGCATGATCCTTAGGTGGTATCTGCAAGTGTGAACGTATCGTGCCTACTGTTAAGCATCTACGTACTTTAAGATGTTCACCAGAAGGCTTTAAATATCTTTTCAAGACAAGAAAATTATAAATGATATTGAACAGGAGCTCGCTTAACATCACGTCTATAGTACCTACGGCTACACTCCGCCAGTTATGTCCAAGTCCCATGTATTAGGG
This sequence comes from Noctua janthe, assembly GCA_910589295.1. NCBI lineage: Eukaryota > Metazoa > Arthropoda > Insecta > Lepidoptera > Noctuidae > Noctua > Noctua janthe. Next base: position 497,960 of record OU342567.1, read on the forward strand.
GGCGAGTCTATTGTTATTAACGGGGCACAAACTTTGGTCTGAAAAACCCAATAACACCTTACCCGATCTCTAACGACTACAACATCAACGAGGCAGTGATATTAAATAGTCAGAAAACATGCCAGGTTCATGCTAAAACTAGTTGTTTGATCACCTGTTAGAGGACACTTAACTGAACAGCCCAATCCTCGTATTTAGTGTTCGCGTTGAAGTATTGTTATTATATAAAGACTAATTGGGGCCCGTGAAAACTATTCTATGGATAGGTAGAGTAACACGATCAATGTTAACAAATTGGCATTGTCCTAAAAATCTAACCTGTAAATAAAAACAAATAAAAAAGAAAACTTTTTTATTTGTAATAAATTATAATATAGTATTTTAAGAAACTATTTAGAATATTTTTCAAATTCAATGGTTTGTTTAATTTATATTTAATTTTTAAAGTTTTAGGGCTCATGGCGTCATCACTGGAAAACATTCCTTTGCTCATTCGTGACACTCTAATGACAGTTTGTTTTTAATGGCATCCACATGAAGCTAGGGGTTCGTTCAGACATGCGGGAGCCGCGCGATTGCCATATCCATATCTGAACGCAGGCTTAAGCGTATTTCACGATATTCCTTCTTAAGATAACGTCATTGAATGTCAAAAAATGTCATCGACACGAGAAGAATAAGAAGGGTATTAACTAATTTAGAAAACGATTATTATATTATAAATAGAATTTCAATATTAAGTAGGCTCTTGGTAACGGGCGCGGGCGCCTCTTAATCGTAACACAAAGATGCGATAAACGAAAAGTTTTTCAAGAAGATGCAAATTAGTTTCAAAGAGAGTAGTGGTAGGTTACTAAATATACAAAACATTTACATCGATTTACATCATTCGTTGACACAACTGCTAAAATAAAGTATGTCAATATCATCGGCTTGTAATATTGTCTCAATTAATTCCAGCCTAGTTCCGCAGATATGAGCACACACTCGTTAAATCTTTTTTTCTTGTTTAATCTGAACCTGTATCGGTTTAGAACAACTTTTTTTTGCGAGGTTCGATGTAATCAATGAATATTTATTGTGAATGCGGCCATAGGTTCCGTAAGATTGTTTTTTAAAGTTTTGTACCTAAGAAATGAAGCTACTTATTGTTACTATTTGATGCACTGAGCAAAGACAGTTAAATACTCCCTTTGTTCAAAAAATCAACGGTAAGTACCTATAACTAGTGGAAAGTGATCGTCCTTAAAGAGACAGATAATTTTACATTAACCACAATCTCTTTGGAAACAGCTTCAGGAAGTTTTTCCCCGAAAACATTATTTTGACAAAACTAAAGTCTTTATCACCGTGAAAATGTAACGTGATTGCCAGTTTCCGTAAAAAGCAAGTTTAAAATAAATGAATAAAAGCACAATTAAGGCATCAGTTTGCCGTAATATGCATCGGTCACCCGCTGATTGCCGTGAAACAATTAATTTAATAGCTGAAACAATCAGTGCATTTTACACGGGAATACAAAATAGCTACAACTAGCCGATGAAAAGAACAATCAATGTAATAAAAGGTTGGTCGTAAGAGATGAACGAAAGCCTTTTTACTCTTTTATTGGCATGTTTTGCTTGTTTTATTGTTATTTTTTCGTGTATTGTTGTATGGAGATAATTTCTAAATAAATTCAAATACATACACTGTTGATGTTCATCATCTGTCTTCCTGTTATGGTAAACATGGCAATATCTCCTTCCACCTATGTGAGGAAACCGATATTAGCTAATTTGATTACAGGATATTCCAGTAACGCCGCGGGACTGATATTAGTTGACATAATGTCAATATTGTGTTACATTAACACCAATTTATTTAGTTGTCTGTTTAGAATTAATTATATTCCCAATAGTACAAGTTTTACCCGCGTGTTCGGTTACGTAGTTTGAATTGGAAAATTATTTCATGGAAACAACTCGATGAAGACAGTTTCTGCAAATAAACTAATTCTATTGATCAAAGTTGCGGAGCTTATTTCATTAAAGGTATAAAAATCTAATGTACTTGTCTTAAACTTTGAACTATCGTGACTTAAGGTACGTCATCAGGTTTTAAAATGTGTCAAATAAAGGAATTTTACGTTATGTGGACACAGTGACCGAAATGTTAGTATTTGATTTTATTTACACAAGTTACTTTCTTACACACACAATTTTCTAAGTATGTGTAAAAAAGGTATATATATATATATATGGTATCTATTTACCCATATTTCGAAAGAACCGCCATCGCTATGTGCTCAGGTGTTCACCGAATTGCTATGTAGGGTATCCGTGTAGACAATAGGTCACCTTGCTAGTCTGTCCTGACCAGTGAAACCAACCTGACCGAGCTGATTTATATGCAGGTAATAATTTTCACAGATTTTGTGTATTCAAGATGTTGACTTGACTCGGTCCCGCAAACAAAATCGATAAAGGGAATGCATAGTTTAGTAGATCTAAATATTAACTCGGTAAGCTGAGAATCTAAACCTTCTGAACACAATTATACGACAAGTTAGACAAATTTCTCCCAAAAATGTGGCGAACATTTTAATGGGGGTAAATTCCCTTCGCCTTAAGAGCTGTAATGTTTGGGATTACTGCCTCGTTCGTACAAATAGTAGATAACGGTTGTAAATGCAGTTATTTATGTATTTAGAGAACTGCCACACACGCATTTCAGAGAACTTGATCAACGAATTACTCCGTAAGGAGCATCTCTTCTGATGTGCAATTCAATAATTTCATCTTGCTTTCAATATTTTACGCAAGTTTTGCAGAAGGTGAAAATCTGCTGCTGTTAATAGTGCAGGATATAAAAATATTTTGAATAATTTGCAACTAAACCGTGCACATGCATGTCCTCCATTAGTGATCAGATCACGTGTTGTCCATATTGCTGCTCCTATCAGTGGCACGTCTCAATTACAGCATCAGATTACGGCAGTACTTATCAGCGGGATCGAGTTGGTCCTTTGTTCTGCGTGCGGTCGACGGAGCTGATAACTCGTATCACGCTGTACTCGTAGTTCGACTCGCTAGCTTGTTTGAGTTCATGCTTACGGCGGATGTCGGTGCAGCTACAGAGGATGTTGTGTACTGTGGAATCTTGTGTCTTTGTCCATAGAGATCTACGCTTGGAATGGGTAACTACAGTTCTTTCACAAGCCTTGTGACTGGGACTGTAGCTTCGTTTCTTGTTTTTCTTTTTTGACATTCAAGTGCCTGTAATGGTTTAATTGAAATAACTACTTAAATGCTTTGAGCTTGAGTTTTTGTAGGTTAATTAACCGTTATAGTATCTAAAGCTATATGAGTCTTAAAATAGTAGGTGCTGGGGAATTATTGATTTTATTCTACTCAGATCCATGTATTTTGGTAATGTCAGATTATTTAGCGGTACTTAATTACACAGACACAGAAAAACTTCTAGAAGTTGTGGTTTGATTATGTTATCGTATCTATTTGTACATATTTACTTAAGCTAGTTTTAGTGTTTTTCTTTTATACCAACTTGATGCATAGTTATAATAATTGTTAATAGATTAATTTAATTTTATAATTTTATTGTCCTTATTGAATTGTGCTAGGTAAAGTGATGGCCTGAAACACAGGTTTAAATAAACCTAGATCGGGCAGGTCGCTGACATCTAAATTGAACTATTGAATACTTGCGACTGTAGGATATATTTTAGTTATAGTTTACTTATAAGTACTTATAATTAGTATGAGAAATAATACTACTGTGCTTAAATGTACACTTTTTGTAATACTTTTTAAATAAATTATTCTTTTTAAATAAATTATTCTAATTATTCTTATTCTTATTGTGTTTCAGAATTTTAGCATTTGAAGAATCGGGATCTGCTTCACAAACACGCTCGCCACTCACAAGTATTTAAAGTGAATACAAAGTGTCAAAGTTATCAAGTATGTTGCCAGTTGTGTTCGTCATCTGCTTGTCATGTAAGTATCGAAGAATGATTGTTTCTAAAGAAAATATTCAGAATCAGACACTCTCCGCCACTTAGTTACACCAACATTTATTTACATATTAGGTACGTAGCCGTCACTCTTCGTTTATTACTGAATGACGGATCTTCACAAAACAAAGAATAACACTCTTACGACGCGGTTGTAAATCATAAAGCCTACCGTACAATACTTACCGTGTATGTTTATGTATATTCCTAAATCCTTCCGCTCCACTATTTTATTGAACCCTTTCCTCATTCGTCATAAAACGTTTACGTGTCAACCTCATCACGCCGATGACATCGTGTTCACAATTCGGCAATGTTGGGGAGTGATGCGCGGACACTAAGGCGACAGGCGACGAGTTGTCGACTGCCGGCGATTGCCTGCTAAGTGAAGCACTTAGCACAGGAGACTGTGGGAGAACGGGCCCTCTGGCTATAATAGAACTTATTTCTTTCAACCAAACATTTTCAAAGTTTATTTGTTCTAACAAAGTTATTTATAAAGTTGTGTCTATTTTTACTCTGACCAAATAATTGTGCCACTTTATACTATAATTTACTACTAGTTAAAATCAATTAAGTATTTACCTGTGACAAACGAAACGCTGAACAAATTAACTAATAGTCGCCAGCTATAATTATAAAACAAACACCGCGCGTTACGCAGTAATGAACTACTTGACCCGCGCCGCAAACACACACTTGCCAAACAGACACTATATTATGAAAGCGATTATATTAATACTAGAGGATGGAGCAAATCTGTTAGTCGGGTAGTATTCAAATTTTCCGGATGGTTTGCGGTCCCGCCCGGTCCGCTCGTCCGTTTGTCCGGATTATAAAGGCCGCAGTTATTATTTTGAGACACATTCGCTAATGAATTTCTATTTATACAGTTTGGAATAAATATTACGGGTATTGAGTTTTATTTGAATCATTCATGAATTCATTGTGGTTCCATTTACAGTAATTGGACTCTCTTTTATAATTCCTGAATTATTTAACCGCGAAATCTGCCGTGTTGCCACGATGTTTAATTTGAAAACAAGAAATAATAATGTAAATATTTTCGAAATCGACTTGCAATATTTTGATACTGATTTACCTCTTTAATTTACTTTATAAGGAAGCTCAGTTTTGAAAAAAAACAACAGGAAGAAAGACAGCCAATCACGGGTCTTCACTTCCCAATAAGCATTGACGTGATTCATTTGTTGTTTAAAAACTTGTATTAAAAGCCCACGCTAAACAAAGCCATGCAAACTCTCATACTTTGCGAGACAAGCTCGTTTAATAAACCCTTCAGTCGACAATGTGTTCCCCTTGCTCTCAAGACGGTGTGAGGCCGTGTATACATCGGTTAAGGCGTAATAAAGTAAGTTGTCTATGGCAGCGTGATTGAGCTGTCACGCTGGGGGTGGATGGCCCATCGATGGCCACCCACCGCCAGGCACTTTGTAATATCACGGAGATGCGGTGCTTTACGTCGCTTGTTTTTATTACTCTGTGATGCCTTTCTTATTATTTTAGTTATTTTTCAGTGTGGTCGTATAAAAATTAAAGGAAGAGTATGTGTGACATACATATTATATTAGCTTTCTTGCCAACGAACTCTCATTGTACAATCGTTTATGTGACAATTCGTATTACTTTGAAGTTGCCTACCTAATTAGTTAACTTCATCATTTTCCCGTCTTTGGGTGTATAAAAATAAATACTTTTCAACAAATGTTTAGTAAATTCAAAGTTATTGGCCGTAGACTCATTAATCATCGTAACAGTTATTAATAGAAATAAGTAGCGTCAATACTTATTTATTATTCACAAAGATGTCGGATACTCAACATGGCTGGAACTTCAGCACCAATGATTAATGGCAGCCGAGTCGCCGATACAATCTCAACTCCGAGCCTAAAACTGGCCACGGATTTCTGCACAAAGAAAATATTCTATAAATGTTATCTTAGCTTCAACAGAGTTTCGTCCAAAAGATGGCTTATTTAGCGAAACTTTAGAACAATTTAGAGTAGCGTTGCGCTTGTGTCGCGAAGGTTGCTGTCGATAGCACCCGGCGATGCTATCAGCAAGATGGATGGTGCCGACACTCACTTTAACTTATAAACGAGCTGTCACTGTCAATTGTCAGTCTATGACAACTAGTGAACTACCTTCATTCCTGTAAGTCCGCCGCGACATTTACAATGATTGGGCAGTTAGTTCAGCGCAATAATTACATGACAACTAATTTATTAGGCATTCTGATCGGAGGTAATTAATTTAAATAAATGTCATTTGTTGTCGATTTAGCTTTGTATTTAGTTTTTATGCGGTTCCCAAAGTAATTGAAACGAAGTAATCATAAATGAGTGACCGGAGGGGAATATTTCGACAAATTTTGCTTGATTGGTAATTATACTGGTCGCTATCGACGCCTATCCGGAGTTAGTGACGCGCGCGCAATCGTGTCCTGACTTCACTTCTCAGTTCATCATTGAACAATCGTGCGTTCTGCGATAGTTCAACTAAGCTATACGTGCATACCTATCTACTGTGTTTTCTTCATCCAACACTACCCACCGACGCCCACAACCAACGATGAGTGCTTATGATGAAGAAGGTGAATGAAAATGGTAAGTTGATAAAAGCGCTCTTCCTCTCTCCTTCCTAATTAATTTTATTTTGCTGTGCCCGACAGGGTCCATAATTGTTTCTTCTTAATTGTTTTTTACCACCTGTATATGTACATTATGGATTGCAATAAATAATTTGAATTTGAATTTGAATTTGAAGGTCCTCTTCCGTCATACTAATAATTATAATCATAGCTGATTCATAGAATTGATTTTGTTGATACTTACGTTTGAATATTCAAGATAATAATTCGCATAATTACTCAGAACGTAAGATACATTCATTGTGACGTATTATAATTTGTCTATACATCATCACGCCGGCCAGACATTATCCTCACTATATCAAAAATGCCTCGCAGCCAGCACCTAAGTGGTAGACGGACAAACATAGGCAAGTTAGTGCACTGAGGAGGGCGAGGCTAATGAAATCGTAATGAGCACTCGGTGACACGCGACACGGTACGACACGGTGCGGAGCGGTGCGGCGCGGCGTGGCGCGGGTAATCATAGCCATCGGTCGCGGGAAATTATGGAAATGTCTGGCGAAACAGTTTTTTTAGCGACTGTCTAGTTCATGATACTTTACATAGATACTTGTCTTAATGTAGAGGGTGTGCAGAATGCAGTCAATCTACCTTACCTATTCGGGGTCGGTTTCCAGACTTTCCGGTCTATCTAATATTACTGCCTATTCGACCTCCACAATCCAGTAAATAAAATGCAGCCTAACGATAAATGTCTACATCGAAAATAGTTTCTAAATTACGGATCATAAACACGTGTTTTAATAATTTTCACAGACAAAAAGAAACGCCTTACAGAATGGACTGGACTGCTGTTAAAATGCCGAAGCTCCACAGTAGTAGGTACTTTTGTGTTATGACTTTATGAGTTGACATTTAACTGTCCAGAGCATCCGTTCTTTCCGCGATATTTAACATCTACCCGCTACGACGGCCGTAACTCACGTTATTCACACAGATTGTTCAGTCTCATTGAATGCGTCGCCGCGCCGCCAGAGGGCGCTGTGATTCACGTTTATCACTCGGATGATTTTTTATGGGTTGTGTATATCGTTTATTGTTGTATGACTGACCTATATGGGCTCAAAATACGTGTTGTACATAATTTATAACATCACGCCTGTAATCCTTGACGGGTTAGGCAGAAGTTTACCTACAGCAACATTTCGCTAAGTTAGTTTAAGTCTTATGTAATAGGGGGTGAGCCTATTGCTATGGGCATGTATGACTCCGGGATGCTTTAAGTGCGATTTGCTATACGGTTTTCCCTTAAGAATTTTTTTAAAATTATTTTGGGATTCTACATTTCGTAACAATTTGAGAAACATGTTGGGTTACGCGGATATTTATAAACACCGACCTTAAGAAAGGCGGCTATTTTTGGTACCTGTGCCTATTCTCGTGAAGCCCAAAAGATATCGGTAAAGATTATCTTAAAATTGTGTTCACTAAACCAGTCACAAAGCCATAGAAGACAATAGACCAGGATAGAACAGAAACACTTGCTATGCATTGAAAGTATACCGTATATATATGTAGTACCGACGGCAAGCATTTAACGATAGTGATGTTGTTAAGATAGTGTATTTGATCATTTTTCAATACTAATGTCAATCTTGCCCGCGCGCCCGGGAGGCACGTGTACACTTGCACAGCCGAGCTGTGGGAAAACTATCTCATCAGTCTAAACTTGTTCAGTAATTGCGATGCTCATTTGTTACTGCACAAAAATCACAAGTCTACAGTGTCGTTTTTGATTGCATTGTTCAGAAAATGCAGCATTTCAGGCTTGTTTTGACCTTACACTAATTATGTCACATAATGTTGTGTACCTCGGGACTCTTCTTCAACTATTGTATTTCTTTATAAGAGTAGAAATGTAGCGAAAGACGGAATATTTTTAAGCAAAGGAAAGTAAGCACCAATTTTCCGCACTTCCCAGTCGTAGCTACTTTATTCTGTGTTTATAACCAATGAATCGAGCAGCTAACGTGAGCTAACGTGGGCTGGCGTGTAGTGGATTAGGATTATAATACGAGTGCGCTGCAGCGAAACCCTGGCAGTGCAGCCTCAACCTGGTGACGTCACCAATACGTACATAGGTACTTACGCTACTTACACACGTACCTGTCATAATTGATCGTAGATATTGTGGAGTTTTGAACGTGTCTCGTGACTTACGAATTATTAATACGATCAAGTTGGTTTTGGAAAAGGAACACTTCTGATGTACGCGACAGACATGAGCCTACAGACATGAGATAAGTAGCAATGGCCAATGAAACACACATGCATCACACGTGTTCCACGAAGTGTTAGGCAGAGGAGTACGATGGGTAGTATTTTGTCAACCACCAATGAATGAAAGGGAAATAAATAAGTTATGGCAGTTTTGTTTAATGTTTTCGAATAAAGAGTATTTGCGGTTCTCTAATGAACCTTAGCACTTTACAAATTGCAAGCATGACAATGATAACACGAGATTAATGGCTTCTTTTACCCTGAATAATGAAGTACGTCCAAAAACATGCCGAAAGTCGTACAGACAATATAACGCAAGTGACGGTAGACAAATATTTTTAATAAAGCGTATGTTTTGTCATACGTTAAACGTGTAGTCTCGGCCTGCAGTTGAAGTAATAAAACTCTAGGATATGAACGATTCTCCTACGAGGCGGAGATATTAGAAAACTGAGGTTCAAATTCGGACTAAAACTTTCGTCTGCGGAAAAATTCGCAGGAAAAAGTCGACAGGGTTTTAAAATGAGCGGGATTTTATTTAGATTAATTTGAAAGCTTATTAGTCCAGCGGTTACTAGCTTTAAGGTTCTGAGTTACATTTTCGAGACGTCGCAAATAGCATTTTTTCACAGAAATATAATTTGCCTTTCGTATCTGTGGAACTTATGTAATTATTGAGACTAGGAAACGAGTCTGCAAGATGATGTTAATTCGCAGAAAAATGTTATAACATATGGGAATAGATTCTGCCTTTTACACGGAAACATAATTATAACCGGTGGATACATGGGTTTAGCGCATAGGTCCAGTGGACGCAATCGCTGTTCCTGAGCATCGAACCAAGACCCTATGATATTGGTTCGATTCCCAGATCGTATCGGCGAACAAAGTGTTATTAGGTTTTTACCACCGAAAAAAGGTTCTCAAGTCGACCCGTATTCCACACTACTACAGAAACTCATCACTAGTTGCCCGGAGTCTGAATTTTGTGCCCTGTCAATGGCAATACGTCTTTATATACGTACATGGGACTTAAATATGGGAGTACTGTACAGTACTAATAAAACACCTCTGCCTAATCCTTCCGGGATTACAGGCGTGATGTTGTGTACGGGGATAAACTGTATTCAAACAAACAGTTTACCGACACCTGCACGTTTCCCGTGTTACAACCAAAAAGAGCGATTGTGTGTACGCAGGGCTTCCTGATGATGATCGCGAGCCGCGCCCGGCGCCGGCAGGCACGCGCCGGCACCGCTACACACCGGACACCCGGATAAATGTACCGGATATGTATGTCGCTTTTGTTTACTTGTTTATGAACGAACAAATCAAAATGACAACAGCTTTGATCCAATGTTCATAAGCTTAATAACTGCTGACTATAACCAACCACACGGGCGCAGTGCGTGTTGGTGGACGTCACATGTCTTCGAATTTTTGGTTTTGAAAGCAGTACGCGTGTTACTTTTTGTAAAAAAATTATTCACAAAAAGTAACGCGTCTGCTTGAATTCGAACCCACGAACGACAACTCATACCTCGGGGCTGTCACCACAGCGCTATCATTGCTCTATTTCTCATGAACAATTTATACTGTTCTCAAACTATCGAAAAATGTACACATTCTGAACGCGGTGTCTTTCGCAGACTTTTCTTGTGGAAGTGCCGGTAAAGTTCAGGTATCTATCTATTGGAGCAGCTCACAGCTTGAGGGAGAGCTTTTAATATGGCGATGCCGGCTTATGTCATAGAACACTGTCGTCTTTTGAACCAGGCGAATTTAGAACAAAATTAGCGACTCGGAATATCAGCCGCTGACGTAAAATGATGCTTAACTTTTATAATAACGTTTATTTCGTCCTTTTGAAACTTTGCTTAAAACACATGCTTAGAGTTAAACGAAGGTGAATGTACCGATGTGTCATTCATCCGTCTGTGTAAGAAATATTAATAATGAACAAAAAATACTGATCTCACTTTTAGGGTTGAGAAAAAGATAGTGTTGGCTGAAACTTGGTATGAACTCTCGGAGAACAGGTTATAAAATATTCAAGGCAACAGATTTAGAGCCTACATTTATTAATATTTAATTCCAGTATTCTCCACACCACGTACGTGTGAGTACAACCCTCAAGCTTCACATTTTTCCAATCAGAGCCAAATTATTTGATAGGTAAACGTAATAATTTACAGCCATTCCGAGAGTTATCCGCGGTGTTGCCAGCGGCAATGAAATATGACCGCGCGCTAAATTGAATGCTGACTTTTTGGTGTTGGCAACTTTGAGTTTGCCCAAATTAAGAGCGAGAATTTATGGAATGAGAGTTTTCGGCTGGGGGACACAAATTGATGACATTCTGTTGGATGCCCGCGCTTCGCAGGGAGACGGTTCATAGTTGTTCTTTAATTATTATTGGTTGTAGTTTAAGCATTTTCAAAGAATCAAATTTCATTTGACTAACTATAAATTCGAGTAAATGATAAAATTTACATTTATGTGTTTTTTTTTCTTCAAAACGTCATCTGTTTCTGTCATATTCGCGGGACTTATTGTTATCATTGATTATGTTTTTATGCCTATGACTATGACTAGTCGACCGACGGAGCGAATTGTGTCAACGTCAAACATAAAAACTTTTCAACTTTTCAACTCTACCCTCTTCATCATTGATACCCGTTGTTGTTCACTTCGATACCTCTCATTTATTGACATGGGCGATCCCTGCGGTTGATGTTCTCAATGTAAAAGTCTGTAAACACCCACAATCTTGTCTGGGAATGCATCATATACTTATGTTGAACGTCGTTTCCACTTTCTATTAAGGGAATTCGTATTTTCGAATCATAAAAAGGTACATTTATCGGTCTAGTTCAGAAAACTTAAAGAACCTGCCTTGAGATTTATTAAAAATAATGCCTGCAGATTCAAGGACCGCTAAAATGAGAGTAAAACAGATAATATCTGTACATTACATTACATTGAACATTATCGCGACAACATTAAAGTAAAGGGTGAGTTGTAACACTACAAAACTCGCTATAAAAGTAAGGCTGGGTACACACGCTCACACGCGCGGCCGCTGATACCGTTTACGAGCGTAGTCGGCGTATGCGACGCGTACTTGTACTGTTACTGCGCGTATTAACGGCGTGTCACTTATCCGACAGATCGCGTGTTTATAGCCCTTTTATCTACAAGAGTAAAGCTTTTTATACGTTAGTTGTGCTCAAGATAACGATAGCTTGTTATAATATTTACTTAATCGCTCAAGACGGTTACGTATTCGGTTGAAATTCGGCGTTGTATTTTATCTAAGTACGAGTATCATTCTTTTAAATTTTATTAATTGGAAATGAAACATTCCTAAAAGCAAATAGCTGTCAACTATCTTAATAACAGAGTATTCTAATATCGATGTACGTTATGACCCAAAGGCACTTCATTAAATAAAACTTATAATTCTTGACATTCCAGTTTTAGAGTCAATAATAAAACTGGTTTTACCTCGAGCCCGAAATACCCAAATAAAAATTGGGGTCACATTAACGTAAAATCGAAACGTCAAATTAATTGGAAGCGATCCTGATGGGCGTTTAACTAAATATTGGTTGAATTTGTAACGTTGAGGTGTCGAGGGGTGGTGCCACGTATTACAGCACAAGTGCTTATTTCAATTTGTTTACACGAAGCCGTGTAATAGCGCTACTATGAGCGTCGAGTGCCGGGTGTCGGGCGCGAGGCACAGGTGACTAGGAGTTTAAATTATTATTTATGGCAACATTATGAACACACGTTTCCGCGCTACCGCATGAATTAATGCGCCTGTTGTTGCTTTGATTGCTCATATTAATGTGACGTTAGTTTAATTGTTTTTCAATCAGTCATTTCTTGTACTGTTCTTTTGTCACTTGGTAGACTTACGTAGACGTCCACAGATTACCATTAACCGACTGCAGATTTACCTAAAAAATAAGATGTAGAGTTTTTTGAATAGAATAATCATGTTATGAAAACCGAGCTAAAAATGGGTAACAAAAGTTTTTTTCCCCACTTCCTTTATCTATTGCAATATTCTGCTCAATAAAAAAAAAATTGAAAATCCAAAATCGTAAAGTGAGTGAAGCCAGATTACAAAATGTATTGTAAAAGAAAAATATTCTCGAATCCAAAAGATGTAATAGAATTATAAATGATCACGTTTACTTTGCGCAACGTCGTGTTATTTCCCTTGTGAAACGTTCCAGTCGTCGGTATTATATGTTTATTACACGTAGACCACATTTATCGTCTGCCATTGCAACAACTTGCTAGGAACCATTTGGCGCGAACGCGAGCCAATTATAAATTTGAATCTGAACGAACTCGCGCCTCGTGCATCGGCCGCCATTGTCTATGGTTTACCTCCCGAAATAATTTCAATTAAAATTCTGTTCTATTTGCTGTAAAGTTGTTCGTTAAATTTTATATTGTGCGCATGTCGAATTATTAAAAATCCTCTTTTAATTGCTGTGTATAGCGGTAAAGCGACGTCAGTGCAATTTGTATGGTAATCGCCGCGACATAGTTGTGTACACGGCTTTATTTGTTTTGTGTTTTTATTGTTAATTGATTGAGGTAGCCTAAACTGTTACTGTCCGCTCTTTTATTATTATTGTGCATTTTTAATTAAACAGTAACAGCGGTTATCAATATAATGGGTCTATTGAGTTGTGACCGGTTCAAGGGAGAGCCTATTATTGAATGATGAGTGAAATCGAGCGGTTCTTGTTTGATTCATACTTCTGCGCGACGACGTGGAAAGAAATAATGAAGTGGCTACACGGCCGATCAGATCAACCACAAACTGAAAAATAAATGGCTGTGAAAAAGCCCGTTGTTTGAATATCGTGCACTTTTTAACGAGACGTATTTTAGGCATCAGTACATCGGTAACAGTAAATGGAACCAATTAAAATTTTTCAATTGAAAAATTGAATATCAATTCGATTTTTAAAAACACCCTCGTGCTTTTTGCGATGAATTTCAAAGAATCGGCAAAAGAGAAACGCGATTGGAAGTTGTGCAGTGATATGTGATTTTAATAATTATAGTATATTAGCAAAGTATTGAATATTGTAGATCTAGGAAAGTCAGGTTACTAAAAAGTATCTGTAATTAATGTGTAGTTAATGAGGTGACTGGGGTAGACCTGAGAGTGGCGGTACGCAGGCTGAAAGCCAGAAACACCGCCCCGGGACCCGATGGCTTGCCTGGCAAAGCCTGGGTCCTGGCCTCCGAGGCTCTCGGGCCCCGACTGGAAGGGCTCCTAAGCGCATGCTTGGAGAGAGGCCAGTTTCCGCTTCGTTGGAAGATGGGGAAGCTGGTCCTCATCCGGAAACCAGGGCGCCCTGCGGACTCTCCGTCCGCATACCGGCCCATCGTGTTGCTCGACGAGGTGGGCAAGCTCTTCGAAAGAGTCATTGCCAACCGCCTTGCCGGGCACCTTGCGGGGATGGGGCCGGATCTTGCGGAACACCAGTTTGGTTTCCGCAAGGGGCGCTCCACGGTAGACGCCATCATGCGCGTGAGAGCCCTCACGACGGGGGACGCGGTGTCCCGGGGCGGGGTCGTCTTGGCGATGTCTCTTGACATCGCCAACGCCTTCAACTCCATGCCCTGGAGCTGCATTAGGGAGGCACTCCGGTATCACCGGGTGCCAACCTACCTTCGTCGTGTGGTCGGGGACTACTTGACGGATAGGGCCGTCATCTACCCCGGTCAGAGCGGAGAATGGAACCGGCGAGAGATGTCGTGCGGTGTTCCACAGGGATCGGTTCTAGGACCGGCCCTGTGGAACATCGGTTACGACTGGGTGCTGCGCGCCGACCTCCCTACCGGCGTCAGCGTAGTTTGCTACGCTGACGACACGCTGGTACTGGCACAAGGGAGGTCGCACGAGGCGGCGGCCGAAAACATGACACGCGGGGTTGCGATAGTCGTGGATAGGATCCGGCAATTGGGTCTCGAGGTGGCATTGCACAAGTCCGAGGCCATGTGTTTTCATGGGCCTCGGAATGCGCCACCGTCGGGATCCCTACTGACGGCAGGAGGGGTTTCCATCGGCGTCGGGTCGACGTTGAAGTACCTAGGACTCGTCCTCGACAGCCGGTGGAAATTCGTGGAGCACTTCCGACGTTTGGCTCCCAAACTGGAACGGACAGGGGCTGCCTTCAAGCGGCTCTTGCCCAACCTGAGGGGTCCAAACGCCTCCTGCCGGAGGCTATACGCGGGGGTCGTGCGGTCCATGGCCCTTTACGGGGCCCCGGTGTGGGCGCATTCTTTGAGGCGGCAAGCCGCCCACTACCTGAACGCGCCCCAAAAGGTGATAGCCATAAGGCTAATCCGGGGGTACCGCACGATCTCCGGCGAGGCGGCTAGCCTCCTTGCCGGATTGCCGCCATGGGATCTGGAGGCGATAGTCCTCGCGCGCCTGCATGAATGGCGCGCGGAGGCACTACGTCGGGGGGAAACTCCGCTGCCGCGGCAAATTGCCGCTCAGCGGACAGACCTCCGGCGTGATATCATGGCGACATGGAGAGAGCGACTGTTGCAACCCCGTGCAGGGCACGCTACCATAGTGGCGATAAGTCCCCTCTTTGAGGAGTGGCTAGAGAGGCGCCACGGCGCCCTCACCTACCGCCTGACGCAGATCCTCACCGGACACGGTTGTTTCGGGAGGTTCTTGCACCGAATCGGGCGGGAGGAAACGCCCGGGTGTTTCCACTGCGAGGATCGTCCGGAGGACACGGTGGAGCACACCGTAGAGGTCTGCCCCGCTTGGGCGGAGCACCGCCGTGTCCTTGTAGCGGCGATTGGCGGCGGCGATCTCTCGCGTCCGGCCCTGGTTCAAGCCATGGTCCGGAGCGAGAGGGAATGGGAAGCCGTCACCACCTTCTGTGAAGCAGTCATGCTAGTGAAGTAGGTGGCGGGACGTGAGAGGGAAAGAACCTCACGTCCCAGCCGCCGCGGGAGACGCCCTGGGCGTCGGGAGTCACGTGGTGGCTCCCGGCCACCGTAGGCGCGGGCCTGTGGACGGCGAGTTATGGGCTAGCTCGCCGTCCGGCCGTCTTATGACGACAGGCCGTGTCGACGGCGCGTTCGTGTTCCACGCGCGCCTCAAAGAGATGTCAGCAACCGAGTAGGGGTCCGCATGGGCCGATGCCTGCCAGAGCTGCGGGACTGTTCGAAAGAGACACCGTGGCCCTGGAACACAAAGGGCAAAGAAGGAACATGGATGGGTTTTAGTCAGTACAAGTCTGACACTCCCTTCCGCTCCGCCCAGAGTGGGGGGGGTCATTTGATGATTTCCCATCCAAAAAAAAAAAAAAAAAAAAAAAATGTGGCAAGTTCTACAGAAGACCCTTAAATCATTGCTAGTAGAATGCGCAGCGGTCTGCAATTTCTTTGAAAGGACATTTTTAATGTCCTAAATAACCTTCTGTGAGTAATACCGGTACATCACCACACTAACTAAGCAACTGGAGGAAACAGGAACATATATTAGTCGCGTTGAATGTTTTAACAAGAGTGATAATGTGACTTGACAGGTGATTTGTATCGTCATACTGTTACACTTGTTAGCTCGAGTGCATTTGTCTTCTAATGGTGTCGTATATCTATGTTGTACGTTGTAGTTTCAATTTGTTGATAGGGATTACCAACACGAAAACGAAAAGGTGACACTGGCAATTTTCGGAATGTAAAAACATCATTTACATATTCACATTCATTGATTTGCGTTCCACAGTGTAACTAATTTTGAATCGTTTATGGTTCTTCGAATCTATCAAGTAAAATAAACTGGTTCCTTATATGTATAACATAAAAGCAATAACCTGCTAAAATCATCACTAGACATCTGTCACCATTTGTACAAAACGAGAACCCCCCCCCCCCTATTTTCTAACAAAATGAATAAAACGCGATAATCCTAAGTATTACCAGCCTGATCCGGAACACTGCACTTTTCCCACGACAGATTACGGAACTAGACCTCTATTAATAAATCCACTCTTTGTGGGCTATTATTCATGCCGGCAACTCTAATGCCACAATGAAAGCTGCTGCAGAAGGCAAACTTAGTTTAATTCGTGGACATGAAGGCATCTGGTATGGCCGAACATTGCCCGACTGAAGTTGTTAGGGAATGTTGCTTTTAACAGTTTCACATAAGGGTTCAAAAGTGACCACCAAAGAAATACAGTTATGATTTTTGGTTTTCTTACTTCATTTTGAATTCTCTTACCAAGAGACTATGCATAATTATGTTGTTGAATACAAAAGTACTGTCATTGCTGTATGAGACAGCGTTAAGACATACAGTTTTGCAAAGATTTATGGAATAACAACATTCATCTGTGAAAGTTACAAACAGCTGTAATATAAGAGATTCAAAGCCGAGATTCAGTTTTGTTACAGACGGACAGACAGCACATCTTACTCACCCATAAAATAAAACAGAACATTGTCCTTCTGCACAAAACTGCTTGTGTTCCAACTTATACCTAATTATGTGTGTAGAAGATCATTGTGCGAGATGTGGGTCAGACTGATGGCAGGCAAACAGACGCGATCATACGCGGGATATCAGTTATGATCCACAAACAACATGGCGGAGGTGCCAGGGTGACTTCATATCCTTTGTGTCGGGCACAACGACCGATAAGTCGGGATAACACGAGCTTGGAAAAGTGACGAGATTTTTGCAATAAGGTTTTAAGTTGCAGACAGGTTTTCAAACTTAGTCAATGTTACTCCGTGCCGAAGCTGACCGACCACTAGACTGAACAAACTTCCCAACTGCGCAAGCTTCAGTTTTTCTGTATTTTCCCGCACTTCATGCGAATCCATCCAAACCGTAGCAAATAAAGATAGATTGCAAAACTATTGACACAAAAACCTTCAGTTTTCCGGCCCTCTCGCATAGGCACCTGGTACACGGAACTGTGTGTTTTTATTCAGACAACTTTTGGAAATCCTCGCCAGGAGGCAATCTGTGAGGGATTATTTTGTATCAACAACGGAAGGGCGTCAAGTTTCGAGTGACTCGTTCGCTAAACAAATTACGTGATCATTTATCATTTGATATAAGACTTAATAACAGAAAACGCCTTGGTTTTTCAGTAGCTAGCCCTATTTCCTCAAGTTACTGTTCGTTCTAACATGAGAAAACATCTTTAGCTCTTTGAAGCCCGAGGTGTGTTTAAAGTCACCATCTTAATCGCTACGTCTTGCTCAAACGATATTGCTTCTAGCTTTTACCACGGACCAATAACTTTTCTTTTGACCAATCGTCGCCGACCATGTGGCAATTTCGATCTGAGATACCAAAATGGAAGATTCTCTGAGCCACAACATTCTCCTTTATCAAGTGTACGAGATTTTACGAAAATAGTGTTGGTAGTTCAATGTAAGCAAACCTAGTTATGGGACTGGGTCCATATTAGTTTGTTAAGCAAATTATCCAGGATCGCCATTAGAAACTCTGTCACGTCGTACCAGGCGCGCAGCCAGCTGAGGAACTAATCACCTTGGAGCGGTCAACCAAGTTATAACATCATATTCATATTAACAATGAACGTGTGAAAGCTTTAGCGGGTAGTTGTAGTTATTATTAGCAGATAGAGGGAAAGTCATTTGTAAGCAGAGTGGTGGTAGAGTTCAATGAAGTGTTATTTCAGTGGACATGCTAATGTTTTACTGTAGTAGTCAAGTCAAAAATCACTAACTATATATTCTTAATGATAACAAATCGTTGCAACAATTTTATCGTCAAATACACAAGTGACGAAAAGAAATGGAATGGAATTTCGGGACCCTTATAGCTGTGCTTTTAAACATTACATTACATTTAACTATCTTTTTACGCAGAATAAACCGTAATTAAGCATCAGTTATTAATATGTAAAACTGCTGCATAATTACTTGTTGTTAAAAGCATCCCGTATCATCACACCACTGATATTCAGAATACATTATTTTACGCGAATGCTGTTTTATATCCCGCAACTATCCGCGACACTCGGGGTCCCGGTGCGGCGTCCCGGCGTCCCGGCGTCCCGGGGGGATGGGAAGCGGGTCCGGTATAATAACGCGTGCCCCCGAATTAATTACAAGTGTAAATTGTTCCACCATTATGAGACGATAGCTGCCCACTGCTCGGCCGTCATCGATGGATTAAATTATCTTTTATTAAATAGTCTCTTTGTTCAAAATGGCGATGGATTTATCCATCTTGCTGTCGCAGTAAGAATATATATATGTAGAATTCATGTACATACGTATTATTTTACATACCTACTTAACAGCACACGTCACTGAATTTCGTTCAGATGGACAAGTAACAAACAAGTTGGTAACTTCGAAGCGCCACGGACAATTTGTGTAAAATATATAATCATGGATAAACACAGCAAACATAGCTGTTCCAAAATGTTTGGAGGTACCTATGCGATAAAATGAAACAAGTAAAGATTTAAAACTTTGCATTTAAAACAAACTAAAATCCTTTTTTGCCTGTCAGGTTACTGGTTTAAATACAAAAAATAAGAAGAGCGTTTCTCATTACACTGGCGAGCGAGATAGTTTATTTTGTGACAGAATAAGTAAAAGATCTCAGTGCTCTGCGCTCCATAGAAATTTTAATAGTCACCGCAGGAAATAAGAAAAATACTCTAAAGAATGGTTGGCTGTGGACTGCTAATGAATCTCGCCACTTCATTAGTGAAAACGGTGTTCACTGTACATTGCTACTTTATTTCGAGGGCTTCAAAGTTTTTGAGTTGACAGCCTTGTGATAAATATGTTACGAAACAAAAATAGTCGTGACATAAGTTGCTCTGTATCCGCTGGCTGTCGGTTCTTACCGAGACTTCAAAGGCCGGGGACTCCGTGACAGGACAATGACACGGCACACACTACTCCTTCCTGAGACATCACGACTGACGGTGATGTGGACCGTTCTCTCGGAACAGACATGGTGATGGAGACAGGTCGCGAGACATGTATCGCGACAGGTTTGTCGCGGTGTGGTGAAGTGGTGGGTCGCGGGCGGCCATGACACCTCTCATTAGCGCCGGCTGCCGCTGTAAACTTTGTAAAGCCTCTCGTTTTTATGCTTAACTAAGATAAGAGTGTTATGTCTACTTTAACAGATTCTCTCCACCACATTACTTTTCGTCCTCTATTTGTGAAGCTTTTAGTGGTCAGTTTTAATTAAATTTCTTAGACGGGACGGAGTTTATGACGCCATTGAGGGTTAAAACCTTTTTAAGATGTTTTAGTGAAGTATTTGTGAGATCGTAACAAATAGCGGTTACATAGGTAACAATGTGTGAACTGTAACAAGTTGTTCGTCGCAACAGTTTGGATTAATTTGTGAGTTTGCTCCGTATTTGTTTACAATACCATTTGTTTCAAGTCGTATACGCCTTTCCTGAGGGGTCCCTCGGGAGCACTTCGGGTCCCCGAGGTTTACCTGGACTTTACATAAGCACCCTTCAAAAGGTTTTTCCTGCTACGACTCTTAGGACGACACTAAAAATAAATGTGATTTATCGATTAGTCAATATTTTGTTCAAAATGATAAACTTCTAAAAAGGTCAGATAGATTTGGCAATAGAACAATAACCCAAGTGGTTGAAGACCAATTTTCCGTTATTAAAGACTATTTTAGCGTTGTTAACCAAGACATTTAAATTCTTGATATCCAAGTTTTTAAATGAGGACCAAGCAAGAATGTTGCCACACAATGTTCAAAAGGTTCTCCTCTTTTAGCTCGTCATTAAAAGATCTAAGCGTGGCTATATTCGAGCACAAATAAATTATATTTCGTGTCGTAACTCGTAATATGAAATATCGTCAAATGGTAGGTAAAGGGCCGGCTGTCGCCACACAGCCCGCGGACATCATTTATTACAAGAAGTGGGTCGCTTTTATTGAGCCAATTGAAAAATTATTCATATCGAAATGTTTCCTTCAGATTTACTTAGGTACGTAAACACTTGAATTTATTAATACTGTAGCAACTAGACTCAGTCGACCTTTTGAATTGTGACGTATTGTTGTGAATAAACAGAGTTAGAAAATAATAAAATGTGTCAAGAAGTAGTGTTGGGGGTAATTTATTAATATTTGTTTCCCTACTACTGCTATTTTTAGCATCGTATTGTTTTTATTTTTTGAACATAATTTAATTCTATATATAACTAAAAACGAATCAATGGACAGTTAGACCAATATTTTTTGTATACCGACCCTTAATATACTTTGTTAAATTTATTTGCTATGCGCCACAACGCCGCCGTAGTTGCGTATAAACCTGCTAGTTGCTACATCGTAGTCAGATCCTCCTTTGCTACGCCGTAGTCATATCCTCCTTTGCTACGCCGTAGTCATGTAATCATATGCTACGCCGTAGCCGGGCGCCGTAGCCGGGTAGACAAGCTGCGGTACAGTATTTTCTAATAATTCACTGCTGGTATTGCTTTGCAAATCGATTGATAATTTTACTACATTTTGCGCTGCTATCGGACGCTGTTAGCTTTTTTCGGTATTTTTTACAGTAGGTAATAATAAAAAAACGGGATTTTGAATGTTTATCAGCGTTTTGGTTTGGTTGGTCGGCGTCCGTCGTCATTGGGAACGCTTGTCGGTAAAAGACAATGCTTGTCTCAGATTGAAAGTAAAAGTGTTTTAATGGCAGTGTTACCTTCGTCCGTGTTTTACTTTATTTGGTCAAACATAAATTAATTTCCTTTTAATATTTCCATAATTATTTTTCCGTTTAATTTCCTTTTCTTATCAGGGTGTTTAGTTCTTTGATGTATCAATTGTATGTTTTCACGCAGAGCTACGTAGAAATACGCCAATCAACATCACTTCTCAGCCCCCAAACAGCAATGAATCCAATTCAATGAGTTCGCAAGTCACAAGGCATCCATTCTGGGCTAGTTGCAAAGTCGTGTAAATCTATTAGCATGTGCCTCGAGTCACAATGAGCGCATGTGTGGTGCAGCGCGAACAATGAGCGATAGTGCTGTTCCGTGTCGCATCGAGGCGCCTCGGCACCGCGACGACAACACTACTTGATACACTGAAGACTTTTTCTACAGTGTCCTTGGTATGGGACCAATTTTAAGTTCAGGCATTGACTAGTTAAATAGAATATACTTTAGTTTACTCTCACTGACGTTGTTGGTGATGTTTTTCAGAAAGGTCAGGTGGGTAGGTGACCAGATGTATAAACGTGCTCCTAGCAAAAGGAGTATGTAAGGACCGCAGTAGGGGGCGTTCTGCTACTGGTGCCTGCCCCCGGGGGAAACGCGACAGTTTAGGAATGTTCTTTATTTAAGCAAAAATGTAACACAGCATATAACACGGCTCTTATGCAGTCTGGTTAATTGTACCTGACAATTATGTAACTTGGGATATGTAGGCAAAAAAATACTGTTTCGTTTTATATTCGAGTATCCTTTAGAATTAAGTTTATCAAAGCACGATAAAGCCCAGGAGCTCTGGTGCTAATTTTATTTTATAAGTAAAAAAAAATCCACAGTTAATTGAGCAATTAAAATGGAAGTTAAAAAAAAATGTCTGCAGAATGTATTAGAGGCCCGCCCCCAAGCAGTGATTAATTAATTAAATTCATTTTCATCTGAAATTCAAACGAGCCTCGTTACTCGACTGGACTCGAACCCCCGGCCTGGACCATTAGCTGCTACTTCTTATGTGTCGCTGTGATTTGAAGGGTAATGGTAAGAGCCATCCTATTGAAATTGTCCAAACCAATATGTAGTTATGCTGTATGGAAGCTGTTCTGGAAGTCAACACCAACATAGTTGGGAAAAGGCATGTCAGATAATGATGATGTAGTAATTCTGCATTCCTGCGTATGCGCAAAGTGAATCGTGATAAAGGATAGGCCACAGCAAGCTATAACCACTATACCCATTAAGCAGCTATATTGCGGCGAAGTTTCTATTAGAATAAATGCATCTGTCCTCCTGGAGCTCTTCGTTACAAGACTTGGGGTTATTAATGTTTTGCTGAATTCTGGTTAAAAAAGAAAAAGTAAGTCATATAAGTACACCAATTTAATAAACAGGTAGAGTTTGTAACTTCTGGATGTAGAAGGATCTGCTCTACGTTATTGCCGAGTATCACAAGACCGGTACGAGGATGAAGTGGCTGGTACAAACTAGGACCTTTGTTTAACAAAGAAGTTTTCTGACTATGTGATGTCTTCTTCTCTACGGTCTCTATGCGATCAACTAACGCTATGTGAACAATATAAGCCAGTCAGCAAGTATCTGCTTTGTCCCCTACGCCACTTGACTAATTCTCGTGTAAACGCACACTAGCGCTAAGCTCAGTGCACAGTGGTGCCGTACAATAGCACCGCGGGGATTACGTCTCGATCGGCTGTCGATGCCTAATCCAGTTAGCCATTGTCGCTTAAGCTTGCCCTGTATGTAGCATTGAAATGTGGGTTTAGATGCTCATATCATTGTGTAATTATTATAAGTATAGAGGCATAGATAATTAAATTAACGTGAATGGAAATTAGGTTAAATTCAGGATAATTCAGCTGTGGACTAAATACATAACTAAATGGCGTGTCTATGAAGATATAGATGGCATAGGCTCTGTGAGATAAAGTACTAGTTCAGTTACATGAAACTCGCGCCTTTATCCCATGGTGGTCGGCAGAAACCATGGGGGTAGTAGTTCAGTTACTGTGGACGATTTATATTTAATAAACTATTCATATATTTACGTAACACACTTTACGTAAGCAGCGAGTGCTTGTGGCTGATGAATGGCCTGAGATTGTTCTAAACACTCGCCTTTAATTACACACAACATTTTCCTTCTACCGCGATAATACGTGTCACTTCCAAAACTGCGGCGTTTTTCAATTGTTTCGAATTCATTGCGCGCTGTCGACGAACAAAGAAGAGGGCACAAAGGCCACGTGGTTCAAACTATACGTAATTTTGCGAATAAACCGACGGTTCCCTAAATAAGGAGTGTTCCAGACGTTAGTCACCTTTTGTGTGAAATAATGTGCTCCTTACAAACTGTGTATTGTGTTGTGGTTCTGCTGAGTTGTGTATTGTTGTGTTCGCGTTTGCGTATTATTTTCCTCGAGTGAAGCGGCGCGTGAGTCGCACAATAAGTTTGATTGAAATCAATTGTTCTTATTTACTAATTAAAATATTATGTAAGTTTTACTTAGTAACTGGGTTGTGGAGGTTACTGTTAGGTTCCAGGAGCGAAGGGTCAATTTTTGTGACAAGAAAGCCGGAGTACATAATCTTTAATGTGATTATATTATTTGTCTATAGAATACTGTGCCTTTTTCAAAGGGAAGCCGGTAGGAATCGAGTTGTATGGAACCTTCGCCACTGTTAGGTTCCATGTAAAATACTGGTATTTATCTGCATCCGGTTAGACTGAAAGCCGACCCCAAGGTAGTTGGTGATAAGCTGGGCAGATGATGATCACATAGAAAATGTAGTAGGTAAATTGAGTTTTCAAGAATTTTCATAGGAGCTGTATTCAAAAACCACAGCTCCTGCACAGTATATGTACCAATTTTCTAGAACAGCTTAAATATACACTATCATGTAACTTAGCTAACTCTATAAAATATAATTGGTTGTCCCTTCTGTAATGAGTCACGTCTGGGTAATGAAATCCGCGGGTGTATCTAAACTTCGGCAGGTTTCGGCTGGTTCCGGACGTGTTCGGCTGCGAGCTCACGCACGCAACACGTTCATAGCTTTAGTATAACTCTGTTTAGTTTGGCACTTGTAAAACGTATGGAACAAACTTTAATTTGAATATAATGTTGCTAGCCTTGACCTAAGCTATAACCCCATAGCCCACAGACTCAAACGCAGGCTTAAAGCAAGGGTTCAGGAGAGTAATGCTACACTATTTAAGGGAAATCACCCCAAGCAAATAGGTATTGAGCTGGCTCATGTTTTGTAATTTTCAGCCGATATCGCTATTATTGTGGATCACTTTAGACAGATAAGTAGAATACTCTTTATTATGTACTCCATAGAAATTACAGACATAAATGAGTAGACATTTTACATTGGGTGACACAATTGCCAGTCTTATCGCTAAAAGCGATCCTTTCAAGATCACATTTATAAACAACCAGTTTAATATCCAATAGCTGTCATGCCTAAAACATTTTCCGATATACCTTAACGGTGAGAATGTCAAACCAATAGCCGATATTATAATTATAAACCCAAGTAGAAATAATCCATTATAAATTATTATCTATCCTAATTTAGTTGTCAAGCGTACTATATATTTAAATGCCGTAATAACGTTTCTGTACCCCAAACCGTCTCCTGTCAATTTATTGTAGGACTGATAATTATGTCATTACTGAAATTACAGCTCGTTTGTTACGGTTTGTGACGGCTGGTTTGGGAAACGTTTACCGTGCGCATCGACTATTGATATTTCAAAACATTTATTGAAATTCAGCCTTTTATTATTTTGTTTTAAGAAAAAGGTTGAGCTCTTCTGGACATGAATATCACGAAGCCTGTTATTACCATAAGTATTTGGCGAGAAATTCAGTTTAAAATAAGAAAAAGTAGAAACAATGCACTAATGGAAACCGATCCAATAAAATAGTCAAACAAGTAATAAAAGCACCAAGTAACACCACAAAGAATAACAATAAGGAAAGATTATGCGTAATCGATTATACTAAATATTGAGAAGCCACGTCCTCATAATATTGAATTGTTCTCCTATTGGTTCAACTGATTGATGTCTAATAAATCCGTACACTTGATTGATTCGCGAGCACTCTGTAAGGAGGTTTATTCACCGGAAATAAATATGTCGGTTTGCGTCCTTTGTCCAAAAATATAAATATCAAAGGGAACGTTCGTCACTTGTTTCACAAAACGTTTTACCATCTCGGTGTGTGCGCGGAATAAAATTATCACAGATGAATAAATTTTTATTTCTACAAAAAAGTCACCCGAAATCTTTTAAACAGTGGATATATTAAGAAACTTCGAATGAGATCCTCGACATCGTCTTACACCAAGATATTGAGAAATAGATTAAAATAGATACACACAGAAACTGAAATGCGGTGTAATGTCTTTATCACTGTTTCATATATATAAAAAAGTGATGCTGAGTCGCTTTTGTAACTTCCTTTGTACCGAAACGCGTCGAAATCGTCGTCTAGTACGAAACCTCTCTAAAATTCGTCAACTTGATTGATTCCTTACAAACTCGTAAATCACACGCCGTTCAATTTCTCCCGAACAGAACTTTCATAATTGTAGCGATTAATATAACTTTATTTAGTAACTTGAGTAATTTGAATTTAATCTAATTTCAAGTGATAAAATCTAATTTCAAATACTGTCAGGTTTTTAAAGTTTTCTGAACATTATTTTTAGATTTCAGAGAAAGCTTCAAGAATAGGCTTCAAGAATAGCTGAATGAAATGTGCTTGAAAGTAGCATTTTTGTGTCAAATGTCCAACGGTACTTTATTGTTGCCCCGCGGTAAACAGGAAATGCCTTTCTGTATAGAAAGTTGCTTTCTTTGTGTTGTGATTTTAGGTATTGAGATTTGTTACAGATGTATTGAATTTAAAATTGGACTCGCCTGAAGCTTCTTTATTTATGTAAATAGTAACACAATAGTATAAGAATACTCCTGTTTCCAGAAGTGGGACTGTAGAAGTGTAATATACGTCTAGAATGATACCACAAAACAATAAAAATGACTGAAATGAATCTATCACGTTTAAAGCTGCACCATTTTTATTTCATCCACAATGTGTTCAGAACACCTCTTTGAGAAGCGTGGAGTGTCACAATACGACGCGTCCCTGTCCGACGTGTGCCCGTAAATAAAGGGTTCAATAAAATGTGCCTCGTTACTAGCGCTACCATTTTTCAAGTCCTGACAAAAAGCGAGGCATTTGTAAAAACGTCAGGACATTTTATTTTTAATCCATCTTTTTTTCAGTATTCATTAAACTATTACCATTCTATGCAAGAAATCTCCTAATAATATCTGTCAAAATCCACTGCCCGCAGTTCGGTCAGCTGTCTAGTCCGCTCGGTTTGATCGCTCTTTTAGTCGAAAAGGCCGGATAATGTCCGGATTGGGACCAAATGTCGGACATGTCCGAAAAAATTCTGACGCGCAACCCTAGTCATACCTGTCTCATAATATACACACACACACACTAGTATGATACTCCCCGGCTACTGGCGGCGCGCGGCGGCATGCAGGTTACTGTTGCTGTAACTTTACATTGAAGTCCGCGCAACAAGCGTCGTAACTAACACAGTTTATTTGTGAACCAAACGGGGTCTACAATAACTAGTCGCGATTGGAAAACATATTTTACAGGGGTTGCTAATATTCGAGGCGTAGCGAAGCGTAACTTCAAATGTTTAAAAGCCAGTTGCCCTTTTAGCGGATTTGAATAAATAATAAATTGCAGAGGTTATATAAACAGGAAACATTTTTCACGCGAGTCTACCGATGTAAGTAGTATGTTATTTAAATATTTATAATAACTATTTGAATCAGTCTAATACCACTTGACACAGTCAAAAAGTAGGTATATGTAAGCGATGACGGCCTAACCATCACCATATTTCCACAATGACTTTCAAAAGGATTGCTTCAGTTAACGCCAATCACATCAATTTAATACATGTTAGACTTTTCCATGTTCATTACCGCTGGCAGAATATCACAGTGTCTAGACCTTAACACTAATTTAAAAAAATCTATTCAATTCTTCCTTTTTCCTTGGTAACTCTTGAAAGCTAAGACCTACACCGAAACAAAACAAAATCAAATGACGTGTCTTGTGTCACACGCGACACACCTCATTGTTGATGTCGCTGTCTTAGAATTCGCGGCGAAATTAATCACGGCGAGAGAACAGGCGTGACGAGACACAGGCCCACTGCAGGCTTAGCGAGCAGCGGTGTTGGTCTAGAGCCGGGATCAGCCTGAACGCGTAGTAATAAATATTAGAACACCTTGCGGCAGACTTGATGTTAGCTCGCATTTGAATAGTTTTGTTAAGACGTTGGAAAGGTTCGGGTTTTAGGAACTCTTGACACAGCCCTTTTACTGTTATTTTAGCGATGGCAGCCTCAACTCAATAGCAACCATTTTATGGAAACGAAAATAAAGATTTCTACCATTATTCTATTATATTGTTATTGTCTATTTTTGAAATTTTGACAGATTTGTCAATGGCAGCGACCCGACAAAAACCGTGTTGCAATATGAGAGACAAAATATCTGAAAAATCTTTATGTAACACTAAATAAGGTTCTTTAAGCCTGTTACATAATGATGGCTAAGACGACATGATATTGTTTAAAGTCAAGTTCGGAAAAAAGAAGACACGTTCTTATCCGCATTGATATTATAATTCTGTCTGCAAAGGCGATGGTGACCGATTAACAGATTTTAAATATTGCGGAATACAAATATCGATATAATAATTATAAAAAGAGTGTCCCCGTCGGCTCCTTCCGCCGGATGTTGGTGGGCCGAGGCCGCGTATCGATCCGCCGATAGAAATACACTTTTTATGATTTTAATCACTTTTCTAGCACCTGTATTTTATATTATACATTTTAAGAAATGCTTACTTTTAGGCGTAATACGCACTTTGGACGTGGAGTTACGGGCACACAGCTTGATGTACAATAAAATTGTTTGAATTACTGTATAAATAATAAAAAGTTCTTATGATATACTTTTTGTTTCGTTTTAGAAACAATTGAATTATTTTTTTAATGACGTTTGTTGTACTATCTCAGCACATGTGATACTTTCTCACGCCGGAAAATTAATACTAATGACGCGGTCGGGCGGCGGGGTCAAACGGAGATATTTTTAAAATACGACTGCGTCAACCAAGCCTCAACAACACACATATTATAACGTCATCATAATATGATGTGACTGAGAGCCGGGCCTCCTCTGTGTGAGCTAGTGGGCCACCACGCGCCAAACTAGCCCATTCGATGGATGTCACCCTTCTTTATGGTTTTGGTACTAAGACACTGATTTCCTAAGGATATATCAATCGCCGTTTTGAGAGGTGAGTGCATAAAGCAATTGCAAAAAGTTATTACTTATCTATAGACTGGTCTATGGTTTTTGAATTTTCCAGAAGCGGTTTCAGTATAACGTGCCCGAGCCCCAAGCGAGATTATCTTCAGATGGAATACCTGTTATAATTTTAAAACTTAGATACACAATGTATGTTATTATTCTCGCGGGAGACTGAACTGAATCGTGTACAAAATAGAACTCAGTTTATCTTTAAGTAAGCGAACCGTCTCGAATAAATTGAAATCTTGGAAAAGCATTCCTGAAATTGTTTCATAGTTGTGGGTTTTGTTCTGTAATACAATCTTTTTTGTAGTTTTTAGCTTAACTGAGGTGAATTTTAAAATTCCTTACAATGTAGAAGAAAATTATAGTAAAGACAGTTCTTGTAACGTTGTACCTTTTATAGTAATAAGAAGAATGTTTTATTACATTCCTATTTTAATACAAAATTTAGTCATTCCGTCGGCACTACTGACTAATGTTTTTTATTGTTACAGTTACGAATTTAGGTGTCAGCGTGCATCTTTAGTAACTTGATTTGCGTGTTACCTGTTCACGCCCCATCGGCAAAAATTCGTGAAAAGAGGCACATGGATTATGGCCCATTAGTTATGATCGTACTCCTTATAAAAGAAACGCTTGTGTATGGTTCCCGTGTCGTCATTAGTGTATGTGCAGTGCCACATGCCGGCGGCGTGAACATTGTGCGCTCAGCTGTGCCGGCGTGCCGGCGGTATGAACGTGGGCCTCACTCAATGAGCGCATTACGATTCATGAGAGGAATTAATTTTAAGCATTCAGTGATTTGATGAGCGAGTGATTGTTGAGAACCTGAAATTATTCAATCAATTCAATATTTTACGCCAGTGACAAGTGCTGGGACGAGCGCCGTGTCCCAGCAGTGGGAGGTTTAGGTTGATTATGTATGCTTTCTATCTGAATGATTGAATTTAACTTAATTATTTCATCACGGACTGCATTAATA
The DNA here is from genome assembly GCA_910589295.1 of Noctua janthe. Classification (NCBI taxonomy): domain Eukaryota; kingdom Metazoa; phylum Arthropoda; class Insecta; order Lepidoptera; family Noctuidae; genus Noctua; species Noctua janthe. Next base: position 528,053 of record OU342567.1, read on the forward strand.
CTAGGCGAAATAAATCTAATATTATATCTGAAAGCTATGTGTAGTGTCTAGGTCTCCCTCGGCGGGTGACCCGCTTACTAATTCATGCGACTGTTTCTATTTGCTGCATGTTCGAGTTTCATGATATTGAAATTGCTTATGAAAATAAAAATTGAATCGCACTGTGAAAATTTGTGAATATCTTAAAAAGCCACACATACAACCAAGTTAATAACAAAGGAATTGAAATTGAATACTTTAAACACATTGCGTTATAACTTGTGAACACATTGCGTTATAACTTGTGAACACATTGCGTTATAACTTGTGAACACATTGCGTTATAACTTGTGAACACATTGCGTTATAACTTGTGAACACATTGCGTTATAACTTGTGAACACATTGCGTTATAACTTGTGAACCTCTCGTATCACTACAACTTTAAATTTCAAGTCTATATTAAATAAAATCTCAGTTAATTTTAAATAAGATCCTCCGCAATAAAAGAAATTCCAGAACTTGTTAAGATTAGATCCAAGAAAAAGCAATAAAACCGTTATTAATGGAGAATATCTTTAAGTAACAGATCTACATTAAAAACGTGGAAATGATATTTTTCTTTAATCAAGGTCCTTCAAAAAAGTTTTCATTATAATATTCAATGCCAGTCAGAATATCGTCTGCTTCATAACTGACCTATATTAACAGCTCTTGATTAAATCGATTAACTCCGAACTTAGGAACCGTCACAATATCGAGTTTAATTAACATTCTAACTGTCCGATGACAAATTCAATTAATCCTAAGAAAAATCTTGAAAACAAGAGATTCGATATTATAACTTTAGTTATTAACTGTTATCTCGTTTCACGAAAGTTTTTTTTGAAATGTTGTTTTTTTCGGTAAATTATTAAAAGTGTGTCACTGGTCAGTTACTTGAATATTCACGCAAAAAATCAAAACGTTTCATTTCTGGGCACCAATTAAACGTACGACAGGTGTACGGTTCGAATTGGTCGTTTAATATGGAGAAGAACCGGCAAGAAACTGTGGTTACACTTTTACAAATATATTATTTTTAAAAAGATCTTTTTATACTCCGTTCTTGTTATGCTCCGTTTCAAACAAAGGGATGTAATATTTTCCAAAACATAATATGAAGCAAGTACACTTCAGTAAATAAGCAAGATGTTGCTACGCCGTAGAGCTTGCTACGAAGTTACGACGCGAACATTTCCGTAGCGCGCTCGTAGCATGTTTGAAACAAAGATTCATAAAAAGAAATTGTTTGTAATGTTGAATGAATTGAAATACACCTCACCACCCCTCACTTGAAATGGATTTGAAGTAACTTACAGATTAAACGGGTATTTGATTTACTTCAAATAGAACGGCCGGAACCAATTACCTCAATAAAAAACGTTATTAAAGAAAAATAGGCTAGCGGTGGTCTGATAGGTACGGTTCATCGATTGAGTAAATTAATTGTTCTAAGAATGTTCAATAAATAATTTAAATCGGTTCTTAATTGAAATTTTTATCCATTGAACATAAATATGTAACTTTGCTCTGAAATAATGACTAGTGCTAGTAGGTGCCGGCTGTAGCTCGCAATAGGGTCTCCTTCGGGGAAATATAATCATTCGTTAATAGTTAACGGGATAAACCGCGTTTTGTATAATTCTGCTTACATAACGTTGGTTAATGAGCTTCATAGGAACAGTTGAACGGATCCCCGGACGGACGTTAATATAAACGTAGTTCAAGTGAACAAAGCCTATGTTGGTTTAAACTAATTACCAAAATAATACCTCTGGGGTATCATTGGTCAGTAAATAGGATAATTTAGAAGATAATATTTTGGTCATATTCATATTTATAAAAAATATTGATTGGAATAATAGGTATCTACCAATTTAATCAATATGTAAAATAATCATTTTTTTTGGGGAAAACTGTACTTTAGTTAGGACTAATTCTGCAGCTATTAGTTTAAATTTATATTTATGCGGCATTAATCAGTTTTCATTCAAAAAAGTGTAATTTTATACAGAAACCTTAGCTATATTCACTTCAAGAAGAAAATTGCAGCGTTTTCTACAGTTTTTGTGTGAAATAAGGCCCTACCACCTTCTCATAATCATCAAAAATCCGAGCTTATAATAAGAACTTACCGTGAGAACTCGACGTAAAGTTTTTCTGTTGAATCGACGAGCACCTTGCTGCGAACTGCGGTGGTTACTGACGGTCTTCCGAGGGCCGCAGGCTTTTATACTAGAGAGCGGTGCGGGGGCGGGGGGCGGGGCCAACGCGTGCTACTCCCGAACACAACTCCTCCCCATTTTGACAGCAACCCGGTGACGTAGGCTCTGATGTCACTGAAATTCAGTGGTAAAATATAGGAGGTATTGCAATCAAATAAGTAGAGAAAGAAGAAGCCTAATTGTTCAATCTTTTGGGAAACTTAAGTTTAGGAAGTTTCATAAATTATTACGAAGGTATCTCTGCTAGGTAAGCAGAGTGGTGCTCTTACAGTAACTCTGACACCAGCTCGCAATAAGTTGAACTTTAACCACACCTTTAACTATGAGATTCGGTTTCCGGACAATTTTGTTCAATTCTTCGCACCGTAGCATCAAAATGATCTAAACCGCAAAACATTGCGTTCAGTTGCAGTCTACAAAACAATTCCTTGCTGATAGTAAGTTTATATAACCATTAACTCCATCAAACACGTGAGACCTGATTGCACAAATATCCAATTAAATACGTTTTCTTTAGCGCTTTACGAAGTTACGCTATCGTCCTATTTCTGTGAATTATTTGATGTTTCAAGAGACAAGATTATGTTTTACATGCATCTAACGCTAAATGCATTTAGTGATCTATAGTGCTACTAGTGTTAAGCTTTTACGGTCTTTTGGCAAATCATCACCGAATTGAGTTGCAAAATTTAGAGACACAAAATCACTGAACGCGTTCAACACAACTAAACTGCTTTCAAGAGCTGGTGGTGTCATCCCTGTCGTGGGATATTGACACTGACAGCAGATAACAGAATAAGATAGCCACCTACTAATGTAAGAAACTAAGAAGTACCTCTCAAATGAAGCTATGTAACGGTTGATCCACAGAATCCAAGTTAAAGTGTTCTCGGGTGACAGGGGCTCCAAAACTTGTGGAATTCCAATCAACGTTCCCAAAGAGTTGCCGTCATTTAGTAGCTACCTATCAGGGGCGATGGCACTTTTATTGTAATGTTTTCGGTGGATTACCTTTTCTAAAACGGAAAGGAGGAAGTCCGAAAGTGGCGCCGGTGACTAAAAAATTGTGTGGTAATCGGTTGTCGTGGTATGGGCATGCAATGCGGAGGGATGAGAAAAATATCGGGTCGTGGAAAGTTTTGAGTATAAATGTGGATGAGCACAAGACTAGAGGAAGACCAAAGGGACGATCGATGGACTGTGTAAAGGATGATATGGCAAACAGTAGGTGTCTGATGAGATGACGAGTAATAGAGAAGTATGGAAGAAGAAGACACGCTGCGCCGACCACAAATGAATGGGATAAGGGCAGGAGAATGATGACCTTTTCTAATATGGAACCAAAGTAATTCAACATAAATATATCAACTCCTGTCTTTTGCCCAAGAAGGTAGGCCAAACTATAGAACACCTGCTATGATCCCAACGTACACCTTTAGCCTCGTCCACGTTCATACATCTGGTCATACTCGCGCGCCGGTTGCGAGTACTACGCACCTGACCTGTCTGAAGGAACATCATTAAGACGGTATATCTCCGCGCAAATCTTCTGCATTATATTCATTCTCTAATGTCTAAGCCATCTCAGCATACTCAAGATCAATAAAGTTCATTACGGTCTTTAAAAAGATAAACTAATGTAGTTGTAACGCATCATAAAGTGCTACTTATCTGAACATATTAAAAGGTCCGTAAACCTCTACTGTACAACATTGTCACAACACTTGGCAGATATAATGTTGACAACATATCATTACGCCTGTATTTCTCGGAAGGGTTGGGCAGAGGTGTAAGCATAGGAGCACGTAATAGGAGGCGAGTGTATTGCTATCAAACGGATGCAAATGCAGGTTAAAGGCTGCTGCCGAGCAATTCCTGGTAGAAAAACCCAAAAACGCTTCACCCGACCGAGGAATGAAACTTATGACCTCATGTTAAGCTAGTGCACATGATCAACTGACGCAAAGACAGACAACGACAGAGAAGACAGCAGAATGTCAGCTCACAGACGAGACAGAATGTCAGTCGCCCTGAAAACTGTGGTGTCTTCTAAAATAATTTATTAGACATGGAAGATTGCTTATGTCTCCACGGGCTTAATGTATTCAGCTGCAAAACCACCAGTTAGACACGTCTTGTAATATTACGCCAGCTTGACTTTGTCTCGAGAGGATGTTTCATGTTCACACGCATTTATTTCCACAAACATTTACAGAAACGTTTGGCTTTTTAGATGATTGTAGGTATTTAACGGCCCTTGTCTTCATACTTGGGGTTTGGAAAGTTAATGTTCTTTAAACCTAGCGGGGTAACGTACTGCTGAGCTTGAGATATTGGCTACAACTCTCAGGTCAGGCAAAGTGTTTTTCCATCCAGAATTTCTTAGCATGAGTGCCAGGAGCAGCAGCCTGAAGTATGAATTTGTGTCCTATTGTGTTGGCAATAAGTTTGCCTCTATTTAATCTGCCTAGACTTTTAGACTATAACACTTACATATTGTCATAGTTAGTAGATATTGTTATAGTTAGTCGGTAGCTGTTAGTCGCGACAACTCGTAACTGTTAGCAGCTCGTAAACCTCTGATTAATGACCCGGCGGTCGCGGCGGTCACATCTCATCACTGTTTCATGACTATTGTGTGGAAAAATATTGCTTCACTAATTACTGTCAATTAAAGGTTGTTCGCCAAAGGTTATCTATGCATATTTTTACAGAACTTTCTTACATAATTACACTTTCTACATGCATACATCAACTCACGCCTTTTTCCCCATGAGGGGAGACAGAAGAGAGCGCCACCTGCTACGATCCTTGCATACTCCTTTTGCTTCTCCCACGATCATACATCTGGTCATACACGCCGGTTACGAGAACTGCGCACCTAACGTTTCTGTTGCATGTATACTATAGAACTAAGATCCTTATAAAACAATATTACATTATTGACTTCGATAATGCAATAGAGTGCATTCATCTAGGCAGCCATTTAGGTGTCATGTGTTAGTGAAAACGAGAAGCATATTCAACTATTAAACTGCAAAAAAAGTACTTTGTAACTATTGCAGCAAACGGATGCCAGAAGAGGTTTCGTAACTGAATACTGAATCAACTATTATTAAATTGATCACTGAACGGTATTTTTTTTTTTTAAAGTTATTTTGTCTTTCCATATAACATCACGCCTGCCTAATCGCCGAAGGGCTAACGACACGGCATTACAGTCACGAGCAATGAAATGTATACACGCAGTAACTTTTAAAACTGATTGTCACCTACTGTATTGATTGTCTTTTTACGTTTTAGTATTTTGGATGCCATACTATTACTAAATAGATCTTATCTCGGACTAGAAACCGTTATTTCATGAGAAAACCGCTTTTGAATTTTGCTAAGTGTTTACATCACATCTGATTGCGCGTGTCTGTATGTCTAATAGGTATAACTATAAAACTGCAGGCAAACTCGCGTCAATTAGTAGTGAACATAAAAGTGCCGCACATCGTCACAAACTGTCGTCAATTACGGAGGCAGTTAACTTTATTATTGTTTCACTTTTTGGTTTACGCGATACCACAGGGCTGCCACACCGCTAAATCGTGTCCCGAACAACTTATTATTAGAAGCCTCGACTCCTTCTAGGAACACTAACTTGTCCAACGTCATAAGTATAAAGTACTATGATTATAATATTATATTGAATGAACTGTTGTCAGATAGGCTAAAGTAGTCTCTAGGTTATGTTATACCCAGACTATTCCAACCCGTCTACAGAAATAGAAAATAGTTTATTGTCCTAAAGGGGAAAATATATTTGTCCAATATATATTTGGCCTTGAACAACATAATTATGTGTAGTAAGAATAGCTGCGTTATACATTAGTTCACAAACATTGTTCAAGGTGAATAAAAGTAGTTTAACATTGTAAACTGTCAAGGTCACTAATATTATCATTAACACGAGAAAGTTCTAGTATTAATGATAATAAAAGTAGTGTCTATTGTTTCTGTTTTCTCATTAATTAAAGTGTTTTATGAGGTAATTACCCTAATCCCCAGAATCACCAAGTCCTGGTGATTATGACAATTAGAAATCAGCTGGTTACTCAGATGATATTAGCAGGTAGGAAGACACCACTCATAACTTTGTCTCTGCCAACCCTATTAGCTAGCTGACTCGGAGCGGGCAGTTAAACGCAATTGAGTCAGTTATGGGCATACGATTAAATACTTTACTTACTTACTGTCGGCCGGTATATAAGGGCTGGGCCACTGTTAGCAACCATTGTGTGGGCCATTGTCGGCCAGGCGGGACACGGTCATGGTCCGATTCAATAAAATTCAATTTAAAAGGTAGAATTTTCATATCTATTGGGCGTGGGGATGTCGACATTTTATTTTCAGTTTATTTTATTGCATTGATGCGCGAGAGCTCCCGGAGGTCGCCAATAATCAGTATGTAATTCATTGTTTCTCGTCAGTCAAGTTTTAAGGATTATCGAGGGCTTAATCATCTTAAATATGTATCTAACAATAGTTTTTATTATATTTTATTTATATTTGCCATCGTGGTGAAAGGACAGACTTCGAATCAACTGGCGAAATATGTGTGTCCATTCGCGCAAGTGTCCATTCGCGCATGTGTCTATGCGCGTAAGTGTCTATGGGCGTGAAAGTCCATTCGCGCAAAAGGCTAATCGCCCAAAAGTCCATACGCGCATATGTCTTTTCGCGCAAATGGGTTCGCGCAAGTGTCCTTCGCGCATATGTCTTTCGCGCAAATGTCCCAGATCCAACCCCCATCTCATGGACGGCTCAGACCTCAAGTGCGTATGCGGCGTCTCTCCACAAACAATGGCCCACCTTCCATCTTGCCCCGCATGCCCTGTCATCTGCGCTCTTGATGATTTATTTACTGCATCAGTGAGCCTACGCGTGGCTGAGTTTTGGGCTAAACATTTTTAAACTTTTTGCCATCGAAACGCTAAGAAGAAGATTATATTTTTAGCTTACATATCACCACGACAGTAATGTTTAAAATGTTAGGCAGAGGTATGTACACATACGTCTCTAAAACATCGTACTTACATACACTGAAAAGTTTTCTCTTTCAAATAAATTTCAGTAAAAACAAATAGAAATTAATAAGTTGGCTGTTGCACCGTCGCACGGCGCAAGTAAAAACTCTGATATTTTCTGATGCTAATTACTTACGAGTTGCGTGAATATTTTAATTAATTTTGTTTATTAATTAATGTTTTGCTTTGCGTCTACAATATTTTACAAGAAAATGTTTAATTATATTTTATTCAGTATTCATTTTCTGATAAGATGGAGGTTTTCGAATGGTCCCTACAGTAGGTAAACGATACGATTATTGCTGAATATTTACCGACTAGAGTACGTATAATAAATGATTATTTATTATTCCGAGCGCTAAAATATTGATGGCAATATTTTAGGTAATCTACCAATATCTATGGCAATATCTTAGTTATATTAGTTAATCTGTCTTATCTTATGTAAGGGTCTCTTATATGTGTTCAATTAAATAGGTTTTTACCGTTGGACGTCACAATTAAAGTGTTTTAGTAGATAGAACATTCTCACGGTTCAAATAAATGAACATACATTTTAGAACAAATAATATTCTCAAACTTTTTAACAAAAGTTGTTGAAAGCGGAAAGACATAAGATACTCGAAGATCTTGATTAGTAGTTAGCAGAACACACTATATACACGTTCAAGTATACCAGCAACAGATTGTTACAACGAGTGGGTAACCAAACCGTGTTGACAGAGCAGATTAGACAATATGTACCAACACAAATCTCAGACTCAATGTCCACTCATCTCCGTGATGAATCCTAAAGCAAGGAGGTTAGTAGATACATAATAACTCCGTGTTCCTTATAAAACATGTTGCGACGGTAGATTGGGTCCCATTTGACAGAGGTGCGTGTAGAGGATCGGTGCTGTGGCATGCTGTGCATTTTTCATTAGAAAAGCTTTAACGTCTACATACGTATAATTTATTATGAGTTTAATGGGCAAGATTATAGCTACCTTCAGTTTTTTAACAAAAGACAGTATTTTTTGTCATTTCTGAATCAAATTAAATCAGATTTGACATAGTTGTGGTTGATTGTAAGCCTAGCGTAATTTACTCCGCCTAAAATGAGACTAGAATTGTCTAATAATTATACACCTTGTTCACAATTACCAAAAAGCACGACATTAAACCTTTTGTTCCTTGCAGCAGTAGCAGAGGTCCCGGCGATACGCGAGGTCGCCCAGCTGTTCGGCAATGCGGAGCAGACAGCGGGACAGGCGGGACTAGTCGCCAGCAAGATTGCCCGGTCCTCTGCTGACTTCGACGTGTTCCCCGACATGTCGAAACAGGTACCTGTTATTCAAGATGTAATGTCAAGTATATACTTAGGTTAGCAGAGTTGTACCTAATAGTACACATATTTCGCCAGTTGTTTTGATGTATTAGGTGGCGAACCTATTGATATCAACCGGACTAAAATCCAGACTCCATGGCTACTAATGAGATAATCCTGTCGGAAAAACCCAATAACACTTTGCCCGACCTAACTTGCTACTTGTGAGCATCATAAACGCCTTATATGCAAACATTATAATCTGACTACGATCATTAATCCGGCTGACAAGCGTGGCATCGGCAATATTCTAGCTCGATCGGTTTATAAATAAAATTCGCAGTATGAATACTCAATAAGTCAGTGTTTTTTTTGTTTTAATATTAAAGAAACTAAATGAAATAAATAGTGCTATATTTAGACTTGCTCGATAACCGAGAAGATATTTCAGAACATGATAAATAATGATTTGATGTTTTGTTTGGTTTGCGGAGTTGCTACTGTAGCTGCTACTCATTCATACATGATGCGCGCCTGAGCATGGACTCCGACTCCAACACTAGCTAATTTAATTTGACCATTAATGCTAGGTCCCTAAAGTTTACCAAATAAGACCTTATCTCCTGCCATATCTTCGATGTTATCAGCCAGACATATAGAAACCCGTGGTTCAACTGTTTACAGCTTACGTTAATTCACAGGAACAGCGTAACTTCACGCTAGCACAGGTGCGGCAGTGTACCGGGCAGGACGGTGGCTGTCTGTACGTCGTGTACAAGGGGCAGGTGCTCGACCTCGCGGAGTTCGCGCCACATGTAAGTGCATAACTATCATAACGCCTGTATTCCGTGAGATGTAGGCAGAATATGTAGAGCCACATTTCGTCAGTTTTGTTTATGTCCCACGAAGTAGGGGGCAGACCAATTACCTTCAACATTCATCCAAACTCCGGCCAACTACTAAGAAAATCCATAAACTATACGATACCTGGAACCAGTAGTCCCTACTGTTCAGTATCAATACCAGTTGGCACTACTTTACTTACTTTCTATATCGTTATGTGATCTCTCATGAATGTACAGACATATTGCTTACACCTGAATTCTCAGTCTATGCTTCGATTTTGACACTTGGTTACTCTGCAGAAATTCGTAGTAGAAGCTATACACTTCCAAGACGCACACATGGCATTCGAAATATATCGATACTGCTTTTACCACCAACACAAACTAAACCGTTTAGTAGAACGTAGGAGATCGGATTGGTTCGTGAAGCTGTTTCAGCCATATTTCCGCCGGTTTGAAGCTAAGGTTTGAAGCGACAGAACTCATCTAATCGGAACGATCCGAATCGGTGCGTGAATGTGTTGGACCCGTTTCTAGTTTCAACCATCGTGAATAGGTAGTTTGTAGCTGTGATGGTTTGTACCCTTCCTTCCTATCTCAAATTTCCTTTGTTACTAATTTTAAAAGCCCATTTAGTGCCACGACCTTTATACACAACATAACATCACGCCTGAAATCTCCGAAGGGTTTACCTAATAGTTCACTAACATTTCGCCAGTTATGTTTAAGTCCCATGAAATAGGGAGCGAACCTATTGCCATCAACCGGGCACAAATCCAGACTCCGTGGCCACTATTGAGAAATTCCTGATGGAAAAACCCAATAACAACTAATTAATATTAACTTAACCTGGGAATCGAACCCAGGACCTCATGCTCAGCAGTCGCGCTTGCGAGCTAGACCAACGAGCCAGTGAGGAGCAGCCTTATACACTTGCTTCAAATGACGTCACAAGTTAGAAACGCGTCAGAATATCTATTAACAATGTAAGTTCTACCGATTTGTACGCGCACGCCGATATTACGCAATTTCCAAGGTTGGTTAGTAAATACCGCCTTTTTGTTGTAGAATACAGCTAAAGTAATAAAAATGATGTGTTAACTTCTACAGCAAAAGCGGAACTTAAACAGTAGAGAATTTTCGAGAAATTTTAAGAAAAGATACTCTAGTTAAGGCTGAAGACGCGTTGATAGGTCTTCCAAAGAAACACTTAAAATTGTCCAATCTTGCTTTCTCAGCAAAAGTTCGATAAAGGTCAGTCAGAAGCGCTGTTTGTATAAGAAGTGCAGTTCGCGTGATATTCACGGCTGAAAGGCGCGTGTGGGCGGCAGGAGTGTAGGCGGTCGAACAAATGATGTAGGTCGGGCCTATTCGGCTTTACGAAGAATTTATATTGTTCCAGATACTATAATAGTTGAATTAATTGGTTTGTAATATAAGGTTTTTGTGTAACTGGGCTTTGAGAGAGATGCCTAAAATAACATTTTACTGATAATTGGCCCGGCTTTATTTCAGCCTTAATATTAATCAACGTGTTGCCAGTCTACTGTTGGAGGCTGCTGCGATATTGAGAAGAATTACTACTATTTTGTGATAGCAATGCGATAATGGGGAGGACATCTTACTTATCATACGCCATCTATTTAGAAAGATGTACTAAAAATCTGGAAAACTACATTACTGGAAATCAATAACAGACAGAGAATCTTACTATAATGTTTATTTGTCTTTCCTCATGCAGCACTTGGGCGGCTCCAGCATGCTGCAGAAGTTCGGCGGTCAGGACGCGACCGCAGCCATGCTGGCATCGGGCATGCCGCCACAGGTCTTCGACGTCTTGTTGAAGAAATTCGTCGTAGACAGGCTTGTGAGTAACATTCTAGCTTGTATGTTGCACGTACTAAGGAGGAATGCTTAAACAAAAATAGATTTTTAAATGAAACTTTAAACTCTAACGGGTGTAAAAAGACGCTTTAGAAGCCGAAAGTGACTTGTTCTTAGATTCCAGTCATTGCGACATTATTTTTGTAGTGGACCATACCTGGTGTTTGCAGCATGAAAACTTGATAGCTGAGGAGGTAGGGCGTGATGGGAGATGAGCTAAGGTATGGTGGTTGTATGGTGTAGGTACCTACATAATAAAGAGTATTATAATTTGCATTTTAGCCGGCTAATCTTACACCTATCTTTATTCGTAACATATCTATCTAACTCTGAATCAAAATTTACCGGTGGTTGCTATGAACGAATCATTAATTAAAATTTTCCACCGTTTAAGTGTAAAATTAACTATGATTAATTATGCGTTTAATTAACGTCCATATCGTTAATTGGAGTGTAAACAACTGGTTTGCAATCATAACGGTTTCAATATTAATTAATTGAATTTTTTTATGTGTTTGGGTGGTTTACAGCTAACAAACAATTGTTTATAATTCAAATAAACAAAATATGTTGTTGTCGTAATTGTGTTGTTTGTTTGTTTGTGTTGTGTTATGTTTAGTTGTCGTTGTATTATGTTGTTGTGTGTTGGTTATGTTATTCAAATAACTGTTTTTCAGGTAAAAACTGAAAGAGCTACGCGAATGCAGCAAGTCAACTGAAAAATGGTTCTTGGACAAACTGGACAAATTAACTTACATGTACAATTCTGTTTTCTTAAATAATACAATTTTACATATACATACTAATCTGACTTATTTTCACATAACATAACGCCTGTAATCCCCGAAGGAGAGGAGAGGGTAGAGGTGTACCTAATAGTACACCCACATTTCATCAGTTAAGTTTAAGTCTCATGTAAGAGAGGGTGAGCCTATTGCCATCAACCGGGCACAAATCCAGACTCCGTGGCTGCTACTGAGAAATTCCTTATGGAAAACCCCAATAACACTTTGCCCGACCCGGGAATCGAACCCACGACCTTACTCTCGGCAGTCACGCTTGCGACCACTCGACAGTCGGCAGAGGCGAGACTTGATATTAGATAGATGGAATACTCTGTATTGTACACGGCTCTTTTTTTATGTTGTATTAGATACACAACCTTATTTTTAGTATATACGAAACCTGAAACACGTGTCTAGTATTTTATGTAAAGAATCTATGTACAAAATTTCAAAACTGTATCATGAAATATCACAAAGTTATAAGCTTGTTCTGTTACCTGGTTGTCGGCACAAAAATGTGGTCACCGCGGAGTGCGCCCGCGCGCGCGCCTCCAGTGTCGTCTTGAGCTCATTGATAATAATTATTTCATACGTCGCTCGGTGTCCAACTTGTAACTTTTTTTAAATATTTTTGGGACAAAATATAACATGGTTTAAAAATGATTGGAATCGATTCAGTTACTTATCCTGAACAAACTATATTCAGGTTTCGCATATACTATAAATAAGGTTGTATATCTAATACAACGGTGGACTTATCGCTGATCAGCTTCCAGACAACTATTGGATGGACTGTACTGAACTTAAAGTAAAAAGGGGGATAGTACGGAAGTAACTCATTAAGTATTAGCTGTACTGGTGTACTGTAAATACTTCTACTTGTCTCCTAAAGCTAGTCAGGCCGCAGCGCATCGCACTTCATTACAAATCGGTGCGGCCGACTGTACTCTGCGATACTTCATATTATAAAATTCCCGAAATTGATCCTACTTTTTCCCGTTTCGATTTCGGCAATGGAATTTTTAATGTGTAATTCAATGGTCATCCAAGTATTGGGGCTAGTCTTTAATGTAAAGCCTACCACGAACCCACCGTCCGTTTACAATTACATTGTATGACTGTTCTACGTCTGTGTGATTAATAAGAAAAACCCCAGCAATACTATCTCAGTGACAAACACTAGACAAGTACTGGTTTTAAAGAAAAAGACTTACACTTAGACTTAAACTTGTATTCAAAGAGTCAATGATTACAACAATCGGCCAGTAGCAACAGATATGCAATGTTAACAAATTGCTTATTTATCTAATAATAGTAATAGCAATATTTATACTAGTAAGTGTTAACATTGTCAATAAACAATATCTCTCATACGTGCGGGGGAACATGCACTTACTATCTATCTGTTAGTACATAGATAGTAGATGAAGGCCGCGTGAGTGTAGATACGTAGACTCGGTCAGTATACTATTGTCACGAGTGTAACCGATTGCGGCCCAGGTTGGCCGCTGTAGAAATATCATCATCTGCCTAGCCTTTTCCCAACTATGTTAGGGTCGGCTTCCCGTCTAACCGGATGCAGCTGAATACCAGTATTTTACATGGAGCGACTGCCTATCTGACCTCCACAACCCAGTTAGTATTGGGTAATACGATACCCCTTGGTAAGACTGGTTGTCAGATTATTTGGGCCACTGACTACCTATAACGACTGTCAAAGATCTACAAATGACACCCGGGACCAACGGCTTAACGTGCTTTCCGAGGCACGGAGGAAACTCGGTATATAATGGGTGGTCACCCATCCACAGACCAACCTAGGCAAGCGCGGCTTAACCTAAAGATCGATCCGGGCGGCTGTTATTACTTAGCCACGAGCTCCTGCCGCTGTAGAAATAATCTGGCCAAATACGGTTTCCTCGAACAATCACACATAGAAATCCCGTGTGGAGCCACTCTGCAGGATGTGCCCGATCTCCTTTCCTACCCAGCCTACACAATCACCTGCACCTTCCAGGGTTTAAACAAAGGAAACGATGGAGCTGCCGGGCTGGTGCCGGGTTCCTTACTCCATTCGAATGAGATATCCAATTAATCTATCAATCAATTAATTAAACTAATAGCATGCATTATGACGTCACCTGATATTTGCTATCGGCTGCATCTGACGCGGTTGATAGCGTATCATTGCCGAAACTATCTTTTATCATATTCTCAGTTATCACACAGAGTTGCCGATCGACAGACGTGTTCACATTTGTAAGTACCAAACGTTATTATATTAGCGAATTATTTCCTGTTTTTTAACAACAGAAAAGACTCTTTAAAATAAACATAATAAAACAAAGGGTAAAGCGAGTATACATTATTGTGCAATTTTACGAACTTTTTTGGGTTTAATGAGGTTTCAGGAAATGCCTTCGTCCTTATTTCAAGGTCAACCATAAATAAGACCTGTCTGCTTAGTAAAAACTAACAACATCGTAAGCCTAATTGTACTCGATTCCCCACTGGGTAACTTGGTTATGAAGATCAAATTGGCAAGCGCTCTAATTAATATAGGCACTGGTATTCAGCTGCATCCGGTTCGACTGGAAGCGTACCGACACCAAAATACTTGGGAAAAGGGTACTCAAATGCTGTGGTAACTCATAAATTAATGATCGTCTTAACAGACCGATTGTATTCAACTGCACTGAAAAAAAGCGAAGAAGAAGTGGCGGAACAGCAACACACAGTATAGTATTTGTGTAACCGTAGCCAAAAGAAATGCAAAGTGAGCAAATTGAAATAAAACAAGCTTCGCCGGACTAGACTGACTCTTTATTGATGTCTTATTACGGTGTAAATAGTTCGTGGGCCGGATGAAAGACCTATGCAGGCCGCTAGGTGGCCCGGAAGCTGTATGTTGGACAAGCTTGGGTTAGATGAACGTAATTTTATACAATGGTATGTAAATTTAACGTAAACAAACAATTCTTTAAATTAAATTACACCCCAAGTTGCGAGTTCAAACCTAACAATTACCAATGTGAATGTTTCAAAGCCGTACGTCCTTTCTAAGTAGTTATTAGTCAGACACCAATGACTAACGGTGAAGAGAAACATCGGGAGGAAACCTGGACTTATCAATAATATAGGTCTGAAATCGCCAACCAATCGCCACATTGAGCAAGCGTGGTGATCAAGCTCATTCCTTCTCTGTATGAAGCGTGGTCTTCGCCCGATAATGTGGACGTTACAGGCAACAATAAATTTGTGCATTTAATTCTTGCTGTCAAGAGTTGATCTTTAAACTTAAATTAATTTTTTACATTTTTTTCTCTTATACAGCGTGTACCAGAAAGGCGCGTTAATATTTAGGGTGTGGTATTGACCAACAAAACTGAACAACTGTCTGATTGAACTGATATTTTTTCGCGATTTAGATGTTGATCCCATGGAGAAAGTGGTTCAGTGTGTTGGTCTGTACCACACCCTTACAATAGGATTCCATCTTTAAGGAACACGCTGTATACTGCAATTATTTGACGGGAAATCCCTCTTCTTATTTATTTTAGATTAATCTCACAGCCGTCAGAACAGGTCAGCGACCTAGTAAGTGCGTTAATAGAGCTGTTGATATTTTCAAGTGTTTTTTTTTTAGAAGAACGGTATTTATTAAACTTTTTAAGGCCATTACTTCATAAGAGACAATATTCTCACATTTGATGTTGACAATAGGGATACGGGGATACCATCCGTCAGGATTTGTCCCGATTTCTTGATTCTAGGGAATTTTAGAAAGTGTTGATTGCAATGTGTAAGCCCGTACACATTGCAATAAACACTTTCTAAAAACCAGAATTAAAATTAAAAAAAAGATGAAGAAGTAAAATATCCAGAATTTTTTACGAATGTTCAGTTTTTTGTCAGACATTTCTTTAATTACGATATTATATGATAACACTTAGTTTCAAGCAATTGTTATTTCCTAACCTTTGGCACCAAGTTTTATTCCGGAAAAGTGCATCAGAGATTAGATCACATTGGTTTGTTCTAGAAGCCAACCATACGTTTGTTAGGAAAAGGCTGAATAAAAGTGATTCACATGTATTACGTTATTAATTTTATGATGGCGGAAGTATCTGCAATAGTATTATATCAGCGGCTAATTTGGCTGTGTCATTCAATCACAGATATAAGCATGATACAGAGATATAGAGTATTACATATTTGGCTGATAAGACGAAAGATATCGGAATCTTTCGGCATATCTATTAAGCCGCTTATTTCATTTGCTCATTTCCTGCATTTTTTTGCACATTATAAACTATTAGAATAGCAATTAGCTGACCCACCTTTGCATAAATGGTTGAGATTTTTTAGAATACGAACCAATTGAATTTTATAATTCTTTTATAAACAAGACACGAAAGGCACTTGTTCTCCCCGTCACTGCGATATTTTTTTTGTTCTGGACCATACCTGGGAACCTTTTAATTACAGAGATATTTAGGGGGCAAAGTTTTTCACAAGTTTAAAAAAAGATTTTAATGTTATAAATTTACTTTAAATACCTCCCCGACCCCTGTACAATGCAATCAGCACAATGTTTTGAGGGCATTACATTGCGTTCTACCGTAAAACGTGATTTTTCACCCCAAAAATTCGATTCCCAGCAAAAAAAAATTGCGTCGAGTTACTTAGTTTGATGCACAGAATGCTTGGTTGACGGCATCGTGAAGGGTCTGTTTAAAAGTAGATTTTTTTAATTCTTTTATATTTTATTTATTTGAGCAAAGTAAGTAAATGAAATAAAAATTCTATCGATTTGTATTCTAAAAAATCTGTACCATTTATGCAAAGCTAATTGCTTTAACTGTGCTTACGATTGTTTAGGTACAGCATAGGTACTAGATAAGTGAAATATTTGGGTGAGCTTTTCAAATTGAACAGTCGCGACTGCCTCGTTGGTCGAGTGACCACTAGACCATCACAGCGAAAGCACTACCGCTGAGCATGAGGTCTTGGGTTCAATTCACAGGTTGGGCAATGTGTTAAATAATGGATGTTGATCTCATGAAACTGTATACTTAGTATTATTTTATATCAGTATCATAGGTGACTCCAAATTGACATTAAATATCACGAGATAGCTGATTGGAATTTCATAATTCGGTCAACATTTTATTTGAATACCTTTTGTTATTGAATAATACCTAAAGTCTGCCAAATACCTTAAAACCAATAACCGTTTCAAATTCCACGATCTAATTGTGATAAAATGTAATCAACTACATTTTTGTTTGTCTACTATTTATTGTTCTATTGTAATTATGAAGCTAAATTCTTAATGAATGGCGAATGTTATCGGCGTGTGCCAATAGGTATACAATTAAGATAATCTAGTTATTATCGACGATAAATATTGATGGGTTTATACGCTCCTCTAATAAATAGGTATTTATTTAGTATCAGCTTATCTTTATACTTACTTAGGATATAAAAATGGGCTGGTCCGATAATTACTAATGCACTTACTAAATGGTTAAGAAAACTTTGATAGGAACAGCCGACCGCACGTCTGTCACTGGTAACACCACACCTAGAGTTGATCTAGCGTAGTGCGATGTTTCAATAGAATTTAAACGAGACAAGCTTATAAAAGTTTTGTCATATTATGTATCTCTTAAAATAATAAGTCATGGCTAAACAGGACCACTCCTGCATTTATTCCTATCTCCTCTCTAATCAGCAAGAGCAACATGATAATATCTTTTGCTGTGGTAATAATATTAGCCAGTCAGCGAGATGGTAGCTTTACTGACTACCTAAAGTTCACTGGACGTAATCAACAATCAACATAGACAGTCGTGTAAAAACAACTACTTTGATAGCTCTTCTTTAGAAAATCATGTTAGATCGATATCATAGTGAGCTAACAAACCTGTTGTACTCCAGAGACTCAAGAATGGGCGACGTGAAACGTTACACATTTGCGGAGGTGTCCTCGCGCGACGGCAGCAAGGGCCAGCCGCTGTGGATGGTCTACAAGGACTCCGTGTATGACCTCACCAAGTACATCGACGAGGTAAGCAGAGACAGTGCCCGCTGGTGGGACCGGACTTACTGACAGCCCACATCCAGCCTAGACATAAGACTCTTCGGAGTTATGTCTCCGGGAAACCAGAGGGTATCTAACCAAGTACTGGTTGTCCTCGTGACAGATATGGGGTCCATTTCTATCTTGAGATCAACCAGCTGTCAGCTACCGTTCAACATATTAAAAAGACAATTGAATAGAGGCCAGTGTAGCACGAGTTTTTTATTTATACCTACATCTCTATTAACCTACGAATTCCTCCACAGCAACGCATCACAATGTCGATACCAAGACAATCTGCTACTCTTCAACCTTTATACCACTTTGCTGTACGGACACGATTTATTTTATTTAAAAGGTGCTATCGCCAGGTGTTCGAGAGTGATTATTTTCCTTCAGTACTAAACATAACTATCCATTTTCAGAAATAACCCAATCCCGTCGAATACCTTGGAATTTGTTAACTATTGCAGCACCCAGGCGGCTACGACACCATCATGGAGGACGCGGGGAAGGACGCCTCGCGCAACTTCGACGATGTCGGCCACTCCTCCGACGCGCGCGCCATTCTCGTCAAGTACAAGATCGGGGAGATCGTTGAGGTAACCGCTTTCAATATTACAAGCAACTTTCGACGTGGGATGTCTTAGAATCTGTGGGGTAAAAGTTACTTTACAAACATCAGTAACAATTAGGGAACTGACTAAATCAAGTCGCGCCATCTGCCAAGAGATCACAAAAAATGTCGTAGATATTAGATAGGTAGCGCAGAAGAAGTGGGAATACTTATGTACTGACTGTTACTAAATGCCGCAGACCGGGTGGTAGTGGAATAACAGTGTGTTGGAGTGGAGACCCAGAACTGGTCTTAGGAGCGTAGGCAGGTCATGAGCCAGGTATACCGACGATCTGGTCAAAGCGGCATATAAGAGTACATCTATCAGTCCTCGTAAAATGGCGTGCAGTAGAGGAGACCTACTGGCTACTTACTATCAGCATTGGATGGACACTAGTTGTAGAAGACGAAGGGACCTTGCGTATTACAGACCACGAATGTGAATAGCAGTTCTGAATAACTTGTCTAGACTTGCTTACGATTAAATGCTAAATGTATCTTTTATTTTATCGTAAACCTGACACCTATTGATAGATAATCAATAGGTGTCAGTGGTATCAACGATGACTACGCGCAAATTCTACGAGCTAGATTAGATTATACTATTAACGCAATTATAACACAACATAATCTCGAGTCCGCAAGCTTTCGATCAAAGGAATGTTGAAGACGAATCGGAGAAACATAGTACATGTGCTTGAATGACGAAGGGGGCGCCGTTAGTAAACGTTTGTGAAATTGTTACCAGACTACCGCAAAGGCAAGAGGAAGGGTTATTTAATTAAATGTTTAAAAAACGACCAAGTGCGAGCTGGACTTGTGCACCGAGGGTTCCGTACAAAAAAGTAACAGTAAAAAAGTAAAGTACGTAAACTTTAGGTATTTTGTCATTAAACTACATATTTACAGTTTTCAGATTTTTTCCTGTACATGTGCTATAAGACATTGATTCTAGCAAAATTTCATGATTGAAACGGGAAGTATCCCATACATTTTGATTCCCTTGAGAGTGTCGAAATATACGTTTTTAACGGGATAAACAGCCGTATCTTTTTTTACGTTAACTTAGAAGTTTGATTTTTTCATAGCTTCAAGGGACTGTAGTATATGGTTTTAATTTCAACTCGATACTTCCACACGTTCGCGGTCTTGAAAGACAGACGGACAACAAGGTGGTCTTATAAGGGGTCCATTTTTTCTTTTTGAGGTACGGAACCCTAAGAACGATTATGGCACTCCTCAAAATATCAAATACATTTATCGCCAAATCGCAACAGCGTGTTTTTCCTGAAACCTTTAACAAGTGCAATAACTAATTCATACTAAATTAATGAAAGATTACTCACAATCAGCAGCTTATGTTTTGTCAGCTTCTATAATCAGATCATTAACAATTACTGGTTACGACTGATTGTAATTACCGGATCACAGCGCGTGTACCCAACGTGACGAGGCGTGGCGCAAAGATGTGGCGTGTAGATATGGTCGATGGTATAGCGGCATCCGGTTGGACTGGAAGCCAACCTCGACATATAAGTTTTTAAACTGACATGGTCACTAACATTGGCATGGTAAATATCCCGATTTCAGTGTTAAGATAACCTCGATTTAGTTCTGAAAAGTCTAGATCCAATGATGCGGTTATTGTCAAATATTATGTATTAACTTGTACAAAAACGTTCACTAGGATTATGGTTGAATGACGGGGATTTCTGACAATTAGCCAAGAACCTGTTCCTATAGGAATTCACCTCAAGATAGGTTTCGCTAGACTAACATTGGATCTAGGAGCGAATACTACTTCCTCAAGGATCAGTGAATTTGGTATGTTCAGAATGGTCACCACTAATAGTCTCTGACAGATATTGTAGGTACTGTCTGAAGTATCTGTAAGGGACCGGTGTCCACTGCCGGTCCACATCGGTTTGACTTAAGGAACTTAAATCATATTTAATTAAATATACAACCTGACACTAAACAATTTGAATTTCGAGGGCTACTCTTGCGCTTCCACCATAACCTTAAATCGGCTCTAAACTCAGTGTACCTACTTCTCTAGCTGTTCGAACTATCTTTTTGGAAAATAGTGACGTAAAATATTGTTGAAATAAATAGAACAATTGAAACGAAAAATCTGCTAACACACAACCAATAAAAATTGATCACATCTCAATATTGTTATATTCGCAATCCGACAAAGTTTTCCTTTCGCCCGTCGAGTGCGGTTCGATGTGTCGACGCTATCGACGGGCTATAATAAGCTTTAATAGAGCTATGTGGAGCTATAATGAGAGTATTGCGGGCTACCGTTGTGATTGTTTTAAAAGGCATGCTGGTTCCAGAGTAGCTGGGCTTATTGCCGTATAAAGCTAGACTTTCTGAAGCCCTTGACAAATCGAATGCACAATATGCTGCGAAAATCGTACACAATCATCAAATATTTAAGTTCAAGACGCAGAATTTTCCTGAAATTCTGGAACCATTTCAGCCAAGATCATATCAAAATGAAATACAATTATTTACTGCTGTTTTGACATGGAAAGATAAATCCTAATGCGAGCAGGGTTTGAACCTGCGACCTTCCGATTCAGTACACCGGATTTCTTAACCAATTAGACCATCGCACCCTGCTCACAGCTTTCGAAATTTTCGTTCCATTTTCTTTCCTATTATTTACTGTTCGGTACTAAGAGCAGAATGAAACTGTACAACAGAACCAAGATAGTAACGACTATTGACAAATACCGTTCATTCGCGAGTGAACGAAGCACAATGAGTGAGCGATAAGACGCCCGACGCCTGTTTTAGCTTGATTAGGTGTTTCAAATAGCCCGTTTTGTACGTAGACGTACTATCTATCCCTTTTATTTAAGAATCTACGTTTTTAGGTAGATTTTGAACGATGTAGACGATCAGGATACTGTTTATAAATAGAGGTCAAGTCATAGATAAAAAACATAAAAGTCAGAAATTATGGCTTTTAAGGAACGTCGTGCCCACGACCGTGATTAACCGTCCGACCATTTGCGACCACATTCTTGGTGTGAGCTCCTACTGCCAAGCCCGCGGCCGGTCAAGCGAGAGCTCCTACGGCGAATGTCGCGGCTGGTCGAGCGAGAGCTCCTACGGCGAATGTCGCGGCTGGTCGAGCGAGAGCTCCTACGGCGAATGTCGCGGCTGGTCGAGCGAGAGCTCCTACGGCGAATGTCGCGGCTGGTCGAGCGAGAGCTCCTACGGCGAATGTCGCGGCTGGTCGAGCGAGAGCTCCTACGGCGAATGTCGCGGCTGGTCGAGCGAGAGCTCCTACGGCGAATGTCGCGGCTGGTCGAGCGAGAGCTCCTACGGCGAATGTCGCGGCTGGTCGAGCGAGACCTCCTACGGCGAATGTCGCGGCTGGTCGAGCGAGAGCTCCTACGGCGAATGTCGCGGCTGGTCGAGCGAGAGCTCCTACGGCGAATGTCGCGGCTGGTCGAGCGAGACCTCCTACGGCGAATGTCGCGGCTGGTCGAGCGAGACCTCCTACGGCGAATGTCGCGGCTGGTCGAGCGAGAGCTCCTACGGCGAATGTCGCGGCTGGTCGAGCGAGAGCTCCTACGGCGAATGTCGCGGCTGGTCGAGCGAGAGCTCCTACGGCGAATGTCGCGGCTGGTCGAGCGAGAGCTCCTACGGCGAATGTCGCGGCTGGTCGAGCGAGAGCTCCTACGGCGAATGTCGCGGCTGGTCGAGCGAGAGCTCCTACGGCGAATGTCGCGGCTGGTCGAGCGAGAGCTCCTACGGCGAATGTCGCGGCTGGTCGAGCGAGAGCTCCTACGGCGAATGTCGTGGCTGGTCGAGCGAGAGCTCCTACGGCGAATGTCGCGGCTGGTCGAGCGAGAGCTCCTACGGCGAATGTCGCGGCTGGTCGAGCGAGAGCTCCTACGGCGAATGTCGCGGCTGGTCGAGCGAGAGCTCCTACGGCGAATGTCGCGGCTGGTCGAGCGAGAGCTCCTACGGCGAATGTCGCGGCTGGTCGAGCGAGAGCTCCTACGGCGAATGTCGCGGCTGGTCGAGCGAGAGCTCCTACGGCGAATGTCGCGGCTGGTCGAGCGAGAGCTCCTACGGCGAATGTCGCGGCTGGTCGAGCGAGAGCTCCTACGGCGAATGTCGCGGCTGGTCGAGCGAGAGCTCCTACGGCGAATGTCGCGGCTGGTCGAGCGAGAGCTCCTACGGCGAATGTCGCGGCTGGTCGAGCGAGAGCTCCTACGGCGAATGTCGCGGCTGGTCGAGCGAGAGCTCCTACGGCGAATGTCGCGGCTGGTCGAGCGAGAGCTCCTACAGCGAATGTCGCGGCTGGTCGAGCGACTAATCGTGGTCGTGGTCATTTGAACAAACACGTAATATTTTTAAAGACCTATCCAACGACATCCCACACTATGGAGTGCGCGACAAAAAAAAATGTACCTACTTTTCGAGATTTTATTTTACCCCTTTATCGGCGTAACTAGTTTGTATATTCATGCCAAATTACAGCTTTCTAGTACTAAGAGTCTTTGAGTTAAGCTGCCGACAGACGGACATGGCGAAACTATAAGGGTTCCTTGTTGACTACGGAACCCTAAAAAAACAACCATCATTGGAAGATCAATAACTTTTTAGAGGTCAACAAAATGTTTTCCTCCCAAAATTATGAGCAAGGAAAATACAGTTTCTGCAGCTATAATTTTTCTCAGCATTTTATTTCCACTAATCAAAGCACACAACCATAACAATTATCTCCAACATTTCAGGAGGAGAAACGCTACGACGCCAACGGCAAGAAGAAGAAGAAGGTGGTGCCCGTGAAGCCGGACGACAAGCCCACAAGCCGGAGCTGCCTCGGAGTCATCACGTGCGGCCTGCTCGGCTGACCGACCACTACTGACTAGTCTCTCACTATTAGGCCTAGATTACATGTGCCGAGCAGGTAGTGTTCGGTTGAATGCAGAGTTTCTTCTCTGTCTAGGCATTGTATCACAACTGTTCTCGGCCTATATAATCTAGGCATTATCGTAGGATAATGCAAAACCTCGCTATTCGTTGTCCCTACCCACGACAAAAAATTACAGTAACTTCGCGAACGTTTACATGGGCTGATTGAGATTGAAAAAAACGCGGCTGTCAAGATCTTCTCTCAATACTTACATCCTTGTCGGTCTGCAGCTGAGCATTGATAGCCATATCAATGCTCAGCTGCAGACCGACAAGGATGTTTTGGTTCTTGAACAACATTGACATTGGGTGTGTTGAACGTTCATAGCATAGCATAGCTGCAGCCTATAATGTTCCCACTGCTGGGACACAGGCCTCCTCTCTATGAGAGGTAATGGGCTATAATCCACTACGCGGGCCCAGTGCGGGTTGGTAGATGTCAAATGTCTTCGAATTTTACGTTCTAGGACATGCCGGTTTCCTCACGATGTTTTCCTTCACCGTTTTGAGAGCAGTGGTGATGAAATAAATTACACAAAATAATGCGCCTGCCTGGGTTCAAACCCACGACTTACTGCTCGTAAGTCGGGACCGCCACCACTGGGCCACCGCTGCTCTCAGCTCGCTCTTGTTGAACGTTCGTTCGTTGGTATTGAAAAAACAAGACCCCAAAAGATTTACCTAAGCGCAGAAAGATCCTTGATCCCCCTTTCTTTGTGCAATATTCAGACTGTTTCTGAACTCAAGCAAAGTTGCGCTTTCAACGTATCAGTGCACAAGTCAACCTACATGTTGCTTGGACCGGAGTATCCGGCAAAGTTAAGATTAGAAGTTCTTCTAAACGCGAGTCTTTGAATGTGATAAATTAATTTAACTTTCAGTAGCTTTCTCCAACTTTCTGGCGTTGAATGAGTTTTACTTGAAATACGTTTTGCTCAATACCAGTGAGTTAATATGCAAAAGATTTCTTTGATATTGCAGATATAACAAGACGTTTTTCAATTTGTTTGTATACCAAACTGAAAACCTACTTCCACATTAAAATTTACCTACTTTTAATACCTAGACTTAAGATATAATAATAATTGTTTTATAAAGCTATTTATTTAAATCTTAATTACTTTGTAAGTTTTTATTACAAATCAAAAATAAAATGTTTCACAAAATTTTGTGTTTCAGCAGGCCCTCTCAGAAAGAACTACCTTCCTATCGACCTAACCTAACTCAGCTACGCTACCCCCTTTTATTTAACACCTTAATTAGTCGAGTGCAATTAGACAATAAGGTGGAACGAAGTTTATAGTGGTCCGATTTTCCTGGGGCTTTCTTTATTGAGTTCCTGGAGGAGTGGAGAAGAAAGTTAAAAAAAATATTTCGCCGTTAGCTCCTTTTTTTTTTTTTTTAAATTTCCTTTGGTATATTTTTTTTCCTTTATGTATAACTACAAATTCGATGGATTCATATTATGGCGTTATAGTGTGACCTGCGTGCATCCATTTAATGCCAATTTCGTCTGTTTCTTTGTTCTTTATCCATGTTATATTTCAAGTATTTTTTGGAAAATTTCCTATTTTCTTCAGTTATTTCTTAAATATCTAATTTTAAGACTAAGATTTCTTTTGAAATTGGTAGCTCATGGTTTTTCATAGACAACTGGACTAGAAAATATTTACGAAAACCGCTTTCATGAGTGTAGCGACTTAAAATTCATTCGTAAATGTCAGAAAATCGTCGTATGTTAATGAAGGCAATTTTTTCCCGAAATGTTTCTATTAAACTCAATGTCCAAATCCTCATTTTATTAGCTATCTAATGAGATATAATAACTGGATAAAATATTTAAGGATACTCGTTAAACATTAGTTACTGCTGAAAAAGTAAAATATGACAAAAGGCCTCAATCGCTAAGAATTGGGAGCGGTATCGGTATCGGTATTGATATTAAATTGCGAGCAGAGACCCAAGCTTGCAACTAATTTTAAATAGAAATCGTGAGAAATGGTTACGTTATAATTACGATAATTTTTGGAAATTTATGAGCGGCCTCATTCCACCTTCCAGCAACATCAACAGTTATGGAGTACCTCCAAATACTTTTTTTATTTCTTGTTATTTGTGGATAGCAGATATAATAAGGATATTTTCAGGATAATATTTACGTTGACCGTCGTAGAAAAAAATTGAGAAAAATTACCTTCTTTATCTTTAACATAGACGATTTTCTGATAATGAATTAATTTTTAGTCACTTCACTCGTAAAAGTGGTTTTCTTGAATATTTTTACGTCCAGTTATCTGTGAATAAGCATCAGTTACCAATTTCAAAATCTTAGTCATAAAATTCAATATTTTAAAAATATGCAGAAAAAGGAAATTTTCAAAAAATACTTCAAATATGCATTACATCGACAATAATGAATAAAGAAACAGACAAAATTGGCGTTTAATTGATGCACGCAGATTACGCCATAATATGAATACATCGAATTTGAAGTTATGCATAACGAAAAAAAATATAACAAAGGAAATAAAATAAAAAAAGTCACGAGTGGTGAATTTTTTTTTTAACTTTCTTCTCCTGTCCACCAGGAACTCATTAAAAAAGTCCGATGAAAATCCGACCACTATAAACTTCGTTCCACCTTTTAGGTATTTTTTGTCTAATTGCACTCGGCAATAAACCATCCTATGCTTTAACAGCTAAGTTCCTGCATGTTTAATCCTCACGTCCCAAATGAGATATAATTCCAATCATATTTCAATATGATTAGGTTTTAAATCCATCACCGCGCCGCGGCGACTGATTGCCACGTTTATACAATGAGGCGGAAGGGGGGGCGAGGCGGTGTGGGGGGAGAGTGACGTGATGTGACAACTCACGCGTCAGTTTGATCAGTGAGGAATTAGAATTGTTTTTCTGAAGTTACGAACTGACGGAAACGGATGCAAAATTCATGACATGTGTCTAGGTTGCCTTGCTTTTTGACCACCCATATAGGTACTTGAGGTGTAGGTACTCGTCAGGAAAGCCACATTTGTAGAAAACCTGCGACTAGTCGGCACGATCATTTGAAATGACATTATTACCTTTTTTGTCTTTCATGTAGTCAATAACAGAACTTAAATCAAAAAAAATATAAATTCATATTTTGACGGATAGAATTTCTATGGGAGTGCGTTGTATGATGTACTCGATTCCGCCAAAGTCAGAGTCTGCCCATCGCTACTATGCAAGTGATGAGTATTTTTAAACGACTTCAAAAAGGAGGAGACGTTCTCAATTCGTCGGATTCTTTTACCGATTACTCGAAGACTCCTGAACCGATTTGGAAAATTCTTTTTTTGTTTGAATGAAAATACTTTCAAGTTGGTCCCATAAAAATATTGTCATGATCTGATCATGGACTTCGGAGATATGGAACGGAACTCTTCAATAATAAACAGCAAATCCATCGTGATTGCTGCAATCGCTTGGATGTTTATTGTTTACATAACATCCTAACATAACATCACGCCTGTATGCTCTGAGGGAGTATACAAGGTGTACAGTACAGTTACACCCACATTTTGACAGTTATGGTATGTTAATTTCCATTCTATTGGGGATAAGCCTATTACTTTGAAATGTATTGTTAACAATGTAAAATAAATGCATAGCAAATATTTGTATTGGATATTACAACTAAAAATGTTCTCTGTACCAGTGTTAGGTATCATTCCATCCAGACAGGATCACGATCCAGTGATTAGTTCTGACGACTACGATTGAGCTCTAACGATCGTCGTCGGAGCACTCGCACTAACTGCCCTACGTCGCAACACCTAGGTCATAACTGGTCAATGACAGGCCTGAGATAAGCTGACTGAACACTCAGACATAACGCACCTTTAACGGGAAACTGTTACCAAACGAAAATTCGAAATTTAATACAGAAGTTAAAAAAAGTAATAATTTTTCGCAATTAAAGATAAGTAGGTACATGACATTCAGTCATTTTTTGAGGTGAAGATGAAGATGGATATTTATTGACACTATCACATACAATAATCAGAAAAGTATTTTTTTATAGAACTTTGTTAATAGTATGATTTTTTTATTTTATAGTAACAGTTTTCCAATAAATAGTACTGTGATCGAATGTGACTAAACAAAATGTTACACTATACCAATTAAAACTACTAAACAAATTGCTTTTTCTTTGACTGTGGTGTAGTTATTCAAATAGTCACACTTCTGCTTCAAATTTTCATCATCACTTTTCGACAATCAAGTTACGTACAATACTAGTATCGAGTGAATACAACGTGTAACAGATTAAGCGCAAGACCTCAGACACCCCAATTAGAATATTAAATTATAAGTCTAAAACAACATCCGTAATTAAATAAATTTAAACCAAGCCTAGTCATTTTTTATAAAATAGTTATCCTTACTAAACGCAAAACGTGTGTGCAACAACGTCGCACACACACTCATGCAATGTTAGCGGCCGACGCGACACGCACACTCGAGGGCCCGCCAGCTGACCATAGCTGTAGGCATTAGATGTGCGTTAGTTCAATGAACGAAATTTTCTAGTAAGTGAAATTATCAACACGAATCTAAAACTTTAGGCTTAGTACCGGGGATGCATTTAAAACAGCGACTTTCTCTTTCGAGATTGCACCCCCGCGGATCCCTCGATCTCTCTGATAAGTTGTGTTTAGGTACAGTTTATTGTTTGTACTACAAAAATATTCAAAGACGGCGTGTTTAAAAGATTTGAATCATAATATTAACAGTGATAAGAATATAATCGTATTGATAGGTAGAGGTACTTACAGAACTGGACTATTTACACTTTACACTTAGGTTATTAATTTGCACTATTTCTGCGATCCACTTTCATTAAAGTTTCAAAATGACCACCGCCTTGTTCTATGCACTTATTTGCACGCTTTCTTAAATTGTATTTCAATTTTGTAAGCACTTCAGTATCACTTTTCACCGTCACAAATACTTGTTCAATTTTCGTTTTTAGTTCCTCGACACTTGTAGATTGACTGACGTGCACGAGCGATTTTATGCGACCCCACAAATAAAAGCCTAATGGTGTTAAGTCAGGCGATCTGGGAGGCCACGGCACAGGTCCTCCGCGACCTATCCAACGACTGCCTTACTCCGCATCCAGATGCCTCAGTCGCTGAGTTGCAGCCAGCATCGTCCTGGCACTCACACTGCAGCCAAAACGGTCATTGAACTCCCGACAAGCTAATGCGACATTATCAAGACTGCGAGCCAGTGTCCTCACCATCTCCGTGTATTGTATGTTGGTATACCGGAAAGCCATCACGCGCGGAAACAAAAATGTCACGGAAGTAAAGTAAGAACAACTACACTAGATCACTGCGGATGACTAGCTATGTTAGGTACTTGTGGTATTCGGCGGTAGCGGCGGCGTGTGTGTCGGCATTTCGCATAACCGTCAAAGAGGTTGCCGACAAATGCTCTCTTTGCAATAAGTTCTAAATTTCGTCAAATTAAATAATTTTATTTTGTAAAAATGCCTAAAAATTGTTAGTAGGGATACTCTGATGACCAACTAAGTTAGGTCGTGTATTCAAATAAGCCTTACTCATTGGAGATAAAGTTGGAATTCCTGTAAATTACCTCTTTATTTGACGCACACTACTTTTAATGTAAAATGCATTGATATTATTTACGTGTGTGTATTACGAGCTATGAGCGAACTACAAATACTGTCGTGCGTTTTATTAGCCTTTATTGCTCTGAGTTAAGGTTTCAATTTCCTTGAATTAATGATTTTATTAATTTGTCATGATACTGTGTTTCTAATTTAAGTTATTTAAAAGATTTTTCCGTCAAAATTTAACACCTATTTTTTATGACGGAAATCGATTCAGAAGCCGATTCTGAACCAACTACTTTCAGTAATTGCGTTTATTCTGTTACACGTTGTATAGACCCTTAACATAGCCGAAAGGCACTTGTTCTCCCCGTCTTTGTGATATTTTTTTTGTTCTAGACCATACCTGGGAACATTCTAGTTACGGAGATATAAAGGGTCAAAGTTCCAATTTTTTCACAAGTTTTAAAAAAAAATACATTTTTAATGTAATATTTTTACTTTAAACACCTCCACGACCCCCGTACTATTCAATCCATCCATCAGCACAATGCTTTGAGTGCGTTCCATCGAGACATACGGTAAAACGTGATTTGACCCCGAAAAAAAAAGTTGTTTCCCAGCAATCATTGTGGCGTAAATTAAGTAGGTTTGATGTATGAATAGAATGCTTGGTTGACGATTTCGTGAAGGGTCTGTTTACACCCTGTACACAGAATATTGCATTTAGCAACCAAATCATTTTTAACCGACTTCCAAATAGAGAAGGTTTTGTAAAGAAATAATTTATCAGACGACCAGCAGTCGTCAAAAATAGGATTTTTAACAAAGTGTCGAATTTATCTTCTAGTTTGCATAATTTTAAGAACTATGGCATTATTAACTCCATGAAAAATTTCGTTTAGTAACGGTTTCCCTTTAAAGGTGCGATAAGCTAACCTTTTCTGAGTTCCAGACTGAGCCGGAAGTCAAAATTAAAAAAGCGACACCTATCGTGTTGTCTCCTAACAACAACATCGTCACTAGCGAGAAAAACACTGATTTGCCTATACTATAAGTAGTTGGTCTAGTCGCAAGAACAACAGCAACTGAGCCTTAGCATGGGGTTGGTTCGTCCGCTCTCCGTCCAGCGTTCGATTCCCACGATGGGCAAAATATTACAATGTTATCAATCAATTCTCTCGGTAATAGATAGGTAAATAATAAACACGTCCGCCCGTAGGTCCGTCCAAGAAACAAAGGCAATATGTCATTTTAAAACGTAGGTATTTTTTCAGATATATTTCCCATTGGAAATTCCAACAATACGTGTTAAATGGCACACAATAGCAGAGGGCCAGCCGACAGCGCGACGTGTAATGCAGTGTGGAAGGCAACAGCTGACGAGTGACGCCATCGCATTGTGCTGCCTCAATACTGCGGGCGCTTATAAGTACATTATATACTGCCAGCTAATAACTCTCGCGTCGGGTAGCGGCTGGGGAGACAAGAGGGCAACGCGATCTGAAATGAAATTATATTTTGAACTGAACCAATAGATTATTTATTAGAAAATATATGTATACCTACAAGAGACCCTCCCCTGCTTAGCACGACGCTACCTGTCGGGTCCAAAACTCTTCTATCATTCAACTAAAAAAATAACACAACCACTTGTAATTTAGAATTTTATATCAATAATCAATATTTTCTTATTTTTTTCATAATCATCGGCCTTTTTTATTTATTTATTCTAATTAGTTTTCTGTAATCATCAGCCTTTTTATTTATTTTTCTTATCCACATTTTTTATTAAGAAAAAGAAAAAAAAAGTAAGGGGAAAAGGAGGGAAGCTCCTAAATGCAGGGAAAGTAGTGTGTATTAGGCATGGGTCATTGACGGTTTTTAAGTTAATGTAATTTAACTGTTAATCATTAATGGTCAACAGGTTAAAAAAGCTGTTAAATAAATAACAGGTTTTAAAACTTCAATCGTTAGCGGTCATCGTCAATTTAATATGTCAACGTTTTTGATCAATGACAATTTTGTTGCAGATTAAGTTAAAGATTATTGAATTGATAAGAATTTAGATTACTTTCTTTTTTTTTTGGACCAGAAGGCATTTATGCAAAATAAAAAATAGTCATTTCCACAATATTTGCCTCAGAGGTGCCTTGGTGTTGAATGTGTTAATAATATCTAGGTAGGTACCTACTTTATCAGCATCATAGTAGATTCCTGTTGGTGTGAGTGATGACACGACGAGTATACGGACGTATCGACGAAGACATGTTGTGTCGACCTCAAATAAATTGGGATAAGGATAGGAGAATGATGATGACCAGTTTCCCGTTGATCCTTACAATACAATAAAGTGTAGAGGATACGGGAGTCCCAATGGTCGAGGTTCGTCCCTGTCTGCCTACCTGTCATGCCTCTACAATGGAATTTTTGGCCTAGCCCACATAAGATACTGCTAAGGAGACTTGCTAACATAGACTGACGCTTGAGCTTGGCACTTCCAACCAAAGCTGGTACTTACTGCTACTTGTATAATAATTATAGCCCCCGAACATGATTGTGTGAACCTAACGTTTAACTACGAAGTAAGAATAAAATTTGGGGATAAATATAATGACCACCATAAAATGCTTTGATACCCTTAGTTTTGTAACCAAAAATATCTACTTAACACCAGAAAAATAAAGTCTAAAAATACAATAGTACCAGCTACGAGTATTTTAGTCACGACTCCACTTTAAATTGTATTCGACCACCAAATTTAGTAATATGATCACCAAATCTTGACGACCAAATTAATGTATTACTTTTGCCTAAATAAATCACTGTGATAGGTTAGGTTAGGTTAGGTTAGGTTAGTGATTATAATTTATATTAAAACGCTGGTATAATTTTGGTGATCATTTACTACTTTTGGGATAACAATGATTTATTTGGACTCATTTTGCTTAAATAGGACAGCAGAATTTAAAAACTTTGCTTAAAATTTTGCTTTAAAATGTTGGTTTAATTTTGGTGACCATTTACTATTTTTGGGTTACTCATGATTTACTTGGAGTCATTTTACTTAAATAGGATAGCAAAGTGTTAAAACTTTGGTTATAATTTTACATTAAAATGCGAGTTTCATTTTGGTGATCATTTACTACTTTTGTCTGCTATTTGTTACTATATCTGGTGGTAAGTTAAACATAAGCCATAAAATTTCTACAAAATGTCAAAAGAACTTTCCTTGAAGTGGACCACCAACTCCTTACATTTTTATACGGCCACTCTTCAAAACTATCTTCACAGCAATCACAACTTTAAACTGAGCGCGCGAGCATTGTCAGATGTCCCCATTAAAGTGTCATATCCAGTGACCATTCTTCTCAAGTTTTTCACACTCACAAGTTGAAAACAGTACCTAGGAGAAATTCATAACTCGATAGCTACAGCTAGGTCTCCAACCTGTCACCTACCGATTCCCTAAGTTTATTCTGGACTACAAACACAAGAACGAAGAATTCTAAAACAGGGTCACTTGTTTTTGCCCGCTCTTTCTCAAAACCGGATTGACAAAATTATTTTCACGTATTGTTTATTTTATCAGCTTTCAGAATATTATTAAATTTTTGTTTTTTTAAAGATCAGAATTGACCAACTGTGTACCTACTCCAGGTACCTAGGTGGTGAACAATGAATCACCCCCTGGTTAACAATGGGTTTTTATAGGTAATGAAAGCTTTTATTGGTAAAATTTCAAAATATTTCGGCAGCACGGGATCTGGCCGAGGCGGTAGGGGGGAGGGGGGGTCTGTGTTCGTACAATCGGTCAAACGCTACCTTCTTTGGTTTCGTCAATGTACGCGTTACCTACTGAATGTCTATATAATAAAACATCTGCCTATCTACCTAATTATTTAGTCTTAACTTACTGTAGTTATATTATAGTTATTAGATATGAATCAATGACAGGAGACCGCAGTAACTATACCGACCTGCTTCGCTGGTGATTGACTGCGTTTCTCCGTAAATTAGTAGGTACTTAACTACTTACTACCTACGTCACGTTTAGGTAAGTGGCTAAAACCTGGGAACTTGCAACCCTCGACATGTAGGTGAAGTCGGCTGTTTTTGCATTAATTTTGTTACAGTTAACTCAAACTAGATAATATATATATTTTTTTAATTTATAATTTATTTATTAAAAGTATTACAAAAATTGTACATTTATATTTCTCTTACAATGGTATAATTAGTACTTATAAGTAGACTATAAGTAAAATATATTTAACAGTTGAAAGTCATTGATAGTTCAATTCGGTTGTTAGGTAGCGACCTGCCCAATCTAGGTTTATTTAAACCTGTATTTCAGGCCATCACTTTACATAGCACAATTTAATTAGGACAGTAAAGTTATAAAATAAAATTAATCTATTAACAACTATATGTAAAATCAAATTGATACAATAGAAGAACACTAAAACTAGCTTAAGTAAATATGTACAACATATGTGTGTGTTTGTTATGTACATGTGTGTGTTTGTTACGTACATGTATGTGTGTGTGTGTGTTGTATACGAGGGAATAACATTATCAAACCACAACTTCTAGAAGTTTTTCTGTGTCTGGGTAATTGAGTAAGTATCGCTAAATAATCCGACATTACAAAACTACATTTTTTATAACATAAACTACAGAAGTTTCTTTAGTATCTCGTCGAGTCTATTATAAAGAAAAGGTCCTAAAAACAAATAGAATCATTTCGCAAACGCATGTCTAGTTTGAGGTTTCGTGCAAACCAGCTCCTTCCGTACTAGATAATGCTTATAATGTTTCTAGACCGTGCTGTTAAGTCACAACAACAAGAATTAAACCAAACAATACAACTTAGACCGCGGGAACGTTTAAACAAAAATGCCTGAATGCATTTTTCTACTAAAACTGTTTGCTACGTGCCTTTGCATAACGATGAGGCGCGCAATATACCTAAGTGAAAGGAAAATTTATTTTTTTATTTTAATTTTGAATAAACTAACTTTTAACTAAAACATAAAATTTCATTTCCATAATTTTATGTTTTACTTCTAGTTCTTTTAATTCTTGTTGTTGTGACTCAACAGCACGGTCTAGAAACATTATAAGCAATTTTAAATCAGATTATTTTCTTGTCAAATGGAGCAAGTCAGGTCTGAGATACGAGTAGCGACATCTTGTATCATTAAAAGATACAAGGAATGGAGAATAGTATAGTTGAAATTAATAAATGAAGGAAAAATTAGAGAAATAAAGTCTACTTCAGTCTTTTTTAATTCATATCATTAAAAGTACACAAACTTATAGGGTGGCAATTATTTAAATGTTCAGTTTGCGCTGTGCAGCGATACCTAGCGCCAATATACCACGCTAGAGGACTTAGCAAAACGTAGCTGATTGAAGTACGCATAATTTTTCATAGATGGCGCTTAACTAAAATGTAATATTTCGCAACTTGGAATTCAATAAAGACAACCGTTGTGAAATATTTACATTTGAACCATATTATAACATTGAACGTTCGACATGCAGTAATATTAAAAAAGTCAAGTTCCACGATTGTAAGTTACATTTCAGAATAATATCAATTTAGAAACGTGCCAGTTGTATGAGTATGCACCTGAAGTTCTAGGTTCAATTCCTAGAAATTGAGTTGTCCATTTCTAAGATTTCTTATTTTTATGACCTACTCCGTTTCCCATGACTAAACAGATAATAATGTATTTGTAATTGGTATTACATTACGCAACGATGTTATCGCCACCAGTGGTTTGGAAATGAAAGTTTTGCTTATCCAAATCGTTTATTCAAGCAAATGAACATAATATGAACAAACTATAACATTAAATTTATCTACTTAATGATATTTACATTCCATACCTCGCTTACCTTATTATTTTATGATTATTCTACGTACATACACCTAGGACACTTACACTAAAAAAAAATACATAAAAACGCAGAACATCATTCTTACCACGAGATCAACAGTAAGATAAATATTTAACACAATTAAAAAAAAATATTTATATTCATGCAGCTTGACGCAACTCGGATAGACGCCAATCCCTTTGATTAAGAACGGATTCGCACCAAAAAAACAACATTCTGCATTTTTATTTCATTATATTATTTTCGGAACAGTTATTGATAGCATAGATATCAATGAAATTGTCATAGTTTAATTGAAGGTGACAAAATTGTGTACACGTTCACAATTCCCCACTCTACTTCCAGGCACAATTTCACCGCGTGTCACCGTCGGGCGAGCATTTGAGTTTATTAGCTGTCTTCAGATCAATGGGGTGTCTCAAATACTGAAAATAGCCTCGGCACTAGCGAATTGAATGCAGTTAAGGTACGCCATTGATCCAAAACTTCATGTCAACAAAAATGCCTTCAAAATCAACATCTGGTCATATAAAAACTTAAATAGTGCATACTACGTTGTGATTTAACTAAAACTAAGAAACAAGTCACCATGTTGCTAATGGCCGCATCGAAATATCCATTCACTTTGTGAACAATATGCGATTTAATGTATGCGGCCATTAGAATCAGAGGAATAATGATATAATATAAATCTATATATCTTCTAGCAAGCTACATTCACACAGAGTGTCCGAAATAGTTTATAATTGAGGGAAGATTCTTTGGAAACTTAATAAAGCGGAAGACAGTTAGTCATAAAGTTTAAAAATTTTATGTCTTGTACTTGCCGTGTCCAATTTATTATTATATCATTGCATGTAGCTCTCAGTTAAACCAATGTACTGAATAATCATTCTACACAACGAACCATACAGAATGTATTTTTGGAAAAAAATAATTTGAATAACCATTTAGTTGTTTAACAAAATCCAATAACATACAAAAATAATCTAATACAAGTATTAAAACTTAAGTCTTACTATATAACGTGAATTATTTATTCGGTATATTATTAATGTGACATCGGTCTCAATAAAACAACTACTTCACAAACACCTCCAGTCCAACATTTAAGCACAAAAACTGCACAACAGGCACTTAAGTGTAAATTCCCATTCGGGCCATCAGAATCTGACTGATTGATTGAGAACACTAGGTACTTCATCCGTTGTCTGCTGCATGGGCTCAGATCAGAAAATCTAGGAATTGGTGCATTGTCACATACATTTATATTATTATTAATTTATAAGAGTAAATAAAATATTTTAGTAAAAACTCTATGAGGACATTTTCTACACAGACCCATTTAACATATAAAAGACTCATATACTATATTCAATATGATTTAGAATATACTGTAGTCCGAGAAACGCACTCAGTGTTTTTAACTTGAAATTTACAATCTAGAGACACCTCCGCTTAATCATCAGTCACACACTGGCAGTGCCGGCGCCCCGAGGCTGCACTCCGCTCACACCGGTCAAACCGCTCACTGCGCTCACGGCTAGCTAAGGGCACTCTGAGAAAGTCGTCAATTCAGCGGAGCGCCGCTCGCGCTCACTGCTGCTGGCTGGACTGCGCCGCCTGGCTCGAGGACTTGGTGATCACGATGGTCTGCTTGCCGCCCACGCCGGACTTACCCAGCTGCAGCATGTTGGAAGGCAGCGTGATGATCTTGTTGCCACCCACCGTGTTCGTCGACACCAGCTTCACGATGGTGGCGCCGGGCGCGATGCTCTGCCCCTGCGCCGCCGACGGCGATGGCCGGTTCTGCATCATCGCCACCTTGGGCATGGTCGCCACCGTCATGCCAGTGGACGTCTTCACCAAGGTGACGTACTGAGGCTGATTGCTCGACTGCGCGTTAGAGCCTGGCGTCTTCTTGATGATGACGGGGATGCCAGCGTTGCCGCCAGCCTGCCGGAGCACGGTGGCGCCGCCTGCCACCGCACTCGTGGTGGACGTCGCCGTCTGGTCGCTGGACTTGGCTGTGACGATCTTGTAGACTGGCGTCTTCACCTGCTGGCCGCCAAGCGCGCTGCCCGCGATCTGTATCGCGCCGCCGCTGCTCGCTATGACGGGCAGGTTGCCCGCGCCTAGTTTCACGGGCACGCCCGCCGCCACTTTTGTCTGAAGATTGGCGACGCCAGCCTGGATGGGGACGCCTCCTGCTGTCTTTACGAGTACATTGCTTGTGCCGATTTTAACATTACCTCCTGGGCCAAGTTTCAAAGGCATATTAGAGCTGCCCACCTGTCCTACTTTCTGTACGCTATTTGTCGTTATCTTGCCCTGAAGGTTCGCAGTGCCTATTTTTAAGGCATTTCCGGCGAGTTTGACAGGCATGTTGCCTGCGCCGATCTTGACGGGCATGGCACCGCTGGTGCCAGTCTTCACTTGCACGAAGCGCGGTGTGGAGCCGCCGCCCGCTGTGGCCGAGCTCAGCACGATCTGCGCGTTAGACTGAGACGTGGAGACGCGCACCGTGCCCGGCGTGCCGACGCCACTCACGATTCTGGTGACCCCCTGTGGCGTCACTGCCGCCACCTTGATCTGCTGCGAGGAGCCAGCTGTCGCTGTCGCTGGTGACTTCACTACTGTCTTTGTCTGGTATGTTGCTTGTTTTAATGTTGGTGTGTTAGGTGTGACTTTGACAGAGGCCTGAGCGGGTACCTTGAT
Source organism: Noctua janthe (assembly GCA_910589295.1). Classification (NCBI taxonomy): domain Eukaryota; kingdom Metazoa; phylum Arthropoda; class Insecta; order Lepidoptera; family Noctuidae; genus Noctua; species Noctua janthe. Next base: position 566,099 of record OU342567.1, read on the forward strand.
TGGGGTTGGAACGATCTTTTGAGGTGTGGACACAGGTGCTGGTGCAGGGGACGCGACCGAGGGCGTCACGCGCACGGGCTCGACTGCTGGCGGTGGCGACTGTATACCAAAGGCTTTGCTCGCGTCGGGTTGGCTGACCACTGGCGACGCCGGCGGCGGGGCGACCAACGGCTCGGCGGCAGCTGGGAAGCGAGCTGGCGTGACCTTGCCGCATTTCTGTACTTGAAGCAAAAAAGTTGTTACCGTGTTCATAGCAGGCCAGCACAGTTCCAGAGAGGTGGTGCCGGCGCGCACGAGGGCCACGCGATTCGCCTGGGGCGGCACTCCAACCTCCAGGTACCACAGATCCTTACAGCAAATCTGATTGTTCCAAGTTTTCCGGTAGCCATCTCTACCTGACCAAATATACAATCTAGTTTGGATGGCAACAGCGCTGTGACCTGCTCGAGCTCGAGGGACACATTCTTCAAACTTGTCCAGGGCTATGTTGTCCCATGTCATTGACTCCAGGTTAAGTGAGGCAAGTGTGTTGGTGCATTTCCATTCCTTTTCATGAGTGGCAAGTTTTGACTCATCAGGCACAAGCGGTACCCAACCACCGTAGACATACATGTGATGGCCGATGACTGTAGCGGTGTGCAGAGAGCGGGGCAAGGGTGGTGGGCCGCCTACTTCAGGGCGCGACCATGACATGCTGTCCACATCGAGCACCCACAGGTCTCCCAAGCGCGAGCCACTCATACCTCCATAGATGATCAGGGAGGATTTACCACTGTTTCTGTCCGTGTAAGAGACACCACTGTGAGATTCGCGTGGCGGGGGCGACTGTCCATAGGTCAGGGGTATGTCCCACACTGTCATCGAAGAATTTGGATACAGTTCTAAGGTATACAAATCATTGAGGTACCTTGGGATGTTATTCTTGGGGTCATCGCTCTCATTTGCCAGTCCACCAAATAGGTATACCTTTCCATTCAGAAGAGTAAAGCTGTGGCCGAGGCGTGGACACGGCGGGAGCCCCTGCTTGGGTGGCAAAGGCTTGAGACGCTTCCATTCCCAACGTGAGGCTTGTAGCTCGTACAAATCGTTAGAATACTTGCCGTACTCCACCATGCCGCCAAAAACGAGGAGACGCGTTCCGTCGACCACGAAGCCGTACGCGGCGCATCCTGGGGGCACTTCTCCCTTCGTGACAGGAACGAACCATTGGTTTGTGGTGGTGTTGAAGACGTGAAGTTCATGAACTATCCCTTCGTTTCCGCCGCCGAAAACTATCATCAAATCTTTTATGGCGACCGCGCGATGGCCATGGCGAGGTCGTGGCTGCGGACCGGTGGGATTGTATACTTTTTGCCACTTAAGTACGGCGTTTTCCTTCATTTTTACTACACATTTGTCACTAAAAGCTTTGCACCGTATGTATCGCTCGGGATGCGTATCTACAGCATAGACAATGAGAAACGTCGTAAATAAGCTTTGAAGAAAATATTCGGATTAATCGAAGCTACATACTACAGTCTTATTCAACTCTCTCTTTCGCACACGTTGGCGACTGCTATGAGTAAAAAAAAATCACCTTATGAAGCTTCTAGTGTATAACAAAAATGGCGTTAGCAACAGCGCTGCCAACATGACGGGTATCAAAAGAACGGCGTCGGACGTCAAGAAGTTGTCTTTGCAGCGTAATAGTTTTAAAATATTCAGCCAGAATGTTTGCAGATATTAAATAATGGGTATTTGGCTTCTTTAAGAGATCTAGTAAAACATTGTATTTTTTTTCTACATTTTTTTAATGATTTTTACTACATAAGTAGGTACAACTCGTATTCATTGTTCATTATATATGTACATAATATAATTAAATGTTTAAATTAAAATAGTGTAAAACATATAGAAAAACATAAAATAGTAATCCACTGGTATCGGGAACACATAACAGTTCATGACCTTGTTTTGGTAAATGAAAATTGTTTACAGAAATTGTTTTGAATAGCAAGATGTTGGCATTAATTTCGATTTTAGCCGCTCACCGAAAGATCTCACTTTATAGTTTTCTATGCAGTAGTCTATTTTGTGTCATTGCTTCAAAAGGCAGAAAGTGTGTTGACAAAAGAATTCATTTAAAACTTAACGAGCATGTCAATCTGGCTCTGCAAAGGTTTAGTTACAGATCATCATCATCATTCTCCTGCCCTTATCCCAATTTATTTGGAGTCGGCGCAGCATGTCTTCTTCTCCCATACTTCTCTATTACTCGTCTTCTCTTATGATACCTCCTTTCTTGCCATATCATTATTTGTACAGTTCATCTAACGTTTCTTCAGTCTTCCTCTACTTTTATACCCATTCACATTCATACTCAAAACTTTCTTTACTACATTTTCGTCATTCTTTCATATCACATAACCTTATCATGAAAACCGATTACCATATAACTTTTCAGTCACCGGCGCCACTTTCAGACTTTTCTCTTATGTACTCAATCCTTATTTTATCCATTCGCGTTACAGGTATCAGATGAAATCAATGACAAAAGGATGTATATTATGTATATTCATATAAGGTACGATGCGTTTTAAATGAGAATAGGACTGACTTCGCTGGGGTACGGAAACCGTAAAACTGAAGACTAGGCACTGCTACAAGCTGCTTCTGCCTTCTACGAATACGTGGTTAAAAGAGACGAACATCTCATGACCTATAAAAGTGGCCACCACGCGACGCTAATTGACTATTTCTTAGTCAAACGGAACAGGCTCAAATGCGTTACAAACTACAGTGAAGACTTATTCTCCCAACACGGATTGGTCGTAATGGAGGTAAAAGTCAGTGTCCCGTCTAGGTGAACCAAAGAACGACCCCAGCCTCAAACCAGATGGCGTGTGATAGAAAAAGAAGAATGTGCAAGTATGTTTAAGAGTCAGGTGATAGATGAGATGATTGAAATGAAGGATATGGAAAGAAAATCGGTGAATGAATGTTCAAAAGAGATGGCGGATTGTACAAAGAGAGTAGCAAAAGTAGTATGTGTTTGGAGAATCAAAAGGGACAGGTTTAATAGATAAGGATACATTTTGGTGGAATCAATAGGTGTAAAAGAGTCGGAAAGAGAAGAAGGTTGCGTTTAAAGAATGGCAGTGTGTAGCAAACGGAAACGAGTTTGAAAGAAGAAAAGAAGAAGATTTATAAAGAATGGAACAGAAAGGTAAAAAAGTCGGGAAAGTTTCCAAGGCTAAAGCGCAGGAGAAGTTATATGACTCAATGAATAGTGTTAGAGGCCAGAAGGAGCTCTAAAGGAGAACGAGAGATATCAATAATGTAAAGTGTTTGAAAAATGGCTCTGGTAAGGTTTTGTCTAATGATGAAGAAATAAAAGAGGGAAGTTTTATTTTGAATGAAGAGAATGAATGGAAGGGTGTGCTCAAAAAGGTACAAGTAAATATAGGTTGGGGGGGGAAATTAGCATGGATGAATTGAGGACGGCAGCTTAAGTGTGAAAAATGGAAAGGCCATGGGCCCTGATGAAATACCAGTAGAAGTATGAAATTGTTTAAAAGAAGATGGATGTATGTAGCTGACTTTATTCATCAATAAGTTGTTGTGTGAAGAAGCGGTCCCACAAGAAAGAATATCTTGAATGTGAAATGAAAATCAGCAAAACTAAAACTAAATACATGTTCTACGATTTTGGTGGTCGCTCTAGTTCTGTAGTCATAGGCGCGCTTTTTCCTGTATGCTCCGAGTTCCGGTATCTCGGTTCTTCGTGCAAAGCGATAACGAAGAGATCTTAGTGTTAAACAAAGAATAAACACGGGATGCATGAAATAGCGACAGGTCACGGGAACATTCTGCGGCACCCGCATTCCCCTTAAACTTAAGGGAAAGATTTATAAAACAATGGTTAGATCGACTGTTTTGTATGGATCCGAATGTTGGGCCACAAAAGGGATGCATGCAAGGCATTTGCATGGGGTTGAGATGCAAATGGTAAGGTGGATGTGTGGGATTACGCGAATGGATAAAATAAGAAATGAGTATATATGAGGAAATCTGAAAGTGGCGTCGGTTACTGAAAAGTTGTGTGGTAATCGGTTATCGTGGTATGGGCATGTGGTGCGGAGGAATGAGGAAAATGTCGTGAGGGAAGTTCTGAGTCTGAATGTGGCTGGGTTTAAGAGTAGAGAAAGACCAAAGAAACGTTAGATGAACTATACAAAGAATTATATGGTAAGAAAGGAGGTATGTGATGAGATGACGAGTAATAGAGAAGTATGCAAGAAGAAGACATGCTGCGCCGACCCCAAATGAATTGGGATAATGGCAAGAGAATGATGAGAACTGACCTCACGCCATGTTGAGATGTCAACGACCTCCAACTGTCAACTGTCACTTGAAAAGTATGGTTAGCAAGTAAAAATTAATTGTTTTGCTTATTTTATCTTGTTAATGTTATAATTAAATTATTATCGTTTATTGAAGAGCGTGGAAGTGTTGAATCAAACGCCTTCATAGAAACGACTGGTTTTATTTACCATAAATTAAGTCATAAGTCATTTACTTCGGAACAAAATACTTTGTGTAGAAATTTTGTAAAATAAAACAGTACCATGAAAACATTACAATCGAAAAAAAAATAAAAGATAGTACATATAGAATAACAAAATCAAAACGACAATTTTTATAATTATTAATATATTATACATTCAATTTTATATAATTATTAATACATTAAAACAAAAGGTCAAAAAAGGAAAAACGAAAATCAAATTATTATATTAAAGATCAATGACATGATATCTAATTCTCTATAGACTAATGCAATAAAAAAAACAAATTGTTATAAAAAGGTTAGTAATGTCATGTTATTGTAAACTAAAATAGTAAAATAGAACGTCAAAGATAACATTTATAAGTAGGATTACTAGAGGTTCTAGGTAATACTACGATTAGTCGATTAATTTTTGTAAAGACTTGCATTTTTTTTACATTTATATTATTATCGTTTTTTAGGAGCGTGGAAGCACGCAAAAAAGCGTTTTCTAAGTTGTTGATCCAAACAACATCTTAGAAACGCGACTGGTTTTTTCGTCAATAGTTTTATGACACGAGCCACCGAATGTGTCTTAATTTTTGTTTTTTGATTTAAAACTCTCAATGTGAATTGATGGCTTAGCCTAGTTCGTGGGAAATCTAAACCCTATTTATATTTTTTGGCAACCATTTGTTTCATGACCATTTTAACCACCATATTTCTATTGCTGACCCTACCCATTTCTTCGATTGGACAACTATGACGCCAAAACATGGCGCGAGTTCAATCCTATTCTCATTTGAAACGCATTATACGGCCAAACTGGTGCCGCGTCCACGTCTCACATCTGAATCTGCGCATAGGGTCGTCTCGTAAAAGAACACTGACCCGTTTATCTGCGCACTGGGCGATTTATCGATAAAATTGGTGGTATCCAGGGGGCGCGATGGTGGAACCCTCCGCCGGTATAAAACAGGTACAGACGAGCACATCAAGGTACTATAATCTGTTTTTATTTAATAGATTTGCAACTTTATCGCTAAAGCATTATTTTCAAGGTTGATTGGGAAAATTTGACAGTTTTGGGTAGCTTGGTGTGCTGGCTTGTACATACTAGTGCTTGTAATGATTATAGTTATGGAATAGGTTCTCAACAATATATATATATAATTTTCCTGCTGCACATCAACGAATTTCTGGTTCCTAATATTTTTGGATACGCAGACGACAGCACTGTCATGGAGAGTTATGCATCCAGCGCAAAAGCCAGCGGTGAAGAAGTGGCGAACAAATTCAATTTTAAGTCTTGTCTCCAAGTGGGGTGATGAAAATCTGGTTGTTTTTAACGCCGCCAAAACCCAAGTGTGTCTGTTCACCGCCAAAAGGAGTCCGTTCAATCTGGCTCCTACTTTCCGGGGTGCATCTGTACCAGTTACCGACAACCTCGAGCTTCTAAGTTGAGTACGAATCTTAACTTCGGTGCCTATATCGAGTCGAAAGCTCAAACTGCGGCAAAAAAGCTGGGTATCCTAAATATGCTTAAGCGTTACTTCAACCCTGGACAGCTTTTAGTCTTATATAGAGCTCAAGTTCGGTCCGGCATGAAATACCTTTGGGATGGCTTAGCCAAATACCAATTAGTCGCACTCGACTCTGTCGAGCGCAGAGCCAAGAGGCTCATTGGTGACGATCAGCTGGTGGGTACCAAGCTTCATAGACTGGCCCACCACCGCAAAGTTGCATGTTTGTCGGTCTTTTACAGACTGTACTTCGGTGAGCGTGCCCAAGAGCTACACGTGCTCATTCCACCATCTCCCTTCTTCAATCGGGGGTCCAGACGCACTGCAAGTTATCACCCATACCTTGTCGATGTACCACAATTTTTTACATGTGCTACATCGTTTATCATGCGCACAGCCAAGGAGTGGAATTCCCTGCCTGCGTCGGTGTTCCCAAGTTCATATGATTCCAATCTATTTAAGTCGCGAGTTAATAGGCTTCTTTTGGGTTAGCTCGTTACATATTCGACCTCATCTCTGTCCTCAGGACTAGATTGAGGTCAAGAGTAAACCCATTTAAAATAAAAAAATAAATAAAAGAAGTTGACTCGGTTCTCTGTTTTACGAAAAGGAACAGGTTTAAAGTGGATAGCACATAGCCTCAACGAATTTTTGGGTCTCCAAGTTTTTCTTCTGAGTGCTTTACGTCGCAGTTTTCTTTGTTTAGATTGCCCCCAGATTTTTGCAGTCAGTAGTGCAGTGCACATAACGGAGCATATTAATTTAATAAAATAAATTTAAAAAAAAACAGAACAGTTTGCTCTACTCATAACATCACACTGTTCGATTTATCTCTGAATGATTTTTTCCCATAATTATAGCAGGAATTAATGTGTTTTTCTTGGTACGTAAAATAATGAATAAAACATGGACGGTATCTTAGTAGTGGTAAAAGCTGCACTGAAGCCCGCTTCCAAAGGTGGATTAGTCAGCTGGCAGATTAATGAACTTTTGCATTAATCAGTTTTGAATATTATATTTAGTCCAGAGATACTAGCGGAACCCATGACAACAATTGGCAGTTTTCTTCTTTATTTGATTTATCAACTGTAAGAAAACATCTAGTCTATGGTGCAGTCTTTATTTGGAATGCGTATCCAAACGATTGCTTTAATATTATTATGTTGGCATGACAACTACAAAACGCGGCAATCTCGGCAAACGATGACCTTCAAAACTTCATTCTCTCTTTGTGTTCTATTTTCCCGTCCCCGTCTATTATCTGTGGTCGTTGCGGTCCTAATTAAAACTTACACGAAACGCATAAGAAAAGGCGGGAATACGAATCATTTTTATGAAAATTATAACATGTTATAATTATAAGTAGGTATTCTGATTGTATTAATATTGACGAAACCAACCTAATAACCGGACTGTCAGCAAATGGTTCACAAAAAAAAAATGACTCTGGGGCTGTTCAAGTATTACGTAAGCACCAAGGGGGGGTGGGGGGGTCTCTGTTTTGTTTATTTTGGATGACATGGGGGGTGGGGGGGTCTAGATGATGATTACGTCATCGTTAGTTATTTAAGTTTTTTCGGGGATTCCCGCAAATAATACATATGCGTAGGCACTCGCTTTGAGAACTGATTAGGGGAATTACCGCGCATTAGGGAAATTACCGTGCGCTATTCACTTGTCTAATAATTCACTCTCGTGCCGGCCGGCTGCAAGTGCGCATCTATCAGTATTGTTTTGTGTGGTCTTTATCATGCTTCCGTCAAATCATTAAATCGTCACATCGAGAAGATCCATAAAAAAGTAAACAAGCCCACAGAGGGAAAAGTTAGACCTGTAAGAGTCGCTGCTCGTCGTGCTAATGAACTGATGTGCATTATTCAAAATTTAGAGCACCAAGATGTTGAATGGCTCGATGAGAGTGACGTAGACATTCCAAAATCGGATGAAAGTGAGCAGACTCACAACACTGAGCAGCAATCCAATGTCATCGATAACTTAGAATCATGGATTCAGGTTTCATGGACTGAAGACTGTTAATGTGTTCCGAAAATATTCTTTATGTTAGTTATGTTCTTTATTTCTGATTATATTTTTTTGTCATTTACTCTATGTGTATCAGTTAAACCTAATATTTTCATGAATTTTCCTATTTTAAAAATAACAATATAAAAAACATTTATTACTAAAAATGTTTACGTAAGCATAGGGGGAGGGGGTAAGTGCTTTGCTTACTTTTGATGACAAGTGGGGCGGGGGGGTAAAAAATGGTAAGAAATCTGCTCACGTAATACTTGAACGGCCCCTCTTCTATATTATTGATAATATAATTATGGTATAATGTTTAGGTATACTGCAATCAATGCCGTCTGATTGAGGTGTTTTCGCCATTTTTAGAGACTATGCAAACAGTGTTTTATTTTTATTAATTAAGAGCGTATTGGTACTGTGCGCTCAGATGATGATGATAAAAATTAACTGAATTGACTGACTGATTGATTGGTTGACTGGTAGAGAACACCTTGTGGCATTAAGTCCGCCTATGTACCACTATTGTACATGAAGTTGATCGATTACCGATTTTTATTATTTATTTATTTAAAATAAATAATAAAAATCTGTAAATCGATCCACTAAAATAGGGCTAAATAAATCTTACACAATAATAGTGTTAACTATTATTTACTTATTTCTTTGTGTAGATAAATATTCAATAAAAACTAGTATTTAATATAAAAAAAAATGTTTAATTATTTTTATTGAATAGTTAATAATAATAATTAAGCATTTTTTTTTAAATAACGCAATCAAGCACAAAGTAACGTATTTTACACTAAAACACGCATTTCGAAAAATCTCACGTTTGATTAGCGGGGTCATTAATAACAACGTATTATTGCAGAGTTTCAATGACGTAGGAACCTAAACAAAAATCAGCACGCTAAAAAAAACCAGGTCGTCCCGTAGGTGGTGTGTTAGTCAGTGTTAGCGAAATAGCCTACCTACCTATGATGTCACAAATTAAAAATAGGAAAAAAGCAGACCTTGACCTGGCCACTCAAAATTGAGTGAGTCAGCCACCTTGTCTATAAGATCTCAAGCAACGCGAGTCACTATTCGTGTGATAAGAAGTTCAATACTAATTTTTATCGCTTAGTGCCGTAATGCGCGCTCTGTTTTATTATAATAAACGCACACGACGAGTTCTGTACCACCGTATCATTATCACTATGACTACACATTTTAAAAACGTTGACATTAACAGGCTTCTTGCTATTTACACAGAGAGTGAAAATTTCAAGTGTAACCTTTAACGGTTCAAAAGATACAGCCCGGTGACAGACGCACAAACAGCAGAGGTTTAGTACCTATTAGGCCTCCTTCGGCACCCTTTGGGTACGGAACCCTAAAAACTGTTTTTGAGGGAGAATTTAAATTTTATAATAATTCTATGAATACATACAGTAATAAATTAAAAAAATAATAATTAAAGTTTTTTTTATTATTAAGTAAATATATTTTTACGTTTTTTCGTCATACATATTTTGATCAACATAGACACCCCAATGACCTGCAAATTGCAAAAAACGTAGGGATTTTTTTATTTCATGGGCCACCCAGAGCCGAACCCAACATCTTTTACGAACAAAGTCGAAAGTACCAAAAATTCCAGTCTCATAGGTACCTGCTGTGTTCAATTACCTACCGTAATGAATTAGGTCAACTGATCTACTTAGATTGGAAGGCTCCCTAAATGTGGTTAGGAATTTAGGAAGCATTCCCTTGACTGTGGACAGCCCCGCCCGGAGCGTGTTGCACTCGGGCCGCATCTCATTATGTAGGTACTAGCCAAAGAGTAAAGTAGGTAATTACATCACACTGTAGGCACAACCACTATATCGGGTGACAGGTAAAGTGTATTAGCTAAAAAAAATTAAAGAAATTTGACAGATTGTAGAAGCTTGATGTGCTGGCGTCTGCACTATGCAATGAACCCTTCAGCACAATGATTTGAGTGCGTTACCATTGAGCGTTACACAAAAAAATATCGTATCCTAGTAATAAATTTTGCGCATAGTTACTTAGTTTGCTATACAAAACCAGTATAAGCTGATCTCTCAGTGTCCGAAAAGCGATTACAAAGCGGGGTCAGGTTATACTGGTTTCGTACAGCTCGATATGTCGCCGTGAGTACAGAATGCTTATGATGGGTCCTTTTACACTCTGTATACCCAAGTAAGTAGGCTCATTTTACAGGCTCGAGTCCCATACGGGTACGGAATCAAAGCGTATTCATAGGCAAGTATTATCTGCGAAAGTAAAGGCAACTAGAAATAGGTACAACAGATGAAAGGACGATAACAGAACGAAAAGATAAAGGAGGGTGAGTTGGTAAGTCAATAACCCCAGAGTCCCAGACAGACTTGTGGGGTTGAAACCGGACGATTCTTTTATAATACTGTGCCGCCGTTTTTTATTTAAACACGTTATACCCCGCACCTAACACTTTCCAGACTAAGAGAATACAGAGAGAGCTAAACCAGTTCTAAAATGTTCGGGCCTTGCCTATAGCGCTGAGAGCTGTTGGTTCTGCAGTAAACTAATAGATGGCGTTAGTAGTGACAGTATTGGAAGCAATCTAATAATATTCTTCTATAATATTTGTAATGTTTAATGTATTTCTATAGTTTTTCTTTCATTATAATAAAATATTTTTTGTCTTGTTTGGCTTCACTAATGTTAATAATATTTAGATCAGATTTTTTCATTCTAATCAGACGTGGTGAAGATTATGTGATAATCGGAAGATTAGTTCTCCTATTATATCGTCTATTCAAGATATGAGAAATCTTTTCAGGGTGAACAGTATTGAAATTATTTATAACTCAGTGTTACAAATCTCGTGTAATCAATCATTTGTAGGCGGGCAGGCACCTGTTAATGGGTGGGCAGGCAGGATTAGGGAAATGTAGTAGCCGCGTAGATACTTTTAATTAATCTTGATTACCTAAATTGATGCAAGAAACTACATGTTGTAATGAATGCAGGTACTAGATCTGTCTACAAAGTATTTGTAGTAGGTACATAAGCATCTAATAAAAATAATTTAAAGGAACCACCCTATGCTCCTGATCCAACGTTCAGCAGGACCTTTCGAGGCCAACAGGCATACCTAATGAAAAAATCCTACATTGTCTGTCTTCATAAAATACTAACAGTCGCGGGTGCCAGCACCGGACTCTGACAGATCGTACTTTATCCTTCTTTCTTACATCTATACTACTTGAACTACATCTAAGTATTCGGCGTCCACAGCAGGACCTCAATTTGTTCGTAAGTTTGTCTGATTCTTGTCTAGTATTTATACCTCACCCAAGTACCTAACTGATCAACACCTTCAATATCCACTACCTACATTCTGCGCCCCATCTACTCCCATTGTATGAATTACAATACACTTTCGACGTACCTACTGATTAAAAGAAACTTTGAGAACCTTCATTTTGGTGATAACAAACACAAACACCAAGTTAGGAACTTGTTAGATGGCTGTGTGTGTGAGGTTCTATGTACATATACATGTATAAGGTAGCAGTACAATGGGGCCTATGGGTCGCAGATCAAGTGATTGCTGACATTCAAAAGGAACGCCATGACACAGCACTATTTTAGGTTTAACTCGATCAGCCTTCACCAAATATGTATTTTGAGGGTTTAGTCTTACTACGAGTGGCAAATTGACGGTTATATTATAGGTAACTAGCTTATGCCCGCGGATTCGTCTGCGTGGAGTTCTATAGTTAACCTATAAACTATCTGTATGTTAAATTTCATCGAAATCCGTTTAGTAGTTTTTACCTGAAAGAGTAACAAACATTCATTCATCCATTCTCATAAACTTTCGCATTTATAAAATTAGTAGGATGTACATATATTTATTTATTTGTTCTGGTTAGTAAGATTTCGGGACTTCCAGGGGCTTTCATATGTCCGACAAGCAAGATTACTAATAAATTCACGTAGGTACCTACTGTGAATCAATTACTGTCATGCTGGTTTCAGTTATAGGTAAGAACTAAATAGAAGGTATATTTATTAATTCATTTAGGTAGATACACACAAAAGACATAATTATGCAAAAAATAACATTTCATAAATTAGAAATCTCTTCCAGCGGACCTGCGACAGGACAAATAGACAAGAAACGTAGACACAATGTGTGAAAAGAATAAATTATAGCCTTGACTTAAAAAAAAGATATATGATAAACATGTATACCTATATTTATTTCTACAGGGCTTATGTAAAATACCGACGCAAAAAAACGCGTAATGTAAGTTTCAGATTTTCATTTCAGAAAATTAATGAATATTTTCCCAAGCGGAGCAGATGGTTCTTTAAAATAGGTATATTAATACTCATTCAGTTTTAATTTTTACTTTCGACATCTTAACATTGTCTGATGAAACACATGATGTCTCTTCAGAGTGAGCACGTAATTAATTAGTCCGGCTTAGTGGTTCGTTAGCTAATTGAGTTATCAAGATAAACGCACCAGGGGTACCACGGCTGCAGAAATCGAAGAAAGCACCCAACTGAAGACACACTGAGTAAATAATATAAAGTATTTATAAACTGTAGGACCGTTACTTCAGTAAATAGTGAGTAAGCTCACTGGACCGCACTTGCGAACTTGTAACTTTCATTCGAAGTTACGGAAAGAAAAAAGAGAATAGGAATTAAACAAGTTTATATTGCATTTAGATTTTTATATTTTGAGTGTCCAGGAATACGTATTTTGTCTCATAGATACCTTGTCCTGTACAAATAGGTACCTATAGGTTTTTTCCCCAGCATTAGGGATTTCATCGACATAACCTACACCGGCGACTTTAATCTCTTTTTACCTAGTTTTTAGAATCTATTAGTTGGATAAAATAACGAAATAATGTAAATAAAGGTGCCTTTCGTAATATCTTGAATTTGCGCTTAGTTTAATTACAAACTTTATTTTCTTGTTTTGAATTGGATTCGTGACTACCCACAGTCGCAGACAGGTTTTTTGAGGGAAAACAAAATATACTACACAATAATTTAAATACTTAATAATGTAGGAAGGTAGGTGTAGGTACCCTACCTAATAAGACCTAATTTATATACAGACATATTAATTCAGGAAGACAAGAAGAATCAGCTGCGCCCGTGACCACGTGCTTACACAATTTATCTAAAGAATTTCACTTTTTGCATACATAATGTTTTCCGTGACTGTATTACTTACAGCAGATATTATAATAACTCATGTTTCCTGAAATGTAACGTCTTAAATATTCTTCTAGGCAGTTCATATCTTCTCAAGATGATGAAACAGGCCCTGCACCCACCTCGTCTGTTGCGTCATCTACGTGAAATGACAACGTCGCATTTTCTTAACTTAAAATATAAATGATGGGTTCGAATGAAAATGAATTACTCAATGAAACAGAATCAATGATACAGAGTAATTATGATTGATGATATCTTCGAAACTATGCGTTTTTGGACCATATGCTCGAGGACTTTATGTGTTATATTTACTTATAGAATTTAACCCTAGAGTTATGGGATATGAAATAAAAACACGTGACATAAAAATTGATGTATAACGACACGGTGACGTAGAAATTCATAGCAGTAGCTCGGAACCTGGATTTTAGCCGATTTATGACAAAAGGAGCCCCTCCACCACACTTACAACTCAATGTACTGACAAAATCTGGGCGTTTACTCCCTAACCCTACTCTTACTCTTGACTGCCTAAGTAACCCTTCAGTAAATAAAAACAAATATGTTTTGTTTTTTTCTCTATTGAAACAGACATATCTTTCTAATTTAATTATTGTCTTTGCTATATGTACGTATCTATAACAACATTTGAGTTCAAAGAAGCCCTGTTTATTTAATTTAAAGTTGCGAATCGAGGTTTGTTTTGGGTAAAACAAGTTGTATATTGAAGCAATTATTTGTAAACAGCCTAGATCAGGTTTGAAGGGTACGACGAGGTGAATTAACAATTACACTCGTTCATTAATTTTTTAATAAAATAAGATATTGGTTTTCCTATCAAGTACCTATTTCGAGAGTATGTGTATCGGCGAGCGAAGGATTTATGTACCTATGCGAGTGTTTTAATGTTTTTTTTTAAACTTAGGTATTTGAGACTTGAATATCTTAAATAATGAATGAGAATATCATAAAGATATTAAATTATGCTAAAATATTTTCAGACAGTCGACAGTCTGCATCAAATAATTAAAATAATTGCTTATTTAAAACATGAATTATGGATAGATATTTGTAAAATGTTGTTTGAGTACATTTTCTATAGACTGAATACATTATATAGAATGTGAATTTATAAATAGGTAGGACTTTCAGTTTGATTGATGTAAAACATTTGGAAAAGTAGGTAATGATTATTTGAAATGCACAGAGGAATTCAATTTTCAATCCAGAAGCCTAATTGCGTTTGAAAATACCTCCACTAACCTTGAAGGGTGGGGTATTTGCGTAACAAACTCACAATCTCAATGTTATTAATTTTTCAATCATTTATGAAGGTTGCTGCAAAACTTTCATCAATTTTTTTCGGATTGAGATAAAGAGTGTAAGTCTTACACAATAGGGGTGCCGTTCACAGTTTCCAGAGTCACGCTTGGAAATCAGACAAAATACTAATACCACACTCAACGATTTTTTTTCAAAACTACACAATTACCGTAATTACCAAAATAACCATGCAGTAAATCGAGATTCATGTTTGAGATTGGTTCTGGAATATTTTGCCTTCCGAACCTGGTAATCAGGTCCGAATCCGCTATCCGTATCGCTCCGCTACCGGTGGCACCCATCCCTTAAGCGCAGGCCACACCGTCAGCTAGCGAGCGAGCGAGCGAGGCGAACGAGGCATCGTTTCACCTCTTTTCATACTTTGGTTCACTCCGCGAACTATCAAAAGAACCGAACGAAATATGAAAAGAGCCTCGTCCACCTCGCTCGCTCGCTTGCTGGCTGTGTGGCCTGCGCTTTATATGCTGCATGCCACAGCCTAGATGTGGTTAGATATTTAGAGATTGTTAACCACACATAATTGCCAACTCCTTATCGTCCTTAAATCAGAACATGATAGTGTTATTACGAAGTTGTTACGTGGGTAGTTCAATGAGTAGGACGCCATTGTTAACTGCGGGGAGCCGCCGATAGAGGGCGGTTACCGCAATAGGAATGTTTGGCTAAAGTTGGTCAAGTTTAGGTGAAATTGTTCACATGATAAAGCTGACCGCACGTCGCGGTCGTCGATGGTAACGCTGTGACCATAAAAAAGATACTACTACTACTGTACTGTCCTAGTTTGAGCTAGCTGGCCTAGCGTAGTATGGAGTTTCGATAGAATTTGAGGTCAGCTTATAACTGATTTTGTTAGCACTGACGAGCGGCCTACTGTACTCTGGCTGGTAATGGTTTTAATAAATAAAACTTTATAAATAAAGGACAAGGGACTTGTTAATAGCACGTTTCGTTTAGAAATTCGTTAATTATTTAGTTAAAACACTTGTTCAATATTAGTAATGAATAATTAACTAGTCAAAGTTCACTCCAACACAGATATCCTCATCATCATCTGCTTAGCCTTTTCCCAACTAGGTTAGGGTCAGCTTCCAGTTTAACCGGATGCAGCTGAGTACCAGTATTTTACATGGACGGACAGATGAGAGCCCCAGATGAGAGCTGAGAATGAAACATTAATTTATAATTAGACAAAAAAAAAAATGATAAGGTCACTGGAGAATACCTTGTTTAAATTGAAGCAGGCATTAATCCTCGTGAAACACGAGGGTGTGATATATTATTCAAAATGGCAAACCTGGAGGATAGAATCAAAGAAGACAGGCGCTCTTTCTGTTCCTACTAGCTTTTTGTCTAAATGATATGAAATGCCATTTATTTATGTAAGGATAAAACACTTTAATACTAAATAAACTATTTAGATGAGGTCAGTGTTTTATATCTGAAAAATTCTTTTTTAAATTGTACTGTTAATGAACTCAAGAAATTATCCATATTTCATTTGACATACTTCGCTCCAAAACTCAAATAGCTGATGCTGGCCTTACAGCTGCTAGGTTGAAGTGGAACTGGGCTGGTCACGTCTGCCGCATGTCGGAGGAGCAATGGGCAAAAATCACCACTCAGTGGATACCAAATAGCAGGAAACGACAACGTGGTAGGCCCAGAAGGAGCCTGCAATCGCACTAGACCGCGAAATGTGGAAGGAGGGAACGGAGGCCTTTGCCCTGCAGTGGGACAATATTGGCTTATAATAATAATAATTTGACATCCCACTCTAAAATATGATTTAAAAAAAAAATTTTTAGTGGCCCGTATTTTTATGGATGTAGCATCCGCAAAATTGGCTCAGTATTTTATGCGCTACCGTGGAACATAGAAATGTTACAAACATACATACAAACACAGACTGCTTAAATCATAACCCTTCCTTTTAGCTTTGCCGTAGTCGAGTTAAAATATGACACTGCTTAACAACCGCTTAACAATAATGGTCTCTGTATCTTACGAATTAAAATCTAGCTGGATTTTATTGTCCTCCAGCAGGGCAAAGACCTACGGTCTTCTGCAATCCTCCAAACGTAAAACGTAAAATATCGGACTGTTTCAGTCCCATATTTTCTTGTGAAGTTTTAATATTCCAAATTTAGCCGTTGCCTTACTACAGCTAGTTTAATGAAAATAAAGCCATATCTCGTTTGTTTCTACGGTTAAAGATCGTAAAGTTTGAGGAGCCCTACAAAGGTGCGGTAGTTTTCGGTTTGTTTATTCGGTAAGCCGTTTCGTATTTTGCGTGAACAGACGACAGTAATTATGAATTTTATAGTGATAAACTGTTTAATGGCGTGTTACAGGTAGGTACTGAGAGTGTGAAATTAGGAAACTGCTTCTCATTCTTAACTTGTGGTTATAGAAAGGGGCCTTATTAATTTATGAGTACTGCAAATGCGATCACCGATCCGTCAAGCAAGCAAGTCGATTTGAGAGGTTATTTATACCTGCAAGTGTAGACACTAGTTATGAAATTTACAGTTTATTTACACACATAACAACATCATGCAATCCCCGAGAGCTCAACTAGTGGTGCACGTATAGTGCTCCTAGACAAGTTTATATTATAGTGCAAAATTAAATGAAAAATTAAAGGAAAATGGCGGCGGTGCGTGTCAAAATATGCTCAGTGCATTACAGACCCCCTCCTTACAAACCCTACGCCACATAATTATTCTAGGTTAACCGTATCTATACAAAATAGAACCACATGTGTGTTTCAAACTATTTATCGGGTTCCGCCAACTTACAACGGATGCGGTAGCGGTGTGTTGTGCTGCCGCATGCCGCATGCCGGGGGGACATGATACCAGTGTAGTAGACTTTGATAGGATGTGGTATCACTTTCAGCCTAGTAGTATCTAGTGTTAGTTTTTTTTGGCAAATAAAGCGTAGATTACATTTAGGCTTTATTTTGCAACTTAAGAAAATACGTTTTGAAACATTTGAGAAACCTTTATGTTGACCTTAACGTTTGCATTTTGGAACATGAAAACAAAATGAAAATTGTTAATAGTAAAATTTAAAAACAATTGCTTTTATTTAAATAAGGTCCATTTTGATAGCTATTATAACATTCTGTAAGAGCTCAAAGTTTAAAGTTGCGGACGAATTCCAAAACAATCATTAATTGTTAAATTGGCGTTGGTTTCTTGGTAAAGTTGGTATCGGTATCGGTGAAGGAACTTGATGTCGTCGTCTAAGTTTACGCGTGTTCCATGAAGTTTGTGGAACTTATTAAAACCAGGATATGCTATGTTTGACGGCTGTTTTCTGCTTTAATGTCAATTGCAGCAGAAACATAATACTGCCATAAGTTGCCATTTACTGTTATAATACTGCCATATACTGCCACAAGCTGCCTGTTAAGCAGGTCACAAAGCCATGATATAATATTACAGAAAGATTTTTGGGCTACTGGTAAAAAAGGAGTGTAAGCTTATCAAAACATTTAAATTATATCTCTTTGTGTTCAGAAGCTCACGAATGTTTAATGTCCAATCTTGTTCATGTTTATTATTATTCTTGAATATTATCAATAGAATGTAACAATTTTTTTTTGTAAAACCAACCTACAAGATATAAGCGATGATTAGTTTGTGGCTCACCGATTATACGACACAACTGTAATGGTTCTTTTGATTAATAGTAAACTCCTATTACTTACTTATTTTTGAATCATTACGTTTAACAGAATGATAAACTGTTTACTTGCACGATCAAACATTTAAGATACGCGCGTGAAAACCACAATATATAGCACGCGGCAGTGTGGTTCACGGACACGCAGTAGTGCTTCTATCAGGAAAATTATTTTTGAAATCGTATGAGTAGTTTCAGAATACGAGTACCTTCTACATCCAAACTTACATAAGGTATCATAAAGCATTAAATTACTTACATTAGTATTGATTTTATGATTATTTGGTCACTATGCTAACCATATTTAAACTTACCCCTTTTTCCTATGT
This sequence comes from Noctua janthe, assembly GCA_910589295.1. Classification (NCBI taxonomy): domain Eukaryota; kingdom Metazoa; phylum Arthropoda; class Insecta; order Lepidoptera; family Noctuidae; genus Noctua; species Noctua janthe. The sequence goes on from OU342567.1 coordinate 584,776, forward strand.
GGGGGGGGGGGGGGTAAGTACTACGCACATTACGGCACCAACATGACAATTCACCATTATTGTCAACCAGTCTTCCAAAAATAACTCGCAGCCGGTCACTGTCTACTTATGAACCGTTTTTTCCTTGCCATGAATGCTTAATTTTCTTTTTTTGAGCGAAGCCACACCGGGTTGAAAACACAAAGGGCTCTCTACAAGAGAGTTAATTAAGGGGTAGAGACACAGCAGCGGGTGAAGCACAGGGCAGTGTTCGTAATTCTAATTGACATTGCATGTCTTCTGCACGTTGCTCGAAAATTATTGGATTTTCTTATTATCCTGTAATAATAGCCAATGTTTATTAATGAAGTAACTAGTCTTTTTTTTTTTTTTTTTTTTTCCGGATGGGAAATCATCAAATGACCCCCCCCACTCTGGGCGGAGCGGAGGGGAGTGTCAGACTTGTACTGACTAAAACCCATCCATGTTCCTTCTTTGCCCGTTATGTTCCAGGGCCACGGTATCTCTTTCGAACAGTCCCGCAGCCCCGGCAGGCGTTGGCCCATGCGGACCCCTACTTGATTGCTGACATCTCTTTGAGGCGCGCGTGGAACACGAACGCGCCGTCGACACGGCCCGTCGTCATAAGACGGCCGGACGGCGAGCTAGCCCATAACTCGCCGTCCACAGGCCAGCGCCTACGGTGGTCGGAAACCACCACGTGACCCCCGACGCCCAGGGCGTCTCCCGCGGCGGCTGGGACGTGAGGTTCTTTCCCTCTCACGTCCTGCCACCTCCTTCACTAGCATGACTGCTTCGCAGAAGGAGGTGACGGCTTCCCATTCCCTCTCGCTCCGGACCATGGCTTGAACCAAGGCCGGACGCGAGAGATCGCCGCCGCCAATCGCCGCTGTGAGGACACGGCGGTGCTCCGCCCAAGTGGGGCAGACCTCCACGGTGTGTTCCACCGTGTCCTCCGGACGATCCTCGCAGTGGAAACACCCGGGCGTTTCCTCCCGCCCGATTCGATGCAGGAACCTCCCGAAACAAAGTAACTAGTCTTTGCACGCGGCTCCGTTCGTGCGGAGGTTACGGGAACGTACAGTAGACGCTCAAAAGTGCACTACCATGCTAAAGATTATATTGCTATGAACTGTGCGAGCGCGATACAGCAGTGTGTGTGCGTGTGCGTGTATGAGTGATGTCTCAACATTCCACACATATCACACACTAATGAACTATCGTCACACTACGCGAAATAGCATTATATTTCTGTTGCATTTAGAATACACTTCATAGTGATGACCTGTTCTTACCATTGCATTGTTAAAATTCGCGTAGTATTAACATGTGTTGGTAGCTGTTTGGGCTGAGCATGGGTTCACGATCAATGAAGTCCAAGTTCGAATCCATGTTATTACAATGTGTGGCTGTTTTTTGTTTCTTTGAAACCTTAATAATATTTGTATTTTAAGCAGAAAGTCGTTAGGTATTTATGTTTATTTATAATGTAGTCATGCTTATTATTTATTTTTTATAAGGAGTTAAATATTAGATTTTTATTTTATCTTTTCGGTGTTGGAAGGTGGAAATAAAAAAATCATGCTGAATGATAACAAAAATGTTTATTCGTTTTATTTATTTATAAAATTAACAAACTTTTACGAGAATTGTGACGTCACATTCCTACCTAGGCAAAAAAAAGTTCTCTTATCACCGTTCATAAGATTTTTTGTTGTATACCCACTTAGTCAATTCATAATAAGAATAACATAACACGGAAAGGATATTCTAATAACACAAAAATAATTGTTGATACCCGCTTATTATAGGTATTCAGCAGAGTTCATTGAATACTAATATATGAGTTAGACTTTATGAACGTGTTTTTTTTATGTAACGTCACATTGAATGTATTGAGGTTATAGCTTAAGTGTTCATTTTCTTGACGAAAAGAATATTGAAACTAAACCCCAATTTAAGATCATTAAATTTAAAATTTATTTTTTAATTTTTAATTTTTTTTATTTACGGTTAGGTTAATATTACTAAATATTTAGTTACCCGGTCTACTTATTAAATTAAGTATTATTATTTTTTCGCCATAAATTAAGTCTTCCTTTTGTCAAGACTTGAAAGTCTTCTCCTCAGAAAATACAGTCACCTCCCAGTTAAAATCTAAATAATCTCGAGCAAAACGTAGTCTTTCCTCCCTGTGGTTTTGTGTCAAAAATGGTTTTTAGCTGGCTTCCGATGATGTAAACCTTCAGCATGGACTGCATGGCGAACAGTCTGTAATGTAGTATCCAATTGCTCTGCAAACATTATAGTTGGAATGAAACCATTTGTTTCATATTCTTCCACCATAAAACGTCGCTGAGTCGGGTTAATAAGCGGCGGCCTTTCACTTCTTAGATGACTCTTCAGACTACCTTCTTCCTCAAACCTCTTTACCCAACGGCTAACAGAATTTCTAAAAAAAAAACAAAATATGATTACACATTTGCAACTAGCAATTTATTTAATAATAAGAAAATCACACACCACAACTATCATCATAATAATTATAATTTTTAAAAATAACTTACACATTTTAAGCCAGTTTCAGTTGAAATTTGATAAATATTAAGCCCATTTTTACGCAAACTGACAATATTTGCCCTGTCATCAATACTAATATTAGCTTGCATCTTGAATAAAGACAATCAAACAATATGCTAATCGTAATAATAACACAAACGCTCGTGATAAAGTTCACCAACTAACAACGTCATAACTAACTACTTTGTTCAATCCAGAAGTTTATTTTGTTTCACATTCACCCTCATCTTTTTTGTTAATAATAAGTTCCAACTAATATTTAGAAAAACATATCTCATCGGGTCTAACGTATCATTTATAATTAAAACACAAAAAGTGTAACTGTGTCACTTGGATTCGAACGCAGGCTACACCTTGTGAGACATTTTATCTATAGCGTTAACCGCTAAGCCAGATAGACACATAATTGTTAGTTTGAAATTAAATATCACTAACTTAATACTCCGTCGCGACATGACAGGCTTGTCACTAAGGCAAATATCGTTATATCGCACTCTTTCTGACTAGATAATTATGAAAGAGTGCGATATACGAGATCGTGTATGTGTGCAAAATGTTTGTTATGGAAAAAGGTCGTAAGTGCGACTTGTTTTGATGCGATCGTTTTGTGAAACTGCTATTGCACTTATGGTCTCTACTGTACAACCAGAATGAGGAGTTATGTCCTAACGTAGATCATGACCTACCTGTGAGCTTGTTTTCATTAAAAAAAAAAAAAAAAAATGTTCATCCTGAAAAGGGAACAAACAGAGGTAATAAAGTTTTGTGCGGCGGCTTAACCCGCGTGTATACTAGGGAACGTACTACTGGGGAAGAAAGTATTTAATAGGATGCTTTCGTCCTAATCATGTCATGTCCATGATGTATATCGGGTGTCCAATATCATTTAAATCCGTTAAGTTGTTAAGGCGGACAGACAGACTGATAGGCAGACTTACATTTGCATTTTCAATTTGAATAAGGATTTCGGAAAGTCTGACAAACTGTGTTACCATGGGGTATCGTATTATGTAGTACTTCCTGGGCCATGGAGGTCAATTAGGCAGTCGCTCCATGTAAAATACTGGTATTCAGCTGCATCCGGTTAGACTGGAAACCGACCACTACGTAGTAAGTGACGTTACTTCAGATTAAAGGCACACAGCATTTATTTTAATTATTGTTTTCTGTTTCTGATCATGAAGCCAGTATGTCACGAGCACATTCTAGAGGTCTGAGTTCTTCTGGAGTTAGAGTAGTAAAGCTAAACCAACCACGATCTAAACTCAGACTACTACTAAACTCAGTAAACTTTAAACTATTTCACGTCTCCTTAAACTGTTCCTGGTAAGAGAATCCTAACTTAGTGAACTATAGAATACGGTGTAGACGTCGTGCTACTTACTCGTATATCGTGTTTACCTACTGTATTTATTCAGATAATACACAGTAGGAGGTCCTGGGTTCGATTCCCAGGTGAGGCCAAGTGTTATTGGGGTTTCCCGGAATTTCGCAGTAGTAGACTTAGAGTCTGGATTTGTGTGCGGTTGAGGGCAATAGGCTCTCCCCCTCATAGATGGGACTTAAAATAACTTGCGAAATATGGGTTTACTATTAGGTACACCTCTGCCTAACCGTTCCGGGATTACAGGCGTGATGTTATGTTATATACTAATATCCAGTAAGAAGTCTGTTATCGCTTGAAAACATATGAATGGTTTGACTTTATTTAATGATAGATTTTGAATTATTTTTGTTGCCGTCTTTATAAACAAAGGTGGTTAAATAAAAAAAAAAACATAACTATAACACAATTATACCAGGGTTTTATTAAGATTTATAAAAAGAGAGCTCTAACCACAGATATAGAAAGGCTCTAACAGTGTCATAATTTACTACAGTTGGAGACATAAACTAACTTTGATTTCCCAAAAATCTTCAAGCCATGTCGGAAACACGAACATTATCATGTTATGAACTAGAAACAGTTTATGCAGCTGTTATTTCAATAGTTCTCTTTTCGTACGGCCAGCATGGCGCGTCTGCTATCACACAATGGTCATAGTTGTTAGTATTCTCGACCGTTACTTTATAACTTTTAGTATCAATAACAGTCATCTGTTTGGGTACCGCCGCGCTGTCATCTGTGACGAAGATGGTTTCTGCACTTGCAGGTTGACAATCCAACAGGTAAAGGTCCCACTTTTCACCCATAATTGTATAAGCAGGAATAGTTCCTTGTGGTATGTTCCTGAATACTTCTGTTGGTTTTATTTCACTAATTCTTTTTTCTTTCTCCACACATTCATCAGCTAAACACCCGTCTCTGACACGGACATTTCGAATCGTAATGTTATAACGATTTATATTGTTATAAAACGTTTGTCTATGTAGTCGTCGTACTTGGTCTGGCTGTGTTGGTAACACAGCACTGGTACTATCCGACACAAAGAGGTTCTCGGTTACTGGTGTGGTTGTAACTTCAGGGTCGGTATTTCTAAGACTAATTGTTTTAGTTTTCTCGTCTCCGGGTTTCATAGCACTTAAATAACACTCCATAATAAAAATGTTCCCGTTTCTCTTGATATCACTCTCAGTTTTAGTGGTACCTATGGCTCCCACGGTGGCGACGAATATCAGGCTCAGCGCAGTGGTTGCTTGCATTATGATAAGGTAGTAGATAGAACAATAACTGAATTATTAACTGTCGCAGTCAGTGAGCGCAGTCGTAATGACGCGAAGCTTCTATTGACGCATAATGATTACCCCATTTATATAGGTACTTACGTAGGTTATCTTAGAACAGCTGAAATAAGTTACGCGTTTCGATAAGCACAAATAGTGTTATACCGACCTCATTAAATCGAATGACTATTAAAAATGGGAAGTATTCCGTAGTTGGGTATGATTCTATATTTTATCTCTTACATTTTTAGTTGCAAAATACCATGTTAATTTAAGTTAGTAGACACAATATTGAGAGATGTACCAAGCCATTTTACAAATTTTCGGTTTTTTCCTTTCCTTGTGTTACAAGACCTTGCCAAATTCTATGATTCTAGGTCATGCGGAAGTACTCCATAGCTCTTTTATGGGGTATCCAAATATTGCGTAAAAACCCTTATATTTTTGTTTCGTTAACTTAAAAGGTTGATTAAAGATAAAGATAAAGATAAAGATAAAGATATATTTTTTGCATAACTGTGTACATTAAGTTCTTATTAGTAAACATTACATTTTTAGTTTCAACAGTTTACCCAAGTCGGATATGCAATGGTATTTTAAGGATTTAGGTGCATACAAATATTATTAGATATTTCCAGTATATACTTAAAAAATCATATTACGCCACGCGTTTCTGCGAAAAAGTATCTTGATTCACAGACAGACCGACAGAAAGACGGACAGTGAAGTGATCAAAGGTCCCGTTTTTTTCCTTTTGAGGTACGGAACCTTAAAAACCCAAACCCAGTTTTTATTTTATCCTATTTATTAGGGAAAAAAATGTTTTATCGCGTGTTCAAGTTGTTGATATTAAAAAACCCTGTTATCGGACAGGGTTTTTCATCAACAACCGTGAGGGTATTATTAAGTATCGAGGTTTGATTACATTTAATGCTATTCTGACGGGATAACAAGTAAAAAAAAAACCCGATAAAATTTAAATAACATGTACTAAAATTATAAAACTTATAGGGAATAGGGCGGCGACACTCCGGTTGCTTCTCGGGTAGTGACGTCATAAACAAACAATTGTCGATCGAACATACTAATGCCCAAGATGGTGTTGTCATGTTTTAAATGTTTGTTAAATTTTTGAGAAATGGTGGTAATTTTTGTACAAAAATCATGCATTCTAAAATTCATTAATATGTTTTATGAATATAAAACGAAAGATGATGAAAAATGAATAAAAAAACTAAAAATAAAATACGAATGATGATAATGATGATGATGGTGATGATGATTTATTTGTAAATGGCGCTGATATATATATACAGACATGCCCCTTTCCTATATTGTATACAACTTGTTCGTAGCGTTTAATCCTTACTAGCTACTCTATCGGTTTGTGAAATTAATACATGGTCCTGTTTTGTTGTATAAACAGGTTAGATTCCACGCTACGACATAGCCGTTTCAAATTCAATTTCAATGAATACTGCTGTTTTATTCTCCTCCAAAATCAAGGTCATGGTGTACCACTTCGAGCTACTACCAATATTTATTGTATAATTATGTCCTAACGAAAAGGGCTCAAGAAGGTATGTACTGCCAACAGGAATGCCAAAGTAGTACCTTCCTCTTAATCTACGAAAACCGCTCTTACTGCTACGAAGTAAAGGCGATTTAAAATGGATACCATGAAGATGCAGTTGACTATAACATCAGCCACGATATTAAATCCTGGATATTGATCAATCGATTTTGTAACCAGTCACTAAGGGATCAGAGACCTAAACAAATTATATGACATTGAAGAGTTGGTGTCATCAATGTGATGAATGACGTACCTTCGTCATCCATCACTGTCACATGGGTGGATTAATAAAAAGCAAATTGGTTTTTATTATCCTTTTAACGATTAGACTGAACATTTAAAAGGTTTAAGTAAAAAAGAAACGAAAGTTATTCTGGTGACCACTATATACTATGTTGCCGCTAAATTTGCCATTAATAATATGAGCCATTATAAGATTAATGACCACTTCGTTGGTTTTATGGTCGCAAGTGCTTGCTTAGCATGAGGTCCTGGGTTCGATAATCACGTCGAGTAAAGTGTTGTTGGGTTTTTCCATCATAGTTTGCTCAATAGCAGCCCAAAAGAAATGATGAGAAAAGAAACTGTTTGAGGCGAAAAGAATATGTAAGGATCAGCAGATGGCGTCCTTTAGTTTCTGCCTACCCGCATGGGTGAAAGGCGTGAGTTTATGTTACATACATAAACTTAACGCATAACTTAACTTAAAACGTTACCACTGACGAGCGGTCTGTCGTACCAGGCAGCAGATATTGTTGTTCGTTATGTAAGCTATGTTTGGAATTGAGAGAGGCATCGGACGCACGAAACTGGCTAGAAATTAGAATTCTTTCATCTTGCCAATCAGGTGCCACCCGTCAGTTACGCGAACTGGCCGGCTTCAATTAAACACCTCCTGCATTCATGTTGCAGTTTTGCTCTATCCACGTTGTATTGTTGAATATTTAGGTATTCTTTTAAGTGTTGCTGAGTGTCATCTACTAAAATGAGCATAAAAGAAAATAAGTAGAAGTAGGCCTCTAACTGCTTTGTGTTTGTTACTTAATTTAAAAAAAGCGTTTCTGGGGATGTACAGTAGATGCTCAAAAGTGCAGTACCATGCTAAAGATTACATTGCTATGAACTGTGCGAGCGCGATACAGCTGTGTGTGTGCGTGTGCGTGTATGAGTGATGTCTCAACATTCCACACATAACACACACTAATGAACTGTCGTCACACTACGCGAAATAGCATTATATTTCTGTTGCATTTAGAATACACATCATAGTGATGACCTGTTCTTACCATTGCATTGTTAAAATTCGCGTAGTATTAACATGGGTTGGTAGCTGTTTGGGCTGAGCATGGGTTCACGATCAATGAAGTCCAAGTTCGAATCCATGTTATTACAATGTGTGGCTGTTTTTTGTTTCTTTGAAACCTTAATTATATTTGTATTTTAAGCAGAAAGTCGTTAGGTATTTATGTTTATTTATAATATAGTCATGCTTATTATTTATTTTTTATAAGAAGTTAAATATTAGATAGTTATTGTATTATTATTTAACCTCATTAGTTGATTTTTATTTCATGTTTTCGGTGTTGGAAGGTGGAAATAAAAAAATCATGCTGAATGATAACAAAAATGTTTATTCGTTTTATTTATTTATAAAATTAACAAACTTTTATGAGAATGTGACGTCACATTCCTATCTAGGCAAAAAAAAGTTCTCTTATCACCGTTCATAAGATTTTTTGTTGTATACCCACTTAGTCAATTCAATTCATAATAAGAATAACATAACACGGAAAGGATATTCTAATAACACAAACATTATTGTTGACACCCGCTTATTATAGGTATCAGTATTCAGCAGAGTTAATTGAATACTAGTATATGAGTTAGACTTTATGAACGTGTTTTTTTTAATGTAACGTCACATTGAATGTATTGAGGTTATAGCTTAAGTGTTCATTTTCTTGGCGAAAAGAATATTGAAACTAAACCCCAATTTAAGATCATTAAATTTAAAATTTTTTTCTTAATTTTTTTATTTTTATTTACGGTTATGTTAATATTACTAAATATTTAGTTACCCGGTCTACTTATTAAATTAAGTATTATTATTTTTTCGCCATAAATTAAGTCTTCCTTTTGGCAAGACTTGAAAGTCTTCTCGTCAGAAAATACAGTCACCTCCCAGTTAAAATGTAAATAATCTCGAGCAAAACGTAGTCTTTCCTCCCTGTGTTTTTGTGTCAAAAATGGTTTTTAGCTGGCTTCCGATGATGTAAACCTTCAGCATGGACTGCATGGCAAACAGTCTGTAATGTAGTATCCAATTGTTCTGCAAACATTATAGTTGGAATGAAACCATTTGTTTCATATTCTTCCACCATAAAACGTCGCTGAGTCGGGTTAATAAGCGGCGGCCTTTCACTTCTTAGACGACTCTTCAGACTACCTTCTTCCTCAAACCTCTTTACCCAACGGCTAACAGAATTTCTAAAAAAAAACAAAATATGATTACACACTTGCAACTAGCAATTTATTTAATAATAAGAAAATCACACACCACAACTATCATCATAATAATTATAATTTTTAAAAATAACTTACACATTTTAAGCCGGTTTCAGTTGAAATTTGAGAAATATTAAGTCCATTTTTACGCAAAGTGACAATATTTGCCCTGTCATCAATACTAATATTAGCTTGCATTTTGAGTAAAGACAATCAAACAATACGCTAATCGTAATAATAACACAAACGCTCGTAACAAAGTTCACCAACTAACAACGTCATAACTAACTACTTTGTTCAATCCAGAAGTTTATTTGGTTTCACATTCACCCTCATCTTTTTTGTTAATAATAAGTTCCAACTAATATTTAGAAAAACATATCTCATCGGGTCTAACGTATCATTTATAATTAAAACACAAAAAGTGTAATGTCACTTGGGTTCGAACGCGGACTACACAGTGCGAGACATTTTATCTATAGCGTTAACCGCTAAGCCAGATAGACACATAATTGTTAGTTTGAAATTAAATATCACTAACTTAATACTCCGTCGCGACATGACAGGCTTGTCACTAAGGCAAATGATCATTATATCGCACTCTTTCTGACTAGATAATTATGAAAGAGTGCGATATACGAGATCGTGTATGTGTGCAAAATGTTTGTTATGGAAAAAGGTCGTAAGTGCGACTTGTTTTGATGCGATCGTTTTGTGAAACTGCTACTGCACTTATGGTCTCTACTGTACCTGAGTATGATTTTCTTCAGATTTATACGGGTTAAGTTTGAAAATCATGGATATACGAGTAGGTACAAGTACTATTATGTGTTCTGTGATACAGGGTGGGGGGCATCGACGCACAAACGGTTACCACGTGTTCAGTACATCATACCGAACGCCGGCCCCATATAATCCTTACTTCCTTACTATCCTTACTTATACTTTACTTATTTGTGCCCGTAATATTATAAATGCGAAAGTAAATTTGTTTGTTTATGAAGACAAGTATGCAAATTAGAGTCGGGAATCCCGTTGTCTGTTTGACTTTTTGAAATCTGACTGTAATCCTAATTAATGTTATAAATGCGAAGTAAGTTTGTTTATTTTTTGTATGTCAGGTGTACAGAAACGGACATAGGGTACCTTTCATCCTGAAAAAAAGTACTGTTCCCGAGGAAAACAACAATAACGTTCGGCGTAACGGCGCCACGTGTATTTCGAATCATGATTGAATTATGGCATTAAGTCCGCCTTTGTACAGTTTTTTTACTTGTGCATAAAGTTTTAATAAAGAAATAAAAATTATACTATTACAAGCAGAGTACTTCCCAAATTGATTTTCAAATTCTAAATTAACGCGAGCAAAGTCGCGGGCAAAAGCTAGTAATTGATAATTTTTAATAATTTTAAATCGCTACCCTTAAAATTATCTCCTGTTCCAGAGATTTTGACCGAATGGGTATTGCACTATTTTAGAAGAAAACACCACAGCACACACAGATTTAAACAGCTGATTTAAAAAAATACCGATGAAAAACCAAAAAACTTACTATGTTCGGAGTGGTAATCGTTTGTACGTCAATTTGCCTAAACCCTGTATTTTGATCAATGTTGAAGCATGCATCCTGTAGGTACACTAATTGTTCATTTACTTTTTTTTTCCACGAATTATGCTTGCGTTTGGCCGCAACTCGCCTGATGCAAGTATAAGCTGGGTTCACTCGTATTCTATGGAAACTGAACTAAGCCAGGCTAAAGGTTTAAGGTCAGAGTGGTACCACCTATGTGCTTTGATATGAAAAGATAACATGTTAATTCAGCAAAAAATATTAACTAACAAAGAACTTGTTTCACATATTTTCATTTGTTATCTACCTCGGAATTCAATCAAAAAGTTATGTTCGCAACGGAAAAGGTATAAATATTTTGTGTTACCCAAAACTTTTATAATTGCATGCTCGAGAGAGTAACCTTTGTTTGAGCAGGTATGTCATTTTACGAGTCACATAGGCAGTCGCTCCATGTGAACTATTGGTATTCAGCAGCATCCGGTTAGACTGGAAGCCGACCCTACCATAGTTGAGAAAAGTCTGGGCAGATGATAATTAAATTAATTACACTAAATCAAATGTCTACCTACTTTTCAACCGGCTTATAATAATAGTAATAAGTAACAGTAAACATGGTAAATATTCCGTTATCAAGTGTCTACCTGAGTTCGAACCCACCACCTACAAATCGTGAGTGAGGGCAACCAGCACTGAGCCACTACTGCACCACTGCTCTTTGAAAGAATCATCAAAGAGTTTTTTCGCGAAGAAGTCCCAGTGAAAAGCTAGACCGTAAGTCTATTAAATAAAATGTCCGGAATATTAACTTCAAAAACATACTCGCGCTATTCACAAGAGCTTCAGAATTCATTTGCGTAAATGAATGAGAAATGTAACCTTCCCTGTTCCATTGAATCATTAAATATATTTATTTCTCTACCTTTTTCATTTCGATGTAATTTACAGCCCAAGAGAGATCTCGAGGAGTGGTAGATTGGAGGCGGCGCAGGTATTAATTAAATGTTAATTGTCTCTGCAATGACCTTTTGCTTCGTTCATTATATTAATATTCAAGAAATGTTTTAAGTTTTTGGTTTTTGTTATAGAGAAGTATGGAAGAAAAAGACTTGCTGCGCCGACCCCAAATGTGCGTATGAGTGTCTCATCGACCCCACATAACTGTATTGTAATAACAATGAAATCCCAGTCAAAGAACGTTATTACAATGGAATCCCGAAAATATATTGCGATTTATTGGATCACAATCTCTGTAGCCAGACCGCTATATTTTATTTTATAATGTTCATAGGTTACAGTAACAAAACAAAGTGATTCGTTATTTAGCTACAATACGTTCTAAGCAAGATATAAATCAGTGGAGGTTATTTTTATAAAGCATGGCACGGAATTGAGGAGACCTGTACGCAGTAGTGAGTAACACAAGGAATAATATGAAGATGATTTATTGTGAGTATGTAGTATGTATGATGAAGGACGTGCGTGTGAGCGTAGACGAGAGGAAAAAGTATGTAAGGACCGTAGCAGGTGGCATTCTGTTGCTTCTACCTATCCCCGTGGGAAAAAGCCGTGAGTTTATATATCTACCAGCTATTGCCCGCAAGCTTCGTCCGCGAGAAATTATTATTAAAAAAAATTTCCACGTTTCAGCAACATTTTTCATTGATGCTCCGCTCCTATTGTTGGGAGCGTAATGTTATATAGGCTATAGCCTTACTCGATAAATGGGTTATACAACATTAAAAGAATTGGTTAATTCGAACTAATCGTTCCTGAGATTAGCGCGTTCAAACTAACAAACTCTTCAGTTTTATAATATTAGTAAAGATCTATGTATACATAATGTGTGTTGTATCGTACATACTTCTCGCATTCAAACTATAACAAAGTCCATAATTATGTAAGAAATTTTTGTAGCTGTTGTATTCTTTCAGCCATAATCTATTATAAATGAATAATAAACTGCGTCTAATTCCCTTTTGGTCCTCAAGTAGATATAATGTATGTCGGGTCACCCCGAGTCCCGACCACTACTGGTCGGCTCATTTTATCTCTGCCGTCGCCACGTCGCCAGCTGACCGCACTTCACACCTTGTAGGGTCAAGATTTATGTCTGAATGACTCTTGGCTTATATGACATATCCAACTGGTTTTACTGGTAGTCAGTAAAAGATTTTTCATTTAATTGCCGCGTTAGATTCGATAGACGCTTCATAGAGAATCTTCATTAATGTGCGTGACCGCGTCACCTTCCTAAACCGATTTGTGGTTTGGGTCTAACACCACTCGCCCTGGACCCTCTGGACCCTCACTTGCATTTAATTACAAGTATCCATGTCACTTATGCTATATGTTAGTATTTCCCTATCCATATAATAATATAATTTATTTGTAATTTAGCCGGACGGATTTCTAAAATTGACGTGTGGGTGAACCGGACCCTGACTTAGGACATAGTATTCTAGTTATCTCGGAACTATAAGTTCCTTTGTGTTGATTTCCGACCACCATGCGAGCGGGCGAAGCCACAGGAAAAAGCTAGTCATCATCATCTGTCAGCCTTTACCGAACAATGTTGCTTTCAGATTACCCAACTGACTGCCACAACTCAGTTGCTGGGTAATACGATACCCCTCGCTAAGAGTGCTTATTAGACTTTCAGCCTTCGGTAACAACTACGGGTGAAAGCTAGTAAATAATATAAAAGTATAAGAACAAGTAATTCTCATTATAATGAAATAGAAGGCAGTTGACTCCGTGGCTCCGTGAGCAGAGAGCCAATGGAACGAAGTGTTACACTCGTGAGACAGCGCCAACGTATGGGAGACAAGGATCGCATTTTAATATGTTGAGAGGTACGATATCTTGGGTTCCGTGCATGTGATAAATGGTATTTATTTCTGTAAATTTGTATTTTAAAACTTATTGGGGTCGGTGTTTCTTTTATGACTACTCTGAGAAGTCTCTTTCTAAATCCAGACATAATCTTAGTAGACATACTGTGTACATATTATGAGAATTGTGGCCCATGCAGATTTGAGTGAGCTACATTTCGCCAGTTATGTTTAACTCCTATGAAATTTGGGGTGAGCCTTTTGCCATCAATAGGACACAAATCGAAACTCAGCGCTGCTATCCAGAAACCCAGTACCAGTTTACTCGACCTGAGAACCGAACCCAGGACCTCAGGTACTGCTGCTGCTGGTAGGGCTAGAGTCCAATGAAGCAGTTGCTTTGAAAATAGCACACTATATTTAGATTTTTTCTGTACGACACTAAACTAAGGAATTAATTTTATTTATTTGACGGCACGGTTGGCGCAGTGGCTGAGCGATTGGCTGCTGCGCTGCGTGTCGCGGGTTCGATCCCCGTACGGAACAAATATTTGTATGATCTACAGGTAGTTGTTCCGGGTCTGGCTGTTTGTGTATGTAAGTTAAAATGTTTGTAAACGCACCCACGATACAGGAGAAATCCTAGTGTGGGGCAACGTTTTATTAAAAAAAAAAAAAAAAAATTAATTAGATGGTGACCAAGGCCGTGACATCGGCCTCCTGGGTATATAACAGCAAATCGATCACGAATCTATCTACCGTTTCAAGCGTTTTGCTGGTTGGTGGTTCCGTACAACACTCTAGGGAACCATTCAGTTTTCTAGACGAATTCAATTCTTAAACTAAATATTGATTTGACAGCTGTTGGGAGCTTCGTGCCTGACTTTCTGACGAAATTAATTTGAACAATTCAGCCATTTCAATTGAAACTCTCTGGTGTAAAAACTCAATGGTCCTTTTCATTTTCAATTCTTTGATGATATATATGATTGTATCCTTAGCAGACATATTATTATTTTCCAAAGTCTATTATGTGCTCATAGATTCATAGAATAGGAAAATGGGTGCTTTAAAATAAAACAAAATCAATCATATTTCTTTCCCTGCACAGTGCACACGTCTATCTGTTGGTACCGTACAGTACAATAAAGTTATTATTAGGTATATCCTTTCAAATGATACCGACCACAACTTGACACAGCTCTGGGGACAAATCTCCCATTCCCTTTCAAGCGTGTGTACTGACCCCAATTGTAGTTACGATCATTGTCAACGTAGGTACCTACACATTTAGAAGGTTTACAAGTACACTAGTAGATACCTAATACTCAACCAAGTGGTACATTGCTACTAAGTCATATCTTCCATATTTCATTTGATAAATATTCAATTGATATCACACACGTATCAAAGGACCTCACAAAGCTGTTTCCCCGTCACTTAGTACGACACCGGCTACTTTTTCATCCGACCAATTTCCCTGAGGATTCCTATTATATTTACAGATAGACTTGGGACCCGCCTGCTTCGCGCGCTCTTTATGACTTAACAAAACATCGATTTAACAAAATTCAATGATGTTAGTTCAATATTCATTCATTTAGATATAGGTACCTACACGTAAACATTCCGCAATGAATTCTCGAAATAATGGTGAAAACTGCAACAAAATCCGTTGTTTAGCTTGAAGAACAATTTATATTTCTAATTAAAATAGCTATAATGGATATTAATAAAATAATGGATATAAATAGATATTATACGTCCGCGGCCCCACAGTTGAATAATTTCATCGAAGTTCCTTATATTCGTTCGGCAATCTGCGACTTGTTAAAATATAATTTGACACTTTTTCTGCCATATCTTTATTTATTGCTCTTAGTTCCCCGCCCTTTGGGTGTTGAGTTGGGTTCCAAGGTCGGGAGAAGTGTTTGAATTATAGTATCAGCATTCAGCACGAGATTTGCTTCGCTAGGGTAAAACATGTTCACACATTAACGATAAGTCTATCGATCGCGTTTGCTCACAATAGGTGGTGGCAGGTGGGTAACTCCACCAATCCCCACCGGTCAAAGGCCTCTCCCAGCTCTTACGATTCAGGTCAAAACTGGACCACTGTCATTTGTTTGGTTTTGTTCGTTACGCAATCTTCTATGGGATCTGGACGCCTTCTGGCTGTTGTACGGTTCTGCATATGGTAGGCACGGCACAAAGTAAAAAATCTTTCATGAAAACTTGGGATCGCTGTCGTTTTAGTATTGTTTATTGTTTTACAATGTTGACCTATTTAACCCAAAAGGTTGACTTGCAGAGAAAACATAGTGGCATTAAGTCTGATCCAACGTTACATGAAGTATCAATAAATAAATTGTTTTACTGTCTTTAACTTAGCGGCGAGTTATCGAAAGAAATAACATGTCTACGTCTGGCAGATGGACTGGCATCTAGTTTATGGATAACCGCTGCCAGGCAGGCGGTCACCCTTTGAAGTAACATAAGTTTACACATGAAAAATACACAATCCTTTATAAGCTTTCATTTTAAATGAGTACACACTGGTCGAGCTGAATGATGTTAATGAGTTTCTGTATAAACGCGGAGTGCAAACATATTAGCGATTCCACGTCGGCTCCCATTGACAGGTACATATTTGTGTAGGCCGCGCGTGTAGCCCGTTCTGAACTAATAACGTGATTACTGAAGAAAACACCAAATTAGGACGCTGTACAAGAGATAGGTATTATAAAGCGCTAGAGCTACACGCTCTTGCAACTCGCGTTAGCAACACGCGCGTGTGCGATTGCGGAGATAACAAAAATAAAGAAATTGATTAAAGCATGCCGCGACTCGCCGCGACGCGACTTACGTCGTTCCTACTCACGTGAATGAGACTTAGTCACAAGTCGAATCGCCTGAAGCTGTGCAGGCGTTTGTCGGTAGCGGGTAGACGATACCTACAGTTCAGGTATTACACAATTACTACTGCTTAAGAGGGGTACCACTCGAAATTAAAATTGTGTTACAAGTTGTAAAAAACGTAAGAAAATTAACCTTAATAACAATCGGTTTTACTGTATCTTGTGTGGTATTGTTAGGTTCTGTTAGTATCTGAAAATAGCTATAGCTATAGCAGCTATAGCAGAACAAAATAAATTATAAACAGAACAAAATAAATTATAACAGAACAAATTATAATGTTACAAAATAGTTAGAAATAAGAAAGTTGTACAGCAAGGTTCAGCAAAATCAGTTATAGATCCAGCCCTTTTCACCAGACACAGCAAAAGACCCAATTACTTCGGGCAGCTGTCACAACGTTTTCCATTCACTCATCGGTTTGACCGATCAGTGAAAACCTTTCATTACTGTAATGGAACACTTTCACAATCCACAATTGAATTTCTTTCCCTCTGTGCTAAACGTACTAAAATAATATTTTTGGCACGTTTTGTGTTCGCGACCCTTTGATACCCTATATACGTCGTCACTTGAACCTGTGTTCATTTCATAAAAATATCATTTGAACGGTTCACAAAGAATTTGAGAAATGTGTTTATTAGATGGTGAAAAGGAAATTGGGAGATATCTGAGAATATTTTTGCAACACCAAATATTTGAGCCTTTAAAGACAATGTGCGTGGATGTTTGATTTTCTTCCGGAAACTGACGACTTTATTTCTGTAAATGTGAACGAGGAAAAACAAAACCTGAAAAACGTTTTTATTTTTCTTAATAACAGTGAATCCAAGGCAAGGAAAAGTACCTGACCAGAGGTCCTGGGTTCGATTCCCCGGTCGGCAAATTGTTATTTCATTTTTCCATTAAGAATTTGGCAGTAGGAGCCACGGAGTCTGGATATTGTGCCCGGTGGATGGCAATAGGCTCGCCCCCTATTACATGGGACTTAAACATAACTGGCGAAATTTGGGTGTACTATTAGGTACATCTCTGCCCAACTCTTCGTTATGTTATAACATAGAGCGAGCCTATTGCCTTCAACCGGGAACAAATCTAAATAAAAATAAACACGGTGACACTTTGCCCGACCTAGAAATCGAACCTATACAACATTATTTTTAGTATATGCGAAACCTAAATACAGTTTGTTCAGAATAAGTGACTGAATCGATTCCAATAATTTTTAAACCATGTTATATTTTGTCCCAAAAATATTTAAAAAAAGTTACAAGTTGGACACTGAGCGACATTAAGTACCTATCGTAATAATTTAGGAACCTACTGCCAAATTATTATTATCAATGAACTCTAGACGACGCTGGAGGTGCGCGTGCGGGCGCGCTTATAACTTATACACTTATATACTTATAAGAACAAGCTTATAACTTTGTGATTTTTCATGATACAGTTTTGAAATGTTGTACATAGATTCTTTAATATTTTGCCGTGAGCAAGGTGCGATGGTCTAATTGGTTAAGACATCCGGTGTACTGAATCGGAAGGTCGCAGGTTCAAACCCTGCTCGCACTAGAATTTTTCTTTCCATGTCAAAAACAGCAATAGTTCCCTACGTTGGGTTTGCGTATAAAAAAATATTAAAAATTGTTTGGTTTGGCGACTTCTATACAACATTGATTTGGCTGCAATGCCAACGTGTTAGTTTAAGTTAGTTCGATACTTTCTTAAATAGATGGCGCTAACGTCACCGTAAGACGTTATTAATGGAACGAAAATTTCGAGAGCTGTGAGCAGGGTGCGATAGTCTAATTGGTTAAGACATCCGGTGTACTGAATCGGAAGGTCGCTGGTTCAAACCCTGCTCGCACTAGAATTTTTCTTTCCATGTCAAAAACAGCAATAGATTCTTTACATAAAAATACTAGACACGGTGTCTACCGAGTTTCAGCTTTCGCAAATACTAAAACTAATGTTGTATAAAACTTAATGCTCAGAAGTTGCGCTTTACAACCATAGAGTTGATTATAGAAATGGACAGGAGTGCAATAGTGGTGCTGTTCCAAAACGATGGCACACGATGGCACACCATGATATCGTGTATATATATACCTACAGGAGTTGTTGGACGGTATTGATAGCACCGAGCCCGTAGCCAAGTTCTCAGAGATAAAAGTAAAAATAGCTCAATTTAATGGTAGCAATCCCGTTTTTTAAGAGAAAGTTCGATTGTATTGAATTTGGCCGCTTCGGCGGTTTTACTTATTTCTTTTAGTCCAATGTCATTATTGTAGCAAACTCGTTTATATGTTGTAATGTTGGCGACACATGTGCGCGGCTTACATTACAGTTACACGCCTGTCGGGCCCATCACTGATAGAACCCTAGCTATAGAATACAATTGAAATTATATTGCACTTCGAAATTGATGATAAATTGAATTGAAAATGTATGAGCGTGATAGTTTAGTTAAAATAAAATCACACTAGTGAGTCCATCTTCATATTTATCTTCTTAAACTAGCTGTCATAGGGTGTCCCTTACAAAGGTTAGTTAAACAAGAACAACTGACCTTTTGGTTTTCCAGAATGATATACTAATCATATTGTGTTAAAAAAAGGAAAGTTAGAACACAATATAATATATAATCAGGTGTTTCCTTTATTTAGAGCTAGCTTTTATCCGCGGCGTGGAGGTCGAAAATTATTCCACGGGAACATACTATTGGGATAAAAAAATCCTTGTCCTAACCTAGGTCATGGTCTACCTGTAAACCATATTTTATGGAAATTAGTACAAACTCACTACAAAGTGGCATTGTTTTTCTTTGGCCTATACTGTCCCACTGCTGGGCTAAGGCCTTCCAGTGCCTTTCACTCTTCTCTCATGGTTTCCTCCGGCCAAGCTCCCACAAACGCCGCCAAGCTGTCACTGCAATGTGGTACTAATATTTTTAAAGGTGGCGCTAGTACTTTGCCAGATATCTTACACACTAAATATTTCTAATTTATTTAAACAGTAGTTTTCTACAAAGAAGTGTCTATTTACTATCTATTCCCGTGGGACGCATAAAAAAGGTTTACTTATGCGAACCTACTCGCACGTAATCTTATAAGTGAACACCTTTCATTTGCCGGAGAGCTGGCAAGGTCAGGAGGACTTGTTTAGCCATTCGCTAATTAAACATACGACGGCAGAAAAGTGATACTAGTTTAGTGTTTGAAATATATACTTACACTAGCTGTTGCCCGCGACCTTCGTTCGCGTGAAATTATCATAAAAAATATTACTTCCCTTTTTGAATTATATACAGACTACAAATAGAACTAAACTAATGATAAAAATAAGACTAAAAGTAAGAAAATATAAAAATCTAAACAACGACGACAAAAGGACACTTAGGCGTCAAAGTACTCCTCCGCATCGCTGTCATCTGGAAACGTGCCCAGAAGACTGGCAGCATTGCCACGCTGAATGGCAATGCTAATTGAATTTTTGAATCGAATTTTGTTACCAATTTCAAGGTTTTTAATATTTTTACACGGTACCCTTATTATTTTTCTAAAATAAAAGTAGACTATATTAGACCTTATAACAGTGTCAGCTATCTGCCAGTAAAAGTCTCGTCAAAATCGGTCCAGCTGTTGCGGAGATAAGCCGGAATAAACAGACACACAGACAAAACTGAAAAAAATGTGTTTTTGTTATAGGTGCCGTATATATATTTTCATTTTATGCATTCAGTAAAAAGCTGTTATTTTGATATTACAAACAGACACTTTAATTTTATTTATTAGTATAGATTACAATACAGTACACACGCTGGTGGGTGTCACGAATCAGTTATTTTTAAGTCCTATGTTATGGGGGCGACTCCTTACTTGTACCCGGTTGATGGTAATCCATCAACCGGGTACAAGTCCACAGTCCGGGCTAAAAACGGAATAAAAACACACATGACTACTAACCAGTGTTTTACATGTTTGCAAATAAATAAATAAAAACTTGACTGACCTGGGCATAGAACCCAGGACCTCATGCATGATAGTCATAAAGTAACAATTCCTACACACAGCTGTTGCTTTGTTACCGGTTTACTTCTTGAAATAGGCGTCTTAAACACCCTGATGTCAGCTTTGGCTTATCCTTGTAAATTAATTTGACTAAATGTGCTATTGTTAGCTTTTGTCACCCCTCGGGTGTACAGAAGCCTTTCA
Organism: Noctua janthe; assembly: GCA_910589295.1. Lineage (NCBI taxonomy): Eukaryota > Metazoa > Arthropoda > Insecta > Lepidoptera > Noctuidae > Noctua > Noctua janthe. The sequence goes on from OU342567.1 coordinate 605,636, forward strand.
TTGCAATTAATGAAATTTAAGCGACGAATTCCTGTTTCTTTCCCCTTCCGCGCGAAATCCTCGGAGAGCTTTTACCCAAATACAAGTCAACTCGTTTAGAAGCCAACGTTTTAGAGCAAAAAGACGGAACATATTCAAAAAAAGAATACCTTTGAGTGAATAAAGAGTTTGGGGTAACACCGACACGTTTTAACCAAAAGAGAATGATTTGGAATGTTCGCCCTTATATTTGAATCAAAGAGAATTGTTGAATAAATAAAGGTTTTTACTTGTACACGTTTATGACATTAGCTACGGCGAGGCAACACACAGAACCGGGTAGTGCACACTACTACGAATATCCAACATTATTTGTAGTATATGCGAAACCTGAATATAGTTTGTTCAGAATAAGTAACTGAATCGATTCCAATAATTTTTAAACCATGTTATATTTTGTCCCAAAAATATTTTAAAAAAGTTACAAGTTGGACACCGAGCGACACTAAGTACCTATCGCAATCATTTGGGTACCTACTGCCAAATTATTATTATCAATGAGCTCAAGGCGACGCTGGAGGCGCGCGCGCGGCGGCGCTGCGTGGTGACCACGTTTTTGTGCGGACAACCAGGTAACAAGCTTCTTATGTAATGTATAAAAAACAAAAACTTTGTAATTTTTCATGATACAGTTTTGAAATTTCGTACATAGATTTTTTTACATAAAAATACTAGACACGTGTTTAGATTTCACATATATTAAAATTTTGTTTATGATGTGCACGGAGAGGTTTGCCAGCCGCGACAGCAGATCTGGAGCTGAGCTATGAGGTGCCGCACGTTTATTTGGCATATTCTATTCGCCAGTATTTGTTGAATATTAAAGCCAAACGAAACAATTATATTACACATCTTCGGCTCGTACTGACCGGCAAACACTGTTCCCGTTGGTTCGGGTCGCTACAATTCGAGCAAAGCCCAGCGGATTCGTTTGGGCCCAATCGATGTGGACCTAAACATGTTTGTAATATCCCACCAACATGTTCAATTGGTCATACAAAGCGAAACTATGTACGTGCGTAGCTGTGGGCCGCTATGGAGCGGTGCCTTTATTCTTAACAATACAATATGAATTGATTGTGTTGCCGCTAATTAGCATTAAAACCGATACTGCTCATTACCGAGGTAAACTTGAGTCATCAGTAATTAGCAGATTCTTTAGACATCAAAGACTAGAGTGGGCCTTTTGATTACCGTTTCAATGACAAGCTAAAGGCAATATTTCCATATTCATAAAAGTTATATAGATCTACTGTAAGAAATAAAAATTTGCATTTTGACAGTTTTGTTTATAAATATGTCGGAAAAGTTTTCAGACAATTGAAAAATCGGTTCTTATGGAAAGTTACCTTTCCGGGCCGAGTTTCAAGTTTCAAACTAGTGCGGCTGTTGGTAGACGGAATAGTGTATTCTCAATTTGTTTTGATTAACATAAACTACATATACACGCCTGCAAACCTCAATAGTTTAGACAGAGGTGTATCTACAGTACACCCACATTTCGCCGCAATGTAATACTTTGCCTAACCTGGGAATCAAACCCAGGACCCCATGCTCAGTAGTACGCTTGCGACCTACCGACCTCTAAAATTCGCGCCTTAAAAGCCTGCCTACTGTTTTAGTTAGAAGAAAATTAAAGATATTTCATGTGATACGCTTAGCGGCGCGAATCTGACATTTTTTCGCTTTCAAATAAATCTTCACGAATACTTTCTCTCACTGTTTTATTGAACACGTCTGACGTAAGGGATTTCGCGATAGCGTGTCGGGGAGACAGACAGCCCGTGCGTACAGCGCTACAAATATATTTGTGCAATCGTCGCGGTTTCGATCACTTCAGAATGGTGCTACCGTGAAACTTCACAAAATCCTTTTTAAAAATATAATATATTGCCCTATGAAGTTAAAATATATTTTTAGGTTGCTCAACAAACTCTCAAGTGTTTATATAAAGTTAAACACTAGGCTAATTACTAAATTACTAGGGTTTAATATATAAATTACTAGGCTTCCATAAACTTAGAGATTTTATATCTTGTATTTCTTATGCAAGCAAAAATTAGCATAACATCACACCTGTAATCCGCGGAGGGTTAGGCAGAGGTGTACCTAATAGTACACCCACATTCCGCAAGTTATGTTAAAGTCCCATGTAAAAGGAGGGGTGGGGGGCTATTACTATTATTATTATTAGCAACTACGGCGTAGCTACTACGGCGTAACTCATTTGCCCGCTACGCCGTAGATACCCAGTTGCCACGTGATCATTCCATATCGGAACAGGAAAATTTACAATATTGGTTTTTTCTGCCAAATGGTTATTTATGTACATGGTCGAGTGTGTTTAGGTACATGTAAATATGGGCCGTATTTATGAACTGATCTGACATTCATAGCTCACCCGAGTAGATATTACTCACGTAACTGTACATACTAAACAAGAGGAACACTTCTTACATAGGAATATTTAAAAATACCCTTCGAAAAATACTTACGTGATGTTAAATTCTGTGAATATAAAAAAATGGAAACAAAAATTCAGATGAATAACAAATGAAATCAACACTTATACCATCAATCCTTTTCCTACCTACATATAATGAGGTCGACTTCCAGTATAACAGGATGCAGTTGAGTAACAGTACTTTACATGAAGTGACAGCGTCAGCTGACCTTTATGAGCCCACTGGCTGGGTAGCTCGGCACCCCTTGATAAGACTGGCTGTCCGACTTTCGGGCTCATAAATACAAATTGACTATTTATTAAGTCCTTCGTATAAATTAAGTTGTCAAAATTTTATATGAAACCAATTAGTGCGGATAATACTATGTATATAAGTTTGTAAAATATGTGTTCTGTTAACCGGCCGTTTCATTACATACACGACCGTGCATGAGTGACACCCTGATTACTTGGGGGAGCCACTAAACGGGTTAATGTTCGGCCCTCAGTAATAAAATTTTAGGTACAATAATAAAACGGTGCTTACTGTGTGTCACACCATTACGTCCGGGTTTCTTCACAATGTTTCCTTATCCGCAAGTATAGCTGTAAATTGATATTTTGGCGAACGGCAAAAATAGAAAGTAACGCCATATTTTTTTTCAATACAACACTATACAACACAAACAATATCAAATGTTTACCACCAGTGTCCCTCTATCCTCGTCACTCGAGCGCCAGCTGATCCAGCGACAGTAAGCAGCTTCCAGCTAACTCCGGCTTTAATAAAACGCCAAGTAAAAGAAATCGTATGCTATGTGGTTATCATTAAAACAATAAATTGTTTCATCATCTGCCTAGGAGGTACGATACCCTATGGAGTCGTTGTCGGACTTTCAGGCCACTGACTGACTGTAACAACTGCCAAAAATCTTTAAAAGACAGCCGGGCCCAACGGTTTAACGAGCATGGCTTGGTGGCCAGGAGAACAGCGGGAGCGATACAGGTGCACCTGTATCGCTCCCGCCACTCTCATGGCCGCGTACTGAAGCTCGTCGGGTGTTTAATTTCACTAATCTTAATTGAATAACTGGCGGAGCACTAAATCTCATTAATTGATGTCTGTCGCTAGCACTGCGCGTGGCGCGTGGCGTGTGGCGTGCCCAGCGCAAACAGACCCTTACATTGCTATCGACGTAAGCAGACTTAACGCGATGATGATGATGCAGGTGCAGGTACGCATGTATGTATCTACGAAGTATTACCCGCATATTATTGTTCCTCTACAGGGCAAAGACCATGCTCGTTAAACTGTTTGTCCCGGCTGTCATTTGAAGACTTTTGACAGTTGCCAGAAGCCCGACAGTCTGTCAACCAGTCTTTCCATGGGGTTACGTACCTCCTCAAAGTATTTACTGGAATATCCTGGACTGGAATGAGGAGGTCAGATAGACAGTCACTCTATGTAAAATACTAGTATTGAGCTACATCCGGTTAGACTGGAAGCTGACACTAACATAGTTGGAAAAACGCAGGCAGATGCTGATAAGACTCTCCTCATAAAGAGAAGGCGTGAGCGTTGATCACCACGCACGTCCAAAGCGGACCGGCCGTTTCAAATTAATTAAAAATTATAAGTTCAGGTACCTCCAAGATAATTTCAGTGATGTCCAAGATAGAATTGGATAGGATATGTGAATTCACAGTCTCATTGTTACTTGTCCGGATTTCAACCCACAAACTCGTGAGAGGCGATAAAAATGCGTAAATGTTTATAAAATATTGTCTTTTAGAAAGGTCCAAAATCTACAAAAGCTTTTGATATCGATAAAGTTTGAATAAAGCCCATGAATTTCTTTCAAAACCTTACAGTATTTTATTAAAGTGTCGTATCAATCAAATTACAAGAACAGTTTTGAGCCCGATTCGGCCTCTTTGCATATGAATGGTGGAAAGTAATTCTCACTTATGAAAAATCCAACCCATTTAATATATCTTTTCATCATTATTTATAGACGTAATAAAATTCGTTGATAAGTTCAATATTTTGTTGATATCTCAAAGTAGTTAGATATGGCTGTAGTGTCTACTGCTAGTTTTCACAAGCAAAAATTAATGTCTACTTATTGCACTAAAGTCTAACGTTTTGATGAAAACAGGTATTTTTCTAGTTCTGACTTTAGGACCAATATGTACCAATATTTATTGCAAATAAAATGATTATGATTATGAACAATGTGCTTCCGTCGCTTCATACTTACGAAAGAAGAAGGATACTTTAAACGAATATCGCACTGCTGAGTGCTGAGTGTAGAACCAGTTTTATCACTAAACGTTATTGGACAGAGCAATATGCGGCATTATCTATTGACATAAAACATAAATAATTATCCGATGACGAAACTCAGAGTTATCAAGTTAATCGTTCTTCTCGGAATTCTAGGCTATCCAATTCAGTCAAGTTTTAGAGTACAACTGTCCAACATTATCGATTTACTTTCATTAAATTTTTCATTTCGATTCGTAAACCGTTTCAGTCCAGTTGGCCTACCGCAAACGCCCCGAGTAAACGTAGTGTGAATTGGAATGATTATAAAATTGTAAACTCTGGTTCTCACATTAAATACATTTCATATCTATTCAGAAGAAATGGTGTTACCGTGCCTGTAACGCTAAAATGTAACGAAACTGCTAGGTTTAGCAGAATGCTGAATTCGTTATCAAAATGAAATCGTATTTTCGAATGAGTGAGTCTTAAATCATACTGAATGTCGGACAGATGATTTGAAAACTTTATTGTTTTTTACAATTTTTTTTATTGTACTTTTCCAAAAGCGGTCCAGCCGTTAATTGGATTCTGCGCTGCCTTTGAGTTTCCATCACCTTTTATTTAAAAAGATTAAGGTCTTTGATAAGGGTATCTCTCCTCTCAAGCTAGGACTGGTCCGATTTAATGTTTTTTGTTTGAAAATTGAGACATCAAAATAACAATACCTTTTTGAAGCAAGAAGAAGGTTTTTGTAAAGTTTATGATCAATGCAATCTCATTTTTCTTGACTGCCATAATATAAGCAGAACTTCTAAAATGAAAAAACATGCAATACAATTCTCGACTCAAAGTATTCCAAGCATTTATGTTTTACTTAAAAAAGTGCTCAAACATAATTGTGCTTGATCAGAAGTTCATGACCGAGCACTCGAGGCAAGTGTTCTGCCATGCGCCAACCACTACAAAGGTTCGCTCCGTTTTATTAAAAAGCCCAAAATTGCAGTGAAAATGTTGTGAAGGTATTTATAGTCTGCGGAGGTCTGAACGATTTCAGACTCACCACTACAGTGAAAGGCCAAAACTGGCATGTAGTGTGTTTTGAATGAGATCCACATTGTACGAATGAATAACGCGTCTAAAGAGAAGCTTGACAAAGCCGAGAGTCAAATTGTTCTCTCCGATATTGCGATATTTTCCTACTACACCTTACCGTGGAACTTTAGGGTTATGGTTAAGTAAAAGGTCAAAGATCCAACATTTATGACGTTTGTTTTACGAAACTTACGTTAACTCTACAGGGGTCATGTAACTACACGTGGCACCTGTGCCGTTGTATGCCTTATGGTTAAAAAATGCGTACGTTATAGCGCTCTACGCTACCGTAAACAGTATTTTATCACACGATAATTAAAAGTCCCAGCAATTCATTTGGTAAAAAGAAAAGAAAAAACAAACTACTACACTGAACTACCGTACTTACTCAAAGTATAAATACTAGGTGTAAACGGACCTTACACGGAGCCGTCAATTAAGCATTCTTAGGTGTGAAAAATCACGGTTTACGATAGCGCTCAAAACGTTGTGCTGAAGTATGCATTGAATAGTATAGGAGCCATGGAAGGATTTATAGTAAAGTTATAATATTAAAAACTTGTGAGAAGTTGGAACTTTAACCTCCAATATCTCCGTAACTAGAAGGTTTCCAGGTATGTCCAGAACAAAAAAAAAATCCACAATAACGGGGAGTACATGATTGCTATTCGGCTTCGTGAAGGGTCTTTTATCACCCGTATATATCTTCTATCCAAATCAATAAGCTCCTCCATTGTAAAGTCAAGCATACACGACGGCGAATAATAATAACTTGCATAACGTTATTGCACACTCAGCATATTGCGAGATACTCAGCTGCCGTCTGTAAAGCACCTAGTGTTACGTGCAGCAGACAAGACAGACACCGAAACATATGCAAGAGGATTCTGCATACTTTGTCTGACATAAAGTCTATGTTTTATCACCAGACTTATAAGAGCTCTGCATAGAGAGAACAGCGCTGTAGTTGAGCATTTGTTTTGTTTATTTCACTGTGGTTTTACAAAGTTGAAATATAAAGTCATTTGTTCGAATTTGGCTGAAAATCAACACTTCAAAAAACATAAAGCAGGCCCCCCTTCCCGACTCCCTAGTGTTTAAGCTGGTGAAAAAAGTAGTGGATCTAACTCCACAGCAATACATCTGTCTGTTAAGTTAAAATACCTTCATATTATAAAGTAGAAGTATAAAATCGACGGCCATTTCAAACCATCAATAAAAATCTATAAATCACGGGCCCTTTGTTTGAGAGATGAATCCTAATTCTGAAAATGTTGATACTGATAAATGAGCATTAATAAGAATAATTCTATCATATTCAGGATTCAATATTAGTGCGGCAAATTGTTATTAATTAAATTGAAATGTGAAGCCGAATGACCAACGTTTATGATACTATTGTGGTCGACCATATTTGCGTCAAAGGCTTGCGGTTGTCGACACACAAAATATGGAATTATCGTACTAATGTTATGAACCGTTTACAACATTTACATGATGTAGCGAATGTGTACGTTTTCGCGTTCAAGTTGTCTTATAAATTGTGCATTATGTTTGTGCATCTTTAATTTATGAGCTACGCTATTCTCGGAGCTGTATACATTCCGTTCCTCCGTCTGAGTTTACGGATCTGCGCATATCTTTACATTTTACTTGATTTATATTACGTTACTCTGCACTGCATAGACCGACTATTCCTCCTCATTTTTTTAAATTATTCTATTGTTCAAATTTGTTCGCATAAAAATACGTAAATTCATAGTACTATTATAAAGTTGGTATAATTACACGAAACAGATGGCTGCTTCATTTCCTAACTCGATTAAAACGTTAAATACAGCGTTATAAATCACCCTAAAAATGTCCGATACAAATATTTATGTTTCACGAACAGCGGTAAGAAAAAATGGACAAATCATGGTACGGAAGAGGGACGGTCGTTAAGGTCACGATAAGTTCAACGTTGTTCAGAATACAAATGACTTGTCAATTCGCTTTTTACCAACATTTATGGGTAGAATATTTGCCTAGAAGATAGAGTCGTGATAAATAAATTGTGCTATTACGTTTTGAATTTCATTGTTTGTGCCGTTCTACTGTCCTCTTCTCAATTAATTTGGGATCGGCGCAGCATGTCTAGTGTTTTCCTTCGACGCTTCTCTGTTAGTAGTCATCTGTAACCTCCTGTCTAGGAATATCATCTGCCACACATTCCATCTTTTAATTTTTTGGGTTGCCCCTACTCTTATAGCCATCCACATTCATTAGTTCAGAGCAGAAATTTTGACAACCTGTCTAGTCAGCCAGAGGTATCTGGTTACGAAGTAACATTGTGAAGTCTGCTGTGGAGGTCAGATAGGCAGTCGCTCCATGTAAAATACTGGTATTCAGCCGCATCCGGTTAGACTGGAAGCCGACCCCAACGTTGCAGTGAAAAACTTAGGCATATGATAAACACAGTTTAACTGGTGAAATTCCAATGGAATCAGATAAGAGTGAGAACATCAACAAAATTGTTTCTAACATAAGAAATGAGTATTTGATTATTACGCTTTACCTTGATTTAACTTACGAGAATGTTGACCAGTGTCAACACAATAACATTCAGAACATTCCACGTTTTTTCGTGATTGGTGATTTTACTAAAAGGGTTTGGCGTGGCAAATCAGTTGAATGGAACGAATGGTCCTGTGAATGAACTAACGGATTGAATGGATGTACGACTTTACGTGTGACAAATTCTTTGCACAGTATTACTTACCTAGGTAATATTGCGTAGGGAATTTCAGAGGAATTTAATATTACGACGTTTTAGCTTATTTAAAAGTCGGTCGGTGCTTCTGGCCCGAAGGTGGGAATGTATGTAAAACTAGCTTGTGCCCGCCGCGGCTTCGCCCGCTTAGATTTTGGTAAGTGTACCACGGGATCGTACTACCGGGATAAAACGTGTCCTTTTTGTTAATCCAGGTTATAAACTATCTGTGTGCTAATTTCATTCAAACTCGTTCAGTAGTTTTGCGTGGAAGAGTAACAAAATATCCTCACAAATTTTCTCATTTATGATGACTGACGCCTGGCTTTTGTTGGTTTTATCAGCATCGTACAGAAAACACATTTCTTTGTAATATAAGTCTAATTACAAATAAAATAATAACTGTGCCACCAACAACTTTGCAAGTTATACTCAAAGCACCAAGTTTGAAAACTTTTAAGTTACTCAGTTAATTTTGTTTTCAAACAACTCAATGTAACGCTAAGTTCCTAAACTTATTATACGATTATAGTTACGAGTTATCAAAATGTTTTAACTCAGCTTTTACAAAAATCTGCTTTTATTACTCTGTTATGGGAATACCACACTTATAAACGGGAAACCGGCTTCAGTTGGTTAGTAGAACGAACTGTGTATACAGGGTGTAAACAGAGACTTCACGGAGCCGTCAACCAAGCATTCTGTACATCAAACTAAGTAACTTTACGCAAAAATTATTGCTGGGAACCGTTTTTTTTTTTGGGGTGAAAACGTGTGTGTGGGACGTGGGACGTGGAGGTGTTTAAAGTAAAAAATCTTACATTAAAAACATGTGTTTAAAAAAACGTGAAAAGTTGGAATTTTAACCTCCAATATCTACGTAACTAGAACGTTCCCAAGTATGGTCTAGAAGAAAGAATCGCAAAGACGGTGAGAACAAGTGCCTTTCAGCATCGTTAAGGGTCTATTTACACCCTTTATGTCGATACAATAAAAGCTAAACAGACGTCGCTTGCCTTTTAATTCGGGCAACATGACTCCACAACGCGTCAGACTATTTGCTTTATTGAATTACACGTTAAGCTCTCTTTGATCGGATCAAGTCGATTCCATGTCGAAAGGTGTGAAAGGTCACCCCTTATCCTCTCACTGGTTAGTTAACTTTTCTGCTACATGCCACAAAGTTAGCCGTCATTATGTAGTCGAACTAAGCGCTGATATAGTTTCCTAACTATCTGTGTTTACCATATATAGTATATACACACGTACTACAACTATGTGAAAACTATCCTGTACGAAATGTAGATGCGGCATCTATACAAATATTCTACATTCGAAAATAACTGGAAAATGGGCTCCCCACACAATCCCAGGTACTCGAACCAGCCGTCGAGTCGTAGTGCTAGGACATAGACATTTTTATCCCTGTAATAGATAATTTTCCTCAGGATAATTTTCGACCTCCATTCGTATGAAGCCTGTGGACAAGAGCCTGGGTTTTTAATACATTGTGTGCCGTTTGTTCGGTTCTTCATTCATAGTAAAATAAGCCAGTCAGGATGATTACAGGATTCCGTAGCGTGCGCCCGACTGACATTTAAGTATTAGCAGTCGAAGAACCCATTTAAATGCACCTTTTTACCGGTAAACATAATTATTATGCTGTTTATTCCCTTGATGAGTTATAATACCTTCCTACTGTGTTTGGACACGGAAAAATAAGGAAAATGTCACTCCTGACTTCCCTTTTTATCGCAGAACCATAATTTTCACGAAAGTCAACATTTATTTTGCGAATTTAATTAATTGTCTAGTATTTATATCTGAAAAAAAAAATGCCTTGAAAAATTAAATAGGTCTTGATCTAAAATAGCGTCAAACGATTCTATTCTTGTACTAAATTATAACGAAAGGGAGATCTAAACCAACTGTCAGTTTAAAGCAAAAACCTAAATAAAAATAACGGGTGAGTGGAGCGACATAATTGATAGTCACTCGATTATAAGCCGCCGGGTATATGTACCTAGATAGTTGAGCCAATTTCTAGTGGAATTTTCTAGGGAAGCTTTTAATGAAAATATTATAATTTGCAAAGACATTAATAAATTGTGATAAGGGCAGGATGATAATGATGATGAATATAGTTTGCAATGGCAGTGAGAGAGTAACTATAGACTAGTTAAAAATAATTTTTAATACACTTCCTCGAAAACTAGCTCTTATCGCACTACGATTAGGTTAAACATGCAATGTATTTCACACACGTGGATTTTTTTCATTTATCACAACGTGTGTGGAAATAAAAATTTCCACAGATAACTATACTTATACTAAGTCCAAATTGGTTCAGTTCCTATAGTAGGCGGTGATTGTTTTTTTTTTAATCTCGGCTAAAAGATATGCGTCTTTACGGCGTGTTGTGTTCTAAATTAAAAAATATTTTAATTTTCTATTTTTCATATTAGGTTTAGCGGCAGCATACCTTTGCTTCTTCTTCAACCTGGCGAAAGCAAAGCGCGGAAAAAAACACAAATTAAATCATAGTTTTCTAATACTTCATTACAAAAATACTTTTCGTTATATTCTTTTATTTTTTAGAAACTGTATTGACAACGAAAACATCGTTTGTTTGCCTTATTGATTACAATGAGCTCGCTAACAAAATATGGGTGTACCTACGATAGTTACATTATCTCTGCTTAACCTTTGAACACATCGGCGTTATGTTATTTATTTTACTTTTTAGATTGAAGTGCTATCACAATAATTAGTGATAGGTAACATTGTTTACATTAATATGTCAATACATACTGGCTCTACAGTTTATTCGAGCACTTAACAGAATCATGCAAATATTTCAACAATTCAATGTTTTCACATGATATTCAGCGGCTATCGATATTCGAGTGTAAAATTGAGTGTCGTTTTATTAAACAACAGTTTTAATCAAAAGCTGCCGTTGACATATTTAATGCAACTGTAAAACACAGCTGTTGTTTCAACACTTTACATACATTGATATAAACTACCGACTCGCCCTGATTCGCTCAAATAATTCCAACATTTCCCACACACACAGACAGACAAGAACGGCATATTATAATATAGATGACAATTTAAGCTAAAACATTATAGAATACTAGCTTTTCCCGCGGGTTCTATTGCGCGGTACCGAACTATTCCATGAGAAAGTACAATCGTGATAAAATGTCTCAAATCCCACGTCGTTTCGCAGGTCTGTGTGCAAAGTTCAGTCCATAAAATGCGCGTAAAGAGACCTACAGATAACTCGCATTTAATTTCAAAATACTAGAGTATACCTAAGATTGGACGTAGGGGAAATCTTCGGAACTAGAGATACGATTCCAAAACTCCTTTCACTAATCGGAAGCCACATTATCTCCGAGTGTTATAGGCTATATTTAAAACCTTCCGTGAGATAATTTGCGACCCTAACGCGAGCAACGTTGCGGGCAATATCTAGTGAATTTTTATGTCTATTATTATACACACACGACAACGCCACGTTAACACGTTGTAGGAAAACGTTTGTTACGGTTCTTTGGCAAGCGAACGGTAATAAAGGGAGCTCTCCTAAATCATTGCAACAAATTCCAGGAATTTCCATCATCAAAAGCGAGCGATTCAGTGACGAACATAAATACTTTAGCATTTATATAATACAAATGTAAATAAGTCTTGTTCCCTAACTCCAATATGGCGGTATGAATGTAAAACTTTTAATTAGGCGCCGCAACCACAGTACACATATCATTATTAACATACAATACAACAACTACGAACAAGTGCTAGGAATCGGCTCGTACATATATGCAAAGCGTTTACTTAGATTTTAAGCATGTTTCAGGTAACGGTTGCTCGTGAATAAGTCGGGGCTATCGCATTTAGCCCAGTGGTTATGATTTATATTGTTGCATGGTCCTTTTCGTGAGTGACCTTAATGAAAACGAACGCCGCCATCTTGTATTTTCGATGCTCAGGCAAATTTAATGTTTACAAACAACGCCTTACTGTCAATGCCATTCAAGCGCCAAATGGACCATGCAATACTATATGTATGTGGTGCAACAATACAAAAAGTTTAGTTGACAACTCTAACACCCTAGTATGATTTCACAAAAAGGGCCGAGTGGGTTTACTGCTTATATATTTACACTGTGCCGGAACTAAGCAAAGCGGTGGTAGATGCAGTCGACTTATTAATAACTTAACTCGTTATGCGATGCGCCAACTCACTGGTTCAGCCGGGTGGGTGTGGGGAGTGTGGGTGTTTATACCGGGAGCGTTCGGTTTGTTTGGATTGACTTAGAGTTTATTCCCTAATTAATTAATACTTGTATTTTATCAGCAGGGATATACAGACAGGCAAAACCGTACTAATATGGGTTCGAACCCAAGCAGGCCCATAACACTGTGCAATTTATTTCATCGCCACGGCTCTTAAATGGTGAAGGAAAACATCGGGAGGAAACCGGTATATTGTCCTTCTAGCCTTAAATACCAAGCCATGTTAGTTCTTCCAACCCGCACTGTGCCGTGCGCTGCGTGATGGTGGATATATCTCTATAATGATATCAAAGAGACGTTATTGGTTGACTGCTGATTGTGCTGCCAACAACAAAAATCCAGTACTCCACTATAAAGTCAGTTTTCGTTCTTCTATAAAGCTTGTAGATTTTACCCCAAGTGGCGTTTTGAGAATATGTTCCCAAAAGAATAATCTTACAATAACAGCCCCAATTTAAGAAAAGTTCCCTAATTACAGTAATTAATAAAGTGTGCAGTATTTTTCTTAAGTCTGCGCGGTGACTTCAAAAGGAATGGCAGAACAAAGGCGCGCGCGGGATAATCCTGCGGTATGTAGTGTTCAAAGTGTACTTTACGTTGGTTTTGGAAGCGACTACGTACTTGTCGAGTTTATGCAGAGGATATTACAATATATTACAGGATTAGCCTTTAACACGTCAACGTTTACAGTGCCTAATTAATATCCAATAGGCAACAAAGGATAAATTCAAATTAATTTTTACCGCTTAGATGGGCCTGTGCCGAAGTGCGTTCGAGTGTTCCACTACTTATTGCCAAAAATGGTCAGCATTAATACTGTAATATACATAACATTACGCCGGTAATCCTCGTAGAGTTGGCCAGAGGTGAACCTAACAGTACACCCACATTCCTCCATTATGTTTAAGTACCATGTAATAGGGGGCGAGCCTATTGCCATCAACCGGGCACGAATCAAGACTCCGTGGTTGCTACTATGAAATTCCAGATGGAAAAATCCAATAGCACTTTGCCCGACCCGGGAATGGAAACCAAGAACTCATGCTCAGTAGTTGCGCTTGCGGCCACGCGACCAACAAAGCAGTCAATAATAACAATGAAAATGTAATACTAACAATGGTTCTATAATTTAAATGTATATAGTTCTGTAAGGTGACTACAGACGTACAGGCTATGATAGTCTATAAACGCACTTCTGTAGATGGCATTGATATTGCCGCCTGCTACCGCTTTCATTGAGTTACTGTTCCTTGGCGACAAAACAGTGTACCAAATTGCGTTATATTGTATCTATAAGTCCGTAAAGTAAACCCTGTCATATATTTAAACGATCTCTATTTAAATAGAAGACAGTGACCCACCCTTTGACGCAGCTATGTTACAAGATGGCCAGTTGTCTGGTATGTGCTAGGAATGTCGGGAATATTACAGACGCACAAGCACGCTCTAGTTGTATCCCTTTGCTCAGCAGACAATAGAAATATTACTGGCACGGGTCATTGATGGCCAGTTTACATCACATATTATCTCATAATTTTCTGTTGAAAGAGCTCGTTTGAAGCACTTTCAAACAACTGTGAACTTAGTCATGTTTTCACCGAATCTTTACACTAGCTTTAGCCCGCTGGTTTGCTTGCGTGGAAGTCGAAGATAATATAACACGGGAACGTTGTAGGTACCGGTTAAAAGTCTCCTATGTCCGATATCACTTCATCGTTTACCAGCTGTATGTATGCTAACAATATAATTTAAAAAAAAACATCTTAATTCCAAAAATCAGACTCAATTATTTAATCATTTTTGGGGCAGGTTTGTCTAACAGCTGATAACTTTTAACTGAGCAATATTAAAATTCGATTTTAGTTTAATAGATTTTATAATTATGCTTAACTGTTATACTTTTTTATTCTTCAAGAATAAAAGTAATCTGACTAGATATGGCCAAATCGCTTTCAACCCATATTTTAATTTCGTAAAACGTCCAGCTTTCATGAAAATTATGGTAACACTGCAAGAGAACATTATTTTACGCTACAAGATAAACATTGAGGAGTCGTGTGTTTGTGCCGCACTTGTGGAGGTATCGGCAGGTGTTGCACCGCCGCGCGCCGGCGAGGAAGCGGCTAACTGTCAGCTACTTTCTCCCTCAAGAAACGTACAATAGATATACATTCCGTGTAAGCAAAAGAGATGCATATATTAATAGTTGATCGCTGACTGTTTACACTGCCGGCGAAGACTCGCTCCACCAGTTTGTCGCTGAGCCACAAAAGCTATCAAAGATAATACTCGCTTAGCGATACTTGCTCAACGATGCTCGCTTGGCGGTCAGAACTCACGTCGAAAGACCAACCAGCAGTAATGTCTACCTAGAGTGCGGATGTGAGTGCACATATTACTAGAACTATCATTGTTGTCTAGTTCAGACGACGACGGTGAGGTATTTTATAGGGTGCGAGTGGTGCGAGTACTCGCCCGTCGCACTCGCACATTCGCTTATAGCTCAGCGATAAAGCTATCAGAACTACACACTCGCTTCTCGCTGCTCGCCGACTCGTTTCTAGTTTCTAGCTCTACTCGCTTCTTGCTCATCGTTGGCGGTGGGACAAGTGCCTTAATCATATCACTGGTTAGTTTACTCTGTGGCTACTTGCTGATGGTACAGCTGAGGGCTTCCAGAACGGTTGTAAATAGAACAGTGTGCAATGATACATAAATATTTAGTTTCCATTTCCTTATGTTAAAGTTGATGAAACTGATAGAATCCTTTGAAAGCTTTCAAACATTTTTATTCCATGAATTGTAAAATTGCAAAACAAAAATACTCAGAGACCAACTTTATAAAGGACATATCTTATCTTGCGTTTGCAATTTAGCTTTCAAAGTTGTAAACAAATATGTTGGAGAAATACACCTTAAAACCCATACATAAAGTTTAGTTTGCGCTGCTTGAAAGTAAAAACGTTAGTAAAATCTAGTTAATTTACACACAATAAAAATTATGCTTTTCGTCGAAATAACATCAATTTCGAAACACATTTTAATATGTAAACTGCCCAGTGTTACGCGGACTCTTTCATATGTAAACGTTACTAAATTTGAAGCCGGAAGTGTCATGTATATATTTACCAAACTATTTGGAATGTAATGGTATTGTATGCAAAGGTTTTTGTGGCAATAAACTTATTTTTATTTATTTATTTATTTAATTTGTTCCATGACATGTAGTGATATCTATGAATACTGTATTGTTCATACAACTGTCTAGTAACAAAGCTATATGATGAGATTTAGCAGCAAGTACATAAGTTTGTAAGTCCTTGACGTACATGAGGTACGTGACACACCGACAAGTTACTGTTGTGGTTTACATATTATATTCTACAGACATACTGGCGGAAACTCTATTTTAGGACACGTCTGGGGTGGATTATTAGACTAAGTTTCAACTAAAACTAACCTCAGTATAAGTCGCCGTTTAGTGTCATGCTTCCAGGCGAAATGAAAACCAAACAATATCAGTAACTTGGCGCACTAATAAGGCATCACAAGGCAATGACTTTACGATTCTAATTCGGCGATGCAAACTTAATGCTCAAGTATTTAACAAAATTGAGGGACACCGAATTTTACTGAAAAAGAGCACGTTTTAAAGCTTAGTGCTATTGTTTTGGTGATAACGTAACCGAGTCCCAAACAAAATCGATGGGTCAAATACATGCTTTCCTAATATCAGAGACATGTCACAACTTGTCATCCACATAAGGGTAGTTTAATTACGACCCTCTGTCACCCCTCCCCCTGCTCCCCGCATACCCTGCTCTTATCTGCGGTCATCCTGCTGAAGGTATGATTGCGCTGTTAAAGACCCTTTCGAACTTCGAGTATTTGTGAAAGGATCGATGGACAATAATGGGTAATAATTGGTGATGGTAGTGGCCACAAACGGTTAGAATGACCTTGAATTATCATTAACAATAGAAACGGGATATTTACCATGTTTACTGTTTAAAAAAGTTGTCGGAAAAAGTTCGCGAGTGGACACAGTGAGTTTCGTGTGTCGGGAATAGAATCAAATTGCGAGTGATAGTGGTAGCGGTACTAAGACAACAAGAAAGAGGGTACACCGATTTGTCTGCTCATAAACACCCACCCGCAATAACTTCAGTTTATCCGTGGTCATGGTACTCATAGTGCTTGCAACAGCGCCGAAATATCGGGAACTCAAATCAAACAGTAAACATGGTAAATATCCCGTTTCTAGTGTTAATGATAATATTAGTGACCTTGTCCTTTTCTGTCCATGACACACGTTCACTAAGTTCAAGTGGAGATAGAATTATTGGGCTTTACCTTACCAGACCCATGTCTGTCATGGTGATGCTGGTGATACATAATTATTCATGACTACTATGAAAGAATACATAATCAGCCAACAATGAGAGGCTGTGATCCACCACGCGGGCCCAGTGCGAAAATAAAAAAGGATAAATTTATTATTTAAACAAATTCTTATAGTAGGTAGTGGAGCTCTTCCAAGGAAATAACTAATATTTTTAAAGAGTAACCGGTTCTTTTCCTTAAGAGACGACTAACACTAACCGCGCCCTTAACAACTATCTTTTCTTTCATTCTTTTAAATAAAACATGTCACATAAATCTATAGATGATGACATCAATAGATTTATGTGACAAAATACCAATAATTAGTAAACCAAGTAAGTAAAGATTAGGTACTAAACCATAATTTTACCCGGAACAAACATTTGATCACTGTTACCCACTTACCGTGCAATTTTATACCCGGCAAAGCGTCCCGCGCAACTCAACGAATTATAAACGTTACTCATGTGGACTCATGTTGTGGTACGGAATGATACAGATGACAATAACGGTATAAGTAAAGAGGCTTTATTCAGAAAACTCGGCTGCATTGACGAGAGAAATAATCAAAGTTAACCATAAAAGGAACAACTATAAGCATTTAATTATTTCCAACTCTGTAATGTATTTATTGTAAGCGTAGAACAACTGTCCGACCTACAGCCAGATCAGAAAAGCTGAGACTCGCGCAGACCAGCGAATCATAACACTCAAAAAATCCTAACTAAGCAATGGATGAAACTAGGCTGCCTATGATGATGATGATATAATGGATGGTACTCTTATAAAGGTGAAGGACAAAAAGTTCTATTCTCAAAGTGGGGTAACTAAAATTGATTCATGATTGTCGCAGCAGTTTTTTTTTACTAGTGCTTCTCACATATATTTTCTGTCTTGATTAAATCCCGAGATTTTTTTAGTAAAATGTATTCTTAATGTTATTGTATATAACTCATTAAATTCCAGAATTTTACACAAAAAAATAATATGGTAAAAATCTCATTAAAATACTTTGCGTAGTAAAAGATCATATTACACACACAATTTTACTGAGGTCTATTTACCTTATTTACCAGTTAGCGTAGGGTTCTACGATACAATGTAAAAAAAAAACTGGAACACTGAGCATACAACCTCATCATGTTTTATTGCAGGTCTACAATAAGCTAATAACAACGATATTTATTTAAACCGCAAACAGTTTGGAGTCGATCTTGCAGTCCGTGCCGTCACACTGAAACAAGTTTATTATTTAAATTATGGTTTACCAATAATGTATTGGTGAGGTTCATTAGAAAGATCAGCTGCGTAGTGCTCTCAACCGGCGTGCGTGTATGACCAGATGTATGAACGTGGACGAGGCGGAAGGAGTATGTGAAGATCGTAGCAGGCGGCGTGCTGTGGTTGCTGCCTACCCCCATGGGAGACAGCATGAGTTTATGTATGTATAGCTTTAAGCTCGCCGTTTCACTCGCATGGAGGTTGGAAATTATACCATGGGATCATCGTACCGGGACAAAAGTACCGATCTTATGTCCCAACCTAGAATTTCTTCAAAATCCATTCAGCTGTTACGACGTAACAAACATACAAACAGACTCACATTATTATTGGTTACGACAAAATAAAACAACAGCATTTAACTGTTACAAAGTAGGCCAAAAACATTTTCTAATATAGAATTTTTGTTTGAAAAGTAATTACATCGAAAGATCGCCTGCAGGCTTATGATAATATTATGACCTAAATTAAATTGTTAAATTATGTTCTTGTTGTTTTCTTGCCAAGCATCGTATGAGTTAAGGCGATCATCCACTGCTGTGCAGGATGTGTACGGAGAGGTGCGCTTGTTTGCCAACTACGCATGTGAGAGAACCTTTTATTATTCAATAGAATTGGAGCAGGTACTACACATTTGTGCTGGTAAAATGTGCCATGTTTGACACGGTAGTCTTTGTTCAATAACAAAAGAGTCGCGAAACAATTACGCATATTCGGCTTTCGCTTATCGGTAAACTTCGTCCGGTATCGCCCATCGCCGAATCATATTCATGTTAGCGTCCGGCGTGGCACCCGTCCTGCTGCGTGTCCGTGCTTACAGTGGCCCCGTGGCTCTGGCTCGTAGTAGATGATGCTACCCACATTTTTTTTACAAAGCGTAGCTTAACCGTGGGCTGCTGTGGAACGTGAACCTTATTGTGAAGGCTTTAAAAGTCGTTGAAAGCTTTTCTGGTATGTGTGGTAGACACACAGTTGGGGTAATATATGATATTTTTATTGGTTTTAAATAAAAGGCATGTATTTAACGCGGCGACAAACTAATCTGATTTAGGATTTTAAAAATAATTAAAATGGGTAGCAATAATAATAGGTTGGCAGCTACAGTGACGTAGTGTGTAGTGTGATAATTCAAGGACTCCTGAAAAAAACTTAAAACAAGGTTATTAACCACTAGAATGTAGACAAGGCGTAGTCGACGTAGAACCGCTGCGCGGGGCTCCTACTTCTGTTTGCAGGGTTTAAAGTAACCTAACATGAAGGGGATTCCGGGGTCTTAGTACGCTCACTGGACCCCACCATCCCCTTCGAACCTAACCGAGTCGGGGTGCCAAAAGTCTCTCTCAGCTTTCGCTCGCTCTTGCTTCCTATATTCTCCTTGCCGCAATGACCGGATAAATAGTTACTAACTACAATAGTCACCCGTTCAGTAAATTGGTCGCCAATTAAATTTTTATTCGCTCGATTAATAATTTCCCTAAATAAAATACTCACAAATGATTTGCAGTTAAATCCGATGCACTGTAAATGATAAAAATAAGCTTATTAGTTGAGTTAGTTTCAAAACATAATTTATAGGCATTATGAATTGTTATGTACTTACTACACTTACAATTTGAAGTCCTTTGTTATTTTTGAGGTTTCAGTTTAGACGTTTTTAAATTCGAATTATTTATTATATACAAAAAAATATTGCTGGATAATAATATTATCCGCACACAAAATACGCGCTTTGGACGTGGAGTTGCGGACACCAGCCCGTTGTACATGTATTGTATAACAATATAGGAAATTGGTACGTTCTAGGTTGACAGTTGTAAAACGTGGCGGAAGTATTTTTAGAGAGATTAAACAGCAAACGGTACTTATGCCCCGTTCAAGATCTCAGCAAAACAACCTGCAACAGGCGCGCTCGTCATTTGTTTTATTCGAGGGGCTTAACTGGCTCGGACTGGATCATAGGCCTCGTGGCTCTAGACAAGTCTTTTCGTTTATTTACTCCGCAGCCGTTGACGCAACAGGTGTGTCACGTGAGCGCGGAGTTCGTGGCCGAGCGGTTAGGATACTCACTAATGCACGGCAGTTGACACCCGTACACTGAAAAATAAATCTTATACATTAATAGATTGTTAATCTGTGTTGGACATTGGTGATAAATTAACGTTATTAATTGGTGGCTTCATAGATTTTTACAGGTATGTTCTATAGACCCATGTGACACAGTCAATGCCTGCTAAGCAGTATTTTATTATATCTGGAACAGAGATCACAAGCGCTGGTTGAAAATAAGGTCGTGGATTCCATTGCCACGTCACGTAAAGTGTTATTGTGTGGAAATTCACAGTATCAGCACCGAGTCTGGATCCGTGACCTGGTGATGGCAACATGCTCGCCCCAATTGTATGGGACTTAAAAATAACTGTCGAAATGTAGACCTGTACTATCAGGTAGGTACACCTCTGACTTCTGGGGAGAACATGCGTGATATTATGTTATGTTAATATAAAATAACGGAACCTGCTGAAATGAGTTGTATACCACCACACCCTAATCTAGCAGGTGCCTACATTTATCTGATTAATTATAGAACATATCATTAACTAGAACGACGCCACGTAAATGTATAATTTAAATAATTTTGACGGTCATTAATTAACGTTGCGAAAAATAGGTTCCAATTAGCTAAGGGTAAATAATTTAATAGACTAATTATGTAGGTAACGAGCGCACAATGTGTTTTGAAGGGTGACGGCAATTAGGCTTCATTTCTCTTACAATATTTTCGAAGTAAAAGGCAAATAATGTTGATTTACGCTCCGGATAGTATACATGTGTTTGATTTTCGTTAACAATAGAAGAGCGTATTTATAACTTATCGTATCTTCTGTTTTCCGCAAAGGATAAGCCATAGGTTATATTTTTCGCGCATAATAGGGGCGAGCCCATTGCCGTCAACTGGGTACTTATTCAGATTCCGGGCTGCTACTCAGAAATTCTTGATGGGCCTGGGATTCAAACTTAGGGCCTGAAGCTCAGCTCAGCGCTTGCGACCTACGAGGTAGTCCTTTCTGCCTAAAGTTTGTTATGTCTAACAACAATTAACCGGTATAACTGCACTTACAGATAGAGGAGCTAAATAATAACAGCCGCTCAGGTCGACACACGGGTTATGCCGCGCTTGCCTAGGTTGGTCCGTGGATGGGCGACCACCCATTACATACCGAGTTTCCTCCGTGCCTCGGAAAGCACGTTAAGCCGTTAGTCCCGGGTATCAAGAACTTAGATGCTGTGTAGATCTTTGACAGTCGTTACAGGTTCGAAAGTCTGACAACCAGCCTTAGCTGGGTTAGCTTTTGGGTTATACCCAGTACTAACTTCGTTGTGGAGGTCAGACAGGCAGTCGCTCCTCGTAAGATACTGGTATTCACTGGATCCGGTTAGATTGGAAGCCGACCCCTTTAACATAGTTGGGAAAAGGCTAGGCAGATGATGAACTACAGTTACACATACATACCCTACCCCCACACTGAGTGTCGGCACTCAACTTTGATGTTTAATAAGAACTCGACTTGATCTACTCGCAGCAGTTTTTAATAAAAATGTAATAAACGCCACTCACGTGTCCAATAAAGTACTTGACACATTAGCCGAGATGACCCCGGTTCATTTGTTTCTACGTAAGTAGACCAGAATACTATATATAATATACTCTGCTGTGACTTCTTACTACGCTAGGCCAGCTCAAGTTGATAGTGTTATCACCAACTTGTGGTCGTACTCTACTCCGAGAAGTCATTTTAAATGGCCTGACAACTACATACATAACATCTCGTACGGTCTACGTGTGTGCTTTTTTCTATAAAAATCTCGATGGATATATAGGGTTATTTGTAAAACACCAACAACAGACAAAACTCGATCAGCTGTTCGGACATATGTATGGAGAGTTGAATTTTTTTTGTCTGTTTTCGGAAAAGTCGTAGAACAAATGTTGTTGTTTATGATGTTAGTTATCTACTCCTGCGAGGTTGTTAATGTTTTACAAATAACCCTGTATTTATATACAGGTTGTAAACGGACCCTTCACGAAGCCGTCAACCAAGCATTCTGTACATCAAACTAAGTAACTCTACGCAAAAAATATTTCTGAGAAACCTTTTGTTTTTTTGGGTGAAGAATCACGTTTTACGGTAGGATCAATGTAACGCACTCACTACATTTTGCTGATGGATGGAAAGAATATTACGGGGGTCATGGAGGTATAAAGTGAAATTGTAACATTAAAAACTAGTATTTCAAAAAAAGTTGGAACTTTGACCCCCAATATCTCCGTAACTAGAGGGTTCCCAGGTATGGTCTAGAACAAAAAAATTATCTCAATGATGGGGAAAACAAGTGCCTTTAGGCTTCGTTAAGGGTCTTGTTACACCCTTTAGTTAAAATACTCTTTATTATGTACACCATAGAAATGACAGGTATAAAAAGTAAACATTTAACATAGGCTGATACAGTTGGCGGTTTTATTGCTAAAAGCAATCTTTTCAAGACTTTACCAAACAACACATGTAGAGTTTAAACATACCTATTTGAGTATGATAGCGTTACAAGTATACACAAACTCACCCCAGCTGAGCACCTGACTCCATTACACTGTAATTTAAAACATGCCCTTAGTATCTACTTATTTTGCACGACCGAGCAAGCTAAGCGTAAATATTTAAACTTGAGAATAACTTCTGTCACTGAATAACTACTAAAATAATTATGTTCACTTACTGATGAAATGCAATCGTCTCCAATACACTGTAATACATATTAAGTTTACATAGTTACATTTAAGTTCATAACAATGTACCTAGGTAAACATTAAACATTAAACATTAACGTTATAATATTATAAGCCAATGATTACCAACAGTTGGAAGCAGGCGGGCCCATTCCAGTTTTCATAATTTTATATTCAAACTAGCTTTTGCCCGCAGCTTCGCTCGCGTGGATGTCGAAAAATATCCCACCCGAACAAACAAACAGGGTTAAAAAGGGGGATGAAGGTAAGCAATTCATTTACCTTCATCACCCTTTTTAACCCTTCGGGGGTAGAATTATCAAAAACGCTAAGACACGTGTAAATTGGGCCCGTTTGGATTTATATTATATATTAATGATATGCCCACGTCCATTGAACATCCCTTAACTATGTTTGCTGATGATAGTACCATTACGATCCCGTGTAAAAACGTAAATACATATGAAACGGACATAAATAATTCTCTTGACAATTTGATTAGATGGCTAGATAAAAATAATTTGAATATAAATTTAAGCAAGACTAAGATAATGCACTTCAGACAACGTATGCCTCGTGTACCAAACCTTCACATACACCACAAAAATAACAACATTGATGAAGTAACTGATATTAAATTTTTAGGATTACAAATAGACTGCAGTTTAAACTGGAAAGCACATATCGACATGTTGTGTAAAAAATTGAGTTCGTCTGCATTTGCTTTACATAGATTATCCTTAGTAGTAGATACAAAAGCACTTCTTTCGGCTTACTACGGTATAGTTGAATCTTACTTACGCTACGGTGTCATTTTCTGGGCGAACTCCACCGACAAAGAGACAGCATTTAAGGCTCAAAAAAGATGCATCCGGTCAATGTTTAAAGTAAAAACCACCGACAGTTGCAAGCCATATTTCAAGCAGTACAACATATTGACCCTTCCTTCTATCTATATTCTTGAAGTGGCTATGTTTGTGAAGAACAATCCAAATCGTTTTGAACGTTTGGCCGATGTATACCCAAGAAACAGACGTGACAATTCAAAATTAAATAATGTACCGTGTCAAACCACTATGATGCGCAAAAGTATTTATTGCATGGCCCCAGCTGTTTATAATAAATTGCCAAGTGCTTGGAAAGACTTGAAAACGGTGCAATTCAAAAGTACACTTCGTAAATTATTAATAGATAAAACGTATTACAGTGTAACTGAGTTTTTAACGGACAATTTTTATCAAACTACCTCGAATTGTTAATTGATTAATTTATTTAGTACGGAATAATTATGGTGTATTGTCTATGACCTGGAATTTTAATATTTGTTTGTTTATTTATCTTCGGACCACGATTTTGTATTTCTTGTTGACCTACTGTTACTGACAATTTTTGAGGTTTAATGTAATAATTAAGTTTTTTTTTTTAATGAATATTTGAATTTTAATAATTTTATTTAATGAGAATGACATAACTAATTCAATGTTCCAATAAGAATTTAAATTTTAACAATTTTAAATAATAAAAATGTTTGCATGCCGAATGGTGAAATATGGCAGAACTCTGATGTAAACCTACTACTACCTAATTATGTACAACCCATATTTGCAAATAAATGCTATTCTATTCTATTCTATTCTATTCTATTCTGCTATTCTATTCTAAATTAAATTTCAATCGTCAGCCTAAACACAAAATTTAAAAATCCTAACTTTAAAACTGACGGACTTTCTTATAAACTTCCATCCCCTATGTTACCCCTTTAGGGGTAGAATTCCCTAAAATCCTTTCTTAGTGGATACTTACTTTTCACAAAGAACACACCCTCCAAGTTTCATGTCTCTAAGACCATCGGTTTGGGCTGTGTGTTAGATATATCACCCAGTCAGTCAGTTTACCATTTTATATATATAGATATTCAAATGAAATGTGCTTGTTTTATACTTTTCAGTTTTTTCAGTCGGGTTTTTTAGTTTTTTGAACTACTTTTTTATTCTTCCATTTCCACTCTATTATGTGCTTATTTTCTCTCATATCATTCCAATCAGGGCCTCTAAATAATATACTCAAATAATGTTTTAAAATCGAGTGAAGTCGGTTTCCTGCAATATAAATCCAACTCCGGTGGTTACAAAATCTCGTCGACTAGCGGCAATAGATGTTCACTTGGCTTCCTTTCTCATCAATCAGGTTCTGCGTGTACCTATTATTGCTACTAGATTTTATCTAGCGCCCCGTGGCTTTACCCGCATAGATTATATTGTACACAATATCTTAATAAATTATAGTCTATGTGTTATTGTGATGTATAAGTTATTTATTATTGTAAAGTATCATCAACATCCATCCAGTAGTTTTTGCATGAAATAGTAACAAACATCCATACCCGTTTAAATTGTAGTAAGAATTCAGATACTAGGTATTACCTACGTGTCGAAATGAAAAGATGAACTAATCAGAAAGTTTGCCAGCTTGGCTTACTACCTCAGGCGCGCCGGCTGTACCTAAGTATCAGAACTTGCTAAATATATCTTCTACTACACCGAGTGTAATCTAGGCTATGCAGATCTCATACGGACGAATGAGGTTCGATCTTATTTCCCTAGCGGTACTGATGTTATTAGTCAAGCGAATGGCGAATGTATCACAGCGGATCTATATTTCACTGTGTAATCCACGGAAACGCATTCACGTACACTCCATTCGCGACACGACTTACGACGCGACTTCCTTCAAGCAGCACATCGTGTGTTATTCGTTTGCTTCGAGGACCTAAGTACCGCCCCGTGACACCGACTCGTGTTAGGCCCGAGACTTGTTGTAAACCCACAATAGAATTTCGTTATTAACACTTCTCGTCTCCGCTTAGCTTTGGTGGAAATGGTTGAGCAGAGAGAAGAGGAGATGTCTCGTAATTGTTTAGAGCAGCCACCGCACTCGGCAGGAGCGCAATGTGGAGACGAGAAGAGACTTGGGCGGTGTGTAGCGAGCGGTGAACGGTGTTCGGCGAGTGGTGTGCGGCGATCGCTAAACTAGGCGAGAGTAGCCTGCACATACATCTCGGCTCCGACCGCCACAGAGACAGCCAGTGCACATCTCCGCATAGCTTCGGTGGATACACCCTAGCTCCTAAGCATCTCCTCTCCTCTCTGCTTCACACATCTCCGCACGTCCGGGCCTTATGCTCTTAGCTGATTCTTTGTAAGTTTTCCTTGCAGCCGCTGGCGCTCGAACGAATAGCTCGTGGTTATAACGACTGCTCGCTTTTCCGAGCAAAACTGTTTTTTTCTGTGTTAAAATTGCAGTGTTATTGTAAAATGAAGGAAATTAATTGACATTTTAAATTAAGTTAGAACGAAAGAAAAAACATCAAAAGTTTTATGCAATTAAATTAAGTGGGGCTATGTCTTCAAAAATCAAAGTAATTTAGCTTTCATGACGTAATTAATGACATTGAAACCTTATGTACTACGACGAAGTTAACGTGTTAGAACTGTTCTCCAAGGTTAATTTTATTTCTCATTCCTGCTATCACCTTGCTTTAACGTTGATTACTTTTGAACTGCGACACATTTTTGATGTCGCCATTACCATAAACCGCGTCGTATTATTTTTAACTGACTTTCTTCAAAAAGGAGAGGTTCTCAATTCGGTTGTTTTTTATTATGAGGCCATAGTCAACCGTAGGTACAGTAGAGACCATAAGTGCAGTAGCAGTTTCACAAAACGATCGCATCAAAACAAGCCGCACTTACGACCTTTTTCCATAACAAACATTTTGCACACATACACGATCTCGTATATCGCACTCTTTCATAGTTATCTAGTCAGAAAGAGTGCGATATAATGATCATTTGCCTTAGTGACAAGCCTGTCATGTCGCGACGGAGTATTAAGTTAGTGATATTTAATTTCAAACTAACAATTATGTGTCTATCTGGCTTAGCGGTTAACGCTATTGATAAAATGTCTCGCACGGTATAGTCTGCGTTCAAACCCAAGTGACATTACACTTTTTGTGTTTTAATTATAAATGATACGTTAGACCCGATGAGATATGTTTTTTCTAAATATTAGTTGGAACTTATTATTAACAAAAAAGATGAGGGTGAATGTGAAACAAAATAAACTTCTGGATCGAACAAAGTAGTTAGTTATGACGTTGTTAGTTGGTGAACTTTGTTACGAGCGTTTGTGTTATTATTACGATTAGCGTATTGTTTGATTGTTTTTATTCAAGATGCAAGCTAATATTAGTATTGATGACAGGGCAAATATTGTCACTTTGCGTAAAAATAGGCTTAATATTTCTCAAATTTCAACTGAAACTGGCTTAAAATGTGTAAGTTAGTTTAAAAATTATAATTATTATGATGATAGTTGTGGTGTGTGATTTTCTTATTACTAAATAAATTGCTAGTTGCAAGTGTGTAATCATATTTTGTTTTTTTTTTAGAAATTCTGTTAGCCGTTGGGTAAAGAGGTTTGAGGAAGAAGGTAGTCTGAAGAGTCGTCTAAGAAGTGAAAGGCCGCCGCTTATTAACCCGACTCAGCGACGTTTTATGGTGGAAGAATAGGAAACAAATGGTTTCATTCCAACTATAATGTTTGCAGAGCAATTGGATACTACATTACAGACTGTTCGCCATGCAGTCCATGCTGAAAGTTGACATCATCGGAAGCCAGCTAAAAACCATTTTTGACACAAAAACACAGGGAGGAAAGACTACGTTTTGCTCGAGATTATTTAACTGGGAGGTAACTGTATTTTCTGACGAGAAGACTTTCAAGTCTTGCCAAAAGGAAGACTTAATTTATGGCGAAAAAATAATAATACTTAATTTAATAGGTAGACCGGGTAACTAAATATTTAGTAATATTAACATAACCGTAAATAAAAATAAAAAAAATTAAGAAATAAATTTTAAATTTAATGATCTTAAATTGGGGTTGAGTTTCAATATTCTTTTCGTCAAGAAAATGAACACTTAAGCTATAACCTCAATACATTCAATGTGACGTTACATTAAAAAAAAACACGTTCATAAAGTCTAACTCATATATTAGTATTCAATTAACTCTGCTGAATACTGATACCTATAATAAGCGGGTATCAACAATTATATTTGTGTTATTAGAATATCCTTTCCGTGTTATGTTATTCTTATTATGATGTAGCGCTTAGGTGGTGTGGAATAATACTCCAGATGATGACGACGTAGTATATTTAGGTTTGCAAGTGCTGAAGCTTATTGGAATGTGGAATGAATCTATTTAGAAAAAGGCGGTCCCTTTTATACAAAGTTTGCTACACTACAATCAATGCATAGTGGGTACATTTAGAAACTTAGTTCGGGCACAATATTGTCGATGTACCCTACATACTAAAATGTTACTGTGACCGCGATCGGATGTGTGTTTTCATGTATTGCAGCTACAGTACTCCCCCCTTAGCGAAGCGTACGGGCATCTTGGCGATCCTGCCTGATCTTGTACGTTGGTCGCTGGTGTTCGAGGCTGGAAGCAGGCTGGAGTGATCTTCAGTGGTAGCTGCAGCTGGTTGGCGTGTCTCAGTACTCGTGTATTCGTGGTTATCTTCGATGTTGATAGTGTATGCCGGCTTGAGACGGTCGATCGATATGTTGCTCGATCTGCCTGGTAGCTGTATCGTGAAATACTTCTCGTTGCGTTCGATGACCTTGTATGGACCTTTGTATGGATGCTGCAGTGGTTTTCGGACGGTGTCATCGCGTACAAACACGTGGCTGCATGTTGGTAGGTCGTTGTGCACGAACATACATCGCTTGTTTGAATGCGGCTTGTATGTAGGTGTCAGCTTCGTAATCACGTCGTGTAACTGATCGACGTAGGTGTGGTCAATCTTCGTTGCGGCTGGTGATGGTGATATAAAATCGCCGGGTAGCCGTATTGCTTGGCCGTAGGTAAGCTGCGCGGCACTTGTGTTGGTATCGGTGCGCGTGGCGGCTCGTAGCCCCATCAAAACAATAAGTAATTCGTTGATCCATTTGTTGCTGTTTGCTAGTCGTGTCATGAGTGCGGCCTTCAGTGTTCGGTGCCAGCGTTCGACGATGCCGTTACTCTGCGGGTGGTAGGCAGTAGTACGGGTTCTTTCTACTCCAAGTAGTTGTGCGAGGTCTTGAAATAGTCGACTTTCAAACTGTCGTCCTTGATCAGTCGTTATTTTTGTAGGACAACCGAAACGAGATATCCATGTTTCGTACAGCTTTCTTGCGACGATTTCGGCGGTTATCTCATGAAGGGGTACTGCTTCGGGCCAACGTGTACAGCGGTCGATCATCGTGAGTAGGTATCGATGTCCACACGAAGATGTAGGTAGTGGTCCAACAATATCAACGTGAATGTGTTGAAATCGTTCGCTCGGTGGGAATGCTGTGACGTCACTGTTGTTGTGTCGTTGAACTTTGGACTGCTGACACGAAGTGCATGCTTTCGTCCACTCGCCAATGTCTGTATTCATTGCTGGCCAAAAGTAACGATCTTGCATAAGTTTGCGCGTAGTTCGTATTCCAGGGTGACTTACATTGTGCACGGCGTTGAATGCGATGCGGCGAAAGTCAGCTGGTAGGTATGGACGAATGTGTGACGTAGACGTTTCGCAGAATATTGGCTTGTTAGTGCCGGGTATGACGATTTTCTTGAGTTGAATATTTGTTTGTTGTGATAAGATTGGTATATTCCTGTCTTTTTCTTGCTCTTGTGATAGTTCTTCGTAGTTGATTGGTGATGGTAATTCGATGGTTTCGATACGAAGAGTGCGTCGGCGACAACGTTGTTCACTCCGCTGACGTGTCGAATGTCCGTCGTGAACTCGCTGATAAATAACAGCTGACGCGTGCGCCGTTGCGTATCGTTATCGGACGGAGGCTTTCGTATAGCGTAAGTCAGCGGTTTGTGGTCGGTGTAAACAATAAGTTCTCTTCCTTCGAACATTTTTCTGAAGTGTTTGATTGCCATGTAGATTGATAATAATTCTCTGTCGAATGTACTATATCGCTGTTGTGTTTCGGAGAATTTCTTTGAGAAGTATCCAAGCGGTATCCATTTCTTGTTTACAAGTTGTTGAAGTACAGCTCCTGCGCAGGTATTTGATGCGTCGCACATAAGGGAGATGGCGTCGGTTGGTGATGGAGATGGATGAGCGAGTAAAGCTGCGTTTTGGATGCTAACTTTACACAACTCGAAAGCTTGTGACGCTTCTGTGTTCCAGTCGATTTTTGCCTTGTCGCGTTTCTTCGAATTGTGCAGGAACGCGTTGAGAGGTGCTTGTATGTGGGCTGCGTTCGGTATGCTGTCACGATGGAAGTTTACCATGCCAATAAATCGACGTAAGTCTTCAATTGTCTCGGGTTTGGGGCAAGCAGTGATAGCAGTGACTTTATCTTGTGGTGGCTTGAGTCCGTTGCTCGACACTTGATAACCCAGGAACTTGACATTTTCTTTACCGAAGACGCATTTTGACGGATTTACAGTGATGCCATACTCGTCTAATCTGCGTAACACCTCCTGTAGATCTTCTAAGTGACTGGTTTCATTATCTGATGCGACGATGACGTCATCAATGAATGGAAATGCGTAGTCTAACCCGATGAGTACTTGATGAATGAATCGTTGGAATGTCTGTCCAGCATTTTTGAGACCAGGACACATTCGAGGAAATTCGAACAAGCCGAAGGGTGTTGTGATGGCTGTCTTCTCGATGTCCGGTTCGTATACAGGCAGTTGTTGGTAAGCACGATTTAGGTCGAGTGTTGTGAAGATCTTTTTGCCGTGAAGTAGGTAGGTGAAATCTTTGAGACGTGGCACTGGATAGCGGTCTGGTTTCGTGACGTCATTGAGTCTGCGGTAGTCGCCACAAACACGAAGGTCGCCGTTTTTCTTTGGTACGACGTGTAGCGGGCTGGACCAAGGGCTTTTGCTTGGACGGCAGATTCCTTGCTGCATCATCGACTCGAATTCCTTCTTCACGGACATGTACCGATGTGGTGGTAGTGGTCTGCTCTTGCTGTGTACTGGTGGACCGGTAGTTTCAATGTGATGTTCTACACGGTGTTTGGGAGCATCCTTCATGCATGATGGTCGTAGGATGTCAGGAAACTTGCTGAGTAGCTGGTGATATGGTTGATCAACGTCGATACTTCTTACGGTAGGCTCAGCGGAGTAGGTGACTGGTGCCTTGACTACGAGATTGGTAACTTTGTCGACTAGACATCGGCCGGCTATGTCGACAAGAAGTTGATGCTTTTTCAAGAAGTCGGCACCGATGATGGGTCTGCTGACTGCAGCGATGATGAACTTCCAGGTGTATGGTCTTCGTAGGTTGAGATCCAGTTGTAGTGTTTTCTCTCCGTACGTTGGGATTACCGTGTTGTTCGCTGCATACAAGCAAAAGTCTGTTGGCGTAGCTTTCCCGCCTTTTCTTCTTGGTATTACGGAGACGTTGGCGCCAGTATCAATTAGAAATGACAGACGTGAGTTTTTGTCTGTTATAAATAGGCGGTAGGAAGTGTGGTTTGCGCTGGTTCCCGCCTCAGCCAACGCAGGCGTTAGTTTCCCGAGGGGGCGCTGCTGTCTTCGTAGTTACACGGACGCGTACACTTTCGCGCCTCTTTGCCGAACATGCGATGATAAAAGCAGGTCGCTGATTGGTCGTTTCGGGCGCGATTGTGATTGGCTCTGCTCGATGAACGCGATCTTGAGCGTCGTCTGTCGAACGATCTACGTCGATTTTGATGCGATCGGTATGTTTTCAGCTCTGCGATTTCTTTGGTGAGCGCGTCAATTTCCTCTTCAATTGACGTAGATGCACGTGGGGTAGTGGGAACGGAGGAAACTGCAGCGACTGCGCCGAGTGGTTGTGTCTGCTCGAGGATTTTATCTGCCATCGTTGCCAGCTCGTGGATATCGGAGTGTTTCGCGATGTTTTCACTGACGGCGAGGACTGCTCGAACAGATTGTGGTAGATGGTTGGTCCACATAATCCGCAGTGCTGAGTCAGAGATATTGTCGGCGGCGAGGTTTTTCATGCGGCGTAGTAGCTGTGAAGGCTTCATGTCGCCGAGTTCCATTTCAGATAGCAGTTGCTCGGATTCTTCGTAAACTTGGAACAACCGACTCTTCAATGCTTCGTATCGGTTTTTCTCAGGTGGACGGAGAATTATGTCGGAGATTTCGTCGAGATCTTGATCTGGAGGTATCTTCTTAATAATCACGTCGGGGTCACCAATGTAGCGCTTAGGTGGTGTGGAATAATACTCCAGATGATGACGACGTAGTATATTTAGGTTTGCAAGTGCTGAAGCTTATTGGAATGTGGAATGAATCTATTTAGAAAAAGGCGGTCCCTTTTATACAAAGTTTGCTACACTACAATCAATGCATAGTGGGTACATTTAGAAACTTAGTTCGGGCACAATATTGTCGATGTACCCTACATACTAAAATGTTACTGTGACCGCGATCGGATGTGTGTTTTCATGTATTGCAGCTACAATGAATTGACTAAGTGGGTATACAACAAAAAATCTTATGAACGGTGATAAGAGAACTTTTTTTTGCCTAGATAGGAATGTGACGTCACATTCTCATAAAAGTTTGTTAATTTTATAAATAAATAAAACGAATAAACATTTTTGTTATCATTCAGCATGATTTTTTTGTTTCCACCTTCCAATACCGAAAACATAAAATAAAAATCAATTAATGAGGTTAAATAATAATACAATAACTATCTAATATTTAACTTCTTATAAAAAATAAATAATAAGCATGACTATATTATAAATAAACATAAATACCTAACGACTTTCTGCTTAAAATACAAATATTATTAAGGTTTCAAAGAAACAAAAAACAGGCACACATTGTAATAACATGGATTCGAACTTGGACTTCATTGATCGTGAACCCATGCTCAGCCCAAACAGCTACCAACCCATGTTAATACTACGCGAATTTTAACAATGCAATGGTAAGAACAGGTCATCACTATGATGTGTATTCTAAATGCAACAGAAATATAATGCTATTTCGCGTAGTGTGACGACAGTTCATTAGTGTGTGTTATGTGTGGAATGTTGAGACATCACTCATACACGCACACGCACACACACTGCTGTATCGCGCTCGCACAGTTCATAGCAATGTAATCTTTAGCATGGTACTGCACTTTTGAGCGTCTACTGTACCTTAGGTAAGTAGTAAAACTAATGCTGTTAAAACGCACCACTGGATCGCCGAGTTAGAAGTTATGCTGTCAGTGTCACAACTTTTTGTTGCAGGGGCAGACATTCGCAATACTTTTTCGCTAAGTATTAGCGTGTAGCAATGTAGATTGTAGTATTCATAAACACTCTGCTTTAAGTTAAGTAAT
This sequence comes from Noctua janthe, assembly GCA_910589295.1. Classification (NCBI taxonomy): domain Eukaryota; kingdom Metazoa; phylum Arthropoda; class Insecta; order Lepidoptera; family Noctuidae; genus Noctua; species Noctua janthe. The sequence continues at coordinate 639,394 of OU342567.1, forward strand.
AATTAGCGATTTTGACCAAATATTTGTTGACGTCTTTTAACTTTCATCAGCGTTATAGGAACAAATTCCGTAATTTCCCACTTAATTAAAAACATATCATTCGTAACCCGCCTTCATTATAAAAACGGTCACCAGCAAGCTCTTCTTTATGTTAATATTACTTCAAGAATGACCGGTACGTTAAAATATCCTATAATTCGGTTATCTTTTCAAAACGGCCGTATTTTTCAATAGATTAGCGTTTATAGCTGCTGTAGCTAAGTACCTTATAGCTGTGTAATGACTATCCATTAGTCGGGTTCACAGAGCTCGGAGATGCCTTGGCGGCTATGAGCTAGAGTTGCTATTGCCGTCACTTGCCATGTAAACCAGACGCGTCAGTGGACGTCACCGGTTATTCATGGAAACTGGCGACCCGTGACAATTCTGATGAGGCCTGTCAGAATGTGGAGGCCGAACTAAGTACGTCGCGTCTTTGGGTGACCATTCACTAAACACTTACTGGGGATCTCAGAGAGTATGTTTAGCAGTTGTCCTGGTTCGTAGATCTTTTACAGACGTTACGGTTAATCAGAAGCCCGAAAAACGAACAACCAGTCATGGCAAGGGATATCGTATTACCTAGTAACTGGGTTATGGAAGTCGGATAGGCAGTCGCTCCATGTAAAAACTGGTATTCAGCTGCATCCGGTAAGACTGGAAGCCGACTTCAAAACAGTTACAAAAAGCCTAGTCAGATGAGTCAGTCTCTAGTCGCTACCGCCTACCGGTGCACGGCGCGGGTGGGGCGACTCCGTGCTCTATGCTCGAATAAAATATTATATCTGCGAAAATGAATATCGTTGAAGTTCGGCGTTTGAGTACTATATTAGCTTTATCTTGGTGGTCGGCTGTTAGAACAGTCGTTTATTAAATGTTATAACGGGTAATTAAAGCTGCGGTGTGGGTTATGGTGGCCTATTACGCGCGGTCGAGTACGGACGTGTTTGTGCTGCTCGATACGAATATTATATTCACGTGTCGCGTGGCTTTAGCCGTTGTCCGGTGGACGACGTTATAGTTCACAACCGCTCATCGCCAACGAGGTCTTAGCGGTTATCAAACATGTAGTCGATCTACATGGACGAAGTCACCATCTTGCAGTTCTGCAAGTCCAGTTTCAAGGAGGAGGAGATCAGCAGTGTCAAGCTGCTGCTGTTCCAGTCGCTCGGCAAAGTCGAGCAGATGCAGTCCCGCCGGAGGGATGGTGGCCAGAAGTGTGTGCAGGACATCATCATGTTGATGAAGAGTACCGACACGGACGATGTGCAAGCTTTTGTGGCGAAGGAGCTTCATAAGCTGCCCCCAGTCACGTTTGACCACGTCGACGTCAGCAGGTTGCTGAAGGACATCACAACTCTCAAAGCAGGCCTGGCCGAGGTACAGTCCAAGCTGGAGGTGTCGAATAACACCATTGGTGATCTACGTGCCGAAGTGGAGTTGTTGCGTAATGCTGTCACGGTAAATAGGTCACCTGATGCCTCCGACGTGAGCACACGTCACGGAGCGAGAAACGTTTTGAGTCGGCGAGCTCCACTGCGTCACCCGTTGCTGATAATGCACGCGTTGCATCTTTTGCCGCCGTCGCTGACTCGATGCCGTTCGAGGTAGTGATTCGTGAAGGTACGTCGACCCCTAAACGTGCCTACGCTGCTATCATCAGCAAGCACAAACCTGTACTGCAGACCGAGAAGGGGGTTAAGAAGAGCTGCTGTGAACCTGCCAACAGGGGTTCGAAACAGCAAGGCCCAGCTACGGGCATGTGTGACAAGGAGGGCTTCGTGAAGATGTAGAGGAAGAAGAGGAAGAAGCCCTCTAGTCAGAACCAGTGCGGGACCGCGCTGGCAGGACCTAATGTTCTGCGTCCGTCAATACCAACGATGCACCTTTATGTGTCCTGGCTACATGACACCACGAAGGTTGAGGAGATCGTGGAGTATGTCCGAGCGAAGACCAACTGGACCTTGAGGGTTGAGAAGTTGGAGTCGCGCCACAACACGAATTTCAAGTCGTTTGTGGTGCGAGTTCCGACTCATCATATTGAGACCTTCCTCAAGGAAGAGTTTTGGCCGAAGGGTGTTATATATCGGCGTTTCCGCGGAAGGCTACGCGACACCACGCAGTGCAACACGACGCCGTCACTTCGTAAACAATAGTCTATATTTTCTGGTTTTTATAAATATGTATAATAGTCTATAAGGTAGGAGTTATGTTGGGTAGTGTTATGGGTCTTTGTTACCTGAATTAAATGATATACATATGGTGGAAGCGCGATGGATGACCGGGGGGCGGGGGACATTGACTGCTCGTAGTTGCACTTGGAGGAATTTTGCTGGGGTGTTTAACATATAGGCAAGGCCCCACTATGCATGGCACTGGGTCATCATCCACCACACGGGGCCAGTGCGGATTGGTGGAGGTCACACGACTTCGAATTTTTGGTTCACGGACATACGAAAACACCACCATACTGAGAGCAAGCTAGCAAGCGAGCGAAGAAAAATTTAAACAATGTATAATTGTATAGTGCATGCATGGGTTCGATCCCACGACCTTACAATCATCGAGTTCACAACCACTGGGACACTACTGCTCATGGGATTTATACATCTAGGAAGTATTTACCAGTTTAGATGCTGTCGTGTATTATGTGTGATATTCGGAATAGTTTAATTCAGCCTTCAAGGAAACTGCGTTTTGTAGGTGTACATATGCGACAAGTACTGATTCTTGTAACTCATCGTGCAAAATTCATTTGCACAAACAAGCTATTGTCCTACGCACTACGCTGTAATGAAGAGTTAAATGGCGTGTGCTGAATACAATTAGAGAAAAGACTTTTGTTTGGGTACCTAATAACGTTTCGTCTGTAAGTTAGTGTAGACATATGCGCCAAGACGTGACGGAATAAGATGGATATGTCTCATATGAATTAATAGGACTACCCATCGGTGGTTGCATGGGAATACATAACTGTAACCAGCGTATAACCTTCCCACAAGTGGGACACAGGCTGCCTCTCTGTGGAAGTGGGCTGTAATCCACCACGCGGGCTCCGAGCGGGTTGTGGGTGTGACATGTTTTATCCCAGGTCATGCTGGTTTTCTCACATTGTTATCCTTCACCGTTTTGACAGCAGTGGGGATTAAATAAATTACTAAAATTAATCTACCATCACCATGGTCAGCGCAGATTAAATTCACAATTGCTAACGTTCAGCAGCATTAAAGTTAGTTTTCTCCAAATCGAGGATCATGACCCCCTGGTTTGTTTTGAAAGCCCATTAATAGCCATCAATCATGCTATGGGGTCCTTACAAATTTATAATGGAGCTTTACGCGAAATTAAGTAGTAATTACAAGAAAACTGGCAACCAGTCTCACTGTCTTCAGTCATGTTCATTTTTTTAAGCAAATTATGTGGAAATATCTTTTCAGTTATTGCTGCTACCTGCCTCCTGTTTCACAAAGGTACTGTAAGGTTGTATGTCTGGCTGGCAGACTGTTGTTACTGGCCACATTCGACCGCCCAAACTATTTGAAATTTCAAATTACGAAGATAGAATAAATCGTTCATTTTATTTCGGGTCAGATTTGTTTTTGTTGCTATGCAGTGAATACCTGTTCTTTTAACAGTAAATGCTTTTTAGTTTGTGAGGCTTCTATTTAATAAGTTATTGAGCCTACGTTTTACAGCACCTACTATCGTTAGGGCAATCCACTGATGTGGCGACATACTGCCAAAACATCGAATTCAGTGCTATTTCTAAGTAAAAGAAGTGAAAAGCACGATCTGAATAAATTCTTTATGACGATGTAATCGCATACTAGAAGAACTAAGCAGACAAAAAATTGACACGAAAGCGTTGCATTGTGTCATATTAGTAATAAAACACTTATGTTAGGACTTTTTTTAAATGTACTTACTCCCGCCGAACACGTGGTTCCCTGGCACTGGAAATAAGATACATAAATGTTTATTAATTTTGTAGGTTGCTGAAAACCACACATAGGAAAGAGTGGAATGTCATGGTGGAGATCTTTGATCTTTGAAATTTATTGTTAATTCTGGGTTTTGACTGAGAAATGAAGCAAGAATTCATTTTGATCCCCATGTTTTTAGCTATTGGAGATTTGCCATGTTTTATATTCTAAATTTTTTTGGTACTTACCGTAGATATACACCTTGTTCCAGTAAACTAGAATAAAAAATAGGAAGTATAACAAGAGTTTAATTAATTTAATCATTCACAAACTATATTCGTCGTCTTATCAAATGACTGGGGAGCACGATAAGCACAGCGTCAGTATTGATTTATGTCCAGTAAAACGCTGATATGATGACTAATTTCTGAATGATAAATTGAGGAATGAGGTTATACGAGAACGTTGCGGTTTAAAAGAAGATGTAGTGACCGAAATTGAAAAGAGTATTCTTAGATGGTTTGGTCCCGTGGAGAGAATGAGTGAAAGGCGACTAACATAAGGTATTTACAAGGCAAATGTGAGTGGTAACGTCGGGATGGGACGCCCTAGAAGGACATACACTGACCTTATTGGTGAAGGTCTTCAGAAAGGGCAGCAATCGCAATCGTGCTTGTATGACCAGATGTATGAACGTGGACGAGGCAAAAGGAGTATGTGAGGATCGTAGCAGGTGGCGTACTGTGGTGTCTGCCTACCGCCATGGGAAAAAGGCGTTAGCTCATGTATGTATGTATGATGACTTACCCCAGCGTAACATGGCTCACCTTCACACTGGAAATGTAGTACTGACAGGATTAATATAATCTTCAACCGATTTACACACATGTTATGGGTAGCTATTGTTCAGACGCCAGCATATTAAGCTTCTACAATCTGTCAAATTTCTTTAATAGATTTTCAACTTTATCACTAAAGCATTAGGTTCAAGGTTGATTGGGAAAGTTTGACAGTTTGGGGTAGCTTGATGTGCTGGCGTCTGTACTAACCCCGTAGGGTTTTACATTTAAGTAAATGATATTTGTTTCTGTAAACAAATATTTTAGGAAACACTTAGTATACATGTCAAAGATAAGTTTTGTTTTAAAACTAGATGGGTGGTTTCTATCCGAATTCTGTGAGAAGAAACATTTTAAATCCAATCGTAATCAAATATTCTTTAGCACTAAGTGATAGTCTAGATACTTACTCTGGTGTCACAACTACACCATATTGTCTGAAAAGAATAAGCAGAGAGATGGGGTTAATTTTATGCGTACTACATTTTGTTTACAGAAACGAAGCCAAAAGGAAATTTAAAAAATGCAGCTAATTTTCTCAAAGATGTGCCTAGAGACTGCTTAAAAGGTCAGGTCGGAGGAGGCCTGCTTTTCTTCTTTATTTAATATGCTGACGAGCATTAAAATACAAGCTTTGTCATAAAAGTTCAGTTATAAAACTTCACAGTTTTTCTAGGAAGTGTGCCTTGGAAGTTACTTAAGTTCAGAGTTAAAGCTCCAGTGCTAAACTTTGCAACACTTTATTAATTCTAATTGAATCGAAAGTAGTTTTTAGATCAGTAGGGTAAATTAGTTTTTAGATCGGTAGTAGCTTTAAGTTCAGTAGTGGCTGCAGGTCTCCTACCTAGACATGCGCTGTCTTGGCTAATTTGAAAGTCGTTTAACAGACTCCAAATTCAGGTTGGCCAAAAAAGCAAAAAAAGCAAGGTAAACCCGCTTAGATCAGGACATTAGCAGACCACTCTGCCCTTGAGCTGGTATGGTGCCGTCCCACAAACGATGTGCCACTTAATATCGTTGTTCAGCGTGTCGTCTTGTTTGCTTATTGCAGGAACTGATGGACGCTACTGAAAGCGCCAACATCGTATTTTTTACACTTTACATAGCGTTTGGCCACAACTTGCTTAATGTAAAGCGATGACGCGGCCTCGGGTGGAGCACGCTTGCCTAGAAGAAACCGATTCACTTGAACTTTGAAGAGATCCAGTTTATAATAATCGGTAAACAGAGAAGCCGGCAGTGAATACCAAAGACTGGCGGTTCGCACAATAAATGTAGAAGCACAATGTTGTTCGGATTCATGGAACTTCAACCATATAACGGTGACGCTTCGTCATAGTACTGCTCGTCCGACTATAGAATGGGGATGGGGGATTTAGATAGCTAAGTATTGGCCGACTCAGTTTAGATTGTTTTGGTCAGAACCCTTCTAATATTGTATATCAGACAAGTCTTATAATTTAACAAAATAAATAGAACTAAACTAATGATAAAAATAAGACTAAAAGTAAGAAAATATAAACATCTAAACAACGACAACAATAGGACACTTAGGCGTCAAAGTACTCCTCCGCATCGCTGTCATCAGGGCCCTGTTTAATAAAACTGACAATTCGACATATATATATGTATTATATTATATATGTCAAAAAAAGACAAAATTGTAGAATTGTCACGCTTAACCTTAATAAAAGTGACAAATATGTCACAAAACGATAGGTGAAATCTTGACATATTTGTCATGTAAAAACGCGTTTAGTAAAACTCGACATATTATGTCAGTAAACCACGGTCTAAATATTTCTGACAATTGTCGGTGACAACTGTCGGATTGTCGTGGCAATTATGTCGACTTTTGACATATTTGCAAATAATTTTGTTTTATGAAGCTAAATGAGGGTAACATAGACAAAATATTAACAAAGTAAAAGAATGAATCAATCACTAGTGCAACTTCGATTGTTTGATACTATGTAGTCTGTGATTGTTTGTTCTGATCGCGTTTAAAAGGAAAATGCACAATAAACTAACCATTTTGAGCATGTCTGTGCTAAAGAAGAGCATCTCATCACTCTGGCATCGTGAACTGAGCCAAGCCATCTTGCAGATGCGGAGAAAATTTCTAAGTTTGGCCCTCATACCACCATAATATTAATTGAATGGTTTCCGTTTCTGTCTACAAACGCAGATTCATTTTGATAAGGCGCATCTAGAGGAATTAACGAACCGTTCACAATACCAGATATTCTAGGTATCCCATTATTCCTCATGAAAAGTGTTGGTATTCGGTTACAATTATCAGGCCAGCGAGCCTCTTCTCCGAGTAATTCAGTAATCACGGCTCCACATACCCTTCTTATGCAATGATGTGCGGTTGCTTTACTAAGCCCATGTGCAACACCAATAACGTGGTACTGTGAACCACAATCCATCCACATAAAATTTGGACGGCACGGTTGGCGCAGTGGCTGAGCAATTGGCTGCTGCGCTACGTGTCGCGGGTTCGATCCCAGCACGGAACAAATATTTGTATGGCCTACAAATAGTTGTTCCGGGTCTGGCTGTTTGTGTATATGAGTTTAAATGTTTGTAAACGTACCTACGATACAGGAGAAATTCCTAGTGAGGGGCAACGATTTAAAAAAAAAAAATTAAAAAAATTGTTTATAACATACGGTGTAAGTGCTAGGTTTCTGCTTGTAACGTGTTCAAGTCGATGACCGATTTTATCAATTAAATATTCTACGGTAGTTTTACATACCCAAATTTTTTCTTTAAAGCAGAAATCTGTAATTGAGAAGGAGAAATTGATTCTGCTTTAAAATGATCGTCGTTGCCTCCTCGTTTGTATTTGTTCCAAGTATTCATTATCACTACTCTCACTGTTCGATGTAAGTACTATTTTTTTGTAATAAACCTTTTAAAAACACTTTCTTACACCTTCAAAATTAAAAATATGATTTCGCGACAGAGGGTAAAGCTCCTGTCAGAATTGTCGGACAATTCTACAAATATGTCAATATGTCATGACAATTTTCGGTTTAATAAAGCAGATTTGACAAGTTTTTCACGACAAATTGTCACCTGTCGCTTAAAGTTTTATTAAACAAAAATGTCGGATTTTCGCGACAATCCGACATGTTTTTAAATTTTCCACCATGACAATTTTGTCGCCTGTAAGTTTTATTAAACAGAAAAATTATCGAATTGTCACTTTTGGACATATGTCGGACTTGTCGGATTGTCATATATAATTATTACATAATAATAATTTAGATGCATTTGTACATTACTGTTTTGGTAGTACCTAATAGGGCGATACGTGTAGGAAAGCCTCAAGTGAGCCAAGTTATCATTGGTTGGTACGACAGCGATTCGTCTGTCTTTGGAGTCTTACGAAATTATTAAGTTCATGGCTCCATTTTTCTTTTTACAAAAGTAATTCAGCGGCTCCAGATCGTAATATATCATCAAATAATTACTAAGTGCCGTTTGCGACCTGGTGGTCATACAAACTAGTAACCAAAATAAGATCTAGTGAGTGGTGTCATTTTAACATATTATTTTCTATAAGAAGCATCTAATAGCAGCTTAGTATTCTGTATGTCCTTCGTAACATGAAACCGATTCATAATCGAATGTGTATAAAACATGTCGAATATAAATTGGAATAGATAGGTACAATTATATTTCCATTGTTTTAAAGCTTGACGTTAAGGCGCCTTATAAATGGTTTCACTGTAACTTATAAAGTGACCAAGAGAGACATTTGATGTGTTCTCTTAGTAATGAATGATTTACTTGCATCTAGATATTTGTAGAATGTACCTACCTATAATCAAATCGATTGGACTCGAGACTACCTGCTCGTCCAATTTCCTGGATGCAGCTACACACCTGTGCTAATATAATCACAGTATGTAGGGATAGAATCAGACCGTGGCAGTGCGAAATGAGTATGTTAGGTGAATGTGTAGACCATAATAGATATGTCCAGCTATTACGACAGACATAGGACAGCTCTGAAGTACGTACGCGGTATCTCCCCAAAGACAATGATCGTACCTTCCGTCATGCGCCTGTCACCTGTGCATTTGACTTGATGATGCGTCAGTGAGAGGGGTTCGTGAAGCTAAAACATAGGTCAATCATATTTGCGCAGTACTCAAAACCAGCGTGCATGTAGCCCAGATGTAAGAACGTGAAGCAAAAGGAGTAAGTTAGGACCGTCGCAGATGGCGTTCTATAGTTTCTACTTACCCTCATGGGATTTAGGCGCGAGTTATGTATTTATGTCATATGATTATAATTTTCAGTGGTTACCTTGATGTGAATGAGAAACACAGTCAGGCAGCAGCCAATCAGTCGGGACATTGTGATGAGACACACAATGCATGTCATTTCACGGCACTAATCACGTTCTGACAATCAATCACGGATGGTCTAGTATTCATTAGTTCTTGTTACGGTGGCTGTAATTCAGTTACCTGCTGTGGCCGGTTCGTTTGCTAGTTACGGGCAGTTATCATAGAGTAGGATGGAATTCAAAATCAAAAGTTTCTTACTTAAATCAGGCTGAGATTGATTCTCACTTGGACCGTCGGGATTACATAGGACAGTCGATAGAAACACCCGCTTTTCGCCATTTACTAGCATTTTACAGGTAATTTAAGGTCGGGTAGGCGTTAGATGCAAGAACCACAGGACTAGCATATTTATCCCTTGAAGCCTAAGTCTATCGCATTGGATGTATTTTGGTTAAATGATGATGAGGGTAGGCAGTTACAACATCAAGGTAAAAGATTATTGATTCATCATCGATGATTTGTGTTGTAATGTTTGTTTGTTGTTTGAGCGTAATGTAATACACTAACATAGTTTTTTTAAGCTTTTTTTTGTAACTATCCCGTGGATCATTGTTGTCTGAGTAAATAAATTATATTATTATAACAACTAATGGTGTCTTATTTGTTGACTTATATTAATCAATGACGGTTTATAAGCGTATATTCTTTTAAAACACATTTCTATTTAGATATTCTGCACTTTATGAGTCACGGAATAAAGGGTTATACAACTGGATCGTTTTCCGCAAAATCTTAAAGTTAAATGAAGCGAAACATAACTTTGGGAGCACGTTTTATGCAGAATTGCTTAAATATTTCAAAGTTGGCGAGCTATTTGAATTTAAATGTAATAGAGTCCATGTAATGGACATAGTTAGGTTGATAAATTTGAATTAGATGGAGTTAAATTGACTAGCCGCTAGGGTGTTGCTGGTCGTGTTCGTTCTTTATTCATTTTAGTAATTAATCTTAAATCTACTGACACTATTGGTGAGTGTTCGTCAGAAAGGTCAGGTGCGTAGTACTCGCAACCGGCGTTCTTATGACTAGATGTATAAACGTGGACGAGGCAAAAGTATTATGTAAGGAACGTAGCAGTTGGCGGTCTGTAGTTTCTACCTAGCCCCTTGGGGAAAAGGCGTGAGTTTATGTATGTAGTTTATGGTCAGCTTATGTGGCGACAGTTTATTTAAGGAAATGATATAATTAAACAATTATGAAGACCTTACAGACAGTTGCTGCGGGTTCTCGGAAGACTGTTATTGTATTAACTTGTACCTAGACCATCGTGTTTTCCAGTAATTGGGTTGTGGAAGAAAGAAAAAATATTTATTTGTCGCAGGGACATGACGTGCATAACAAAAAAAAACAATCAACATACAACGCATAACAAACATTTTTGCATTTTCGTATTATTTGTGGCCGTTAAACCTGCGACTACCCGCCAGTAACAGTGACGCTTGTCTAGGTAGTCGCTCCATGTGCAATAAGGAGGAAGCTGAATATTCATAGACAGTAAGCGGAGCCCAACACAGTTGAGAATAGGGTAGACTGGCGGTGATGATGACCACTGTTCATTTTGAACTCTTTGACAAAACAACTTCACAACCATACAATCTGAAAATTAGTTTTTTTATGTACACACCATACGAAAAGAACTAAGAATACAAATAGAAAACTCATTATTATGTTATGTACAGCGCCAAATACATAACATATTTAAATGTAGACATTTTTATATGGTGGCACAATGGGGCGTCTTATTCTTATTGGATAGGAATCCTGAAAGTTTCAGTACGAAAGGATGATCGGTTTTTTTTGCGTCGACTTATACAACACATTCTCGAACCATTCAACAATGTCTTGATTCCAAACTGTTTTCGTGAAAACGCTTGCGCTCGACTTTAACAAATTAAATTCTATTTTTATCTCGCCTCTCGGACGAGAGAGCTGCATTCACAATGTGTTCCAATCGCATCTGCTTGTGTACTCCGTAAATTATATGGGTTATTTAGTTTCTTATGCATAGCGGATGACGGCAGACAAATTGAAGAGTTGGTACTTAATGATAATAATACATAATTATCTAGAGACATAGCTCTTTCTACTGGACTACTCGCGTCAGAACGAATGATAGTGACATTCTCACTGGTGTTGCACGACTTGTGCACAAGCCTTCAGTGACATGGAGCGGGCATAGCCAACCACGCGGACCTAGCGTGGTGGGGTGATAAATGTTTTCCTTCACAGTTTTGAGAGCAGTGGTGATGAAATAAAACAAACATTTTCTTTTGCTTTAGATATTTATATCAGACTTGCCCACCTTTATCACGAGGTCAAGTCACTCGCAATCCTGCGAAGTGTCACAGAAAATCAGCCACAATCCAGTTCCTGGTTATCTTGTATTGTCGAATATAACAAGAGCCGGGATTGGCCGGGACATAACAAGCCACAACATTGTTGTCGCGTGTCCCGCGGGATTCGACGTGTTGGTCTGATTGCACCGACATGCAGGTGTCACCCCAACGATACAATTTAGATGTCTCTTAGGATAGAACAAACAATCAGATGGGAGAAGTAAGTTAGGTTTAATATACCTAATAATCTAGAAAATTAAGTCTCATAATGGTAATGTGGTAATTAAGTTTTAAGTCCGCCTATATTTATTTATTTATTTATTTATTTTATTTGGCTCTTCAACAATGAGTACACTATTACATATAATAAAGTAAAACATTGCAAACTTAAGTCTAAGTGCCCCATTACTTAAAGAAGAGCACTACATGCAACTTAAAGAAGAGCACTACATGCAAACACTATTGTACATTAAATTTAAATAAATAAATAAAATTACGGCGTCCCACAGTCATTGAATAGATTAAGTCCGCGGTGTCCATTACTCCATACCGATGGGATACCATCCATTGGGATTTTTCCGGACATGCCGATTTTTGTCCGGGCCTTTTTTTAGAAAATAAAAGCATTTATTAAGTACAGAAGTTTTGGGTAACCATCTCATTTATGACCTTAAAACAGTGGTGATTCTCAGCTTCATTTGAATAGATTACTTCTGATGACTAACAAGTAAAATATCCAGACTTATTTCAGAATATCCGTCTTTTCGTCAGGACTTTCCAAATTGCGACATGGTAACCCTACCCGGGAAGGATTAGCCGGCGTGACGGTCATTGGATGACGTCACTCACTATTACTACGCGGGTGACACTGGACAGCCTCTGACGTAAGAGAGTGTGATTGTATTTGAGTTTTCCACCATTCAAAGAATTTGAAGAGCAGACCAATTCAGGTGCAATTTCTCAAAACCACTCGGGAATTTCACTAGTTTGGTGGCATTTGAATGAGAAAAGTTTAGTTTTTTTTTCCTTCTTTTTGCTTTGCCGTAGTCGGGTAAAACTAAAGGTTTAGTGTATTTGTTCTGGTGCGGGACCCATGCCCGCGGCCTTCAATTGCTTTAGTATAAATATAGTTCATTTGTATGAATGAAATGAATTCTACACAGCTTTTGTTCCGTCCGGGCGTCCTAAATGAAAACATTACCAATCCATCTCTTACGATACTGTACTTTATTCTCTACAAAACAAAGTTTAAAATAGCTATTGCTTGGAGAAGATTTAGGATTTATTACAAATTGAAGGATTCCATAAAATGCGACGTGCGTTCATTTTGTGGATTTATATTGTTGTTACTAGTCTAACTCTTGTTTTATATGATCTGGCTTTTGATTAACTCTGTGTTATGCAGCAATGAACAAAAAAATGTAAAGAAACCCTCGCAAAACCGACTGGCTATAGGTTGGTACGGTTTGAACTAGACTTTATTTATTCTCTTAGACCACCCCAACCGGATTGTCTTTCGCGGGGCGAATTTTACTCGGGCCAATTGTGGCCATTATACTAACTTGTACGGAGGCGAATAGTCGCGATGCATTACAACATTTCAAGGCAATCGTGTCCCGCGGACAGCGGAAGGTGGAAGCGCCAGGGTAGCCGCGAAATTCAAATTTTCTTGAACTTTTTGCAATTTCCAGGTGAGTGTCAGGTCGTATGTTGATGATAAATGAGTCGCGCAAGTAACACGTATGTAGTTACAGAATTTTAATTATTAAAATCATCAATACAACCCTCTAAGTTCATTTAACCCCATTGAATGACTTTTTCATGAAATAGTTTGTGGAACAATATTTATCTTTCTATATGTATCCCATTGAAATAGCTGGACTAACTTTTAGAAATCATTCAGACCACCAAAATAAGGACAATGTTAAAAAAAATAATTAGAAAAACGCATTAGAAACTTACCAGAAAAAAAATTCAGCTAACGAAAATACCCAAAAAATGTTGGTTACCCAATGATTTTATGTCAAAATAAAATCGCTTTAATCAGTGTTTTTTTTTTTGCTTGGATATCTTTGGCTAGACGTACTGAGCGCTGTGTTATTTGTCCATCTATTTTAAGACCTTATACAAGTAGGTACGCTAGCACTTCTCCGGCGACTTCATTTGCAAAAATTGTGGTACCCCGGCTAATATGCATGATATAAATTATAATTTATAGCCGATAGCTCACACGGATAATGTAGCTTCCTGCCAGTGAAAGAATTTTAGAATTGGATCATTAGTTCCGGAGATTACCGCTTACATACAAACATACCACTTTAGTATAGGTAGAGTATTAGTATAGATATACCCGTACTTGAAGAGACTAATACTGGCATTTATTCTGATCCTTCAATTATAATTACAGTTAAGTAATTATAATAAAAAAAATTAAAGATTTTTAGACCAAATTGAAGGTTAGCCAAGTGCCACTTTGGACTCGGGTGGCTCAACTATTAAATTAGCTCCATTTTACCACAATTTACTTTAAAATGTTATCTTTTAAACTTTTATTCCAAAGCTTTTGATTTTTTGAAGAGAATGAAACAGCAGCAATTTATTTAAGAGTTCATTCAGTTTATTTTCTTATGAATATAATTTACATTAATGTTTTTAATATTAATTAACAGTAGTTGTTACAATGATAATTATAAAACCATTACATTATATTTTAGTTAGTTTATATTATAAGTTATCTATATGTACAAAATGTATTTCAATTTATAATTAACTCGTTTCAGCATTTTTTATCCTAAAAGACAATAATATAAATGTATTATTTATTTACGTTATTAATTATGATGATAATTATACAAAATTACATATTAGATGTATTATTATAGATGTATTATTATACAGTTTAGTAGAACAATGCGAATATTGAACAAAACATCCCCATTAGCCAATAACTTTATTAAGCAATAGCGTCATTCGCCCTCTCACTATTGGGCACCAAATACAAACTAAATATAATATAGTACAATTTGTGCAAAAAAAAAACTATTTTAATAAAACAACCCTGAAAACGCTCTGAAGTTTCATAAAACTGCATAGGTATACTTAATAACATTAAAGTAATTAACAAAAAAAAGCACCATGATCACGGATAAACCGCAATAACTTCAGTTTATCCGTGATCATGGTGCTTGCAACAGCGCCGAAATATCGGGAACTCAAAGAAAACAATAAACATGGTCAATATCCCGTCTTCTAGTTATAACAATTTTAGTGACCATGAAAGTTTAAAATCTTATAACATTAAAGTAGGCAGTAACTCCAATATAAGGGTGTCATCACACCCACACCATCGAACTTACATTGAAGCTGGTTGTTCAATAGTGACCGACAGACCGCGTACATGCAATAACGCCCTAAAATTATGTTTTCGTTGAAATTCAATTAGCTTCGTCCACTCCTTGGAGAATACATAAGTACAGCCATGAGCACCAATATGAAATAGTTCTTATCTCAAGATTGCAATCGTTTTGAACTTAGATAAATGCCCATACTAAAATACTGTTTTCCTAACAGCATGAAAGAGCAATATATACACACCGCTCGTTTTGTTCGCTCGGCTCGCGCGCGCATTTGGTTCAATCACAGTCCTGTACAGTAATGGCGGCTATGTCTGCTCGCACATGGTGGCTCACTGTCATAACATAACCAATAACTAATTATAATAAAAAAAAATACTATGGTTTTAATTATATTGAAATAATAAGGAGATCGAATATTATTAGCCGTTGCGTTTAGTTTAGACTAATGTGTAGTTCGGCCGGTTAATATTAAGTTTATTTTACGCCTTTAGCCGTAACATACACATTTTGGTGGCCGTGACTGTACTTGTTCCCTTCATAATATAACCATAAGTAATCACAAACATCGATCAATCCTCCATATTACATTCTTGCGCCTTATTCCCTTGAGATAGCGAACAAATTGGAACGGTAACTACTTACGCAATAATAGTATTTGTAGTAACGGATAATAATAGGTTGATAGTAGACTTGTATTTTGGTAACGAAAATAGAAATCGAAGAGTAAATAATTTAGGCTTCAAGGGAGCCCATCAGCTCGTTCATCAAAATGTTATGAGTCTTTTGAAGAATTCTTTCATTGTACGTCACAATCAATAAAATCTTTAACGTAATGAAGAATAATCGGTATTTGATTCAAAAGGAATGGTGCCGTTTTTACTGCGCACACAGAGGAGACCTGTCCTAGAGGTCAGAGGTGGGCTGGGTTAAGCGATGTCTTGTGTAGTTGCAACACGTCTGCGGAGTTCCACCACTTTTAATTAGACTTTGTCTTTTGACAGTACATTATAGCTCTTAAAAGTATTTTTTTTTGTAATATTACGTATCTACAATCAACTTTATCACAATATCCGCTGAAAAATCTTCATTTACCCTATACACCAATAAGTTTATGTGACGTCACCATCTATCTTGAAATCACTATACAGTAGCTGACTATCATTGTTATTACATAGCGTCGACGTCACACTGTTCCTATCATTGATAAGGATGCTGTTCATCTTTTTCGGCGTATCCTGTCTCCACTTCTCGCTGCAGAGGCTGGTGGTCTCCGTTCCGTAATAGCTGCACCTCCTACCTCTCCTGTCAAGACGGTTCCTCTTGTCCTGGACCTCTGAGCGGACTCTCACGAGGTGGGTTCCGTCGGAAGTGTGGTTGACCGTGGTCTCCCGGATGCTGGAGTGTTCGCGGCATCTGCTCTTCTTACTGCCGACCTTGCCGCAGCAGAGGGTTTCTGTGAAGGCGATGCGGTACCTGTGGAGATGAATTAGTTAGAATATTTTGTAAAGGTCAAATATTAAAGACAAATGCAAACAGGTACATCTATTCTCATAAAACATGTTGAAATTTTTGTTTCTGTCTCTTAGTTGAAATCTTCTATTTCATTAGACTCATCATTTTCCTGCCTTTGCCTCATGATACCTAGGTTTAATCGCCACTTATTATTTACTCTGTTTTATTTCATATCTTTCCTCACACGGACACACGATCCTTCATCTTTTTTTTGGTCTGCCTCTACTTCTCTATACATGAACATTTATAATCCATCTATTCTATAACATCAGATTACATGTTTTAATTTTTTAACGTTCAGCCGGTGGAACCGCACTGCAAAACAGCTTTAACTTTATTATTTACATAAGTACTTGATCTATTGCGCTTTTGAATCTATTAAAAAAGCTCTGGACCGTGGCTAAGTCGTTATTTATGTACCTAATGCATTTTTAATGGACGAAGTAACCTTTATCCTTACAGAAAAGCACTTAATCTTTATTCTAGAGTGGAAGTGGTTTGCAAGAACCTCTATCTCCAACAATAATATTAATGATGCAGTATTTAGCTTGCAAAGGGGAAAGTGTTATAAAGTTTTTGGACAAGAATTCCTGAAGAAGCAACCGGCGTCCGGATATGTTGGTTTTGTTGATGGCAATAACACACTCTGACTAACCATTCAGGAGTTACAGGCGTGTGGTATGCTAAACTGTACAAGCCGAGTTGACGAAGTTAATACGATAAAGTTTGCAAGACTTAAAATGTAAAAAAAGTAAGTAAGTAATTGATTATGTGCGTGTAACACTAAAGCACGTGCAGTAACACATTTTTATGCATAAAGTATGTGTTGCCATTGTCTTTTCAGGGAAGCACTTAAACGGACCTATACAAACATCAATAATGACACAGAAATTAACATGCAGTTTTATTCTGTCAGGAATTTTTCAGTAGTAACCCAGATATGATTTGTGGCCAGTTGATGGCAATAGGTTCGCCCCTGATACATAACAGGCGAAACGTAAGTATACCTACATAGTGGGCACACTTTTGCCTAAAAACGACGAGAAATGGCGTGATATTATGTTTCACGTTGCGCGGACTATGTAACTAACTTAATTTCGGCTCTCAGTAGATTTTACTTTTGATAAACCATCTATTTATAACGTCTCGTCACCTGCTCGTCATGTACCCACTCACCGATGGCTCATAACATTGTATAGTATAGGGTTGACAGTGGCCGAGATGTAGTAGAAGGCGCCGGCGACGTAGAACAGATACTCGTTGATGGTGTGGTAGTGCCTCGCAGACGTGCCGTAGATGAAGAACAGCCGCTGGAAGTGGAACGGCGCCCAGCACACGAAAAAGGCTACCACTACCGCCGCTGGAACAAGTGAAATAGATGAGCAGTGTCCTGAGAGCTTTAGCTAATTCTTCAAGGACTCAAGGCAGTGTTATTACATTTTTCGGCTTTCAGATTCTGTGTAGAGGTTCGGAATTTGAAGCCCGTTTATTAGATTAGCTTGTTAGTAAGCAATGCCGTATCAGTGCATCGTTGTAAAACCGACTCTCGGCTCTGAGCCAAGCGTGCAAATCCAAATTGTGCGTATTTACGTATTCGTTAGTGCGGGAATACATTTGAGTAGGGATAGGTCGCCACGTACGGATTATTTTAAATTAATTTGTTAATTAGTTTATATGGCCATGAAAAAGATGACATTTATTCTTTCTTATTCTTTCTTTAAAAAACGTTGCCCCACACTAAGAATTTCTCCTGTATCGTGGGTGCGTTTACAAACATTTAAGCTCACATACACAAACAGCCAGACCCGGAACAACTACTTGTAGGCCATACAAATATTTGTTCCGTGCGGGAATCGAACCCGCGACACGAAGCGCAGCAGTCAATCGCTGAGCCACTGCGCCAACCGTACCGTGCCGTCAACAGAAACGAAAAAGAAAAAAAAAAAAGAAAAAAAAATGAAAGAAAAAAAAAAGAAAAAATGAAAGAAATGAAAGTGTTGAGATGGATGTGTGAGGAGACTAAAATGGATGAAGTAAAAAATTAAGAAATGAGTATATACCTAAGAGGAAGTTTGAAAGTTGCGTCTGTTACAGAAAAGAACAGTCTTCTGTTTTGGTATGGACATGTGATGAGGAGGGATGAAACAAATGTGACTAAAAAGTGATGAATGGAGAGGAAGAGGTATACTAAGAAACTATTGATAGAGTGTGTGAGAATTGATATGAAAGAAAAGGGAGTAAATGATAGCTTGACGATTGACAGGGGAGAATGGAAGAAAAAAAACGTCTTGTGCCGACCTCAAGTGACATGGGACCAGGGCAGGATGATGATGATAGCTAGTTATAAATTTATGCTGATTCAATTTCGATTATAATTTTCATGACAACAAGGTTTTTTTTTAAATTGAGAGAATCTTCACACACGTGTTGGATATCGGCATCAAAGCTAAAAACTAAAAAAAACATGATAGAATGAACAAGGCCCGGGAACCAATCACACGAGCGTACGAAACTCTGGCATGAAACACATGTTTACATCAAAGACTTCGAACGCAAACCAAAAAATAAAGTAAAACACAGCTTTCCTATTTACCTACTCCGGGCCAGCGACACAATTTTTGTTACGCACTGTTACTATTGATGGAAGTACTTGTTAACAAGAATTTTTGAGTGAGTGGGAACTATAGCCGCCATCTTGTTTCTAAACACATTTCTTAAAACAATTTCACATAAGTTTCCCAACAGCGCCTGACAACGTCATTATCAACGACCTTACAGCACTTCATATTATTATATAAGCAGTTCCATTGAGATTAAGGTCTGAAGGTCATATTATTACAGTTTGTTTCACATTTATTTCGCAGAACGTGTGTCAAAACTGTGTCCCCAACCAGACTATGTAAGTACTCAGAAACTTTCCCGTTTCATTAGATACAACTACATGAGTTTCGCATTAGTCTAGTCTAGCGCTAATTGAAACTAGACTGAGCTGTTCCGTCTGGATAGTTTCCTGGAATTTACATAACTATTTACCTCAGTGCATTCACGTTAAAAGCTCTATAGAATAAAGCATTTATAAACTGCAGCGATGCGTTGCAATATGGAAAACGCTTTAGGTGCCGTCCTTTTGTAGTACATTTTGGTATAAGTGGGGAAACTTTGTTATTGCATGCGAGGCGGACTTCATAACCGAGCCGTAGGCGAGGTTGTTATGGAGACGTAGGCGAGGTTGTTATGGAGCCGAGAACTGCAGTAACAAATGCCCACGTGTATCAAATGATGTTTTTCAGAACACTTTCGAAATAATAAAATAATAGAACGAAACATATTTTTGTCATGAATGATTAGAAAATTATGATTTAATTTGATTTTTTAGCTGCGTTTTGTTTTCGCCAGGTTGCAGGAGAAGCAAAGGTGAAGTCGCTAAACAGCCTCATATGAAAAATAGAACATTCAAATATTTTTGAATTTAGAACACAAATAAATGATAAATTGTTCATATAAGTGAATATTTATTTTAAATAATCTTAAAGCTTAGATTAGCAACAATATAGTTCGCTATGATTTTGACAGTGACGCCAAATCAGAGGTAATGTCTACCTATAAAGAGTGGTGGAGTGACGGCCGGACGGTGTACGGGTCTACCCGTATGTATCTCACACGGCTTGTAGTTTATAGTCGACCGCCTAATTGATTTGTCACCTTAAGGTATTACATTTGCGCAACCTAATCCGACAAGCTTCAGGGTATTCTATAATTAAAACTTACCACGTAGGATTCCCTGATGGTAAATACTTTCACGCCACGCTAAGATTGTTGTGCAGAGTATAAAAAAGCTGAATATAAACATACGTGATTTATCTATCACATGTTGAGTCCTATGACCCAAATCAATCCAGTGACGGACATGCAGACCGTATTGAATTGTTTATAAATATACCGCTGTCAACCCTCCCAAAAGTTCAAGACAGCTGGTTTAGGAATTTGAGGTGTGTTTAAAAAGTTTTGTGACGTAACACCACAGTCCTTGGGACCTCTCCATAATGGATGTTTTATTACTTATTAACAATAAATATTTGCTACAAGTTAATCCTACCCCTCTGTTTTTTTACGGAATCGCAAACATTCTACATTATCATCTGTCATTCATCGGCGAACAAGTCCAATCCAGGGTTGGCCTCCACGAGCGCGTTGAGCATCGTCAGCATACGCGGTATCGGCAAGGTGGATCAAGAAAAAAAAATCCTAAAAAGAACATAACTACGTGAGTAGCAGCAACACAAAAACCCAGAGTACAAACATCTATCCACATAATATGCACTTAAAATTATCATTGAACCTGTATCTGGAGCGTATAGTGATCCTTTGCATCGTTACCGGTTTCAAGTTTAATGATCACTGACAATAATGCCCGTTTTAAGTCTATGGTATTGGTAGATAAGATACCGTCCCATAGCTGACGAGGAAGCGGCTAGCTATCGACGCGAATATTGTCTCACTCAAGAATCGAACAAAAGATTGTAGGTTCCGTATCAGTGAAATAAGATGCATATATGAATAGTTCATCGGATCACAATGGCAGCGACAATTCTTTTTCCCCTAGTTTCTCGCAACGATAAGAGCTTCCTAAGTGAATCCGCTCAGCGATGCTCGCTTGGCAAGCAGAACACTCGCTGAGACACTCGTTTAGCAGATCTTGCTACACAAGTGACTGGGCACGAGTAATCGTCCGAATAGCCCAACTGCTGTACATCACAACACCCTGACCTCCAGCCTGAACCAGCCACCTTTTCAAAGTCAGCTATTCGCACATAGCCCAGCGACAAAATTATCCATACACACGCGCTTCTCGTTTATAATTGCAACCCGCTTGCCGCTAACCGTTGTCTGTGGGACAGACAGATGCCTGAACCCCGGGGTACCTGGCGTGACATACGCAGCTAGTTTTGACCAGACACAGTCAGACCTCGGCTAATGGACGAGCGCTGTACACGGATTAATCTGCGAATCGTGTGGGTCTTAATTGGAGGAGTGTGAACATACGTGTTAGTTAGCCAGACTGTAAGCCAATGGGAACAGCTTAGGTCCCAGTAAAAGTCTGGGTAATGTTTAACGATACAAATACGATGCAAATACCCGGTTTTATGAGTACTAGATAACCTAATTTAAAGACTACAGAGCAGAGCTATGAAATTCCAACAGTGCGTTCTTTAGGACATTGATTTAGGCGTCACTTACATTATGGTTGTCAAAACGAGCAAAATTAGTGTCGCAACAACGTAGCGCAAGAAGCGTAGCATGCTTTGATTTATGCATCCGTTTAGGTGTCACCTAGTGTTTGTTAAACGGGAAATAGAGCTTTTTTCGTATAATTCATTTCTAACATAAAGTCTTCTAGCAAAGTGCTCTTGCTTTCAAATGAATCATTGCGAATTGACGCTGTAAAGCCCGTCTTTCGAAGAAATTGTTAGAAAATAAACTGCTGCTACTTTGTAAAGTGGGGTGCCTTTGCCTTTCACCGAACGCGGCTAACAAAACACAATTATTTCGGAAACAATGTTACAAGGACAACGCTGCATTTACGTAGCTAAATTCGTGGAAGTTCATTTTAATACAGTTCAGCACTCTGTACACCGTCCCACAGGCGCTCGCGCCGATAGACCAGCCCACTCCCCCTCATAGACAGAAAGCCTGTGTCCCAGCACTTATTCTACTTACTCTTTATAGGGGCTGCAGTTTTGTGGTGGATGTGGGCCCAATTCCCATACATTTTTCACTTTTTCATGATCGTTATCTCTCATAGAATGTCAAAGAAGGGTCTTCTGTACTAAACGATGTAGACTACTCTTCTATACAAGTAAAGATAAAAATGTAAAATAAATGAACAAAAGGCTTATTTTCCTTTACATTGACGTGTTGCGTCCCTCAGCTTTGTCACCGCGACAATGACAAAACACGCTCCTTTGTGTATTTACATGTACGAGGGGATATGTTGGAGATTTGATTCTCTATGTTTGGGGGAAAAGCAACCGCAGTTCACTGGAGAGGAAGTTACATATTGTACGAATATTTTGTAGTCATGGTGACGACGATAACAGGAAAACATAATATTATATACATATAGATTATAATCTGAATTAGTTTTATACCTGTAAGTCTTGGGGGGACTGGTGACCCGTAACACATGTATGATATACCTATTTCGGGCACCAGTCTCTCACAAATGTTTACCAATTTATTAGATTTATTAATTCCTGTTCACTGTAACGTAAGTAGTAATTTTTTTTCTCATCACAAAGATAAGAAAAAAAATTACTAATATTGGTATCGTTACGTATTATCACACAAAAATGTTAAAGATTTGGCGCGTCTACACGCACATGGAGGTTGGAAATTGTCCCAAGACCGGTGTTCAACATTTTATCTTAATCCGTGCAGATAGATCATAGATACTATATTTTCTATTTTGAAGTAGCTCGTGGTTAAATAATAACAGCCGCACGAGTCGATCTATGAGGTTAAGCCACGCTTGCCAAGATCGATCTATGGATGGGTGACCGTTACATACCGAGTTTCCTTCGTGCCTCAGAAAGCACGTTAAGATGTAATTGGTCCCGACTGTCATGTCAGTGTTCAAAAAGTCTGACAAGTGGTCTTACCAAAAGGTACCGTATTACCGGTTTGCAGATGGCCGTGAGATAAGTTCTTGTACAGGGGTCTAAATAAATGTTAAGTTTATATATTGTTTATTCATTGATATAGAAAAATACAATCGCCATGTCCCAATTAACGTTTTAGCCAAATATACGGTTAATTGTCAAAGCTCGCCACAAATTGACATGAGTTAGCTAAACCGCGATTTTCGAAATTCGAATTTGCGGTTGTTGACGCAATAATCGCGTCAATAACCGCAAGTTCCTGATAAAACGTCAGAATATACATAGTTCGCCAAAAAACGTCTCTGCTAGACAGTGGTCCGTCGTTGTATCGACCAGTCCTCGGCCGCAGCTTCTCGTATCCGGAGCTCGTACACAAAATGACATTCTGGGTGTAAAAAGACCATTTACAAAGCCGAAAGACACTTTGTTCTCCTTTTCATTGCATGTTTTTTTTTAGACCATTTTTGGGTCCTTCTTAGTTACGGAGATTTTCACAAGTTTTATAACGTTTACACTTTACTATACATACCTCGATGACCCCTGTACTCAATGCATCTATCAGCACTAGTTCAGTTTCTGTCTGGTTGTCATTGAGTCCGTACATCGTGACTTTTCACCCCAAGAAAAAGTCGTTCCCAAGCAATATTTTTTAAGTAGAGTTTGATGAAGACGAATAGTTGAGAAGTTCTTACCCAACATCCTGATAATGGTCTTTTTGGACTGCGCCTGTCGTGCTTCACCGTGCACACTGCCGTTGACGCCATTCAAGGTGCCTGGGCTCCCCGGTTTGCTGGCGTGCGTCGTCCTGAAAGTTTCAGGGATATATTACTATGGGTAACTTCAGTGAGCACCACTGGTGGATGTGTGCTGCTTAGTACACTACATACTACCTACACCTACCTACTGTAGGTAGTATGTCATTGGGAGATAACATGAGATGCTGATGATGACTGATTTCTGGAAATTTTTGTGGAAACGGGTCGTATTTTGAAGCAGTAATGGCACATACGAGTATAGTCTGTAATGGAATACAATATAAACTTAACGGTGTAGAAAGGTATACAAATGGCAAATTTATCGCTTACGTTTCACGTTTTAGCTCTTTTGTTAAAAAAACGTCTCCAGCCGAATGAGCGCCATTACGCAAATAAATTCACATTCGAAATTCATTGAATAAAATTGAATGTGTTAAAATGCAGACTTAACGTATGGAAAATAACAAGCAAAGGTCGACAAATAAAATAAATAGCGTCAATAATGGACAATAAATAAGTGTTAGTGCAATCGTTGCGCGTCTAGATTATATTTTTATGAGAACAATATAATAATACATTATTTATTTCGCTGAACTATATTGACACAGAAGCAAGTCTTTATACCCTAATAAAAAGTATTGTTTCTTGCTGCAAAGCTCTGGTTAAACTGATGCGAATCCCGCGCAGGACACCATCGCAGATGATAAACTGCGTGCATCGATTATTTTTATGATCATAAAGATACGCAACAATTCGCATCATTTTAAACATCTTCATACAAGATAATTGAACAGCGGTATTTCAATGATATTTGTTAACAATATATCGCCCCACTGTGACCCTTTACCTTCAGCAATTCAAAGTGAATCCTACTTCCCAATCCTAAATGACACAACGGAATGCCCACTCCCCTCCACCGCATTCCGCAGCGAAACCAACAAACACGCCGTCACCGAGAATATCTGACATCCGTACAAAATTAACTGAACAACCCGAATAACAAAACAACCTATTAAAATCAAATGACAGTAACCACAACCATTACTCTTCAATTCCGGAGTTCCGTAGATCCGGAATTCCGCGCTGCGGAACAAATATAGGAACCGCTCTAAATCACGTGAAGCAATCCCGCGTCTCATTTGACTCGATTACTTTTCACTATGTTTGGGGGAAGGGTATGACTTGCGACACATTTTTCTTTCTGATAGTGATCGCAACGTTTGGAAAGCCATCAGTGTGATAGAGGAGTATTTGAGGCGGCCGTGATAAAAAGGCGTAGGTTTATAAAATAGAGGAAAAAGAAATAATATTGTCTGTAAGCTTTTTCAGAAAGACATTTCGGTAAAGCGTTCTATAATCTGAAACAGAAAACTCTACGAACGACCTTCGTTGGTTTCTATCTTTGTTTTTTATTTTATAACCTCAGTCATTTAATCTGTTTGACGTAGGATGATTTTATTTGAAACATACGACAAATAATAATATTATACATTGTACAGCTTAAAACTGCGTGGGCACAATCGCGCGCCAACGCCACCTAATCATGTCTGGAACCCGCTAGCACAGCGACCCCACCTCGCGACAAAACCCTCTCACTACTGCCCCACCTCACTGGTGACATCTATTTGCAGCCAGCTTCCATCCACCACCCGGCTCGTCTTCCGGAATACTGTGCGGTAATGGCGTGATAATGGCCTCCTAATGCATTCATTACTCATCATTCAATTTACTCAGATAGCACCCACGGGACTGGAGAGAATGGCATAAGTATTCATTAGAATAAAATGAGTTTTATGCTCGTTCATCTGCTTTAGGTCTTGAATCTACTGTTTTCCAAAGAGTACATTCTATAAGTAATTTAGTATTTGGTGCTGCTTGCCTATTATTTTGAGTCGTAAGATGGTAAGCCGTTGGTTTCGGCTGTCATTTGTTGATTCTTGATAGTCGTAACGAGTAGTCAGATGGTGATATCAAGAAACATCGTATTGCCCACGGGTTTGGGAACGTCAGATGGCGGCATCAGTTCCATGTTTACATGCAGCTAATGCCCATAGAAGATGACCTCAAAATAGTTGCAAAAGGCTGATGATGTCAAGAGATTGGCAAGAGCTAAATTTCACTGATGTATTGCTGGGCAGTTAGGTGAACCTAGTTTATAGTCTTTAAAATAGCAGTTACAATAATGCGGAGTTGAAGGCTTAATCCAGAATGCAGATGTTTGTCAACGCCTTTTAAGAGTCATCATACTTATTAAATTCACAACGTGACCGTAATTTTTTTTATTATAGTCTTGCGAGTAGGTGTTGCATACTTACATCTATATAATTCATGGCACGTCTGTTATTAGGGAGGCTGGCTTATTGCGATGAATTATTGATTCCTAATTAATTTCATGACCTTCGATGAGTCCAAGGTTTCTCAACAGAGACTGGGAAAGTGAAAATATTAAATACTGGTCATGCCTAGAGCTTAGCTGGCGTGCAAAGTTTTTAATGTTACGAATCATAAGTTTTTACACATTAGTTTTCAAGATTGAAATAAAATAATAATTTAAAGTTCAGTGTGGAACTATCATAATTCCGTACTAATAATTATTTTTACACACTGTGTCAATGTTGCATGTCTATCTCTAGTACAGCAGCTCTCCTGGAAGAGATTTCTTAATTAAATAAGCGGTACCTTTGTGCGCTGTCATCTATTGGTTTTCCCTGTTTAAGTGTTTTCTGTTGCAGGTACATAGATAAATGAATGATTATGTTTGACAGCAGCAACAGGTGAATCCACGCTGGTAGACCATGACCTACGAGTAAGATAGGTCATAGTTTACTTTTTTGTTGTCGAAATTACGTTCCCACACGAACGAATATGACAAAATGATATATGGGATAATTTACGACCTCCACACGGCCGAAGACGCAGGCAAAATTTATTATCAAGAAAATATTATAAAGGATCTTATTGGGTTAATTTGCAATGATACACGACTGTCAACTCTCCCAAACACCTTACTCGTTCGCGAAGCAAATCTGGCTAGTAGGTAGCTGCGGTGCTGATGGCAGAAACCTAATTAACGTTATCTCTACTCGCAGCTATAAGGAGGACAAAATGTATGTCCACACGTAAACTGACGTTTATAAAGAATATGAGTATTATCGCACACAACACGACATCACAAAAGTAGCTGTGGTAAGCCCTCGTGATACGGACCTTTGACCGTGGACCTTTTATCGCGCATTGGATTTTTCAATTCTTTGTTTAGAGCCGAGCTGCTGTCTTTGGGCCACAAAAGGGATGAATGAAAGGTAATTGATGTGACCGAGAGGACAATGCTAAGGAGGGTATGTGGTGTTACGAGAACAGATATACCTAATAAGAAATTATTACTGAAAGTTGTGTGGTAAACGGTTATGTTGGAATGAGGAAAACGTCGTACGAGGAAAGTTTAGAGTATGAATGTTGATGACTCTAAGAGTAGCGGAAGACTAAAGAAACGATGGATGGACTGTGTGAAGGATGATCTGACTAGAACAGACTCAACTGACGGCTATACTGATGAAAAACGAGTAATAGAGAAGTGTGGAAGAAGACATGCTGCGCCGGCCCCGAACATATTGGGATAACGACAGGAGAATGATGATGGTTTTTAGTCGAGCATGGAGAGTCCAACAAAGCGCACCCTGCGCGAGGCAAAACGCTCTGTTGGATTCCCAACTCTCAAGTACTGAGCAGTGAGCTCAATATCAGGTGCACGATAAAAAATTAATCAATTTTGATAACGGAAAAAGTTTGACATAAGACAACGTTTATAAAGTTTTAAATAAGTATTTAATATCTTGAAGATTTACGAAACAAGTAAGATGATTTATTTCGAAGTTAACGTAATTCGGTAAACATTATCCATCTGAATTATCTGACAAACCATACTACAGTAAGTATGTATGTATGTGTGCTCGCCCCCTCTGACACGGGACTTAAACATAACTGGCGAAATGTGGGTGTACTATTAGGTACACCTGCCTAACCCTTCGGGGATTACAAGCGTGATGTTACGTTATGTTATACTATTTTAATTCCATGAAAATAAAATACATTTGATTCATCAATATTTTTAATTATTCTAAAGAAAGAAAAAACAAACATTTGTGTTTTTACCCGACTGCGCGACGTAAAGGAGGGTAACTGCTTGTGCTTGTTTTATGCTTTTCAGTTTTTTCTTTTTTAGTTTGTCCAACATTTTTTTTTTTAAATAAAATGTCTACAGTTAAAATATAAACAGTCATTCAATTTATTCGTTCAAAGGCATTTGTAATTTTATTTGTTTGCATTCCTGAGTACTTAATGATTACTCTATAAATATAAACACAGTAAATGAATACGAATTGGTTTTAACTATTGAAATTGACCAAAAGTTTAATTTTGCAAAATACCTAAATATATTCAAACTAAAAGTATTTATTTAACACTAGCTTTGCCCGCGATCTTTGCTCGCGTGAAATTATAAAAAGATTACTTCCCTATTTGAACCGGTTTTGCAAACAATTTCAAGGGTTTTAATTTCTATGTACGGAATCTAAATCCTTTTTCTAAAATAAAAAAGTATTAGATACTCCTTATAACATCAGCTATCTCTTAGTAAAAGTCCCTTTAAAATCGGTCCAGCCGTTTCGGAGATAAGCCGGAACGAACCGACAGACAATATGCTTTCATAATTATGCATTCAATAAAAACGTGTTATTTTAAAATTACAAACGGATACTTCATGTCATTTATTTGTATAGATAAACCCACAACAGAGCAGCATGGTTCTAATGGCGCTTGAATGTCACTGACAAGAGGGCGCTGTTGGTAAACATTTATGGGAAATTGTATAAAAAACCAATCAAGTTTTGACGTTACTTTCAATTGAGGCCACGCGCCAATAAATCCATGTTGCTCATTTGGAAAGGCTTCAATTCATAAGTAGGTATCTGTATGTCAAGGAGTCAGTCAGTACAAATACATTTTTTTTTATTAAAAACACGCAACACGTGACACAAAACTAAAATAGACCACCCATAACATAACATAAAACAACATCACGCCTGTAATCCCCGAAGGGTTAGGCAGAGGTGTACCTAATAGTACACCCACATTTCGCCAGTTATGTTTAAGTCGCGTGTAATTACCGAATAAGTTCAGGGCTGATCTTATTCGTTTACAAGTAACACAGAAGAATTATAAACACTAATGCTATTTATATTAAAAAAAGCGTTTTCCATCAATATCAGGTGCAGCAACCATATCACATCATACGTCCCAGTAAGGTATCGTAAAAGGTAAATTTTATCAAAATGATTGGATATTTGTTGAAAACCAACAAGTCGTAACTTACAAGTTAATTCGACCGAGAATTTTCAATTAAATTGCAATCCGAAGCGTAATCATTGGAATATTTCAATGAATCTAAGAGTACTTGTCTTCTTACTTAAGATATACTTTATTTTATTAGAATTGCTGCGGAAACGGTTTAAGCACGGATTCAATAAACATAACAATGGGTTTGTTTGGGGTTTAATTAAGCAATACATGATTTAATTTTTCTGAAAATTCTGGAATCCGGCGTTACTTAGCGGAAATCCATGACTGTGTAATGTTATAATTAGTTTGAATTTCGCAAAAAAACTAAATATGGATGCAGAATGCATGACCGCTTTTGCCCACAAAAAATATGCACATGCAGTATGTGTGATAATTATAATGCACCATGTACTTGATACGTATGTCGCGTGATTTGCAGAAGATGTTAACGCGTCGACTATTTTATTTCTCTCACTATATTATGTTATACTGAGCCAGAAACCGCCGTCGACTTAATATTTCCAGTTAAAATTATACAAGACTTGCTTATGCCCGCGGCTCCGAGTTCGGTAATTATCTCACGGGATCTTTCAACCGGAATAAAAAGTATTCTACAGGTATGTTAATGAGGAACAAACATCCGTACAACCTCATAAACTTTCGCATTTATAATAGTAGTAAGATTCTAACATAAAATTCTCGTTTCGCAACTGAGAATTCTATCCTTAATGCATACTACACTCATGTAAGGTCAATGGAAAAATTAATTAGAGCACTGCGTTCAGCTTGTAATGGTTTCCTTTAATCTCTTTTTACATGGAGTTTTTTGCTGTGCTACTGAAGCGTGGCAGGTAGGTAATAAATATTGATTTTCTGAGCTAGACTTTCAGCTTGTTGAAAGACCTACGTTTTACAAAATCTTGCTCAAAACATTCTAAAGTCAACTTCATCTACCTAGCTTTTTCTTAACTATGTTGGGGTCGGCTTCCAGTCTAACCGTATGCAGCTGTATACCAGTCTATACTAATATTATAAAGAGAAAAGATTTTTTTTGTTTGCTTGTACCGAATAAGCTAGCTCCGAAACTACTGGACTGATTTTAACCATTTTTTCACCGATAGATAGCTAAACTATCAGGAAGCAACTTAGGCTATAAATTATATTGGCTTTATCCTCAGTACCAGCCTGGAGTATTACATATGACTTAAACTTTATTGGCGAAATGTCAGTGCACATATACACACAGGTACACCTCTGCCTAACACTACGGTCTTTACAGGCGTGTTACAATGTTATTGGTTTAAAGTAAAATACTCGCCAAGTACACCTTTAACCTTTCCTCAATCCAACACAACCAGAAAGAATGCAGCGAGAGGGTTACGTACTCCAACCTTTTTGTAACTTGGGTGCAGCGAGAGGGTTAGGTTTTGTTGCTTTTATTTCGGCACCGAAAACCCTTTATATGAAAGAGAGTTTGGGCACTCAAATCCCGCCATTTTAATATTTTTGGGTCAGCTTAAAATAGAACCTTTTAACTAAGCTTCAAGAACGATTTTAATTTGATTTGGGAGGGTAGTATCTCGATACAGCTAATCTAGATTTGAGGGGATAAAATTCTTGGTTAGTTATTTTTAATAACGTTACATAAATTAAAATAAATTAGAATTTTGAATGACCGAGTTTGGATATGACTTTGAGGTTTTCAGAAATGTACGAGTAGGTAATCCATTTTAAAGATTAGAACAGAATTATAGCAGCCCCAGATTAGTATAATATCATGTAGGTACACTCGCCGCTCGGTATCCCTCTTTGGTCTAGTAGTCGCAAACGCAACTGAGAACTGAGGTATTGGGTTTGATTTCGGGCTGTTTGTTTACTGGCGTATGTCGGGCAAAATGGTATTGAATATTACTATCAGAAATTTCTCAGAAGCAGCCTAGAATCTGCATTTGTGATGACAATAGGCTCGCCCCCTATTACATACGTGGGACTACAACATAACTATTGTAAGTGGATTTAAATTACTATAGGTCTCGCTTTGAATAACCCTTTGGGGATTACAGGCGGTATGTAGTTATGTATGCGTTCTGGTCAATAGTGAACGGGATTCAAACTCAATAGGTAATATCTATAAATATGTCTGGGTAGTTCGTGCCTCAAGAGCTCGCCATAGTCGCTATTACAATTTTATTAATTCAATCTCAAAGTCAGCATCTTTTATGAGAGCTGAAGTAACGTATTTAAAGCAATTTAGCATTCAACTTTAAAAGCACAAAAGAGCAATCAATTTGAATATACACTTGCCACAATAGCCAAACTTTATGATTGCGAATACAATAACGAAATAAATCCATAATAAATCGCATTGAGCGAAACTTTATCGCTGATTTTATAGAATTCAGTCTACTATGTACATATTGTGAATGAAATAAACGAAGAGTTAAGAAATTTAAATACTGAATTTATTGTGATATAATTCCATTATACCACCATCATACCTACAATACAATATTATATTATTATACCTACTACCCTTTTTTTTTTTTTTTTTTCCCGGATTGGAAATCATCAAATGACCCCCCCCCCACTCTGGGCGGAGCGGAGGGGAGTGTCAGACTTGTACTGACTAAAATCCATCCATGTTCCTTCTTTGCCCTCTGTGTTCCAGGGCCACGGTATCTCTTTCGAACAGTCCCGCAGCCCTGGCAGGCATCGGCCCATGCGGACCCCTACTTGATTGCTGACATCTCTTTGAGGCGCGCGTGGAACGGTGGAACATGAACGCGCCGTCGACACGGCCTGTCGTCATAAGACGGCCGGACGGCGAGCTAGCCCATAACTCGCCGTCCACAGGCCAGCGCCTACGGTGGTCGGAAGCCACCACGTGACCCCCGACACCCAGGGCGCCTCCCGCGGCGGCTGGGACGTGAGGTTCTTTCCCTCTCACGTCCTGCCACCTCCTTCACTAGCATGACTGCTTCGCAGAAGGAGGTGACGGCTTCCCATTCCCTCTCGCTCCGGACCATGGCTTGGACCAGGGCCGGACGCGAGAGATCGCCGCCGCCAATCGCCGCTATGAGGACACGGCGGTGCTCCGCCCAAGCGGGGCAGACCTCCACGGTGTGCTCCACCGTGTCCTCCGGACGATCCTCGCAGTGGAAACACTCGGGCGTTTCCTCCCACCCGATTCGGTGCAGGGACCTCCCGAAACAACCGTGTCCGGTGAGGACCTGCGTCAGGCGGTAGGTGAGGGCGCCATGGCGCCTCTCTAGCCACTCCTCAAAGAGGGGACTTATTGCCACTATGGTGGCGTGCCCTAGCAGATGTGTATTAAATTATTTTTCCTCTGCGCATTCGTGGTAGGCCGACAATTAGCCATTAAAAATGTAAACAGTTCGATATAAATATGAAATACTTATTTATTAAAAACTGAAAAGGACTCCTCAATAAACCCCTCAATAATCCCTCCATGGAAGTTGAAAGCCTCCCCGACACGACTAACCACTTAAGATTAATAATATAAAAGGTTTAATTTATTATTCTAGGTAAAATTCGCCCTGGTTCAAGCCATGGTTTGGAGCGAGAGGGAATGGGAAGCTGTCACCTCCTTCTGCGAAGCAGTCATGCTAGTGAAGGAGGTGGCGGGACGTGAGAGGGAAAGAATCTCACGCCCCAGCCGCCGCGGGAGACGTCCTGGGCGTCGGGGGTCACGTGGTGGCTCCCGGCCACCGTAGGCGCGGGCCTGTGGACGGCGAGTTATGGGCTAGCTCGCCGTCCAGCCGTCGGCTTCTAGTTTAAGCGGATGCTTTCTAGACTACCAGTATTTTACATGGAGCGACTGCCTATCTGTAACGTACTATCTACACTTATTCGAAATATTTAAAATTGAAAATCTCGACTTTATTAATATGTACGGGATGCTAATTGTTGCTTGTCGCAAAAAAATAACCAAATACTATAACAACAAACTTGTGTTTCCGATTAAAAAATATTAGAATGTACGTTATTTTTACGTCGCAAGTTCATGCTGGGACCACTGTGGTCGGTTGCATGAATTGGGTAGTTAACACAATTAGCTCACCACTAGCAATAGTTCCAAGACTCTAAAAAACACTTTATTTCAGACCTGAAAACCCGATTATTTTCAATTAACTGTAGATAGTAGATTTTTAGTTGCTTTGAAAGCAATTAATAGTTCAGCTATTAAGTTGTCAAATTGTGACGTCACAGCACCGGTGGCTACAGCCATTCAAATCTATAGACGGATCGAGTTTTAACAGCTCATAAAAAGTATTATATAAAGATTGATTGATGGTACAACTAGCCTATTCTGAAGAACACTAGATGCTGCTGTAATACAGTACCGTAAACCGGGGTTATTTTGATTCACGGGATGACTTTGATCGAAACTTCCATTTCATATAAAATCGCGAATTACTGAAAACGAAATGCAATTTGTTTTTTTTCTAGTTTAGCAACACTGAAGAACTGTCAAATCTTTTTCTGAGGACACGCTAGGAATCCAGCAACAATTTTAATTAAAAAAGGTAAATATATTGTTATTATTTATTTATAGCTAATTAATTGTGCTGCAAAACTTCATGTGTACTTAATCATGTGATGGAATAATAAAGTTTTTAGATATACTCCATTATGTGGCCTATGATCGATTAACCAATACACTGATTATTGTTTTTCTAACCTCAAAATGAATCCAATGACTTGAGATTGTTGAATTCGGGGTCTCAATGATAGAGTATATGGTGTGAGATTGATCAAAATGATCAAATTAACCCCAGAGAGTATTCTCGTTTTTCATGTGCTTTTTTACAAGCATTTATTGTTGTTTTGCTAAATGAATAAATATTTTATTATCTAGGAAGATGCCGCAAATATATGAAAGGAAACTTGGGTCCCGTGAATACAAAAATTGTTCAGAAGCGCGAATGGAAGAGGCGCTTAGTCAAATAGTGGATGGAAGTTTAAGCATTAGAGGTGCCTCTGAAAGATATATTAGACCATGAAAATAATTTAAATTATATAAATAAGAAGGGCTGATTTTAAGCTAAAATTTTGTTACCAACTTTTTTAATAAAGATATTTTCATTATTTGATGACTTTTACTATATCAAAGTTACCCCGATATGACAAAAATGTCAATATTTATTTTTCCCACTGACAGATTTTGATTTTTTTAAATTTATTGGCATTATAATTGGGGTTACTTTGTAGTTACGTAATAAAATATGGGGGTTTCAAAGTAACCCCATCTTACGTATAACTTTGATCAGACAATTTTTTTTTTTTTTTCTCAAAATCAAGCTACAATTTTTCACTTATTTTTACAGGAATCGAGAGTAATAAAAAAACCGATTACTAGACTTTTTTTTGTATTTGTTTACACCCCCAAATTTAATAGATATGGACCTTTAAAGTTCAGTATTGATCAAAGTAACCCCGGTTTACGGTACCTTAAAGACAGATAAGAGATGATAAATGTTATCGATCCGCTTGAATATTTTTTTGCCACGAAACGCTTTTTAGAAAGCTTAAAATATTGGATGTTCAAAACTTACGAGAACACAAATAAAGAGATGAGAATGTCTCGAACAAAAGTTCTTTCTCAAACAATTGTTAAAAATGTATCAAAGCGTTTGAAACAAATGTCCAGCGCTGTTACAAGTTGAGTTGGCACGACTTCTATGTGACTGCAAATGTTACTGGCATCAACAAATGGCTCAAACAAAAACAAACAATTTGAATTTGTGTTTCTAGAATTTATTTATTTTTTGTTTTGTACTTCTAAATAGGAACTTTTAATTTAAAAAACAACGTACAACATAAAACGAAATAAATGGCGTAGTTGGTCACCGTTCTAACACAACCTATTTAGTCGGAGTAAACTGAAACTGTGTTGTAGTGTTATCTATGAGTAATCGCGGAAACTACGTCGCCGCTCTTTGGGATTTCATCCATCGGTATTTCGTCTATTCGGGATTTCGTCCATTCGGGGATTCATCCTTTCGGGCATTTGGACATCGGTATTTTATGTTTCGATATAATGGCTATCGGCATTTAAAACTTTCAGTATTTTGAATTTCGTTTTTTTGGACGTCGGTATTTCTGTCTCGGTTATTATGAAATTTCGGGATTTTAATACGTACCTTTTGCAATATAGCCTCTGTTGCGTCGGAGGAGTGCTGAAACAGAACTCAGATATGCGTTGGGCGCAAGAGACCGCTTTTCAGCGCCTGGTGTACCCAACAAGTGCAAGGGAAATGGACTTTAAAAAATACGTAGTTATTAAGCATATAATAAATTATAATTTTTCACTAAAAATACCTGAAATTAACGAATAACTTTTAGTCAAAAAAACATTGTAAAGCTGCACGAATATTTCGACGGGCCCTTAAGCAGAGGTGTGTACACCCACCACTACAGTTTGAGTTTGAAACTATCACAATTACAAATTGCCCGAGTTCAGTGTTAGTTCAGAAATGACCTTTTTGGGCCGAAACTTAGTTCACAGCTAGTATTACAGCTACTTTGCTTTAATAAACCTTTCAGTATTATCGTAAGGCCTACCCTAACGCTCTGCGTTTAGCTTCACATATTACAGCGTTAATTTCTCACAAAGAGCTGTCTAAGTAAATAATAATAAAGTACCTAGGACGTTGACTAAAACTATAAGCCTAATGTCAAAGTTTGAGTTTCGACGTAAATTGTTTTTGTGGAATTATATACACACAGTCTTTGTAAACGAGAAAAAAATGTTTACGTTTGTAGAAAGTTCAGTAAACTTATTACAATCTTAGGTAAAGAGACAAACAGTTTTGGGAAAAGAGACACTTTTGACTCTTAACAGACATTTACATAGGTACGACGGCGACGATATCATCCCTACAAGAAACCCTTTTCATACTTAAAATATATGTCATCTTAAAGAAACAGTAAGAGGACCCCACAGACAACGGCCCACCTTCCATCTTGCACCGCATCATCGTACCCGTCACCTGCGCACTTGGTGATCTATTTACTGCTTCAGTGAGCGGAGTTCGCGTTGCTGAATTTTGGACCACGTACAATTGAACTTTTTGCCATCGATAAGAAGAAAAAGGACAGCATCACAAGTTCAACATCGGGTAAGTAGTAAATAAACAAAAGATACATACCCCAGCACGTACCTAATTCGGAGCCCCATGCGCACGTACAGGCCGAGGATGATGAGCCCCGGCAGGATGAAGAACAGCAGGCTGCTGAGCTCGCACAGGTACCAGGACGGCATTTCCAGCATGGCGCAGAATGCAGACTCCAGGGACGCGTTGCCAGAACCTTGGGGACAGGAAAAAATACATGTGAACAGTGATAATTTTGAATGAATGTGAGGACATTAGGACGCAAGTAAATAATTAGGATGACACCGATATGGAGGAGTACTTAGACGCTTAAGCACCCTGTTGTTTATTATATATATATTATAGTTAGTTAGTTTATTTAAATATCGTCATCATCATCATCATCATTTCAGCCGAAAGACGTCCACTGCTGGACATAGGCCTCCCCCAAGTGTCGCCACATTGACCGGTCCCGTGCGACTCGCATCCAGCGGATCCCTGCAACCTTTACCAGGTCATCGGTCCACCTAGTGGGAGGCCTTCCAACGCAACGTCTTCCGGTTCGCGGTCGCCACTCCAGAACTTTTCGGCCCCATCGGGCATCCGTTCTGCGAGCAATGTGCCCTGCCCACTGCCACTTAAGTTTGGCTATTCTTGCTATTATTATTCTTAAAGTCCTTGAAATAAAATAGATCCAACTTACCGCAGTGTCTCAAGACGAAAGTCTATGACCAGTGTGTATTGCCAGTGATTACATACGGGACCGAAACGTGGTCGCTCACAATGGGCCTCATCAGAAGGCTTAAAGTCACATAAAGGGCAATGGAGAGGGCTATGCTCGGAGTTCCCTTGCGTGATCAAATCAGAAATGTGGAAATCCGCAAGAGAACCAAGGTTACCGACGTAGCCCGAAGAATAGTCAAACTATTTAAATATAAATTAACACTTTAAAATAATTTTGCCAATGATGCGAAACAGCATCCCAATAGAACACACACACTTTTCTATTGAATTCCGAAGTATTATTATTATTTGGGAAACGTATGAATTGAGTCTAAAACAGACGTCGTTACGCAATTAAATCAATCAATCATCTCAACGTATCACAATCTATTGACATCCAGACATAGACCCTCCTCAAGCTGCGCCACGACACCCTGTTTTAGCTCATTGGTTCCAAAACTAAAAGCTTTACCTACTTACATATTTAAAGGATTTTAATAAACCGTTAGATCTTACTCTCAAACCATTCTTGCTCTGTCTGCGTTTATATTCCAGTTTAGGCTATTTTTAGTTTTTTCTACAACACAAATATCTACAAAACGGACAAACATATGATACATGACACTTTTCTCAACCAAGTTTTAGGCCCCGTACACTAAAACAAGGACTTATTTTCGTCATCATTCGTCTATCCCGTCGACATGAGCGATCTGTCTATAGACAGATCGCTAAAGCTATAACTAGCTAGCTAGCTAAAGTTATAACTTTAGCTTAAAAAGTCCTTGAAATAAAATAGATCGGCGCCACAAGTACCCCTGTCAATTCTTACTGAAAGAAATGAAACAATGTTTTAGTTTTAACCTTGACCTTCGATACTCAAGGTCACTAGCAAGCATTGGAAAATAAAAAAGACAGATGACAGTCATCCGTTACGATTATCACTGCAGATATTGAAAATGTGAGGACCGGAAATATCGCTTTCACACGTTCAGGTCCCCCCCATATTTTCTTTCGACGGAGACATTCGAAAGTTCGTTTTTCTTTTCCGTACGTAGTTGAGAGTTCTTTGTGACATATCTAGGAAAACTCTTTCACAAGTTTTAGCCGTCATTTGCCATTACTTATTGTTCCGCTTTGTAGTTTTGATATCGGCGAATAAAGAACAATTTATGTTGTTTCGTTTTTCGCAATTTCCGCAAACCAATTGTTGTCTTTCCGTACATTACAAATACTATTTTTGTATATTGTTTTTTTTTTTACTATTTTTAAACTGAACATCGGCTTTCATGAGACACAACGGCATAATAATGAGATAAATTTCCAGAAACATCTCAGAAAACGCGAGATTTTTTCGCAAAGTTTCAGCTCACATAAATAAAAACATTTTCTTTATCTTGTTGGTATTATGTAACTCAATATTTCATACTACAATTTTCTTTCTTTAAAAACGACAGAGTTAAAGGAATCCGAGTGTCTCAGGGGAAGTATCCAGTAGTTCTTGTAGCAAGAAAGAGTAGACGACCCGTTATCTAGAATAAGTCGTAAAGTTATGGGAATACTAGACGACCATTTATTCTTCAGGGACCGTAAAGACCTATACGAAATAGGGAAAATGGAGCGATGGGCGAGATGATAGCACCGTTATGGGTGCGACTACTAGTACATGTGGTAACGAGGTTACTAAATCCATAAAATAAGACCTCCTACGCTCACACTTTGTTATCGGCCAGTCTGAAAGAGGCAGCCGTGTAAAATTCCAGAAACAAACCTTGGGATAAGTCACAAAGTCATTTATTTCGGAAAAGTTGTTACTGCCAATCATCGCGCTAGACAACAACGCTAGCTAACAGCGGTGACGATCACTGATCATCATAAGATCCTTATTGGTTGATCAGTTTGCTATTCCACATAACAAAATTGTAAACATACAAATAAATGTTAGCAAAATAACCATGATTATAGCAGTAAGTGACACCTAACGGCCACTATTTTCTTACCTGGTGGAGAAGCATGGTACAGTCACGAGCACCAATGTATTGTAAACACTTTCCTAAATTTAAAAGCGATTTTCGCGAGAAATAACGATTGTACGAGTAACTTGGAGATAGGATATTATTCATAAAACATGAGTTCCAGAATACTATGTTCGTAACCACATGAAATTTTAATCAGAACAGTAGAACAAAAAAGTTGTTATTTGTTTACATATTGGTGCTCGGGACTGTACAGCGCGAACGGTGACGTAGCCAGAAGTGGCAAGTGATACTAGCCCTAGCGCCGCCACTATACGTAGTCCCCGGCGTAGTCTCGCCATAGCGTACAAAGTGCAGCGGGTGGCAGAAGGCTAGATATCGCTCCAGAGAGTTTTATTCGTAACTTTACTATAACAACAAGTAACATCTTACCTGGAGGATGGTCATCGTAGCTGGCAGTAGTATACACCGCGACGGGCGACGCGGCCAGCAGTGCCACCAGCCAGAGCGCCGCCACTATGCGTAGTGCCTGCCGTAGCCTTGCCTAACAAGAATTGATTTCGTACCTGGCGGATAATCATGGTAGCTGACAGTGGTATACAGTGCAAATGGAGATGCGGCCAGTAATGACAATAGCCATAGTGCCGCCACTATACGTAGTGCCCGCCGTAGTCCCGCCATGGCGTACAAGTGCAGCGGGTGGCAGATGGCTAGGTACCGCTCCAGAGAGAACGCCACTATCGTCAGGACTGACACGTAGGAAGCTCTGGAACAATGGAAAGAAGAATTAGGAACATAAGTATAGGTGTGTTGTTTGTACGTCCTCATTCTGCCAGAGACATGCATATAATACATATAATAATATGACTTCCGTTGGCCAAGAAATATATTTATTTACTGTATAAACAAATGTTGGTTGGTCAATAAATGAAAACATCAAATAGTCAGACTATTTGATGTTTTCATTTATTGACCATATTGTTATTGACCAAGATATCTGGGATTTGATGGGAATCAAATCCCAGATATCTTGCTCAACAATTGGCGCTACCACTAGGTGAATCTTACCAAAAGCGCCAGTCCAGCACAAATAAGATCTAGTGTTTTATTTCTAAACTCAGCCCAAATGACACGTCGGGATGGTCGGGAACAAGTTACGAAACTTTCAAAAACGGAAACGTTCCCACTTTTATTGCTTTTATTAATGAAATCCCGTACAACATAAAATCCGGTGGATACAGGCAATTACGTTCCGGTTGCGGAAACAACTCGCACTCAACTCAAATTTAATGTCGCCCGAAAGTTTCCAATTGGAAGTGTTGCCAGCTTTAAATATCGTTTATTAATTTCATGTGGACTTACCGCGTAAAATTCTCATTTGATTTGTGCAATTACGATATATGTTTTTAATTAAAAGCGACAAATTGGAACGAAACTAGTGAGCACCGCACATCAGTGGTAACAATTTGACAGAGCTAGTGCATTATTGACTATGCTATAAGGGTGAGGATTTTGATTTTATGTTCTGTGTACTTTATTTACTTCATACGTTTTTTTCATATCACAACTGATTTTAGACGTTGGAGAATTTGTCACATGGTCTCTAATTGCCTTAGAGTAAAATCGTGTAATGGCTCTAGTTCCGATGTTGGTTCCGCACCTATAGATCCTTGTAAAGTACGTTAGTAAACATCAAGCATCAAAGATAAATTTGGCCAGAAATCGAGGAAATAAACACACATACATTAGTGTCGTTACAAATTATGTCAAAAATTAATTACTTAGGTTTTATGCTTTTGTAAAATCTCCTCTAAAACATTTACCCGTCTCGTGTAGTAATGAAGTGCAATGGGTGGCGACACAAAACAACGAACGTAGCATGCACTTTAAGGAGGACACTGCAGGCTTCAATCACCATTGAGGGGCTTCTTGTAGACTTAACAGGCAGGGCTGTCACATCAGCCTATAACGTTCCCAACGCTGGGACACAGGACTCTCACAGGGAGTGATCTACAATTCACCACAGCAGTACAGTGTGGGTAGGCAGATGCCACATGTCTGCCAATTCTTGTTGTAGGATATTTTGAAAAAAAATCTAGTCCGTTTTGAGAGCAGTAGTGATTCAATAAATTGCACAAAGGGGTTAGAATTGGATTCAAACCCAAGCAGGCAGTTTAGGTCCGATTGAAATGTTGATGATCAGTACGATATCTTATTGTAAAATTAACATAAAGTGTCGTGTCACCGCGGACATCGTTACGGTTGTGCCGCTTTGTAACTGCGGGCTTGCGGCTAATCTGTTTGTGAGGCAGCCTAGGTATTCATTGTTGTTGAACTTGATGTTGAGAATCTTAGAGATCAATCTTTTGTTGTAAAGATGAAACTATTCCGTTATTGCCAGTTGTTTCTTGTACATAATGTGCTTCTATTGTTTTGTTCTAGATTTAAAAGCAATGTATACTTGCGTAGTTACTCAGAACAAACCACTAATAAGTTCTACACATACTACCTACACACAATAAAATTGTTCAAGAGTACATTCTTATTTACCAAACGTGTGTCTGCTTACTCCGACATAAAATACAGATTTGTCTAGTTGAGACTAACTGGTAAAATCCATGTAACCTAGTAATGCACTGGCTTATATGCTACCTGGATAGTAAACAATTTTCTATTTCTTACTTTTCTGAAATTATCCTAGCCTTTGAAATAAGTTTGTCTAATGAGGTACAGACCCTTTCTATCTTTAGAAACTAATTATCCCAGAAACTTGAATTTGTGCTAGAAACTCAAGTTTCCCAATTATCAGAGAGATCACAATTCACAATGTCCTCACTATCTGACTACTATTATAAATGTGAAA
Organism: Noctua janthe; assembly: GCA_910589295.1. Lineage (NCBI taxonomy): Eukaryota > Metazoa > Arthropoda > Insecta > Lepidoptera > Noctuidae > Noctua > Noctua janthe. The sequence goes on from OU342567.1 coordinate 681,191, forward strand.
TTTAGTGAGGATGGGTAGATGGGTGGATGGATGTCTGTTACTCTTTCACGCAAGATCTACTGAACGAATTTGGTTGTGGAACACAAAGTTTATACCTGGATTAACACAAAGTTGTTTTCCGAGGGACCATTTCCGAATGCTGCGGGCATAGGCTAGTAATATTATAAACTAGCAACCCGCCCCGGATTCGCACGGGTGCTTCTCTAATGAAATATCAAAATTTTCCTTGCTTCAAGCCTTTTCCTGACAATGACGAACACAACAAAAAAAAATCTGAGATGTCTGTCGAGCCGTCCTCAAGTGATGCTCCAATATAGATGTGAGTACGTTTATCACGCGACACGTCTTCTTTCCGTATTGACTGAACGGATTTGTATGAAATTAAGGATATACCTGGGGTAAGACATATGATACTTTTTATCCCGCTAGGAGTTTCGCATGGAATAATTACCGACCTCTACATAAGCGAAGCCGCGGGAAAAGCTCGTACAAAAATAATTGGCAAACAAACATGTCGCTGGACATTAAGGATAACAAAAAGCCATAATAAAGAAAAATGGCGGCCTCATTAGTGATGTCCTGTTTGTAACATTATTGTAGCCGTAACAATATGTTATAATAACAATATTTTTTTGTAACAATGTGTGTTAGTTTCTTTGGTGCGTGGAAATATGGATAAGTGGAAACGGTTTTTTGGTTTTACGATTTTTCTGCGAACTTCCCTTATTTACTGAAATAACAACGACACTGCGATTCTAACTACGGTTGACGATATCTATTTTTATACGAATTACCAACTCATTTATGAAGAAAGTATTATAGGTTTAAACAATATGAATATATATAATAAGGATTATTCAATTTTCAATTTGAATTCGTATAGTACGCTTGGTGAAGGTCGGTTGCAGGAATATGCACTTAAAATTATTTTCGGATGTAGTGTGTGGCTAGGCTCTATAGATGTTTTGCCTAAATCTTTGATCTATCCAGGAATGTACTATCACTATAACTTTTATAGACTTCGGTTTTTCCGACTAGCATTGTTCGCTGCTTATATATAAAACGATCAACAATACAAAGATTAAAACCCAACTTCAATATTTGTATGGCAGTAAGCCAGCACGTCCGCGCCACATGTAAGCAGTAACTCATACCACACACAGCAAATACTTCCTTTTTGTACCGATTTTTGTTTAGTAACAGAAAAACTTCTCTTAGTTTTCGGCAGAGGATAGGTGGTTAATAAAACAAACTTTTCGCCAGATATGTTGTTAGTACTAGTACCTATGTACCAGTTATGACTACGAGTAACATACACCGTATAACGGAGACCGAATGCATCCTCCAATATGATGAGCATTGCTAGGTATTCAAAATTCCATTTGAAAAAAAACCCGACATGACTTTCCAACCCAGGGACCCCAAACTCTCTTTTTTTCAACCCAGCAAAGCGAAGCGAGTGTGATACTACAATAAGTATGCAAAACCCGGTTTGGGTTCCATAATTATAACCCGGGAAAAACCGGTTTTTCTATAGGACCGAAGCCCGGTTCCTGTGTTTACTGTAATTTATATACAGTAACTGACACGGTTGGAAATCAACAATTTTTTACCATAAAAGTTATGAAAAGTAGCCGCCAAATTGAGACTACAGCCATGGTTCTTAGTCTTTAATCCAAGAAGAAAAGATAAACGTCATAGCGATCTTAGTAATATGGTCCATGCGGGTCCATTTGTATCTACATCAGCTAAAGCCTTTGCGTCAAGTTAATCATGCATTACTTGATTGATTAATGGAATTCCCGTTAATTAGACCCTCATGTATAGGGTTGCCATACGTCCTGCTTTTTCCCGTCAAATACGGAATTTTAGCTCTGTATGCTGAATTTTAGCTGAAAATGTTCTCTGATATCTTTTTAGACCTATGCAACCTGCTTATGCGTATGAAGTTACATTAAAATCGGTTCAGTCATTTCGAAAAAAAAGGCCTTTAAAGTTTGTATGATATGCCGTAAGTCGTAAACGCTCAATTAGAAGTGCTAAGTTGAACTGCATTGTTTAATGCGATGGCAAGGTAATATAGTTTGAAGTTAAGTTGTTCCATGAGTTCAGTGGACATCTTTCGGCTGAAATGATGATGAGCTCATCATACTTATGTATAGAATTACTAGCTGTTACCCTCGACTTCGGACGCGTTTAGTTCACAATTTGATTACTTTTTTAACTGTTTTCAAGTTTCTAAATTGAATAGTTCTTGGGATTCGTGATTAGCCAGTGACTGCATAGTATTTAATGTATGCGCTTTCATCTAACTAAAAGGTATAACTAAAAGTATTCTTGTCCTAAACCAGACCACGATCTGTCGTGTGGCTTTGATCCAAATCCGTTCAGCCATTATGGCGTAAAAAGGTAAAATACGTGGTGGAAGGGACACTGACGCGAAAACGGTTACCACGTGTTCAGTACATCATTCTGAGCCGGGCCACATAGAAATTTTTCATTGGTTATTTAAAAAAACAGCTGTTCCATGCATTTTGACTGTGTAGGTATTGCACTTTAGTAGGAAACAAAAAATTTCTATGCGGCTCAAATAAATACGTGGTAACCGTTTTCGCGTCGGTGTCCCTTCCACCACATATGTAAATAGAGATAATACTTTCGCATTTTTTATATTCGTATAGATAGTATGGCTGTAAAAAGTATAGGATTATGGATTAACGTAACATAACATCACGCCTGTAATACATGAAGGTTTAGGCACAGGTGTAAATAATAGTGTAGCTCCCGGCCACCGTAGGCGCGGGCCTGAGGACGGCGAGTTATGGGCTAGCTCGCCGTCCAGCCGTCTTATGACGACAGGCCGTATCGACGGCGCGTTCGTGTTCCACGCGCGCCTCAAAGAGATGTCAGCAATCGAGAAGGGGTCCGCATGGGCCGATGCCTGTCAGAGCTGCGGGACTGTTCGAAAGAGACACCGTGGCCCTGGAACACAAAGGGCGAAGAAGGAACATGGATGGGTTTTAGTCAGTACAAGTCTGACACTCCCTTCCGCTCCGCCCAGAGTGGGCGGGGGTCATTTGATGATTTCCCAACCAAAAAAAAAAAAAAAAGGTGTACCTAATAGTACACACCCACATTTCGCCAGTTATGTTTAAGTCCTATGTAATAGGGGGTGAGCTTATTGCCATCAACCGGGCAGACATCCAGACTCCGTGGCTGCTACTGAGGAATTCCTAATGGAAAAACCCAATATCAATTTGACCGACCCGGGAATCGAACCCAGGACCTCATGCTCAGCAGTCACGATTCAATATAGTCAATCCGTACAGTCAATCAGTGTCAGTCAATTATGGATTAGTATTTATTATTTCAAAAGCTGGAAGAGGAAAGGAAACCCCTCCGTGAGGAGTTCTCAAAACGAAAACGACGAAGACAGAGTGTTGGGAAACTAATGCCTTACTCATTTTGCGTTCGAGAAGAACTTTTGCTTGAGCTTATATTTTGCAACTTTTCTCTCTGTTTCATTTGGGGTCGCATCTTCTAGTTAGTCTTGGTGTACAATAAAGTTTGTTATATCTTTGTTATTTAACAGACGTGTCAGTTCTGGGTCATCGGGACTTTTACAGAAGCTATAATAAAATCTTTTAGAGGGTAAAAAGTGCTGATTCTCAACCATCATCATCTGCCTTTACCTTACCATGTTGGGGTCGGCTTCCAGTCTAACCGGATGCAGCTGAATACCAGTATTTTACATGGCGCGATTCCACAATCCAGTTATTACTGAGGAATGGGATACCCCTTAGTAAGACTGGTTGTCAGACTTTCGGGCCACTGACTACCTGTAACGACTCTCAAAGATAGACAAATGACAGCCGGGACCAACGGCTTAACGTGTTTCTCGAGATACGAAGGAAACTCGGTATGTAACCCACCCAACGACCGATTTTGGCAAGCTCTGCTTAACCTTGAAGGTATTAGTATTATTTAGTAACGAAGTCTCCTTCATTCTCAGCCAATCAATTTGAGTAAATATGTTGTATACTTATTACGTAAAAGGAATCAAACCACAGCGACTTACCGACCTGTCATCAAACATAAAGTGTTCGATAACACTTAACTATTAAAAACCGCAATATGGCGTCTCCTACCTAAGTACATTCTCTTCAAAGCCGCGCTAATAAACACTAATGACGAGTTTAATCCGCGCGGTTAACTTCACTCGCTGCTGTGTGTCGTACAGTGGTAGCGTAAGGGTGCAGCCAGAATGCTGCGGTTGATTGGTGTCGATCAGGCGATAGTGATCGCCTTAAAATCATATATTTAGTACCTATTCAATATCGATTAGCGGTCAGCCGCTTGTCCGATGAACGACTTACTGTCTATCGACTGGTATCCATAACCATGTGATGAGAAGGCACGAATCGCATGTGACTAAAAGAGTGATGAATATAACCGTTGATGGATGAAGAGGGAGAGGAAGACCAAAGAAACGATGAATGGATTGCGTGAGGAATGATATGAAAGATAAAGGAGTAAATGATAGCGTGACGGTTGACAGGGGAGAATGGAAGAAAAATACGTGCCCACGTAATATGGGACAAGGAAAGGAAGATGGTGATAATTTATTTTCATATCCATATAATTATAGCTGTTTTTTGACATGGAAAGAAAAATTCCAGTGCGAGCAGGGTTTGAACCTGCGACCTTCCGATTCAAACCCTGGTTCAAACCCTGCTCGCACTGGAATTTTTCTTTCCATGTCAAAAAACAGCTATGTTCCCTACGCAGGGTTTGCGTGTAAAATATTAAAAACATATAATTATAGGTACTAATATTACAAATGAGAAAATAACTCTGTCTGTCTTTTGCTTTTCACGCCTAAACGGCTGAACAGAAAATGATGAAATCTAGCCCAGAAGTAGAATGACATGACCGGGTATAGGACAAAAGATATTTTTATACCTGTTGTATGATCCCGTCGGATAATTCCGACCTCCATCCGTGAAAAACCACGAGCAAAACATATCTGGACAATGAATTGTTACTAGTATTTAAATTCCACCAACTGTCTCGTCATCCAGCAGCCATGCACCACACCGTCAGTACAAGTCATAATGATCAGTGTCGTCGACCGGCCGCAGTCTGACTTCACCTTAAGTGCGATGCCACTCATGAGATACTGATTATGTTTTGTGTGTTTGTAGGAGTCGCTGACTATTTGGGTTTAATCAATGTGGAATCTTAGGGTTTTGATTAAAGCAAATAAGGTGGGTTTCTAATATAACGTAAATTAGCTTTACAGTTACTGAAGAAAACATATTTAAATAAGGTCTTAAGAAGAATAAGAACATAAACCTCTGTGATTTTCTTCCTCAGTCACTTGATTGGGATAGTTAGAATAAAAATAAATTATGAGTATGAAGTCTTTCCTATGAGTAGGAACCCGATTTGTGCCCTGTTGATAGCAATAAGCTCGCCCCTAATTACATGGGACTAAAGCATAACTAGCGAAATGTGAGTGTACATATTGTAAGAAGACCTCTGCCTAACCCTAAATTCAAATTCAAATTCAAATTCAAATTTATTTATTGGTGTGAAGTACATTAGGCGTTATGTTCGTTTATTAGATCATATTTGTTTTTCTATTAAACACCAGTCTATTACAACCATACCGAAGATCTGTGACATAAATCGCTATGATGACAACACTTATCAACTTAATGGTGAGTGCCTGATGTTCGTTTGATTCACAGAACAAACATTATTCATCACAACGTGTTTCAGGCTCGTAAATATCACCAATAGCGTCACTTCAGCCTGCTATCATAGTCGTTACAACCGCTTTATAACGCAATAAAGAATATTAAACGCTAAGTGACACATTTATACAGCGTTGGAAAATTGCTAGTTTTATCGATTTTAAAGTGTCTTTTAAAGGGTATGTTTCAATGTATTAAATTAAATAGTGAGATGAGCTCGTGGCTAAATAAAAACAGCCGCTCTGGTCGATATTCGAGGTTAAGATGCGATTGCCAAGGTCAGTCTGTGGATGGGTTCCTCCGTGCTTCAGAAAGCACGTAAAGCCCTTGGTCCCGGCTGTAATATGTAGATCTTTGACACTCGTTACAGGTAATCAGTGGCCCGAAAATCTGACTAGTCTTACCAAGGGGTACCCAGTACTAACTGGGTTGTGGAGTTCAGATAGACAGCCGATTCATGTTTGTAAATGGTTCTATTCAGCTACCGGACTAATTCCGATTTCAAGATGGTTGGGAGAAGGCTGGCCAGATGATGATGAAGTAGGTATATTGCACCTTATTCCCTGAAAGGCTACTTCTACAAGCTGCCAAAAAAGGCTATACCTAGATCTACTTATAAGCCTGAAGCAGAAGAGGTGGGAGGTAATTTTTCTAAAAATGAATCGGGATAATTATATTGTAAAAAATTAAACTCATTTTGAACAACGTTACGTCATATAAAACTCATCCGGCCACACTAACAGCCCTATAATAACGTAAATACGCAATAACTAATTGCGGTTCACTAAAGTGGATGTCAGACAGAATGTGTACCAGTAGCGGTATTCCAGGATGCCATACGACAACAATAATCCTCGTCAACGATTCCATTGTTGTTCCCACAATAGCTATGAAAACGGATGCCAGAACCTTTGTTATGCCTGTTAACATACATAACATCACGCGCGTTTTCTACGAAAGAGTTAGACAGAAGTGTACCAATAGGTAGTACACCATTATGTTTGAATCCCATGTAATATGTTTACAATGATATTCATCATCATCATCATCATCATTTCAGCCGAAAGACGTCCACTGCTGGACATAGGTCCCGTGCGTCTCTTATCCAGCGGATACCTGCAACCTTTACCTTCCAACGCAACGTCTTCCAGTTCGCGGTCGCAACTCCAGAACTTTCCGGCCCCATTGGCCATCCGTTCTGCGAGCAATATGCCCTGCCCACTGCCACTTAAGTTTGGCTATTCTTCGGGCTACGTCGGTAACCTTGGTTCTCTTGCGGATTTCCTCATTTCTGATTTGATCACGCAAGGAGACTCCGAGCATAGCCCTCTCCATTGCCCTTTGGGTGACTTTAAGCCTTCTGATGAGGCCCATTGTGAGCGACCACGTTTCGGTCCCGTATGTAATCACAATGGTATTAATATGAGCAAATCAAGTAAATTGACTTGGCTCGCGAAGTTGCTGATAGTCGTCTCAGCCAATGGCTTAGATGCCAAGAGCCTTGACCAATAGCTGTGGTGGCTCTCGTTAGGCACCTGGATTAAAGGTTTGATTCAGAAAGCGGTACTCCTGGACACGGCTCGTATTGTTAGGAGGATATTTTTAAATTTTAAATATTGATGTTATATTTAAAAAAACCGACCAAGTGCAAGTCGAACTCGCGCCTGAAGGGTTCCGTAAATAACTTCAAACTATTTATCTTTAAATTATAAAAAAAAATATTTAAGATGCTCACAATGAGTTCTTTCATTTGATATGTAACATGATATGGTTTGCAAAACTTTTCTAAATTACCCTCCAAATGTGGCCCCCCATGTTAAAATTCAGTAATTTGCGTTACATGTCCGTCTTTGGGTCACCGACTTACATATGTGTACCAAATTTCAACTCAATCGGTCCAATAGTTTCGGAGTCAATTGGCTGTGACAGACAGACACACGAGTGATTCTAAAAGGGTTCCGTTTTTTCCTTTTGAAGTACGGAACCATAAAAATGTAAAAAGTAGATAAAAAAAACGAATAAACGAATATTGATATGAGCACGTAAAAGAGAGCTTTTGCACGGAGATGTCTGTTATTCAAATTATTTACCGTGCAAGTACAAGAATTTGACAAAGCGTGAGATTAGGCTCTTAGGAGCGTCAGTCACTAGGAGTGAGGCCTTTAGACGTCAAATATTCACGGGTTTTACGAAAATATTGTGAGCTTACAAAGACATTCTTGTATATGAAACTCTGGTCTGGTGAGCGACGAATTTTATTTTAACGATTGCTCAAATGCTCGTTGCTGAAGTCTCACGACCATAATCAGCCTATTAAATTCCCACTGTTGGGACACTGAACTCTAGGGGGCCCAATGCGGGTTGTTGGATATCACGATCTCTTCGGATGTTTAGTTCTGGGACGGTTTCGTTCACCGTTTTGGGAGCAATCGAAGAGAAATAAATAACAAAAAGTTAGAAGTGAACCCTGTGAACTTATAAAAAAACTGGCCTACTGCGAGTTGGACTCGCGCACCGAGGGTTCGTATAAACTTGTATTTTGTTATTAAACTACTTATTTTCGGTTTTTTCCTTTACATGTGATGTAAAACATTGCTTCTTGCCAAGTTTCATGATTCAAGGTCAACAGGAAGTAACCTATGGGTTTTGATTCCCTTGTGAAATCGCAAAATATCCGACATAAACGGTCATATCTTTTGATCGCGCTTACAAGTTTCACTGCTCCAAGGAGTAGCAGACCTGAGTATTTGTTACTCATTTCAGATTGCTACCTCTACGCGTTCCTGAGTTAACAGGGCCTTAACAGACGGACAGACAGACGGATAGACAGACGGACAGACAGACGGACAGACAGACGGACAGACAGACGGACAGACAGACGGACAGACAGACGGACAGACAGACGGACAGACAGACGGACAGACAGACGGACAGACAGACGGACAGACAGACGGACAGACAGACGGACAGACAGACGGACAGACAGACGGACAGACAGACGGACAGACAGACGGACAACAAAGTGGTCCTATAAAAGTGTTTGCCGACTACGCCGAGTGACCTAGCGACCATACCGAGGTACGGAACCCTAAAAACCATTAGGTCCTGATTATGTGCCTCTGGGCTAGCACTGCTGATTATGTGTAATGACAGATGTAACATTGTATAAACGGTCTATCTTAGTTAGTAGTCAATTTGCCAAACAATTGACTTAACTTCCCCGACCTTACACAGAAATAAAGAAAAAGCTGCCCTTACTAACTAACCGACTGGAACTGAATAAATAAGCGGTAAAACTTTATGAAACTTTAACTAAGTTGTTTCATGAACTCAATTCTTTGCAATATTCGCAGTACTTGGCGTTAAGCTTATTTCTTCTCACCGCCCGCCGGGCCAGTAGTGCGCCCTCTGTGGAGCGAGACCTATTTTCCGCCGTTTGCTCTCACGACCGAGACATTGAAATCTAAATGCTTTGCGAGAACTTTCTTAAAGCGAGTTGTGAGTTATTTAATTCACATCTAACTGGAATTACAAAAACTAAGCTTTAGAACCTTTTGAGGTAAATAAACAAAAACTTGTAAGCTTTTTTTTTCTGACTAATGTTAAGCATGAGAAGTACTCCACGAATGTCCAATTAAGACCTTTACCAACTTTGATGTTGTCTTTGATACTATAGGTATCCATTTCCGTTTACAGGCGTGATGTTATGTGAATGACCTTTTCATGAAATAGTCATTGAATGCGATTAAATGCACTTAGAGGGTTGAATTACTTATAAAAAAGTTAGAATTTGCGGGTTGCTCTGGCGCTTCCACCGTAAGTGCTGGAGCCATACCTACGTGGGTGATTGTGGCTCACTATGTAGGAGAACCCCAAGTTAAGTTTTACTTGGGATCCTCAGCTCAATTCGGATTTAAGCTGAACCTATTATATGTACTATTTTATTTATCTTACTACAATTGCAAAATTTGTGCCAATTTTTGCAAAAATAATGCAATGTGCTTTTATCTCGGTGGTATAATCGCGTGGGGCATTACCGAACTCCACGCAGGCGTAGCCGCGGGCAAAAGCTAATGTAACAACAATGATTGCTGTTTGCTCAAAAGCATTACCGTATCATCGCAATATCTTGTTAGAAACCCTGCTAACTAACCGCCGTGCAAATCCAATATCCAGCACATGTGACACAGATATACATGTTATTGACGGATCGCAAATCTAAGCTCCGTCGCAAATAAGACGATTATTGACTGTCGGCATCAACTCGGCAATAGTCAATATTATTAGTGGTTGAAAACTCTCAACAAGAATTTACTTAATTTAATTTTTAATTTTTCACAATTAAAACAAAGTTCTCAGTTTATTTAAAATATTTAATGTATTATTTTCAACTAGCTTTAGCTCGCGGTCTCGCGCGTGTTCAATTCGATTGTAGCAGCCCATGTGTTATTCCAGGACATATTATTCCGTCCAGCCGTTTCTGCGTGAAGGAATAACAAACCCTCTCGATTGTAAAAAAGTAATGTTATCAAATTTTATAAAAGTAATGTTATCTTATTTGACTAGCCAGTAGTCCCTTAAACAGATCTTGAACATCAAAATCAGTCAGCCACGAACTATTCAGCCTACACAGAAGTCTTGAGCAACTGTCGCAGAGTGTGCCGGTGCAGGTGTAACTAGTGGCTAGTTGGAACCAGTCGACCGCTGCCTAATCTATCTAGTTTGAGGCTAACGAGGAAGTTGCTCAAGGGTACAGTGGGCTATGAATTCGTAGAAATGATATGACATGCGGTTGACGGTACAGATAGTCAGAAGCCCGAAAATCTAGCAATTAGTAGGCAAGGGGTATCGCGTACACCAGGGTTATGGAAGTCAAATAGGCAGTCGCTTCATATAAAATATTAGGCTGACTTTCTCATTCGGTTAGACTGGAAGCCAACCTCAACATAGATTGGGAAAAGGCTAAGCAGATGATAATGATATTAATTTTGATTTCAGCATGGAACTCACGTGTTCCTTGGATTTCAGCTTGTGTAGTCACTTAGGTTGCGACGATATTTGAATTAGATGACGTTATATTATAAATCTGTTTTTTTTTGTGACATTCGAATCCACCCCCGTTTTATAGAGCACATGTGCCATCCCACCATACATATAGCAATTGCAGTAGTGGACCCTCCAGGTGGGTTCCCGGCATCGCAAGTGTGATTTGAGTAAACCCACCAGGTGGGGTCCCGGCACTGAAGGTGTTAAACATATTTGTGACCTTATGCAGTGGCGACCCACTGACAAAGGCTCTGACTTAAGCGTCGAGAGCTCGAACGCAAGCTGGCACTTACCTTTGTGTAATTTGTTCTATCTCCATAACACTGCTCGCAAAACGAGGATGGGAAACATCATGTGGAAACCGGTACGTCCTATCAATTCGAAGACATGTGACATTCGGCCTCTCACGAAGAGGTTCCCTGTGTGCTAAAATCGGAACATTAACACATTATAGGCTGATTATGTCTGTAACCTATGTACCTAATTACGTGTTACTAAATCATCAATCAATCAGCATTGACAGCAAGACCTTTATAATCCTAATGAATAGACCTACATCGTCTAGCATACCTCTGTTAATGCGACCATCTTCCAATCAGCCAAAGTGATTGGAACGTAATGCAAACGAATGGAAATCCAGCGTTTAATAAATGATCCTTCAGCCATTCGTTGTTATTATCGATGTTTTCACATCACTAGGTAGCTCTACATTGGATTTAATACCCGGAAGGCCCCGTTCACGACCTCGGGGGATGCGTCGACGACGAAGTTCAAACTTTTGTTTGCTCGTCGCTGTCGCCGCAAATTCAAATTTAAGGCGTTTGTAGCGCGAATACCGACGGGTTCTCTTCACCTCGTCTTGGAAGAGGCCTTTTGGCCGCAGGACGTGGTGTTCCGTCGCTTCCGGAGGCAAGTGACACATGAATGCACCGCGATAATAGTGCACAAATGAAGTGTTTCTAACATAGTTTTAGGGTTCTATTTACTAACATAAATTGTATTTTTACCATATGCAATGTAATGTCTCTAAACATCTATGGCCAAAGTTGCCTGAAAATAAATAAATGTTATGTTATATGCTACGCCTGCGTCGCTTGTGCGTGTAGCGCGGCCAAGCGGTAACATTATCCCTCTTTAGTAACCACAGATTTAATTAGTAGATAGTATTACGAATTTGTTCTGCACGTTCATGCCATGGAGTTAAAAACAAAGCGTTTATTCAACCAAAGGCTTTGTAGGTACAACTAGAGCTTGCTTCAGTGTTACATAAGCCCATGTAATGGATATAGGTCAGTCCTACATCGTACCAGCTTTAGTACAGAGGCACGGAAGTGTGTAAACCTAAATCAACGTACATTTAGCTAATCTGTAGTCTAGCTTGAATATACGTAAGCTTCCCAGCCTTTTCCCAACTATGTTGAGGTCTAACTGGATGCAGCTGAATACCAGTATGTTACTTACGGCGATTGCCTAGCTGAGTATAGATGCTCACAACCCAATTAATAGGTAATACACTGCCCCTTCTGATTAACCGTACCGATTGTAAAAAACCAACGGTTCAACGTGCTTTGAGAGTCATTTCTGGGTTTCGTTATGCAATGGATGGTCTCTCATTCACCTGTGCGGCTTTATTTAGCCACGAGCTTCAACATAAACTAATCCATACAGTATGGTCGTACCATTTAAACGTCTCTTGCCGGGCCTCGTACGTGCCGAGGAAGGGAATCGACTTAACTTAGCATAAATCATCTTGTAATCGTGCGGTAGGAAATAAGATGTCCATGTTAATTTCATGCGAGATGAAGTTACTTGAAAATTGCTTCTTAGATGGCACGTATTTTGTGCCCAAGTGTGTTCCGGAAGGCAATGTACATCAGCATCTCTTGCGTGTCAGGACATGGTTTACACAATTTCTCTAGATCTAAGGTCTCTAAGATCTTCTGATTCTTACCGAATCCATAACATTCCAAATTCAAATAATTGGCCAATCACGGCCCAAAATTCAGGTACCCGAACTTCTGTCACTGACATTCGGTCATCAAGTTCATAACAACAACATGCGTATTGAACATACCAAGTATACCAGCGCCATCCATGTCATAAATCACGTAAGACGCGTCTATGGTGATTCGAGCAATGATGGATACAGACAGGTATTTTTGTTAGATTTCCCCCGGGCAGTGCCTTCACGGCAACCTTGCAATACTCATACCTGTTTCATAAACGAATAAGCCAACCTACCTCAGATCTATCTACAATGTTGGGGGAATATCTCGCGGTCGGAAATTACAAATTAATTTTCTTGCTCCAATGAATTGACCACCTTCTCTCGGAACTAATGTTTTACCGTAATCATACTTGAATAAGGTTTTTATAAGTATTTCGCGATACAGTAAACCCGAAGGGTTAGGTAGAGGTTTACCTAATAGTACACCCACATTTCTCCAGTTATGTTTAAGTCCCATGTAATAGGGGGCGAGCCTATTGCGATCAACCGGGCACGGACTAGACTCCATGGCTGCTACTGAGAAATTTCTGGTGAAAATAATACCCAAAAGCATTATGCTCGACCTGGGAATCGAACCCTGCTCAATAGTAGCGTTTTACGATCACCAAGACTATCGAGGAACTCAAAGATATTTTTGATCTAAATTGCTATCCTTAATCGTGTCACATACAAGCTGAACTTCCCACCCGGCAGCACGTGTAGAATTTGAGTCAGAAACAAAGGTCCTTTCAAAATCCTCGAGGAAGCTACATGACAGATGTAACTTCTAGTTTCATTCGCAACACAACTACGTACAATACACGTCATATCAGGTACACGTGCCACGCTGCACGCTGCACGCTTTTGTCCAACTAAGCACTGAACAGTTCAACTTCTTAAAAGTTTTGTCTCCCACGTTTTATTAAAGATCATCTAGGGGTTCTCAGTTTTGCACTCGGCATTTGCTGCTGCGGCTGTGATGAGAATGCTAAGGGGGATGTGTGTGTGTTACGCGAATGGATAAAATAAGAAATGTACATAAGAGTAAGTCTGAAAGTGGCGCCGGTGACTGAAGAGTTGTGTGGTAATCGGTTGTCTTGGTATGGGCATGTGATGCGGAGGAATGAGGAAAATGTGTATTTCTGCATAAGGACAGTTCTTTATTATATTCCTATATCATCTCGAATGATGCCAGACCCATCGCAATTTTTTCTTCCTATGTGAAGTCCCGAATCAACAAAAACTAACTGGTCAAGTAGAGGATTATATGTCCTTCTGTTACCCAGGGTGATCTGACCCGACGATGGTCCACTTGTTGAAGTGTCCGTAAAGAACACGACTGAAGTCACGACCAACATCACATACCTACTGGGCCCAAGTAATCTATTTAGTTATCAGTCGTCTAGATTGTATCATCGATTCGAAGGGAAGAAGAAAGATGAATCTACTTCCTATAATCGTGATGTCAGACTCTTACTTACTCAATCATTGCGATTTTAGAGCATAAGCATAATCAGCCTATAATGTTCCCACTGCTGGGACACAGGCCTCCTCTCTATGAGACACCACGCGGGCCTAGTGCGGGTTGGTAGATGTCACATGTCTTCGATTTTTAGGTTCTAGGACATGCCAGTTTCCTCACGATGTTTTCCCTCACCGGTTTTGAGAGCAGTGGTGATGAAATAAATTACACAAAGTAATGCGCCTGCCTGGGTTCGAACCCACGACTTACTGCTCGTAAGTCGGGACCGCCACCGCTGGACCAGCGCTGCTCTGATTTTGATTTTAGAGCAGTGATTATTTAATCAAATGTATCGTATCCTCACTAAACTATTATAGGTATGGCTTACTTATGTTAACAGCTACAGTCCTATATTTTCGACAATATTTTAGTATGTCTTGCCCAGCTTAGACAAAAATATTACAACATTATTTCCTTCTCCTTTCCATTTGTCCTGCCCTACCATTCAAGGCTTCGCCCTTCAAATAACCTGTAGCTATTTACAGATTTTAATCTTCAAACGAAACTAACCCGAACACATTTTATTTACTCAGAAATTTTGATAGACCTTTCATGAAATCGTTTAAGAGCCTACAGAAATAGACAAAAAATATGTTATCTTATCATTCGACCGTTTATCTAAAAGTAATCAACAAAAACAACCGACGTTTTTAAATTGGAAGGCACCTCAAAGAATTCAGGTTAAGAGATCCGTAACGAAATAAGGAAAGCCATCAAGCGTTTTACTGGTTGATAATTCATTTTCTTCTGAATATCTGAAAAATAGGTCAGAAGTTAGTCTTTGCTTCCTTAGCTTTGTAATCTAAATGGAGTCAGCCTAGAATTTATCTAGCAGTTCGACGCTTTCAGTGGCTTCCTGTCAATTCACATACAATCTATTATTTTTACTTGCCATAATAATTCCAAAAATAACCATTTTTTTGACACAGTATTATTATATTAGCATAATGTAGCTCAGGACAAGCTTGACTGTCCTTTTAATATTCTTTAACATCTTAACATATTCTCAGTGTTTTCATAATTGTATGAAACTCGGTCGAGCCAATTAGGAGTGATTATAAAAAGGCCCTCGAGGCCTTAAGACGGTCTCGAAAAAAGTATTCAAGTGCCGCTAAGTAGATTACTTTCCTGAGAAACTTGGCTTATAAGTAGTTTGATTTTTTCTTCAGATAACTCTTGGCAAAAACAAGCAACTTCTCAGAAGATGAAGAACAAGGGTCTATGCACGCGGCATACGCACGCCGTTGACGCGCGCATACGCACTGCAAACGTAGCTAGTGCTTTTTCACCACATAAAATGCTACGTCCATGCACAGACTACACGCGTTGGACGGAAGCCTTATAATTGGTCATTATAATTCAAACTTTCAGAGTATTATTTGAGAGTGAAAAATCGTGACTGCCCGAGATTCAAGAGATTATGTTTTTAGCACTAAATCATGATTAATAAGTAAGTATATAAGAGAATTGCGACAAGCAAACATCGTGAGGTGTGCTCAGGCCGAAAGCTTATGAAATGGACTGAAATTCAATTAACATTACATAGTACTTAAATAGATTAGACCCGTATCTATATTCAGCATACAATCTACCCACAGTTAGGGTAGAGGCCCCCCTCTCTTTGAGAGAGCTGTAATCCACCACGCGACCCAAGTGTTGGTTGGTAGACGCCACATGTATGGATCTAGGACATGCCGGTTTCCTCAAGATGTTATCCTTCACCGTTTTTAGAGCTGTGGTGATGAAATAAATGACACAAAGTAATGCTTCTGCCTGACGCTGTGCACCTCGTAAGTCAGGAAACCAGCATGCCTGAGATATTTCTTGACAGCATGTAAAACCAAGTCAGAGGCTCATGGGCGGCATAAAAACTGACACCAGGTAAGGCAATAACCACACGACAAAGAAAGAAAGGGCCGACTCCACAGGGACACCGCTGATCATAAAGAGACCCAAATTATATTGACTTAATTTATAAAAGGAGCGCTTTTGTCCCTCGGTCGGACATTAATAAGAGAATCGAAGCCGCTCAACTTTTTCCTCAAAGGATCTTAAGCGAAAAACTTTTAAACGACCAATTTTAGTTCTCATTAACTTTGTACCTAAAGGCACATTACAGAAGTGTCCCGATTAGTCTAGGTATATAACGATGTCTGTAACTCTGAACGTTGTAGAAGATAAAATGTTTTTGTTATTAGGGGACAGTTGGGTTACATTTTTACAATATTCATATAATAAGCCAGCGCCGAACAAATATTTAATTCGAAACATACGACGAAGGGTTAGGCAGAGGTGTACCTAATAGTACACCCATTATTCACCAGTTATTTAATAGCGAGCCTGTTCCCATCAACCGGGCACTAATTCAGACTCCGTGGCACTGGCCACTGAGAATTTCCTGATGTAAAACTCCAATAGCACTTAGCCCGACCTTGGAATCGAACCCAGGTTAATGATGCAGTTACTATTTATGTACAAACAACGACTAACTATAACATCTATCAAAGCAAAATGATGCGCGTATGACGTAGAGAGACTTCTCATTATACATAATTCAGAAAAGGTTAAAAGTACAAAGCAAATTTTTCCTAATTTTAGTTCCTGTAGGTATAAGTTCCATCTCTCATACCGCTATTGCTTCACGTGGATAGCTTAAAGCGCTTTCAAAGTATATCGATTAACAAATTTATTCGATAAAGTTACATAGGTACACATTAAAAACCGTCCGAAATAAATCGTTCAAGCGAACTCCAACCTTACCTTAAAGTCTAGCAACATTCATACGACTCGCAACGTCCCGTCCCTTATCGCATACGTTGGCAAGTATTCGAATTATTGTTACATGCACCCTTTCGAAACGGTTGAGGTGTGCGAAGGAGCGATAGTCAGTCTTTTTACAGTCCGAAGCGCTCGAAAGCGCTTTAATGCGTTAACAGTATTGCTGCTACGTGGATGCAAGCGCTGCAAAACTGCAATCATGTGGAAAAGTTCATCGTGCATGTGTGCACAGTTGCGGATACGGACGGATGAATGTGAATGGACTGTAATATTTAGTTAGAATTTTGTGTGGAATGTTACAGATCGTAGCCATCGTAGGTAGTCGATTTAAATCGTACCTTGCCACGTGTTCATTTGACTTTTTCATCAGCATAAATAATTGTGTGTCCTAATGTCTGCGCTGTTAACTATTGGAAAAACACAATGATTATTATCTACTTCGCCTTCGGTGCAGAAGAACTTCGGTAAGATCTTTCATTGCAAAAACTTTTTGGTGTAAATTATCCAACCAGGTGTTCAATTAATCAAGGCCTAACCGTAATTCGATTTCTGAAAGTTATAATAGCAGCGCTTTTCCGGTAATTGGAAATAGCATTAATCGTTGCGGCAATTCATAATAAGTAACTGTCGTGATTATCAGTTTGAAATTTATTAGAGTTACAAATCGTTCTGCCATCATTATCATTATTGCAGAAGAAAGATGTAGCCTATCGACTGATCCAGAGGGCGCTTTTAAAGAGTTTCGTATTTTTGCACCAATTTTCGACAAACATGACATAATAAACTTTACTATAGCTTCCGTCAAAGCAATACATTCTCGTCTTTGCCATCATCGTTACATATCGCTGGTAAATGTCACCTTTTCTAAGTCCTCTGTGTAAGAAACAATCATTTTTATTCATAAACACCGAACTAAAATATCAATTTACTCTATTTCCCTCTCTCTTTATTCGAATAAAAACGGCTTACACCCGTAGTTTAAGTCGTGGACTGAACTTAAGTCGGACTTGACACGCCTACTTTCCACCCCATTAGACATATTGACAGCTACAGTTTGTTTATAATTTGACATAAACGCCCACTTTTCAAGAGTTTTGTAGTACAAGAATCTTTTGGCGCTCGAATGAAGCTGACAGGGGGGCGCTGTTGATAAACCTTTTGTTAATTGTTTTGTAAAAAATATTGAGAAAAGAAAGAGATGGCTGCGTTAGTTCCGATGTTTGCCCGCGCCAGAAGATCCTTGAAACCGTGAAACTTACGTTATGGCTGATATATATACCTACTGAAATTCAAGTGAATCGACGTGTGTAAAATTGTTTTCTTTTTATAGCCAAAGCAAGATGAATTTTGATGAATATGTCGATTATGTATACGATACGCCATACAATTATATATCGTGACCCGATGCCGACAACCCGTTAGAATGTTACAACAATAAACAGTTCCAAAAACACTTTCGATTTCAGAAGGAAACCGTACAAAAATTGGAAAGCCATGCGAGAGGTCTTTGCCCAGCAGAGGGACATAGAGGGCTGATATTAAATAAAATAGGGAAGATACTGTAGAAGAAAACATTGTTCGTTTTTGGTTCCAACGTTTTCAACCAAGTTGGATGTAGCGCTCGCCGGCCGCTGTAGTGGCCAGTTTCTGTTATATTGCAATAATAAAATAATCAAATCGAATTCTTATTCGCCGTTGCGTTAGGGGTTTAGCCGGCTGATCTTAGGTTTTTTTTTCAAATGATACGGGTAAGGATAGGTGTAAGCTAGGGCATCCCCATCAAATGAGTTACGTTATGTTAGAACTGGGACCAAAACGCGCTTAAAACATGAGCAGGCGGCTTGCTACTGTTAAACGGAGGAAGAGAAAGGCCGATATGAAACACACCATTATGTTGGGTGAACGAATCCAAAGAAATTCAAGGCTACTCGGTTCATCGTCCAACTGAATTCTTCCCTCAACTCTGGACGACCGGAACCTTCTAATAGAGCGAACTGGCGAAGAAAAGCTCGAAGCTTACTGAGCTCTTTTATCACCGCTGGGTTGAAGAGACCACCATGTACCCGCGACGGATTAAAGGCAGCAGGGTACAATTTATTAAACATTGCCACGCGACCACAGTCATTCATCCTTGGCAATCATCCCTGGCAAAAATGGAATAATAACGGTAGTGACGTAGCCACTTCGGATGCCTTATTTCTTCAACAAACCATGTAGCTTGTCAGCTTTCAATAATCGCGGACGAAGGTCATGGGCAACAGCTAGTATGTTTATAATTGTGTGATGTTCATATTTATATTTTTGATCTCTCGTTGGACAACTAGTTATAAGCGCCACTGCATGCTGTGAGGTTATGGGTTCGATTCCCAGGCCATGCAGTGTTGTTGGGTTTTACTAACCTAGAGACTGGATCCAGTCTAACGTAGTCCTACGTGAATAAAAATTAAAAATTTCCTTTGCTTGTCAATAAATGTGTAATTTAGATAATTTTGTTATTTGTTATACGTGATACTACTTTTAAATAAAATAAAAACCAGCTGGCTTGTATAAAATAATTTAATTTATTTTTTCGGCCTCGTCCCTTGTAACCTCGCTGAATCGAAGTAGCTGGGCGGCACTCAAACGTTCGAGTTTTGCCTTTTGGTATGCTTCTTCTGCTGCCTTCACCAGCCACTTTTACTCATCCATTTTCAGCAGATGTAACTGGTTGGGCTCGCCTAACCCAGCGAGCCCAAGCACATTTTTTCGCTGATGGGCTGCCCGACAACGTGGTATTTTGATGGAGCTTGTGCTTGCGGACAAGTTTCTGTACGCACGACACTTTGTTAAAACTTGATTTTGATTTGCTTGTAACATTTCATCGAGCAAAAACACGAGCGCGGGTAAATCGTACAACATGAAATGAGGTGCGTGGACTGAGGGGTCGTGCTGGTCGTTTCTTCTCCTAATGCGGTCAGTGTTTTTTTTTAATATAACTCATCAAGATAAACTGCAGCACACGCGACTTGCAAGTTCAACATATCAACGAAGAGTAAAAGCCACACAGTAAGGACAGTCACTAAAGAACACCACCGGCTTACTCCTTTTGCTTCGTTCACGTTCATACATCTGGTCACTGCCACCTGACCTTTTTGAAGAACAATACTAATAAATTTTGTCCTTCTGGGGTGTTCTCTTTCGGGTTTTGTTAGTCGCCTTTTACTCGTCCTCTCAACATGACCAAGCCATCCAAACATCTCATCATCATTTCATCTGCTCATCATTTCAACCGCAACCTTGCATTATATCATTCCTCAATTTATCAACCAATGTTACAATACGTGGAAATGCTCATATGAGTACTCACCTTAATCTACCTCAAAAACATGCTGTCCATTTCAAACCCAAAAAAGTATGTTGCATGAAGGTTGCAAGCTGCTTTGTATGCTAAAAATGTTATATTAAAATACGTCACAATGCTAGAGTTATCATAAATTGATGTTCTACCGAATGCTCTTGGTTGACATCATTTGTCAAAGAACTTTTACTTGAAAATAAATATTTATTTTTTCGTGGTTCATTTATAAGATTTTCACTTAAAATAATGGCATCAAGAATTTTCTTTTTGGCTGGTGAATAGTCGTGCGTACAGAAACTTGTCCGCAAGCACAAGCTCCATCAAAATACCACGTTGTCGGGCAGCCCATCAGCGAAAAAATGTGCTTGGGCTCGCTGGGTTAGGCGAGCCCAACCAGTTACATCTGCTGAAAATGGATGAGTAAAAGTGGCTGGTGAAGGCAGCAGAAGAAGCATACCAAAAGGCAAAACTCGAACGTTTGAGTGCCACCCAGCTACTTCGATTCAGCGAGGTTACAAGGGACAAGGCCGAAAAAATAAATGAAATTATTATTATACAAGCCAACTGGTTTTTATTTTATTTAAAAGTAGTATCACGTATAACAAATAACAAAATTATCTAAATTACACATTTATTGACAAGCAAAGGAAATTTTTAATTTTTATTCACGTAGGACTACGTTAGACTGGATCCAGTCTCTAGGTTAGTAAAACCCAACAACACTGCATGGCCTGGGAATCGAACCCATAACCTCACAGCATGCAGTGGCGCTTATAACTAGTTGTCCAACGAGAGATCAAAAATATAAATATGAACATCACACAATTATAAACATACTAGCTGTTGCCCATGACCTTCGTCCGCGATTATTGAAAGCTGACAAGCTACATGGTTTGTTGAAGAAATAAGGCATCCGAAGTGGCTACGTCACTACCGTTATTATTCCATTTTTGCCAGGGATGATTGCCAAGGATGAATGACTGTGGTCGCGTGGCAATGTTTAATAAATTGTACCCTGCTGCCTTTAATCCGTCGCGGGTACATGGTGGTCTCTTCAACCCAGCGGTGATAAAAGAGCTCAGTAAGCTTCGAGCTTTTCTTCGCCAGTTCGCTCTATTAGAAGGTTCCGGTCGTCCAGAGTTGAGGGAAGAATTCAGTTGGACGATGAACCGAGTAGCCTTGAATTTCTTTGGATTCGTTCACCCAACATAATGGTGTGTTTCATATCGGCCTTTCTCTTCCTCCGTTTAACAGTAGCAAGCCGCCTGCTCATGTTTTAAGCGCGTTTTGGTCCCAGTTCTAACATAACGTAACTCATTTGATGGGGATGCCCTAGCTTACACCTATCCTTACCCGTATCATTTGAAAAAAAAACCTAAGATCAGCCGGCTAAACCCCTAACGCAACGGCGAATAAGAATTCGATTTGATTATTTTATTATTGCAATATAACAGAAACTGGCCACTACAGCGGCCGGCGAGCGCTACATCCAACTTGGTTGCATCAAATTTGTATATTTTTCTTTCTCTTTCTATTTAAGATCTATACAACTGCGATAGTACCGCAAAAGCAATGGGATTACCCGTATTATTACAGGTAGTAGGATTGGTAGTAACACGGGTAAGTCACCCCCTACTATCGCTTTATTGGCAACTAATTTATGCCCGCGGTTTCGTGGAGGTCGGGAAATGCCAACGGGATCTTACTTCTGAGATAATAAGTTATCTATGTCCTATACCAGACTATAATCTATCTCTGTTCCAAGTTTCATTCAGATCTGTTCAGCCGTTCTGGCGATTGAGTAACAAACATCTATCCATTCAAACTTTAGCATTTATAATAGTTATATAAGATTTATAAGTTTTTACTTTTAAAGTTGAATAGGTAATAAATAATAGTTGGTAGTGGAGGAGGAGCTCGTGGCTAAGTACTAAGAGCCGCCCGGATCGATCTTTAGGTTAAGCCGCGCTTGCCTAGGTTGGTCTGTGGATGGGTGACCACCCATTACATACCGAGTTTCCTCCGTGCCTCGGAAAGCACGTTAAGCTGTTGGTCCCGGGTGTCATTTGTAGATCTTTGACAGTCGTTATAGGTAGTCAGTGGCCCAAAAAGTCTGACAACCAGTCTTACCAAGGGGTATCGTATTACCCAGTAGTAACTGGGTTGTGGAGGTCAGATAGGCAGTCGCTCCATGTAAAATACTGGTATTCAGCTGCATCCGGTTAGACTGGAAGCCGACCCCAACATAGTTGGGAAAAGGCTAGGCAGATGATGAGGTAATAAATAATAGTTAATGTAAGTATTTCATTTTATTTGAGCTATACAGACACACTTGCGTTTTTCTTACATGTACTTACTTATAACTTGTTCATTGTAATATTAATTACATTACATATGTGAAATATTGATAACCTGGTTTGAGATTGGACACCGGTGACGACAATCAAATGATTCATTAGGAATCTATATAGACATAATACTTTTACATAATATTTAATATCAATGTTGCGTATCACGAGCCAACGCGAAAATCGGGTTTTCACATATATTTACAGACACCTACCTCAGAAATATTCCTCCTACTTACTAATTGGTAAATGCGCCCCGCACGCCCTGCGCAACACTGTGCGCCATGGCCTGTCTACGTGAGTTTCGAAGCCCTATTTGACTCTGTTGGGGGATAATTTTGAAAAACTGTGATACATAATTGTCTCATAATTTTAATTAAAGAGTGTGTACACCAATTTCCAAATCAATCGATTCCGAGAATAAAAAGTTTCACAGAAAATTCAACACCCGATTTCACCCTCTTGGGGGTGGAATTTCAAAAAACCCTTTCTTAGTGGATACATACTTTTCATAAAGAATACACCCTCCAAATTTCATGTCTCTAGGTCCAGCGGTTTGGGTTGTGCGTTGATATATCAGTCAGTCAGTCAGGACTTTGAATTTTTTAAGTATAGATAGATGATAAGAGCGACTTGGTGTATCGTAGGTATAAACAAAACAACATGAGTATGGGCAAGCTCGCTCATAAGCACCATTCGCACCATTTTTAATGTCTGAGATTCAAAATGGTTCGTTAGTTTTCTCATGCTTTAGAAATATCACGTAGCTTGTATTATCTTTTATGTGTACGCTACTCCATATTACGACTATTTGTCACGACTATAAATTATTATTTACGCGATCTTAATTACTAATTCAAACAATCCCACGATAATGAACATTTCCAAATATCTACCGATTTTAAAAAGAAACCGTGCTTAATATATATTTACCACGGATAATGCAAGTGCTCGCAATATTAATAATAGTTCATTAATAATCCCAACTACAGACTAGCTGGCTTCGAAATTAAAGGCGATGGAAAATAGTTTTTATCAACAAGGGTCGATGGCCGTCCACGGGCTGTAGGTCAAAATTTCCAGAACGAAAACGTTGGAACCAAAAACGAACAGTGTTTTCTTCTACAGTATCTTCCCTATTTTATTTAATATCAGCCCTCTATGTCCCTCTGCTGGGCAAAGACCTCTCGCATGGCTTTCCAATTTTTGTACGGTTTCCTTCTGAAATCGAAAGTGTTTTTGGAACTGTTTATTGTTGTAACATTCTAACGGGTTGTCGGCATCGGGTCACGATATATAACTGTATGGCGTATCGTATACATAATCGACATATTCATCAAAATTCATCTTGCTTTGGCTATAAAAAGAAAACAATTTTACACACGTCGATTCACTTGAATTTCAGTAGGTATATATATCAGCCATAACGTAAGTTTCACGGTTTCAAGGATCTTCTGGCGCGGGCAAACATCGGAACTAACGCAGCCATCTCTTTCTTTTCTCAATATTTTTTACAAAACAATTAACAAAAGGTTTATCAACAGCGCCCCCCTGTCAGCTTCATTCGAGCGCCAAAAGATTCTTGTACTACAAAACTCTTGAAAAGTGGGCGTTTATGTCAAATTATAAACAAACTGTAGCTGTCAATATGTCTAATGGGGTGGAAAGTAGGCGTGTCAAGTCCGACTTAAGTTCAGTCCACGACTTAAACTACGGGTGTTAGACTGCTAGTATTAACAAAGCGTTTAATAAATGTCAAGATATTTTTAAACAAGGGAAGCTTTTAGAATCTGTAAGCGTTGTAGGAGATATTTTAGGAGAACAATAAGATATAGACAGGCTCTGTACAAAGAGATGCTGAAGATTTACTGAGAAAAATGAGAGATTTTCTTTGTGCTAGGGACTTGTTTTACATCCCCTTTTGTTGATGAAGCCCACTATTTGACATCTTGGGATTTAGAACAGCGAAAAGACATCATTTGACTACATAAGCAGTAGAACTACAGTGCTACATGGATCTCTTGTTGCTCGGTGTTAGAAAAATATGATGCGGCTTCAGTTTCGATTTTGGGCACACACGAAAATAATTATGCAGTACTATATTCTCGTTAGTTAATCGTATACGTCGTGGTCCCCTGCTATGTGTGGGGGCACATAGAAAAATTCACATACAAAAGTACCTACATGGCCAAAAAGTATGGAACAGCTGATTAAAAAAAAATACCGATGAAAAATTTCACACGACAATGTGAATTATTACACCACATTTTTGTCTTTCCTTACGGAGACATTTCAGACAGAAATAAAGTTTTCTTTATTTCAGTCTGAAAAGTCTATTCACAGTCACATTGTGTTCTTCTACATGAATCTTTAAACACCTTTACAACCTCGTGTTTATATCAGAAATAATTTCACCCGAACTGTTGTACCTATGTACAATGTACATGCTGCACAGGTCTCACCATACACACAGTATCTAAATTATCACCTCCTCGGGCTTCGCACACGTTCACGCAGGCTGAGGCACGTCTTTGAGGTAAGACAATACGATCAATTTGCTCACAAATTACATCCGCAGGCTCATTCGCTCCGATTGGCACGTTTAATTGGTTTGATAACACCTGGCTTTGATCGATAAGAATTGAAGACTTTTTCTTTAACTCAAAGTCTTTGAAAATGAAAGTGAATGACAAGAACACACTGTGTTCTCCAAACACGTTTTTAATTAAAAGCTCTTTTACACAAAGAAATAAAATTTGTACCATCTATTCAGTAACCCTGGAGTGGGCCCGTGGGGTGGATTACGGCACGGCCCACTGCCTCTAGCCTGTGCCCCATTAATGAGAACATTCTAGGCTGATTTTGCTACATCTATTTAGCCAAACAATTAAATAATCTTTTATTGTCCAGATATAAATCCAAGTTGTATGTCCAACTTAATACCATAAATATAACACACTCACAATTACACACAATTTTGTGCCTCAGAGGCAGCGAAATAGGTAGACGTGTGGTAGGACTGCCATCGTATGTGATCGTACCGATCGGCCACCAAAGAATTGCCGAGCGGCTCCTCAGCAGCGCCTGCCAGCAGGGCGTACAGCTCTGGTATAGTTTGTCCACAACTCGACTGTGTAGATGCTTGTGCAGTTGCTAGTCAATAGTGAAACAAACTGTGGTCGGAGAGGTCGTCGGCTTTCTCAAGCGCAGTGCCGTAAAGTTCAAGTGGCGGCAGATCAAGCCAGCTGTTCGGGCTTTCAAACACCATGTACACGAGGCCCAGTTAAATAGTTTACATCCCACACTTCTGTAACTGTCATTTTACGAGCCAGTAATGTTCATACAGCCGCTCATTATTATTGTGTGCGTATACGTATACTACCCTACACGAGGTTTATTTTTATTATTTTTACCCGTGTAGGGTACACGGGTAAATATAAAACAAACGGGTTTAGAATAAGGCCCAACATTTTATACAAATGTAATATGGTTACCATAGCTGATTGGTGTAAGCGCTTGCGTCAGTTAGTGATCAAATCTCCACGACGTAAGTTCGATTCCAGCTGAGGAGTTATTTTTGCTGTTTTTTACTTTTTGTTCTTTATTCAATTAATTTTGTGACTTATAAAATCACTCAAGCAAAAAGTTAAAAAATAATTAAATAAAACCAATAAAATAATTAGATTTTTTATTAGATAAACATTGGTATTGAAAATGAAAATGATCCACTAGACGTTCGAATGAGTAAAACACTGTTGTTTACCAGTTTTTTTGACAAAGACAAAGTTATTTCTTAGTAATAAAAGATGGTATTTAAGGTCTATCTTTTCATACACAAAATATTTTAAGAGTAACTTCTATAAGTCGTAAAGTCGCCATAGCAACGAAAAAAGAAAATTTCTGAGTGTTTCTTTTTTACAAAATTATTACAATTCTACATTTTTTTAAGACTTTTTGCATAAAACCTTCACTCCTATATTCTAACAATGACAGGAGGTAAATACGATGTAGTAAACTACCGTAATGGATGCTTAAAAATAAGGAGCCAGTATTTATTTTGTGGGTCAAGTAATTTTAAATTATTTATTTTTTATAAAAAATCTACTCCAATAAAAAAATCCCTTGAAATGGCTTTGTTATAGCCGTTAAATGATTCCCTGAAAATATTTCGTGTATGAATAGTTAGACCCTATATTAACTGAATCAAAGTAAAATTACAGGTGAAGTGAATCAATGAAATGAATGTTAGACAGTAAGAAATTATGACAACTTCTAACCGCATAACAATAACATCACTTCACCATACTTTCAATACTTTACGAGTTGTGGTTTTAAATAAATTGATAAGAGGAAGAGATTATTAACATTTATACCTAATTATTGCTAAGCAAATATGAACATTATGCGCATAAAAATAAGATTCATATTCGTCTACTAATTAAAATAAAATCCACTAATAATGAGTCGGCAAACCTTCGTTTTCTATTACTTCTTGTAACCTTCTGCTCATGAAAGTATATAAAAAATCACCTACATATATATATACTAGCTTTTGCCCGCGACTTCGTTCGCGTGGAATAGTGACTTCCGGCAGATTTTTGGTTTTACCCACATAGTTCCCGATCTCGCGGGATCTCTTCAAAAATGAAATGTGGAAGATATTCTAGGGAACTCTTCAAAATCAACATAATGAGCTCTGCGTTTGAATTTAAGAGATGTATACTCACTTAGGGCATTAAAGCCGTTATTGCCGATCGAAAAAGGCGAAAATGTTATTTTTCCCTTATTTTCCCATCATTCTACTGATTTGCCATTTCAGTTCAAAAGGAAAAAAAGACTGTTTCTCCCTTGACAAATTTTCTATTATTTTAAGCTTTACAGATTATGGAAGTTTCTTACACCAAGACATTTCTGTATACCACGTTTTTAGTTTTGCCATCCTTTGCAAAAATATAAAGGTTTTGTGGTTTCGACACTCTTGAGCACGCAACGTAGAGTTGTCCATGGGAGAAACAGTCTTTTTCAAGATGTACCCCCGCAACTTTTAGCGTTTGCCCTTGGGCTTTATTTATGGTCATTGCAAACGCAGTTTTCAGCGGAAACTGAACTCTTTTGAATTGGAATGGCAAATCAGTTGGAATGATGGGAATGCGGGGAATAATTACAGTTTCGCCTTTTGCCATTCCAGTCATAATTACGGCTTTAATGACATTCCGTCCTAAATAGGTTATTTGTAACCGTGTGCCGTTACATAGCCTTGGTGGATCTAGGTTTCTCATAAGCATCACAGGAACACCAACTTTCAGCCTCAACTTGTGAGAAGGCACTCCTGATAACTCTAAGGAGTTGAGAAACTCTGTTGGGTAAGATGTCACTTGCTCGGTATCCACGACGTTATCTACTGATAGATACTCGATGACATCTCCCTCTACGTCAGACATAATTTGGTCATTTATCCGGCCTACTATTTCATTTGTTGGCGCCAATATCGCCCTTTCGCATAACCATTCCCGATTTTCGATATTGGCGCGTAAATCCGGATAGACACTATTTTTTAAATTGTATGTGCTATCCACAATTTGGCATAATTCGCTGCTCAGCGTGATCATACTCTCGGAGTCGGTAGGCATACGATCCTCACCGATCTTCAGAAGAGCAGCAGCATACTGCCCGGCTTGACAATCATTATGGAGTAATACTCGCATATTCGTCGACAGTGAAACCTTTTTCACATGTGTCCATAGCACAGATGCTTTTAAACAGGCATTGATTTCATCTGCCGGTGTGCCCCTTGCTATAACCGGCAGGGTCTGCCGGAAGTCACCGGCCAATAGAACCACCATTCCTCCCATAATACCTTGATTGTTTTTAATGTCTTTCATCGTGCGATGAAGTGCTTCGATTGCTCTTTTATGGGACATCGTACATTCATCCCAAACCAGCAGTTTACATTGTTGTAACATTCTTCCACGCTCACTACTTTTACTTATGTTACAAACTGGCATTTCCTCATGAGCTAAATTTAGTGGCAATTTCAGAGCTGAGTGGGCCGTTCGTCCTCCACTAAGCAGCGTAGCAGCTATTCCGGATGAAGCTACTGCCACAGCAACTCCTTTATCTTTCCGGATTTCAGCTAATAATAAGTTTAGAAGAAAGGTTTTGCCGGTACTTCCTGGAGCATCCAAAAAGAACAAACCACCTTCGCCACTGGCAACTTTGTTGATGATTGTGTCAAAGACTAATCTTTGTTCTGGATTTAAAAGTGGAAGGGCCTCTGTTATTTGTTGCTGTAACAAAACTGGATCATAATTTAGCTCTCGCATTAAATCATTACTGACTTCCCCAATTCTTTGTGGTCTGCTCATACCAAAATCGGACAAATATTTACCAGTGATAGTTATCACTTGGTCCTCAACCTTGGTCAGAGCGTCATTGTAAATTACATCATTGTACGAAATATTTGGGTCCTCTTCTTGAAATCTGCGTAAAATGTCGTCCGCCATATCATTTTTATATTTTCCCCACAGATATTCAGGGTTTGAGAGTCCACACGTTGCTATTAATATAGCAAAAAGCTCTCTCACCTGTGGCGCAGATTTGCATTGTGCGGCCTCTTCTAGAGTTAGATCCCAATGATTATCGTTCTCTAATAGTCCTCTTGCCTCACATGCCTCTCTAAATGTCGAGAATTCTTGATCATTTAGCTTTTTGAGATCTGCAAAAGAAGTTGGCCCCCGCACGTGGTGTAACAGTATTCTCAGACAAAAACACTCCATATTAGTAACGTGGACCGTGTAAACTCGGCCTAAGGCATCTCCAGATTTGACACCAGGCCAATTCTGAACCGGTACTCCTTGGATTCGTCGTTTCCACTCCCTCCTTGTTGCGTTCCAAGTGTAATATCTTGGTAAATCAACATAGAGGAGCGTCCTTGCAAATTCATCTCTTGTGCAGAGCTCAAAAAAAGCGGCGAGTGTTGTTTTTGGAGCAGAGGTTAATCTCTCTTGGAAATTGTTTGCAGTAAAATAGACACGTTCACCATTTTCCAAGTGTACAGTCAGGTGTGTGACTGTCGGGTGCCTTTCGTGTAACGGGAAGGCTAAAAGCCGCCACACGGCTTCGTTGCTGCTACCATAACGACCAGACTGATACGTTTGGACTTCATTTATGGGATTAGCAGCATCGGTGTTTTTGAAATTAAAAATAGCTTGGTCGCTACCTTTGTTTATGTATTTACATATATATTTGATAGCGCGCACTGAGCTGCAAGCCTCTACGTTAATTTGGGCGTTAAACATTTTTGACAATACGGGCGCAAAAGGGACTACCCAACTATTATCAATAGTAACATAAACATTTCGAACTTTTACAGACGCCGTTTGTCCCCCATCTCCTGGTGCTCTTCTTCGATACAGCGGAAATCCATTGTCATTATGGACAGTTTCTTTAATAAGCGTGCGAGGATATTTTTTAGAGCATTTTCCATTTTTCATGCAGGGGCTTTGAGGATTGTCAGGACCGCAAGGACCATGAATCATATTTTTAATAATAATTTCATGAAGTGCCTGGTCACTACTTGGATCCGGTATTTCCGCTCTAATAACATTATCTATTCGATCGGGTCTCAGCTTGTCCTTCAGCCAGATTAAAATATGCACGTGAGGAAGCCCGCGTTTTTGCCACTCTATCGAGTACATAAAGCATAGTACTTCACCGACCACATTTCCTTTATTGACAACTTCCATAAGCTTTTTAACTTTTAATCGAAAAACCCTTGCAACAATATCATGTCTATCGATTGCCCTCTGTCCCGGCAGCAACTCTTCAACTATTTCAGGCCAGCTTGGGTTGCATGTAAAAGTCACGAACAAATCGGGGCGACCATATGTACGTACGTAAGCGAATGCGTCCTGTGTATAAGCGTGTAAATATCGGGGGCTATTTACAAAAGATGATGGCAAAATTACCAATTTACCTAAATCGTTAGGGTTAACATTACCATCATTTGCCACAGCATCTTGAAGATGGACATAGTTCTCCGCTCTCAATTTGTTTTGGTTTAATGATATGTATCGTAATCTTTCGCTTTCAACTTTTACATACATATCGACATAAAACTGATTGGCCAGTTGTCTACATCGTGATATTATATTAAAATTAAAATCATTTTCTCGAACCATGATATGGTAGGCATAAAAATCCATGCATGAGACTTTTTTGTTGTTTACAGGCAAACCTGTTACAGGACTGACTTGGGGTATTTGAAAGTGGTACCCCTCTTGCCCCTTGCTGAATATCAACGGATATTGCAATGCGTCGTAAAATTTGTGTGTATCTGGTACCCTACTTAAAATGTCATTACGGGCATGCAAAATAATGTCACGGGAAGCAAACTGTTCGCCTGTGACTACAGCTGCTACTTCATTAATAAGCGGTGCATTGTACCGTCTTTCATGTTCCCCAGTTGGTATACGGTCAGGGTGCATAATCAACTTGTATTCTTCTCCCGGCATTCTTTCTAATGCTGTTTTGAAAGTATTAATGAGGTTGTTATGCAACATTCTCTGGATTTTTAAGACAGTATCCCTTACAACTCCATTAATATTCTGGCATCTACGGTTAACTTCACTATTTTCGTCTCCCATAAAATAAATTAGCAAAAATTTAGGCTGATCGTTTGTAGGCAGTAAAGACCCAACCCTATGGTAAACTTGACCTTGTATTTTAAATGTACTGGAAAATCCAGGCATAACAACCTCATGATCTACTCCAAATGACGTCATTTGGAAACAGCTATTATATTTCCTTATACTGTTCAAAAAGAGTCGTGACTCATTACTATCGCATAAAAGGAATGTTTTCAGGGGTTCTTCTGGAATACCGAGTGATGGAAGTGAAACTTTACCTCCAGAACAGCACATACCCGGAGTTTCCTCTTTCCATTTTAGTGCCATACAATATGTGCACTTTTTAGCCATCCGTCCTAAGAGCACTAATCGATGGTTCATGTATAATTGTTGCATGCGTGGTTTGAACTTACGGCTTTTAGTTAAGTGACCAAAGACGATAGCCATTGTGCCATGATTGCTATATTAGCATTATGCAAAATATTATATCTCCTTCAGCATCATGTGAAAGATGACTATATATTGGTATATGGTAATTGATGTGCCACACGCACACCAATAAAAACCGAGCTCGCTCGTTTTATTTTGTGTTTGTGTGCATAACTATGACTTCACCCACACATATTACACGGAAAATTACACGGGTTATTCCGGTTCCTAAGGGTAAGTCGGGTCCAGATGTCAGTGGCTATAGACCAGTGGCTGTGCTGTCGACTCCGGCAAAAGTGTTTGAATCTGCTATCCAGCGCTGCGTGCAGAGGCAGGTGCAAGCGCAGCTGTCGGATGCGCAGCACGGGTTTCGGCCGGAGCGCAGCACTGCCACCAATCTACTCAACTTCATGGCGCAGGTGGTGCCGGCAGTCGACGCTGGCATGCAGGTAGACGCGGCGTACTTTGATTTCAGAAAGGCATTTGACACCGTCGACAATAACGTGTTATTAGGAAAGCTAGCGGATATTGGCTTTTCACCACACCTGTTACAGTTCTTCGTCAGCTATATGGGAAACAGACAGCAATATGTTGACTACAGAGGGTGCGAGTCCGAGCCGTATTACACCAGGTCTGGCGTAACTCAAGGCAGCAATTTGGGGCCACTTGAATTTATAATAATGATAAATGACTTACCGGAGGTTATTAAACATGGTCTGTGTTTATTATTTGCTGATGACCTTAAATTGCTGCTTGAGGTGAAAGATAAGTCGGATTGTGAACGTTTGCAGGAGGACATAAACAGAGTGGTAGAGTGGAGCCAGAGGAATAAACTCTACTTCAATGAGCACAAATGCTCAGTAATAACGTTCACTCGGGCGCGGACCCCACTATGCTACGAGTACAAAGTGGAAGCAGCACCCATGCAACGAGTTTCACAGGTACGGGATCTCGGGGTGATTCTCACATCAGACCTCACTTTTCGGGAACATATCATAAAGACATGCAAAAAGGCGTACAGAAACTTAGGTTTTGTACTGAGGCAATCACAGGGGTTTACCAATATTACCACATTCAAGGTGTTATATGACGCTCTAGTCAGGAGCCATCTTGAACACAGTGCAGTTATTTGGTCTCCACATGAAACAAAATACAGTGTAATGTTGGAGAGAGTCCAAAATAAATTCACAAGACATTTGTATTTTAAACTATATGGGGTATATCCATTCTACCCATTAATGTACCCTACACTGTTTGTACTGGGTATGGTGGGGTATAATGAGCTGAGGGTGCGCCGGGAATTTATTCTCGCTGCGTATGTCGTAAAACTATTGCGTGGTGCAGCTCATAACCCGGGTGTGCTGCGGCAGCTTAAACTGTGCGTGCCGGATCAATACGTGTGGAGGCGGCGGCGCCCACCACTGCTAGCCGTGCCGGTAGCCAGAACCAATCTCTTGGCTAAAACCCCTCTCACCAGAACGATCCGCGTAGTGAACGAGGTTCACGAGCGAATCGACATTTTTTCGTGCACTTTGAGTGAATTCGCAAAAGTTTTGTTAAACGTAATTTCTTATTTATAAGTAATAATAGACAATAGTTAATGGACCTGTGTTAGAAATAAGAGTGATAGCCACACTGTCGAAGTAGGTTTAAGATTACCTGTAATGATAGTTGTAAGTTGAATAATTAAATAAATAAATAAATAAATAAATAAATAAATAAATAAATAAATAAATAAATAAATAAATAAATAAATAAATAAATAAATAAATAAATAAATAAATAAATAAATAAATAAATAAATAAATAAATAAATAAATAAATAAATAAATAAATAAATAAATAAATAAATAAATAAATAAATAAATAAATAAATAAATAAATATATAAACTGAAAACACAGTTACCGATGTGTGCTATGTAAACTATTTAGGTGGGCCTCGTGTACTTATACTTAATTAATTTACAATTCATGGTCCGTAACTTGGAAGCAAATTGCTCAACCACTGTATCAATAAATCTGCCAGTGCTACTACATAAACCCTGTGAATTTTAAAATAAGTAACTCAATCCATCAACGCCACCATTCACCCTACTTCAGTCCACAGGTAGATTCAAAACCGTTGACACAGGATGTAATATTAAAAAAAAAAACACAGAAAAATGATTCAAATATCAATGAAATTGGCTTTATTTGACTGGTCATTTTATGCCATTAATGTTTGAGTAAACTGATTTCTGGCTTGTGACCACCGAAGTTGGCGCGTACATGCCGTGATCTGAAGGTTCAGTTTGCACATATTTTTCGCAGAAATCAGGCTGAGTTTCGGAAATAAAACGTCGAAAGTTCAAGGATTATTTGATCATCAAAATCGGAATTAACACCACCTTTTTGTTTTACACAAAAATGTTCATCAACAGCGCCAACAGATCCTTGAGCCTCTGTAACACTAAACTAGTCTTCTTCCAAAGCAATCCTAATATTTCATTGTTAATTAAACAACAAGGTATCAATTCGGCTTAGTTCTACAAGAAACAATGCCACCGACCGGCGCGAAACAATAATGGCATTGTAGATTATTACGTAGATGCTACTACTAACTAGGGATGGCACCAGTTTTTGTATCCTCGTCATCGATATTCAAAATATACGCTACTAGTTTTTACCCGCGGCTTCACTCGCGTTATGGTGGAAAATTATTCCACGGGACCGTTATTAAATGTTTTGCCTGACACTCGGGGATAATGTAGTTTCTAGTTTTCCATTAGTGAAAGAATTTTTGACATCAGATTAGTAGTTCCGAAGATTACCCCCAACATCTAAACATATAAACTTTAACTCTCATAAGTATTATTAGTATAGATTGTGACTAAGTATACGCTCCTAGCATATGCTATAAATATTTCTCTACTGCTTTACTTACTAGCTATTAGCGGACTGCCTCGTTGGTCTAGTTTTTACAAGTGCTACTGCTTATCAAGACCTCCTGGGTTCGGTTTCCAAGTTATGCAAAGTTTTATTGGGTTTTTCACCATGAATTTTTCAGTAGCAGACACGGAGGCTGGATTTATGCCCGGTTGGTGGCAATAGGCTCACCTCCTTTTACATGGGATAAACAAATCTGGCGAAATGTGGGAAAAGTGTAAGATGTGTAGGTACACCTGTCCTCTTCTGAATTCTTCGCGAATTATGAAACTATGACATCGTTCTCGGCTGACGAAAAAGGCGAAACTAGTCAAGCAATCCCACAAATTTCCGCGGTATTAATCGCGCATATTTACAATACATTATTATAAGAATATCTTGAACTTGACCAGGAAAATAATTGTTTTCTTAAAAACTCAGTGCAGATTAGTATCGTCTGCTGACAACCCTAAGGATAGCGTGCTGCGTGTCCAAACTCTTCATTCACTTATAAGCTGAGTGTAGACGAAGCCTTAATAAATAACCCTTAAATACGCACGCAACTACGGACAAACAGGTTAAATATAGTGTCTGTGTACTTGTTAGAGAAAAGTATAGGTGCGAATAATTTATCGCATAGAAAACATAAGTTCATGGCATTTCTCACAGCTACAGAAACTGCAGAACTCCACCTGTTACAATCCGTACATACCTTTTGCGATGTCCACGTTCACATGTACACACCAGTCTGGTCATACGAGCACGCAAGTACTACGCACCCGACCTTTCTGATAAACCTCAACAGTGAGGTCAATGTAAATGTAATGTCCTATTTCCTAAGATTTCTCGCAAATAAAAAATACGTACAAATCAAAAAATAAGTACTTTGGAAATTAAATTATATTTATATTAAATTTATTAACGCTTGTCTTGTCATCCAGAAAACTTATTTATAACTGAGAGGTAACAATCAATTTGCTGTAAGTTATCAAGCTAAGAGACGTTAATATTAACTACAACAAGTTCTTAGAGACTCCGTTTCATCTTTACTATCGGTCCAAAACTGAAGTTTCATTGTTGAAGAACTCAACAACTCAATAGTTGTTAGCTAAAGTTTACAAGTTCTTTAGTTGATGGGTCTTCTTAAGTTTCAAGCAGTTCATCAGTTGCCAGAATTGTACTGGAATAAATGAATGTTTTACAAATGGATTGAGTTGCGTCCTAATTGTATTTAGTGAGTAGAGCAAATAGTGGTAATGAGTTTGATTCTTGAGCCGTGTAATGTTCAACTACCAAAAGCGAAGCAGGATCGCGTTGCCGTGCACGCCGATGTGTCAATTACCACATTGTACAAAATGTACAACCAGACTTTTCGTCTACTAATGTGATATATAAGGTCTATCTTTTCATACACGAAATATTTTAAGAGTAACTTCTATAAGTCGTAAAGTCGCCAAAGCAATGAAAAAAAAAAATCTAACTGTTTTTTTTTCAAAATTATTATAATTCTAAATTTTTTTGAGACTTTGCATAAAACCTTTACTCCCATATTTTAACAATAACAGTAGGTAAATACGACGTAGTAAACTACTGTAATGGATGCTTCAAAATAAGGAGCCAGTATTTATTTTGTGGGTCAAGTAATTTTAAATTATTTATTTTTTTATAAAAATATACTCAGATAAAAAAAAAATCCCTCGAAATGGCTTTGTTATAGCCGTTAGATAATTCCCTGAATATACATATTTCGTGTATGAATAGTTAGATACTATATAGTGCCTTCTGATAGTATCAGAGGAAACCGAGACATTAATTTGTGCGTGTCTACTATTCGGATCCCGAAACAAATTCTAGAAGCCCATAGTGACGTCAGATCCAACCACGCGGGAGCGAGCTGCATCCGCAAGCTTGATCTAAGCCAGGACAAGGGTGAAGCTAAGGGTTAGTGGAGTTGAATGGCCTTTTCTAATCAAGGATCTGAATTTTAGCCAGTTTACACCATAATTATTATTATCTCTAAAACCCTCTATAGTTTTCATAGTCCACTACTCTAAATTAAAGGCCCACGTGCCACATTTCTTGGTCGATCAAATTGAACACTTCTAACATTGAGGATTGTTACTTCGAATAGTTGGAATGATAATGTATCTTAAAAGGTTCTGACTATACCTAATATAGCATAATCAGCCCATAATGTTCCAGTGGTGGACGATGAAATAAATTACACAAAGTAATGCGCCTGCCTGGGTTCGAACCCAGGACCTACTGTTCGTAAGTCGAGGCCGCCACAACTGGGCCACTGATCAACGTACAAAAATTTTGTTATCGTTGTCCGCTATCAAAGAAACCAATCCTGGTATTCCATTAGTAATCTAAAATGTTGCAACTCATTTATAATACTGAAAGAAAATAAAATATTTTCGCAACCAGAAATATGAAAGGTTTCCTATTTTGTAAGAAACTACTGAACCATTCTAGTTATTGCGATTTCGTAGAAACTATGTAGGTAATGGGTGGGTAGGTATTATAATTAGGTACCTGTACTAATGTAAAACAACATAATTAAAATTATGCTCTTTAGTCATGCAACTCAGTCGGAAACTACTCGGGTATGTTGTGTTGTGGGTCAATTTGCGAATAGATAAATAACCTACGGCTGCATACCAGGATTGTTGAGTGTTTTGAGTTCATTTTACGTTCTACGTAACCTTGTTTCTGATTGTTTATTTCGTATTTTAATACTGTCGGGTGTTTTTTTCTTTATTTATTTTTTTATCAGAGGTCCTAAATATAATATAATATAAATAAATAAACATTACTTACGCTTCAGATATGAGTGCCCTCAGCTTACAGAACACGATTCCCAAGCTGTACGGGTACTGGTGCCAGGAGACTGACAGATCGTTGGGGAGACCTGCAACAAATTAGTTTCTGATGTTATCTACTGGTTTAGAGGAGAGGAATTTTTTTGGCTGTCGAGGTCCGAGAAGCAGTTGCTACAGGCAAAATACTGTTATTCATTCAGTTGCATTTACTTAGGCTGGAGGCCGAAGCTGATATAGTTGGGAAAAGGCTAGGCAGATGATGATACTTTGGAATTTAGATATACAATTAAGTACTAGTTTTCGGAATGTACAATAATGTAACGCAAATACGATACTGGAACGTTTCTCAAAGAGTTGATATGGACTACTGGATTTAGTCCATAGTGATCCTATTCTTGTTCCAAAACGGTGAAGGAAATCATCGTGAGGAAACCGGCATGCCTTATAACCAAAAAAATCGAAGATGTGTGTGTGCCCGCAGTGGGCCTGTATGGTGCAATGGAGGCCGATGGGACGCAGGGGTGGCCCAGCGGTGGGAACATTATCGGTTGTTTATGCAATTTAGTCTTTACTCTTAGTAGCATGTAGGCAGTAAATATTTTATTACATACCTACTATTACTTATTTGATGTGTTTTGCCTGAGTGCCCTAGATCGGCTACCTGTTTTATGAGTGTGGTAGGCCACAGGTTTACGGTTTGTAGATATCTGTCTCAAGCGCTGTGTTGTGGGTTCAAAAATAACAATGTAGATTTTCAGTTAATGTAAAACACTGGAAAATTATACAAGGTGCAAAGGGACCCTTTACGAAGTCGTCAACCAAGCATTCTGTACATCGAACTAAGTCACACAGCGGAAAAAATATTGCTGGGAAACAAGTTTTTTGGTGGGAAAAACCGCGGTTTGCGGTACCGCGGTAAACGCCATTAAAACATTGTGCTGATGCATACATACAGTACAGGGGCCATGGAGGTCTCCTTCTTCTGCCTAGCCTTTTCCCAACTATATTGGGGTCGGCTTCCAGTCTAACCGGATGCAGCTGAATACCAGTATTACAGGGACCATGGAGGTATTTAAAGAAAACTCTTATAAAATTTAAAACCAGTATTTTTCTTAAACATGTGAAAAAGTTGGAACTTCGAAATCTGTGTAACTAGAACGTTCTACATAGTCCAGTAGTGCTAAAAAAATATCTCAATCACCGGTATGTACAACAAGAGCCTGTCGTCTTCGTTAAGGGTATTTTACAGTGCGTAAAAACTTATTAACAGATTTGAAGACGTAAAAACAAAAAGTTATTCGTCTTTTATGATTGCGTGCGGAGGGTAAAACTAAAACTTGTTTTATTAAACTGAAAAGCTTCAAATCTAAATAAGTAGGTACACTAATATAAATAACTTCATACTCAAAGCTCTATGACCTTTTCCTTGTACTAAAGCTCGACGCAAATATTGTTGGACCTTACAAACTTAATAATAATATTTATTACTTACTCAGACAACATTTTCTGTAAGATTAATGTTATTTCTTATTGAGGAATAAATGGTTATTTTTTATGATTACTTGCCATGTGGGTAGCGTATTGTAAACTGTTCCTATTCACCCATTCATATTGTCGACATGTTAAGACTAATCTGAGTTAATAATGTAATTTGATGTCTTTTCCCATTGACTTAATGTCGTTTTCGGTTTCACATTTTTCTTGAAAAAGATATTTTCGTTACTCACTAAAGTATGTGTATCCATCAGCACTGTGTTTTGAGTACATGTGTTATGTACTCAAAACACAGTGCTGATGGATGCAATTCATAGTACAGGGATCTTTGACCTTTGATATCTCCGTAACTAGAAGGTACCCAGTGACACCGCTCATCCACTCGGTGGGACGGTGTCGTGTGGTAGGCAACGACAGATTTTAAAGAAGCCAATGCAACATGAGATCCGTTTCACTACCCAACCGACCGGACGGGCAGTGTCGTGTGAAAATCGTACCAAATTCATCGTTTATAAATAAATCACTCAAAATTATGACCTATGACGTTTGTGACATGACAGAGGCCTTTCTAAAGGCTCTTACCAATGCGAGCCTTTTCTAAGGGCGTTCTGCAGAGAATGGGCCACACTCATACCAACAATCAAGTCAGAAGGACGGTCCTAATCATTCCCAATTTGGGTCCATGGATCTATTTTGGGAGGGATGAGTTTATAATTATTATTGTCGTTTATAGAAATTATACCCCATTGTGATAGGATTCTGTGAATGAACGTTGCGTGCGCATATCCTCTGTTTCGTGACAAGACATACAATAGGAATTCAGACTCTGGGTTTCATGGTTCTGTAGTGGATTTGTTTTGTTTTAAATCACAACAGATTTAATAAACTTTGAATTGAGTTTATCAGAAGTTTCGTCAACATCTCTCTTTAAGATTAAGTACCTAACTAGGCTTACTACGTCACCAAATATTGGTCGGGGTTCGAACCCTCGAGTTTATATCGACAGATTGAGGATATAACTATGTTTACGGTCACAAAGTGATGCAAACAAATAATATTTAATTTCCTTCTTTCATCCGAGATCCATTTCTAATAACTTACAAGGCTAGGTAATTAAAGATAAATTACTTCTAAATTACTTTTTTTCCTGTACTTAATTTAAAGATAATCTACTTTTAAGTTCTACGAAACAAGACAAGAATACTATAAGACTTAAGGATTTTCCATCTTGAAGACATTGACCTTTAAGTTATTATCTCAACTGTTTTCACGAGAGAACAATATCTGGTTTGTTCTACAAGGCTTGAGGGTGATGTTCTGTTCAACTGTTTTGTATGTAGATTCACCTTTGATGCTCTGAACGTGTGTTTAAGACAACCGATTTCCGACGCTATTTTCATTTTATCGTAGAAAATAGTGTTTTACAAGTGATGCATATATAAAGCACAGTCTTCCGGGAAGCTTTGCGCGTTTGTGAGTATTTTTAAGAATCCCACTAGTTTTTGTTCACGACTTTACTAGTATGGAGGTCGTAAATTATCCAACGTGTACGTACAGTCACGGGCACCAATATGTATACACTTTCCTAAATTTAAAAGCAATTTTCGCGAAAAATAACGTTACTTGGAGATAGGATCTTTTTCATAAAATATGAGTTCCAGAATACTATGTTCGAAACAAAATGAAATTTTAATCAGAACGGTAGGAGAAAAACACTTTTAAAAGTTGTTAAGAGTTTAAATATTAATGCTCGTGACTCTTCCAAGACAAAACGTATCCTTACCCAGGTCATACTCTACCTGTGTGCCATAGACATCCGTTCAACCATTAACCTTTTGAACGCCAGAGCATAAACGCACGCGCGTGCCCTCCACGCCATGGCAAAATTTCACCTACCATTTTGTCACATATTGTATCGTTTGGCTTACAGGGCACGCGTTTGCTTGTCACGTATATACGACAATGAGGTTCAAAAGGTTAAGGTGTCAAAGGTAACATACAGACAGACAAACATACCAACAGAGGTAATTACTTTCGCATTTATTAGTATGATATGGAATCTTTATGAATATTATTGTGTTACATCTGCTTAGATAGGAAGCTGACCCTAAAATAGTTGGGTAGGCTAGGCAGATAATGATGATGGATAAACAGCACAAGGGCATGCTTTGTAAGTACCTACTAACCAGAGATTCGAATATAAATTAGAAGGAGGCCATAATTATGTTACTTACTTCCTTGAAGTTAAGGTAATTAAACTTACGTAAATAAACTGTACCTATTCCGATGTCCGCCATAAACACATCACCTACTCTACTGCAGGTCCTGGCTTCCATACAAAAAAGGAAAGAGAATGCTCTAAGTCTACCCTATTTATATGACCTTGATTGAAATACTAATAACTACATTAGTGCCGGTAAATAACTATAAAGTAGACTACAGCCACAGTTCGTGTCTACAATATCTGACATGAAATCACGTCATTACTGCAAAGGTAATCATAGTGTTATATTAGATTACTGTAATTCTGAATAATGATCCGTAGACGGCGTTACTATGGCAAATAATAACTTATTTTTGATGTACAGTCGCCAGCGCATCAAGTTACCACAAACTGTCTTTTCTCATTCGATTTTGAACTTAACTATCAACATTTTATGATTTAAAATCATTTGGAGAAATTTGACAGTTTGTGGTAACTTGATGTACTACATAAAGTCACACTTTTTTCCTATGGTTACGCAAAAACTACATTACAGAAAATAGTATGAAAATCTTTGATATGCTTTTTGCCCCGTCCACGTTCACACATCTGGTCAGGTTAATTTATGAACGACTTAAAAAGAAGGACGGTTTCGCATGAACAGTATCGTACTTTTTCGAACCTTTTGTAAATCTCAGTTCAGTGATCAATCAGTATAGAAATTAGCTATGTCGAATAGGGTGAGTTATAAGATTGGATTAGGTATTGGATAATTGGTATGTTGTTCTCGCTTTGGGTAGGTAAGTAAAGAAGACACTACAACACAAGGGATAAGCGAAAAATACAAACAAATATTTCATCGAATAACATAAAATCACGCCTGTAACCCCCGAAAGGTTAGGCAGAGGTGTACCTAATAGTAAACCCACATTTCGCCAATTATGTTTAAGTCCCGTGTAAAAAGGGGCGAGCCTATTACCATCAATCGGGCACAGATCCAGACTCCGTGGTTGCTACTGAGAAATTCTTGATGGAAAAATCCAATAACTCTTTGCCCGACCTGAAAATCGAACCCAGAACCTCATGCTCAGCAGTCGCGCTTGCGACCGCTAGACCAACGAAGCAGTCATCGAATAGTGTTTCAATTAAACCCAGATTTGATACCAGTAATTACAGCATACTACACTTCTGTAACACTTAGACCTTAAGCTGGCGTAGCGGGGTACGGAGTTTCAATAGAACAAGAGGCCAGCTTATACTGGTCCTGTTACCACTGACGGTTGGCCTGTCGTACTCAATCCAAGACTCACAGCGGTATCCGTTGATCCCTCTGTTTGTTACCGATGTTTCTATGGGTAATGCCAAAATAATTGGCATCGTGTTCAGCCTCAGATAAAGGACATGTGTAACGAATGATAAGAATTGTACTGAAAACAATCCAATCTGAACAAACATATTTTTATCTCAGTAATCACTTGCACGAGGTGATAGAATACCTACAGACAAGCTTTGCTTTAGTTGTCTAAGTCATCATCATCATCTACCTAGCCTTTTTTCAACTATGTTGGGGTCGGCTTCCAGTCTAACCGGATGCAGCTTAGTACCAGAGTTCTACATGGAGTGACACATCCTATCTGACCTCCACAACCCAGTTAATACTGGGTAATACGATGCCCCTTGGTAAGACTGGTTGTCAGACTTTCGGGCCACAAGATTTAAAATCTCTAGTTTGATCCCATCTCGATCAATAATCATAGCGATTTGATTTCGTTGACATTTGAACAGTATTTTCTCGCTTACTGAAAATCGCATCCATTGTCCCAAGCGCCCAAGCGGGATAAAACTAGTCACGCATTTGATTCCTTTCATTAGAATGAATTAATTATAATAATATATTTATTTGCAAGAATAAAGGAAGGTAACTAAGTTCTTATGATCTATGTGTTTCACTATATTCGGCATTTCAGCCGTACAAATATTTAGATTTTACATCTTGATTATACTTACATTATAGCAAGCAGTACACATTTAGTAATTAGATATAACAATTTCATAATTTAAATTTAGTTTAAAACGCAATTAATGAATTTAAATTAAATACAATTCTATTTACTTAAAATAAGAATTCATATTAATAATAGCGATCAATAATAATGATGTCAAATAAATAAATAATTAATCCTTGCTATTTTTTATTGACATGACAATAAAAAATAGCAAGGATAATGAAAATGTTTGAATATTATTCAAGAAATATCAATATGTAGATGTCATAATAATTATAGTAAATAAGTTTTAGAAACTCAACATTGTCTCATAAGTAGAGTTTCTCAAGTCCTAAACTTCTATTACTCAATTCAGAAATAACCTTTGGTCTATGTAACATAACCTACTCAAAGTCCAACATTTCTAAACGATTACAGCTATTTAACCTACACAATCACTGAGAGTGAGAATTCCAAGAATAGGCCAGTTGCTAAGGTATAAGGCGTTTGATACCACTGCCGTTACCTAGGTCTAGTCTTAGACATCTAACTGGTTAAATATTCAATGTTGGGTCTATGCTTTAAGTGCCCAGTGCGGATTGGATGATGTTGCTAGTTTTCGAACTTTCAGTTCTAGGACATATCGGTTTGTTCATGATGTCTTCCTTTACAGGTTTGAAAAGCATATTGAAGCTAAAGTGTCTGCCAGAGTTTGAACCTGGGCCCTCATCACTAGGCCACCACTGCCCGACATATAAACGTTAACTATGTCAAATTGTTACAACTAATATGCGGTTAACTGCACTGGACGTCTCATCTCAGATCATCCTGTCCAGTGGTAAATTAAAGAGGTATCTATTAAATTAAGTCATAATTAACTAATTATCGCTGAACTGAAAACAAGAGTCAACATATTAGGAACCTGTCGCGTTGAAAAGGGTAAGAAGGTAAGGCATTTAAATATTTGGTTTGAAATGAAGATGACGTGGAATTGTGGTATGTGGAAACACTCATAAACACTCTCTAGGTATTTAAAAAAAAAAAATATTTTGAACTTTCAAAGTTCGTAAAAGCTTTATTTTTCGTTTAAAAATAATCGAGGAATAAAACATTCCTAAAATAGAAATACTCGTAAAATAAAGGTATTATTTAAAAATCCTTATTTTAAAAAACTTCAGTAGTACCTTATTCATTAAGAAGGCTTTATACAAGCTGTATGAGAATGCAAACAACATCACGAGTTTAAAATAAGACCCACAGATAAAACACTTTCCTTTCACCCGCGTATCGAAACGGTTTTTACTAACATCATCATCTGCCTATCCTTTTCCCAACTATGTTGGGGTCGGCTACCGGTCTAACCAGATGTAGCTGAATACCAGTATTTTACATGGAGCGACTGCCTATCTGACCTCCACAACCCAGTTAGTACTGGGTAATACGATACCCCTTGGTAAGACTGGTTGTCAGAGTTTTTGGGCCATTGACTACCTAACGACTGTCAAAGATCTACAAACGACACCCGGGACCAACGGCTTAGCGTGCTTTCCGAG
Organism: Noctua janthe; assembly: GCA_910589295.1. Taxonomy (NCBI): domain Eukaryota; kingdom Metazoa; phylum Arthropoda; class Insecta; order Lepidoptera; family Noctuidae; genus Noctua; species Noctua janthe. The sequence goes on from OU342567.1 coordinate 725,989, forward strand.
GCACGGAGGAAACTCGGTATGTAATGGGTGGTCACCCATCCACAGACCAACCTAGGCAAGCACGGCTTAACCTAAAGATCGACCCGAGCGCCTGTTATTATTTAGCCACAAGCTCCTCGGTTCACGGTTTTTCTAACAAACAGAATAAAATATTTATGTAACCCATCACACACACAAACAGTAACCGTGGAGCACGTTCTACACATAATGTATGGTTTATCAATAAAATCTAAATTTTTGAATAATAATTGACAAACAAAAATAAAATTAGAAATATGTTGGGTGGCCATACATGTAAATGACGGCTGAAACAAATTATACGTATGTACAGTAGAGACCATAAGTGCAATAGCAGTTTCACAAAACGATCGCATCAAAACAAGTCGCACTTACGACCTTTTTCCATAACAAACATTTTGCACACATACACGATCTCGTATATCGCACTCTTTCATAATTATCTAGTCAGAAAGAGTGCGATATAATGATATTTGCCTTAGTGACAAGCCTGTCATGTCGCGACGGAGTATTAAGTTAGTGATATTTAATTTCAAACTAACAATTATGTGTCTATCTGGCTTAGCGGTTAACGCTATAGATTAAATGTCTCACACGGTGGAGCCTGCGTTCGAATCCAAGTGACACAGTTACACTTTTTGTGTTTTAATTATAAATGATACGTTAGACCCGATGAGATATGTTTTTCAAAATATTAGTTGGAACTTATTATTAACAAAAAAGATGAGGGTGAATGTGAAACAAAATAAACTTCTGGATTGAACAAAGTAGTTAGTTATGACGTTGTTAGTTGGTGAACTTTGTTTCGAGCGTTTGTGTTATTATTACGATTAGCGTATTGTTTGATTGTCTTTATTCAAGATGCAAGCTAATATTAGTATTGATGACAGGGCAAATATTGTCACTTTGCGTAAAAATGGGCTTAATATTTCTCAAATTTCAACTGAAACTGGCTTAAAATGTGTAAGTTATTTTTAAAAATTATAATTATTATGATGATAGTTGTGGTGTGTGATTTTCTTATTATTAAATAAATTGCTAGTTGCAAGTGTGTAATCATATTTTGTTTTTTTTTTTAGAAATTCTGTTAGCCGTTGGGTAAAGAGGTTTGAGGAAGAAGGTAGTCTGAAGAGTCATCTAAGAAGTGAAAGGCCGCCGCTTATTAACCCGACTCAGCGACGTTTTATGGTGGAAGAATATGAAACAAATGGTTTCATTCCAACTATAATGTTTGCAGAGCAATTGGATACTACATTACAGACTGTTCGCCATGCAGTCCATGCTGAAGGTTTACATCATCGGAAGCCAGCTAAAAACCATTTTTGACACAAAACCACAGGGAGGAAAGACTACGTTTTGCTCGAGATTATTTAGATTTTAACTGGGAGGTGACTGTATTTTCTGAGGAGAAGACTTTCAAGTCTTGACAAAAGGAAGACTTAATTTATGGCGAAAAAATAATAATACTTAATTTAATAAGTAGACCGGGTAACTAAATATTTAGTAATATTAACCTAACCGTAAATAAAAATAAAAAAAATTAAGAAATAAATTTTAAATTTAATGATCTTAAATTGGGGTTTAGTTTCAATATTCTTTTCGTCAAGAAAATGAACACTTAAGCTATAACCTCAATACATTCAATGTGACGTTACATAAAAAAAACACGTTCATAAAGTCTAACTCATATATTAGTATTCAATGAACTCTGCTGAATACCTATAATAAGCGGGTATCAACAATTATTTTTGTGTTATTAGAATATCCTTTCCGTGTTATGTTATTCTTATTATGAATTGACTAAGTGGGTATACAACAAAAAATCTTATGAACGGTGATAAGAGAACTTTTTTTTGCCTAGGTAGGAATGTGACGTCACAATTCTCGTAAAAGTTTGTTAATTTTATAAATAAATAAAACGAATAAACATTTTTGTTATCATTCAGCATGATTTTTTTATTTCCACCTTCCAACACCGAAAAGATAAAATAAAAATCAATTAATGAGGTTAAATAATAATACAATAACTATCTAATATTTAACTCCTTATAAAAAATAAATAATAAGCATGACTACATTATAAATAAACATAAATACCTAACGACTTTCTGCTTAAAATACAAATATTATTAAGGTTTCAAAGAAACAAAAAACAGCCACACATTGTAATAACATGGATTCGAACTTGGACTTCATTGATCGTGAACCCATGCTCAGCCCAAACAGCTACCAACCCATGTTAATACTACGCGAATTTTAACAATGCAATGGTAAGAACAGGTCATCACTATGAAGTGTATTCTAAATGCAACAGAAATATAATGCTATTTCGCGTAGTGTGACGACAGTTCATTAGTGTGTGATATGTGTGGAATGTTGAGACATCACTCATACACGCACACGCACACACACTGCTGTATCGCGCTCGCACAGTTCATAGCAATATAATCTTTAGCATGGTAGTGCACTTTTGAGCGTCTACTGTACATAACGTTAAGAGGTGTCTATCGACAGCTCTTAAAAATGATATGATATTTTATGATATTGATGATCGATGTTTCTCAAAACATTTTTTTTTACGTCAATGGTTGATGAGATATTCGCTAGTAAAGCCGTAAAATTTGCGCCCCCGTCCGCGTCGCCTCTAATTTCTAAAGAAGAGGAAAATTCTGAAAAAATCCTTGTTTGTAGAATATAAAAAGAACTTTCAATGAAAATTGGTTTGAATAAGATTTGATGTTTAGCATTAATACCGATATGGGATTTTTTTGTGAAACTGTGTGCGAGTCCTTTTGCGTATTATTAAATACAGTAATGTGTCGTGTGTCTGTGTGACCACATTGTACTACTAAACTACACAACAGATTTCGATGCAGTGTTATGAGCTTAGTAGGGTTTATGAGCTTAGATAGAACAGAAATATCGATGTTTTGAAAGTCAGAAAAACGGTGCAAAGTAGTCGGGTTACTAGTATGTAAATATACACATAGTAGATACTGCGTGATGTTATAACGCGTTACTTATAACGAATATTTAATATCAACAGGCGAGCGGCGAATTTTTAATAAAAATCAAAAGAATTTCGTAGCGCTAGGATTGCCAGGAGGCACGTCCTTTGTCCCTACTAGACACTAGTAAATGACTTCTTAGTCGTGACAACTTATCATTTTTTGTGCGGCCCTTTTTCCATCCCGCTTGTTCTAAGACAGGCAATTGCTGGAAAAGATAGATAATACTATATTCTATGATAAATTTGAGTAGGTGTCCCTTAAACAGGTACCTTTTCAAAAGGTATTCTTATCTTAATGGCGAAATATAGGTGGACTGTATCAGGCACACGTTTGGCCAACCCTTCGGGAACAATACAGGCGTGATGTTTAAGTTATTTTCAATAATTGTTGAAGATCAACAAAATAATAATACACTTATAAACTTAGCATGTCTGAGATGAGATGATTTGACCCAGAGTTCCCATCTCTGAGATATCCTTTTACACAATATGTGTAACCATTAGCCATTTAAAATATTGTACGCCTTTTTGATTATCTATTCGAAGCAGTATAAAAAGGGCAGCCCCGCATAACATTTTCGCGTACACAGTTAGCGGATTTATTACATTGTGCTGTAAATATGAAGTGGATTCAATCATTTGTAGCAAAGCTGGTCTGACGGTAAATTGTAGTAAGACCCGATTATAATATTATAATATAGGTAAATGTTTATGTATGTTACCGGCCGAACCCGATTTCAGGCCAAACTAGTTTGTCCTAGGCCAAACTAGGCACTCTGACTAAATGGGTTAGGTTAGGTTAGAACTTTGCACCACCACGCGCGAGCCGAGGGCGCATAGAAGGCCGATGAGCCCCACAGCAAAGTTGGGCGCATTGTAATTTCTTTGTTTGTGTTCACGTGAACTGGTTTGGCCTAGGACAAACTAGTTTGGCCTGAAATCGGGTTTGGCCGGTAACATGTATAAACATTAGAAACAATACCTGATACTTTCTGGTTTTATCATAGATTACTATTCCCACTGTTCCTCAGTATATGCCATTAGTTGATAAACTCGGGCAACTGAATAGGGAAATCGTAGTGGCTATTTGGCTAATTACAGGCCAGCAAGTAACGGTCCTAATTACAACACATGGACACGACAGCTAGAAGTACTGTTCTTTCCTATCGCTGTTTTTGTAGAGCAGTCTTTGTCTCACTGTGTATAGATTTATTTGTGTTTGTCCCTGCATTGAGTGGTTCTAGAAAAATAAGTAGATATTTAAAAAATAATTACAGTTATTGAAGTTTAAAACCATTAACGGATAGAACCTGCCATTTTTCTTATCGATATTACCTACTAGTTTGGTAAAAGAAAATTAAAATGGAAAAGTAAATTCAATTTCATTTTACAGTAACCAGCCTTTAGAAATGTTTCAAACGTTTCGTATTTCATCGTCCAAACTAGGCCACACATGTCAGAAGCAAGATCCATGTTAGCCTGTCTCACAGTTGTGTCTAAAATGGAATCACTTCGAACACAGTCGTGAGCAGGCATCCATTATGGATACGAGTCTTCCAAACTGTAAAGCTCTGAACACACCACACTTACGGTTTTAAGGGCCGGACTCCACCGAAGCAGAGACGAGAAGAGAGGAGATGTGTTGTAAACCACCAATATAATTTCATTATTAACACTTCTCGTTTCCCTTCAGCTTTGGTGGAAACGGTTGAGCAGAGAGGAGAGGAGATGTCTTGCAATTGTTTAAACCAGAAGAGATGAGAAGAAACGTCGGCGTGTACTGTGTGCGGCGTGCGGTGAGCGGTGTGCCGTGAGCTGCGTACGCTTTATACATCTCCTCTCCTCTCCGCTTTGTATATCTCAGCACAGCTTCGGTGGATACACCCTAGCTTTTACGCATCTTCTCTCTTCTACACATCTCCGCTCGTCTCAGCATTAGTGGAGTCCGGGCCTTATCTTGGCCACAAGCTACAGGTTCAACCGGCACCTGTATTGCGTTAGAATCTACGAGGTAAACCAATGAAAGAAGATGTCCAGGGCAAGAGTAAATGCCACGCAACCTGCGGGACGACGGTACTCAAACGAAGAAAATGTGTGACACGCGCGAGTCGTTGGATGCAAAAATGGGGCGTAAGAACAAACATATGGTACAGGAAAACATAGCAAAACACTGACTTGACGTACGAGAACAAGTCAATCTACAAGTGTGATAATTAAGTTCTATTATTTTATTGAAACGAGGTAAAAACGGCTATTATAAGTCGCGTTGCCTGTGGCACGGGGCCAGTTTTTAACATCTCCATTCAAGTTAGTTGTGCCTCGGTAAACAGGTTAAGCCGTTGGTCCCGGATGTCAATTGTAGATTTCGACAGTCGTTACAGGTAGCCAGGTATTACCATGTAGGGACTAGCTGGGTTGTGGAGGTCAGATAGGCTGTCACTCCAGGTGAAATACTGGCATTCAGCTGCATCCGGTCAGACTGGAAACCAACCCCAACATAGTTGGGAAAGGCAGATGATAATACGAGTTAGTTGGCACAATCGATGTGAGCGAATTTCATGCTGCATCCCGTTTCGGATTCGCTTTAGTTTGGACAGAGCTTTACACAATAGCTCACGGAACGTTATACGACCGTCCACAGTAACGTACGATTTGCACACCGAAGTTTGCCACGCTTCTACGCGTTTCATTTGTTTGCCAGCGGCGCATTCATGCGAGGCGCGGCTATAGTTTGCAGTGGCTTATCCAGTCTATGAAAATCATACAAAGTGAAGCTCACACGTGGGCTACTGAGGACCGATGCCTTAACACGAATGTCTATACACCGTGACTTTTTAGTCGTCTTACAACGGCAGCTCACTTCATGTATACAATGAATACTTAACATTCATAAAAAAATTGGTATTTATGAGATTTTAATAAATTTAAAAATAAAGATATTATTCAGTATTATGACGCATGACGTCGTAAAAAACACCCTGTTGCGAGCGATGATCTACTGGACTCGAGTGCTGGATAGGTACCTATAAGTTCTCCTGTTTGACACGTAAACATCATTAACAGGATGTTTCATAATTTTATTCTAATTTTTTTATTATTTTTCTTGGTAAATATTATGGAAGAAAAAAAAATCGCGCCTAGAGCTATTTTATATCGGGTAAATTGAGTGGACGACCTTTGTAAGACGACTAAAAAATCACGGTGTATACATATAATTTGTTGCTATTTCAGTAAATATCAACGCAGCTGCTTTTATTTCAGACACTAGGTACAAATATGAAGGTGTCATACATATGTAAAGGTAGATCTCTTACAGTCGAGCTGAAGTATTCAAAGTCTCGTAAAGGATTCATCATAAATATACACATGTATGTTTGTTGAAATATTTTTTTCGAGTTGAAAAGTTTTATGTCTGTTTTATGGGCCTTCTGCCATTTCCATTTCGCAAGAGTAGTGTTTTACCCAATGGCTAATTTTTTTTCAGGCACGGAACCTAAATAACCATGCCGTAGTATCAATTGAGAGTAGTTACACACGACGAAGTTTTGCGTCCCTTCTGCAGCGATTTTAGAAAGTTACTAAAATAATATCGACGTGGAATTCGCTTGTGCCGGTCAGAAATAGATCTACTAAAAAGTCCTTACGTACAACTGTGTTAATCCAAAAACGCCTCTATGTACAATACATAGGTATCAGTGGTATGGAGAAAGGGTGCGGTTTAATCCAACACTCTTCAATATTACCAGCGGATGTAGACTGATGGGGTAACGATAACATAGAATGAGGTTTTATGTCGGCCCTCCCACTGTGCGGTCGCTATCAACTGCGAGATGTAAGATGAAGTCCTCATTTAATAAGACAAAATGTCGTGCTACTTAGAGGCCACTAAATATAGGCCATCCCTTCGAAAGAGATCAGCAACTAAGACCTAGTTCTTAAAGTCTACTTTAAAAAAAAAACTTAAAATCATGTATTCATCACTCTCTCACTAATAGACAACGCAGAGCTAAACGCTGAGTATGACGGTGAGGAACCATGAAAGGGGTTTGTATTTGTTAGCTGTCTAACTTCCGTTTTATTTTATTTTCAGACAGCGGCCACGCATTAAAGCTGTATTAATCAATAGCTGGCATCAATACAAACAACTATTGTAATTTTTTACTATTCTTTTTTATAATCAATCAACTCACCTTTGCTGATGGGCTAATACATGTAATATTTATCATAGTTATAATGTTTATTCAATTCATATCACGACAGAATCTTATTAAGCTTGAAAATAGAAAGTAGCGAGTACTTAGAAGCATAATCAACGCAAAAAGCCTTTCTACGAAAAGCCATGAAAAAATGTTATGTACTTATCTAATGTCTAAGAGACACTTTATTTGTAAATAAGCCAAACAGAGCGTGTAAATATACAATCTAAAATAGACTTGAGTACACATAAAAACTGAAAAAGCCCGTAATTACTGTCTGGATCGAATATTTTTACAGGGTTTCTTGGATAAGGAAAGAAACCCGGCTCTTTGTATTGGCATTGCTATAATTTGAGCAAAACGTGCACAAAATTACAGATGTACATCTAAGTAATTGGTCAGTTAAACAATCAAAAAAACTTATTACAATAAGAAAGAATACTATAAAACTTGAAATACTTATGCAAGTGCTGTGCACACCTGTAAGTGACATATTCACCCTAGATTTTAAGTTTCATTGTTACATTACCCTAAAATTGTATTAGTGAATAAGTCGTTGGAGTGCCATAAACAAATAAATAAATAAATACACATAAAATATAAACGTATAAACTTTTAGGTATTTTCTTATAAAACTACATAATTTGACGGTTTTCAGATTTTTTCCTTTACATGTGCTGTAAGATACAGCTTCTTGACAAATTTCATTATTGTAGGCTAACCCAACAGGGTAAAACCAATAGGGTACTTCCCTATAGGTTTTGATTCCCTTGTGAAATTGCCAAACATGGAACATAAATGGTCGTAATCTTTTGATCTCGTTGACTTACTAGTTTGATATTTTCGTATTGTTTTGCAGTGACGGGGAAAACAAGTGCCTTTTGGCTTTGTTAAGGGTACTTTTACACCCATTATAACATCACGTTACAAACCTTAAGAGCTGAGCAAAAAGAGAAACGGTGCGTGAACCCGCGGGACACAGCTAGTCTTTAAATAAAAGCCTGTTAAAACAAACCAGCGCATTGTGTTGTTTGATACAAACTTCAACAAAGTTGGTCTAGCTCACTTCGCGCGTTCGATTCCAAGTTGCTCGGCTATCGTTCCGCGAAACAAACAAACCAACTATCTCCTCTGACACAGTTCCCGTCTTCCCGAACTAGATCTACATAAAAGACTTGATAATCTGTCTGTGATTACTGGACTTAAAGTGGTAAAGCTAATACCATCTGTATTTTTTTTTGGTTTGGTTAGACACGCAGATTTCAAAGGGCCGTATTGCATAGTAAAAATTATACTAAACCACTTTCGTATTTTTTTTTAATGAAAAATCGCATACTACAGCCGGGGTGCACCCAATGCGGCTACAACTTACATTAAATCACCAAAAATAATTTTAAAAGTCTTCTTCTTTGTCGTGTCGATAATTGCCTTTTTTGTGACCAACTTAGAAGTATGTATGTTTATATGTTTTGGCTAAACACACTCACTGTTCTAACCTAACCTAACCTAATCCATTTGAACAACTTTTTTCAACTTTTACCGGCCGCACCTAGGCCTAGCCGGCTAGAACTAGTTGTAACCTTACTTCGGGTTTTAGCCGTAACGTATTTATATGTATCATCAGTTTCGTGGGTCCAACTTACTAGATTTCAGTTGCAGTTCTAATTCTAGTACTAAACGAAAAGTTCTTGTTATATAAGCACCGTAAGCTAATTTAGCCGATGTATAGTTATGCGCCTACTGACAATCCGGAAGACTAGCAACTTCCATCGGCGTCGGGTCGACGTTGAAGTACCTAGGACTCGTCCTCGACAGCCGGTGGAACTTCGTGGAGCACTTCCGATGTTTAGCTCCCAAACTGGAACGGACAGGGGCTGCCTTCAAGCGACTCTTGCCCAACCTGAGGGGTCCAAACGCCTCCTGCCGGAGGCTATATGCGGGGGTCGTGCGGTCCATGGCCCTTTACGGGGCCCCGGTGTGGGCGCGTTCTTTGAGGCGGCAAGCCGCCTACTACCTGAACGCTCCCCAAAAGGTAATAGCCATAAGGCTAATCCAGGGGTACCGCACGATCTCCGGCGAAGCGGCTAGCCTCCTTGCCGGATTGCCGCCATGGGATCTGGAGGCGATAGTCCTCGCACGCCTGCACGAATGGCGCGCGGAGGCACTACGTCGGGAGGAAACTCCGCTGCCGCGGAAAATTGCCGCTCAGCGGACAGACCTCCGGCGTGATCTCATGGCGACATGGAGAGAGCGACTATCGCAACCCCGTGCAGGGCACGCCACCATAGTGGCGATAAGTCCCCTCTTTGAGGAGTGGCTAGAGAGGCGCCACGGCGCCCTCACCTACCGCCTGATGCAGGTCCTCACCGGACACGGTTGTTTCGGGAGGTTCCTGCACCGAATCGGGCGGGAGGAAACGCTCGGGTGTTTCCACTGCGAGGATCGTCCGGAGGACACGGTGGAGCACACCGTGGAGGTCTGCCCCACGTGGAGGTTTGGGCGGAGCACCGCCGTGTCCTCATAGCGGCGATTGGCGGCGGCGATCTCTCGCGTCCGGCCTTGGTTCAAGCCATGGTCCGGAGCGAGAGGGAATGGGAAGCCGTCACCTCCTTCTGCGAAGCAGTCATGCTAGTGAAGGAGGTGGCGGGACGTGAGAGGGAAAGAACCTCACGTCCCAGCCGCCGCGGGAGACGCCCTGGGCGTCGGGGATCACGTGGTGATGATCCCGGCCACCGTAGGCGCGGGCCAGTGGACGGCGAGTTATGGGCTAGCTCGCCGTCCAGCCGTCTTATGACGACAGGCCGGGTCGACGGCGCGTTCGTGTTCCACGTGCGCCTCAAAGAGATGACAGCAAATAAGTAGGGGTCCGCATGGGCCGATGCCTGCCAGGGCTGCGGGACTGTTCGAAAGAGATACCGTGGCCCTGGAACACAAAGGGAACCTAAATTTTATTTAGGTTCCCCAAACAGTCACGATATTGCAATATCTATTACCTTTATATTTTATATGAACTCGACCCTGAAGAGAAGTAAGGTGGCCTGTGACTGCTGTCCTCGATAGTCGATGACAAACCTTGCTTGACCTAATATTTTCATTGCGTCGAAATAAATGTTTATTTTATACGATTTTCTCAGTGTGTCGATGGCAATCTGAATTCAGTCAGCCCAAACTTAGGCGACAAATCTGGCACTTCAGTAGCGTCTATCAGCTCCTTTAATGTGCAAACAAAAGGACATGCAGGGCACAATATTAAGTGTGTCCCCGTTTGTGGAATAACACAACATTTACACTCACGATAGACATGATATGATGACAAAATGACAGATACTGCAAAGAAATCTGTCATTTTGTCGATTCTTCCGTCAAAGAAATCCTTGTCTGCGATGGTCATGCTACGGGGGCAGGGCAGAGTTATTGTCTATGAATCTCCACCTGAGCAGGGTTGTAGTTCACACGATAATAAATTCAGAACATAGTAACATCACACCTTGTAATCTAACGACACGATCACTGATCTGGACGGCACGGCTGGTTGATTGACTGAGCTTTTGCGTTGCGTGTCGCGGGTTCGACACCAGCACGGAAAAATATTTGTAAAACCTACAGATAGTTGTTCCAGGTCTGGCTATTTGTGTATGTGAGTTTAAATGTTAATATACGATAGGTACAGGAGAAATAGCTAGTGTTTAAAAAAAAACGGTTTAAAAAACCACAAAGTTGAAGTCAGATGTAATAGCGGGCAAGTCTATTGCCTTCAAACGGGTACAGATCCAGAATCCGTGGCTGCTAATGAAAAATTTCACCACGGTTTGAGACATAATCCACCACTCTGGCCGATTGCGGATTGGTGGATGTCACATCATATGTTTTCGAATGTTTGGTTCTAGGACATGCCGGTTTCCTCACGGTGTTTTCCATCACCGTTTTGAGAGCAGTGGTGATGAAATAAATGACAAAAAAAAATGAATGTGCTTGCTTGGGTTCGAACCATCTACAATTCGTAAGTCTGGCCCGTCACTCCCAGGGTCTAACAGAAAATGTTTACACAATACACCTAGGGGATACAAACTGAATATAAAAGTACGCAATATGAGCTATTCGTATAACGTATAGCTTGCTCCGATACACGAAGAAAGCAATGTATACATTTAAGCAAAATCCCGAAACTTGCAGGATTTATTATCCACATGAAAGTATGAAATTATGTTACACAAAATATTGGCTGTATGTAACATTATAAGAATTACGAGTAAAAGGCAAAGAAAAGTTAGCAGAAGTTATATTTTTAATGTGTACGGGTTATTTATTCACCATTACACATCAGTGGTATAATAGCGCTAGGATTAACCCCTACTGCTACGACATAAATATTCTGTCAATGTCACACTGATGTCCGGTTGAGTGTAGCAACCAGAGTAGTACACAATTGTGCATACATTCTCATGGATTTAAGGCCATTTTCTATTCACCTGCGTCCAATGCGTCAGTTTCAGGGAGCGGTCTGCTATTGAAATCTCCCTAAATTAAAACCCCGAGGTTATTAATCGCCGGTGCCCACGGGATAGGAACCAAGTTCAATAGGTAATGGTTTTTATTTTTTTCTTTTATATTTTTACCTACAAAGTGACCTACATAAATGGTTCTCAAGTTATTAGGATCAAGAAAAACACAGAGAGACGTTTCCATTTTAAACAATCATTGTTTGCAAGGATAACAATCAACATCTGCGTAGCTTTTTCCCAACCAGTTTGGGTTCTGCTTTCGGTTTGATCGGATGAAGCTAAATACCAGTATTTTACATGGAGCGACTGCCTACATGAACTCCACAACCCAGTACTGGGTAATACGATACCTCTTGGTAAGACTGGTTGTCAGAGTACTTGACCTCATCAACCCGTGTAGCTGTTATGATTTCGCCACAAGCGAGCAAGGACAATCAGACAAAATAGCTGCTGCAGTATGGTTCGGTCGGCACATCGTATTCGGCAGTAGGTACCTGTATATAAACTAAGTCAACCCGGACTTTATGTATTTCTACTTATTCGATTTTGCCGCTCGGCCGTGGCGAATTATGCCGACTCGATCATGGGTGTGTGTAGCACCCCTCACAGAAAAAGGTCAATATAAAACGCATCTTGAGCATCAAGAAGCAGAAATGAAAATAGATAAAGTTTATTTGAATAAACTTTAAGGAATGAAGCAAAATGTGAATACTTCCTTATAAAATCACGGAATGATTTCTAAGTTCCGAAATAAAGCATCAAAAGGAGGATCCATATGTTATTTACTTCCCTGTAACTTACGAAAATAACTACCACATTTAGACAAATGTGCTTCCTGTAGATAAATGTTTAACTAATAATCGTCTTCAATATAAAATCCAATATCAGTCATAATAAAAAAAAAATCATCTTGGTTCAAGCTGACGATAATAGGTCGACTATATCCAATAGCCGTATATCTTATTAATATGCAGGAATTCATTTTTATGAGATAGCCAATTATCATCCCAAAGATCTCATCTGGTTTGAAATTATTGGCCTATTATGAGCTCTGCTGAAGTGGAACTGGCGAGATAGAATTTTTTAGAGGTCCTGCGTCCGTCAGTTCATCCGTCTTGTCAATCGCAGGGCTATAAAATAAGAATCGAGAAGTCAGTTAATCACAGAACTGTTTAATTTTGGTATACACAATACTGTCTCTTTGGTCTAGTGTTAACAAACGCGAATGCTGATGAAGCTGTCGTCAGCATTCGCGTTCATCTACTATTAAGCACAGGTCATCTACTATTAAGTAGTCCATTCATTCCCATGACCAAAATAAGGTCCCGTTCACATTCTCGGGCGATGCGTGTTTCCTAGCGACTTGTCGAATGCTCTAAGCATCTTCTTTCATCATCATTTACAGTCCGACATCACCCACTGCTGGATAAACAAAGAGAGGCCCTCTTTGTTTGTTCCCCCGCCAGCTAGGTAAATTAATTAACATTCAAACTTTACCCGGAACAATCAAAACACATTGAAAAAATAAAATTAGAAAACAGTGCACGTATTTCATGTAACGTTTTTGTACTGTACTTATTGTTACAAAGTCCGACAAAATCCGACCGTTTTCAACGTTTCGACCGAGTTGTTTTGTTTTAAACAAACAAACTTTTCGTTGAGCTTTACATTCCTGCATCACCTACATGGTAGGAGCTCGCTTTAAACTGGACTTGGGTAAGCCACGTGTTCCACTGCCGATTAGCGAAAAGCGAACAGAGCTTGCAACTAGAATCAAACATGTAATTCTACACGAGCATCATCATCGGCTTCCAGTCTAACCGGATGCAGCTGAATACCAGTATTTTACAAGGAGCGACTGCCTATTTAACCTCCACAACCCAGTTAGTACTGGGTAATACGATACGTCTTGGTAAAACTGGTTGTCAGACTTTTTGGGCCAGTGACTTCCTAACGACTGTTAAAGATCTACAAATGACACCCAGGACCAACGGCTTAACGTGCCTTCCGAGGCACGGAGGAAACTCGGTATGTAATGGGTGGTCATCCATCCACAGACCAACCTAGGCAAGCGCGGCTTAACCTAAAGATCTACCCGAGCGGCTGTTATTATGTAGCCACGAGCTCCTCGATAAATCCTCCATAAATCTAATTTTCATACATGCCCATGTGGGCATGTATGAAAATTAAAAAGGTGAGTGCGCGGTTCGGGTTAGTCTATGGAGTAGAACTGGCAAGAAACACCAAGGTTACTCTTTAAAAAAAAATGGTTTTACTATTTTATTGTGTTACAGTGTAATACTTAAGTATGAGAGGACGTAGGCTTGAATCAAGTTGTTTATTAGCGTGTGAGCAAAATAGTGGAGAGAGATTTTTCATCGACAGACAGTGTGAACCGTCAGCGACCAACTTATCTCTTTACTAGCACTGCACCTAAATCGTTTATGTGTTTCTTGAACAAGAAGAATGGTTGACAGCTAGTCGCTTCCTCGTAGGGTGTGACCAGTGCCTTAAGCTGTACTGGCGTGAGGAGGACAGTTTCGAGGGGACTTTATCATTGTTACTAAGTTGAAGTTAATGTTGCACTGTTGACAAAACCGGTCTCGTTGGTCTAACGCTACTAGAACTGACGCATGAGGCCCCGAATTTTATTCGCAGGTCGGGGAAAGCGGGGGAAGCCATTGAATGTTTTCATCAAGACGTTCTCAGTAGCATCTTGAAATATAGATATAAGTTATACATATTGCACGTCTTCGGAGAAATACAGGCCTGATGTTGTATTATGTTGACAAAAAGGCCCAGCTGGAAAGGTTCTAGTGAATTTTTTAATTACCCCTACTATGACTCCTCGGAGATATTATTAAGAAAATGAAGTAGCATGAGCAACCTAAGACTGTCCCAGTGCTTGGACACAGCCCGCCTCTCGGTATGAGAGTTAGAGGGCAATACCAAACCACAGTCGCTATTGTCAATTGAGTCAGCCTGCAATCTATAAAAATTTTTGACTGGTATTACAAAATATTTGCGCATGATTCAACGTCCGTTTACTCCCTTTAGGCAGGCTACAAGATAAACTAAAAATAACAACAAACTTATCTACCGATTAAGTTAACCGACACTTATCCGGGTATGACGAGAGTTGCCATTAACAATGGCTAAGTCGCTGGATGTTAAACCAAAGGGCAGTTTGCGAGCGGTCTTAGTAAAGGTTACAAAGTCAGTCAAAATGTCAGTGAGGGACAAGATAGGTCGCAGACAGGACAGCCGTATTGTTCTAAAGTTCACGTACTGCCAACAACCAAGGGAGAGAACTACTCTTTGCCACTTGGTCTTTTTCTCTAGAATTCTTTTTTAATCAAGCTAGTATGTACTCTGAGGGTTACCGTGCTTAGTAAGAGGATTGTGGAGTTCTACATCAAAATAATGTCATTGTATCCATTTAACCCTCCCTAATAAAAGTTAAGTAAAATCACGTGTTTAAATATCGATCACTAATTGTCAATCACTCTGAGATAAGATAAGATAATGCTTAGATAGTTTTTATTTGTCCAAAATATGAGTATACACACATGACATGCGAGATGTGTCATCTAATTATATCACAGTAATATGTTGCCTGAACAGCGTACAAATGGTAGGATGTTGTATCTATACAAGCATCAAGTTATTTTAAATTCATCCGTTACACAAAGCAATCAATCCAATTTAGAACATGCTAACTTGCTAACTAGTGTTACAAATGCGAAAGTTAGTTTGTTCACGTCTAAACCACTGAACCGATCAACCTGAAATTTTGATTGATTGTCAAATTCTAAATTAAGGGTGCTTACATAAACAAACATGTTTCCGGTACGGGCGGGTCGGTACCGATAGGTGCAGGTATTAATTTCCATGTTATCTTAAGTGCTCACTTATAAAGAATCAGGTTTCTATATGCAAGTTAACCCTGTACCGCTCGGTGCCGATCCTCATAGATTTGTCTGTACCGGAAACCTGGGACTTTATGTAAGCACCCTATCGCGAGCGAAGCCGCAGGCAAAAGCTAGTAACTCTATATAGTGTGTTCATCCCGGGCATGTCGTATAATCAAAGAACTCCTTCAGTCCATCTGTTATTTTGTGGGAGCATACCCACTTCAGCTAAAGTACTCAACCTCGTAGTTCAAAGGTTTTAGAAGCCGCAGTTAAAGTCGTGCAGTAATTGTGTAAAAGGTTCAAATCCCAGCAACTCTTGCAGAGTGCTCGTATGTCAGGAAATGTAGGGACGCTGTACAGTCGAACCGGCTGTTTGGTGCACAGATAGCAAACATGTAATTACTTTTAAGCAGCGTTGTACCTAAGTGTGGTGAGTAGTCAGTTGTTTTAGGTGCACCCACATCCAAAATTATGTTCGTCACCTTGAGACTCTAAATCTATTTTTTCTGCACATTGACAATAGAATCAGTTTTACCGACTCAGCATTATAATATAACGTAGTCATACATTGACAATTGCAGATAGTTGAATTCAACAACAACAACATTTGTTCATTATCTATTGCTTGTCATCTCATCAGAATCAGACATCTTCTTTCTTGCCATATCATCCTTCCACATTTATACTCAAAAATTTCCTCACGACATTTTCCTCATTACTCCGCATCACAGCATGCCCATAGCACGACAAACGATTACTACATAACTGTTCAGTCACCGGCGCCACTTTCAAACTTCCTCTTACGTACGTCCTTATTTTATGCGTTCACCAAACTCCACCATTCATCAGTTTATCCAGTATTTTACATGAAGCGACAGCCTATCTGACCTGCCATGATGTCTGACGAAGAAAATGGAAGACGAAAACGTGTTGCGCCGACCCCAAGTGGAATGTGACAAGGGCAGAAAATGATGATGACTGCCTATCTGTCCTCCGCGGCGTCCACAAACCAGTTAGTACTGGATAATACCATCCAAAGAGTAAAATAATTATACCAAAAGGAACTGCCATCTTCATAATTATATGTTAAACAGAAATAAAATACAGACAAGCAATTAGGTTTTAAAAAAAAATACATAAAATAGCCAGACCATTAAAAAGGTTTTAGGTATTCAACTGTACATTGGTCAAAGGCGAAGTTAATCCTATTTTTGAAATTATATGTAAAAATGTCAAGTGTGTGACTTGATAAGTAAAAAATTTAAATTTGAAAGCTGTCGAAGGTATAAATAACTTGACAATACATCATTCTCTTAAGCAAGTATAACAGTTATTAAGCTAGTTTTGGAGCACCAAGTGGTTAGTAGAAATGTCAAACGAATTTATTTTAGTCAGCTTGTTTTGTATCCCCTGTATGTGTGTACCCACGACTTGAATCACTAAAGTTCAAGGATACCTGATCTTTGACCTTAAGTAGTTCAAGTCGTCGGTACCCAATGTTACGTCTTGTGGAAGAATGTTACAAGTCTGTCTATTCAGAATATATTTAATGTCGAGAATTGAACCTTGACATCTTCGGGTACTGCGGTAGCGCGTGTGAGCCGCTGAGCCAGGTGGTGGCAGTCGCGCATACATACACAGACGATACTAATTGTCTCCGGTCCACCGCGTTGTACACATGTCGGTTTGTAGTTAATAAATTCAGTTTGTCCCAGCAAGTTATACAGTCCACTTCTTTCTCATCACACTGTACTCAACATTACATAGTAACCCTTTTAATCATTTTAAATGGATTTTAACGGAATGCAATAGGCAATAATAGGCTTGCACCTATTACAAAATGAGGGCGTACCTCTGCCTCACCCTTGGGGGTTTAAAATTGTGTTATCCAACCAAACAAATTATGAAATAATTTCGCTTCTCGTGTCTGTCTGTTTTGAGCTTCTAAACCCAACAATAGATTTTGCTGTGGTTTTGACCGCCATAGCGCGCATCGTACAGAAATATCGATGTTTTGAGATACCGCTATTTTACAAGACGTCAAATTACACCTTTACAGGCACTTTTGAAAGTCAAAAAAAAAAAACAAAAAAAGTGAAACTGCAGTCACAAGGCATAGTGGAAGTACTGTAATTGAACATTCCAAAGCGTAATCTCTATGGAGAAGAATGGGCAAGAAACTCCATTGACACTATTTTAAATGAATATATTGTTGCAAAATCTTGGTTACATCATTCATGTTGAGATTATACATATATGTGACAACGATGTAGAAAGACGTGCACATTAAGAGCGTCCAGAGTAAAAGATTAAATCAACAATTTAAAAATAAAGTAACTATAATAAATTGTGGCAGCTAAGAGATGACCAGTCCCAACTGACAGCGCCCATGTGGGTCGCTAGTAAAATTTTAGGTTGATTTATGTGGAGGTCCAGCATGCTATAAAAACTAAATACACGATAAAGCATAGACCACGGTCAACGATAGTATTTTGCATCGTAAAACCAGTCACGCACGAGGCATAAAACTTCATTTTTCGCTCGATATCGGCACTCTATCAGCATATTATTAATACCTAGCTTATAGCAATAATCTATTAATGGTCCTATATTATACTAATGGGCCTAATGACCTACTAATGTCGATTTTGAAATGTAAGCGTTTATCACGACAGCTAGATGTGAGAATCTTTGGCCAACCTTAATAAATGTATTTCTTTTTTGTATCAACAGTTAAAAAGAGATATAGGGTGACTGGTAATTACTGAACGATACTTATACACGTGATTGTACTCATGATAATAAACAACTTTACAATAGATTTTTTTTTTATACTCATTCACTTTTACAACAGCCGTATGAAACTCTTGCGCGCGCTCCTTTGACCTATCAACTGTTAGCCGCGTGACGCCGTTCTGTCTCATTACTTCGATTCTTTTCGTTATTCACTTGACTGAATGCAAACTTCAGTCTTAGTTAAAATAGAAAAATAATGATTTGGGCGGCGTAAATCGCACAGGGTTTTGTTTCTTTGAAATCCTGTAAAAAAAACTTTGTGTTTTCATGGCATAATTAAAGTCTATCACTAGCCTGATGCCAATTTTCCTGCCCAGTGTATTTACTGTCGGTGCAAGTCATCTTCTTCCATATTTGTCTGTTAGTGGTCTTATACTCAGTAGTCACGCCCTTTCTAGCCATGTCATGTCATCTTCGACCCAGTTAAATTATTGTTTATGTACTCGAAATATATGTCCATTCATACGCTTCCCTGCAGCACTCACCTACTTTCATGATAAACGTATTAAAACTTTCCACGCGTCATATTAATTGCAGGTGGGAAGTGTCCAAGCGTTCAGCAAAGTGCAGTAGAGAGCTAATTAATTGGTAAACTAAGTCAGGTTTAATAGCTAGCGCGAACATTTCGATCCGCTGCAGTACCCGAGAGTTTGAGAACTTTTAATTCTCTGATTAATTGTTTAAACTGTTTTGTACGTTTTTTCTTCCAACAAATTATTTCAGAGGGTAAGTTTGCAGTGAGATTTTTAACTCTGGTAAGCATAGCTTAACGTCACACCTTTAATTACTAAGGGGTAGGTAGAGGGGTTCAACATTTTACAATAGTTTTTCAACAGTTTTATCTTTATTTTACAAACAAATCCCACCCCATTATCGCAACCGCTACTGCAGAGCATAGGGTCTCGGGTTCATTTACCAGGTCGGGCATCATTTAGAGACGAGACTGTGTCGAGGTTTGTGCGCAGTTGATGGCAATAGGCTCGCCGACTATTACATGGGAGTTAAACATAACTGACGAAATGTGGGTTCTATTGTAGGTCCTGTAGGTACACTCCCGCCTAGCCCTTCCGGGTATACAAGCGTGATGTTTAGGTACATATACAAATATGCTAAATCGTTACATGTGAGCGACAAACTTTCTCACTTATTTTCATATATTGTTGTGTAGCAAGAAGTAGCACTTTCGTCCAACGCAAAATTCTGTGATTCTCAGAAAACTAATTTATTCGTATTTCGTAATTTACTTGGCGTGATTCCATGCGACCAACTTTATGCTGAAACTTTGAAATGCAATGTAAGACCTGAGCATAATATTGAAACTAGTTTTACATTCTAAGCTTAAATAAGTTAGAACTGCTCACGAAATTAATAGTCGATATGAGTTACCATCAGTGTAACTTTATTTATGTCTTAACTAGCTTAGGCCCGCGGCTTCACTCGCGTTAAATTAAAAGTACTCTGCTTGTAACAATATATTCAATCATGATTCGAAAGACACGTGGCGCCATCTGTTATCATAAGAACGTTATTGTTGTTTTCCTCGGAAACAGTACCTTGTTTCGGTATAAAAGGTATCCTATGTCCGTTTCTATACACCTGAATACGTATATGCAAAATTTCATGATGATCAGTTCAGTGGTTAGGCGTGAAAAGGTAACAAACAAACAAACTTACTTTCGCATTTATAATATTAGTTAGGATTAGGATTAGTCAAACCGACAACGGGATTCTCGACTCTAATTTGCATACTTGTATTAAAGTTTAAAAAGTATAGCAATCACCGTAACTGGTCATCACAGCTCTGTGTGCCGCGTTTGTGAGTGGGTGTGATGCGATGCGCGCAGGTCTGCGCACGCGATGGTCATCATGGCCGAGAATGACACCAGAGTAAACTTCACTGCATCAGACAACACCTGCATACCCGGCATAAATCTCATCATCTTCGCCGCCATTATTGTGGTGCTTACCTCACTGCCTTCATAATTATACGGACTGACTTCATGGTTTATCATCCACAAGATTGGCCATTTCAGAAACTATGTGCTCCTCAACATCATGGCAGCGAACGCGCTACGTCTAGGAGTGTTACATTCCTGTATCTAGAAGCAAACTGTTTTGATTACGATGTGTTTATTTTGAATTGAAACCTTTCTGTATATTTTTGAGTATTGTGCATTCAGTTTCAAATGTTGGTTGCTTGTATTGAGCTATATTTTTTATACTGAGTTTGTAAAAGTTTTCAATATGGATATTCCTAGGAGGTATCTCAAGAGTAGTATGTTTGCGTGGGGTGTACCTTTTATAACAGTGCTTTTAAATTGTGTTGTTGCTTGTTTATTTTGGAAGTATGAATCGAGGGATATACATATAATGCCTGTTGTTGGGTCCCTGCAGATGATACCTATGGCTATACGTTTGATTGTTTATGCTGTGTGTGGTTGTGTACTCTCTGTTCCGAGGTAGTGACGAGAGTATATCTTCACATAAATGGCGTCGCATGTACGCTACGACGGTGATATTTGTCCTTTTTAACGATGTTGTAGTGCTATACCTCGTTCAAGAAATATTTGAAACGAGGATTTTAGTCGTTGAAGTAATAGGAGAATGTAGGGAATTGTTGAATGAAATCGGTTTGGTTGCGTATTTTCTTGCGGGAAAGAGTAATCGTGCTTTGTGGAGGATATTTAAGAAGTGATATCCCAGACATTTATGTGACTAAAGAATCTCATTTGACTCCTAGTGGACTCGCTCCAAAATAAACGAATTAATGATTTATGTGTACCTAACAAGTTCTGTGAGCCAATTGACCTTAATAACTTATACAAAGAAATACCTATGAATAAACTTACAAAAAGCCTAACAATTTAAAAAAAGAATAAAACCAGCTTCGACTGACTGCCACGTTGGTTTAGTGGTCGCAAACGCGGCTACTAAGCATGACGTCCTGGCTTCGACTCCCAGGTCGGGCAAAGTGTTGTTGGGTTTTTTTTTAAGGAATTTCTTAGTAGCTCCCACGACGTCTGGATTTATGCCCGGTTCATGCCAATAGGCTTACCTCCTATTAAATGGTACTTAAAAACATAACCGGCGAAATGTGTGTGTGAACTATTAGGTACACCTCAGCCTAACCCTTCGTGGATTACAGGCGTGATGTTATACGTCATCATCATCATCATACTCTTGTGTCGGCGCAGCATGTCTTCTTCTTCCATACTTCTCTATTACTCGTCATCTCATCAGACACCTCCTTTCGTGCCATATCATTCTTCACACAGTCCATTCATCGTTTCTTATGCTTGTATGAAAAAACAGCAATTGTGTTTATATTCAAGTTCAGTTTTTATTAAACTCCCTTTTTTGAGCAGTTGGTTAAAAAAGGATCGTTTAGCATAGCGAGCGCGCCCATTTGAATTTCCTAACTTGACTGGCCTTTTAAGTCTCCTGGCACCATTTTACCTTTAAATGCTTTTAAAAGATAAAAAGGTTCGCAAGATAACGCTTAACTTTTTGAATGTCAATCAAGCTTTAGAGTGAACATCTACATATTATTGTACTGTTGAAAATGGAAGTCTGCATTTTTATTTATTCATTAACTATAGGTGTCGCTTATAGTTAGTGAAACGATTGTTAACTATTATTAATGAACACGCTCTTATTTAAGCGCTGTCTCAAAGCTCCGGATTCCGAGTTAATAAAGTTATTTTGAAAATCTGTGAAAAGGTTAATCTTTTCCTACAAAATACGAACAAACAGAAATATGTATTGTGTCGCTTAAAATTAATATTAGTTCCACCCGAAAACCGAACCCGCAACATGGAACGCAACCACTCAGCCACTGAGCCTAGTGTGCCGTCAAAATTCCAAATGTTGATAACTTTAAACTTTTGCCATAACAATTTTACCGAGCTGAGAATCGAACCCATTACCTCAGGAGCCTGCAGGAGCGCTTACAGCCACTAGACCAACGAGACAGGACCTAACACACGAATTTCTCATTCACAATCTAGCGATGTTTTGGCATTTGTCACCATTGCACCTGTACGAACTATGGTCGGAACGCTGGTAAAGAACTAAAGAATGTTTCAAAGACTGCATTTCAGTTGAAGCTTCTGTCATGTAAGCTCAACTCGATCCACAAGTGAAATCATATGCCTAGCCCTTTCCCAACTGTGGGTGGGGTTGACTTCCAGTCTTACGGGATGTAGCTGAATACCAGTATTTTTCATGGAGCGTCTGTCTATCTAACCCCCACAACCCAGTTAGTACTGGGTGAGACTATACTCCCTGGTAAGTGGTGTGACTGTTCGTAAATTACCCTAGGCTGATAAAATTTTCGTTTTTCCTAAATCATGTAAATATTAGTATTAATGCCGGCTCCCCCCGAAGGGGGAGAGGCCGCGCCCCTCCGTCCGCACGGCCTTGTAAGACTCGACACCAAACTGGTCATCTTTCCACCGACTACTAAATTGAACTCCAGCCCTGTCCCGACTTTAGAAGCTAGGGGACAGGGAGGGGTACAAGGTGTAGTTAATATTGGGGGGTCACAGTTAAGACATATACATGAATAATATCAAATCCTATAAAACTAAATCAGTAATAAAGTATGAAGCTAATAAGACAAGAGGGCGCAAAGATATATATGTATGATGAAAGGTTGGTGAAAGGAAACGTTACGCTTGCGCTTAAGAGATTTATTATTTTACAGTTACGTTAATTTGATGATTCCAAAATACTAGTTGCCGATTTGCAAACGCAAACGATTCCATGTTACAACATGGAACCGTTTTACAACGTTTGCTCGACGTACGTGTACTGTTAGACCTAAGTGCATAGTCCTACTGAGAACATTGCTATGAACTCTAACAGGCCACGTCCCCTAGGCTCCATCTACATATCTTTCCCAATCCTAAGGCAGTGGGTTGTGAGGCCACTGCCATTGAGGAAGACAGGTTTCTAGCATTTCTACTTATACGCGTACTCACGTTAATAACACCCTTACGGCAGATTACCCCAATTACTATACTGTAACACAATTTGCTCAAGCGTACCGTAGATTCAGTCTGTAGCAGAACATATTGCGATTGTTATTGGTGGACGCCGAAGTGGTTATTCCATCGTCACTTCACATTTCTTTACTCTGCCCCATGTCGTGGTTGCGTGTCTCGCTAAATAGTGTCGATTCAGTAATAGGCCTGTGGCAGCCGGGGTTAGTTTTAACGAGACACAGTCTCTAGCGTTCCTAAGAACGTAGCTATCCAATCAGTTTAGGATACTTGGTGAAGCCTACCCCCGCTCCCTGAAATGTGCGCCAACAATCTCTACGCAATGTTTCTGAGCTAGACCTTTACAGGAAGCAGTATTCATCAGCAACGTTTGGTTGATTTGTACCACAAGTACAAGTCGGCATTATATCACTGAGCAGTATAATTTGTCTTAATAAATTCGTGAATATTACGGTGTTGCCTTCACCACTGAACAATATATTTTATCCCAGTTTTAATGTAAATATTACGGTTCGGCCTTTCATGTGTAGTACGTCAGATAAAAGTCAACTTTCGTCAATAGTCGGGTGTGTTGGTGTATAGTGTGTTTGTCGTATGCATGAAATGTGTGTATAGTGTTGCGAAAGGCGGTCTCCGTCCCTATAACCAAACGCAGATGAAGAATATGTGCCAAGGTTAGGAGTTATTAGGACACACAACACAGGACATAATAATATACATTGTGATGATAAAGCGGCTCTGCCGTCATGCTGAAATAAATAATTATTAACATCGCTGCGTTTCCGCCAAACTGCTACTTAAGCTAGGAGTTAATTATAGTTAACACTTACCACGTATTCATTGTTCATTGAAGGGGATTAATCCCCGACTAACTTACAGAGTACTGCACACATTACCAGTTTCGCCTCTGCCACAGCTTGTCTTCTCCCGCGTCTCGACACTCACTTCAACTAGACTTATTACTACTACTTATATTTAACTTATTAAATACTAATCGCTCCGTCACGACAGTCTTCTGGGACATGTCCATCTTGGTACCAAGATTACGCTAACTACATGAACCTAACCTACTACGTCCTAGCCTTTTAACCGTTTTAGACCGACTCTCTGACTTAGCTCGACTAGCCTCCACGTGTGGACTCTTCCGCGATTCCAAATCAACTGCCCCGAATCCACCCAGCTTTCTCCGGCCCAGCCTCCAAAAGCCCCACGCTTGGCATGTTCCCATACTTTTTAAATCGCCTCTTTTTTTTTGTGCAACCGTCTCAATTGTTTTAAAGGGTCCCGAGCCGTGCGATACCCAAGACTGTTCAGCAGATGTGGCGTTAGTATCCTTTAGAAATCAGTAATTTTTTTATCTCTTCTTAAGATTTCTCTAGTCTCTTTCCCATTAAACGTTTCTAAGTGATGCAATATTTTTTACAATTCAAGGAAGAAAGCTCACTAAATCTTTATTAATTACGGTCACTTGCCAGCCTGTCAAGCCATAAAATAGAAGTTTAATGTGTTTATAAGTGGCCCATACCGTGTGATGATTTTAAATAAAAATCAATACTAAAATATCTACTTAATAATTAGGAGTACGTGACAGACAGTCACAGTGGCTTAACCTGAAGATCGACCTGATCGGCTGTTGTTATTTAGCCATGATGTTCCTCTTGTGAACTTGCGCAAATAATCTCAAGTATGCTTCACTCGAACTTAGTCCGCGGTTTGAACCCGACTCTCGTATGTAAGGCCGCGTTCTAACCAATGCGAAAATCGTGACGCGTGTTTAAGATAACGACGATTCTGTATTCGCGCGACCGATCGCTTTAGTTAGGACACGGGGTAACTGTCTGGGTGAAGTGAGTCTTGGTTAAATAAACTGTAAAAAACCATTAGCCCAGATTCGATTTTTCAGAATTGAGTTTACACTCAAACAAAACCTGGTTTTTATTCGTGGTTTGAAATCGCAGTCGTAGTTATGTTTGCATTTTGATTCCTTTTCTATATAATTATGCAAAGAGGTATTTACTTGCAGGGACGATTACTGGGTGGTATTTTCTAGGTTGCTATGTCCCGCATAATCTTGACTACCCCGAAGATAAAATTTAAAATTGCATTGAATTTGAGTGTTTACTTAGGAACGCAAAACAACGTTAAACATTTAGTTAATCTCGTAAAATATAAGCATGAGCTAAGACACACAAATAATGTATATTATGCTTGTTCTTGAAACGGAATAATCTGAGTAAACAAGACTGTTTAGTATCTATGTACTATGTAATATACTAGTGTGCTGCTTTTCTTATTTGCACAACGACTTTCAACCGGATTGACATAAATAGGCTTTGCAGTAGCTCATGTCAATCATGTAGCTTGACAACCAGTCTTCCCAAACGGTATCGTATCACCCAGTACTAACTGGATTGTGGAGGTCAGATAGGCAGTCGCTACATGTGTAATACTGGTACTTAGGTTCATCCGGTAAGACTGGAAGCCGAAGCTGACATAGTTGGGAAAAGCCCAGGCAGTCGATGATGATGATGAAGATAGCTCATGTCAGTCTTGTATCGCTGAAACAAAGTCACAATTTGTCTGGGTCGTCACTCCTCAGACCCCGTCATGGGCTCGGGCAATGAGACTCCCGTCAAGCGATACGCGCGCACGTCATTTGTTATCTCCGCGTGAGTGCCGTCGCTCCCCAAGTCGTGTCGCAGTGACTCGTGGCCCCAAACAGTTTGTTTCATTTGTCGCAAGATGCGATGTCGCTTGCTCGCGTGTGGTGACCAAGATGCCCGGAACAGTGATACCGAAACGCGACGATTTGAATATATTAGTTTAAAAGTCACTGACATTATCATTAACACGTGAAACGGGATATGGTTGGTCCATGGTTTGTTTATCCGTGGTCATGGTGCTTGCAACAGCGCCGAAATATCGGCAACTCAACAAACAGTAAACATGGTAAATATTCCGGTTCTAGTGTTAATGATAAGATTAGAATACACAACGCAAAAAGCTCTTTCAAAGCCCTTTGTATTCTACTTCCCCACGGAAATGACCTACATAGGTAATATTGTATCCATTCTCCAAATTAAGAAAGTGAGATTGTATTTTTTTGCATTTCCTTTCACGACACATAATGGATGAAAAACCTTGGTCGATTGTGCCAAGTTGAATCAGTTACTGAAAGCGTGAATGTAGGCTGTAGGTTGACTAACTGGACTTATCCCAATCCTCGGCCATTGAACGGATTAGAAGTGGCAAGCTAACAAGATTTGTAAAAACAAAATGCTGAAAATGATAAAAACTAATTTATTGAAATCAGCTGAGGCTATTATGCTCATGTAAAATGAATGTTATACAGGGTGTAAACAGAATCTTCACATAGCCGTCAACCAAGCATTCTGTACATCAAACTAAGTAACTTTACGCAAAAATCATTGTTGGGAATCGACTTTTTTTTTGGAGTGAAAAGTCACGTTTTACGGTAGGACTCGATGGAAAGCACTCAAAGAATTGTGCTGACGAATGGATTGAATAGACAGGGGTCGTGGAGTTGTGTAAAGTAAAAATCTTACATTAAAAACAAGTATTTAAAAAAAAAAAGTAAAAAAGTTGGAACTTTGACCCCCAATATCTCCGTAACTAGAAGGTTCCCAGGTATGGTCTAGAATGAAAAAATGATCGCAAAGACGGGGAGAACAAGTGCCTTTTAGTTATGTTAAGGGTCTATTTACACCCTTTATAATGAATATTATATCATCGCGTTGACTTACAATTTTGATTATTTCACAGCTGAAAGAGACCGTAAATTAATATTAATATTTGATATGTAAAATCACGCTCCAAAAAGTTTGAAACAAGAAAATAATCTCGTCTCAAATTATTATGTACCTACGAACCATTCAATATTTATCGCGTATTAAATAAACAATTTACACGTTATATATTTTAATGTATTTAATAAATATAAATACTTGTGTTCAGAGGATAGCCGTGGTCATATTCCACTTTACCCCATTGTTTATGATTCCTTACTGCTGTTGGAATGTATTGTTTTAAGGGTAGGTCATATACCGCCATAGCTATCCTCTGAACATAAATATGAAATGTGCTTCTTAAGCCCTTTCATTTGATACCCAACATGCCATCATAAATTTAATTATTTTTTTATGTTAAAGTTTTTATGTTCTCTAGACGGCGCCATATCCATGTGACGTCATATAACCTATAACCAGCGGACGATCAAGACGCTTCCAACTATACCTCATTTGTCAAATTATGATAAGAAGTTTAGAAGTTACTGAGCGAACAGATGACGTACCGGTCAAAATCATAACCGTCCTTTTTGCGTCGCCATAGTCGGGTAATAACAGGCGGACAACAAAGTGATTATACAAGGGTTCATTTTTCGTTTTGAGGTACGGAATCCTAAAACAATGAAAAAATTAAGTGCCCCACAGACAGCTAAGTGGCCATTAATATGTTCAAATATGTAGTTTGTGTTGAACAATCTTGATAAAGCTAATGTGTGATTAGATCCTCTCCGATTAGTTTGGAAGGTGTGATATTGGAATCAGAGCCTAAATTCTACTGAATTTGAAGTAAAAGAGCCGGACAGCTGTCAAACTTATAAATAAAAAAACACTTAGACACCCAAGCATCCTGTTGTTTATTTTCGTTTATATTTAGTTAGTTTATTTTAAACTAGCCTATGCCTGAATCCTATGTGTTAATCCAGGCTATAAACTAATAGCTTAGGCCCGTGGCTTCACCCGCGTGGAGTTCGATAATTGTCCCGCGGAATCATACAACCAGTATAAAAAGCACCCTATGTGTTAATCCAGGTTATAAGCTATCTGTGTGCCAAACTTCATCCAAATCCGGTCAGAAGATTTTGCGTGAAAGAGTAAATATCCATCTATCTATCCATCCATCCTCACAAACTTTCGCATTTATACTCGTATTATTAGTAGAATAAATAAGTCCTTTTTTTAGTGTCTAAGCTCTCAGGCGACCTATTTCTACATTCAAATAGTTTCGTAGAATGAAGGATTAATAGGTAGTTGACTTTCTGCATTTTTTTATTTTGTTTAATGAACTTCAGTGTCCATTCCATCTATTGTTTGATAATGCAACTCCATTATTCTTTTATTCCAAGATTTATACGTTTGATATTTGTATGATGTTTGAATAAATTGGAATATTGTTCTTTGTTGGTGGCGACAATGCGATGATTATTTGTTTTGTGGCTTCGGTTGTGGACGGTCTGTTTCAGGATGTAAAGCTTCTACGGAGACAATTTAACCGGTTACACGGATACGGTAGATAATGGTTTCCCGAGTTTGATCCGTCTTTTATTGAAACAAAACACTATCATATTTGTTCTTGTGTATTGTCGTGGATTTGTTGTTGTCCAGCTAAGAGCCGTGCTACTCCTGTAAAAGATGGTGGCAGGTCACCAGGTTCGAGGTACCCTAATTTCATAAAAATCTGTTCTATGGTTTATGCATGAAATGAAAACAGACGATCAAATAGAGTTCTTTCGCAGGCATTAGTTCAGCTGATATGGATGTACCTACAACACACTTCTGCATACCCTTTGGAAAATACAAACGAAATATCATGTTATGAAACACGACCCTTTTGCCTAAGCATTCATTATTTTGCTTTATTATCAAACACGTTTTTCGATATCGATAAAAAAGTTGGTATCAATGATCGGCGTTGCGGTCGAGATTCATTTGTTTGTAATGGAATACGTGGCAGGGGTATCAATGGCCGGCTATCCACAAGCTCTAACAATAACACAGGATGTCGAATGGGTTCAGATTATTTTATTTCTATACATCTTTGTAAATAAATCCTTTACCTTTTCCTCGTCCTATTCGGAACATCAAATCCTGATAGAAACTGTTATATTCGTGTTGTTTATTTTCTTTCTTTCTGTTATTGTACACCCTAAGGGTATGTCACAGAGATGATGATTTTAAGACCTTTTTTTGTAACCCAGCCGCATTTTTTTATTTTTTTTTATTTGGAAGAACTAACAATTATAGATTATAATTATATTATGTTACAAAAAAAGATTGAATATAAAAAGTTAAGTATACAAATTTGGAACCAACAACGTTCTCTACAGATACAATATTGTATTTTATTCTATTCTAAACTGTATTATGTGTGTTAGAAAACTCTATATCCTTACCACTTGGCCACGAGCTACACCTCAAGCGACGCGCGTCTTGCGACGGGGACTACGGAGAAAACAAATGTTAGAAGTTATTTAGAGCCTACCACGAGTTTTGCTACGCGATTTGCGAAGGAAACGTGACAAATGTGCGTGTCGCTAGACGCAAGTTGCAAGTCATGTCACCTGAGGACGTGGTCGGGAGGAATAAGAAAACAGCAAGAACACTAACTAACGCACAAAAACACTCAACAAGCGTGATGATCAATTTTATTAATTCTCGTTCCGTCTTTATAGGAAGTCTTTTACCCAACCCTGATTGGATCGCAGCTAAGATTGCGGAGTCAACAACATATAGACAGCATCAAAAGGCACCAGGAGCCGCCGGCGCCGTGATAGTATTAGCGAAGGTCCTGATTGAGGGGAGAGGACGTGAGCGAATTACTGTAAAGTGACTACGGAAAAATATCTTCTGCGTGTTTTGGTGGACCATCTTCCTTAAGCGGCTGTAAGGCTGCGTTTTTCTACAGATGTGCGAGAATGCGTAGCGATAGATTTGAGTGTTAATAACCAATAATATCACTTCTTATTTAGAGCTTGAGCTGTGCTTGAGCTTGAGCGAGACGATAACATTCAAACATTGTAAACGAAACAGAGACACCATAATTTTAGAGCGAATCTGACGATTGAATCTTTAAAGATGAACTCAAACTCAAAGCATACATTTTAATTAGACCATTACAGGCACTTTTTTTTTTTTTTTTTTTTCGGATGGGACATCATCAAATGACCCCCCCACTCTGGGCGGAGCGGAAGGGAGTGTCAGACTTGTACTGAATAAAACCCATCCATGTTCCTTCTTTGCCCTTTGTGTTCCAGGGCCACGGTATCTCTTTCGAACAGTCCCGCAGCCCTGGCAGGCATCGGCCCTTGCGGACCCCTACTTATCCCCTACCCCTACTTTGAGGCGCACGTGGAACACGAACGCGCTGTCGACACGGCCTGTCGTCATAAGACGGCCGGACGGCGAGCTGCCCCATAACTCGCCGTCCACAGGCCAGCGCCTACGGTGGCCGGGAGCCACCACGTGACCCCCGACGCCCAGGGCGTCTCCCGCGGCGACTGGGACGTGAGGTTCTTTCCCTCTCACGTCCCGCCACCTCCTTCACTAGCATGACTGCTTCGCAGAAGGAGGTGACGGCTTCCCATTCCCTCTCGCTTCGGACCATGGCTTGAACCAAGGCCGGACGCGAGAGATCGCCGCCGCCAATCGCCGCTACGAGGACACGGCGGTGCTCCGCCCAAGCGGGGCAGACCTCCACGGTGTGCTCCACCGTGTCCTCCGGACGATCCTCGCAGTGGAAACACCCGGGCGTTTCCTCCCGCCCGATTCGGTGCAGGAACCTCCCGAAACAACCGTGTCCGGTGAGGACCTGCGTCAGGCGGTAGGTGAGGGCGCCGTGGCGCCTCTCTAGCCACTCCTCAAAGAGGGGACTTATCGCCACTATGGTGGCGTGCCCTGCTCGGGGTTGCGACAGTCGCTCTCTCCATGTAGCCATGAGATCACGCCGGAGGTCTGTCCGCTGAGCGACAATTTGCCGCGGCAGCGGAGTTTCCCCCCGACGTAGTGCCTCCGCGCGCCATTCGTGCAGGCATGTGAGGACTATCGCCTCCAGATCCCACGGCGGCAATCCGGCAAGGAGGCTAGCCGCTTCGCCGGAGATCGTGCGGTACCCCCGGATTAGCCTTATGGCTATTACCTTTTGGGGCGCGTTCAGGTAGTGGGCGGCTTGCCGCCTCAAAGAACGCGCCCACACCGGGGCCCAGTAAAGGGCCATGGACCGCACGACCCCTGCGTAGAGCCTCCGATCATTACAGGCACTTTAGAATGTCGAAAAGACAAAAAAGCGAAGCTGCAGTCAGAGTCATAAAGCATAAAAACTTGAGAAAGTACTGTAGTTTATGACCAGATGATACGGCTGTAAAAGGAGTGGGAATTCAATCTCAAAAACAAACAAAACTAGTTTCTCTGCACAGTGTGCGCGCTGGCTAACCCTCGGTCGAGTAGTAGTAAGTTTAACCTACACGGAGCCGGTAGCGCTTAACTTTACTAATATAGTTAGCCTTGTTTACTTACTAGTATTCACTTAGTTTGAGAGCTTGTTGGGAGAACCAATAAGAAACAAACAGGAAGTATCCTAAAAACCATCTGGAGTTCAGCTAAGGGATGATTTGAAATCGACAAACTGATGAAAGCTGGAGTGAATTATCTGTAGCTTTTGGTGGGTGTGCTGTGTATAAACGATGCTGTCTATAAGTGGACATTTTTTGTCGTGTCGTGAGGGTATTTATGATAAATAAATAAATAAATAGTGCAGACTAGTTTTAAGTTAACGACTGCTGCGTCAGTCAAATGTATAAAAGTAGCTGTTGCGTTTTTTCGTGTTCCAACCTACTTTATTCATAACACGTCGCTTATTAAAACAAAGATCAATTGTTGTGCTATATCTACACGGTCAAAATGTATGATGAAACAGCTGATTTTCATAAGAACCAACGATAAATATCCACTCTGGTTGTTCTAAAATCAAAAAAAAGTTCCAGCTAATTCACAAGTTTTTTTTAATACATGTTTTTAATGTTACAACTTTAGTTAAAATATCTCCACAAACTATTCAGTGCATCCATCAGCATAATAATTTGAGTGCATTACATTGAGTTCTACCGTGAAACGTGATTTTTAGTAAACGTGAGTTATTAGTTTATGTTCAGAATGCTGTTGACGGCTTCGTGAAGGGTTTCTTGACACTTTGTAAAGCGCAGATGAAAAGAAGCTATAACTTCAGAAAATAAAACCTAGTAAAACCTAGTTACACACAATAAGCCAGTAATTACAATTACAACTATACTAGGCACAAGTGCAATTTGCGAAATAATTAGCTTCGATTACCTGTCAGCACCAAGGTCCTTATTTTAGTTATTTATCATAACTTAACATCACGCCTGTAATCAGCGATGGGATAGGCAGAGATGCACCTGTCGGCGCCTCACATATGCGTGGATAACCGCGGGGAGGGCGCGGGACTCGTGGTACCAAACCCAGCTGCGCGAGCGCCGCTGCGCGCCCTACGAGCATTTCTTTATACGGTCTTCACACGTTGTACTATATGTTAAATGTGGTATTAAACCTATATTTATACAGTCCTCTAGTTTTCTTATAAAGTCCCAATCGAGTCTATTCACACCTATAGTAAACCCACATTTTGACAGTCATGTTGAAGTGTCGTGTAATAGGAGGCAAACCTATTGCTTTTGAGAAATTCCTGAAAGCAAAACCAAACAGCACTTTGTCCGACCTGGGAATTGAATACAGGACTTCATATTCAGCAGTAACGTTTGCGACCACTAAACTCGACCAACGAAGGAGTCTCTCTTGGTCGCAATTTCCAGAAAATAAAAGCTAATGTGCTATTTAACATTAGCTTTACCTACAATCCCTACAATAGACATTCATTACAACTATGTATTTACAAAAAGTATACGAAAACTGCAAATTGCAATAACTTTGAAAATTGCAGGTTTTGTATACTTTTTGTTTAAGCCTTAATTACCTGTCACCGACAAGGTTATTAATTTATCATACCCATTAGAAAATGTTTTAATAAAAGTTTCGTAAAAAAACACACATTTTTATTTCAACAACACAAAGTTAAGAGGCACAGGTACTGTAACTCAACATGTTGACCATTAAAAGTAACAGCATACATATAACATGTGCGTTTTCATTAAAACTCCAAATTGGAAACTATTCATTCCTAATTGACCATTAGTAAGAGTTATGAGATCACTTACCTAACATATCATGTTTTGAAATGATGGTAATTACAATCTAGCGGCTGAACTGACAAGCTCGAGATCATAAGTTAGAACCCTAGATGCCGTCTCGTTTGTTTAGTGGTCGAAAGCGCGACTGCTAAGCAAGAGAATCTAAACCCAGGACGGGTTCGATTCCCGGATCGGGCAATGGTATTGGGTTTTTCTATAAGGAATTACTCAGAGGCAGCTTCGGCGTCTGGTTTTATTTCCCTTCATAAATTAGGAATAAATCAAAATCAAAATATTTAATTGCACATTACCTACAAATAGGCACTAATAAAACGTCGAAAAACCGGTGCACGGTTCGGGATGGTCGTTTCCAATGTAGAAGAACCGGTAAGAAACTCCACCCTTTAATAATAAATATCATAAACTTGGCTCGCGAGGTTGTCAACATGTGGGATGTGGACTCAGCGATCATTGTGCCGATAGTTGTATCAGCCCATGGCTTAATTGCCAAGAGCCTCGACCAATACCTGAGGAGGCTCTCGTTAGGCAGCTGGATCAAGGGCTTGATTCAGAAAGCGGTACTCCTGGACACGGCTCGTATTGTTAGGAGGTTCCTCTCTCTGGAGCCCTGACCGCTGGTAGCTTGGACCCTGTTCCCGATACCGGTGGGCTACAATTTTTATATTTTTAAATGTTTTTTTTTTTTTGTAAGGAATATTTAAAATATAATAGATTTGTACAGAAGTAAATAAAGGAATAATAATGTCATAAACATTATTTCTATTATTATTTTTATCACTTGAGTGGTTATTTATGTCTTACTCGTACTAGCGACCCGCCTCTGCACAACACATCGTGATCAATGTCTTCAAAATTTGCAAGTTATAGTAAGTTTAATATTTATACCAATAAACCTTACACATAACTTCTCTACATGATGTTGAAAACCACAACGACATCCGTTGCATATTTTAAAAAACCGGCCAAGTGCGAGTCGGACTCCCGCGAAGGGTTCCGTACCATCGTAGTAGGGGAACCCCCTTTATTTTTTTATTGTGTGTTATTATAGCAGCAATAGAAATACACATCCTGTGAAAATTTTAACTACCTACCTATTACGGATCATGAGATGCAGCCCGCTGACAGACAGATGGACGGACGGACAGCGGAGGCTTAGTAATGGTCCCGTTGGTTACCCTTCGGATAGGGAACCCTAAAAAGCAACATGGTCACATAGATTGTGACAAGAAGAAATAGGCTCATAAGCTTTACCTGTGAAGACAGTTCCTAGTTTTCTTTATATCAGAACCGAGACAGTGAAGGAACTTGTTCTCTAAACTGATAAATATAAAGACATTTTCACCTTAACAAAAGTAATAATCATATTTCCAGACACAGATAAATCTATTGAATTTATTCAAATCCACGAGCGTTAAATTTTGCGAAATTAAAAGTGATATTGTCTTGTTCTTCAGGTGTCAAGTTTCGAGTACTTCGCTGACGAATTTAATCAAAATTTTCACAATTTAAGTGGCGAAGCTGACCTGAATCTCTTGTTCCTTTAAATTAAATACATTATTTAAGGTTCTTTAAACTAAACTTAGTTATTTTAATTTATCTTTAGAGACATTAGACTATTTTAGATAAATAATGATAAATTATGTAAATTAACGTCTATTTATAATCCTATTTCTAAGCCTTTGACAGTGTTATACCTATTTTCGTAACCGTAGTAGGTAGCTTGTTGCAATTGACACAGAAATATCTATTTTTGAAGCTTACCCTGTCATCATCGTCTGCCTAACCATTTTCCAAATATGTATATTGGAATTGTTTTCAGTCTAACTAACCAAGTATTTTACTTGGAGCGACTGCCTATCTGACCTTCACAACTCAGTTACAGGTAAGACTGATTGACTCTTCAGACACTTTTTGATTTTTGAGTACCCGTAACAACTATCAAAAAGCTATAGTCACTAAGATTTACAGCATCATGACGAAAATTTAAAAAGATTGTAAACTTTATATGATTTTTATGTTACGGAACCCTCAGTCCGTCTGCTTTGTGCTTGACGGTGTGTCTTTCATTTGATCGTTGCCCTGTTTATATTTTCGTATATGAACATAATAATATGATACGCCATTGCCACTTGGAACCAATATAATGTGGTATCTGATAACATCTAGTTTGTTCTATAATTGTACTAAGACGATATAAGAATTTTTCATATACGATGTTTTTTTAGTGATGGTTATATTTTGCCTCCAAAATAAATAAGGCATACTCTGAAAGGATATGAGAGAATATCAATTACATAGTGTTATTGTCTTATGTACATACATATTCTTTAGACCAAAGAAACGATGGATGAACTGTGTGAAGAGAGGAGGATTCTGATGAGACGACGAGTAATAGAGAACTATGGAAGAAGAATAGAAAGAATACATGCTGCGCCGACCATAAATAAATTGGGACAAAGTGAATGATTATGAGAGTCTTTAGAACTGAATGTTCAGAACGTGTTTTACAAGTTTTCCTTCCCTAGTATTAAATGCTCAGGATTTTGAAATGTAGGGTATATTTAATGAAGATTCGTCTATGGGAGTCGATACTTAGTGTTCCTGGTACTAACCAACCGTACCTAGCATTTCTTGATTTTAATTCTTTACTTGCCGAATAAAAATACAATAAGACATGATAAATCTCTCAAAGTTTCCAAATACTCAATTAGTTTTTATCGAGATAGAAATTATCTTTGTTCTCACTGACAGCGGTCAAAGATACGATCTTGAGACTTGTTCCTGTACAACTCTGAAGACTCAACTCATAATTAATTAGCCCAGGGGCAGATTATTTAGTAGATTATTATATTATAGTGAAAAATAATATATGTTTCAGATTTTGTACTGAAAGTACGATATTACAGCATTAAGTCCGCCTCTGTACTTTGTGCTTGAAGTGTTAAATAAATAAATACCTGATGATGAATAAAAAATAACCTTTAAAATATGCAAAATGCTAAAATATAGGGATATTTCCGAAGAAACCACACAGGGGGTTTCGTATTTCAGCAACGACTTTCAGCATAGACTTTTCAGTAGTTTAAGTTTATTAAGATTTACTAAGTTCTCACGATTAAAGAGTGCGCAGGTATTTGACTCAAGACGCTGTACATCACCCTTCTGCCTAGCCTGTACCTGATATTACTAAACTTAAACAGATTTATAGTAAAAAAAATAAAAACTTAAGTCCACTCACCAAAAAGCAGTAGCAGCAGATCGCTCAGGGCCAAACTGAACAGATAGTAGTTGGTCGCAGTATGCATGGCGGGATGCTTCACAATCACCACGCAGACCGCCACATTGCCCACCACACCCGTCAGGAAGATGACCAGGAGAAGAACGGAGATCGGCACTATCTTCTGAAGAGGCAGGGTCCGGGGACCCATCATCAGCCATAGCATCTCTTCTTCTGAGCAGTCGAAGTAGGACAAGTTCGTGCAGCGCTGGAAGAACTGGCTGGAGGTCTCGTTGGCGCGAAAGAATTCCGCCATTTTAATTTTTTGTTTTGTTTTGGTTTAGAAGATGTTTTAAGTTCTGGTCATTTTTTTTTATGAGATTTCTGTTGTTTTTTTTAAGTAACTGTCTGTTTTGTTGAACTCTTGATGTGTTGACTATTGTTTTATAGATATAATACTTATTTCTTTGGTTTGTTTTTCAACTGTTCACTCATTAGTTAAACTTTTTATATTTTAACTGACTCCTAAATTAATAAACACCAATATTTTTTTTTTCAAAACGGGTAATATTTTCTTAAACGAAACTCTAAAATTACATTAGTTTAAAAGTTAGCCTAACTTTCAACAAAAATTTTACGACTGTTATAAATATCGAAAATCTTTAATCCATTATATTTAACACACAGAAAAACCTTATCACCAAACTCCACTCAACGAAATAACTTGAAAAGTTAGTGTCTACGCGATCGTAGCACTACGCGGCTACGAGGCTACGAGCGTAGCGCGCGGTGTCCGGTACGATACTGACGGATGAACTCGATGCAACTCTGAAAGGCTTTCATTTAATTTCTTCAAAGCTTCATAATTTAGGAACTTTACTTTTCTTGGCTCATCTCAGCTCATCTTTTAAGTGAGGTTATAAATTTTTGATGGGTTTGAATATTGAAATTAATGAGAAGCGTCATGTATGATAAAAGTCATTAAATGTGAAAATGATGGCAGATGGAAATGAACGGAAGAAATACATAATATGCCGATTCCGAAGAAAAAAATAAGGACAAGGAAATGATGATGGCACATCCATGTTACAGGTGCTGTTGAAAGGTTTAATTAAGCTTACAATAAATAATCCAAAGGAAGTAAAATACAGGAAATAGCTGTTATTTCTCGAAGAAAAACCATTAAATCTTCGGCGAGTGCTGCCGGTATCCAATTAATTGATTCAATTAAGATTTTCATTGAGAACTGCTTTAAACGGTAATAAATTCACTCATTAAAAGAATCGTGCGAGTCACATAATTTCACCAATCTTTATTAAAAAAGGGATACTTACGTTTCTTTAATATTAAAACGCTGATAGCCCAATGTCAGAGAGGTCGGTCTAGAGATCTCTCTCTAGACGGATTTGATCTTAAGACTTCTCAGTCATAAGATCAAATCCGTTGTCCTGACGTGTGACTCCTGTGTGACAAGCCTAAATTAATAACTATTGAGGTAATATTATTAAAAAAAATAACAAAAAGTATTTATAATTTTATGTTACGCTGTTAAATCAAAATGAGACTTCTACTTTATCCCGATCTATTCTAAACAAAAACTGCCGGCTCGTGCAGCAGTTTGGCAAGATATTGGTTTATTACCAATGCGCACTACTTCATTGAATTTAAAAATATAACCATACTCGGAAGTAAACAAAAACCTACTCTATTCTAGTAGTCTTCCACAGTTTAATATTGTCGGAAACGTGTTTTTGTATTTTCCACAGAGCGCGAAACTGCCGCACTGTTAAATATATTCTGAAGGTTTCTCTCTCTGTGGCGATTTCTTGGAATCGTTTAGAACATTCAATTCCGAGATTCGGAGTATCCGGCTACTATTCAAACAAAATGGTTCTCTGAGTGAGTTCACAAGAAATGCATGGTTTTTAACAAAACTTAATATAATTATTGTGTACACTATCGCATAAGGCAACTCTGTAATATAAATAAATAATAAATAAAACTTTTTAAACAGTAAAAATATAGGTAAAGCCGCGTACAGATATCACGATGCGTGCGTCGCGAATGGTTCGTCACGCATGCCTCAACCTGATGTATACGACGGTACATTTATGCATGCGTCTCGAACGACACATGCTCAAGCTGAGCACGCAAACAACCATGCCAGCTCGCACTGAGGCGGTGTTCGCTACGATCGTATGACGTGAATGCACACTGTGAGCACACACGCCCACCCAACCCGAAGCATGCAAGACGAAACATTCGCAACGCACGCCTCGCGATGTCTGTACACGGCTTTATATTATCTGCTTTTTGTAAAACTTACCGCCATTTAGCTTATTTAACCTCTGACGTCCCATCCCATTCATTTGTTTTTCATACATAATTTTTTAACGGTATTCTAGAGCCCTCAATGTCAATATTCCTTAGCAGTTATGATGCTCGTGGCTTAGTAATAACGGCTGTTCGGATCGATCAACAGGTTAAGCCGCGCTCGCCTAGGTCGGTCCGTGATTGGGTGACCATCCATTACATACCAAGTTTCCTCCACTCGGATAGCACACTAAGCCGTTGTTCTTGGCTGTCATTTGTATATCTTGGGCGGTCGTTACAAGAAGTCAGTGGCCCGAAAGTCTGACAACCAGCCTTACCAAGGGGTATCGTATTACTTAGTATCAACTGGGTTGAGGAGGCAGTAGCTCAATGTAAAATACTGGGATTCAGCTGCATCCAGTTAGACTGGAAAGCGCAGAAGGACATCACCGCATCCCAGGACTCTGCGCTGCCGACCAACGAGCGAAGAACGGTCGGCAGCGACAGGTCTCCGCCTACCACTGCAACGATGGCACAATACGGCTTATCCCACGCGACACACTCGGCCCACGTATAGCCGTGCCGTGTCTTCTGGAAGCCGACCCAACATAGGAAAGGCTAGGCAAATGATGAAGGTTGATGTTAAGTTGTTTCCACTGACAAGTCTGTCAAGATGACAGTTATTTTTAGTCTCGTCCCGACGCCAACATAGTTGGGAAAGGGCTAGACAGATGATTTATTTATCAGTCTGAAATCTCTTGAATGCGGTTAAGTGTGCTGCGGTTTGTATGGTGTACATATAAAGAATATTCTACATATCTATATATTTCATTGGCGAGATCGCTGTCGGTAAACAAAGAGTTTTATCTAGCTGACAGTGATAAAATAATAACTAAAGATATATTGGTACTGTCAGTCCACTCAAATAAAATAAAATTAATCTCCACAAATAAAGTGGTAGGTAATATTAGGAAACTTACAAAGAAAATAGATATTTCTGAGTGAAATAATATTAGGTTGAAGACAGTTCATAGACAGCTTTCCGTAATTTCGATGTTGAAATGTGTCAGGATCGTGCCCAAGCGTCTGGCCAGTTGTTATCGGCCCTTCGATGACAGACACAGGGATCTAGTGAAGTATTTGATTAAATTTATTAACAACTAGCTGTTGCCCGCACCTTCGTTCGCGTGAAATAACATTAAAAAATATGACTTCACTTTTAGAAACGAATTTTATTACCAACTAGCGACCCGCCCCGGCTTCGCACGCGTGCAATATATACGGTATATCTTTTCATACACGAAATATTTTAAGAGTAACTTCTATAAGTCGTAAAGTCGCCATAGCAACGAAAAATAAATTATCTGAGTGTTTTTTTTTTACAAAATTATTATAATTCTAAAATTTTTTGAGACTTTTTGCATAAAACCTTTACTCCCATATTCTAACAATGACAGTAGGTAAATACGACGTAGTAAACTACCGTAATGGATGCTTAAAAATAAGGAGCCAGTATTTATTTTGTGGGTCAAGTAATTTAAAATTATTTATTTAAAAAAAAAATAAACTCAGATAAAAAAAAATCTCTTGAAATGGCTTTGTTATAGCCGTTAGATGATTCCCTGAAAATATTTCGTGTACGAATAGTTAGACCCTATATACATATAAACATTCCTCTTGAATAACACCATCTATTAAAAAAAACCGCATCAAAATCCGTTGCGAAGTTTTAAAAATCTAAGCATACATAGGGACATACAGATAGAAGCGACTTTGTTTTATACTATGTAGTGATGTCAAAGGTTTTTGCACGGAATCCTAATTCTTATTGTAAAATAAAAGTTACGTTACTTTAGTCTTTATAACATCAGTCCCGTCAAAATCGGTCCAGCAGTTTCAGAGATTAGCCAGAACAGACAGACAGACGAAAATTTAAAAAAAAAAGTGTTTTTGTTTTATAACAAAAACACTTTTTTTTTAAATTTTCGTCTAAATATACAGCTACTTATGTAGCGTATAATATTTTCATATGCATTTAGTAAAAAGCTGTTATTTTGATATCACAAACAGACACTTTAATTTTTGTATTTGTTAAGATCTGTAAATTCGTAATGAGTTACTCTTCATTCTCACAGTAACGGTTTCATGGATAAGCTTCCATACACAAAAAGCTGGTAGTAAGAATACCAGTTTATTACTGACCCACTGGAGGGTGAAGACCCCTTCTCGCACAGTGAAAGCACGATCGCTGTTCACCACGCTTGCTCGAGACGGATAACCAATTGGCCAGTTGGTCTAATGTTAAGTTATTTATTTAACAAAAGCTTAACCTGACTCAAATCAACTTTATTACATTTAATCACAAAAGTCCCATTCGCCTAAAGAGTGTAACAGACTGTCAACATATCGGACATATCGTGTCCCATTTTCATTCCAGACACAATACATTGACTCATTCCCTTCCAACTACCCACTTTACATAAAACTTCACACCTGTAATCCCAATACGACTAAACAGAGGTAGGTACCCACGGTATACTCACATTTCGCCTTTTATTATAGATCTATCTTTTATAACAGAGTGCCTCGTCGGTCTAGATGTCGCATGAGCGACTGCTGAACAAGAGGTTCTGGGTTCGATTCCCGGGTTCGGAAAAGTGTTATTGGGTTTTTCCATCAGGAGTTCTCATTATCAGCCGCGGTGTCTGGATCTGTGCCTGGTTGATGGTAAAAGGCTCACTCCCATGGGACTTTAACATAACTGGCGAAATGGGGGTGGTACTATTAAGCAATCCTCTGAGTAATACTTCGGACATTGCAGGCATGATGTTATGTTATGTTATAGATCTATGTGATATTTATTCCCATGTTATAGGGGCGAGCCTATTGTCATAAATCAAGCACATCCAGACTGCGGGCTACTACTGAAAAAAATCAGTAAGTCGTGGGTTCGAACCCAGCCAGGCGCATTACTTTGTGTAATTTATTTTCATCACCACTGCTCTCAAAACGGTGAAGGAAAGCATCGTGGGGAAACCGGCATGTCGTAGAACCAAAAATTCGAAGACATGTGACATCTACCAACCCGCACTGGGCCCGCGTGGTGGATTATAGCCCATTTCCTCTAATAGAGAGCAGGCCGTGTGTCCCAGCAGTGGGAACATTATGGGCTGATTATTATTATGCTAAAAACATGACCCTAGCTCCCATACACGAAAAGTAACAGAGCGTAAAAAATCTGTGACATTTCTCCCACACAGTACATTGACTCAGCCTTTCAAACTACCCACATATTGATCACCTAAACATGTGTCAGATGACAGATATGTAAGACGGACGCCGCACTGAGCATGAATGGAGAGACAAGCATTATAGATGAGTGACATTCGATTAGCATGGCGGCGAAGCAAAGGATAATGCTACTGGGTCAGAGGTATCCGTACAGGTAAAGGTGTACAGGGATGGAGAGTCTCGAGCACAAATATGTACACACTTAGCAAAATTCAAAAGCGATTTTAGAAGCTTAAAGTTACGGTCTATTTCAAAACATTATCGTTTCGAGAATACTATGTTTTTTACACCATACAGTTCTATTAATACTTTAGGAGTAAATCGCTTTCGAATCTTACTTCCTACTCCTACTAATATTATAAATGCGAAAGTTTGTGAGGATATTTTAA
This sequence comes from Noctua janthe, assembly GCA_910589295.1. Classification (NCBI taxonomy): domain Eukaryota; kingdom Metazoa; phylum Arthropoda; class Insecta; order Lepidoptera; family Noctuidae; genus Noctua; species Noctua janthe. The sequence continues at coordinate 768,662 of OU342567.1, forward strand.
TGTCTGGATAGTTGTTACTCTTTTACGCAAAAACTACTGACCGGATTTGGATGGAATATGGCGCACACATAGTTTATGACCTGGATTAACACACAGGATACTTTTTATCCCGGTAGAACGATCCCATGGAACAATTACCGACCTCCACGCTGGTGAAGCCGCGGGCTTAAGCTAGTGTTGCATTAATGTAAGTTATTAATGCTCACGACTGTACTTGTAACCCTTTCATTCTGTGTACATACCTGTGTATGTGCACTCGTGGAATGAAAGGGTTGAGCTATATTGAAATGCCTGAATTCCTAGCCTACGTTGTGGTTAGGTGAATAGATTTAGGTCATCTTTATGAATTGTTGTCTGCATTATTAATGTTGGAAAAATGTAGCGTGTGTTTCATGTGACTATATTTTTGATAGATTTAAGTTTTTGGTTACATCCGAACTTCAATACCAATCTTATATTCTTATCTTATTTCTTACCACTATTTCTATTATCAGCGTAAAAGTTTCTGAGGATGGATGGATGTTTATTCTCGCGAAACTACGGAAAGAATTTTGACGAAACTTCTCAGTAAATATACCTTATACATGAGAATAACACAAAGTCTATCATTTATAAAAATACGCACGTGGAAGCTATTATGTTTTATTTGAATGTATTATATTATAACCTTTACTAATCATCATCGAGTTGTACTGTTGACTTATTTATTATGCGCGAGCGATTGCTGACGGCGGCGTAGCTGACGCAGCAACTACGCCGTATTACCAGCTATGCCACGCCAGGCGTAGGCCAGGCGCACTTAAATGCCAGACAGATGATAAATTAAAAAAAAACACGTAGCCGTGACAAACTGCTGTGAACAAGAATTACAACAAAAAGTGAGGATTTGAACTAAAACAACGGTCTAGGTAAAAGCAAAGATTTAAATCGTAAGATTCGCCAAAAAAAAAATCACGCCTCTGTTGCGTTGACAGCGACATTTGCTTATCGTGTAAGTTACGCTCACTCATATTAAAAAATGTATCTATCGTTCAACACATCAAAGTTCACAAATCTTCTCAAAGATTACACTTTTAAACAACCTAAGTACAGTCACAAGCAATGAAATGTAAACACCCAAAACAGCAAAATTCTAATGCAATTTTCTCGTAAAGAAACGGTTTCTACTTTGAGATAACACCTATTTCGTAATTAAATAGTTCGACTTTCAAAAAACTATTTCGTGAAAGCGTAAAAAGTTACCGAAAACGGTATACAAAAAATATTTTAAAAGTTGATCCGTGTTCCATTCCATTGCTTATGACAGTAGGTACGATGAGCATACTAGCTTAGGTACATGTGGAACGATTTAAATCTTCGAGTAACAGTAATATTTTAGTCTACAAGAAGTCTTGGTTTGCCAAAAAACCATCCGCGACAGTTTCCTATCGTTGTTCGTGTATTAGTTTGATTGATGAGCTGGCTTTGTGCCCGTAGCAGACGTCTGTAGATATAAATGGTGGTCTTCTCAAAGAAGGCCTACAGCGTAAGATGGCCATTTTAAAAGTGTAACGACTCTAGAAAATTAAAGTTTAGAAATTACTTTTATAGTTTGGTGTCTCTGCGAATATTGGAATAGTTTTGAGTAATTATTATTATTAAAGTTTAAAGGAATTTTTGGTATGGATGGAGATGCTTTCTTGATGAATGAAATTGTTTGTTGTAGCCATACTCTTTTGTAACTGTCTACATGCAAGGTCCGATTTCTCATACCAAGGAGGAACGAGCATTCGTGTTTCTTTTATATTAGTTTTAGCCGATTACAGACCATTTCGAAGTTTCTTAAAGATGTTTATCCTCAACATTGTCGTTCAAAAATTATTTTAGAAAATTATGCCGGTAGTTTTTTTTAACGAGGAGCTAGATCAAAACAGTCGCTGGGGTTGATTTTCAAGTTAAGCCGCACTTGCCTAGGTTGGTTCGTGGATGGGTGACCATCCAGTCCCCTGTCATTTGTAGGTCTTTGACCGTTTCGTTACAGGTTGTCAGTGACCCAAAAGAATAACAAACAGTCTTACCAAGGGGTATCGTTTTAACCAGTACTAACTGGGTTGTGGAGGTCCCATAGGCAGTCGCTCCATGTGAAATACTAGTATTCAGCTGCATCCGGTAAGACTGGAAGCCGACTCCAACATAGTTGGGAGCAGGCTATGCAGATGATGATGATGCCAGTAGTAGTATTTTCTTTATTTGTGGCATTTCAACTTCTAAAGATCAATGTTCTTGTCTTCAGACCTGATTTTGCTTGTAAATGTCTGGTCATACTAGTTGGAACATTAGTCCTGTTTTTAGCACTTTTAGCACATATGTACTTAAATATAACGTTTATGGAACACCTGCGTCACTTGTATGTTCAATTGCAATCTTAATTGTCATTAAAACAACTTTTATTCTGTCATATTTACAATGTATTACTCTTGATTAAATCATCAGGAAAATTACCCAGATAACTGCCTGAATCATGATTATTGCTCTATATAATTTAGTTTTATCGTATTTTAATAATTGACTTGAAATTAACCCGAATTACATGCAAATGAAATAAGGTTTGTAGATTTGTTTGTTTGTTGTTTTAATTTGTGAAACATTACTATGAAGGTACCTACATAACATCACGCCTGTAAGCCCGAAGGATAAGGCAGAGTTTTACCTATAGTATTGATATATTTAAGTCATATGGGGTTATCCTATTGCCACCAACCGGGGAAATATTCGGAGTGTGGGCTGTTAGAAAAACCCAATAACACGTTGTCTGACTTGGGAATCAAACCCAAGACCAGCTCAGCAGTAGCAGTCGCGAACACTTCACCAACGAGGTACTTATAATAAATATTTAGTCTACATAACAAAATAAATACTTAAATAAAACTTCTAAATTGAAGACTTTAATTAATAAAGACCACACAATATCCATAATTACTGTAACCACAACTATTTCAAATTAACAACTTTCGAGCTTAAAGCTGAAATACTTTCTAAGTACACTTTAAGCTACAACCTATCTACGATACTTATATTACTAGAACATCTAAAGCTAAACTTTTTAACTTTTGATTAATCTAATAGTACCTCTTTAGCTTTGGAAGTTGCTCTTTTTGGGACAACGCCATGAAGTAACGAGTTTTTGAACATTTTGTAAAAGACTGCCCTGATTTACCACTTAAGTATATCATAAGCATAGCTTAATCAACCTATTAATGTTCCCACTGCTGGGACGGATGCCTCCTCACTATGAGAGGGAATGGGGCCACCATGCGGGCCCAGTGCGGGTTGGTCACTTAAGTAGTTGGCTGGAATTTCTCAGTAATAGTGAGGCAGTAGGTACTTGTGTAGACTTGAATATAATCGGTGAACATGTGTAGATGTAGTTTGGGAACACCTCTGCCTTACCCTTGGCTGATTAAAGGTGTGGCGTTATGTCACGTGTGTTTGGCAGCCATCAATAGAAACGTGAATGTTGTATTAAATCTGTTTTTTATAGTTTTTGGATTGTTGCATTTAAAGTGGGCAGTAAAATGATCGTGTTGCTCACCCATCGTTACTTTGAAAGAGTCAAGCTGGACCTTTGGAAATATTCAGGAGGCAATAATTTTACTTAAGTACGTGTCCAACGAGGAAACTGGAGATAATCGATTTCCTTCTTATCGATTTATATTCTATTTTGCCAATTTTTTTTTTCCTCTTTTTCTTTGCGTGTCGATAGACTCAAATAATACCCAACCAGTATATTTCCACCTGCACAGCTCTGTCGTTGGCTTCGTTTAAATCCTTTAAGGTGCAGGTGAAACATACTTTTCCATATAAATAAATCGTAGTCTGGGCCAGAACAAGCTAGAAGCCAACGACGTAGGGTCCACATTAGCCCTGGATCGAAAGAATTGGAGGTCATGGGGGTATGCATTTGTCCAGCAGTGGGATTAAATAGCAATAATAGTAAATACCGCTGCTTTGTGACTACATTATGGAACAATCCTATGAGATTTCATCACGTATCATAAAACTATTCTTTTAAAATTACCTTCTTGCTTTATTCTGGATTTGCTCGATCGATTCGAATGAATAGAATTTCACAAGCCACGTATTTTGTCAACGGACAAACATTACTTACCAAGGCCGCAAGGCAGACAAGAGAAGCAATTGAAATAAGAAAACACAAACATTTCAATCGAGAGGATGGCGTCAAATTGTCAAGTATGTGGAATCCATTTTTGAGTAAGCTCAAAAGTAGCACCGGCATCGTTATAAGGACTCCACAAAACCTGGTGATACTGAGAGTATGTATTGCCGTGACTTGTGTTGAGTTTCAGTAGTGCGCGTTGCAAAAGATAAAGAAAGAGGGTAGACTGATTTGTCTGCTCCTAATAATTTATTGTCCATCCACCCGCATTCTCCAGTCAACCCGCGATCATGGCGCATGCAACAGCGTCAAAATATCGGGAGCTCAAAATAATGATCAATCACGGAAGATATCCCGTAAGTGACAGTATAAGTTTAGTTTTAAACCGTGAAAGCCTAAAACAGTGTTTAACCTACAGCAGTTATTAGCATTCTAATGCCAAAGCCAAGAGAAAGCTTGTTATTGTGAAGTATCAGTCGTGGTCTGGCATACCAACCACCACCGCTAACCACTAGTAAGGCGCGGACGGCATTTAATGTCGGAACTATTGTTCAGGTAAGTCTTAGTCTAAAAGCTATTATAATCCTTCATTATTATCATCACTAGGCAACACCTAAATAAATGCAAGCACGTTGTTTATAGATTTGCTACTTTCGGTGCTGGGCTGAACGTTCAAAGTCCAAAGCATGCTTTTAATTAGATATCGCTTGGTGAAAACAAGCGTAAAGCTCTTTTAATATAAGGATAATTGTGCAAGTGATTTAATCTAGGATCTTCTACGGATATCCTTATTATGATAATAATGTTCTGAAGATCACAATATCCTACTGTCATAAATCCAGTTATGTACTTGAGACAATTTCTATCAATATTGATAAGATGAACAACGCTTCCACGAGGGATGAATCGTTCGTTCTGGGACTATGTTTAATATTGACGCTGATTGCCAATACTCCGGGTAAGTTAATAATTCAAGTGTTACCTCGTTAGTACCAGTAGTCCTGGGGGTTTAGACAATCTAATATTCTATATCAATCGCCACCGGCGGCGTACGTGTATGACCAGATGAACGAAGCGAAAGGAGTATGTGAGGATGGTAACAGGTGGCGGTCTGTGCGTGAGCTTATGTATGTATAATATTCATAATTATGTGTTTGTGTGCGTGATCGTTCGCAATCAGCTTTCGCCGCGTCCTTTCCGATCCGATACGATGCGAGCCGTTTGGTAGATATCATCCTGTAAGCTACCGAAAAAGTTGTGTCTTTGTAGAAAAACGAAACGCTCTGATAACAATGACCTCTTATCCAGAGTGATACCCCTCCCATCAGGTAAATATTATTTGAGTTTTCTAATTCATTTAGACTCTGGGTCTCTAGACCCATAGTCAAATTGATGAATTAGTAACGCAGTAACACCGTTTCGTATCGCCCTAGTGCAGTTAGTAAGTATAGATATAAGACACAAAAGTGTAGGTAAGTACCCATTTTATTTAACAGTGAAGACCAAGTAAGAAAGGTCGTCTGGAAAAATATTACCACCAATGTTGAGCCTGCCCCGGAGCAGGCAGACAGAATTACATTTTGTCTATTTTTGTAGTGTGATGTATTAATGTTGCTCACGTGTCATACAATTGTCGGCATAAGTCTTTGTATCTTTTATTTTTACTTTTAGGGTTCCGTACCTCAGTCGGCAAAAACGGAGCCTTTATAGGATCACTTTGGTGTCCGTCTGTCAAAACCCTTCTTCTCAGGAACGCGTAGAGGTATCAAGCTGAAATTAATACCAAATACTCAAATCTGTTATCCCTTGGAGCAGTGAAAAAATCAAACATGTTATAGTCAACGCAATCAAAAGATATGACCATTTATGTCGCCTCTTTTGCGATTTCACAAGGGAATCATAACCTATAGGGTTCTTTCCGGTGACCTAGAATCATGAAATTTAGCAAGAAGCAAATTCTTACAACACGTGTAAAGGAAAACATCTGAAAACCGTAACTATGAATTATTATAACTAGAAGACGGGATATTTACCATGTTTATTGAACAAGAAAGAGAAACAAGAAAGACGGTAGACCGATTTGTCTGCTCATAAACACCCACCCGCAATAACTTCAGTTTATCCGTGATCATGGTGCTTGCAACAGCGCCGAAATATCGGGAACTCAAAGAAAACAATAAACATGGTAAATATCCCGTCTTCTAGTTATAATAATGTTAGTGACCATGAAAGTTTAAAATCTTATACCGTAACTATGAAGTTTAATAACAAAATACCTACAAGTTTATACACTTGGTCGGTTTTTTATTTTTTTCATTAAACATAAGCATAATCAGTCTATAATAATCCCACTGCTGGGAAACAGCCCTCTTCCTTATAAACGGGAATGGGTTATATTATAATCCAGCACGCAAGCTCAGTGCGGGTGCGAATTTATGGTTCTAGGACATGCCGGCTTCCTCACCATGTTTTCCATCACCATTTTGAGAGCAGTAGTGAGTACATCGGTCCAAGGGACCCATGTCCACATCCACATATAAATCGGGGACGTTAACAATTGGTTATATGTTTCATTACTATTCCTTATTAACCATGAAAGCTACCTGCAGGTGTCTCCGTAATTTTCCGATAACTCAATTCACTTTATATCGTAGATGACAAAGCGTCTTCGTATAAACAGGGTGTACCCCGCACGCGTGCCTTACGCTAGATATACAGGCTGTTCATTTGCATCTTTACAAGGTTGTTTGTTTTGACAAAGAATTAGGCCGTCATTACTTATTCTGTCGCTGTCTTGGAAAATGGGTAAGGGATTATATTGTGAGTCAAGGCTAGATAAATGACTTCAATATATTGTTCTTTTGAACCTATTTAACGGTGTTTAGCCAAGAATAGGACAGGGTATTAGAAAAAAACTGGAGTTATGATTTCTCACTCACTATCCATCAATCCAACTGCCGTTTCTATTTTTCTTTTACCTTGTTGTCTGGCAGAGAATGCCTAAAGCAGTAAGTCCGTCCTTATACATTTTATATAGGGTGACTGGTAATTAGTAACCGATACTTAAACACGTGATTGTGACTCATGATAACAAACAACTTTCCCAAAGTAACATTTTTTTTATACTCATCACTTTAATCACAATAACAGCCGTATGACATTTGCGCACGCGCGCCTTTTTTCTATCAGCGGTTATAGCCGCGTGACGCCGTTCTGTCTCATTACTATGGTACCGTGCTACAGTGGGTAGGCAGAGCCCCCGCGCGGCTCGCAAGGCCACTCCGTAAGCGGCGCCCGCGCCACAGGCCGGCCGCCACGTGTCGTATGCCGTGTAAGGTGCCTCCTTGACATGTACGAGCAAAACTTGCCACCTAGTCCACCCACCTTGTTAATAACAAAGATGTGCATCTGTCATCACGTCACATTACTTCCGCCTCTCTACTCCTCATTAACATACAGTAATTACTATTCGATGACCAGCTCTACCTCACGCCGGTGCTATTGTCACGATCTATTAATTACTTGACAAAAGACCACTGTAGCATAGATGTAGTCAGTTGTAATTAGCATTATTCTTTATTACCTAAGGTATTATTTGGTACGCCTGTGCCTAACCGTTCTGGGATCACAGGCGTGATGGTATGTAATTGTATACCATTGCCCAACTGCAGAAGGTTTTCTATATTTTAGTGCTGTCACAGTTTACCACCCTTTCGAGTTAGGTACTTCTACACAGCTAGCCTAGCTGTGTAGAAGTAGTGAGACATAGTGAGGAATGTCATGTACACAGCTGAGCTGTACATGGCATTCCTTCTTACTACTCAGATACAGAACAAATATTTTCGTTGTACAATAAAATGTTCATAATTAATATAAACTTTAAGGTTTACAAAGACAAACCCCATGTATGAAGATGAAAATAGTCGTAGTTACGAAACGGAACTTTTGTGATGGTATTTTGTTTAGTTGGCGAAACGGGAAAGTAACCAGATGGGACGTAACCGTGTTAACCAATGTGAACGGTCGCGAGAATACGCGATCGTCTCATTGTTATGTTACTCATGGAGGCTCCTTATGGAGCGCGACCAACGGCTTACCGTGTTTTCCGAGGCACGGAAGAAACTCCGTATGAAATGGGTAGTCCCCCATCGACGGACCAATCTAGGCAAGCGCGGCTTGACCCGAAGATCGACCTGAGCAGCTGTTATTATTTAGCACGGCAATAAATGAAGATAAAAAGAACACCGTAATTAAACACCCAAATCAAAAACCTTTATTTAGAACCAAGCTAAATGTTCTCAAAGATCTTCTTGATGGAGTTCAGGTAGTAGCTGGCATTTCTGCCCAGCTCGGCGAAGCCCACATTCCTTCGCGATGAGTCGTTCGTTTTTTCGTTACTCTCCCCCGACAATTCACTCGAGAAATCCGATCCCCTACTGTTATGCTCTGCAGCTATAACTGGTGAAAGAACGTTTTAGATTAGATTCTTCATTGGTTTGCTCTTATACGATTAATTATCATAGTCAGTCGTCTAAACCATGGCATAATCAACCAGTAATACCCCCCTACTGCTTTCTGTGAGTGGGACTTCCCCGTAACCCCCCACGTCAGCACAATGCGGGTTTTTAGACGTCACATGTCTGTGTTCTTTATTTTTCGGTGTAAGTAAAAACGTTTACGGACGATGTTTTCCATTTTGAAAGCAGCAGTCTTGACATAAACTACGCCATATACGGGGTGGAAGGGACACCGACGCGAAAACGGTAACCACTTATTCAGTACATCCAGAATGTGGGGGACATTGAAATTTTCCATCGGTTATTAAAAAAATAAATAGCTGTTTCCTACAAAAGTGCAATACCTACACGGTCAAAATATATGGTACAGCTGATTTTTTTTAATAACCGATGAAATTTCTATTTGGGGGTTCAGAATGATGTGCCGCCCGGATCGATCTTTAGGTTAAGCCGCGCTTGCCTAGGTTGGTCTGTGGATGGGTGACCACCCATTACATACCGAGTTTCCTCCATGCCTCGGAAAGCACGTTAAGCCGTTGGTCCCGGGTGTAATTTGTAGATCTTTGACAGTCGTTATAGGTAGTCAGTGGCCCAAAAAGTCTGACAACCAAACTTACCAAGGGGTATCATATTACCCAGTACTAACTGGGTTGTGGAGGTCAGATAGGCAGTCGCTCCATGTAAAATACTGGTATTCAGCTGCATCCGGTTAGACTGGAAGCCGACCCCAACATAGTTGGGAAAAGGCTAGGCAGATGATGAGAATGATGTACTGCATAGGTGTATAAAGGGTGTAAATAGACCCTTAACATAGCCGAAAGGCTCTTGTTCTCCCCGTCTTTGCGATATTTTTTTTGTTCTAGACCATACCTGGCAACCTTCTAGTTACAGAGCAATTGGGGGTCAAAGTTCCAACTTATTAACAAGTTTTTCTTTAAATACTTGTTTTTAATGTAAGATTTTTACTTTACACACCTCAGCGGCCCCCGTGCTATTCAATCCATCCATCAGCACAATGCCTTGAGTGCTTTCCATCGAGTCCTACCGTAAAACGAGATTTTTCACCTAAAAAAAAAAGTCGATTCCCAGCAATAATTTTTGCGTAAAGTTACTTAGTTTGATGTACAGAATGCTTGGTTGACGGATATGTGAAGGGTCTGTTTACACTCTGTATATGTAGATTCCCAGCTGCTCGTAACCTTTTTATTTTGTTTTACATCTTTTGTGTAGTAAGCAACGACTTATTGTCGGGCCTACGCTGTCCCCCCATTCTTAAATACAACCGCTGTTACAAACCATGATAATATTGTAATACCAAATGATTTGAAAAGAGTAACCATGGAGTTTCTTACCGGTTCCTCTCCATAGGAACCAACCCGAACCGTGCACCTTTTTTATAGATAGTGAAATAAAATATTATTTGATTATGATTTTGTAGTAACCGTTTTCGCTTCGGTGTCCCTTCCACCCTATATGTATATCAAATATTTATTAAGTCGCGAGTGGGTTGGCAAAAAAAATCCTGATCAAGCTATTATTAATTACTGCGGGACTGTCCGAAAGAGATACCGTGGCCCTAGAACACAAAGGGCAAAAAAGGAACATGGATGGGTTTTAGTCAGTACAAGTCTGACACCCCCTTCCGGTCCGCCCACAGTGGGGTAATTTGATGATTTCCGAAAAAAAAGCTATTATTAATTAAAAATTACTTTTATTAAACAGTGCACTCATGAGTGTTACGAATAAATGTAATACCTACCGAAAGTATGAAGCCTGTAAAATATGATGGCGTTGGGTTGTCAACTTTTTTCCTGGCCTAACTGGCAGGTATAAACAGGTATGTCGATTTTATCTGGCTCTTGTGATACAGGGAATCCTAGTACAAGAGCCAGACCTACACTGATGTTACTAACAATCACCTGTTAATAAAGATTTTTATTTATTTATTTATTTATTTATTTTAGTTACCTGCATCAATTTGTTTAACAAACAAATCTAATATTAAAATAAGCGCTGTTTCATTGCAAACACGATGATATAGGGTTGTCTGCAAAAAACCTGGTTTGAATGAGGCTTGGCGAAACTTGCGACAAAGAGGTCCGAGCCAAGTATCCCGTGCGATTGAAGAGGACGCAGCATTGTAGCTGTGCGCGGCGCAACCGTTGAATGAAAGAGAGTGCGCATGCTATTTGTTCATGCAATACAGAAGGATAGCGATACACTAGTAAATACTGAGCATTATTTTGGAGTAGTTAATAATTAATAACTTAAAATCTCGAAATTGAAAACACGTGCGTAGCTTTCGAGAATCAAAATTTACTTCCGATGAATCAGAAACAGAATATATAATATACAACGTGTAACAGATTAAGCGCAATACCTCAGACACCCCAATTAGAATATTAAATTATAAGTCTAAAACAACATCCGTAATTAAAAAAAATTAAACCAAACCTAGTCTTTTTTTTATAAAATAGTTATCCTTACTAAACGCAAAACGTATGTACATCAACATCCCTGCACACACACTCATGCATTGTTAGCGGCCGACGCGACACGCAAACTCGAGCGATCGCCAGCTGACCATAGCTGTAGGCATTAGATGTGCTTTAGTTGAATTTTACGTACCTAAACTGTCACAGGCTGATATTATGAATAACTTTTGATACTTCATTGAGTTTACCGTGTAATGATTGATAATTTTCTAGTAAGTGAAATTATCAACACGAATCTAACACTTTAGGCTTAGTAACGGGGATGCATTTAAAACAGCGACTTTTTACCCGAACTACGAAACTAACCGAAGGCGAAGCACCCGGACTCCATGCGGCACACACGGGTAAAAAATGTATCTCAGATGCGTAACTTTCGCGATATCAACTACCCCCTGATAAGTCGTGTTTAGGTACAGTTTATTGTTTGTACTGCAAAAATATTCAAAGAGCCGCGTGTTTAAAAGATTTGAATCATAATATTTACAATGATAAGAATACAATCGTATTGATAGGAAGAAGTAGGTACTTACAGAACTGGACTATTTACACTTTACACTTAAGTTATTAACTTGCACTATTTCTGCGATCCACTTTCATTAAAGTTTCAAAATGACCACCGCCTTGTTCTATGCACTTATTTGCACGCTTTGTTAAATTGTATTTCAATTTTCTAAGTACCGTCTTGAAACCGTCGAAGATGGAATGGGTGTTTACCGTCAGCACGTAACGTTCGCCACACGTACATGTGGCTGCAGTCGAACTGGGGTGCTGCTTCTCTCAAGCTGTCCTCTGGATGATCGTCGAAATGGTCGAGAATACGCTCTTGCAGACGAGTAGTCCGCACATTCGTCCTGGCGCTCACACTGCAGCCAAAACGGTCATTGAACTCCCGACAAGCTAACGCGACATTATCAAGACAGCGAGCCAGTGTCCTCACCATCTCCGTGTATTGTATGTTGGTATACCGGAAAGCCATCGCACGCGGAAAAAGAAATGTCACGGAAATAAATTTAAGAACATCTATACTACATCGCTACCGGCGGAAGACTAGCAATGCAATGTTAGGTATTCGTGGTTTTCGGCGGTGGCCGCGGCGTGTGTGTCGGCATTTCGCATAACCGTCAAAGAGGTTGCCGACAAATGCTTTATTTTTTTGCAATAAGTTCTAAATTTCTTCAAATTAAATAATTTTATTTTTGTAGGGATACTCTGATGACCTTAGGGATACTCTGATGAAGTAGTAGGGGATACTCTGATGAAGTTAGGTCGTGTATTCAAATAAGCCTTACTCATTGGAGATAAAGTTGGAATTCCTTTAAATTGCCACTTTATTTGACGCACACTACTTTTAATGTAAATGCATTGATATTATTTACGTGTGTATTACGAGCTATGAGCGAACTACAAATAATGTCGTGCCTTTTAGTGGCCTTTATTGCTCTGAGTTAAGGTTTCAATTTCCTTGAATTAAGGATTGTAATAATTTGTCATGATACTGTGTTTCTAATTTAAGTTATTTAAAAGATTTTTCCGTCAAAATTTAACACCTATAATTTATGACGGAAATCGATTCAGAAGCCGATTCTGAACCAACTACTTTCAGGAATTGCGTTTATTCTGTTACACGTTGATTATTTTTTTTTATAATGCGTTTAAAACACCAATATTTTTTTATCAGCATTCCTAAAAAATACATATATTACTCGAAAAAAAGAATCTGGTTTTTATCCTATCTTCAAAACGTTAAAGTACGGCCTCCGCGGCAAAATCTGACTAACGTGTGACGTCACGCTGCGAGCTGCGAGTCGAAATAGAAAAACAGCAAATCACTTTACAAATCAAATTTTATGAACGTGAACACCTGTAGAGTTAAAATTATTTATTTAATTAAACTTCATGTACAATAGTGGTACATAGGCGGACTTAATGCCACAAGGCATTCTCTACCAGTCAACCTTTGGGTTAAATAAGAAAACATTGTGATAGGGTACAAAATAAATATATTAAAAAATAACTTCTTGCTATTGAAAATTTATTTAGGCATTTATAATGATACTAATACTTATATACAAATAAAATAAACTAATACATATTTTAACAAATACCAAAATTAAAAACGAGAAACCTAATTATAATTACCATGACTCGACTTATACTAATAATAAGTGCAAACCACTTTACAAATCAAATTTTATGAACGTAAGTAAACACTCCGCATCACTCGCAATCGGTCATGACACTCGCAGCGTGACGTCATCGCAGTAGCGCACGAATGAACGCAAATGTAAAAAAACGGTGAAACTTTACAACGTTATAACTTCCATCGAAACTTTAATTTTTAAATTTTGTATAAAAATCGTAAAGCGGTTCACAGAATATATACAGGGTGCAAACAGACCCTTCACATAGCCGTCAACCAAGCATTCTGTACTTCAAACTAAGTTGCAAAAATTGTTGCTGGCAATCGACTTTTTTTTGGGGTGAAAAATCACGTTTTACGGTAGGACTCGATGGAAAGCACTCAAAGCATCGTGCTGATGGATGGATTGAATAGTACGGAGGTCGTGGAGGTGTGTAAAGTCTTACATTAAAAACATGTATTTAAAAAAATCTTGTGAAAAACTTGGAACTTTGACCCCTAATATCTCCGTAACTAGAAGGTTCCCAGGTATGGTCTAAAACAAAAAAAAAAGATCGCAAAGACGGGGAGAACAAAGTGCCTTTCGGATATGTTAAGGGTCTACTTACACCCTTTATATACAACTACCTACCAAGTTTCAAATGTGTAGTCCTAATAGTTTCGGAATAAAGTGGCTGTGACAAACAGACGGACAGACACACAGACAGACAGACGGTCATGACGAATCTATAAGGGTTCCGTTGTTTGCCTTTCGGCTACGGAACCCTAATAAAGGCGTATATATTATTATAAGTATGCGCCTTTAGGTCTATGACTATGATTAGTGTAATTAAATAAATCAATCCTAGCCCACTGTTGGGCATAAGCCTCTCCCATGCTGCGCTGCAGCACCCTGTCCTCCGTCTTTTACATTCAGTCTGCCCGAGCCACCTTTTTAAGGTCGTGGGCCCATCTCTCGGGGGGGCGCCTAACACTGGGTCACGTTTGATCATCGATTCCGAATACCGGGAGGGTCTTGAATACTTACCAGTGTTGCCCGCCACTTTTTGTCCTTCTGCTGAATTCTGGTCAGTTTTTTCTATCTCTGACTGATTTTGGTCAGTTTTTTCTGTCCCTGGCTGATTTTGGTCAGTTTTTTCTATCTCTGGCTGATTTTGGTCTGTTTTTTCTGTCCCCGGCTGATTTCGGTCAGATTTCTGTATAACTGGCTGATTTTGGTCAGTTTTTTCTATATCTGGCTGATTTTGGTCAGTTTTTTTTATTTCTGGCTGATTTTCGTCTGATTTTTCTATCTCTTGCTGATGTAGGTCAGTTTTTTCTACCTTGTCTTGGTCCCCATTTGTTTGTGGCTCTACTTCATTTTTTTGGGACTGGGAGTTAGACCGCATATTTTGTGCCTTGCGGTTCGAGTTCCCGTGCATTCCGTTTTCTTTAATGATATAGGCAGCGCGCCGAATGATGTCATTGATCTGATTGGCTACTGGCGACTCGGCTATCTGCCTGGCTAAGGAGTGCATGTCGTCCAGATTCGCAGTAAGCAGGATGTAGGAGTTCACTGCGTGGAGCGACAGAAGCACCGCTGTAAGAAAAAGGCGTTGTTACTGAATCATTAATTAGCCGAGAATATACTATGTTGGGGTCTGTTTCCAGTCTAACCAGAATGCAAGTTAATAGCTAATTTGGACATGGTAAGACTGCTTATCTGATCTCCATAACCCAGATACTGGATTAGCCGATACGCTTTGGAAAGACTGGATATTATATTGTCGGACCTTATTTTTTGCTAACCATTTTTTGAAACATGTAACATGTTTTTATGTTTCCTAGTCAGTAAGTAAGTTGAGCTTCGATTGTCTAATGTTACGTTATAAACATTGATTTTAATAGCCCATCCCCCTAACAAAGAAATACAAATATTAACTCCCTCAAATCGAGTCTTTGAAAACAAACATTGTAAAATGGGCTTGCTAGGAAGTAGATACCACGGGAAGTGGGTAGTGAAAGAAAAACAAAAAGACAAGTGGGAACTTGCAGCCTTTGTCAACTTCAGGCGTAAATTGGATCACAAACACGAAAATAAAATAACTACGGTAATATTATGTGCTTGAATTTAACAAGACTTGACCAAAAAGGGTACTGTATGGTGTCGGACGTAATGCCATCCACCATGGGTGGGTGTTCCTGTGGGTGTCGTAAGAGGCGAGTAAGGGACTTACCAGAGAATGGGCAGGAGCGTTCTCTGTGCTTTCTGTAACAACCGTACTGCGATCGCCAACCCGCCTGCCTAGCGTGGCGATTATGGCAAAACCCCCCTAATGGTGTGCGCAACGCAAAGACGGCCCCTAGCACCCGGCAGCCCGTCTACCCTCGATTATGGTAGCGGTTGAGATTACGGCGTGGCAAGGGGTGCGAAGTATCTCCGGAAGGGATCCGGCTGCCTATACCTACGACTTGACCTGGCAACATACAACAAGCGTACACTCCGGACCGACGAGAAGATAACGGAACTCGAAGAGGAATTGAGCAGGCTGTGATGGAGTATTGTGGGATTATCTGAAGTCCGAAGAGAGACGAAGGACACGATAATCCTGAAATCTGGCAACCAGCTCTATTTTCGAGAGGGTGACCGGCAGTCCCAGGATGGTGTTGGGTTTATCGTACACAAGTCCCTCGTGATTAACATGGTGAAGATCGAGAGTGTGTCGACCAGTGTGGCGTACCTTATACTCAGAATGTTCTCAATATATTCGCTGAAGGTTATACAGGTCTACACCCCGACATCTGCACACCCCGACGACGAAGTGGAGACCATGTATGAGGATATTTCTAAAGCCTTGCATGCTTTCAAAACTCACTTTACCGTTGTCATAGGGGACTTCAACGCAAAAGTGGGCAAACGAGGCGGGGATGAGCTGCAGGTGGGGCAATTTAGGGTTGGAGAGGGATCACCAACTGGCTAGTTTTATGGAATAGGAGGGCCTCTCAAAATCAATATGATGAACTCCTTCTTCAAAAAGCGTGAGCACAGGAAGTGGACCAGGTAGACTCCCGAAGGTGCAACCAAAAATGATGTTGACTTCATCATGTCAACCAAGAAGCAAATGTTCAATGGTGTCTCTGTGATCAATTCGGTGAAAACCGGGAGCGATCACCGCATGGTAAGAGGCACATTGAACATCAATAACAAGCCTGAAAGGTCTTGACTGATGAAGTCTACCCTCCATCCAGCACAAATCCAGATCCAAAACCCCAAGAGCTTTCAGCTTGAACTCCGGAATCGTTTCGAGTGCCTAGGAAGCTCAGTGGACGAAAACAACGATAAGATCGTGGAAAGTGTCCATACGACTGGGTCTAAGTTCTTCAAGACACGTCATGCACATAAGAACAAAAAACTCTCTGATCATACTCTCAAACTCATGAAGGAGCGGCGTGGAACGATCCTGAAGTCTTCAGACGAGGCGTGGAAATACCTGCAGCTCAATAGACGGATCTCTAAATCCTTACATATAGGCTATATACTGTAGGCCCATCTCACTTCTAAGCCATGTCTACAAGTTGTTTTCAAGAGTCATCACGAATCGGCACGCGCGCAAGTTTGACGATTTTCAGCCTTCCGAACAAGCCGGATTCTGAAAAGGCTTTAGCACCGTAGACCACATACATACGCTGCGGCAGGTTATAGAGAAGACCGAAGAGTATAACTTGCCTCTCTGTTTAGTGTTTGGACTACGAGAAAGCTTTCGATTCGATCAAAACTTGGGCTGTACTGCAATCTCTCCAAAACGGTGCCAAATCGACTATCGGTACATCGAAGTGTTGAAGTGTTTGTACAAAAACGCCACCATGTCAGTCCGACTTCAGAACCAGACCTCTGAACCTATCCTTCTGCAGCAAGGTGTGAGACAGGGAGACATCATATCTCCGAAAGTGTTCACCGCTGCATTGGAGTATCTCTTCAAGGTGCTGGACTGGAGCGGGCTAGGCATCAACGTAAATGGCGAGTACATCTCTTGCCTTCGGTTTGCCGACGATATCGTGGTTATGGTTGAGACTATGGAGGACCTTAGTACAATGCTCGAAGACCTCAGTAGAGCTTCTGAAAGGGTCTTAAAATGAACAAGGACAAAACCCAAGTCAAGGAACACCCATTGTTGAATGTCTATGTTGAATGTCCATGTAACACCCAATCCTATCATGATCGGAGACTCTACACTTGAAGTTGTAGACGATTGTGTCTACAAACGATTCAATTAGTTAGGTCTAACTTCGAGAAAGAGGTCAATCGTCGAATCCGACTCGGCTGGGTAGCGTTCGGGATGTTGCGTGGTATTTTCTCGTCCAACTTACCGCAGTGTCTCAAGACAAAAGTCTATGACCAGTGTGTGTTGCCAGTGGTTACATACGGGACCAAAACGTGGTCGCTCACAATGGGCCTCATCAGATGGCTTAATGTCACCCAAAGGGCAAAGGAGAGGGCTATGCTCGGAGTTTCCTTGCGTGATCAAATCAGAAATGAGGACATCCGCAAAAGAACCAGGGTTACCGACGTAGCCCGAAGAAATGCCAAACTTAGTTAACATAGGTAACTCTGGAGTGGCGACCGCGAACCAGAAGACGTTGCGTTGGAAGGCCTCTAGGTGGACCGATGACTTGGGGAAGGTTGCAGGGATCAGCTGGATGCGAGTTGCACGGGACCGGTCAATATGGCGACATTTGGGGGTGGCCTATATCCAGCAGTGTACGTCTTTCGGCTGAAATGATTACCAAAGAATATGCAAATTAATAAAAACATTGCTTATATTTTTTTCCCCTTAGTCTCGAAAGTTCTTTTAGCTTCACTAATACTGAGACTGGGATAGTAATTCATTATCTTAACCAGTTTTTTATTTAGATTTTAGACTTTACTGCGAGTAATTAGGTACCAGAATTAATTAAGCAACAAAAAGGCCTATAAGTACCTAATTAATATGTATAAGTTAGGACAGTTTCGTTATTTTTTCGTAAAAAACGGGGTGTTAAAACAGCCATTGATTACTGGACCTCAAACTAAGTAACTTTGAATGTAAAACTTACACTAATAATTGCTGAGAAACGATTTTTACAATTGTTGCTTTCTGCGGTTTAAAGCGTGTGATCATTATTTAGGCAAGAGCTCCTCATTCTTTCTCATGCTTATTTCGAATTATGATATTATGGAGATTGTCATCTTTTTTTTTTTTT
This sequence comes from Noctua janthe, assembly GCA_910589295.1. Taxonomy (NCBI): domain Eukaryota; kingdom Metazoa; phylum Arthropoda; class Insecta; order Lepidoptera; family Noctuidae; genus Noctua; species Noctua janthe. The sequence continues at coordinate 787,190 of OU342567.1, forward strand.
TTTTTTTTTCTTTTTTTCGGATGGGAAATCATCAAATGACCTCTCCCCACTCTGGGCGGAGCGGAAGGGAGTGTCAGACTTGTACTGGCGAAAACCCATCCATGTTCCTTCTTTGCACTTTGTGTTCCAGGGCCACGGTGTCTCTTTCGAACAGTCCCGCAGCTCTGGCAGGCATCGGCCCATGCGGACCCCTACTCGGTTGCTGACATCTCTTTGAGGCGCGCGTGGAACACGAACGCGCCTTCGACACGGCCTGTCGTCATAAGATGGCTGGACGGCGAGCTAGCCCATAACTCGCCGTCCACAGGCCCGCGCCTACGGTGGCCGGGAGCTACCACGTGACCCCCGACGCCCAGGGCGAGATTGTCATCTTCAAGTTGTAATTTTGAACGGCATTTTAGAAAGTATTTTGGTAGGTATGTGTCCAAATTACGTAGAAACATAAGTACCTAATGTATTGATTACCTACCTACTATAAAAATTGTGATATGACTAGAAAAGTACCCTCCTTTGGATTATTTACGACAGGACACAGAGTGATAGCGAGTAATAAGATTTTGCCGAAATTCGTCAAATATTTTACCATATCGCTCCAATTCTGTGCCGTAAGTAAATGGATTACTGAAGCAAATCCATTTGCTCGATGACAATTATTCTATTCACAAAACGATTACCTACGTTGTGACTTTTCCTGGTACGGTGGGAGGGTGACTGAACTTAAATCAAATAAATATCATTTGACACCTTTCCGAGATAAAATCGTCGACGACGGATTCAACCGAAGGTAATATTTTATGAAACAATCTTAAAAATGGATAAGGTACTTATCTAAAATAAAAAGGTTGTTGGAAAATATCTGTTTGTAAACTAAGGATCCATTTTGTTAGGGAGTGCCCACACTTTATCGACGCGGAATCGGCTTGACCCAGTGGAAATAAGGCAGCGTTTCCACCAGAGATGTGCGAGGATGCGTAGCGAGGGATGTGTTTGTTAAGAACCAATAGAACCACTTCATTCATCTAGCCTCACTCAGCGCAGCTCTAGTGGAAACGGCTCAGCGGAGCGAGGTTTTTGTCTATACAAAACAAGGGATAGATGTGTGCGAGGGATGTGTTGCGAGGGATGTGTGCGAGGGATGTGTTGTGAGGGACGAACGCGACCGAAAGAATAGCAGTCAATCTCAAACAAGCCAGCTACACATCCGTCACACCGCTCATCTGCGCACCTTTTCACAGCGTCGCTGTGCATCCTCACACCGCTCAACGGCCTAGCACAACTCTGGTGGAAACGCAGCCTAAGAGTGAAATCACATTTGCTCGAACGGAATAGCATTTTTGAATATCGCTAGCTCATTCTGTCACGTAAAGGCGTCATTTAGTGGAGTGAGAAGTCCAGTGGAGCAGCCGCATTCAGTCGTATCGGAACCACTTTAAAGTACGATTTGACCTATCAAATTCAAATTCAAAATATTATCCAAGGTCCAATCGCTCCAATCGCTCTTGGATTCGCCGATAGAGGCGCTCGTGTAGAGTAAGGTCTTCACAAATATCAGAAGTCATAGAGTTTCGCGCGTTGCGTTTTTTTGTCACGTATTTTACTAACATTCACGATTGTGGTCACCATTCTTGATTAATTCTGACTTGAAGATTTTAAGTAAAAAGTTATTATGATCAAATTTGTTAGGATTTGGAGGTAGGATGATTATCAAATGTTTCATGCTTGCTAATTTCAGGCAGAATATTGTATTGTATGTTGTAATAAAATAAAATAAACGTAATAAAATAAACTTTTTATAAAGTTATTGTTACTTTAAAGAATGAAATAGAATTAATGACATCAATGAGCTCAAAAACGATAGCCCTCATTTTAAGTGTCTGGAAGAGTGAAAGATGCAAAAAATGCTTTTCTGTGGTGTGGGTGTCAGGGGCTTACCTAATTGAAAAATGCCTCATTGAAGTTTGTGAAAAATCGTGTTTGTCTACGCCGTCGTTTCTGCCACTCATATTATCAGGACGACAATATCTGTCCATAACTCGATATGCTACCCGGATTCTGTTAATGGCACCCACGTGGGACCATAATTTACTACTTAGTAGGTAAACTTCGGGATATGCAGTAATAAATCACTAGTAAGAACACATTAGAACAACACACATCATTGTAAATATGACGTTAATTACCTATGTACACGACAATGGTTATTATGTGATTAATTAAACGTTATTCAAATGTTTGCCCATTAACTTATCCTACTAATCACCCATGCTCAAAATATACATAATATTATGTTTACTATGTAAAGTTTAGTAGGTAGGTAAGTTGGCTTTGATAACGCTTGCCGAACTGCCGACATTCATATACCTAGCTTATACACAGAACTCTTGAAAGTTCTGTGTATTAGAATTTTTGGATCTAAAACAATGCCGGTTTCCTCACGACGCACTGCTTTACCAAATTTTAAAGTTGAAGGTAGATGAAAAGCAATTACCGGACTTGCAAATAGAATAAATATGTTTTAGGAATCCAAAAAATGGAGGGTAGTTTTCTAATAAAAATGACAAGATATCACTTGACAAAGTACGCTGTCGACGACTACGGTTTCGAGAAGCGAAAACTCAACGTAATTCAAGCAAATACAGTTTTGATATTTATTTTTATTTGCATAATCAACAACATGGATTCTGAAGTTCAAGATATTCTCTTTTAGATATGATATAAATGTTCTTTGAATATAAATACAATGTATGTATGTAGACAGTTACAATTAACGACCAAAATAAAAATTCACAAGGCTATTAGTAAGTGTTTTCCGTAACTTTCATAATAAGTTTTTAACACACAGAATCTCTGGACTTTATATTATTATATTGTCATAACAAATCTTGCTACGACATGCTACCACGGTTGTTATTATCAAATGTTTCTAGTAGTTTTTTCTTAGCTTTTTATTAATCCTACTAATATTATATACCTATCTGAAAGATTGTGTGTATGTGAGTAACTATTGTTATTCTATTACAAGATTCGAATGAAACTTAATAGTTTAGAACCTGAAATTGGCTACTTTTTAATTTTTTATCCAGTTTAACGCTAGTAAAGCCGCGGGACACAGCTACTGCAAAGTAAATTATGGCTATTCTATTAAATACATATATTTTATAGGACTACTGATGATAGGAAGTAAATTCACAGCATAAATAATTTTGTCCGTGTCTTACTATAAACCGGCTACACTGTGCGACGTGAAACGACGAAGACGTGGGAGATATAAATAATTATATTATGGCACTTATGTAATTTCAACTAAGGCGTAAATGATAGCGTGACAGCCAACAGCGGAGAATGAAACACAAGTAAAATGGGACAAGGGCACGTAGATGATGATGTTGGAATATGTACTCTGAGCGAGCTGAGAGTGGTTGACCATCCGACTAACTGCTTTCATTTTTAGGCATTCGTTTAAGAGGGAAGCGATAGGGTAGCCGGGAAATTAAAATTTTCTTACGTTTTTTGCAATTTACAGGTCAGTCTCAGACTGTCAGGTTGTATGAAATGAACTTAGAGCGTTGTATTGATGATTTTAATGATTATAATTCTGTAACTACATACGTGTTACAGTCGCGAATCCTATTTAGTTCAACATTCAGCCTGACACTGACTAGCAAATTGCAAAAGAACGTAAGAAAGTTTCGACCCTGGGCTTTCCAACAACGTTTTTCCCCTTGTGTCTTCAAACGACGACACGAAGAAAAAAAAGAAAAAAATACAAACAAAATAATATTTTGTTTTGTTATGAAAGCTCCTTGGCGGTAACATGACATGCGTGACAACCCCGATTCTTGAAATACTCTACCAAGGCAGGTAAATATGTTCAAATATGTTCCTACCTACAAAATTTGGAGGTAGGTACATATTTACCTGCCTGAGGTTAGGGCTATTCAAAATACAGTAGCCTTTACTAGCACAGCATTAGTGGTGTGGTAACCCAGTGGTACATAGCTACTAGCCCCGACTTACGTGTCGTTGATGGTCATGAGTTCGAATCCAGGTAGGGGCCTTACTTTGTGTAGGTAATAATGTGTTAATGTCATCATCAATTTCGGGCGTCAATCACGTTCGGAAGATTATTCAATATTTCGAAAGTGGTTAAATGCGTTTTTCCCGGTCAAAGATTACCTATTATTATGTAAATGACTGAGTTTTCGTCAGTGCATTATCTACTTCAATAATTAATTCAGTATTAAAAACTTACTTGCTAAACAAATCTTGCTAGTAAACATGGTTTAATTAAAACTGACCAACATTTATTGTAATTATGAAATGAATTTTAGCTCAATAATAATTTACTCAATAAATCTCGATAATTCGTTAATAACGAATTATCGAGATTTATTGAGTGTGGTTTAATTAATGGCAGCACATAAATATCATAGGGAGAAATTATAGGATAAAAACCAATTACAAAATATTCGCAATAATTTTACCTAATAACAGAGCACCAGCAGAGATACTACTTAGTGTAAAATAAAACTGTAACTATTTTAATTAAACGGTAGAAACTAATGCGATAAAAATAATAACTATAAATGATAACTATTGCGATAACAACATACCAAGTACCAATTTTTTTAAGCCTGTTGACTTAGCTTGATCATTTCGCTTTTGACTGTTCCGAGGTCCCAAAAAACAAATTCAAATTCAAATATGTTTATTTGAGACACATAATCGTTATCAAAAAATAAATATGTTGCACTATGTGCTGCCTTGCAAAGGCGTACAAATAATGTCTACACATTAAGTCGTATAATATATAAAAACAAATAACCAAAATAGAAAGACCGTGAATGTGTCACGGTCTTCAATAATTTTGTACCTTAAATTCTTGCACCATTTTTAATTCATTTACATACACATACGCATTTATTCAATAACGGTAGGCAGAAACTACCAAACGCCTACTACCTTTTACCTAGCTACTTACAAAGGAGTATCGTAGCAGTGTAGCAGCCGCTGATTTTAATTGAATAATACCCGCCCATAATTCATAGACATGTAGTAGAATATTTTTAATTAATTGCTTTCTTCATTTAAAAGACATCATCAATCAATCATCATTAAGTCCAATCTATTTGATGTCTGCGTGAATCGAACAAGCATGAGTTTCATCAGTCCGTTACTGTCAATGTCATTGTTCTGTCAAAAACAGAGTGAATTTTGTGAAAAATTGTTGGTTTGTTATATTGCGAATCATCATCATTCATTGTCTCACTAAAAATGGAGAATAATCTCCAACATGAAGATTTATTGATAAAACTAAGAGCTAAATTGAACGAGGAAAAGGTGAAATTATGGGAAGCGCCTTTTATCATGCCGGATAATGAAATTACTCAAAATTTCAAGGTACGTAAATATACAAAAACAAATCTTCGTTGATATCGGCTTTTTAAGTATTTTGTGTCCGGTTTGCTTAGAAAAACTATACAATTTAAATATGGTCCATGTAGTCTTTACATTTGAGTGAAGCTCATTCAAAGCAAATAAAACAAAGCAAAGAAGGAACATGGATGGCAACACAAAGGGCAAAAAAGGAACATGGAGGGGTCATTTGATGATTACCTATTTGAAAAAAAAAAACGCAAATTAAATAAGTATTATTATTTCACAATGATATCATAATAGGTAAGTAGTGGTCATCCTGTTTATTTTTTAAGTTATGTTTTGTTTTGTTATTGAATCCAAATTTAGTCATATGTCAATAACAAACGTGATTCATCAGTTTTCTGAAGATAGGTTGCAGCAAAGCTGACCTAATTTCGAAATATCTAGAACTGTTTGTATTTATTTTTCACAAATTTTTACAAAAGATCTACACCATTTATAAAATTAGTTTTTAATAGTTTTTTTATGTTGCAATGTTGGGCAAAGACCTTTCCCGTTATGCTTCCCATAGCCAGAATACGTAAGCGAAGCAAGTTCGAAAATTTTAGCACTACATTAGGTAGATCAGGTTTTGATCATTCATACTGGATTTATGTATGTTAGAAGATTAATGCAGAAAACTTTTGAGAATGCAAAAAACAGTGAAGCAAGCTCAAACATTTTTGCACGACTCCTTGGATAAATGAAGTTCTTTTTGTTCATCCATACAGAAATGAGAATAGGAGGAACTCTCGTCAATTTATGCCGAATTGAGAAAGGCTAGGATTTATTAGCAAGCAAGCGAAAATTTTAGCATTCCACCTTGGATAGAGTGATTTCTTTATAGTTGTTTAAGATTTCGAACAACTATAAAGAAGTCAACCTATCCAAGCGAGCCGGGCCTCAGATAGGTTAGGTCCTTTTTGTGCATTCATACAGCAATAGGATCAGATCATTACTTATTTCTTTGCCACCATATATGTATTTTATTTAAATCAATGTGTTCAGAAACATACATAAAAGGCGCACGCATTAGTGAGCAAAGCAAGCTTGACAATTTTATAGGTTAATTCCTCTTGTTGAATGATCAAGCAGGAAACTAATTATTTATAAAATTTCCGAAAAATACTATTTTGAGAAGCCTGCACTGGTGAGGAAAGGCTCAGCAGAAGATTATGAATCCACTAAAATGTGCCATTTGTTACCAATAAATGACACTGTTGTTTATGTGCATTCTGCATTACGTACCACGTAGTCTACTTAATGTCTGTGTACGCAAAGAAAGTTAGCATTGCGAACTCACTAACAATAGGAATGTAACAATGTCAGTCCACAGTATCCCAAACAGTCAAAAGAATTTCTTTCTCTCTGGCACTTCTTCATTGAATGAATGAAACAAAGATAAATAATTACATCAGAATAAGTATATCCACTATCAATGCCATTTCAACTTCTAATATTCGTACAGGATCTTGTTGCAAAGTATGCAAAAGAGCTCTCACTAGAGAATGAGATGATACTCCAAGCATTACGTGAACTGCAACTCCACTCTGTCGAGAGATCCAAGGACAATGTGGAGTTCAAGGAGACAGGGTTTGCGACCTTCAGGGTCAAGGCTACGATACCGGGTGAGAAACCGAGGATGCTTAAGATCCAGAAGAAATTGGAGGACATGGGAGAGCAGCTGATCACTGCTATTGCTGAAGAGATTGGAGTGGCTGAAAATAGGTTTGTTGTGCTGCTTAACAAACATTATGCTGAGTGATGTCTAGTTTGATGTATTTCAGTATTCTCTGCAAGGGAAAATTTATAGTATATCCACATTTCACTTGTTATAGGCCTATTGGCCCTTGTCTACTCTAAGATTTAGCGTTATTATACTAGGTTAAAAATAGTAAATTATGCTGTTTGAAAAGAATCTCCCAAGTAGTTATTCTTTTATTAAAACACGAGTGTCTCACTATCATTTCTTTAAAAAAAAAGTGTGTTTTAAATAAGGATTGAGATCATTGCACGGAATCCTCAATAGAATGCCACATAATACAGATTTTATTATTTTCAGGGTGAAGTTAATATTCAATGGCAAACTTATAAAACCTTCTCCAAGCTTGGAGGAACAACGTGTGAAGAATGGTGCCACACTGATGGCACTTGTCATGGCAGGTATGTGCGTAGATAGCTGTTAATATGGCAACAACTGTGAAAGGGTTTTTGTCAATTCCAAAGCGTAAATCTCTATGTGAAAAACTAGGCCAGAAACTCCATTGATAGTCTTTTAAATGAGAGTGCTCTAACAATGACACACTGATATAAGTGACAGCAGATCAATCTTCAAAGTAGAACTTTATTTAGAGATCCAACAGCTGCTTTGTAACTGCAGGTCAACTGACAGATGTCAGTTTCAATGCAGTTTAACTGCATTCAAAGTCCAATTTTGTAGCTGGTGGCCAGCACAAATACTGTTTGGCTATTTAGAAACGCTTAACTTGCCATACCTACATACTAGAGGTACAGCAAATTGAGGCGAGACCAATTGAAATAAATGGCTCCTAACCAATACTATTCTTCTCCAATTTAAGCTTTGACTACAAAGTCTATATGTAATACAAATATTCTCAACAGAAACTCCCGAGGAGGTTAAGAAAGAGGATACCATGTACATGGAAATGAAGACTGTCCGTGATGATGCCACGCTGCTGTCTGAGTATGTGGATGTACTGGCTGACGATGACGAATATATGAAGGTAAATGATGAATAACTTCTTAAATTTTTGAAGGCTGGAAGTTTCAAATGAATGTTTGTGTCTGTACTCGTAGATTCTTTTGCGATTTTATGTTCTGAGATCTTGTTCTCATTGTATTCACTATTTGGACAAACTATAAATCATGCGTTCTTGACCACAAACATAAAGTTGTACACCATTGAGATAGGTGAATCGTCGATTTGGCAAAGGTAGATGACAGTAGTTGATCGAGTTTAATTGTTGGTGCTTGGAGAGGACCTATGCCCAGCAGTAATTTGAAAACTGTATGAGCATGTGGCTGTGATCACTTTAATAATTGCGTTCCCCACAGCTTGAAGACCAATCAGGCAAGGCGGTTGAACTCCCGGCCGCGGAGCGTCGCTCGCTGTTGGTCGGGCTGGCGCTGCACGAACGCGGCCGCGCTGCTGCCAAGCAGCACGGCTACCCGCTAGCCCTAGTGCTGCTTCTCGAAGCGGACAGGCAGCTCAGGTGAGATAATGATATACAATTCAACGTCGACGTAGACATTAAATGGACACTTGGACAACCACAGAATCTTGTCAGTTCGGCACGAATAGTATTTAATAACAAGAAAGCCGACTGCGACGCAGTTACTATACATTACCCCAAGCAATCACTTTGGACATTCGGCTCGTGCAAATTGGAACCCACCACAGACACATCTGATGGGCCTCTTGGGCAATATCAGACTAACTAATTCATCATCATTCTCCTGCCCTTCTCCCAATTTATTTGGGATCGGGAGACCAAATCAAATCAAATTTATTTGTAAATGTAGGTTTCATTACAATACGATGTTATAATAAAATGGTCAGTTTGCTACAGTTTACTCTAGAGCATACAAATTGTAGGAGCCAATGGTTGTAGGCACCGTATACTATCACTTTGTTGATGTTGGTTGGTTTAGTTGTGGAGTACACAGAAAGAACCACAAGTAGAGTTTAAAGTTATATTGTTAAGTAGAAGGTACAAGTTGAAAGTTGTAGCGATTCTTTCTCTTGACAAGTGGTTAGTTCCACAGTTATTGTCTGACTCGATCCGCCTTGTGTGAAAAGTCACAATTATAGCGTGATATTATTGACGCACGACATCCAAGTAGGTTGCTGCGTTCGCAAAGTAAATGTACGGTTGGTGAGACCGTACACAAATAATAATAATATATTTAGTTGTGTCTAAACCACTGACACACATCTATACTAATATTATAAAGCTGAAGAGTTTGTTTGTTTGGTTGAATATAATCTCAGGAACTACTGGTTTGATTTCAAAAATTATTTTAGTGTTGGATAGTCCATTTATCGAGGAAGGTTATAAGCTATAAAATTTCACCCGGACGAAGGTCGCGGGCAACAGCTAGTTTAAATAAAATAACTCAATTACAGTACTTACATACTAACACACAATTCCTTACGTACTTACACACAATCTCCAATGTCAACATAATAATAATAATCTAAATGTTCAATTGATAACTTAAATACTACTTCTTCCATACTTCTCTACCAACTAACTAGCCAGCACTATTTCGCCCCTCACAGTGAATGCAGGTCCTCAATCCTAAAGACAGTGGACAACTGGGCAGTGCTCCAACTAGACATATCCTGGTGCTACCTGTGCCTGCGGAGTCTGCCACACGCCGGCGACGCCGCCAAGCGTCTGGTAGCCGCCGAAGCCGCTTTCAAAGAGACGTATGGCGAGGATCATCAGAGACTCATCGCGTTGAAGGGCAGTGCAGGTGAGTGGCTAGATGGTCCAGAGAGAGATTTATTACCAACATAACTTGTGATATCAGGGGAACGCTGGTTGCTCAGAGAAATGTCATCCATCTGGGAAATACGTATTTCCAAATTATACGTAGTTCCAAATTCGCTCCATGTAAAGAACAGGGCTTAAGCTGCATAGAAAAATGCACAGAGGATGGCTGTCTTGACATGTTGTGTTTTTTTTATATTTTAATTTACAAAATTGCACAGGCCTTCGTACGTTCGGGTTTCAATATACTACTGGGTTCACTGAGGGTCAGCCACTTTTCACCCTTATGCCTTAACCAATAAGGCCATAAAAAAAAAATATAAATGCCTATATACATTTTCGAAAGCAAGAAGTTATTTTTTATATATTTATTTTGTACCCTATCACAATGTTTTCTTATTTAACCCAAAGGTTGACTGGTAGAGAATGCCTTGTGGCATTAAGTCCGCCTATGTACCACTATTATACATGAAGTTTAAAAAATAAATAATAAGGTCTAAAACTTTTGACATTAGACATTGCTTAATGATGGTTGCCCACTACTATTATTAGTTTACTTGTGTTTTAGAAAATGTCTTTAAGAATCAAAGATATGTTACTTTAACTCAATAAATTTTTCAGCTAACGAACGAGTGCTTCTTATGCGTCTGTATCTGCTGCAAGGCATCGTAGCGTACCATCAAAACAAGCGCACTGAAGCCAAGGCGTTGCTCTCGAAGGCTGAGACGGAACTCAACGCGTTGAGGGTAAATTTCATTTTAGTTTCATTTTCACTGTCCGGTTATCTGGTATCACGAAATATTCATCCTTATCTACATTTTTGTCTTCATAGGTGGTAAAGTTATATCTCGTTCGTGACCACAAATACACCCACTTCAAGTTAATATTATCAAAAGTGACTTCACTTCTTCACTTCACACAAAATTATAATTTCCTCAAAATGACCTTCAAAGAATACTTCGAAGGACTCGTGTCATTTTGAGGAAATGAGAAAATAACATTTTTACCCGCGGCTTTTTATCGAATAAGGTCAATTGGTATCGTATCTTTATTCATGGCAATATTGGTAGAGTACTGTTACTACCCGGGTATGCGATAAATTAAAACACTACCGAACACAAAACACTTATAAATCAATCACAAATTCTCTACTGATCACTATTCACGTAATTATTGAACTTGTTCACTTCGATTCCCTTCGTTGTTTAGCCAAAATCAGACGGCTCCCGTTTTTTTTTGTTATGGCATCTCGCAGTTCAGCCTATGAGGCTGGCTACTGCTTAACCGGGCTAATCCTGTGGATGCCTTGCGTGTAAGACCTCCAGCCAAGGGCTTAACGACTACTTGTAAACTAATTGACCACACGCTAAGGGCACCCCCGGTGGGGTACGAGCCTCGTCTTAGGGCGTCGCTGGAGAGGGCAGCAAGGGGGCATTCTGGATCTGATTTAGGGGCTGATTTATTGCTACTGGCTCAGCATCGCGGGCTGGCTCAAGCAAGGGTCTGGGGGAGTGAACGGGGACGTCGCGGCGAGGTCGGAATCTCTGCGGTCTGTGTATTTATGAAGTGTACTGCTTTCCTGGAGGATGGTTAGAGGGTCATCAGGAGCGACGAAAGTATGTCGTGGACGACGAATCATACTGATAGGCGAAGGTTCGTATCGCGCGGCCGATGTGATTAGGGGGTTCCTATGCTTAAAAGCAGAATCGAAGAAACGCTTGGAAAGACGTTTCATGAATTGTTGGACGGTAGGCACTTTGAGGTCTAAATGAAGACTGTCTTTACGGAAATAAGGAGGGCCAAGCGTTTCTTCGATTCTGCTTTTAAGCATAGGAACCCCTCCTATGCTTAAAAGCCGAATCGAAGAAACGCTTGGAAAGACGTTTCATGAATTGTTGGACGGTAGGCACTTTGAGGTCTAAATGAAGACTGTCTTTACGGAAATAATAATAATAACTTACAAACTACGATTGCAGAAAAATTATCTAAGTACACCGAATTAAAAGAAGAAATAACCCGCCTTTGGCATCTGCAAAAAGTAACAATAGTCCCCATAGTGCTGTCCGCAACAGGAGTAATACCAAAACAACTCCACCAGTCCCTTACTTCTCTGAACCTGCCCTCTAACACCTACCACCTGCTGCAGAAGGCAGTGATACTAAACACCTGTAGACTGGTGAGGAAGTTCCTGCAATGTGAATCAGACAACCCGCACCAACATATCCACTTTAACATACCCTCATCTCTCATTCAAGCTACAACGCAAAACCGTATTGTACCTACTACTACCTCTTTAACTCTTAACCCAGCTGATAATCACTTGGCTTAGGCCCGTGTTATCAGTATTTCCCGGCTACCCGGCTAGTCGAGCAAAATAAATGCATATAGAAATAATAATAATAATTTATTTGCAATAAAAAGGTGTACATTTGAACAAAAATAGGTTACAAACAAACAGATGGAGACGTTATACACTAATATGTTTGGAAGTTCTAGCACCCTTGCTAAGTTGACAAGACAACTTGTATTAAAGGTGCTAGGCCCAACCCTATTATGGGTGCCTTGTTAAGAAAGTTTGTTTAATTTACGAGAACTTATTTTCATTTTTGCAGCAGGTAGATGGACAGACAAATAAATCATTTAGCAAAAAGGAAACAAAGATAAAATAAAAAGTGATAAAAGGATAGATGTAGAGTGTGGGGGTGAGTGAGTGAGTGTGTGTGAGTGAGTGTGTGTGTGTGTGTGTGTGAGTGGGTGGGTGTGTGTGAGAGGGTATGTGTGAGTGTCTGTGTGTAGGTTTGTATGTGCTTATATTATATGTGATAGTGCGCTGTGTTGATTTTACCAAGTTCATTAAGTCGACAATAAGAGCTCTGTGTTGTTATAGTTGAGAGTCTGGAGCCAAGTAGATAGTTTCTTTTTAAGAGATACCTTTGGAAGTGAGTGGAAGTTTAATATTTTATTAATTTTGTTATACAGATGGGGGCCTTGAAAACAGGGAAACCTTCTTGTAAAAGAGTAATGCGAACGGTAGGATTGGCCTATTTTGTCTTTGCGTCTTGTGGTGATTATCTCGTAGGGAGTGATATGGTGCTGAAGTAGTACAGTGTTAAGCACAAATAATTGCCTGACTGTGAGGACTTTACAATTCTTATATAATTCCTCAGTTGGAAAAAGGATAGGTCGAAAGGTACTGACTTTTAGCACGGCTCTCTGAGCTCTTTCCAGCTTTAGGAGTAAAGTTTTGGGAGCACCACCCCAGGCGCATACACAATAATTTAGGAGAGACTGACAGAGAGCGAAGTAAGTACATCTCATAATTTGTGGTTCTGCAACGTGGCGAAGTGTTTTGAAGACAAAAATAAGTTTTCTGACTCTTTTTGTTAGAGTCTCTATATGAGCTGCAAAACTCAGGCCATTGTCAACTGTCACTCCGAGATATTTTATAGTCCTACATCGCTCTAGTTTAGGGCAGGTACAAGCAACCATACCCGGCAGTAAACACGAGTGTGCTGTTAAAGTTTGCGTGTCAGAAGGTTGTGTGGAGTTTCGCATAGAGAAGGTAAGGATTTTGGTTTTGTCAGTGTTTAGAGTGAGGGCATGTGTCTTAAGCCACTGCAGAACAGTATTGAGTCCTTTTTGTGCTGTGTTAAAGGTGTCGTGCCAAGAATCGCCGGAAAAAGTAAGGACGGTGTCGTCGGCGAACGCTATTATTTTTCCGTCTCCCAGTTTTATGTTACATAGCTGGTTAACGTAAATTAGGAACAGAGTTGGGCCAAGCACGCTGCCTTGGGGGACACCAAAAGTGACAGGGGCATCTCTACTGTGGTGCTCCTGTATTTTTACGCACTGAGTTCGATTTTGAAGATAATCCTTCATAAGTTCAAGAGGTTTACCTCGGATCCCCAGTTCCTCCAGCTTTAAAAGCAAGTTAGGAATCGAAACTGTGTCGAATGCCTTTTTCAGGTCCAAAAATATTGACAATACTTTTTTCTTCTTGTCAATATTCTTGACGACGCAATCGACTAATTCCGTGACGGCATTGCTGGTTGATTTGCCGCGCCTAAATCCGAATTGATTAGGAGAGAAAAGTTTTTTATCTTCCAGATACTTCACTAGCCTTTTATTCACAATACGTTCAAGAATTTTGGAAATGGACGACAGGACTGCAATAGGGCGGTAATTATTTACACAATGTGTGTCCCCAGTTTTATGTATTGGGTGGATGATGGCCTTCTTGAAGTGCCGTGGGAAAGTGCCAGTATTAAGGGAAATATTAAAAATGTGTGTAAGCAGAGGAACAAGTATTAGTGTGTAGCGCTTTAGAAAGTTAGTCGAAATGTTGTCCCAACCAGTGGCAGAATCTGTTTTGAGTGATTTGATTATTTCATCCACCTCAGCCTCATCAGTGTTTAACATGACGAATGATTGTAAGGTCGAAGGTGAGGAGGTCATTTCTGTAGTCAATGTTTCACTACTGGGGGCAGATGAAAAGTTTTGAGCAAGATTCCGAAAAATAAGGAGGGGCTCCGGTGATCTTACGGAGGAATCGGTTCTGCTCGCTCTGCATCCTGTGGATGTGGCGCGGGTGCGTGGGCAAATACGACACAAGCGTATGTCATAATGCGGACTGCTCCCGCAAACACGACGGCTATTTATATTGTTACGAGCTGGGTATGGGATAAATCAAATACTACCGATTAAACCACAAATAAATTTAATAATCACAAAACAATTAAAACTTAAGCACAAGTACACTACTGATCACTATTCACTTAGATATCGCACTTCTATTTCGCTTCGTTGTGCAGCCAAAATCAGACTGCCTGTTCCCGTAAACACGACGGCTATTTATATGCCGACCGATTCTTCGTGAAAGTTCCACAACTTTCTCGAATCTTCTAGAAAGCTCCACAGTAGAACATTGTTCTTCGAGAAAGTCCTACTTACAACTTTCTCGAATCTTCTAGACAGTTCTATACTGGAACATTCTAGACTCTAATCGTCTAGACAGGTCCTTATAGGAACATTCGAGACTCGCACGTAATCTAGAATGTTCTCGTCAAGCAACTGACGTAACAATTTGCCGACCGATCCTTCGAGAAAGTTCCACAATTTTTTCTGGAATCTTCTTCACAGTTCAATAGTGGAAAAATCTAGGATTTCTCTTGAATCTTATAGACAGTTCCATGTGGTTTCGTGTGGTTCCAGTTCCATTGGAACATTCTAGACTCGAACGTAATCTAGAATGTTGTCGTAAAACAGCTGACGTAACAGTATTCTCTCCATGATTATCAACATAAAACTCATTTATAAAAGCCTTAATTTTAAATTTGTATGATGATGATTTTAAAAGGTTAGAATGTCTGTATTCCCCTTAGGTGAACGAGGAGTCTGTGCTACAGCTGATGGAGTTGGGCTGGTCTCGTGCGGCGGCACGCACCGGTCTGCGAGCGGCGGGGGGGAACTCGGACTGCGCGCACCACTACCTGGCCGACCGCAAGGCGCAGCGGGACCGCGCCCGGGAGGCGCACAGGGTGGACAGGTATGCTGCAGCTGGTGGAGCTGGGCTGGTCCCTCGGGGCTGGCGGCAGGACTGCGCGCACCACTACCTGGCCGACCGCAAGGCGCAGCGGGACCGCGCCCGGGAGGCGCACAGGGTGGACAGGTATGCTGCAGCTGGTGGAGCTGGGCTGGTCCCTCGGGGCTGGCGGCAGGACTGCGCGCACCACTACCTGGCCGACCGCAAGGCGCAGCGGGACCGCGCCCGGGAGGCGCACAGGGTGGACAGGTATGCTGCAGCTGGTGGAGCTGGGCTGGTCCCTCGGGGCTGGCGGCAGGACTGCGCGCACCACTACCTGGCCGACCGCAAGGCGCAGCGGGACCGCGCCCGGGAGGCGCACAGGGTGGACAGGTATGCTGCAGCTGGTGGAGCTGGGCTGGTCCCTCGGGGCTGGCGGCAGGACTGCGCGCACCACTACCTGGCCGACCGCAAGGCGCAGCGGGACCGCGCCCGGGAGGCGCACAGGGTGGACAGGTATGCTGCAGCTGGTGGAGCTGGGCTGGTCCCTCGGGGCTGGCGGCAGGACTGCGCGCACCACTACCTGGCCGACCGCAAGGCGCAGCGGGACCGCGCCCGGGAGGCGCACAGGGTGGACAGGTATGCTGCAGCTGGTGGAGCTGGGCTGGTCCCTCGGGGCTGGCGGCAGGACTGCGCGCACCACTACCTGGCCGACCGCAAGGCGCAGCGGGACCGCGCCCGGGAGGCGCACAGGGTGGACAGGTATGCTGCAGCTGGTGGAGCTGGGCTGGTCCCTCGGGGCTGGCGGCAGGACTGCGCGCACCACTACCTGGCCGACCGCAAGGCGCAGCGGGACCGCGCCCGGGAGGCGCACAGGGTGGACAGGTATGCTGCAGCTGGTGGAGCTGGGCTGGTCCCTCGGGGCTGGCGGCAGGACTGCGCGCACCACTACCTGGCCGACCGCAAGGCGCAGCGGGACCGCGCCCGGGAGGCGCACAGGGTGGACAGGTATGCTGCAGCTGGTGGAGCTGGGCTGGTCCCTCGGGGCTGGCGGCAGGACTGCGCGCACCACTACCTGGCCGACCGCAAGGCGCAGCGGGACCGCGCCCGGGAGGCGCACAGGGTGGACAGGTATGCTGCAGCTGGTGGAGCTGGGCTGGTCCCTCGGGGCTGGCGGCAGGACTGCGCGCACCACTACCTGGCCGACCGCAAGGCGCAGCGGGACCGCGCCCGGGAGGCGCACAGGGTGGACAGGTATGCTGCAGCTGGTGGAGCTGGGCTGGTCCCTCGGGGCTGGCGGCAGGACTGCGCGCACCACTACCTGGCCGACCGCAAGGCGCAGCGGGACCGCGCCCGGGAGGCGCACAGGGTGGACAGGTATGCTGCAGCTGGTGGAGCTGGGCTGGTCCCTCGGGGCTGGCGGCAGGACTGCGCGCACCACTACCTGGCCGACCGCAAGGCGCAGCGGGACCGCCAGTGTCTTAATAGAACCAAAAGTTGAAGACGTGACATCTTCCAACCTGCTCTCATAAAGAGGCTTGTGTCCCAGCTGTGGAAGTTAAGCTGATCATGCGTATAGTTAGTACGTACGCTAGGTCTGGCGCGCAGAGGCTGCACGCTCAGCTGTACGCTAACATTACCTGAGCAGCGCTGTCTGGCGCGGACACACGCTCCGTGCACCCGCACGAGTTATGGCGTAAGCCTTTAAGGCCCTTTAATCTTGTTTTTTTGTTACTAAAATGTAAAGCTATGGTTTTGCAGACAACGTCGAGCCATAGGCGTGTGCCTGGACGGGTCCGTGGTGAGCGCGCAGCTGGTGGAGGCGCTGGTGGGCATGGGCTACTCGCGCCGCCTGGCCGCGCTGGCGCTGCGGAACTCCAACAACCACGTGGCCGAGGCCGTGCGCCTCATACAGGAGCAGCCCGAGCTGGTGAGCTTGCTTCATCATCATCCTCCTACAGCACTCCACTGTTGGACAAAGGCATCCCTCGCACCTCCTGACGTGCTTCTACCATCCAGTGAATTTCCGCAACCCTCGCCAGATCATCGGTCTACTTCTTCCGGACCATTCCTTTCTCATTGACTCAACTCCACACTCGATCCTCTGCTTCTAAAACCGAAACCTGAAGAGCAATAAGCTGCTGTCCAGATTGTCACGTTTTACAAAAAAAAAAAATATAATAAATCATTCCGGTTGTTACAGCTAGCGGATAGCGATCAGTCGTCGGACGACGCATCCACGATCAGCTCCGAGGACTCAGCGATCATACCGGACAACAAGCTCGTCGCAGAGGTAACATGACTATAACAATTCATTTCTGAAATAGAAATTACATAATCTATGTAGTGAACTTAGACTTAGCGCAGTCCCATTTCATGTATAAAGTTAATGTATAATATAATTCGTATGAAACCCTTGATCAAAGTCGCTTCTAGGAATATGCACATTAACTTTATACTGTTAAGGTTTATTTTCGGCAGACTAAATTCGCTCTATCGAGCTGGACCTAAGTCTCAAAGACTGTCACTGTAGTGTTTGTACATAATTATCTATACTATGTAGTAGTAGACTGAGAAACTGTTTTCTCTGCATGTTAGGTGACTTTTTCACTGCTTTTGAGTATTTGTGTTATCATAATCATATTGTTGCGGCCTAGAACTCGACCACTTTGTAAGTTAATTTTAATATTTCTACACCGGCAACGGTAGTGTATGTGAAACTGTTTAATATTAAAATCTTCGTACCATATACTCAGAAAAATATTATTCTATTCTATTACACATAAATGAAAATCGACCTTCCTATTTTTATTTTACCTCTTTATAAATAAATCCGAAGTGAAGTTCCACCCTATACTTACTTCGGTTTGACCATAGTTTAGTCGGGGTATTAGTCAGGGTAATGTTCATGTTCACAGCTGGAAGCTATGGGCTATGACCCTGAGGAGGCGAAGATGGCGCTGCGCTTGTCGCGGAACCACATCAGCGGCGCTGTGGACAGACTGGTGGCGGGAGGCGGGAAGATTGTACTCAGTTAGTATAGCATTCATTCTATGCTCCACCTATGAGGTAGCATCGTCATCTGCCTAGCCTTTACCCAACTGTCGGGATCGGCTTACTGTGTAACCGGATGCAGCTGGATACAAGTGATTTACATGGAGCCACTGCTTATCTGACCTCCACAACGATACCCCTGATAATGTGGAATAGGATGGCTATAAGAGTAGACTGTGGGAAAGCTAACAATGGCTAGAAAAAAGGTTGGAAGGTTGGTATGGTTAGAAGGATAAATACTAAGATGACGGTGGTAGTGAGGACGGTGCTCGTGGCTAAATAATAACAGCCGCTCGGATCGATCTTAGGTTAAGCCGTGCTTGCCTAGGTTGATCTGTAGATGGGGACCATTACATACCGAGTTTCCTCCGTGCCTCGAAAAGCGCGTTAAGCCGTTGGTCCTGGCTGTCGTTTGTAGATCTTTGACAGGCGTTAGTGCCGTTACAGTCAGTGGCCTAAAATGTCTGACAACCAGTCTTGCCAAGCGGTATCATATTACCCAGTACTAACTGGGTTGTGGTGGTCAGATAGGCAGTCGCTCCATGTGAAATACTGGTGTTCAGCTGCATCCGGTTTGACTGGAAGTCGAGACCCCAACATAGTTGTGAAAAAACTAGACAGATGATGACGCTACCCCGTGAACACACTGGGACAAAGACAGAAAGGTGGAGTGACATAACATGACACTCAGTACTTATAGAGTATTCAGACATCCCGTACTAAATATTCACTCTCTTGACGTTTAGAACCGATAGTTTATTTTTGGTTTTGTGCATAGAGTGTGACACCCTCTAACTCCGCCGTTACTATTTGTTTCATGATAGAACCCGCCCGGAAAGCGCGCGCTCGTAAGTATAACCGTAGAGGGATATGGTTGGCCGTGCACAGCTCACATGGAGCTTCAGAATGAGCATGCATGTGTGACACAACATTGCTCTTGCTGAAACACCATGAGCCATGTTGCACGGCCATATGTTCAGAGTTGCATGATTGATTTAATAATCCTCAAATACATTGAATGATTTAGCATGATTTACATAACAATGTGTGTGTGTCTATGTTATATTTTTGTTTGGTTATGTTAAGACAAGCGCACATTACGGCCGGTGGTTTACACACACGCACACTACACTATCCTGTTTTATGTATGTTCATACAAAATCTACGAAAGTGATTTAAAAAATATTTTGTGTTACGATGCGGCCTGCCTTAATGTGCGTCAGCCTTTAAGCATGATTGTGTGACCATACTGTAGTTTGAAAGTGAATTATGCTACCTATCTGTATTTGTACTACAGGTGACAACGACCCGGAAGACCCGTCCACCAGCGCAGGAGTGGCCAACAAGAGGAAGTCCAAGAAGCACAAGAAAGATAAGAGGTATGTTTGCACTTATTGAAGAGTTAACAAAATAACAGATTTTCTTATTTATTGATAGTGTTAACCTACGGCATCCATAGTTATATTATTAAACGCGAAAGTAGCTCTTTTTGTCGGTTTTTCTTTCTGTCTGTCTGTTACCTTGTCACTTTTTTAACAAATTTAGATAAATTTGACACAAAGGCAAGTCACTACCTGGGTGGGCTGGAATACTTTTATGTACGGCCCCTGATATTTCGTAATTAACCTTTAAAACGGTAGGTTTACAAGTTATACAAAGATAAACCTAAACAGATGAAGCTCGATGAAAAATATAACTGGAAGCACTTGCACATAACCGTGTGTGTCCGGTGCCGTGCCATACCGGGTGTAAACAGACCCTTCACATATCCGTCAACCAAGCATTCTGTACATCAAACTAAGTAACTACGCAAAAATTATTGCTGGGAATCGACTTTTTTTTTGGGGTGAAAAATCACGTTTTACGGTAGGACTCGATGGAAAGCCCTCATAGCATTGTGCTGATGGATGGATTGAATAGTACGGGGGTCGTGGAGGTGTGTAAAGTAAAAATCTTACATCAAAAACATGGATTTAAAAAAAACTTGTGAAAAAGTTGGAACTTTGACCCCCAATATCTCCGTAACTAGAAGGTTCCCAGGTATGGTCTAAACAAAAAAATTATCTCAAAGACAGGGAGAACAAGTGCCTTTCGGCTATGTTAAGGGTCTATTTACGCCCTTTATACAACTTGTCAAAGAATGACAGTTGTGAATTGTAAACATTTAAGTTGTTAAAGTTGGTAGTCATGTTGTTAATTTTCTTGAATTTATTACGAATGTATGTCTTAATGTTTCCAGGCGTAAAGAGCGTGAGCTGGCTCTGCGTCGGCTGAACGCGGCCATCCGCAGCGAAGAGGACGACTACCTGGACACCTCGCTCACTGAGGAGGAGGAGTTCCTCGTGCAGTACAAGTCACTGCTGTAGGCACGACACACTTGATATCACACTATGTACAGTCAGACAAGCTATTTGGTAAACAGGCAAAACTATTCATTAAAAATCTGTATGGTCAGCGTAGAAGGAATTCGCATTCCGCTCCCTGCGTAACGCTCGTCTCGGTACTTACGTAACTAAATCAAAAATCAATAATTCAAGTTAGATTGAGAATCAACACACGAAAACGATTGCCTTTCACCACTTCCTAGCGTTTTAGATGGGAAGAAAAAAGTGCGGAACACACTCCCCAGTCACAAATCCTCTCCCTGAGTTAAGTTAGAAAACGACACCTTGCCATTACCCACCTATATTACATAATTACATTGCATAATTAAGAGAGTGATGTAAAATAAATGACTACTCAACACAAAGTCACAAATAGCTTGTTCGACTGTACTACGTGACGTCACTGATGTTGTCATTAGACTTGATCTCACACACAAGTTAGCTCTTCTTGACCGCTCTAATTTAGCCCAGTTTTTGCGGGATAGATTGTGTAGTTCGTTTTGCGCTAAGTTTGTGCAAATTCATCGTAAAATAGTAACAAATACTATGTCGCAGAGTTTGCGGATTAACAATAGATATAATCTCTCTTTTCCTCTCTCAGTGTGCGCAGTAGACACAATTATGTTCAGAGTTCAGAGTTCATTTATTTGTCAGAAACATGAGTATGCACACACAAAGCATGCAAGATGTTAAGTACATTACAGAAAGGATCACAGACATGTTTTACCTTTACGGCGTACAAATATGTATTTCAATAACATTTGATTAATTATAAAATTATTGATTAATAAAAACATATAAAAAAAAAAAATACAATTAATGTGCACTGGTCATCTGTAGTTCTTTGTCAGTCGTTACAGATAGTCAGTGGCCCGAGAGTTTGACTACCAGTCTTACTCAGGGTGATACCCCTCGGTAACACTGGTAGTCAGACTTTTGACCATGACTATTAACCAGTACTAACTGGGTTGTGAAGGTCAGATAGGTAGTTGCTCCAAGTAAAATACTGGTATTCAACTGCACCCGGTCACGACTGGAAGCCGACCCCAACGTTGTTGGGAAAATGCAAGCAGGTGATGGTTCTAACTGCACACTTAGAGTGTTTAAATTAGAGCGGTCAAGATATTTGACGATCTTTACTATATGATGACGATGTATAATAATATACATTCAACAAAACAGTTTGATGCGCCATCGTTTTTGCATACGATTTTAAAATAAGATACACTCTGTCGCCCAGTTCTTTTGACTATTCAGCACACTGCAACAACATAAAGGTTGAGTTGCTACCCACAGACTTAGTGATACATGGATCTGTTGGCTTTTAAATCACGTTGACAAATTAAAGAACATTTCTGATTGTTGTTTTTGACATGGAAAGAAAAATTCCAGTGCGAGCAGGGTTTGAACCTGCGACCTTCCGATGGAACGAAAATTTCGAGAACTGTGAGCAGGGTGCGATGGTCTAGTTGGTTAAGACATCCGGTGTACTGAATCGGAAGGTCGCAGGTTCAAACCCTGCTCGCACTGGAATTTTTCTTTCCATGTCAAAAACAGCTTTGTTCCCTACGCAGGGTTTGCGTATAAAATATTAAAAATTTCTGATTGTTTTTGTGAAATGTATTGAAAAAACAATATCGCGGTTTTTGCCACGCACCCAACGATTCTTGTACTTGTACTATTTTGTTGACTGTACATATTTATTGTAATCTATGAATATTTGTGTTTAAATCATGATTGTAGGACATTATGTGACTTTCGATATGTATTGAAACTTCTATCGAGCTTGTATCTCGTGATAAATTAAGTAGTAGTAGTATTAGTGTATAAACCCTACGCCCCAAAGTAAACGGGCTAGGTTGCCATGATGTAAGACCAACTTCACACTGAAAGAGTGGCGGAGCGAACTTTTACACGCTCGAATATTTGCATTTATTTACAATTGTGGCGTACACTCTCGACCTCTTGCTGTGTCTCCCGAGACAACTGACATGAGAAGGAGCAACCGAGGCTAGACGAGAGCTACTATATACACTCCCGCACTCGCTCTACCTCGGTGTGTCTCGGCGAGACAGTACAGCCACAAAAAAAGATCGCGCCTAACTGTGGGCATAATCATTTTGTAATCACAACTTTATCGTTTCCGTCTCAATTCTTTCAAATAGGAAATAATCCACTAGCAATTTTTTCATATTGGGTACTTGCATATTTTTTTCGATGCGCTCGCGCTAGGTGTGTTTATGCAAGCTCCCATAACCTCGAAACATTTTAAGATATACGCACTTGTCGTATCAATATTTATGTTATAAATATCTGGATGCCTGTACTAAATCGTGCCGTAATGGCTGAACAGTTTTTAACTCAATAGCGTGTAAGGTCGATTTTTTATCATAGATAACTAAGGACTTTGATGATTTTATGAATATACATCAGTCAACTATACGACTGTGAAGTAGTGCCACTTCTAAATTTGAATAATTAGGTTTTAAGGCGAAAGCGTCAGGGTAGCCCGCGAAATTAATTGCCCTATTTAATAACTATTTCATGAAATCATTACATTTAAGGTCATTTTAACTTAGTGTATTTCAACGATTTTAACTGTGTTCAAGAGTCAGTCATCATTGTTATGGAATACTAGCAACTCGCCCCAGCTTCACACGGGTGCTATTATCGAAGAAAAGGAAAAGAGTAAAAAAAAATCTAATAATCATATAAGCCTTGGCCTGACACTCACGAACACAAAAACAAACTGCCAAATCGGTCGAGCCGTCCTCAAGTGGCTGAGTTTATAAATATAAATAGACTGACACTGGCTGTTACTGAACGCCGAAGTATAAGCTATCGCGCTCAGTTCGATTGTCGAAATTCACTCCTAAAGAGATGTAGATATGCGAATATTTGTTCCATCATATTTTGATCAGCAAATAACTTTATACTCAGCTGCAAATTGTAAGAAATTAATTTCACGGTCTACCCTAGCGCACCCCTCGCGCCATATAATGTGTAACTATTATACTCGTTGATAAAAATAATTATTAGAAACTCGTCCTAGAAATGTTATAATTTGTCAAAAATATTTTTGATTGATTTATCTATGAATGTATGTAATAAGTAAAAAATACTTAGATTGTATTAAATAAAAATATGTATACATTAAAATATAGTTTTATTTCTAATTATAATTTCGTTGTACAATTTAGAGAGAATTTGTTTGATAGAGTCTTGTTTTCAAGGTGGAAGAGTTATATACTAACAACACATAAGCTTGGCATGTGTGTGAAAAAGCTGAAAACGGATTGGTAAGAATGGTTTGCCAATAAGTTCTGTCACATGAACAAAGCTTATGTCTTATTTTACAAGAAAAATATTTGGTGAAAAAAGTACTAATGTTATATCTTAGTCGCTAGGAAATATTATTTAATTACATGCATTATTTATGAATACTACTATTCTAGATTTTCTTACTTATACTTGAACATGGTACTCGTATAAACATACATTTAAAAAAGTCCCTCTGAATTTTTGTGTGAAATTATTTCCTTTACGAATCGGTTGGACGAAGGCTCACTCCCCAAATAGCATGAAAATTTAACCTCTGTCAGTCCTGCCCTCTGATTACAAGCGTGATGATATGATAGGATCATTGGCCCAGTCTTGGTACATTATTTAGTAGGATGTACACGGATCCGTTGTACTAATTCAGTTCTCTTTGCCTTATCACGTATCAAGCAAAGCCGATAAAGGTCTAACAAATTCAGATATTGGTTATGGTTTTACTTGCAAATACTTACTTCTAGACCACTTTGTAAAGCTAGAATTTAGCTGAATAACGTAATCAGTGCCCGGGCCCGAATTACGACACTGCCTACTTAAGTTTTGCGACGAAACGAATTGTCGTCATCAGCAACATTTTTATCTCACATCTCTATATTTTTAGGGATCCGTACCTCAAAAGCAAAAAACGAATTCGCTATGTTCTTGTTAAAAATGTTAATATGCATCTTTTCCAATCAGATTCTAATTTCATAGCATTTGAGCTACTCGAAAACAGCTACATAATTTCATGATATGGTGTTCAAATAAATACATACCAACTTTCCGTAACTGTCCATATTTTGAAGACGACGACGGGTTTACTCGATTTTTACGATCAACACGTGCGACCAATAAAATTAAGCAATAGAACAACAACAGTTAACAGTGTGCGCAACAGACGATAAGCATCGCTTGTTATCGAAGTAAAAGTTACTTAACAAAGAAACCAGTTCTTAATAATCGGGGCAAATCTGTACCTATATATACCATCTCACTGATTAACAATAAACTCGACAAACATAACATCGTTTTTAACATATTCGAACTTATCCAGACTGGTGTGAGGTATGAAGATGTACTGCCTCTTCAGCTGTGTGACAGACTTGTCCAGGTTCTCAGTCGACTTGTTCTTGTCTTCATCACCCTCGTCGTAGTCGTGGCGTTTGGAAGACGACCTGCGCTTGAGTTGAAGGGACTTCACTATGTCCATTGCCTGTGGATTGAAGTTTAATGTCAGTGGAATATCTTGGTCTTCTGAATCGAGGAAAGGTGATCAACGACCTATTCAATTTTGTAAGGAATGTTTTGAGTAGGTATGGAAATGGATGGCTATAAACGTAAGGGTAGATCAATGATAGGATGGATGGACTGTGTGAAAGATGATATGGCTAGAAACTGGGTCAGTCATAAGGTATGAAAGAAGACATGTAGTGCCGACCCCAAGCAAATTGAAAGAAAGGAAAAATATTTATTTGTCACAGCGACATGACATGACGTGCATATAAAATGACAATAAAAAAATAATAAACTATAAACATAACGAATAATAAATATTTATGAATACAAAAAGACGGAACGAAAAAAACAGTTGCCAGCTTGCACGTCGTGACTGCGACAAGCAAGTTACCACTCATCATGATGTTATGCTATGGGGGGCCACAGCACAGCGCTGGTATTCAGTGGTCACCCGTGGAAAAACGTACGGAAGCCAAGCCAATCAATTGGGTTAAGGGCAGGAGATTGACGACGATTGATTTAATCGCTTATTCTAAGTAGTAGTGTTGCTGTCACCTGAGTCCTATTATTGGGCTGGTCCTTGAGCACGATGTTGACGTTGAGGTCGCAGGGCCACGCGAGCAGCGCGTCGTAGGCGCCCGCCACCAGCCGCGCGCTCGCCGTCATGTGGCGCCCCTTCCACTTGCCGATGCCGTTCAGGTTTAGCTCCGCCTGGACACAAGTGTATAACATGACGCCTGTACTTCAAGGGTTAGGCAGAGGTATAATGTCAAAAATCTACAAATGACAGCCGAAACTCGAACCTTACCTTCAAAGTGTATCCATACTTGCTGGTCCTGAACATTGGACTGCTCAGTACTGTGTCGTTTTCTTTGGCATCCTTCATCCGCGCCAGGAAGTGGTCTATCCTCCATATGAAGTGACCTGGAACATTTAAATGAAGACAAGGTTACATCTAAGGAACGTAGGTAGGTACAGTTTTGCTAGAAAATGTTTGCGCTTTGGGAATATTTGTGTTTCCAAATCGTCTCAAACGTCACGTCCGGTTCTTGGAATATCTGTCAAAACATATCAAAGGAGACGATATAATGTGTTCACATCTGCCTAGATCTTTCTAATCTTTATGTTGTCGATTATTTATCATCATCATCAATCAGCCAAACTCAATCCTAATTCGCTGTTACACATCGATCTGTCCCAAGCATCGACACGATGACAAGTCCTGTGCTTGTAGCTACAGGCGGTTTCTCTCGACCTTCACCAGGTTTCATAATTGCCGGGACAAGTACATGTCAAACTTGGCAATAATATCATCTGTGACATGGGCTCATATTTTTCTAAGACATTTCTTCTGATACCCTGTTTATAGTTTCTTACATCTCTTTGCTCCAGTACCCACATCATTCTTCACTTACCGTCGTCTGTGCCCATCTCGCTCCTGTCAAACGTGGCCCTCGTCTGAAAGTCAGCGAGCTCATTCCTCAGCTTGTGGTAAGACTTGGTGAGCGCCCGCAGGTCTCGGAGAACGGCGTCTACTTTAGTTGAGTGCTCTGATAGCTCTGCTCTGGAATCTGCTGTGGCTACTTCGAGAACTGCTACGCGGTCTAGCGTCTGGAATTGAGTAGGGTTTTAGAAATTGTTTGACAAAACTGATTGTTTTACGGGTAAAAGACTGGATACAAATTGTAAAAAAAATTTAGTTGACTCATTCTATATTCTGGCAGTTGCGTTGCTGTTAACATGTCAAATGAACTCAGAGACCCATTGCCGGCCATGGAATCGAACCAATAACAGCAGCCAAACTTGTAACCTGTAATGGTCGCTGGTCAGAATTTCATAAAAGAGTAGTTAGTTTAAATCACATCTCTATTAGGGTGTTACCACACCAATCGATCGATCGTCGATCGAGGCCATCGATCGATGAGTTGTATAAGTCGACGTCGATCGACAGTTTCTACTACACCAAAATAAGTTACGGAGACCATCAGCTACAATGGGTACGAATTACGTCATACTAGATGGTCACTGGTCATAGCCAATACGAAACTAACCCTTTGACAGTTAATCGATGAACACTCAGCCTAATGATCATCACTATGAACTGTCAACAGAGATGTCAACAGAGAATAGCCCTGCTGGACAACTTCTGTCATATCCTTCCTCCGCAGTCGCTGTTGCAACACGTGTCGCTTGAGAGTGGCCTGTACTATACATACCGGTCTCTCGCTGGATGTTGCCTGCAGCTGGACCCTCAAGGC
Organism: Noctua janthe; assembly: GCA_910589295.1. Classification (NCBI taxonomy): domain Eukaryota; kingdom Metazoa; phylum Arthropoda; class Insecta; order Lepidoptera; family Noctuidae; genus Noctua; species Noctua janthe. Next base: position 814,893 of record OU342567.1, read on the forward strand.
GGACAGGTTCGCTAGTTGCTCGGAAGATCTCCTGGCTTCCATGAGCTCGGCCTCAAACACCGCGCGGTTCTCCGCGTTCCTTTCTCGTTCTTCTTCCACGGTTTGTTTTATGTAGCCTATGACGTCCTCTGGAAAATTATTTTAATCCTTTGTTTACTCTACCCGACATATACCTATTTACGATTATGTCTAGTTAGTTATTAAGAAACTGTGATGCCCTGTTAAGAAATTAGTGGTGGAACTTTTTTAGAATTTTGTTGGTCTACTTCCGATCTTTTACATGGAGCGACTACCTGTTTGACCTTTCTTATGGAGGATCCCTTATTTTGGTAAGACTAGTGATAACTGTAAGAACTGTTCTCTTCGCTATAATTCATGAATTAATGAGAATTTTGTTCGAACTGGGAGGCCCTGCTATGCGATAAACTAATAAAGTGTAAAAGTTATATTGCTTGACGTCATGGTGGCAGTATTCCTTTACGACTAGGCGTTGTAATGGCCTATCTAGCCACATCGTCTGTCTAGCCTTATCCCTGTAAATGATGCTTCTATCTGACCTCATCAACCCATGAATCCAGGTACTGCAAGACCAAATTCAGCAATGGACTCAATCACAAAAACATTCTCTTACCTAACTTATTAACAGCCCTGATCCTATTGTCATGCTGCGTCAGCGCTTGCTCCAGCAGCTCGCGCTCGTGCTGCTCGTGCACCAGGCTGCTCACCGCGCTCTCCAGCCGCATCACTGTTGTCAGCTGCTGGCTTTGAAGTTCCTAGGGAAGAATGTAATGACGGTGAGGATTACCGTAGCGAGGGATCTAAAATTATTATTAAGGATTCTTCATGAAAAGATAGATTAGATATAGTCGGTCTGTTGTCGTGTCTCATGCATTTTCGATACTTACGTTGTTGTACAGAAGTTGTCAATTTTTCAAACTGAACCGTCCTGCTACGTAAACTGCATGGACAGGTTACCCGTGTTAGCTGCGAGGGGTAGTTGTTGTTGTCTTTAGAAGTTTTTTATTTTCATACATAGTAAATCTATAAGTGCGTAGTTTAGCCGTGGGCTGCTGTGGTAAAGTAGCGCTTTTATCGTCTTTTTGCGGAGGTACGATACGAAACAGAAGTAATCCTTGATGACATAGCTTATCTTATCAACACGACAACTGGTCAAAGGAAGATGTTCATAAAATACCTGCAAGGCTAACTGCACATTGGCCAGGTCATGTTTGAACTGCGCGGCCCAGTTGGCAGACCGCTCCGCCTCGTCATCCACTGCCGCCCTCAAGGAGACCAGGGTCGAGAGGAAGTGATGGCTGCGTTCCTCCACAAGCACCAACTTTGAGCGAATAGTTTCTATCTCTGTTGATTGTACGTCGCGGTGGCCGGAACCTTCTGTTAGAGCAAGTCTGGAAAAGAGGTGGAACTTTTAACACACAGATAAACAAGTAAGGTCTGGCTAGATATTACATAGAGGGGTACACATACACAAGTGGCAATCGCGTACAAATCGTTCCATATTTCTACGTCTTTTAAAAGAATGTACAGATTAAGCGAGGTGTTGAAAATGTTTTTTTAGTATCAGTTTTTTGTATATTTATGAATTTTCTAACTAAGTTTTCTAGTTATGATAGAATCACTTTGTCGAGGTTTGGCTTTAATTCTTCGTTAAGTCCAGGACTTTAAGGAAGTATGCCCGGTTTTAGCCTAGAGGAAAGGTTAGGGACTCAAAACTTTCTGTGGTACTTAGCCCATAGCCATAGGGTATGTAATGGCTGCAGTTAATCTGAGGTATTTTAGAGATAAATTCAGCATAAAATTGATCTTCGGTTGATCCTGTCTATTCATGATGTCTAACAGATAAAATGATTTTAACCTCTTCAGAAAGTTAAAATAGGAGTAACACTAATAAATGTCTCTAACTTGATAGAAGCGACTTCTTTCTCCAGATAGGAGACGCAGTCGTCCATGGAAGCTCGTTGGGGTGACCAAGTGTGGTTGGAGACCGGCACGGGCGGTGGGGGCGGGTCTGGCGCCGGCACGCTCACGTGGCTTGACGATGTGCGGGTCTGTGAGAAAGAGGTGATGAGGAATTCCACATGGTGCTGACAACACACTTAGTAGATAGTTGGACCTTCGTAGGCACAATTTCGGTTCGGTTAAACTGGTAAGGACAAGACGTAGATGCGGCTACAAACAACGGTCTCTGTCTGATAATATACTGAAATATCTGTCTTTGTTCGATATCCGTGACTTAGGTACAGTCTTGCTGTTTGTGTAACTTCAGCTGCACTTCGAGAGACCTGTCCGAAATCACTACTAACGCTGACTTTGTGGCCTATTTCTAGGATTGAAATCATCATTATCAAAAGAACCGACTTTAGCAGTGAAGAAGGTTTTTCTACAAATGTACTGAGATGACGTGCAGACCATGCGCTTGATCATAGATGCTATTTATTAATTTCATCTGTTTACGATGATATGAGATGATCGGGCTTTAGCAGTGGATCCTGATCAGAGACTTTTTATGTCAAAAATAAACTTGGTCCTTCGTGTATTGTGACCACCGAACTAAACTGTAGACATAACTAATTAGGTACATTACATATAAGAATTACATTCTTACCTTTTCCATCTTAGGGCACTCCTTGACATGTTTCTCCTTGTGCTTCCTCTGGATCCAGGCGCCGCAGCGAAGAGGGCACTGTTCCAGTATGCTACCGCATATTTTCAGGTGGGCCTGGAGGAAAAAACAATTACACAGTTTAATAACCTTCCTGGTTTGGTCCTTCGAGCCGGATTATTGTATCCGAGGTGAGTGAAATCACAAGTTTGATGATTACCATAAGTCCTAGTAATTCGAGATCGACTGATATCCTTGCCCCAACAAGCTTTAGGGCGACTCTGGTCCCTTTTGTCTAACTATGGCCACTATATGGTGTTAGCTTTAGTCCGTTTACCGTACTATAAGTTGTGATGGCTATAGCACCATCGCTTTATGACAAAATGTACCATGTAACATAATTGACGGGGAAAATTAATGCAATCGAACTTTGTACCTACTACTAACATAAACAGATCAAGCAGCATCATTCATCATCGGCGCATGCCACATTACTAAAACACTGATATTTATTCATTGCTATGTTTCTAATTTCTTAAATCGCGGTCTTTCCCAGTTTCACAACATTGACACTTTATTCATCAACAACTACGTGATAAAAAATTCCTATAGAGATCTTATCTCTAGAATGTACGACAGAAATGCAATCTGAACTAACAAAACAAACATCAAGACGTATGTAATTCTATCGAAACTAACCGAACGAAATTTTTCACCACTTTTGAAGACCGACCTCTAAATACCATATTAAATAAAAAATAAATGGGAAAACTGACAGTTCCAATACATTTTTGTCAAATAGGTCGGTAATAATAATGCACTTTGAGGCCATTAGCACACACCACCAGAAAACAAAGTATCTAGTCGTGATAATTATGATTACTATAAGTATATGTCGACGCTTCGACTATTTCAAGTTTCAAGATTGTTACTGAAATTCTTCGACAATTGAAGCCATAAAATTTGAAGTAAACGTGATAATCCATAGACGTTCATATTTATGTGTACACTTGTATTTACCTGTAGCTGCCCCATCTCAAACATCTCATTGCAGAAGTAACAGGGGCTGTCCTTCGGCTTGGCCATCAGTCCGTCCACGTTCTGGCTGTACCTGTTCAGACTCATCTTGACGTTTATCTGGATGTGCCTCTAGTTATAAACGTAATGTGTCATGATAATTGTTCCATACTTCTACGTCTGAAATTAAGAATAATAAGAAATTAAGGGTTAGGTTTGTATGTATATGGAGCGGGCTATGCTTGGGAGTCTCTCTGAGAGATCGCATCCGGAACGAGGTGATCCGACAGAGAACCAGAGTTGTCGACATAGCTCATAAAATAAGTACAGTAGCTGAAGTGGCAATTGGCCGGCCATATTAGCCGTAGAACCGATGACCGTTGGGGCAGACGTGTTCTTGAATGGAGACCGCGATTCGGCAACCGTAAGGTGGGACGCCCTCAGGCTCGGTGGAGCGACGATCTTCGCAGAGTGGCTGGTAGCAACTGGTTGCTTATTTCCAGCAGTGGACTGTTGTAGGCTGGGGATGATGTATGTATAAAGTTTGGCATATGGCGCTTGTCCTTAATCGGGACTAACGTCGCCATCTTGGCTGCTTTGCTAATCAAATAAATACCTATGGAACGACAGATGGGTAGTTGAAATTTGTTGTTTAGAAAACAAGAGAACACTACTTTACTTAAATAATTATTTTATGATAAAGAAAATTGGTCCTGAATGCGGAATGTTTCTTAATGCATGCATAAGATGAGATTTTTATTCCGGTAGTACGATCCTGAGGGACATTACCGAGCTCCACGCGGGCGAAGCCGCGGGTATAAGCTAGTGTACTAAAAATACAGTCATTGAATGAATAGCGCAGTTGTAAATACCTATCGGGCTTGATATGTTTACCGTGATTGTGTACTGTATCTATCATCGATATCACTGAATGGAAATATTTGACTCTATAGGTACGTAATAAAATAAACAAGTATTAAGTACGCAGATACTTAAAGAGTTAAAGTCAGTTACAGTTAGGAAATACATTAACTTAAAGATAACTAAACAGAATTACGCAAAACTTCCAATACGAGATCTAAACCCGTGTCCTTAAGGACCACTGACGCTCAATTTCAACCCACTGCACTGTTATAGCATTTCTATTGTAACTCTGTTATGAAATTCACAATCACTAATACCCGTTTTCAGTAACACTAAGCAACACCTAGATGAAAGCCTTAATATTATTGCACTTCTGGAATTTCAGCTCTTCGCGCTGAGACGAACATTGGAAATCAAATGCCCATTTTAATGAACACTAGGCGACGTAGACTAAAGCCTTTAGTCTTTGTGTTAACGAGCATAACAGTGCGGTTTTATTTAGCGATTCCTCAAAGAGTCGCTTTGGATTACGTCGTTGAAGTTTTAACACCACGTAAGTAAATTTTTGGCGGTTTTGACGTATTGATGCCGTTTGCGAATCGGAAGGCGCGTTGTTTCAGTCAATCGAAAACAAGCAATGTCTCATCTAATTTGAAGTGAACACACATAAAAAAATGGTTTTATCCTGTTACCTAGCGGTTTGCGGTTTTTACACTCTCTTGAAAAGTTGATATTTTTGACATAAACGTGATGTTAGAACTTCAGGGACGATTAGTGAAAATTCGCATGGAGCTACTATACTTTCACACACACGTACGATATACTAATCTGTATTAATAGATAATTTATTTCTCAGTATAAATTAATATTGCTGACACATTCTTCACTTTTACCCTTGAAACCATTTTGTGCGTGTGCTGAGTAGTCAAATCTCTCATATTAAAGAAATAACCACACACAATAACCGCGAATATTGCATGTGTGTGTGTATGCAGAAAAAAATATCTTAATAATACCTAATTGTTTTAATCCGGGTGACATTATTAACGTTAGAAATACATCTTCTTCTTCAGCTTAGCGTGTCTATGACAATCAAATCTGAGTCAGCCCAAAATTTGGCGACGAGTTTGGCACTTTCAGTCGCGTCCATCAGCCCCTGTGATGTGCAAACAACAGGACATGCAGGCATCGTTTGTGAAACGAATCTACAACTGAACATATTTTCCTTGATTCGGCCACCTGTGCCCGGAGTCTATTTAAAGACTTCCAGGTCAGCCATCGCAGCTCGTGTCCAGGCGGAAGATTTTCAGCAAGAAACATAATTATAGTAACAGCCTCACGGGAATTTTCAAGGTTAAGCAGTGCTTGCAGAGGTCGGTCGGTGGATAGGTGATCATCATTACATACCGAGTTTCCTTCGTGCCTCGGAAAACACTCAAACAATCACAAGACAAAGACATTTGTAGATTTTTGACGTTATGAGTAATCATAAACCTAAAAATCTTATTAAGGGGTATCGTATTACCCAGTTACTGAAACTTTTGGAGGTCAGCTGCATTCGGTTGGACTGGAGGCCGACCTAAAGATAGTTCGGAAAAGGCTAGGCAAATAATGATGACATCATTAACGTTATTAAGTATGAGATGGTAACTAGTGTCAGCGCACTTAGTACCTAGGTTAAATAGCAAAGAGCATAGTCAGTTAAACAATGTTATTTCCTACATGAACGGGTCTAATCATTTGGTCAAGGTCATCATGCAGGGCTTAAATGTAACTGCATCAATTTACAACGAAATAGCTTTGATCCGCGACTTTCCTGCGTTAAGTTCTATAGCAGATTACAGGTATATCTGTCTGTCTATCGACTTCAGCGTGAAGGAGTAAAAAACATATATTTTTTATAATAGTGCAATACTGAAATATGGGATACTTACACCATAGAACCCTTGATAATGAGTCCTTTGCCTGTTTTAACCAACACTAGGCGACGTCTAGATGAACGCCTAGATTGACGTGCACTGCGAAATTTTCACCTATTTGCTCAGCACTTAGAGTGTAAATTCCAACAGTGCAATATTATTCAGGCATTGATTGTTAATGAAAACGGACATCGGTTTCCATAAAGTAAATATTAGTACTAGCTGCAGCGGTGGCCCAGTGGTGACGGCCCTGAATTACGAGCAATAAGTCGTTTATTCGAACCTAGGCAGGCGCATTACTTTGGGTAATTTATTTCATCACCACTACTCTCAAAACGGTGAAGGAAAACATCGTGAGGAAACTAGCACGTCCTAGGATCAAAAATACGAAGACATGTTACATCTACCAACCCGGACTGGGTCCGCGTGGTGGATTATAGCGCATTCCTTCTCATAGAGAGGAGGCGTTCCAGCGCACAATGTGGGAATTTTGCAATCTAGGAGGATTTAAACCAAAATATAAATTTTAATAATTGATAATATAGTTATAACCTAAGACCCTACCTGTCACAGCTACATATTAGAAATTCTTGTAGGTAGGTTAAAAAAATAAATAAAAAATGTTGAAGTGGGTAGATAATAATCGTTGTACCCTTACAATACGAACTACAACATTCAGGGTCATCTTCACTTGAGATTACTGATCAAATTAACGTATAGTCTTGTTTATTGGTTTATTATTGTATTGTGTATATCTCTCAAGGTAAGTTAGAGTGTATTTTAGTTAAGTAATAGTTAAACATTGATCTAATAACATCATTTGAAAGCACAGTTAAATTAAGGATTTTTTAGAGCTGATTTGCAACAGAAAAGGTGTATAAAAAAATGACCAGAATTTCCCGGTGTTTTTATTGTTTTAACTTTTGAGAACAATTGATAAAACTTGCGATTTTGTGCGACCGTCATACATTTTTTTTCGACTTTCAGAATGAAAAACGTCACGAGTAGACAAAAATACCGACCTACTTAATACGCTACTTATATCATAAGACCCCTTCATATCCAGCTTAAGGCTTATAATGAAGAAAAAACGGATTCCTCTAGATCCTGATGTCCTAAAATTGCTTGCTATACCCACCGTAAATGAGCCCGAAAGTGAAATTAGTGACTAAAATAACAAAATTTATTCATATCGCATTTTTTTTAAATATAACTTTATTTTCTATTTGAATACCAATCTATATTATTTTTTAACTTGTATGTTTTATTTAAGTCAATTTGGAATTAAATCCCCCTAGATTGTGAAATTCCCACACTGTGCAGCGGTGGGAACATTATAGGCTGATTATGCTATGCTTATGAACATAAATCTTACCTTCTAACAAATTAAGTCCAGTCCTCACCACCACCGAACCACTAAACTATGTTCAGGATATTTCTATAAACACCAATTCTATTCACACACACACACACCATGAACCGAAAACTTAACCGACCAGAAAGATTAAAGCGTGTCTATTGATAAAACAATTTTCTGTTATCAGATCAATCAATTACCACAATTGTTTTAACGTAAATTAGATCAAAAACAAGAAAAAACCGCGCAAAACTTGGTTCAAATATCGAAAAACACTTTCTGTCAACCAATTTTTTTTACTTTTTTTTCTTTAGTGCTCTATATCAAAAAGGTTTTAACAAAACAGTTTCCAAGTATTGTAGTGCTGTTAGTCTCTTTGTCACTGAAGTGAATCATGATATCTTTCTTATCACTGATACCTGATACGGGGCGTTGTTTGCTGATAAGCGCTCGCAAATACTATGTGATGCGATCAAATATTATGTTGTTTTGTAGGTCAAGGTGCATCGATCCGTGTCAGTATTGGGAAAATATTTTTTGGATTATTGAGAAAAAAGGACTTGGAATTTCAAGGACAAGTTTGCCTGATTGCGTTAGGTTAGATTTTTTTTCACAATCAACTTGCCTACTAAGTAGGTATTTACTCGGTAGGAATCTCTGTATAACTTCTTACGAGTTGTTGGATGCCCAGGCAGGCGCTTTACTTTGTGTTATTAATTTCATCACCACTGCTCTCAAAACGGTGAAGGTCACGATGTTTACGTGAGGAATGTTCTGGAACTAAATCTGTGAATCGTGAGACATCTCTACCAACCCGCACCGGACCCGTGTGATGGATTTCGGTCCACACCCTATTATAGAGCGCAGGCCGGGTCCCAGCAATGGCCACGTTATATTTTTTTTTAAAGGTCATCATGCTCGTATTAGCTCAAGTACATGCGAAAAGAATTAAAAATATTTAAAAAAATGTATAAAAATGATAATATCTGAATAAATAAACATTAGGCAATTCAATTACTTGCCTACATACTTACATCAAAATAACCTTAATATATGTAATGTTATCTTAAAACCAGTATTTTATACAATGTCATGTTTGTATAATGACTAAAATTACTCATTGTAATGGTGGGTACTTGAGCCTAAGTTAATTAATTCATTTGTATGAAAATATAGTTTTTACAGTCTATGGGAATTATTTTAATAACACTTCCCGGATCTACTTCCCGCTGTCCCTGAATTTAAATAAAAAGATTTCTTTTGTATTTTTAGTGACAATTTATTCAAAACAATTACCTACTATTTTTTTTATCCCACGGCAAGTACAAAATATTTTATTTCACTTAAGCGTACATGGTCATTTATGAAACGTCAAAACGTATGTACACGGTTCAAAAAGGTCGTTTCCTATGGAGAAGTACCGGCCTGAGCAAATGGAGGCTTATTATTGTCCTACTGCAAGGCAAAGGCCTAATTTTTCAATACAAAAGGCACCATACTTGGTGTAGGCGGATACGCAGTTTCAGGCTAACCTTTGTTTAGTTGTGAAAGTCTTCGTGATGTTTTTCTTCACCCATGTCAGTGATTTCGATAAATAAACATACAAAAGTAAATACGATCCGAAATAGTCACTTTAGTACTTGCCCGGATTTGAATCCATAGCGTCGTCATATTGAAAGCCTTTAACTACTGAACCGTTATAATTTTGTCTAAATTAAATCATGCCAAGTAGAAGCGTTAGAAGGACGTATGCCCTTCTAACGCTTCTACATTATTAGTAATGTTCTTCAGAAAGCCTAGAAAGGTCAGGTGCCTACGCGCGTGAGTGTATGACCAGATGTATGAACGTGGACGAGCGGAAGGAGTATGTGAGGATCGTAGCAGGCGGCGTTCTGTGCTTTCTGCCTACCCCCATAGGAAAAAGCGTGAGTTATGTATGTACGTGTGCTTAAAGAATGTGTAGCCAAGGACCAAGATTCGTACGACCGTTGTCAAATGATTGCGCCATTACCACAAATACAGCTACTTAATGGAGATTTAATGTACCTATGTTGAAAATGCGCTAACATCGACCTTAGTGTTCGAAAACAAGGCAAATATTAGCATAATGTTGAGGTGTCGCAAACGAAGTGCAGGACATCCCCGGATCTAAGCATCAATGCGCCTCCTCATCGTGTCGTATTCCTCATTACTGAGGGTCGTGATTCCCTCGACATAATTCCGTCTTCATCTTTTGTTAGACTTTATTTCACCATCCGCCTGCCCTTGGCATCGTGAAGCGCGTCGTGGAGTTTTGTGTCCAAGCCGGAGCGGATTTGATTATTTGATTCGATCTTCTAACTAAGCTGAGTGCGATCCTTCGAACGTATGCCGTTGCTTTTGTGTAGGTAATGTCATTAATCCTTAAGAACATATTTAATTTGAGTTTTACAACTGTTCAACAGTGCAGATGGACTTATATTTTATTTTAGTACCACACAATAAAGGTGATTGTGAAAATTTTGAAGGAAATTATTACCATTGCTTCATAAGTTGGAAAAATCGACCTCTCAATGTATACAAATAACGCAATGAATGTTATCAAAACTGTCATATTGAATCATATCAATTGTGCTACTTAACTACCCCGCTGATTGGATTGAGCTTAATGAAGCGTTATAGTAAGTAGATGACGCTAGATGGCGTTACTAGTCTGAAATTTAAAAACACAAGATAATTAATTTTTTAAACTATATCATCATCATCATCATCTGCCTAGCCTTTTCCCAACTATGTTGGGGTCGGCTTCCAGTCTAACCGGATGCAGCTGAATACCAGTATTTTACATGGAGCGACTGCCTATCTGACCCTATCCACAACCCAGTTGGTACTGGGTAATACGATACCCCTTGGTAAGACTGGTTGTCAGACTTTTTCTTTTTAAATATTCCACCGTCACTTATTTTACCCTGACCGCCTATATTGACAAACGAATTTGTAGTTGCTGTTTACTAGTGTCATAAGAACGATACTAAAACTTTTCTTGTAGTCGTAGTAGGTTGATCCTGAGTGAAAGGGTGACTGCATAACGATATGTTTTCCATCTAAAGATCCAACACACCGAGGAAATATATTATAATAATAATATATATATAATATATTATTATTATAATATAATATATAATATAATTATATATTATATTTATTAATATAATATATAATTTTTTAAACTATATATTACCGTGCAATCGCCAACCTATACACAGTAAGTATACTTACTAATGGCTAGGTGAATTGTAGATATAAATAAACCCACCTCTGTTGTCATGCTAGTAGTCACTATCGGCCTAATGAACCGGAACAGCCAAATCTATTAACATATTACAACGTACCAAGCAACACTTTTTGCATATTGACCAGCCATTACCCAACTTTATTGATATAAGCGGTTTTTTTGCAAGTTCTGGCCCTAAGACTCATAGCTTAGCCGTGAAAGTATGCGGGCATCGGCCCATGGTCGACCGGTTCGAACCCGAGCAGTATTACCTAACTGCCGAAGAGAGCATTGTTCTGCCGACTCCCTTACGTAATAGCGCGATGATATGTACCGATTCGTTATGATTGTTATTGTTAGACAGATGTGCGGAGACCTGTTTTGATAAAAGTTGGGTGTTTCATTTCCTTTCAAAAACTTGATTGGTGGTTGAGCAATTATAAGGTCGCGAGTTCGATTTCTGTAATTCCGTATTCTTGGTAATGATAAATGATATTTATTTCTGTAAATTGGTTTAAAAAATATTTCGTAATATCACGTCAAAAATGTATTAAATTGACATGAGCTACCGAAAACCTTGTGTAAAACCTGACATAGTAATAAGTAGAAATACGAAACGACTTGAAAGTGATGGCGGCTTGTCAAAGCCCCCTCGTAATCTGTACATAAGAGATTTTTGTCTTAGCCCTGGACTCCACGAAAGCAGAGACGAGAAGAGAGGAGCAAAGATCTGCTGTAAACCACGAATAGAATTTCGTTATTTACACTTCCCGTTTCCGCTTTTAGTGGAAATGGCTGAGCAGAGAGGAGAGGAGATGTGTCAAATTTGTTGAGGTCAAGCAGGCCACAGTACACAACGGAGACGATAAGAGACGTGAGCGGCGCGGGAAGCTGCGTAAACTGGGCCTGAATAGTTTGTAAACACATCTCTGCTCCGGTCTAGCAAGACATCTGCGCACAGCATCGGTGGATACACCCTAGCTCCGCAGCATCTCCGGTTCGCATTGCCACCAAACGTGGCAATGCTGCCAGCCATCTGGACATTATGTTGACAGCGATGTGGACGATTTTTTGACGCCCTTTAATGCTTGTCTTCTTTTCTATATTAAGGTACATGTTTTTATTATTATTTTAAGTTTGTTTATCAAAACATAACCTAGGTATACAATGGGGCTCGCCAACTAGTAAACTGTAATAAACCAAACAAACGTGTCGATAGTAAATAAATAAACATCGAGTGGCCGAAAGCTCAAAGGTTCATCGTTAAATATATGGTGGCTCGATTCAAGAACACGTATGACACCATAATTAATTGTAAGGTTTAAACACCTCACGGTGGTTTGTAAACGTTTATCCATAAAGAGGTACATAAACGCACGCCTCTTCCCCCATGGGGGGAAGCACTAGGTAAAAACCACAGAACGCCACCTGCTATCATCCTTACTTAGGTACCTACTCTTCAGAAAGGTCAGATGCGTTGAACTCGCCACCGGCGTGTGTGCAGATGCACGAACGTGGAAACGAAAGGAGTTTGTAAAAGTTTGTTATGTATAGGTACTGACTTACTAAACTTTGCACAGTCGTGAGTGATAACTGCTTAGGTTTGCTCTCTGCCCTTAGAATGCATCTGGTGGCCTCCTACCTGGTACCTCTGACGCTTAGGTTCCTAGTTCTTGATCAGATGTGACTATGGTTTAATACGCAGCTAATCGGTTGCGAAACTCATCCTTCTCCTGACCCATCCTCCTTCATTATAGAACCAAAAAGTAATCAGCCTTAAAAGGTTTCGGTGTACATTCTCGATCTGTATTTCCAGGGTTCATTTTTCGCATAATATACCTAGGCGCATTTTGTATACAGGTGCCGCGTGGCTAAATAATTACAGACGCACGGATCGATTTTCAAGGTTAAGCAGCGCTTACAACGTGGATGGGTGACCAAACTCCTTATGGTGACCAAGGTCCTTATTTATCGAGTTTCCTCGGTGCTATATTTGAGAAAAAGCTAGTCAGATGATGATTGATGTTTGTACAGGTACCTTATGTGTAAGTAATATGTTTAAGCAATACGGTATATCACAATCTTCTAACACAAGTACGATATACTCCACCCAGGTACTTCACCGGTCGGAGGTCACGCCGCGCTGGTTCATTGAAGATGTCCTAATGTTTGCTTGAGCTCGAACTGTGCTCTGACCCGCCAATACACAGGTATTATAATATCACCTGTGGACTGTAGTGTTGTGTTTGGGTCGTAGGCTCTCAATTAAGGTTATTGCTACGTCTTACTTAGCAATACTAAGTCTTCACTTGAAACTTTTTGTGATACTTAATGGAAAACAAACGTTTTTTCAAAATAAATCTGACTTAAAAAACACACAATAAAAGACTAAAATAACTTTACTTTCGGAAGTCGGTGGCAAAAAAGTCGATGAACCAATTGTTTTTTTGGAAGTCTGGCTTTTTTGCAAAAAAATAATATATTTTACCCTTTTTATTTGTAGTATCCCACACAAATTCTTGTCATGAATTAATTTTATATTGTACCTAGAAGTTATTAAGGGACCATCATGTCATCAACATAATCCAAGAAGAAAAAGGACCCTGGAGAGCGAGCTTCCTCTACCAAATGAAAACGTAAACCGGCCCAGTAATCACGGAGTAGTCGGTGTACATAACCTCCTCCTTTTTTAGAAGTCGGTTAAAAATAAATTCGTGGCTACTATCTAGCCATTTTCTTTCCCTGCTCTTCATCATCATCATCGTAGCCCCCCCCCAAGTGTCGCCACATTAACCGGTCCCGTGCGTCTCGCATCTAGCGGATCCCTGCAACCTTTACCAGGTCATCGGTCCACCTAGTGGGAGGCCTTCCAACGCAACGTCTTCCAGTTCGCGGTCGCCACTCCAGAACTTTCCGACCCCATCGGCCATCCGTTCTGCGAGCAATGTGGCCTGCCCACTGCCACTTAAGCATGGCTATTCTTATTTAAGTGATTACATAAAGGACCGAAACGAGGTAGCTAACAATGGGCCTCATCAGAAGGCTTACAGTCCCTGCCCTTATCCCAATTTATTTGGGGTCGGCGCAGCATGGCCTTCCTTCCATACTGCTATATTACTCGGTCTCTCAGTAGCCATTCATGTCATCTATCAGTGAAAGACTTCCACACAGTCCATCCATTGTCTCTTTGGTCTTCACCGAATATTTTAGTCATCTATCTACATCCATAGTCGAAATGCATAAAAAAATCTCATAAAAATGTGAACATGGTATTGCGGTAATAAGAAAAAGCATTAATAAAGTGAGACAAATGTCAAACCAATTTGACATAATAATAAAATTATTAATCAAGTGTCAATGTTGAACACTTTTCAGATTCGTACAAGTAACTGTTTTAAATTAAACTCAGGGATCCGATTACGGAATAAAGTTGGACGTGAATACCGTGTCACATTTAGGCAGTGGCGCATTATATTACTCTTTGTAAACTGCCTCGTAGGTATAGAGGTCGCAAATGCGACTGCTGAACATGAAGTCCTGGGTTCGATTCCCAGCTCGGGTAAATTGTTATTGGGTTTTTCTATCAGGAATTCCTCAGTAGCAGCCACGGAGTCTGGATTTGTTCCCGGTTGATGGCAATAGGCTCGCCCCCTATTACATGGGACTTAAACGTAACTGGTGAAATGTGGGTGTACCATTAGGAACACTTCGGCGTGATGTTATATTTGTTACACACAGGTGAGCAAACATAAGTACCTACTTACAAATGAAAACATTACCGGCCGTAACCGAGTACTAGATCCTCATCTGGTTGTAACCTGCTTGGTTGAGTACATTGAGTAACCAAACCTGTTGATTGCTTACTATAATCCAAACAATAATAGTTTTATCTGCATTTGATGTTGCAATTCAAGCAAGCCTTTAATAATTATTCAAATTAATTCATCAATCTAAGAGACCCATATGGTCTGTATTGTTACATCACTTTCATTAAGGCCCTCATGCTCAGTTGTTGCGTTTGATATTTAAAAATATTGTGATCCCAAAAAATTGGCCAGAGTTCCACTAGGCTAGTGGGCCGGAAAAGATACTTGATTGGACATTTCTTTGAATAATTAGGTAATCATTTCAGTCTAGACTCGGAACGTCTAATTCGCGAAACGATATATTGGAAGAAGTCCGATTCGCAGAACGTCCAACTTATCCGTTCTGCGTCGAGATCCTCAGTTCAAACCGGATGATAGTTTTACCGCATTAGTAAAGTGTCTAGTTGCAGAGTTTTATTAAGTTCTTACAGGTCAGAAGTTAAAAAAAAATGTTGAGATGTCTGAGGTTTTGCTAGTTATTTTCTAAGTAACTTGAAACTCGATGGATTCATATTATAAAGTCTTAGACAGTTTTAGTGTCACCTATGTGAGACTGTGTGTAATGTGCATCCATTCACCACCTCATTCATGCCCAGATTTGAACCCACAACTTCGTGCACGAGTGGAGAGGCTATAACTCATCACGACATTAAAATGACTTTATACTTAAAAAGTTAAAAATGATAAAATTATAAGTAAACAAAAGGTATTCACTAGATAAATTAAAAAGCTAAAGTCTATTTGGTCCAGCATCCCGGCAGGTGTCGCCACAAGTGCGACGTCAAGCTTATGTGATAATTACCTAAAACACAAATCATTTACGCATGACGTATATATTAACCTTTATCAATTACTGTCTAGTAAAGCCTTCGCTGCGCGTACGCAGCCCTCGCAAGCGCAACACTACCTGCGATATTTCCCAATACAAGCCAGTTCTCGCCAGCACCTCACGCGGGACGCACGTCTGTGGTGCCAACAACCGAATAAGACCGCGAGTGTTTTCATACTTAATAACAAAATTATTTATTTCACAATTAAAACAACAGTGCTGTTTTGTGAAGTGATAAATAAAAAAGGAGGTTTTTCACGAGGAGGATTGTGTGTGTAAGTACTTTTTTATGTCAACTTTTTTTTTGTTTTTCGTCTTACAGGGTAGTTTGTTTGCTTCGAAGACATTGCAATTATTTGTTGAGATAACAATCGGAAAATGATTGCTCCTGAGATTTGCCTTGAATAAAAAGATCGTGGTTTCATGATCTGTAATTACACCATCTCGAAAGATACTCCTTGTTGACGTTTAACTGTAATTTAACTTGGCAATTTGAACTAGCAGTTAAGTGTATGTTTGTATGCACAGTCAAGCACGCTTCCTTGGCCGGATGCAGTGAAGTTAATACTGAGTTTAATGTCATTTGAACTCATGCATAACATCGTTTTGGATGCAATTTGTTGATGCAACTGTGCGGCCAGTTAGCGGTAGTCAACGTAGTTCACATCAACCAAGCAATTAGAGCTCATTGACGTCTGTAAACACAGAATGAATAAAAAGTTACAACATTTCGCAGAAACAGGCGCATAATTAGTAAAATATCAAATAAAAATAAAAATTTAATCAAAACGAACAAACAAACTTCGCACATAGTCCTATGTTAGATCGGATGACACAGAAGTTCAAAGACTGCTTCGAGAAACTGAGGACAACGAAGTCAGCAAAATATGACTGGTTACCCAGACAGGAAATTAAAATATCCAACCAGACGAATCAAGTCGTTTAATCACTAATGTATAAGACGTTGAAAAACTAAATAATTATCCTCGAGAAGTTTAATAGAAAAAGAAGATTAACTATAGAAAAACTAAACCAATCCAATCCACATTAATTTAACGACTTCAACACTCGATACTGCAACAAAACTATTATTAATAAAACTAGTTTATATATACAATATTATACATTCGGCAAATATCCAGCAGGTTTCGCAAGGTCCAAATGTCAAGATTTTTTATATGAATATGGATGTTGAATGAAAACCTTCGCAAAGTGTAACTATCGACTTATTTAGGTAGCTTGATTTAATCGAGTTCACCTAGATTCGACTACAACTTCGGCTCGATAAACGGCTCTTTAAAGATTTAAGGGTGTATTCTGAACATTGGCGAAACGAATGTCGCAAATCCCCGTCAAATATTTCGTTGTTTTGCCCAATTCGTCAATATTACTGAATGAAATAACGAAATATCCATTTGTATTAGATACCTATACTAAAATATTGATTACTAGCACTTCGCACGCGACGTCGTCCGCAAAAATTGTGATACCTCGGCTAATAATATGCCTGATATAAATATAATTTATATAGCCTATCGCACTCACGAATAGTGTAGCTTTCTGCCAGTTTAAGAATTTTTAGAATTGGATTATTAGTTCCCGAAATTACCCTACATACAAACAAACCTCTTTGTAATATTAGTATAGATAAATTGCAAAGCTAACACTAAATTATCTGCTGTAACATGTTTAGACGTAGAAAAAAGGCATTGGAAAAAGCGCAATTGCCTTTTTTTACATCTAAAAATATTCTCTGTTTGCGAATTGCGATATTAATTATTGCAATTCATGCTCAATATTTAAGAGCTATTCTAGCTACTTGTAACATTTTTTTTTTAAATCAATACTTTGGACACTAGGAATTTCTCCTGTATCGTGGGTGCGTTTACAAACATTTAAACTCGTGGCTAAATAATAACAGCCGCTCGGGTCGATCTTTAGGTTAAGCCGCGCTTGCCTAGGTTGGTCTGTGGATGGGTGACCACCCATTACATACCGAGTTTCCTCCGTGCCTCGGAAAGCACGTTAAGCCGTTGGTCCCGGGTGTCATTTGTAGATCTTTGACAGTCGATAGGTAGTCAGTGGCCAAAAAGTCTGACAACCAGTCTTTCCAAGGGGTATCGTATTACCCAGTACTAACTGGGTTGTGGAGGTCAGATAGGCAGTCGCTCCATGTAAAATACTGGTATTCAGCTGCATCTGGTTAAACTGGAAGCCGACCCCAACATAGTTGGGAAAAGGCTAGGCAGATGATGATGACACAAACAGCCAGACCCGGAACAACTACCTGTAGACCAACCGACCTGACTTTGCCAGCTTATAGAATACATAGCCTTAAGACATTCATGTAAACCTATATTTGGTTCAAGTTAATTATGTAAGACTAAACTAAGATCCTTTTGCGGTAGAATTGTAACTAGATATCTAGTTGCTTGCTCTAAAAACCTCCGAATATAAATGATCGCAGGCGTATAATCATTTATAATTGAAGAGAACCTGATCTTTTCCAAAATATTTTAAAGACATTCGTGCCACACTCTTGTTTGGCTCGGCACTTTCGATTCTACAGTATTTGTTGAATAACAAAGCCGGACCAAAGCAATTATTTACTTTATTTATTTATTTATTTATTTATGTACACACAAAATACTTAACAAGACATTACATTAAGATAGAAGAGCACAAAGGTACTGCTTATTTCATGCGAAATCTCTTCCAGCAGACCTGCGAGAGGAAAGTAGGATTAGAAATGTAGACACAGTGTGTAGAAAAGACAAAAAAGGAAAATACTTTCGTTCGAGTCTTCCCGAAATCCGTTCAGCATCTATCCTCGTTTAATTATGTTACAGTCAAAGTAAGTAGAACGTCTTCCTATTCATTTTAATTCCCAAACTTTGTATTGTTTAACAGGCTGTTCTCTGTAACTCCACCAAAGCGCGTATTTAATTTTAAGTTTGACGATTTTGTTAACCTGCAATGCCGAATAAGTGTGTAACATGCTTTTTTATCATTTTGGAAAAGCTCAGATTCATTTTAGTCACGTACATTGATGGGATCTTCATTTCAATTTCATCTCTTCTTGTGGTTGATTACGTCAGGATACGCAGTAGCACCCTTCTGCCTGGCTGTTGTTTACAACTGTCAACCACAGCTGTCAATTGTAGATCTTTGACAGTCGTTAAGTAGTCAGTGACCCGAAAGTCTGACAACCAGTCTTACCAGGGGTACCGTATTACCCTGTACTAACTGGGTTGTGGAGGTCAGATAGGTAGTCGCTCCATGAAAAATACTGGTATTTAGCTGCATCTAGTTAGACTGTAGGTAAGCCGACCCCAACTAAGTTGGGAAAAGGCTAGGCAGATGATGATTCCCTAAAAAAATGTTAAATGCTCTGACGCAAAATTATTCATTCATACAAATGCGTTTTTTCAGTATGTTACAGTTATATACCTACATTAAATATTTTAAGTTTTAATTGAAGTGTTTTCATAAAATAATTAGCGAGATGAGCGTGGGAACTGTATACCTAATATAGGCAATTTAACCTCTGTTTTTGTCGTAATATAATTTAAATCATTAATGGTATCTAACCATTGTTCTCGTAAGAAAACTTGAAAACATCATGGAAACTAAAAAAATATTAAAAGTTCACATTAATTTGGATCTTAATTTTTTCATAAATTAAGGCTTTGTCGACTAGTAGTTAAGCACCTGCTTGACTACTTAACCAACAAAGGGTTTCAAAAAAATCTGTGATAACTTTTAGGAAAAAAAATCTTTTTACTGTCTTCATTTTTTTTTCCCCCGTGTCATGCCTAACCTGGCGCCAGAGTGTGTCTTATTGTATCATATTTTAATTCCTTTTATTTTTATTTTTTATCGTGCTTGTTATAATTAGTGATCCTAAGATTTCTATTACCTTTCTGTGTTTACTCGTGAGGAACTGTAATTGGCTCTGTATTGCACATACAATTGTTATTCATTTTTTAGCTGTTGATTCTCCTATATAAAAATAAATAAACACCTGTTTCGTTTACAATATTTTCAAGATTCAATAGGCAGGTACCATTTCTTAATCAAATAAATATCCTTCCGATGTGATTTTGGCTAATTATGAATAATTATGTTGTTGTTTTTTTTTTTCAAGGTTAAAACACAGATGATGTTCCAAATAAAAGGTGACGAAATTCATAATTAGCTCAACTTATAAAATAATCAAATTAACGTTATATGCATTTTAATTTTTTGTTAATTTGAATTACATTTTTTTTTAATGCATATTTTGTCTTTTCCTAATGACTTTACTAAGGTCAATCCCAACTTAAAAAAATTACGTAAGCGTTCAACTTTTGTGATCATTATTGTTTAGACATTTGGTGCGAAAGATCTATTAGTGGCGCTCAAAGGTCTCTCATTAAAACTTGATTTTGAAAACCTAAGACAACTTTAAAAACCAACCAATTTTTCAGCTAGTCTAAGCTACAAAACTCCTCTTAAGTTCCAATATTCATACAGATCGTTAAAGTTACTAGTCATACCTACTTAGTAGGTACCTCTTTATAGACTGATAAACAACCAATGATGGAAGATTAGCAATAATCTTTAGAACAAACTGTAACTAAGATCCCATATCCAAATGTTATGCATGTAAATTACACTAAAAGTATCGCAAATACCAACACGGACTATTAAAACTTTGAAGTTTGACGTCACAGGTATAAAAATAACTTTTTAACACTCATCTTAAGCCACGGGTAAAACCAGGTTTTTATTTATATTTGTTCGGAGCTTAAAACGACCACATCAGCAGGGTTATTCTTGAATAATTTAATTTTGATTACTTTATGTAACATCATTAATTTGTTTCTTGTCTTAATCACCTTGATTAGTACACAGGATGGCAACCAGTTGCTTAGTAAAATACAAGTTTACCATTAAAATATCATAGAATTTACTATTTTATTTTCCTGAGAGTGTATTAAATTTAATTAGATAATTAAATTATGTGAACAAAGGCGTTAACAATGTTAACTCATTTTTTAAGTTTTGATCTAAAATATGATGATTTAAAAAAATAAATACCAGGTACAAAAGGTATGTCATAAGTATAAAGTCATGGATGCAACAAATACAAAATTTAACTTGAATGTACCTAAATAAAAACAAGTAAGTATAAAAAAGATATTGATATACCTACCTACCTTACAAGAATACATTTCAAGTAATTTTGCCTGTCTGGTTTGCTAACAGTAGTTATAAAGGAAACTTAACAATTGAATGCTCGAAGGACTTGAGTAGGTAAAATGGTAAATTAAATAGGAAACTGAGAATAACCCTAACCTTTAATCGTCGATTACAACTAATAAACGACCAAACAGTTTTTAATATTTTTATACGCAAACCCTGCGTAGGGAACTATAGCTGTTTTGACATGGAAAGAAAAATTCTAGTGCGAGCATGGTTTGAACCTGCAATGTCAACGTGTTGGTTTAAGTTAGTTCGATACTTTCTTAAATAGATGGCGCTAACGTCACCTTAAGACGTTATTAATGGAACGAAAATTTCGAAAACTGTGAGCAGGGTGCGATGGTCTAATTGGTTAAGACATCCGGTGTACTGAATCGGAAGGTCGCAGGTTCAAACCCTGCTCGCTCTAGAAATTTTCTTTCCATGTCAAAACGACCAAACAGTTATCAAGCACGGAGAATACGGCAATATTATTAAATAATATTAAATACATAAGCAACCGTTCGGTAATAGATATTAAGTGTAATTCTGTTCGCACCTATTCTGTGCCTACCACTGGCTATGCACCAGTAAGTTCCGATTAAATGTTATAAGAAACCAACGGGTAAAGTCAGGGAAAATTATTGTTAGCAAATACATTTAAAATACTGTCATTCTTTGGCTGTCACTCGGCTATTGATGTAGGGCAATGACAATTTCCATAATAGTTCATTTTCTTGACTCTACAAGAATCTTCAATGGTTACATGTAATAACATCACCAAAGTTCGCAACATTACTTTTATAATTAAAAATGTTAACTTTATCGGTCCAGTAGAACCGGATCAAATTGACTGTGTGTGCTGTAACAGATTCATTTGGTCGTACGGAACCCTAAACACTTAATCGTGTCTGCGAAAGGCTATTTATCTAGCAATTAACAATTTGAATACTTACTTTGGAGGCGAACTTCATTGAAATACTTTGCGAACAACTTTTAAATAATTGCAAACAAGTGAATTTGTCTGTATACAGGGTGTAAACAGACCCTTCGTCAACCAAGCATTCTGTACATTAAGCTAAGTAACTTTACGCAAAAATTATTGCTGGGAATCGACTTTTATTTTGGGGTGCAAAATCACGTTTTAAGGTAGGACTCGATGGAAAGCACTCAAAGCATTGTGCTGATGGATGGATTGAATAGTACGGGGGTCGTGGAGGTGTGTAAATTGTGTAAAAATCTTACATTAAAAATATCTTGTATTTAAAAAAAAAAATGTAAAAAAGTTGAAACTTTGACCCCCAATATCTCCGTAACTAGAAGGTCCAGGTACGGTCTAGAAAAAAAAAATGATCGCAAAGACGGGGAGAATAAGTGCTTTCGGTTATGTTAAGGGTTTACACCCTTTATAATTACTACTTAATTGTAAAAGTAGTCTGATAATGATGCTATCAGATACAGTGTGAATAAACATTATATTAATTGTCGTAAGCATTGCGCTTGGCAAGCGAAGTAAATGATAGATCATAGATCAAAAGCCAAAGAACATAACTAAGTAAAAACAGGTATGTTTCTCTATCTATCTAGAATACTACACTACACTATTATCCATGTTTCATGTAGGTACATATTTATATTGGCGCGTGGCTTTAATCGTTACCAACACTGCCATCTAGTTTTTTTAACCGACTTCTAAAAAAGAGGGAGGTTATGTATTCCACCAGCATATTTTTTTTTCATGTCTGTGCACCGATTTCTCCGTGATTACTGGTCCAATGAAAAAAAAAAAATGAAAAAAAATGAAAAATGAAAAAAAAAAATGAATTAATAAATAATCATTTAATATTCATCATTCATATTATTAATTCTTTTTTTATTTCATAGAAGAAGCTCGCGCGGTGGTCCCATATAATTATAATTTTATTTTACTTCTTCGTCTTTGTGGATGATGTGCTAATATTTTCTAGTTGCAATGTAAACTTGATACTTGACAAGGATTTGTGTGAGATACCACAACTAAAAACGGTAAAATTAAAACTTTTTTGCAAAAAAATAACCGACTTCCTGGCAAAAAAGTCAATGAAACAAATAAAAGTGACCGGCTTCCGAAAGTAAAGTTATTAATAAGTTTCACTTTTAGTGTTTTGTTTTTGAAGTCGGTTATTTTTTCTATACAATTTCACAAACGTTCGGTTCTTGACATTGCCAGGAGTCAAAGTGAACCAAGAGCCTAAAGAACCATGCAGTACTGGACCTTCACTCATTTAGTGAAAAACTCCACTTAAATGTACGAATATTTCGCAAATCTTTGATTGGAACATTATCAGGATCGCGATCTGCTAGACATAGGTATATATGCCTCCCCATTCGCTAAATGTAAATGCAGATCATAACATTTTTCAATCACAATGTTCCACCGTGCTATTGTTTAAAACAATAAGTAAACCAGAGTGTTTTAACAACGCTGAACTCAGCTTTCATCAATGAAAACGCTTTATAATAATAACTTTATTTTCACAAGTCATTTTTAAACAAATGATAAATAGATTGTCTTCATTCTTCAGTATAATCTTCGGCCGACAAAAACACGAACTTACAGTGGTAGCTCTTACACTACGAAAACCACCTTTACTGCTACCACATAAGGCACAATTAAGTTACTTTACTGATGTGCTGTGTACTGTCCTAACACTTCGTGATTCAATTAAACCGCTTCATCTCTGTTTTTTACGTAATAGCATGATAGAACATAATATCATAATATCCGTGTATGAATTTGACATAACCTCGCTTTAGACATGGACTTTTGACCTCGTTCTCTCGTGTAGCTGTTTATTCTAAATCCGTTTAAAGCTGCTTTTCGATATGTAAATCTAGAATTTCTTGAAAGGGAACCTATTCCCATTCATGGAATAGTATTCTCCGGAAACGATGCTAATTTATTAGCCAAATACGACTATAAAGAAGAAATTTGTCAAGGCATCAGTCACCAAAAACAAAAATAGAATTAGAATATAAATGAATTAGTGGATCCTCTTTAAGAAGTGGATGCATTCGAAGGTGAATGAATAAGTCGATGTGAGTTTATAGTTTATTAAAGACTGGCTTATGCCCGCGGCTTCGCCCGTGTGGTGTTCGATATAATAGTGCACGACATGCAGGAGGGAAGGACAGAATCTGAGTCATCAGTACGAGAAGAAGAATATGCAGTTGACAGTTAGATTGGAATATATATTATAGCTATATTTCCGAATGTAGAGACTTTGACAGCATACTTGTAAAACGATGATCTTAGTAATATTTTGTCACTGACAAGACAACTGATAGTCTACCACTAGTCCAACAGTCGAAATGAACAATTTGATTGATTCAACAAACAACTTGCTAAATATTTAAACAGAAATATTACACATTGAGTATCTGCATAACTTGTGACTTTATTTGAATGAAGACATTGCACTGTATTCGCACACACTTCTTTTGTATTCACGTTTACGAATCCTTTGTTTGAACGTACTGTGTCTTTTGTTTGTTTTTAATCACTAAATTGGAAATTAATTACCTACATACTTGTTAACAGTTAAGTTAAAAGCTTAAATACTGTTAATTATTTCATCATCATTATTGAATAACTTAATTATCGTTATAATATTACACATTAAATCAATGGGATTGACGACGAAGAAAGCTGAGAATTTGTTTCATTTGCCTTTGCTACCATCTATGTAGTTACAACAATCGTAGAAAGGATCGTCAATGTTAGTCGGAGTTCTCAATTAAATGCAATATCTTAACGTAATCTTTGAAACCTAATACTTTCAACCTAGAGTATAAAATTATCACCAAATCTGACCAATACCGTTGCCTTATGTCCAAATTTCTCGCCTCAGTTACCTAAGACGGGGTCAAGGTCTTGCTAACTCGTCTGTTTTCTATCACTACTTCACTAGATATCCACTGCAGACTACGACCCGACATCTTGAATATCAAGGTTGCTTAGCTTCTTAATTAAAATTGCGAAGTTTCGTCATCGTTAATTTGTTCGATGCTAATTATAGAATAAAATTACCGTTATATGTAGACGAAATTATGTGACCCCCCGCTAGGACTGCGTTCATGATTTCCATCTGCAGATATCGTGCTATCCCCCCAAATCATACACGCCAAATTGATATACCTTCTTAAAAAAGCTTTTTTGGGATATAAATAATTATCTAATTTCCTGCTTAATCGTTCAACAAGAGAAAGTAACCTATTTCGAGGCGCTTCGCTCGCTAATGCATCTGAGCTACTTTTATTCTCATCTCTGTATGAATCTTCTCATCATCTATGAATCAACAAATATAACCTAATACACGGGGCGGTTCTTTTCAGTATATCTTTATAAACTGACACAATTTCTGAAAGCTAAAGATGAACCCCGGAAATAAACTTTAGGCGCCCATCATTGTTTTGTTTATATAAAGAGTTGTTGATAAGTAACAGTGTAATATCCCCCCCCCCCCTCTGTCCCCATCCTAATTCCTGGCTATGCCTCCCAAAGACTTGGACCGCGCCTGAATGGAACTGTCATTAAAACATTTGCTGGTACAATATGAAGATTCGATCGAGATTTTGAACATTTAAGAACGATATAAGATTTTAAACTTTCATGGTCACTAACATTATTATAACTAGAAGACGGGATATTTACCATGTTTATTGTTTTCTTTGAGTTCCCGATATTTCGGCGCTGTTGCAAGCACCATGATCACGGATAAACTGAAGTTATTGCGGGTGGGTGTTTATGAGCAGACAAAACGAGAGGGTAGACCGATTTGTCTAACGAATTGGCCGTTTGAGGTAAGTCTTTACGGGATTTTAACTACTCGTAAAGATTTTTATAGTAACTAATGCATGACCAACAAGAGCGACACCTCAGTGCACTTTCCGAAGCGTGGGTCTTATTATGATTCAGCAAATGCAGTTTGAACCTTCCACAAGCATCGATACCCACGGCCGCTACAACTTAACCACCCAAATTGACATATGCCCACGTTCATTTAGCCACGAGCCCCCTCGATATCTCAAAACACCGATCAGTATCATCACTCGCATATTTTATTACAAACAAAAGACTTCTCGCTTAAAGATTTATTCTTGCGGCTTGCGCGGTTAGATTTCCTAACGTTTGCGTCTCCGGTTGCAAAGTTAATAAAAATCGTGTGGTTTCCCATCATTAGGGTAATGAAGTGTGTAGACAATGGCTCGGTTATTGAATGCGGTATAAGTTACGGCGGTCATGTTTGAGTCTCCTTCGTTTAAGCGTTTCCTAGGAGTATTGATAACCGCAGTGAGACTTTGAGTACTTTTAGTATCGTCATCATCATTGTCCTTAGCCTTGTCTTCTGATACCTTTGACCTCGGTCTATTGCCAGTTCCTAAAGCGTCAGAATTGCAATTTTTGCAATATCCTCCTTCGTTGGTGTAGTGGTCGCAAGCGCTATGGCTGAGTAAGAGGTCCCGGGTTCGTTTCCCGGGTCTGGCACAGGTGTGTATACTTATCATAAATTTGAAGTAGTAGCCCGGAGTCTGGATTTGGGCCCGATTGATGGTAATAGGCTCGCTTAGTATTACATGGGACTTATAGGTCACGTCTACCAAACTCTTCGGAGAAAACAGGCATGATGTAATGATTCAATGATTCAATTCATAACTTTGACCTTGACTTTGACTTTCAAGCTTCAAGAAGTTTTCCAAAGCTTTTATGGCAGGACTCCAATCCAAGTGTAGCATGTCAGCGACTAACAATAGACATCTTATTTAAATAATAAACAGCTGTGTATTCACTCACTATATTCTTAATGACTCCGTAAGGGCCTGGTCTGAATCGGAGATCACCAATTACATGCTTTTGTGATTGTACCGCATTCCAATTCAGCTTTACCTATTACTTGTGATTAGACGGAGTATTAATCGGTTCCTGTATGTTCAAGCTATCATTTAAGCTTTTCTTGAATCAAGCCACATGGCATGGTTGGACCAGATGGGATGCTCCAAGGGGAAAAATGACGAACGTTCATTATTAACCCCTTTTAGGGGAAGAGTTTTCGAAGTTGAATGAAGAAGTTGGAAAAGAAACTCTTCTGCAAAATATCATTCTTGTAGACCCAGTGGGTTAGGCTCTGCCTTGCTGTCAGTGGTTTTAATAAGCTGACCCAACATGAAGTCACTATTATACATTTGCACATTTGTGTGCTTACCAATATAGCTGTTTAGTGACATAGTGTGAGGGACAGCAGCGAGGGCTTATTTTTTTAAGAGGTAAGCCGGAGTACATGTCTTTAATGAGCTTTTATTATTTGTCTATGGAATACTGATTGCTTCCGTTTTCAAAGGGAAACCGGTAGGATTCGAGTTGTATGGAGTCTTTGCCACTGGTGAGGGTTATAGTCGAACAAGAAACTGTCTCCATTGAAATGCATAGCAAGCCATGAGTTACAATCAATACTTATATCCTTAGGATCGTAAGTGTGTAATTAAGTAATTACCGTAATAGGACCACTCCTTATAACTCACGTGAAACCCATGACTGTTTACTTGGCATTGTTTTACATAAATTCAAGTCGTCATACTTCAATAGTTAGCACCTTGTCGGTCTACTCTAATACAACATCCGACGAATCCGTCGCTGTCGGATCCTACTTGCTTTTGACAAATTCGTCATATTTTACTGATTGATTTGTCAAAGCTTACTATCTACCTTTAATTCAGCCAGGGTGGGGTTATTGGTAAACATTTTTGTGCAATTTTTTTGTGAGATGCTGTTATAAAAAAAAAAACAATCAAGTGTCGTTAGTTTCAATTTTCACTACACTACACTAAAAGAATTTTGTAGGTACGCGTAGAGTTGAAGAAAATTCTTTTAGTGTAGTCAATGCTAAAGAGATATTTTGCAAATCATCATGATTATAAATAACGTGATTACCATTTTCGCGATTCTCACAGAAATGTCAGATTTTTGGACAAAAGTAAAAAAAAAATCCACATTCATTCAGAACTAAAGGCAGGAGTAACAAGTAACATGTGAACCGGTGCAGCGGTGTAGCTGCAGAGCTGACTTTTATAAAAGAGTGCGTTTAAAAGACGTGTTCAGTCGTCGCCGTACGGAGAACGCCGTGTCAACATCTCATTGTTTTCACAACAGATCCAATGACTGGCGGCTGTGAGAAAGTGGGCTGGTCTTTATGATCTACATTACACATATATTAGATGTGCATTAGGTATATGTGCTGGCGAATACGCAGAGTGGACTTAGAATAGAATAGAAATAATTTATTTGCATTGAATGTAGGTACATACATGAGTTGTTACAATAGTAGTTATTTGTTCCTGGTACATTCTACCATATGGTATGCAAAAATGTATACTTATAAACAATTATACTACTTCAATGTAAAAGCTTTCACTACAACTCAACAAATTATCTTGTAACAAAAAATCAAAATTAAGTAACACAATAATAATACAGCTATATTTTATCTGTTAAGATATCTGATACAGAATAATAACATTTTTGAATTAATAAAGATAAAAGCAGTTTTTAAAAAATTCTTAAAGGCTGCTCCTTGATGCTATTTGGAATCTTAATATAGATTATAGGCGCCATACCTAAAACACTTTTTTTGAATAAAGATGTATTGTGAACACCGGTACATAACTTATAGTTATACTGAGACCTGATTGTTGTATTTCGGTTTGTTGTGTCCCTAATATACAGAGTGGAAGGGACACCGAAGCGAAAACGGTTACCTCGTATTCATTACTTACATCATTCTGAGCGCCCCCAGCATAGAAATTTTTCATCGGTAATTTAAAAAAAAAACAGCTGTTCCATACATTTTGACCGTGTAGGTATTGCACTTTTGTATGAAACAGCTGTTTTTTTTTTAAATAACCGGTAGAAGAATCGAAATGATGTACTGAATACGTGGTAACCGTTTTCACGTCGGTGTCCCTTCCACTCTGTGGGTAAATATTAGGCTTATCTGGATGACTATGCCCCAAGGAAAACCGAAAAATTTGCAACTTTTATTGCAACCAATGTTACTGTATTTCAGACTAGCTTATGAGTTCGGTGTCGTACCACCGGCATAAAAAGTATCCTATGACAATCCGGGTTATAAACTATCTGTGTGCCAAATTTCATCCAAATCCGGTCAGTAGTTGCGTGAAAGAGTAACAAACATCCAGACATCCATACATCCTCACAAACTTTCGCATTTATAATATTAATAGGCTTAAAGACAATTATTTGCTTTGGGACTACGGGCATTGAGGAGCCTTTTTCCAACTGTTTATATTTTAAAACAGCAGTCTCACCCTATATGCAATAAAACAAAAATAAACCATACTACATAAGTGTTTAAATAAATATTACATTAGACATATTACAAGCGTCATTGGGAAATACCTGTCATCCAATCGTTTGATTTTCTTATTAGATAGATGTCACTGCTTATTTCAACAAGGTTTATTGCAAGTGTATACGGAAATAAACATAATATGTAGACAAGTCTAGACATCGTGAGATTTGCAACAACATATCATAATTTCAAGTCGGTAATAATAAGAAATTTTCACACGCGAGTAAAATATCAAGAGTAAAAACAATAAACAAACTTAATACTGTGTTTTACGGTGACAGGAAATATTATGCCTTGTAACCTATTATAACAGTCAAAACACCCGCGTTGGTCTAGGCCTAGGAATCAAAGAGCGAGAACAGTAACTAAGCTTTAAGTTCTAGGTTTAAAAGATTAATTTAAAGATTTATTGGGTTTTTCGATTAGAAAACAGCAGCATGGGAACCGTCCGCGTACCGACCTGGACGAAATCACGTTATTTATAAAGGCATTTCAGACCTGCCTGATGGCTGATCTAAAATGCCTTTGCGAATAGTACAATAGTACGATAGTACTGAAGTGGATAAGGCATTGCGTTAATTCTATTTTAAGATAAGTAAAGTGTGTGGATGTTCCACACACTTTTAAGAGTCATCAATTCTTGACAAATGAATCTAGAAACATCGCAAGCACTTCTAAAATGCCACTCAAGACATAAAATGTTAGTAACTGCTTATTAAATATCTTTAAAGATACATATCACAAAACCTCGGCCCAAAGGTCGTTTTTTTATTTCAATTATTACATCTAATGGTACGACTCTTAACATAATGACGTTCACATTAAGTACAGGATATTTATTCGCAAATCTATTGTTTTTTACTTCCCTGAAAACGTCCTTCAAGTTGTTATGTGGTTATTTAAGTTTAGAATTTAGATATTTTTGTCAGGAAATGTATGACGTTGAAACTTTGCCATAAATGATGAATTACCCTGATCAACTCAACATCATCTGCGTAGCCAACTACAATTATGTTGGGGACAGCTTTAAGTTGGCGATTTTTTACATATTTAAGTAAATAAATACTAGTTCTCAGATTTTCGGCCGTATGACTAAGACTATTCTTTTGGCTGGGGACGATAGTTAAATATCTACGAATGGCAGCCGGGTCCGGGTCCAGCAGCTTAACGAAATCTCCGGTAAATTGTGTGCGGAATTATATGAAAGAGAATGGAGAAAATGATGACGTGACGTCTGACAGGGGAGCATGGAAGAAGAAAACGAGTTGCGCAGACCCTCAAGTATAATGACACAAGGGCAGCAAGATGATGATGATATCTTCCCCAAGATGGGAATCAAACGTAGGACCTGTTGCTAGAAAAACCACTAACCAATATTGTTACAGAATTAGAGTGTGTGAGAACAAAGTTGATAGATGAAGGCCCCGTGTATTGACTACTGCAGCGTCATTCATGTAAATGTCAAGTCCGATTAAAAAATGAATGCATATTGAATAATGCATCCTGCATCATAAAATACGGTAAAAAAGCCATATAGGTGCAACCATGGCCCATTTTACTGGGGTACCCAAATGACGGGGCAAGTAAAATGAACCCTACCTAGCTAACACACAATATTCTTTGTTTGTAACTCGATAACCTGCCATTTTTCCTGCACATGACATTGCAATGCTAATGTTTGTCTTGGCAGCGGAAGTAATCGTCAAATACACTTTGTATGCTGGTAAACCGAGTACGTGCTACAATGGCTACCAGGGGAGCCAGGGATGAGGAATTCATGACACGCTTATATAGGACGTAGTCATACATACCTGAAATATGAACAATAGTAAAGTCATTAAGGTGGAAGCGCCAGGGTAGCCCGCAAAATCCAAATTTTCTTAGGTTTTTTGCAATTTTCAGGAAATATAAGTCGCGCAAGTACATAGCACTTATGTAGTTACAGAATTTAAATCATTAAAATCATCAATATAACCATCTATCTAGCCCAATTGAATGACTTTTTCATGAATTAGTTATTGAAGGAAAGAGAATGAAATATAATGACTCTCTAGACCATTAATAAGTCATCATCTGCCTAGGCTTTTCCCAGAGACCGTTGTTTATAATGCACATTTCCATTGTAATACTAGACTACACTCTACGCACACTGCCTACACTCTCACTTTCAACCAAATGAAACTATGTTAGATCAAGTATTTCAAACATGTGCGTAAAAGACAATAAGTACAGTCAGTCGCACGTTAGTATTCAATAATAACACTTGAACCAACTCACTTTTGCTGCTGGAAATAAACTCAGATTCTTATCATGACCGCGTGGTTGACTGTACAGCTACCGATTGTCATTTACCAAACACAACGCAGCTGGTTTCGCATTGTAAACAAGTGCGTTCACAAATTGTTTTTTTTTCCTTCTACATTTGAGTTCATTAGCATAACAGTGGTTGGTTGAATAGAAAATGGCCTATTTAAGCTAGAGCGGAATAAAACCTTTTTAGAATATGACACGGGAAACCCACTCGTTTAATTTACATAATCGTACTACCCGGTTGTCAAACTTGTTCTAATCATAGCATTTTTAATATACTTGTAGCTTAACTTTCATCATGGTTCCAGTCTCCACATTATATTTGACATGTATAGGTACATTTTGTGTATAGTAATAATATTTTAATCCTTTTTATCACTTTACTAAATTTTTTACCAAAAAAAAAACTATAAATCTTAAAATCATTTATTACTTACAACATGGATACTGGTCTCTCATCTCACAAAATATTCTGTATAACTAGATAACATGATAATCTCATGACTACCTGAAAAAATTAAAAGTGGAGACATACCGTCGTGTAGGTAATCTAGTATCCTTACGATCTAGACTTGCTTGCCGCACGTGGTAGCCGTGACTGACGAATATCAACGAACAGATTAATGAGACTGACAAAGGAAATTATGTTTTCAAGGACAGGCACGACGTTGCTAGTTTTCCTGTAGAAGATAATGAATTGGTTGGTGCGAGGTTAGGTGTAAGCTAGGTTGATATCGACCGAGCTTACACTACAGAAACCATTTTTTTTTTTGGTTGACTTACCTAATAATACACCCACATTTCGCCAGTTATGTTTAAATCCCAAGTAATAGGGAGCGAGTCATCAACCGGGCACAAATCCAGACTCCGTGGTTGCTACTGAAAAATACTTAATGGAAAAAACCTCAATAACACTGCCCGACCTGGGAATCAAACCCATGACCTCATACTCAGCAGTCGCGCTTGCGAGCATTAGACCAACGAGGCAGTCCAAACGTAACATCACGCTTGTAATCCGCGATGAGTAACAGAGGTGTACCCATAGTTTAATCACATTTCGCCAGTTATATTTAATTCCCATGTAGATAATACGACGAGCCTATTGCCATCAACCGGATACAAGTCCAGGCTTTGATAGAACTCTTTACCGATTCTGCGAATCGAAACCAGGATATCATACGCAGCAGTAGTAGGTTCTTTCGCTTAACCAGACGAAAAGTGTTTAAAAGAAACTACTTTATCAGCAGGCTAATGACTGATTCGGTAAATATTTGTAGTTGTGTAGTAACAAGTGAAACTAAATAAAAGCTTGTAAAATACCGGGTTATATTAAAATTGACATTATGTCGCTCATTACTGTCAAACGAGTTTTCACTTTTATATCCCTGTTCATAAATATGTCACACATGCCCAGTTTATAGGTTCTTTACTACTCTAGCTACGGTATTTAAATACAATTTGTAAGTATAATCAATTATTTTGGTGAATAAGCTATCTGGATGAACTAAGTATTCATTTAAAATAAAAATAATATTAAACTAATCCATATTAATATTACAATTTTGAGAAAGTTTCTACATCTGTTTATCTGTTACCTTTTTATACCGTGCACCGTGACAACTGAATGGATTTCAATGGCACTCCGTTGGACTAGGACCTTGGTAAGGCCATAGGAAACTTTTTATCCCATTTGTGATGTGGCTGTCCGACTGCCAAGTCACCTATGACTTGGCAGGTGACTTGGCAGACTTGGTTGACTTGGTTCGAAATTGAGACCTATCTCAATTTCGAACCCAAGACACGCACCTCTGGTTTTTCGGATTCATGCGCGTCATCATCTGCCTAGCCTTTTCCCAACTATATTGGGGTCGGCTTCCAGTCTAACCGGATGCAGCTGAATACCAGTATTTTACATGGAGCGACTGCCTATCTGACCTCCACAACCCAGTTAGTACTGGGTAATACGATACCCCTTGGTAAGACTGGTTGTCAGACTTTTTGGGCCACTGACTACCTAACGACTGTCAAAGATCTACAAATGACACCCGGGACCAACGGCTTAACGTGCTTTCCGAGGCACGGAGGAAACTCGGTATGTAATAGGTGGTCACCCATCCACAGACCAACCTAGGCAAGCACGGCTTAACCTAAAGATCGATCCGAGC
This sequence comes from Noctua janthe, assembly GCA_910589295.1. NCBI lineage: Eukaryota > Metazoa > Arthropoda > Insecta > Lepidoptera > Noctuidae > Noctua > Noctua janthe. The sequence continues at coordinate 848,727 of OU342567.1, forward strand.
GGCTGTTATTATTTAGCCACGAGCTCCTCCTCCTCCTCCATTCAGCGCGTATTGTTTAATTATCACTTGCTTCGGTGAAGGAAGACATCGTGAGGTAACCAGTATGAGAGATATTTATCGATGGCATGTACCTAAAGCCAGGTCAGACGCCCATGAGCGGCATAAAAACTCTGACAATAGGTTAGGCACTAACCACACGAAAAAGGAAGAAAGAATGTGAAACAGAATAAAAAGATAATTCTCTCATAACCGATACGATATACACGATATTAAAACATTACGGGTAACAAATAAAACTAAATGTTTGTATAGCAAACACTGATAGGTACTATTCTTTTTTATGTGTTCTCGTGTACTGGTTGCATATTATATTATGTCCGTGTTCGCAATACCGTGAGCAATAATAAAACAGATTTGATAACCGGTTCACACTAATGTTTGAACTGGTCAACAAAAAACAAACCTGAGCTGTGAGAAATAAAATATGAAAAAAACCTATTCAATTCACTAATTAAAGACGTAGGTAGTAAATTATAATGAGCTGAATTAAAAATAATATTTATTTCTATCAAAAGCCTATGTAATTCCGTTGGCATTGATTTTTTGGAGCACTGACGAAAAAGATATGGATATTCATAAACGTCTTTTATTTAAACTTCACCGATCTTAAAGTCTCAAGTCCATTGTCATTTCCTTTTATTGCAATGATAAATAACAAGCTTTAAAACTAGACGCCGACGACGACCACTCTCTCTGGAGACGCACAGAAGTTCATCGGCATAGCACATCACACCTGTTGTCTCCTAAGAATCAGGCAGAGGTGTACTAGTGCACACGCGTTCCACCCACAGTTGTGTTTTGAGGTCCCTTGTAATAGTGGACGATCAAATTGCCACCAACCGGGTATAAATTCTACCCCAAGCTTACTGCTAAATTCTGGATGAAAAAAACCCTTTCTCTGTCCGGGAAGCGAACACCCAGACCTCATGTTCAGAAGTAGGGCATCAAAAATCATTATTACCACCAATCGATATCAAACAGGCATTGCCTTATAATATCTTTCTACATACGTATTGGTGAGCTCAGTGTGATCGTAGGTTACTTAAATATCAAATGATATTACTAATATCGACATTCGACATACACTGTCGATCTGTGATATAATCCCTGCGACGGCTCTTGCACCATCCAAGAATGACATACATAGAATAAATAAGTTCTGTATGTCTACATTATAGAAGATATATGCACAGAATTTTGTCCAAAATCGTCACCCGTTTATTTTCATTGACAGGAGACCATTTACCTATTTCATCTCATATTTTACTGTACCTAGGTATATTTAAAATTTTCTTCTAAATTACTTTCATTAGCAGTGGTTTTTTGAAAGAAGAAACCGTATTTATTTGTCTCGCAAAGGACAAAACAAAATTATATAATTAACAGCAAAAAGAAATCATGTAAAAAGAGAAAAAAATAAGACCCATTAAACTAAATAGGTTTTGGTAAATAGTTTTTGGTACCTTGTGTCAATCTAATACAGTTATCTGTAATGAATCAAACTACCAAAAAGCTGATAGAGAATCATATTGCCTAGGCCCTCATCATTCTCCTGTCCTTACCCCAATCTATTTGGGGTCGACGCAGCTACTGTTTTTCGTCATTAATCTAGGCGATTTAACTAGACGCATTAATGCAAAGTTCTTTCACATCCATTACAAATATGTATTTCTCTCATGTTCTACAGTATGTACCAAAAACGTAGTGAAACATAAGTGTTGTGTATCTTTCTCTCAGCCAATCTCCGATTATAAAATCAGTATTGATATGAGATACAAAAAGCTGAGTATTATAGTAATGTGCGACAGTTCCCATACAGTGTCGTAAGCTGCGCCGGCGTCGCTTGGCCAATCTGTTACGTCATCAGACTCGCGTCCAATAGCACACGTGGGAATCCGCGGATTTATGTATTGTGAATTATGATCTGTTTATCAATAGAGTACTGGGGAAAAGAATGAATGGTGTTATCAGGTGATAATCTGTATAAACTGTAATCACTAATGAAAACTCACTATTGTGCTGTAGCAACTATGTAGAGTTGCTTAAAAAAATCGGAAATATAGTAATGCGCAGTTACTGATTTGAGAATTTGATTTATAAAACTACTTAAACAAAAATCAGGAGTTTACTTCAATGTAATGTACCACTCGAAATTCAGAAACCGGCAATAAGTGTTACAATTGACTGTGTGCTCATTACAAATTGAACCACTTGTTTTTCACATAGTTTGCTTTTCTCGCTGTTATATGGCTTAAGTAACATTGTTAATTTAATTATCTCATTATGCACACAGACACAGTTGACCTATTGTTGCTATTTGTGTTAAATAATCGTTTTGACTTATTCACATCTCTGCACTTTGTTGTTTCATTTTCCTGGTAATTGCATTACAGGATGTTGCTGTAAGGACTTATTGACATTCTATTGCGTCACTCGTATGACCTCGCCTGCTAACTATGGCAGGTGAACCGTCTGCAGTAGGGAGTAGGGAGAATGTTTCCCAGATTCAGTATTGTACCTCAAATTGGGGCTGCTACTAGCTATTCCGTGCTGGAAAAGCCTGCAGTTATCGCCAAAACGAGTAATGTTAGCTATTTTCTGCTTGTATTTAAATTACCGTTGTGGATCCTTAAATAATTTTATTGTTCTGACCCTGTTATTTTCTTCACGCAACACAAAGACCTCCTTTTTCTATGTCTTTGGCAATTCAAGCTCAATGTTAGTAGGAGTCTAATAACTTAGTCTAGCCATCTCAGTTAGTTTGTAACCCAATCTGCGAGTAATAAAAAATGAATAAATTAATTTCAAGCACGTCTCGTTTCCTACAGCGCGCACAGCTAGCAGAATTAACTCGTCAGACTGCATTGAATGTTCTCAAGCGAACAATGGCGGCACAATTAGTAGGAGCATAGTCCAGATGATGGTCATTACCGTAATCATTGTAACTAGGTGTCGTACAACAAAATAATCTCATTTATTATGAAGATTCATAGTTGGTAAGTCGACTGCGGGTATAAAAGAGAGAAAAGGCTTTTCCGGGAGAACGTAAGTCACGGAATTTTGAAGAGTTGTGGAGGTCAGTTTGGCTGGCAGTATACTGGTACTCAGCTGCATCTTGTTATAACGGCTAGCACCCTGCTTAGTCGGGAGAAGGATGATAAGATGATTTTGGTGATACATCCTGGATTTATATGCAAACAGAATTTTTCTCTAGAGAATTTGAAACAATATTTGGAAAAAGCAACTAATTTAACAGATGGTACGTATCCAAGCAGGTTACAATTTAATGCGAGTATCTAAAACAACAACAATCTCAATCTAAATCAGCATCTGGTCTGAGGTTTAGATAATTGTAGACATCGCCGTTCAATGGCGTGGGCCAATAGCTTTTTAGTATTTCGTCTTTTGCCTTAATATAGTATTATAGAGTCAACTTCCCATGGTCCATAGCCCATAGTCCATTGCCCATAGTCCATAGCCCATAGTCCATTGCCCATAGTCCATAGTCCATAGCCCATAGCCCATAGCCCATAGCCAATAGTCCATAGTCCATAGCCCATCGCCCATAGTCCATTGCGCATAATCCGTAGCCCATAGCCCATAGCCAATAGTCCATAGTCTATAGTCCATAGCCCATCGCCCATAGTCCATTGCGCATAGTCCGTAGCCCATAGCTCAAGCCCATAGTCAATAATCCATAGCCCATTGTCCCAAACAGTCTATAATGATCCTTTTAAAGTACGGTTGACCTTTAACGACAATTTAATAGCATGTCTTCGGATCGGTCAAGCGTTGTAAATATGTAGTAGGGCTTATGTTTCAGAGATGACGTCTTAATGAGATAATAATATAAGACCTCCGTGATACCAAGCTGTTGGGAAAGCATTATTTTGGGAGATGTAGCAATCTGTGCTTAACCAGGTGATATAATAATATGTTGCTGTTGCACGTTGGTGATTTATGACAATCGTTAAGGGCAGTCGGAATCAGAAGCCCGATAATATAATCTGGCTACTAGTACTACGAAGAGGTATCGTATGACCAAGTAGATCGGTTGTGTAGGTCAGATAGGCATTTGCCTGCAACTGCATCCGACTTGGAAACCGACCCGAATAACGTTGGCAAAAGTCTTGCACATGGTGATAATATAGACAAAATAACAACAAAACCTTGGATTGCCCGAGTCAGTCAGTATGCTCTCAATGATCTAAATCAGTCTCAGCAAGTTATCAGTAGCATCTTTCCCACGTGATAACTACGTGCCATTTGCAATGTACTGCGTACGCTACTTAGGCGCAGGTAGATCTATCTGTAGACGTAGCTACCTGCCGAGTAAAATAATGAATTTAATTATATTGTTCTTTATACCTGGTTCTGGGCACTAGATTGCAGCACTGGAAAGATTAAAGACTGCCACATAAAAGTTAAATAAACCAGTTTTATGATCTATCAAATGTCACACTTGCAAAAGACTGTAAAAAAATATATACTCAAATACTCTTAGCGCTGTTACCGCAGCTGCTGCTATTTCCCACCTGGTGGTGTCCTTTACCGTTTTAGAGATTTAAAAAAAAATCTATACAAAAGAAAAGTTCCTACTCGCATTTCAAACATCGACTTACAAATTCGTGAGTCGGTGCCGCTACCACTGAGCCACCAGAGTCTTCAAACGAAATCAGATACACGAAGGAGTAAAATATCGAAGGTTTAACCAATTTAATTATTTCTATAAGTAAGCCTTAACAACTACTGATTGATAAATGATAATAAGCACCTGTATAGTCTAAACGACAATCGTTCCCACTAAAAATTGCATCACAGTCGCGAGATTGTCGCCGGCGATCATTACATAAGCTTGTTTTGCAATATTTCTTACTACTGCACGATAGCTACTTGTAAACACTGGTTTTTGTGATAAAAATTATGATGGATGCCATCTCAGGTTGGTGTAAGCAAAAAAATACGGTAAGAACTAAGAAGTTTAATGATTGGCACGTGAATAAATTATTGAGATTTTAAAACGTTTCCTTAACCTACTTGCCTGTATTCCTGCTTTTGTTTCTATGTCTGAAGGTCCTTTTATCCCACTAACTGATGATTCTTTTGTGATATCGTTGACAAGATTTTTTCGTTCACAGAGCCAAAATCCAGATTTTATTGCAATTTTAGCATATAGGTTTTAACAGAAAAAATCCACCACTTCCAATAGCGCTCGTTTTTCAGGTTAAAATTTTGCAGTAATTTGTAAAACCTATGCGATTTAGAATTACGAGTTGCGGGAGCAACACACAAAGTTAAGGTATGAATATAAAAGATGATTATTAAGAGCATGATCGTATAAAATTCAAATTAATCTTGGGCAATCGATGGGGCACTAAATATCGTGTTCTGCGTGTCCTGTTGTTTGTTCACTACAGGAACTGATGGAAGCTACCGAAAGCGCCAAACTAGTAGCTCAGTACTGGGCTGACAAAATTTAGATTGCCATCGACACGTTAAGAAGAAGATTAATGATATTAATATATGGCTGCAGCAGCTAAGAAACAAAACAAAAAGAGAATCTAATTATGATGACCATGTATAACCTATCAAGACTTTTAGCAAAATAACAGTTTCTAACGATTAAATTTAATAAACATTAATCGATCGTTATTCCGTTATGGTCTTAATTTGAACATAATATGCCTAACTATGGAACAACTTTCTGAAAAAGGCGCACGGGTGGATCCACAGGTATATATGATCTAGGTTAGGCCGCATTTACCAAGGTCTGTCCATCACATACCGAGTTTCTTCTTTGCCTCTGGTCATGGCTGTCATTTGTAGATCTCTGACAAGTGTTACAGGGAGTCAGGGTTCTGAAAGCCTGATAGTCTTACCGATGGGTGACTTGAAAGGTCGGTTCGGTTCAAAATTATAATTAAAAACTTAATTAAAATTATAAATCTTGATACCTATCATACAAGGAAATAGGATCAATAATTGATCCTATATTTTTAAAACTTAATTAAAATTATAAAACTTGATACCTATCATACAAGGAAATAGGATCAATTATTGATCCTATATCCTTGATCCTAAAATTATTTAAGTTGAGAAACGTCAAGATATTGAATTTTTGGGATTTATTTTTCCTTCTTTCCACGTCATTGGTACATTTTAGATCTATAAGGCACATTCAGTGGTCACGTTAATAACAGTGTCTGCTGGGATTTCCTTAAAAGTTGGATAAACCAAAGATAATGTGTCCGGTTCTGCCGATATTGTTAGATACCGAACTTGAAGATACAAAGGTTTTTAGGCGTGTAATAAAATAAAGAACTTCAAAGCCCTGCCTCATGGCATATCACTAAAACATCCCATCATTTATTTCCTAAAGTAAATTAGGTGTTTTTCCATGTCTTAGCTCTGAATGATGAATTCAAAATTAATTTTACGAAATACAAAAATGTTAAAAGATAGGTTGTTGACTTAAAAAAAGGCCATCACACCCGTCCTGACCGAATTTGCATGTGAATAAAAACCTCGAGGAAAAGGTCAGGATTAATAATAATAAAATTAATATAAATACACACATAACATGTTACATAAAACCGTCTGTCTGTCTATCCGATCTGTGCAAGCGCCGAGAAATGAGATATCATGTTATATAAGTTGGTATATTTTATATGATTGCTTGGCTGACTTTGAGGTTGTGCTCGTTAAGTGAATGCATAACTGCATTCAAGTTGGCAATGGTGATCGTCTATTCCAAATATGCTTATCAATTTTAATGTGTTAGCCATCTTAATTGAAATTACATAACATCACGCGTGTAATCCCTAATGGGTTAGGCAGAAGTGTACCTGCCTGTAGTTTACCCACATTTCGCCAGTTATTTTTTTAAACTGCCCCTGACTAGGAATGTCTCCTGTATCGTAGGTGCATGGCATAGCATAGCATAATCAGCATATTAATGTTCCCACTGCTGGGACGCAAGCCTCCTCTCTATGAGAGGTAATGGGCTATAATCCACCACACGGGCCCAGTGCGGGTTGGTAGATGTCACATATCTTCGTGGGTGCGTTCACAAACAATTAAACTCACAAATACGAGCAGCCACACCCGGAACAACTACCTGTAGGCCACACAAATATTTGTTCCATCCGGGAATCGAACCTGCGACACAGCGCAACAGCCAATCGCTCAGCCACTGTGCCAACCGTGCCGTCCAGTTATACGTGAATGTCACATATGGGCGCCTATTACTATCCACCACAAAGCCTTACTTACTTTGTATCACAGTCCTACAAGGACGATGTCGCGGTCGATAGGGGGCGCTGTTGGTAAAAGTTTGTGAAATGTACAATGAAAAAAGAAGATCGGCTGGAGTTCCGATTTTCACTACACGTCAAAGGACCCTTGCACAAAATCATTTTTATCTTTAGTTGTCATGTTTTCAGTTCATTCATCAGCATTAATAACATGTAATTGCCCTTTTTGAACCAGTTTTAACACGTTTGCCATAATTAATGACATTGCAGCGACGAGGAAATAATATAAACATACTGATATGAAAGGTGAAACCAGAAATGTCTGGCTCGGCAATTGGGGGCTATGTATGATGCCATTGCTGGCCCAAATTGGGCCAATGTTGCAGGCCCATGTTGGCCCTGACCGACACTACAAACCTTCCAAAGCATTGCAGCTTAATTTGGCAAATTCTAAACTAGTAAATTTCTAGGAATTTGCATAATATATGTATCGATGAATGGTCGTAAAAGATATGTTAACGACTTGTTTTGTCAGCTAGTTTGAATTATGTGGGTTGATAGCTGTTTATATAAAGCGAGAGGTATTACTTTTCACTCGGATTTAGAAGTATAGCTCTCCTCATCTTTACGTTTTCTTTTTAACACTCTCACGTCGGAGAATACTTCGACGAAACAAAGTGCGAATGGGGAGCCTCATCTCAAAGAATGGCCCACATCACTTTGAGAGACCGATCCGAAGGCACTACCAGACGTGGTCGATTGACTAAATTTTACTTGAATCAGCATTTTATAAGAATCGTCTTCACAATGAAGAAGATGAGTAATCTACATATAAACTATCACACTATCGTTTAACGCGGCACGACCTGTGGACATCCACTTGCACGAACGATAAGTGGCTTCGTTCAAGAACAGGTTTAAGCAAAGTGCATACAAGCTCACATTACATAAGACACTTTGATCAGCTCACTTAAACCTTGACCCCCATAGCTAACTGCTCAATTAATAGGAGCACGCTAAACTTATTGTTAATTTTAAGGTTACGATTTAAACTGTCCTTGTGCTGGTGGTATACAGGCGGTAAACAGACACTTCACGAAGCCGTCCACCAAGCATTCTGTACATCAAACTAAGTACTTTACGCAAAAATTATTGCTGGGAAACGACCTTTTTTATGGGGTAAAAAATCACGATTTGCGGAAGGACTCGATGGAGCGCACTCAAAGCATTGTGCTGATGGATGGATTGAATGGTACGGGGGTCGTGGAGGTGTTTAAAGTAAAAATGTTTCATTAAAAACATATTTAAAAAAAAAACTTGTGAAAAAGTTGGAATTTTTACCCCTACTATCTCCGTAACTAGAAGGTTCCCAGATATGGTCTAGAACAAAAAAATGATCGCAAGGACGGGGAGAACAAGTGCTTTTCGGCTTCGTTAAGGGTCTATTTACACCCTTTATTCTCGTTGGGTTAGTGATTGTAAGCGCGACTGCAGATCATCAGGATTAGATTTGCAGGTCGAACAAAGTCCTTTATTTATTTAGCCATCAGATATTCCTTAGCCACGGTTGATGGCAATAGGCTCTGCCCTTATCACATAAACTTAACTGGCGAAATGTGGATGTCTTTGACCTCTGCCTAAGCCTTTCGGGGATTACAGGCGTGATGCTCTGTGGCAATTAGGAACATCCTTGTGTTGGCGGCACGTTTGTCGTAATCTGTATGATAATCTATTTGTGCAAGAACCTTCTACGACTGAATATGGGAGTGTTCTGTTGTTCATAAAGTAGGTCATTAACTTTACCTGGTCTGCGTGAAACTTATGATTATAACATCATAGGGACCCGTCCCACTGCTAGTAACCAAAAATGAGTGTTTTTTTTACCAAGCGGTGCGAAGACTGATGTGTCACCGATAAAACTATTAATAAAAATGTATACCTATCTCTTTTGCTGGCTCGTGGCTCGTGGTGAGGAGTCGTGGCTAAATAATAACAGCCGCTCGGGTCGATCTTTAGGTTAAGCCGTGCTTATATTGGTTGTTCCGTGGATGGGTGACGACCCATTGCTTACCGAGTTTCCTCTGTGCCTCGAAAAGCACATTAAGCCTTTGGTCCCGACTGTCATTTGTCTAGATCTTTGACAGTCGTTACAGGTAGTCAGTGGCCTGAAAGTCTGACAACTAGTCTTACCAAGGGGTATCGTATTACCCAGTACTAAATGGGTTGTGGAGTTCAGACAGGTAGTTGCTTCATGTAAAATACTGGTATTCAGCTGCATCCGGTTAGTCAGGAAGTTGACCCCAACGTGGTTAGGAAAAGGCAATCAGATGATGAGGACTAATGTTGTACACTAAATTATATTTTTCTTCAATTACTATCTATTAGACCACAAAAGTTCTAAACTAGACATATCAATAGCGTCCTTTTAAAGTAAATAAACGTATTGTTTTCCGCGGCTTGCTGTCCTAGGTTCATTGCCCGGGCGATTTATATTCGACGCTCGTGCCACCATCAAACATACTTACAGCTTTCTTAATACATATTATTATATGTATAGGTAGGTAGTAGATACAAGATTCTTTACTTGCCACAGTATACAATTGGCTTTTACATCCTTTAGAGGGCTTTTTAAAATTAATTGCCGCGACTTTATACTAAAATAACTCAAAAGTACTTTAAAAGCGTGTTTTTGAAAAGAAAATCAAAACAATAATGAGCTAACTAATTACCAAGTGCGTATGAATTACTGTGATTGACTGGATCATAGGCTCGGATCAACAGCAAATCCGGTCACTTTTCTTCTGGGGGCCTAGAATGGCCGCTTTGGCAGATCATAATAATATTATAATATGAATTACCTTACAATTCGTGAATTGAGCACAAAGTGACAATTCACAATAATAACTGCGTCTGGGACTATTTTAAGAATTATAACGTGATTCTTATTATTATTCTATGATGATTCTGCTAAAGCAGCCATAGGCAATAGCAATTTTCGTTCCAGAAACAAATAGTAATAATTTCTGCCTACCCACAATGAATTGTCGGAATTGATTTACACAAGACGTATGAATTTATTAACTAAGAAATAACTAATTACGAACACTTGTTTTATTACGTGGAAGGAAATAACTAATTAACATTTATTGTAATGGTATGCAAATTATATTTACATAACGAAAAATATCACACAATATCAACTCGCTTTGAATCAACATTTTATAATCAATTCAAAAAGACTGATAGACAGAGAAACAGACCTGTATTCCTTGTTCAGTTTTACACCTAAAATGGAGAATAAATAGATGCTGATATTAAGTTTTGTAAACTAGGGTAGAGAGAAAAAAAATAGGATCTTTCATACTGAGAATAAAAACCATAATCAACTTTTTTTTTTTAGGTACGGTAAGAGTAAGCCCATGTAGCATAATTTTTTTTTTTATATTTGGAGTTGTAAATTAACGACAAAAACATTCACTAGACATGTTTAGGAAACCCGGACAGTGGTAGAAAAAATAATGAAATAGATCATAATTGTTTAGGTATTTTGTACTATGACCGAATTTCTCTATTCATTATTTTTCTCTTGTGACTTACCTTGTGTTTCACAATTGATGATTATACCTGCGCTGTTTGCCTAGTAAAATAAAATTCATTATGCCCACTGTATACAATAAAATGACTATCAAAGAATGGTTGAATCTAAAACTAAGCCCTTAGCTTGTTAAAATTTTAGCATAGATCTATACAGGGTTATTTGTAAAACACCAACAACCTCGCAGGAGTAAATTACTAACATCATAAACAACAACATTTGTTCTTCGACTTTTCCGAAAACAGACAAAAAAAAATTCAACTCTCCATACATATGTCCGAACAGCTGATCGAGTTTTGTATGAAAAGTCGTTTTTTTTTTGTCTGTTTTCGGAAAAGCCGTAGAACAAATGTTGTTGTTTATGATGTTAGTAATCTACTCCTGCGAGGTTGTTGGTGTTTTACAAATAACCCTGTATACATCTATAAAAATAAATAAAATTGAAGTGTCTGTTTGTAATATCAAAATAACAGCTTTTTACTGAATGCATATGAAAATATTATATACGAAAATTATTACAAAAATATATATTTTTCAATTTTTGTCTGTCTGTTTGTTCCGGCTAATCTCCGAAACGGCTGGATCGATTTGGACGGGACTTGTACTGGCACATAGCTGATGGTATAAGGTCTAAATGAAGCTACTTTTATTTTAGAAAAATAATTAAGGTCTGTGCAAAAAAATTAAAAGCCTTGAAATTATTAACAAAATCCGATTCATAAAAGCATTTTTTTATAATAAATTCACGCGAACGAAGGTCGCGGGCAATAGCTATTTTTAAATAAAATCCTTCCCCAAAAACCTGTCAAATCTGTAAGAAGCGTAACAACAATACATACATAAATTTTTCAACTCTTTTACCACATTTGCATACATTTTTGTCTAATTACCTACCTACCTTTAATTTCCAAGGTTTACCGAGCCTTTGTACAAAAGAGCTATTTAAGCCCACGAAGAGCATCGAAATGTGTTCCTTCATTACCAATATGAGTGCGTATGGACAAACAGATCGTCATTTCCTATTGTTAGTTAAAATTAATGCACAAAACGTTGGACTGACGTGTGACAGTTTTATGAACTGTCTTGACTGTGGGTACAGTCGCATGCAAACGTGTTAAGGTTTATATAATTTTATTATCTTTCTGATAAGATTTTAAAATGAAAAAAAGTTTTGATGTGTTGCTTTCAGTGATTTAGGTATTATTATAAAAGTCGTTATTTTGTATTTGCTAAGACTTGAAAAATTCTAAAGAGTGCTTATTTCGTTTTGTCCACAGTACATTTTTTGTTGTTGCAATTACCATTATAACTAAAACCCGTCTGCTAAATACCCGGTGGATATCTGTTGCCAATGGACACACTTATGAAAATTAAATAGGTTTGATAAAATAGACAATTTTGGTTAATGAACTCTGGAATCGTCTAGCATATAATAAATACTTACACGATTAATAAACACATAATGCCAAGAAATTCTGTAATAAAAATTAAAAAAAATTAGGTAGGCATTCTGATAAATTCTCTTTCCCAAAATACGTACCTAATTTAACAAATATTTGAAAACCAGTCACATTTAATTATCAAAACTGGAAATTAATTGTGCGGGTCTGCATAATTTAAAATAAAATGGGTTCAGGACAACAAAAGCGTATGGACCAAGTGTTTTTTGAGAATAAAGTTAATGTAATATAAAATTACTATGCAATATTTTTTTAAACGTTGTGATAAATACTTAAGTATTTTAACAATAAAACGTAAATCTCCGTGATATTCGTGATCATAAGAAACAGGTATTTGAAGGATGATGTCATCAGTTCTGAGATGCGCATTCAACTTATTGGTATCCTAAAGTAAGTCGCCAATATTTTTATTTTATTATATCTCATTCACATTTAGCGCAGGATGTAATTAAATGATTAGATGTCGATTATGTCAGCACTTATGTTTTTATCTCGTGATACATAGAGCTAATATAGTATGGTATTTTTTATGGATCTAAGTCAGAGTACGATAAGTGATAAAATTCACATAATAAATGATATTCAAGATATTCCTTTTATAGGAAGAATATATCTTTAACTTCTTAATGTGTAAATATTTCTGGGACCCTACCCTACTTCGCACAGATCAAGATGTATTTAAGACAAAACATCAAGATTTTTTTTTATTACGTTTTATTAATATGAATATATTACAACAAACCTCTCGGAATAAATTCCCTGAATGATAAAAATCAGTTGAGCAATTTAGAAAAACCAACGCGGACACACACACGCAGACGGAAACAGACGTAAATGTTTACTATTTATAGATAGAACATGATCATTGAATCTCTTGGTGTTTGGTCAAAACTTCTAAAGACATACAGACTTGTATCGCACACTAAGCTCTCTGAACCAGTTTGCTGACTTTTCCATAGTAAATACATCTATAAATTATGTTACTGCAATAACGAAACACTTAATATCATAGCGTGTGGCATTTGTTATGAAAAACAAAAGAAAAACCTTTAAAAGTTTACAATTAGTTGGCTGTTCACAGTCCCAGGTATATTGTTGCTTCAGAGCCTCGCTCGGCGTGCGAATCGTGCCACGAAACAAACATTAATTGATTGAGGATCAGTTTCGTAGAACTCTACAAGACATTCCTCTACAGAATTTACATTCTAAAATTTTAAGTAAGGTTAACATCTGCCAAATTTGCTCGGCCATGTTCAGCGTTTTTTAAGAGACTTTTTGTTAAGATTTCTCAAATTTCGGAATGGTCCCCTTTTAATAGTCCGCTGTTGCTTTAAACAAACGGATTTAGTCTGGATTCTAGATAATATTAAACAGTATAAAAATATTACGTTTCAATCTTGCAATCAAGCATTAGTAAGCTATAATTATAGCATGTCTATAAACGAAATTATAATCGCAACGAATCAAATCATCATTCCATATTATAATTTTCTACATTCCATTTGCAAACTAGGTCATTTCTGAGTTAAAACGTGCGTCGTTCTTATTACCAATATGGATGAACCTTACGTATACTCGTATTATAATTTAGCATTTATTTTTAAAAATTGTGGCGTAGAATTATAATAAATCTTAGCAATTTTAATTTTAAAAAAACTTTATCAATACTAAGCAGGAAAGGATTTCAAAAATTCTTTAAAAGTTTAATTTAACTATTTTTCAATACGGAGAAGACACACGAAGACTCAGTATTTTAAATTAACTTAATGCACAAAACTCATCTTACAAAACACTTGTTCTTCTTTCCGCAACCCTTTTGCCGCCGCCTGTACCCGCTTAAAATGCATATTATCTAGAATTACGGACGATTACGCGTAATGATAATGTTGTTCCGCTGTTTATAAAAAAAAAAGTATGACGTTGCATAGTTCTCGTGGAGTTAATGGAATCTTCCTTACATTAACTATTTTTTATAATATTTCATTAAATGGGCGTGGCTTTTAATTATTCCTTGTTTTTTTTCTTCTTATAATGACTGTCCTAAGTTTTGCAATATCATTAGGGTGTCCCCTCTTCACACTTAGTTTTTTTCTTATAATAGGTAACTTAATATGGTTCTAGGTATTGTAATTTATTTATCCTTTTCACACTAAGTCTGTAAGAATAAACTCTAGAGTTTATTCTATCAATATATCATTTTTACAACAATAACAATTAGTCCCTCATTCAACTTGTTATTGTTTACAAAACAGCTGAGCATACTGAAAACTTGCACTGACGATGCGTTTTTCGCACGATTCGCGTCTGTAATACGCCAATGCATTCCGATTTCAATGCAATAATGACAATATTATATGTGTCAAGTCCATCAGTGCATTTTGTGGATTTTTAGTTTGTTTACACGTACAAAACTTAAAATAGCATAATTATTGTCCCACTGTCTGGACACAGGCCTCCTTGACCACGCGGGCCTAGTGCGGGTTGATAGATGTAACTTGTCTTAATAAATTTAGTTCTAGAGTATACCGTTTTCTCGCGATGTTTTCCTTCACCATTTTAAGAGCTAGTGATGTAATAAATTACACAGAGTAACACGCCTGTCGGCAAGCATAAGGTGGGAGGCCCTCGGGCTCGATGGAGCGAAGTCGACGAAGCGACGAGCAAATCTTCAAAGGTTGGCTGGTAGCAACTGGATGAGAGTTGTAGAGAAACAAATTCAGTGGCGTGCGATTGAGAGGCCTATGTCCAGCAGTGGACTGCTGTGTGGACGGCTGATGATAATGATGAAGGAATAAACCCGTCTTACAATTTTTGTAAAACGAGCTTCTCACCACTGGCCCACCACCATACCACTGTAGAAGTAAGGAATGAAACAATGTTAAATAAAAAGAAATAAAACTCTGTGATTTTTTAAATGCTTATTCTTCGAATTGATCTTGATCATAAATTCTTGATTCTTTGCGTTTTTATTGCATTAATATTAAGATACATCATACTATACGAAGAATACCTCTAATGACTGTATAATAAGCAGAAAAAAGAATTGATTTATGATATTGTGTCGCTTCGATATCTAAGTAGGCATTTAAAAAATCATGTTCCTTCAAATACAAGAATCTGTTTTGTTATGTTTATTTCTGTAAGCTATTTTGTTGTCCTGTAAAGATAACCATGTTGGCCTTTAATATTCCAGGAGGCTTGGTTCATTCTCCTCCTTATTATATTTAAACATTTAAACTTAATGTACAATTGGTACGTAGGTATATAGATAGGTGGACTTGATACCACAAAGCATTCTCTACCAGTCAACCTTTTTGTCCAAAAGACAGTATTTGAGCATTGTGATAGATCATTATATGATATCATACCGTATATTATTGGGTATTCTGCCCCAGAATCTTTACAAAAAGGCGAAGGAAAACGTAAGGAAATCGGCGCATCCTAGAACTAAATTAATTTAAATACCGTAAATTTTACGTGACTTCGTGAAACATGGGACAAGGACGGGAAGATGAGGATGACATATGCTATGTCAGACTACACACATAACTGTAACTATGCGTTTAATTCCACGCATTATGTCCATTGCATATGTTTTACCGGTTTCTGATGCCATGCAAAGCCGTTGACACTTCGATTGCAACAACAGCTGTAATGTGTGAAAAACAAACACAATACAAAGCAACAGTTGACACATTACAAATAAAACCCGACTGTTGAAAAACAAATAATAAACTCAGATCTTAATTAATTGGCCACTAAAAATAACTGGAAATATGTATTAATGTAAATGACACGATGACCCAAAACGTTTCAAGGATATTGAACCTAAAATAGATGATCAAGGTTCAGAATATTATGATTAATCGATTAGAATTAATTAGTTTTGTTTATTGTTTACACGAAGGCAAACATATAAATTACAGGCAACTGTTGCTCTCCGGGTCAAAAAAATTTATTTAGACACTTTTCTGTTTCGCTGACAATTTTATTACATAAAATCTTATCTTTCGTTCCACGTGGAATGTAAGTATGTACCTACTCGTACTTAAATACGGTAAGCGCACATCTACTGGAAAAACAAAAAAAAAAACTCGTGTATTTTTTGTGAATGGCATCTTGCAGGTCAACACGACGACAACTTCCTAGAGGTTGTCGTCTGCTTAACCGGACTAACCTGTGCCTTGTTGTAAGGCCTCCAGCACAGGGCATAAAAGCTTAAAAACTAACTAAGCTACGGACATCCCCTGTGAGATACGAGCCTCGGCTTAGGTCGTTGCTGGGGGAGGACAGCAAAGGACAGGCTGTATCAGAACAAAATTCCTGATGGCTCATCCACATAACTACATCTAGTCGTACACGCACGCCGGTTGCGAGAACTACACACCTGAATTCTGAATAATATCACCAAACCTAGCTTCTATAAAAGATCTTCTAATACTTATAAATGGTGCCTCATTAATTATTGATGTATGAGCAAATAATGCGCCATGACCTGCCAAGCCATCGCGTGTTACGATCAACCTTATTAGTTTTTGTAACTTAGTTGACAATAGCAGTCATTTAATCAAGATATTCTTTGTACAACAGCTATCTGTACTCATTTGCAACAATCTGATCACTGTTATATTGAGATGATATAAAATTTTGTAAGGCAGCTCAAGCCTGTAATCGACGAGCGGCAAGACAAAGGTATATCTTTTAGTACACCCACATTTTACCTGTTATGTTTGGGTTCCATGTAATACGGGGTGAGCGTATTGCCATTATCAATATAATCAAAATAATATCCACAATGTGGCTTCATTCGCAGTTAGGTATAGGCCTCGCCTTGCTTGTGCCAATCTTCACGTCCCTATGTGCTTATTGCCATCAACCGGGCCAATAAATTCTGACTCCAGTATTCTATTAAGAATTCCTAATGATAAAAACACAAATCGCATTGGACTGGGAACCTAGGACCTCATGCTCAGCGGTACCGCTGGTTTCCATTAGACCAAAGAGGGAGTCAAATGACGGGTATATAGGCCAGTCAGCCACTTAGATCATAAAACAATACTAGTAGCTGCTGCTGAGCAAAGTGCAGTAAATATCGCATAAAAATACTGTGGTCGTTGTCCATTAAAATAAATAGGTACTTCTAAAGAGTACTAATATTAAAAAGAGCTAAAGTTTGTAAGTTTTAAGAATATTCTTTCACTAGTTCCCCAAGTGTCATAGGTTATATTTAAAACTTACCCTTGTGACAAATTCCTAATATAACGCGAGCAAGCCGCGGGTAAAAGCTAGTAAGAAATAAATAGATACAGTGACGTAACTTCTCAGTATGTCAGTGCTTGAGGTAGTGTTAATTCTTAAACATGTTTTGTATTGTTGCAGACCTGTTTTACCTGTTGAAATGAAACATGAATGAAATATTTACTGTATTTTTCAAAATGGTTGATTTTTTAATATCCCTAAAACATTGCTTTTTAAATTCTAAAAACCCGAAAATATGCATGATTACTATACATATACTATTATACCTACTTAACTTGAAAAGCCTGTCTGTCTAGTTTTTTACCAAAAATTTGAACTATTTCTTGGAAACGAGGAATAATTTTATAAAACTTGTGGCAATTTAGAACTATCACGACTACTACAACCATTCAAGTTATCATATATTCTACTCTAACACCAGAAATCTTCCTCAAATCACCAATTACGTGAGATACAGAAAAACTTCAGTTTCCTGTGAAAAATAAAAATCATCGTTCACACAGCAATCATTCTGCTTATCCATTTGTGAAATTACTGGTCGTAATGATAGCTTGTGATGCTATGTGATCGTTGTTGAAAAACTTGCTAATTTGTACATTGTCTAGTTCAATTTAATGTAATGTTGATATAGTGGTGTACCGTATTCTTATTTAGAGTAGTGGGTCTTATTAAAGTCGTAGAGCTTAATAATAACAGCCGCTTGGGTCGATCTTTTGGTTAAACCGTGCTTGCCTAGGTTGGTCCGTTGATGGGTGAACCATTACATACCGAGTTTCCTCAAAGCACGCTAAGCCGTTGGTCCCGGCTGTAATTAGTTAATCTTACACAGTCTTTACAGGTAGTCAGTGGCTTGAAAGTCTGACAACCAGTCGTATCAAGGGGTATCGTATTACCCAGTCCTGGGTTGTGGAGGTGAGATAGTCAGTGAGGCAGTCATTTCATGTAAAGTTGTGGTATTCAGTAATTTCGCATTCATAATTCGTATGATCTAAGATTCCCAGCGAAGGCACCCATCTGTGAAGAGATAGGCAATGGGCACTTACGTTGTTTTTATTGTACTTCTTCCACTTAGGTACAAATAAAATATAATTATACCTGCTTTTTTTTTTTTTTTTTTTTTTTCCGGATGGGAAATCATCAAATGACCCCCCCCACTCTGGGCGGAGCGGAAGGGAGTGTCAGACTTGTACTGACTAAAACCCATCCATGTTCCTTCTTTGCCCTTTGTGTTCCAGGGCCACGGTATCTCTTTCGAACAGTCCCGCAGCCCTGGCAGGCATCGGCGCTTGCGGAATCCTACTTATTTGCTGACATCTCTTTGAGGCGCACGTGGAACACGAACGCGCCGTCGACACGGCCTGTCGTCATAAGACGGCCGGACGGCGAGCTGGCCCATAACTCGCCGTCCACAGGCCCGCGCCTACGGTGGCCGGGAGCCACCACGTGACCCCCGACGCCCAGGGCGTCTCCCGCGGCGACTGGGACGTGAGGTTCTTTCCCTCTCACGTCCCGCCACCTCCTTCACTAGCATGACTGCTTCGCAGAAGGAGGTGACGGCTTCCCATTCCCTCTCGCTCCGGACCATGGCTTGAACCAAGGCCGGACGCGAGAGATCGCCGCCGCCAATCGCCGCCACGAGGACACGGCGGTGATTATACCTGCTTTTAGGTGGTATCATGTATGTTTGTCAGTGGAAGATTCCGTGTTTTTAGATCAACTCTTAGAAAGATTTTTTATTAGGTCGACAGTAAGACATAAAATTGTTACTATTTTTAGATTAGGTACTTATTGCTGTTGACCTAAATCGAAACTTTGTGGAGCCCTGACACAGCCAGAAGGCGTCGCGGCAGACCACGTAGAAGATGGCGGGACGAGCTGGACAAAAACAACGACCAGCGGTCCACATTAGCCTTGGATTGAGACAACTGGAAGTCATGGGGAGACGCCTTTGCCATACTATACACATTACAAAACCAATAATAAATGAATAAAATATCCGAAAGTAACTAACCTAACAACAAACTAAAATATTGCATCGAAAAATTCCTCCACATGCAAATGTTAATTGGGTTATTCGATCAGGTACTTCTCAGTAGCACCCTGGAATTTCACCTCTACCTAATCCTTCGGGGATTACTGGCGTGATGTTATGTTATACTCGTTTTTATCAACAAGAAAATGCAAAATTATACGTACATATTTCCAAATACCTAAAAACGTGATGATGCGCACGCGCGTTATCGCAGTGCGACTGAAACGTGACAAAATATTCAATAACACCGCCATTAAAGTGTTAGTACCTACTACCTTATTTAATTAGTAACTGTACTAACTTACTAATTTGTTTGTAAATAATATAATAGGATGGATTATGTAGAAAATTATTGTGGCTTTGGCTAGAAAGAACAAAAATCTATTTAAGAATATAGAATTTATTTGTCGCGTATTAATACGCTTCTTTTGTAAGCTCGTTCCTTCGTCGACCTCATCTCTGTCCTCAGGACGAGATTGAGGTCAAGAGCAGGCCCGTTTCATATAAAAAACATATGACGTCTACTGGAAAAGTATAGAAGCAAGGACATTGGGATACGAAGCAAGTAATAGAGGAACGATGACTTGAATACTAAGTGGTTTTTATACTTAAAGATGATTACCCTTGGAAGAAGCTACTGGGATGACGGCTAGTGGAGATGGATGGAAAATAATTACTGCGTCGACCCCAAATTAAATTAGGATGGATAGAACAGCAAGTATAAACACGGATGGCTGTTTAAATATAATATACTAGCTTTTGCCTGCGGCTTAGCCCGTGTGGATGTCGAAAAATATCCGACGGGAACGGACTACCAGGGTTAAAAAGTAACCTACGGGTAATCCAGGTTATTAACGATCTGTGTGCCAAATATTATCCAAATCCGTTCAGCCGTGTTTGAGCAAACTGGAACATACATCCAAACAAACTGACCAAAACTCTAAAAAACTATATTTTCGGCATCAAACTCGAATATTCAATGTAATGTTTGATTTTGTTACTATTTATTTTACTTCATCCTCGTAGAGTAAAATTTTTTTTCTAGATAATTCTGAATTATTGTAAAAAAAGCTTTGTTCATGGCTAATTGTCCTCCTCTACTTATGATATTTGAGGAATACTGTAAAGAAATACCTACTGTAAAGAACCGGTATCTACCTAAATACTGTCCTTCACAGTATTTCTTTATATACAATGTTTTTCACTAATTCGGAAGCGGGCATCAAAACAACCAGTCAGTTGGAGAGCTTACACGTGAGCGAGTCACTTAAAACTGGCCGTGGGAGTAACAGTCTTGCTGCAAATCAACTCTAGCAAATTTCAGAGTTTGTCCCTGTGACTTATTAATAGTCATCGCGAAACAAACCTTGATAGGGAACTGCAATCGTTTAAATTAAAAAAAAAAAAAAAAAATTGAAACTGAAGGTCATTTGGTATCAATGGTATACGCGGCACGAAGACTGTTTCTCCTCTGGCAGATCCAGTTAGTATTTTGGCCTCAATAAAATTGCGGCGGAGAGCAGTTACTTGGAGTCTAGTTCCATTGCACAATTTTGGAGACCGTATATTCATCACAGGAGCACCTACACGCAACATAAGTCTGTGACACGGAAGAAATTCTACTGGATAATTAACCGACTCGTCCATATCGACCTAAAGGACATATGATATCAAAAGAATTATAAATCATTTCTTCACCTTCGCATGATTATCAACATTTCGTTGATCGCAGCGGGTTAGTCGTTTTTGGGAGTCAAAATGGCTCTCTCGCAAAACCACTCCATCGGTTTGTCTTTAATATTTTTATTCATGAACGAACAACTTCAATACAAAACTTTAGCCCCCTTTTCACCCCCTTGTGGGCTGAAATAAAAAAAAATACAACGATTTACGTTGTGTTAGTTTCCGACCATAAGCCGAAATATTAGTGATTTTAACTCAAAAATACCTTTTTAAAAACGCTAGTACCATGGAGGAGTCCTTCCTGAGAACTAACCGTTGAAGAGTTCTCTTTTGAGGAGACGATCCTGGCAGCAGGATCGAGAAATGTCTGTCATAAAAATGTATTTTCACCAGAACCAAAGGTGTCAGCAAAATTTCAGCTCAATCGGTTGTACTAAATTGAGTTGCACTCCACATAAAAAAAAACAAACAGTTACTAACCTTCATCCCCCTTTTTAACTTTTCGGGGGTAGAACTATCAAAAACGCTGAGACACGTATAAATTAATTTTCAATCGTCAGCCTAAACACAAAATTTGAAGATCCTAACTTCAAAACTGACGCACTTTCATATAAACTTCCATCCCCTATTTTACCCCTTTAGGGGTGGAATTCCCAAAAATCCTTTCTTAGTGGATACTAACTGTTCACAAAGAACACACCCTCCAAGTTTCAAGTCTCTAGGACCATCGGTTTGGGCTGTGTGTTGATATATCACCCAGTCAGTCAGTTTACCATTTTATATATATAGATAGATAGGTAAAAAAAGTGGAAAACCCTTTAAAAATCACTGTTTTAAGCTTTCACGGTTTGTAACTAAACTTACAGTGTCACTTACTGACTTTCTTCAGTCATCCCGCGATCATGGCGCTTGTAACAACATCAAAATATCAGGAGCTCAGAAATTAATAATCAC
Organism: Noctua janthe; assembly: GCA_910589295.1. Lineage (NCBI taxonomy): Eukaryota > Metazoa > Arthropoda > Insecta > Lepidoptera > Noctuidae > Noctua > Noctua janthe. The sequence continues at coordinate 871,023 of OU342567.1, forward strand.
GGAAGATATCCCATAATTGACTTAAACGCTAAGTTAAGTGCGAAATCGTGTGTGACCTTTGATAACTGCATAAATAATTATTGCTCTAGGAATTGAATCGGTAATGTTAATGCGGGTTCTATTTCGAGTTCAGATACTAGTTTTGTATTTCTTTATCCTTAAATGCAATCTAATCAATCAGCCAATGTGGCGATACTTGATGTTTTCTTATTTAACCCAAAGGTTGACTGGTAGAGAATTCAAATTCAAATCATTTATTGTTTGTCACATGTAGATAAAGATGTCATAGTCATAATAATTATAGGAGCAATGTAACATGCCTATAAGGTGTACAATATTTTTGGCGCTTTGTTGTTGACTTACGTTAATATAATATACATTTACACTTTATCCCCACTTTATCACTCTTTGCATTAGTATAAAATTGTACCATAATAAAGTATTGTAAAAAAATATTTTGGATTAGTCAAATTATACATGTCAAATTATACATAGAATAAAAAGTCATAATAACATACATTCATTAGTCAAGTTGAAACATTGAAAATATTATAGGTACATGTCAAATTATAAATAAAATATAAGTCATACAACAGTCGTCATGGTAAAGAAAAAACAAAATATTTAAACTAACCCAAATTTTTGTCGTTAAAAAACTCGTTTATAGAGTAGTACGCTTTACTTAACAGGAATTCCTTTAGCTTATGTTTAAAAATATTGATCGCTGAAATACATTTAACATCGTTTGGTAATTTGTTATAAATTTTTACTCCCATTCCAAATATACTAGATTTAAATTTAACCGTTCTACATCTAATTCCCGATAGCTCGTTTTTGTGCCGTGCACTTCTAAGTGTTTCATATTTACTTATATCACTTTTTATCATTACTGCCGCTTCATAAATATATAATGAAGGCAGAGTTAAAATTTTTAAACTCTTGAACACATCCCGGCATGAGTCAGTCTGTTTCAGCCCAGTTATGCTTCTCAAACATTTCTTTTGGGCTTTAAGAGCATATTCTCTGTTGGAGGAGTTTCCCCAGAACAGAAGGCCATACTTTAGTGTAGAGCCCACATAAGCATGATATGCGTTTAATAATGCACTCTCGTTCACAACTTTCCTAAGCATGTACAGGGCGTATGAATGTTGGTTCAATTTTTTACAGACCTTTTCAACATGATGTTTCCAATTCAGTCCACGGTCAATATGTATACCCAAAAATTTTGTGACATTGACTTCTTTTACTATTTCACCTTTGTAACTTATTTGCATTTTTTCCGTTTTTGTGTTTTTATTTGTAAATGTCATGTAATTTGTTTTGTCAAGATTTATTTTAAGATTATTTAGAGTCAACCAATCAATAATAGTTTCTAATGATTTATTAATATTTGTCTCATATTCATTTTTATCAATGTCACTAAAAATGGCCGTGCTATCATCCGCAAATAATACCATCTGCTGGTTTATAACTTTTGGGAGGTCATTTATGTTAATTATAAACAAAAGAGGCCCTAGGATGCTTCCTTGGGGCACTCCATACTGAACAATTTTTGGATCAAATGAGTAAGTCTGTTCAAACCTTGTAATCTTTGTGATTTGTGTTATTTGTGTCATTTGATATCTATTTGTGAGGTATGATCTTATAAGATTTAAAGCATTTCCTCTTACTCCATATTTTTCAAGCTTAGTCAAAAGTATCTGATGATCGACATGATCAAAGGCTTTGGACATGTCCATAAAAATCGCAGTTAATTGTTGTTTATTATCTAGCCCTGTCATTATAGTCTTTAAAAAATTAAACAATGCATCACTTGTAGATCTATCTTTCCTGAAACCAAATTGTTCGTTCGCCAGTATGTTGTTGAATTCAAAGTAACTATAAAAAATATTGTAAATAACTCTCTCAAAGATTTTGGCAAAAACTGGTATTAAAGCGATTGGTCTGTAATATTTCATCTCTTCTTTGTTTTCTTTTTTGAATAAGGGATTTATAACTGTAAATTTTAGCTTGGACGGAAACACTCCCTTTTCAAGACAAAGATTAATAATATGACTTAGTATGGGAGCGATAAGCTGAGATACCCTTTTAATTATCTTTGTACTTATGCTGTCATAACCTGTACTGTTTGTATTATTAAGCAGTTTGATTATTTGATCAATATCATTTGGATTTGTCGGACTTAAAAATATTGAATTGGCATTATTGTACGTCAGTGTATTTATAAAAGAGTTATTATTTCCTTTTAGCGTCGGTTTAATATCGTCAATAAAGTAATTATTAAATGCCTGAGCTATTTCCTTCGGTGCTGTAACTAATTTATCAGTCACTTTTATTTGACTAACATTCAATGCCTTGTGGCATTAAGTCCGCCTATGTATCTCTATTGTACATGAAGTTTGGGGAGGCCTATGTCCAGCAGTGGACGTCTCTCGGCTGAAATGATGATGATGAAATGCATTCTGGCATAGGTACGTGTAACGAGTAGTACTATTCGGGTGAGTCGTTCACCCCAGTGCGGCAGCGAGTAGCGGGGCGTTATATGGACAGCCTGTTGGGTTTAGGTATTAATTACATATTTAACAGCATTTACATGTTGTTGTGTACAGCAAATAACTTTTTTTATAGAAAAGAAAGAAATATCTGGCTGCAAAAGAGTAGGAGTAGAGTTATTATTAACTGAATTTGCACTGCGTTAAAATTACAGGACAAAATTAATTTAAAAATAAAACATGACCAATTTTATTTTTGCAACACATTAGCAATGTTTTATACGATTCTTGCTGTTTTTTGAAGCTTTTATTAGTTATCTCTATGGTCCGATAGTAAAAAAGAGCCTTTAGGAGTGCCTCGTCATCCTACGTTAATACATTTTTGTGGATGGAAGTAGTAAATAATAATATTAATAGATATAATCGTGCGCATTGATCGCAGGTATAAGTCTGAACTCAAGTTATTGTTAGAGATATAAAGACCAGGTAAAGTTCCATTGCAAAGGGAGGATTCTCCTACCTCTCAGGTGTTGTGTTCTCAGGAATGATTGATGATTGTTGAAAATTAAGTTAACTAGCGGAAAACTAGGAATGCACGATTTAAGGAGATCGAATTGTGTGACGTCAGATGTTATAGTATGACCACTTTAAGTGTGCAGTTCCAGGTGGCGCTGCTTGTCAACAAAATTTGAATCGATATGTCAAACTTGGTATATTCATTTAAGTTCTGTGTTTTCTGGCCTGCACAGATAAGTTGGTTGAAGTTTATGTGCAGATCACAACAACCAATGGCACAAATACGTTGTGGCAGCTGACATATCACAAATGCCTGAGTAAGTATCTTAGACTAGTTTGACCGGCACTATAGCTTTCCAACCAGAACTAGAAGCTAAAAAATAGTTTTGAAAATCAGGAAAAGCCGGTCATATCTTTAACATAAGTACGTTTAGGACTCCTTTGGTCCCCTTCGATTGGGCCAAGACCCCCTTTTTTATTCAAAAGTAATGGTCTAATTGAAATAAATGCTTTGAGTTTAAGTAAAAAGATCGCGGGTCGCGCAGACCAGGAGAGACTGGCACAAAAGAGATCCTTTCTATACTCAGCAGCGGGTGGAAAATGTAGCCAATGAAGATGATGATCATAACGCACAGTACTTCTAAGCGTTGATCACATACCCCCATGTGCCTTACCGTATAAATTACCTCAGTGGTAAACATATAATCATAGTGACATCTTGCTTGACGTCGAGACAGGATGCGACAAAACACGAACACTCATTACACGAGACATCTCGAAGGCCGACACAGAGACAATACATTGTTATTACATGTTTATACAAGATTTGGAGGTAGCTTTTATGCATATTTATATCTAGGTAGGTTGTTTTAAGTTTGTGCATGGATTTTGTTCTGCAATATTCCACAGGCTCCATTCACATTAGACTTGTCGGCATCAAGGTAAGCCCATGCAGCACACTGCACACTGTGTTGACTGAAAAACAATATTAGCCGGCAATGTAACCGGTTCTCATCGATGTAAAAACAAAACCAGAAGCAAAATACTTCTTTGTGGTAGATATATTAAGCATAAAATCCCTTAAGGGACTCTTATTCAAACGCTCCACTTTTCTGGCAATGACAATAAGACTTAAAGTTACTTGAATGCCTTCGGTGTAGTGGTCGCAACGCAAAACGCAACTCCCAACTTGTCCACTTTTACGGTGATTAAGTGGCAGTGTAAAGTCTACATTACTGCATGTATTCCTTCTTCTTCTTCCACTTTTCATCTAGTGTCACATGTTACATATTGTGCATTCGATGCTCTTACAACTGTACCAGTAAACAGAGTTAACGTAGCTAAACTTTGAACACTTCCACATCGAGACGCTAAGAAGAAGACTAAAAATTTTTTACACATTTGCCGAAGAACACAGGAACCTGATTCATGGTCACACCATTACAGCATTGTGTTAGCCTACACCGATAAACTCAATTACTATTCTCAATGAACACTGGGTCATGACGACTCTGAATGACAATCAAAACCATTTCCAATCCTATTGGAGTCACAATGGCCTTGCAGCTGATAATTGTAGCGGCAACTGTTGGCATTATTTATACAACACGGAGTAATACTAAGTTGACAATGGAAGCAGCACTGAATTCAATCGGGAACTGTTGTTTAGAAACTAGCTAGCCTATGTTTGCTTTTTGTCAAAACATGGAACACGTGTGTCATTTGCCGGAAGTCTTTATCAAAGGCGACGTGGTTCTTCCTATGACTACATATCCTTACAGTTCACAGCTCGACTTCTTCTCTTTGCATGTCAGCTAGCACCAGAAAAACGTAAAATACTTTCTTCAATCATAATCCGAAGAATTTTGAACAATATTCCAGAGCTATTGATATATTATCTTTTTAATTCTGAAGTTGTCGAAAGTGTAAATGGCCATCGCGGGTATAACCAGCGGGCAGCCCATCCCGCAGCCGGATGACCAAAACTTCTTTATAAGTAATCGCTTTCAAAACGTATCGTATTTCTACAATGAATTTCAACTGGATTGGCGTTACGGTAGCTTGTATGTGAATCCAACACATTTTTGATGTTCTCTTTCATCATTATTTTTGCTGTTCGAATAGACAGCTCACCTAGGCCTTCAGTTCATCCTTCTCAAACTATAAATTTTATCTGGCAATGTCTCTCTGCTTTCACATATCCATCAGTTAAAACAGTCTTTCGAGCAGGAATTTTCAAAAAGATTTCATTATTTACAGCGGTCCAAGGTTTATCAATGAACGACTCCATGCTTATGATGAGATGGGGTATTCCCACAATCTTAGATGGCATTTAAAAATATCTAGGCACAATTAAAACTTCATATCTTAACAATTTCGTGTGATCTTTATCAAAGTTTTAAGCGAATCTTAATTGTTACGGATTTCCCCAAAACGATGTATACCACAATGCTGTGAATATTGTATGTATGTGATCGTCATACATTGTATGAGTCGGAAATGTCTCATTAACGTTCAATTTTGTTGAAACACAATTGGGTGTAAAGATTTTTTTGTGTTGAAATTGAACTGGATTTGTAATCTGTAAATTGAATGAGTTATGATTGTTTGTCGTCTGATGTTATTACTGTATCACTTTTATGATGACTGAATCAGTTTTATGAAGATTTTTTCACTTGAGCTGTTAAAAGTAGTCTCATCAGTCGTCATCCTTACTTGCATTGCTGAAGAGTTTAAACTATCTTCATAATATTACAAACTCAGCCAGCAGGCTTCTTAGCATTCAAAATTTGGTCCCTACAGCTAGTCCACTCATTAATTGTTTATTTCACGGAATAGTACCGAATTGTCATTTTCCAACTCTTGTCCCATGTTAATTTGCGGTCAGCGCAACACATCATTCCTCATACAATTCATCCATCTTTCTTTAGGCCCTTCACTTCTCTCTCCATTCATCAAGTGTAACCTATGTTGTGATATTTTTTCAATATTGCCATGTATATTGTACAAAATATGGTCAACATTCATGATTTCATCAACATATGCTACAACTGCTGCTTGTATTGTTCCAGGAATGTCTCGTGGCACCACTAGCGGTTTAACATGGCGGGCGGGCAGCAACTACGCTTGCTGCTGTGGAAGGACTACCTCATACGAAAGAGAAAAGTGGTACGTTGTCAACACAATATTTCTTAGCTAAATATACCTAAAAAGCACGAGCTAAAAGTGCCATTTTTTAACTCTGAATGTTAAAATTGTTGGTTAATTTATTGCTTACGTTGTACAGCAATTGCCGTAGAACTGATGCGTTCTTACGCCAATTCAATTGATTACTCTTACAATGAAATAGTTACGGTGTTATAAAGTTAAATAAAAAAATAAAAACAAATGAGAATCATACAGGACAAGAGTAACATTTTGCAGATGATGATTTAGAACTTAAAGCCTGATTGAGACTATTGCCAGGGTTATCCGATCCTACGATTCCTGTTTCCGATTAGGGGGTAGTAAAGATACTATGCATGTTTTAACCCTCTCTTTTGTTTCAGATCACACTGACCGGCATAATATGGGCGTCCTCAATAATGTTCAGTTTATTCGTAGTTAGGTTGAACATATACAATGAAGACTATCCCACATGTAAGTATCACATTCCATATTCTCTCATTTTTAACCTCCGATGCCAAAAGAAGGTTGCGACGCGACGACGCTTGAATCAATATATTACTAGGAACTGATATTAGTGTTATGTCGGGGGTCATTTGAATTTTTGACATGAACATCCCAGTTGTAAAAAATATTTGCCAGCCAGCAAGGCTAGAACAGGAGAAGAAAATAAATTCGAAGATATGTAACATGTACCAACCGCACCGGGCCCACTTGGCGAATAGGAAGGCTGCATTGGGAACGGTATAGGAAATATGATCATGAAGGTGATAGCGGTATTTACTGTTTCGTTGTTAGTATCACACAAGTAAAGGAATCGTTCCAAAACAGTCTTCGGCTAAGTTACGCACGTATTTTTAACAGCGCGTTGTATGATGACTGTGAAAAATTGAAAATATCGGTGGGATTGTCCACTGCGAACCACAGCCACGCTACGTCCGGAAGCGTAACTGACAAACAAGTGCACCTCGCAGCTATTGTGACAAACCTCTCTGTGCACATACTACGACGTCGTAGTGAACAGTTGTCTTACATTTAAAAATTGACTTTTCTTTTAGGACTTTTTCTTGTTAAGGTGTCAGGTGTATTTATCACAAATCATCGACAAGCATCAAGCGTCTACTTGGTACACGAGATGAATTGAGTTATATGATTTTTATTTTTATTTTTATTCTTTGATCGTGCGGTGGTGACGAAATTGTACTTTCGATGGTTTACTCTCTATTTATTATAATGTTTGTAATATCGTATAACGTAATTCGCCTGACTTGTTTTTCTAGTGGTACTGAACATGAAGGTCTCGGGGTTTGATAAGTACGTAAGGGCCAATTTGAAAGCGTTACCTATTTTTTCAACGCCTTCATAATCTTTTCGGAAGCTTGTGTGTTATCCAATACTTTTTTGACTTCATTCTTATCTGTTATCGGTGCTAGAATGATACTTTGTTTAGAACCCCTGGGCCTGGGTTGGATTGCCAGGTGGGACAGTGTTATTAAGTTTTGCCCAGAGTCTGTATTTGTAACTTATTGTAAACCATAGGCTCGCCCGCTATTACATGGGTCTTCAAAGTAAATGGCGGGGTAGGTTTAGTTATTATAAATATACCTCTAAACAACATAAGCAACATATATAACATCACGCCTGAAATCTCTAATATTAATAGTACACCCACATTACGCCAGAAAAAAAAGAAGGAAAAAACGTGTTGCGCCGACCCCAAGTTACATGGGACAAGGGCAGGAAGATGATGATGATTACGCCAGTTATATTTAAGTCCCATGTAATAGCGGGCGAGCTTAATGGCATCGACCGGGCACAAAACTAGACTCAGTGGCTGCTACTGGAAAATTCCTGATGGAAAAACCCAATAACATTTTGCAAGACCTGGGGAATTGAACCCAGGACCTCATGCTCAGCAGTCGCGCTTGTGACCACTAGACCATCGAGGCAGTTCTATCTCAACATTCGAGGAAAATAGTTATGTTAGTATGTGATGTCAATAAAATAATCAGTAATAATAATTCTGATGTGTGAGAATTTCTTATGAGAGCATACAAAATATATAAGTAATAATAATCAGCCGTCTTAAATAGGTTACCTACCTTAAGCCTGTTTTGTTTACGACGGCTGGATGAAACAGTACGATTCTGCCATCACTCCCACGATGTGAAAGTCAATAATCTGGGGATCGCGTCGTAAGGGTCGATTACGTACGAAGTTTATTTTATGCCTTTAATCATAATCATAACACAAAGAGAAACGATAGAAATGGTTGGCTTTGTGAGAAGGTAAATACTTCACAGTTCATGTGAATTTTCTCGGTGCCCTTCTTCACTGGGGTAAAATAGTTTCATTGTCCCCAGTTGGCCCGATGTGCGCGTTTAATGAGGATGATAACACAAATCTAGTATCATTCACCCCGGTATTGCGTCTATTAGGGAGATCAACGATATCGTAGTAAAATATTTCTGAATATCAAACTTCTTCTAATCAGACTCTTGTAGTATTCTTCCTACATTCTCCAGCCACAATCTCGATGTAGTTGGCTTCAGGGCCACCTTATTTCCTTCTTCTTCATGTGTTTCAGCCGCTTTCTCCGTAGTCATCCTCCTTGCTAGCCACATGGTCTACTTACGATTATAATTATAGTCCATCTATAGTTTTGTTTTCTTTTTTAATAGCTTATCCTCATTCGTATTCTTAATATTCCTGACGATATATTTCTTATCTTGACCGTATTAATTCTGTTATTTTACTCCAGGTGCGTTCCCTGCGCGGGCGCTACCCAGCGCTGGTGTTATGACGTTCCTACAATCCTTCATGTGCACTATCGGCAACGAGTGTTCACCGCTAGATCAATATGACGAAATACCTACATTCGAGAATGCCACGTAAGTACCTACGTCTATACGAATTAAGTAAAACTGAAGAGTTTGTTTGTTTGAACACGCGTATCTCTGGAACTGCCAGTTGAATTTGATAAAATATGTTTGCGTTTAATAACTCAATTCTTGAGGAAGGTTACAGGCTACTTAACATCAAGTTACGACCCTCAGGACCCGAGTGGCAGGTGTATCCGCTGGCACAGCTAGTTTTGTAGACTATTTGGGCCAACTCTTGACCGCTTTGTGGAAACGATGAGTGATGTCTAGATCATGGAGAAAGCCCATCCCAAAGAATTTCAGCGCAAAGTAGAAGAAGATTCTTATTCAGTTGAAATTATTTCCAGACTTACCAGACTGACGCGAGAGCTAGCCCCCATCTTTGATGACACAGTGCTGGACATAGCGGCCTCCGTGCCAGATGCCTTGAAACTCATGTCGACAATGGCAGACGTGGTAGACGACCCAGTTTTAATAGAAATTTCTAGTAAGTACTAAATACTATACAATTTTACTCCAAGGAACACAACAGTGAAAATTATCATCTCACTGATTGATGAAATTTTGATGTGTGCCATAACCATTTCAAAATTATTGTCACCATCTGATTTAAGAGACCTAAAGAGGATCATATTGTGACATTTGTGACCTTTGTTCTAATAACCTGAAATACTTCAACTGCTACGTGTTTACCCTTTCTCTACTTCTTTAAAACTAAGAGAATGAATTTATCATACAAATGCCACTAAAAACATACAAATAATGATATTCCTCTTCCAGAAAATGGTCTCAAAGTACAAGACCTATTCGTCAAACCACGAAGAGTACGACGATACGTGTCAGATAAGTTGGCGTTGGATAATGAAGTTGCACAAGGTGTCATGGATGCCAAGATCAGTTTCCAAGGTGTAAGTTTGTGTTCAGCTGGAAATAACTCTATTAATGACAGTATACAAACAGTAGTGGATGAGTAATATTTAACACAAGTTTAAGTGTAAGAGAAAACAAATGCTTAGAAAATGAAATAAATTCTACTGACAAATAATAAATTATTAATGTAAATTGTAATGCTACTAAAGAATTTTAAATGTGGGATGGAAGGAACACCAACGCGAAAACGGTTACCACGTATTCAGTACATCATGCTGAGCCGGCTACATAGAAATTTTTCATCGGATATTAGAAAATAATCAGTTGATCCATGAATTTTGACCGTGTGTGTTTTCTTAATAACTGAATACGTGGTAACCATTTTCGCGTCGGTGTCCCATCCACCCCGTAAGAATAATTAATATTAATGAAGCGTAAAAAAATACTATGCAATTTCAAATAGAAAAATATGTTTATAGCTATTAATTATTTGAAATGTATAATGATCTTCTAAGTGTGGTTTGACTTACAGCTGATGAAAGGCAATGTGAACAGATGCAGCGTGACCTCCCTAAATGAAACCATAATAATAGAAAACCCAGAACACATGAAAATTTTAGTCGAAAAGTTGTGTTCCATGTCTCTGCAGGACTTACAAAAGATAGTTATGGAAGTGCTGCTCGAAGTAAATTATAGCAAATATCTATCGATGGTGAGTTACAAACAGATACTGATCTTATTATTTATTTAAGCAAATTTCTAAAATTTTTGTTTTACTAATTATGTACACACAGTAGATAGATAAAACATGAAAATAACATAAATAATATTAAAGTACATAGCCAACCTCCGAAAGGAGAAATGAAAATGAAATTTTGAGTATAGTGTGTGAGCAAAAAGAAGAAAAAATGTGTTTATGTGCCTTAACAAACTTAACCAATAATACTATAACCTAACTTAACATATAAGTAAGTAAGTAAGAATTATTGAGTTTTTCTCAGTAGCTGCCGCAGAATCTGTATTTGCGACGTCATAGGCTCGCCCACACTTACTTTTGCCAAAGCTGGCGAAATGTAGATGTACTATTAGGTACACCTCTACCTAACCCTTCGGGGATTACAGGCGTGATGTTATGACTGTTATTTCTAAAACTTGACTACCTTACTACTTCGTAAAGCCAGGCAGAAGTTCTACAAGGTGCCATTTTGTTTCAGTTAGGTGATATGTACTTCAAAATGTCAGGAGACCATAGATTAACTACTGTAGGCGAAATGATGACGGCTGTGCTGCGTATGATGAGGCTGCAGAACTTCCTGCCTCCCGAGCTGATCTCCATCTTCCAAGGTCAAGAGGCGGACTTCAGTTACATACAGCTAAGTTTGTAAGTGACCAGATAATTGACATAATACCCGTTACTTGGTCCTGAATAATTTGCAATTTATGACTAATTTGTTAGCTTGGGTCATACCTGTAAAAACAAATGTGTGTGTTAAGGAATAATAAATAAATAAATAAATAAATAATAGTTAAGTTGTTACGCCCATTTTTGCCATTCATAATAATGAATATTTTATTACAGAATACCAAAACTATTGGATCTGTTCAAACCAACATTTGGCGATACTCAGTCTTACGGAACAATAAAAGATTTTACTGATGCCATTGTGATTGGACTCCAATATATGGACAAAGTATTTGCCAAACAACGCCAAGACCAAATAGAAGGATCTGCAGTTGGTAAACAAGAAACAGATGGTTTACAAGCTGTGTCGAATGTATTTCACAATGCTGCTAAGGTATTTGAAGAAGCTATGGAGAAAGATGAGTCGCTTGATGCGTTCAGTATGTAAGTGGAGAACAACATAATAACCCTCAGTCATTAAGCAAGTTTAAAAACAAAATCGAACGTGAAACTAATGAAAAGTTTCCATATTTCAGCTTGTCCCAAGTTATGAACTTTATCAATAGGTTCCTCCCAAAGAAGACCAAACATGATGTTTTATTCTACTCCACACTCTTGGCCAAGCTGATGGAGAGTGCGTACAAAGTGGTCGACATAAACATGAATATAGAACAATTGACCTACAATGTTACCCTGAGGAACCCCGAGGCTATAGAAGTGCTTAAAGGAATACCACCGAATATTGTTGGCAAGGCTTTTGAAGCTCTGGCTGACTCTGAAAGGACGCAGGTAAATTTTGCCTACTTACAGTTTAATTTGTGACGTAAACTAACTATAATTAAATACATATTTACAATTAAAAACTGTTAAATAAACTAACAACAAACTATAAAAGAGCATCTAAAAACTCCTCCTCAACGCTGTCAGCTAGTAACGTGCCTAAGTGACTGGCGGCGTTGCCACGTTGTATGGAAACACTTAGCGTCTGGCCAAGGTAAAAGCCAGCCCTTGGGCCCCGGGAAGCGTCAACTAGGCGTTTCGAAATTTGTGATTAAAATAGTTTTTTTTTACTTGCAGAGTTTGTGAAACGCTTGTGAAAAATCATTTTTGTGATTTTCGACCATAATAATACTTTGTACCGTTTTTTAGATCCTGACATCAAAAATTAACTTCCCTGGACAAATGTTCTGTGATATCAATAAGCTACAAACGTTTTTCGTCATATCTAAGGCGGATGCTGAGTCTCTTAAGAAGCAGCTGTGCACCGATGTGTGGATGAACTATGTGTCAGATTTGATAAATTCTTTTGGAGTATTTGAAGTTAAAACCAATGTGAGTTGAAATTCTTCTATGGCTTTGTGGTAATTTAAATACCCTAAAACTATCTTGAAAATTGGAAGTTACATTATATTCTATCCTTTACGTCTTAGTTAAAACATGAATTCCTAAAAATATACATCTAAACTCAGAGGAGCTCGTGGATAAATAATAACAGCCGCTCGGCCAATCTTTAGGTCAAGCCGTGCTTGCTTAGGTTGGTCTGTGGAGGGGTGACCACCCATTACATACCGAGTTTCCTCTGTGCCTCGGAAAGCAAGTTAAGCCGTTGGTCCCGGCTCTCATTTGTAGATCTTTGACAGTCGTTACAGGTAGTCAGTGGCTCAAAAAGTCTGACAACCAGTCTTACCAAGGGGTATCGTATTACCTGGTACTAACTGGGTTGTGGAGGTTAGAAAGGCAATCGCTCCATGTAAAATACGGGTATTCAGCTGCATTCGGTTAGACTGGAAGCCGGCCCTAACACAGTTGGGAAAAGGCTAGGCAGATGATGATACATCTAAACTAATGATGTTTTTTTTTTTTTTTTCATTTTAAATTATTAATTATTGTTTCACAAATGCAACCATCGAATCATCTCGAAAATTCATCAATATATCTCACTTTATAGATAAACAACATGGCATCGCTCCTCATTCAAGAAACCCTGGGCAAAGATACAAGTAACCAGCTGTACACCATCGAACAAGATTTCAAGGTCCTCAAGAACTTCACCCAAGCCCTCGTAAGGATGGAGATGGAGAAAAGACCTGAGGTGAACTGGGGCAGTCTGTTCAAGGTCGAAGAAGAGTCAGAGCTTTTGCAGGTGGTCAGAGCGAAGGGACATCTTGGGAAACAGATGCTGTAAGTTAATACAAATAAAGACTAATTATAGTCAGAAGTCAGCAGAAACAAGAATTTTGTCAAATATTATCATACCGACTATTATGCAACGTTGCTGTCGACGTGGTCGAGTTCTGATCGAAGCTCGTTTAATTTAAATTAAAACAAATATTGGAATCATCGAAAACGACATAGAAAAAGAAGAAATTTTTTTTAGGTATTTTAGCTTACTTTTGAAAATCATGGCATATTATCGCTTACGCTGTTAATTATCTTTCAGAATTGTACTCCACGGAGCGATAGCCAAAGAAATTGTCCAACAGAATCCGATCCTGGACTTCAAGATCTCCCCGTACTTGAATGACGTCATTATCCTGGTTTCTGCTTTCAATGAGCAGTTGGAGCTGACCACTGATGCTCAAGCGAAGGCCCTAAAAGAGGTGTACCCTGATGTGGTCATGGCGATGTTGATGACGGCACTGAATGAGGAGAAGGTATATTAAGCTAAACAAACAACTATCATCATCATTATCCTGTCCTTATCCCAATTTATTTGACGTCCGCGCAGCATGTCTTCTTCTATAATACTCTGATAATCGTCATCAGCCACCTCCTTGCTAGCCATATCATCCTTCATACAGTCCATTCATTATGTAATAGGCTAATAGTGTCCTACCATCTTTAACCCTAAATGTTTTTCAATTACAGACTTATAAAGCCCTGTCCACCTATGGTGAGGACATACTGTGCAACGGTGTGGACACAGCGAGTGAGTACTTAGTGTTTGGTACAACTGAAGAAGACAATAAGAAGAAGATGGTGGAAGCTCTGTGTCATGCAACGATTGCCATCGAGAATGGGTTGACTGCTGACTCAGTAGTTTCTAAAGCTGTAAGTGTATAAGGGTAATTTGAAGCTATTATTGTGAACACTGATAATTCATATTTTGGTGTGAATAATTAGTTAACTATTGTTACTTACGCGTTATTCTGAGCGTGAACTCCTGGGTGCAATTCCCAGGTCAGGATAATTATTATTGGGTGTTCCCATTAGAAGTATCTCTGTTGCCCAAAGTTACATTTTTGTCCGTTCAATAGTTAAACCTGTGTCTAACACGTCGGAGATCACAGACACGATGATGTTTATTGAAAACCTAAATTTCAAATGTCAATATCTTTCTCAGATCCAGACCATCAAGAATTCCTCCCACCCAATGGCAACAGTAAACTGGAACAGCCTCATCTCGAACCTGAAGTACTTGTACGTGAAGCTGGACAGAGACTACACGTACATCTTCCAGTACAGCAGTTTTAACATGGATGAGATCACCAAGAAGAGGGTCAACTACTTGTTCGGGGAAGCCAAGGAGTTCTGGTTTGGACTCCCGAATATGGAGAGGAGTTTGAGGCTCAGGTATGTAATAGACCTTGAATTTTCAATTGTTACTTTAAGACGCAAAGGGGCTCATATCAAAATAAAAGAGCCGTATGTAGATGGATGACCGTCCATTATAGATCGTGTCTACTCCGTGCCTCGGAAAGCACGTTAAGCCTTTGGTCCCGACTGTCATTTATAGATCTTTGGCAGTCTTTACGGGTAGTCAGAAGCCTGCAAGTCTTGTTATCGTAACATTGCAACTGGAAAGTAACAGAGACAGCGTTAAGGTCGGGCTTATTACCCAGTTTACAGAGGGATGCACCCGATAAATTTAGTATCAACACAAGTGAATGCTATTTTAATGGCAAAAATATAATTTTCTATAACGTAGGACTTGTAACATGTGTGTCCTTAAGAGAATACAAATGCACAACATTTGATACCTAGCTATTGAAATATAAATTATCGATTAAAAGCGGGTTTTCCAAAGCCGCTAATGATATCGTTCCATGCGGTTACTTCGAAGGGGTCATAAGGTAATCATTTGTCAGATTAAACTCGCGTTCTAAGAAGCGTAACTTAATTTTATTAATCGTTACCTTTTCAACATTTCCCTAATGATCTGATCACAAATACTATACATACACACAACACACACTGACAAGCATGACAAATAACTATAATAACGTAAGTGACAATTTAAGTGTGATTGAAAACCATGAAAGATTAATTAATACAAACATAAACTAATACTACTACATAAACTACAATAATGAGTATGTTAGTAATCATTTCCTTAAACTCTTTACCGTAATAACTAAAACAGGTCTTGTTCAATCGGTAGGCATAACAAAAGCGCCCACTGAGTTCTCTGCCTGGGAGATTAGCATTAGCAGCACGATGCTGGGTTTGCCGTAACTCCTGCTGAGTAGCGAGAAAGATTTCAAATAAAATTAAAACAGTATTTGACAAATAGCTATTGGTCTCTTTCTTTCACATCGCGTCATATCGCGTCTAATCTCTTCTACCCCTTCCATTTCAGCGTAAAACTAGCATTCCGTTTACTGGACATCTTGGACCACGGTCTGTTCAACGTGAGTGGGGAATTCTGGATGAGGATGAAGTACGCCATCACCACCACTGCTGGACCCATCAGCATTTTCGATGAAACTATCAAACTGGTTGGAGGTAACACTCAACTCCCTCTACTTAAAGATGTTTTTAACCAACTGAGTTTTAACTGTGCTAAAATTCCAATTTATAATTCGCCACACGATGGTTGCCGGAAGACGGACGACGCCGCCGAGGCCAGCCCAGAAAGAGATGGCGAGACGATCTGGATGCATACCTCGAGGGCTGGCCCGAGGAGGCACGGAAAAAGAGCACATGGAAGGATTTGGGGGAGGCCTTTGCCCAGCAGTGGGACACAGTAAACGCTAATAAAAAAATACAATATACTTGCCTATTAGTAGCTAGAGAAATCCACATGTTGTCATCACCACTGCAAACTTACTTCTCGAAAATTCGCGATTGTGTGTATGGTATCAATAGCAGCAGCTTCCTTATGTGCTGCTGATGACTGTCGTCGATCATGTAATCATTTATGCGAAACACTATGTGACCAATCTCGGTATTGAACAAGAATGACAGATATTACACACAGTCTAGCAATAGGTAGTCGCTTCACATAAAGTCCGATTAGAAAGGAAGTCGACAACAACATAATTGGTAAAAGGCTTAATAGATGATGATGCGAAATCTACTAAACCTTTTTACAATTTCAGCGTTACTTAGAAACGAGACCTACACCAGTAATCTCCCTCCGAGCACCGTGCAAGCCCTCAGCAACATCATCCCAAACATCCCGCAGCTCACGGTGGATGCAGTGGACATCATCGTTCGAGATGATACGGAAGTAAGTACAGCTAGATGACAAACCGTGTTTGTTTGTTTTTTTCCTCTTCTCATCTGCTATCAGTCATCCTTGACTATGATCAGATGTGTGGAAAGATGCATCATTTTTTATAGAATCAAGACCAGTGTCCTAATTCTACTTAATCAGGTAGCACAATATCAGCTTTCTTGAGTCTCTTAGTAAACTCATAAACCGTGGTGATACCAAATAATCGAATTGCAAATAAATACTGAGCTTGAGCTATTATTTAAATGTATGTTGTTGTTATTATTTCACCACCGTCTCGTCTGCCACATGTCCGATGATAGCGCATTCAGGACCTGAAATAAAAAAAAACTACTCAATGACTCCAACAGCAATAACTGTTTTGCCTTAGATTCTGGGCCATCAGACAGATATAAAAATGTTTGCAGTAGACGGTAACAACCGACAAAAATGAAAAGAAAACAATTCACAGATATTAAACAACATACGATGTGTGCAGTGTGTGTTTGATGCATACTTAATATAAACTGAATTTACAAAAGATAAACAGTTGAATCTATTCTCGAACTCTGATAACAATTTTGTCATGAACAGGCTTCCAAAATCTGACCCTTTCGTTTCATAATATCTCTCTGTATACGTTGTTTTATCTATGTTTTATTTCCAGGTGGAACCAATAATATCGCTAATGAACGAAAACCCGCCTTGGCCATGTGCCACCAGCAGCATGGGAGAACTGCTCCAGTTCAACCCTGATGCCAAGAAGGCAGTGAGAGGAATAGAGACTATACTGTGTATGAACAAGGAGTTCCTGGATGAATGGGTCGAGTACATCGCTGCTAAAAATAATTCTATTAAAGTAAGTTACAAATCAGATATGTTTTCATACAAATATAAATTTAATTGAATATTATCTCGACAAATAGAGGAATACTTTACAATATTAGTATGAACCATGTTAGTCAGCCTACCTGTTGTTTACTTCACTACCGCCACCTATGAACATTTGCAAATAGCAACTTGCAAGTAGCTTTCTAGTCACACAGCTCAAGTGTTTCAGGATTAAACGTCTTTGCTCATGATCAAAATATGTGCGTACATGCACATGTTTCAATTATGAGCATGAATGATTTTCAAAAAATAATCATCCACTTTACATACCTCCTTCCTTTATTTCCTTTTTTTGTATTTGGTGCAATTTTCTTCCATGGACTTGTCACTGCTATTAAGGATATTTTTCCATCAAGTTCATGCTGTTACACTGGCAAACATTTCAGCAGCTCTTTCAAAATACCTAAAATCCCTTGTTCTTTCCAGATCCCTTCAGAATGGAACACCACAGACTACCAGCCGCATCTTTTCCTCAAGTTCTCGGCCACGTTCGACTCCTTAGTGGAAGATATGCTGATCACTAGGGATACCCTGCAGTACGTGAAGAATGACACTGCTAACGGACGCCTGGGGTTGAAGGAAGCCTGGAAGTATGCTGTGGACAAACTCAATACTACGGAAAGAGATATTGTGCTAAGGTTTGTAACTAATATTAAACTCATATTAATGTTAACTGTTTCTCTACCTAGATTTTATAGTGATCGCAAGTTTGTCTACTGAGCGTCTAAGGTTATCCTCAGTCCGTGCAAAGTGCTCTTTGGTTTTTCAGTAGAATTTGCCTGGATGGTCTAGTTTTAGTTTTAGTGTAAGCTTATTACCTTACACTATATCACTAGGAGCCTGAACGTATCTGGCGAACTGTATTTCGTCGTAGTAGGTAAAATCTTTTGCCAAGGCCATCGGGTTGTGCAAGCGTGATGTTATGTTATGTTTATCTACAACTGGTTTGACTGAAAGCCGTCTTTTTGGAAAATAGCTTCGCCATATTATATGAAATCAGTATACCACCGCTCCGATCCGCTTTTTATTAATTTCATCAAATGAAACTTTCGCAGGAAACTGTTCTCCAAAGTCGACATAGTCTTCAACGCCATGAACGACTCCTCAATCCCCAGCGACGTGCCGATGAATAACCTCTGGGAGAGATTCTCCAAGTGCATCAAAACCATGGACGATGACTGCAGACTCCTCGGCAGGATGGCCTGGAAGCACTTCTTCGGATCCCTATCGATCATACTCGAGAATATGGCCACTGATTTGAAGACTTACTTTACGGAAATTAACGGTAATGTCTTATTGTCTTTTGCTGTTTATTCTACATGTGTATCTTGCATCGTAATTAATATTTTGTGTTCAGATCCTGACTTTATCTTGATTTCTTTGATAGCTAGATTAATTTGGGTTCGGAGTAGAACGTATTTTTTTCCATGCATCATTATCATCAACATTCACTTCCTTCTTTGCCATTCAAACACTTTTGGTATCTGTGGGATCGTGGGACCTAGAACTCTAACATCAAATGAGACTAATAGATTGACTAAGTATTGGTTATCCTAATTTCTCCTATATTCTTTACAGAGCCAGATGCGAACATACTGCAAGTATTCGGCTTCACTCGCAACACGGGACTGTACAACTTGTACGACAATATACCAGAGTTCATGGGGGTGCTGCTCAACTCTTACTGGGACTACGGGTTTATGAGCCAGGTAATGTTGACAAGTCACATTTCTAAGATTAAGTGAATCCTCATAAGCTAGAATGTACTAACACATCTTGAGTGTTTAATCAGTTTAACGTAATAAACTCAATATTTGTAAGTTTCCCATAGAATGTATATGAGATCTCATTCTAAAACAAGTATATATCCACCGCACATATAAACTGAAAACCTAAAAACATCCCTTAAACCCATACAACATGACTCACTTTTGAACTGAACTCCAGATCCGACGAGCATCTCTGTCCGAGTTCTGGGACTGTGAATCTGTGGTCCAGTCCATGGTGATTCCTCCGGGCAGCGTGATTGACGCCGCCTTCTTGCGGAAGGTGCAGCCCTCCGTGTGCCCCACGCTGCTGCACTGGCTCTCCCTGCCCAGGGGAGAGAACACGCTGATGGATGTGTTCGCTAAACCTGTGAGTATTGATCTGAAGTTTATTTCATAAATAAACAAACCGTATTTAGGTTGATGCTTAGTTATTTTTAGGCTCTAGAAAGATCAATTCTTTTGTGCTATTGAAAATAGACGTAGACGTCAGACGTGTCTGAAAATTTTGATATACTTTTTAGTAGTCTAAGGC
The DNA here is from genome assembly GCA_910589295.1 of Noctua janthe. Lineage (NCBI taxonomy): Eukaryota > Metazoa > Arthropoda > Insecta > Lepidoptera > Noctuidae > Noctua > Noctua janthe. The sequence continues at coordinate 890,979 of OU342567.1, forward strand.
TTGATGACTTGGGCTGCAACAAGTAGATTTTAGAAGGTTTCAATATCTAAAGTACTGCTTTTATTTTCAGCAATATTACTTCTTCACACTACCCGTAGCAAATCTTACAAGCAGATTCGAAATCGCGTACACCAAAGCTGTAGAACTAGCTGATTACTTGACTGAAGTATCTAAAAAGAACCAAACACTACTTACAAAGGAAGACATCAAAATGAATACCATCGAAGGAAAATTGGAGAAAATGGTCGATTCAATACTGACGTTCAAGATCAATGTAACCAGTCCTTCCTATCGACTGTTCAACGAAATTAATATGAAACAATTTTTAGCACATATTTATTTGACTAGAGTAGTTAGTATTATCAATAAACTGTCTGAAGAGCTCTATACGTTAGACGTAAAAGCAATATACGAAGGTACCGATGAACAAATGAAAAAAGTCACAGGAGACTTTAACGTGATCAAATATATGTTTAAAAGAAAACCATTAGATGCATTAAATATACATTTTGACATAATAACAGATGTTCTATGGACTAATGATGAGAATTATAGCATAGTTGATGCCATTGACAAAATGTGCACTAATTTGAAAGCAAATGGAAGTAAAACGATACTAGTTACTGAAGAAAGAGTGAGTCAGATTTGTGCGAAGGAATATTATCGGCTGATATATGGTGCTGTGCAAAATGCAACGGTAAAAGATTATGCAAGTGCGAGGAAGAGTTTGATGAATCTAGTAAGCACATTGAAAGGTGGTGAAGAAAATGTCACAGACGTTTTTGAATTTCTAAGTAACAGGTAAGTGAAGTTACGCCTTTTCATTCTTAAACCTACCATTTCTAGATGTCTCCTTTCAAAGACGACGTTTTTTTTTGTTTTGGTGTCTCAAACCAAGTTTAACACTAAAAAACAATTTATTTTATGCTTACACACAATGTATTTAAGCTACACAAAGAAGTTTTATAAAAAGTAAATCCAGATAGATGAAAATTATTGGGATACTTATTAATCTGTAAAAGCTCACAAAGTTTTATCCTTCCACACAGAAAACATCTCATAAAGGTACTGCGTACTTCGACCAAGCATTCCTATGACCTCAGCATCCCCGTCTACCTGAAGTACTTGCAGTCCAACATCCAGAGCTATGACGTCATTCTGAGCTTCCTGGCTGGCGAGGATTGGTGGAAACTCCTCAGAGACATCTACAACGGACCCTATGCCAACAAGTTCCTGGGCTACTTGGAGAACAGCTTTGATGCTACCGAAGATCTACTCACTAATTTCGATGAGATACATGTAAGTTCAAGATCATCTGAATTGCCTTTCTCAACTATGTAGGGGTCAGCTTCCAGTCTAACCAGACGCAGCTGATAACAAGTATTTTACATGGAGGAACTGCTTTTTAGTGTCTATCTGCCCACCTTAACCCACGTACTGGTTAACACGATGCCACACGGTGAGACTGGCTGTCAGACTTTCAGATAACTTACAGACTGTAACTAATTGTGTGATAAGTGATAACTAATTGACAGCCGGAACTGATGGCTTAAAGTGCTCTCAAAGGCACGGAAGCGTATTGCTATGAAATAAACGATGATCGATCCACAGACCGATCTTTGTGGTTGTGACTAAGCCTCTAGCCCCTTATCGCAATATAATCACTGTAATACTTGCGAAACATAATTATCATTTGTTTAATTTCTTCTCCTCAGATTGTCCGCCTTTTCCACGACGTCGACGTGAATCAGACGGAATCGTTCTGCCAGCCAAACATCACGCTGTCCGATTACTTTCCGGACCGGACAGGACTGTGGTCTGACCTCAAGCGACAGTTATGTGACGTGGACAAGTATGAGCTGTTCAAAGAACTGCCGCCGCTGTTCTATGCTTCTCTAGTAAGTGATTTACAGCATATTTAGTATGTACAGGATATTTTTTGTCCGAATTCTTTAAGAGCTTTATGCAAACTTGGAAGATTTAAATACGCCTTCTGGTATTTTCATCAGCTTTAAATAAGCATACTGTTTTACTATTATAACTACCAGGTGCAATGGTCAAAAACGAGAAGTAAAAGTTTGTAGCTCATTTACATCATCATTCTTCTGTCTTGATCCCAATTTTTTTGGGATCGGCGCAGCATGTCTTCTTTTTCCATACGTCTCTATTACTCGTCTTCTCAGCTGTTGCCTCCTGGCTAGCCATTAACATGCAAGTCATAGATACAGCAACAAGTACTGTAAGGAACTCCACAACCTTCTCCTCGTTTCCAACACTACTTTAAATTTAAAGCCGAAAATAATAAAATAAATCCAAAAATTTAATCAACTGAATTTTTCAGGGTTACGAAGACTCCTTAACAGTATCGAAAATTGTCGACTACACCACAGTCGATGCGGACGTATCCAAGATCGAATCGAGACTGGAACTCATCAGGGATGGACCGAAACCGCCGCAGAACCCATCCTGGGTGACAGACGAAAAGATACAGCATCTGAGGACGGTGGCTCTGCAGCTGCTGTCCAAGGACTCCCTGACGAAGATCTCGTTTGCGTTGCTCAGCAATGGAGTCGATGCTGGCACGCTGTTCTTGAATGCTAGGTAATTACAACTCTTTACAAAGTTTGACTGCCACGTGATGGTCAGCTTGTCCCCAATTTACGTTCTGAAATCTTAATATCGTAGTCAGTATTCTGGGTGAGTACTCGGGTAACGACAACAAGTCAGCCCCCTATTTCAAACCCTTAAACTTAACTCGCGAAATGAGTGTGTTGGGTCAAGAAGTGACATATATCGGTCGATATATACCTCTCTTACTATCACATCGGGAAAAATAGTCGTGACATTTTATTTTTTCATTTTTCCTTTCAGCCAATGCACAGCCTGCTCTCAATTCACGACATGGTTCAAGCAGCTGAACTTACAGCTGTACAAGAAGCAGGAGTACGACAATCTTCTCTGTCACTTGCAGACCATGAGCTTGGAAGATGTATATCATTCGCTGAAGAATGAGTTCCATTGGGATATGGCTATCAGAGAGGTGAGTGGGTTCAGGAGTACGACAATGAATTTACCCAGGCATAGAAGTTTGGACCTTCATATCATATTCCAGATTTTATCTTAGGATTGCCAAGTTTCTTGTATTGTACAAATAACTATTCAGCTCATGATGTTGCCGTTCATCAATGTAGTAGTGGGGTTGACTTAAACCCTATGTTTTACAAAAGGGGACATCGCTTTCGAACCGTTCTAAATCATTTTATTTCCACAGTTAATTTCAACTCGTAACTACACGAAGTACGAGATGAACAAATCGATGAACGAGTTCCTGGGACAGGTGAAGATGCACTTACTGGAGGACATGAATGCCAAGAGTACCAAGTTGTCGGAGTGCCTCGCGAAGAACATCTCCAGGAATGAGTTTGGAACTGCTACACTGTGAGTATTTAACTTAGTAATTAGTTTATTTATAGAGTACATTGACTGAAAATCGTCCAAGGCAAACCCAGTACCATTTTCGAGTTATTAGTTATAATTATAAATGATGTTTATTTAGGAGGAGCTCGTGGCTAAATAATAACAGCCGCTCGGGTCAATCTTTGGTTAAGACGTGCTTGCCTAGGTTGGTCTGTGGATGGGTGACCACCCATTACATACCGAGTTTCCTCAGTGCCTCGGAAAGCACGTTAAGCCGTTGGTCCCGGCTGTCATTTATAGATCTTTGACAGTTGTTAGGTAGTCAGTGGCCGAAAAAGTCTGACAACCAGTCTTACCAAGGGGTATCGTATTACCCGGTACTAACTGGGTTGTGGGGGTTAGATAGGCAGTCGCTCCATGTAAAATACTGGTATTCAGCTGCATCCGGTTAGACTGGAAGCCGACCCCAACATAGTTGGGAAAAGGCTAGGCAGATGATGATGATGATGATGTTTATTTATGTGAGTGGGTTCGTTCAAACACTTTGATACGTCAAAGGCTTCGGCGAAAAATAAACACTGTAGGCTCGCACCCTATGACGAAGGACTTAAAACATGTTTAGCGGATGGTGGGTGTACTGTACACCTATACTTTGATTCTGTCTACACAGTTTCCTTCGAAAATACTGAAATACTGGCGTAATCATTAATTATTACTTTTTAGCACATCGCCCGCGGAAATTGTGATAGCTCGGCTAATATTCATGATATAAATATTAATTCATAGCCCCACGAATAATGTAGTTTTCTGCCATTGAAGGATTTTTTAGAATTGGATCATTAGCTCCGGAGATTACCCCATACATACAAACTTACAAACAAATTTTACCTCTTTAATAATATTAAGTATAGATGTGAAGACCTCATTGCAATAAAACTTGTTCACATTTTCAGTTTCGCATCCGTGCTAGCCCATACGATGAAGCTCATCAGGGCGGAACTGCCCCACATTCACGAGGTCGACGGCGTGAGGGAGCTGCCCTTCCTCAAGGAGTTCTCAAAGGAAGTAGCACACAACCTTGACGTGGTGAAGCCCTTGAAGGATTACCTGGTGGAGAAGAATGAGTTGCACGGACAACTGATGAAGATCGTCAGTGATCATGATGTTGTTGGTGATATTGAGAATGCGCAGGTTAATTTACGAAAAGTAAGTAGTTCTTTTTCGTACGGGTAGTCAGTGGCGAGCCTGTACTATTCCAAGGTTATTATTAAAAAGGCTTTTGAAAGCTGGTCCAAAACTTTTTGGGAGTCCTATGTCGATTGTTGAAAATGTTTTAAAAATTCTCAGTATTCTCACAATATATTTTTTTGCAGATTCGTAGTATCTCAGAGCCGTCAGATAAGAACATCATCGTTCCCAACAGCGGCTGGACCATCATCTGTGAGAGATACAACTGCAGTGATATCATCTCCGTTATCAAGAATAATCTTAACAAAACACTCATTGAAAGAGCTGTAAGCAATCATAATTTTACTACTCATCGTCGTGTCGCTTGTCGCACGTTGCATCACCCAAGGTCATGAACGGTGCTTTAGGACTAGCTTTCCTTTCAGAAGATGTGCAGAACCTGTTCTACTGTTTTTTTTTTTTATAAAAATCTCGTGTCACGGTGTTTGTTGTGGCACTCCTCCGAAACAGCTTGACCGATTTTTATGAAATTTTTGACATATATTTGGTAAGTATGAGAATAGGTCGTAAAGTATATTTCACACCGCTAGGTGATTAGGGGGTAGGTAGGGTAGGGTAAAAAAGGTGCATTGCCACATTGCAATGAGGAATGGGCACAGCTAGTATCTTATAATAGTTTCGCGGGTTCTATGAAAACGGTAGTTTTGACGTATGATAAGTTTTCAGCACAATGTAGTATGCATAGGAAAATAACAAAAAATGCCTCATTAAAAAAAAAACTCTTATATTCTCAGTCTTCGGTGTTTTACAAGTGTTATGAAATATTTCTTCCAGCTCCCAAAATACCAAAACGAAGAGTTCTGGCGCTTCAATTTCCTGTCGTCCATCGCGGACCACATCGGTGAATTCGTTTCCCACGGCTCCCGTGTACTGGGACTGGCCAGCAAGGTGGACGTAGCTGGTGTGTTGGATGGCCGGCTAGAGGCCATGATGGACGCTGTGCTGCTGTTCAGCAGCGAAGAGTCTTTGGATAACGTTATGTTCAGGTGAGCTGGACACGTTTGGATACAGACTTTTCACATTTATTTAACCGCTGGTTTTTGCATCACTGTGATCTTCATTCTCATTCCAATAAGGCTTCTGCTGGTTTTGCTGTAGTTAAAGGTAACAACAAGGTGAACATTGGATCTGGTACTCTGATGGCCTAGACAATTGACAATCGATTTCACTGTGTTTAGCATTTCTTCGACGACTTCCAACAGGATTGTCACAAACATTTCGGTAGATGTGAATGCGAATACGAGTATTTTTGCTGGTTTATAGTGTACATTTTAAATATCTCTCTCTGAACCCATATATTTTCAGTCTGCAGGGTATAATAACGGAGCTACAGCCGCTGCTGAGCGACACTCCTCTAGGCAAGGACTTGGTGGCGCTGTCCTCTGGGCTCGTCATCCTACGGAAGCTCAAGGACTATCTGATGCAGGAAGTCGATCTTAAAGGTAGGTCCTTAAAGACGATGTATGGACTTTTATTTGACTGCCTCGATGGTGTCGTGGACGCAAACACTACTGCTGGCATAGGATTTTAGAGTCGTTCAAAGTATTACTGTTTTATTCGCCAGGAATTTCTCAATAGCAACCCTTACTTTTGATTTATGAGATTGATGGCAATAGGCTCGTCCCCTATTAAATGGTACTTAAACACAACTGGCGAAATGTTCGTGTACCTCAGGGTACACCGCTGCTTAACCCTTCGGCGCTTACAGGCGTGATCGTATGTATGATATTGAATACTTTTGTCCCAGTGGAAGTATCCCAGATCTTCCCTGATGCTGAGGAAGTGGAGCTGGGTCTGAGCGCGCTCGGCATCAACAACACGAACTTCTGGTCCATCGCCGCGCCCAGAATATATGCTGGACATATGCATCTCAAACCGGTACGTTGGAAATAATTTTATTGGGATCCCATTATATTCGTATTAGCGGTATTGGGTCCCAAGTTAGAACCTCAGTTCGGTATTGTGTTTTTTAGGCTCACCTTTATTGCATGGGGCTTAAATGTGAATAAAATGTGAAGTTGAATCGAATACAATATTTGTGATGTCTCCATGAGCGACTGTGATTAACTGTTCCTTATGAATATTAACCTTAAAATTTTACGAGTAAATGAATCTACATTTAAATAGGAAACGCTACTTAACTGAAATTGATGTCAAAGTTATCTCTATTACGAAAGAAAGAAGAAGAGCCTAAGGTATATTTATTTTGGCCTGATTAACAAATACGAACTGTCACAAATCTGGGTTAAACATAAGCTTTATCAAAATCGTGGAAGATCTTATATTTTGTTTAGTCAACAAAAGCAACATCACACATTGCTCTTCATCAGCTCCTCACCCTAAAACCGGATGACAGCCATATCGCCAACTACGTGTGCCAGATGGAGCCCATGTCCAAGATCCTGTACCCAGCAAACCTGGACGTGGTCTCAGCTGAGGACGTGTATGGAGCTGTTATAGAACAGTTCTGTGGCCTACCTGACGATGTGACCAAGCAAGTGCTGCCTGTGCTGATCCGCAACTTCAATTTTAGCGTGATTCTTGATCAGGTATGTTCGTGATTGATATTTCTTCTTCCCAGGGTTGATGGTCATTATTATCATTATCATCTGCCTAGCATTTATCCAAACCATGTTGGGTTCGGCTTCCAGTCTAACAGGACACAGCTACCAGTATTTTACATGGAGCGACTGCCTATCTGACCTCCACAACCCGTCACTGGATAATACGATATCCCTTGGTTATTAAGACACTGAAGTAACATTAAAATAATAGTGCTAAAGAGGAAATGATAAGCCCCCTGATATTAAGCTTACATGATCGCACGCGTTACTGCTGAACCCGAGATACTGGTTTCAATCGGGCAAAGTGTTATTACAAATTTCTCAGAAGCCGCCCCGAGTCTGCATTTGTGGTGTTACCTGAGATAAGTAACATAACTATCAAAACGTGGATGTCATATTTAAAGAAACTTGTGCCTATATCCATTTGGGGGATCAGGCGTGACGTTATGTTAATAGTTGAAAACCAGCTTCGGGCAGTCTAGCTGCTCGGCAGTTTGCTGAACTGGGCATACATGACGCAACCGTGAGACACACAATAATTATCTCTTTTGTGTTAAGATTTAAGTTTTTTTTTGTTATTTTTGTATAATGTTTTGTGACTTGTGATATGTATCAAATAAACCTGTTTTCTTTCTTTCTTTCTAATATAATCCATTCTTTCAGGTATCCAGCACTCTCCTAGCCAAACTCTACAACTCCTCAAGCCTGACGGAAGAGGAAGGTGCCTCAGTCATGGCCAAGTACCCGAAGATGGCAGCCCTGCTCCCCATGATCATAGAGAGCTTCGGAAACTTTGGAAAGACCCTCGCCAGCGACAGCCTGTTCCAAAACATGATGAACTTAAATTCTCTTGGGGATATGATATCGTGTATGTATTGCCACCAAAGACACTTTCTTATATACATGCAATAGATAAAACAAGGTGAATAAAATCGTTATCTACTTGAAAGTGCCAACTGGGTGCTGTTGGCTATAGTGTAATGTTTGAGTCGAATACGTCATTTGCTTTGAAGCGTGTTTAAATTTGTTCTATGATATTTCTGTTGGTAGCTTCTTAAAGTGTATTAAACCTCTTTAATGGACTCGCATTTGCTTTTGACTGAAGTTTTTTACGTAGTTTTGCTTCAGGAAGGCTCAAAGTGTATTAACGTCAAACACGATTCTTAGCCTAAAGTAGTTTGATTTTGTAGTATTTTTTCTATCTTTGTTATGAAAAAATTCCTCTCCGTAGCTTCCGAGTTCCTAGCGAGCGCCGGCAGCATGATGTGCGGCAAGCCATTCCAGATGGCGAATAACCGACTCTACAAGTCCATCACCGAAATCCAGGACTTCTCCACTGAACCGGACCAAGAACAACTTGACGTACTGCCTAGTAAGTTCTCCTCTATAACAGCCAGTGCATTTAATTTCTGCCTCTCGGAAATCGGTACAATATTTGGAATATCTAAGTGTTGATAAATATTGTAACTTTCGAAAACCGGGTGTAAATATTTTGACTTTCAGAAAACAGCGGTGTTTATTTTGAATTTCAGAAACGATAATATTCCGAATTTTAAAAACCAGCGATACTAATATTTTGGCTTTCAGAAACCAATGTTTTTTATTTAACCTTTCAGAATTCATTGGCTATTTGCTATACTAAAAATTCTTCTGTTTCACAGCCGAATTCTGCCGTAACTTATACAAGGACATGATCAACGTGGAAGGCGGCAAGATAGTGTGGAGCTTCATCAAGCCTCTCATCATGGGCAAGATATTGTACACTCCTCCGACGCCCGCCATCGAACGAATTATTAAGCAGGTAAGAATACTTCTGGACCAAAAAAAACTTAGCCAACCGCGATCTTAATTTGGGCACAGACCTCTCGTAAGACACCAAAACACACTGCCTCCTTTTTAAGGTAAGTGTTATGTGGTGACACCCAAAAATGCCATGCAGTTCGAATAAATTTTAAAAAGACAACTGTAGTTCGGACGTAACAAAATCTTAAAATACCGAGACAAAGTTAGACGTGCTTTTGAAAATATATCGGTAACAAATATAAATAGAGTGGCAGCTCCATTCGTGGTAAAATAATGAAAAAATTTGCAAGGTTATTTAATTTATTAACTGAACTGATTGATTAGGCAGTTTGTTTCGAATGAACTATTTATTGCCGCACTCATAAAAATGCGGTGCCTTTACTGAGTGCAGAAATAAATAAATGTTGATTATAATCAACCTGTAACGTTCCCACTGCTGGTACATAAAACCTTCTTTCCGTGAGAGAGGGCAGGCTGTTATCATCCACCACTCAGAGTGCGAGTTAATGGAATTCACATGCCTTAGAATTTTTGTTTCCAGCGTATTATGCCGGTTTCCTTCCAAAGTTTCCCTCTACCCCAACACGCCAGTAAGTTTTTCTTCGTCCACAGGCCAACACAACCTTCGCAGCAACGGTAAAGTTCACGGGGCTGATCCACTCGTTCGCGTCCGCTTTCCCGGCGGTGGCGAAGCTGTCGTCCCACCGCGAGGGCATAGAGGTGGTGAGGCGGGTGCTGACTGCGCCGCAGTTCAGCGCAGTGCGCCAGATGATCATCAAGGGAGACAACGTCGATGTGCCTGATCTGGATATCGATGGAATGTTTAATGAGTTTGGGGATTTGGATGTAAGGATAACTAATAGTGGTAATGGTGGTGATATTGTTTAAATATACCTGTTACGGGCAGTTTTGAATAGTCAAAATCCAGATGGAAGCTACCTACAAGGATAGGAGTGTAGTTGCCTATTTTAAGGCCTAACCTGTTTCCATGGACCTACCAGGATATTATTCGCTGAGGACTGTTATTGCAATTGCGCTTTGCCATTTTGTGAACGTTTAACTTAGTCAATAGATTGTAGGAGTATGTCGTAATAAGTATTTGTACGTGGAGCTTATATCATCCTCCTAGCTACTGGATACCAGTAAGGAAGCGAAAACTTGCCAAGAATCCTTATAAGGCACGGACCGAAAGTGACACTTTTTTACTAAATTCTTAGCTTTTTTTCTATCCTTAACGCTCCATATCTCCTCAGGGTTTAGGCAGCATGCTAACGAAGGCATCGGACATGCTGCACTGCATGAACTTGAATCGGTTCCACCCCTCCCCGGACGAGCTACAAATGACGCACCGTGCGGCACAGCTCAGCAGAGTCGATGAATTCACTGCTGGTGAGTAACTGTACATAACAAAGCAATCAAAATGTAGCGCCATCTATGACGCAAATGAAGAAGTAATATCGAAATTCTGAATCGCGATATTAAAGTTTTCCTCGAACCTGGTTGACCCTGCCAAACAATTACCAACATGGCATCGCTTTAAATAAAGTCGAAAATCAATAAATAGCCATAACCGCGTACCCATGTCCGCATTGACGCTCTCTCGGACTAATGGAAGTTTATACATTTTCAACTTTATTTCAACATGCACAAGAACGCTATTTGTTTAGTGAATATCGCGCTTTACCAGGATCACTACCACCACCTCTTATACTATAAGCATAAGAAGAAATAATACTACTGCGCTTAAATGTACACTTTTTGTAATACTTTTTAAATAAATTATTCTTATTCTTTTCTTATTCTTATTCTATAAGCATACTATAGCAATATTAATTTATTTTTACTTCAGTGTTTTAAAGAGATGATGTTATACTTTAAAAGGTGGTGGTAGGCCCCCAGGTCTGCGTCAGCCCTAACGCTTTTCGAGAATAAAAAGACACCCATAACAGAAAATTTATATTTGACTACCAGCAAATGTTCATAATATATTCCTATGAGGTCTCTTAAGCTCCACAAACAATAACAAATTTTATTATTTTTTCTTAGGTTTAGTGTTCCTGAACACCGAAAGGCAAGAGGATCAGTCCTTTACAAATGTGGAATACAAGATCAGGATGGACATCGAGAACGCACCCACGACCAAGAGACTGAAGGACTAGTACGTATCTTCGTAACACTTTCTATTTTATGTGAATATTATCCGTCTCAAGTCGTCGTTAAAATCCTCTAATTAAATAACGAATACAATAAAAAGTCTAGTCCAGGGATCTATCATAAAGCGTTTTCATATTCAAGATTGAATTTGAGACGGCTCGTAGAGAAATAATAATAGCTGTCGCTTGGATTGAGGTCGGTTCGAAAGTACCATTCACTGCATACTAAGACTTCTCCTCTTCGGAAAACACGCTAAGCAGTTGGCTGTCATCTTTATATCTTAGCAGTCGTTACGGGGAGTCAGAAGTGAAAAAATATGATGACCAGTCATCGCGTTACCCAGTAACTGGGTAGTGTAAAACATTAGGCAGTCGCTCTATGGTAAATGCTGGTTCAGCTGCATGCGGTTAGGCTGAAAATTAATCCCAAAAAAAGTCAAAATTAATTTTGATCACCTTGAGACCTTCAATTGGACCCAGTCAAGGCCTTCATTGCAACCAATGTTAAAACTCCCTTTTTCCCCCAAGCCTGTGGATCCCAGGTCCAGATGCCAGCTTCGTCGAGCACATGCGTTACTTCCGGGGCTTTGTGGTGATCCAGGACATAGTGGACAAGGCCATCATCCGTCTGTCTCACAACTCCACTCGAAGGAAGAGAGAGATACAAGAGGAGGAAGACTGGGCGGTTTACGCGCAGCAGGCGCCTTACCCCTGCTATAGGAAGGACTTGTAAGTATTCTTAAATACCCTTGTACAATCAGGGATTGTTTATGAAATTGACATACTTCGCCAATTTGTCGTTTTAGCTCGGAGGATGAAACTACCCATTAGCCCAGAGCGGCTAATTAATAGAACTAAAGACATCTTTTACAAGGATATCATTAGCAATATTTATAGTTGTTTTTCTGTGGCACAGTTAGGAAACGAAAGGCCGTTCGAAATGCAACTTTGTATAAAGTTATAATAATCTTGAAGTTAATCAAAAAAAATCAAAATTCCTGGTGTAACTTTACTTCGTGTTTAAGAAGGTTTTAAAAAGTATCGACTCAACTTTGTGCCCTGGGCCTGGCACGGTGCGCCATGTGCTTCTGTTAATAGCCTCTTATTGTCACAGCTACCAGACCTCACTATACGAGTCGCAGTCTCTGATCGTGGCGTTCTTCTTCTCGCTGCTGTTCACCGTCGCGTCTTGCGTCAGGTTCATCGTGTCTGACAGGGAGACTGGAAATACTATGGTAAGATACTACTGCTAACGGAAGAAACCCAGAACTTCTTCAATCGAAGTGGGATAAACCAACAGCAAATAATGTTTGTGCGACAACACATTAGATCAGACCAGGGAAGGTCGAATGCACATTTGTGCAAAGAATTGAAGATTGGCTCCACTCGAGTTTGAAACTTCATATACTTTTTTTGTGTGATGATTAATTGACGTCGTAGTAACTTTATTACCATAAAGTTGAATTTCACGATCATAGAACGATAAGATTGATTTATCTATGTGACCGTTAGATAGTTTCCATCTTAGTGAAGTACGATAATATTTATCCAGCAGTAAAGCACTGACGAGATCGACTATACCTCATTACATTAACGAACCATCTCTTTCCTTAGCTCATGTCAGTGATGGGCGTGGACCTCCGCTGGCACACACTCTCCTGGTTCATCTCCTGCTTCCTGGAGATGACGCTGACCATGGCTATCGCGACCATGATCCTATTCCTGGGTCACGTGCTGCCCCACACTGACCCCAGTCTCGTGTTCGTGTTGCTCTTCATATTTGGACTTAGTGTGCTTAGTTTCTGGTAAGTTCTCATCATTTGATGTGTTCTGGTTTGAAGGATATGAAACATACATGATCAGCCTATAACGTTCCCACGGCGTAAAGAGCGGAGTTAGTAGATGTCACATTTCTATAAATCTTTGATCCAGGCACATGCCGAGTTCTTCACGATGGTGATGGTAAACCCTTGCAGGCACATGGCAATATTTCTGTTTTATGTCTAGGATGATATCGCATGGCTGTAGCACTGCAGATTTATATAAACACTAGCTGTGCCCGCGAACTTCGTCCGCGTAAAATGTATTCAAACCCCGTTTATAGTCCCGCCGTGTCGTAGATCAAACAGACATACATCAAAATATAAAAAAAAGTGTTTTTTTTATAAGTACCAACTAAGTATAAACTTTCCTATGCATTCAGTAAAAAGCTACTATTCTTAAAATACAAACAAACACCCCATTTTATTTATTTGAATAGATATCTATAAACCTCTCTATACACATCCGCGTACTTGAGGGTCCGTCTACTGGTACGTAAGATGTGCACATATGCGACACATCATTTTCATTTTGTGTCTTTAAAATGTTCCGGTGTCTTCCAGTACGTAGTTTTTCCCTAATTCAACATTGCCCCCACAGCTACATGCTCTCGAGGCTGTTCACCTCGGCCAGCCTGGCGGCCGTGTTCACGGCCATCTTGTATCTGGTGAGCTTCATGCCCTTCATCATCATCCTGTCGCTGGAAGCTGTGCTTTACAGCTCACTGAAGACTTTTATTGTAAGTTGACTTATTTATTTTTATTTGTAAAAGCTTTCAAATAACCTATATTATTATATTTACAGCCTATAAAAAAGGGCTTTTTAGATTACAACATGAATTCTGGGCCTCTATCTTAAGAATCTACTATGAAAATGGAAAATAACGAAGTTATGTTGTTTTGATAGACTTTCTTCTAGTAATTGGAAGGCTTTTGCGATACAAGACTAGCATGATAACTTCATACAAAATGAAAACTTACCCCTAGTTTTTTTTACCACTTCGTGCATTGATAACATAGCTGACGAAATAAGAATGTACTCCAATGAGGTGCAAAAGTACCCTTAACAAAGCCGAAAGCCACTTGTTCTCCTCGTTATTGCGATCATTTTATGTACTGTGACTAGACCACACCTTCTAGTTAAGGAGATATTGGGGGTCAAAGTTCCAACTTTTAAACAAGTTTTTTTTAATACATGTTTTTAATGTTATAACTTTACTTAAAATTCCCCCACAGCCCCCATAATATTCAATGCATCCATCAGCACAATGTTTTGTGTGAGTTACATTGCATCACTCTCGTAGTTCACAGTTGCGCAGAGTTCTGCACAATAATTTTTGGGTGGAGTTATTTAGTTTGATGTACAGAATGCTTGGCGGATGGCTTCGTAAAAGGTTCATTTACACCCTGTATAGTACATTCATATTGCGCCAGCTATGTATGTACCTCACCTTTGCCTAAGCCCTCGCGGGATTACAAGCATTATGATAAATATTCTCCGTGCATAACCGAATAATTTTCCTCCAGTGCCTCTCAATGTCCTCCTCTCTCTGCTACGCACTCCTGTACATTACGCGGTTCGAGGCGCACGGCACAGGGGCCCACTGGGCAGACCTGTGGGCCACCCCAGATGAAAGCGAAGATATGAGCATCGGAATAGCTGCTCTCATGATGTGCGCCGATGCTGTGCTGTACTTCATCATCGGGAAGATTATTGATAGATATTTTGGTGAGTTACTTCTTCTTACACGTGAACGAACGAACAAATGAATGGTTATGTTGTATGTCATTTTGCTGGCAGCCATGTTTTATTAGTGAACCCAAATTTCCATGCATATTTATCCAAATACCACAAAACTCAAGAATTATTCTTTTCCCACCAGGTATTAAATCGATAAAAAGCAACATCACCCACTGCACGACGACCGAGGAGAAGGCGGGCGTCAGCATAGTGAACGTGACCAAGATCTACGGCGAACATTCCAGAAGGCCCAAGGTGGCGCTGGACAATGTGTCCATCGAGCTGCACAAGGGACAGATCACCACGCTGCTGGGGCACAACGGGGCGGGGAAGACTACGCTCATGTAAGTGGAAAAATATCTATATATATATAAAAATCAAATTTGTACCAGTAATCAGTTCTTTATGTAAAGTAAAGCAAAACTTGGCCATAGCAAACTATATCGTACCCGAACTACTTCGTAGCCGACCTATGCCGCAACTGACTAAGACGTAGTTTAGCTACAGCATAAATAATCTATAACTAATACTGCTTCCCTACCCACAGTAACATCCTCACGGGCATGCTAAAACCCACGAAAGGCCACGTGATCGTGCGCTCGGACGGCGCGAACACGATGCTGGGCGTGTGCCCGCAGCGCGACGTGCTGCTGGAGTACATGAGCGCGCGCGAGCACGTGCAGCTGTACGCGCAGCTCAAGAGCGGCCGAACCGCGCGGGAGGTGCAGGACGAGGTGGACAAGTGAGTAGAAATCATGGTGAAGTCATAAAATATAGTTACTCTAACTGAATCCAAATGAGTCACTGACGTCCCGTACTGTGTTAGAATATGGAGTGGCAAAGTGAAAATGTACTGCAGAATAAGTATGGCTAAATTCAGACTATACTACTACTTTATTCCTGCAAACACTACCGAACTTTACTACAACGGCTCAATTCACTATTTGTTTGCATTCGCACTAATTACAATATCCAGTTTGACACTCGTCGCAAACACTCACTAACTAGCTTGTTTTATCATAATCCAACGGCGGGTCGCTTTTACGTGGACATTAAACTCACAGTGTTTGATTCGCGTTGAAATCATTTGCTGCCCATTCTATTCATGTTATATTTATACACGTCGTACTTAATACCTGGCAAACTATCTTAACTCCACATCTATTACAGAATGCTACAAGTCCTATCCCTGGGCGCGATTTGCTCGGAGCCTGTGACGCGCCTCTCCGGCGGGACTCGGCGACGTCTATGCGTAGCGCTCGCCTTCATCGGCAAGCCGCATCTCGTGTCTCTGGATGAGCCTACTGCTGGAGTGGACCCTGCTGCCAGGAGGTAAGCTGGTCTTGACCAAGATAAACCCTGCTAACCCGACAGAACGCTCAATGTCTCTTTCGGAATTTTATATTTCCACGGTCGAATTAGTCACATTTGAAAAAAAAACTGTTGTTAAATTAGTTTGAGAACTTTATGCTGGACGAAAGTAATAAAAGTTAGTCCCTACACGGGCTTTCGTCAGTACCTCTTTCTAGTGTCCAAATTTCCTAGCAATTAGTCATTGTTTAAATCAGCCGTAGTATCCATGCATCCAGACATTATACATCCTCACAAACTTTTGCTTAATGCAATATTTGTAGGATAGGATATGACACATAGGTAGACCTCGACTAAGGTTAGGATACAGAATACTTTTTGTCCCAGTAGTACACTCTATTATGGATTATTTACCACCTCCAGCGAGACGATGCGGCTACGGGCCGAGGCGGGGCAGTGACGCGGCCAAAAGCATAATATGCACATCACTAAGAGAAATTATGCATTTGACAACAGTACTCTAAACCTATCCTTAATTCCAGGGACATCTGGTCGATGATTGTGAAGCTGAAGGAGGACCGCACGATCCTGCTGACCACGCACCACCTGGACGAGGCTGAGCTGCTCAGCGACCAGATCGTCATCATGCACAAGGTACAGCCGCACCAGTCACAAGTATTGCAGTGGTCGATGATAGCGAAGGTCCTAAGGTCCTACTGCATCGGTTCAAAGTTAGGTTTTTTTAGTGAAGACCGCGAATCGCAAGCGTAAAGTGGGACGCTCTCAAGATAGGTGGAGTGACGATCTCAACAGTGTGATGAGAGTTGCCGAGAATCGAGCAATGTGACAAACGGAGAGGCCTGTGATGGCCAGCAGTGTTTAAGTAATGTAGCACTCGTAGAATTTGTGTACTTAACGGAGTAAAGTAGGACTGCTGGCCAGGTTATAATTTTCTTCCCCTAATATATAGGTCTTAAAAATATGGCGAAATGAGTTTTAAAAATAGGCAAATACACTTGTTGCCTATAATAACCCTTTGGGAGTATGAAGAACAGGGTGTAAAGTAATATACCCCCATAGAAAAGGAAGGATCCTCCGACCAGACTGGTATTATGTTTGCTGGGCACTGCCTGACAGTTGTTGTAGGTTTTTTTATATAGTCTTAAGTCGCGGATAACTTTACCTGCGCGATTTAGTAATTTGTTATTAGTTCTTTATTTAAGTCATAGATGACGCTGTAGTACTTTTTGTTCGATGTTGCTGTAGTATTTTTTGTATTCCCGCTAAAACCCTTTGGAGTGAAGCAAAAACATTATAAAAGAAACATATTAGAAAAATAAACGAACTAACTACAGCAGTTTTAATAACGTTGCGTACATTCAACGAAGCAAAGCACCCCTAAAATAATAACTGGGCGGGGTTACTGGTGCGAGGGGTGCCAGGGCAGGTACGGAAGGGTGCAACATCTGTCTATCTCTCTCACCTTCATACGAAAACACATTGACGTATTTTATAAAACCGTTTTTTAAAATACAATACAAAAAAAAAACATAAAATAAAATAAAAAATTCTGTAAGAAACTTATTCCGATTTGAATACCTTCTGAATCAAAATTTTCAACATAAGTAAGCCACGTATCACGTAATAAATTCTCAAAGTTGAAATCCTACATCTCGCAAGTAAAGTTTTCGCGTCGGTTTGCTAGCGGCGCCCGATTCAAGCTTGTACGTCGGGGGGTCCATGGCTACTCCGGGAACCGGTGCTGGCAGGAGCCGGTCTAAGTCCTGCTACCTAACATGCTATGCCAAGTATAAAGCAATCATGTAAAAGAATTAATAGAAACAAATAAAACCATTGTCACGAAACCGAATGAATAGAGACGCAATAGTCTCAAACCCGCTGGTAGTAGCCCCTCTGACCCTCTTATGTTGTTTGTTTTAAGATTTTTCACAAGAAATGGTACAAAAACCTATTTTTGCATTTTTTGGAAGTTTTTTCAATAGTTTAGTGGTATAACATAATTATGTTTACTTCCCCAAATTTGATCCTTAATAGCGTCGCTATCGAATGGTGTATTTGTTTTTCTTTTTTTTAAATCAACGTATTCGAGTCCTGATTTGGAATAAGTATAAATTTTTCAAAAATCCAATGATGGAGTTTTAGTTTTCATCGAAATCGGGCCCGAAACTCCTTTGAGTAATTTTCGGTGTTCCTCATACTCGTAGTTTTGGATTTGGTCATCCACGCCTACTTGAAAAATTCAACCAAAGGCTTTCGATATTTTCACAGCTTTTTACGTTATTTCCCACAATCGTATTTAGTTATTTTTCGAATCTATGGGATTATATACAAAAAAAAACCTTAAGAAAAAAAAAACATTAAGAAAAAAAAAAATATTTTTTTAAATTATATGCCATCAAAATAATGAACCAACCTACAGAAGTTTCATATCGTCACGATCATTCAATAATACTTCTGTAGACGTGTTTGTCGAGTAAACGAAATCGAAACCATAGCTCCCCTAAAATTAATATCGACGGGATTACCCCTCACGTCTGTGGTGAGGGGTGGCTTGGCCGGGCACGGAAGGGAACAAACATCTGCTTATCTCCCTCACCCTCATAGGAAAATACATTTAAGTATTTTCTGAAAACGTTTTTTAAAATACAATGCTAAAAAAACACCTTAAATTAAAACAAAAAATAATCTATGAAACTTATACCGATTTAAATACCTTTTGAATCAAAACATTAAACCTAAGTAAGCCACGTATCACGTAATAAATTCTCAAAGTTGAAATCCTACATCTCGCAAGCAAAGTTTTCGCGTCAGTTTTTTAGCGGAGCCCGATTGAAGCGTGTACGTCGGGGGGTCCGTGGCTACTCCGGGAACCGGTGCTGGCAGGAGCCGGCCTAAGTCCTGCTACCCAACATGCTATACTAAGTCTTAAGCATTTATGTTATAGTGAACAAAAACCACTTATAGAAAACCCACTAAAATGAGATGCGATAGTCTCAGTCCGCCGGTAGTAGCCCCATTGACCCTCTTTTGTTAGTTTTGTTAAAGAAAAATTAAAGTAAACCTCTTTTTGCATTTCTTGGCTTGGTGGTTTTTGTTAAAGTTTTAGTAAAATTTAAAAAGTTTCTTGTCTCTGAATTGAAAGATGTTTAAAGCATTCTAATATCTATTTTATTAAAACAAAATGAAAACTGTATTTTTCTACGCTATGCATTAACGCCACTGAGTAAAAAGAAATCAGCACCGTATTGTGGTTCCGTTATAACATGCAACATTATGCTGTTAAGAACCATGTGTGTTCAAAATACGCTCACCAAAATCTAAGTCCAAAAAATTAGTAACACATGACCTAACTAGATGGCGTTGACGTCGAATTAGAAGTCGGTGTTAAGATTCTCCGCCGTTTAGTTGGGGTCCTGTCGATAGAGTTCAATATGTGGATAAAATTAGATCAGTATATCGTACTCGGTTGTTTTATTTAACACTCAACCTTACGTATATTCACAATAAGATCAAACCTAGACCTACTGTTGGCTGATCATCCGCCGCGTCCGGAACTCAACAATGCTGATAACATTTCTTACCACAATCCCCAACATCCAACTGCCCAATGAATTACAAACTGTTATCGTGAACTATAGACAATGTCGATTTGACATTTTATATTCCAAAACATTTTCAGTTTTTTATACTGATGAATAGAGACAAGCAACCAACCCCGGGGGCTCAACCCCGCTGGTAGTCGCCCCTTGACCATATTTTGTTGTTATGGTAAAGAAATTGGGGAAACAAATATATTAAAACTTCCTTTTGCAGTTTTTGGTGTTTTTTTTGAAGAATTGTTAGTTTGTTTTGCTGATTAATGTTAATTTTTTAATAAAAATAGTAAACTTCCAGTTTTTTGTTGTATTAAAAATGAAAGTCGTACAACATTCCATATTTTATTTAAAAAAGTGAAAGTATTTTTCTTCGCTACAAGTTAATCCTGACAATCTGCACTGTGCTGTGCTCCCGTTACAACTTGCAGGGTTATACTGATTGGACAGTTTTTGCGACAATCACCAACGCTCAACTGCGCAATGGTTTAACTGTTAACGTTACATACGTACGAACATACGTTATATTTAACAGAGCTAAGTAGAACTACTGGATACGTTATAATTGTCATCTCCTCACGGATAGGTGTTTAACATAATTGGCGAAATGTGCGTGAATTGTTGTTACTCATCTGTAGCCAGAGGAGTAATCTTTTCGTACCAACGCTACGACGGTGCTCGCACCGTGCTACGGCGTAGCTCGCGCCTTGCTACGTCGTAGCATAAGCTTTACTTTCGGTTGACACTAATATACTTGACAAAGGCTTTTGATTTTTTTTCAGCTTTTGATGTTATTTCCCACTTCTTAAGTTCTTACACAACGAACAAATCTACAGAAGTTTCAATCGTCACGATCATTCAATAAAACTTTGCTAAAACTTCTGCAGATGTGTTTGTCGAGGAAATGAAAGTGAAAGCAAACTACCCCTAGCCACCCATATTCTAGAAGTCGACTTAAGTCCATTTTTGAACTTAAGTCGACATTTGTTGTCATGGCAACAGGTGAAGAACACCCACCACGGCATCAGCAACACCCACTCAATGATGTTCATAAGGTGAGGACAGACTAGCTAGAGCTTGCATTTGCAACAAGACATCGAGCCACTTGACACTTTGTTAAAACTTGATTTTGCTAAGAAACAAGCGAACTTGTGTGACATTTCATCGAGACACGAGCCCGAGCAAATCGTGCAACATGGAATGAGGTCTGTGGACTGAGGGATCGTGCTGGTCGTTACTTCTCCTAATTCGCGAAGTGTTATTATAACTTGTCTTCTAGTTATAATAATTTTAGTGACCATGAAAGTTTAAAATCTTATATCGCGAAGTGTTTTTTTAATATAACTCATCATGATAAACAGTAGCACACGCGACTTGCAAATCCAACATATCAACGAAGAGTAAATGCAACACAGTAAGGACAGTCACTAAAGAACACCACCGGCTTACTCCTTTTGCTTCGTCCACGTTCATACTCCTGCTCATACACGCACGCAGGTCGCGAGCACTGCCACCTGACCTTTTTGAAAACATCATCATCATAGGTAATACGATACCCCAAATACCTTTTTGAAGAACAATACCAATAAAGTTTGTTCTTTCAGGGTGTTCTCTTTTTACACATATTCTTTTAATTTTCTGTCTCTACGTCTTCTTTCCAACCGCAACCTTGCAGTATATCATTCCTCAATTTATCAACTAATATTACATCACACATTCTTGACAGAGACAATATATTTAATAATTAAAGGAATGTTACGGATAAATACTTTGAACACCATGCCAAGCTTTCGTAAAAACATTACAATACGTGGAAATGCTCATATGAGTACTCACCTTAATCTACCTCCAAAACATGCTGTCCATTTTAAACCCAAAATAAGTATGTTGCATGAAGGTTGCAAGCTAAAAATGTTAAATTAAATACTTCACAATGCTAGAGATGTCATAAATTGATGTTCTACCGAATGCTCTTGGTTGACATCATTTGTCAAAGAACTTATAAAACCTTAAAACGGATTTACTTGAAAATAAATATGTATTTATTTTTTCGTGGTTCATTTATAAGATTTTCACTTAAAATAATGGCATCAAGAATATTCATTTCGGATGGTGAAAAGTCGTGCGTACAGAAACTAGCCCGCAAGTACAAGCTCCATCAAAATACGACGATGTCGGGCAGCCCATCAGCGAAAAAATGTGCTTGGGCTCGCCTGACCCAAGAGTATAACTCCGTATTTAACTCGCGCGTAAGTACCAAATAACATGTATGCTGTTTTTTTGTCTATGTTTGATGATCGTAATGATCGGCAATCTTTTCTTTTTATAGAGAATCCAAATCTCAGCTAAACAGGTGCTGGTCTAATATTAAGGCTAAGAAAAAGACCACCATTAATTTAGAAAAAAAAAAGAAAGGATGAGGACTGGGGGTGGCCCCTATCCTGGCCCCGCGTCCTCAGATCTCCAAGGAGTGGAAGATGCGCTGACGGCTTCCACCGACATCAGTACATCAGAAAGTCAATTTATCTGTGTGTGGCTTAACAGTGGCACCAATACAGAATTTGAGATAACTTCATCACACCATCACATCATCATCTATTTGTATTACATTCGAAGCATTTTATTTTTAGTTAGCAAATTAATACTTATTTTCTGAACTTATTAAATTTTGAAGGGAAAGATGTTCGCGCTCAAGTGGTTATAATAAAGGTGTTCGAGGTACAGAGGAAAAATTTAAAGTGGAGTGAGGAACGAGAGGTGCAGTTACATCTGCTGAAAATGGAGAGAGCAAAAATATAAACATACTAGCTGTTGCCTGCGACCTTCGTCCGCGATAATTATTTAAAAAAAAAACCCGTTTTCACAACATTTTTTATTGATGCTACGCTCCTATTGGTCGTAGTGTGATGCCTATAGCCTTCCTGAACGAAAGGGCTATCCAACACTAAAAGATTTTTTCAATTGGAACCACCAGTTCCTGCGATTAGCGCGTTCAACCAAACAAACTCTTCCAGCTTTATAATATTAGTACAGATAAAATTTAAAAAAAACTGGAACATGCATACGTTTATATACAAAGATATTTGCTGTAAGCAAAGGATCAAATATTGAGAAAAAACAGTCCAAGGAAGTGCCAGATTTTGCATTTTTGCACCCTGAACCTCATTTAAGAGTTTTTTTAAACAACCTGATCAGTCTGACATATCTTAGTAACATACACCCTTTCCCTTGTGACTATTTAATTGATAGAGGATGAAAGCTAAAAAGCTACTTGGTTTGTTGAAGAAATAAGGCATCCGAAGTGGCTACGTCCACCACCGTCATTATTTCATTTTTGCCAGGGATAGTTGCCAAGGATGAATGACAGCCACGTGGTCGTGTGGCAATGTTTAATAAATTATACCCTGCTGCCTCTAATCGTCGTCTTTCCAACCCAGCGGTGCTAAAAGAGCTCAGTAAGCTTCGAGCCTTTCTTCGCCAGTTCGCTCTATTAAAAGGTTCCGGTCGTCCAGAGTTGAGGGAAGAATTCAGTTGGACGATGAACCGAGTAGCCTTGAATTTCTTTGGATTCGTTATCGCTTATTCTCTCATCATTACTCTGCAGAGTAATAAGTCTCGAGTTTGTGCAGATGACATGGTTGTGGTCACCCAGCATAATGGTGTGTTTCATATCGGCCCTTCTCTTCCTACGTTTAGCAGTAGCAAGCCGCCTGCTACTCATGTTTTAAGCGCGTTTTGGTCCCAGTTCTAACATCACGTAACTCATTTAATCGGGATGCCCTAGCTTACACCTATACTTTCCCGTATCATATGAAAACAAAACTTAAGATAAGCCGGCTAAACCACTAAACGCAACGGCTAATAAGAATTCGATCTGATTATATTATTATTGCAATATAACAGAAACTGGCCACGACAGCGGCCGGAGCGCGCTACATCCAAGTTGGTTGCGTCAAATATGTATTTTTTTCTTTCTCTTTCTATTTACGATCTATACAACTGCGATAGTACCGCGAACACAATGGGATTAACCTTATTGC
Source organism: Noctua janthe (assembly GCA_910589295.1). Lineage (NCBI taxonomy): Eukaryota > Metazoa > Arthropoda > Insecta > Lepidoptera > Noctuidae > Noctua > Noctua janthe. The sequence goes on from OU342567.1 coordinate 914,690, forward strand.
TACACAGGTAGTAACACGGGTAAGTCACCATGCTATCGCTTTATTGGCAACTAGTTTCTGTCCGCGTGGAGTTCGGTAATTGCTCACGGACTCTTACTTCTGGGATAATAAGTAATCTATGTGCTATACCAGACTATATATCACTGTACCAAGTTTCATCCAGATCTGTTCAGCCGTTCTGGCGATTGAGTAACAAACATCTATCCAACTAAAATTTCGCATATAAAATAGTTTATGTAAGATGTATGTACAAGATTTTACTTTTAAAGTTGAATAGGTGAATAGGTAATAAATAATAGTTAGTGTAAATATTTCTTATTTCAGTAATACAGACACACTCGCGTGTTTTTTTACATGTACTTATTTATAACTTGTTCATTGTAATATCAATTACTGTAGTAAATTAATGAATAAGTAGCGCCATCTAGTTTACTGGGACGAACTAGCATTGACTTTGTTTTGTTTAATTCTAGTCTGTACTTCTGTTCTCGCGACCTTCACTTGTATTTTTTCTTAGTTACACAATATTATATTTAAAATTAAACTCTAGCTCCAATGTTTTATTTCTACAATTACATTACATATGTGAAATATTGGACACCGGTGACGACAATCAAATAATTCATTAGGAATCTATTTATAACAACAATTAGAATAACAATTTAATATAAAGAGGAAGACGTCTGAAAAGTTATGTGGTAAGACTGGTAAGTCTGCCGCGGGAGACGCCCTGGGCGTCGGGGGTCACGTGGTGGCTCCCGGCCACCGTAGGCGCGGGCCTGTGGACGGCGAGTTATGGGCCAGCTCGCCGTTCGGCCGTCTTATGACGACAGGCCGTGTCGACGGCGCGTTCGTGTTCCACGTGCGCCTCAAAGAGATGTCAGCAAATAAGTAGGGGTCCGCAAGGGCCGATGCCTGCCAGGGTTGCGGGACTGTTCGAAAGAAATACCGTGGCCCTGGAACACAAAGGGCAAAGAAGGAACATGGATGGGTTTTAGTCAGTACAAGTCTGACACTCCCTTCCGCTCCGCCGAGAGTGGGGGGGTCATTTGATGATTTCCCATCCGAAAAAAGAAAAAAAAAAGACTGGTAAGTCTGTGGTTGTAATGGTATGAGCACGTGATGCGGCTGAATGAGGAAAATGTTGTGAAGAAAGATTTGGTTACGAATATTATAAGAGTAGGGGAAGACCAAAGAAACGATGGATTTACTCTGAAAAAGGAAGACAACTTCCCAACGAGCCTAAGTACTCGTATATTGGGATAACGGCAGGAGAATTATGTAACCAAAATATCTAGAAATAAATGCAGCCCTTATTATACTGCCACGCTCAGTTTCATTAGTGGTAGTGAAAGGTATATTATTAGTATTTGTGTGTTCGGCTCCGGGTTCTGGCGTCCGCATGTCTTCATTTACCATGATAGAAATATTGTGGAGTATGGCACAGGCACTAATGATATTTAAGGTGTTTGGTCGCTCAATTACTTTTCTTGTTTTTATGTGAGCCCTATTGTATTGTAACTCAGCTGGAGTCTGTGGATGAAGCACAGGCGTGAACATATAGGAGGTTTGGGCATAACCGCTGTCCCCGATCGGTATGTTTGACATCTGGCCATCCTGAAACTGCAAACAGCACCTGCTGTTACTAAAGATTCGAGAATCGTGGACTGATCTAGGCCAACGGGCAACAATGTCATAATCTTCCATACGTGGGCTACAAACTATCTGCAAATTTATGGAAAACCACCCTTTTCGGTTGCGAAAAGCTTCGCCATTTGTGCGGTTCGGATTTTTTATTGGCAAGGGCGTGCAATCTATGCATCCTAGCACATCTGGGAAACCAGCAACGCGATAAAAATTGTTTTTCACCGCTGCGTGGTCATCGAGGGCAGGGAATTTTATAAATTGCCTCATTTTCCTTGCCAATATATTTGAAATATTTGCCACAATTTTTGGGACTTGCGACGGGCTTATTTTATGTAAATCACCGCCAACAATCTAAAATGAAAAGAAAAATATATAGAAATGTTTAATATTAGAAAATAATAACGGAAACTGCATCTGCAGATAAAGTAAAATTACTCTCAAAAAAAAAATATGTACATACTGATCCTAATAGTACGTTGGTCTAATTTAACTAACTTGAAAGTTTCCAGTAGCGTAATATCTTAACGCTATAAGTAGCTGGAATGTTGATGGAATTGGTAGTCCACGATTAGAGCTACTAAGCTGCTAGCACTTTCAAATACCAACGGTAACAAAACATTTTGTACGGTTTCCTTCTGAAATCGAAATAAACGGGTTATCGGCACACGTAAATATCGTAGCGATAAATAATTGTATGGCGTATCGTATGCATAATCGACATACTCCTCAAAATTATCTTGCTTTGGCTACAACAAGAAAACAATTTTACACACGTCAATTAACTTGAATTTCAGTAGGTACATAAATGTCACCCACAAAGTAGGTTTCACGGTTTCAAGAATCTTCTGGTGCGGGAAAACATCGGAACTAACGCAGTCATCTCTTTCTTTTCTCAATATTTTTTACAAAACCATTAACAAAAGGCACCAACAGCGCCCCCCTGTCAGTTTCATTCGAGCGTCAAAAGATTCTTGTACCATAGTTCGTTGAATTTGACAAATGATTTTTTGAAAAGTGGGCGTTGATGTCAAATTATAAACAAACTGTAGCTGTCAATATGTCTAATGGGGTGGAAAGTAGGCGTGTCAAGTCCGACTTAAGTCCAGTCTACGACTAAAAATACGGGTGTAACTGGGCGGGATCAACACACGCGAGGGTGGCTTAGGCGGGTATGGAAGGGCGCAGACATCTGCCTATCTCTCTCACCCTCATAGGAAAATACATTAACGTATTTTCTGAAACCGCTTTTTAAAATACAACAGGAAATACCGATAATTAGCCAAAATAAAAAATACTAGAAGAAACTTAATCCGATTTGAATACCTTCTGAATCAAAACTTTCAACATAAGTAAGCCACGTATCACGTAATAAATTCTCAAAATTGAAATCCTACATCTCGCAAGCAAAGTTTTCGCGTCAGTTTGCTAGCGGAGACTGATTGAAGCTTGTACGTCGGAGGGTCCGTGGCTACTCCGGAAACCGGTGCTGGCAGGAGCCGGCTTAAATCCTGCTACCTAACATGCTATGCCAAGTTAAAGCATCATGTAAAAGAATAATAGAAGCAAGTTCCAAGTCAAGAAATCGATGAATAGAGACGCAATAGTCTCAACACCACTGGTAGTAGCCGCTTTGACCCTCTTTTGTCAAGATGTTTTATAAGAAAAGCTACAGAAACCTGTTTTTGCTTTATTTGGAAGTTTTTTTTAATAGTTTGGTGTAATTTCTTGCTGGTTTTTGTAAAAGTTTTAGTGAAAATTAAAAGCTTTTGAGAATACAACCGAAAATATTTTTCATCGCGTTGCGTTACCACTGAAAATCAGTATTGCGGTTTGGTTCCCGCCATAAATTACAGCATTATGACGGGTATGTTTCTTGTTACAGTCACCAACGTGGAACAGCACCATTAATTTTAAACTGTTAACGTTAACTATAGCTTAACAGAACAGAGTAGAACTATAGCCCGCTTATAATTTTCTTCTGCTAACGGATAGGTGTTTAACACACGCCTCAACCTGAGAACAGAACTAATAATGATTTTAAGTGTTTGTCACTCAAGAAAAAAGAAAAAAATTCAGGGCGTGGTCGAGACTACCCTTTCGTAGCACCGTTACGGCGTAGCATGCACCGTGCTACAATGTAGCTCGCGCCGTGCTACGTCGTACCCGTCGTAGCATAGGGTCAAGTTTCGGTTGACACTTATACAGAGTGTAAGGGCATCCCTCCGCAAACTGACATGGTGCATTCAGCTCCTTATTTTAAATCATATTCCACCGGAATTTTTCTACGGATTTTTTTTATATGTTTTTTGTTCAGTTACTTTTCTTTTATTTCAATGTAAAATTAAATTACTTGATGCAGCACTCCATTTATGTAAATAATACGGCTAAAATCAAAAATCCAACATTATATTATGTTGAAATACCTACTCTAACGAACGTCGCGTGAAATCAGCTGTTCACTTCCTGCCTAGCTACAGAGTTCATCGAATTCGTCGTCGCGCTTGCGGTTCGCTAAGTGCGTTTTGCCACGGTAACGATACATTGCGTATAAAGACATAAAACAAATCTAATTTATTAGATTCCCATAACGTTCCTGAAACAATTTCTTGTACCGGTCATCTTAGTATGACATACTGAATTTACCCCATCAGTCTGCGGAGGGCTGTCCTTTACACCCTGTAGGTATACAAAGGCTTTCGATATTTTCACAGCTTTTTATGTAATTTCCCACAATCGTCTTTAGTTCTTTTCCGAATCATTGGCTTTACATTAAAAAAAAATGACTAGTTAAACTATATGCTATCAAAATAACGAACAAATCTACAGAAGTTTCATCACGATCATTCAATAAAACTTTACTAAAACTTCTGCAGATGTGTTTGTCGAGGAAATGGAATCATAAGCAAACTACCCTGAAATCAATAAACGGGCGGGATTATCTTGGGCGGATACGGAAGGGCGCAAACATCTGCCTATCTCTCTCACCTTCATAGGAAAATACATTTACGTATTTTCTGAAACCACTTTTTAAAATACATCAGAAAATACTGATAATTAGCCAAAATAAAAAATACCAGAAGAAACTTATTCCGATTGAAATACCTTCTGAATCAAAACTTTCAACCTAAGTAAGCCACGTATCACGTAATAAATTCTCAAAGTTGAAATCCTACATCTCGCAAGTAAAGTTTTCGCGTCGGTTTTCTAGCGGAGCCCGATTGAAGCGTGTACGTCGGGGGGTCCGTGGCTACTCCGGGAACCGGTGCTTGCAGGAGCCGGTCTAAGTCCTGCCTCAAAACATGCTATGCTATTAAGATAAAGCAGCCATGTGAATTATAAGCAAGTAAACCCGACTCAGGTCAATGATGAATAGAGATGTAATAGTCTCAACCCCAACGGTAGTAGCCCCTTAGACCCTCTTTTGTTAGTTCTGTCAAGAAATCTTTTAAGAAATGATTGGAGAACCACTTTTTGTATTTTTCGGAAATTTTTTGAAGAATTTATAATTCAAGTAAGAATGTTCAAATAAAATATAAACAAAACTTTTCCAAACAGGGCCAAATCCACACCACAGGCTCCCCCATCGAGATCAAGCGAACCCTGGGCAACGGTTACAAGCTGACGGTCATGTACCCCAGCCGCGACCCTGAACACGAGGAGACCTGGGAGGAAACCAGCCAGGAGGAGAAGACCAAGCAGCTGCTCACCGTGGTCCGAGATGTCGTGAAGAATGCCAATGTCGTTGATGTGAATGGACTTGAGGTGGAGATCGCGCTACCTTTCTTTGATCCTAATGGATTGAATAATAAGTGAGTGGAATTTTAATACCTACTTATCCGTAGATTATAAATGTCTTAGATGAAAGTCTAACAGTATGAAAACGACAACACATTGGTTTTATATCAAAGCCATCATTAGTTGTCAGAACTTTAACTTCAACTCCTCATATAACTTTTATTCAAAGCTATTTCTCTTTAAACTAAGTGTTTACCTTGCTTTGAAAGGCAAAAAGACGCACGGTTATTTAAACAAGCGACATCTATGTTGCTGAGCTTCAACTACTTACACAGGCATCTGTAGAACTCAGTAGAGCTCAATTTTAGAACCAAATCACCAAGGCCCAAAGCAAGACACTAACGCCCGCTTGCACTACGAATCGTTAAACGCGTTTAACGGTAAACATATTTAAAACATCATTATGTCTCTGTCATCTTTAAACGATGGCTAGAAACAGAACGATGTATTAAATCTACGGCACTCGCCGAGTTTTTGGGGGGGTTGAGGTCGAGCGTTCATAGCTACACATTCTACTGCAACCTCGCCTTAATCGCGTGTAGCGATTCGTGGTGCAAGCGGGCCTAAGACGATACCGACACAAAATATATTCCATAAACACCCTAGCATAATAAATCGTAACTGTTATTAAACGTTGATATTTCTGTCCCTCAGCTTCTTACAACTATGCTCAGTACTAGAAACGTCTCAATCAGCTCTGGGCTTCAAGAACTATACCTTGGACTGCAGCAGCCTGGAGCAGGTGTTCTTCAACATCTGCCAGCAAGCCGACGCGCCACAGAACGGAATCGAATATCGTAAGTGATGTTCTATTTAGTTTAAGAAACAAGAGAGGGCGTGATACAGTAAATTGAAGTGTCAATTAATTTATTTATTATTTTTTGTGTAAACTTCACAGACGCGTAAAATATGAGAAAGATTTTCTCATATTTTAATAGTCATACTATACTTCATGTGGTCATTGATACCAAATAAAAACAACAAATGTTTTGTTATGACATTGAATTTAATTTAGCCTTTTTGACCTTGCATTGTCTGCTCCACAGTACCTGAAGGCACTCCATCTAAGAGTGTGTCTAGCTCGAGCATCAGAACGGACCGCGTGACCCAGGAGCTGGTCCCGCCAGAGGGGCCGCTGAAGGGCACCGCTTGGCAACAGTTCACGGCGCTCATGCACGCCAGATACGTGCATCATACTAGGAATGGGTATGAATTGGTTGTTTACCTACTATCAAAAATTTTTAGGAGTTCTAGGATTCACTTCATCATCATCATTATTGTGGCCTGTCCCAATGTATTTGGGGTCGGCGCAGCGTGTCTTCTTCTTCCATACTTCTCTATTGCTCGTCATCTCAGCAGTCACCTCCGTTCTAGTCATATCATCTGATAAAGTCGTTGTTATAATGATAACAAAGATTTAACAAAAACAAAAGCCAACAATCATCAATAGTGTTACCGTTTAATATAATGCTCGCAACGTTGATTTTCAACTGCTACCCAAAGTTATTCACGAAACCCGATGAATCATTCGGATCCTGATAATAAATCGGATCACTAACTGCGATGACTTGCATGGAAACTTGTATGACCAAACGTACATTGTCACATTGATCTCATACAACATCTCGTTCACCCAGATGGCTACTGTTTATGCTGATCGTGCTGCCCGCGCTGTTCATCACGATGGCGATGGGCTTCTCCATGCTGCGGCCGCCGGCAGACAACGAGATCTCGCTCCGACTTGATGACCACTTGTATGAGGGATCTACCGAGTTCTTAATGTAAGTAATGGCTATTTAAAAAAAAGTAAATGTACTCGTAGTACTTTTTTTTTTTTTTAATAGCCTTTAATGTCCCACTGCTCGGCAAAGGCCTCCCCCATATTTTTCCAGGCAGTCTTCCCCTGTGGCACCTCGAACCATCCTCCCTGATGCCTAATTTGGACGCTTTAGCAAAATCCTAACTATTATGATTCTCAGGGCCCCAGCTCTCGCCATATCTTCCTAGGCCGGCCTCGTAACGTAGTCAGCATATTATAATTTCTGTACTGTTGGGGCACAGGCCTCCTCTCAATTGCCGGCTCCTTGTATCTACACTTATCAACGCGAAATTGGCTTATGCCGAGTAGAGTGTCCGGTTAGCGTCCAATCAAAAAATGCGAAAAAGATATCATTTGCCTCGTTTCGGTTCTGACGAACCAACTTGACACCGTGTCTTATTCCCAACAAACAAAATGCAAAATAGTTAAAGTTCCAACCGATTTGTACTCTACAGACCAAAACTGACATAAGTTTCGTCAAGAAAACTGTTAATCTAAATAACTCGATCCGTTCGGGATTCTTTATATAAAACTCAACACTGCAGCGCACACTTAGCTACGAAACAGCGCGTCGCTTTGGTTCGGGATCAACTTGAAAATGAGCCGAGGCGATGCTGATAAGCTGCACGTGCAGTGCGTATAAGTGTGCATTGTACTGTTTTGGTACTCTTATACTCTAAGGGCCGGTTTGACAAACTACTAGGTGATACTAATATCCGTCTGCTATATGCGGGTTGATATTCCTACCTACGCTGTATTTCCCTCAATCAGTTCTTCAATTATTGTCTTTCTTGTCTGCAGACCGAAACCATCAATATACACTGAAGAGTTGAATCCCTCGTTTGCGGAGGACGTCTTACAATACCTCAAAATGGACAAACAGGCCAGAAACTGGACCGCTGACGTAAGTGTTTATCTTACAACTACATCTTTTTTCCCAAAGACGGTACTTGGCGTATGTAAAAAAATTCTAAAGTTCACAAGTTCCACATCAGCCAATTTTTCGCCTGCCAAGTTTAATCTTGCAGTGTCGTTACTACCTAGCTATAATGCGTCAAAAATAGTATTAGGTACAACATTTTTAGATCCAAGTCAACCTTGATTTTTGCTTAAAATGTACGGAAATGTAGTCCAATTCGGGTGAAGTATTTGTGAATATAATATAAGCATCATGTTTCCATCAACATAATTTTATTTATTTGTTTTGCTGGACATAATAACATAATGTCATCTTCCTCAGGACAACCCCAAGTGCGAGTGCGTCGACTCCAGTCAGCACTGCGTCATCACAGACAGTCAGACACGTTCTCTCCCGGAAATGATGATCGCGGCCGACGCAGATACGATGAATCACTGGCTCGTCGACACGCAGGAGATCTACATCGAGAAGAGGTATTTAAGATAATAATAAAATTTTAAAAGTATTTTGGCCATTTGAAATCTTGCGGAATTACATTATCCCAAAATGTGTAAGGGACTGGGAGGGTCATACTTGTCGACGCGAAATTGGCTTGAGCCGGACAAAAAAAAAGCTATAAGTCCATGCAATAAAAACAAAGATGCCATTCGCCTCGCTTCGGTTCGTACGATGTGACTTGACAACACGCCGAACTATATACAGCAAGGTGGTTATACGATATCGGCTCAAGCCGATTCCGAAAACGTGGTCACTTCATTATACAACACACAAATTATGGAATGACGCGTCAGAAACGTATTCAGATGTCAATATGTACCAACTAATTAAAAGTGTGTCTAGCGCACGACTTCTGTCACAGACCGGACCACATTTATTAATCTTCCCAAAGCAATACGTTTGGAAAGATCATCAAGGTGAAGAATAAGGTGGTCCGAGACACCAAATGTTCAGGTTTTCGTTTTGGATCGTATCTTCATTTTACAGATTTGCGCAACCAAGAAATCATTGTCCAAAACACTAAACACCTCTATCCCTCCACAGATACAGCGGCTACTCAGCCTCCTTAAAGAACAACCGGACGAATCTAATCGCCTGGTACAACAACAAGGGCCACCACGCCCTGCCGGCCACCATCAACAGCGTCAACAGTGCCATACTGAAGACCATCACCAACGCCCCCCGAGCTAACATCACTACGTATACACATCCGTTCAAGATTTCTAAAGAACAGATCAGTAAGGCTACTGTGTAAGTATACAATTCTCTTTAAAAATATTTTAGACTAGTTGTTACACGCGCCTTCGTTCGCGTGGTGATGATAGTTAATACCTTGAATAAACTTGGAAAAAGATTAGAAAAAATTAAGGTTTAAAAACCATCGAATAGTTCTATATTTACGACTTCCTCTTATAAACCCTCCCCGTTTTGTTATCTCTCTCTTCTTAATTCCTCTCTCATTGATGAGAATCGTAACTCCGTTTCAATTTGTCAACCGTTTTTGTCCATTTGTTACGATCAGTGGCCTGGTGGAGTATGACGCTGATACTGCTGATAGGTATCTCGTTTATTAATGAACGAACCTTTATTTCCTCATCCCCCCAGTTACCAGCACATAGCAGACGCCGGTATCTCAGGCCTGGTGCTGCTGGCCTACGGGCTGGTGAGCGCAGGTGCTGCCATCTACCTGGTGCGCGCGCGAACCAGCCAGGAGAAGCGGCTGCAGCTGCTGTGTGGAGTCAGTCCTGTGATGTACTGGGGCACAGCCCTCGTGTGGGATATGATGGTGAGCAGTTAAATTTTCGGGCGTGTCTGTGTAGTTCTAAGAGCTTTGAAAAGTGGTCTTCTTCTTCTTCTTTCGTATCAAATGGTGCGATTTATTACATTTTTGGGCCCAGTAGGGCCGTACCGCAAAACGTGGCCATTTTGCGGCGGTCGAATATAGTACTGACGGAAAGGGTGACAGGGTGAGGAGCTCGTGGCTAAATAATAACAGCCGCTCGGGTCGATCTTTAGGTTAAGCCGTGCTTGCCTAGGTTGGTCTGTGGATGGGTGACCGCCCATTACATACCGAGTTTCCTCCGTGCCTCGGAAGGCACGTTAAGCCGTTGGTCCCGGGTGTCATTTGTAGATCTTTGACAGTCGTTATAAGTAGTCAGTGGCCCAAAAAGTCTGACAAGCAGTCTTACCAAGGGGTATCGTATTACCCAGTACTAACTGGGTTGTGGAGGTCAGATAGGCAGTCGCTCCATGTAAAATACTGGTATTCAGCTGCATCCAGTTAGACTGGAAGCCGACCCCAACATAGTTGGGAAAAGGCTAGGCAGATGATGGAAAGGGTGACAGTAGATGTCAATGCTACTGGTTCTTAATGAAAGTGGCACAAAGTGCAATACTTCACTTTAGATCAGTTGGGTACAGTGCAGTATTATGAAAGCAGTTTTGAAATCTAACGATTGATTTGTTTGTGTACAGATAATGGCGATAAACATGGGTATAACGGCATCTGTGATGCTAGCCTTCGGCTTCCCGGTGTTCGTGTCGAGAAACAACCTGCCAGCTATCCTTGTGCTGTTTACGCTATATGGGTGAGTAGTCTTACTTTTTATATTTCCACAAACTTTTAATGTGAATTTGCGTTTTATGACGACCACTGAAAGTTATATTTTCTACTCAAGCATACCTTGTTTCAGTATTCAATCCTGAAGGCCAATGAATTCAAAATAATAGATGTTTTACAATGAGTTATAGATATTTATCGGCCACTGGCTTTTGCCCATGCTTTCATTCGCGTGGAAAACGGCTACATTCAAATTCAAATTATTTATTAATAATCATGTACATTAAACATAGAAATTTGAACGGTGACCCCAAACTAGACGTTAGTCCGTATCTTGGGGATCCAAGGGAAGATCAGTATCCATCCGTGCTTTTCATTCAAAACTGTTTACCCGCTAAGCCATGAAAACGTAACGAATAGACAGGGTTACTTTCGCATCTGTTTATTATAATGAGGTAATTTTTTTTTGTAAGTTTGTATGTAGGGGGCATTTTTGGAACTACTGATCCAATTCCGAAAATTCTTTCACTTATGGAAAGCTACATTATCCCCAAGTATTACAGGCTATATTTAAAACTTTCCTGTGGGTTACTTTACGTACATTACATGAGCGAAGGCTCGTGCAAAAACTTGTAAGTTATAAATTGAGATGCATCGTCTGCAGTAGAGGGTTTTTTTTTAAAGGTAAATTTTGAATGTACTACCGTTATCCCTAGGTACGCGTGCGGCAGTTTCATCCATGTAGCAGAGAAGTTCTTCAACGACGCCAGCATGGCGAACATGATCCTGTTCTGTGGGAACGCGTTCCTGGGACTCTCCTTTATGGCTGTACTGCTCATGTTCGATATCATCTCCGAGTCTGACGTATGTTGTGATTTGATACTTTTGGTAACAGTTGTATTGAGAAACGTCAAGTTTTCATGATATAGGGTGCCTGCAGAAAGATAAACGTTTTCCAGATGACTTACTATCTGAGTAGGGTTCAATAGATGGGCATTTAAATGGAAGTACGTAAATCGAAATTGTCTCTCGAAATGTGAAAGTTGCATTTACACTTCTGTTGACATATCAAATATAGATTTTTGAAAATTCATCACCTGTAAATTTACCGATGGGAGACCTCATCGTATTAAGCTTAAATACATTTAACTGTACACTTGTGGATTACAGCCCATTCCCTCTCCCCTCTGTCCCAGCAGTGGGAACACATAGGCTGATTGTGCTGTACACTTATACATTAAATACTTATGAACCGTGTTCCCCCCCAGGCGACAGACAACGCCCGCTGGTGGCTGCACAAGCTGTTCATGTTGGCGCCGCAGTTCGCGCTCGGAGACGGCATGCTCGACATCGCCAAGAACACCATACAGGCACAGGTATGTTTAATATACGACAAAGTAAAGACGGCATTTGGTCCGGTTAACTCGGAGTTCAGTATTTAATTATTTTTTCAGTTTTGTTTCATTTTGTGTTCAGACGTGAAAGAACAAAAAGTAAAAATGCACGAAAAATTAAACATCTGATTTCGGTTTAACAAAACTACGAAAACTGTCCGAATTGCTAAAAGCATTGTCACATTTTTTATCGAACGACCATCTTTCCTCGTTTCTCCACAACCTACGTATTTATGTCTATTCTTCCTTCCGCAGGTGCTGAGTCGTTTCGGCATGGACACGTACAAGGACCCACTGCACAGCTCCCTGCTGACGCTGCACATGGTGTACCTCGTCGTGGTGGGCACGCTGCTGCTCCTTCTCAACCTGGCCATCGAGTACAATTGCTTCGACAAGCTGATAGCCAGGTTACTACTAATTTCTATGAATTAAAAAATGTCTTCGACAGAAAAATCGTAATGTCCTGTTTTTACGCGTAGGTAATCGGAAGCCCAAAAGTCTCAAATTGATTAATGATTATATTCAAAGCGTTTACTTGATTTTTTGATCCAGGTTCCGACCAGAGATCATTCCTCCCCAAGTGGGTGGTGAGCTAGAGCCTCTAGAAGTGACTGCAGAGAGGAAGCGAGTGCATGCCTCACGCGTGTTACATTCACCGCTCAGGGTCAACACTATCGGGAATATTAACAGAGGTGAGTGTTAGTAGACACTGAAAGCGTCTTTCTTTCGTAGGAGTACGGACGATTTTTGTAACGGAAGCGACCATTGCTACTGCATAGTAGGTACTAAGAGATACAGTCCTTTGCGCACGTACAAACAAAGGGTTTACCAACTCTTCAATAGATGTTATTACGGCTCAAATGAATATAAACTTTATGCACAATTAAATGGATTTCAGTATGAATCTATTGAAAAACTAAAATTACTTTCTGTTTCAGCGCAAACTAAACTTCACTATAAATTGATGTTAAAACACCGCATACTATGTTTTAAATGCTAACTCATATTCGTCTCGCAGGTTTCGTCCACACGGAGGGTAAGAAGAACTCGATGCAGCGCGTAGTGTCGCCCACGTCGGACGCGGCGCAGTGCGTGGAGCTCGCCAAGTGCTACCCAGGGTTCAGCGGGCAGCGGGTCGCGCTGCGGAACCTCACGCTGGGCATACCACCTGGACAGGTCAGTTATCAGCCGTTGTTTGTTAAACAAATCTGCGTCGTAACAAGAAGTAGCACAATGCCGTTTTCCTCTTCTTCACATCAACTTTTAGACCCAGTGGTGGCTCAGTGGTAACGGTCCCGACTAATGAGTTCTACGTCGTGGGATCGAACTCTGGGCGCTTTACTTTGTGTAATTTACTTTATCACCACAAGGTTTCTGGAGGAAATCGAGATCTCATAGAACCAAAAATTCCAAAGACATGTGATATCTAACTACAAATTCTCAACTATTCATTTTTTTGTCTCCCAACAGTGCACAGCCCTGCTGGGTCAGAACGGCGCGGGCAAGTCCACCACATTCTCCATGCTGACGGGCGAGGTGCGGCCCTCGTCCGGACAACTGTACCTCAACAATGAGCTCGTTAACTCTACGCAACTGTGCAAAGGACTTATCAGTAAGTGCCATTTAACCAACCCGGGCTGGCCTGGCTTTCGCTCAACATGGGCTGTAATTAAGGTAGTAGAGCTAATTACACCAATAAAACTGGCGGCTCTTGAACGTGGTTTAGATGTGCTGATCGGGTTCAGTTTCCTGGGTGAAATTCGCCCGAAGTGACGTTAACGATTCATGTTTGAATTTTTTCTTTTATCCCTACGCTTCATATTTTTTTGATAATATCGTATAGATGATGTTGTATAGTAGAACCTGTAATTGTGTTACTTCGACGTCATATAACGTCAAGACCTATTCTTGCTTTAAGACAAAATGGCAGCAAAGCGTAGAGTATCTACGTGATACAATCGTGTATTCTAGTAACATGTCACCCGTTAAAATTACTTATTCCGTTTTTTCCTAATATCATTGTGTAATTCGCAGGCTACTGTCCTCAAAGTGATGCGATAGACCCGCTGTTGACTCCGAACGAAACGCTGCGGTTCTACTGCAGACTGAGGGGCATCACCGATCAAGAAAAGGTAAAGAAAATAATAGTTATACAAGGCACGTTGGTGAACTTCACAGATTAGACTGGGATCGATTTTAAATAATGATAACACAAAAAAAAACATTTATGTATAAGTGCAAGATTGCCTTTGATTGAGGTTTCATACAGTTCATGCATCGGTTTGGTTGTTTCTTTACCTCTTGGCCCGATAGAGGCATAAGCGACACACGTCTTGCGACAGCGGTAACGGATTACTGCGGAGAAAACGTAAACGAAGCATGCCTCGGGTCACCGCGACGCAATTTGTGACGCGACGGTACCAACACGCGGCGTGAAGGAAACAATAGAGGTGCGCGCGTGTAGCTTCATGTCAGTCGCATTGCCCGACCCGTGAATAGGGGCCTGAATCAAACATAACGATTTCGAGGAATGCCGCGACAGACGTTATCTTTTACGAAGTCATTTACATACTTCTTAGTATTTCCATATCTTCTACTTAAATACTATTTCTTTCTGTGCAGGTGATAAAACGGACAGTGGAGGTGTTCGACCTGGGCAAGTACTGCGACGTGCGCGCCGGCACGCTCAGCGGCGGCAACAAGCGCAAGCTCTGCACCGCCATCGCCTTCATGGCGCGGACACCGCTGGTGCTGCTAGACGAGCCCACCAGGTGAAATCTAGTGTTTTTTGTACCGCATTTAATCGAAATTAGGTGTCCATCGCAACCTGTTCAATCAGAACAAGTGGCATATCTTATTTAATTTAAACTTATTACTAGCCATCTTATTTAATAGGAATGATTGTCTAGACCATAAAATTATTACGTATTTTATAATATTACTACCATTTTTACATTCTTACCTTCCTATTTTACCGAGAGTTTAGTGAGTTTTTTTTGTCTCATGGGTTGTCGCAGCAGTGATCCACCGTTATTTCTTGTGCTTTTTTGTCAGTGCTTACTAACATAGTCGTAAGTTTTACTAACAGTTTTGAGTCATGGATACTCGAATAAAGAGAAATTCTAATCTTCTTCTATTCTATATTACAAGTAAACCACATCAAAACTTTGCCACGGATTTCGATTGAACGCTATTTTATTTAGTAATGTTTCATGGTCTAACTTGTCAGCCTTGCAAAAGTCCATATTGACTGCATTCCCTTGTACACGTCTATCAACAGAATCAAAATGAGTGAAGGTCCAACATTAACATCTCGTGTTCCATCCGCAGCGGCATGGACCCGGTGTCACGCGCCTGCGTGGCGCGCGGCGTGGTGTCGGCGTGTGCGCACGCGCGCGGCGTGCTGCTGTCCACGCACGCGCTGGACGACGCGCGCCGCCTGGCCGCGCGCGTCGCGCTGCTGCGCCAGGGCGAGCTGGTCGCGCTCGCGTCGCTTGACGAGTGTTTGAATAGGTGAGTGATTCAATTAAACAAGATCAACAATTTGGTAGTAAATATCCGTGCAAGTGATAGCTTTACCGATTAGGGAATGCAATACCGAGATACCGGTATCCCGAAATACTGAGATTTCGCAAACAATTTGCGGGACTAATATCACTCGTAAATTTAGCGGGACCCATTGTGGCATTTGCGGGACTAAGAGACAAAATTGTGGTTATTCCTACTAGTGTAGAAGCAGAAAGAGCGCGTCCCGCTGCTGGATAGCTAGTTTGAATAGACTAGAAACTGAAAACTTAACCTTTTTAGTGAATAATGTTTAATACTTTTACGACGCTTAATTTTTATTAAATAACTAGCTGACCCGGCAAACGTTGTTTTGCCATATAAATTGTATGAAAAATAGATGTTGGCCGATTCTCAGACCTACTCAATATGCTCACAAAATTTCATGAGAATCGGTCAAGCCGTTTCGGAGGAGTACGGGAACGATCATTGTGACACGAGAATTTTATATATAAGATAATGACTAGCTGTGCCCTGCTGTTTTACCCGCCGTTTCTCTTTTTGCTCGGCTCTTAAGGATCGTAGCGCATGTTCTATACTAACACGTGTGCCACCCGCAGGTTCGGCGGCGGCTACGTGGTGCAGTGCCGCGTGTCGCGCACGCCGCCGCGCGCCGCCTGGCGCCGCGTGCAGGCGCGCGCGCCCGCCGCGCAGCTGCGCGTGCTGCACCAGCACACGCTGCACTTCCTCATGCCTACCTACTCCACAGGTGAGCCTCACACTAATACATAGTCATTACCCTGCCTAACTTTGACCCACCTATGTTGGGGCGGCTTCCAGACTGAACGAATGACTACGACCTACACGCTCGACTGACACGCGTATTGCAAAAGCGACTGCAAAGAAAACAAATTAAAGTTGTTGAGCGTTAGAGCATGATACGCGATGCAACTAGCAACGCAACGACGGTACTCACACGAAGACAATAAGTGACGAACAAGTGTCGCTTGACGAAGTCACATAATATCGTGAACGTGACGTACCGGATGCACGCGAATGATTTTACATGAAACCACTATCTAATTGACCTCACAACACCACACACAACACAACCAACTCTTAACTGGTTTGTGGAGGTCAATTAGACGTCGAGTCTGGGTAACATGTTACTCCTTGGCTAGGACAAAACTGCGCAGATTTGTCGTTTATTCCGTTAATTTATATGTACTCAACATGTAAAAAACGGCTAGTAATATAGCACATTGACGTTTAGAAAACATTTCACTTTGTACAGTCACACGCTTTGTTTCAATCTCTTCCTAAAGGTCAATGCGCTATGCGCATTTCACAGAAAAAGAAAGAATACTGCTGATTCTTAAATTACCGGGCTTTTTCTTCCAGTTAACAAGAAAGAAGTGACGACTCGTCTGAGCGATATATTCCGACTGATGGCGGAGCTGCAGGGCTCCTGTGATATCGAAGACTTCACCGTCAACCAAAGCTCCCTCGAGCAGGTAAGATATTGCACACAGCATTTGTCTTTTTTTGTATCTACTCTATACTGTCAAGTTAGCAAAGACATCCAATGAATAGCACTCAGATGAATCTGGTTTCCTTGAGAGAAGACAATTTCACACACCATTGCACCTGCCATGTCTCCGCCCCATGTGGTTTGGCTAAGGCATTAATTCCGCCTTCGCACCTTTTATGTTGCATAAAGTATGAGAAGGCCTTTGCCCAATAGTGGGACAGATAATTTTGACAAAAAAGCTTACTAATTCCATCTGATACGTTATCAACTGGGAATTCAAAAAATTGCTTCCTCCAAATATTGAATTACACCGAAAACTTACGGGCACTCGCCCGTGAAAACAACTGCGTATAATTATTCAACATTTCTCTTATTATTCCCCTGTATTTTCCGCAGATGTTCCTAAGTTTCACAGACAAGTCTGACGTAGAGTCGGACGCGGTGGAAGTGGAGCCCCTCCCTCCGCCAGAGACAATCAAAGAGAGTGAGGAGTTCGTCGACGTCACCGCACTATAACTACTAGTTCACTACACTATTACTTTACGTTACTTAAACCAGGCCGTAGAAATAGCTAGATTTCAAAAAGGATGGTTTAACAAGCTAGATAAGGTATCAAAAAACTCTGTGGTCGAGTTTAAAAAAAAAGTTTTTTTTTTTTAGTTTTTTTTTTGGGTTTGCTTGAGAACTGCTAAATCGATTGATGTCGCCAGCTTCTTAAGTGGTGTATTTTCGAGCTATCTAATTAATGGCTCCGTTCAAGGTGAAAACGAGTCGGGAAAACCCAAAAACAAAATATTTGTAAGGAATTCCTCTTACATAATATTCCCAAATAAAAATCCAGAAAATATTAGCAATTGTTTTCAAAAAAAGTGGTAATATTTTGTGAATATTTTTTTTAGCTCGATCACAGCGTTCTTTGGTGATTAATGGGAACAGTGCTTGAAATAAATAAAGGGAATGTGTAATAAAATTAGACACTAGTTCTGTAGAATGGGCTAGCACTTGTCTACCTGCATGCTAGCACTACTTTCAGATGAATACAATTATCAAAAAAAGTTTCATAATTTGACCAATTTGAAAGTCTGCTTTGAATCTCACGAATTAATGTCGAATTGGAATGTAGAACGATGTAGGTATTGGTGAAGCACTCTACGACATGTATCAGAAAGCCTGAAAGATGTCTTAAAAATGCGAGACGGACCATCAGGCTGACCCACTTTCTTAGGAGGACCATGATCGTAATCACCAAATAATAGCTGTCCCATACAAAAAAAACTATACCTATCGAAATGTATGGGGCAGCTATTCACTATGAGGGACCTTTGTGGTCCACGCTGTACATTAATAATTGCTCAAAGTTACCTAAACTAGTACGTACGGGTACCTAGATATGAGTGTGGTGCTCTCTTTTTTGTCCAGGTTGGTGAATTGTATTAAGTTTTTTTGTGTCTTAATAACATTCATAACTTATGATCAAATCGATGTTACACTTCCTTAAATTTTGTCGTTTTTTAACACAATTCTTCAGTATCTATTAATCGTTTAAATATAAGATTTTTCTCTTTTATCAACTAGACAAATTAATACCACGATAATAAGCATAAATACACAGCAAAACGTACTTAGATTTTGTAAATATTTAGAACAACATATATGACACTTCCTCGAGTTACCGAAAACGTCACAATATGAAAAAATCTAATCTAATGCTAAGAGCCTATTTCACAATGTCCAAATAACCACTACTTACCGAATAAATTTAAAAATGGAACAGAATTTGTATGAAATTATCTGCCAAGTAAATTAACGGGAACTTAATCGTACGTAGTGAAAAATGCCCTATTGGTAAAATAAGCTGAAATAAGTTTACAGAAATCAGGAATTTTTATTCTTATTTGAGTGTTCCTTGTTAGGTATTCAATTAGGAATTACTATGAATTTATTTTTAATTGAAATTGAAAAATATTTATTTCAGACCAAGCACACGTTAATTGATACAAGTCCATATTATGTTAGTAGGTAGATACTTATAGCTATGTTAGTAAAATTTAAAATAATTATTATTTTGAACATGCATGAGCGACCAATCTCAGGATTTGGCTGTCCACTCTGCCCGACACCACGCTCAGAAGCGTGTTGGTTGGTGTTATCCTTTACCCGAGACCGCAGCGAGGCCGTTCTCTTGCGAAGCACCGCCTGGAAGCCGTCCGTGCTGTGGGCCGCGCACATGCCGGAGGAGCAGTGCCTCCGGCATGTTCATGGATCCGCCATAGGAGCATATATTAATATTATTTTTCAATACACTTCCTCGTAAACTGGCTCTTATCGCACTACGATTAGGTTCAACATGCAATGTATTTGACACACGTGGATTTTTTTCATTTTTCACAACGTGTGCGGAAATAAAAATTTCCACAGATACTATACTTCTTATACTAAGTCCAAATTGGTTCAATTTCTATAGTCGGCGGTGATTATTATTTTTTAATCTTGGCAAAGAGATTCTTCTTTCTTCACGGCGTAAATGTTTTTTTTTAATATTTAATTTGGGATTATAAATAGAATATGATAAATAAAAATGATTATTTAAAAAAATATTTATTTTTTTGAACAAATTAACATTTATTTGTGTTCAAAATTCTAAATTGAATTTTCATTTTTCATATTAGGCTGTTTAGCGGCTTCATAACTTTACTTCTTCTTCAACCTGGCGAAAGCAAAGCGCGGAAAAAAACGCAAATTAAATTTTTATTTCTTGGAAAGTGTATTGTAAAACGTCGTTTGATACACGTGGGCATTTGCTACTGCAGTTCTCGGCTCCATAACAACCTCGCCTGCGGCTCGAATGTTTATTCCGCCTCGAATGCAATAATGAAGTTTCCCCACTTATACCAAAATGTACTATTCTTTTTAGTCAAACTGCAATGACAAATTTGATTTGTCGTTTATATGCGTTCAAGTAAATCAAATGGACCAAGTTACCAATGGTGTTTGAAAATCGACAAATCGCAAAGACTTATGAATTTAATGTGTTAGTTAAAGTTCTTAGTGGCCCATAGCTATGTTATAGATGTAGGTGGAATATTGGTAAGACTTATAGGTAAATATGTAGGTATATTTGTGTTATGTAAAGACTTGTAATAATTATAATAGCTCAAATCAGACAGATCGTATTCTTTTGAGCACATTTTTACGAATTTAATACATTTTGCAATATACACATTTCGTTATCAATGTAAATGTGTTTTGTAAGATAGTAGAATAAAACATATACAGTCAGCATATTCAAACGAATTGCTTTTTGTAGATACTGAAAATCATCCGTGAAACGAGTCAGTCGTAGCATAAAATTATAGAAATATATTTTTGCAAAGGTTTATTATACTGACTGTACATTAATATATGTAATGAATGACAAAACTAATTTAATATTATCGGTTCAGACAGCAACACTGGCGGTTTGTGCTGCTGTCCGTACGTTGTCTTTAAAATATAACAAATATGCAATCTCTGTGATATTTAATATTTTTCTAGATTTTAAATAATAAAGGATGGTTTGTGGATTTTGATTTTTATTTTAAACTAGCGACCCGGCCACTGGTGTAAAATTAAGGAAGAAATGAGATGTGTGGTTAGAAAAAACTAATAATTGTGTCATACTAATCTTGTCTTGACAATTACGAATATAATAAAAAAAAAACAGCCAAATCAGTCGAACTGTTCTCAAGTGATGCTCCGTCATACATGTGGCGATTGATTTTTCATAGGTAGACTAGCTGACCCGACAGAGGTGTTCTCAGGTGTCGAGTCTTCCAGTATTGCCCGCGTATAGGTCGAAAAACAACATCATTGCCAATAATACACGAACTTAGCGTAAATAACATTTATTTATTCGATACTCTCTGCAACTACCCATGGAATGTCACATAAATTACATTAATACATAACTTTTATTTTTAATGTCAACACTTAAACCTCAGATCTAAAGTAGCACTAGAAAACCAAAAACAAAATAAAAAGCAAAGATACAATTCCACAAACTCTCGGTTTTCTAAATGAGAATTTGAAGTTGAACTGTGAAACTCTACTTTAGCAGTAGGTATAGGTGCAGAGGGTGATTCCTTTGCTAGACAACACTTACCCTGGTATCTTTAGTCACTTTAGTCAAGTTAAAGTAATTACTTAAGCAATATTTAATATTTAAATTCAGAATTCTTAGCTTTGCTTTCCTTGAAGGTTCTTACTTCCTTCAAATTCTTGTCTATTGCATAAAAATGGTTGCATAAGTAATTACTTAAATTCAAGTAATCTGTTTGACTTGCTTGTATGTACGGGTGTTAATGCTAGAGTTTGACAAGTTCTCAACTTCACATTCTGAAACCAAAGCCATCCCAACAATAATGAATTCAAGACTGCAGCAACAGCAGTCGTTTCTATGTTACTCTATTATAAATATGCATATCCATGGCGAGCTGCAAGCCTGTGCGGTGGATACGGCTCACTGCCTCTCACAGAAAAGAGGTCTGTTTCGCAGCAATGGGAACTCTGTAGACTGGTTGCGACTTTGCATCTGCAGCTTGCGGTCTGCGGCCGCCTTCATTGAACCTTACAGATCAAACTATCTCCTTAAAACAATTAATTACTATCAAACGAAGGGTTCCTGAGTCCTGCCGACTTCTTAAAGTGTCCAGCTAACAGGTCCAAGACCTTGAAGATGACGTCTGTGTTGATTTCCTTGTGCGTGAAGCTGGTCACCACCAGTCTTGCAGCCTGGCTCACCGTGTCCTCGCCAAACGCGTTTAGAAGTGCTGGGGGAAGAAAAAAGTGAGATTTGAATTAATTGGTACATACCAGACCAGAGTACTACCAGACCAGCTGTATAAACGTGGACGAAGTAAAAAAGAGTATGAAAAGATCGTAGCTCGTGGCGTTCTGTAGTTGCTGCCTTAGGAAATATAATATAGGATAGATTGGTTCAGAATGGGCTATCTTTTGGAGAAGTTATACCATACAATTTTGGTGGTTTTGAAAGAAATAAAGAAGAAAGAAAAAATATTTATTTGTCGCGGGGACTTAACGTGCATACACAATGACAAAAAAAATAAAATAAACATAGAACGCATAACAAATATTTATGAATACAATAGGAGGGAACAAAAAAAAGTTAACAGCTTGCACGACGTGACTGCGACAAGCAGGTTACCACTCAACATGTTGCTATATGATGTTTTCTAAGGTACGTGGTTTTACGGACACACATTTTGCAAGCGATTTTATGGTTCTATATCACTAAAATAATTTTATATGAATCGTTTTGAGTAAGTAATCAACCAAGTCAACATATCGTCTACTGCTGTACAAAGGCGTCTCCCAAGCTGCGCTAAGACACCCGCCGCGTTCCGCATCCAGTCTGCGGCCGCCGCTACAGCTCGGCTGAGCATCCAGCTGCGGGCCGACTCACATGCCTACGTCCTGCTATTTCTATATTTGTAATGGTGTAAATACATACATACATACATAACATACTATTGCCATCAACCGGGCACAAATCCAGACTCCGTGGCCGCTAACGAGAAATTCCTGATGGAAAAACCCAAAAACCCTGCCCGACCTGGGATTCGAACCCAGAACTCATGCTCAGCAATCGTCCTTGTAGCAGCATAGATAAAACATAAGTACAAAAAGTACTGTAGCGACAACTATAAGGCAAATGAAGAACTCAAATCAAACTCCTGCATCGTGCTATTAGAGTGGAATAACCCCGACAATAACTGTCAGGCAGTAGCTCACCAGACAACACCCGTCTGGTCGGAGGATCGTCCCTTTTCAACGGGTAATAGAAAATTTATACCCTGTTCCTCATACCCCTAAAAGATAACTAATAAAAACAGCTTATTGTCTGCAAGAAGGTCAAAGTCAAAACTGTTATTGCGAACTAAGTGTACAATGTGGTGTTATGTTATGTTAGTACTTATGACGCATTGCAATTTATCATTCGCCTGCCTTTATCATCCTAGGTCACGACTCATAAGTCCAACTATAAGTTTCCTATGAGCTGCACATTACCTGGTGTATTCTCCAGTACGGCCGCACAGGTCTCGTCTACCCTGAGCTCCCGCAGCTGGTCCCTGGGCTCAAAGAACCCGCTGTCCTTCTCAGCCAGTTGCTCGAACACCACGAAGATCTGTCTGCGCAGCCACGCCGCCAGGTCTGTGAGCCACGCGTCTAGGAGAGATTCCGCGAGGTCTGGAATGTGGGATTTAGTTATGCATCATGGACTTGAGTTTTATCGGCGAGAGGGTGCGAACGAACGAATGCATCGGTGGTAACTAACTAAGCCCTCGTTCATTTTGCGCGCCGGGCGATTTTAGTTTTATGTGATCGTTTAGCGTCTAGAGTTGGAAATCCAATAAATAAAAAAAAAACAAACAAACTCCATAGTGCGATTTTCAAAAAAACACGAATTTAATTAAGTACGAATTATTTACTCTGAGCTGACGCCGCTCCAGGCTGGCCCACACACAGCACACAGCACAGCAAGTAGTTACCTGCGACCAGTAGCGTGGCCAGTCGGTGCGCGACGTGCGAGCGCGCCAGCCCGGCCGCGCACGCCAGCGAGCTGACGCCGCTCCGGGCTGGCCCACACACAGCTACCACAGCACACCAAGTAGTTACCTGCGACCAGTAGCGTGGCCAGTCGGTGCGCGACGTGCGAGCGCGCCAGCCCGGCCGCGCACGCCAGCGAGCTGACGCCGCTCCGGGCTGGCCCACACACAGCTACCACAGCACACCAAGTAGTTACCTGCGACCAGTAGCGTGGCCAGTCGGTGCGCGACGTGCGAGCGCGCCAGCCCGGCCGCGCACGCCAGCGAGCTGACGCCGCTCCGGGCTGGCCCACACACAGCTACCACAGCACACCAAGTAGTTACCTGCGACCAGTAGCGTGGCCAGTCGGTGCGCGACGTGCGAGCGCGCCAGCCCGGCCGCGCACGCCAGCGAGCTGACGCCGCTCCGGGCTGGCCCACACACAGCTACCACAGCACACCAAGTAGTTACCTGCGACCAGTAGCGTGGCCAGTCGGTGCGCGACGTGCGAGCGCGCCAGCCCGGCCGCGCACGCCAGCGAGCTGACGCCGCTCCGGGCTGGCCCACACACAGCTACCACAGCACACCAAGTAGTTACCTGCGACCAGTAGCGTGGCCAGTCGGTGCGCGACGTGCGAGCGCGCCAGCCCGGCCGCGCACGCCAGCGAGCTGACGCCGCTCCGGGCTGGCCCACACACAGCTACCACAGCACACCAAGTAGTTACCTGCGACCAGTAGCGTGGCCAGTCGGTGCGCGACGTGCGAGCGCGCCAGCCCGGCCGCGCACGCCAGCGAGCTGACGCCGCTCCGGGCTGGCCCACACACAGCTACCACA
The DNA here is from genome assembly GCA_910589295.1 of Noctua janthe. NCBI lineage: Eukaryota > Metazoa > Arthropoda > Insecta > Lepidoptera > Noctuidae > Noctua > Noctua janthe. The sequence continues at coordinate 939,276 of OU342567.1, forward strand.
GCACACCAAGTAGTTACCTGCGACCAGTAGCGTGGCCAGTCGGTGCGCGACGTGCGAGCGCGCCAGCCCGGCCGCGCACGCCAGCGAGCTGACGCCGCTCCGGGCTGGCCCACACACAGCTACCACAGCACACCAAGTAGTTACCTGCGACCAGTAGCGTGGCCAGTCGGTGCGCGACGTGCGAGCGCGCCAGCCCGGCCGCGCACGCCAGCGAGCTGACGCCGCTCCGGGCTGGCCCACACACAGCTACCACAGCACACCAAGTAGTTACCTGCGACCAGTAGCGTGGCCAGTCGGTGCGCGACGTGCGAGCGCGCCAGCCCGGCCGCGCACGCCAGCGAGCTGACGCCGCTCCGGGCTGGCCCACACACAGCTACCACAGCACACCAAGTAGTTACCTGCGACCAGTAGCGTGGCCAGTCGGTGCGCGACGTGCGAGCGCGCCAGCCCGGCCGCGCACGCCAGCGAGCTGACGCCGCTCCAGGCTGGCCCACACACAGCACACCACTCCTCTGCCATAACAAATAGCGAAGTAAAGCATACGTCATGACTACGTACAGTGTTTGCAATGTCTACACTGTGTCCTCGACGACTGTTGAAGTGTCACTTTCACTAACAAACCATCCGATTACCATATTGACGCCTTTCAATTAAGCCATATTTATTGCTAGAGATCATAGACTACATACAGTTTACTATGGTTAACAATAGATGTCGCTACTCGCATCTTACGCTAATGAATAACAATATTTGAATATACAATCTACAGAGATCAGCATAATTGTCAAATTGTCGGATTTTGCGACAGGGCCGGATTAAGGGGGTCTAAAGGGTCTCGCAAGTTTGTAAGAAAGTCCTGCATTTTATGTGCTACAAACTTGAAATTTGGCATGGTGGTAGTTAATAGTAGACGTTCGCTAAGAACGGATTTTGAGACAGACCGGATTAAGGAGGTCGGGGGGGGGTCTCGCAAGTTTTTATGAAAGTTCATTATTTTTTCTTTGCTACAAACTTGATATTTGGCAGGGAGGTAGTTTATAGTTAGTATAGCCTCGCAAAGAATGGATTTTGCGACAGGGCCGGATTAAGGAGGTCTAAGACCTCTCGCAAAAAGTCATTTAATGTTGTATAGAGAACGGTATTAGAATAAAGAGCGCCCAACAAGGTTCACTTTGAAAAAAAAGTTGTATAGCGCCAATATAAACCGGTTTTTAAAGCCATATCGTCGCCTCAACGCCATTGAATTTTGTTTCGGACCTCTGCTGCCCACAATTACAGCGCCTAAAAGGACGCCTTTTGTAGTCATCAGTGCATTATCACATTTTGATCTGACAGTCAGTTCTCACACATAACATAACATGACGCTTTTAATCCCCGAAGGATTGGTCAGAGGTGTACCTAATCGTACAAACAAATTTCGCAAGTTATGTTGAAGTCCCATGTAATAGGGGGTGACCCTATTGCAATCATTTGGGCACAAATCCAGATTCCGCGGCTGCTACTGAGAAATTCCTGATGGAATAACCCAATAACACTATTATTTATAGTATTTTTTCTATTGCATATACAACCATTGTTTAATGTTGAGTGGAAGAGCGGAGTCACCTGAGGGGGCATCCATTAATTAAATGAGAGCCGACATTGCATTTATATTGTTGAGTGACCCGCGATCACTGAATCTACAGAACTTGAAAACATGGCAGGAGGCCTTTGCCCAGCATCACAGAGGCTAATAGTAAACAGTATTGGGCAAAGTTGGGCAATTTCGTTACAACACCAAACATTTCTCCGAGACTCGTCGAGCTACATTGTCTCGGCGCTTTTGTGGTGGTTCTGGCTTTTAGGAGTTGCAGTGGTTGAGAACAGTGTGTCGGGATAGTGGAGGAACTCACCGAAGTCGTCAGGCGTGTGCGGCCTGGCCAGGTCCCGGTGCGACAGCTGGTCCAGCGAGTCCAGCGCGGCCTCCACGTGCGAGAAGGCGCGGCGCGAGCCCACCAGGCGGGACACCGCGCCTCCCACCTGAGGGGAAGCGGGGACTCTACGTTACACAAAACAATTGCGTTTTTAAATCCTACTCCCTGCTGTCATCTTTGGCGATACTGTTGAATATAGGCCTCCTTTATATTGTGCTATGCATTGATTTATGATTCCCGTTTCTTAAGAAGATTCTATTCTCAGTCACTGTCATAAAAAACCTCTAATGTCTCTTTGAATATTTTTAATTACGGCCTTCTGATCTGTACGAATCTCAACCAAGTTTTATCCGCGATCTTCTGAAATGCATCCAACCGCCCGCGCCTGGCTGTCACTTTGTCAGCATTCCTTCTACCGTCTCTCTTGCAATCATTCCATTAGGGTTCTGTTTCACCTGCCATCTCACCATGGCGTTTCCGAATTTCGACACTTGAACCTTAGCCCCATGACTATAGACCGACAGCTTTAATAAATCCTCCGCCTTGCCCCATCAAAGGCACATCAAGCGTCCACAAAGTCCTAACAATATCCCACAGGTTATTTGCTTTAAAATAACCATAATCCACGTAGGTATTACGATACTAATTGAACCAATACGTGATAGCCTTCAGAATATTCCATTTAAATTGATACTTTCGCGAGGACTCATTAAAGCGGTCTGTCTATAATAACATACAGTTGGATTAACTTCGCTGACTCTACACATTCTGTTTAGTGAGCGCCTATGTTCAGATGTTAAGAATTGTGTTTTACTGACATTGAGATCAATAGAAGTGCAGACGTAGGTCCAGTCGTGCAGAGTGCGCGCTACGGGCTCCTCGCCCTCTGCGCCGACGGCTGTCTTGATGGAGTTGAAGACGCCCGTCACGGTGCGCTGGAACAGTCTGGAACAAACAAGGTGTCAACGAATATTCTACTTCGTCATCTTTCGTATCAAAGATCTTGTAAAATTACTTGGTCCCAAGTGGCCATGGTCTTGTCGTGGGAGCACCGAATTTACAAGGATTATTATGACTGTTTATTTGATACATTTCTGGGCAAAACGATTTCCTATGGCTTTCAGGTCTTTTGATCCAGGACTAATATTATGAACTATCAATCGTTTATTTAGCACAGATCGCTACGAGTACAATGAGTGGGCTCACTTGTCAAGTCTCTGCATATTGTTCGACGTCTGACCGGGCGACGAGTTTCTGTCCAGATTCATGTCGTATTCATCTGTAATTAATATAAGAAGCTTAACTTTGAAATACAGGTGTAGTGATTTTTGATAATAATAAAAAAAGGTCCTGTCAATTCGGGAATTTTGCTCGACTGTTTCAGGAGGTGTTTAAGTATTTTTGAGTTTATCCATCTCGAATTATTGTGTAGGAGCCACGGAGTCTGGATTTGTGCCCGATTGATGGCAATAGGCTCGCCGCTTACAACATAGGACTTTAACAAAACTGGCGAAATATGGTGCTGGTGGTGTGGTGTGGTGGTGGTGGTGGTGATATGGTACTATTAGGGTTCACCTCTGCCTGACCCTTCGGGGATTACAGACGTGATGTTGTGTTTTGTTTCAGGAGGTTTCCGTTTTTACATTGTTTATTAGAACGGTGCATACAGCTAGCTACCTGCCAGCGTGGCGCTATCCACGGGCCGCGAGCAGTGGTGCTGCTGCGTCCGGCCGCGAGTCTCCTCCGCGCTCTCCCACCACACATCCTCCGCTCGCTCAGCTCTACAGATAACACATAAAAGGAGCAATAATACTTGGTAGGATCTCTTCATGACTGGAAAATTCGTTACTCGTTAATCGTGTTTTTTTTACTTTTGCTTCGATAAATTAATACACATTTATAATATTCTATTGTAGGATTTTCTTAAATATGTATTTCGTTTGTGAGGCATAAAATTTTTATTTTTCTTTTTTGATTCAGCAACATTCCACACTACACTATTCAGGGTGTTTTTTATCACCAAAAAAGGTGTTTGAATGTCCCACAATTTTTTGTGTTGGATTCTGTTAGAGTACCTAGGACTGGTCTCGGCGCGTTGCTGCAACAGACAGCGCAACTTGGCGATGCTGGTGGACAGGTCGGCTGCCTCCTCGTATTCCGGTTCCGGGGAGTCAGGCTCCGGGATCAGCGGGAGGTCCGCTTTGGGAACCGGTCGGGGTTGAGATGGCTGGACAAGAAATTGGAAAACTGTACTTTTAAAACTAGTATCCTAACTTTATAATCTGCAGTGTGCACAAAAATAAAAGGATTTAAGTATGTATTTTTTTTCTGTCTCATAGAGAGAGCGCCTGTGTCCCAGTAGTGGGAACATTATAGGCTGGTTATGATTATGCTTTATTGTTTTAGACTTTGGAGTACAGAATGAAATTTTATGCTTATTTTATCACTGTGACCATGTACAGATACGTTTAACTTCGTCAGACTACGAACCACGCTATCCTGAGAGGTGACTCTGTGCTGCTTCACCAGTGTGTGCACATTGTTCTCATCTAAAAATAGGAAATAATGTAATTAATGCTACCATATTTATGGATTTTGTTTAGATTTCTAGATCAATGATCGAGGAGCTCGTGGCTAAAATAATAACAGCCGCTCGGGTCGCTCTTCAGGTTAAGCCGTGCTTGCCTAGGTTGATCCGTGGATGGGTGACCACCAATTACATACCGAGTTTCCTCCGTGCCTCGGAAAGCACGTTAAGCCGTTGGACTCGGTTGTCATTTGTAGATCTTTGACTGTCATTACAGACAGTCAGTGGCCCGAAAGTCTGAAAACCAGTCTTACCAAGGGGTATCTTATTACCCAGTACTAACTGGGTTGAGTCAGTCAGATAGGCAGTCGTTCCATGTTAAATACTGGTATTCAGCTGCATCCGGTAAGACTGGAAGCTGACCCCAACACAGTTGGGAAAAGGCTAGGCAGATGATGATGATTCTCATTCAAGACCAATGATAAAAACAACCTACATAATATTGTACCTCTCTGACCATTAGTCGCTTGTACATCCTTGTGTTCAGGTATCGCTCTGCCGCGCGGGTGCTCGGACGGCGGCGTCTTGTCGCTGCCTCGCTCCCGATGCTGAGAAGACGACTTTTCCTAAACAGATAATATAACATAAACATCTCGCCTGTAATCCCCGAAGAGTTACGCAGAGGTGGAATTATAGAACACCCGCTTTTCGCCAGTTATGGTTTTAGTACCATGTACCGTGGTGTCGGTGACTGAAAAGTTGTGTGGTAATCGGTTGTCGTGGTATGGGCATGTGATGCGGAGGAATGAGGAAAATGTCGTGAGGAAAGTTTTGAGTATGAATGTGGATGGGTGTAAGAGTAGAGGAAGACCAAAGAAACGATGGATCGACAGCGTAAAGAATGATATGGCAAGAAAGGAGGTGTCTGATGAGATGACGAGTAATAGAGAAGTATGGAAGAAGAAGACATGCTGCGCCGACCCCAAATGAATTGGGACAAGGGCAAAAGATTGATGATGTACTACCGGCACAAATTCAGACTCTGTACCTACTACTGAGAAATTCCTAAAGGAAAAACCCAATCCTCAAATATTAATAAAACTATGAGTGAGTTATTATTATTATCGTTTATTGCCCGTGGTTCGATCGTGTAGTTCTACTAGTAGGACCAAGGGTATTTTTCTTTTTGGTGGTTCAATCAATCGGAACATGGGCAAATTAAGTTCTATCAATAGTACTAAGGGCAAACTTTGTTTACCCGAGGTTCTATTAAAACTAAAGTGAGTATTTAACCTCTTTGTATGTAAACTTCATTCAGGAAAATATTTTAGATGAAATAATTCTAATCGAAAGAGTTTTTTTTGGAATCTTTCGTCGTTCAATTGTCCGCCGCGACCTTGCTTAGTGGCACCTACTTTAGGTTCAATTTTCAGTGGCTTTGACGCAAAATCTAGCTGTGTTTGGTTGATGTTATGTTGATGGTAGGTATTATTTTTTTCGACTGGTCAGTGACTCAACTTGAATCTTTTATTTATTAGTGACCAATGATTTCTAGTGCTCTATTTTTGTACCAAGCGAGTTCTTAACGCCATACTACTTAGAAGACCTGATAGACCTGATATTATTGTTTTTATTATTTTACTATTACTTTTACTTTTTTCTCTATTATTTTAGTCATGTAATTGCAAGCCAAGAATTTATATTCTTCTTACTTTGATTAAAGCGGTGTATTTTCTGTTTTTGTGCTCAAACCAGTTTTTTTTTATTTTTTTTATTCAAAGTCTATACGTGAGTATTTGTAATTGGCTTTCTGGTGACTATGGTTTCCTTGTTTGTGTGTTTTTATTAGCTGTAAGTCCTCCATGTACTAAAATAAATAAATAAATAAGCTTTTTCTGTCTCTAAGTAAAATGTAAAAAAAAGAAAATACTTACTGCCTACATCACACAGATGTACAGTCATACTGACCTGATCGCTGAGCCCAGTGAAGCGAAGACCCTTCTTCAGCCCAGCTATGCCAAAATCCAGTAAACCTTCCATCATGCCAGCCGCTTCGTCCTACATCAAGAAACATCATCACACAACGAGAAACAATCATGGTTTCAGGGGATTCTTGCCAAGTGACTGACCATCACCCTGTATAACCCTATTATTTCAATCATACTTCGGTGTGGGCGTCATACTTTTGTCTTAAAACCAGTTTTATCAAGGGGTACTACAGTATAAAGTAACTGGAGATTAGATAGGCAGTCGCTCCACGTAAAATACTTGTATTCGGCTGCATCCGGTTAGACTGAAAGACGACCACGATGAGTGTGGGAAAAAAGTGAAGCTTACGGCATAGCCCCATTTCTTTCACTTACTGAAGTAAGATTGAAATAATACTTTTATAAAGGCTGTTGGTAGTCACCCTAGACTGAAATTGAACTTTAAAATGAAGTTTGAAGAAGCAGTTGCCGGCTAACAAGGTTAAAAAGATTGACAATAAAACTCCTTGGATTTTTAAATTCAATTATAATAGCTGTGTATGCAATGGTATGGTGCTCGGCAATTTGTATATTCACACAAGTAAATAGGGTATATTTTTAAGAGAAAGAGGTACATTCTCAAGAATAGAGCATTTATATTCTCAAGTAAAACATGGGAATATTAACACACTCACACAACAGTTCAGAATCAAACTTTAACACAAAGTCAACAAGGTCTAAATTTCCGTGCATAGTGACAGACATGCTCGTCACTTGTTTCATGCAGTCAAACAAACTGCCTTACTTGACTATACACATAGATCGGATTGGACTTTGAATTCTAATACCTGCTAAAAAGAGTATTTAATGCAGTACCATATAAAATAGTCTGTCAACTTGTTAGGAAGATGTTTTCCTAAAATCTTAAAAGTCTTCTTAGATCTCTAAAACATGAAACATAACATATTATATTTGTACAAAATACAGGAGATAAAAAACTTTTCTTGAGTTATTTTTAACTCTAATCTCGTGAATTTTAACTATTTCTACATCTCGATTGTAACTAAAAAGAATGGCATTGCCAAATATTTTTGAAAAAATAAGAATATTTCAAGACCCAATACACAATCTATGAGCTAGTATCAAGTAAAGCCCGAGGTAACACCAAGTACGATATAACTCCAGTCTTCAGGACAGTACAGTAGGATAGTACAGTGGGACAGTGACATTCAAAGCGATTGTAACCTGAGCCAGTGCGGTGCTTGCTCCTTAAATCGAGGTGTCCTGACCTGTCTACAAAATCGGTACAAAATATTTAAATATAACGTCATAAATATACAAGATGGTGCTGTCAACGGACTTTAGATCTAGACTGTTCCTGTATTAAAGACTTTAGGGCAGATTTTGCTGTGTAGATATTATTGGCGTTAACTGTTTTGCTTGGAGATTAAACAACCATATATTCTAAGTAGCATCTTCGAGGTCGAAAATGGTTTGAAAATTGGTATCAAATCATCTTTCTTGTAAAAAAGACATTTCATAATAAGCGCCCTATAAAGTCATCTCCATTATTGTCAAAAAATTAAGCTTCAAATCCAAGCTGTTGCATGTGTTTATTGCCTAGCATCTGATCATCATCCATCAGTTTCAAAGCTGGTCAATAAATCTTCTGTCAAATATCAATACTCAATACTCAATACTTTATTGCATTCCATAATGTATACAAGGCTGGTAGGTAAATTATAGAGAAACAATTATGGACCCTGTCGGGCACAGCAAGTTAGTTTTTAGAGGAGAGGATGAAGTGCTTTTTGTTTAAAAACATAATAATATTGAAATTAAGGAGTAAATCTTATATTTAGATATTTAAGTAGATATTATTTATGAGTAGATTTATATTAATTTTGTTTATTATTAATATTTCTATCATTTTAGCTATTGATCAAAAAAACTAAAAATGAGAATTGACTGTCACAGTTCAGTCACCACACTTATCGACGAGGAACGGCTAGAGCCGGAAGAAAACGAACTTTATGTCCATGCAATAGAGGCGAATGACGTCTGGGGTAACCAATTCCGCGTCGATAAGTGTGGTCAGTACCTAACTCTGGCTGTCAACTGTCATTTGAAGTTATTTTGATCAGTAGCTAACATGATATTTGACATCAGATTTACTGACCGAACTCACTTTCAGAACTTATACTGTCACTTACGGGATATCTTCCGTGATTATTCACTATTTTGAGCTCCCGATATTTCGACGCTGTTGCAAGCGCCATGATCGCGGGATGACTGGAGAATGCGGGTGGATGGTAAATAAATTGTTGTGTCGGGAGCTCCAAATAATGAATAATCAAAGAAGATATTCCATAAGTGACAGTTTAGTTTTAAATCGAGGTCGTTTAAATCAGTCACTATCATAAACTTGAGCTTAGTGAATATCAAAATGTGCTGCAAAAATCGTCGCCTATCAATAACGCCAGCACCTATTTACAGAAGCATAAGCAGAAAGATCGTGCAAACAACATACACTGGAGTTTTGCTTGCGGGTCACATCTAAGGGAAGTTTGCGGTCCACCTGTAGGTCCCCTATCTTCGTCTTGGCCTCCCTGACGGTGGACTGCAGGTCTTTCAGCAAGGCATCCGCAGGTTTTGGACTCTGTTCCTTTTTTGTTTCCTTGTATAGAGTCGGGTCTAGGGGGTCTACTTCGATTGTTTCTTCTTCACCTGGAATTAGGGGTTTTGAAAGAAAGAAATGCAATATTTTAGTTGTGTACAGTCAATACAAAATTCGTGCAGTCATGCATCTGTTGTGCCAGCGACACGAAGAAGAAGAAATAAAAAAAGAAGGCTAAATTATATTGCATACATAAACTCACGCCTTTTTCTCATTAAGGAAGGCAGATACTACATAAGGCCACATGATCCTTTTGCACCATGTGACATAATAATGTTTTATGAAACATAACATTTATAATTCTTAAGTTTAATAAGTTCTTATGTAGGTATTGTTAGACATTAGATGGTAACGACAGTTGGTTTTATTTTTAAACAGATATTGCGTTAATTTCTTAGTCATAAATAATCTTACCAAACCACAGCGGTTGCGGCGACTTGCTCCGCGGCGGGTTGGGGCTGCCGTCGGTGTCAGCGTCCTGCCCCCACAGGCGACTCAGCGTGATCTCGCCGTCCAGGCTCGCCAGCAGGTCCTGACCCATGCTGATGCACTGCAGGTCTATGTCTGTCTCCCAGGTCTTTACACTACCTACAAGACAAAATCATAATAATTTTGAGACATTTCCAAAGTTTGAGGGACTTGAACCTGTTCCAGTAAGAGACAAAAGTTTATTTACACTTTTGTTTTTGATACAATAAATTATTGAAGAAAAACAATTGGAACATTTATTTAAATAACCAAATCTTAGGTTATAAAGTCTTAAATCACTTTTTTTGCTGACCATAGCATCAAATTGTTATTTTTTAGTTTCCTGATCATTCATCTAAAAAAATAGTAGTTTTAGATCTATACTAAATTTCCTTACACTTACCTTCAATAATCCTATCATAGATCTTCACTTCATTTCTGCCCTGCCTGCCTCTCCTCTGTCTCAAAACCGGCGAAGTCTTTATATCAACCGGTTCCGTACTTGTAACTGGCACTTCCTCAACTATATTCTCTATGTTCTCCACTTCAGACTCCTCTTTTGAACTCTCAGGAACTGGCTGCAGAGTTGAAGCAGAAAGTTTAGGTACTCCCATTGGTATTTCTGCCTCTGTAGTCATCATTTCTGATTTTGTGTCGGGTACAGCTTCTTTCTCAGTTTGAGTTTCTTTCTGGTCTTCCACAACCACGGGTTCCTGTTTCCCTTTCAAGATTGTAAGCAACTTATCATTAAGCCATGCAGGGTCTGCTAAAGTACTGTTGATGAAGGTGTCAAGTTTCTTTGATAGTATGCGAACTAATAATTCAGAATGTGGAGTATCCCACAGTTCCCAGGGTATAAGTTCTTTTAATACTATGCGAAGGATATTGGTACAATGGTCTGCAGACTGGATTGTTTTGTTGGTCACATCAAATATTGGGTGAGATTTCTTATACAATGATTCTATTGTGATGTTTGGCATTTTTTCATGGCGTTTCTGAGCTTTCTGGAACTCTTTCAAGTGGCTTGTAAGGACTGTGGTTATGTCAACATAAACATCTTTGGTTTCTATCTTGTTGCAGATCTGTAGGTAAATTATATTTATTATATTAATTATAAAGATTCCTACAGAAAAATCAAAGAGGATGTTCACCATAGATTCTAGATAAAATCATATAGCTTTCTAAGTTTCCATACTTAATGGAGAAGTACTTTAAGTAAAGTGCATAATCAAAACATTAAGAACACAAACCTGAAAACTCTTGCCAATCATTTGATCCAACATTTGTTTGCAAGCGAACGGGAAGCCAATCTCCTGCGAAATGTACGGCACGTACCACGACGACACCAGCTTCCTCTCCAGCACCGTCGATATCACGCTCAGCTCGTTCGTGTCATATTCCCGACATTCCGCCTCTTTCGACAAATTCCGTGGCTGAGGCAAAACTCGCGACAATGCCGATAAATACGGGTAATCGGCCACAATGCCATCCAAATCATACTTAATAGGCTTGTTCAAACGCAATAACCACTGAATAAACTTAAAACTAACACACAATGAGACTATAAATAAAGTTAGAACGTAAAGAGTAAACCATATTCCTGTTATGGGAGAAATGTTCGTAATATAATTTAGTAGCACGCAGATAAATGTTCCCGCGCATGATAGAATTGTTGTGCACTCTAGTAGATTTCTTTTAAGTAACATTGTGCTTTGACTTCTGTTATGTGGATTAATTAATTAAAACATTTTCGTGATCGATCGATCCAATGTTTTGCAACTTCTGTGACAATATAATATTATGACAGAACGGATGGCATACTTATGCTGTTATATGAATGTATTATTGACATTATTTTGAAACCAAGTCTGCCAGCGGGTGGAAGAAACTAAACGTATTGTCTCATTTCTTCTCTTCTCTTTTTGAGTTAAAGTTAGTTGTTGACTCTAATTACACTTCACTATATGGCAAAAAATACATGGTATTTTATAATTACAATCACGAGAGCACTTTATCGTTGTGCTCCGTGTGCGCTTGCTCGGAAATACGTTTACGTCATGTTATTTTGAGAACGTATCCGAAACGGGCATGTAAATTTTGGCATTGACATTTAAAAACGTGTATACGTCAAACAAAAACGTCACTTTCCTTTCGTTGGTCGGGCGAGTTGCGAAAATATTCAGATAATTATTTTTCTATACTTCTATTGGTGATTCTAAAAAATGTAAGTGATAATACATGAAAACTATGTTCTTTGTGTATTTTGGTGTCATCATATAGGTGTTTGACTCATTTTTCTCTTATTTCATCAGGTCGAAAGTAACTTTCAAGATTACTCTAACTTCTGACCCTAAATTGCCGTTCAAAGTGTAAGTTCTAGCTTTAACAACACCTCTACAAACCCCTGTAACTTCAACGTGACGCATGTCTCTGAATAACTTTCCTTACATGTAATTTTCATAGTCCAATTTAGTTTGTTCATTCCAACAGATGCTGACTGGCCCAGGGCTCCAGGGTTGAAGTTACAAGGGTTAAAAATGGACACAGCTATAGTACAACAGTTCCTCAACTTCTTCCAAGATTATATTAACCTTTGTCAGTTAGAAAATTGGCCTGACAATGATACAACTGAGGCTGAACTGAGGAATGTTTTGCTTATTTCTCAGCATGTTGAGAAAAGTCTTGATAGACTGCAAAAGAGAAATGTCATCAGTGAATTCTTATCTGTATTGAACAGTAACAATGAGACATCAAACAGTCTCATTAAAAACTGTCTTACTGATCCTCCAAAATATGTACTTAAAAAGATAATTAACTCTAACACAAGAATCAATCAAATGGATGTAGGTTTTAGACTGTTTCTTGAGTTATTTTCTGAGGACAAGTTAGAAAACTGTCTTACAGAGTTGATGCTTGAGGCAGCTTCAAAAGAGACCTTATTAAGAAAGGTCTCTAACAAAATACCAAACCATAAGATACTTGAATTTAAAAGTAAAGTTCTGTTATTAGAACTTAATTCATGTAATTCAGACATTCTGAAGTTATTAACTAATTGTAATCAAGATATAGTAGAATTATTAGTGATAAGTTTATTAAATAATGACCCAAAGTATTCTAAGGCAGTAAAGCTGATTGCGGATGGGTTCTTGACCATTGTAATAGATAAAGGGAGTAAATATAAAAACTTCTGGAGGCTACTCTTCAAAGTTGACAACAAATATTTTACTGAAATGTGTGTTGAAAACTGTGATATTTTCACATACATTGTTGAAGCTCTAGCTGACTGCGGGAAGTTATTGAGAGAGGGAATGTCCGCAGAATCATTTTACATAGAGTTAAATTTTTCTGAGTTAGTCAGTGTGGTACAAAGAATTTGCAGTAATGACTACTTAAAGTCTCAGTTTTTTGATATTGTTAAGGATCATGATTCTGATTTAGATTATTGGCAAAATATTTTGTGAAATATATTTTTACATTTATAAATTTTGTTTCTTTGGTTTAGTTTACACACCCTTATAAATAGCTTAGCTACATACAGTTACAATAACATACCTACTGATTAAGGTAAAAGTTTCGAATCACAACACAACACATAGTTCTGATTTATCAATGCTTGTTTGTGTTAATATTAACGTAGTATACCACCCTGCTGTGTGGTTAGACTACAGAGGTGAGAGGTGTGCCCAAAGCACACACACATGCCGCCAGTGATGTTTCAGTCCCATCTAATAGAGGGCGAATCAATTTTCATCTGGAACTCATAGATAATGGAAAAACACATGACAAATTTCCCCTCTTTCCATTATCCCATATTATGTTACTGGTACCTCTCCCACAGTCTGAGTGTGCCGGAAGCGACGCCGTTCACGGCGGTGCTCAAGTTCGCCGCCGAAGAGTTCCGGGTGGAACCGGCTACCAGCGCCATCATCACCGATGACGGCATTGGCATCAACCCTCAACAGACAGCTGGTAAGATCATCATAATTTCAGCTCGAACTACCCACTGTTGGGTATAGGCGTACCCTTTTACTGCCATACTCTCGGTTCTGTGCGTCCCTCATTTATCCTTTTCCTGCAATTTTGACGATATCGTCAACCCAACACGCTTTTGACCCCCGTGGTTTAGTAAAAAATATGAAGAAATAATAATAAGAATATAGCCTAAGTTTTACTGTTCTCAGCTTTGTTTTTGGCCCATTGGTATTTTTGACTTGATATAACACCGTCAGGGTTCAATCGTTCTGTGGCGATTATGGGGTCCAAATTCTGATTAGAATAATTTGAAGTCTATAGTTCTAGCAACAAATGCCCAGTAATCTGGTGTTAAAGACAACAGGGTAGTTTCCTTTCGCAAAAAAAGTTATAATACTAACACCTCGGCGTGCTCCACCCTAGGCTGCGTCATTGCGAGTCGCGGCCAAACGCAATCCTATTTAAATTTAAAAAAAAAACAATATAAAGTATAAAATGTATGTATCTGTATTAATTTGTGCAGTAGTATTACGAAATTGGCTATATGTAGGGTATGATTTATGTAGGTAATAAATATTTTTATATTAATTTCAATTCCTTTTTTCCAGGCAATGTATTTCTGAAGCACGGATCGGAACTGAGGTTGATTCCCAGAGACAGGGTCGGCCACACATAGACACACATATCATTCCGATGTTAATTTAAGCATTACTTTATATACATAATATATAAACTTTATCGTTATGTTAATTATATAATTTTTTACAATAATTTTGAATATAAAGTATTTTAATTTCACATTACCCTTTTAACATATTAAATCATTATTCAGGGCAATTACGATAAAAAGGTAGTTTTATCGAGCAACATGCAATAATCACCAACCTCTCCGGCGCCGACGCTACATCCATTCTTCTAAAAAAACAAATTTGTAAATCTGTTTGCACCTACATAATAAAGCTGTACCCACTGCTACATAATAAAGCTGGCGGGTACTGCTACATAATAAAGCTGGCGAATTATGGGTATAGCTCTGCGATACTTTAAAATGAAATGTGGCGTTTATTGCCAGGAAATCCGTAAATTTAATTTCTAACACAAGTCTTAAGTTCCTTACATACTGAAACTGTAGGTCTGTCTGTCTAATACGTTTTCTTTCTTTAACGGCTACACGGATTTCGATCAAATTTGGCACATGGTTAGGACATAAGATACTTTTTGCCGGTACTACGTTCTCCAAACGGGTAAAAGTTACTATTGGATAAAAACACAGATAAAGCTTTGGTTCAACTTTATTATTATGCTTAAAACTAATGGAACGAAATGTACAGAAGAATAAAAGCACGTGTATTAAGTAACGCTAGTCTAATCTTATGAGTGGCTCCGCAGCTCTGAGGAATGCCTTCTCGAACTCCATCTCGGAGAAACGGTCCACGGAGGCTCTAGGGACAAAAGAAAGATGGTTAATTAGCGTGTCGTTGAAGACTCAGATTTTATTGTGAAGCCCTACATTACATTTACTAAAATTGTTCTTTCCTGGCATATCTTTCGAGCTAATATGAAAAAGAGACGTATTGAATCAGGAACCGCTAAGTCAGTGTTTGACGTTTTGCAGTGGTGTAGGGTCATAATTGTGCCTGGGGAAGCCGAAGAAAAACCTGAGAATTGTAATTTTTATTTTCGTCTATTCTCCCGTTTTCTCTGTTTCTAGTTTTGACCTCATTTTCGTTATCAGCGACCCCGAAAACCACGAAAATGACACCCATGACGAAAAACGCAAAATTTTCATCGGCCTTACCTAGCCGCGTCCACGATGCTCTTCCTCTCGTGCGGCGCCAGCGCCAGCGCCTCCAGCACGGCGCGCGCGAACTCGTCGGGCTCGGCCGCCAGGTAGCCGCTGCGCGCGCCCGCAGCCGTCTGCACGATGTCGGCCAGCGGCCCGCCCGAGCGGTGCGCGATCGTTATGAGGCCGGCCGCCATGCATTCTACCACACCTGGAGAACAATATATACATACCAACTTATTACGCGTACTTTCATTTTCGACATGTCATGAGCACAGCCTCGACCTTTGTATCTAGACATAATATGAAATTCTGCATAATGTGAGCACTGAGAAAGATTTTTTTTTTTTAATTCATTAAGAAATTAAATGAGGAATTTTATACAAGCCTTTGTCATTTTTGGCAGTGGCGATCCACCATCCATCCCATCGGTTGCGCGGCTTGTTTCCAAATATACAGATCTCGACCAAAAATACGAGAGCTTTTGGAAAAGTTCGGATATGTAAACGTACATACGATTATTGTTGCGTGCGCGCGCGCTCTGTGTCGTACTGGTACGTTTACTATGGTGACAATAGCGGCGTTATAGTGATATAAAGGTGCTGTTGGTTTTACAAGTTTCTCGGTTAATACGCGAACCAACACAAAAATTCTCACAATTCCAATTTTCTGTCGTGTTTATAATAGTCCCTGGAAATATCAAAGCTTCAGGCCCGGTTTAAACCAAAGCGGATCGGACAGGAGATGAACAAGTTTTGACAGGAGAGACTAGAGCCGCGACATGTAGTTTATTTTTCGATACCCGCACGTCTCTTCTCCGTTCCGTTTGTCTCCACTTTGGTGGAAACCAGGGGTCAGCTTCCAGTCTAACCGGTTGCAGCTTTATACCAGTATTTTACATGGAGCGACTGCGTATAACTAATTACTTACTGATGCCAAAATGCTCATTCCACATGGCATGGATGGCCAGGCTGCTGGTCTGGTACATCTGCAGCAGACGGGCGTAGGGCGCGTTCACAACGAACTGGACACTGTCCTCTAGAGACAAGTGCTTGGCCAGGTCCTTTAGGTTCTGCACCCTTTCCTCATCGTCTGCATTGCGGCAGGAACCTACTAGGACTAGCTTGATCTGGAATAGGAAAGAGACATAATGATTAGACAAAAATAATAGGCCGTGAATGGGCCAAAAGTGAATAAATAACGAAATATACCAACATCTCATTTTCACCTGAACTCATTATTGTAAGCTTGTTTTCAAAGTGAGTAGATAAATAATCTAGTGTCTTAATAGTCTTACTTTTACTCATAAACTTTTATCACAATAACACAACTTACAGCGGGCCGTATGAAATTCGCGCGCGCGCGTCTGTGACCTATCAGCTGTTAGCCGCGTGACACCGTTCTGTCTCATTACTATCGTACCGTGCAACAGGGGGTAGGCAGAGCACCCGCACGACTCGCAAGCCCGCTCCGTAATGCTCTGCTGTTGTTTTATTGCGATAAAAGTGAATAAGTAAAAATAATGTTTCTTTTGGAAAGTTGTTTGTTATCATGAGTACAATCACTTGTTTAAGTATTGGTCACTAATTACCAGTCACCCTATATAAACTGTAATAATAAAGGTACCACGCATTAGCAAGTGGTTTCTTAGTAGTAAATTACCTTATTCCACAGCACCTCATTCTTGACCAGCAAGTTCCGGAGCTCGTACATGGCTTGCAGCATGAGAGGGTGGTCCTTCTCCGGCCGGAACTGCGCCACGGACAAGATGCGGATAGGGTCCGTTTCCTTCACCAGAGAACGCAGCTGTTTTAGTTCTGTTACCTGAAATATGACACAATAGGGTATTTGACTGATAAAATATTTATATCATGCATTTTAGCTCAGCCATCACAATTATTATAGACGAAGTCGCAGGCGAAGTAGATAATAAATTGAATAGTTTAGTAGAAGTTAGAGAGGTTCAATCGACAGCTTTCAACATAACATCTAGGGTGTATTCCCTAAGGACGTTGAGCTCCTGAACACCTGGTTTCCACCAAAGCGGAGACGAGAGACGCGATGTGGATTTCAAAAAATGTGATAAGTTGGTTGGAGGCAGCTTGTACCGAGCGGTGCACACTGCAGACCGTGATTCTTGCACCTTGCTGTTGTCTCTGCTTTGATAGGAACCGGACCTAAGTTCTTTCATTAAAGACTTTCTGGACTTTCAACACATACCTCGCATGGCGGGTAGACCCTGAAGGTACTGAGCGGCATCTTCCACAGCTCGTTGATGTGATCCTCCGTCCACGTGCCGTTCGCCATCACGACGTGTGCGCAACGACCGACTACGCCATACATCTGGAGTTGATGTATAAATTAATCATCTATCTTATAAGAGTACGGTATTATGATCTGCCATTTTGGAGAGCGGCCTTAAATTTTATTTAAGCTTAGGGCACATTATTGTGTCATGACACGGAATAGACACATCAAACGGAAAACCCAGAAGTATGACGTAACTTGGGAGTCGAAGATGTTTGTTAGATGTGTTCCGATCCTAGACGTTTCTGTCTATCCAGCTGGTCTGATCTCAAGGACTCGTCTGCTACAACGGCTATTAGCCTTTCGACAAACAGCCAATGGGTTCATTACACAACAGTTTTAATAAATAATATTAAACTCACCCATCCAAATATATTATAATACAGCAACTTGAGCCACGTGAAGAGCGGGTTGCGCGCGATGACGCTCTGGTTGTTGTACGCCACGATGCGATGCTTGACCCGGCGCATCATGGTGCTGGTGATGGTCGGGTAGTGGACGTAGCAGCCCACCGGGCACTGCGCCAGGTAGCGGAAGATGGGGAATGTGAACGCGAAACCTGTTGTATCTATGTATATGTCTGGAAACAAGAGTGGTATAAAGAGTGCCAACCCAACACAGTTATAATGTTTTCTGCATTCAATTTGTGTCAGATATATGGTTAGACCAAGGCGGAGATGGAGAGCCGAGTTTGACTCCTACCGGAAATACTGGCCAGCTTTGGCAAAAGAAATAGGATTGTGTGGAAAAAGCAGGCGGGTGGCCTTTGCCCAACAGTGGGATAATACAAGCTAACTGCAGAGCACAAAAATTATAAAGCTACATAATTATCATCACGCCAATTTCTTGAAAAATTAGGACGACGATTGCTATTTAAAGACCATTCATATGTTCGTTGTGTGATAAGAGGGCTTTGCTTTGCAGTGGGACACTGATTCGCTAGAACTATAGCTTACATTCCAAAGTGTCAATTGCGTAAAAACAGGGTAAATCCTATACAAAATGGGACACTGGCTTTCATTTTGATGTGTAAGTTACAGTTCACTTTAAAGACTACATCTACTCACCAGGATTCAACTTCATAAAAGCCTCAAGCCCCAACAGCATCGATCCCAAACTCTGCAGTAGCAGCGTAAAGTAAGGATAGTTCTGCGCCTCAATAACACGTCCCATGCTGAGCCGCACAAACTTGATCTTAGTACGGTCCACCTTCACATTAAACTGGTTCTGAGCCCGGTCTATTATAGTCTGCGGTTCTGCTGTCTCTACTGTGTATATGTGGATGTTTGAGTCTGGGTACCTGGGGAATGGGTAATGAATAATTTTCAGTAGTCTGTCTGTTAGTATTCTGTGTTCACTGGCATATTTATCTCTACTCTTAGAATATTTATCATCTCTCTTAAGCTTTATGTGTATCAAAGAACATGTTATGTTGTTGAGGGTTTTGGTTTCCACACTTAGTCCTTAAAGTGGACCATTGTGCATGTCAGAGAACATGATTTATGTAATTTTTTTGGCGCTTTTTGCCAGTGCGCATGTACAGTTAATATACAACATTGATTTGTAAAATATAGGGTGCATTTGATAAAAGATTTCAAGGCTAAATAATATTTTTAATATTAACATTGAGAATTTCATACTAAATTGAATATCTATCAAGATTTTACTACATATACATATTTTACAATTTGAAAAAGTGGCTCTGGCTATAAGTTCTAGGAAGAGGAATAGATTAAAGGGTTTCAGACAAGTTTGGGTCTTAATTACCTGATAAATCCAATATCATGACAACGGAAAAGACCTATACAACATGGGTGAATTTTGTATAACGATTTTGTAACATATTAATCTTAATTATTCAGATGCGATTACCAGGTAGGCCTGTAACATACATATATAAGCTACTAAAGTATAATATGATGTAACCAAGGTTTTATAACACTATATTTAATGAAGTGTCCATAGAGTCTTGTCCATTCTTCTCCATAGAGACTATTTTTTTTTAAGACTACATATGCTTGCTTTGGCCACAACTCACCTTAAAAGAAGCGATGATATGGCCTAGGACTGGGATTCTTCCGTTCTTTCAGTTATTATGGCTTATGGGTCTGTCCACCAGGCATAACTGTGTGTATGCATGTAGCTTAACCTTTATTGTTTTTAACAATGCAAAAAGTAAAGTGTCTGTATCTGGTCTCTTTTTTGTGTTCTTTGTTGGAGTTTATAGATTTAACAACATACCTGGCCAATACAGCCTTGATAGCGACCCATAGCACCCTCTCCCCGCCACCGCCCGCATTGCAGTATGGATGGAAGAAGGCCACATTGGCCCCGTCCCTCTTACGCCGTTCCAACTTGCGCTCCTTTATCCTCATGTACCATGACGCGAAGATGAACGCGAAAGGTATTACAACAAACGATACGAAGAGGAAAAAGCCTAGGATAGCAGGCAGGATCAACAGTATCCTAGAAAAATAAAACCATTGTTATGTATATAGCATTGAATTCCAGTTAAGTGCCTTTTTCCCGTCAAACAGGACATCGATAAGCGTCTTAAATAATATACTATCCGAAAATACTAGCTTGGAACTATCAGGCCACGTCAATCTTTTAGATAATCAGTAAAATTCTTTTTTAAATGTTTGTCACCAAAAATCTTATAATGTTTTCAATTTTATGAATTGTTGTAACTGCGTCTTTTAACTGAAACATTTTTACAGCAGTAAAATAATATAATAAAACGTTGTAAATTAAGCTAAATAAAAAACAAGGTAAATGAATGAAAATAAATACGTACATGAACCATTTCAAAAACATTGTAACAACAAATGTTTTAGCGATCTTCACTCGGTAAGGTCACGACATTCAGAGTAATTAAATGAATTTTTGTTAAGTAAACACATCTGGATATGTTTCACGGTGATATTATTTAATATCAGAACAATTTATACAGAAACTGAACACATAACCTCGCAACGTAAACATTCCCGTTGGCAGGTAAACTATAGATAAAAGAATACTAGTGTAGTGATTCATGATGATACTTTGTCACACGATTAATCGATTGTACAATTTTATTAAATCACCTTGAGTGTAGGTAACTCTATGGGCGATCTTTTTTTAATTCAAAAGATGGTAGGAAATATTACACCGACAGACACCGACTACAAGTTAAATTAGTTACGTATATATTTTTAAATGGTTTTCTTTTAAGGTTTACGGTACATAACACTAATTAATTTTACAGTAAAGTTAAATATTATTATGATTATTTAGAATTTATTATGTTTAATCATTCTGGTAACACTTAAATCTGGGTGGCGGCATTTTGGCTTTGTTTTGTGACAATATTAAAAGATTTAGATACGTTTCTTTTTTTATTTTTACTATGAAAATGGTTAAAAAGTGTTCTATCATGTCATGTAAAAGTGAACCATATGGCGGTAGGGCACGCCACCATAGTGGCGATAAGTCCCCTCTTTGAGTGGCTAGAGAGGCGCCACGGCGCCCTCACCTACCGCCTGACGCAGGTCCTCACCGGACACGGTTGTTTCGGGAGGTTCCTGCACCGAATCGGGCGGGAGGAAACGCCCGGGTGTTTCCACTGCGAGGATCGTCCGGAGGACACGGTGGAGCACACCGTGGAGGTCTGCCCCGCTTGGGCGGAGCACCGCCGTGTCCTCGTAGCGGCGATTGGCGGCGGCGATCTCTCGCGTCCGGCCTTGGTTCAAGCCATGGTCCGGAGCGAGAGGGAATGGGAAGCCGTCACCTCCTTCTGCGAAGCAGTCATGCTAGTGAAGGAGGTGGCGGGACGTGAGAGGGAAAGAACCTCACGTCCCAGTCGCCGCGGGAGACGCCTTGGGCGTTGGGGGTCACGTGGTGGCTCCCGGCCACCGTAGGCGCGGGCCTGTGGACGGCGAGTTATGGGCCAGCTCGCCGTCCGGCCGTCTTATGACGACAGGCCGTGTCGACGGCGCGTTCGTGTTCCACGTGCGCCTCAAAGAGATGTCAGCAAATAAGTAGGGGTCCGCAAGGGCCGATGCCTGCCAGGGCTGCGGGACTGTTCGAAAGAGATACCGTGGCCCTGGAACACAAAGGGCAAAGAAGGAACATGGATGGGTTTTAGTCAGTACAAGTCTGACACTCCCTTCCGCTCCGCCCAGAGTGGGGGGGGGGGGGGGGGTCATTTGATGATTTCCCATCCAGAAAAAAAAAAAAAAAAAGCCGTATGGCGGTTATGCTTTATCATTTCACAGGTAAGGAATATTCAATAGATTTTGTTTAATAACAATGATTAGTGTGACCATGCCTTACCTCGTTGTGCCTTGTGTTCGTTTTGTAGACGAAAGACTTATGCTCTCGTGTATAAATTAAAACTACTAATATTGTGTGTATAAGAAATTTAATTTGTAGTTACCTATCTACCGCATGGATTATGATATTAGCATTATTTTTGTTTGTTACTGATTTACCCCAAAAAAAGAAATTAAGCAGAAATGGTTGAGTGAGATCTCAAACATAACTAAAGTTGTGGCGGCGACCATGGACTTAGTATACAAACTGGACTGAGCACTCATACCAGAAAAATGCCGAGAGAGATACTTATAAATAAGTATCTCACAAGTGTCTTTCTTACAGCCTCTGTTATAAATAACAGAGGCTGTTTATCTCCTTCTAATAGGGCGACCAAAGATTTTTGTAACAAATAAAAAAGTTCCTTTCGAGAGAGATAATTCAATAAATGATTTGAATGCGGAGATGACGAGTTATAGAGAAATATGGAAGAAGAAGCCAATGTTGTAAATAAAATAATTTTATTTCGGACAACTAAAGGTAAGGCCAAACCAACGCGTTCAGCTCGCGTCCCCGGTGGCGTGCACGGTGGCGATTACTGCGCGTGCAAATGTTGTGCACACTGTCGCGTTTGTTTAGGCGTTCACCAGGCTAGAGTCACGTCCCTTCCGTTTCACACCTGGTCCTTTTTTCTATTATTCTTTTAATCAGAAAGAACAATGAGTATTTGTGGACCTCATTTTGGAGCCCAATCAAAACTGGTAGTACCGAGATACAAGAACCATTACGGGAAACGAACCGTCGCTAATTTAATACCTACTCCAATTAATGACGATCCAACAAAAATTCAATCGGAAATAACAAATAGTAATTATAAAAATAAATAGAAACAATTTTTTTTCGGAAAAATGTCGGATTTTATTTTGGAGTACGATTTTTTTTCTTCTAAACCTATTGAGTGGGGTATCAAAAACAAGGGTTTTAGAAGGTGATTACAAAAATAAATACAACTATGTGTTGAAAATTGATTCGAATTAAAAAATCGTATAAAAATTGAAATATCAAAAACCATTTTATATTCAAATGGGTCTCGCCTGCTTCCAACTTTTATTTATTTTAAAATGTATAAATTTTTTGCTTTTCAGTTTTTCCAATCATGTTTTATAAGTTTCTTTTAATTACTTTTTTCATTATTTGCTTTAAGGTAGTTGTCCGCTCAACACAATATACGCCACAAATTGTATTACAACTACTTACTGTCTCTAGAGTCTAGAGACATTAGTTCTAATAAAATTCGTGCTAGAGTGTACACGATGACGATGGTTCATTGAATAATAGTTGGTCTAAAACATTAACACTAAACCACACATTAAACAGTTGTTTCACATTGATAAGGAAATATCGATAATGCAGAGGAAGAATCAACGTAGTGTGGATATGGAATTTCTGGTCCGGTTAGGGGTTCACGGACTCAAGTGCATATGCGGCGTCTCTCCACAGACAGTAGCCCACTTTCCACCGCCGCATGCCCTGTTACCTAAGCACTTAATGATCTTATTACTGCACCAGTAAGTAGAGTCCGTATAGATGAATGAATGAATGGCTTTGAACTTTTTTTGCCATCGACACGCTAAGAAGAAGAAAAATATAATTAGGGTATATTTTGTATTGGAGGCTATGGCTGTGTTACCTCGCAATATAATCCTATTAGTCTCGCAATGGAGATGTTCTTCTAACTTCCCGGTTGAGTTCTGTCTCTTCTGCGCAAGGTCGAGGTAGGTCCGGCGTTCTCTTCTGTTTCGTTCTGCTTGTCTTCTGGCTTCAAGCTCACGGGCTCAGCCACTTTGTTTAACTTTAAAGTAGATTGTTGCCGAGTTATGAACTTACGTGTATTACTTTAAACTGCCTCGTTGGTCTAGAGGCAAGCGCTGGTGCTGAGCATGAGGTCCTGCGCACTATTCTCCGGACGGACAAAGTTATTTTGTGTTGTTCTATCAAACAAATCTCAGTATTAGCCTTAAGTCTCTCATTCGTGTCTGGTTGATGACAATGGGCTTGCTCTTTACTATACATAACTGGCGAAACAGGAAATCTTTGCCCCACCCTTCGGGGATTACAGGCGGACACGGATATGTAACCAGTGGATGGCAACCGGTTCGCTCTCTTATTAATTTATTAATATTCGACGTATTTAAACTCGTCCTTGAGTGGCTCATAATAGACACGAGAACATAATTGCACCAAAGAACCTTGCTTTAACCTGAACTCATTCAGTTTCCTGAATTTTGACCTTTTGTTAGATTTTGCATTTTTAAATTAACATAAACCAGTATTAATTATCTCAGCTTAAAAAAGGCGATATGTTTTATTAGATTGCAAAAAAGTTAGGTTTTAATGTGATCTCATCAAAATTATTAGTTAAGTAATTGTTCACACAGTTTTTCTTATAATTATGTTAAATATAACTGAAGATTTCTAATCGGCTGTCAGTTACACTATTTTTACTGTTTTGTTCAACTGCAAGTTTTTTCATAGAACTCAATGTCATGATGATATCTGTGTGTCACGGAGAAAGAATCTGACCACCCCGTGGTTGTCGTAAGAGGCGACTAAGGGAATTCAAGACAAGGTACAAGGACAAGTACATATCAGAAAGCACTCTGGGTCACCCGCACGGTGGCTGGTAAACCACCAGCAATCGCATTCCCAAAAAGGGTTAATGTCTGGAGGCGGCCGACTGTAAAACCGAAGTCATAACCTTCTGCAACATGAGTAGGTAGTGAAAATTTAACAATGTGCGATAGGACAAGGGAGTACTCAAGTCGAGACACTCCGCGGCAGGGCGAATGCGAGAGGGTTCAGCCGAGCGAGGAACCCTAAGGCTAGACTAGAGCTCCTGTTCACACACGATTTAAAAAAAAATACCATATTGATCAAAGGAGTAATGAACTCATAAAATTAAATATGCTATTAATTTGAAATTTGTACCTACGCCTCGAGGCCAAGCTAAGCTGCGAGGAAGGAAACTCCGAGCATAGCCCTCTCCAGCGCCCTTTGGGTGACTTTAAGCCTTCTGATGAGGCCCATTTTGAGCGACCACGTTTCGGTCCCGTATGTAATCACTGGCAACACACACTGGTCATAGACTTCCGCCTTGAGACACTGCGGTTAGTTGGACGAGAAGATACCACGCAACTTCCCGAACGCTGCCCAGCCGAGTCGGATTCGACGATTAACCTCTTTCTCGAAGTTAGACCTACCCAAGGAAATTATATACTAACTGGAATGAGTACGAACAAAATTTTGATATCAAAAAACTGTTTGAAAATGAACTTTATCTCAAACGAATAGAATACTTATTACTTTAATTAATTCAAAGGGGGAAGAATACTTCAGAGCGAGAACGCGATCAAGAGTGGATTGTGTCCTTGTCTAACAATTGCCAGTACACAAAAAATAAAAAATATATATATTTTTTTTTTACTAAATTATTCGGAAATCACGTTGATAGCTAAACTAGCACATAAATCGTATCGGGATTAATTTAATATTCAAATAATAAATATTAAAATAATAATTTCTTGCGAAATACAGTAAGCTTAAATAAATTAAATTATTTATGAATTATGTTATTTCTGAATGGCAACATAGATGACACTCATATAAACAAACAACATGGCCGATACAATTTCGCGCTGAAGTCATATTTTTGCGTTATCAAGTTCTTTTTACATTACTTAAGTGAAATATTCCTCTTTAAATGTCGTGAAATTGAGTTGTGTGAAGGGGTGTAACAGTGAAGGGTTTGCTGTATGTGGAATTTCTTTTGTCAGGTAAGTTCGTATAACTTTGTTTACAAATTACGACTAGGGTGACTATATTCTAGATATGTAAACGGGGATCAAGAAAATATTCTAAAGAATACGCCTTTTCTATTATCCATATCGGTATTTATAGTCTTGTGAAAATGCGTACAAAATACATCATTTATAATGCAGTAGCAAAACTTAATCAATTACTCCATTTTAATAATAACAAAAATGATGATGATGCCATGTGTGCATTCTGGTGCAGCATCTGGTCGGTGCCTGTTAGCCATACCGAGGGTGAATGGACTCGGAGGGTCGAGCGAGCGTGCGGTCTAGTACCAGAAATGGGGGCAATCAATATCAGCCCCCAAGACGTAGTTCGTGCAGTCCGTCCGTTGCCTAACTGGAAATCTCCAGGGCCGGATGGGCTGCACAACTTCTGGATTAAATGGTTTACAAGATCGCACGCTCGCCTGGCGATCCTGTTCCAGTCAGCCTTAGAGTCAGGGTCGCTGCCAGAGTTCCTGACAACAGGTATAACCCACCTGCTCCATAAATCGGGTAGTACTGCGGAACCCAAAAATTATAGACCGATTACCTGTCTTCCGACGGTCTATAAAGTTCTTACATCTATTTTGAGAGCTAAAATTAACAAACACATTGATGACAATTCTGTAATGTCCGCTTCTCAAAATGGATGTAGGAACGGGTCCAGGGGTACTAAGGAGCTACTCCTCATTGATATGGCCATTAGTCAACAGGTTCGCCGTTCCCGAAAGGATCTGTCGACATGTTGGATAGACTATAAGAAGGCCTATGACTCGGTGCCACATACATGGCTCATGAGGGTGCTAGAGTTGTATAAAATTGATGCAACTCTGCGCACCTTCCTGATGTCATGTATGGGGCAATGGAGGACGGTCCTTCGCTATCCAGGATGTCGGCAAATCCAGAGGAATAGCGAGCCGATAAGGATAGAGCGAGGTATATTTCAGGGCGATAGTTTGAGTCCGCTTTGGTTCTGCTTAGCCTTGAATCCTCTTAGCACGCTGCTGGAGGATTCAGGTCTAGGCTATCGGTTGAGGAGAGGTGGTCAAGTTATATCTCACCTCCTTTACATGGATGACCTGAAACTCTTTGCCCCCAACGATTTGCAACTGATGGAGCTACTGAAAGTAACTGAAACTTTCAGTAGTGCCATCAGGATGGAATTTGGTGTGAACAAATGTGCGGTCATGCATGTAAAGCGAGGGGAGATTGTGGAATCTGTGGGAACCCAGCTCTCGGATTCCATAAATCTTAGATCCCTCTCAGCAACTGAAACCTAGAAGTATTTGGGTATGTCGGAAGCGCTGGGCATCAATGTTGCTGACATGAAGCAATCGTTGAAGGAGCGCTTCTTTGGTCGTCTGAAAAAAGTATTTAATAGTCTTTTATCAGGCGGCAATAAGGTGCGTGCCTTCAACGGTTGGGTCATGCCGGTTTTGATGTATTCTTTCGGCATACTCAAATGGACTCAGACAGAACTAGACGCCCTGGATAGGAGGGTCCGTACATTGTTGACGGCATATCGAATGCATCACCTGCGTTCTTCTGTTATGAGACTGTATATCCCGCGGAGGTGTGGGGGTCGAGGCTTTTTAAACGCTAAGACTCTCCACAATCGCGAGATATGCAGTCTCAGGGAATATTTCCTTGAAACCGACGTGGGGATGCATCGAGATGTGGTCGCGGTGGACAAGGGGCTCACCCCGCTCTCCTTGGCTAAAGAGAACTGGCGCAAACCTGTAGTGCTTGACACTAACGACCGCATGGAGGTATAGCAGAGTAAGGAGCTTCACGGACGCTTTTTCCGGGCCCTGCATGGACCCGATGTAGACCTATCAGCATCCGTAGCCTGGCTACGTTCCGGGGACCTCTTCGGAGAAACCGAAGGTTTTGTCTGTGCAATTATGGATGAAGTTATGATGACGAATAACTACCGGAGATTTATTGTGAAGGACGGTACGGTTGACATATGTCAGGCATGCCACCGTCCAGGCGAATCAATCCGTCACATTATCTCCGGGTGTTCTCGTCTGGCTAACGGAGAGTACTTGCATAGACACAACCTTGTAGCCAGGATTATCCATCAGCAACTTGCTCTAAAATACAACCTTGTGGAATCGGAAGTACCGTACTATAAGTATGTGCCCGACCCAGTTCTCGAAAATGGCAGTATCACATTGTACTGGGATCGATCCATCATCACTGACAGGACTATTGTAGCCAATAAACCTGATATAGTGGTGGTGGATCGGTCAGAGCGGCGCGCAATGATTGTAGACATAACGGTCCCGCATGATGAGAACCTCGTGAAAGCCGAGAAAGATAAGCAAATCAGGTATCTTGACTTGGCTCGCGAGGTTGTCGACATGTGGGATGTGGACTCAGCGATCATTGTGCCGATAGTTGTATCAGCCCATGGCTTAATTGCCAAGAGCCTCGACCAACACCCGGAGGCTCTCGTTAGGCAGCTGGATCAAGGGTTTGATTCAGAAAGCGGTGCTCCTGGACACGGCTCGTATTGTTAGGAGGTTCCTCTCTCTGGAGCCCTGACCGCCGGTAGCTTGGACCCTGTTCCCGATACCGGTGGGCTACAATTTTTTATATTTTTAAATGTTTTTTATATTGTTTTTAGTTTATAAAATATTTAAAAATGTAGAAGATTTGTATAAAAATAAATAAAGGAAATAACAAAAATAACTTCTTGAAAATAAACGAATTCTATCTCTACTTTTTTAAATACTGTTTATTGTATTAATAATACTGTTTTGTTTCCATGCAGACTCCCTAACAATGAGAATCTTCAGCAACGGGCTTGAAGTTGTCCATTTAAAGAAGAAATATTCAACCTACTGCCTAGTTTGCAACTGTCTTCCATCATCAGCATCTTCGCACTTAAATTTAAGATTACTGACTCATACTAAAACCAACAATAACATAAAACCATAAGTTTTATAATGTATAGTGTGATTAATAAATTTATCAAATACTACATATTATGTTGTTTGAAAATGCTACATGCTCATGCTTCATCTATGTGAATGTTGCAGCCCTGTACGCTTTAAAATCTCTTTACAAACGAAGGATGTAATCTAAGTGTCACGTATTCTTCACTTCATAGACCTATCCCATTACAGAGTTTTACAGTATGCGTAGGATTCGGCTTCGCCCTGTTTTTGATTATAAAAGAATAACTGTCCCAAAAGTAAGTACAAATATTGGATACCCTATTAGAAAGGGATGACATCCACTCTCAAAGTTTTCTCGCTCGGAACGGCTTTCTCGCTGCACGTCCTCATTCCAGTTAGTATATATGTTCCTTGGACCTACCTAACTGGATCGTTTGTTCCAGTAAGACATAATCGTCTACTACTACGATAGGAGTGGGTGTTACATGGGCATTCAACATGACTTTGATTTTGTTCATGTTCATTTTAAGACCCATTCTTTCGGAAGCTCTACTGAGGTCATCGAGCATTGTACTGAGGTCCTCCATGGTCTCAGCCATGACCACTATATCGTCGGCAAACCGAAGGTGAGAGATGTACTCGCCATTGACGTTGATGCCTAGCCCTCTCCAGTCCAGAACCTTGAAGACATCCTCCAGTGCAGCGGTGAACAGTTTCGGAGATATGACGTCTCCCTGTCTCACACCTCGCTGCAGAAGGATAGGTTCCGAGGTGGTTCCAAACCATACAAAATCAAAATTTAACGAACGTAAAGAGCATCTGTTGGGTTGTCTATCTTTTTGTCCCTTCTACAGCGTTGTAAGGTGAAAAACATAGATAACTTTGATACTATAATTATACACACATTTGTTTTCTTATTAAAATATATAATACAAAACAGACACGATGGTATTACGATGGTCCGGGGCAGCGGAAATCGCATTAGATTAGATCCCGCTGTTTCCCCGACGCAAGTGTGCGAGGGAACACCGGTGTGGTTTTAGTCAGTACGAGTCTGACAGACCCCTCCGCTCCCCAGGGGGAGGACATCCATTGCGGATTTCCACATCGAGAAAAAAAAGGATAGGTATAGTGGGTTACGTTTTTCGCGTAGGATAATTTCTGTGATCCACGCGTTCGAAGCCGAGGGCAAAACATAGTCTTAAATTACAATAGCAAAGACGTTAAAGTTAGGTTGAAGCTAACGAAAGAAATAACAAAAGTATATACTGCGAACTGAGTCTGGTATTCATTTTTAGTTCCCGCTAAGTTATTATGAGGTCACTCGGTTAACAACCGAGGTTTAAAAAAAATAACAAGTTTTTTAATGATTTTTTATACTATTGATTGGCATGCTAATAAATATTAGTAATATAGTATTCTAAAAATATAACTTGAGTATTAAATTTGTTTAGTAATATTAGACTAAATTATTTTCCAAAATAAATGGCCACAGTTAGCAAGCACACAATATAAGGAAAACTCCCTTAGTTCGTTTCCCTATAGTACGACGGTTATAAACAAACACGTAATTCCTTACCACTTTGGCAATAATTACTAGTAAATTATAAATTATAATATCACTAAAGCGATTTTTTACAGGCGGAGAACTTAAAATTAAAATAAAACACAGAAAACTGTGTTAAATCCATGAAATAGGCTTTATTGGACTGACAATAATTTTAAAGTTAGTAATCATGTCTCTGTACCACTCACCGTTAACTGTAATGTTCTGACTATCATAATTTCTGAACCTTTGACGAACGGAGAATTTCTCGAAATTGACTTGTTGACACCGTTCGTGTGATCTGTCACACGCACGACGTCATGATTTTACATAATATAATTATATGTGAATTCTGGAAGGAGGACGTGCGGGTTCGCTAAAAATGGAAATAGTGGAGGGAGACCTTTTCCCAGGAGTGGAACAGAGCAGGCCGATAAACCAGAAACAGTGGAGCACTTGGAAGCCAACGTTCAGCGCCGAAGCGTTTATGGAAACCCTTCCAGTATTCAGAACCCCAGTACTTCTGACCTGCAGGAGCCTTTACGTGATTGAACGCGCAGTTTGATGGATTAAATACTACCCTGCTTTTTAATCTGTAAACCGAAAACGCGGGTTAACCTTGAAGATGGATCCGTGTGATTGTTTTTATTTAGCCACGAACCCCTCACACAGTATATCGAGGGGTAATGCTATTTCCTTGCACACGCACGGAAATAGCACTAAAGGGTCGCCGTTACCGAAATGGGTAAGGAGGACTATATATATATATATCGAGGAAGAACACCATATTCTTCAAATAGGTATCTTCGTCTTTGTAAATAAATAAGGATCGTCAAAAATCAAGTTGATCTCGAAAATACTATAGACCTTGCACAGGTTTGAATTTTTCTATGTAAGCTACTCACTAAAAGATAACTATCAAAAACCATCATTTACATTTTTGTATTACTGTTTTTTAATAGACTTTAATTAGCCAAAGAACGAAACTAGCTAAAAAACTTAATCAAGAACTATAACTTAGATTTATAATAACAGAATATCCTCCAACAAAAAATATATGCGGAGAATTCCTAATTGCCCACGACTTGTTCGCATGGAAGTCTATCATACATTTCAACATAGCATGTGGTCAAAGTTAATACAAAAGTTAAATCCGCACTAAGACGGACGAAAGAAGTAAAAAGGCGAGTAAACAACACCTGGCAAAGGTACTGGTCACTCTGGGAAATCATGAAAAATAAATCTGTGCCCATCTCGGAAAAGAGAACCGTTTACAACACCTGCCTACGTCCATGCCTTACCTACGGCTGCCAGACCTGGCCACTAACACAGAATATTGAATACAAACTAGGTGTATGCCAAAGAGGAATGGAAAGGAGCATGATGGGTCTAAGGTTGAAAGACAAAAGGAAAGCTACAACAATTAGGAACACCACAAAAGTAGCAGATGTTAAAGTAAAAACACGAACACTAAAATGGAAATGGACAAGTCACATGATGAGGACACAAACAGAAAAGTGGACCAAAAAAGTTACTGAATGGTTCCCAAGGGACGGAAAAAGACTCAGAGGAAGGCAGATAAAAAGATGGGAGGATGATCTGCCTAATGGAGGAATATAGCGAGGGATCGACAAATGTGGAGGGAACTTGAGGAGGCCTATGTCGCAAGACGGCCTGACCTGGTAGTTGATAAGATGAATAAATAAATGAAATATGTATAATCTAAGGTTAATTGAATTATAATTTAGAAAACCAATAAGTGTAGTTTATTTTTTATTTTTCAAAATTATTATATTGTGTATACGAAGGTCAGAGTAAATAAAGGCTATTTTTATTTTCTTTTTAAGACGGACTGTACCAAAGCTGTGTATAATAATAAGTATATTTCGTTGAGTGGGTTTCTGGGGGTATTTGTGCTGGTGCGTACTTTTTTGGTACAATATACTTCAGATTTTTTAATATCCAACTCCGTTTTCTAATTTTGTTAGTGTCCTTTTCAAGATGGGAGTACCAAGATAGTCTCTGTCTCTCTCAACAATATCACCAAGATATTTATTTATTTATTTAACAATTTATGTACACACTAATTACAGGAAAGAAGAAAGGAACAGAAAATAGTACAAAGGTGATGCTTATTTCTAAAGAAATCTCTTCCAGCAAACCTGCGAAAGGAGATACTAAAAAAGAGATGTAGACATAGTGTGTAAAAGAAGAAGAGAAAATGGAATACATAAAACGTAAAGCAGAACTATTTAAACATAATAAAATAAGAATATACTAACATACGTATAATACAAAGACAAAATATAACAATACTGTAAATACAATAAAATAACTAGTAATAAATACTTATGCAACTATAACGAAATGGAAAGATAATGTTCTTTCACTCTTCTTTTGAAAACTGCAACAGTTCGGCAGTCCCTAATGTCAGGCGGAAGTGAATTCCACAGCCGCACGGCGTGTACTGTGAAGGAATAGGAGTAGAAGACGGTAGAGTGTGGAGGGGATTTAAGGAGGTTCCTAAGATGCGACCTGCAAGGTGCATCAGAAGGATGGGAGTAGGAAAAGCGTTCCCGCAGATAGGATGGCGTTTTAGGGTTATGAAGGATGTTAAATAGCAGACACAATATCCGAGAGTTCCTGCGAAGTCGAATTGGGAGCCACTTGAGTATTTTGCGAAAGTTAGAAACGTGATCATACATTCATTCATTTAGTTTTAGACTGGTATGGGAAATTGACAGTTCTTTGCATCATCACACGTATCTACTGTTATGTCAAAATCGGTATTTTTGTTGTGTTCTGCGTGATGTACGGACCGTACTTAACTAATTAGTTATTTATTTATTTATTTAGGATCTCCAACAAAGGATGTACACAAACACACGAAATAAATAATCGACGACAAAAGTATCACGTAGGTGTATTCCTTCACTTACAGGAGACCACAGCATGCTTAATAAAATTTATAACTAAGCTAACAAATATATAGTAGCATTTAAAAATTAAATTATATCATTAAGGTAATAAAATAAAATTGGAAAAATTAAATTAAAAATAACAAAGTCATAGTAGCAATTAAAATCAAAACAATTGGTAATTAAAATAAAAATAAAATATAGCTATGTTAAGCGTAAGCAGGTTATTTTTGTGGCATTCAGCTATTTGGATCATACCAATTTCGGCACTTCTGGCAACATCATGCCAATAATTCCCAGAAAATACTACTAGCGTGATAATGGTTCCTTTGACAACTTTGCTCTATTACCTATAGTGTCAGATTGAGCTCTGATGAGCCAACATCAAAAGTACCCTGTATAAACTGATTTAACTCAGGTCGGACTGAGTGTTGAGCTTTACTGCCATACAAAATTTTGTTCGATATGTTTTTGTCTCCTATATCATGTATTAGTTTCATTAATGGCCGCGACAAAATAAAAAGGCACTAACGCTCCATACATTTTGGTCATTATCTTTTAAACGTGAATAATAAAAGAGAGAAATCATCAAAGTTGCAGAAAATGCTCCTTATATTCTGAGAAATAATGGTCAAATTGTTTTTCCCGGTTTTAATAAAATTGCAGGCACATTGGAATGAACAGTGATGATAAGTCGACGACGACGTTGAGACAGTTTCTACGAATAAAGGGAGACTAGTTTTCATAGAGATCATAGTAGTGTGGAAGATTTTTTTTTATTTCCTCACTCTGGGTTCCATTTTTCAATCATGCTATACAAGCTACTACTGTTAGCCCACACAACTGCTTCAGGCTTTTTTGCTGAATGTTCAGTTAGTTGAGGGTAATCGTAATAAATTCGCATTTTTGCAGCCACAGCAGTCGGAACGGTTGATAAGATATTTGCCCCCTTTGTCAAAATGTGCCCCCTTCTCTAATTTTTAAAGTAAGAGAAGGAAAATTCTGGAAAAATGTGAGTTTTTAGAACGTAAAAAACTTTCAACCAAAATTGGTTTAAATCAGATTTGATATTTGGTTTTTGAAACAAAATTAATTGTGCTGTTGAGTTGAAATTTATATTTAATGAGCGTTAAAAATACTATTATTGTATTGTTTCGTGCTACGGAACCCTTTGTGCGCAAGGCCAAAACACCCGGGCGTTTCCTCCCGCCCGATTCGGTGCAGGAACCTCCCGAAACAACCGTGTCCGGTGAGCACCTGCGTCAGGCGGTAGGTGAGGGCGCCGTGGCGCCTCTCTAGCCACTCCTCAAAGAGGGGACTTATCGCCACTATGGTGGCGTGCCCTGCACGGGGTTGCGACAGTCGCTCTCTCCATGTCGCCATGAGATCACGCCGGAGGTCTGTCCGCTGAGCGGCAATTTGTCGCGGCAGCGGTGTTTCCCCCCGACATAGTGCTTCCGCGCGCCATTCATGCAGGCGCGCGAGGACTATCGCCTCCAGATCCCATGGCGGCAATCCGGCAAGGAGGCTAGCCGCCTCGCCGGAGATCGTGCGGTACCCCCGGATTAGCCTTATGGCTATCACCTTTTGGGGCGCGTTCAGGTAGTGGGCGGCTTGCCGCCTCAAAGAACGCGCCCACACCGGGGCCCCGTAAAGGGCCATGGACCGCACGACCCCCGCGTAAAGCTTCCGGCAGGAGGCGTTTGGACCCCTCAGGTTGGGCAAGAGCCGCTTGAAGGCAGCCCCTGTCCGTTCCAGTTTGGGAGCCAAACGTCGGAAGTGCTCCACGAAGTTCCACCGGCTGTCGAGGACGAGTCCTAGGTACTTCAACGTCGACCCGACGCCGATGGAAACCCCTCCTGCCATCAGTAGGGATCCCGACGGTGGCGCATTCCGAGGCCCATGAAAACACATGGCCTCGGACTTGTGCAATGCCACCTCGAGACCTAATTGCCGGATCCTCTCCACAACTATCGCAACCCCGCGTGTCATGTTTTCGGCCGCCGCCTCGTCCTCCCTTTTGCCAGTACCAGCGTGTCGTCAGCGTAGCAAACTACACTGACGCCGGTAGGGAGGTCGGCGCGCAGCACCCAGTCGTAACCGACGTTCCACAAGGCCGGCCCCAGAACCGAACCCTGTGTACACCGCACGACATATCTCTCCGGTTCCATTCTCTGCTCCGACTGGGGTAGATGACGGCCCTATCCGTCAGGTAGTCCCCGACCACACGACGAAGGTAGGTCGGCACCCCGTGATACCGGAGTGCCTCCGCAATGCAGCTCCAGGGCATGGAGTTGAAGGCGTTGGCGATGTCAAGAGACACCGCCAAGACAACCCCGCCCCGGGACACCGCGTCCCCCGTCGTGAGGGCTCTCACGCGCATGATGGCGTCCACCGTCGAGCGCCCCTTGCGGAAACCAAACTGGTGTTCCGCAAGATCCGGCCCCATCCCTGCAAGGTGCCCGGCGAGGCGGTTGGCAATGACTCTTTCAAAGAACTTGCCCACCTCGTCGAGCAACACAATGGGCCGGTATGCGGACGGAGAGTCCGCAGGGCGCCCTGGCTTCCGGATGAGGACCAGCTTCCCCGTCTTCCAACGAAGCGGGAACTGGCCTCTCTCCAAGCATGCGCTTAGGAGCCCTTCCAGTCGGGGCCCGAGAGCCTCAGAGGCCAGGACCCAGGCTTTGCCAGGCAAGCCATCGGGTCCCGGGGCGGTATTTCTGGCTTTCAGCCTGCGTACCGCCACTCTCAGGTCTACCCCAGTCACCTCCGGAACGTCATCGTCGTCATCGGTGTGGTCCGCTTCCGGCACCGCACGCGGTGACGGAGCCATAGGCGGGGGAGGATGCTCCCCTCGCGAAGGGAACAGAACGCTCACCACGTCCTCCACGAGCTCAGGCCGGAGACTCTGCGTTAGCGGGGGGGCCCGGGTGCGGAGTTTGTCCCGCACCATCTTGTAAGGGCGCCCCCACGGATCTCCGTTCAGAGACTCCAGC
The DNA here is from genome assembly GCA_910589295.1 of Noctua janthe. Classification (NCBI taxonomy): domain Eukaryota; kingdom Metazoa; phylum Arthropoda; class Insecta; order Lepidoptera; family Noctuidae; genus Noctua; species Noctua janthe. Next base: position 975,406 of record OU342567.1, read on the forward strand.
ATCTCCTCGCGGGCCAAATGCTTGGCCCGCCGGACAGCCTCTTGGAGGGCGGTCTTTACCGCTCTGTACCCCTCGTACAGCTCCGCCTCAATGGCTGCCGCATCCGGAGGGCGGATGCGGAGCCTGCGATGCCTGGCGTACAGGTGCCGCGCGGCAACGCACGCCTTGCGCAGAGACGTCAGCTCTTGCGACCACCAGTACACCTGACGCCGGGCGCTTCCTGGCCGAACTCGGGGCATTGCCACGTCGCAAATCTCGGACATGGCCTCCTGGAACCAACCCGCCTCGTTGTTGATGTCGGCAGGCCTGACCGGTGATGACACCCAGGCCTGCACGATTGAGGCTTCCAGGAGGAGCTCCCGGTCCAGCTGCTTCAGCGCCCATCGCGGACCACTCGGGGCCTGTAGGACCGGTGCGCTTGAGGTCTGAGTGGAGACGTCGAACCGGATGTACCGGTGGTCGGAATAGGTCTGCACCCCCTCCATGACGCGCCAGTCGACGACACGCGGTGACAGAGCGGGGCTAGCGAACGAGATGTCCACCACCGACTCGCCCCGCATCCGCACGCACGTGGGGACAGAACCCCGATTTAGGACGACTAAACCTGTCTCCAGAGCCCAGTCCTCCACCATCCTACCCCGCACGTCCGTGTAACGAGAACCCCAAGCCAAGTGCTTGGCATTGAAGTCCCCGAGTACAAGCACGGGGAGGGATTGGCTTCCGATGACGACACTCAACTACGTGAGGGAGTTGTGGAACTCGGCGAGAGTTCGGCTCGGGGAGAAGTAGACTCCCACTACAACGATCTCCCCGAACCATGCTGCTACGCACCCCTGACCCTTCCTGACACTCTCAAGGGTCGGGGTACCGGCGGCGGCCGACGCAATTATGGTCACTGAGCCGCTATGGTCCTCCACCCAGTCATCCCTGGGCGGGACAAAGTACGGCTCATGTTAATCGACCACTGCGCCATGCTCTGGAGCAACAGATCCTGAGCACAGGCGCAGTGGTTGATGTTCGCCTGGAGAAGGCGCAATGGGGCCGTTACTGGCACTCCATTTCAGTCCCCTCCCGGGCCCTCTGCAAGGGCCCCGCTGCGGAAATTGCAGCAGTAACGGCACCGGCGGCAACAGTGGCGGCGGCTGCGGTGGTGGCGACGGTGGTGGCGACGGTGGGGGTTTTGGCGGTGGTGGCGGAGGGCCTTCCCTTGCTGCTGGCCTTGGCGGGTGTACCGCAGGCCTTGCTCCCTGCCCGGTGATCGGCTGGCTTGCCAGCTGCCGCACATGCGGCGCAGTGCGGTGCGGCAGAGCAGGCCGCGGCCATGTGACCGGGCTGGCCGCAGCGGAAGCACAGGCCACTGCGGTCCACCTCCGAGGTGCACCGGACCGACACGTGGTGCCCTACATGACAGCGGAAGCACCTCAGAGGTCTGGGCTCCAGCAGCTTCACCTGCGCTGACACCCAGCTCACCAAGAGCCTTCGGCCCTCCACAATGGCTTTCGCCGCCGTCACAGGGCAGCTTACCGTTACGGTTCGCATGCCCGACAGATCCGGACGTAAGGTGCCTGCCTTGACCTGCTCGGCAGGACACCCACCGGTCCTGGTGCCGGCCACCACCTCCTCCTCGGTCACCGAGTCGTCCAGACCCAGGATGCGCAGGTCTGCGCATTTGACGGGCCTGGACACTCGGGCCTCGTCCGCATTTAGGGACGCTCTAAGCTTTTCGGCCAGAGCGTCAGCGGACGAGCCACGGGTTTCGCCGGGGATCTCTAGCACTCGAGCCCCTGTTGCGGTCACTCTAAGCTGGAGGCCCCCGGCGATCCCGAGCTCTCTGAGATCCACCGTCGCCTTCGCTTTAGCGAGCACGTCGCGGTAGGTGACGCCCCTCTTTTCCGCATCCGGCTGTAGCGTTATCACTACAGCTGCGGTTGTCGGGGCGCTGAGCCCAGCCGCGACGCTCCGCTCCTTTTGTCGGCGCTTCCGCTCCCGCTTCCTGGCCTTTTTTGCCGCCCTTCGCTCCCTCGCTCTTTCTCCGGCCACCTGCCACCCGGGCTCGGCCACAGAAGGCTTAGTGGGCGGGGGAGGCGGCGGTGGCAGCTGTCTCGCGGCTGGCGCCGGTACATACGCCGCCTTGCCCTTCTTTTGGGCCACCGCCTTGCTCTGCCTCAGGGCCGCCGCCCTCCCGACTGGAGCCGGTTTTGCCAGAGCCGGCTTTTCGGGGGCCGACGTAACCCTGCCGGAGGGCTGGCTGGACGGCCCCGGTGCGGAGGCCGCAGCAGCCGCATATGTGGCCGCCTTGTTTGCCGCCAGGGGGGGGCGCAGGACAATGTCCTCCAGAACGGAGAACCGCGCCTGGAAGGCAGCCAGCTCCTGCCGAACCAGGTTCAGAACCTGGTCCTCCACCAGCAAGGGCTGACTTGGTCGCTGCTGGCCCCCATTTTGGGGCGCCTTGCGAGAGCCGGACTCGCGCAGACCGGCCAGGTCTGCTCGGAGCTTCTTGTTCTCCTCTTGGAGAAGCTCCGTAGCAGCCGTCAGGCGAGCGACCTCCACACGCAGTTTGGCAACTTCGTCTGGTGGAGGCCCCGCATATCTGGCCTTCGCTGCCGCTATGATGGAGGCGGCCGCTGCAGGTATGGCCCTCTGTCTAGTAGAGGGCTTCTGCTTGTAGGACACAGCCCTCAGCGCCACCTCCACCTCCTTTGCAAACTCGGCCTTACGCTCCGCATCTGAGCCGCCGTCTGCGACCGCCTTGTCACCAGAGGAGCCCGAACAATCCACCCCGTGACCGGCCACCCCCGGTGGCGCCCCTCCTCGGCAAGCCGCGCCGACCTCTCGGTGACAGAGAGGCCTCTCCCCTTGCCACGGATCCCGCCACGCTTGCTGGTGGGGATCTTGCGAGCCGAAGCCAGCTCCCCCTCTGACGACGACTCTCGGTCGCCTACCGGCCTGGATCGCTTGCGTAGGAACTCCGTGTTCCCCGCAGCAGCCCCGGGCCTCCCGCGCCGGGTGCTCTCTGAGCCTCCCGCGCTCACGTCGCTGGATGCGGCGCCGGACTCTGACCCCGCATCCCTCTCCTTCCTTCCTTCGCCGTTATCGGCCGTATTTTGGGTAATGTGATTTTCCATACTGTTCCCACGAGTATGGGGGAAATAAAAAGTCCATCTGGGCAGTGCCCCTGTACCCAGATAAGCCATAGCCAGGCCCGGCAGTGGTTCGCACTAGCGACTGATTTTCCATAGGAACCCGTCAGCCATACATCTCCTCGCGGTGCGCCGCCGCTTGAGATTCGGGGTAACTTTTTATAGAGGTTTTCTACCTCGTGATCCGGGCGGTTAAGCCAAGACCCTCGGTCCCAATCGAAGCCGCGAGACGTGTTCCACGACACTTCGACGGAGGGATTACGATATCGACGGGGACAGTGAACTGCTCGGAGGCAGGGTAAATGCACACCGAGCCCGCCCTTGCTCCTCCGCTGTGCCCTCTGCTTTTCAGAGGGTCACGTGGAACAACGCCCCCTAGGCCCACAATGGGCCCCTCCCATGTCAGAATATTAGCCATGGACAGTAACATTCCCCGAAGAATAAGAATCTCTTCCCATTCCTCGGGGAAGGATACTGCCCACGCCCAGGGTGCACCGGCCCAGCAGCTGCTATTCCCTCCAGACGTATCAAGAGGGACCGGCAGCCATCAGGCACACGAGGAGGAATTCTGACAACACACCCCGTTTTTGTGCCTTGTGACTTGGACTGTAGCTATATTTTACTGTTGTCTTTGTTTCGACAATTCAAAAGTGCCTGTAACTGGCCTACTTGAAATAAATGCTTTGATTTTGATTTCGATTTTGAAAATCTCTCCTCTTTAGAATTTGACAGTACCATTTCCTTTTCCAAATATCCTTAGATCGTGTTTTAGACTATCCCCAGTGCGTTTGGGTCAGTCAGGGGTCTGTTACAAAACTATTTTATTTTTGCTGCATTCGGTTAGATTGGAAGCCGACCTGAAAAAGGTGATGATGACACTATTCCGGTGTTTGATGTAAAATGTCACTGTGATATTCTTTTTGTACTGGACAAGCCCGGGAACATTCTAGTTACCGTACGGAAATATCGAAGGTCAAAGATGAACTTCTTCACATTTTTTTTCTCTCTTTTTTACAATCTTAAATGTTACTGTTAATAACTTTACTTTAACTCCTTCAAGACCCCTTAAATATTCAATGCCTCTATCAGCAAAATATTTTGAATGCATACATGGAACCCTGCCGTAAACCGTTGTTACAGGGAATCTAAGGGCGGGTCCACAACAAAACAGCTCGTGTACAGAGCGCTCGCGCGAACCGTGCACGTGTGCAGGTGTGGACGCGCCTTAAGTAAGTATAAACGAGCCTAAATGCAATCTTTCTTTACCGTGTAGTGCCTAAACTGAGTTTTTATGCCAGCCGTGGGCCTGTGACTTGGCTTATGAATGCAATGGATACTGGTCAGCGGAAGTATAACAGATTTAAATAAATTAAGTAGAGAGAAATTGAGTAGAGTAGTTTTAATAGTTAGTATTAAAAGTATAATAGGCCATTGGAATGAGGAAACAATTATCAGATGTCATGTCACATGTACTAACACAAAAGGCCTCCCTTGAGCTGATGGTAAATAGGCAGGATATTACGAATTTTACATGATAGCTGTCATTTAGGCTAATGAGTTAATTTAAAAAGTTTTTGTGTATGTTTTATTAATGTCCGTAATTGGGTGGAAACAAGCCGGTACTGGCACGTAATGGTAAGTAACCACCGCAGCCTTTAAGTATCTCGTAGTTTTTTTTTACCAGAGGCATCGCACATGCTTTCAAGTCAACATCATCTATCAAATCAACAAAACAAGATAGGTACTGCATTGGCACTTATAATGTCCTGTGTCGATAGACACCGTCTCTATTAAGGCAATAGAGCTGACGGAGGACACTTTTGCAGTGGCAGGCTTGACAAACACTGCACTTATTAAAAATTAGCTGCAAGTATTAAAAACTCAACAACAACAACATCAACTTTAAGTCGTTCGTGGTACGAGTTCCAACTCACCATCTACAGACCTTCATGAAAGAGGACTTTTGGCCGAAAGGTGTCGTATACCGACGATTCCGAGGACGGTTACGCGACACCACGCAGCAAAACACGACGCCGTCAACGATTCGCGTCTAGGTTTATTATTGTATAAGATTATTTTGTGTATTATTATCTCTGGGCCTCAGTTGCCTGACAATAAAATTATTGATTAAGCCGCAAATTTCTGGTTTGGTTTGGTGTTTACTCCGCGGTGTTTCCTGTAAACATATAATGTCACAGATGGTAGTGCGACAGAGCCCTGAAAGAATTTGTGCCTTTTCTTTCAAGAATCCGAAATGATACACACAGCTGGTGAACTTAAATTCCGGGGATTGGCTCGCACGACCCTAGTTCAACTCGCATGGCCGTTAAAGAGTAGTGCTTACACATTAAAGTTCATCGAATGTTTTACAAACGTTGCCCACGTTTGTAAAACATTCGATGAACTTTAATGTAGCACTAGGTAATATCTCCACGGTCTGTGATTGTAATTACACCAGTAACATCTTCAAACCGAAACACAGCAACAACATAGTAAGTATTGAATTTTCCTAAATGATCTCTTTCATTAAGATCTCTACTAGTACCCCCTATACCTGCTTTTTACTAAACAATTAGTTACCAACTCTAAATTATAGGTACTATTTTCATTACCCTAACAAGAATATTTAATTACCCTAACAAAGTAGAATAAAATACACCAGGTGTTTTGTTTCTTTAAAAACAAGGAAAAATACATAATAAATGCTTAAATAAAATTTAAAGTGTTTAAACTAAGGTACCTAAGCATTTTAAATTTTATATTATATTGATTGACATTTGATTAAATTATATATCGGTCTCTTACTGAGATCCGCATGATTAAAGAATAATCACTGCAGCAATGTGCGTTTAAGGTGCATTTTAGGTCAGCATATAAAAGTATACCCACATATCGCCAGTTACATTTAAGTGCCATTTAATAGGAATATGAGGTATCCTATTGCCAATAACCGGGCACAATTACAAGCTGCGTGCTATTGGTGGAAAAACCCCCTTAATAAAGTTAAACTTTTTGTTTTAGTAGCCTTTTATGTGCCACTGCTGCACGGCACGTGCTCGTGCACGTGCCAATATTAATATTATTTTTCTAAATGTCTGCAAATAATACAAAATATAATAATTGAACATGTTTTATTAATCTCTACATTTTACGACTTATAATGGCACAGTTGAACATTACAATTTGTTTTATTAATATTTAAGTCTTGACAATACTTATAATCTATCATTATTTTTAATCAGCCTTCAAATGTTTATATTAAGTACATCTTAATCAGATGTTAGTGATAATATTGTTTTTTTGTGATATTTGCATACAAATTATTATTATATTTCTCATTAATTAACAGCATTTATAAACTAAATTTAAGCACTCCAGCTAACAAAATACTTTGACCAAAACGCTGTTCTTAATGATGATCCCGCTTTTACATCGTAATAGGCCATAGGGTCTTTCTACATGGTTCTCACATATATGTGTAAGTAGATTTTGTAACAATATTTTGATTTAAAGGAGTGTCCATGGAGTTTCTTGCCCATTCTTCTCCATAGAGATCTACGCTTTGGAATGTGCAACTACAGTACTTTCTGTAGAATTGTAGACACAGTGTGTAGAAAAGACAAAACAGTTTTTTCTTTTTTTTTCTGGGAAATTCTCTAAATCTTCGTCGATATCAGGCGATTAGGATTCTCTAAATAAATATTTTACAGTAAAAATACAAGTCCGTGACAGACAAACGGACGGACAGTCAGACTGCAAACGACGAATCTAAAATGCTAAATCATCAACTGCCTAGCCTTTTCCTAACTATGTTTGGGTCGGCTTCCAGGCTAACCGGATGCAGCTGTAGACCAGTATTCAACATGGAGCGAGTACCTACCTGACCTCCACAACCCGGTTAGTACTGGGTAATAGGTACGATACCCCTTGGTAGGGCCGGCTGTCAGACTTTCGGGCCACTGACTACCTGTAACAACCGTCAAGGTCTACAAATGACAGCCGGGACCAACGGCTTAAGGTCCTTTCCAAGGCACGGGGAGAACTAGGTATGTAATGGGTTGTCACCCATCCTCAGACCAACCTAGGCATGCACGGCTTAACCTAGACATCGAGCTGACCGGCAGTTATTATTTAGTCACGACCTGCTCTTTTAAAATGTCTCAGTACGGTTTCCCAATCGCCTGATAAAGTCAAATTGAAATAAAAAGATAATTATGACATTAAAAGGTCATGCTTTTGGTTTTTGATTTGTTTCCAACGACATGATTTCAATATCAAAAGGACTAAGCTTTAACTACATTATACCTAAGTCATTTAAAAATATGGGACTTTTTAGTAGTCAACGACCTCGTAGTATAAAGAACCAGCCAAGCCTTTATCTATGCCTATTTAAAAACTATAAATAATTTTAACCGTAAAACACTATATGAAAACAATGTTGCACATTAGCAGTCAGAACGTTTATGATCCGCACAAGGGAAGCCTTTTTAAGATCTATCCCCTTACCTACCCTGGATTTTATCTTTACCCAACATAAAGCCATAGATAGTGGTAACAAGATACAGATTCCAATGTTTAGAGATAGACCACGCATCAAAGGGGAAATCCCCCCTCTTGCTAGCGCTCTCTTCGTGGCATTGAAGAGCACGCATGCACGCTGGCATGCCGAGGCAAAATGCCCTGCCTCGCCACCCCTGGTGTGCGCTGGCCGCTGGCCCTCGTCATGCCGCGGGATGTCTCCGTATCTGCCGATACGCCCCGGTATCTAATAGGCCGCGAACGTCATCAGTGTGCCCTGGCCTGGGAACTCCTCAACTGATGGGAGTAATTGAACCATGTTTAAAGATTGTTGTTAGCCTTAACCTTGCAAAGCCAGTCATCATAAATCATCTGAGGGTCTGAATATGTGTTTTAGAGTTAAAAATGCAACTCCTCAACAAATGAGAATCATTCTACCAGATTTTCAGGTATTTGCTATTGGTACCAGATACATTGCAAGGCATCATCATCGATTATGTCAGGGTCTGGTGATTTATTCTGGAGATGAAAAATGCTAAGCGTTGCTATGCCTTAAGAGGCGTTTGCGTCTAGGAGACATCATCTCGTGATACTGAACAGATGATCATTATTTGTTTATTTTGGATTACCAACAACTCACATTACAATTTTGAAACTTGTACTACCTACTAGTCACAAAAATAATAAATTGCAAGAATTTGTGTGGGATACCTACCACAACTAAAAAGGAAAAATAAAACTTTTGCAAAAAATACAACCAAGTTCTAACTAAGGAAAAAAGTTTTTTCCTGTGAGATAGTTAGTAGGACTGATGTCATTGGTTAAGCCCAAATTCAAATTTATGGAATTAGGAACATACGAGCACACAAATCAATATTTCATTGCAGTAAAGAATTAGGGGCCAGTACTGTACGACTCTATCTCATGTAGTTAGTTTGCTTCGTTTAGTGCTTATAAAAAGAAAAGAAAGAAAGAACAAGTATTTATTTGACTCGCAGAAGCACAAATAATAATACAAAATTATATAAAAAGAAAAAAAAACATTTTTTTTTTTAAATATGTCACACTTAATCTAATCTAGTCTTGTGCGAATGAATGAATGAATGAATGAATGCATTTATTTGTCAGAATATTGTACAAAGCTGTTAGGTTCATAATGTATTAGGGTCATGGTATTCTGCGAAGCCAAAAGGCCCCCCTATCTCAGCATGATGCTGTAACATTTAAAAAGCAAATGACCTAATGAAGTACTAACCGAACCGACACTTTAATAAAGTTTTAAAGAAAGCACCCTGTTGGATTTTTCATGCTCAGCTTAACGCCAAGAGTCCAAATTCGAGACACACCGCCGGAGAACAATAATACTAAGGCTAGGGACAAACGTGAGCCGATAATCGTGTGCACTAAAATGTTCCGTAAGTGCAATATCTAGGCGAAGATAAAACATGTCACCGATGATCTCAGTGAATAGTAGTCAGGTAAAGAGTACGAAATGAGACGTTTGCCTGAGCAAAGACTTGTCCCTACCCCAAACCCGGCTTGAAGGTCCTGCTGTTCATTGAACTAGGCAGGGCAGTCCTCTGTCAAGTGCAGTCATATCAGCCATTCATTACCTATATTTAAAAAAAGAATATTAGACAATAAACGGGTAATTGTTCTCTTATTTTTTATCCTACACACAATCAGGTAAAAATTAGGTACCGTTTTTTTATTAACAGCGTGAGTTTATAAATACGTTTTATCTGATTATTCTTTTATTTTGTTTATTTTGATATTTTGAAAAACTTCGTCGGGAACAAATCGAAAACCAAAACATGCCATTTATTGTATTTTTTTTATTTCAATTTGGCTATTATCGGACATTTGAAAGGCGAAACTTGAGGAAAAATGTTTATCACAGAGTCCTCAAAAAGTCATTCATTCATGTATCACAGAGGACAAAATGAGACCCCAATGCGAAGCTGACACTCTGTATGACCTTTCCCTTTAGATAGTTATTTGTATAATTTAAATTATTGTTCAAACAAATCCATAAAATTTATTTAAATTTTTGACGGCACGTTTTCGCAGTGGCTAAGCGATTGGCTGCTGCGCGGCGTGTCGCGGGTTCGATCCCCGCACGGAAAAAAATATTTGTATGGCCTACAGATAGTTGTTCCGGGTCTGGCTGTTTGTGTATGTGAGTTTAAATGTTTGTAAACGCACCCACGATACAGGAGAAATTCCTAGTGTGGGGCAAACATTATTTAAAAAAAAAAAAATTGTTTGACATTCAACATTTTTTGAACGGTAGAAAGTACAGACAGTTCCCCAAAACGCCATCCCACCATATCCTAGTGTGTTAGCTAGGGCGGAGATGCTCCGGGGAACGCGGAACAAACTCCCCAACGCTTTTCACTCTATCATGACATTAAACACACAATGTCAATAAATGATTTTGAATTTGAATTTTTAATGTATCGATTTGCACTTTGACATTGTAGTGATACTGTGTGTTTATCACGTCGGGGTCACCAATTTAAGCGTTGGGCACTCTGTAAAATGTGTCGATAGGTACTCGTAAATAATAACTTCGCAGACTTCGCATTCAGACTGTGTGACAGGTACTGTATCAGTACAAGGTTTTAGGCAATTTGCCTAAAATGTCAAAGTGGAAATCGAATCTCGAAAAATCGAAAGCCAATTTTCATAAGTATCTTCTGAAATAACCTTTCATTTGGAAGTTGATTTGTTCACATAAATGGAATTTCGTTTCAACCGGGTCTCTCAATACAATTCTTTATACTTTCGGCTTCCGCTTACAAATCTTTAACTGGTTACTATTACTGTTTACATGACATACCTGAATAATTATGTCATACTTAAGTTATTTAACTTTTTGTGCTTTACATTAGTCCTAGCTTATTTTTTTTGTAACTACAACGTGTATGCGGTGTTTACCTGTAAAGTCTTTTTCTTTATTTAAGAAAAAAAGACCTGAAGAGTGGTTGTTGCACTGATGCATTTTATCATTTTTGAATGTCATGTTTAGCCAGTGTGTTTTAGGGCAGCGCAGCGGTGGCCCATTGGTGGCGGCCCCGACTTACGAGCAGTAAGTCCTGGGTTCGAACCCAGGCAGGCGCATTACTTTTTGTAATTTATTTCATGTCCATTGCTCTCAAAACGGTCACATGTCCTAGAACCAAAAATTCGAAGACATGTGACATCTACCAACCAGCACTGTAGTCGCGTGGTGGATTATAGCCCATTCCCTCTCGTAGAGCGGAGGCCTCTGTCCCAGTAGTGGGAACATTATAGCCTGATTATGCAGTGTGTTTAATTGTTGGTGAACCATTACAATGAAATGAATGAAAAGAACTTAGATTCTGTGATACGGAACCCTTACCGCGGAAGTACGACTCGCGCGCACCTGACTGTTTTATTTTTTTAAATCAATGGATAAAATAATTTACCGCTACCTATTTTCCGCGATAGTATCGTATTCTCGACCTTTGGCGTAGGAAGCATGCAAACGGCTGAATGATAAAAGCCCCTGCAATGGCGGCTGAGTTTCCAGTATTCAGATGACAACGCGGCGGGACTGCGCGACATTTGAAAATAGAACCTTACTTTGTCTATGAAATAGGCTAAGGAACTTTAACAGAACTTTTTAAAATAATTATCAATTTTAGTAGAAAGTGATCTAAGCAGTTTTGATTAAGTTAAAAATGAGTGTTTTAAATAAATTATGTTGGATTTTGTTATTCGGTGTTTACTGTGAGGCACAGAAGCCGTTGAAAAAGGAGGCTTACATGACAGTTGTGAGTACTTACAATATATGTTTTTTTATACACATAAGTAATCAACCAGGCACAAATCGTTACTCCGTAGCCACTTCTGAGTAATTCTTGATGGACACCCAATAACATTTCCCGACCTGGGAATCGAAACCAAGGCTTCATGGTCAGCCGTCGCGCTAAATAAATTATTCTTCTTATTCTATTCTTACTGGCGGTACATTCACACAAGCCTACAATTTGGCTTGCCCTTGTAACCGACTGCTCCTCATGATGTGAGGGTTTCTGAATAGTCTGCTTGCCTTATGTTCTTGCTGTATACACACCAATATTGCCTAATTACCTGGTATTACCGAATGTTTTTTTCTAATATCTTTACTTTATCGAATAATAGATTCCTTCAATATTATAATATGTTTTTGTTCATCATTGAAATTTTACTGGGTTAATTTATCTATTACATTTAGTACAGCATATGCCATTAATACTAAATTAAGTTATCCTTTTACTCTGTCTTCGCATAGAAGCATATGTGTCATCGCTTGGATTTACCTCTGTAATGTAGTGCGGTTATTTTCGAATAAATAAATTACTTCCTTAAATCAGATTTAATAATAAAACATGTAAATGTCAAATAATAATGTGTGTGTAATCTAAAAATGTTTGCAATGTTCATTACCTAGTCACATTATACAAGGTGGCGATTAGGTTACATTATGCATCCTTCTAGGAGGTGAGTCTACCCGCCATCGTCATATTAAACAACTTTCCCATAGAAACTCATAACCGATTCTTAACCTACCGTAACCGTACTTAGAACTCAAATAAAAACAAAATTCCCCCAAAAATGAGAACTAGTAATAAACTACACAAAATTTTATAACCCTTTTGAACAAAGATTACCTAGTGTTCGAAAATAAAATAAAATAATTTACAGAAGAAAGCAAAACTATGAAGACCAAGGCTCTCAACCCTCCTCAAAAAAACTGGATTAATAAGGGCTTTATGAAATCAATCAAAAGAACATACTGTGGACAGAACTTAAAAAATATAACCCTAGTAACGACACAGTAAAAACATAATTCACTAAGAAAAGAGACTACGTAGCTAAATTAACAGAAGGAACAAAAAATTCCTACTACTGTAACGAATTTAACAAATGGATTAAAAAAACCCAAGAAAATGTGGGACCTAATAAATACCTTAACAGGCAATAAAATAAAAAAGAGTTGTGTTCCTCCAAAATTAGTAGTAAACTACAATAACATTACGGAGTCAAATGATTGTTGCCAAATATTTAACGAATATTTTGCTACAATTGGACCACTCTTAGCAAACGAAGTACCTCATTCATTTCATAACGATTATGACCGTGCTTTACCAAATCCTACTAACCAAAACATTGAGAAGCTCTCCAGTTACAGTTCATGTTCCGCTAATGAAATAACAACCATTATAACTAACCTCGATTTAAATTGCAGCGCGGACGGAATAAAAACCAAAGTAATTAAAACCGATAAAAGTGTCTGAATAAACTACTGGATGGACCGATGACCTGGTGAAGGTGGCAGGGATCAGCTGGATGCGAGTCGCACGGGACCGGTCAATGTGGCGATACTTGGGGGAGGCCTATGTCCAGCAGTGGACGTCTTTCGGCTGAAATGATGAAACTACTGGATGACGGGAACTTTCCTGAAACACTAAAAATAGCAAAAGTACCGCCAATCTACGAGTATAAATCAGGCCCTACCACAGATCCAGAAAATCAACCGATTTCAGTTTTGCCTGTAATGTCAAAAATGCTAGAAAAAAATATTCACAACCGACTAGAAAATATCGGCCTTTCGGCTTCGTTAAGGGTTTATTTGAACCCTTTCATTATTTATGTATATTAAGAAGAGTAAGGGACCCAAGATAGATCCCTGTGGAATGCCACATGTAATAGGTAACCCATCAATTTGGTGATTACCAAGTTTGACCACTTGTGAACGATTTTTTAAGTCAGACTCGAACATTGTTAGAGATTTACCAGTGATATTAATTGATTCCAGTTTTTTTAGGAGTAGTTTGTGGCTAACCGTATTAAAAGCCTTTTTTAGATCTATAAAAATGCCCAAGGCTATGTTTAATTTAATTTTAGTGATGAGATCAATAGTAGCTGTAGTAGTATTACTTTTTGGTATAAATCGGTGGTTATTGTCGGTCAGTGATGAAGTTATAGAACTAAGATACAGAGGGATTTATCTTGGGTCCCTTACTCTTCTTAATATATTTAAATAATAAAGGGTGTAAATAGACCCTTAACAAAGCCGAAAGGCTTCTCCCCGTCTTTGAGTTCATTTTTTTGTTCTAGATCATACCTGGGAACCTTCTAGTTCTGAAGATATTGGGCGTCAAAGTTCCAATTTTTCACAAGTTTTTTTTAAATATATGTTTTAATGTAAGATTTACCGACCCCCGTACTATTCAATCCATCCATCAGCACAATGTTTTGAGTGCGTTCCATCGAGTCCTACCGTAAAACGCGATTTCTCACCCAAAAAAGAAATGTTTCCCAGCAATGACCTTCTAACAATTGATGTTCCGCTACAACAAAAAAACATGTGAAAAATATCTCGATCTAAGAATGGACAGCTCACTACCGTGGAATGCTCACATTGAATACATGAAGAGTAAACTCTCGGCACTCTCCGGGTCACTATAAATCAGGCCCTATAGTATCGTTCGTTGTATTTCAATAAAATTGCGGTTGCCTATTTACAACTCCCTTGTAAAGCCGCATCTACTTAATTTGATCGAAATTTGGGGCATAGCTGCAAAAACAAAACTGTCAGAACTTCAAGTTCCCCAAAATAAACTCATAAAAATACTATTCGACTATCCGTATCTAACATCAACCAATAAAATTTATCAAGACACAAAAATCATCATCATCATTCAGCCGAAATAAATCCACTGCTGGACAGGCCTCCCCCAAGTAGACACAAAAAGACACAAAACAAATGAATATAAAACAACTATATATTTACAACACATGTATTTTCATCAAAAATAGTCTCAACAAAAGCGTTCACTCAAGCTTAGCACTCACCTAATATAAACAAGTTAGTCAACGCAGCACACGGCGAGCAAGCTTGCTAGTTTTAGCTAAAACAAGAACTATGGCAAAAAAATGCTAACTTTTGAAGGAGCACAACTCTATAATAAATTACCGTCCTGTATAAGAAATCTACACTCAGTAAATCAATGCATTCAAACAAAACTCAACTTAGCCAGCACTTAATTGTGGATCGATCACTTCTGGAGAAATTAATACAATGGCCCATCCATTGTATTAATTTCTCCAGAAGTAACTACTGATAATGAACTTTTTGTAATCTAAATTATGTTGTTATTTTTATTATTGTTCTCAAGTGAGTGACAAATGTCATTATTGGGAATAAAGTTTCTTTATACCACCTTTACATAAATGATTGAAATTTATTTGAGCAAAGTAAATAAAAGAATTATAAAATTCGCAACTATTTATGCAAAGATGGGTCAGGTAATTGCTATAACTCACTGTACATGATATCTATGTAATAACATGTAATTATTCAGTACAATGTACTATGTCAACATGATGAATAAAGAAAAAGTACAGAAAGTGTACTCCTTGCCGGCCGCGATCGCACAAGGCATGATCTAATCAGCATATATTGTGCCCACAGCTGGGAAACGGGCAGCCTCTCTGTGAGAGGGAGTGGTCTGTAATTAGGGTTCCCAGCTCCATAAATAAGATTTCCGGAGACAATTCCGGACTTTTCTTTCTGCAGTAGAATTTCATTCTGCCGTTTTACAACAATAAAATATTAATAGAGAAAGTTTTGTTGCAGAACATTGCGGTAAAAGCCGAAGTAAGGTTACATCTAGTTCTAGCCGGCTAGACCTAGGTGCGGCCGGTAACAGTTGTGTATCCTTTCTATTGCTAGGACACACCGACCAAATGGATTAGGTTAGGTTAGGTTAGAACTATGACCAAACGCGCGAGCCGAGCGAGTGCAGCGAGCGATGCCGCGGTAGCAGCCGGTGAGCACTACATCCAAATTGGTTGCATGTTCTAACCGAAGATAAAGTAATAGTAGGAGAGCCGATTGCAAAATTTCCAACCTACTTGATACCGCGTTAAAATGCACAATGGTTTCTCATAAAAGTGATGCTAAGTCCGAATTTGATAGTCTGCCACGGCGGAACTTGCCGAAAGTAAAAAAAAATACATTTCAAGTGCGAAAAAGTGAAAAAGAAGAAAGAAGAAAGAAGAAGAAAAAGAGAAGAGAAGTTTTGAAAAAGTGGGCGTTACTTTACCCATCTGATACTGAAATAATAGTTATGGCATCAGTTAGAAATTTACTGGTAGATACAGAAAAGCGAAATTTTTCAGTATTTTTTTTGCCGGAAGTGCTTGGCAGACGCTTTCAAAGGCGACCATCGGGACCCCTAAATATACCCATCTGATACCAGCATGAAACCAATTCCAGTCGGTAGGTATGAACCCTAATTTCAGGAATATATGTCTGCCAACAGTTTTTCTGACGAACAGCAACATCCGTAGAACCCGTATTTTGAAATTGTGCAGATTACAGACATTTTAATTACTAAGGGCTTATTGTATTGCATGTGTAATCATTATGAAGGTCTGTGTTAGGTAGAAAGTGATGAAAATATCTACTGGTGAGTTTTTTTTCATTAGTAGTAGGTTTGGAGAATTTTAGCAATTTTATCGTTATTTTATTTATATTTGATTGTAATTATATCGAAATGATACCTGTCTTAATCTTTTGGCATAGCCATAAAAAAAAACCAGACGGTTAACGCCACCGCCCGTCATTTGCAATGCCGCTTGACTTGGTACTAGGAACTGTTTTGAAACAATGACAGAATGTTTGGTTGTTTGGCCTAGTGGCGTCAGCGTGGTTTGCTACGCTGACGACACGCTGATGCTGGTACAAGGGAGGTCGCACGAGGCGGCGGCCGAATACATGACATGCGGGGTTGCGATAGTCGTGGAGAGGATCCGGCAATTGGGTCTCGCAAGCAATAATTTTTGCGTAAAGTTACTTAGTTTGATTTACGGAGTCCTTGGTTGACGGCTTCGTGAAGGGTCTGTTTACACCCGTATACCTAAACGAAATTAAACTTCATGGTCACCTTACCTGAGCTTATTTGCTGACGACACTTGTTGATCCATCAAGTTGTCTCACAAGATCAAGAAGATTTAAATACTTTATTCGCATGGTTTCAGTTCAATCTCCTAACAATAAATATCTCTAAAACATGTTATTTAATATTCAAGGCTAAAAATAAATCAATTTTCCCATATGACCTTCTAACAATTGATGTTCCGCTACAACAAAAAAACATGTGAAAAATATCTCGATCTAAGAATGGACAGCTCACTACCGTGGAATGCTCACATTGAATACATGAAGAGTAAACTCTCGGCACTCTCCGGGTCACTATAAATCAGGCCCTATAGTATCGTTCGTTGTATTTCAATAAAATTGCGGTTGCCTATTTACAACTCCCTTGTAAAGCCGCATCTACTTAATTTTATCGAAATTTGGGGCATAGCTGCAAAAACAAAACTGTCAGAACTTCAAGTTCCCCAAAATAAACTCATAAAAATACTATTCGACTATCCGTATCTAACATCAACCAATAAAATTTATCAAGACACAAAAATCATCATCATCATTCAGCCGAAATAAATCCACTGCTGGACAGGCCTCCCCCAAGTAGACACAAAAAGACACAAAACAAATGAATATAAAACAACTATATATTTACAACACATGTATTTTCATCAAAAATAGTCTCAACAAAAGCGTTCACTCAAGCTTAGCACTCACCTAATATAAACAAGTTAGTCAACGCAGCACACGGCGAGCAAGCTTGCTAGTTTTAGCTAAAACAAGAACTATGGCAAAAAAATGCTAACTTTTGAAGGAGCACAACTCTATAATAAATTACCGTCCTGTAAAAGAAATCTACACTCAGTAAATCAATGCATTCAAACAAAACTCAACTTAGCCAGCACTTAATTGTGGATCGATCACTTCTGGAGAAATTAATACAATGGATGGGTAACTACTGATAATGAACTTTTTGTAATCTAAATTATGTTGTTATTTTTATTATTGTTCTCAAGTGAGTGACAAATGTCATTATTGGGAATAAAGTTTCTTTATACCACCTTTACATAAATGGTTGAAATTTATTTGAGCAAAGTAAATAAAAGAATTATAAAATTCGCAACTATTTATGCAAAGATGGGTCAGGTAATTGCTATAACTCACTGTACATGATATCTATGTAATAACATGTAATTATTCAGTACAATGTACTATGTCAACATGATGAATAAAGAAAAAGTACAGAAAGTGTACTCCTTGCCGGCCGCGATCGCACAAGGCATGATCTAATCAGCATATATTGTGCCCACAGCTGGGAAACGGGCAGCCTCTCTGTGAGAGGGAGTGGTCTGTAATTAGGGTTCCCAGCTCCATAAATAAGATTTCCGGAGACAATTCCGGACTTTTCTTTCTGCAGTAGAATTTCATTCTGCCGTTTTACAACAATAAAATATTAATAGAGAAAGTTTTGTTGCAGAACATTGCGGTAAAAGCCGAAGTAAGGTTACATCTAGTTCTAGCCGGCTAGACCTAGGTGCGGCCGGTAACAGTTGTGTATCCTTTCTATTGCTAGGACACACCGACCAAATGGATTAGGTTAGGTTAGGTTAGAACTATGACCAAACGCGCGAGCCGAGCGAGTGCAGCGAGCGATGCCGCGGTAGCAGCCGGTGAGCACTACATCCAAATTGGTTGCATGTTCTAACCGAAGATAAAGTAATAGTAGGAGAGCCGATTGCAAAATTTCCAACCTACTTGATACCGCGTTAAAATGCACAATGGTTTCTCATAAAAGTGATGCTAAGTCCGAATTTGATAGTCTGCCACGGCGGAACTTGCCGAAAGTAAAAAAAAATACATTTCAAGTGCGAAAAAGTGAAAAAGAAGAAAGAAGAAAGAAGATGAAAAAGAGAAGAGAAGTTTTGAAAAAGTGGGCGTTACTTTACCCATCTGATACTGAAATAATAGTTATGGCATCAGTTAGAAATTTACTGGTAGATACAGAAAAGCGAAATTTTTCAGTATTTTTTTTGCCGGAAGTGCTTGGCAGACGCTTTCAAAGGCGACCATCGGGACCCCTAAATATACCCATCTGATACCAGCATGAAACCAATTCCAGTCGGTAGGTATGAACCCTTATTTCAGGAATATATAAGTCTGCCAACAGTTTTTCTGACGAACAGCAACATCCGTAGAACCCGTATTTTGAAATTGTGCAGATTACAGACATTTTAATTACTAAGGGCTTATTGTATTGCATGTGTAATCATTATGAAGGTCTGTGTTAGGTAGAAAGTGATGAAAATATCTACAGGTGAGTTTTTTTTCATTAGTAGTAGGTTTGGAGAATTTTAGCAATTTTATCGTTATTTTATTTATATTTGATTGTAATTATATCGAAATGATACCTGGCTTAATCTTTTGGCATAGCCATAAAAAAAAACCAGACGGTTAACGCCACCGCCCGTCATTTGCAATGCCGCTTGACTTGGTACTAGGAACTGTTTTGAAACAATGACAGAATGTTTGGTTGTTTGGCCTAGTGGCGTCAGCGTGGTTTGCTACGCTGACGACACGCTGATGCTGGTACAAGGGAGGTCGCACGAGGCGGCGGCCGAATACATGACATGCGGGGTTGCGATAGTCATGGAGAGGATCCGGCAATTGGGTCTCGAGGTGGCATTGCACAAGTTCGAGGCCATGTGCTTTCATGAGCTTCGGAATGCGCCACCGTCGGGATCCCTACTGACGGTAGGAGGGGTTTCCATCGGCGTCGGGTCGATGTTGAACTACCTAGGACTGGTCGTCGACAGCAGGTGGTACTTCGTGGAGCATTTTCTGCCTTCAAGCGGCTCTTGGCCAACCTGAGGGGTTCAAAGGCCTCCTGCCGGAGGCTAGAGCCTCCACGGGGGTCGTGCAGTTCATGGCCCTTTACGGAGCCCCGGTGTGGGCGCGTACTTTGAGGCGGCGAGCCACCCACTACCTGAACGCGCCCCAAATGGTGGTAGCCGTAAGGCTAGTCCGGGGGTACCGCACGATCTCCGGCGAGGCGGCGAGCTTCCTTGCCGGATTGCCGCCACGAATGGCGCGCGGAGGCACTAAGTCGGGGGGAAACTCCGCTGCCGCGGCAAATCGCCGCTCAGTAGACAGACCTCCGGCGCGATTTCATGGCGACATGGAGAGAGTGACTGTCGCAACCCCGTGCAGGGCGTTGCCACAATAGTGGCGATAAGTCCCCTCTTTGAGGAGTGGCTAGAGAGGCGCCATGGCGCCCTCATCTTCCGCCTGACGCAGGTCCTCACCGCACACGGTTGTTTCAGGCCGGACACGGTGGAGCACACCGTGGAGGTCTACCCCGCTTGGGCGGAGTACCGTCGTGTCCTCGTAGCGACGATTGGTGGCGGCGATCTCTCGGGTCCGGCTCTGGTTCAAGCCATAGTCCAGACCGAGAGAGAATGGGAAGCCGTCACCTCCTTCTGCGAAGCAGTCATGCTAGTGAAGGAGGTGGCGGGACGTGAGAGGGAAAGAGCCTCACGTCCCAGTCGCCGCGGGAGACGCCCTGGGCGTCGAGGGTCACGTCGTGGGTGGCTCCCGGCTACCGTAAGCGCGGGCCTGTGGACGGCGAGTAATGGGCTAGCTCGCCGTCCGGCCGTCTTATGACGACAGCCCGTGTCGACAGCGCGTTCATGTTCCACGCGCGCCTCAAAGAGATGTCAGCAACAATGTAGGGGTCCGCAATGGCCGATGCCTGCCAGGCCTGCGGGATTGTTCGAAAGAGATACCGGGGCCCTGGAACACAAAGGGCAAAGAGGAAACATGGATGGGTGTTAGTCAGTAGAAGTTTGACACTCCCTTCCGCTCCGCCCGGAGAAAGGGGTCATTTGATGACTTCCCAACCGAAAAAAATAAAATAAAAAAGTGTCATGTCGATATAATTACTATCAAAACTTTCAAGAACGCGATAAAGAGGATATACCAAACTAGTTGCTGAACCAGAATTGCTAATATTAAAAACAGCCAGTGAAAAAAAACTCACCTGTAGATATTTTTATCACTTACTACCTAACACAGACCTTCCATAGTACCTAGGTGTCACGTTGGACAGGGCCTTAACGTATAAATCACATTGTCATAGTACGAAACAGAAGGTCGCGACCCGAAACAACTTGGTCGCCTAGTTTCCACGAGCTGGGGAGCAGCACCCGAGGTTCTTCGAACAACCGACATGTCCCTATGTTTTTCTGCAGGCAAATTTGCGTGTTCAGTGTGGCATCGATCTGCTCACGCAAAGCAAGTAGATACTGCTCTAAACGAGACGTGTCGGATAATATCGGGCTGCCTAAAACCGACTTCTCTCAATAAGCTGTACCCGCTAGTAGGTATCACACCACCTGCTGTAAGAAGGACAAAAAAGGAAAGGAAAAAAGACTCCGATTCCCGATATCCTCTCTACGACCACACACCTACCCCGGAAAGACTACAAAACCCCCAAAAGCTTCTTACGCTCCACTCAGGCAATCCAAGACAGGCCACCCAAAGTCTGCGGCAAGTTATGGCAAAAGAAGTGTCCACCACCCCACTACTTCTTAAAGCTCCTAGAACACCTGGCTCCCGGCAGTAAACTACAGTGGCCTATTTGGAAAGCTCTGAATCGACTGCGTACCCAAGTAGGCCGCTGCAAACATAATCTGGCAAAATGGGGTATTATTGGTCCCTCCAACACCGAGTGCGAGTGCGGCGCTCCGGATCAAACTATGCCCCACCTGTTGGAGTGTCCCAGATGTCCGTTTACCTGCACTCTTGACGACCTGAATAGCGCCTCAGCCGCTGCAAAAAACGTGGCCACCTACTGGGTCCAAACCGTCTAATATGGAAGAAACATCGATAAGATAAGAAGAAGAAGAAGACAGACCTTCATAATGATTATACATGCAATACAATAAGCCCTTAGTAATTAAAATGTCCGTAATCTGTACAATTCCAAATTCAAATTCATTTATTTGTTAGAATCATCATCATCATTTCAGCCGAAAGACGTCCACTGCTGGACATAGGCCTCCCCCAAGTGTCGCCACATTGACCGGTCCCGTGCGTCTCGCATCCAGCGGATCCCATTTGTTACAATGTGGTACAATAAATGGTCTTTCTAATCAGTGGTCTCATCACATTCTGCCACATGTGGCGTGCTAATATTTGTTACATAAATAGAATTATTACAAGACAAACAAAAAGCAATAATTTGTGGCATGTCAGTTAAAAATATTATCTGGATTAGGTACATTCAAAATATTATTTAATGTCAAACTATTAAAGAGATACGATATGTCAAAGTTAATATTATTACAATTCAATTAGCATGTTAGTGTCATTCAAATAGTCGTTTAAATTATAATAACATTTTTACAAGTCTTTGAATTCCTTTTTAAACGCATTTAAATTTAACTCTTTGATTTGTCTTGGGATTTTGTTAACGACTTGCGGGGCTATGCAGAATATGCTTTTCCACATTAAAACTGTTTTGGCCCTTCGCCCGCGTAACATATCATACCGCCTGTTACGTTTAACAGTATCTGACAAGTTAGGAAACAGGTGTGAATTCGACTTAACAAACAAGGCAGTTTCATTACGGGGCCCCGGTGTGGGCGCGTTCTTTAAGGCGGCAAGCCGCCCACTACCTGAACGCGCCCCAAAAGGTGATAGCCATAAGGCTAATCCGGGGGTACCGCACGATCTCCGGCGAGGCGGCTAGCCACCTTGCCGGATTGCCGCCATGGGATCTGGAGGCGATAGTCCTCGCGCGCCTGCATGAATGGCGCGCGGAGGCACTACGTCGGGGGGAAACTCCGCTGCCGCGGCAAATTGCCGCTCAGCGGACAGACCTCCGGCGTGATATCATGGCGACATGGAGAGAGCGACTGTTGCAACCCCGTGCAGGGCACGCTACCATAGTGGCGATAAGTCCCCTCTTTGAGGAGTGGCTAGAGAGGCGCCACGGCGCCCTCACCTACCGCCTGACGCAGATCCTCACCGGACACGGTTGTTTCGGGAGGTTCTTGCACCGAATCGGGCGGGAGGAAACGCCCGGGTGTTTCCACTGCGAGGATCGTCCGGAGGACACGGTGGAGCACACCGTAGAGGTCTGCCCCGCTTGGGCGGAGCACCGCCGTGTCCTTGTAGCGGCGATTGGCGGCGGCGATCTCTCGCGTCCGGCCCTGGTTCAAGCCATGGTCTGGAGCGAGAGGGAATGGGAAGCCGTCACCACCTTCTGTGAAGCAGTCATGCTAGTGAAGGAGGTGGCGGGACGTGAGAGAGAAAGAACCTCACGTCCCAGCCGCCACGGGAGACGCCCTGGGCGTCGGGGGTCACGTGGTGGCTCCCGGCCACCGTAGGCGCGGGCCTGTGGACGGCGAGTTATGGGCTAGCTCGCCGTCCGGCCGTCTTATGACGACAGGCCGTGTCGACGGCGCGTTCGTGTTCCACGCGCGCCTCAAAGAGATGTCAGCAACCGAGTAGGGGTCCGCATGGGCCGATGCCTGCCAGAGCTGCGGGACTGTTCGAAAGAGACACCGTGGCCCTGGAACACAAAGGGCAAAGAAGGAACATGGATGGGTTTTAGTCAGTACAAGTCTGACACTCCCTTCCGCTCCGCCCAGAGTGGGGGGGGTCATTTGATGATTTCCCATCCAAAAAAAAAAAAAAAAAGGCAGTTTCATAGATGTATAACGACGGTAGTGTTAAAATTTTATACTTTTTGAAAAAAGGTTTACAACTGTCCGTCACCTGTAGTGTACACATGGCTCTGATGGAACGCTTTTGCGCTTTGAACGCGGCTTCTCTATTTGTGGAAAATACGGGTTCTACGGATGTTGCTTACATAATCTCGTCTGTCAAGGTGTTTCGGCAGAAAAAGCGTTGGCAGACTTATATATTCC
Organism: Noctua janthe; assembly: GCA_910589295.1. Taxonomy (NCBI): domain Eukaryota; kingdom Metazoa; phylum Arthropoda; class Insecta; order Lepidoptera; family Noctuidae; genus Noctua; species Noctua janthe. The sequence continues at coordinate 998,943 of OU342567.1, forward strand.
TGAAATGAGGGTTCATACCTACCGACTGGAAGTGGTTGCATGCTGGTATCAGATGGGTATATTTAGGTCCCGATGGTCACCTCTGAAAGCGTCTGCCAAGCACTTCCGGCAAAAAAAATACTGACAGATTTCGCTTTTCTGTATCTACCAGTAAATTTCTAACTGATGCCATAACTAATCTTTCAGTATCAGATGGGTAAAGTAACGCCCACTTTTTCACACTGGAAATGTCTTTTTTTTTTTACTTTCGGCAAGTTCCGCCGTGGCAGACTATCAAATTCGGACTTAGCATCACTTTTGGGTGAATTGCCCAAGCAAAAAAATACACGGCAAACCTGAGAACGGTAGTGCAATGTGCTGATTATTAATTTTATATATTTTTTCTCAACAACGTAAGTATTTCTCTACCTTGGCAAAAAAAATCATTGGTATCTACCCTCTAATATACCCAAAAAAAAAATTACAAAGTGTTATTTTATCATCACGGTGACCTGTCCTGAACCCAATTCCGCTCATAACATACCTTCTCCTGCAAATACATTCGTAATATGGATTTAAATTGATTTTGTTATCATTAAATTATAATATATTCGATCAAATAAAACAATTTTTGTTTGTTTATCTTCTTTCTCATGGATTTGACAGGCAGTCAACTTTTGTCTGGAAAAAAGTTATCATTTCAGAGGACAGTAAGTTTTAGTAGAATAGCCACATCAACATTGCGTTGTTACGCCCCTTTCACCTTTTCTCACTCCGGATCAGTCCGGCTTAAGCTCTCGGCGCGAACGCACCGGTCCCAACGTCTTGCGGTTTCCCGCCAAAAAAGTAAGTTTATCATTTCAGTAATATGGGGACAAAAATAGTTTCATTTCGGTGGCTGTTATAACTCGTGCTAGATTTGTTTAATTTGTTTCAAAATTGTGTATTAAATTCGCAGTAAGTACTGTTTTGTTTGAGTAGTGTTCATATTTTTTAAATAATTTTTTTTCGGAGTTAAATGTAGAACTAACCTCTATTTTATCATCTCAGTGTTATCATTTCAGTGGATTCGGTGGACTGTTATACCAATTACAGTCCACCGGAATTAAAAGTATCTCCGAAATGATAAAAACATAAAGTTTTAGAGATCCTGGTGTCAAATACAAAGTCATAGTTTTGTAATGTACCTACTTTTACCTAGAGTGTCGATTAGATTATTTAGGTGTATTTGTTGTGTAATATTTGTGCTTAAGATATATAATATATACATATATCTATGTAGTTAGTACATGTTTACTATACTTTAGATACACATTTGTTCGGCTCAACGAAAATGTGATGAGTGTGTGGGTCACCACAGTGTAGATTATTATACCTACTAATTGTCAACAAAATAATTATTTCGAGGGTTTACCTTCAATATAAGTCACTTACCTTTATTTTTATATCATTTATTACGAGTAAATAACAATAATAAATAATATTTGATATAATTACAAAATTTCTTAATTTTACAAGATATAACAAATAAGTTAAAGAGCATTTAAACGTTATATGAAAAAAAAAGAGATATACCTATGTGATGAGAAATTGCCTGTGAGAGTGTTTGTCTGAGTCAATGCAAGAGAGCTAGTGTGTGAGCGCGTGGTGTATCTGAAGGTATAGTATTTTATAGGATCATAGTATAGTGTGTATGAATGTACTCGTATGTCTGTGGATATGAGAAAGAAGAAAATTGAAAAGCGTGTATTTTGATTTTAGGATGCCGCGGCCTAAGCAACAGACTAGAGAAGAAAGGTTGGAAAAAAGGAGGTTGTATGAAAGAAGAAGAAAAGAGAGAATTAAGAGCAATGAAGTCTCACGCGAAGAGTTTTTGAGAAAAGACAGAGAAAGGTATGCCAGAAAAAAAGCAGCGGGATTAATTGTTTCAAGGCATCTAATGACCCCTAAAAAATTAAGAATCCTAAGAAGAAAAAACAAAATAAGTGCTGCTGCTTATTACCAAAGAAAAAAAAATAGAGCAGCTCCAGCTCCTATAGCGGCTCGTGCTAACCCTCTGGATGAGACAATTGGGGATCAAAGTGATGGTCCTGGACTAAGCACTTCCTGTCACAGTTCCTTCTTGCCTACTTTACGGCGCAGCTTACGATTGAACAGCAATAGTATTAGTACGAATATCCAAATCCAACGTTCTAATACTACAGAAGCTAGAAGCTTTCATCGGGTATACACAAGCAGTCCACGACAAACCCTGCTATCAACGCATCAAAATTTTGTAAATTTTGACTATAGCAATCCTGGTCCAAGCACTTCTCGTCAAGGGAATCCATCTTCGGCTCGGCGCTGCTTGCCGATGAATAGCGATAGTACAATTGGTTCCAATATTCAACATCATATTGATGACAATGTAGTAACTGGCACTCATTGTGTACAACCAAGTGGCGTACAACGAATAACATGTCCATCAAATCTAAGTAGTATCGAGTCAACATTATGCCCCAACAGCCCTGTTTCAGACTCGTCAATTACATCTGTAGAATTCAAGCGAGGACTTAAAGACAAATTTCGAAAATATCAAAAAACTAAAACTAAGCTAATAACAGAATTACAAAACAAATTATTACAGGTCACTAAGGAAAAAGAAATGTTCAAAAAAAGGTGTAACAGACTACAAAGCAATCATATGATTTTGAAGAAAAGTACCCAAAAAGGAGAAAAACCAGCAGTAGAAGTCATAAAACCTGATGAAAAAAAAAATCGAATTCTCAGGAGGGTGGTGAAATTTTTAGAAGATGATGAAAATTCAACACTGTGTCCTGGAAAAAATGACACCATATCTAGACATGGATTAAAAAAACAAAAAATATTTGGGATCAGGAGAACCACCGATAAGCTATTCAACATTTTCAAGAATGAAGCCTTTCTGGGTCACTCAACCAAATGTGAATGCACGAAATACATGCCTATGTGAAAAGCACGAAAATATGAAACTTTTGATTGAATCTATGAAAAGAAACCGCCTTATCAAAGAAAATACAATATCCGACGTTTTAAGTAGCCTATGTTGTAGTAAAGATAACATCGATTGTCTGCAAAGAATATGCTCAAGTTGTAAAAATAGACACATTGATTATCAAGAGTTTAATAATGAAGTGAACATAGCGTATTGGGGTTGGGAGAAGAATAAAAGCATATATGTCAAAAATAATGTAGAAAAATCTGCTATTAAAGTTGAAAAAGTAAGGCGTTGGGTGAAACCACTAGATTTAATAAAAAAATTCGAAGATAGCCTGAAACCATTCCTTAAACATTGCGTCAATAATAAAAATCAAAATCAAGCTTTCAAAACGTTAAAAGAAAATATGACTACGGAAGACTGTATTATACAAATTGATTTCAGTGAAAATTATAATGCCAAATATGGATCCGAAATTCAATCCCTTCATTTTGGTGGTAGCAGACAACAGTTCACTTTGCATACTGTCGTAATATATTTCAAACTCGACAACGAAACTTGCAAAACTCAGTCATTTTGTACTGTAAGTACCTCTTTAAGGCATGATGCTGCTGCAGTATGGGCACACCTCATTCCTGTTTTGCAAGAAATTGAGATAACTGCTCCTCTGGTTCGTAAACTTTACGTTATTTCTGACTCACCATCTGCGCAATACAGGAATAAAAATATATTATATATAATAACTCAGTTATCCTCCTATTGTCCGATGCTGACCCACATAATTTGGAACTATTGTGAGTGTGGTCATGGAAAAAGCGCAGCAGATGGAGGATGGTGGATGGAGTATTAAAGAGAACGCTAGATAAACAAGTCTCATATCAACATGATATTACCAATATTGAATCGCTGGTACAAAACCTACAGTGTTATGTTAAAGGTGTGAAAATTGAAACAGTTGAAGATTATCAGGTGACAGAAAAAGATTGGCTCTTGCCCAAAGACTTAAAGACTTTTCCGGGAACTATGAAAGTTCACCAAGTTGTTTGGTCTAAAGAGTCAGGAAACCGTTTGGCACTTCGACATCTGTCCTGTATTGAAAGAGAATGCCTAAATAAAACTATTAGGTGCCCTCACGGCAAGCATTTAGGTTTTCATGACTTCACTGGGATTCAATCAACGAATTTTGCAAATAATACAAATATAGCACATCTGCGTCCAATTCAACTGTCAGAAAAATTAGTACTACGTCCCAAGCCATTCAATGAAAAGAATCTTTCCAAAAAATTACAAAGGAATAGTTTCATACATGAACCACACACACACTCAATCACAAACATTGAAATATCAATTATTAAGCCCTCAACATCCCATTCCTTTGATGGAATGAATAATCAAAAAGGAGAGAATGAGCAGGAATCATCGATAATACCCAAATCATTGCTCGAAAAATATGAAAACTTCAATGAATTTAGCACTCCATCGTGTTCATTTTTTGAAAACAATGATACTGAAATTATTGAAAAGTATGAACGGACAAGAAATATTGACAGCGAAGAAGAAATCATGATTACAGCCAAGAAGAGAAAAGTAAGAAGATTATCTTCGTCTTCGTCCAGTTCTGATTTGAATATTTTTTGATTTTTGTTATTGTATATTTAGTTTTTTAAATATTTGCTGTCATTTAATGGCATGACTTGTTTTAGGTAGGAAGTTAAACTTATTAAAGAAGACTGATGACTATAATAATTATAGTAAAGACGTGCTGTGGTGTGATAATTAAAGAAGATTTGTTTATTAGGTACATATCTAAATTAAAAACCTATATTTATAGTCATGAAAAGAGGCTGATTAGTGAATTTGAGAAATAATTGTGTGATTTAAAGTGACATGATGAAAAATTAATCTTTAAGCTACATACTTGAACCTACTCGTAAATACGTACCCAGAAAGACTGTTTTATTGGAATAACTATAATTCGCATTAGGTATAAGAATTACTTATACATAATTGCGAATTATAGTTATAGGTAGAACAAAACTTTGTTGTTTTTTGTTCTATTTAGATATGTACGTTTCTCTATTGTTGTAGTAATTTAAGAATAAAGTGATCTCAATCTCAGGTTTCTGTTATGTTTCATACGTTTATGTAAAAGGATTAAAAGTACTAAGCTATTACTACTAAGATATTTTTATAATGTTTCTTATTCATTTATTGTATTTTAAAAATATAAGAGTTGATTTAATTTTAGAAGTTTTACTGATATACCTGTAGAAACACTATTCTCCTCTCGTTACCAATTTAACTAAATTATACCTAGCATTTTTCTCTTAGTGCAATAGGTAGACATTAGGTATTACTATTAATGGCATAACTTACAAATGCAACCATCATATTAATCAGAAACTTTAAGCTTTCTAATCGCGATACGTTGATTCTTTTGAAAATATATCAAGTAAATTAGTATTAGTACATAAACAAGCAAAAATATTTATTTAAGGTTACCAGCATTTACGATAAAGTTTTCCAACATTTTCACACAACAACAACCACAAAAATTACCAAAGGTTATAAAAGTAAAGAAACTATTCATTCATATCATAATAAACATTACATTACATTAATATCATTCTTTGAGGTTATTGTAACCTCAAAGAATGATATATGTAATAATACTAACTGTAATATCTGTATATTAATGATGATATTAAAAAAACTGTGTACTGTCCTGTCTCAGTGTTTATCTAAAATTTGTGGAAATCAAACCTAACAAAGTACGGAACCCTGGCTGGGGGCACGGTTGTTCTTAGCTGTATCATTTCGGTGGATTTATCATTTCGGTGGTAATTTTTATCATTTCGGTGGACACTTTTAATTTCAGTGGACTCTTAAAACTTTATCCTTAAATATTTATGTAAGTTTTGATAATATTTGATGTCCACTCACGCACAATGTTATAAAATAGACTAAAGTATTATTTGTCACTAAAAATATATAGATTGCATTGAAATAAAAAAATCCCACCGAAATGATACATAAAAATCTCTTGTTGAAATTCACCCTTTTATGAGAAACCATTGTGCATTTTAACGCGGTATCAAGTAGGTTGGAAATTTTGCAGTCTCCTACTATAGGATACATCGAAGTTTAACCGGCTGCACCTAGTTGTACCCAGCTAAAACTAGGTGTAGCCGCGCTTCGGCTATTAGCCGTAATACTTATAAATCATAATATCCTACTATTTATTCTCATGTTGATTTCATTGCCATCTATATGGCTTTCAAATTCAATATTTTGGAAGCTCCGAACGTTTTATAATTCATTCCGCATTCCGGACACTAAATAATATTAATTTTGTAAGGAGGTTTATAAAAAAAAAAAATTAAATGTCACAAAAAAGATGAGATCGGTTTTTCCTATCTGTAAATAGAAACTCAGAGTTGTCTCGGTCAGAGCATGTGACGACCTTGCAGGTGCTCGTCTGAAATGGTCTTTAATAAAAAGAACCACACAGGTCAGTAAACTCAGAAGTTAAGGATCTCCACGGCCCGACGAATAATACCAAATATTGCCAACTAAAATAAATGTCAGAAGAATAGTATAATTTTTGTCACATAAATTAGTTTAAACGTGTAGAGATGGCTACTTCCCATTTGGTAAACTTCCCATTTCGTAAACCTCAAACTGTACCTACTAAAAAGTTGCGTTTGGTAAACATTATACATTTCATACATTTAGTCCCATTTCGAAAACATTTCAATATTTTTTTGTGTTATATCCCATTTGGTAAACTTTCAGATGAAATGGGTACAGTCAAGTAAAAAAAGAAAAACGAAACTAATGATAACATTGTCATTTATTTTGTTAAATATTTTTAATCACAGGTACAATAGTCGGATTATGTGTACGTATGCCATTTACACATATTGATATTTAAAAACAGAAATAAAAAGTGGGGTGTACAAATAACTTTCAAAAAATTTAAGAAAAATCACAGTTCGATTTGACTATTTCGATGACAAGTTTTATTTTTTTAATAACATAAGTCAATCTAGATGCGAAATCAACTTATATAAAAAAACAATAATCACAGATTTGGTACTATCTTTTTATGTTAATGTACATTAACATAAAAAAATACATACGAAATCAACTACTTATAAAATATAAAAATAAACAGTCACAGATTTGGTACAATAACATAAAAAATACATGCAAAATCAACTTTTAAATATAAAAACAAATAATAATCACAGATTTGGTACAATAACATAAAAAATACATGCAAAATCAACTTTTAAATATAAAAACAAATAATAATCACAGATTTGGTACATTAACATTAAAAATTACACACAAAATCAACTATAAAATATAATCACAGATTTGGAATATTAACATAAAAAATTTACTACCTACACTACAAAGTTAAAAATCAATAAATAAATTATAAAGTGATACAAGCAATTCTTGATAATTCGTTCAAACAATTTTCCAATGATATTTTTCCACTTTTGTAATCGCCGAGAATATTGTTAATTCGTATATCATTTTGGATAGATTTTTTTCTTCGTTTTGATATACTTTCTCCATTATTATAAAAGCTGTAAAAAATTGTTATGATTAATTAAAGTAATAATGTATAATTTTTATCATATGTGTCGCCTAAAAATACAGGTCATTGAAACAAAAATATGTACCTTTTCAGAAGATTTTCATAATGTTTAATATTGCCTGATATCGTTTCGAAAAATAAAAGAATTGATGGCCTTTTTCCAATTTCACTATTGAAACTCCAATTCCAAGATTCCATGAGGTTTGTAGTGCGGTGTCTTTGAGCGTAGCAGCACCAAATATTCATCATATCTTCATTTTCCAACCACTGATCCACAAAGTAATCATTGAATTCAGTTATAGCTTTTTCTTCAAAACTGTAACAGAATTAATTCGTTGAAGATTATGATACGAAAAACCATATATTACCTAGTTTCTAACGCATAAAAATGGCTGTAGAAAATGGCGGTAGAAGAAATATCCAGAACTAAACGCGTTCATTTCAATACTGCAAAATTAATTTACCTTTGACTCATAACGTATAGCCATCCATCGTTTATGTCTTCTTTTGGTAAATGTGCCAGAGCCATACATAGTTTGACGTGATAGTGAGATTCTTCATGTTGTAATAAGCCAAGAGATTTTGCCTTTCTTAATAGCGCTCTGCCAAAGTGAACAAAACACCCCTTAACAATTATGTTTGGAAATGTCTTTTTAATTGCATTTATTGGAGCTTTTTCGAAATCCAAGGTAATAATATCGGCTGTCCACTCTGGTAAATGAAATTTTAGTTTGTAAAACAGTCTTTCAGATGTAGTTTCTTCTTTGTTTGTCAACACTGCATAAAAAAATGGTACAATATTTGTCCCAGTTTCTGTACTTCCTATGTCTCCGTGTACAACGTATAGTTGAAGAAACGGCTTTGCACAACATTTGAACGTTCCGTCCGCAAAGTAGTGACGGACGTCATTTAAATGTGCAATTGCACTCTTTGAACCAAACACAATCATTCTATTTTCACCGTCAATCTCATCAAACAATAAATTGTCTTTAAAACGGTCAGGAATCACGATTTCTGTAGAGTTAGAGTGCTGAGATTTTGTGATTCCTAGTTGTCTATTTCTGTGTCTATACAAACTGCTTTTAACTTTGTCAAAATTTGGTAATTCTTTAATAATTTCATAACCATTATCTTTCAGCTTTTTAGTACATTTCCTGTATGTAGCTGGAATCGGCTTCAGATCTTCACATATAGTTTGTTTACATTTTTCGATGGCTACTTTCACTTCATTTTTTTCAAAATTCGGAATACAAGAACTGCAGTGAGCATTTTCTCTTAATACATGGCTTCGATTTGAATTCAAAGTTACACTTGCTGAACATCCATCTTTTCTATTAACACAGCGCCACCAACTTGAGTCCTTATTATTTTTCTGTTTATAATATTGATGCCCAGCGCGTAATAAAATTTCACCGCCTCGTGTACTATTAATAATTTTTAAATTCACTGCACCACTAGAAGATCCCTCACCCGACATTGCAACGACCTTGCACTATGCATAAAACGAGTGAACTGATAAGTTAAACCCGGTAATAGATATAATTTACGTATACTTACTTATGTCTATCTCATTCACACCTTTTGTTTAAAACGATGGTAAGGACAATAAATCCCTACCTGAGAACCCGCTCGGTGCTTCTTTTGCGGGAAAAGCACGTGGTATTTTTAGTAGCATCGTGGTATTTTTACAGACTTTAATACGTTTTTTTTACTTCTTCTTGATCAGCCATTCTTTTTGATGGTCGAGATACTATCTCAAGACTGAAGTATTTAAAAATATATACATCTCTAATTTAATACTAATTTGACACTGACTGTACCGTACAAAAATAACAATACTAACAAAGTTTACCAAATGGGATTAAATGTATGAAGTAACGAAATGTTTACCAAACGCAACTTTTTAGTAGGTACAGTTTGAGGTTTACGAAATGGGAAGTTTACCAAATGGGAAGTAGCCGTAGAGATAACCACAGAACAGACGGGTGTCTTGTAGTGTTATTATTAATTTTTAATATTATTCTATTTTAACACAATTATATAAAACTAGCTGTTGCGACTTCGTTCGCGTAGAAATATTGTTGTGTATGCGTGTTCCCGGGTTGGGTAAAGTGTTGTTTGGTTACTCCATCAGGAATTTCTCAGTAGCAGCTTCGGATTTGTGCCCGATTGATGGCAATAGGCTCGCCCTCTATTACATGGGACTTCAACATGACTGGTGAAATGTTGGTGTACGATTAGGTACACACCTGTGCCTAACCCTTCGGGTATTACAGGTGGGATCTTATGTGTGAGAACTGAAGGCCTGATCAAAATGTGATAATGTGGGTGATGACTGCAAAAGGCGTCTTTTTGGGCGCTGTAATTCTGGGCGGCAGAGGTCTAAAACAAAATTAAAAGGCGTTGAGGCGACGATATGGCTTAAAAACTGAAACATTATAGTGCCATACGACTTTTATTTTCAAAGTGAACAATCAAACGCCTTGTTGGGCGCTATTTCTTTTTTTATTCTAATACCGTTTTGTACACAACATTAAAAGATTTGTTTAATGACCGTGGGAGAAGCATGAAGAGCCCAAATGAATGTTTGCCACTTCTAAGGTTTTTCCTTGGAATTTTTTGACCGTCATTTTAAAAGCCAATTTTAAGAGAAATTGCAACTTCTTAAATTGAAATGACCAGTTATTTGGAATAACGGGTATGCGGGGAGTTAAACCGCTTTCTCCTTTAGCCATAATGGTGGCAATGATAATATTACTGCCCAGCTCAGTGATACGAAGCCTGGTGCCATTGCACAGTCTGGGAGTTAACCCCAGGGAGTTGTGAAATTCAACGGGGTAGGCAGTACTATCATCATTGGCCAGCCATCACAGGATGGTGGTGGTCGCTGACGATCATATAATGTTTTTTTATTTGATTGACCCACTCGTTCTTTGGCGACAGCACTACCCCTCACACAACCACCCTTCATTTTTATATTAACCTCCAAATTTGGAAAAACGTGCATGATGTGATGATGTGGATGTGCGTGCATCTCTGTAGCCACTGAATGGGAAAATTCTTCGGAAAATGGAATTTTCCCATCTGCGCCCGATTCCAGACGACCCACTCTAATTTGCAGCAGCATATTCGCAAAGACACCTGCTTCGTGGTCGTTGTACAGTTGGACCCGCATGTTGTAGATAAGATGGATATTTTCGATCCTAGACAACAGTGGCGACGCCTTAAGACATGCGTTTATTTCATCCGCCGGTGTGCCCCTCTCAATAACTTGCAGTATCTGTCTATAGTCGCCTGTGAGCAAAACAACAACGCCACCCATCAGCACCTGGTTGCCGGGGATGTCCTGCAAGCTGCGGTTTAACGCCTCTTATGCACTTTAAACTTGCACTGCTGCAAAAGGACTCCCCGGCCGCTGTTTTTGGTGATGTTGCATGTTGAGGTATCTTCACTTGCAAGATTCAGCGGCAATGTGAAAACGGAATGTGCAGTCCGGCCACCGTTAAGCAAAGTTGCAGCAATGTCCGAGGGTGCCACAGCCACAGCTATGTGACCGCACGGTTGGCGCAGTGGCTGAGCGAATGGCTGCTGCGCTGCGAGTATCGAGTTCGAATCCCGCACGAAACACATTTTTGTATGGCCTACAGGTAGTTGTTCCGGGTCTGACTGTTTGTGAGTTTAACTGTCTGTAAACACACCCACGTTACAGGAGAAATTCCAAGTGTGGGCCTGGACTGGCGCAAGGTAAAAAAACCGGTCCTTACGGAGTTGGGCCAGCAGAAGATTCAGCACAAATACAATGTGACGGCACAGTTGGCGCAGTGGCTGAGCGAGTGACTGCAGCGCTGCGTGTCGCGGGTTCGATTCCCGCACGGAACAAATTTACAACGTCGTTGGTTGTATCTAATTTTAATTTTTGTTTTTATTTTAAAGTTTTTGAGATTTTTTTTTATTAGTCAATTAATATTTGTTAATTTAGGATTACCTAACTGTCTTTTGAATGGTTAAAAAAACCAAAAGCATATTAATCTACTTTATAATGATTTAAAAATCATAAAGCATTAGAATAAAACAAATATTGCCCTAAGTTATTAGCACGATAATTTATATCTGTGCCAAATTTCATCTACATCCATTCAGCCGTGCTGGTGTGATTGAGAGAAACTTTCGCATTTATAATAGTAGTAAGATACAAAAGACAGATATGATAAAGATACCTAAATATTTTTCAAGTAACGAATTACGTGCTTTTTTAACAATCAAGACCCATCAGAAATCATACATTACAATCATCCACCCTCCGACAAAGACAACAAAATAGAATTTATTTTTGGGACCTAACAATGCAGAGAAACAACCTGAACCTATTATAGTTGCCGCCATGGGATCTGGAGGCGATAGTACTCGCGCGCCTGCACGAATGGCGCTTGGAGGCACTGCGTCTGGGGGAAACTCCACTGCCGCGGCAAATTGCCGCTCAGCGGACACACCTCCGGCGTGATCTCATGGCGACATGGAGAGAGTGACTGTCGCAACCCCGTGCAGGGCACGCCACCATAGTGGCGATAAGTCCCCTCTTTGAGGAGTGGCTAGAGAGGTGCCACGGTGCCCTCACCTACCGCCTGACGCAGGTCCTCACCGGACATGGTTGTTTTGGGAGGTTCCTGCACCGAATCCGGCGGGAGGAAAAGCCCGGGTGTTTCCACTGCGAGGATCGTCTGGAAGACACGGTGGAGCACACCGTGGAGGTCTGCCCCGCTTGGGCGGAGCACCACCATGTCCTCGTAGCGGCGATTGGCGGCGGCGATCTCTCGCGTCCGGCCCTGGTCCAAGCCATGGTCCGGAGCGAGAGGGAATGGGAAGCCGTCACCACCTTCTGTGAAGCAGTCATGCTAGTGAAGGAGGTGGCGGGACGTGAGAGAGAAAGAACCTCACGTCCCAGCCGCCACGGGAGACGCCCTGGGCGTCGGGGGTCACGTGGTGGCTCCCGGCCACCGTAGGCGCGGGCCTGTGGACGGCGAGTTATGGGCTAGCTCGCCGTCCGGCCGTCTTATGACGACAGGCCGTGTCGTGTTCCACGCGCGCCTCAAAGAGATGTCAGCAACTAAGTAGGGGTCCGCATGGGCCGATGCCTGCCAGGGCTGCGGGACTGTTCGAAAGAGATACCGTGGCCCTGGAACATAAAAGGGCAAAGAAGGAACATGGATGGGTTGTAGTCAGTACAAGTCTGACACTCCCTTCCGCTCCGCCCAGAGTGGGGGGGTCATATAATGATATCCCATCCAAAAAAAAAAAAACCTATTATAGTTGTGCAAAACTAAGAACAACGACACAACAAAATAGTTTCAAATTAATTTCCATAACTGCTATTATTTTTATTGGGAGCGATAGGTGAAATTCAAAACATCGAATCTGACAGCACCTGTGGACAGCAGACAACGACGTTGTCAGTTCAGAACACCATCGAACGGCCAGATTCAAACATGAGGAAAGAGATTTTACCAATGATTTAACTTTATTCATAAGAATTTATAATATAATACATAAAAAAGAGAAAATAAATAATAATAATCTCTATCAAAAAAAATTACAATCAATTACAAAAAGTATAATTTAACTGGGGATCGAACTTGCAACGTGATGCAGGTAAAGCGGTCATGAAACAATTTCTCTATTTGTTTCGCTGACATATTCTTTGAAATAGACGTTCTTACGGATATCATGACTGAAACGGTAAACAATTGAATGGGTGAGCAATATTGCATTATGTCAGTATTGACATAATGCAATATTGCTCACCCCCTTAAGCAAGTAGCGTGATAATAAATAGCCTAACATTTGAAGGAGCCTATTTCGAATGTTTTAGCAAAATTTGAACAGGATCTATGCAGTAGTTTTTGTGCCAATTCGGAACATCGATTTGAATTTTAACGATTTTATTATATGTATAGATAGATATAGATAGATAGATTAGTCGGTACTCCAACTTTAAGAAAAGTGAGTAAAGTTTCTTCGTAACTTTATCGGGTGGTGGTACCTGTACAATCTGCGTCGGCGACCCAAGCAGGTAGCATATGTTCACAGTACGAGTACATACTAAAACTACTCGATCGCACATATGTTATTACTCAGAAAATGAGTATCTTGGACTATAATTGACAAAATTAACTCGGAATGTTAGCAGTTAGGCTATTTAAGCAAAACGTTTTGTTTTGAACATATTATGTGTCTAAGTAAACGATTATTTTATTAACTACTAGCAACCCGCCCCGGCTTCGCTCGGGGAGCTGTAATAAAGTATAGCCGGATGACTTCTGGTGGATGGATGGGGCGATCATGTGATGAAGTTTAAGTATTTACCAATACCTAGGTACAGTCATGGACGTACCGAGCTTTTGACCTAGATAAAGCTTTTAGCTTCAAAAGTGTCTGAACTCTCATACAAACTTTCGACCCTTATTTCACCCTCATCAACATCTGACGAGCCTTTTCCCGACTATGTTGAGCTTGGCTTCCAGTATAACCGAATACAGCTGAATACCAGTGTTTTACATGGAGCGAATGACCCGACTTTTGTCCTAGGTCTTCATACAGGTAGAATTAAAAAAAATGCTGGAACACCTATTTTTTTTTTCCAATCAAACGCCCAATAAATAAAGTTTCATGCTTCTATCTTCATAAATGACTCGCTGACACCGATGGTGCTACATCGCGATGTTGAAAAGAAGGGTAGAAAGAATCACCTTAAAAGCTTCACTATACACGTCTGCTATGCTATTCGTTTCTGGCAGCTAATGCTTTTGGTTTCTGGAGTTTTCGTAGGGATTCCTAATTTATTTTTAAATAAAATATAGGTAGCGAAGGGTAAATTTTTGTAAGAGGTAAGCCGGAGTAACATATCTTTAATGTGATTACATTGTATAGTATAATTTTATATTTTTTTTTTGCGTGCGGATGTGATTTTATTATTTGTCTATAGAAAACTAACTGTGTAATTTTTCAAAGGGAATCCTGTAGGAATCGAGTTGTATGGAACCTTCGCCACTGGTAGCCTATGTTATTCAGTGATAATACAGCGTTCTACTGGTGAAAGAATTTTTAATATCGATCCAGTAGTTTTTGAGTTTATTCATTACAAACAAAAATACAAACATTATTTTTTTTCTCTTTATTTTAGTGTTGATTGTAACTGTAGTACAGTCTATACTATTACGGGGAACAACGTGAATCAGTTAACAACCATAATAAGCCGCCACGTTACAAACAAAAATTTTACCTAAGTACCTCTACTGCTTATTTGTAACTTACTGAACTGTGCAAGGTTGATTTTTTTTTAATTTCGTCAATAAAGTAGTTTTTTTTTTAAAGCATAAACTTTAGAAAACCGGCCAAGTGCGAGTCGTACTCACACGCACACAGGGTTCCGTAGCATCAAACAATATAATAGAAATATTTTGAAGGCTCATTCATTTATGTTGTATTGCATTACATTCAATAGCAAAACTATTTTTTTTTCATAGTATGTTAATGATAAAGGATGAGGAGCTCGTGGCTAAATAATAACAGCCGCTCGGATCGATCTTTAGGTTAAGCCGTGCTTGCCTAGGTTGGTCTGTGGATGGGTGACCACCCATTACATACCGAGTTTCCTCTGTGCCTCGGAAAGAACGTTAAGCCGTTGGTCCCGGGTGTCATTTGTAGATCTTTGACAGTCGTTAGGTAGTCAGTGGCCAAAGAAGTCTGACAACCAGTCTTACCAAAGGGTATCGTATTACCCAGTACTAACTGGGTTGTGGAGGTCAGATAGGCAGTCGCTCCATGTAAAATACTGGTATTCAGCTGCATCCGGTTAGACTGGAAGCCGACCCCAATATAGTTGGGAAAAGGCTAGGCAGATGATGAGTATGTTAATGATAAACAAAATTACTGCTACAGTTTGATGAAAAAGTCTCATATTTCAAAAACTAACATCCAATTTTGTTCAAACCAATTATCGTTGAAAGTTTTTTTACGTTCTACAACCCTACATTTTTTCAGAAGTAAGAGGAGGCTCTTACTTTAGAAATTGGAGGGGGGGAGACACGTTTTACCACTTTGGAAGTGTCTATCTTTCACACGATTGACTTTTCGAAAAAGAATTAGGAAAAACTAAAATTTTATCAGCCTAGGGTAACTTAGGAACAGTCACAATCATGTAGACTATGGTTTCGGAATAAAGTGGCTGTGACATAAGGATGGACAGACAGACAGACATGACGAATCTATAAGGGTTCCGTTTTTTGCCATCCGGCTACGGAACCCTAAAAAACACTCGCAAAATCCTTGGTGATAGAAAAACAAATGTACTTACCAGACCAAAGTAATTGAACTAGCGAGCCGCTTCACATTCCCAGTGTTTTTACGACTTCATAAAACATCGACATATACTTTTCAATACAGTTCCTCGAAAACTGGCTCTTATCGCACTACAATTAGGTTTAACATACAATATAAGTATTTCACACACGTGGATTTTTTTCATTTATCACAACTTGTGCGGAAATAAAAACTTCCACAGATAAACAAAAGTCGGTGATTGTTTTTTTTGATTGTGTTTATAAATAGAATAATCTTTTCATAAATATCCATGATATTTAAAAAAAATGTTTACTGTTATGAACAAAATTGACAGTCGTTAGGTAGTCAGTGGCCCAAAAAGTCTGACAACCAGTCTTACCAAGGGGTATCGTATTACCCAGTACTAATTGGGTTGTGGAGGTCACATAGGCAGTCGCTCCATGTAAAATACTGGTAATCAGCTGCATCCGGTTAGACTGGAAGCCGACCCAAACATAGTTGGGAAAAGCAGATGATGATGTTATGAACAAAATTAACATTTAGGTATTTGTGTTCCAAATTCACAATTTTTTTTTTTTTTCTATTTTTCATATTAGGTTGTTTAGCAGCTTCATACCTTTGCTTCTTCTTCAACCTGGCGAAAGCAGAGCGCGAAAAAAACGCAAATTAAATCATAGTTTCCTAATAATTCATGACAAAAACATTTTCGTTCGATTATTTTATTTCCTCAAAAGTGTATTGAAAAACCTTTTTTGATACACGTAGGCATTAACTTCGCTTGCGGCTCGGGTGTTAATTCCGCCTCAAATGCACTCCCCACTTATACCAAAACTAGCGACCGGCCCCGGCTTCGCCCGGGAGCAATATGCATAATATAAACCTTCCTCTTGAATCTATTGCTGAAAACTGCATTAAAATCTGTAGCGTAGTTTAAGCGGGAGCGACTTTGTTTTATACTATGTAAAGATGTACTATAGTAACATAATCATCGTAACTTAGGTGTAATTTAAATGTTAAGGTAACCTATGTATGTAAAAATGGAAGGGAGGCCATTGCCCTGTAGTGGGACACAACATGCTCATAATAATGGTGAATCGGCAACCTTTCGGAATTAAACCTCTAAATGTCACCAACATTTAGAGGTTTAATTTTAAATGCTTACATATCATTCCTCACACAATCCATCCATATTTTCTCTGGTCATCCTGTTCCTCTCTATCTGGCTCTTCATCCTTCAAAAGTAAATAAAACAAGACAGTCCCTCAAAACTCCCACACTTCACCACTTTTTAGTGCGTGAACTGGCGAGAAATGGCGGAAAAAACTACTGGGACCAAAATCTAAAAAAGTCTTAAATATTACCTCAGTTATAAGAAAAAGACGTACAAAAGAAAAAAAATTGTGTGGTACCTATCGGTTGTTATGGTATGTGATGCGGAGGAATGAGGAAAATGTTTTGAGGAATTCTTAAGTATGAATGTATCTGTGCCTATAAGAGTAGAGGAAGACCAAAGAAACGTTGGATGGACTGTGTAAAGGACGATATTGCAAGAAAGCAGGTGTCTGATGTGATGACGAGTAATAGAGAAGTATAGAAGAAGAAGACATGCTGCGCCGACCCCAAATGAATTGGGATAAAGGCAAGAGAATGATGAGTTATAAGAAAAAGACGTTTCTCGAATATTGGGTTTTCTTGAAAACATTTCTCACGTTTTGTATCCTCCTAACTTAATAAAAAAGGCATTATTTTTTATTGTAGGGGAAGGAAAGAGAACATTAAAATACTGCGAGATATCCTGGTTCATGGTTTTACCATCTTTCTAAACATTTTCCTGTTCACAATAATTAAAACCATCCGATATCTCTTGATTGAAATGCTCACATTACTTATAGACTAATTACTAACTGAACAGACAGATGTGTTGCTGAGGAATTTGTTCCGCCACTTCTCGCTCCTCAAACTCTAGGTCTAGGAAGTGGTTTTGGTGTCACGGGCGTTCAGAGTGGGCTCTGTGCGCTCACCGAGTGAGCTTCGGAGAGTCTCGGGGAGACCTTTTTATAGTCGCTCCAGGGATGTGCCTTAGCATTGTGCCTTGTGCTTAGCAGCGTTGCACAGAGGGGGTTCCGGACAGGTCATTTAAGAGGAAACGGTGCCTTCTCTCATGTGCGGATGGTGACCACCGGGGTGGTTTTAGTGCGGTAAAAATCCCACACTCCCCGGTTTTATTCCCAAAGACCGGTCGCTTTTCGAATGATTCCCCTAGAAAAAAAGAAAAAGGTCTAGGAAGTGGTTAGGTGGTGGTAGCGGTCGTTTTACAGGACCGTTTATGTCTCTAATTTAAATATATAACTTTTGATTTTAACTAAAACTATTAATTTTCCTTGCCGTCACATAGGTATATTTATGATAATACCGCCAGTCTCTTGGGCACATTAACGGTTAATTTTTTTATTTCCTACTGTGTTTTAGTTTGTCCTCTTACCGTAGGTACTCTCCGTTACTCTCTATGGTTGTTTGTCACTTAACTTTTGGCGCAACACGTTTTGGGGTCAAATCAAAGGGTGCCGACGGGACTCTATTACTAAAGCTCCGCTGCCAGTCCTCCGCCGTCTGTCCGCTCACTGAGTGCAATTGCACTTGGCCGGTTTTTTTCTTACATTCTCCCCTGCTAACCGTCAAGCCATCATTTACTCCTTTGCAGGCTTAAACAGCAACAGCAGTGTAGTTAATAACTTCAAAACCTTAAACAAGTACCTATGTTAACAAACTGCAATGTAATCGTCGGTTTTTTCAAATCAATTCGCACTTAGCGTCGAGCTTTATACCAATCACACATAACGCAACTTCATGCAAAAACGGCAAGCAACGTTTAGTGATGTCGAGGTCTTTTGGTTAACAGCGTTCTGGTTCTAGGTAAGATAACCACTACGGCTACTGTTTAAGCAGTGGATTTGATTGACAAATTTTGCAAACATGTATTTGTAGACAGTTGGTAACCTAATGCATCTATCCAGTTCTACACGGTGGCTGTATACTTTTCTTACTAAAAGGGACGAAAACACTGTCTCGGTCTCGCTGTACCTTAGTTTTCTGTATTTATTAGCTGTTACAAATATCAATTCGTTTGATCAGAAACAACTTCTGCCAAGTAAACGCTTATTAAATAATATTTTATGAGCGTATAACTGCCACCTACTTAATTAAACTTAGTTGATCGTAAAAGGTCCTTGATTACGCAATAAACACGCACTTGGCTACACGCTAAAGCCTAACTTAATCTGTCCGAGGCGGTTTGCTCTGAATCTAGGTGTTAACCATAATGATGGTATCAATATTCATATATATTTTAAACGATAGACTGATTTTCGATTAAATAAACGTTATATCAAATAACGTTATACGAAATAAGTTTTAAAGTATATAAATGTATATGTAAAAAATTATATCAACAGTTGGTCTTGTTGTTGGTTTTTGTTACTAATAACAAAAACACATTTTATTTTTATTTTTGTCATAGGCCTTATTTTTATTCCCATATGCATTCAGTTATTTTGATATTACAAACAGACACTTGAATTTTATTTATTTGTATAGATGAGTTTTAATTTGGGGCGACGAGATCCATATAAACTAGTGTTAAATGATTTGCCTAGACAATCTAAATACAATAGTAACTGCTTGGCAATGTGTGTGCGCATTTATAATAAAATACCTAGGCATTTCAAAGATTTAAATGCAAAATTATTTAAAATTAAATTTCATAAGTTTACTCCAGTAAGGTTACTCCAGTGTAGTTTTTATAGTTTAAAAGAATTTGAAGATAAAAAATGTTGATGTTTTAAAAAAAAACGATTGTTGTTGCCTTAGCTTGTCTTTAAAATTTTGCATGCTATGTTATATCCTAGCTAAACATGCTTGTGCCTCAATTTGTATTTAACACCCGGTATACCATGTTTTACGTTAATAAATATTCTATTCTATTCTATAGAAAATAATAACCTAAAGCGCCAATCCCAAGTAACATGAGACCAAAACCGGAATTAGAGAACAATTAATAGGACGCCAGAACATGCCTTAAGTTTTTTCATAAACACGTAAAAAATAAACAACCTAATTAAGCAATTTCTTTTCCTAGACAACTACAGAGAACCGCTGATGATCGTAGAAACACGTGCATGGCTTCATGCACAAAAAAAAATGATCGATCGATAAATCGATGTTCATTAAGGCTAATGGAGTCATTAACAATAATGAAAATTAGTAGTTGGAAAATGATGGTCATATCAATTACCTACGTAAAGTATTATAAGATTCATTACCTACATAGTCATGTAGGTAATGAATGCACGTAAATAATAGGGAATCTGTTTGTAAACAAGTGGTTTGGTTGCTACCAGAAACACACTTATCATTATCACTATTCCGTACTGCTGAGCGTGAGGCTCCGAGTGAGTCAAAGGTTATTAAGTTGTTCCACCACGATGTCAACAGGAGAAGCCGTCTGCATTTGTACCCGGTTGATGGCAGTAGGCTCGCCCCTTATAACGACATACACCGTGAGGTGGGCTGCCGTTGTAAGACAACTAAAAAGTCACGGTGTATAGAGTAAACTTCTGCCTAACCCTCCGGGGATAACAGGGGTGATTGTATTATAAGAAATTATCAAAGTTCCTTAAAAATAATGTTCAATACTTTGAATCTGTATGACAAGTAACGAGGCCTTCGCGGGATCCATTCATGTGTTGGCGATTAGAGATAGTTTAAACTGAGTTTATATCTGGCTTTCCTTTGCAATTTTTCTACCTTCATTTTCCCGTCACATTTCTAAAAGTACTCTCATCATCCGCAGCCTAGCCTCATCAGAGCTGCTGGCTACCCCGCGGAGAAGCACCGCGTCACGACGCCGGATGGCTACATCCTGCAAATGTACAGGATCCCGGCAGGCAGGCGCTCTGCCAGACGGACCGGAGAAGACAACGCTAAGGGGAAGAAGGCTATCCTAATCGTGCACGGTCTCGGCGGCAGCAGTTCGAACTTCGTGATCATGGGACCCAAGAGAAGCCTTGGTAAGTTGGGTGCTGTTGGATGGACTACTTAACAGGATTACAATCCTTAAGGCTGCTTTCACATTAAGGCGTTAGCAGCGCGACAGTAGCGCGGCAGAAGCACAGTCGAAGACAAAATCTAAAAAAACTAACAATTTTACCGTCTGGACGTTAGACGCGCGACTGTCGCGCTGCTAAAGTCGCCTAAATGTGAAAGCGGTCTAAATAACATAAATATAACACCACGTCTGTAATTTCCGAAGGGTAAGGAAGACGTGTGCCTTATAAGTTCGCCAGTTAAAAGTTCTACGTAATAAGGGGCGCGCCTAAAGTCATCAACCGGGAACAAAAAATTACAAGATATACAAATTCTCGACTAATTATTAAGTTTTAACTGTGCCGAATACTAGATTCAAGATTCCAATCTTGAATTTTTCGGAATACAAAGCAGGTCTTCCGCTCGAAAAGGTATGAATATGCAGAAGGTGCGATAATTATGATGCAACTCACACCTACTTGACCTACTCGTACGCTCGACACGTGTTCCACCGCTCCACGGGGCAGCCTAAGGAGTTGTGAACTCGACGACCGATCGGACGCGTCCATGCGGTCGACCAGTTCAATTTAAATTGCATAACATGTTACTGTCCGATGTGTGATTTTCGCACAGTAACGCCTGAGTCTATAACTTAGCACACATTCTTCAAAAGTATTTTAAAGATACTTCAATCTCGACAGGTTAATGTTAAAAACATACCAGTTCAGCAGCCACTCTAAGCAAAGTATTTTCTTTTCAAATAAGTGAGTTTTATCTCCCAAAGTCTCAAATGCAAAAGAAAAAGAGGAAAAGTTTAAAACAGTCATCTTTATGTTTCCAGCGTACCTCCTAGCTGACGCAGGGTACGACGTGTGGCTAGCCAACCTACGAGGCACTGTTCAAACAACACATACGAACCTCACCAGAAATGACAAGGAATTTTGGAACTTCAGGTGAGTTAGTGAGTTTAACATTGACAAAACTTACTCGATGTATCCTCTGTACTTAGGTATGGACTCCTACTCTGGGGGAACTCCACAAATGTAAGTGAAGCATTTATTGTTAAAAAAAAATGCCTAAGAGCAATTTGTGGTATCAGCCCATTAACATCCTGTAGACCACTGTTTAAAAAATTAAAACTATTAACCTTAACAGGCCTTTTCATAATGCAGGCTGGTATATTTGTGAAGGAACACTCTAAATTTTTTATAGCATGTGACCTGCATTCGAAATACACTCGTCGAGACCCCACAAGATTGCGAATACCTTCACATCAAAGCACATTATGTCAAAAAAATAGTTTAATCACTGCAATAAAAATTTTTAACAACATACCAAAAGAGTTAAGAGAACTCCCTTTAAAATATTTTAAATCGAAATTGCATAAATGGCTTGTTGACAATTGTTTTTATAGTTTGAAAGAATTTCTTGATAAAAAAGTATCCGATAGATATGGCTTCTGAGTTCTTTAAGTTGATTTAATTTTTCTTTTATTAAATGAGTCTATTATTGTTATTTTTATTAACTAGACATATAAAAATATAAATATATACACTAATAATTGTTGTTGTAATAAAATTCTATGTTTAAGATGTTCAAAAATTTGTATGCCATTTTATGGCGAAACATGTAAGTTCACAAACCTATTTATAAGACCTTAATGTACCATGTTTTTACACAAATAAATTATTCTATTCTATTCTATTCTATTCTATTCTATTCTATTCTATTCTATTCTATTCTATTCTATTCTATTCTATTCTATTCGATACCATTGTTGTCATAAGGCAGCGCTAGTTCAGTCTGAGACTAAAGTTTACATTAATGAGATCGACAAGGTATAATAGTTCGCACTACTAAGTCTTATGATAGACAACCTATGAGATGAGATGAGATCAAGACTTAGGAGATCATCCTACAGTATTTATAAACGTTTTATCCCCTTCCAGCTTTCACGAACACGGCAAATACGACGTGCCGGCGATGATCGACCAAGTCCTGAAAATCACAGGCCTGGAGAAGATCATGTACCTGGGCCACTCCATGGGCACCACCAGCTTCTTCACCATGATGTCTCAGAGACCAGAGTACAATGACAAACTCATAGCCTTCGTGGCTTTAGCACCATCTGTGTACCAGGGCAACCTTAAGGCGATGGCGAATTTGGCGTTGAATACTTTGGAGTTAACGGTAAGCAACAAGTACACTATTTATTCAGGGTAGAGTGAGTAAACCTCTGTCTCTGCATCAGAGCCTGAGTTCGTTCATCATGCGGGTTGTTTTACACCATATTTGCTTCTCTTGTTCTAAATCTAATAATGCACTGCCATCGTTTGTTTTAACTCTGCTCTAGTGCACAGTGGCCTATACCAAGAACTTTTTTTCCCAGGTCGATTACTGCTTTATAGGCCCCAAATGAATTGGGACAAGGGCAAGAGAATGAGGATTATTAAAAACCAGTCAAGTGCGTGTCGGGCCACGCACAATGCAGGGTTCCGTAGTTGCCCATCAAAATATGCGAATTTGCCTCCGAAAGATGATTTTATTGAAAAACAAACTTACATTTACAGTTGAAAAATCTGTACTGCCATACATTATATTTAGGCAAATATGTTATCCAAGTACATTGTTTAAGTTGGTCGACTATTACTCGTAAACTTGTTAAGCCTACTTAGCTGTGATAGTTTTCCTTTTAATGTCGTTATATATACTACCACCGTGAATTTTTTCACACACCTAAACGCAACTGTTTAGCTGGTACAGGGGGGGGGGGACTTGAGTCTAATAAAAATTAGCAGTTTAAAGCTTAATATTCCACAAACGAATCCCTAAATCGAAAAAATGTGTGAATAAACTCGCAATATTTTTTAAAGACCTATCCAACGAAAGACCACACTATGGGGTACACGAGAAAAAAAAACCCACTTTACGTGTAGGTACAGGAGATACCCTAAAAAAAATACTTATCGAGATTTTATTTTACCGCTTTGTCGGCGTAACTAATCTGTACATTCATACCAAATTACAGCTTTCTAGTACTAAGAGTCTTTGAGTTAAGCTGCGGACAGACCTTGTTGACTACGGAACCCTAAAAATACATGCATGATTATTCCCTTCCCTTATCCCAACTTATTTAGGGTCGGCGCTGCATATCTTCCTTCCATACCCTATTACTAGTCATCTTAGCAGTGACTTCTTCTCTAATGTTAATACTTATTAATTATAATATACACCCTGACTTTTTAGTCGTCTTACAAAGGTCGTCCACTCAATGTACCAGACATAAAATAGCTCTAGGCGCGATTTTTTTTATCTTTCATAATAGGTACAAGAAATATAATAATAAAAAATTAGAATAAAATTATGAAACATCCTGTTAATGATGTTTACGTGTCAAACGGGAGAACTATACCTACCCAGCACTCGAGTCCAGTAGATCATCGCTCGCAACAGGGTATTTTAACTACGTCATGCGTCATAATACTGCATAATATTTTATTTTTAAATTATTAAAATCTCATAAATACCTATTTTTTTATGAATGTTTAGTATTCATTGAGGAGCTCGTGGCTAAATAATAACAGCCGCTCGGATCGATCTTTAGGTTAAGCCGTCCTTGCCTAGGTGGGTCTGTGGATGGGTGACCACCCATTACATACCGAGTTTCCTCCGTGCCTCGGAAAGCACGTTAAGCCGTTGGTCCCGGGTGTCATTTGTAGATCTTTGACAGTCGTTAGGTAGTCAGTGGCCCAAAAAGTTTGACAACCAGTCTTACCAAGGGGTATCGTATTACCCAGTACTAACTGGGTTGTGGAGGTCAGATAGGCAGTCGCTCCATGTAAAATACTGGTATTCAGCTGCATCCGGTTAGACTGGAAGCCGACCCCAACATAGTTGGGAAAAGGCTAGGTCAATGATGATGATGATGTTTAGTATTCATTCAATACATGAAGTGGGCTGCCGTTGTAAGACGACTAAAAAGTCACGGTGTATAGTTAATATAAATTATTTTTCAATTTTAACAGAAAGTGTTCAGAGCCAGAGGTTGGTTAGCAGTCATGCCGCAATTGGTGCAGAACCTCCAAGCGAACTTTTGTAACCAAAAGCGACCGGAGACCGACCTCTGCACGATGTTGCTCCACGCTTTGGTCGGAGATGATATGGAACAGTATGACTCGGTACGGAATATTTACAATCCCACAAATCTTTACTTACTACACTATTTTATTTACATACACATTATAAAGAAGCGAAGTAAGTCTTGAAAGTTTGGACGATGGAGGGACATCTAAACTTTCGAATTTACATACTTACTTTAGATTAGTGATTAGTTAGGTTAGTGGAGTATTTTCGGAATCTGACCAGTACAACAACGACCAGCCCAGTCGAGTTGTGTCCAGTAGAACAAGTTTGACTCCGATGACTTGGGGAGTTGGGTTCGGTTTTTCTAGAAAATTATAAACTGCTGATTGTGAGAAATCTGCGACGGTCAGGACTTTTAACTGATACTTTTCTGACAGCTCATGAACGAATTAATTCCTTGAAAATAGTTAAAAAATACTCATATCTTGGGAAATTCAGCAGCGTAAATTTTAAGTTTTCTTAAAACTTCCCGTCTTTCTAGGCAAATTTCTTACAGAACAATTAATTACAGGATCGAATTTATTGTCTTATTAGTTTTCTAAAACTGTTGCAAAAATGTTGCAAATTATTCATATTCATATTATTAGGTCTAGTATCAACCATTTCAAGGAATGCACCCAATTATCAATCATCCTGTATACACATAATGCTACAGTGAATTTGTTTTTCTCTTTCTTTCACGAAGCTACGGAGCAACAGAGCGACATGATTTTTTTTACTAGGTAAATTTTATTTATCCAAATGCACTATTATCCCAAATATCTGATACGGATTTCAGTCTTATAACCTAGGCCATAAGAAAATTAGAATAGCCAGTTGACACTTATAGCAGTAGTTCATCCGGTTGGACTGGAAGCCGACCCAAACTTAGTTGGGAAAAGGCTTGGCAGATGATAGCAATCATTGTAATGTTTTTGGTGTTCGCTTTCAGGATATGGCGCCCATATACTTGTACAGAATACAGCCGTTGTCGTGGGGCTCTTTAGAGCATTACGGAAAAATCGCCCTCACAGGTAATGATCTACTATCTATGAACGTAAAACAATGAATTCGGCAAGTTTGCAAATAACTAGCTGTTTCCAGCGATTGCTTGACCTAACAGCTAAGACTGTTGAGCGCTAAAAAAGAAAGAAAATGGACTTATTTAGCAAAAAGCTAAAGGCACGACGACGGCGACAGTTTGAACCCTGATCAAAATTAGAACTTTAACTCGAGTGATCAAAGCTTACTTATTGAGACATCAATCGATCCAAAGTCAACTGTGCATTGCACCCAGACTTGGTCTTATCTTTTACACCCAGATTTTTTATTATTATTTATTTAAACTTCATGTACAATAGTGATACATAGGCGGACTTAAGGCCGCAATGCATTTTATACCAGTCAACCTTTGGGTATTCTCAAACAAGGAGATCTGTATCTTAAGAGACAAAATATTTTGCTCCCAGACTTGGCCCAAACTTTTGCACCTTGACTTAGACCAGACTTAGAATGTTATAAAGAAACATTATAATTCATGTGTCTCCATTTTCAGGCGTGTTCACGACATTCAGTGGCGGCTTGTCCGGTCCTGTAATACCGTACAATATAAGTAATGTCAAAATTCCTGTCTCATTACTATATGGAGAGAATGACCAGCTCACTGAGAAGTCTGTAAGTTTTCGGTTTTATTTATTTGATCTCGCATATATGGCGTATAAAAGTAATATAAGATTTTAAACTTTCATGGTCACTAAAATTATTATAACTAGAAGACGGGACATTTACCATGTTTATTGTTTGTTTGTTTGTTTTTTCTTACGACCAAGAAAGAGGGTAGACCGATTTGTCTGCTCATAAACACCCACCCGCAATAACTTCAGTTTATCCGTGATCATGGTGCTTGCAACAGCGCCGAAATATCGAGAACTCAAAGAAAACAATAAACATGGTAAATATCCCGTCTTCTAGTTATAATATAAAAGTAATGTTATTATTAGAGATGTACCGTGTAGTCGGGATAGCCGGCTACCCGGCCATATTCTAGTCGCCGGCTAGTCGGCAAAAACTACCGGCCGATCTTGGCTCGAGTGATGGAATGAAAATATAACTTTCTCTTTACGCAACGCTCATTTCAAACCACTGGACGGATCGATTTTTTTCCCTAAACAGGTGAAGTGGGGGGGTATTATAGTTGTCTCTCTTTTTATCATTTCTCTTGTCTCATCAAAACTTTCAATTCACAATTTTTACTAGTTTTTATCAAAACGAATAAGTACCTACTTTATTCGCCTTTAAAATAACAATTTAAAAAAAGTTACCTTTCCAGTACTTTGATCTCCCATTGTGATCTATTAGAAGAGACGTCTGATAATAGCCTTGAGAAATTTGTCTTTTTCATGTTTTAACAAAAAAAAGCTCTGGTTTCCTCCACTATCGGTGCCGACATATGGCGACAAGGTAAGGTGGTATGGTTAAGTTTACAAACTTACTGACAGGTGGCTTGCTTAGCGCCTGAAGCAGTTGTGTCGGCGAACTGTAGTAGCGTCATAAGACAACTTGTTGCCATAACTTTTTTGATAGGAATCCTTGCACCCCAAACAACTCGGCCAATAACACAAGTAATGATACCCTGGTACTTGCAATAGAGAATTCAGTCAATAAAGCATTATCTGAGTCAAACATCTCCGTTTGTATTAACAACATACTCCACCCAACTTTGTCTCCCATCCGAACGGACCAAGCGGGAGAATGACTATGATTTAGATTTCTGCAATTTCAAAGGAGAATTTAAAATTCTTATAATGCCTTTGTTGATTCCACCCAGAGCGAGGAAATAAAAAAAAATGTCTAATAGATTTAGTTGAGTCGATTTTGTAAGTGACGAAAAAGTTTATAAAATGAAAAAGTAACTTTTTAATTGCATAATATTATTTATTAATTAGGATTACAAGTTGCAGTTAGCATAAATATTTAGACAGAAAACTAGACTGAAATTGCAGTGTGTTTTTCTTCAAGACTTCGGTCTGCTATTGAGCATTTTTTAATTGAAAGATCCAATATGGTCGCAGACAACTATAGGCATTAGGTTAGACACCCGTCCCGCCACCAATGAGAAACAAGGAACTCTTTCAAAGAAACAACTTGTGTTTTATTCCTCCAGCTGTACTCGCTGATCACCGGCGGCGGAGCAGGTGCTACTGGAACATATTAAAGATGATGTTTTATTTTATTGTTTACAGCAAATACTGCGGTTAGCAGAGGAGCTGAAAGCGAACGGTGTTCTAGAAGACGTAAGGCCCGCTTGCTCATGGCCCAAGTTCAACCACCTGGACTTTGTGTTCGCGAAGGACGTCGGGACGCTGCTCAATATACCACTCGTCAAACACGTAGACCAATTGTATAATAAATATAGTCCTGTATGACAGATTCGTTTTTTTTTTTAATCGGACAAAAAGGGTGTAATACGTAATCACCGTACTCCTGCCCTTGTCCCAATTTACTTGGGGTCGGTGTAGCATGTCTTCTTCTTACATGCTTCTCTATTATTCGTCATCTACGTACTGACCCCTTTTTAGCCATAAATCATCACCCACATATTGGCCTGCTGATACAAACAAGGTGCCAGATTTGCTGGATTTCTTTATTACGAAGATCATACCTCCCAGCCAAATAAACATCGAAGAATGCACGGACTTGTCGTCAGATCATACACCGGTTATATTGAACGTCCACTGCAAACCCATACTGATTGAACATCCACAAAGGCTATATAACCATAAAACAAACTGGGACAACTACAGAGCCAAAATAACAGAATTCATAAACTTAAACTCACCAATAAATAGTGTAGACAGCGTCGAAACAACTATTGAATCACTCAACAAGCTTATCCACCAAGCGGTCAAGGAATCAACTCCCTCACTGATGCAGAAAATCACAATTAACTCATCCTACTCCAAACTGATAAAGGATAAAGTACTGGAAAGAAGATACCTGCGGAAAATATGGCATACCACTCAATATCCTCGGGACAAAAAAGCTTTCAACAAGGCATCCGAAGATCTGAAACATTTGATAAGCCAAGCAAACAACGAGCACCTTCAAAAACAACTGGTTAATCTTACTCCATATGCAGATACTAACTACTCACTATGGAAGACAACAAAAAAGTTTAAAAGGCCAAAGCTTCATATACCACCAATAAAAAGCACTGCGAGTGAGTGGGCAAGAACAGATCTTGAAAAGGCTCAGGTTTACGCAGAACACGTAAAATCTGTATTTCAAGCACTACCTAGCAAGCACCCCGAGCAAGACAAAGAAGTTCGTGAACGCTTAGACGCACCAC
This sequence comes from Noctua janthe, assembly GCA_910589295.1. Taxonomy (NCBI): domain Eukaryota; kingdom Metazoa; phylum Arthropoda; class Insecta; order Lepidoptera; family Noctuidae; genus Noctua; species Noctua janthe. The sequence goes on from OU342567.1 coordinate 1,028,379, forward strand.
TGCAGATGTGCATGCCATTGGAAAGTGCTAGCCCCAACGAAGTATGGAGAGGAATTTTAAATTTGCAGGATGGTAAAGCGCCAGGTTACGACTTAATTGATGCGCAACTACTAAAGCATCTTCTTAAAAAGGGCGTCCTCCAAATCACTGCAATCTTTAATGCCTGTCTAAGACTCAATATTTATCCCGCCCAGTGGAAAATTGCACAGATCATAATGGTACCTAAACCAGGCAAACCGGCGCATGAAGTTAGTTCGTACAGACCGATAAGCCTTCTCCCAGTGATGGGTAAACTACTTGAGAAAATACTGCTCAACAGGATGCGCAAGTACTTATCGGATGTCATTCCTCTGCACCAGTTTGGGTTCCGAGAGAAGCATTGAAATATCGAACAGATCCATCGCATAACGGACACTATAAGTCGCACACTGGAATGCAAACAATACTGCTCCGCCGTATTCTTAGACATCAGTCAGGCGTTTGATAGAGTCTGGCACGACGGACTTCTATACAAAATTAAACAATTGCGTCCTCATTCCTTCTTTTTAATACTAAGATCATACTTGCAAAAGAGATGCTTTGAGGTGAAATTCAACAATGCGACCGCTCCGCTATATGAAATTCTGTCAGGAGTCCCACAGGGAAGCATTTTGGGCCCCGTACTGTACCTGATATTCACTGCTGACCTTCCAACGCAGCGCGATACTATAACTGCCACATATGCGGACGACACAGCCCTACTATCTGTCCATGAACACTCAACCATAGCATCGGCCATACTACAAGACCATGTACATAAAGTGGAGGAATGGCTGATAGATTGGAAGTCAAGACTGTCACACGACAGTAAAATAGCGGTATATAAGGCCATACTAAAACCAATCTGGACCTACGGTATTCAATTATGGGGTACTACTAGTAACAGCAACATCGAGATTCTTGAAAGATTTCAGAACAAGACATTGAGAGCCATGTTTGACATGCTCACGTAGTGTGGTCTACGTGAGCAACAAATATATACATAAAGATCTAAATATCAGTTCCGTCAAACAAGAGATCACTAAACACAGTAAAACCTACCAGAATAAAATATTAAGTCTCGTCAATCAACTGGCCTCAAAGCTTCAGGGTGGAGGAAGTACCTCCCACAGCCGATTGAAGCGGCATGGAGTCCCTACGCTAACCGCGAGATTCAAGCAATGAAAGGAATTTCCAAACAAGAAAAAAATCCTTCTGCCTATGATGTCATTGACCACAAAATATTAATACCAAGCGATTGGCCTATTGTGTAGACACACGAAAAAAAAAAAAAAATAAAAAATAAAAAAACATCTGAAAGATGATCCATGTATTGTTTTAGTGTCCGACTGAAGCTTCCTTTTGTTCCAATTGAGTTACACTATTTTGTGTTACACGGTTACTAATTGGGAAAAAATTACCGATTAGTAACACTGTAACTCAATGCCACGTTTTTTTCCCATTAATTTACACTGCAACCTAATAGTACGTAATAGGATTACATATCGAGAACAAAATGTCCCAAAGAGTTACAGAACTTTATTGTTCAATTAAAGATTAAATAAAAACATTGAAATCCAAAATTATTTTTTAATAAGTATAACCATTTAGAAAGATTTTAATGTCGCTGAAAACACAAATGATCGGTACATAAATCATTGCAGATGCATAATCATAATTAAATTTAATGTGCGCGTGAACTGAGGGACCACATTCGTTTTTCGCAAAATGGAAATTGTAGGATTTAGTAGTAGACTTAATACAATTGTAGAACAAATCTGGGAATTTGTAAACAAATATATTAAAAACTACAGCCCTTAAAGTGCGCTCCCTCAGTCCAAACAGACCATCAGCCAGATCTCGGAAAGGGTCTGGAAAATTAAGCTTTTGTGACTACAGATTTAGTAAAGAATTTGTAAAGATAGTTACTAAATAACAGACCACAAAGATTCAAAGATAAAAAAAGATATAACGACTAAATTGTGGTCCCATCATACCACACAAGAAAGATAAATATTTTAGTGAATATTACCGAATCAAATAAATAAAATCTTTCTTTTTTTTCATAAAGTTTTAGTAAAAGACTAAAGACATTTTGTAAAAAGAAATGGTAAAAGAATATCAACGCAATTTGAAGATAGAGATTATTAAAACTAGAACGGATTCGATTTCCGGCCGGTCTAGCGCAGACTAACACAACAACATAACAGACTATCAATATTGAGCCTGGATTGTTGTGGTTCCGTCGTTGTTTCTAAGTGCATATACCATTTTTAACGATCTAACGTTGATTTAAGAGATACTCGTTATTGTGGGATAATCGTTGTATTAAGTCAAGATGCATTTCAACAATGCTTTTACCCAAGAAGGTGTTACTTAACGGGAACACAGCGTTCTGTTGAGTTACATTGTCACTCAATGGGAAAAAAAATGTGGCTTTGAGTTACAGTGTTACTAATCGGTAATTTCTATTCGGTAAAAACATTACTATTAGTTTGGCTTATTAAAAGTCCCACTTCCGGGACAGCTATCAAAATAAGGATTAAATCACTATACAGAGCTCATTACGAGGATTCCGAATCTATGAATAACTCAATTTTTCAAAAATCCTTCCTTACTGCGTTTCTAATTAGCACGGCAGAACAGTGTAACACAAAATGGTGTAACTCGACGGGAACAAAGGGAAGCTTCGGCCTCGGCTTTGGACACCTTCGGCGAAGCCGAAAATTTAAAAAAGCCCGAATCTTATTTACATTATCTACGTGTTACGTATACTAAAATCGTAAAACCGGCCAAGTGCGACTCGTACTCACACGCACACTGTGATTATTTTAATTATTATAATTCTGTACCTTGCGCGATTAATATTTTCATCAACATACAACCTGACACTGACCTGACTTGACTGCAATTTGCATGCAAAAAAACGTAAGAAAGGGCTTGAAACATTTTTGTATGAAGCCAGGCTTCAGTTGTGCTGAAGGTGCCATCAGTGAATGGACTTTAACTTTGATAGCTCATAATCAGATACCAGCTATCGATTAATATATGTTTTATGCATGGCCGCAACTTTAAAAAAAAAGTGGTGGAAGTTAGGCCGGCTATTAAATTCAAACCCCTTTGAATTTAATAGTCGTGCGTGTGTCGTGTTGGTCGTGGCGCAATGGGCGTGGGATGTCTGAACACTGAGCTACCGTCGTCGCCGCGCCGTCCAGTCGCGTCGTGCAGTCGGCCGCCTGTGCGTCGAGAATTGCTGAGGTTTCTGAAATACGAGTAAAACGTAAAGTTAACGAAAAACTGTCAAAGTTACATGTTTTGCCATATAGGAATGGCGTACAAAAAAGAAATATTAGGCTAAAAAAGTAGTAGTGACTTAACTTAAAAAGTAGTAGTAACTGATGGCGTGAAAGGCTCGCTGCCTATAACATGGGACTTAAACAGAACTTACGAATTCTGAGTGTACTATTAGGTAAGTGCACCTCTGCGTAACGCTGCGGGACTCACAGGTGTGATGTTTCGTTATGATGTAGTTACCGCGACTGGCTGCTTCCTGTGCTGCGCACACAAACGTCCACAGTTACATCACGTTCGTGTTGCTCGCGGTCGGGTTGCCTACTACAGCCAGTAGGCGTTTTTAGTCTGTAAAACACAAAACAACACAATACACACGATAAATACGCACAGGCCTCCTCTCTTTGAGAGTGAATGTGCTACAATACACCACGCGGGCCCAGTGCGGGTTGGTAGATGTCACATGTCTTCGAATTTTTGGTTCTATGACATGCCGGTTTCCTCACGATGTTTCCTTCACCGTTTTGAGAGCAATGGTGATAAAACAAATTACACAATTTAATGCGCCTGCTTGGGTTCGAAACCACAACTTACTGCTCGTAAAGTGGGGCCGCCACCACGGAGCCACAATTAAAGCGGAGAGAACGGCTAGAACTTAATTATTGTAATGAATAAGAAGTTAGTGCAGTTGTAAGCGTAATATAGGAGAAATAGAGATCCAGAGGAGAATCGAGGGAAAACTGCGATAGGCAGCTTATATTCGGTACTGAATAACTGAACGTATGAATGAAAGATGATTGTCATTTTGAGAGAACAGTGTTTTAATATTCTTAGAACAGGTTTCTGAATTTAAATATCATCGAATCATGTATTTACAACCACGCGATTTTGCCTGAGTTTAAGAAATTCATGGGCTACGCTACATTGAAGGAACCACCTTAGTGAGTTTGACAAGTTCTCATCTTTAAATTCTCATTTTAGAATAATGGGTGCTCGTGATGGTATTATTATGTCACTGTCCAAGTAGAACTAGTATACTAGTAATTGATCTCTCTGAATCGCGTGAAGAAGCTAGTCTATTAGGCTACCAAAAAAATCTGCGGCAGACCTCTGCATAACAATAGTTCATGCCGTAGTGACCGTAAAAACATAAAGTGTAAAGTTCTTCATCGCCCATAGAAAAGGGAGGATCCTCCAATCAGACGGGTGTTATGTCTGGTGGGCTAATGCGGGTTCTTCTTTAAAGTCGCGGATGACGTTACTTGCACGATGAAGGATTTAGATGAATTTCGATGTTTAGTTCATCATCTGTGTCATAGATGGCGCTGTAGTACTTTTTATTCTGTTTATGTTCTGTTTCCACAGACAGCCAGTTGGTAGCGTGGTAAACCGCCTAGAATCAGCCAGACGTACATTTTCATTGCATTGGTCGTCTTAGATAAATGCCTGTTTATCAGCCTATTTCTGAGCCACTGCAGGGTAAAGACCTCTACCCATACAGAGTAGGTACGACCGCTGTACACCACGCTTGCTCGAGGCGGGTTGGTGATTCTAGATCAATGGAAACTGGTTAAGTGGACCTTGGAAATTCCGGAATTCGAATACCTCAGAATGAATTAGATTTTTTAAAATTTATGCAAGACAATTTTAATATTTTTTAAGTTTGAACATTAGTCTAGACAAGTTTATTTGACCTGTTTTAGTGGGGCCTCTAGGGGTAGTCTACAACCGTCATTTTAAACCCGTCTATTAATCGATTCAATTTTTTTTTTTTTTTTTTTAATTACTGATGAAAATTTTCTATGAATGATGATGATACGTGGTAACCGTTTGTGCGTTGGTTCCCTTCCACTCCAATACAATGTCTTAGAAACCTGTTGAAATGAATCACAAAAAACACAATTAGTTAATAGGGAATTATGCAAGTAATATATAACGTTTTTTTTTTAATGCCTTGTATTGGACCATAAAAACAATAATATAAGTTTTATACTGACATGGTCACAAACATTAACATTAACACTGATAACGGGATAGTTAGAGTCAGACGGGTATCCCGAAGATTCCTAGACACTGGAAACTTTGTAAGACGACCAGGTTCGGGAAGAAGTCGTGCTACATCAGAACGAGACGACCGATTCATGGCATCAACGTCATTGCGGAATCGACACCTTACTGGTATTTAAGTGAAACAGCGATTTCGTGAGGTTCGAGGAGTCACAGTAAGTGAGTGGACTGCAAGACGTAGACTTGCAGAAAGTGGTTTAAATCCACACAAACCTGCTAATGGTCCAATATGAACGCCTGCTCGACAAGCAAGCGCGATTTCAGTTTGCTCGTGCTCACGTTTATTGGTCACTTGAACAATGGCGGCTCGTACTGTTCACGGATGAATGCAAAATCAACCTTCATGGAAACGATGGACGCAGAGAAGTGTACCGTAGAGAGGGCGAGCGATTTGCGCAAGCTTGCATTGAGGAAAGGAGCATTTAGAGGAGGTTCATGGACTGTTTGGAGCGGTATCTCTTTGGATGGAAAAACCAATCTTGAGATCGTAACCGGGCCTCGTCTTGGCACTTTGACTGCCCATCGCTACATTCATGAGGTGCTGGAACAGCATGTTATGCCATACGCTGGCTTTGTAGGAGAAGGATTTATACTCAAGCAGGAAATGCCCGATCACATGTTGCCTCATCAGTTCGCCAGTGACAAAGTGAGGTCGAAATTCCTGTTATGGAGTGGCCAGCAAGGAGCCTGACCCTAATCCCATAGAACACTTAGCTTAGAGCTTAAAATAAGGTTCAGGGCTAGGACTCATACTGCAAAGACCCTCCAGGAACACAAAGAGGCTATCCAATAGGTGTGGGACGGTATCCCTCAGGAATTCGTCGTAAAACTGATAAGGTCGATGAAATACCGTATGGAAGCTATAATTGGGGCAACGGGAGGCAATACGAACTTTTGAAACAAGTTTATTTGTTTTTTTTTAACATAAAATCCTTCTCGATTAAAAATTTGTGCTTTTTAAACCGTTTTTTGTTTCAGGCCTGTTAAGTTAGAAAGCAATTTAAAGTTACAATTACCAATAAGGTTATTGATACGACATTGCTGAAGTAAGCAGGAGTGTTTTGTTCGTATCGGTCACTTAAGCGTCTTCAGAACTTCCTACCATTTCAGACTAAAATTACTCTTGCTGACTGCAGACTCTTCTTCTTCTTCTTCTAGACTATGCTGTTGTCTGTTTTCTTGATGCGACTGAGGAACTTCTTGATAAGCTCGATCGTCTGCAGAATTTGTGCATCCACTTCATTTTCGGGCTTCGTAAGTACGACCATGTGTCGGAATTTTGGAAGCAACTGAAGTGGCTACCTATTCGGCAGCGTCGAGATTTACACACTCTCTCTTACCACACACTTTTCATCTACCACACAGTATTATTAAATAATATTTTTTATTATCCGATTTTTTTGAGTTATCTTGTTCCAAATGGAAGAGCACAGGGTGTTTCAACTTTTTGCACTCAAGTGTATTTGTTCAAGTAATTAAGTAAGTTTGTCTTCGGAAAGAACGTACCCGAAATCGGGTACATACCGTTTGGTAACTTCCCCGTTTCACCAACTAGCAAAAGACATGCAAAATAAGTGAAAAAAAGTCCCCTTTCGTAACTATTTTAATCTTCATACATTGATTCCTGTTTCGTCAACCATCAATTTCAACTGTTTTTTCTACGTTACAGTCAGCTCCCAAAGTTACAAGGAAACTTATTGTTGATGTTGCTATTTTTTGTCTCTCTCTGGCACACTAAGGTTTATTACGAGAGAACTCAATTTAGAGTATGAACAGAAAGTACTAGGTGAACAGAATCAAGAAGGAGATGTTGGTCCCGCTGAAATCGTCTTATCCCGATACTACAGTAAGAAAAACAAGTAGATCCAAAGATATTGTTTTTAAATAATTATCGATGTTTTTTGTTACCTTATTTTAAATTCTTATACACCAAGACCATAAATTAATGAATTTCATCGGTTTTTTAATGTTATAGTAACGAACGTTAACTGACCTGACAGATAAGCAATAAATAGTATGTCTGCTGCAGACTGCTATGTCACGGCTTTTTAAAAAAACAGTTGACTTACTGTTCTAGTGAAAAATTTGTAAAAATAAATAATTTTGACAAAGTTTAAGCGTTAGCATAAAAAATATCGAAACCAAAGTGACCAATCATTTTATAATGGTGATATTCATTATTGTATCTAACGTGAAAAGTGAGTTAATCCTATTCATGTTGAAAAGCAGTGAAATTTGGTTAAACAAAGAAGTTTGCAATATTGGAATATTTATTGTGCCAGATCATTGGGGTTAAAATAAAATTAATAGACGTTAGTATTGCATAGTAATAATGAAATAAAGCCTGTTTAAAACCAGCTTACGCCTAACACTCTAAAAAAATATTTTAACGAATTCAAATTAGTTAACCTGTTAAGGGTTTTTTTGGTACTTTTTTATTATTGTCTTTTTTTTCTGATTGGCCATTAGTTTTATAATGACACATTGTAAGGTTATCTATTAATTACCGGAAGCCTGTATATGGACACGGTAGGGTTAGTAATTTATACTTTTTGCATAAAAGTGTGGATCTCTCTGCCGGCAGCTGTGTTCCCTCCTCATTTAACCCGTTAGCTTTCAAAGCAAGAGTGAACAGGCTTCTGGGCACACTCGTCCCATCATAGACCTCATCTATCGCTTTCCATCAATTGTGATCGAGGTCAAGAGCAGGCCTATATTGTAATAAAACAAATAAAAAACTATCAGTTGCTACCTTCCTACAATCGCGCGTTGGTCTGTGAGACCGGTAAAACAGGTTTTGATTTTTTCTGCTAAAATCAATGATGGTATTTATTTATTTGCGTTCTACAAGGTAAAAACATGGTGTTATACAAAATGCTTAGAGCTAAGAGCCGTTGTAGACCCCGTCGGGGCACAGCAAAATTTTGTGTAATTTGTACAATCTTAAACTTAAAATTAAAATATACTTGAAACAAAACAATCACATTCGCAATAAAAAAAATACATATAATAATAATCAATCAAAATTCAATCAAAAAAGACAATATATACTTTAAAGTTTGTGTATTTTGTACTTCCTGTTAGCTGCATGATTAGTTGCTACGATAGTTTCAGGAAATAAGTGTATTAGTGCGAATAGCACATAAAGCCGTATTTGGCGAATATCGGTCTGAGACCGACGCGGGTATAGGTGTTACAAAAATTGTCTTCCGTGATTTTGTACTGAAACTTCAATAATACTTACGTTTCAAATTATTTTTGTTTATAATAGCTAATAATGTAGGTACCTTTTAGGTATGTAAGTATGTTACAAGAAAAAAATCACCTTTGCTAACATTTTACGACCTCTTACAGAAATCTAACAATTTTTCAGAAACTATAATGAAAGGAAAAAAACAGTACATGATCGGCATATTGTCGGTAAATTAACAGTTTTACGATACTTCATAGTATATTCTCAGAGAATATAATCTCCACTTAAAAGCTAAAAAAAAAACTCGAAAGAAATTGATTTTCAAACCTGCGTCAAGTGGATGTTACGTGGGCATTGTAAGCTACTAGAACGACGAATTCGGTTACAATTTTTCATATGTTTAAAGATCATAAGAATATTGGTTAACCTTCTTACAGATAATTTCTATCTGCGATTTCCATAAAAAATTACTACGTAGATGTAGGCCCAAGAACCCGGCATTGTTGCGGTAAGCAGAGTTTGCCTAGCTGAATTTGGGCTTGGAACTTTTTGCCATCGGCACGCTAAGAAGAAGAAAAATATAATTAGAGTATATTTTGTATTGGAGGCTATGGCTGTGTTACCTCGCAATATAATCTTATTAGTCTCCAAATGGAAATGTTCTTCTAACTTCCCGGTTGAGTTCTGTCTCTTCTGCGCAAGGTCGAGGTAGGTCTGGCGTACTCTTCTGTCTCCTTCTGCGTGTCTTCTGGCTTCAAGTTCTCGTGCTCAGCCACTTTGTTTAACTTTAAAGTAGACTGTTGCCGAGTTATGGACTTACGTGTATTACTTTAAACTGCCTCGTTGGTCTAGAGGCAAGCGCTGGTGCCGAGCATGAGGTCCTGGGTTCGGGCCTGGTTGATGTCAATCGGCTTAGTCTTAACTATATGGACTAGAACATAACTGGAAAAACAAGGAAATCTTTGCCCCTCCCTTCGGGGAACACAGGCGTGATAATAGGCATTTTTAATGTTATTTATGTAATCATATTATACGGATATGTAACCAGTTTTTTTAATGTACCTAACTCATGGCCACCGGTTCGCCTCTTATTACTTACTAGTTGTGGCCCGCGACCTTCGTCCACGTGATTTTTTAAAAACTTACTAGCTTTTCCCGCGACCTTTGTCCGTGTGAAATTATTCTAAAATATTACTTCCGTATTTAAATAGGATTTTGTAAACAATTTCAAGGATTTTATTATATACTAGCTGTTGCCCGCGACTTTGTTCGCGTGGAAATTTTGTTGAGTATGCGTGTTCGATTTCCGGGTTGGGCAAAGTGTTATTTGGTTATTCCATCAGGAATTTCTCAGTAGCAGCTACGGAGAGAATGTCATGCGCACTCCAATGTCTCGCTGATGGTGGCGGGTGTGTCGGCTCATTTAGTTCCCTTCAATATGGTTGAGTTGAATGGCGCTGATCCATGCGTCATGTTCGTGAACGGGTGCTCTTAGTTGGGACTGTTCACCTTTTAGCTGCCACGGTTTATTTTAATTACTTTTTTTGTTTTCATTGTGATTTAATCTTTTACTCTGGACGCTCTTAATGTGCAAGTCTTTCTGCATCGTTCTCACATATATGTATAATCTCAACATGAATGATGTAACTAAGATTTTGTTAAAATATTTTGATTTAAAAGAGTGTCCAAGGAGTTTCTTGCCCATTCTTCTCCTTAGAGATCTACGCTTTGGAATGTGCAACTACAGTACTTTCTCAAGTTATTATGTCTTGTGACTGTGACTGTAGCTTCACTTCTTTTTGTTTTTTGACGTTCAAAAGTGCCTGTGATGGCCTAATTGAAATAAATGCTTTCGACTTTGACTTTTGACTTTGGAGTCTGAATTTGTGTCCGATTGATGGCAATAGGCTCGCCCACTATTACATGGGACTTCAACATAACTGGTGAAATGTGGGTGTACGATTAGGTACACACCTGTGCCTAACCCTTCGGGGATTACAGGCAGAATGTTATGTGTGAGAACTGAAGGCCAGATCAAAATGTGATAATGTGGGTGATGACTACAAAAGGCGTCTTTTTGGGCGGCAGAGGTCTGAAACAAAACAAATGGCGAAGAGGCGACGATAAGGCTTTAAAACCGGAACGCTATGGTGCCTTACGACTTTTTTTTCATAGTGAACAATCAAACGCTTTGTTGGGCGCTATTTATTTATTCATTCTAATACCGTTTTGTATACATCATTGAATGATTTGTATAATGACCGTGTGAGAAGCATGAAGTGCCCAAATGATTGTCTGCCACTTTTAAGGTTTTTCCTTGGATTGAATGAAATGGCAAGTTACGTATTTGGAATAATGGGTATGCGGGGAATTAAACCGCTCTCTCCTTTAGTCACTCCTATAATAATGGTAGCTAGCCCAGCTCTGTGATAGGAAGTCTGGTTCCATTACACAGTCTGGGTGCATCAAAGTTTCGCATCAGCATAACTGGAACGCCAACTTTTAGCTCCAGCTTATGGGACGGTACGCCGTTAACCCCAGGCAGTTGAGAAATTCAATGGGGTAGGCAGTATAGTACTATCATCATTCTCCATCACCTGTTCTATGGATGTCGACGCCGACGATTGTATCATTTTTTTTTATTTGTTTGACACAACCACCCTTCATTTTTTATATTAACCTCAAATTGGGAAAAACGTGCATGATTGTGATTATGTGGATGTGCGTGCATCCTCTGTAGCCACTGGATGGGAAAATTCTTCGGAAAATAGAATTTTCCCATCTGCGCCCGATTCCAGATGACCGATGACCCACTCCAATTTGCAGACGCATATTCGCAAAGACACCTGCTTCGTGGTCGTTGTACAGTTGGACGCGTATGTTGCAGGTAAGATGGAACTTTTCGATCCTAGACAACAGTGTTGACGCCTTGAGACATGCGTTTATTTCATCCGCCGGTGTGCGCGGCCTCTCAATAACTTGTAGTATCTGTCTAAAGTCGCCTACGACCAAAACGGTAACACCACCCATCAGCGCCCGGTTGCCGCGGATGTCCTGCAACTCTGCAAGCTGTGGTTCAACGCCTCTAATGCTCTTTAAACGTACACTGCTGCAAAAGGACTCCCCGGCCGCTGTTTTTGGTGATGTTGCATGTTGAGGTATCTTCACTTGCAAGATTCAGCGGCAATGTAAAAACGGAATGTGCAGTCCGGCCACCGTTAAGCAAAGTTGCAGCAATGTCCGAGGGAGCCGCAGCCACAGTATGTGACGGCACGGTTAACGCAATGGCTGAGCGAATGGCTGCTGCGCTGCGAGTATCGGATTCGATTCCCGCACGGTTTACATTTTTGCAAGCACCATGATCACGGATAAACTGAAGTTATTGCGGGTGGGTGTTTATGAGCAGACAAATCGGTCTACCCTCTTTCTTGTTCGTTTTTTGCACTCAGTACCGCTACCACTGTCACTCACAACTCGATTCTGTTCCCGACACACGAAACTCACTGTGTCTGCTCGCGAACTTTTTTCGGCACTATTCTGCTTTTTACACAGCTGGTTTCCAGGCTTTCGACAGTTGAAACCCAAAAAAGTGCCGAAAAAAGTTCGCGAGCACGAACAAGAAAGAGGGTAGACCGATTTGTCTGCTCATAAACACCCACCCGCAATAACTTCAGTTTATCCGTGATCATGGTGCTTGCAACAGCGCCGAAATATCGGGAACTCAAAGAAAACAATAAACATGGTAAATGTCCCGTCTTCTAGTTATAATAATTTTAGTGACCATGAAAGTTTAAAATTGATGAATTAATTTACCACTACTTATTTTCCGCGATACACGTCGTATTCTCGACACGGCCTCTGACGTAGGATGCGTGCAAACGGCTGAATGATAAAAGCTCTTGCAATGGCGGCTGAGTTTCGAGTATTCGGATGACAACGCGACAGGCTTGCGCGACATTTTAAAATAGAATCTTAGTTTTTCTATAAAATAAGCTAAGGAATTGTAGAAAGTGATCTAGTTTTCGATTTTGTTGAAAATGTTTTTTTTTAATAAATTATGTTTGATTTTGTTATTCGGTGTTTACTGTGAGGCACAGAGGCCGACGAGAAAGGAGGCCTATATGACAGTTGTGAGTACCTACAAAATATCTACGTCATGCATGTTTTTCCCAATTTGGAGTTAATATAAAACTGAAGGGTGGTTGTGTGAGAGGGTAGTGCTGTCGCCAATTAACGACTGGGTCCATCAAATATTAAAAAAAAAATAGATTATGATCGTCGGCGATTCAAAATACATGAATAATATGAATGTGAGTATAGACATCCATAGACACTGTGATGGCTAATGATGAAAGTACTGCCTACCCCGTTGAACTTATCCACTCCCTGGGGTTAACGGGCGTACCGTCCCATAAGCTGGAGCTAAAAGTTGGAGTTCCAGTTCTGCTGTTGAGAAACCTTGGTGCACCCAGACTGTGCAATGAAACCAGGCTTCGTATCACAGAGCCAGCTCTGTAGTAATATTATAATAGCCTCCATTAGGTATTACAGGAGTGACTAAAGGAGAGAGCGTTTTAATTCCCCGCAAACCCTTATGCCAAATAACTTGCCATTTCAATTTAAGAGGTTGCAATTTCCCTTAAAATTGGCTTTTACAATGATGACCTACAAATCCCATGGCCAGATATTGAAAGTAGCAGGCATTCATTTGGGCACTTTATGCTACTCACACGGCCCAAAACTTCCACGCGCTGACGGAAAATAACAAGCCATTTAATGTTGTACAGACATTAAATGTATTAGAATAAATAAATATTTAACGCCCAACAAGGCGTTTATTTGCTGAATTGGAAAAAAAAAAAGTTGTATAGCGCCAAAATGTTCCGGTTTTTAAGCCATATCGTCGCCTCAACGCCATTTAATTTTGTTGCAGACCTCTGCCGCCCAGAATTACAGCGCCTAAAAGGACGCCTTTTGTAGTCATCATCTAGATTATCATATATTTTTTTGATGTACTCGTAGTGAGTTTTCAAATTTTTTTTTTTGTACTGACGTCGTTTGCGTTTGTTTTTTCCTCAATATTTTTTTTAAATTATTGCTTCGAAAAGTAATAGAGAAGTATGGAAGAAGAAGACATGCTGCGCTGACCCCAAATAAATAGAAATAAGGACAGGAGAATGTGGATGAAGATGATGATTTCTCCAAAAAGTAGTACAGCGAACAGAAGTCTGATAAGTTCACTAGAAGCACTAGTTCCTAGAAGGTAGGTTAGGTAGTTTACTAGAAGTCTTTTTCGTCTGTCTTTTTCCGAGTTCTTGAATTTATTTTGGAAGTTTATTGTTTTTTTGTTGCTGTCATTTTTAAAGCATTTTAAATGTAAGTCGTATGCTATAAACAAATTAGAAGTTTCTTTAAAAAAATTAAGCCTGGATTATAAACAATTTATAGATCTCTTAGTTGTCTGAAAAAAAAAAAAAAAAAATTTATTTTTAACATTTTTAAATATTTCTTTAAAAAAAAACCATACAAAAATAGTGGTTCGCCGGTGTCGGGAGCAGGGACCAAGCTACTGGTGGTTAGGGCTCCAGAGACAGGAACCTCCTCACAATGCGAGCCGTGTCGATGAGTACGGCCTTCTGAATCAGGCCCTTGATCCAACCGCCTAAGGAGAGCCTCGAAACATGGTCGTCTAGGCTCTTGGCCATAAGGCCATTTGCCGTCACGACAATAGGCACATGACAGCCGAGTTCACATTCCACATGTCGACAACCTCGTGTGCCAAGTCGAGATATTTTATTTGTTTCTCTTTATCAGCTTTCACGAGGTTCTCGCCATGCGGGATGGTAACATCGACTATCATTACACGGCGCGCTGATCGTTCTATCACTACTATGTCAGGCTTATTGGCGACAATAGTCCTGTCAGTAATGATAGACTGATCCCAGTACAGCGTGACATGGTCTTTCTCGAGAACTGGGTCGGGCACATACTTGTAGTACGGTACCTCAGTTTCCACAAGTTTATATTTCAAGACAAGTTGCTGGTGAATAATCCTGACTACTTGGTTGTGCCTGTGCAAGTACTACTCGCCGTTAGCCAGACGAAAACAACCGGAAATAATATGTCTGATGGACTCACCCGGACGGTGGCGTGCCCGACTCACGTCAACCGTCCCGTCCTTCATAATATTTTTCCGGTTGTTGTTCGCCAACATAACTTCGTCCATAATCGCACAGACAAAACTTTCAGTTTCCCCAAAGAGGTCACCGAAACGTAGCCAGGACACGGTTGCTAGAAAATCTACATCGGGCTCATGAAGAGCCCGGTAGAAGCGCCCGTGAAGCTCCTTGCCTTGCCATACTTCCTTGAGGTCTTCGGTAGTTAGTACCACAGGTTTGCGCCAGTTCTCTTTACCTATGGACAAGCTGAGTTCCGTACTCAAGGAAGGCGCGTAGAGTTGCATCTATTTTGTACAATTCCAGTACCCTCATGAGCCATGTATGTGGCACCGAGTCGTAGGCCTTCTTATAATCTATCCAACATGTCGACAGAACCCTGCGGGATCGACGAACCTGTTGGCTATATGGTCTGATAATGCTAATTCTCTACCCTCACAGTTGCTACCTCTGATATTGTGAACAATGTAGTCAATGCAGGTTCCACTGCGTAGACGTGTTGGCGATCGAGTACCCAGACCCAGATTATAACTGCGTGTGTAGTATATTTAAAAAGTCACAGAGGTTTTGCTATTTTTGCAAAAATCTACATAATTATATTAAAATCTCCACACAGTGATGATATGATAATGATCTTATTATGTTTTAGACAAATTTCTTTTAACATCATGTCCAAATGGTCAAAAAATGAAGATATTTTATCTTTGTTATATGCTTCTGTTGGTATATTGTTATTTGGCGGTATATACTATACATACACATAATGATGTTAGGATGGGAAAAAAGTTTTATCGCACAACATTCTATTTGATGAGGTAGTGCCCATTTTTTGACATTGTTGACTTTTGCGCTGCTCTTAGTCCTGATGTATATAGTGGCAGTAGTGAGTAAACGTTCTGAATTGAGGATAAGGAGCCCTGAGTTGTGCTGGATTTCATGGACTTAAACATAACTGGCAAAATGTGGATGTACTACTAGGTACATACACCTCAATCTCACCCTTCGGGAATTACAGGCGGGGTGTTGAACTAACATAACAACTAACATAACATCACGCCTGTAGGATCGTGCTAACTCATCTGTACTGAATGAAAACAATATTTTTAGCAATCTTAATACTTACATAATGAAATTAATATTGCGAATGGGTTGCTTGATTAAATTATTAAAAAAAAAAAAAAAAACAGGTCATCATACATTAAAAAGAGTAGTCAACCCATTTGTTATGTTTTTTCATGTACCTATTAAACACATTTTTCAATCGGTAAACAGATGAGGCGCGATTAGGCATTTTCTCGATACTAGACAGACTTTATGTTTTGTGGAGATACCTGAGTGAAGAGGAATTACATATATCCGTACTCGCGGCATGTCTTTAACGTTTAAACGTGACTGCACTTGCATTTGAACTTTGGAGCAAAATATTAATAATAGTGAATTTAGTTTTGTTAGTTTATTTAATAGTTTTTAATTAATAATGTATATAGTTAGTTTACTCTACTTAATTTATAAATGTGGTGAAAAGCCCTTCGTGGGCTTGCTTCAAGGAGTTGACGCTCGACCGTCATCGTATACGATCGACTGGTTATACGTTGGTGACGTGTGTGGTAATTGACCTAATTGGCTACGCAATGGCTTCTAAAGTGTTAAAATGTCAAAACTGTAACATGGTGATCAGCAAAGTACATTTGTGCAAAATAAAATCGAAGAAATGGATGAAGAAAGTCTAGTCTAAATCTGTACGACAGCTTTTTCTGAAGAAAAAATGTAAAATGCGAAAAGTCTATTATTTGGCTCAATTCAGACCTCAACACATAACTAACGCGCAAAATTATAGGCAAGACCAACAGAAATTTGGAGGATATTATAAGCCTTCTCATTCAGACAGACCCAGATTTGATATCAATTTTTGTGGCGCGCGATCTCCAGAAATTGCCACCAATATCTTTTGACCATATATATCTCACAAGATTACTTAAGGATCTCCTGATTTTGCGAAGTGACATATCATATATCAAGGAGAAATATGTAACTGACGGTATCAGTGTACGTGACCTGGATAATCTTAGAACTGCTTTGTTAGTTCATGATTATCATCATCATTGCTACAGCAACCTGATATTTGGAAAGGAAATAAGCAAGATGATTAATGGATAGAAGTTAGGAATAAATGTTACAGAAATCGTTTGATATGAAACATAAAGCGGCAGGTATTAAAGTCCCACTGTTTATTATTATTCAGAGGTACTGTTTATTACTTAAGTGGCAGTGGGCAGGGCACATTGCTCGCAGAACGGATGGCCGATGGGGCCGGAAAGTTCTGGAGTGGCGACCGTGAACTGGAAGACGTTGCGTTGGAAGGCCTCCCACTAGGTGGACCGATGACCTGGTCAAGGTTGCAGGGATCCGCTGGGTGCGAGACGTACGGGACCGGTCAATGTAGCGACACTTGGGGGAGGCCTATGTCCAGCAGTGGACGTCTTTCGGCTGAAATGATGATTTATCAGATGCATTGTTTATTATTATTCAGAGTATTTTAACAGCCATCCCATAAATTATTTAACGTCATTGCTGACACCAACACGTTTGTCACAAAGGATTAACGAACACAATTAATTTAGGTCGTCATCTGCCTAACCTTGTCCGAACTAAGTTGGAGTTGGCTTGCAGTCTGACCGGTAAATTAATCAGTATTTTACCTATCTGACTTCCACAGCCCAGTTACAAGGTGACACTAACCTCTTGTTGAGCCTGGGTGTCATAGTTTCAAGAAACAATACGCAACCATAAATCAGTTCATTACTGTCGCGGCTGTGTTTATGGCGGAGCTCATCGTGGAGTACGTGCGTCAGAAGACCAAGTACGTGGTTGCTTGAGTGAGTTGCGCCACAACATTAACTTTAAGGTGTTCGTAGTACGAATAACAACGTGTTATCTGCACCACTACATCTTGGAAGAGGACTTTTGGCCGCAGGGAGTGGTGTTCCGTCACTTCCACGGGCAAGTGCCACAT
This sequence comes from Noctua janthe, assembly GCA_910589295.1. Taxonomy (NCBI): domain Eukaryota; kingdom Metazoa; phylum Arthropoda; class Insecta; order Lepidoptera; family Noctuidae; genus Noctua; species Noctua janthe. Next base: position 1,046,137 of record OU342567.1, read on the forward strand.
GAACGCGCAGTGACATATTGGGTCTATTTACTAACACAAATTGTATTTTATCATATTTATGTCTGTCTATATTATGTCATGTATATACCTATGGGTCAAAGTTGCCTGACAGTAAATGAATATTGTATGTATTGTTGTTGTACTGTCCCATTGCTGGGAACGAACATCTCTCAGTAATGAGAAGGGTTCATGGTTTAGTCTACCACGTTAGCCTACTGCGGGTTGGCGAGAGAATGGTTTGCAATAAAATTAACTGTGACATCATCCGCAGCCTAGCCTCATCAAAGCTGCAGGCTACCCCACCGAGAAGCACCACGTCACGACGCAGGATGGCTTCATCCTGCTGATGCACAGGATTCCGGCAGGCAGGCGCTCTGCCAAACAGACTGGGAAACACAACGCTAAGGGGAAGAAGGCCATCCTAATTCTGCACGGTCTCGGCGGGCATAGTTCGAACTTCGTGATCATGGGACCCAAGAGAAGCCTTGGTAAGTTTGGTGCTGTTGGAAGGACAATATAACCAATAGATTTACAGAACTAAAATAACATACACATAACATCACGCCTGTAATCCCCGAAGGGTTAGGCAGAGGTGTACCTAATAGTTCACTGACATTACGCCAGTCATAAGTCCCATGTAACAGGGGGCGAGCCTCATCGAAGCCGTCATCAAAGCGGCACAAAAACTAACAGGTTATGCAAATTCACTGAACATTTAGTTTTATTTCCGCCGAAAACTAGATCCAAGAATGGATTCAGAATGCAAAGCAGCTCTTCCGCTCGACGAAATATAAAAATGCAGAAGGTGCCAAAATTATCAGCTGTCCCATACATTTGGGTCGAGTAGGTATTTAAATTTTGTATGGGACAGCTGATATTTTTTTCGCATTTACGATATGGGACCCAAGGAGATAGTGGTTCAGTTTGATGGTCTGCAGCATATCCTTTCTGATACACCCTGTATATACATGTTACAGTCCGATGTGTTTTTTCGCACAGTAACGCCTGAGTCTATAACTTAGCACTGACATTTCTAGACCTAATATAAGATACATTTTAGACAGCTTATTTAGTAAAAAACATACCGGTTCAGCAGCCAGTCTAAGCAACGTCTTTTCTTTTTAAATAAGTGAGTTTTATCTCCCAAAGCCTCAAATGCAAGAGCAAAAAGAGGAAAAGTTTAAAACGGCCATCTTTATGCTTCCCAGGATACCTCCTAGCTGACGCAGGGTACGACGTGTGGCTAGCCAACCTACGAGGCACTGTTGACACAGCGCATACGAACCTCACAATAAATGACAAGAAATTCTGGGACTTCAGGTGAGTTAGAACTAAGCCTGTCAAGCCCAAGCAACGATTTCGACGATAGTTCGAACTTCAGCCTCCACGTAACACACTGTGATAGTTAGCTCTAAACTGGGAATGCTCGATGAAAGTCCGTTCTATTAGGTGTTCAGCGGGCCTGGTACAGTGGGCAAGTTCTCAACATTGACAAAACTTACTCGATCCCATTGTTGTCATAAGGCAGCGCTAGTTCAGTCTGAGACTAAAGTTTACGTTCAAGAGATCGACAAGGGATAATCGTTCACACTACTAAGTTTTATGATAGACAACCTACGAGGTCAAGACGTAGGAGATCTGCTTTCTCATCCTATAGTACTTATAAACGTTTTATCCACTTCCAGTATCCACGAACACGGCAAATACGACGTGCCGGCATTGATCGACCGAATCCTGAACGTCACAGGCCTGGAGAAGATCATGTGCCTGGGCCATTCCTTGGGCACCACCAACTTTTTCACCATGGTGTCTCAGAGACCAGAGTACAATGACAAGCTGATAGCCTTCGTGGCTTTAGCACCGTCTATGTATTTGGACCACCTTAAAGAGGTAGTGAATATGGCGTTGAATACTTTGGAGCTTCCGGTAAGTAGCAACGTTTAAGTAAACTCAAAGAGTTGAAAATCGTAATTCTACTTATAGAACTAACTGGTTGCCCTGCGGTACAAGTGTAACGTGTCAAGCATGCCAATAATGTCATTTTAATGCGTCACTGCGACATGGGGTCGCAAATATTCTTTAACAATGTTATTTTCATTCTATTGCTTTATATAAATATTTAAATATTTCTTAAAAAAAACAATTTAAAAACATTTAAAAATATAAAAAATTGTAGCCCACCGGTATCGGAAACAGGGTCTAAGCTACCGGCGTCGGTCAGAGTTCCAGAGAAAGAAACCTCCTAACAATATAAGCCGTGTCCGGAGTACCACTTTCTGAACCCAGCTGCCTACGAGAGCCTCCTCAGATTTTGCCCGAGGATCTTGGCAATTAGGCCATTGGCTGATACGACTATTGGCACAATGATTGCTGAGTCCACATCCTACATGTCTACTTGATTTACTTATCTTTCTCGGCTTTCACGAGGTTTCGTCATGCGGGACCGTTATGTCAAATGTCAACCATCATTGTGCGCCGCTGTGATCGATCCACCACCACTATATTATTGGCTACAATAGTCCTGTCAGTAACGATGGATTGATCCCAGTACAATGTGATATTGTCATTTTCGAAAACTGGGTCGGGCACATACCTATAGTATGACACTTCCGATTCCACACATTTTATTTCTTTAACGTTACTATTATAGATTAATGTCCTGAAGAGAATGTCGTGTACCCTCTAGTTGATACATACACAAGAACCCTAACCTATTTACTTTATTGTCAAATGTAAAATGTACTGTTGTCATACCTATTTTAAATAAATAAATATCATTGCTTTTGATAGCCACTCTGTGTAGGTACTCCACTCAGTATCTTAGTAATAAGGATAAATTGATAAAAACGGCTACAAGCCGGTTTAGGCCGGATTTAGAATAATTAGTTTTTTCGTAATTAACAGGTTTTAACAGATTCTTTGTAGTGGCCTTCTTTTAAGTATGGAAAAACCTGTAACAGAAGACCTCCCTCTTCGATATTTATGTGCAAACATTTTACAAAGCCTGTTAATAATTAAAAACAAAGTGGAAAAAAAAACAAAAACTTAGCCTAGGATTTCACAAGAACAAACAAATTGTAGGACAAAAACGGCAGTTAAAAGGGCAGTTTCATTTGTTTGATATTTCGCGCCCGTCGTCGCAACCGCGCTAGGCTCGCACTGTGGAGGCACACTGGGCCAAGACTAGGCAAATGATTATTATTTCCTGCCCTTATCCCAACTTATTTAGGGTTGGCCCTGCATGTCTTCCTTTCATACTTCGTTATTACTGGTCATCTCAGCAGTGGCATCTTTTCTAATGTTGATACTTATTTTACACATTCGTTTTTCCCCGAGATTGCACAGGATAGAGTGATTTGGAAGGAGAAAGAGCTGAAGAGCTGTGGAATACTCAATAGGCTAACAACATATTTTTTTTAATGATTTCAGACTCTGTTCAGAGCCGGACGCTGGTGGGCAATCTACCCGGAATTGGTGCAATATCTCCAGGAGAAGTTGTGTGACCAGAAGCAACAGCGAAGCGACCTCTGCAAGGTCTTATTGGACTTCTTGTTCGGTGAGGATTCAGAACAATATGACACGGTACGGAATATATTTACAATCCTACTATTCTTTACTTTGTACACTGATCTATACTTCTACACTAATATTATAAAGAGGTAAAGTATGTGTGTAAGTGTAAGTAAGATGTAAGTTTGGTTGTTGGGAGTAATCTTTGGAACTACTGGTCCGATTCCAACGACTCTTTGACTAATGGGAAACAACATTATCCCCGAATGACAAAACCTTTGTTAAAAAAATAATCACATGTTCCCGAGGGATAAATTACACTGTTGTCGAGTGCTATAGGTTTTATGGTGCAGTTGATTTCCTCGCGATCGAAGCCGCAGGCAGATGGTAGTATTATAGCATTATTGGACCGTACAAATATACATAATACTAAATTGTATTTGTTGGTTTGTCTTTCTTTCAGGAAGCTACGGAGCAAATAGAGCGACATGATTTTTTTACTAGGTCATCATCATCATCTGCCTAGCCTTTTCCCAACTATATTGGGGTCGGCTTCCAGTCTAACCGGATGCAGCTGAATACCAGTATTTTACATGGAGCGACTGCCTGTCTGACCTCCACAACCCAGTTAGTACTGGGTAATACGATACCCTTTAGTAAGACTGGTTGTCACACTTTTTGGGCCACTGACTGCCTAACGATAGTCAAAGATCTGGAGATCTGTCTGATCTGTGATTTTTTTACTAGGTAATATTTTATTTATTCAAATACACTATCCCAAATTATCTCATACAGATTTCGGTCTTATAATCTAGGTCATAACAACGTAAAATAGCCAAGTGACACTTATAGCAGTAGTTCACCCGGTTAGACTGGAAGCCGACCCAAACTTAGTTGGAAAAAGGCTTGGCAGATGATAGCAATCATTGTAATGTTTTTGGTTTTGGCTTTCAGGAAATGTCGCCCATATACTTGTACAGAATACAGCCGTTTCCGTGGAGGTCTTTAGAGCATTACGGAAAAATCGCCATCACAGGTACGTATCTCTGTCTATGAACGTAAAACCGTAAATTAGGCAAGTTTGCAATTACCTAGCTATTTACAGGGATTGCTTAGGCTATTGCCTAATAGCTAAGACTGTAGAGCGCAAAAAAAAAGAATATGAATATGAACTTATTAAGCAAAGAGCTAAAGCCACGACGACGGCGACAGTTTGAACCCTGGTCAAAATTAGAACTATAATATCTCGAGTGATCAAAGCTTACATATTGAGACATCAATTAATCTTTGCCGCCTATGGCCCTGCCATGTTACATGCAAAGTCAACTGTGGATTGCACCCAGACTTGGAGAATTTTGCAGCCATATTCGCCCAATTTTTTTGCGCCCAGACTCGGCCCAAACTGTTGCACCTTGTCTTAGACCTGTTGAATATTATAACGAAACGTTAAAATGCGTGTGTCTCCATTTTCAGGCGTGTTCACGACATTCAGTGGTGGAATGTTCGGTCCTGTAATACCGTACAATACAAGTAATGTCAAAATTCCTGTCTCATTACTATATGGAGAGAATGACCGGTTCAGTGATAAGGGTGTAAGTATTCGGTTTTATTTATTTCATATCACGTATGTATACAGGGTGTAAGCAGACCCTTCACATAGCCGTCAACCAAGCATTCTGTATATCAAACTAAGTAACTTAACGCAAAAGTTATTGCTGGGTAACGCAAAAATTATTGCTGGGTATCGACCTTTTTTTTTTGGGGTGAAAAATCACGTCTTACGGTAGGACTCGATGGAAAGCACTCAAAGCATTGTGCATTGAATATTACGGGGGTCGTGAAGGTGTGTAAAGTAAAAATCGAACATTAAAAACATGTATTTAAAAAAAAAAACTTGTAAAAGAGTTGGAACTTTGACCGCCAATATATCCGTAACTAGAAGGTTCCTAGATATGATCTAGAACAAAAAAAAATATCGCAAACACTGAGAGAACAAGTGCCTTTCGGCTATGTTTAGGGTCTATTTACACCTTTTAGTATTCAAAGTGGGGAAAATGTAGTGTTATAATAAATTAGAGATGTACCGTTTATTCGGGAAAGCCGACTATCGGGCCATATTATAGTCGGCGACTTGTCGGCAAACAGCGGCGACTAATTGGCTCGAGTGATCAAAAGAAAATATAACCTATAGTGTTAATAATGGTGTCAGCTGGTGCGTTGAAAGATTGGATCGGGCCTATGACCAATTTAGGACATTTTTAGGCTGGTATAGGTTAGGGCTGGTGGGAAGATTTATAAAACAATGTTTAGACCTTGCTGTCTTGTATGGATCAGAATGTTACGTCACAATAGGGATGAATGAAAGGCATTTGCATGTGGCTGTGATAGGAAAACTAAGGGATGTGTCGTGTTACGCGAATGGATAAAATAAGAAATGAGTGCTTAAGAGGAAGTCTGAAAGTGGCGCCGGTGACTGAAAAGTTGTGTGGTAACCGGTTATCGTGATACGGGCATATAATGCGGAGGGATGAGGAAAAGAGCAGCGGTGGCCCAGTGGTGGCGGTCCCGACTTACGAGCAGTAAGTCGTGGGTTCGAACCCAGGCAGGCGCATTACTTTGTGTAATTTATTTCATCACCACTGCTCTCAAAACGGTGAAGGAAAACATCGTGAGGAAACCGGCATGTCCTAGAATCTAAAAATTCGAAGACATGTGACATCTACCAATCCGCACTGAGCCCGCGTGGTGGATTATAGCCCATTTCCTCTCATAGAGAGGCCTGTGTCCCAGCAGTGGGAACATTATAGACTGCTGCTATGCTATGAGGAAAATGTCGTGAGGAAAGTTTTGAGTATGAATGTGGATGGCTATAGGAGAAGAAGGCCAAAGAAACGATGGATGGACTGTGTGAAGGATGATATTATGAAATGAATTGTGATAAGGGCAGGAGAATGATGATTTCGCCTGTATACCCTGAACGGGTGAGAGTATGTCAACAGTTCACACCACTTTGGTAGTAATGTTAAGTTCCAACTCACAAGTAATGAGGGACGAGCGTCTGATCAAGCACAAAGCCAGACTACGGTCTGCTACTGAGCAATTCCTAATTGATAGATACAATATTGCATATAGTGGGCCTGCACATCTGTTTGTCATGGTCGCAGACAACTATAGGCATTAGGTTAGACACCCGTCCCGCCGCCAATGAGGAACAAGGAACTCTTTCAAGGAAACAACTTGTGTTTTACTCCTCTAGCTGTACTCGCTGATCACCGGCGGCGGGCCAGGTGTCACTGGAACATTTAAAAGAACTGGAACTATTTTATTGTTTACAGGTAATAATGCGGTTAAAAACGGAGCTGAAAGCTACCACTGTCCTAGAAGATGCAGGGCCTGCTTCATGGCACAAGTTCAACCACGTAGACTTCGTGTTCGCGAAGGACGTCGGGACGCTGCTCAATAAACCACTCATCAAACACATGGATCAATTGTATAAAAAATATGGTCCTGTATGACAGATTCGTTTTTTTTTTCACCTGACAAGAAAAGGGTCCCCTATCTTTTTATCTTGTGCCAATTTATTTGTGATCGGCGCAGCATTGTTTTTTTTTACATGCTTCTCTATTACCCAGTCATCATCTTAGTACTCACCCCATTTTTAGCCAAAATCAACTTTCAGTCCATGCGTTGTTTCTAGTGTCTGACCGAAGCTTCGGCTTCGACTTCAGACACCTTCGGCCGAAAATTTCAAGAAAGCGCGAACATTAAACGAACTGTTATCTATATCTGCATACCTATACATAAAAAAATAAAGTCCTGACTGACTGACTGATATATCAACGCACAGCCCAAAATCGTCCTAGATAAATGAAATTTGGAGGGTGTATTCTTAGTGAAGAAAAGGTCTCCCACTAAGAAAGGGTTTTTCGAAATTCCACCCCTAAGAGGGTAAAATGGGGAATTGAATTTTCTGTGAAACTTTTTATTTTCGAGGTCGATTGAATTGAAAATGTGTGTACATACCCGTCAGTTAAAATTATGAGAAACGTGTATCACAGTTTTTCAAAAATCATCCGCACATATATAAAATTCAAAGTCCTGACTGACTGACTGAAATGTAAACGCACAGCCTAAACCGCTGGTCTTAAAGAGATGAAACTTGAAGGGTGTATTCTTTGTGAACAGTGGCACCAGGTTGCGAGTGAAAACATTGCAACAAAATGTTATTGAGGCAACAATACTGACCGGTTGTTCTCGAGGGGAATCTGTGTTTATTCCGAAGATTACTCTAACGTGCAATTTCCCCACAAAGTCTGCTTTGCCATGACTATAAGTAAATCTCAAGGCCAAACTCTTAATTTAGCAGGAGTAAACTTAAGGGAGAACTGCTTTTCACACGGCTAGTTATACGTAGCCTTCTCTAGAGTAATCTCCCGGAGCAGGTGATTTTAGCAACTAAAGGAAAAACAAAAAATACTGTTTACAAATTAATACTGCGGTAGTTAAAGTATTTCTTTGTTAACAATATTAATTATATAATATCAACTTCAGGTTGTCTCATAGTTAGATATTTTCACACACGCTTTGAGTTCTGTTAAAACCATACAGTTACTCTCATCCCAGAGATTAGTTTAATTTTACGGAGAACTTCGTCCTTATTGCTTTGTTTGGGATATTTTCAGTTCGTATATTAAATGAGAGGGAGTGAGAGCGCTTAAAATGTTTCTTTCTAAAAAAAGTGAAAGGACAATTTTGTATATAATTAATTACGCATTTTGCATTTAATAAAATTAAATGTGATCTACAATTTTTATCGGAACTCTTTTTCTAAAATCCAAAAAACCCTTTTTTGCTTACCTCGCATATTTTTTTTTGCACACCTTGAGATCACAGATGATGATGATGAGATCGATGAGGACTTTTCACAATTTCATTATAATGGTATCCCTAACGTTCATGTACATTTTCAGCTTCTTGGGAATTTATCCAAGGGTACCCATATTTTTATGTCTATTTTGATCGGACGACTATACTAAACCCCAAATCGATATTCCGAAATGGTGCAAAAACTACGGCATAGATTCTGTTCAAATTTTGCACAAATTTCCTTACAGGCTTCTTCAAATGTTAGACTATATAATTATCACGCTCCTTGCTTAAGGGTATACTTGCTTAAGGGGGATATTGCACTATGTCCGTAATCTTGGGTCGTGGCGCAATGGGCGTGGGATGTCTGAACACTGAGCTACCGTCGTCGCCGCGTCGAGAATTGCTGAGATTTCTGAAATACGAGTAAAACGTAAAGTTAACGAAAAACTGCCAAAGTTAAATGGGATAGGTCTGGACCGCTGTACAGACCTGCCGCTGCCTCATTGTTCTAGGGACCGCAAGCGCGACAGTGGCAGCTACGGAGGTTGGATTTGTGCCCGACTGATGGCGGGAAAGGCTCGCTGCCTATAACATGGGACTTAAACATAACTTACGAATTCTGAGTGTAGGTACTATTAAGTGCACCTCTGCCTAACGCTTCGGGGCTCACAGGCGTGATGTTTCGTTATGATGTAATGTCCACAGTTACATCACGTGATCGTGTTGCTCGCGGTCCGGTTGCCTACTAGAGTCAGTAGGCGTTTAAGTATGTAAAACACAAAACAATACACACGATGGACCATAAATACACACAGGCCTCCTCTCTACGAGAGAGAATGGGCTATAATCAATCACGTGAGCCCAGTGCGGGTTTGTAGATGTCACATGTCTTCCAATTTTTGGTTCTAGGACATGCCGGTTTCCTCACGATGTTTTCCTTTGCCGTTTTGAGAGCAATGGTGATGAAATAAATTACACAAAATAATGCGCCTGCTTGGGTTCGAACGTATTGCTCGTAAAATGGGGCCGCCACCATGGGGCCACAATTAAAGCAGAGAAAACGGTTAGAACTTAATTATTTTGATGAATAAGAAGTTAGTGCAGTTGTATGCGTAACATAGGAGAAATAGAGATCCAGAGGAGAATCGAGGGAAAAGTGCGATAGGCAGCTTTTATTCGGTACTGAATAACTGAACTTATGAATGAAAGATGTTTGTCATTTTGAGAGAACAGTGATTTAATATTCTCAGAACAGGTTTCTGAATTTAAATATCCGCGAATCATGGACTTAAGATCCAGAGCAGATTGGAGAACTGGCAACAGTTATCGTGGTATGGACATGTGATGCGGAGTAATGAGGAAAATGTAGTGAGGAAAATGTTGAGTATGAATGTAGATGGCTGGCTATAAGAATAGAGAAAGACCAAAAAAAACGATGGATGGACTGTGTGAAGGATGATATGGCTAGAAAGGAGGTGACTGCTGAGATGTCGAGTAATAAAGAACTATGGAAGTAGAAGACATGCTGCGCCGACCCCAAATAAGATAGGATAAGGGCAGGAGAATGATGATATGATAAACATTATTTTTAGATTATGTTGTATTACAAAAGTGAATCATTCTTTTGGTAACATCTCTTGGTCTTTGTTTTGTGTAATTGTAACCTTCGAATCTAAAGAATTCACTATGCTTCTATGCTTCTTACAAACATCGATACCTCAAACAAATACATGCTGAGGCAAGGTCAATAGATTGAGTTTTTTTAATAAACCCCTGTAAGATTCAAGTGGACCGACATCACAAATAGCTCTAACACATTTTTTTTTAACAATAAATGCCTTATCACGATCTGTTGAACTACCCCACATTATCAGCCGATACCTTAAAATTGATTCCACATAACCACTAATAGCTATGTTAGCTGTTTTTTTCGTCTGACACAATACGAAGATTATTTAATGCATATTATGTTATAGTCAAAGGTCGATATGTAGCGTCTTGAATTGACGAACGCCTTTTATTATAATTATTAATCAGTTTATTCAAATTAATCCATACATTTCGGCTCTGTGCCTATGGCCTGACCTCTGAGATTACCTCTCCTATTTACGCACACGAACCGGTGTGTGTACCCATTATCTATCCCATTCCCTCCCTAAATAACCTATTTATCGTCTCTTTCTCATGCTGTGCTTGACGGCTAGTCGAAAAGCGCGGCCGCGCGGTTACTTTCTTCAATACACTTTTGTTTACGCAAGCGAATGGAGTGTGTACGTAAATTACGAAGTGAAAATTAAAAGTGTTGAAAACGTTGGATAACGTTCGTTAAAAGGATTAATATTTAAGGTGAGTAACTAGTACAGTGTTTATTTTTTCTCTGATGTTTGCAGCCCAGACGGTTATAGTCTCGAATCACGTTATATCGTGAGCGGCCCGACCTGGCACGAAAATTGAGCCGACCGGCTTCGATGTTTGACACAATCGGATGGAAAATCTGGCCCGACCGGATCCAGAGTCTGACCCGACTGGGTCCGAAGTCTGGCCCGACCGTGTCTGAAGTCTTGCCCGACCGTGTCCCGAATTTGGGCCGACCAGGCCCGGAGTTTGATCCGACCAGGTCCGAAGTCTTAACCGATCGGGTCCCAGGGTTGATTCAACCAGACCCAGAACCCGAGCCGACCAAGCACCAAATCTGGTCCGACCGGGGTCTGAGTTTAGTCGAAAATAGACACGCAAGTATCTACATCGATAAAAGACATAATGGCTAGTTACTTAAGCGATCTTTTCCAATCGACAGATGGCGACATTTCAAAACTTTATTACGCTGGGTGAGCTTTTCGGCCGGAGCTGTGACGAGGAAGATGAGGAGCTGTCATCTAAGGTTAAGACTCTAATTAAGAATAGTATTCCCACGGGCTGGACAGACTGGAAGGTCATCGACTGGACCAAGGAAGAACTTCTCGGGAGGGAAATATATCACAGGGTGCTGAACAAAATACGTTTTGCTATTCCTTCAGAGGAACTAGCCCAAGCTTTTTTTCCCGAACCCAAAAGTATCGGCGAAAAATCCTACAAAAACAAGAAACTGAAGCTTTTGGACTGGGATATCGCCAGGACCCTAATTACAAACCCGAACCATATAGCAGCTAAACTGCGCGGATCCTCAGCGCAGGCCGAAGAATTCAGGAGGGCAGTGGAAACAATAAGAGCGTCAGTGTGCTCCAGGGAACAAATTTCAGACGTCTTAACCATTGACTTAGGATCACATCAAAATAGTCAGGATCTATTCTCGATCCGATTCCGACAATCGAATCAGTCATTCTGGAGCTAAAGATTCTAGAAGTAATAACCCAGTCAGACACTTACAACGAAAGCGGCCCAGGTTGCCATCGTCTTCTTTTCTACTAAAGATCGTTTTTATGCTACATTCCCGGAGAGAAACACTCCCAAACGTAGACACTACTCATCCTCATCTCCCTGCTCACAAAAAGGGAATGTCACCGAATCTAGACTAGATCGTATGGAGGGTATGATTCAAAATTTATACGAAATGACGAACAGAAACAAGGAAATCGACAAAAGTCTCGACACTCCGAGCTGGAGGACTCCGAATCCTATACTGGATTTACTTAATCAAGAATTAGAAGATAAAGAGACTAATAATAATTGGGACATTTTCTCACCCTCTACAAAAGAGAGCGAACCAGCCATACCCAGGGCAAACTCAACTCTGCAAGAACAAGGGCTGAAATGTCAAAGGCTGGAAGAACAAACATGGAATAAGATTCGTTACGCTGACTCGCAGAGGAAACTTCAGGCTTCACCAGTATTCCATTGCCTTCGCATAAATGCAACGATGTACTAACACTCCCATCCCAGTTAGCTCAAGGATCTGCTGGGGAAATGTGACTCCGTATTCCGAACCATAAGTCACGGACTTTTGGTGCAACGACTGAAACTTCAGGAAGCCCTGAAAAAAGTAGCGGAACAACACTCAGAAGCCACGGAAAGCCTTAAAAAAATGCTAGCATCAGACAGTGAGTTCCAGCTCAATTTCCGACGACTTGCTTCAATATACCTATGGCAAACGTGCCGAAGTGATTGAGTCTAGGCGAAAACTTTATGAGCCGAAGAATATTTTTTACCGATCCGTCCTGAATGATATCCCACCATCAGGAAGTCATTTATGGGACGAAGATAAGTTACAAGAGGCAATCAAAACACATGGGGTCTCCAAAATTGCTCCGGCTCCCCGTCGAATATTAACAAATCATATATATACAGAAAAGGAAAACAAATTTAAGCAGCCCCGAGACCTTAATTCCTTCAGGAAACCGCATCAAGGTACCAAAAAGTTTAGAAAACAACCAGACTTCAAACAGCGACTCCAGAAACCACAGCCCTCAAAGGACTAGAAACGTCACAATTTTAAGGAAAGGAATGGAAGGGAGAGACGGCGTAACCTTTGACAACCAATGCTTTCGGGCTGGACAACTAGTCAACCACATATCAGCGTGGAAAACCCTAGGTGCACCAAAATCCATCCTAAGCACCATAACAGCCTACGTAATTCCGTTCTCAAAGAAACCACCAATCACAACCTTAACACCATTTTTGCTAAAAAAAATCCAAACATCGACTTCGTCGCTGATGGACCAAGATATTGCAAAAATGGTTCAACAAAAAACCAAGATAAAATTAGACTGCAAGACTGGCTTCCTCTAAAAATAGTTCCTAACTCCAAAGTCAGACGGGCAATGGAGGCCAGTCATCAACTTAAAAAGACTGAACGAACTTGTCAAGATACAAAAGTTTCGATTAGTAAATCATCGAAAACTACAATACTTCCTATTGTAGTTTGAACCATTTTTGCAATATCTTGGTCCATCAGCGACGAAGTCGATGTTTGGATTTTTTTTAGCAAAAATGGTGTTAAGGTTGTGATTGGTGGTTTCTTTGAGAACGGAATTACGTAGGCTGTTATGGTGCTTAGGATGGATTTTGACAAAAAGGAGACTACATGACAAAAATCGACCTTCCACAGGCCTACCTTCATGTTCCAATAGCAAAAAGGCATTATCGTTACCAAGCACTACACTATCGCGAATCAACCTACGCAATAACGGCCTCCCTTTTGGCCTGAGTTCCGCGCCTCAAATATTTGCAAAAATATAAACTGGGTTGCCAAGTTACTCAGAAAACAGAATATCCGATTAATCGTGTATCTCGACGATTTTTTGATAGTGAATCAAAACGCACGGCTTCTGAGAAAAGAGGTGTCAATGGTTATAGAGACACTTATAAATTTGGGCTTCAGAATAAATTGGGAAAGTCAGTGCTAAACCCAACAAAAGAAATAACATTCCTTAGAATAAATTGGAACACAGAATCGAATCAGAAGAGCCTACCTTTAGAAAAAATACAAGCATTAGAGAAAACCATTCTAAAAGTCATAAAAAAACTAAAAATGGAGTTGGCAACAAGCAAAGTCGAAATTGGGCAAAATGGAATTTGCGTCGTTCGTGATACCACTAGCTAGACTACACTGTCGAAAATTCAGCGAGCGGTGAACCGTCCACCAGAATCCAAACCCAACCTGCAAGTCACAATAAAACTCGAAATTATTCTAGAGTTAGAATGGTGGTTAGAAAACCGGGAAGAACAATCAAAGATAATTATGAAGGAGCCGGAAATTCACCTAGTCACAGACGCTTCAAATACGGGTTGTTGTGCAGAATTAGAAGACAAACTTATCTCAGGACTATGGACTGCCTGTCAAGAGAAATCTATATATATAAAATGGTAAACTGACTGACTGGGTGATATATCAACACACAGCCTAAACCGCTGGTCCTAGAGACATGAAACTTGGGGGGTGTGTTCTTTGTGAAGAGTAAGTGTCCACTAAGAAAGGATTTTTGGGAATTCCACCCTTAAGGGGGTAAAATAGGGGATGGACGTTTACATGAAAGTCCATCAGTTTTGAAGTTAGGGTCTTCAAATTCTGTGTTTAGACTGACGATTGAAAGTTAATTTATACGTGTTACAGCGTTTTTGATAATTCTAACCAGTTAAAATTCTCATACCCCTTTTTAATTCTAGTTAAAAAGGGGTATGAGGGTAAGTAATCGGATATTTTTCGACATCGACGCAGGCGAAGCCGCGGGCAAAAGCTAGTGGCACATCAACAAAAAAGAAATGTATGTGGTTTACAAAGTTTTGTCAAACTACCAAGACATTCTTCAAAACAAAGTATACTTATACAATGACACAACAAAACTGTAGTAGCATACTTAAAGAACCAGGGGGGGGGCAAGTTGGTGTCACTCCTAAAACTGGCAAGCGATATCTTGCATATAACGATGCGCAAGAAGATAGAAATACAAATAGAACATATTCCAGGGCATAACAACGTAATATCAGATCATCTATCCAGAGGCAAAAGCTTACCAGACTGGCACCTGTCTCGCAGGATGCTGGACAAGATATTCAAAAAATGGGGCACTCCTTGTATCGACCTATTTGCAACCCAACAATCAGCGGAAGTCACAAAATACGTCCCGCGATTTCCATGCCAACAGGCAGAATTTGTGAATGCATTCACAAGTATCTGAGACTACACACTGGGATGGATATTTCCCCCTCCACTTTTAATACCCAGGATCCTACAACATCAATCAATGAATCAAAGCATTTATTTCAAGTAGGCCAGTTACAGGCACTTTTGAATTGTCGAAACAAAGACAACAGTAAAATATAGCTACAGTCCCAGTCACAAGGCACAAAAACTGTGAAAGTACTGTAGTTGCCCATTCCCTATCGTAGATCTCTATGGAGAAGAACCGGCAAGAAACTCCATGGACACTCTTTTAAATCAGAATACTTTAACAAAACCTTGGTTACATCATTCATGTTGAGTTGGTACATTATGTGAGAACGATGCAGCAAGATGTGTACGTTAAAAGTGTCCATAGTAAAAACAATTCAAAAATAAAATAATTAATTCAAATAAGCCGTGGCAACCAAGAAATGACAAATCACAACTGACAGCGCCCGTTCACGAACATGACGCATGTATCAGCACCATTCAACTCAACCATTATGAAGGGTACTAAATGATCCGACACACGTGCCACCATCAGCGAGACATTTGAATGAGCATGACATACTCCTAACCGCCAGGGCACATTCAAGTCAAGAAAAGACGCAGGTTTCCTGCGAATGACAGCTTTCTAGTACATAGTACTCACACAATATGGGCTAGGCGGCTATATATTACTAAAGAGATTGAATTTATACAATGCAAAGATAGTTATACAATCTTCAGCAGCTCCAACAATACTATTTAATGCTATCAATTTAGGCGCCCCTGTTCTTGTAGAGCAGGACCGGCATTGAGCCAAGCATTTTTATCAGTGATATAATCGTCCAACTTGTAATAAGCTTTCTTACATAGTGTGCGTTTAATGCATGTTTTAAATTTCGTTTCATTCAGTTCAAGAATACTATGTGGAATTTTATTATAGCATCTCAAACAGTAACCCATGAAAGATGAGTCTACTTTAGCAAGTCTGAAGCCTGGCTGAACTAATTGGTCTCTAGTTCTAGTACTGTAATTGTGCCTGTCACCTCTTTTATTAAAAAGATGTAGATTTTTTCATACATACATTATGTCGAAGGATGTTAATATTGATAATCCCCAGGTGGGACAATGTATTTTGGCGACCAATACTCAAGAAAAGAGCTATAGACAGGCCATTCACAATACGGAACTTGGCCAACCATTTGATAGACCTTCAAACCAATCGACCTCCTCCCAAAATACAAGATTTGTACTTGGAAGCATGGAAAGTGAAACCCACAAAAAGCGAATTCTTGAGACATCATGGCGCAAATCATCTCTTGGCACTTACCCAGCAGCATGGAAGACCTGGTGTCGGTGGGCTAAAGATAAAAAAGTTTCAATAAATTACCCAGATCCAACAGAAGTAGCACAATATCTTTGTTACTTATATTATCAGAAAAATATGTCTTATAGATCCTATTTATCTGCACAAATCAACAATAGCAACATTCTCAAATCCTCTTTGTCCTGACAAAATCTCTAGCAACCCACTAATAAAACTAACCTTAAAAGGAATTTTAAATGCAAGCCCTCAGACGTCACGGGTCATAATATGGGATATAAATAAACTGCTAACGTGGATACGCCACAACCCTCCGGATTCAAGTAACCTTTTTCAAGTTTTAGACGTTTAGCAATACTGCTGCTATTAGCATCTGGAAGGAGTTCATGATCTTACCCTCCATAGGATAGATGCTGATTTTCTAGTACAGTCAGAAAATAAAGTAATAATCTGGCCACAATATGGGTCAAAGACGGATAAGTTGCAATATATCCAATCAGGATGGAAACTGGTGAAAAATGATCAGGAACAATGGAATATTGTGACTTGGGTTAAAAACATATATTGTAATATCACAATCAAGACGTCATGCCAATAGCCAGGCAATTCTATTTTTATTTGTGAAGACAAGAGGAGAAACGGGACCAGCCTCTCGTTCAGTAATAGCTGGGTGGGTGAGAACTGCCCTATTGTCAGCTGGAATTGAAGCAGGTGCAGGTGCCGCTCCGCAGTGGCCACTTTCAGATTTAATAATTGCCTACCACTAGATGAAGTGTTGAAGAGAGGAAATTGGCATGGCAAAAACAATTTATTAAACATTATTATTGAGAAATTGATAAGTCTGAAACCGGTGAGGTTAGTGCTAATAATCATAACACAGTCACTGAATCTTTTGTGCCATTGTGATACTTAGTATCTCATTTATTTTATGATCTCTATAGATTTATAAACCTGATTTTTATGTTGGATGTTCATGTTGGTACTTGTACCAGTCTAGAGAAATTATGACTATTATGCTTAATAGGTACTCAGAGGTCTATTGCTTTGTTATTTGTTTATCAAGTTGTTATTTTGTTGATTTTATATTCCAAAGAAGGCTGGATGATTGTTTAAGTAATGTAACTAATTTTGTGATTTTTATAAATATGTACCTATACGAAGCATTAAATAAAATGTAAAGTAAACAAAAGAATATAATGTAAAGTAAACTTTCTGGCTAGATTAGCCTCAAAATATTGTCTGAATACCGTGGCCCTGGAACACAAACGGCAAAGAAGGAACATGGATGGGGTTTAGTCAGTACAAGTCTGACACTCCCTTCCGCTCCGCCCAGAGTGAGGGTGGGGGGGGGGGGGGGTCATTTCATGATTTCCCATCCGAAAAAAAAAAGCGTAAATAGGAGAGGTAATCTCAGAAGTCAGGCCTACGGCAAGACCCGGAATATCAACTTTCTTCCCCTTGGAAGGAAAATTGGTTTAAAAATTATAAAAATACAGAGAAATAAATTAAATTAACTTATTACAATAACGGGTTCACTTCACATTTGTAAAAAAATTAATAGAATAGAATATGTGGTTTAGATTTAAAAAAAAGTAGAAAATACAGTGCTATATTATAGAAAATAAAATATTTTTTTGTATTCGTTCACCTAGCATGTAACTGTACCTGTTTGAGTACTCCGTAGCGTACACTATTCTTTTTACTTCACCCCATAAATAAAAGTCTAATGGAGTGAGATCTGCAGAGCGTGCGGGCCATGGCACGATCCCACCGCGACCTATCCACCTGTCACCAAAATGATTATTTAAAAACTTACGTACGCGCACCTGATAGTGCGCGGGCGCTCCGTCATGTTGGTAAAAGAGGTTTTGATAAACACTAAGAGGCACATCGTCCAACATTTCATTCACCACACTATTTAAAATGTTAAGGTATGATAAACTATCAAGTCTTCCATCAATAAAGTACGGACCATATTAAACAATTATTTAAAATACCTGCCCATACATTTACACTAGACCGGTTTTGATAAGCGTCCTGTCGCGTAACATATGGATTTTCATAACTCCACCAATGTTCATTATGCACATTAAATATCCCCATTTGATATCCCCAAAAATCCACTCGTGGTTCGTGGTCGTTGACTCCAAGTTCTTGAACGGGTCTAAAATGGTATGGGTGCATTCCTTCTTCATGCAGCAGCTTCCACACAGTCCAATGCGATACACCGAACCGGCTTGCAGCATTTCGAGTACTTTCTTGTGGGTGATGCTCGAAGTATTCAAAACTGGCTTCTTGCAGGTGCACTGGGTATGGCACCCTTCCTCGTCCTTGGGCATGCACCTGTACGGTGAACTGACCGAATGTTAGCAATCGTTGGTTGACACCTAGCATGAGATTGTACGACGGAATCCGGCAATTGGGAAACATCTCTCATTACAAATTAATGGCTCCTCGCACACTATCATATGATAATACGTAGGCACGAACCATATCCCAATATTCTTCATTGGAATAGATTAAATAGGAGGTCATTTTTAGTTTAGAGGTCAATATTAGCGCGCGATTACGTGCGGAAGTAGCGGCGCACTTGCATAGACTGCAGTCAGCGCTGAGTATGAACTGTGATCCTGTCAGTGCATCGGAAACAACACAAAGGAAAGGGGCGGGGTTTGCGCACGAGCTTCCTTTTCGGCAGGATCGGCACGTGTTTTGTCGCGTGATTACTTTACTGTTTACAAATTCATTTCTTGCGCGCTCAGTGTTCATGAATAATGTATTTTATAGGACAACTACGTCACAAATTAAGGTTATATGTTATTTACATATTTGGGACCAGAGTCGAATACTGAATACCCTCCTTCAATAAGTCCCTCGTTTAACCTAACATACTGTATATTTTAGACGTGTTTCCAGATTGGGAACTAAAATAAAAGTGGCCTGAAATATTATGACCCCTTTTTTTTCTCTTTTTCCGGATGGGAAATCATCAAATGACCCCCCACCTCACCCCGGGGCGGAGCAGAAGTCCACTGACAATTAAAAGAAAAAATATTTAGCCTCGAGGTTCCACCAAAAAAGGTTACAATGAAGAGGTACCTCTGCCTCTCTACCTATTGTGTTAGTAAAACCTTATAAACTATTTTAGTGAACACCCATCACAAAATGCATCCTCTTGTTCTGGATAGGGCAACCCTCACGAGATACAACCATCTGCAGGATACTGTTGCTACTGCCTCGCACGCGCTGCAACAAGGAGACTACTTTATTTCGTATAACCGCGTGAAAGCCGTTCGTTCGCGCCTCCGCAAACATTCCGGACGCACCACAATAACGAGGCAGCCGCATCAGCATCCTGAAGACGTTGTTGTTTTGACAAACCCAAAAATAGATTCCGGAATGTAGCGGTAATCTTCGTATATTATCCCCGGATGTCAAAGAGATGGGATAATTTACAAACATAATGCGAGTGAAGCCGCGTGTAAAAGCGAACTATAGCAAAATTTTTAATGCTTTAAGCATAGCTTTACAAAATCGGTGAATCACTTAATTTTTTATCTTTTGCAAAACTTCACTCAAAAAAACAATTAAGAGTTTCCCATACATACTTTCTTCCCTATCTCTAACCTAAGTACCTATTATTTTTAAAACAAAAAGTAGCAGTAATTTAGGCGTGAGAGGGAACCGACATAATTACTTTCAGTAATATTAGTATTGATTCACTATACTACTTGCTTGATAAATAGTTTCCAGATTGAGATGTTCGTCTAACTCTCCGTTGAGTTCTGTGTCTTCTGCGCAAGATCGAGGTAGGTCCGGCGTACTCTTCTGTCTTCTTCTGCGTGTCTTCTGGCTTCAAGTCCACGTGCTCAGCTACTTTGTTTAACTTTAAAGTAGACTGTTGCCGACTTATAGATGTACGTGTATTATTTTAAACTGCCCTGTTGGCTAGAAACAAGCGCTGGTGCTGAGCATGAGGGGAGTTCGGGTCTGGTTGATGTCAATCGGCTTGCTCTTAACTAGGTATATGGGACTGGAACATAACTGGCAAAACAGGAAAATCTGCCCCAACCTTTGGACGAAAAATGATAATACGTCATTAGCATTTTTTAGTTCCATAAATTGAATACATATACGGAAATGAAACCAGTTATAAATATTTTTTAATGCTATCGGTTGATGGCGACCGGTTTGCTTCTTATTAATTTAAAAATATTTGTTATCTATTAGCATTTCAACGTATTCTAAACTCTTCCTCGTATGGCTGAAATTATTGCTTTTAGTTTAAGTTTGTCCGCGGTCGTAGTATATTCGTTTCCGACCACGATACTAACAATACGGTCTACACGATTTGCGGTATGAATCCTATAACATCTTGAAGACCTATCGCTTAAAAATGACAACTATCTACATCATCTTCTCACACATAACCCAGGCTTATTTTTTTTTAAAGAAAGTCGTTATTCGTTTATAGCGTACAATTAACATTCAAAATGCTTAAAAAGGTTAGCAACGAAAATCAATAAAATTCCAAAATAAATAAAGGAACTCTCTGTGACATATTTAAATCCAAACTGGATTATTGACAACTAGCTGTTGCCCGCGACTTCGTTCGCGTGGATTTTTTTTTGTGTATGCGTGTTCGATTCCCGGGTTGGGCAAAGTGTTATTTGGTTATTCCATCAGGAATTTCTCAGTAGCAGCTACGGAATCTGGATTTTTGCCCGATTGATGGCAATAGGCTCGCTTTTTCAGACTTTTTATTAAAAAGATATTGAATGGGGTTAAATGAACTTAGAAGGTTATATTGATGATTTTAATTCTGTAACTACATACGACACACAAGTAACAACTTGCGCGACTCATTTTTCATCAAATGACTGATTTCACTGACGAGCAAATTAGAAAAAACGTAAGGAATTTCGCGGTCTCCCCTGGGCCTACGCTACCTTAAATTCAAGCGTTTACAATATTTTCCAGTAACGGGGTTTTTGCATATTCACACTTTTGTTTTCCATCGGCTGATTAAGCTCTCAGAATTGAAAGATTTTTTAATTTATTTTTTTAAGAATATTCAGCGTCAGCACCTACGATAGATCATGAATTGCATGTATGTGATTTCGTTCATAAACTTCTTCTTATATTAGCGTGTCGATGGCAATCTAAATTGATTCCCCCCAGAAATAGACCACAAAGGCCCTTTAATACTTAAAACAAAGATGGTCTAACAGGTTTTAATTTAGATTAACAGTAAGTCAGTTTTTTTGTATATTATTTTGTAGAGGATGTAAAGAATATACTGCGATTTCACGTTCCCATGTAATGTTCCCTGAGAATGCCAAAAGAATACGCGCTCACGTGAGCGAAGCCGCGGGCACAGCTAGTTAATAAAGTTCAATAACATGTTAAGGTATTATAATTATTGGCCAACAAAAGATCCACAAAGTAATCAATTAGTAAGAACCCCCTTGTTTACAGGTATGTGACCACGAGTAGACCCCTACTCGTGGCTTACATAAAGAAGGTTTCTGGTACAGACAAATCTGTGCGGTCGGTACCGGTCGGTGCAGGGTTAACTTTTATATAGAAACAGGTTAATTTGTCCGCATTGACCATATGACTTGAACCCGTATGACCCGCTCCAACTTGTAGCTTTATAAGTGAGCGCATAAGATAACATATAAATTAATACCTGCACCGATCGGTACCGACCCGCCCGTACCGGAAACCTATTTTTTTATGTAAGCACCCTACGCTACAGATTGACAGATTGTCTCGGGAAGAATACAACAGCCAGAAATAATGGATCATCGTGCTGCCGATCGCCTGCGCCGCCGATACTGAACGGATCCGCGGAGCCTTTTACTAGGACGGCTACAAACAGTCCACTACTGACTCCGAATCAGCCTTTTTAACCGACTTCCAAAAGGAGGAGGAGTGCGCGTTCAACCAAACAAACAAACTCTTCAGCTTTATAATATAATTATAAATACGAGGGTTAAAAAGTTCTTGGAATCAATATAAAAAAATGCAAATAATAAAACCAAACTATTTTATTTTTCTACATAATCTCCTTCTAATGCAATGCATTTAGAATAACGATTTTCTAACTTTCTTACTCCTTGCGAAAAAAAATCTTTTTTTTGACTCTCAAAAAACTCCGTTACGGCTGCCATAGCCGCGTCGTTGTCGTGAAATTTAGTTCCACGAATATGCTCTTTTAATTTTGAAAATAAGTGAAAATCACTAGGGGTTAAGTCCGGAGAATATGGTGGGTGGTCAAGGACATTGAAGCCAGCACAGCGGATTGCGTTGACCGCAACTTCCGATCGATGGAGCGTCATCGTGAAGAAGCAATACGCCTAACTCTAGTTTTACACGACGTTTTTCTTTAATTGCTTCACGCACTTTCGGAATTAAATTTGCATAAGCCAGACGATTACTGGACCCTAGGTCCAGTAATCGTCTAGCTTTTTGGCATGTAATCAATAAAAAGGATTCCTTCACTATCCCAGAAGACTGAGGCCATAACTTTACCAGCGTTAGGAGCAACCCGAAATTTCTTTATGCTTGGAGACGATGGTCGTTTCTAAGACATGCTGTCTCTTAGTTTCAGGATCGAAATGGTGGACCCACGTTTCATCCATGGTGACAAGACGATGGCAAATTTTTTCCGGATCAGCCTGGAACATTTCGACATTACGCTTAAAAACTTCCAAACGTCGCTTTTTGTTTTCGTCGGTTAACATTCGTGGCAAATATCTTGCCGAAACTTTTTTAAACCCCAATGAATCAATTAAAATTGATTGAATGCTACCAACATCTTTATCATCTTTAGGATTCAAGCTAAATGTTTTATTGTTATTCTTTCGTCACCCAAAACCAGATTCTCAACCTTTTTGATATTTTCGTTCGTAACGGAGGTTGAAATGCGGCCAGAACGCGGGTCATCTTTACAGCTTAATCTACCTTTATTAAATTCGCTACCCAGTACGCAACCGTAGAGTAGGGTATAACATCATCCCCTAATGTCTTCTGAATGTCCAATAAAATTTCCATCGCGGAATTTTTTTTCAGATTATCAACGCACGTAACTCACTTTACTCCATAATTTCGTGTTTTTAGGAACTCGTTGTACAAAACAATTTAAGATAAAGATAAAGATAAAGATATATTTATTTTGTAAAACATGAGTGGTATGGTATGCACTATACAGGTCTTATAAATAAAAATAAAGTTTCTACATGTTTTGCCATATAGGAACGGCGTACAAAAAAAAATAAAAAATGTTAGGTTAAAAAACTAGTAAGTAGTAACTTAATTTAAAAAATAGAAGGTTTTACCTTAAAATATTAAATTTACGAGAAATGGCTTATATTATAATTTATTGCGTGCGAACGATCTGATGAAATCAAGTGACACTTGGCATAAATATTGTGTGATAGACACTCTTCAAATGGAATATCGAACTATCCCATTTTTTTTTAAATATATACAACATGTAACATAATTAACGCACATCCTGAAATTAGTTTGTTCAGAATCGTTTACTGAATCGATTTCTATAATTTTTATTATAAGTAATTTTTTTTCCCAAAAATAATTAAAACTACGTAAATTACAGTCACACTATCCCTGTACAGTCATAACAAACTGAAATAGACCGTAACTCAAGGCAATAAGACTTTTAAAAGTGCAGTTTTATTTGAATCAATACAAATTAATTCATTCAATACAAAATAAAAAAAAATTAACCTTATTTCAAGGAAGTTAAAGTCTTTACAAATACATTTAAGTAAACTTAGCGATTTGGCCGCACACACACACTAACAGGCATTGGACAAAGGACACAATAGATAAACCAACGAAATACAAAATATGTCAAGTTTGTTTTCGTTCCCTTTCTCCTGCAAACTAAAATCCTGGGATAGAGCGAGATACCGAGCCACCATGATACCGGCGGTGCGAGCGCTAGCGCGGCTTCGATGAAAGCTAACTTAAATGTAAACAATATTAGTTACGTGCGGACATTATTAGTGGAAAGTTAAGTGTTTGCAAATAATTTTTCGCGATGTCTTTTCATTACACAAATGTAATAATGTAATGGCTCTAGCTTGCAGAACATTTAACCAAAGGTATGGTACAAGAGTAGACCGCAGGACTATGTTAGCTGCTACTCAGCGCCTACGCGACCACGGAACGTTCCGTCCGAACACGGCCATCGACAGTAAGACGTACTCGTCTTCAAAACGAAATACTGGATTATTTCGATGATAATCTCCATGCCAGTACCCGAGAAGCAGCGCCACGCTTTGAATGTAGTCATATGCATGTGTGGAGAACACTTCGTGGTGATAAAGAACATCCATTCCACCTCAGAAGATGCCAGGAGTTGACTCCAAACGATTACGCACCACGCTTGCAGTTCAGCCGCTGGTTATTAGAAAATTGGCAGCGGAACATAATTTGGACAGATGAAAGTACATTCACACGTGTGGGGATGTACAATCAACACAACACACATTTATGGATGCACGAAAATCCTCACGCATGCAGAGTGGATTCCTACCAACACCGTTTCTCAGTTAATCTCTGGGCCGGTGTCATTGGTACAAACATACTGGGGCCTGTGTTCTTACAAAGATTAACAGGAGACGCATATTTACAGTTTTTACAAGAAACTCTACCTACACTGTTAGAAGACATACCTCTTCATAATTTACAAGAGGTATTCTACCAACAGGATGGTGCCCCTGCTCATTTTACTACGACTGTTCGACAGCACCTTGATGATGAGTTTGGAGAGCGCTGGATCGGTCGCGGCGGCCCTGTCCAGTGCCTCCCAGATCAGCTGATTTGACGCCTCTTGAATTTTTTTTGTGGGGACGTATTAAATCGTTAGTTTATTTTAGTGAAACAACAAGTGCCGAGGACCTGAGAAACAGGATAGAGAACGCTTTTGAAATAGTGAAAAATGACACTGAAGTGCTTTCTAAATTAAGACATCAATTAAGAAAACGGGCATTAAAATGTATTGAACAAGGTGGTGGACATTTTGAAAGTGTATTAAAAATACAACGTCGTATGAGTGTTTAGGCAATCGGTAAGTTATGTATTTGATTTTTTAAATTATTGTTAATATCTTGATTCACATCTTTTAAACACGCCGTCTTTGAATAATGTATCGCCTCTTATTGTTAGCAGTTCATTATGTAAATAACATTAGCATAGCATTTTGTAACGAATATTGCCTATAGGCATTGTATCATAATCAATACATAAAATCATTCCGAGTCGTCAGTCCAAAGCCTGAAAAGTGTGATGGAAAGATGCAATCAAATGTTTACTAGACAAAAATAAACAACTCGATGCTCGGAGTTCGCACATCGGTTAATGTTCATATTTCTTTAAAGTAAACAATCGTGTATTGTCGGCTTTTTTCGGCACTAATACCTACGAATTTTGTTGGGCGGCGTTAACTCGAATCGAACGCGAGCTAATACCTACTAGGCTAGCAAGACCCTCATACCTACGTGTGCGACTGTGTTCGTTCGTGGATTTGTACTGTGACCACAACATTCTTCCGGAATTAGTATAACTAAATCAATCAATAATCAATGCTCATACATGTTTAACTAAAAATTCAGTGTATGTATTATGATTATAACATAATATACTAATTGGGGTGTCTGAGGGTGTGCGTTAATTACGTTACATGTTGTATATGCGCTTTTAAGAACTTTTTGATTCACCCCGATAGATATTTATTTATTTATTTATTTATTTAGGTTAACCAACAATTGTTTACACAAAACATTTAACATTTAAGTTTCTTAATAGTACGTTTATAAGTGCAACAATTTCTTACAGGCTAACACAACATGCACCAATTATGGTTATCAATATTATAACGTAGAAGTGCAATATTACAAAGCCAAAAACGATATATACAATTTAAAGCTTTTCAAAAGTTTTTGGTAATTTGCAATTATAACAATAAAAAAATTAAGAACATTACAATAAATTAATAAACAGAATAATAATATTAACAAATTTAAAAAAAAAATAATCAAAATTAAATTAAAAATTAAATTAAACTTAAAAAATTAAATTAAATAAAAATAACAAAATTATAACATTAAAATTAAAACATTAAAAGTTAGAATGATAATAACAAAAATCTCAAAATCACAAAATCAACATTATTATTGGAATTGGTTGTGAGAACAGTGCTCGAAAATTACTTTGTAAAATTGTCCTATGCTGTCATGGTGTATATCGGTAAGATCACTGCAACTGTTTAGGTTTTTACACATGCGTGAAATCGGCGAGTTGGCACCCAGAACTGTTCTGCGCAAGGGAGGGTACAATGGTGTGATAGGATTACGCGGATATCGGGCTGGGGCACGGAATTTTAGGAGACTCAGTAGGTTTGGGCAGTCAATTTTGTTTCTAAGCAACTTATAAAGAAACAAGGCATCAATAATTTCTCTCCGAGTTGACAAAGAGGGCATTTTAAAGTATTTAAGACGCGTATTATATGAGAGCAGCTGTTTATTTTTTCCTATAGAAAACGCAAGGTGCCACAAAAACCGTTTTTGAACTCTTTCCAAAAGCAACTTATGTGTGGCGTAATGTGGTCTCCATACAACACTGCAGTACTCTAGAACGCTTCGTACAAGGCTATAGTACAGCATCTTTTTGGTACCAACCTGCTTAAAGCCCCTGGTGTTTCTTATTACAAAACCAAGCATTCTCGACGCTTTCTTAATAATGTTCTCGATGATGAGATATAATTTGTATCGTCTTGTTTTAACATGTAAAGTGATAAATAGCCCCGGCTAATCGTCATACACACAATACGCATCTTAAGTGTAGTCTCGACAGTCTCGTAGGTAGGCGGCAAGGCTGCGCGCCATTTCAAAACAAAAAAAAATTGTATTTATAAAAAATAGGCTAAAGAATTGTAGAAAGTGATCGAGTTTTGATTTTGTTAAAAATGATTTTTTTAAATAAATTATGTTTGATTTTGTTATTCGGTGTTTACTGTGAGGCAAAGAGGCCGTTGAAAAAGGAGGCCTATATGTCAGTTGTGAGTACTTACAAAATATATTTTAGAATAGAATAGAATAATATTTATTTGCTTAAAAACATGGTATAAAAGATGGTAAAAACAAAAAAGAAAGAGCATACATGTTTTTGCTTAACAGTAATAAGCGTGCAAAAATTTCACGAGAATATTTAACATTTATAGTTCGCGTGGAGTTTTTAATGTGTATTGTGAGACTGCCTCGTTATTTGAGTGGTCGCAAACGCGACTACGGCGGCCTGGGTTCAATTCCCGGGTCGGGCAAGGTGTTATTGGGTTATTCCATAAGGAATTTCTCAGTAGCAGCAGCC
This sequence comes from Noctua janthe, assembly GCA_910589295.1. Classification (NCBI taxonomy): domain Eukaryota; kingdom Metazoa; phylum Arthropoda; class Insecta; order Lepidoptera; family Noctuidae; genus Noctua; species Noctua janthe. The sequence goes on from OU342567.1 coordinate 1,073,823, forward strand.
ACGGAGTCTGGATAGCCCAGTTAATGGCAATAGGCGGGCCCCCTATTACATAGGACTGCAACATAACTAGCGAAATGTGGGTGTACGATAGTAGTTCCATCATTTACCTGTTACTAGTGGCACCTTAGATGCGGTGTATCTAACCTACATAACCCTTCAGGAATTACTGGCGTGATGTTTTGTTATGATGATATGTGTGAGAACCGACTGCCTGATTAAAATGTGGTAATGTGGGTGATGACTACAAAAGGCGTCGTTTTGGTTGCTGTAATTTTGGCGGCAGAGGTCCGAAACAAAATTAAATGGCGTTTAAGCGACGATATCGGCTTAAAAACCTGAACATTGTGGCATTATACAACTTCTTTTTTTAAATTCAGCAATTAAACGCGTTGTTGGCCGCTATTTATTAATTTATTCTTATACCGTTTTGTGTACAAAATTAAATGACTTGTTATTTTCCGTCAGCAAGTGGAAGTTTTGGGCCGTGTGAGAAGCATGGAGTGCACAAATTAATGCCTGATTTGTTGTTCGTCATTGTAAAACATTTTGGCGCTATACAACTTTTTTTAAATTTATTTCTTTGTAAAGTTCATGTTCGAAAGTGCATTTTAATAGCCTAATTGAAATAAATGGTTTGAAGTTGACTTTGACATCATCCTCAGCCTGACCTCATCAGAGCTGCAGGCTACCCCACGGAGAAGCACCGCGTCACGACGCCGGATGGCTACATCCTGATAATGCACAGGATCCCGGCAGGCAGGCACTCTGCCAAACGGACCGGGGAACTCAACGCTAAGGGGAAGAAGGTCATCCTAATGCTGCACGGTCTCGGCGGACACAGTTCGAACTTCGTGATCATGGGACCCAAGAGAAGCCTTGGTAAGTTTGGTGCTGTTGGAAGGACAATATAACCAATAGGCTTACAGAATTAAAATAACGTAAATACAACACATCCCAACAACATCACGCCTGTAATCTCCGAAGGGTCAGGCAGAAGTATACCTAATAGTTTTCTCACATGTTGCCTCATCATGGTTTCAGTTTAGGTTAGCCCTGCGACAATGGCTTGGGAACAAACCGGCATAAAAACTTTCCTGTTATGCTGATAAACACTTAAATAAATTAAATATAAAACAATATGTTAATGCCAGTAATTTAAGTGCTTACGATTACATTACGGATATGATTTCATGCAAATTATTATTATTTTGATAAATAATTTGAATTGGTGAACACGTACATGATCTCTAAATCTAGTATAATTTAAAAGAACCAAACATAATAATAGTAACAACATTCCACAGAACCTCGTCATTAGAATAATAATAATGTTCATTCGCTTTAAATATAAGTAATTGAGATGATAATCCCCAATACGGTTGGTCGCCGTCATACCAGACCATTCGCCCCAAGAGTAAATAGATCCAAGAAACCACTTAGCAAAAATCAATACTATGAAAACAACAACATAGATAGACGCAGGACTAGACTAAACATAGCTACACTCAACCCAAAAACGCTAAAATCCCAGGAATCTCTGCTAGATTTCGAAATTAATGCCTGAGCGAATTGCGGAGAGCGGAGGAGAAAATTGAAGAACATGATAACTACATATTTTACTACAAAAATGTATCAGTAGGCCTATATGGCGTAGGATTTATTATTAAAAAAATATCTTAAAAAGTAAATAATTCAGTTCCAAGGCCTGTCAGACTGTATCGCAGTTTTGAATATCTAACTTCCTGGCCATAAAAAACCAGTTTCAATAGTTAAAATCGGAATCGCTAAAGAGGAAATAAGCCCTTGAGATCATTATTATGTTAAACTAAATTATACCATGCCACACTTGAATAAAACAGTAATCATAATGGAAGCATACTTTTTTTTTTCTCGGATGGGATATGACCCCCCCCCCCCCCCCCACTCTGGGCGGAGCGGAAGGGAGTGCCAGACTTGTACTGACTAAAACCCATCCATGTTCCTTCTTTGCCCTCTGTGTTCCAGGGCCACGGTATTTCTTTCGAACAGTCCCGCAGCCCTGGCAGGCCCATGCGGACCCCTATTTGGTTGCTGACATCTCTTTGAGGCTTGCGTGGAACACGAACGCGCCGTCGACACGGCCTATCGTCATAAGACGGCCGGACGGCGAGCTAGCCCATAACTCGCCGTCCACAGGCCCGCGCCGAGGGCGTCTCCCACCGCGGCTGGGACGTGAGGTTCTTTTCCTCTCACGTCCCGCCACCTCCTTCACTAGCATGACTGCTTCGCAGAAGGAGGCGATGGCTTCCCATTCCCTCTCGCTCCGGACCATGGCTTGAACCAGAGCCGGACGCGAGAGATCGCCGCTGCCAATCGCCGCTACGAGGACACAGCGGTGCTCCGCCCAAGCGGGGCAGACCTCCACGGTGTGCTCCACCGTGTCCTCCGGACGATCCTCGCAGTGGAAACACCCAGACGTTTCCTCCCGCCCGATTCGGTGCAGGAATCTCCCGAAACAACCGTGGCCGGTGAGGACCTGCGTCAGGCGGTAGATGAGGGCGCCGTGGCGCCTCTCTAGCCACTCCTCAAAGACTTATCGCCACTATGGTGGTGTGCCCTGCACGGGGTTGCGACAGTCGCTCTCTCCATGTCGCCATGAGATCACGCCGGAGGTCTGTCCGCTGAGCGGCAATTAGCCGCGGCAGCGGAGTTTCCCCCCGACGTAGTGCCTCCGCGAGCCATTCGTGCAGGCATCCGGCAAGGAGGCTAGCAGCCTCGCCGGAGATCGTGCGGTACCCCCGGATTAGCCTTATGACTATCACCTTTTGGGGCGCGTTCAGGTAGTAAGCGGCTTGCCGCTTCAAAGAACGCGCCCACACCGGAGCCCCGTAAAGGGCCATGGACCGCACGACCCCCACGTAGAGCCTCCGGCAGGAGGCGTTTGGACCCCTCAGGTTGGGCAAGAGCCGCTTAAAGGCAGCCCCTGTCCGTTCCAGTTTGGGAGCCAAACGTCGGAAATGCTCCACGAAGTTCCACCGGCTGTCGAGGACGAGTCCTAGGTACTTCAACGTCGACCCGACGCCGTCCCCAGAACCGATCCCTGTGGAATACCGCACGACATCTCTCGCCGGTTCCATTCTCCGCTAACCGAAGTAGATGATGGCCCTATCCGTCAGGCAGTCCCCGATCACACGACGAAGGTAGGTCGGCACCCGGTGATACCGGAGTGCCTCCTCAATGCAGCTCCAAGGCATGGAGTTGAAGGCGTTGGCGATGTCAAGAGACACCGCCAAGACGACCCCGCCCCGGGACACCGCGTCCCCCGTCGTGAGGGCTCTCACGCGCATGATACCGTCCACCGTCGAGCGCCCCTTGCGGAAACTGGTGTTCCGCAAGATCCGGCCCTATCCCCGCAAGGTACCCGGCGAAGCGGTTGACAATGACTCTTTCAAAGAGCTTGCCCACCTCGTCGAGCAACACGATGGGCCGGTATGCGGACGGAGAGTCCGCAGGGCGGTCTGGCTTGCGGATGAGGACCAGCTTCCCCGTCTTCCAACGAAGCTGAACCGAAGCGGGAACTGGCTTCTGTCCAAGCATGTGCTTAGGAGCCCTTCCAGTCGGAGCACGAGAGCCTCAGAGGCCAGGACCCAGGCTTTGCCAGGCAAGCCATCGGGTCCCGGGGCGGTATTTCTGGCTTTCAGCCTGCGTACCGCCACTCTCATGTCTACCCCAGTCACCTCCGGAACGTCGTCATCGTCATCGGTGTGGTCCGCTTCCGGCACCGCACGCGGCGGCGGAGCCACGTCCACGTCCTCCACGAGCTCAGGCCGGAGACTCTGCGTCAGCGGGGGGGCCCGGGTGCGGAGTTTATCCGGCATCAACTTGTAAAGGCTCCCTCACGGATCGCCGTTCAGAGACTCCAGCATCTCCTCGCGAGCCAGATTCTTGGCCCGCCGGACAGCCTCTTGGAGGGCGGTCTTCGCCGCTCTGTACCCCTCGTACAGCTCCGCCTCAATGGCTGCCGCATCCGGAGGGCGGATGCAAATGCACGCCTCGCGCAGAGACGTCCGCGCTGAACCAAACCGCGAAGCCCCGCTCCTTTTGCCGCGCTTCCGCTCCCGAGACAGCCCTCAGCGCCGCCTCCACCTCCTTCGCAAGCCGGGCCTAACGCTCCGCCTCGTCGCCAGAGGGGCCCGGACGGGCCACGCCGTGACCGGCGACCACCCCCGGGTGGGGCCCCTCCTAGGAACTGTTACCCACAGCTGCCCCGGGCCTCTCGCGCTGGGAGCTCACTGAGCCTCCCGCGCTCACCTCGCTGAATGCGGCGCCGGACTCCGACCCCGCATCCCTTCCTTCGCCGTTATCGGCCGTGTTTTGGGTTTGGTTTTTGTTATCCATACTGTTCCCACGAGTATTGGGGAAATAAAAAGTCCATCCGGGCAGTGCCCCCTGTACCCAGATAAGCCATAGACAGGCCCGGCAGTGGTTCGCACTAGAGACTGATTTTCCAAAGGAACTCGTCAGCCATACATCTCCTCGCGGTGCGCCGCCGCTTGAGATTCGGGGTAACTTTTTATAGAGGTTTTCTACCACGTGGTCCGGGCGGTTAAGCCAAGACCCTCGGTCCCAATTGGAGCCGCGAGACGTGTTCCACGACACTTCGATGGTGGGATTACGATATCGACGGGGACAGTACTCGGAGGCAGGGTAAGTGAACACCGAGCCCGCCCTTGCTCCTCCGCTGGGCCCTCTGCTTCTCAGAGGGTCACGCGGAGCAACGCCTCTTGGTCCACGATGGACCCCCCCATGTCAGAATATTAGCCATGGACAGTAACATTCCCCGAGGAATAAGAATCTCTTCCCATTCCTCGGGGACGGATACTGCCCACGCCCAGGGTGCACCGGCCCAGCTGCTGCTATTCCCTCCAGACGTATCGAGAGGGACCGACAGCCATCAGGCACACGAGGAGGAATTCTGGCAACGCACCCCATGGAAGCATACTTCAATGGCTAAATTGGAACGAGGAGAACGAACTGTTACGGTTTCCCAATGCTAGGGATAACCTTTAATGATCAACAACAATCCATTACTAAGATTTCCTCAGGACAGTGGACACCTAGCAAAGCGTAGTGATAACAGGTGGACTACCAAGAACTGGCAAAAGAAACGTGGGTCGTCCGGCGGCGAGATAGGCAGACGACATAGTTGTCATAGGAGGAAAAACCTGGATGAGGCTGGCACAAGACCGCAGAGATTGGCACAAGACAAGAGAGGCCTATACCCAGCAGTGGGTGAGTTCAGGCTGTGGATGATGATGATGAAGATTTCCTCTAAATTGTCTTGTCATCATTATAAAGGCAGTAATGCCTTCCGCTCCCGCGGTGCACCAGTCTCATCCTGATCGCCGAACCTTTACCATCTACGTTATTTATCGTTGTGTCTGCCAGTTTCTAATTATTGTTAACCGAAAAGTGTACAGGGTAAACTAAACCCCAACCCCCCGAAATAAAATAAACTATCCTTCGTGTAAACAAAAGGGTTTTTTTTTAAAACGTTGTTTTTGGGGTCTCGTATAACAGAACGAAGACAAAATACTAGGACCATATACGCCTGGTAAAAAGTGCTGACCTCTGTTGGTGATTATCAGAACTAAGTAGTGTTCGCAATTTGCCGGTAGATGGTCAATGAAAAGGTTTCAGCCAATGATGCAGCGATGACTTTTATTTTTGTTCATATTTTTTTTTTTTCGGATGGGCAATCCTCATATGACCCCCCCACGCGGAGCGGAAGGGAGTGTCAGACTTGTACTGACTAAAACCCATCCATGTTCCTTCTTTGCCCTTTGTGTTCCAGGGCCACGGTATCTCTTTCGAACAGTCCCGCAGATTTTTTTTTATATTAAGGTAAAGATTTGAGGAGGGATTTGTAAAGATATCTACTTACAGAGATAGTGATATTTTTTTTTTCTTCACACTCCGTTGTTAACTGACCTGCTGTTTAGCGAGTTTTAACTTTCCTCTTCAGTAGGTGGAATTCGAAATGCTGGAGAAATTCGTTGCAATTGTTTTCATTGAAGTTTTCCGTTTTATAATAACACTTTCCTGGTTTATAATGACAATCAGGGTGTTCCACAAACAATTTCAGACGATCGTTGCACTTTTGCGTGGAATCAATTGATGTTTTTAATTTTAATTCATTAAAATTAGCAGAGCCGACGTAAACATGAGCACAACAGCGCCCTCTCTAAATAAACATTTAGTTTGAATTAATTCTGCCGAAAACTAGATTCAAGAATGGATTCAGAATACAAAGCAGCTCTTCCGCCCTAAAAAGTATGAAAATGCAGGAGTGATAATTATGATGCAACTCTCACCTACTCGTATGCTCGACACGTGTTTCGGCGCTCCACGGAGCAGTCTAAGGAGTTGTTAGCACAGAACGTTCTATATCTAATCATGCGGCCAGCAACACATCAAAGGTACTTTCTAGACAGCTTATTCAGTAAAAAACATACCGGTTCGGCAGTTACTCTAAGCAAAATATTTTCTTTTCAATAAAGTGAGTTTTATCTCCCAAACCCTCAAATGCAAAAAAAGAGGAAAAGTTTAAAACAGCCATCTTTATCTTCCCAGGTTACCTACTAGCTGACGCAGGGTACGACGTGTGGCTAGGCGACTTACGAGGCACTGCTGAGACAGCGCATACGAACCTCACCAAAAATGACCAGGAATTCTGGGATTACAGGTGAGTTAGAACTCTTCTTCTCACTGTGCCTGTCAAGCACAAGCAATGATATCGAAAGAGTTCGAACTTCAGTCTCTACGTAACACACAGTGATAGTTAGCTCTAAACTGGGAATGCTGGATGAAAGTCTGTTCTATTAGGTGTTCAGCGGGCCTGTTACAGTGGGCGAGTTTTCAACATTGACAAAACTTACTCGATCCCATTGTTGTCATAAGGCAGCGCTAGTTCAGTCTGAGACAAAAGTTTACGTTAAAGAGATCGACAAGGTATAATAGTTCGCACTACTAAGTCTTATGATAGACAACCTACGAGGTCAAATTCAAATTCAAATTCAAATCACTTTATTTGTAGATCATAGGTGAAAAAAATACATATATGCAGATGTTAGTGCTCTTAAAATTATCGCTATGTCTTGCCGTCAGCGGCGTACAAATATTCTAATTTTAATTCTAAAATATTCTAATTACAATTACGAATTATTACTATGTCAATTTCTAATTATATTAATATGTCAATTTTCAATTACTAATTATTACCATGTCAATTTCTAATTATATTAATATGTCAATTTTCAATTACTAATAATTACATACTATGTCAATTTCTTAATATGTCAATTTTCAAATATAATATCATGTCAATGTCAATTAATTACAAATAAATGGATTAAAATAAAAATAAAATAATGAAATGTCAACAAATTAAAATACATCTTCTAAAAACTCATTAACTGTATAGTATGTTTTTGCGACTAATAAATTTAGAAGAGCCTTTTTGAAATGCTGTATGCTGCCAACATCTTTTATTGTAATGGGTAGCTTATTGTACAATTTGGGACCCATTCCCAAAAAGCTTTTCGAATAGAGCTTAGTTCTGTGTGGAATAGCACATATATCATTGCGTCGCTTTGATCTGAGCGTTTGGAACAAATGCAAGTTCAATCTAACGAATACTGCTGTCTCGTATATGTACATACATGGCAAAGTCAATAGTTTATATTTATTAAATAATGGTTTACAACTGTCAGTCGTTTTCAGCTTAAACATACTACGTATACACTTCTTCTGGGCTTTGAAAGCAAGTTCTTTATCTGTGGAGTTTCCCCAATACATTATTCCAAAGCGCAACAATGATGGAATATAAGCTTTGTATGCTATTAAAACTACAGCCTCGTTACATATTTTTGCAAGGTTATGAAGTGCATAGGAATACTGGTTTAGTTTTTTACATACGGTTTCTATATGACATTTCCAGTTTAGGTGACTATCCAAGTGAAGTCCCAGAAAACGGGCACTATCAGTTTCGAGTATTTTTTGATCGTTGTATTTTATAGTTAAGTTTAGTTTTTTTGTCCTTTGTTGGAACATCATAATTTGTGTTTTTTCTCATATACATCATAAGTTTATTTTAAGTTTATTGTTATTTAACCAATGTATAATGTTATGGATAGACTTATTTATTTCATTCTCATATGATTGAAGGTCACTACATGGTACAATAAGCGTACTATCATCGGCAAACAGGACGGTTTGGTAGTAGGTACATTTCGGCAGATCATTAATAAATATGAGAAAGAGCAAGGGCCCAAGGACACTGCCTTGGGGTACACCGCGGGTAGTATACCTAATGGACGACTTGTGAGCGACTTCTATCTTAGAGTTAGGACAAATTCTATTTAAAACCGTGATTTGTTTTCTTCCATACAGATAGCTTTTGATTAGGCTCAATATATTTCCTCGAACACCATAACGTTCTATTTTACCCAGCAGTATTGTGTGATCCACGTGATCGAATGCCTTGGACATATCCATGAGTACTGCGGCAATGGGATTTTTTTTGTCAACGTTACTAATAATTTTCGTAACCAAGTCATTGATTGCATTGTCAATATTTCTATTTTTCCGGAAACCATACTGTTCCTTTGCAAGTATATGATTTTTTTCAAAGAATGAGTTAAGAGAAGTATAAATTACTTTTTCAAAAATTTTTGATAATACTGGTATTAATGCTATTGGACGGTAATTTGAAAGGTTTGTTTTATCACCTTTCTTATGAAGTGGTTTAATTATGGTCGTTTTTAGTATGCTTGGAAAGTGACCACACTCTATGCATAGGTTAATTATAAAGCTTAGCACGGGTGCAACTACATGCGCCACTAGTTTTAGAATCTTTGTTGAGATTTCATCAAATCCCGTGCTATTGGTATTTTTTAGCGAATTTATTGTATTGAAAATCTCCATAGCATCCGTCGGCGCCATAAAAAGGGTTTTTGGGTGGTGATTTATATGGGAAATTGCATTACCGTTATCAAATTTTGTTGCAGGATGTACCGAATCTATAAAATAATCATTGAAAGCCATAGCTATGTCTTTAGGATCGTTAATTTGTTTGTCACCAATAAGAATTTGCTTCACAGGTTCTGGGGGAAAGTTTAATTTACACCTATTGATTAATTTCCACGTAGCTTTGGTTTTATTTTCTGCACTATTAATAGTATGACTATTTTGAGACTTTTGCGTCAAATGTACTACTCTCTTTAATCGTTTCGAATATTGTTTAAGTAATTGTTTGTTTTCAATGTTTGGTGATCGCCTGTATAAATATAGCATCTCTCTTTTTCGTTTGCAACAGTTTTTGATACCTTTAGATATCCATCGTGGAGTTTTCCGAGTGGAAATCTTTTTTTTCACGGTCGGGAAGCACAGATCGTAAAGAAGTTTAAACATGTCGTAAAATGAATTAAAAGCTATTTCCGGATCTGTACCATTAAATACCTCAATAAAACTTAAATTGCTAATGGCTTCAATGAACTTGGATATATTCTCAGAGCTATAATCTCGACTTAATATATACCAGTGATCAATTGAACATGATTTTCTAACAGGACAACTAAAAAGCTGGGCGGTGTGGTCCGAAAGGGCCAACTCTAAAATTTCGCCAGTACCACCTCTAACATTATGCATGATGTTGTCGATGCAGGTTCCACTAGATACACGTGTGGGCTTTTTTATACTCGGTTTAAGTTTGTAGCTCAGCAATAAATGTAGAAATTCAATGGATATTCTTGCTTTTTTCAGAATATCAATGTTAAAATCACCGCAGAGCAAAACCCTTTTTTCCAAATTTCTTCCGCAATAATTTAAAATACGCTCAATTTTTTCCAAGAAAATAGAAGTAGCATCTCGCGTGTATTTAGGAGGTCTATAAATGCAAATTATAATTAACTTGTGAACTACCAGTTCGATGGCACAGCACTCTATAAAACTGGGCACACTGAATTCCTTAATGTCTAAGATCTTGAACTCGTATCTATGTCTAATAAGTATACAGGTACCACCATTCCTGGTCTTTCGTGAAGAGTATGTTGCAATTTTATATTCAGGTATATATAAGTGCATAGTATCGTCATCTTTCATATTATGTTCCGTAATGCACATGACATCCACTGCTTTCCCTTCATATAAGAGTTTATTTATACTAAGGGTTAACAAGTCTGACTTTCCTATTAATCCATTAATATTTTGGTGTAAGATATTTATTTGATTATACACGAAAAAAATCGTTGTCAGAAGAGCTTTCAGTTTGGGTGGACTGATCATTATGTAACTTTTTATTACTTTTTGGTAATTGGTTTAGGATATCCGCAACAGCAGTATTTTCAAAATAATGACAAGAATCAAGACTATAGCAAGTTACTTCATCCACTTCTGCTTCTGAACCTAGATACGCAATATATTCCATTAAGTTTTTTAATATTTTAGCAATTGCTTTATTGTTTACTGTTGCAGTATATTTTCGGAACATTTCATATGTATATTCCACACAATAATTAGAATCAAAAAGATAAGCATACTCCCATAATTCATTATCTAAATACATTAGCTGATTAAACATTTCAATACGTTTATTAAATATAGAAAAAATATTACTTAATTTAAAATTAGGGGAGCAGATGACAATATTAGTATTTATGACATTACTAAGCTCCATTTTTATGAAGTCAATTAATAGTCTAGTTTTTGGAGACTTCAAAATCTCTTTCACCTATATAAATGACACAATAATCATCATGGGTAAAGTTTTCGAGTTTTTTATCTAAATTTGAGAACAGCTGTTTTATGCCACCATTTGGTATGATATAATGGCAGAACTTATAACCTTTGAACGTACTTTTTCCAATGTCTAACATCTTATTCACATTATTACTAGAAATCAAACATATTTTTTTGTGATTTTTTTGACAGTTTTTAGATGAATTTTTGAGGAGACTGTTAGTAATGGTCGGTAGAGTTTGTATTTCCGGTATGTTATTAATATGTGGATGTGTGTCTTGAGGTTTCTGTGCATATTCCATTTGAGTATACTTGGTTGCTTTTTTGACTGATGTAGGTGTTCCCAGAGCAGCCGTAAATTTTCTTAGGTAAGTTACCTTTTTAACAGGCATTTGTTGTATTAAATGATTTGACGGATTTTTAAGTTTAGGTTCATTTCTGGTCTCGTAATCTCGGTACATTCTAAGTTCGTATTTTTTCCAGCTGTTTTTGAGGTGTTTGCGATGTTTACCTTTTCATCGTAATTGGTTTCTTTTGTAGTCACTGCGTCTAATTGCTTCATTTCCATTGCAGGCGCTCCATGTATTTCTTGTGTTATGTGAAATTGCTTTTTATTTGTACCAGGCGTTATATTCTTGTTGTGGCTTGATTTACGTTTGTGTTCTAGTCTTGGAGTCAAAATTCTTTTATCTGTAGAATTGATGTCTTTGTATGCATTTACTATTTTTATGTATTTTTGCTAGTCCGTTTTTAATCTAAAATTTTCGGAGTTTAAATTTTCAATTTCTTGGTGGGCGCTCTGTAAGTCGTCTGATAATATTTTAACTTTTTCCTGAAGATCAATAATTGTTTGACTAGAATTTAAAGATGTATTTGGCAGACTCATCATAGTCGTGTCAAAAAGGACTGAATTTTCTTGACTAATATCGTTAACAGAGCTTGATTTAAATAATTTTTGGTTTCGGAAAGTAATGTTTTCATCCATAGTTGTTTTTTGTCTAAATAAAACTTCCAAAAAGAGAGCTCTGATCGCTGGATTCGAACTTGGAGTTAACCACGCTGAACGAGTAGAATAGCTTTACCACTAAGCTATTTGAGCAGTTACGTCTAACGTTGAATTTATGGATCCTAATAGAAGTACTCGTTCTTTAAAATTGAGTGGCGGTTATTATGATTCATGCGTTAGGAATTTTTTGCACTGTTTCTTTGTTCGTTGTACTTCACAACATCACACTTTTTTTAGTGATTTTAGATTGTTATTTCACCTGTATGTTTATTGTTAAGTTTATTTGTGTATAATCATAAAGTTTTTTGTTTATAAACACTTTAGTCACATTTATTTATTGTAGTTTGTTTACATAATTATTGAGTTATAATATAAGGTTTTTCCAGGTTTTTTTTTTTATTAAATAATTATGTATTTTTATTTATTATTATTATTATTTATCACTTTTTGTTTGCTAGTTAAGAATAAGATAGAGAATTGATAATTTTAAGCCGTAATATTTTATTTATGTTGTCTTTTTCCACTAGTGCTCAAGTTAATATAATAAACGTGAGTTTTTACACTTTAGTCAATATCACATTCACAAGACGGAGGAGATCTCCTTTCTCATCCTGTTATACCTACTCATTAAGAGGAAATGCGGTCGGATAAACTTTTAAAAATTTGGTAATGGAAGATACTATCGCTGTCGCACTGCGAGCGCGATTTCGACATTGGTGCGATAAGGACAACTGCAGATCCGACTGAATAACCTTAGTAAAAAGCCATAATTCGAGGTTTGGCTCTCGACTGTTTCCTCCTCCAATATTCGACCAATTTAAAAGCTATTTCATAAACTGAATGAGAAGGGTATATCCTGTGTCCCTATTTTTTTCTTTTTTCATTAATAGTTGGCAAATTTGTACACTAGGCCTCTGTTGATAGCGGTCTAAATAAGCAATTTTAAGCATTTTGTAAAGGTTCTAGTGCTTATAAAGATTATGTATCATCAAAAAGGAAAACATAGGGACATAGAAGAAGTTGATATTTATTTTACTGTAAAAAACAATTGCTTTAAAGTCACAAACCAGAAAGAAAACAGGCGAGAGCGTTTGTATGGCAAAAAGACCACCCACTTTTCCTCTTGAAGTTTTATCCACTTCCAGTTTCCACGAACACGGCAAATACGACGTGCCGGCGATGATCGACCGAATCCTGAACGTCACAGGCCAGGAGAAGATCATGTGCCTGGGCCACTCCTTGGGCACTACCAACTTCTTCAGCATGATGTCTCAGAAACAAGAGTACAATGACAAGCTGATAGCCTTCGTGGCTTTAGCACCATCTGTGTATTCGAACCACTTTAAAGCGGTAGCGAATCTGGCGTTGAATACTTTGGAGGTACCGGTAAGCAACAACGTTTGGGATATATTGTACACAGAAGCTGTTAGTGAACCTTTATTAATAAATAAACACTTGTTTTTTAAATACGTGTATTTGGATAGGATAGAAGACGACTTAGGACGACTCAAGACAGTTGGGACAAAGCGAGGCAGATGATCATTATTTCCTGCCCTTAGTCCATTCCATTCCATTACCAAACTACACTAACAATTATTACCAAAATTGGTTTTGAAAGTGTCTTACAATATTTAAAAGAAAAAATCTTTTGACATTACTTTTTTACCTTCTTTTTTTACTTTTTGTGTGTGTTTTTTGTGTTAAACATTCTTATATGTAATTACATAACAGAATGTTTAACACAAGGTCTTATTGAGTCACTAAAACTAAATACTACTATTCACAAGATCCTTAAAAGTAAACGTGTAATTTAGCCCTGGATCACTGAAGGCATATTAAGATGTATAAAACATCGTAATATGCTCCAAAAACAATGCCGAGACGATCCCCTTAACGAAATAAAACAAATTACATATGCTCGTTACAAAAATCATTGCAACAACCTTATAAACAAACTTAAAAGAAAGTATGAAAGAAACCTTATTAATAAATCTTTAAACAACAACAAACTTCTCTGGAAAAACCTTAAAACTATCACATATTTACAAATAAATCTACTAGAACTAATTCTGAATTAATTAATCTAAAAGCATCACCGCAAATATTGGTAACCACCTGGCAAATGATATTCAACAAACCGTAACCCATAATGACCTAAATTTATACCTACATTCCTTACCTAGTCTCTCTAAATCTTTTGTTCTGCTGGATACAGATATCAATGAAGTAAATAGTATAATAAACTCTCTCTAAAATCAGATAGTGCCCCAGGATGGGATAATATCTCCACTAGTCATGTTAAACATGTAAAACATGAAATATTTCCAATTATAACGCATTTAGCTATCACGTCTTTAACTACAGTACTAGCAAAAGAACTCGACAAAGGAACTAAGTGTTTATTTATTTAACACTTCAAGCACAAAAGTACAGAGGCGGACTTAATGCCATAAGCATTTTCTACCACTCAACCTTTGGGTGATGCAGAGACAAGCAGTGGTAGGTGTATATCTGAAAATAATTTTAAATAATACTAAGATTAACTACAAGGATATATAAAATACTATAAATATATATCAAAATTTAGATTAATGTAAATAGACATTTACACGAATATACTAAAATAAAAACACAAACCATGGGGAAAACAGCGGTTTATCGGTTTTTATAGACCTAAAAAATGCTTTCGACACGGTCTCTATTCCCATCCTTGTCCAAAATTCGAAATAATTGGAATTAGAGATACACAACTATCTATATTTACCGATTACTTGTCAAATAGAAAACAGAAGGTTAGGCTAGATAATTCTGTCAGCGAGGACGTTGATGTAACATGCGGCGTACCTCAGGGAAGCGTTCTGGGTTCTACCCATTTCTTAATATATATAAACGACTTATGTAATATGACAATCAATAAAGCAAAAATATTTTCGTATGCTGACGACACCGCAATCGTCTTCACTAGCTCAACCGGGGCTGAAACCAAAACAAACAGAAAAAGGTATGTTACAAGTGGCTTCATGGCTAAAAACAAATCTCCTTACGTTAAACACGAGCAAAACTAGTTTATTGCTTCTCAATATATAAAAATGTCCAACCAGAACCTAATTTCAACATTAAAATACATGAGTGTAGGAGGACGGTTGATCACGATTGCAATTGTCCAACCATCAGTAAAGGCAACCACATACTTATACTTAGATATAATGTTGGACCAAAGCCTGTCCTGATATCCTCAAATTGAACAAATTCCTGCTAGAATACGAAAACTTATTTGAATTTTCAAATCATTACAACCAATGAGTGGCTTAGCAAAAAAATCTTCTAAATGAAGTGTATATCTCGCTAGTTCAATCTGTTATAATATATTGTAACTCCATTTGAGTTAAACACGCACAGCTCACAGCGCGTAAAACACAAACGTGTTTTACGCGCTGCAACACGTTTGTAAAAATAAAATTTTCAAAAATTCAGTACGACAAACGCTCATCTTTCTTAATAATAAAAAAAAAAAAAAAAACAAATAGATACACATACTAAACCGTTTAAAGAATGCAAATTGCTGCTGATTAAGTGGATAAACAAGTTATGCTACGACGAAGTAGAGAATCTTCCATTAAATATAAGGTAAAATCACTTCCGTATAAAACAACCACACTCACATACACACAAACATACACACACACATACACACGCACGCACACACATACACACATACACCAACGGACTAATGATAATAAATAGAAATAACTAATTCATAAACTTGCAGCATGTTGCACTAATTGTGAGATATAAAAGAGCGGCGTCTCCTGGCACAGGCATTTATATGCTTAAAATGAGACGCCACCAACTGGAACGAACAACGAACCAACGTGGAATATTGAAATAAAACATTTTTGATTTGATTTTTTGATTCCAAATTATTTGGGGTCGGCGCTGATGTCTTCCTTCTAGTCATCTTAACAGCGACCTTTCTAATTACTCGACTGGGTTTGAGTTAGGTTATGTTAATACTTATTTTAATGACTAATTTTGAATGTTTACAGAAAGTAATATTATCATTAACACTGAAGATGAACACACACGCCCTAATATTTTTACAGAAAGCATTCAAAGCCAGAGGCTGGTGGGCAGTCTACCCGCAAATATTGCAGTACATCCAGGCGAACTTTTGTAACCTAAAGAGGCAACTGGTGTCCGACCCCTGCTCGCTCTTATTAGAATTCCTGTTCGGTGGTAATTCAGAACAACTTGACGTGGTACGGAATGTTTACAATCCTATTAATATTCACTTTGTACCCTGATCTGTATACTAAAGCGTGGCGCCGATAATGCGACCTCATGACGTTCCCAGTCTGTATACAAAAAGTAATTCGAATATTATATCCATTAGTTTAGTCACAGGACATATATTTTTTATTTTCTGCATTCTCTACATGATGTAGATTAATATGCTAGCACCGACAGATTAGCGACCCCCGCATCGGTATAAACACTAAACACATGTTGCCAACTTGCTACTTGAAAAGCCTTTGGCCAATATCCACCTTAAATTTTATTTCCAGACGCGAATTAGTGCAAATTATACCTAAAGTTATTAAATTTAGACTATATAGTTTATTTGAAAACGATTAGTTTTTTAATTTCGATGTTATAATTATTTTTAATTTTTACCCCACAATAGGAATTTCTTCTGTATCGTGGATGCGTTTACAAACATTGAAACTCACATACACAAACAGCCAGACCCGGAACAACTATCTGAAGGCCATACAAATATTTGTTCCGTGCGGGGATCGAATCCGCGACACGCAGCGCTGCAAGTCAATCGCTCAGCCACGGCACCAACCGTGTCGTCAAATATAGTTATTAGATAGATATTCGGTATTCGATAGTTTAAAAATATTCCTATCAACTAGTGTTACCAGTATCTTCATTTAATGTCAGTTTAGCGGCGCCACCCTGTATACTTATATTATAAAGAGGTAAAAGAATGTTATAAGTTTGAATTCACGGAGAATATTTTTTTTACTAGGTTATATTTCATTTATGCAAATGCACTTTCGCAAATCATCTCACACGGATTTCAATCTTATAACCTAGGTCATAAGAACATTAAAATAGCCAGGTGACGCTTAGGCTGCCATCAGACGGACTGCATCGCAGCAACCGCGCGCAGTCGATATATTCAACAGTTCCGTTGGATACACCAGTTGGATATATCGACTACGCGCGCTTGCTGCGATGCAGTCCGTCTTATGGCAGCCTTATAGCAGCCGTTCACCCGGGTTGACTGGAAGCCGACCCAAACTTGGTTGGGAAAAGGCTGGGCAGATGATAGTAATCATTGCAATATTTTTGGTGTTGGCTTTCAGGATATGGCACCCGTATATTTGAACAGAATACAGCCGATGTCGTGGAGGTGTTTAGAGCATTACGGAAAAATCGCCATTTCAGGTACGTATCTACTGTCTATGAAGTAAAACTATGGATTGGGTGATTTTGCAAATAACTAGCTGTTTCCAGAGATTGCTTAACCTAACAGCTAAGACTGTAGAGCGCCAAAAAGAAAGAAGATAAACTTATTAAGCAAAGAGCTAAAGGCACGACGACGGCGACAGTTTGAACCCTGGTCAAAATTAGAACTATAATATGTCGAGTGATCAAAGCTTACATGTTAACACATCAATCGATTTTTGCCGCCTATGGCCATGTTACATGCAAAGTCTACTGTGCATTGCACCCAGACTTGGTCTTAACTTTTCACCTTGATTTGGCCCAGAATTTTGCAAATCTTTGAATATTATAAAGAATCATAAAAATTCATGTGTCTCCATTTTCAGGCGTATTTACGACATTCAGTGGCGGCTTGTCCGGTCCTGTAATACCGTACAATATAAGTAATGTCAAAATTCCTGTCTCACTACTATATGGAGAGAATGACCGGTTTAGTAGCAAGTCTGTAAGTTAACAGTTTTATTTATTGTATCTGTAAGTTAACGGTTTTCTCATGTATATACAGTTAATACCCGTTATTAGTTTTAACGCGTTTCCCGCTTGTTAAAAGTAGTTTTTATTAACTGCCGTTGTTACATCTAGTATTTCCTAGTTTTAACATCTATTTAATTAAGTTTTATATAAATAATAGGCTGATTATGCTATGCTACGAGTATGTTACGCTAATGATATCAGGCAACCCATTCGTTACGTATATTTAATTAAGTAGAGTAAACTAACTAAATACGTTATTAATTAAAAACTATCAAATAAACTAACAACAAACTAAAAAATGATGCCCATCAAAAAACTCCTCCTCAACGCTGTCAGCTGGTAATGTGCCCCAGAGACTGTCATGTATATTAAACATATTTTTGACTCAGTAAACATATGAAAGTCTAGTATCGAAAAAATTCTTAGACCCCTCCTGGGTATTTAAGATTTTTTTCGATACTAGACAGGTTTATTTATAATTGGGAAGATACTCCTGAATGAACAGGAGTTATTTCCGTGAGAGCAACTGTTTCACTCGCGGCATGACTTTAACGTTTAAATGTGACTGCACTTGCATTTGAACTTTGGAGTAAATATTAATAATAGTCATTATAAATATGGCGAATAGACGAAGGGCTTGCTTCAACAGTATTTGTTACATCGATCTGCGTAATACCTGCGTCTACGCTTCAATTTTTTTTGCCCGTTCATCAGAGTCCTCGAAAGAGTATCCGCTTCGGCAATCATGGCAGAGCGGTGATGAAACCGCTAGGCTGTTTACTCCGACTGTGTAGGTACTAGTTTTAAATAGCCATTCTGAGGCTCGTCATGCCTGAAACGTCAAACAATTGAAGAATACGGACATCATGCAATATTGCTCATCCCCTTAAGCAAGAAGCGTAATTGAAAGGTCCAATATTGCATATAGTGGGCCTGCACATCTGTTTGTCATGGTCGCAGACAACTATAGGCATTAGGTTAGACACCCGTCCCGCCGCCAATGAGGAACAAGGAACTCTTTCAAGGAAACAACTTGTGTTTTACTCCTCCAGCTGTACTCGCTGATCACCGGCGGCGGGGCAGGTGCCACTGGAACATTTAATAAAGACGTTATTTTATTGTTTACAGGACATACTGCAGTTAATAGAGGAGCTGAAAGCTATCACTGTCCTAGAAGATGTAGGGCCCGCTTTATGGCACGAGTTCAACCACGTAGACTTCGTGGTCGCGAAGGACGTCGGGACGCTGCTCAATAAACCACTCGTCAAACACATAGACCGATTGTACAATAAATATGGTCCTGAATGACAGATTCGTTTTTTTACCTGACATAGATTCTTTTTCTGTGTTATGTTATAATTGTTAGGTACGAGTATTACTTTTAATTCATTATGTATGCTTTAAACTACGAGTATTTATCGATAATAGTGAATGAAAAATATATTTTAATAATTTAGGTTTTTCTGAGTTAATTTATCTCTCAATAAAGCAAGGATCCCGAATAAGGAAATTTATTCAAAATATAAGGTATACATTTACAGTTTTTCTTAAATATCTATGTCAAGTTCACCCATGATTTGTGCCTGAACTAGGTAGTCCTGTGTTTCAGGCGATTGGAGGTAACATTAATTGATAAAATAATCACATTTTCTTATTAATCTTATTGGTACCTATGTAAAATACCTATGTAGTATGTATTATACCTATGTAAAAACTAAAAAAGTAAAACAATATTTACTTTAGCACTAGTAATAACTTCTCTGTATCTTCATAGGACATAGTTTAAAGAGCTTCCTTAAGGGTTTTCTTGCAGTTACTGATATTTAAAGAGAAGATGTTTATTTTAAAACTTTCATGGTCACTAAAATTATTATAACTAGAAGACGGGATATTTACCATGTTTATTGTTTTCTTTGAGTTCCCGATATTTCGGCGCTCGTTTTCGGCGCGAATATCGGAACATATCAGGGCGGTGAAGAACAACGACACCCAAAAATCAGCCATAGCTCAGCATCTCCTGGAATCAGGATCGAACCACTAGATTGAGTTACACAACCCTCAGGTCATCTCGACAGAACGCCACTATATCCCTAGACTCGTTAGAGAAGCTATTGAAATCACCAAATATAAAAACTTCAATCGGGAGGATGGGTTTCAACTGTCGAAAGCCTGGAAACCAGTGGTCCAGCTGTGTAAAAAGCGGAATAGTGCCGAAAAAAGTTCGCGAGCAGACACAGTGAGTTTCGTGTGTCGGGAACAGAATCGAGTTGTGAGTGACAGTGGTAGCGGTACTGAGTGCAAAAAACGAACAAGAAAGAGGGTAGACCGATTTGTCTGCTCATAAACACCCACCCGCAATAACTTCAGTTTATCCGTGATCATGGTGCTTGCAACAGCGCCGAAATATCGGGAACTCAAAAAAAACAATAAACATGGTAAATATCCCGTCTTCTAGTTATAATAAGATGTTTTATTTTTTAATTTAGCCTGTTATACAGTAGCGGTCCGAGGTACATATAAAACTTCGCTGTGAAAGCACGTTTTGTACTTTTTTGAGGGAAAACTATATCTTTCCGTCTTTTTTTAGTAAATTCAATGCTGTATGGAAGTGCTGCGTGTTGTTTTAGTACAGTGCTCATTCTCCTGCCCTTATCCTAATTCATTTAGGGTCGCCGCAGCATGTCTTCTTCTTCCATACTTCTCTATTACTCGTCATCTCGCCAGTCACCTCCTTTCTTGCCATATATTGTTTTAGTACAGTGCTCATAATAAATAACTGTCGCACTGTTAGTACTTCACAAGATTTATACAGGAGGTTAGTGGGGAAAAGGAAAGGGCGGCAAGTAGCCACCTTGAGGATAGCTCTTTGAGCTCTTTCAATGGGCAATAACAGAGTTTTACTGTATTACTTCATCTGTAATAAATCGCAGCTTTTTGAATATGAATATCAGCTTACGAATTCTACTGTTTAGAGCTTCCATATGTTGTTTGAAGGAAAGAGTTTCATCTAATATAATACCCAGGTATTTTATTTTATTAGTCTTCTTAATATTGTCACACTTACACTGGCTATCTGCAGAAATTGGACAACAATGAGCATGCAACGCTGAACGGATATTCGATGTATGCTTGTGCATGGAAAACTTAATATAATCTGTCTTCCCTGCGTTTAGTTATTTTGAAGCCATTTATTTACAATATTAAATCCGTGTTGCACAAAATTGTAGACTTCATTTTCTAAGTCAGCCGAAAAAAGTAAAGCAGTGTCGTCAGCGTAAGTTATAATAGTGCCATGCTCCAGCTTTAGATAGCAAAGGTCATTTATGTAGATCAAAAACAGAGTGGGCCCTAGAATACTTCCTTGGAGAACACCAAAAAATGTGTTTTTTGAACAGCAGGCCTAGCCAAGTTACAAACGTTTTTTATCGATTCTCTTTCTACAATCGTTGACGCCTCGGCGTAAGCGATTTGAGAAAACGCTACGTTGGTAGCCAACTTGACACGACTCTGTCGATCGCTCGTTCTCCAATGTTTGTAGAAAAAACCCATACTCTCGTCTATGGTGAGCGTTCCTACCTACGTCAAACTAACGTCAAAGTCACAGTTGTTTACTTTGTGCGCGGGCTGAACTTTTGTTTTGAATTGTTAAGAAAGGAATAATTCTTTTATGTGATAAAAAGTAAGCGAAATAAGGAACAAGTTCTTCTTATAATTGGTTTATTATAATATCACAGTGAGGAATGTAATTTTAAACATTAAGGTGACTCGAAATGATATGATTTGATCCTGCATTCAAACGAAAGATACCATAAGTGAAGTGATAACTTTTATAGGATGGAATCTAGATCTCGCAGAAGTTCGCAGCTTTATTGGTATTCATAGAAAGGTACAAAAATTATTAGTTATTTCTTACATATTTACCTGTGGTGCGCTTGTCAAAACTGTAACTTGGCTACGATTTATATGGGATCTAGCGATCAACATTGTAGAAACGATTATATTTCGTTCTATCATTTTGAACGCTCAGATAAGTTGTAAACTTGTCTACGAGTTTTCTATTCGTTTGTTTTGACCACATCACTTAACGTTGAGATGACGTCATTCCCATACATTTGTTAGTTTTCTATTAGCGTTAACGATTGTAGATTGTCAACTTGGCTAAGCCTACAGAGCTCACAACATCGCCAATCTTTACGTACTGGGAACAATCTTCTAAATAACTTTGTAATAGTTTCAGCTGGGTGCCTCTTACACCCATGATCTCAAGCTTGCGCAACAGAATTGGAATAGAAACTGTGTCAAAAGCTTTGGCAAGGTCTAGGAAAATTCCTTCTATGTGGTTACCCTTGTCAAGTTCTTGCGCTAGATAGTCAGTCAGATGATGTACCGCATCGGCAGTTGAAACTTTAGTTCTAAATTCCAACTGCCGTTCAGACCGAATCGATTTATCTTCCAAATATTTCAACAACCTTTTATTTATTATTTTCTCCAATATTTTTGACATAGAAGGTAGTAAAGAAATAGGTGTGTAATTTGTCACTTGCTCTTTGCTGCCTGATTTATAGACAAACAAATGCGGAAAATATAAGTCAGTGGTGGTACCAAAATGTCCTTGATTTTTTTATAATTTTATTCGATTTGTTGTCCCAGCCAACTGCACAGTCTTCTTTAAAGGTCATTATTATACTTTCTACCTCAGTCTCGTCAGTATCTAACAGCGCGAAGGAAGTTAAAGCAGTGTTAGATGGTAAAGGAGTGCTCGTTAGATTTTGGGATTGTCCCAGATTTTTTTCTGCCAGACACTTACCCACATTAACAAAGAAATTATTTGCTATGTTAGCGGATTCCACCGGTGACGAGTGTGCTTGTAATAAACTTGAAGATGACTCATATTGTTTTGCGGTATAAGTTGCGTCTACCAGATCTTTTTACTATTTGTTATAGCCTTTTCCAATGCCATTTTGTCGTAGTTGTTTCTATTTTTTTTTAGGAGATCATTACAGAAATTTCGGTATCTTTAATACGAAAGTTGCAATACTACATTTTCTGGATTAGATTTTGCTTTCATATGCAGTTTATCCCTATGTTTCATACAGCGAATAAGACCTGTTGTGATCCATGGTTTTATATTGTGATTTTTGTTGCTCATTTGCGACACGACTTTGTTTTTCTGAATTGCATTTCGTAAGTTTTCAATTACAAACCACATGCAAAACTGCGGGTCAGCGGAATTATAGACTGCATCAAAATCGATGACGCGTAAATCTTCTTCAAGTCCATTTATATTCAGTTTTGAAATTTTGCTAGTGTCTTGTTTAGCCAATTTACAATTTAGGGTTAGTAGGGCAGCATTGTGATCCGTTATTGTTGAGTTAACAACAAGTGCAAGTGAAGAGAAATTCGATTTAAGCATAATATGATCTAGACAGGAGCCACTGTGATGTGTAGGAAAGCTGTGTGCTGGGAGCAGGCCATGAAAGGCGCATAGGTTGAGGTAGTCCTGAGCAGAAGCATCAGCACTTCCCGGAAGAATATCTATATTAATATCTCCAATTACAATCGTGTTTTTGATGGATGATAGGTTCTGCAAGGTCTCATTCACAGAGTCAGTAAAATTGCTAGTATTTTTAAAAGACGGAGGCCGATATGATGCTAATATCGCAAATTCCGATCCAATTTTAACTAACAATCTGTTACAGTCGTGCATATCAGGTTCCTCAACAGAGATGTTCAGATGATTTCTTGCATAAACTATCACACCATCATTTTGGTTGTAATTTATGGTACTTCTATACATATTATATCCCGGGATGAGTGGTATATTATATTGTTTGGTAAGCCAGCATTCGATTAAAACAATAACGTCACAATTTATGTTTAGCCGTTGCTAAAATCTACTAAAGCTATCAAAATTCTTAAAAACACTGCGAATATTTTGTGTTAATACTGTTAGTGGAGATTTGTAGCCGGATAAATATTGTTTGCAGTTCACAAACTTTGGTCTCGGATACAGAGAAATTATCTAAATTATTAATTAAACGGTAGTTTAAATAAAAATATACAATATAAAAGGTCAGAAAAATAACTAATTAACGGCGCTCTTAGGCGCCTCCATAATCTACAGAATTGATGTACCTTTTTTCAGCCATTATTTTCGCTAGGCAGTCAGCAGCACCGGTGTTATGCTTGTCTGACTTTTTGAAATGCAAGCTAGTAGCGCATTTTGGTTCGTCAGCCTTCTTTGGACATTCTTTTACAGAGTGACCTTGAACACCACAGTGGCCGCAGGTATACGATGTCTGTCGTCATGACTTGGCCGCATGTTCGTACTGCTGACACTTATAGCATCGTGTGACCAAAGTAAAGTCTCTCACGGGGCATGTTGACCAATTTACAAACACTCGGTCTTGCGATATCAGGGCTTTGCGTATGACTGCAGATACTTCAACAATGTAATTACATGTCTCCGAGTCTTTCTTCCCTGACTTATGACTTAATTTAATTAAGCTCAAAAACGTCTCAAGGCTGCAATCCTGAAGTTTTCGGCTAGGTTCTGGTTGTGAACACAGGTAAAAACCTCATTTCCCTGCATGGAAGTCGGCACTCCTATAGTTACAACCCTAGGTTTCCTTTTATGGGGCTCGTCGATTGTTAGGCCTGATTTGGTAAGCTGCACCGATTGTCTCAGCTTCTCGATGTCGTCCTTCGTCTCGGTGCTGATGATAACACCGCCGTTCTTCGTCTTGCGCAGGCCTCTCACGTGGAGCTTTATTTGTTCGGGGCTGATAATTTTTTGGAAAAGAGTTTTAGTCTCATCGCTGGTCTTCAATGTGTCACTCGGATAGATGGCCACAGAACTTACATAACTTGGCTGGATAAAACTGTTGGCACCTTTGTTTACCATGTCAGCAAAGGAAGATCCCTGGGCAGGTTTCGTCGAATCTTCGATGCTCAGCTTAAGTTTCTGTAGCTGCTGCGAAAGATCGAGTTGGTTTTCGAGAGTTCTGACGGTGCGGTGTGATTGGAGGGCTTTTTTTTTTTTTTTTTTTTTTTCCGGATGGGAAATCATCAAATGACCCCCCCCACTCTGGGCGGAGCGGAGGGGAGTGTCAGACTTGTACTGACTAAAACCCATCCATGTTCCTTCTCTGCCCTTTGTGTTCCAGGGCCACGGTATCTCTTTCGAACAGTCCCGCAGCCCTGGCAGGCATCGGCCCATGCGGACCCCTACTTGATTGCTGACATCTCTTTGAGGCGCGCGTGGAACACGAACGCGCCGTCGACACAGCCTGTCGTCATAAGACGGCCGGACGGCGAGCTAGCCCATAACTCGCCGACCACAGGCCCGCGCCTACGGTGGCCGGGAGCCACCACGTGACCCCCGACGCCCAGGGCGTCTCCCGCGGCGGCTGGGACGTGAGGTTCTTTCCCTCTCACGTCCCGCCACCTCCTTCACTAGCATGACTGCTTCGCAGAAGGTGGTGACGGCTTCCCATTCCCTCTCGCTTCGGACCATGGCTTGAACCAGGGCCTGACGCGAGAGATCGCCGCCGCCAATCGCCGCTACAAGGACACGGCGGTGCTCCGCCCAAGCGGGGCAGACCTCTACGGTGTGTTCCACCGTGTCCTCCGGACGATCCTCGCAGTGGAAACACCCGGGCGTTTCCTCCCGCCCGATTCGGTGCAGGAACCTCCCGAAACAACCGTGTCCGGTGAGGCCCTGCGTCAGACGGTAGGTGAGGGCGCCGTGGCGCCTCTCTAGCCACTCCTCAAAGAGGGGACTTATCGCCACTATGGTGGCGTGCCCTGCACGGGGTTGCGACAGTCGCTCTCTCCATGTCGCCATGAGATCACGCCGGAGGTCTGTCCGCTGAGCGGTAATTTGTCGCGGCAGCGGAGTTTCCCCCCTATATAGTGCTTCCGCGCGCCATTCATGCAGGCGCGCGAGGACTATCGCCTCCAGATCCCATGGCGGCAATCCGGCAAGGAGGCTAGCCGCCTCGCCAGAGATCGTGCGGTACCCCCGGATTAGCCTTATGGCTATCACCTTTTGGGGCGCGTTCAGGTAGTGGGCGGCTTGCCGCCTCAAAGAACGCGCCCACACCGGGGCCCCGTAAAGGGCCATGGACCGCACGACCCCCGCGTAAAGCTTCCGGCAGGAGGCGTTTGGACCCCTCAGGTTGGGCAAGAGCCGCTTGAAAGCAGCCCCTGTCCGTTCCAGTTTGGGAGCCAAACGTCGGAAGTGCTCCACGAAGTTCCACCGACTGTCGAGGACGAGTCCTAGGTATTTCAACGTCGACCCGACGCCGATGGGAACCCCTCCTGCCATCAGTAGGGATCCCGACGGTGCCGCATTCCGAGGCCCATGAAAACACATGGCCTCGGACTTGTGCAATGCCACCTCGAGTCCCAATTGCCGGATCCTCTCCACAACTATCGCAACCCCGCGTGTCATGTTTTCGGCCGCCGCCTCGTGCGACCTCCCTTGTGCCAGTACCAGCGTGTCGTCAGCGTAGCAAACTACACTGACGCCGGTAGGGAGGTCGGCGCGCAGCACCCAGTCGTAACCGATGTTCCACAAGGCCGGCCCCAGAACCGAACCCTGTGGAACACCGCACGACATCTCTCGCCGGTTCCATTCTCCGCTCCGACTGGGGTAGATGACGGCTCTATCCGTCAGGTAGTCCTCGACCACGCGACGAAGGTAGGTCGGCACCCCGTGATACCGGAGTGCCTCCGCAATGCAGGTCCAGGGCATGGAGTTGAAGGCGTTGGCGATGTCAAGAGACACCGCCAAGACAACCCCGCCCCGGGACACCGCGTCCCCCGTCGTGAGGGCTCTCACGCGCATGATGGCATCCACCGTCGAGCGCCCCTTGCGGAAACCAAACTGGTGCTCCGCAAGATCCGGCCCCATCCCTGCAAGGTGCCCGGCGAGGCGGTTGGCAATGACTCTTTCAAAGACCTTGCCCACCTCGTCGAGCAACACGATGGGCCGGTATGCGGACGGGGAGTCCGCAGGGCGCTCTGGCTTCCGGATTAGGACCAGCTTCCCCGTCTTCCAACGAAGCGGGAACTGGCCTCTCTCCAAGCATGCGCTTAGGAGCCCTTCCAGTCGGGGCCCGAGAGCCTCAAAGGCCAGGACCCAGGCTTTGCCAGGCAAGCCATCGGGTCCCGGGGCGGTATTTCTGGCTTTCAGCCTGCGTACCGCCACTCTCAGGTCTACCCCAGTCACCTCCTGATTGGAGGGCTTTAGCTTTGACGGACTGGTACATGACGGCCATCTGCGAGGTCCCGTGACTAACCTTCCGGCATAAGTTAGTGATGCGCGTTTTCTGGTCCACATTCAGCTTTCCCTCAGCTGCAATAGCGCACACTTCCTTCAGGCTCTGTTCGATAATAGCCATCCAGTTCTGTATTTTTGACGTCGAGACAACTTCAGGGTCATCGTTTCTTCGGATAGACGCTTGAGGGGTAGAGGCGGGTACGACAACGGGCACGTCCACGGGCACAGGTGTAGAAGGCGGGGAGCGAACACATTTACAGCTCCGGCTGAATGGACTATCCTCCATCATGAAGCAGGTTATATTGTTCCCGTTAAACACCAGTCATTTCTACCAACAATACACCCTACACAAATATACTGTACGAGTATGCGTTACTGCTGGCTATTGGTAACTAGGTCACAATGTCGTAAGTGATTATTTGTTTATTGCAATAATTGTTCGATACGTCTGTTCACTACGACCGGCAATTTTGCCTTTGAATGAAATAGGTAGTTTATTAATAAGGTAAGGTATAGGTATTATACATAAGACAAGGAAAGGATTTAGGAGGAACACTATCCCCAAATATCGACCCCATGCACCATTCTGCCATATTGTCTTCAAATGATATGATTCTTTTGTTGGTACTCCAACTATCTATCTACCAACAAAATTTATTTATTTATTTATAGCCAACTTATACTTACAGTTTACACCACACATAGAAGTTATTGGTTGAACATAAAAATCAGAATAAAAAATAAAAAATAGTAATAAAATTATTAAAAGCATCATGTCACGCGAAGACAATATGGCGGAATGGCGGATGGCGTCGATATTTTGGGGATAGTGTCTCTCCTACGCTTTCCCTATCATAACATATACTTTATTTGTGCAGTTATCATGCAAACACTCATGGCAGTGAGTTGTTAGTTTAGGCAAGGAACAGCTTCTATTTTGACTGGTACTATGTACATTAACTTTGCTTAGTAGCGTTTAATACTAGACCAGCGTCATGAGCCCAATTAACCAACAAATCAAAGTCCTCCTGTAGTTGCCTTTATGCATCACTAACACCCTGTCCAGCGGCTATGAGGCAGGTGCCAGGTAAGGCTATATATAATTGATATTGACGGATATGTAACCAGTTGATGGCAACAGTTTCGCGTCTTCTTAACTTATAAATATTCGTTATATATTAATATCACAACGTATTTTATTTTAAACTCATCCTTGTGTACGAGTAGCTTATAAAAGAATCGAGAACATATTTGAAACAAAGAACTTTACTTTGACATTAACTCGTTAGGTTTCATAAATATTGATATTTTGTTAGATTTTTCGTGATGAAATTAACATAAACCAGTATTAATAATCTCAGTTTTTTTTTAATAGGTTATATGTTCTAAAATAGAATACAAAAAAAATAAGGCTTTAAGGTGATGTCATCAAATTATTAGGAAGTTGTTCACCCAGTTTTACTCTGTTTAATATAAGTGAAGATTTGCAATCGGCTGTCAGTTACACTTACTATTTGTAACTGTTTTGTTAGTTCCATGAAGAACTCCATGTCGGGATGATATCCGGAGATAGAATTTGACGGCCCCGTGGGTGTCGTAAGTGGCGTCTATGGGAATTCAAGACCAGGCATATCAGAAAGCATTCTGGGTCCCCCGCACGGTGGCTGTTAAACCACCAGCAATCGCATTCCCAAAGAGGGTTAGTGTCTGGCAGGCGGCCGACTGTAAAACCGAAGCCATAACCTTCTGCAACATGTGTTCTGCAACATGTGAAAATTAAAGTCTCGACAAAGGACAATGTTGGTCTGAAATTAAGTAGGGCCAAAACAGAATACTTATTCTGTGGTCTCGACGGTCACTCGAGTCCTGTGCCCATAACTCTTGCAGGAATACCCATACCGATCTGTTCCGATCTCCGGTACCTCAGGTTGCTTGTCCAAGAGGATGGCGAAGTAGACCGAGACGGAACGCAAAGAATCAACTCAGGATGCATGAAATGGCGACAGGTCGCTGAGACAACTAGTCTAGTTTTCTAAAACTAGCATGCAAAATTAAGTCTTATTGAATTGGTATTTTATTATTATATTAAAAATGTCAAGGATTTGTCAATGTTTAATAACAAAATGGAAACGTGTATTGTTAAGATTAATATACTTATTCACAGAAGACCCTATCCACATTTACAGGAACGCCAGGCCTATCATTCATTTTTCCACTTCGCTTCCAAAATAACTTAAAATCTTTGTTTGTATGACGTGAGGCCAGGATGTCCATCTTTATCTGCTCCTATACTGGCAAACCTGGTTTTAAGTACCATATATACTTTCAAATGCAAAAAAATAGATATAATTATAAAAAGACACTTCAATTTTATTTATTTCCCACGGTTCCCATTATCTTACTCCCGCATTTGGCCGTTTTTAAGGCAATCGACGAATTAATTAAATTAGCGCTACTTATTTTCCGCGATAGCATCGTATTCTCGACACGATCTCTGACTTAGGATGCGTACAAACGGCTGAATGATAAAAGCCCCAGCAATAGCCGCTAAGCTTCCAGTATTCAGATGACAACGCAGCGGGACTGCGCGACATTTGAAAATAGAACCTTAGTTTCGCTAGAAAATAAGCTAAGGAATTGTAGAAAGTGTGGTTTTGAATTTGTTAAAAATGATTTTTTTAAGTAAATTATGTTTGATTTTGTTATTCAGTGTTCACTGTGAGGCACAGAAGCCTTTGAGAAAGGAGGCTTACATGACAGTTGTGAGTACATACAAAATATATTATAATATATTTTATAAACACATGGGTATACAACATAATCAACCGGGCACACCATACTCCGTAGCCGCTTCTGAGAAATTCCTCATGAATAGAATAGAACAGAACAGAATAGAATAAAATAATCCTATTTGCGAGAAATGTGGTACACTGGGGTGTTAAAGAAAAACAGCTTCTTCATATTCCGCTTACTAAAATTTAGCATGCAAATATTGTTATTTAAAAACTAAGCTAACAATTAAACTTTAGAAAAACGACGAAAGCCTTCCAAATACAAATTCAACAAGAAAACACAATACAATAACACTGCCCGACCTGGGAATAGAACCTTAGACGAAGCTAATATTGTCTTCATCTCCAATTTCATTTATTTGGTTTACAACATTTATAGCCTTGCGACACGCAAAACTTAAAATTTTCTCTTTTTTGTTTTTTTCGTCGTTATTGTAGGTCTTAACAGTTAACATCAGCGCATGCTTTTATTTTTGTTAGTTTGCTCTTTTGTATTTATAAAGCACTAGCATATGCCCGCGGCCTCGACCGCGTGGAGTTCGATAATTGTTCCACGGGATCATACTACCGGGATAAAAAGTATCCTATGTATTAATTCTTAGTATGTATTCTTAATAGTAGGATTCTTATTCATCTAGCAATCTTCATTCTGGGCTTTCTCAATCATGTCATCTCCTATAGCATCGCTTTGATGTTTATTTATCTATTTATTTATTTAACATTTCAAGCACAAAAGTACAGAGGCGGATTTAATGCCATAGGCATTTTCTACCAGTCAACCTTTGATGTTAATTTTGCCAATTGATCATTTGACAGTCTACATCCACCACTCCCACGTCGACCCTTCAGTTAGACTGCGAACTGAAAGGCGAAGCATTGTTAGGCTCCCCACAAGGACCGAACTGAAGGTCGTGGAAGGCCCTTTGGCTAATTGTGGACGGCTATAAACTTTTTGATATTCCATACGTGGAATTTCTCCTGTATCGTGGTTGCGTTTACAAACATTTTAACTCACATACACAAACAGCCACACCCGGAACAACTACCTGTAGGCCATACAAATATTTGTTCCGTGCGGGAATCGAACTTGCGACACGCAACGCAGCAGCCAATCGCTCAGCCAATGCGCCAACCGGGCCGTCTGCATGATGATGACCCCTAAAGTGACACTAATCGAACACAAATGCAAATCAATTATATTTATCAGTTCATAGCGTCGATAAATACTCGCTCGGGGCTTAATGAACGATGACGCGATACTAATAATGGTTAAGTAATTGTCATTCACTTCTTCATTCCATGTTAGTTGACTTATATGAAGCAGTTGTATCGACATTGTGAGGAGGTTACAACTTGTTCGAGTCTGCACATTCCATCCGGCCGTGTTTGTTGAACAACAAAGCCGACCCGAAGCAAATACTACACATACACGGTTGCACTGTTTGCAGTGGGCTCGTGCCAAATGATTTGAAAAAAAATTGAGCGTTGGCGCCGTTAGCAGAGTGGCATTCCAAGATTTACAAAAAAAAACTGGTATTCATTTTGACTACTAACAGAGTAATATATATATATATATAATAGCATCTGTTTTTTTCAGTAGAATTTAATCATACATAACATTTAAACTGATCAGAAAAATCTATCAATACTAATATTATTTTATTTTATTAGTTTTGGAATAGTTACAGCTAGGCAGTCACAATAGTGTCGTTAATATTGTATTGTATTTGTATTGTATAACGGGCTGGTGTCCGCAACTCCACGTCAAAGCGCGTATTTTGCGTGCGGGTGGGAAATCTATTCGATCCACCCTAACTCCCCAAGAAAGGCCAGCAGCGCCTTGGTGTTGCTGCAACCACTGGGCAATGTAGAAGCACGAGGGCTGCTGTTTTGTCTTCCTCCATGCAGGCTCGGCACAGGGGGCTGTCTGTGACTCCTATGACAAAGAGGTGTTTATTAAAAGAGCCGTGTCCAGTGATGGCGGCTGTAAGTGTGCGCAGCTGTAGTTTGGACAGCCTAAGCGCTCGTTTGGTGAGGCGGCCATCGATAGTGGGAAGTGCTTCCTTGGCCTGCCTGCACTCGCCATGGTCCAGCCACAGCTTGTGGTGTTGTTCGCTGGTTCGTTTCCTTACCAGTGTGGGTAAGTACCCGAAGGGGAGTGGCACAATGGGTTCGGGACCCACTGCTGCCATGCTCGATCCCCTTCTAGCGAGTTCGTTCGCTGCATCATTGCCTCGGGAATCGCTGTGTCCTTTGATCCATTGGATGGTTATATTATTGTGATTACCAACCTGGTTCAGGCGTTGATGACACTCGTGTATTAACCCAGAGTTGACTATGTGGTTGTTTAGTACTAGCAGAACAGCCATGCTGTCTGAGAGTATACGAATAGAGTGGTCCACAACCCCCCTGGCTAAAATGGCTGATGCCACCAGGGAAATGCCCATGCATTCTGCCTGAAAAACCGTGTTGTGGGCCCCCAGTGGTGTGGCCATATGGATGTAGAGATCTTCCGAGAAGACTCCAGCTCCAGTGCCAGTTTACCTGTTTTAGATCCATCTGTGAAGATCCGAAGTTCCGCAGGGCTCAATCCCTCGCAGCGGTGGTCCTCATGGAGTTGGATTTTGTATTTTTTGTCGAATACGAACTGTTTGGGTATCCGATCGTTTGTTGCTTTTTCCAGGGGGAACTTATTATAGAATCCCTTTAGTACGGCAGTGTGCTGTGTTTCTTTCTTACCCCAGAGTTGAAGTGTATTAAGGCGTACTGCCATCATCGTCGCCGGCTCCTGCTGGATAAACAGATGGAGCGGTGGGAGGCCCAACATGGCTTCGAGAGCTGCGGTCGGAGTAGTCTTCATGCAACCTGTAGTCGCCATGCAGGCAAGCCTTTGCATGCGTTGCAGTTTAATGGAGGCCGTGGCTAGTCTGGTGCGGGGCCACCAGACTACTGCCCCGTAGGTGATCATGGGTCGGATCACCGCGCAATATAACCAAAGTATAATTTTAGGGGATAGGCCCCACTTCTTACCTATCATCCTTCTGTATTGCCAAAAGGTGATGCAGGCCCTGTTTAGTTTGTTGTCTAGATGACTGCTCCTGTTTAACTTACTATCCAGGATGACTCCCGGGTACTTGACCTCGTCGGCTAACTGGAGTTCTGTATCGAAAAGTTTGGGTAGGCGATAGGGGCCTAGTGTTCGTTTTAGGGTAAACATGACTAGTACCGTTTTCGTGGGGTTTACTGATAGGTCGAAATCTCTGCACCACCGTTCAACGATGCGTAGCGCCTGTTGAGTGAGATTGCAGATTGTGCCCGTCACTTTCCCCGAGATGAGGATGGCGAGGTCGTCAGCGTACCCTATTGTATAGAAATGGTTCGCGTTGAGTTTAGTGATAAGATCATTTATCACCACATTCCAGAGGAGGGGGGATAGTACACCTCCTTGGGGACAGCCTCTGGCTATCATGGTCATCTGCTGTTCCTCTGCAAGACGAACCACTCGTTTACTTAACATGTTAGTAATCCAGTCAGTCAGTACCTGTTCTACTCCGTGTCGAGAGAGGGCGGTGCTAATGCGGGAGAAGTTTGTTTTATCGAAGGCTCCTTCGATGTCTATGAAAGTACCCAGACAGGTGCCCTTCTAAAGTATCGCTTCTTCTATCCGGCCGACCACTAGATGGAGAGCGGATTCTGTGGACTTACCCGAGCTGTATGCATGCTAATTAGCATGTAATGAGATAGTTTTTAAAACGCCATCCCTCAGCTCTCTCTCGCAAATTCTCTCCATGGTTTTAAGGAGGAAGGAGGTCAGGCTGATCGGTCGGTGGGATTTGGCGTTGGTATAGTCACTCTCACCTGGCTTAGGAATGAATATAACTTTCACTTCCCTCTATCCCTTTGGAACGTATCTGAAGGCCAGGCACGCTCTCATTATGGGTACCAGTCTACTGGCGACAGAGGCTTTTCCCCAATGCAGTAAGGCGGGAAAGACTACGTCCGGACCAGACGCCTTGAAAGGATGGAAGCACCTGATCGCCCACTGGAGTTTCTCCAGTGTTATCACTTTGTGTGCGTAGCGCCAGTCGTTTTCTGTGGGTATTTGGGTTACCTCTGTCCAGTCAATGGTCTGAGCGAAAGCGCAACCTGGGAAGTAAGTTTCGATAAGGACGCGCATCGCCTCTTCTGGTGAGGTGGTAAGTGTGTTGTCGGGTTTCCGGAGAACAGCGGGCCCAGACGGGCTCTGCTGTGCCAGTATTTTCCTTACCCTGTTTGCTTGCTGGCAGGATTCGATGTTGCTGCAGTATTTCCGCTATCCGGTTGAGCTCCTGAATCTGATACATTTTTTGTAGCTAGATTTGGCCGCGTAGTACGCGTCCCAATCCTTAGCAGCACAGGTATTCATGGCTCTGTTTAGGGCTGCCCTTACCTTCCCGCGCTTTCGTTCCAGATCCGCTCCCCACCATGGTTGCTTTCCTGGTGTTGTGGGCGGAGTGGATTCCGGGCAGGATGATTGGTACCTGTCTAGCATTGATTTAGTGAGATGACTTACACGCTCGTCGATCTGCGGCGTGTCCTCGTAGGTCATCCAGTAGTTTGTTGACGCAAGCTTGTTTTCGAGGATGCGTGTATAGGCAGCCCGGTCAGTGTTACTCGGGTTGCGCCGTGGCAGTATTGGAGTCACACAGACCTGTATGTCGAAGCGGATTCACCTGTGGTCCGAGCAGGAGGCCTCCTTAGAGACTTGCCAGCCGGTGATGATGGCCGCTGCGCCCTCCGTTGCCAGAGTGAGGTCGATGATTGTTTCGCTACGTCTGTTTACGAAGGTTGGTTCGGAACCTGTATTAAGTAGGGTTAAGTTAGTTGTGAACAAGTAGTGAACTAGAGCCTTACCCCTTGCGTTTTGCGTGTCCATGCCCCACAGAGGATGATGAGCGTTTGCGTCGGCGCCTATGACAACCTTCAGCCCTGTGCTCTCGCAGTGGGTCACGAGGCGGGCGAGGTCTTGCGGGGGCGGCTCCTCTGCCTCGGGCATGTAAGCGGAGACGAAGACTACAGCTGTATTCTGTGTCCCCTCGCTGTATCAGTAGCCTAGCTGCAGAGATATCCCTGCAACAGAAATCCGTTAGTGGCTGTGTTTTTATGTTCCGTGTGATATAGATGCACGATCTTGGTTTATCGTGGATCTGTACTAACTAGGAGCTTACCCCCAAGA
The DNA here is from genome assembly GCA_910589295.1 of Noctua janthe. NCBI lineage: Eukaryota > Metazoa > Arthropoda > Insecta > Lepidoptera > Noctuidae > Noctua > Noctua janthe. Next base: position 1,108,889 of record OU342567.1, read on the forward strand.
TTGGAGAGACCTTGTATTCGGCCATGCCTAATCCACGGCTCTTGGATCAAGGCAATGGCTGTATGTTGAACCTCCAACCACTTCCGCAGCTGAGCCGTCGCGGTTTGGCTGTGGTGGAGGTTGGCCTGCAGGACCTTACAACAGGTCAACGAAGGGGACACTATCGCAGGACGTTCCTTCTTCGTCGCCTCTCTGTGGCCTCCGCAGTAGAGCCTTGTTCTGGACAGACAGGGACTCCGCCCACACCGGGGCCCCATAGAGCGCCATCGAGCGAACCACCCCCGTGTACAGCCGCCGGCAAACCACGTTTGGTCCGCCCAGGTTTGGCAACAGCCGGCTGAGAGCGGAAGCCGTGCCGATCAGCTTCGGCGCAAGCTGAGCAAAGTGCTCGCCGAAGTTCCACCTCCGGTCCAAAACCAGGCCCAAGTATTTCATGCTTGCCCGTACCGCTATTGGTGCACCACCAATAGTGAGGTGTGCGCCGGCCGGTGACCGTCGTCGGGGCGCATGAAACACTAGGGCTTCCGTCTTTTCGAGGGCCACCTTGAGGCCCATCGCCTCGATTCGCCCCACGACGAGGGACCTGCCCTCAACTTTGGAGCGTGCCGCTTCCTCGTAGCTCCCTCCCCGGGCCGTGACGAGAGTGTCGTCAGCGTAGCAAATGACGCCCTGCCCGGGGGAGAGCAAACAGCGCAAGGACCAGTCGTAGCCTATGTTCCACAAGAGCGGACCCAAAACCGACCCCTGTGGAACACCGCACACGATGGCCCTGCGCACAACTTGGCCGTCGCGTCCCTCGTAGGAGACAAACCGCTCCTGCAGGTAGTCTGCCACTAGCAGCCTCAGGTAGAGGGGCACCTGATGGTAGCGGAGCGCCTCCTCAATGCAGCCGAATGGCAGAGTGTTGAACGCGTTGGGCGCACCCCGCCCTGGGCGACTGCATCTTTCGCCTCGGCCTTGAGGCGCAAGATGGCGTCTATTGTCGAACGCCCTGCCCGGAAACCGAACTGGGCGTCCGACAAGTTCGGGCCTACTGCATCTAAGTGCCGGACAATGCGGGTAGCGAGAATCTTCTCTAGCATCTTCCCCGCCTCGTCCAGCAAGACAATCGGCCTATACGCCGATGGAGACTCCGGGGGCCGCCCTGCCTTCTGGAGCAGCACCAGTCGACCCTCCTTCCAGGCCTTAGGGAACCGTCCCGACGTTAGACAGGCGTCAAACAGCTCCCTAAGCCTATCTTCCAGGGCCGCCTCAAGAGAGAGGGCCAGCACCCTTGCAGGCACTCCATCCGGTCCGGGGGCAGTCCTCTTGGACCGCGCCCTCAGAATTGCTGCCCCCATCTCCGCGTCAGATATTGGGGGAGTCTCCACCTCCGCATCTTGGTCAGCCTCCGCTTCGGCCATTGGCGGGGAAGGGTGATCCGCCCGATCCGGGAAGAGTGTCTCCACGACCCTGACGAGGAACTGAGGCTGGAGGGTTTCCGTCAGTGGGGGGCTTTGGGCACGGAGTTTTTTCCGCGCCGCACGGTACGGACGCCCCCAGGGATCACGGTTTAGATCCTCCAGTGCCTCATCTCTCGATTGCTCCTTCCCTCGACAGATCGCCAACTGCAGAGCCCCCCGAGCGTTGCGGTATGACTCATACAATTGGGTCTGTAGGATCTCCAGCTCTTCATCACGGCGGCGTAACCTGCGAACCTGTGAGTAGGTCCTCCGGGCAGTTATACAGGCCGCGCGGAGGTCTGCTATCTCCTGGGACCACCAGTAGACCGCCCTCTTTCGAGGTTGTCTTCGGGAGCGAGGCATGGCTGCATCGCACACAGCCGTCATGGCTTCGCGAAAGCGGTCAGCCTCGACGTCGACTCCCTCTGCTGCAGGTTGCGAGGACAGCCAAGCCTGGACAATGGCTGCTTCCTCTAGGAGGTCCCCGTCAAGCCGCTTCAACGTCCACCGTGGGAACTGCCGAGCGTCAGGTCGTGGATACACTGTTGGGCCCGAAGAGACAGAGACATTCATACAGATATACAGGTGATCCGATAGAGTCTCCACACTCTCTAGGACCCGCCAACCCTGAACCCGTGCGGCGACAGCAGGGGTAGCGAACGAGAGGTCCACTATTGACCCCCCGTGCTGCCGGACGCATGTGTTAACGGAGCCCCTGTTTAAAAGACAGAGGCCCGCAGCCGTTGCCCATTCCTCGACCGCCTGCCCCCTGACGTCCGTCGTGGGGGACCCCCACGCGGTGGATTTCGCGTTGAAGTCCCCCACGACGATGGCTTGGGACGGCATCACTCGTCGAACCGAGGTCCCCAGGCGGTCCAGGAAGTCCTCGAACTCCGCTAGGCTCCTGTTTGGGGAGAAATAAACCCCGAAGAGAATTATGTCCCCCCAGGTGGCCGTAACGAATCGTCGACTCCTCTCTCTGATGGAAAGTGGCGCCAAGAAGCTGATAATAGCAACGGAGCCGTCAATGTCACCTACCCAGTCAGGGCGAGCCGGGACGAAGTATGGCTCCGCCACTACGGCCACACCTATCGTCCGCTCCGCCAGAACTTGGAGAACCAAGTCCTGCGCACCAGCACAGTGGTTCAGGCTCGCCTGGAGGAGAGAATGAAAACGAACCGGGTCCATAGTTAGTCCGTAATCATTATCGCCCCCTGCGATGGCTCCTTCAATCGCACTGCGCCGGAAGCAGTCGGGCGCAGAGTTGTCACACCGTTCCTGCCAGAACGGACCGGCGGCCTGCAGTCCTTTCTGCCAGCGACGTGGCCGGTCGGTCGTCCTGCCACTGCGCACAGTAAGCAGTGCGGGTCGGTAGCGCACGCGGACGCCGGATGCCCCCGCTCACCGCAGCGGAAACAGTGTCCACTTAGGTCGACGCCAGAGTCGCAACTCCGGCCCACGTGTCCTAATCCCGAGGACCTGTAGCACCTCATGGGCCGAGCGTCCAGAACCACGACTCTGGCAGAGCTCCAACCCACCAAGAGCCGGCCGGCGTCGGCCAGCTGTTTTGCCACTGTAACGGGGCAACAGATCCACACAGAGCTCGCGCCTCCCGGGCCAGATCGAATTGGACCGACTCGGACCGCGTCTGATGAGCAGCCAGTCTTACGCGCAATCGCGTTCTGCACGTCCTGCCCGCACACGGAGTCGTCAAGCCCCGAGATGCGCAGTTCAGCTCACTTCGTCGGCCTGGAGACCTTGACCTCCTCTGCGAAGACCGCTCGCAGTTTCTCTGCAACGCGGTCTGCCCCGCAGTGCCTTCGGCCCCTGGGAACTCCAGCATGCGGGCCCCGGTTAAGGCTTGTCGGAACCTGACATCTGTTATGCCAAGCTCCTCCAGGTTTACGGCTTGCCTGGCCTTGGTGAGGACGGCCGCGTACGTGACGCCCCTGTCCGCTGCTTCAGGCAGCAGGGTGAGTACTACCGCAGCAGACCTGGGCGCACGAAGCCCTCTCTTGGCGTTCTTGCCCTTTTTGGGCCCGTAAGACTTGTTGCCCTGAGCGGTGGAGGCCGCCACAGTCTTTTGGGGCAAGGAAGACGAAGGTCCTTTGTTCTTCTTATTCTTCTTCTTCCTTTTCTTCCTCCTCCCTGCGGTCTGCCAGCCGTCACTGGCAGACGCCGATTGGTCTGCATTGGGGGCTCGCGTAGTGGCCGTTGGAACGGACCTACTTGGAGGAGCACCACTCTTCGTTTTAGGCACCGCAGACGGCACCTGAGGAGCCACGGAAGACTGTTTCGGCCTGTTGCCAGTGCCGCCAGCGCTGCTAGCAGGAACCGCCACACTCCTGCGGTCCGCTGCCAGAGGCGGACGAACGGTCCTGGCCGGCAGAAGTCGGTCCTCGATGCCTGCAAACCGGGCATCCATCATTTTCCCAGTCTGGGAAACGATGGCATGAGCCTGCATCTCGCTCGTAGATGGTCCCTGCGGGAGCGACTTATCTGGAGCAGAAGAACCTTCCGGCCGTACCCGGAGACCCACGACTTCCTCCCGCAGAGCCACCATCTCTCGACGGAGGGCTTCGACCTCCATCCGCAGTCGGTCGTTCAGCAGGTGAAGCCTTCGGGTCTCCTCACTGGAGCTCCTGCTGGCGAGCTCCTCTATGGCCAGTCTGACCCGCTCTGCTGCCTCTCTAATTGCTCGCTGACTCGTGCCCTTTAAGCTTTTGGACTTTCGAGTGGTGTCCAAAACCACCTCGATGTCCAGTAGGGCTCTTTGCTCAAGTTCCTCTGCTGTGATGGAGGAACTCTGCCCGTTTAGCGGAACCTCAGCGCTGACAGGCGTATCCGTACTTTCCTCTAGAGTCGCGTTGACGGCCATTTGGCACGCCGGCGACACGCTCATTGACTCGTCGGAGCCGCTCACTCTGGCCACCGGCGTATCGGGGAGCTTCAAAAAGCGGCCACGGGAGTCGCGTGACGCCACCGGGGTGCTTGCACCGGAAGGCAACCCGCGTCCTCTGCCCCTCTTGGTTGTCGACACCTTGGGGGCCGGCAGGTTCTCCTCGCTAGAGGACAAACCTGCCGAACCTGCATCCAACTCACAGACACGCGACCGCTTCCCCCAAAACTTGGAAGGAGCGGCCGCAACTGCCTGCGGTGTGTCGTCAACCACCGACAACACGCTCACCCTCTCCAGAACCACGCGTGGCTCCACTGGAGCCTCTGCTCCCGGCCTCAGTGTCGCAGCGCCAGAGTCCGATACTGCGTCCACCATGCAGAGATCACCCGTTCCTCGGTCGGGTTTCTTTTGACTCAAAGAGATGAGGTCTTCAAAAGACCTCGATCTCGGGGAGCCTCCTCGGCTCTTGTTGCCACAGGCAAGTGGTAGACGTTTGTTGCCCCCCCCAGAATACGAAGGGCTTGACGACCCCGAAGGGGCCGTGGCGGAATCTCCAGCTGCTGTGCAGCTGGTACCGCCCTGGGGTATAATCTTCCAAGAAGTCTTTTTCATATTTATTTTTTTTTCCTTTTAAGGGTGTGGTCCCTATCTCCCTACTTTCTATCGTTTCCCCCCCCCCCTTTTGTTCCCTTATGACCATTCTATCACCCTCATGGTCACGCCTGATGGGCAGACGCGTACCAGAGGGCGATGAATGTCATGATCCCAGAACAAGGGAATATCCCCAACCCTGATTCACTCCCCGAGGACCCCGAGGAGTGAATCACTAATCACGTACCGTCCGATGACCCGCTCCGTGAGCCATCGCACGGCACATGACGAAATATTCCCGACCCCTGATTCACTCCCCGAGGACCGCGAGAAGTGAATCGCGAATCACACATCGTCCGATAGACCCGCTCCGTGGGTCATCGCACGATGTACGATGTGTCCCCTCCCCATATTCACACTCCGATGATTCGGAGCGTGAATCGCGCACTGTCCGGAACGACGGACAGGGCACCCCTCTCAAGAGTCTGAAGCGACTCCTGTGTGTCTCTCTTAGTCTGGTCTCTCACTTGGAATGGGAAAACTCCAAGATCACTAAGACACTCAAGCCCCACCACGACGACAACGTGGAGACACCCTCGGTGGGGACCGCTTCGGCCATCCTAGAACAACCTCTGCGGACCTCCCGCCCCTCGCCGTGGCCCTCTAACGGGACACTGTGGCCATTTCCCTACCCCTGGCTATTGGGTAGGGGCCACCGTTTTGCTTGAAATCCAGACCAAAGAGGGCGTGTTGCCTCACGGACGCATTACCACCAGCGTCGATCGGCTCCACCCTCCAGGACTCCTTCATCCCTGCTTACGGTGCTCAACTGTGCAGGTCCTAGCACAGGTGACTAGATTACCTACTCGACGCCAGCTGGGTTTAGTGACGGACGAGCCCACAACCACCCGGTCACAGAGGGTCATGGTTAGGTTGGAAAGCGCCTGGTGGTTTCTGTTGCGTCTATTTCTTATGGAATTAGACCAATAACAGGGCGGCAACCACGTGAAGGTGAGCCCACCAGACTTGCCTTGAGGATCTACACGACTGTAGCGCCCACCCTCAAGACCTCGCCACCTTACCACTTCTTAGGGAAGCAGTAAGGTAGGCCTGCATCTATACTACCAAGCAAAGCGAAAGCAAAGCATGTCGTTGTGCAACCGCAAAAGCATAAATACAAGCCAGCCCTAGTTTCGTTAATAACAACAATTTTAAGATAAGATAAGATAAAGATAAGATAAAGATTTATTTCTAACCACAATACATAAGTACATTATTGGGTTTCGTGAACAATACATACGTTTTTATACTGTGGGAGACTGGTGCCTAAGCTAGACGAAAAGCCTGTATTTCAGGACACCAGGTCTCCACCCCTTCGGAAGCACATTTAAACAGGATTATGCACTCGTGCACAAATTAATGCAGTAAATAATATTGAGCAAGAAAAAATAAAGAATAAAAATAAACCAACAATGGCGATATCTAATTATTGAACCAGGGGTTAGTACGTGGGTGTGTGTGTGTATGTGAGTGTGTGTGTAAGTGGAGGGTGTGTGTGTGTGGTGGGTGTGTGTGCGTGTGAATTAGGAAAGGGGAAAATTGTTTAAATAGCTGGATGCACAGAATTGTGATATATTTTATATTGTAAGTTATTTCGGGGCAGCAAGAAGTTTTTCCGAAGCGTCATAACTTAACTCAGCCAGCTCGTAATTTTAGACTTACACTTTGTTTTGGTAAGATCGTAGATCGGGAGCGTCCTATTTATTTTATTATAGAGAAAACGACCCAGATAACAGAAGAAACGTTTCGAGAACATTGTAGTTAGTCGTTTACCATGGCGAACTACTGGGTCAAAACGTCTTTTACTTAAAAGTGAGGAGTTGAAGATAAGGAGTCCGTGCTGTTTCAAGGACGTTTGTAAAACAAAGAGTTGACGCACAGTTAGGACTTTAGCCTCTTTATATAAGATTGCTGTGGGATATCTAAATGGTAGAAAGATACCTTCAAAATAGCTCTTTGAGCTCTTTCCAGTTGCAAGATTGTGTATTATATATATTATATGGCCAATTACAGGATTTCACAAATAGCTAAACAATAGTTAAATAAAACACAAATAATTAAACTAAAAGGCAGTGGTAAGGATTAGTACACACAAAAACATTAAAGAAAAAAGAACACAAATTGACATAATACAATGGTTATGGGTTGCCGAAGAAGTGGTTGCAGAGTCTTCTTCAATTTAGACACGCTTGTATTAAAGATGTCGATCTCAACCTCCTGGCAAGACGCATTGTACACACGGGTCGCCCTAATCATGTACGAGTTTTGTAATTTGTCCTTGTTGTTGGTATGTGCAACAAACGAGATTTACGCAGAAACGAACTAGGTAGAAGCAGCCCAATCTTGCTCAGCAACTCGGGGACATTACTGGATCCGTTTGTAATTTTAATTAGAAAGGTCAAGTCGGGGATTTTTCTTCGTTCGTATATAGGAAGACTATGAAATCTTTTGCATCGTTTAAATTAGTTTTGTAGATATATTTTGGAACGAAATTGAATGTACCTTAAGAACTTTCTCTGTATGGCCTCTAATCGAGCGATATAGATGTTGCTGCGGGACTGTTCGAAAGAGATACCGCGGCCCTGAAACACAAAGGGCAAAGAAGGAACATGGATGAGTTTTAGTCAGTACAAGTCTGACACTCCCTTCCGCTCCGCCCAGAGTGGGCGGGAGGAAGGGGTCATTTGAAGATTTCCCATCCGAAAAAAATAAAAAAGCGATGTAGATGTTTGTATTTAGGGTTTCAGACTTGAGAGGCATATAAAGAGGAAATTATAAAAAGGAAAGATTTTTTTGTTTGTTTGTACTGAATCAGCTCCGAAACTACTGGACCGAGTTTAACCATTTTTTCACCAATAGAAAGCTGAAAGAAGCAGAAAGTGGCTCCTTAATCCTTAAGGTCATAAATTATCAGGAAATAACATAGGCTATATTTTTTTTTAATTTGAGATTGAAATTTACGCGGGTGTAACCGCGGGGCGCAGCTAGTTTATTATATAAAAACTAGTTGGCTTGCAGTCTGACCAGTAAATTAATTACTAAATTACCTATCTGACTTCCACAGCCCAGTTACATGGTGACACTAACCACTTGTCGAACCTGGGTGTCAGAGTTTCAGGCATCTGGATACCCGTAACGACTGTCAAAGACCTGCAAATGGCAGCTTAGTGCGACATTCTCGACAAGCGCTGACCTTTAAGATCGACCCGGGTGCGGATATTATTAACCAACTACCTCCTCTTAATATAGGTTTTATGCGTGACCGCAACTTTGATAAAAAAATGAATATGGCGGAAGTTAGGCCGGCTATTTAATTCAAACCCATTTTTATGTCCGCACACGTTGTGATAAATGAAAAAATTCCACGTGTGTAAAATACATTGCATGTTGAACCTAATCGTAGTGCGATAAGAGCCAGTTTTCGAGGTAGTGTATTGAAAAAAAATTAACGACCTCCTTAAATAAAGCAATATCTTTTCCTAGACACAATTACAGAAAACAGCTAGTAATCGTAGAATCACGTGCATGGGATCATTAGCCATAATGCCCATTGGTCTAGTGACGGCAACCGCTACTGCTGAGCATGAGGGTCTGGACTTCACCTAAAGTGTTATTGAGTTATTCCACCAGCCATTAATCAGTATTAGCCTGGAGTCTAGTTTTGTACCAGGTTGTTGGCACTAGGGTCACCCCTTATTCAATTGAGACATGTGAGGTGATAACAGAGTACACTTCTGCCTAACCCTTCGTTCGGGGCTAACAGGCGTAATACCATGTTATGAACATTATTTTCAACGAACTTATCCAAGTTCTTTGACGTTAATATTCAATCTTTATAACAATCGAGGTTCCCTTCAGGCTCTCTCGGGATCCATCCCATGTGTGCGCGACTTTAGCTCATAATGACTTTAAAAGTATGTCTAGCTTTTTTGTATGAAGCCCTGAGTAGAATATTTTCCTGCCAGACTTGTAAAGCTATCCACTTCTCCATACGAAACTACCGTTGCGAATAGGCAACTATTATCAAATCTATTTCTTTGTAAAGTTCATGTTCGAAAGTGCATTTTAATGGCCTATTTGAAATAAATGGTTTGACACTGACTTTGGCATCATCCTCAGCCTAACCTCATCAGAGCTGCAGGCTACCCCACGGAGAAGCACCGCGTCACAACGACGGATGGCTACATCCTGGTAATGCACAGAATCCCGGCAGGCAGGCACTCTGCCAAACGGACGGGGGAACTCAACGCTAAGGGGAAGAAGACCATCCTAATGCTGCACGGTCTCGGCGGGCACAGTTCGAACTTCGTGATCATGGGACCCAAGAGAAGCCTTGGTAAGATTGGAGCTGTTGCAAGGACAGTATAAGCACTAAAATAACATAAAACAACACATCACGCCTGTAATCCCCGAAGGGTCAGGCAGAGGTGTACCTAATAGTTTTCTCACATTTTACCTCATCGAAGCCGTCACCGAACCGGCACAAAAACTTTCCTGTTACGCAAATTCGATAAACATGTAAATTAAATAAAAAATCTTTTAATGTCAGTAGTAACTGAGCTAACGATTACATCTATCTTCTATCTATTTATACAAATAAAATTTAAAGTCCTGTCTGACTGATTGATATATCAACGCGCAGCCTAAACCGCTGGTCCTAGAGTCATGAAATTTAGAGGGTGTATTCTTTATGAAGAGTAGGTACCCACTAAGAAAGGGTTTATCGAAATTCCACTCCTAAGAGGGTGAAATGGGATGTTGAATTTTCTGTGAAACTTTTTATTCTCGAAGTCGATTGATTTGAACATTTGTGTACACACTCTTCAGTTAAAATGATGGGAAATGTGTGTCACAGTTTTTCCAAAATCATCCCCCAACAGAGTCAAATTAGGTTTCGAAACTCAAGTAGACGGCCGCATGGCGCCAGTGTGGCGCAGGGCGTGCGGGGTGCGGGGTGCGGGAGTATTAACCTATTACATAGTAAGTAGGTTGGATTTTTCTGAGGTAGACGTGTCTGTAAAATGTAAAATCCCGATTTTCGCGTTGGCTCGTCATACGCGAAATTGATATTAAATATTATGTAAAAGTATTATGTCTATAAGTAGATTCCTAATAAATCGATTGTCGTCACGGGTGTCCAATCTCAAACGAAGGTATCAACATTTCACATATTATGTAATGTAATTTTTATTACTATGAACTAATATTTGCAAGTTAAGTTAAGTTATAAGTAAGTACATGTAAAAAAACTCGTGTGTCTGTTTTACTCAAATTAAATTAAATACACTAACTATTCTTTATTAACTATTCAACTTTAAAAGTAAGTATAAAGTAATGCCTCCCGCTCCCGCGGTACACCAGTCTCATCCCGATCGCCGAACCTTTACCATCTCCGTTATTAATCGTTGTTTCTGCCAGTTTCGAATTATAGTTAACCGAAAAGTGTACAGGAACCCCAACCCCCCAAAATAAAATAAACTATCCTTCGTCTAAACAAAAGTTTTTTTTTTTTAAACATTGTTTTCGGGGTCTTGTATAACAGCACGAAGACAAAATACTAGAACCATATACACGTAGTTAAAGTGCTGACCTCTGTTGGTGATTATCAGAACTAAGTAGTGTTCGCAATTTGCCGGTAGATGGCCGATGAAAAGGTTACAGCCAATGATCCATACTTTGAAAATGTATCTAATAGAAAAAACAATTACATACACATGTTAAATAAACATGTACATTTTTTAGTAGGTCACTATAGTGACAAACTTATATATCTTGATATCAACACTTTTGTTGATAAACTTCAGTCGACTCGGGGTAAAGTGTATCTACCTATTAGATGTAGACACAAAATAGCTCGGCTATTAGCTTTTAATATTCACTCAGACATAAGTAGTATGTCGAAGTTTAGTTATATTATTAACACTGCGACCTTAAATAAATATAGCATTAGTGCTATAAATGTTCACAAAAATTGTACTGAGGAGGATCCATGTGTCACCATGGAAAATTCTCAATTAGGGTATATTAGTAATAGGATTTTATTGTCTGGTGATGGCACGGGAGTCTCGGGGCTCACTCCAGATATTAATATTAATTTAAACTAGGAAGTGAGACAACAGAAGGTACCATTAACAATTTTGTTAAACCTACCAACATCAAGGTACCTTCATGCACTCATTTAAATATTAAAAAAGGGCCTCAGCAGAACACCTTAAAATTATTCCACCAAAATATCCAAGGCATTTCTTCCAAATTATTAGAAATTGAATTATTTTTAGAAAGGAGTATGTTTGATATTATTTGTTTTACTGAACATTGGCTAAAGGATTACCAAATGCTTATTAATTATGAGAACTATGCGGTGGGTAGCTGTTTTAACCGTAAATCTATGCTGCGTGGAGGTTCCCTAATATTATTGAAAAATTGTGTTAAATATAAGCAACGTAATGACATAGTAGGTCTCTCGGCGGAACATTGCGTCGAACTGTCTTGTGTTGAGCTAGATAAGCATGTAATTGTGTGTGTGTACAGACCCCCAAACTATCAAAACTTTTCCTTATTTGAATCAATAATGGAAGATGTCCTGGCAAAACTTGCAGCCAGTGATAAACCTATAATTATTTGTGGTGATTTCAATATCAATATTTTAGAAGAAAATTCTAATAGCAGTCGATTATTAAATCTTTTCAAGTCATTTGACTTGACTAACATTTTTATTGAACCTACGAGAGTCACTTCATCTTCTGCTACTTGTATAGATAATGTTTTCTGCAATTGTGATTACTTAGATAAAACCATAGTAAATTGTTTGCCGTCTGACCATAGCGGACAAACTGTAACTTTTAGGTGTAGCATACCATTGCAAAAAGTTCAGATTCAATTTAGACCTATAACTACTAATAATTTAAAGAGGTATAATATTTCCCTACAGAACAAGTTAAGTGTTATGAGCCATCATATGGACGATATTAATATAAATCAATTGTATGATAATTTCTTTTCAATAGTTCACACTGAATTTAACAAAACTTTTGAAAAGAAGACAAAATGTATTTGCCCTAAATTTATATTTAGTGATTGGGCAACTAGAGGTATCAGAAAAAGTAGGGAAAGACTATTTGAGCTTTATGGCCTTAAGCCTTATATAAACTCTGAAACTTTTAACAAGTATGTTGCTAAGTATTCAAAAATTTTTAGAAATGCATGCAAGGTTGCCAAAGCCTTGCACATTAGCAACAAGATCAAAACAGCAGAAAACAAAATTAAGACAGTTTGGAAAGTCATAAATAACGAGACTAACAGGAAGAAAATACGTAACACTAGCTACACATTAGATACAGCATGTGGTCCTAAAAGCTCTAATCAGGAAGTAGCTCATGAGTTTGTAAATTTCTTTACCGATATACCGTTAAAAACTACGGAGGCTCTTAATTCCTCTCCTGAAGTCTCAATTGGTTTATTAAAGGCGAATGTGTCTGACTGCCCGGCTGAATTTAAATTTAAACACATAAACCCTATGATAGTTATGAAAGCTTTCCGGCAAATAAAAGTCAAGCTGACCGAAGATCTTTGGGGAATGTCTATCAAAGTTTGTACATCCATAGTTGAGACTATAGCACCATACTTAGCTTTAATTTTTAATTTGTGTGTAGATCAAGGAGTTTTCCCGGACTTAATGAAATACAGTAAAGTCATACCCCTGTTTAAATCCGGAGATAGTAAAGATACAAATAATTATAGACCTGTATCCGTGTTGCCAGTTTTTAGTAAAGTGTTTGAAAAGGTAATGCTAAATCAAATGCTCAATCATTTTAACACCAACAGAATCTAACACGATCAACAGTATGGTTTCACCAAGGGACGTTGTACAACTGACGCCGGTGTAACCTTATTAAAGCACATATTTACTGCGTCGGAAGAGTCCCAAGACGCCATTGGAATTTTTTGTGACCTCTCCAAAGCATTTGATTGCGTAAATCACGACACATTACTTTTGAAACTTGAGCATTACGGACTAGGGAAACTTGCACTTAGTTTGGTAAAATCTTATTTGAGTGATAGACAACAACATGTGCAAATAAATGGTGTTAATTCACAGGGTTTAAAAGTAAAAATGGGGGTACCGCAAGGCTCAATATTGGGTCCTTTCCTCTTTCTAGTATATATAAATGATCTCCCCTATTTATTGAAAAACCAACCTCAAAATATGGTGTTATTCGCTGATGACACTTCCCTAATTTTTAAGATAAATAGACGGGCCCAAAATCTAGATGACGTGAATAATTGGTTCTCAGCAAACAATTTAGTGTTAAATGAAAAAAAAACGAAATGCGTAAGATTTGCTTTACCGAATGTTAAAAGTAGCGATTGTGATATAGTATTGAATAAAGAGAAACTTGAATTTGTAGATAAAACGGTTTTCCTGGGGATTACGCTTGATTCAAGGCTACAATGGGGTTCTCATTTAACATCTCTTGCGGGGCGGCTAAGTTCAGCAGCGTATGCTATAAGAAAAGTCCGTCAATATACTGATGCAGATACCGCTAGACTGGTCTATTTTAGTTACTTTCATAGTATTATGTCTTATGGTATTTTAATGTGGGGACGGGCTGCAGACATTGAGTCTATATTTATTCTGCAAAAAAGAGCCATCAGAGCCATATATAATCTTCGTAGGCGCGATTCTTTAAGGGAACTGTTTAAGGAAATTAACATCATGACGCTACATTGTCAATACATCTACGAAAACATAATGTATGTAAGAAAAAATCTACATCTTTTTAATAAAAGAGGTGACAGACACAGTTACAGTACTAGAAATAGAGATCAATTAGTTCAGCCAGGCTTCAGACTCGCTAAAGTAGACTCATCTTTCATGGGGTACTGTTTGAGATGCTATAATAAAATTCCACAAAGTATTCTTGAACTGAATGAAACGAAATTTAAAACATGCATTAAACGCACACTATGTAAGAAAGCATATTACAAGTTGGACGATTATATCACTGATAAAAATGCTTGGCTCAATGCCGGTCCTGCTCCACAAGAACAGGGGCGCTTAAATTGATAGCATTAAATAGTATTGTTGGAGCTGCTGAAGATTGTATAACTATCTTTGCATTGTATAGATTCAATCTCTTTTGTACTCGTATTATATAGCCGCCTAGCCCATATTGTGTGAGTACAATGTACTAGAAAGCTGTCATTCGCTGGAAACCTGCGTCTTTTCTTGACTTGAATGTGCCCTGGCGGTTAGGAGTATGTCATGCTCACTCAAATGTCTCGCTGATGGTGGCACGTGTGTCGGATCATTTAGTTCCCTTCAAAATGGTTGAGTTGAATGGTGCTGATACATGCGTCATGTTCGTGAACGGGCGCTGTCAGTTGTGACTGGTCATCTCTTATTTGCCACGGCTTATTTGAATTAATTATTTTATTTTTGAATTGTTTTTACTATGGACACTTTTAACGTACACATCTTGCTGCATCGTTCTCACATAATGTACCATCTCAAAATGAATGATGTAACCAAGGTTTTGTTAAAGTATTCTGATTTAAAAGAGTGTCCATGGAGTTTCTTGCCCGTTCTTCTCCATAGAGATCTACGTTAGGGAATGGGCAACTACAGTACTTTCACAGTTTTTGTGCCTTGTGACTGGGACTGTAGCTTTATTTTACTGTTGCCTTTGTTTCGACAATTCAAAAGTGCCTGTAACTGGCCTACTTGAAATAAATACTTTGATTTTTGATTTTAATTTTTGATTTTGATCCAGCGATGACTTTTATTTTTGTTTATAGTAAGGTAAAGATTTGAGAGGGGATTTGTAAAGATATCTACTTACAGAGATAGTGATATCTTTTTTTTCTTCACACTCCTTTGTTAACTGACCTGCTGTTTAGCGAGTTTTAACTTTCCTCTTCAGTAGGTGGAATTCGAAATGCTGGAGAAATTCGTTGCAATTGTTTCGATTGAAGTTGTCCGTTTATAATATCACTTTCCTGGTTTATAATGACAATCGAGGTGGTTCACAAATATTTTCAGACGATGGTTGCACTTTTGCTTGGAATCAATTGATGTTTTTAATTTTAATTCATTAAAAATAGCAGAGCCGACGTAAACATGAGCACAACAGCGCCCTCTCTAAATAAACATTTAGTTTTAATTAATTCTGCCGAAAACTAGATTCAAGAATGGATTCAGAATACAAAGCAGCTCTTCCGCCCTAAAAAGTATGAAAATGCAGGAGCGATAATTATGATGCAACTCACACCTACTCGTATGCTCGACACGTGTTTCGGCGCTCCACGGGGCAGTCTAAGGAGTTGTTAGCACAGAACTTACTATACCTAATCATGCGGCCAGCAACACATCAAAGGCACTTTAAAGATACTTCTAGACAGCTTATTCAGTAAAAAACATACCGGTTCGGTTACTCTAAGCAAAGTATTTTTTTTCAATAGAGTGAGGTTTATCTCCCAAACCCTCAAATGCAAAAGAAAAAGACGAAAAAATTAAAACAGCCATCTTTGACTTCCCAGGTTACCTCCTAGCTGACGCAGGGTACGACGTGTGGCTAGGCGACGTACGAGGCACTGCTGAGACAGCGCATACGAACCTCACCAGAAATAACAAGAAATTCTGGGACTACAGGTGAGTTAGAACTCTTCTTCTGACTGTGCCTGTCAAGCCCAAGCAATGATATCAAAAGAGTTCGAACTTCAGCCTCTACGTAACACACTGTGATAGTTAGCTCTAAACTGGGAATGCTCGATGAAAGTCCGTTCTATTAGGTGTTCAGTGGGCCTGGTACAGTGGGCAAGTTTTCAACATTGACAAAACTTACTCGATCCCATTCAAGATCCCCGTCACAAGACGGCGCTAGTTCAGTCTCAGACAAAAGTTTACATTAAAGATCGACAAGGTATAATAGTTCGCACTACTAAGTCTTATGATAGACAACCTACGAGGTCAAAACGGAAGAGATCTCCTTTCTCATCCTGTAATACCTACTCATTAAGAGAAACTTTTGAAAATTACGTATGGAAGATACTATCGCTGTCGCACTGCGAGCGCGATTTCGACATTGGTGCGATAAGGACAACTGCAGATCCGACTGAATAATCTAAGTAGAAAGTCATAATTCGAGGTTTGGCTCTCGACTGTTTCCTCCTCCAATATTCGACCAATTTAAAAGATATTTCATAAACTGAATGAGAAGGGTATATCCTGTGTCCCTATTTTTTTCTTTTTTCATTAATAGTTGGCAAATTTGTGCACTAGGCCTAAAAAATAAAATGGCAATAGGCAGTTTTAATAGGCAATTTTAAGCATTTTGTAAAGGTTCTAGTGCTTATAACGATTATGTATCATCAAAAAGGGAAACATAGGAACATAGAAGAAGTTGATATTTATTTTACTGTAAAAAATCATTGCTTTAAAGTCACAAACCAGAAAGAAAACAGGCGAGAGCGTTTGTATGGCAAAAAGACCACCCACTTTTCCTCTTGAAGTTTTATCCACTTCCAGTTTCCACGAACACGGCAAATACGACGTGCCGGCGATGATCAACCGAATCCTGAACGTCACAGGTCTGGAGAAGATCATGTGCCTGGGCCACTCCTTGGGCACCGCCAACTTCATCAGCATGATGTCTCAGAGACCAGAGTACAATGACAAGCTGATAGCCTTCGTGGCTTTAGCACCAGCTGTGTATACGAGCCACTATAAAGCGGTAGCGAATCTGGCGTTGAATACTTTGGAGGTACCGGTAAGCAACAACGTTTGGGATATATTGTACACAGAAGCTGTTGGTGAACCTTTATTAACTTATTTTTTTTAATACGTGTATTTGAATAGGATAGAAGACGAGTTAAGACGACCCAAGACAGGTGGGGACAAAGCTAGGCAGATGATTATTTCCTGCCCTTACTCCATTCCATTCCATTACCAAACTACACCAACAATTATTACCAAAATTGGTTTTGAAAGTGCCTTACAATATTTAAAAGAAAAACATCTTTCGACATTACATTTTACTTTCTTGTTTTTTACTTTTTTGTGTGTGTTTTTTGTGTTAAACATTCTTATATGTAATTACATAACAGAACGTTTAACACAAGGTCTTATTGAGTCACTAAAACTAAATACTACTATTCACAAGATCCTTAAAAGTAAACGTGTAATTTAGCCCTGGATCACTGAAGGGATATTAAGATGCATAAAACATCGTATTATGCTCCAAAAACAATGCCGAGACGATCCCCATGACGAAATAAAACAAAGTACATATGCTCGTTACAGAAATCATAGCAACAACCTTATAAACAAACTTAAAAGAAAGTATGAAAGAAACCTTATTAATAATAATAAATCTTTAAACAACAACAAACTTCTCTGGAAAAACCTTAAAACTATCACATATTTACAAATAAATCTACTAGAACTAATTCTGAATTAATTAATCTAAAAGCATCACCGCAAATATTGGTAACCACCTGGCAAAGGACATTCAACAAACCGTAACCCATAATGACCTAAATCTATACCTACGCCCCTTACCTAGTCTCTCTAAATCTTTTGTTTTGCTGGATACAGATATCAATGAAGTAAATAGTATAATAAACTCTCTAAAATCAGATAGTGCCCCATGATGGGATAATATCTCCACTAGTCATCTTAAACATGTAAAACATGAAATATTTCCTATCATAATGCATTTAGCTAATCTTTGTTTTAAACAAGGCACCTTCCATAACTCTTTAAAGAAATCAATAATAACCCCCATACACAAAGGTGAGCAGGAGGGTGATGTTAATAACTAAAGACCAATTTCTGTTATTCCTGTTAAAGCAAAGATATTAGAAAAACTTTTAAATTCCAGATTATTAAGCTATCTTCAAACCAACAACATTTTATTTCTATCTCAATTTGGATTTAGACGCGGTACTTCTACGGAAGATGCTATCACGTCTTTAACTACAGTACTAACAAAAGAACTCGACAAAGGAACTAAGTGTTTATCGGTTTTTATAGACCTAAAAAATGCTTTCGACACGGTCTCTATTCCCATCCTTGTCCAAAATTAGAAATAATTGGAATTAGAGATACACAACTATCTATATTTACCGATTACTTGTCAAATAGAAAACAGAAGGTTAGGTTAGATAATTCTGTCAGCGAGGACGTTGATGTAACATGCAGCGTACCTCAGGGAAGCGTTCTGGGTTCTACCCATTTCTTAATATTTATAAACGTTATTTATTTATTTATTTATTTTACTGTTTATGTACACACAATGCAACACAGGAAAATTACATTTTAATAGTTGAGTACATTGGTACTGCTTATTTCCTAAGAAATTTCTGCCAGCAGACCTGCAAAAGGAGAAGTGAAAAAATGAAATGTAGACAATAGTGTGTAGTAACGGAAGAGAATAAGGTGTATATGTGTCATACCTAATTTAAACTAAAATATTAAATACAAATATTAATATATACTTATATAAATAGGTACATAATGTAAAAACTAATAAAAAATTATGTAAAATGACATGAAGTTATGTAATATGACAATCAATAAAGCAAAAATATTTTCGTATGCTGACGACACCGCAATCGTCTTCACTAGCTCAACCGGGGCTGAAACCAAAACAAACAGAATAAGGTATGTTACAAGTGGCTTCATGGCTAAAACAAATCTCCTTACGTTAAACACGAGCAAAACTAGTTTATTGCTTCTCAATATATAAAAATGTCCAACCAGAACCTAATTTCAACATTAAAGTACATGAGTGTAGGAGGACGGTTGACCACGATTTCAATTGTCCAACCATCAGTAAAGGTAACCACGTCAAGTACTTAGATGTAATGTTGGACCAAAGCCTGTCAGGACAGGCTTTGGTCTAACATTACATCTAAGTCCTCAAATTGAACAAATTCCTTCTAGAATACGAAAACTTATTTGGATTTTCAAATCATTACAACCAATGACTGGCTTAGCAAAGAAATCTTCTAAATGAAGTGTATATCTCGCTAGTTCATTCTGTTATAATATATTGTAACTCCATTTGAGTATAACACGCACAGCGCTCCCCGCGCGTAAAACACGTTTGTAAAAATAAAATTTTCAAATATTCAGTACGACAAACGAAATAATAAACAAAAAGATACACATACTAAACCGTTTAAAGAATGCAAATTGCTGCTGATTAAGTGGATAAACAAGTTATGCTACGACGAAGTAGAGAATCTTCCATTAAATATAAGGTAAAACCACTTCCGTATAAAACAACCACACTCAAATACACACATACATACACACACACACATACACACGCACGCACACACATACACATGCACGCACACACATACACACATACACCAACGGACTAATGATAATAAATAGAAATAACTAATTCATGAACTTTTAAACCTTTTTTTTTTTTGTAGCATGTTGCACTAATTGTTAGATATAAAAGAGCGGCGTCTCCTGGCACAGGCATTTATATGCTTAAAATGAGACGCCACCAACTGTTTAATGTACAACGTGTAATATTGAAATAAAACATTTTTGATTTTGATTTGATTTTTTGATTCCAAATTATTTGGGGTCGGCGCTGCATGTCTTCCTTCTAGTCATCTTAGCAGCGACCTTTCTAATTACTCGACTGGGTTTGAGTTAGGTTATGTTAATACTTATTTTAATGACTAATTTTGAATGTTTACAGAAAGTAATATTATCATTAACACTGAAGATGAACACACACGCCCTAATATTTTTACAGAAAGCATTCAAAGCCAGAGGCTGGTGGGCAGTCTACCCGCAAATATTGCAGTACATCCAGGCGAACTTTTGTAACCTAAAGAGGCAACTGGTGTCCGACCCCTGCTCGCTCTTAATAGAATTCCTGTTCGGTGGTAATTCAGAACAACTTGACGTGGTACGGAATGTTTACAATCCTATTAATATTCACTTTGTACCCTGATCTGTATACTAAAGCGTGGCGCCGATAATGCGACCTCATGACGTTCCCAGTCTGTATACAAAAAGTAATTCGAATATTATATCCATTAGTTTAGTCACAGGACATATATTTTTTATTTTCTGCATTCTCTACATGATGTAGATTAATAGGCTAGCACCGACAGGTTAGCGACCCCCGCATCGGTATAAACACTAAACACATGTTGCCAACTTGCTACTTGAAAAGCCTTTGGCCAATATCCACCTTAAATTTTATTTCCAGACGCGAATTAGTGCAAATTATACCTAAAGTTATTAAATTTAGACTATATAGTTTATTTGAAAACGATTAGTTTTTTAATTTCGATGTTATGATTATTTTTAATTTTTACCCCACAATAGGAATTTCTTCTGTATCGTGGGTGCGTTTACAAACATTGAAACTCACATACACAAACAGCCAGACCCGGAACAACTATCTGAAGGCCATACAAATATTTGTTCCGTGCGGGGATCGAATCCGCGACACGCAGCGCAGCAAGTCAATCGCTCAGCCACGGCGCCAACCGTGTCGTCAAATATAGTTATTAGATAGATATTCGGTATTCGATAGTTTAAAAATATTCCTATCAACTAGTGTTACCAGTATCTTCATTTATTGTCAGTTTAGCGGCGCCACCAGTATATTATAAAGAGGTAAAAGAATGTTATAAGTTTGAATTCACGGAGAATATTTTTTTACTAGGTTATATTTCATTTATCCAAACGCACTATCGCAAATCATCTCATGATTCGGATTTCAATCTTATAACCTAGGTCATAAGAACGTTAAAATAGCCAGGTGACACTTAGGCTGCCATCAGACGGACTGCATCGCAGCCTTATAGCAGAAGTTCACCCGGTTTGACTGGAAGCCGACTCAAACGTAGTTGGGAAAAGGCTTGTTATATGATAGCAATCATTGTAATATTTTTGGTTTTGGCTTTCAGGATATGGCACCCGTATATTTGAACAGAATACAGCCGATGTCGTGGAGGTGTTTAGAGCATTACGGAAAAATCGCCATGTCAGGTACGTATCTACTGTCTATGGACGTAAAACTATGGATTGGGTGATTTTGCAAATAACTAGCTGTTACCAGAGATTGCTTGACCTAACAGCTAAGACTGTAGAGCGCAAAAAAGAAAGAAGATAAACTTATTAAGCAAAGAGCTAAAGGCACTACGATGGCGACAGTTTGAACCCTGGTCAAAATTAGAACTATAATATGTCGTGTGATCAAAGCTTACATATTAACACATCAATTAATCTTTGCCGCCTATGGCCATGTTACATGCAAAGTCAACTGTGCATTGCACCCAGACTTGTTCTTAACTTTTCACCTGATTTGGCCCAGAATTTTGCAAATCTTTGAATATTATAAAGAATCATAAAAATTCATGTGTCTCCATTTTCAGGCGTGTTCACGACATTCAGTGGCGGCTTGTCCGGTCCTGTAATACCGTACAATATAAGTAATGTCAAAATTCCTGTCTCACTACTGTATGGAGAGAATGACCGGTTTAGTGGCAAGTCTGTAAGTTAACAGTTTTATTTATTGTATCCTGTAAGTTAACGGTTTTCTCATGTATATACAGTTAATACCCGTTATTAGTTATAACGCGTTTCCTCTGCTTGTTAAAACTAGTTTTTATTTACTGCCTTTGTTACATCTAGTATTTCCTAGTTTTAACATCTATATATTTAAGTTTTAGATAAATAATAGGCTGATTATGCTATGCTATGTTACGCTAATGATATCAGGCAACCCATTCGTTACGTATATATAATTAAGTAGAGTAAACTAACTAAATACATTATTAATTAAAAACTATCAAATAAACTAACAGCAAACTATAAAATGATGCCCATCAAAAAACTCCTCAACGCTGTCAGCTAGTAATGTGCCCCAGAGACTGTCATGTATATTAAACACATTTTTGACACAGTAAACATATGAAGGGTAGTCTCTCTCTTTATTTATAATTGGGAAGATACCCCTGAATGAACAGGAGTTATTTCCGTAAGAGCAACTGTTTCACTCGCGGCATGACTTTAACGTTTAAATGTGACTGCACTTGCATTTGAACTTCGGAGTAAATATTAATAATAGTCATTATAAATATGGCGAATAGACGACGGGCTTGCTTCAACAGTATTTGTTACATCGATCTGCGTAATACTTGCGTCTACGCTTCAAAGTTTTTTTGCCCGTTCATCAGAGTCCTCGAAAGAGTATCCGCTTCGGCAATCATGGCAGAGCGGTGATGAAACCGCTAGGCTGTTTACTCCGACTGTGTAGGTACTAGTTTTAAATAGCCATTCTGAGGCTCGTTATGCCTGAAACGTCAAACAATTGAAGAATACGGACATCATGCAATATTGCTCATCCCCTTAAGCAAGAAGCTTAATTGAAAGGTCCAATATTGCATATAGTGGGCCTGCACATCTGTTTGTCATGGTCGCAGACAACTATAGGCATTAGGTTAGACACCCGTCCCGCCGCCAATGAGGAACAAGGAACTCTTTCAAGGAAACAACTTGTGTTTTACTCCTCTAGCTGTACTCGCTGATCACCGGCGGCGGGGCAGGTGCCACTGGAACATTTAATTTAAAAAAAAAAAAAAAAAAAAAAAGACGTTGTTTTATTGTTTACAGGACATACTGCAGTTAATAGAGGAGCTGAAAGCTATCACTGTCCTAGAAGATGTAGGGCCCGCTTTATGGCACGAGTTCAACCACGTAGACTTCGTGGTCGCGAAGGACGTCGGGACGCTGCTCAATAAACCACTCGTCAAACACATAGACCGATTGTATAATAAATATGGTCCTGAATGACAGATTCGTTTTTTTACCTGACATAGATTCTTTTTCTGTGTTATGTTATAATTGTTAGGTATTACTTTTAGGCGTTACCGCGTTAATAGGCAGGTAGCTTCAGCATCATCTTAAATAATTTAAAGGGGGTGGTATACACGATTTGTTTTTGGTTTTGCAGTGAATTTCATAGTTTTGCACAAGGATACTTTAGCCTTAAATTGTCAAGTAAAATAATGCAGGCAATTTATGGGAATTTTCGTTTGGTTTTTGTGTCACCTTGCTGTCAATTTTGCTGTTGTTGTGCTAAGACGAAAAAATAGAAGATCCAGATATTATTATTACAACAAATCAAAAAGGCAATGAAACATTACTGTACTATGGTTACCGTTATAATAAAGTTAGAGAGAATAAAAAAGGAAGTGTATTTTGGCGAAAATGAACGAGTGTAGTGCATCACTTACAATAGACGCAACAAAGACATTAAATTATTAGTATAATTTTAATCTCTTTGGGACGCAACTAAGAAGAAAGTATTTAGAGCATGTCAACACTATAGTAAATGAGACAGTGAAAAAAACACTGTTTTTGTAGAAATGAATAAATTAAAAAAAGAGGTGTGCAGGAATGTATGCCCAATAAAAGGAATTTTCGAAAAGCAGTTCAATGATTTGCCTAGCGTCAGTGCAACCAATGTTCCTACTTTTCACTCGAAAAAAGACAGTTTATACAAAGCGCGGAAAAACTATTTAAATATAGAAAGGTTATCATTTCGAAATTTAGAAGACGTCTATGTACCTACCAACTGGACAGGGTGAAAAATTTCTTGTTGCTGACGATGGTGATACAGAAAAAATATTGGTGATTATTTCCAAAATGTCAAAAAGAATTATGCGTAGCACAAAGAAAGGGTTTTTTTTTATGGAGATGGCACGTTTCAATGTGTGGCACGCCCTTTTTACCATATACGATCCACTTGGATCTAAATTTAACTAAAAAGATAACGAAAATTATCCCCGTAATTTACGCGCTTTTACCCAATAAAGCCCAGAACACTTATTTACGATTATTTATTATACTCAAAGATCAGCTTGGACTGGATATAAGGGATTTTAAATGTGATTATGAAATGGTGGTAATGAATGCAGTCAGCGAAGCTTACCCCCATGCCATGATAAAAGTCACTGGTTGTTTTTTCCACTACCAGCGCGCAATAAAACCTAGTTCGGGCAGGTCGCTGACATCTAAATTGAACTATTGAATACTTGCGACTGTAAAATATATTTTAGTTATAGATTACTTATAAGTACTTATAATTAGTATGAGAAATAATACTACTGCGCTTAAATGTACACTTTTTGTAATACTTTTTAAATAAATTATTCTTAATTCTAATTCTTAATTCTTAATATGGAAAAAGCGTAACGAAATGGTGCTTACCTCATCTAGAGAAAATAGAAAAGTGATTCGAATGGCTGCTGTTTTGCCTCATCTACCACCCCGATTTATACCCGAAGAATGGCAATTCATTTATGGCAAGATAGAACCATTGTGTCCAGCAATGAAACGATTCCAAGTTTATTTAAAGAGGCAATGGCATTTCTTGACTCCAACTTTGATAAGCAGTGCTAATCAACGTCACCGGACCACCAACGCCTTAAAACGGTGGTACCGACGCGACGACGGCTTAACGTTGTGATTCCAAAACGCCCAAGCTTATTGGTCTTGACACAAAATACGAGGAGAGTCAAAGCATTTTGATGTGATTATTAGAAAAAGTTTTATTGAAAGTCAACGGCGAAATAGAAGAAATAAAGATATCATATTTGATAAGAAATACAAAATGATATTGACCAAATTAGAGACACACGAGATTACTGTCAGTCATTTCTTTGCAACTTTTAATATAAAATTTACTTTGAGCAAATTTAATTTATGCATTTTTGCATTTTAATTTTGCATTTTCAATTTATGCATTTAATTTATGCATACCTGATAATTGATATTATTCATATAAAAAAACATGGTTAAAAATATGGGCCGAATTTGATTCCCGTGTGTGACATAACACGAAATACACATTAGTTTTTAATTTTAAAATCACAGCAACACTAAAAGATTTTTTTTTATGCTGGCAAACTTCCCTAAGATCATAGAGAAATGTCAAACATCTGTCAGCCATTTTAGTGTGGAAGCAATTCGTGCGGTTGTTGGAGCGGAAATTTTGCTCACCTAGTTTTTCCCAGTTATTTAACGTGATTTGGCAAGGTAAGTGTTGAAGTTTAATCCGTTAATGTCAAAATAACTGTTGAGAATGTTGTTTTTTGAGGAATCGACTAGTTTTCTGTGCATTTAGACTGTATTTAAAAGTTTTATTCTCAGAATAAAGTTTTATTTTCACGTGTGTTTGTTCCCGCATGTTGCGTGTGCTATGTTTTTTGTTACATAATGTGACTGTCTGTCACGTACTCCTAATTATTAAGTAGATATTTTAGTATTGATTTTTATTTAAAATCATCACACGGTATGGGCCACTTACAAACACATTAAACTTCTATTTTATGGCTTGACAGGCTGGCAAGTGACCGTAATTAATAAAGATTTAGTGAGCTTTCTTCCTTGAATTGTAAAAAATATTGCATCACTTAGAAACGCATAAATTCTTTATTTAATGGGAAAGGGACTTGAGAAATCTTAAGAAGAGATAAAAAAATTACGGATTTCTAAAGGATACTAACGCCACATCTGCTGAACATGTTCTTGGGTATCGCACGGCCCGGGACCCTTTAAAACAATTGAGACGGTTGCACAAAAAAAGAGGCGATTTAAAAAGTATGGGAACATGCCAAGCGTTGCTTTTTTGGAGGCTGGGCCGGAGAAAGCTGGGTGGATTCGAGGCAGTTGATTTAAAATCGCGGAAGAGTCCACACGTGGAGGCTAGTCGAGCTAAGTCAGGTGGTCGGTCTAAAACGGTTAAAATGCTAGGACGTTCTACGTTAGGTTCATGTAGTTAGCGTAATCTTGGTACCAAGATGGACACGTCCCAGGGGACTGTCGTAACAGAGCGATTAGTATTTAATAAATTAAATATAAGTAGTAGGAATAAGTCTAGTTGAAGTGAGTGTCGAGACGCGGGAGAAGACAAGCTGTGGCAGAGGCGAAACTGGTAATATGTGCAGTACTCTGTAAGTTAGTCGGGGATTAATCCTCTTCAATGAACAATGAACACGTGGTAAATGTTAACTATAATTAACTCCTAGCTTAAGTAGCAGTTTGGCGGAAACGCAGCGATGTTAATAATTATTTATTTCAGCATGACGGCAGAGCCGCTTTATCATCACAATGTATATTATTATGTCCTGTGTTATGTGTCCTAATAACTCCTAACCTTGGCACATATTCTTCATCTGCGTTTGGTTATAGGGACGGAGACCGCCTTTCGCTACACTATACACACATTTCATACAAACGACATGCACACTATACACCAACACACCCGACTATTGACGAATGTTGACTTTTACCTGACTCATCACAAATGAAAGGCAGAACCGTAATATTCACATTCCAATTAAGATAAAATATATTGTTCAGTGGTGAAAGCAACACCGTAATATTCACGGATTGATTAAGACAAATTATATTGCTCAGTGATATAATGCCGACTTGTACTTGTGGTACAAAACAACCAAACGTTGCTGATGAATACTGCTTCCTGTAAAGGTCTAGCTCAAAAACATTGCGTAGAGATTGTTGGCGCACATTTCAGGGAGCGGGGGTAGGCTTCACCAAGTATCCTAAACTGATTGGATAGCTACGTTCTTAGGAACGCTAGGGACTGTGTCTCGTTAAAACTAACCCCGGCTGCCACAGGCCTATTACTGAATCGACACTATTTAGCGAGACACGTAACCACGACATGGGGCAGAGTAAAGAAATGTGAAGTGACGATGGAATAACCACTTCGGCGTCCACCAATAACAATCGCAATATGTTCTGCTACAGACTGATCCTACGGTACGCTTGTGCAAATTGTGTTACAATATAGTAATTGGGGTAATCTGCCGTAAGGGTATTATTAACGTGAGTATGCGTATAAGTAGAAATGCTAGAAACCTGTCTTCCTCAATGGCAGTGGCCTCACAACCCACTGCCTTAGGATTGGGAAAGATATGTAGATAGAGCCTAGGGAACGTGGCCTGTTAGAGTTCATAGCAATGTTCTCAGTAGGACTATGCACTTAGGTCTAACAGTACACGTACGCCGAGCAAACGTTGTAAAACGGTTCCATGTTGTAACATGGAATCGTTTGCGTTTGCAAATCGGCAACTAGTATTTTGGAATCATTAAATTAACGTAACTGTAAAATAATGAATCTCTTAAGCGCAAGTGTAACGTTTCCTTTCACCAACCTTTCATCATATATATATCTTTGCGCCCTCTTGTCTTATTAGCTTCATACTTTATTACTGATTTAGTTTTATAGGATTTGATATTATTCATGTATATGTCTTAACTGTGACCTCCCAATATTAACTACACCTTGTACCCCTCCCTGTCCCCTAGCTTCTAAAGTCGGGACAGGGCTGGAGTTCAATTTAGTAGTCGGTGGAAAGATGACCAGTTTGGTGTCGAGTCTTACAAGGCCGTGCGGACGGAGGGGCGCGGCCTCTTCCCCTTCGGGGGGAGCCGACATTAATACTAATATTTAAATATTTACATGATTTAGGAAAAACGAAAATTTTATCAGCCTAGGGTAATTTACGAACAGTCACAGTAACACACGAGAAAATACATTAAGCCTAGTTCACATTAAAAGATAGTTGAAACATACATACTGATGACCTCTGTGGCCTAGCGGTAGCGTGTCTGCCTTCGACACAAGAGAGGTCCTAGAGGACAGCTATGAGTCTGAATGCATTTGTTTGTTTTGTATTGTGAGTGTGTAAAGAACGACACTACGAGATATTGAACACTGAATCAATTTTGTAATACGCAAACTAACGTTTATATCAATATTCTTCAATGATGAACACAATGGCCTACTTTCGGTTTAGAGGTACCAGTCTGTGTAACACCATAAACATAATTAGCGCATATTGTGTACATATTTTAAATATATAACTGAGTGACGAAACGAGCGAACCGTTTGCATGATGGTGAATGTCGCGCTTGTACATAACACAATTGTATTTGCTAAGCTTTGCCGGTGAAGGGTATAATTTACTTTTATTTTCAGATGCCAATGACGCAAGCTGAAAGTTGTACAAGAAAAGATTTAAACAAAGGGATCCAGAAAGTTTTTTAGCGCAGAAAAACCAACCAAAAAGAACAAAAAATAGCAGATTTTGACAGTTCTCAGCAGAAAATTATTAGGCAGCAATGGAGAGAAAAAAGAGAAACAAAGAAAAACATGCATCGCCAGAGATTACTAAAGATATAACGCCATCTGCATTATCCAAATATAACTTTTCTGTTCAATTTATGTAATGGATTACATAAATTGAACAGAAAAGTTATATTTAAATTAAAAAAAGAAAATTTAGAACTCAAACAAGAGCGAACGACATTGATGACATCTTTAAAAAACAAGAAAAAGAAAATAATGAGATATATGCAGAAGAATGAAGAAATGCTGAAATTACTTGAAGAAAAAAATTAAACGGTTAATAAATTACAAAAAGAACTTCATAACAGGAAGACTGAAAACGGTACAAGTTGGACTCCTCAGACTAAAACTAATAACTTTACTAAAAACTATTTGCCTACCATAACTAAAGAAGAAAAGGACACTGAAGAAAAAAATATTACAACACGAAGTACTTTTAGATACATTAAAAGAACTTCAGTTTATCCGTGATCATGGTGCTTGCAACAGCGCCGAAATATCGGGAACTCAAAGAAAAGAAAACGGTAAACATGGTAAATATCCCGTTTTCTAGTTATAATAATGTTAGTGACCATGAAAGTTTAAAATCTTATACATTAAAAGAGTCATACCAAAGTTCAAGTAGTACAAAAGTAAAAACAATATTGAAAATGTTTTGTTAGGTGAAAAAGCACAAAAATATAAGTTGAAAAGGAAAATCGGTTCATTTTTAGGACTGAAAGGAAACATTCGTCATCGCACAAAGAAAAAACGGATCAATATTTAGGTCAACCATTCAAAAATTTTTTTGTAAGAGATGACGGCAGGAAAAAAGGAAATCAAAACAAATAAAAATTTGAACAGACAAAAAAGTTACTTGTTAGGAACCCAAAAAAAGCTTTATTCAAAATACAGACGCGACGGTGGAAAACTGGCTCTATCCACTTTTAAGAAATATAGACCATTCTATGTAATACCCACAGTTAGAAGTCGAGACACTTGTGCTTGCAAAAAACATAATAATTTACTAATGAAGGCAAAAGCTCTAAAATCTAACGGAATCATTGCAACACAAGATTTAAGATGAATAATTGGCTATGGTAATGTGTGATACAAAAAGAAGGAATGTGCCTATGGAGAATGTGAGCTATACGAAAAAAGTACTATTGATTTTTTACTTAATGAAATAAATGTAGACGACAATATTTCATGGGATGAATGGATACTCCAGTCCCATGAATACAAGGACAAGAATGACAAGGATGTAACAAATATTACCAAAAAAATAAAAAAATGGTAAAGCAGAAAAAAACTGATACTTTGAAATCATTATGGGCCTCATTTAAAGAAGAACTACATAACATGAAAAGGCACAGCTTCAACATCACCCACCAGTATAAGAAAAATCGACGTTGCATAGAAAGCTTAGATGAGCGCTCAGTTTTATTACACATTGATTTTTCTGATGCAAACTTAGCAAGGAAATACAATCGATGCACTTTGGTTCTTCGAAGCAGCAAAGTTACTCTTCATACGGGTCTTTTATATGCTACAAATGACAAGATACCATTTGCATCAATTTCACCAAATAATGACCATGGACCGGATGCTATCTGGGCTCATCTTCAGCCAGTTTTGGATTGGATCACAGAGAAATTTCCGACAGCAGATTCCATACATTTTTATTCGGATGATCCTACAACACAAAGTAATGGGTTCGAACCCACGATTTACTGCTCGTAAGTCGGGGTCTCCACCGCTGGGCCACCGCTGCTCTCACTCTCATAGAGAGGAGGCCTGCGTCCCAGCAGTGGGAACATTAATAGGCTGCTTATGCTTATGCTATGCTTTATGGTCCTACAACGCAATACCGACAGAAGAAAACTTTTATTATTTTTCTAAAGTCACAAAAGAGGTCGGTTTTCCTTACTCTACATGTTATTTCTTTAAAGCGTCGCACATACGGCAAAATGACCATTTTAGGCGGCCAAAAATAGATTTTTCTACTTTAATATAAGGTCTAAAATTTCTTGTATTCTTCGAGTCAAGTATTTGGTCCATCGTGCTGGCCATAAATATCCCTTGTTATGTTAAAAACAAAGGTGTTCGAGTCTCCGACAGATAAGCGTTGTGCAGTGTACGGTTAGTTGCATTCGAAACCCGGAAGTTCTAAGTTTTCGCCTTTTAACTCTAAAGTTAAAAGGCGAAAACTTTTATAAACATTCATCGACTCAGTGTGTAGAACGATTTTAACTAGTTACATATTGAACAAGTTTCGTGAACATAAATTGTTAAAAGACAGTGTAAATAAAATCAAGATCAGCAAAAATGTGCTTAGAACGTTATAATTGGTACAAAATAAGTGCATCTGTGCACAAACTACTAATACACGTTGCAGACAAATTATAAAGGAGCTACCTTTGCATGTGGGTTTGTTTTCAGAAGATGTGCTGGAAACTAGTCAGAAAGAATATAAGGTTTACGACATTTCCATGCTAGAAAAACCTCCAGGATCCACACTCATACAGACATTGTGCACTGGATGCTAATAGCTTCTGATCAAATTATTGCATCCAAGAGGAGGAGCCATAATAAAAAAAGAAAACCGTTTCCTAAGGAGATGCTGGAAATGTTGAACGTGCCACTTGTAGAAACGTTCGAAGACGAGGATAATAATGACAAAGAAACAATTGATGAATCATGACGACAGTAACAGTAATTAATTACGTAACTGTTTACAACATAATTGATGTATGATTTATAATTATGTGTACTTTAAGTAAAATATACTAATTATTATTTTCAATACCTATTTTATTTCTAGCTATAAATAACTTTATGGCATGTAGGTACCTACTTAGAAATGTTCTCAAACCTCAACACAAACTAACCTATAATAGGTCAAAAACATTTCTAAGCATAAATGCACATATTATTTCACATCTTTGTTTTTGGCCGCCTAAAGTGGTAATTTTGCCGTATGTGCGTCGCATGGAAAAGGAGCTGCTGACGGAGTTGGTGGTGCTCTGAAACGCAATCTGGATTCGATGGTTGCTTACGGCAATGACATTCCTGATGTAAAAAATGCGTTAGATTTGTTGCTTAACGAAACAGACACGTCAATAAAGCTTTTCTATATTCCAAATGACGGAATTGAGAAAACAACCGTTGAGTTCCAGTTCTGAATACCATGAAACTGCATCAGATAAGAAATACTGACATGCCTTACATAATAATGTACCGCAGCCTAAGTTGCTTTTGTCCAGGGGCTAGACCAGGATTTTGTCACTGTTTAGATGTGAAGCAGTGCAATTTGATAAAAAAAATAGATTTAAGTGCAAATAAAGAAAACGAGACAGGCCAGAAGAAAGTAAAATTGGTAAAAACACCTCTGAAAATATTATCGGATATTAAAATGTCTGCAGAAAATCAAAGATATTTTTATTTAATTAAATATGGCCCATTTACAGTCACAAATATTGACAAAACATTTGATATAAGTCGTGCAACAACAAGTCACTATGATAACGCCAAACAACCATCCACTTCAGACACAATAACTTCAGTAAAAACAAAGAAGAGAAAAATAGTAACACCATAAAAACAATTAAAAAAGTGTAAACTTCAGCAAGATAGCACAACAGATGATGATCATCGTCATCAGATTCTTTCAAAGAATATACTTTATTCTTTGAGAGAATCTGATGACGATGAGTATAATATTTTGGATGAAAACATTAGTGATGACTCATTTTTAAGAGATGAAAATTTGCAGATGAGATTAAATGTCCAGTAAGAAATGAAAATGCTGAAACCA
Source organism: Noctua janthe (assembly GCA_910589295.1). Classification (NCBI taxonomy): domain Eukaryota; kingdom Metazoa; phylum Arthropoda; class Insecta; order Lepidoptera; family Noctuidae; genus Noctua; species Noctua janthe. The sequence goes on from OU342567.1 coordinate 1,140,884, forward strand.
AAAAAAAATATGATATAGGTATAATTGACTACATTAAGAATTGCTCTGACATGGAGAAAGAAAGTGACTATAGGGATTATGACAATGAAGAAACGGTAAAAGAGAAAGACGGAAGAAGAGAAGAGAAGTAAGAAAAACTGATAGGGTTCTGGTCAGATATTACCAAAGAGGTACTTGGAAATATTATATAGGATTCGTCGAAGACATAACAGAAACGAGTGGAGAAATAATTACAAAATAAGTTTTTTAAAATTAATAACACATCCGAAGTTGAAATTCTTTGAAACAAAAACGGATTGGGATATTGTAAAATCAAACTCGATCATCAGGAAGATTGAATTAAAGCGTGATATACTACAACAGTCACAATATTACTTAAAAAACAATTGTGATGAGGTTTATTTTAATTGAATTCTTTTGCCGCCTAACTGATCTCATATGATTGAGACAAAAAATACCAATGAAAACTGATTTGATTAAGAATGTATACCTACTTTAAATTATATTTGACTAGTGTATTTTGTTACTCTTTAAATGTCTAAACGTGTGATAAAATAACACATTCCTTCGTATACTGTAATTAGATTAATAAGTGTTACCAATTTTTTTTCTCTCTATATTTGGAGTTTGTTACCAGTGAGATTACTTACTTAATTGAATCTTAGTTTTTGTAACCATTAAGTTCGAATAAAGATTTTTAATATTTATTTGTGTTTTTTAGTATGAAAATTATATTTTAGAATCTAGACGGGCAAAGCCGCGAATAAAAACTAGTTTTATTATTTTATCAATTATGTGCACTAGGCTTTACTATTTTCCGGTGTGTTATATTATTTCAAGTGTGTTATTGTGTGTTACGGTTTCACGTCAACAATTGAACAATTTTTCGTGCCCTTACCCATAGGCTTAGCCAAGTTGACAATCTACAATCGTTAACGCTAATAGAAAACCAATCAAATGTATGGGAATGACGTCATCTCAACGTTAAGTCACGTGGTCAAAACAAACGAATAGAAAATTTGTAGACAAGGCTGTTTACATCGTTCAAAATGATAGAATGAAATGTGAGCGTTTCTACAATGTTGATCGCTTCATCCCATATAAATTATAGACAAGTTACAGTTTTGACAAGGGCTAACGAAATGATGTCGAAATTTTTGAAAGACCACTGAGCGATCGCCGAGACCCAAAAGTTAACGATAAAAATCGACGTCTATGTATATGACTCCGCTGTGTCGCGTATCACGTCATTGTTTATGTTTCAAACTTTCAAGTGCCCGAGTATGACAGAGTTTCGAATAATACAGGAAGATATTTACGAAATAACTAATAATGTTCGTACCTTTCTATGAATTCCAATAAACCTGCGAACTGTTCTGGGCTTGCTGGAGATCTAGATTCCATCCTATAAAAGTTATGACTTCATTTCGGTATCATTCATTTAAATACGTTTAAAATTACATTTCGCACTGTGATATTATAATAAACCAGTTATAAGAAGAACTTGTTCCTTATTTCGCTTCCTTTTTTATCACCTAAAAGAATTATTCCTTTCTTAACAATTCAAAACAAAAGTTCAGCCCGCGTACTTAGTAAACAACTGTGACTTTGACGTTAGCGTTTTCTCGAATCGCTTACACCGAGGCGTCAACGATTGTAGAAAGAGATTCGATAAGAAACGTTTGTAACTTGGCTAGGCCTGGGTCATTTCACGAATAAGTCCAATGTTTACAAAGCCGAAAAAAGATCTTTTTTATTGTGATTCATCTTTTTCCTTTACGTCATGTACTAATGACGTCTTCAACCAATTTTTTTTTTCGTGTATATTGCATTATGTACATTGCATCAAAACATTAATGGACTATTACCCAAGGCAATGACAGAACATTTGAGCATTTCTCAAAAAAAATGCACCATTAATAAGATATAGTACTAAAATAAAAATGTTAAAATAAAGTTTTTGTGTTTGTTTTAATTTGTAGATAGATGTCTGAAGTTTCTGAATATGTATTTATTTTATTTGACATTTTATCTTACCTTTAAATTTCTAAAATGTATTTGTTAAACAAAAACCTTTGATGTCTTTTGGCGGGGCACAGCTCGCTTCTCATTTATTTATAACATCTTCTGTATATACCCTGTGTTCACGAAATAAATGAATTTGTATTATTGGTTTCTTTAGTCTAAGGAGTGGAATTTCGAAAAACCCTTTCTTATTGGAGACCTTACTCTTCACAAAGAATACACCCTCCAAATTTGATGTGTCTAGGACCAGCGGTTTGGGCTGTGCGTTTATATATCAGTCAGTCAGGACTTTGAATTTTATATGTATAGATATACTTATACAGATATAGACAACAGTCCGTTTAATTTTCGCGCTTTCTTGAAATTTTCGCCCGAAGGTGTCCGAAGTCGAAGCCGAAACTTCGGTAGGACACTAGAAATAACGGGGGGTGAGTACAGAGATGGCGTCTGGGAAATAAAGAAGTATGTAAGAAAAAGAAGATATGCTGCGCCCACCGCAAATAAATTGGCACAAAATAAAAAGAAGCCCCACCCTTTTTTTGACAGGTGAAAAAAAAAACGAATCTGTCATACAGGACCATATTTATTATACAATTGGTCCATGTGTTTGATGAGTGGTTTATTGAGCAGCGTCGCGACGTCCTTCGCGAACACGAAGTCTGCGTGGTTGAACTTGTGCCATGAAGCGGGCCCTACATCTTCTAGGACAGTGGTAGCTTTCAGCTCCTCTTCTAACCGCAGTGCTACCTGTAAACAATAAAATGACGTCTGTTAAAAGTTTCTGTGGCAGTTGCCCCGCCGAGGAATAAAAACAAGTTTTCTTTGAAAGATAGCCTTGTTCCTCATTGGCGGCGGGACAGGCGTCTATCCTAACGTCTCACAGTTGTGCTAACGGTCGGTATAAAGTTGTCTGCGACCATGATAAACAGATGTGCAGACACACTTTATATTGGATCTTTCAATTAAGAATTGCTCGGTAGCAGACCGAAGTCTGAAGTCTCCGTGCTTGATCAGACGCTCTTCCCCATAACTTCTGAGTTGGGACTTAAAATTACTGCCTAAGTGGTGTGAACTATAAACAACCTCTCACTCGATCAAGGTATACAGGCGACATCAACATTCTCCTGCCCTTATCACAATTCATTTGGGATTGGCGCAGCATGTCTTCTTCTTCCATACTTCTCTATTACTCGGCACATCTTTTCTTGCCATGTCATCTTTCACACAGTCCATCAGTTCATCCATCGTTTCTTTGGCCTTCTTCTACTCTTATAGCCATCCACATTCATACTCAAAACATTCCTCACGACATTTCCCTCATTCCTCCGCATTATATGCCCGTATCACGATAACCGGTTACCACACAACTTTTCAGTCACCGGCGTCACTTTCAGACTTCCTCTTAAGCACTCATTTCTTATTTTATCCATTCGCGTAATACGACACATCCCTTAGTTTTCCTATTTCAGCCACATGCAAATGCCTTTCATTCATCCCTATTGTGACGTAAAATTCTGATCCATACAAGACAGCAAGGTCTAAACATTGTTTTATAAATCTTCCCACCGGCCCTAACCTATACCAGCCTAAAAATGTCCTAAATTGGTCATAGGCCCGATCCAATCTTTGTCGCACGTAGCGGATTCGTGCGGCCTTAACCAGGTCCTCGGTCTACAATGTGGGAGGCCTTTGAACGCCGCACCTTCCGATTCGTGATCGCCACTCCTGAAAACCTTTCGGTCCCATCAGTTACCATCCATTGTTCAGAATGAGGTATGGGCACATCTCAAAATGCAATAGAACGAGTGCATCAACCCAGGAGGTGGTAATTTGACCGGTATCATTGTTTCGACTTAATGTTATCAATTTTACTCCTGCTTTACATGAAAACAGAATCCATTTTTATTCTTTTCCAATAAAATGGCAGTTCACGTTATAACTAGAGATGTGCCGACTATGGCTTTGGCTGATTAACCGACTGGCCGACTATTCGGTCAAGCCGATCATTGTTTTCGGAGTAGACCAGCCGTTTAGGGAGCATCGGCTATGTACAACCGAAGACACTTAGCGCTCGACCACTTTTCACTCTTATTTGAAAAGAAATAAGAGTGAAAAGTGGTCGACCGTCAGTGTCTTCGATAGTACAAATTACGTTCAAGTGTACCTGTACATCATACAACGCACTACCTGACACCATTATTAACACTATAGGTTATATTTTCTTTTGATCACTCGAGCTGATTGGCCGCCGCTGTTTGCCGACTAGTCGCCGACTATAATATGGCCCGATAGTCCTCTTTCCCGAATAGACGGTACATCTCTAATTTATTATAACACTATTTTTGCCCCACTTTGAATACCATACATGTGTGATATGAAATAAATAAAACAGGAAACTTACAGACTTATCATAGCCCCGGTCATTGTCTCCGTATAGTAGTGAGATAGGTATTTTGACATTACTTAAATTGTACGGTATTACAGGACCGAACAATCCACCACTGAATGTCGTGAACTCGCCTGAAAATAGAGACACACGCATTTTAATTTTTCTTTAGAATATTCCACAGGTCTAAGACAAGGTGCAACAGTTTGGGCCGAGTCTGGGCGCAAAAAAATTGGGCCGAATATGGCTGCAAAATTCTCCAAGTCTGGATGCAATGCACAGTTGACTTTGCATGTAACATGGCCATAGGGCGCAAAGATCGATTGAAGTGTTAACATGTAAGCTTTGATCACTCGACATATTATAGTTCTAATTTTGACCAGGGTTTAAACTGTCGCCGTCGTCGTGGCTTTAGCTCTTTGCTTAATAAGTTTATCTTCTTTCTTTTTGGCGCTCTACAGTCTTAGCTGTTAGATAATAGCCCAAGCAATCCCTGTAAATAGCTAGTTATTTGCAAAATTGCCGAATTCACGACTTTACGTTCATAGACAGTAGATACGTACCTGTGAGGGCGATTTTTCCGTAATGCTCTATACACCTCAACGACAAGGGCTGTATTCTGTACAAGTATATGGGCGCCATTTCCTGAAAGCCCAAACCAAAAACATTACAATGATTGCTATCATATAACAAGCCTTTTCCCAACTAAGTTTGGGTCGGCTTCCAGTCAAACCGGATGAACTACGGCTATAAGTGTCACTTGGCTATTTTATGTTCTTATGACCTAGATTATAAGACCGAAATCTGAATGAGATAATTTGGGATAGTGCATTTGGATAAATAAAATATTACCTAGTAAAAAAATCATGTCGCTCTGTTGCTCAGTAGCTTCGTAAAAGAAAGACAAACCAACAAATACACTTTAGCATTACGTATATTTGTACGGTCCAATAATGCTATAATACTACCATCTGCCTGCGGCTTCAATCGCGAGGAAATCAACTGCACCATAAAACCTATAGCACTCGACAACAGTGTAGTTTATCCCTCAGGAACATGCGATTATTTTTTCAACACAGATTTTGTTATTCGGGAATAATGTTGTTTCCCATTAGTCAAAGAGTCGTTGGCATCGGATCAGTGGTTTCGAAGATTACTCCCAACAACCAAACTTACGTCTTACTTACACTTACACACATACTTAACCTCTTTATAATATTAGTGTAGAAGTATAGATCAGTGTACAAAGTAAAGAATAGTAGGATTGTAAATATATTCCGTACCATGTCAAATTGTTCTGAATCATCACCGAATATGAAGTCCATCAAGACCTTGCAGAGGTCGTTCTGTTGCTTCAGGTCACACAAGTTCTCCTGGAGGTATTGCACCCATTCCGGCAAGATTGCCCACCAGCCTCCGGCTCTGAACAGAGTCTGAAAACATTTAAAAAAATATATTTTGTTAGCCTATTGAGTGTTCCACAGCTCTTCAGCCCTTTCTCTTTCCAAATCGCTCTATCCTGTGCAATCTCAGGGAAAAACAAATGTCTAAAATAAGTATAAACATTAGAAAAGATGTCACTGCTGAGATGACGAGTAATAACGAAGTATGCAAGGAAGACATGCAGCGCCAACCCTAAATAAGTTGGGATAAGGGCAGGGAGGGCTTTGCCCAACTGTTGGGTCGTTTTCAAGCCTATCCGGATGGATGTATTCGAAAAAAACAAGTATTAACTGGAAATAACCAAATTATTCGACTTTCCTCAGTTTTAGTATAAAGCTAAACAAAATAATTTTGAGCAGATTCACGTCCAACAAAGATTTGATCAAGGTATCACTTTTTGTTTTGCAACGTGCGTGTGACTAGGTTTCTACCAAGGAACTTATGTTGGTTACTACTGATAATGTCAATTAGCAATTTGTAACTTATCGTCTACAATTTTCGTTTTTGTCCTACAATTTGTTCGTTCTTGTATAATCCGGCCTCAACCGGCTTGTAGCTGTAGTGGAGTACCTACATAGAGTGGCTATCAGAAGCAATGATATTTATTTAAAATAGGTATGACAACAGTAAAAGTAAATAGGTTAGGGTTCTTATGTAAGTACCAACTACAAGTGTAGGTACACGACATTCTCTTTAGGACATTGATATATACCATCGTAAAATTATAGAAATAAAATGTGCGGAATCGGAAGTGCCATACTATAGGTATGTGCACGACCCAGTTCTTGAAAATGGCATTATCACATTGTACTAGGATCTATCCATCGTCACTGACAGGACTATTGCAGCCAATAAGCCTGATATAGTGGTGGTGGATCGATCAGAGCGGCGCAATGATGATTGACATTACGGTCCCGCATGACCAGAACCTCGTGCCATAGCAGAGAAAGATCAGCAAATCAAGTATCTTGACTCGCGAGGTTGTCGACATGCAAGATGTGGAGTCAGAGATATTTGTGCCAATATTCAAATCAGCCGATGGTCTAATTGCCAAGATCCTCGATCAATATCTGAGGAGGCTCTCGTAGGCAGCTGGATTCAGAAAGCGGTACTCCGGACACGGCTTGTATTGTTTGGAGATTTCTTTCCATGGAGCACAGACCGCCGCCGGTAGCTTAGACCCTGTTCCCGATATCGGTGGCCTACATTTTTTTATATTTTTAAATTGTTTTTTTAAGGAATATTTAAAAATGTATGTAAATAAAGGAATATAATGAAAATAACATTGTTATTGAATATTTGCGACCCCATGTCCCAGTGACACCTTAAAATTACATTATTGGCATGTTTGACACGTTACACTTGTACTGCAGGGCAACCAGTTAGTTCTACAAGTAAAATGACGATTTTCGACTCTTTGAGTTTAGTTAAACGTTGTTGCTTACCGAAAACTGCAAAGTATTCAACCCCAGATTCACTACCTCTTTAAGGTGGTCCAAATACACAGCCGGTCCTAACGCCACGAAGGCTATCAGCTTGTCATTGTACTCTGGTCTCTGAGCGATCATGGTGAAGAAGACAGTGTTGCCCATGGAGTGGCCCAGGCACATGATCTTCTCCAGGCCTGTGACGTTCAGGATTCGGTCGATCAATGCCGGCACGTCGTATTTGCCGTGTTCGTGGATACTGAAAGTGGATAAAACTTTAAAAGGATGAGAAAGCGGATCTCCTACGTCTTGACCTCGTAGGTTGTCTATCATAAGGCTTAGTAGTGCGAACTATTATTACTTTCTACCTTTTCTGTGTACGACCTTAGAAAAGCTCGTTAATAGCCGTCTCAACAGCTTTCTTGAAAAACACAGCCTACTGTCTGGACGCCAGTTCGGTTTTAGACGTGGAAAGTCTACAGAGCAAGCCGTAGGGCTATTGATGGGCATTGTCTCTTCAAATGTTGACGGGGGAAAACGGTCTATTGGAACCTTTCTTAACACAGTTTCCATTCAAATGCTGTTAAAAAAGCTAGGTGTAAGAGCCATTGCTCAGGACTGGTTTAGAAGCTACTTAATGGATAGACGCCAGTATGTTGTGATTGGAGACAATGTCAGTGAAAGCCTTCCAGTCACTTTTGGGGTGCCACAGGGAAGTTTCCTTGGGCCGACATTGTTCACCATATACATATATGGATGTCATATTGAGGTTAACCATACCACCGGCAAATATGATCTGTTACGCAGATGGCACGGCAATCATATTTCATGGTGATACATGGGCGGGTGCCACAGACGCCGCAGAATAAGGCATGCGTACTATATCTGACTGGGTGTCTTATCTGAATGTTTTAACCCTAACTGTCGAAAAAACTAATTTTATAACATTCCACATCAGTCGTTCTTGTGTCCGGACATTGATCGTATCAAAATTCACAATATCCACTGTCATGCCACATATTGCTGCTGTAATGAAATAGGTAGAGTCAAATCAATTAAATATTTAGGTGCCACAATTGACCAGAATTTGTCATTTAAGGAACAAATCTCGACAATCTTCAAAAAAAACCGTAAGTTCATTCATATAATGAAATTCCTAAGAGCCAGTGCCCCGAAAGACGTACGCGTTGCTCTTTGTCAATCGCTGCTGCAGTACTGTGTAGGCGTCTGCGGTAGCGCGGCCAAGTCCTGTATGCTTGAACTCGAACGCGCTCAACGGGCTGTTCTTAAAGTCTTCCTAGAAAAACTGCGAAGTTAGCCTACAAACGAACTTTACAAAGAAGCAGGTGTCTTGCATGTCCGACAGCTTTATATCCTGAAATCCCTTCTTAAACTTATTGCTGCGTCGGGTTGACAATTTACATAAACCCAAAGAGGTAGGGTAGGAGCTGATTGACTACCAATCCCAAGGCTTAGAACGGTATTTGCTACCCGGTTTTCACCCTTTCACCCTATTCGAGTCTTTAACTCTATCAATAAATCCACAATGGAGTCCCTGGACCGCAAACTGGAAGACGTTGCGTTGGAAGGCCTCCCACTAGGTGGACCGATGACCTGGTAAAGGTTGCGGGGATCCGCTGGATGCGAGACGCACGGGATCGGTCAATGTGGCGACACTTGGGGGAGCCCTATGTCCAGCAGTGGACGTCTTTCGGCTGAAATAATGATGATGATGATGATGGAATCCCTGGAAATATACTCGAAGCTAAGATTATTCTAAAATCATGGCTTCAGGACCTGACCTATCATGAAACAGAAAATATCTTGTGTCCCATAAGTGACTGCTAGTCACTTCAAGGGACACAAACACATTCAGATAGTCAAGACCTTCCGTGTTCCTTCATTTAACCTCACACACACACACACATACATACATACACACACTCGCACGAACACTACACTCTTTCACCCTTCCACTTAATAATGTCATCATGTTTACGTTTTTAATTATGCTTGTCCACCAATTTTATGAATTTCATTTTAATTTTATGATTGTTATTATATTTCCTTTATTTATATATAATAACAATGATTGTTATTATTATTGTTTATTTCTGAAAAAATTTAAAATCACTATTCTCATAATGAATTTTAGCTTGTGTCTTGCTGTGGTGTGTCTCACTGAACATTCGAATGCAATCATTCTGCCTTTAATGCTAATATTGGGCCACCAAGATACAGGCTGTGCCTAGTTTGGGGCCCACGGCTACTTCTATTTACTTTTGTACTCTTTTAACTTTGCTCATGTATCTTATTTTTGTACGTTTGTATGTTACCTAACTTATGTGTTTCAATAAATTAATTTAATTTAATTTATACCTTGTCGATCTCTTTAACGTACACTTTAGTCTCAGACTGAACTAGCGCTGCCTTGTGGCAACAATGGGATCGAGTAAGTTTTGTCAACGTTGAAAACTCGCCCACTGTACCAGGCCCGCTGAACACCTAATAGAACGGACTTTCATCGAGCATTCCCAGTTTAGAGCTAACTATCACAGTGTGTTACGTGGAGGCTGAAGTTCGAACTGTCGTCGCAATCGTTGTTTGGGCTTGACAGGCACAGTCAGAAGAAGAGTTCTAACTCACCTGTAGTCCCAGAACTTCTTGTCATTTCTGGTAAGGTTCATATGCGCTGTCTCAACAGTGCCTCGTAGGTCGGCTAGCCACACGTCGTACCCTGCGTCAGCTAGGAGGTAACCTGGAAAACATAAAGATGGCTGATTTAGACTTTTCCTCATTTTGCTCTTGCATTTGAGACTTTGGGAGATAAACCTTACTTATTTGAAAAGAAAATACGTTACTTAGGGTGGCTGCCGAACAGGTATGTATTTTACTGAATAAGCAGTGTACTTTGAAGTATCTTTAAAATACTTTTGAAGAATGTGTTGCTGGCCGCATGAATAGATCTAGAAAATTATGTGCTAAGATATAGACTCAGGCGTTACTGTGCAAAAATCACACATCGGACAGTAACATGTTATCTATACATCTAAGCATATTTATGTTCCCGGAAAGTAACACGAAAAGACGCGGAACGGCGCTGGACGCGTCCGAGCGGTCGTCCAGTCACGGTAATAAACATATTTATACTGTGGTCCAGTTAACAACTCCTTAGGCTGCCCCGTGGAGCGGTGAAACACGTGTCGAGCGTACGAGGAGGTGTGTGCATTTTTATATTTCGTCGAGTGGAAGAGCTGCTTTGCATTCTGAATCCATTCTTGGATCTAGTTTTCGGCGGAAATAAAACTAAACGTTCAGTGAATTTGCATAACCTGTTAGATTTTGTGCCGCTTTGATGACGGCTTCGATGAGGCTCGCCCCCTATTACATGGGACTTATGACTGGCGTAATGTCAGTGAACTATTAGGTACACCTCTGCCTAACCCTTCGGAGATTACAGGCGTGATGTTATGTGTATGTTATTTTAGTTCTGGAAATCTATTGCTTATACTGTCCATCCAACAGCACCAAACTTACCAAGGCTTCTCTTGGGTCCCATGATCACGAAGTTCGAACTGTGCCCGCTGAAACCGTGCAGCATTAGGATGGTCTTCTTTCCCTTAGAGTGGGGTTCTCCGGTCTGATTGGCAGAGCGCCTGCCTGCCGGGATTCTGTGCATCAGCACGATGTAGCCGTCCGGCGTCGTGACACGGTGCTTCTCTACGGGGTAGCCTGCAGCTCTGATGAGGCTACGCTGAGGATGATGTCAAAGTCAATATCAAACCATTTATTTCAAATAGGCCATTAAAAGGCACTTTCGAACATCAACTTAACAAAGAAGTAGATTTGATTATAGTTGCCTATTCGCAACGGTAGTCAAAACTTATGTAGTTTTCATTTTATTTAAGGTCAGGATCTTCGAGCAGCATTAACGGGAGACTAGTGCTAAAACAAGAGCACGGCCTAACAGCTTTTTTATCTTTATAAAAGCCCTATTAAACTCGTCAGTTCATGGCCATTCTACATTTTTCTTTAACATACAATAAAGGGGCTTTCAAATATCGCTCATATTGACACAAAACTTAGAATAAAAAACAAGTCCCATGAAGCTCTTGAGCCGTGAACATTAGTAGGTTCAGGTGCTGGTACAATGGCGTAATTTTTTATACTATCCGTATGTAACCCAAACTTATCAATTTTATAACCCAAATAGGTAATACTGCTTTTAAAGAAATCACACTTTGCAAAATTTATTCTCAAACCATTTTGATTGAGCCTTTGTAGAACTGATTTTAAATTGGCTAAATGTTCTATCTTGTGTGTTCTATCTTTACCAGTAACGTAAATGTCATCCGCAAAAACCGCCTTTGACGGCACAGTTCAAACTGCTGGCTGGCAATCTACTCCTACCAAAAACTTAAAGAATAACAAAAAATCTATATCCCATACCATACTGGATAAAGTAACTGGAAAAGGAGACTAAGAAAACAATGGCCACAATTTAGATGCCCTAACGATAAAAGTAAATTAAACTACGCTGTTAGGAAACTCAAAAAGCTTTTAGACGACGACAGAAATAATAGTGTCCAGGCGTCCCAGAGCACCCTTGATGCTACTGCTGCTACCGATTACTCACTGTGAAAAGCTACCCAAAAAACTAAAGCGGCCTAAAACGGTGTATCCCCCACTTCGGCAAGCCAACGGGTGCTGGGCTCGAAATAACGAAGAAAAATGCACAATATTAACGGAACATTTAAAAGACGTATTTCAGCCTCACTCCTACGAGGAGCTCTCAGAGCACAAAGAAGAAGTCCAGCGAGAAATTCAGCTGGATTGTGATACATCCACCAGCCCCATCGCAATGTTTACAAAGCAGGAACTGAATAGAGCGATAAAAAACGTAAAACCTAAAAAAGCCTGTAGTTACGATTTGGTAACTGGCATGGTTTTGCAACAACTTCCAGATTCAGGCCTGACCTTCCTGTTGTCAATCTACAACGCTATGACAAGACTTTTCTTTTTTCCCCTTCAATTGAATACAACCAAGATCCTAATGGTTCCTAAACCAGATAATTATAGGCATTAAGCGTGAAAAGCTAAAACATCTTAATTTTCATTGAATTTTATTAAAAACAGGACTTGCAAAATACGTCGATTCCTTGCCGACATTTTGAGTAGGTATTGTATGCGCATACGAGCTGCATCAACATCACACGCAGATACAAGGAATCACAATTAGATACGAGTTCTCACCTTGACAAGTAATTCCGCAAAACCGCGCAAGTTCCGCGTAAGTTTCGCTAGATATCACTACTTAAACTTACAAGGTCCCGCCCTTCAAAGTGCTTTTATGGTTTGTTACGAGATGTCACTAAAGTCAGTTTTTAAGAGAACTAAATCTCCTGTACATACAAGTTTTCACCAGAAAGATGGGGAATTGCGTGATGGTCAATTTCGCATCAAAATGTAAAATTTACCAATAATTGCAGTTACGAGGTATCACATCTAGAGCGACGATGTGCAACGTTATACAATGAATGTTTTATGAATGCGATGAATGTAGCACCAAATACCATTTTCAAGGATTTCAATTTGATTATTTCCGGTGTCAGATTGCTTTAAGAATCTAGACGTAAAGTCTGGTCTAGTTTCCAGAGTAGACTCCGTCTCAGAATGTGCACTTCGCATAATGTGCACTGTACAAAAAACGTGCACTCCGCAATTAGTGCACTTCTCAAAATGAGCATTTCGCACAATGAGAACATCTCAAAATGAGCATTTGGCAAAATGTGCACATTTTATTGTAAATGGTTTGCAATTTTAGCAGGAGACAATAACATCGGCACCCGGGTCATCGCTTGTCGAGAATGTCGCACTTAGCTGTCATTTGCAGATCTTTGACAGTCGTTACGGGTATCCAGATACCTGAAACTCTAACACCCAGGCTCGACAAGAAGAGGAAGAAGTTAGTGTCACCATATCCTGGGGTGTGGAAGTCAGCAAGCTAATTAGTTTTTATATAATATACCAGCTGCGACCCGCGGTTTCACCCGCGTAAGTTTCGATCTCTATATTTTTTTTAAATAATTTATGGCCTATGTTACTTTCTGATAATTTAACTTTCCGTTGGTGAAAAAAATGGTTATAATTGGTCCAGTAGTTTCGGAGCTTATTTGGTACAAACAAACAAAACAATCTTTCCTCTTTATAACATTATATTATGATTAATTATTATATTATAAGAAAGATAGATTCTTCTAATCACTTTAAATGTCATGTATGATTAAATTCTACTGAAAATAAAACAGGTGCTATTAATAATTATTTACTAAACATGTTACTCCGTCAGTAGTCAAAATAAATGGGGATAAATATAATGACCACCATAAAATGCTTTGATACCCTTAGTTTTGTAACCAAAAATATCTACTTAACACCAGAAAAATAAAGTCTAAAAATACAATAGTACCAGCTATTTTAGTCACGACTCCACTTTAAATTGTATTCGACCACCAAATTTAGTAATATGATCACCAAATCTTGACGACCAAATTAATGTATTATTTTTGCCTAAATAAATCACTGTGATAGGTTAGGTTAGGTTAGGTTAGGTTAGGTTAGTGATTATAATTTATATTAAAACGCTGGTATAATTTTGGTGATCATTTACTACTTTTGGGATAACAATGATTTATTTGGACTCATTTTGCTTAAATAGGACAGCAGAATTTAAAAACTTTGGTTAAAATTTTACTTTAAAATGTTGGTTTAATTTTGGTGATCATTTACTATTTTTGGGTTACTCATGATTTACTTGGAGTCATTTTACTTAAATAGGATAGCAAAGTGTTAAAACTTTGGTTATAATTTTACATTAAAATGCGAGTTTCATTTTGGTGATCATTTACTACTTTTGTCTGCTATTTGTTACTATATCTGGTGGTAAGTTAAACATAAGCCAAAATAAATTCTAGTTTTTTTTTCTATATCTTGGTATGCGACTCGTAAGGACTTCGTAAGGACTGCAAGCCAACTCCAACGTAGTTCGGACAAGGTTGGCAGATGACGACCTGAATCAATTGTGTTCGTTAATCCTTTGTAACAAACGTGTTGGTGTCAGCCATGATGTAAATCAATCAGTGGGATGGTTCTTAAGGACTGGTGGTTGGTATATAAAACTGGTTAAATTCAAGTTCTCGTACGATTATGAAATATTCTTCTAATCGACAAAAATGAAAAAAAAAATGCGATGTTTTTGTGTGTGACTCCGTTAGAAGGTCAAAATAAATTCCAGTTTTTTTTTTCTAAATCTTGGAATGCCTCTTTACCAACGCTCAAGTTAAATCGAATCATTTGACAGGAGCCGACTGCAAACCGTGGATGTGTATTGTGAAGTATTTGCATCAGGTCGGCCGGATGGAATGTGCAGACTCGAACAAGTTGTAGCCTCCTCACAATGTCGATAAAACTGCTTCATATGTGTCAACTACCATAGAATGAAGAGGTGAATGACAATTACAAGTACATTATTAGTATCAGGTCATCTTCCATTAAGTCCCGAGCGAGTAATTATCGACGCTATGAACTGATAAATATAATTGATTTGCATTTGTGTTGGATTTGCGTCACTTTAGGACTCATCATCATGCAGACGGCACGGTTGGCATTGGCTGAGCGATTGGCTGCTGCGTTGCGTGTCGTGGTAGTTGTTGCGAGTCTGGTTGTTTGTGTATGTGAGTTTAAATGTTTGTTAACGCACCCACGATACTGGAAAAATTCCTAGTGAGGGGCAACAGCCGGTGACCTTCACCAGATCGGTCTTTGTGGGGAGCCTAACAATGCTTCGCCTTTCAGTTTGCAGTCTGAAGGGTGGACGTGGGTGTGGTGGATGTAGACTGTCAAATGATCAATCGGCAAAATTAAAATCAAAGCGATGCCATAAGAGATGACATGATTTAGTAAGCCCAGAATGAAGAGTGCTAGATGAATAAGAATGCCTTATAAACACAAAAGAGGAAACTAACAAAAATAAAAGCATGCGCTGAACAATTACAAATTTTAAATTTTGCGTGTCACAAGGGTATAAATGTTGTAAACCAAAGAAAAGAAAATTGGCGTAAGACAATATTAAATTCGTCATGGGTTCTATTCCCAGGTCGGGCAAAGTATTATTGGGTTTATCCATCAAGAATTTTCTGGTAAGTAGATCCTATTATAATGTAAATGAGTTTCTGAAGGAAAAAATACTATTATAATTTTTTAATGATTGACATGTCTGTTTAATTCTTTATTATTTTATTATTGTAATTTATTGTTTTGACATCCAGTTGTGTATTTTGATAATATTTGTTTATTTTTAAGACGAAATTCGATTTAATCTGGACATTTTTTTTTTTTTTTTTTTACTGACATCTATTATTTAATGATATTTTATATTTGACCTCTGTTTAATTGTTATATTTTTTCTTATACATGACATTAATCTTGATTGCTAATTAATTAATAAAATTTATTATGATTTCAAATTTTTTATATTGTTTTTAAATAATTGTCATTTTATTTCTGCATTTAATTGAATATGTTATCGTAATCTTAAATTCCAGTTCTTATATAAAAATAAATGATGACGGCATGCAATTATTTTTAAATTAATACATTTATTTCATTCATATTTGTACGCTTCACGGCAAAACATAGAGAATCTGACTTGTATATTGTAACATCTCACACACCGTGTAACTACCTATGTTTACAAATAAAAGTTTCTTATTCTTATTCTTGAAGCGGCTACGGAGTATGGATTTGTGTTTATAAAATATATTTGGAAGTACTCACAACTGTCATATAGGCCTCCTTTCTCGACGGCTTCTGTGCCTCACAGTAAACACCGAATAACAAAATCAAACATAATTTACTAAAAAAAATCATTTTTAACGAAATCAAAACCAGATAGATCACTTTCTACAATTTCTTAGCCTATTTTCTAACAAAACTAAGATTCTAATTCAATTGGCGCGCAGTCCCACTGCGTTGTCATTTGAATACTGGAAGCTCAGCCGCCATTGCAGGGGCTTTTATCATTCAGCCGTTTGTGCTCATCCTTAGTCAGAGGTCGTGTCGAGACTACGATGTGTATCGAGGAAAATAAGTAGCGCTAATTTAATTAATTCGTCGATTGCCTTAAAAAACGGCCAAATGCGGGAGTAAGATAATGGGAACCGTGGGAAATAAATAAAATTGAAGTGTCTTTTTATAATTATATCTATTTTTTTGCATTTAAAAGTATATATGGTACTTAAAACCAGGTTTGCCAGTATATGAGCAGATAAATATGGACATCCTGGCCTCACGTCATACAAACAAAGATTTTAAGTTATTTTGGAAGCGAAGTGGAAAAATGAATGTTAGGTCTGGTTTTCCTGTGAATGTGGATGGGGTCCGTGGTCGTGACCACAGACGATCAGCGATAACGTCGTGGCGTCATCGCTGATCTCTTTAAGACCATTTTAAAATGACACTACGTTGTGATTCTCTGGAACAGGGGAGTCCCTCAGCTATTGCATGGGAACCTTTTAGTTACTGAGATATTGGGGGTCCAAGTTCCAACTTTGAAATACATTTTTTTAATGTAATAGCTTTACTTTGAATACCTCCACGACCCCCGTACTTCACAATGTTTTAAGGTCAAAGCGCCAGGGTAAATAGGCCCGCGAAATTCAAATTTTGTATGTTGATGAAAATATGATACACGCAAGTAACAAGTACGTAGTTACTAGTTAACTATTTAATGAAAAAGTCAATCAATGGGGTTAAATGAACTTACAGAGTTGTATTGATGATTTTAATGATTATAATTCTGTAACTACTTACGTGTTAATTAGTTATTAATAGCCCGAATCATTTTGACACTGACCTGCAAATTGAAAAAAACGTAAGAAAATTTGAATTTCCCGGGCTACCCAGGCACTTCCATCTTAAGTGGAGTCCTAGCCTAAATTGTGGCTGATCATGAAATGAACATTATTATCTATACATAATAAAGTCTATCTATATTTATCTATATCTATATCTATATCTATCTATATCAATATCTATATACATATACTAAAATCGTAAAAATCCAATTCGATGTTCCGGATTGGCGCAAAAAGTACTGCATTGATCCTGTTCAAATTTTGCAAAAATATTTGTAATAGGTTTCTTCAAATGTTAGGCTATATATTATCACGGTACTTGCTTAAGGGGGTGAGCAATATTGCATTATCTCAGTATTATTCAATTGTTTACCGTCTATTTCAAAGCATATGTCAGCGAAACAAATAGAGAAACGGTTTCATGACCGCTTTACGTGCATCACGTCGCAAGTTCGATCCCCAATAAAATTTTATTTTTTGTAATTGGTTGTATTTTTTTTTTGAAATTATTGTTATATATTTTCTCTTTTTTATGTACAATATAACAAATTCTTATGAATAAAGTTAAATCATTGGTAAAATATCTTTCCTCATGTTTGAATCTGGCCTCTCGATGGTGTTCTGAACTGACAAAGGTGGTGGCTTCCGGCCACCGTAGGCGCCTGTGGACGGCGACTTATGGGATAGCTCGCCGTCCGGCCGTCTTATGATCAAAGAGATGTCAGCAACCGAGTAGGGTCCGCATGGGCCGATGCCTGCCAGGGCTGCGGGAATGTTCGAAAGAGATACCGTGCCCCTGGAACACAAAGGGCAAAGAAGGAACATGGATGGGTTTTAGTCAGTACAAGTCTGACACTCCGTTCCGCTCCGCCCAGAGTGGGGGAGGGTCATTCGATGATTTCCCATCAGAAAAAAAAAAAAAAAAACTGACAAAGGTGCTGTCATACTCGATGTTTTGAATTTTACCTGTCGCTCCCAATAAAAATAATAGCAGTTATTGAAATTAATTTGAAACTATTTTGTTGTGTCGTTGATCTTAGTTTTGCACAACTATAATGGGTTCAGGTTGTTTCTCTGCATCGTTAGGTCCCAAAAATAAATTCGTCTTTGTTGGCTTTGTCGGAGGGTGGACGATTGTAACGAATTATTTCTGATGCGTCTTGATTGATAAAAAGCACGTAATTCGTTACTTGAAAAATATTTAGGTATCTTTATCATATCTGTCTTTTGTATCTTACTACTATTATAAATGCGAAAGTTTGGACGGATGGATGGATGTTTGTTACTCAATGACGCCAAGACGGCTGAACGGATGTAGATGCAATTTGGCACAGAGATAGATTATCGTGCTAATAACTTAGGGGGATGAGCAATGTTGCATTATGTCCATATTCCGCAACTGGTTGACAACTGACAACTGTCATACCACGCATTAGAAAAGAACGGCTATTTTAGGCCATTTGTCATCGAAGCGAAGCGAGGTAGGCTGACGGTTCACAGACCTCCCTGAAAAACAGGGTTCGCAATTTCCAGTCGCAGCCGGTATCCACGTTTTGTGATTAATTTTTTCCAAAAATAATAAACATGGTTGGCGAATTCGATCACCAGCCGGTTTTCAGTTTTTGTAACCAGATATTTTGTTTTAATCTAATGCTTTACGATTTTCAAATCATTATAATGGGGAAATTATAAGTCAAGCCACAATTTTTTTTCTTGTCCACGGAACTTTACCTCTGATTTTATATGTCTGCCTCGGGAAAGTAAGAAAGCTTCTAATAAACTAATTCGTCTTTTTTAAAAGCGTCAAGTCAACAATTATTTTTACCTGTCTCTTTGATTATACATCACCATCTAATTTACTAAGTCAGCCACGGATTTTGCAACTCGCCAACATTTTAAATGCTTTAAAAAAATATAATTCAGGCATCAACTCGAAAACTTCATTGATATAAGTTAGCTTTTAAAATATTATATAATATATAATATTAAAGAGTCTAATCTACCAAAAAAAAAACAAGCTACGGTTGTTTTGTTGTTTAAATTCAGTGGCTATAGTTATTTTTTTGATGATCATTTTAGGTATATTTTATGAACAATAAATTATAGGACGAGTTATGAATTAGCCATACTTAACTCGTCTTAAACGTGCTAAGTTATAAAATTAGAAGGGGATAGAATTACTTTATTAGTGTATATAGTTATTTTAGAAGCTTATTGCTTGAATATATGTCACAAATATAGATGCTATAAAATAACAACGATGCAAGGGTGTATTTACAGTAGCTTAAACCGATGATATATGGTGGCTGGGATAGTACTTTTTAGATGCACATTGATGGTGGCTGAATAAGTAATTTAGAGGACAAGGTAGTTTTTTGGAGGAGAAAAAGGCTATTAAATAGACGTCGGTTTAATTACTAGCCTTAGATTAATATGCTTTTGTTTGGTTTTTAACCATTCATAAGACAGGTACTTAAGCATAAATTAACAAATATTAATTGGCCAATTTTCACTGGGCGAAAAAAATTCTCTAAAAAAATTTAATATAAAAACAAAAATTAAAATTAGATAAAACCAACGACGTTGTAAATTTGTTCCGTGCGGGAATCGAACCCGCGACATACAGCGCCGTAGTCAATCGCTCAGCCACTGCGCCAACTGTGCCGTCACATTACATTTGTGCTGAATCTTCTGCTGGCCCAACTCCACAAGGACCGCTATATACAGCTTTAAAGTTTTTTTTTAACCTTGCCCCAGTCCAGGCCCACACTTGGAATTTCTTCTGTATCGTGGGTGTATTTACAGACATTTAAACTCACAAACAACCAGACCCGGAACAACTACCTGTAGGCCATACAAAAATGTATTCCGTGCGGGAATCGAATCCGATACTCACAGCGCAGCAGCCATTCGCTCAGCCACGCGCTAACCGTGCCGTCACATAGCTGTGGCTGTGGCTCCCTCAGACATTGCTGCAACTTTACTTAACGGTGGCCGGACTGCACATTCCGTTTTCATATTGCCGCTAAATCTTGCAAGTGAAGGTACTTCAACATGCAACATTACTAAAAAAAGCGGCCGGGGAGTCCTTTTGCAGCAGTGCAAGCATAAAGTGCATAAGAGGCGTTGAACCGCAGCTTGCAGGACATCAGCGGCAACCAGGCGCTGATGGGTGGCGTTGTCGTTTTGCTCGGAGGCGACTTTAGACAGATACTGCAAGTTATTGAGAGGGGCACACCAGCGGATGAAATAAACGCATGTCTCAAGGTGTCGCCACTGTTGTCTGGGATCGAAAAGAACCATATTACCTCAACATGCACATCCAACTGTACAACGACCACGAAGCAGGTGTCTTTGCGAATATGCTCCTGCAAATGGGAGTGGGTCATCTGGAATCGGGCGCAGATGGGTGTGTGAGGGGTAGTACTGTCGCCAAAGAACAAGTGGGTCAATCAAATAAAAAAAATGATAAGATCGTCGGCGTCGGCATGCATAGACCCTGTGATGGCTACTGATGATAGTACTGCCTACCCCGTTGAATTTCTCAACTCCCAGGGGTAAACTCCCAGACTGTGCAATGGAACCAGGCTTCGTATCACAGAGCTGGCCAGTAATATTATAATAGCCACCATTATTACAGAAGTGGCTAAAGGAGAGAGCGGTTTAATTCCCCGCATACCCGTTATTCCAAATAACTTGCCATTTCAATGGAAGAAGTTGCAATTTCCCTTAAAATTGGCTTTTACAATGACGGTCAACAAATTCCAAAGAAAAACCTTAAAAGTGGCAGGCATTCATTTAGGCACTTCATGCTTCTCACACGGTCATTAAGGACGCTGTGACATTTTCGATGAACTCAAATTTAGGTAACTAAAGTCTCACACAACAACATCACGCGTACGCACACAGAACAACTCTGAGCGCTCGATTTCATACTTCACTTATATAAGCTTGGTCCATTTTATTATTTTTTAATTTTATTGATTCTGGAAGATTACTTGGACCTTTGAAAATGCATTTGGTAACTGTTACTTAGTACGTCGTTTTTCGTTTACAAATTCAAATGTTTTTAGGGAAGGTTTAATTGTAGAATGTATCTGAGATTTTCGAAGATAGACAGTGGAACTGTTCAATAACAAACAGCAACAGACTCGCGATCGCAGTTATCGACTAACTATTTTACTTATATTATAAATGCGAAAGTTTGTGCGGATGAATGGATGGATGTTTGTTACTCTTTCACGCAAAAACAATTTTGAACGGATTTGGATGAAATTTGGTACACAGATTATAATTTTTTGACAGTTTATAACCTGGATTAACACACGGCATACTTTTTATCCCGGTATGACGTTCTCGTTGAACAATAATCGAACATCACGCCGGCAACGCCGCGGGCATAATTTAGTGTACAACATTATTTTTAGTATATGCGAAGCGTGAATATAGTTTGTTCAGAATAAGTAACTGAATCGATTCCAATCATTGTTAAATCATGTTATATTTTGACCCAAAAATATTTAAAAAAAGTTACAAGTTGGACATCGAGCGCCATTAAGTACCTATCGCAATAATTAAGGTATCTACTGCCAAATTATGTTTATCAATGATCTCAAGACGACGCTGGAGGACCGCGCGCAGGCGCGTTGCATGGTGAACACGCTTTTGTGCGGACAACCAGGTAACAGAACAAGCTTATAACTTTGTGATTTTTCATGATACAGTTTTTGAAATTTTGTACATAGATTCTTTACATAAAAATAGTCGACACGTGTTTCAGGTTTCGCATATACTAAAACTAATGTTGTATAATATGCATCTTGGATTTTGGTTAACACATGTTAGATATCAGCGACCCCAAAAACCATGAATATGACACCCATGAAAAAAAGTTATCAAATTTTTGTCGGCACCATCTTGTATTTTGATTTTGTCTCCATATTCGTCATACATGCATACAAACCGGTTAAAATCATAACCCTCCTCGCGCCCATCCACTTCCAAACCTCATCGCCGACAGCTTAACCTTATCCATCCCAATTCTAACCTTACTTAGAACTGCTTAACTCCACCCACCCATTCCGGAACCTTGTCAACAACTGCTTAACCTCACCCGTCCAAATTCCGATCTTACCCAATATAATTTCTAAACCACATTCTAATAATAAAAGTATGAAAGTCGTCTTTAATTTTATTTAAGTCCGAAAAAGTATCAACTCCTTCCGATTACGTTATACGATGACGGTACACACTATAATATTTTCTAGTAATTTTATCGTATTTATTTTTTGCGTACGAGCTCTCTAAGCGCGGACTGATGAACCGCGAGTGCAAAATGTATGAAGAATTCGGCAAATGTTTTTATTTTAGCTAATAATTGAAAAAATATGTTGGTTTTGATACAAAATATATAGCTGAACCTGTAAAGGGCTATATATACCGCAATTTGTTATAATTTTTAAGATAAAATATGCTGTAAATTTACCTAAACCGGTACCTATTCTGACTCTATTTTTTTTTTAATTTTCTGCGATTATTGTGATGGGAAAAACGTATTTGTACGAAAATTTTGTATGACGTCATACAATTTTTCATACTATCGTTAAATTAAGACCATCATATTTTGACATTTGTGATTGGTTATACATTAAAATTGTACCTGAAAAACACTATTATTTGTAGAAAAATGTAAAAGCGTCCTTAAACAAATCATTTAATGTTGTATACAAAACGGTATTCGAATAAATAAATAAATAACGCCCAAAAAAGGAATTTGATTGTTCACTTCGAAAAAAAAGTCGTATAGTGTCCATAGTGTTCATAATGTTCCGGTCAAAATTAAAAGGCGTTGAGGCGACGATATGGCTTTTAAGCCATATCAACGCGTTTTAATTTTGTTTCAGACCTATGCCGCCCAGAATTATAGCGCCCAAAAAGACGCCTTTTGTAGTCATCACCCACATTATCACATTTTGATCAGGCGTTCAGTTCTCACACATAACGTCCCACCTGTAATCCCCGAAGGGTTAGGCCCAGGCGTGTACCTAATCGTACACTCACATGTAACCAGTTATGTTGAAGTCCCATGTAATAGGGGGCGAGCCTATTGCCATCAATCGGGCACAAATTCAGACTCCGTAACTGCTACTGAGAAATCCCTGATGGAATAACTAAACAACACTTTACCCAACCCGGGAATTGAACACACATACACAACAAAATTTTCACGCAAACGAAGTCGCGGGCAACAGCTAGTATATTATAAAGCTGAAGAGTTTGTTTGTTTGGTTGAACGTGATAATCTTAGGAACCACTGGTTCGATTTGAAATTGTTTTTAGTGTTGGATAGTCCATTTATCGAGGAAGGCTATAGTCTATATAACACCACGCTACGACCAATAGGAGCGGAGCATCTATGAAAAATGTTGCTAAACCGAGGAAAATAGTATTTTTATAATAAATTTCACGCGGACGAAAGTCGCGGTCAACAGCTAGTTATTATATAATTATGTAATGAACACCTGTATGTAACCCATGTATCACAAATAAAATAATTGATTTGATTTGATTAAAAAAATGAACGTCAAGATGACGGGACCCCGCCAGGTTTTGCGAATTTCATTTGAATAGGATTGAATACAATATTTCTACTATTTCATACTTTTATAGTAAAATTCTACACCCATAAAATTTTTAAATATTCTACAAAGAAAGTGGTAACGCTATTTTGATATCCCGCTTTTACGTCAGGCGCTTTTCTGATGTTAATATAATAAACATCTTTTTATTGACATTACAGTTTTAAAAGTATAATAACGATTCAAACGTAGTCGTACTATTTCGTATTAAAATTTAGTGTGTTCAGTTTAAGATCACGCCATGTGTTTTTTGTTGTGTCGACTGATTAATGGTCCCGTCACCTTGACGTTTATATTTAAAAATCTGAGATAACTGATACTAGTTTATGTTAATTTCAAAATTAATAATCTACAAGGTCACAATTCCGGAAACCGAACGAGTTCAAGTCAAAACAAGGTTTATTGTATTAATTATTTTCTCGTTTCTTTTATAAGTCCAACAAGGATGAGTTTAAGCCATCAACTGGTTTCATATCCGTCAATATCAATCACATAATTATAGCCTTACCTGGCACCTGCTTCATAGCCGCTGGACAGGGTGTTAGTGATGCATAAAGGCAACTACAGGAGGAAGTTGATTTGTTGGCTAATTGGGCTCATGAAGTCTCGTAGGTCAGGTCAACCGACAACCGGAAGACTGACGTCCCCCTAAAATAAAATGGTATATGTTAGGGAAGGATGACTGTGCAAAAGAATTTAAAGAACGAGAGTTAGATAAAAAAAGGTAGAGATCGGAGACCTGAACGAGCGAAGTGTAAATGAATGTTGGAGTGAAGGTGCTGGATGTGTAAGGAGTGTAGCGAAGCATAAGGAAGGGGTACGATAGGTAATGGTGGTGGTCGATAGGAATCTAGAATGTGTTGAAGGAAAAAAAGAGGCCAAAATCTCTTCCCCATAAACTTACGGGACATTTATAAAACAATGGTCAGACTTGCTGTCTTGTATGGGTCAGAATGTTGGGCCACAAAAGGGATGAATGAAAGGCATTTGCATGTGGCCGAGATGAGAATGCTAAGAGGGATGTGTGGCATTACGCGATTGGATAAAATAAGAAATGAGCATAAGAGGAAGAATAAGAAGAATAAGAATAAGAAGAATAAGAATAATTTATTTAAAAAGTATTACAAAAAGTGTACATTTAAGCGCAGTAGTATTATTTCTCATACTAATTATAAGTACTTATAAGTAATCTATAACTAAAATATATTTTACAGTCGCAAGTATTCAATAGTTCAATTTAGATGTCAGCGACCTGCCCGAACTAGGTTTATTTAAACCTGTGTTTCAGGCCATCACTTTACCTAGCACAATTCAATAAGGACAATAAAATTATAAAATTAAATTAATCTATTAACAATTATAACTATGCATCAAGTTGGTATAAAAGAAAAACCCTAAAACTAGCTTAAGTAAATATGTACAAATAGATACGATAACATAATCAAACCACAACTTCTAGAAGTTTTTCTGTGTCTGTGTAATTAAGTACCGCTAAATAATCTGACATTACCAAACTACATTTTTTATAACTTAAACTGTAGAAGTTTAGTATCTTGTTGAGTCTATTGTAAAGAAAAGGTCCTAAAAACACATAAAAACGATTTGCAAACGCATGTCTAGTTTGAGGTTTTGTGCAAACTAGGTCCTTCCTTCTCCTATCGGAAGGAACTGGGTGATAGGGAAGTGTAGAGTGCTGGTGCTGTATTATGTGAAGAATAAATAATTGCCGTACTGTAAGTACATTACATGTTTTATAGAGCTGGTGTGTAGGGAATCTAAAAGGACGGAAGGTAGCAACTTTTAGAACTGCTCTTTGAGCACGTTCTAGAGGGAGAAGAATTGAATTTCCCGCCCCACCCCAGGATATTATACAATATGTTAGAATAGATTGACACAACGCTAAATAAATCTGTTTTATCAAATTATAGTTAGCTACATTACGTAAATTCTTAAAAACATATATTAATTTTCGCACTCTAGTACACAGTAACTCGATATGTTTACGGAAATTTAGATTGGAGTCAATAGTGACACCTAGATATTTCAAGTGGTCAGCTTTATCTAAAGTAGGGCAAGAACATACAGTGTCAGCGAACGTGCTACAGTTATGCGCGTAAATGTTTAGATTAGTAAGCGGTGTGTTAGTATTTCTCATTGTAAATAAAATGTATTTTGTTTTTTCAGCATTTAATGTAAGTAGATTATTCTGGAGCCAATTAGACACAATGTTGAAGCCATTCTGAGCATGTTCATAGGCCTCAGCTCTAGTTTTAGCTGCAAACAACAAAGCAGTATCATCTGCATAAGACATAATAACACCATTTTGGAGTGGCAGGCAGCAAAGGTCATTAATATAGATCAAAAATAATGTAGGGCCTAGAATACTGCCTTGTGGAATTCCGAAACAAGTATTAGAAAGGTCAGAACTTGTATGCGGGCCAATTTTTACAGTTTGCTGTCGATCCCTTAGATAATCTGACAATAGTAGAAGCTGTGCTCCTCTTACTCCAAGTGTTTCAAGCTTCTGCAAAAGAGTAGTGCAAGAAATAGTGTCGAAGGCCTTGGCAAGGTCTAGAAAGATCCCAACTGTATGCATTCCACTATCCAGATTTGTAGCAATGTAGTTGGTCAATTTGTTTACTGCTTGGCTTGTTGATTTTTTAGGCCTAAACCCAAACTGATTGTCTGAAAGTAGTATATTATCTTCCAGATATTTTATCAATCTACTGTTAATGATTTTTTCTAAAATTTTTGAAAGGCCTGTTAGCACTGAAATGGGTCTGTAGTTATTCACACTCATTTTGTCTCCAGACTTGAAAATTGGTGTGACGACAGACTTTTTTAGCAATTTTGGAAATATCCCTTTAGATAAACATAGCTGAAAAATGTGGGTCAGTGGAGGGGCCAGAAGGTATTTAAATCTTTTAAGTATATTATTGGAAATATCATCCCACCCAGTTGCGCAGACATCCTTTAACCCGTTTATTATTCTAATTACTTCGTTGACGTCAGTATCTAGTAAAACAAAAGAATTTAATGCGGAAGATGTCCTAGTTGGGTTTTGAGTGGGTGGACGACTAATACTTGAGGATTTTTCAGCCAAGTTTTTACCAACGTTGACAAAATAGTGGTTTACCCTATTCGTTGCTTCCGATGGGTTTATATCTATTGATAGTAAATCAAGCGGAGGTTCGGAATTTTTCGACCTCAATGTATTGGTTTTTATAAATTTCCACACAAGTTTACTATTTTTTCCCGCCTTCTGTAGTTCATGTTTATCGTACTGGTTTTTTAGTTTTTTCAAAAGATTATTACAGAAATTTCGATATCTTTTATAGGTAATAGAAATTATTACGTCATCCGGTGCAAGTTTGGATTTTAGGTGAAGTTTGTCTCTGTGTCTTATACAACGAACGAGACCGGGTGTGATCCAAGGTTTAATACAACTATACTTTCTAGGGATTATCTCAGTGTAAGAGTTTTTCCTAATTGCATATTGTAAAGAATTTATGAAATATTGTAAAGAAATATTTGCATCAACAGAATCGTAAATACGGTTAAAATTAATGCCGCGTATGTCACTTTCAAGGTTTGTCATATTGACTTTAGTGAAGCTACGCTCGCAGTTTTTTCTGGGTGAATTTATTTGCAATGTTAGTAAAACAGCTTGATGATCGGTAAGCGAAGAGTTAGTAACCAATGTTTTGGATGGATTTTTTGATTTTAGAATGATATGGTCTAAGCAAGAACCGCTTTGATGCGTGGGGTAATAGTGAGCTGGTAAAAGTCCATGAAATGCACAAATATTTAGATAATTATGTGTATGGGTATCGGGATTCCCGGAAGAAATGTTAATGTTGATGTCTCCTAAAAGTATTATGTTTTTGAATGTACTTATGTTATTTAAGTTTGTGTCAAGTGAGTCTAAAAATCTGTCGATATTATGAGAGGGAGGCCTATAAATAGCTATGACTACTGTATCGGGAATAATTTTAATGATTAAGCAATTACTATCTGGGGATAGTGGTTCTTCTTTGATAGTTCGCAAATTATTTTTAACATAAACTACTACTCCGTCGTTTTGGTTAGTGTTTCTATCTGTTTTATATGAATAAAAACCGTTTAGAGATGGTAAGTTGACTGTCTGTTTTGACAGCCAACATTCTGTTAGTACGATAATATCACAGCTTATGTCAAGACTTTGTAATAACACTTCAAAACCGTCCATGTTCCGGTTTATGCTGCGAATATTTTGTGTAAGTAAGGTAAGCATTTTGTCACCAGAACGAAGAAGGTGTTTACAGTCCTCAACATTACAGATTTTAGATTCAGACACAGTAAAACTATCTAGATCACTGATTAGCTGATTGCTCATGATAACTACAGACTAAGAAGAAATATAAATAAGTGATGAGCTACCTGTTTGTGTGCCTACTAAATAAAATATTCTGTGGCGCTCTTAGGCGCCCTCATAGTCTATGGAGTTAATGTAGTTGGTCTCTGCATGTTTACGTGCCGGGCAACTAACATCACCGGTTGGATGGTCACATTTCCTCCTGTATCTTTTGCACGTCGCACACTGGGGGGGAGAAGATTTGCAGCTGCAGTCCTTCACGGAGTGTCCCGTCTCTGCACAGTGGTTGCAAGTAGGACTAGTCTCACGGCAAAACTTAGCTGCATGGCCGAACTGCTGGCAATTGTAGCACCTGGTGACTATCGTAAAATCTCTCACCGGGCATGAAGTCCAATTAATAAAAATTCTGCTCTGGATGATTAGCATTTTTCTTATGCCAGCGGGTACTTCCAGTATGTAGTTGCAGGTAGGAAGGCCTTTCTTACCCGATTTATGGCTTAATTTAATGGTCTCAAGGAAGGATTCACGAGTTGCATTGGGCAATTTGTCTGATAAGTTTTGCTCGTAAATGCAGTCGAATACCTCCTTCTCAGAAAGAGCTACGGGAACACCAATGACAGTAACCCTAGGGCGGCGTTTAGATGGTTCTTCTATTGTTAGGCCCGAGGTGAATATCTTCTCTGAATTTTTCAGTTTATCTATATCGCCTTTATTTTCTGTGCTAATCAGCACTCCCCCATTTTTCACTTTTTTCAGGCCACGGACTTGGAGCTTCAGTTCTTCGGGAGATATTAACTTTTGAACAAGTGACTTGGTGTCGTCACTTGTTTTGGTCTTATCGCTGGGATAAATGGCGATCGAACTCAGGTTTGCAGGACGGACGAAGTTGTCGGAGCCTTTCTTCACCATGCTAGCATAGGAATTGTCGGACGGATTCAGCTTCGACTCAATAACCTCTTTGAACTGGTTGAGAGAGTGCGCCACGTTTTGCTGCTGCTGTAGGTGCTGAGCGGTACTGCGTGACTGGATCATTTTCTGCTTCACCGATTGGTAAAGGACAGCCATCTGAGCAGTCCCACTTTGGACCTTCCGGCAAAGGGTTGAGACACGTTGCTTCTGGTCCGAGTTCATTTTTCCTTCACCAACAATAGAGCAGACTTCGTTCAGAATGCCATCTATAGACAATAACCATGTCTGGATCTCATGCGTGCTGACAAGATCACTCGGCAAAGCATTCTCTGCAGGTGCTGGTAGAGGTGGTGGTGGTTCACTCGGCGGCAATCGTTCGGTAGCCGATGGCGGAGGACTTCTTCGTAGTAATTGGCTACGACCAAACGGGCTCGATTGTGGGTTAGACATACTAACCGCAACACTTTATTTATTTACAATAGAAAACAATTATAATTCAGTTCATCTTGCACATAAAAGTTAGTATGGCACTAGTCACATGTGACACACTTATTACTTTGATTTTAACTGACGCCGCAAATAATTATTGATATATTTTGTCGTAATTGTTTATAGATATTTCATTTTAGCAAGTACAAAAAACACGTCCACTAAGTCTCACGATTCGTGAAGTGATGAAAGTGGCGCCGGTGACTGAAAAGTTGTGTGGTCATCGGTTGTCGAGGTACGCCCTGTGGAAGTCGTGAGGAAAGTTTTGAGTGTGAATGGCTATAAGAGCATAGGAAGACCAAAGAAACGATGGATGGACTGTATATCTCCGTAACTACAAGGGGCCCAGGTACGGTCCAGAACAAAAAAAATATCGCAATGACGGGGAGAACAAGCGCCTTTCGACCTCGTGAAGCGTACGGTAAGGGTGGCCAGTCTCTTGTACTATCACCTTACCTTGACGACCGCCTATACTTGCCACGGCATCAACTATTTTAGTAAATAACTGGTGGGTACAGTCACCAACACATTTTCTTTCATGTCTTTTCTAGTGTGGTTTCACAATGTAATCCAATGCGATGAAACAATAAAACTTTTATTCCAATTTCTAGTTTATATTCTTCACATTAAATACATTTTCGCTTAAATCTAGCATGCTCATTTAACAAATGTCAAGTATACCTCAAACATCAGTAACAACAATCACAGTTCCTACAAATAACACAGGATTTAACAATATATTCTCATATCATACTAACAAGGTAAAGAGAAAACATTTTGTATCATAATAATTAACTTTAAAACTTTAGTTTGATACGGAAGGCCCCTAGGACTTTGCTTTACTGTCAAAATTACAGACATCTTTATTTCTGTTAAAATAAGGTTGCTTTAGGGTCGCTGCTGTCAGAAGTAACTGTTAAGACCATTCGAGACTTGAGCGCAGGCCACACCGTCAGCTAGCGAACGAGCGAGCCAGCTGGCGGGCGGAGTGAGGCGAGGAACACTATATAAACTAAGCGAAGCTTTGGCGAGCAAAACCAACGTGACCCGAGAATTGCTAACTACTGGATAGTTCGCAACGATAGGACTCGGTGTCACAAGGGAGGTACTCTCATCTATTTCAAATCAGCTTTATACCGCATCCCAATGGACCCCCCGTCCCTCACCAATCTTGAGGTCTCAGTCTGTCGGCTGGGCATGTCAGGCCACCAGCCCATCACGATTGTTTCGGCGTACCTCCCCCCTAACAGCTGGGGGGGGAATACCGCCTCTCTAAGAGGCGACCTCACCGCCATTTTCAACCTAAGTGACTCCGTCCTTCTGGCGGGGGACCTTAACGCAAAACACTCCTCTTGGAATTGTCATACGATTAACTCCAGAGGCAGGGTTCTATTCGACCTCTGTAGCCCCCTCAATTTTGATGTTATCGCTCCAATGCATCCTACTCACTTTCCCAATGTCCCTAATCAGCGCCCTGATGTGCTTGATATCGCGCTACTGAAGAATGTAAACTTGCGATTGCATTCCGTAGAAGCGATCGACGAACTCGACTCGGATCACAGACCAGTAATCTTGGAGTTCGCTCCCAGATCTGGTCCCTTCGATCCCAGCCACCCCCTCCCCACCAAAGTGATCACGGACTGGGGGAAAGTAAGCGAATTGCTGAAATCCACCGAGTCCCCTCACCTGGTTAAGATTCCAGATAACATCGAGACTGTAGCCGACACGGAGGCCGCGATCGGCTCGTTCACGGAACACGTGCAATCCGTCCTGAGCGAGTGCTCAAGGTAGGCTCCAGCGGTAGACCACCGCTGGAAACTTCCGGACGATGTGCGTGATCTTGTGACCGAGAAGAATGCGGACACTCGTGCTTACAGAGCTTTCCCTTGTGCCAGTAACAAAGCTTTTATGCGATACTTACAACGCAAAGTAAGTAGGCGCGTCAAAGAGCTGCGTAATGACCAATGGAATAAAATGCTCAACGAACTCGAGCCGACCCACCAGGCTTTCTGGGATCTCCAGAGGAAGCTCCGCGCCTCTGAAACCGCATCCATGCCCCCTCTCACCCGCCCCGATAAGAGCGTCGCTTTCGACGACGAAGACAAAGCGGAATGTCTGGCCGACAGCCTAGAGTCCCAATGCTCCCCCAGTACCCAGCCCGTAGACCCAGCTCACCTCGCTGAAGTGGATGCTGAAGTCGAACGCCGGTCCTCCCTTCCTCCTGTAGAGGACCCTGATGACCCTCTGCCCCCAGTCACTCCAGACGAGGTAGAGGAAATCATCAGGCGACTCAAACCCCAAAAAGCCCCTGGCTCAGACGGAATAACCAATAAGGTGTTCAAACTGTTCCCCGCCGCTCTCATTATGCTAATGACCGCCATCTTCAATGGCGCGTTGGCAAACAACATGTTTCCACAATCGTGGAAACAGGCTACCGTTATCGGTATTCCCAAGCCGGGTAAACCCAAGTCTTCCCCCAGTAGTTATCGCCCCATCAGTCTCCTCAATGTCATGGGTAAAGTCTATGAGAGGCTTATTTATAAGCGTCTCAAAAACTACGCCAAGGCAAAGAATCTAATTCCTAAAGAGCAGTTTGGCTTTAGATCCAATCACTCTTGTGTCCAACAGGTGCACCGCTTAGTCGAACATATCAGCGACCGCTACCAGCGGGGCTTGATGACTGGTGCCTTGTTCTTTGATATAGCGAAAGCTTTCGACAAGGTCTGGCACAACGGGCTGATATACAAGCTGTATCAGCTCGGTGTGCCTGATCGCCTCGTGCTCATCCTACGAGACTTTCTGTCGAATCGTACCTTCCAATACCGCATTGAGGGTGCGCTTTCTGCCCCCCACCCGATCCGCGCCGGAGTCCCCCAGGGCTCTGTGTTATCCCCATTAGCCTTCACGCTGTTTACTAGCGACATCCCCAAGGGTAAATCGGCCCAGTTAGCCCTCTTCGCTGACGATACGGCCATTTACTACTCAGGTAGGAATCCCACGAACATAGTCCGTATTCTCCAAACCTCCGCAAACGCCTTGGGCGCTTGGTTCCGGAAATGGAGAATCGAAGTTAATCCCGATAAGAGTCAGGCGGTCCTTTTCTCCAGCCCTCGTAGACGCTTGCCTTCCAGTCCCAGTCCGATCTCCATGTTCGGCAAACCAATCCCTTGGGAGCGGCGAGCCAAATACCTGGGGGTCATCCTAGACCAACGCCTATCCTTCGGAGAGCACATAAAGACGGTACGTTCGCGCGCCGCTTTCGCTCTCGGCAGGCTCCATTCTGTGCTGAATGCGCGCAGCAAATTGTCACTTAAATGCAAACTGCGTATTTACACCGCGTGCATTCGGCCGATCATGACGTACGCTTGCCCTGTGTTCGCTCATGCCAAGCCCCACCACCTCCATAGGATGCAGACCCTCCAAAACAGATTTCTCCGAAAAGCCACGGGTGCCCCGTGGTTCGTAAGGAATGAACGACTCCATGTCGACCTTAAAGTCCCAACCATTAAACAATGCATGAAACGTCTCACGAAACGTTTCCTAGAATCTGCCGAGAAACACCCCAACCCCCTAATTTCATCGGCCGCCCGATACGTCCCCTCCAAAATAGCAAAGATCCGCTGACCAAGGCTCACCCTTCTTGAACCCGACGACCCCATCACCCTCCTTCAAGAGAGCTGTAGGGAAACAAGCACCATTAAAAAATACAAACACAAATACCGACCGCGATTCCGGCCCCGCCGCCGGGGCCCTCCGCGACTCCCCGTAATACCACCGCCCGACCCTTGCTCGACGTGCCAGCCCGCGCCGCTGAGCCAGTAACGTTAAACTCCCTAAATAATAATTCGACCCAGCCTGACCCTAGCTGCCCCCCCCTCAATGACGCACTAAGTCGAGGCCCGAACCCCGCAGGGGGTGCCCTTAGTGACTGTTCATTTAATAATGAATATCCTTAGTTTGTAAGCCCTGGCTGGGGGCCTTAAAGTAATTTTTGGCCACCACAGGATAAGTTCGGTTAAGCAGGAACAACCTCTAGTAGATGTTGTACTGCGGGCGGTCATTTAAAAAAAAATAAAAAATGGCGAGCTAAACAATTTGGATTCACATCGAAAACTACGGACGGGCGGACGGGCGAGCGAGCGAGCGAGCGGGCGCACCCGGCGAGATGAACGAATAGCATCGCTGGCATCGTCGGATATTTCGTTCGCATCGTTTGTATCGCTGCCGTAGCTTAGCTCTGTAGTTCTCGGTGTGAACCAAAGTATGAAAAGAGATGAAACGATGCTTGCCCGCCTCACTCGCTCACTCGCTAGCTGGCGGAATGGCCTGCGCTTTAGCTTTACGTCGACGTGTGTGGACGCGAGAATGTTAACCTCATTCAAAACAACAAAAAGTCCAATATCTCGAGCACCTCAATAATTTCATAGCTGTTACAAATCATTTGTCATTCAAAAACGAACTTAATTGACATGAAGTCTTTTTTACATGACACATAACATCACGCCTGTTATCCCGAAGGGTTAGGCAGAGGTATACCTACACCCACATTTCGTTAGTTATGTTAAGTCCCATGTAACAGGGGGCGAGCCTATTGCCACCAACCGGGCGCGAAACCAGCTCCGTGGCTGCTACTCAGAAATTCCTGAAGGAAAAATCCAATAACACTGCCCGACCTGGGAATCGAACCAAGGATCTCAAGCTAACAGTCGTGAGGCAGTCCCCCTCAGTCCAGTTTTGCCCTTCAACGACCCACTGCGGGGCAAAAGCCATGACGTTACCGTCGATATTTCCGTAATATGTTTGTTTACCGACTACTGAGTGTGCATCTGTAAATAGTCCAATGCCTCACACACCTCTACTCGCCCTAGAGTGATGCGTTTTGTGAGGCGGGCGTTTTCGGGGACTGATATCAGTGCTCGAGACTACATGTCCCGTGTCACAGAGCGCATCGACTTCCTGAAGCAGAAAGTTTATGCATGGGCAAACCGTATTCGTAGGTATAAGCGGCGGGTGGACCGATACACTCAGAATCGCACATTCCAAAGAGATGAAAGGTGGGTTTATAGGGCTTGGGAGCGACCGGACCAAGGTGTGGCTGACACGCGCCTGCCGGATGATGATGCCATGTGTTCATTCTGGCGCAGCATCTGGTCGGTGCCTGTTAGCCATACCGAGGGTGAATGGACTCGGGAGGTCGAGCGAGCGTGCGATCTAGTACCAGAAATGGGGGCAATCACTATCAGCCCCCAAGACGTAGTTCGTACAGTCCGTCCGTTGCCTAACTGGAAATCTCCAGGGCCGGATGGGCTGCACAACTTCTGGATTAAATGGTTTACAAGGTCGCACGCTCGCCTGGCGATCCTGTTCCAGTCAGCCTTAGAGTCAGGGTCACTGCCAGAGTTCCTGACAACAAGGATAACCCACCTGCTCCATAAATCGGGTAGTACTGCGGAGCCCAAAAATTATAGACCGATTACCTGTCTTCCGACAGTCTATAAAGTTCTTACATCCATTTTGAGAGCTAAAATTAACAAACACATTGATGTTAATTCTGTAATGTCCGCTTCTCAAAATGGATGTAGGAACGGGTCCCGCGGTACTAAGGAGCTATTCCTCATTGATATGGCCATTAGTCAACAGGTTCGCCGTTCCCGAAGGGATCTGTCGACATGTTGGATAGACTATAAGAAAGCCTATGACTCGGTGCCACATACATGGCTCATGAGGGTGCTAGAGTTGTATAAAGTTGATTCAACTCTGCGCATCTTCCTGATGTCATGTATGGGGCAATGGAAGACAGTCCTTCGTTATACAGGATGTCGGCAAACCCAGAGGAATAGCGAGCCGATAAGGATAGAGCGAGGTATATTTCAGGGCGATAGTTTGAGTCCGCTTTGGTTCTGCTTAGCCTTGAATCCTCTTAGCACGCTGCTGGAGGATTCAGGTCTAGGCTATCGGTTGAGGAGAGGTGGTCAAGTTATATCTCACCTCCTTTACATGGATGACCTGAAACTCTTTGCCCCCAACGATTTGCAACTGATGGAGCTACTGAAAGTAACTGAAACTTTCAGTAGTGCCATCAGGATGGAATTTGGTGTGGACAAATGTGCGGTCATGCATGTAAAGCGAGGGGAGATTGTGGAATCTGTGGGAACCCAGCTCTCGGATTCCATAAATCTTAGATCCCTCTCAGCAACTGAAACCTATAAGTATTTGGGTATGTCGGAAGCGCTGGGCATCAATGTTGCTGACATGAAGCAATCGTTGAAGGAGCGCTTCTTTGGCCGTCTGAAAAAAGTATTTAATAGTCTTTTATCAGGCGGCAATAAGGTGCGTGCCTTCAACGGTTGGGTCATGCCGGTTCTGATGTACTCTTTCGGCATACTCAAATGGACTCAGACAGAACTAGACGCCCTGGATAGGAGGGTCCGTACATTGTTGACGGCATATCGAATGCATCACCCGCGTTCTTCTGTTATGAGACTGTATATCCCGCGGAGGTGTGGGGGTCGAGGCTTTTTAAACGCTAAGACTCTTCACAATCGCGAGATATGCAGTCTCAGGGAATATTTCCTTGAAACCGACGTGGGGATGCATCGAGATGTGGTCGCAGTGGACAAGGGGCTCACCCCGCTCTCCTTGGCTAAAGAGAACTGGCGCAAACCTGTAGTGCTTGACACTAACGACCGCATGGAAGTATGGCAGAGTAAGGAGCTTCACGGACGCTTTTTCCGGGCCCTGCATGGGCCCGATGTAGACCTATCAGCGTCCGTAGCCTGGCTACGTTCCGGGGACTTCTTTGGAGAAACCGAAGGTTTTGTCTGTGCAATTATGGATGAAGTTATGATGACGAATAACTACCGGAGATTTATTGTGAAGGACGGTACGGTTGACATATGTGTCGGGCATGCCACCGTCCAGGCGAATCAATCCGTCACATTATCTCCGGGTGTTCTCGTCTGTCTAACAGAGAGTACTTGCATAGACACAACCTTGTAGCCAGGATTATCCATCAGCAACTTGCTCTAAAATACAACCTTGTGGAATCGGAAGTACCGTACTATAAGTATGTGCCCGACCCAGTTCTCGAAAATGGCAGTATCACATTGTACTGGGATCGATCCATCGTAACTGACAGGACTATTGTAGCCAATAAGCCTGATATAGTGGTGGTGGATCGATCAGAGCGGCGTGCAATGATTGTTGACATAACGGTCCCGCATGATAGGAACCTCGTGAAAGCCGAGAAAGATAAGCAAATCAAGTATCTTGACTTGGCTCACGAGATTGTCGACATGTGGGATGTGGACTCAGCGATCATTGTGCCGATAGTTGTATCAGCCCATGGCTTAATTGCCAAGAGCCTCGACCAATACCTCAGGAGGCTCTCGTTAGGCAGCTGGATCAAGGGTTTGATTCAGAAAGCGGTACTCCTGGACACGGCTCGTATTGTCAGGAGGTTCCTCTCTCTGGAGCCCTGACCGCCGGTAGCTTGGACCCTGTTCCCGATACCGGTGGGCTACAATTTTTTATATTTTTAAATGTTTTTTATATTGTTTTTAGTTTAAGAAATATTTAAAAATGTATAAGATTTGTGTAAAGATAAATAAAGGAAATAATATAACTAACAAATCCTTACTTTTTCAACACAACTTCCACAGAAAATTACACAAATGTTTACCAACAGCGTCCAGACTATGTCACTCAAGAACCAGGCAGCACTACAGCTTTTAAAACAATTTGTCATTCTAAAACAAACTTAATTGACATAACGTTAAAGTCGATATTCCGTAACATGTGTCTTGTCTACGTATGTTCGTCGCTGGGAGCGTGAGAGTCCGGCTCGTCCGTCACCTCAGCGGCCAGGTCCGCGAACTTGGCCACGTAGTCCACGCTCGACTCCGCCATCAGGGACTGCAGGTGAGAGTCCACCTAGAAAGTACAACATTGTGACAGTGGGTAAGATTCCGGAAGCGTATTCTGAATTTACATTCATTTTGAAGGAAATCAAGACATTTTTACCCGACTGCGGCGAAGCCCAAAAGGAGGGTTATGTGTTTGACCTGTACATGTAAGTATTTTTGTATGTCCGTTTCTTTGTTCCCTCGTAACTCCAAAACGGATGACCGGATTTGGATAGATTATACGCGACGCGGCGTTAGATTCGTCTTGGTGCCGCGAGTGACACTGGCTACATTAAAATTAAAAAGAAAAAGAAAAATGCCATATTGTGGAG
Organism: Noctua janthe; assembly: GCA_910589295.1. Taxonomy (NCBI): domain Eukaryota; kingdom Metazoa; phylum Arthropoda; class Insecta; order Lepidoptera; family Noctuidae; genus Noctua; species Noctua janthe. The sequence continues at coordinate 1,178,705 of OU342567.1, forward strand.
CTTCAAATCTTTTTTCTTCCAATACCATCGAGTGGGGAATCAAAATGAAGGGTTTTAAAAGGTGATTACAAAAATATTTGTAACTTATTTATATGTTTAAAACTAATTCGAAGCGACAAATCGTTAGAAAAATTCGTATACAACATTATTTTTAGTATATGTGAAACCTGAATATAGTTTGTTCAGAATAAGTAACTGATCGATTCCAATAATTTTTAAAAAATGTTATATTTTTTCCCAAAAATATTTAAAAAAGTTACAAGTTGGACACCGAGTGACATTAAGTATCTATCGCAATAATTTAGGTACCTACTGCTAAATTATTATTATCAATGAGCCCAAGACGACGCTGGAGTTTTTGTGCAGACAACTAGATAACAGAACAAGCTTATATAAGTTTGTGATTTTTCATGATACAGTTTTAAAATTTTGTACATAGATTCTTTACATAAAAATACTAGACACGTGTTTCAGGTTTCGCATATACCTACTAAAACTTATGTTGTATAATAAAAAAAAAGTTAAGTCTTCTGAGAAATCTTTAACTTTACTAAACTAAAAAGCTGGAGATAAAAAATTAGTTGAAAAAACTAAAAAACCCGACTGAAAAAATCAAGCACATTTTAGACAAAAGTTGGAAGCAGGCAGGACATTTGAATATAAAATTATGGGAACGGAATTGTTTGAGTTGTTTAGTTGTGGGTCAAGTCACAATTACAAGCACTGTATGGGATAAGCCAGTCTCAACCCGTTCGGGATTCTTTCAATGAAGCTATATACACTTACGCATACATTTACGCATTCTATAATACCTGATAATTGATATTATTCATATAATTACATCAGAAAAAGATAAATTTGTACCTTTCCTTTAAATTTTGTAGGATTTTATTAAAAAGATAATAAATGCAAGTTTTTTCTTATTTATACTTATAGCTTCATTTAAATTGAATAATTATACCTTTCTGAAATACTTTGAATTACTGTTTTAATGAACAAAGTACATTCATAAAATTAGTAAAAATAAAATTAAGAAATTTGCAAGATTGAATAAATTCATTAAAAATGTAATTACAAGAAACAACAAAAGCACTATTCCAAAAATATTCAATTAAGGAAAGAACGTGTTTCTCTTATTAATAGATTAAATAACTATCAGATTAAATTGGAAGATAGTATAAATATTTATGAAATAGACACTCAGCGCTTGCAATCTGAAATTCAGGCTCTGAATATGTCACTAAAGTCTTTATATAATAAGTATGATAGTTCTAAAAAGCAAATTAAGGAGCATATTCTTGCCACAAACGAGTTGATAGACACTTGTACTTGTCGGAGTGAACCCAGTTTTGATGCTCTCCAGCCTGAGGCAACGGAGGACCTGTCCCAGGCTGTGAGTGCTCAGGATGGTATCATCATCAACCAAGATATAATACCTGACATTACACTTCATGTTTCACAAGTAGTACAGCCTGAGATTGGTAATTTTGTCTCACCTAATAGTCATGATTGTAATCATTCAGTCATGTTCTCTGACAGTATAGGTAGAGGGCTAGGTAAATTAATTAGTAATAACCTGAGTTATTGTACCCAAAACAATTGTATGCCGGGGTAAACCTACAAACAAATTATGGCATCAGTAACTAAAACTGTTTGTGATCCTAATACCACCATTACTATATGTGTTGGTAATAGTTCTAAGATTAAAAAGGAAGACATCACTGACTGTGTATCAGAGTTGTTAAAGCTAAATTGTAATAAAATCATATTGTGTGCTTTTCCATATTTTGGAAATTTATCTAATAGAACAAACAATTTTATACACATGTTAAATAAACATGTACATTTTTTAGTAGGTCACTATAGTGACAAACTTATATATCTTGATATCAACTCTTTTGTTGATAAACTTCAGTCGACTCGGGGTAAAGTGTATCTACCTATTAGATGTAGACACAAAATAGCTCGGCTATTAGCTTTTGCATAAGTAGTACGTCGAAGTTTAGTTATATTATTAACACTGCGACCTTAAATAAATATAGCATTAGTGCTATAAATGTTTACAAAAATTGTACTGAGGAGGATCCATGTGTCACCATGGAAAATTCTCAATTAGGCTATATTAGTAATTGGATTTTATTGTCTGGTGATGGCACGGGAGTCTCGGGGCTCACTCCAGATATTAATATTAATTTAAACTAGGAAGTGAGACAACAGAAGGTACCATTAACAATTTTGTTAAACCTACCAACATCAAGGTACCTTCTTGCACTCATTTAAATATTAAAAAAGGGCCTCAGCATAACACCTTAAAATTATTCCACCAAAATATCCAAGGCATTTCTTCCAAATTATTAGAAATTGAATTATTTTTATAAAGAAGTATGTTTGATATTATTTGTTTTACTGAACATTGGCTAAAGGATTACCAAATGCTTATTAATTATGAGAACTATGCGGTGGGTAGCTGTTTTAACCGTAAATCTATGCTGCGTGGAGGTTCCCTAATATTATTGAAAAATTGTGTTAAATATAAGCAACGTAATGACATAGTAGGTCTCTCGGCGGAACATTGCGTCGAACTGTCTTGTGTTGAGCTAGATAAGCATGTAATTGTGTGTGTGTACAGACCCCCAAACTATCAAAACTTTTCCTTATTTGAATCAAAAATGGAAGATGTCCTGGCAAAACTTGCAGCCAGTGATAAACCTATAATTATTTGTGGTGATTTCAATATCAATATTTTAGAAGAAAATTCTAATAGCAGTCGATTATTAAATCTTTTCAAGTCATTTGACTTGACCAACATTTTTATTGAACCTACGAGAGTCACTTCATCTTCTGCTACTTGTATAGATAATGTTTTCTGCAATTGTGATTACTTAGATAAAGCCATAGTAAATTGTTTGCCGTCTGACCATAGCGGACAAAATGTAACTTTTAGGTGTAACATACCATTGCAAAAAGTTCAGATTCAATTTAAACCTATAACTACTAATAATTTAAAGAGGTATAATATTTCCCTACAGAAAAAGTTAAGTGTTATGAGCCATCATATGGACGATATTAATATAAATCAAATTGTATGATAATTTCTTTTCAATAGTTCACACTGAGTTTAACAAAACTTTTGAAAAGAAGACTAAATGTATTTGCCCTAAATTTATATTTAGTGATTGGGCAACTAGAGGTATCAGAAAAAGTAGGGAAAGACTATTTGAGCTTTATGGCCTTAAGCCTCATATAAACTCTGAAACTTTTAACAAGTATGTTGCTAAGTATTCAAATTTTTTTAGAAATACATGCAAGGTTGCCAAAGCCTTGCATATTAGCAACAAGATCAAAACAGCAGAAAACAAAATTAAGACAGTTTGGAAAGTCATAAATAACGAGACTAACAGGAAGAAAATACGTAACACTAGCTACACATTAGATACAGCATGTGGTCCTAAAAGCTCTAATCAGGAAGTAGCTCATGAGTTTGTAAATTTCTTTACCGATATACCGTTAAAAACTACGGAGGCTCTTAATTCCTCTCCTGAAGTCTCAATTGGTTTATTAAAGGCGAATGTGTCTGACTGCCCGGCTGAATTTAAATTTAAACACATAAACCCTATGATAGTTATTAAAGTTTTCCGGTAAATAAAAGTCAAACTGACCGAAGATCTTTGGGGAATGTCTATCAGAGTTTGTACATCCATAGTTGAGACTATGGCACCATACTTAGCTTTAATTTTTAATTTGTGTGTAGATCAAGGAGTTTTCCCGGACTTAATGAAATACAGTAAAGTCATACATCTGTTTAAATCCGGAGATAGTAAAGATACAAATAATTATAGACCTGTATCCGTGTTGCCAGTTTTTAGCAAGGTGTTTGAAAAGGTAATGCTAAATCAAATGCTCAATCATTTTAACACCAACAGAATCTTACACGATCAACAGTATGGTTTCACCAAGGGACGTTGTACAACTGACGCCGGTGTAACCTTATTAAAGCACATATTTACTGCGTGGGAAGAGTCCCAAGACGCCATTGGAATATTTTGTGACCTCTCCAAAGCATTTGATTGCGTAAATCACGACACATTACTTTTGAAACTTGAGCATTACGGACTAGGGAAACTTGCACTTAGTTTGGTTAAATCTTATTTGAGTGATAGACAACAACATGTGCAAATAAATGGTGTTAATTCACAGGGTTTAAAAGTAAAAATGGGGGTACCGCAAGGCTCAATATTGGGTCCTTTCCTCTTTCTAGTATATATAAATGATCTCCCCTATTTATTGAAAAACCAACCTCAAAATATGGTGTTATTCGCTGATGACACTTCCCTAATTTTTAAGATAAATAGACGGGCCCAAAATCTAGATGACGTGAATAATGCCCTACTTCAGGTCCATAATTGGTTCACAGCAAACAATTTAGTGTTAAATGAAAAAAAAACGAAATGCGTAAGATTTGCCTTACCGAATGTTAAAAGTAGCGATTGTGATATAGTATTGAATAAAGAGAAACTTGAATTTGTAGATAAAACGGTTTTCCTGGGCATTACGCTTGATTCAAGGCTACAATGGGGTTCTCATTTAACATCTTTTACGGGGCGGCTAAGTTCAGCAGCGTATGCTATAAGAAAAATCCGTCAATATACTGATGTAGATACCGCTAGACTGGTCTATTTTAGTTACTTTCATAGTATTATGTCTTATGGCATTTTAATATGGGGACGGGCTGCAGACATTGAGTCTATATTTATTCTGCAAAAAAGAGCCATTAGAGCCATATATCATCTTCGTAGGCGCGATTCTCTAAGGGAACTGTTTAAGGAAATTAACATCATGACGGTACATTGTCAATACATCTACGAAAACATAATGTATGTAAGAAAAGATCTACATCTTTTTAATAAAAGAGGTGACAGACACAATTACAGTACTAGAAATAGAGACCAATTAGTTCAGCCAGGCTTCAGACTCGCTAAAGTAGACTCATCTTTCATGGGGTACTGTTTGAGATGCAATAATAAAATTCCACAAAGTATTCTTGAACTGAATGAAACGAAATTTAAAACATGCATTAAACGCACACTATGTAAGAAAGCATATTACAAGTTGGACGATTATATCACTGATAAAAATGCTTGGCTCAATGCCGGTCCTGCTCCACAAGAACAGGGGCGCCTAAATTGATAGCATTAAATAGTATTGTTGGAGCTGCTGAAGATTGTATCAACTACTAACTATCTTTGCATTGTATAGATTCAATCTCTTTTGTATTATATAGCCGCCTAGCCCATATTGTGTGAGTACTATGTACTATAAAGCTGTCATTCGCTGGAAACCTGCGTCTTTTCTTGACTTGAATGTGCCCTGGCGGTTAGGAGTATGTCATGCTCACTCAAATGTCTCGCTGATGGTGGCACGTGTGTCGGATCATTTAGTTCCCTTCAAAATGGTTGAGTTGAACGGTGCTGATACATGCGTCATGTTCGTGGACGGGTGTTTTCAGTTGTGACTGGTCATCTCTTATTTGCCACGGCTTATTTGAATTAATTATTTTATTTTTGAATTGTTTTTACTATGGACACTTTTAACGTACACATCTTGCTGCATCGTTCTCACATAATGTACCATCTCAAAATGAATTGATGTAACCAAGGTTTTGTTAAAGTATTCTGATTTAAAAGAGTGTTCATGGAGTTTCTTGCCCGTTCTTCTCCATATAGATCTACGTTAGGGAATGGGCAACTACAGTACTTTCACAGTTTTTGTGCCTTGTGACTGGGACTGTAGATATTTTTTTACTGTTGTCTTTGTTTCGACAATTCAAAAGTGCCTGTAACTGGCCTACTTGAAATAAATGCTTTGATTTTGATTTTGATTTCATAGTTTCATTAACGAAAGCCTGGAAAAAAATAGGGCATATCTAGAATAGGTCTTTTAAGAATAAGTCTTTCTGCGAATGAATCCAAAGTAGAATAGGTTATTTCACGAATAGGGCTTTTTCAGAATGAGTCATATCGCGAATATGTCCATAAAGAACTACATAGGCTTAGCCAAGTTCACAATCAACAATCGTTAACGCTAACAGAAAACTAATCAAATGTTGGGATTAACGTCATCTCAACGTTAAGTCACGTGGTAAAAACAAAAGAATATAAAATTCTACAATGTTGATCGCTTTATCCCATATAAATCGTAGACAAGTTACAGTTTTGACAAGCGCTAACGAAACGATGTCGAAATTTTTGAACGACCACTGAGCGATCGCCGAGACCCAAATTTAAGGACGCTATTACATTTTTCTACAAATAACAGTGTTTTTCAGGTACCCTTTTAATGTATAAGCTATCACAAATGTCAAAATATGATGGTCTTAATTTAAATATAGTATATTCATCTCCAGATTGGCATCAGAAAAATTGTATGACGTCATACAAAATTTTCGCACAAATACGTTTTTCCCATCACAATAATCGCAGAAAATTTAAAAAAATAGGGTCAGAATAGGTGCCAGTTTAGGTATATTTACAGCATATTTTATTTTAAAAAATATAACAAATTGCGGTATATATAGTCCTTTGTAGGTTCAGCTAATTATTTTGTATCAAAATCAACATATTTTTCCAATTATTAGCTAAAATAAAAATATTTGCCGAATTCTTCATACATTTTGCACTCGCGGTTCATCAATCCGCGCTCAGAAGCGCTCGTGGAAGGACGGGTGTATCGCTCTCTCGCAAAAAATAAATACGATAAAATGACTAGAAAATATTGTAGTGTGTATACGTGTGTGTGTACCGTCGTCGTGTAACGTAATAGGAAGGAGTTGATACTTTTTCGGACTTAAATAAAATTAAGTACGAGTTTCATACTTTTATTATTAGAATATGGTTTAGAAATTATATTGGGTAAGATCGGAATTTGGACGGGTGATGTGAAGCAGTCGTTGACAAGGTTGCGGAGTGGATGGGTGGAGTTAGGCAGCTCTAATTAAAATTCAACTCTCCATACATATGTCCGAACAGCTGATCGAGTTTTGTATGAAAAGTCGTTTTTTTTGGCTGTTTTCGGAAAAGCCGTAGAACAAATGTTGTTGTTTATGATGTCAGTAATCTACTCCTGCGAGGTTGTTGGTGTTTTATAAAAAAAAAATATCTGAGTGTTTTTTTTTACAAAATTATTATACTCGTAATTCAAAAACTTTTTGAGACTTTTTGCATAAAACCTTTACTTCCATATTCTAACAATGACAGTAGGTAAATACGACGTAGTAAACTAGCGTAATGGTTGCTTAAAAATAAGGAGCCAGTATTTATTTTGTGGGGCAAGTAATTTTAAATTATTTATTTTTTATAAAAAAATATACTCAGATAAAAAAAAAATCCCTTGAAATGGCTTTGTTATAGCCGTTAGATGATTCCCTGAAAATATTTCGTGTATGAATAGTTAGACCCTATATACTAGATTATGCCCGCGGCATTGCCGGCGTGATGTTCGATTATTATCCCACGGGAACGTCATACGGGGATAAAAAGTATGCTGTGTGTTAATCCAGGTTATAAACTATCTGTGTATCAAATTTCATCCAAATTCGTTCAAAATTGTTTTTGCGTGAAAGAGTAACAAACATCCATTCATCAGCACAAACTTTCGCATTTATAATATAAGTAAGATCACTGCGATCGCCAGTCTGTTGCTGTTTGTTTTTGAACAGTTCCATTGTCTATCTATGAAAATCTCAGATCCTAAAACATTCTACAATTAAACCTTCCCTGAAAACATTTTCATTTGTAAACGAAAACCCGATCAATATGGGATCAGTAGTTTTTGAGAAAATCGCGGATACATACGGGTCGAGCACCTTCTTTTTTTGAAGTCGGTTAAAAATACTAACCTGCTTATTAAGACGACGGTACTAAGTAACAGTTATCAAATGCATTTTCAAAAGTCCAAGTAATCTTCCAGAATCAATAAAATTAAATAATAATAAAGTGGACCAAGATTATATAAGTGAAGTATAAAATCGAGTGCTCAGAGTTGTTCAATGTGTGCGTACGCGTGATGTTGTTGTGTGCGACTTTAGTTACCTAAATTTGAGTTCATCGAAAATGTAACAGCGTCCTTAACGATAAAAATCGACGTCTATATGACTCCGCTGTGTCGCGTATCACGTCATTGTTTATTTTTCAAACTTTCAAGTGCCCGAGTATGATAGTTTCGAATAACACAGGAAGATATTTACGAAATAACTAATAATATTCGTACCTTTCTATGAATTCCAATAAACCTGCGAACTGTTCTGTGCTTGCTCGAGATCTAGATTCCATCCTATAAAAGTTATCACTTCATTTCTGTATCATTCATTTAAATACGTTTAAAATTACATTCCGAACTGTGATATTATAATAAACCACTTATAAGAAGAACTTGTTCCTTATTTCGCTTACTTTTAATCACCTAAAAGAATTATTCCTTTCCTAACAATTCAAAACAAAAGTTCAGCCCGCGCACAAAGTAAACAACTGTGACTTTGACGTTAGTTTGATGTTTGACGTAGGTAGGAACGCTCATAGACTAAAGTATATACTTTTTTCTACAGACATTGGACAACGAGCGATCGACTCAGTTGTGTCAAGTTGGCTACCAGCGTAGTGTTTTCTCAAATCGCTTACATCGAGGCGTCAACGTTTGTAGAAAAAGATTCGATAAGAAACGTTTGTAACTTGGCTAGGCCTGGGTCATTTCACGAAAAAGTTCAATGTCTACAAAGCCGAAAAAAGATCTTTTGCATTGTGACTCACCTTTTTCCTTTACGCCATGTACTACTGACGACCTCAACCAATTTTTTTTTCGTGTATAAGGCATTATGTATATTGCATCAAAACATTAATGGACTATTACCCAAGGCTGATGTAGTGACAGAACATTTGGGCATTTCTCAAAAAAATGCATTTTTAGTACTATATCTATACAACATGTAACGTAATTAACGCACACCCTCAGACACCCCAATTAGTATATTATGTTATAATCATAATACATACACTGAATTTTTAGTTAAACATATATGAGCATTGATTATTGATTGATTTAGTTATACTAATTCCGGAAGAATGTTGTGGTCACAGTACAAATCCACGAACGCAGACAGTCGCACACGTAGGTATGAGGGTCTTGTTAGCCTAGTGGGTATTCGCTCGCGTTCGAAACGAGTTAACGCCGCCCGACACAATTCGTAGGTATTAGTGCCGAAAAAAGCCGACAGTACACGATTGTTTACGTTAAAGAAATATGAACATTAACCGATGTGCGAACTGCGAGCATCGAGTTGTTTATTTTTGTATAATAAACATTTGATTGCATCTTTCCATCACACTTTTCAGGCTTTGGACTGTCGACTCTGAATGATTTTATTTAATTTTTTTAATTTTAATTTTATTTTTTTTTTTTGATTTAAATTTTGATATATATTTATAGTATTTGATATATATTTATAGTATTTTATATATCCTTGTAGTTAATCTTATTATTATTTAAAATTATTTTCAGATTTACACCTACCACTGCTTGTCTCTGCATCACCCAAAGGTTGACTGGTAGAAAATGCCTATGGCATTAAGTCCGCCTCTGTACTTATGTGCTTGAAGTGTTAAATAAATAAATAAAAATAAATAAATTTTATGTATTGATTATGATACAATGCCTATAGGCAATATTCGTTACAAAATGCTATGCTAATGTTATTTACATAATGAACTGCTAACAATAAGAGGCGATACGACAACATTATTCAAAGACGGCGTGTTTAAAAGATGTGAATCAAAATATTAACAATAATTTAAAAAATCAAATACATAACTTACCGATTGCCTAAACACTCATACGACGTTGTATTTTTAACACACTTTCAAAATGTCCACCACCTTGTTCAATACATTTGAATGCCCGTTTTCTTAATTGATGTCTTAATTTAGAAAGCACTTCAGTGTCATTTTTCACCATTTCAAAAGCGTTCTCTATCCTGTTTCTCAGGTCCTCGGCACTTGTTGTCTCACTAAAATAAACTAACGATTTAATACGTCCCCACAAAAAAAAAGTCAAGAGGCGTCAAATCAGCTGATCTGGGAGGCCACTGGACAGGGCCGCCGCGACCGATCCAGCGCTCTCTAAACTCATCATCAAGGTGCTGTCGAACAGTCCTAGTGAAATGAGCAGGGGCACCATCGTGTTGGTAGAATACCTCTTGTAAATTATGAAGAGGTATGTCTTCTAACAGTGTAGGTAGAGTTTCTCGTAAAAACTGTAAATATGCGTCTCTTGTTAATTTTTGTAAGAACACAGGCCCCAGTATGTTTGTACCAATGACACCGGCCCAGACGTTAACTGAGAAACGGTGTTGGTAGGAATCCACTCTGCATGCGTGAGGATTTTCGTGCATCCATAAATGTGTGTTGTGTTGATTGTACGTCCCCACACGTGTGAATGTACTTTCATCTGTCCAAATTATGTTCCGCTGCCAATTTTCTAATAACCAGCGGCTGAACTGAAAGCGTGGTGCGTAATCGTTTGGAGTCAACTCCTGTCATCTTCTGAGGTGGAATGGATAATAATAATAATGTTTATTTCCAGTAAAGTGTTCACAAAGGTTACAAGTACAGTAATATGGTACAACATAAAGTGCATTAAGTATTATCTCCTGGCACCCAAACTAGGTTTATAGCCTGTGACTTGGGGACCAGTGATTCCATTAGGTGGAAAATCAAAAAATGTCAGTAAAACTGTTTTCACCAGTAACATGGTTAATATAAATTTAATTATTATTTTTGTGTTTAGAAAATGAAAAGTAAAGTAAAGAAAAGTAAAAATAATTCGTAATAAAAATGTTTGTGAGTATTTGAGTTAGAGTAAGTTGGTTGTGGTAGGTGTAGTAGGTATGTTGTGTATGTGTAAGTAATGTGAAAGTGCGGTTCGTGTATGGTGTGAATGTGTCCTGGTAGATGTAGTAATGGTGAATGTGTGGGTAAGTGTGAAAGTGGAGCGGAGATCTGTCTTATGCATGTGGGAGGAGAAGTTTTTCGGTCTAGTCATATGATTTCTCAATTAGCCATTCTTTAACTGTGATTTTGCATTGGTGATAATTTAAACTGTGGATATGGAGAGATTTATTGATTTTATTATATAGAGTATAGCTGAGGTAGGTGAATTGGTGTTGTGCGAAAGTGGTTTTGTGTCTAACTGGTGGAAGGGCAATGTCTGCGCGGCGTTTAGTACTTGCTGTGAACGGCAGACGATGTTTCCTTAATACACATTAAGAATAAGAATAAGAATAATTTATTTAAAAAAGTATTACAAAAAGTGTACATTTAAGCGCAGTAGTATTATTTCTCATACTAATTATAAGTACTTATAAGTAAACTATAACTAAAATATATCCTACAGTCGCAAGTATTCAATAGTTCAATTTAGATGTCAGCGACCTGCCCGATCTAGGTTTATTTAAACCTGTGTTTCAGGCCATCACTTTACCTAGCACAATTCAATAAGGACAATAAAATTATTACAGCCTATTACCAAGCATAGGGAAACTACTAGAGTCTGTCATCCTATCCCGCCTCTCTAAAACCACTGCACAAATCTTGATCCCTGAACAGTTTGGATTTCGAAGTTCACACTCGACCACGCAACAGCTAGCCAGAGTTGCTGAACACGTAGCTCATGGATTAAACCTCGGTCTTTCCACAGGCATGATCTTACTAGACATTGAAAAAGCCTTCGATTCTGTTTGGCACGATGGTCTTTTACACAAGTTATTAAAACTCGAAGTACCTATTTGTCTAGTAAAACTCATTCAAAGTTACTTGCGTGATCGATCTTTCTCTGTCTATATAGGTAAAGACCATTCTGCTCCCAAAACCATCCCAGCCGGTGTGCCTCAGGGTTCGCTCGTGGGTCCTTACCTGTTCATACTTTTTCTGAATGATATACCTAAACAGGCTCACACACACCTTGCTATCTATGCCGATGATACAGCCACATTCACGACAGACAATGATGTCGACATAATTGCGGGGCGGCTACAATTTTCATTAGAATTACTTGGCCAATATTTTAAGACTTGGAAATTGAAAGTAAATTCAGAAAAAACCTTAGGAATACTATTTACCGGTAAGCGAACACTACCTACTAGACTCGTTAAAATTGATGACTTCCAAATTGCGTGGCGGGAATCGGTAAAATATTTAGGCATAATTTTAGATAAGACGCTTAACTGGAACAAAAACACTGAACTAACCATAACTAAAGGTGCGAAAGCCCTTGATTCACTAAAACCAATCTTAAATCGAAAATCCATTCTTAGCCCCAGAACTAAACTGCTTATTTATTCAACATTGGTCAGACCTTGTTTAACATACGCAGCACCTGTCTGGTCCAGTGTGGCTGAAACTAAGTATAATAAGCTTCAAACCATTCAAAATAAAGCCTTAAAATTATCCTACAATACACCATTTCGCACAAATCTTAAAACACTACATAAACGCATAAAGTTTCCTTTCCTAAAAGATTTTATACTAAAGATTTCACGTAAATTTTATTTGCACAAAAACCCATCACACCGAAACGTACTAATATCAGCAATTGGCAATAGTAGATTATCGACACTGCCTTACGCTCGAACGTACAATCGATATCGACTCCCCCATCACTACTTCCTTCGTGACGAATCATGACGATAGCTCGCTTACTGGCCGACGCCGCTTGACCGGCTGTGTATTCGCAATCTTTGCACAAAACTACCCGCTACCTACCTTATATTATTATAACGTACCATTATAATAAAACGTACATTTTGTATTTAAGTTATTGTAAATATTATGTGGGTCATTACTAAGACCTGCACATACTTAGTTAATCGATGTTAATTAATATGTTAAGTCAACACCTAATAAGGTAATAATAATATGTTTTGATGTTTAAAAAGGCGATATATTTAGCCTATGTAACAAACTAAATCCTGACTGGCTAACAAATAGAATAAGATCATTTGTAAGCAGACTGTATTCTAACATTATATAAATAAAGACCTTGAAAAAGAAGAAGAATAAAATTATAAAATTAAATTAATCTATTAACAATTATAACTATGCATCAAGTTGGTATAAAAGAAAAACACTAAAACTAGCTTAAGTAAATATGTACAAATAGATACGATAACATAATCAAACCACAACTTCTAGAAGTTTTTCTGTGTCTGTGTAATTAAGTACCGCTAAATAATCTGACATTACCAAACTACATTTTTTATTACTTAAACTGTAGAAGTTTAGTATCTTGTTGAGTCTATTGTAAAGAAAAGGTCCTAAAAACACATAAAATCGATTCGCAAACGCATGTCTAGTTTGAGGTTTTGTGCAAACTAGGTCCTTCCTTCTCCTATCGGAAGGAACTGGGTGATAGGGAAGTGTAGAGTGCTGGTGCAGTATTATGTGAAGAATAAATAATTGCCGTACTGTAAGTACATTACATGTTTTGTAGAGCTGGTGTGTAGGGAATCTAAAAGGACGGAAGGTAGCAACTTTTAGAATTGCTCTTTGAGCACGTTCTAGAGGGAGAAGAATTGAATTTCCCGCGCCACCCCAGGATATTATACAATATGTTAGAATAGATTGACACAACGCTAAATAAACCTGTTTTATCAAATTATAGTTAGCTACATTACGTAAATTCTTAAAAACATATATTAATTTTCGCACTCTAGTACACAGTAACTCGATATGTTTACGGAAATTTAGATTGGAGTCAATAGTGACACCTAGATATTTCAAGTGGTCAGCTTTATCTAAAGTAGGGCAAGAACATACAGTGTCAGCGAACGTGCTACAGTTATGCGCGTAAATGTTTAGATTAGTAAGCGGTGTGTTAGTATTTCTCATTGTAAATAATATGAATTTTGTTTTTTCAGCATTTAATGTAAGTAGATTATTCTGGAGCCAATTAGACACAAAGTTGAAGCCATTCTGAGCATGTTCATAGGCCTCAGCTCTAGTTTTAGCTGCAAACAACAAAGCAGTATCATCTGCATAAGACATAATAACACCATTTTGGAGTGGCAGGCAGCAAAGGTCATTAATATAGATCAAAAATAATGTAGGGCCTAGAATACTGCCTTGTGGAATTCCGAAACAAGTATTAGAAAGGTCAGAACTTGTATGCGAGCCAATTTTTACAGTTTGCTGTCGATCCCTTAGATAATCTGACAATAGTAGAAGCTGTGCTCCTCTTACTCCAAGTGTTTCAAGCTTTTGCAAAAGAGTAGTGCAAGAAATAGTGTCGAAGGCCTTGGCAAGGTCTAGAAAGATCCCAACTGTATGCATTCCACTATCCAGATTTGTAGCAATGTAGTTGGTCAATTTGTTTACTGCTTGGCTTGATGATTTTTTAGGCCTAAACCCCCGCCGCCGCCGCTTCCCCTAGTTACCTTGCTCCCCACTTTCAGTATATTTGTGCCAACCATAATAGGAGCCTGCGATCATCGCAAAACCGTATGCTTCAATGTCCCTCTCACCGCACTGATTTCATTCACCGATCTTTCTTTGTCCAGTCTATTTCTCTGTGGAATGCGCTTCCCCAGGAAATCAGGATGGCAACCAATCGCTTATCTTTTAAAATTAAAGTTCGTGAGTACATTCGGAAGAAGCTGGCAGTTTCGTCACAACGGTAATGTTTTCCCCATGGTTTGTGTTTTTATTTTGGTATATTCGTGGAAATGTTTATTTACATTAATTTTAATTTTGATATATATTTATAGTATTTGATATATACTTATAGTATTTTATATATCCTTGTAGTTAATCTTATTATTATTTAAAATTATTTTCAGATTTACACCTACCACTGCTTGTCTTTGCATCACCCAAAGGTTGACTGGTAGAAAATGCCTATGGCATTAAGTCCGCCTCTGTACTTATGTGCTTGAAGTGTTAAATAAATAAATAAATAAATAAACCCAAACTGATTGTCAGAAAGTAGTTTATTATCTTCCAGATATTTTATCAATCTACTGTTAATGATTTTTTCTAAAATTTTTGAAAGGCCCGTTAGCACTGAAATGGGTCTGTAGTTATTCACACTCATTTTGTCTCCAGACTTGAAAATTGGTGTGACGACAGACTTTTTTAGCAATTTTGGAAATATCCCTTTAGATAAACATAGCTGAAAAATGTGGGTCAGCGGAGGGGCCAGAAGGTATTTAAATCTTTTAAGTATATTATTGGGTATATCATCCCACCCAGTTGCGCAGACATCCTTTAACCCGTTTATTATTCTAATTACTTCGTTGACGTCAGTATCTAGTAAAACAAAAGAATTTAATGCGGAAGATGACCTAGTTGGGTTTTGAGTGGGTGGATGACTAATACTTGAGGATTTTTCAGCCAAGTTTTTACCAACGTTGACAAAATAGTGGTTTACCCTATTCGTTGCTTCCGATGGGTTTATATCTATTGATAGTAAATCAAGCGGAGGTTCGGAATTTTTCGACCTCAATGTATTGGTTTTTATAAATTTCCACACAAGTTTACTATTTTTTCCCGCCTTCTGTAGTTCATGTTTATCGTACTGGTTTTTTAGTTTTTTCAAAAGATTATTACAGAAATTTCGATATCTTTTATAGGTAATAGAAATTATTACGTCATCCGGTGCAAGTTTGGATTTTAGGTGAAGTTTGTCTCTGTGTCTTATACAACGAACGAGACCGGGTGTGATCCAAGGTTTAATACAACTATACTTTCTAGGGATTATCTCAGTGTAAGAGTTTTTCCTAATTGCATATTGTAAAGAATTTATGAAATATTGTAAAGAAATATTTGCATCAACAGAATCGTAAATACGGTTAAAATTAATGCCGCGTAATGTCACTTTCAAGGTTTGTCATATTGACTTTAGTGAAGCTACGCTCGCAGTTTTTTCTGGGTGAATTTATTTGCATTGTTAGTAAAACAGCTTGATGATCGGTAAGCGAAGAGTTAGTAACCAATGTTTTGGATGGATTTTTTGATTTTAGAATGATATGGTCTAAGCAAGAACCGCTTTGATGCGTGGGGTAATAGTGAGCTGGTAAAAGTCCATGAAATGCACAAATATTTAGATAATTATGTGTATGGGTATCGGGATTCCCGGAAGAAATGTTAATGTTGATGTCTCCTAAAAGTATTATGTTTTTGAATGTACTTATGTTATTTAAGTTTGTGTCAAGTGAGTCTAAAAATCTGTCGATATTATGAGAGGGAGGCCTATAAATAGCTATGACTACTGTATCGGGAATAATTTTAATGATTAAGCAATTACTATCTGGGGATAGTGGTTCTTCTTTGATAGTTCGCAAGTTATTTTTAACGTAAACTACTACTCCGTCGTTTTGGTTAGTGTTTCTATCTGTTTTATATGAATAAAAACCGTTTAGAGATGGTAAGTTGACTGTCTGTTTTGACAGCCAACATTCTGTTAGTACGATAATAACACAGCTTATGTCAAGACTTTGTAATAACACTTCAAAACCGTCCATGTTCCGGTTTATGCTGCGAATATTTTGTGTAAGTAAGGTAAGCGTTTTGTCGCCAGAACGAAGAAGGTGTTTGCAGTCCTCAACATTACAGATTTTAGATTCAGACACAGTAAAACTATCTAGATCACTGATTAGCTGATTGCTCATGATAACTACAGACTAAGAAGAAATATAAATAATTGATGAGCTACCTGTTTGTGTGCCTACTAAATAAAATATTCAGTGGCGCTCTTAGGCGCCCTCATAGTCTATGGAGTTAATGTAGTTGGTCTCTGCATGTTTACGTGCCGGGCAACTAACATCACCGGTTGGATGGTCACATTTCTTCCTGAATCTTTTGCACGTCGCACACTGGGGGGGAGAAGATTTGCAGCTGCAGTCCTTCACGGAGTGTCCCGTCTCTGCACAGTGGTTGCAAGTAGGACTAGTCTCACGGCAAAACTTAGCTGCATGGCCGAACTGCTGGCAATTGTAGCACCTGGTGACTATCGTAAAATCTCTCACCGGGCATGAAGTCCAATTAATAAAAATTCTGCTCTGGATGATTAGCATTTTTCTTATGCCAGCGGGTACTTCCAGTATGTAGTTGCAGGTAGGAAGGCCTTTCTTACCCGATTTATGGCTTAATTTAATGGTCTCAAGGAAGGATTCACGAGTTGCATTGGGCAATTTGTCTGATAGGTTTTGCTTATAAATACAGTCGAATACCTCCTTCTCCGAAAGAGCTACGGGAACACCAATGACAGTAACCCTAGGGCGGCGTTTAGATGGTTCTTCTATTGTTAGGCCCGAGGTGAATATCTTCTCTGAATTTTTCAGTTTATCTATATCGCCTTTATTTTCTGTGCTAATCAGCACTCCCCCATTTTTCACTTTTTTCAGGCCACGGACTTGGAGCTTCAGTTCTTCGGGAGATATTAACTTTTGAACAAGTGATTTGGTGTCGTCACTTGTTTTGGTCTTATCGCTGGGATAAATGGCGATCGAACTCAGGTTTGCAGGACGGACAAAGTTGTCGGAGCCTTTCTTCACCATGCTGGCATAGGAATTGTTGGACGGATTCAGCTTCGACTCAATAACCTCTTTGAACTGGTTCAGAGAGTGCGCCACGTTTTGCTGCTGCTGTAGGTGCTGAATGGTACTGCGTGACTGGATCATTTTCTGCTTCACCGATTGGTAAAGGACAGCCATCTGAGCAGTCCCACTTTGGACCTTCCGGCAAAGGGTTGAGACACGTTGCTTCTGGTCCGAGTTCATTTTTCCTTCACCAACAATAGAGCAGACTTCGTTCAGAATGCCATCTATAGACAATAACCATGTCTGGATCTCATGCGTGCTGACAAGATCACTCGGCAAAGCATTCTCTGCAGGTGCTGGTAGAGGTGGTGGTGGTTCACTCGGCGGCAATCGTTCGGTAGCCGATGGCGGAGGACTTCTTCGTAGTAATTGGCTACGACCAAACGGGCTCGATTGTGGGTTAGACATACTAACCGCAACACTTTATTTATTTACAATAGAAAGCAATTATAATTCAGTTCATCTTGCACATAAAAGTTAGTATGGCACTAGTCACATGTGACACACTTATTACTTTGATTTTAACTGACGCCGCAAATAATTATTGATATATTTTGTCGTAATTGTTTATAGATATTTCATTATAGCAAGTACAAAAAAAACACGTCCGCTAAGTCTCACGATTCGTGAAGCGATCAAAATCGACATTGTAGCACATATAAGCCTCTCACTGTCAGAAACCTGCTTTCCCTAAAAAGTTCCAAAGTAGGGTATCTATAGGGCTTGCAAAACATAACTTTGAGAACTGCTCTCTGGGCTCTCTCTAATTTCAGAAAGTATGTTTTGCAAGCGCCACCCCAAGCCGGCAAACAATATAGGAGAAGAGACTGACAGAGTGAGTAATAGACCATCATAAGTGTTTCCGAGTCAGCCGAACAACGGAGTTTCTTAAAGATGGAAATTAGTTTACGCGTTCGGTTAACTAGATTATCAATATGACTATACCAGTTCAGGTGTTTGTCAATTTGCACGCCCAAGTATTTTATACAAGGTGTGGTTGCCAGAGTAGGACAGGTACAGCAGGAGTCTTGAGAACAACTGTGTACTTTAACAATCGGCATTGTGTTTGGCTGAGTCTTATTGCTTAAAGAAAAAGAAACAAGCTTCGATTTTTCTGCATTCAGTGTCAACAAATTATTGCTAAACCAGTCCATGACAATGTCCAACACCATCTGAGCATATTTTTCTGTTTCACTCCAATCATTCCCATGAACAAGTAGGGCTGTATCATCAGCATATGTAAATAAGAAGCGGTTAGTTAGTGGAAGTGAACACAGATCATTAATGTAGATGAGGAACAAGGTTGGACCCAGAATGCTGCCTTGTGGGACGCCGTATTCTATTCTAGCTTTATCGCTTATTACCTCATCCAATTGAACATGTTGGAAACGATTCTCCAAATAACTTGAAAAAATGTCAAGAGCAGGGCCACGAATTCCCATGCGTTCCAGTTTCGACAAAAGTATGGGCGCAGACACAGTGTCAAAAGCTTTCGAAATATCTAAAAATAAACCTATACACCTCTGCTTCTTATCCATGAGGTGAGTCACTTTTTCAGAGAGTGCAATGACTGCATCCTCGGTTGAAATTCCGGCTCTGAAGCCATATTGGTTTCCGGATAGGAGTTTATGAGCATTAATATATTTAAGCAAACGGTTGTTCAGTAACTTCTCCAGAATCTTCGAAATGGTTGGTAAAATAGAAATAGGTCTATAATTTTTGACACTGCCTCTGTCCCCTCCCTTATAAATAGGGTGGACTAGAGCTGTTTTGAAACAGTCTGGGAAGACACCGGTAGATATCGCAAGATTGCAGATATGCGTGATGTAGGGGATTAAAATATTGCGCGTGAGCTTCAATATTTGTCCAGAAATACCGTTAATTCCAGCTACAGAACTTGATTTCAAGTTGATTATAACTCCCTCTACTTCGGAATCGTCGGTTTCTAGGACAGACATTGAGCTACAAGTTGAAGATAAACTTGATGGGTGAGCTGGCATATTCCGACACTGACGTATATTTGTAGCTAGGTATTTGCCTACATTAATGAAGTAATTGTTGACTCTGTTTGCTGATGCAAGTTTGTCAGGTTCGAGTTGTTGCAGTTCTTTCAATGGTGAGGGTGTGGATTTTGAGTGCGTTATGGATTTGATTAAATCCCATGTCAACTCCTGGCATCTTCTGAGGTGGAATTGATGTTCTTTATCACCACGAAGTGTTCTCCACACATACATATGACTACATTCAAAGCGTGGCGCTGCTTCTCGGGTACTGGCATGGAGATTCTCATCGAAATAATCCAGTATTTCGTTTTGAAGACGAGTACGTGTACGCACATTGGCTCCCCTTTCGATGGCCGTGTTCGGACGGAACGTTCCGTGGTCGCGTAGCCGCTGAATAGCAGCTAATATAGTCCTGCGGTCTACTCTTGTACCATACCTTTGGTTAAATGTTCTGCAAGCTAGAGCCACATTATCACCACACCGTGCCAAAGTCCTCACCATTTCGGTGTACTGAACATTTGTGTAATGGAAAGACATCGCGCGTGAAAAATTATTTGCAAACACTCAACTTTCCACTAGTAATGTCCGCGCGTGACTAATATTGTTTACATTTAAGTTAGCTTTCATCGTAGCACGCTAGCGCCCGCGCCACCGGTATCATGGTGGCTATCTCGTTCTATCCCAGGATTTTAGTTTGCAGGAGAAAGGGAACGAAAACAAACATGACATATTTTGTAAATCGTTGGTTTATCTATTGTGTCCTTTGTCCAATGCCTGTTAGTGTGTGTGCGGCCAAATCGCTAAATTTACTTAAATGTATTTGTAAAGACTTTAACTTCTTTGAAATAAGGTTAATTTTTCTTTATTTTGTATTGAATGAATTAATTTGTATTGATACAAATAAAACTGCACTTTTAAAAGTCTTATTGCCTTGAGTTACGGTCTATTTCAGTTTGTTTTGACTGTACAGGGATAGTGTGACTGTAATTTACGTAGTTTTAATTATTTTTGGGACAAAAAATTACCTATAATAAAAATTATAGAAATCGATTCAGTAAACGATTCCGAACAAACTAATTTCAGGATGTGCGTTAATTATGTTACATGCTGTATAGTACTAAAATAAAAATGTTAAAATAAAGTTTTTGTTTTTGTTTTAATTTATAGATAGATGTCTGAAGTTTCTGAATATGTATTTATTTTATTTGACATTTTATCTAACTTTGACATGATTTATAATTATTGTGGAACCTTACCTTTAAATTTCTAAAATGTATTTGTTAAACAAAAACCTTTGATATTTTGTATGTTTTTTGGGGGGGCACAGCTCGCTTTTCATTTATTTATAACATCTTCTGTATATACCCTGTGTTTACGAAATAAATGAATTTTTATTATTGGTTTCTTAAGTCTAAGGGGTGGAATTTCAAAAACCCTTTCTTATTGGAGACCTACTCTTCACAAAGAATACACCCTCCAAATTTGATGTGTCTAGGACCAGCGGTTTGGGCTGTGCGTTTATATATCAGTCAGTCAGGACTTTGAATGTTATATGTATAGATATACTTATACAGATATAGATAACAGTCCGTTTAATTTTCGCGCTTTCTTGAAATTTTCGCCCGAAGGTGTCCGAAGTCGAAGCCGAAGCTTTGGTCGGACACTAGAAATAACGGGGGGTGAGTACAGAGATGGCGACTGGGAAATAAAGAAGTATGAAAGAAAAAGAAAATATGCTGCGCCCACCGCAAATAAATTGGCACAAAATAAAAAGAAGCCCCACCCTTTTTTTGTCAGGTGAAAAAAAAAACGAATCTGTCACACAGGACCATATTTATTATACAATTGGTCCATGTGTTTGATGAGTGGTTTATTGAGCAGCGTCGCGACGTCCTTCGCGAACACGAAGTCTACGTGGTTGAACTTGTGCCATGAAGCGGGCCCTACATCTTCTATGACAGTGGTAGCTTTCAGCTCCTCTTCTAACCGCAGTGCTTCCTGTAAACAATAAAAAGACGTCTGTTAAAAGTTTCTGTGGCAGCTGCCCCGCCGAGGAATAAAAACAAGTTTTCTTTGAAAGATAGCCTTGTTCCTCATTGGCGGCGGGACAGGTGTCTAACCTAATGTCTCACAGTTGTGCTAACGGTCGGTATAAAGTTGTCTGCGACCATGATAAACAGATGTGCAGACACACTTTATATTGGATCTTTCAATTAAGAATTGCTCGGTAGCAGACCGAAGTCTGAAGTCTCTGTGCTTGATCAGAAGCTCGTCCCCATAACTTCTGAGTTGGGACTTAACATTACTGCCAAAGTGGTGTGAACTATAGACATCCTCTCACCCGTTCAGGTATACAGGCGACATCAACATTCTTCTGCCCTTATCACAATTCATTTGGGATTGGCGCAGCATGTCTTCTTCTTCCATACTTCTCTATTACTCGTCGTGTCATCAGGCACATCTTTTCTTGCCATGTCATCTTTCACACAGTCCATCAGTCCATCCATCGTTTCTTTGGCCTTCTTCCACTCTTAAAGCCATCCACATTCATACTCAAAATTTTTCTCACGACATTTTCCTCATTCCTTCGCATTACATGCCCGTATCACGGCCAGCGATTACCACACAACTTTTCAGACTTCCTCTTAAGCACTCATTTCTTATTTATCCATTCGCGTAATACGACACATCCCTTAGTTTTCCTATCTCAGCCACATGCAAATGCCTTTTATTCATCGCTTTTGTGACGTAAAATTATGATCCATACAAGATAGCAAGGTCTAAACATTGTTTTATAAATTTTCCCACCAGCCCTAACCTATAAGAGCCTAAAAATGTCATAAATTGGTCATAGGCCCGATCCAATCCTTGTCGCACGTAGCGGATTCGTGCGGACATAACCAGGTCCTCGGTCTACAATGTGGGAGGCCTTTGAACGCCGCACCTTCCGATACGTGATCGCCACTCCCCCTGAAAACCTTTCGGTCCCATCAGTTACCATCCATTGTTCAGAGTGAGGTATGGGCACATCTCAAAATGCCATAGAACGAGTGCATCAACCCAGGAGGTGGTAATTTGACCATGTATACCTGAGTTGCTCGCATTGTGTACCTGTACATCATACAACGCACTAGCTGACACCATTATTAACACTATAGGTTATATTTGCTTTTGATCACTCGAGCTGATTGGTCGCCACTGTTTGCCGACAAGTCGCCGACTATAATATGGCCGGATAGTCGGCTTTCCCGAATAGACGGTACATCTCTAATTTAATAGAACACTATTTTTGCCCCACTTTGAATACCATACATGTGTGATATGAAATAAATAAAACAGGAAACTTACAGACTTATCATAGCCCCGGTCATTCTCTCCGTATAGTAGTGAGATAGGTATTTTGACATTACTTAAATTGTACGGTATTACAGGACCGAACATTCCACCACTGAATGTCGTGAACACGCCTGAAAATGAAGACACATGCATTTTAATGTTTCTTTATAATATTCAAAGATTTTCAAAATTCTAGGCCAAATCAAGGTGAAAAGTTAAGAACAAGTCTGGGTGCAATGCACAGTTGACTTTGCATGTAACATGGCCATAGGCGGCAAAGATTAATTGATGTCTCAATATATAAGCTTTGATCAGTCGAGATATAGTTCTAATTTTGACCAGGGTTCAAACTGTCGCCGTTGTCGTGCCTTTAGATCTTTGCTTAATAAGTTTATTTTCTTTCTTTTTTGGCGCTCTACAGTCTTAGCTGTTAAATAATAGCCCAAGCAATCCCTGTAAATAGCTAGTTATTTGCAAAATTGCCGAATTCACGGTTTTACGTTCATAGACCGATACGTACCTGTGAGGGCGATTTTTCCGTAATGCTCTAAACACCTCCACGACAAGGGCTGTATTCTGTACAAGTATATGGACGCCATTTTCTGAAAGCCAACACTAAAAACATTACAATGATTGCTATCATATAACAAGCCTTTTCCCAACTAAGTTTGGGTCGGCTTCCAGTCAAACCGGGTGAACGGCTGCTATAAGGCTGCCATAAGACGGACTGCATCGCAGCAAGCGCGCGTACTCGATATATTCAACTGGTGTATCCAACGGAACTGTTGAATATATCGACTGCGCGCGGTTGCTGCGATGCAGTCCGTCTGATGGCAGCCTAAGCGTCACCTGGCTATTTTAATGTTCTTATGGCCTAGGTTATAAGACTGAAATCCGTATGAGATAATTAAGGATAGTGCATTTGGATAAATAAAATAAAACCTAGTAAAAAATCATGTCGCTCTGTTGCTCCGTAGCTTCGTGAAAGAAAGACAAACCAACAAATACAATTTAGTATTATGTATATTTGTACGGTCCAATAATGCTATAATACTACCATCTGCCTGCGGCTTCGATCGCGAGGAAATCAACTGCACCATAAAACCTATAGCACTCGACAACAGTTTAGTTTATCCCTCGGGAACATGTGATTATTTTTTCAACACAGCTTTTGTTATTCGGGGATAATGTTGTTTCCCATTAGTCAAAGAGTCGTTGGAATCGGATCTGTAGTTCCGAAGATTACCCCGTAAATACAAACTTGAAAATTTTACCTATGTATGACGCTAGCTTTAGCCCGCGGCTTCGCTCGCGTTATGGTCGTAAATTATCCAACGAGAACATTTTAAATATAGAATTTGACAGTTGGGGATACTGTAGCTTTCCATTAGTGCAAGAATTTTCGGAGTCAGACCAGTAGTTCCAAAGATTACTCCCAACAACCAAACTTACGTCTTACTTACACTTACACACATACTTTACCTCTTTATAATATTAGTGTAGAAGTATAGATCAGTGTACAAAGTAAAGAATAGTAGGATTGTAAATATATTCCGTACCATGTCAAATTGTTCTGAATCATCACCGAATATGAAGTCCATCAAGACCTTGCAGAAGTCGCTCTGTTGCTTCAGATCACACAAGTTCTCCTGGATGTAATGCACTAATTGCGGGTAGATTGCCCACCAGCCTCCGGCTCTGAACAGAGTCTGAAAACATTAGAAAAAAATATTTTGTTAGCCTATTGAGTGTTCCACAGCTCTTCAGCCCTTTCTCCTTCCAAATCGCTCTATCCTGTGCAATCTCTGGGAAAAACGAACGTCTAAAATAAGTATCAACATTGAAAAGATGTCACTGCTGAGATGAGCAATATTAACGAAGTATGAAAGGAAGACATGCAGCGCCAACCCTAAGTAAGTTGGGATAAGGTCAGGGAATAATGGTCATTTGTTGGGTCGTTGTCAAGCCTATCCGAATGGATATATTCGAAAAAAACAAGTATTAACTGGAAATAACAAAATTATTCGACCTTCATCAGTTTTAGTATAAAGCTAAACAAAATAATTTTGAGCAGATTCACGTCAAACAAAGATTTGATCAAGGAATCACTTTTTGTTTTGCAACGTGCGTGTGACTAGGTTTCTACCAAGGAACTTATGTTGGTTACTACTGATAATGCCCATTAGCAATTTGTAACTTATCGTCTACAATTTTCGTTTTTGTCCTACAATTTGTTCGTTCTTGTATAATCCGGCCTCAACCGGCTTGTAGCTGTAGTGGAGTACCTACATAGAGTGGCTATCAGAAGCAATGATATTTATTTAAAATAGGTATGACAACAGTAAAAGTTAATAGGTTAGGGTTCTTATGTAAGTACCAATTACAAGTGTAGGTACACGACATTCTCTTTAGGACATTGATATATACCATCGTAAAATTATAGAAATAAAATGTGCGGAATCGGAAGTGCCATTTAGAAAGCGGTACTCCGGACACGGCTTGTATTGTTTGGAGATTTCTTTCCATGGAGCACAGACCGCCGCCGGTAGCTTAGACCCTGTTCCCGATATCGGTTCAGATATTTACAAAAAAATTATTTACTTCACACAGAAAGCACAAAACAATTACAATATAAGAACATCTAAAAATAAATCGAAAACTACGTGGCAAATTATCAATCGTGCAAAGTATAACGTACCTAAATCTAACATAATTAAAATTAAAATGGGTGGCTGCGTCATATCTCATCACAAGGCTATTGCAGAAGCATTTAATGATTTTTTTATTGATAAAATACAGCCAAAACTGTATGTCGACTGCAGACCTGTGGCGTGTACAATAGATTTCAATAACAAAACTATGTTTATTGCCCCTAGTATACCAGATGATATTAAAAAGATAATAATGTCCTTGAATAATACAAGCAGTGTAGGACATGACGGTATTGCTACTTTCATTCTAAAACATGTTGCGGATGAAATCTGCGGTCACTTGAGTCATGTCATCAATCTCAGCATTAGCGCAGGTGTTTACCCTGATGCTCTAAAAGTTTCTATCGTCAAGCCACTATTTAAGAAAGCAGATAGGGAGTTAATGGAGAACTATCGGCCTATATCACTAATTCCTATAATTTCCAAAATATTTGAGAAATACATTTACAAGGAACTAAATTCATTTATAGAAAGACATAATATTATTTGCGAGGAACAGAAAGGATTTAGAATTGGTAAAAATATTAATATGGCCATTTATGACTTTTTATATAATGTTACATTTAACGTGGATAAGAGGAATCCGATCTGTGGCGTTTTTTGTGACATGACGCAAGCCTTTGACTATGTGCATTATGGTACACTCTTAAATAAACTTGAAGCATATGGAATTAGAGGAAATGTCAATAATCTAATTAAATCTTACTTCCTTAACAGAACCCAAATAACAAATACAAACCACGTTAATATGAAAAGTAAACATGAAATTGTATTTCAATCTCCAGAACGTATAGTTTCGTTTGGTGTGCCACAGGGGAGTGCTCTAGGGCCTCCGTTATTTATATTATTTATTAATGATCTACCGAAAGCATCCCTCAACCTCTTACACTATTTACCGATGATAGCACCATAACGATACTCTGTAAAAGTGTTGATACTTATGAAGGTGACATAAATGATTCTATAAATCTAATGGTAAAGTGGCTAGATGACAATAACTTAAAAATGAACCTGACAAAAACTAAATTAATACATTTTAATCAACGGATCAATAGTAAGAGTAATTTAAATATACACTACGATGACCAGCCTATAGAAGAGGTAGAAACAACAAAAATTTTAGGTCTCCACATTGACAAAAAACTGAACTGGAAAACCCATATCGAGATCTTGTGCAAGAAGATCAGTAAATCTGCCTATGCCCTGCACACATTGTCCTCTATAATAAGTGTGGAGGCATTACTTACAGCCTACTATGGTTTAACAGAATCTCATCTACGCTATGGTGTCATTTTTTGGGGCAACTCAACGGAAAAAGACACGGTGTTCAAGGCTCAAAAGAGATGCTTTCGTGCAATATTTAAAAATTAAACCTACCGATAGTTGCATGCCATACTTAAAAAATATAAAATACTTACATTGCCATGTCTGTACATTTTAGAAGTAGCTGTTTTTGTCAAAACAAATCCACACCGATTTAAACGATTAGGTGAAGTAGTCCCGCGTAATAGGCGCGACAACAGTAGGATATGCTCTCATATTACGAGAACTACCCTCATGCGCAAAAGTGTCTTCTGTATGGCTCCTATCATATTTAATAAATTACCTAAAAGTTGGAGAGAACTGCCCTTGTCACTTTTCAAAAATAAGCTAAGAAATTTTTTTCAATGTTACAGATTTTTTTAATGAAAAGGACTTTTCTATTCTGACTAGTAATATGCATAGTAAATAATAACAATTTAATCATGTGAATCTTAAATCAATTGGCGTTTGACTGCTTACTATTGAATATTCTTGACATAATTTAATCTATTTTGACTATAATATACTTATACTATAATATCTTGACATCAATTATTATTTATTTGTTTTGTATTTTGTAATGAAATTTAGAATGACTATAATTATGTAAAATGCAATTAAATATAATTTTTTATAATACCTACAAAATTTGTACGCCGTTAGTGGCAAAGCATGGACGCACACAACATCTATTAATTCAATACCTTGCATGTCTGATCAGTCAGTTTATGTAAACGCATGTTTGACAAATAAATTATCTTTATCCGTGGCCTTCATTTTTTTATATTTTTAAATTGATTTTTTTAAGGAATATTTAAAAATGTATGTAAATAAAGGAATATAATGAAAATAACATTGTTATTGAATATTTGCGTCCCCATGTCGCAGTGACGCCTTAAAATTACATTATTGGCATGTTTGACACGTTACACTTGTACCGCAGGGCAACCAGTTAGTTCTATAAGTAAAATTACGATTTACGACTCTTTGAGTTTACTTAAACGTTGCTACTTACCGGAATTTCCAAAGTATTCAACCCCAGATTCACTACCTCTTTAAGGTGGTCCAAATACACAGCCGGTCCTAACGCCACGAAGGCTATCAGTTTGTCATTGTACTCTGGTCTCTGAGCCATCATGGTGAAGAAGACAGTGTTGCCCATGGAGTGGCCCAGGCACATGATCTTCTCCAGGCCTGTGACGTTCAGGATTCGGTCGATTAATACCGGCACGTCGTATTTGCCGTGTTCGTGGACACTGAAAGTGGATAAAACTTTAAAAGGGTGAGAATACAGATCTCCTACGTCTTGACCTCGTAGGTTGTCTATCATAAGGCTTAGTAGTGCGAACTATTATTACTCTCTACTTTTTCTGTCTACGATCTTAGAAAAGTTCGTTAATAACCGTCTCAACAGCTTTCTTGAAAAACACAGCCTACTGTCTGGACGCCAGTTCGGTTTTAGACGTGGAAACTCCACAGAGCAAGCCGTAGGGCTATTGACGGGCATTGTCTCTTCAAATGTTGACGGGGGAAAACGGTCTATTGGTACCTTTCTTGACACAGTTTCCATTCAAATGCTATTAAAAAAGCTAGGTGTAAGAGGCATTGCTCAGGACTGGTTTAGAAGCTACTTAATGGATAGACGCCAGTATGTTGTGATCGGAGACAATATCAGTGAAAGCCTTCCAGTCACTTTTGGGGTGCCACAGGGAAGTTTCCTTGGGCCGACATTGTTCACCATATACAACATGTAACGTAATTAACGCACACCCTCAGACACCCCAATTAGTATATTATGTTATAATCATAATACATACACTGAATTTTTAGTCAAACATGTATTGATCATTGATTGATTTAGTTATACTAATTCCGGAAGAATGTTGTGGTCACAGTACAAATCTACGAACGCACACGTAGGTATGAGGGTCTTGCTAGCCTAGTAGGTATTCGCTCGCGTTCGAGACGTGTTAACGCCGCTCGACACAATTCGTAGGTATTAGTGCCGAAAAAAGCCGATAATACACGATTGTTTACGTTAAAGAAATATGAACATTAGCCGATGTACGAACTCCGAGCATCGAGTTGTTTATTTTTGTCTAGGAAACATTTGATTGCATCTTTCTATCACACTTTTCAGGCTTTGGACTGACGACTCTGAATGATTTTATTTATTGATTATGATACAATACAATGCCAATATGCAATACTCGTTACAAAATGCTAGGCTAATGTAAATAATAATGAACTGCTAACAATAAGAGGCGATACGACAACATTATTCAAAGACGGCGTGTTTAAAAGATGTGAATCAAGATATTTACAATAATTAAAAAAATCAAATATGTACATAACTTACTGATCGCCTAAACCCTCATACGACGTTGTATTTTTAATACACTTTCAAAATGTCCACCACCTTGTTCAATACATTTTAAAGCCCGTTTTCTTAATTGATGTTTTAATTTAGAAAGCACTTCACTGTAATTTTTCACTATTTCAAAATTGTTCACTATCCTGTTTCTCAGGACCTCGGCACTTGTTGTCTCACTAAAATAAACTAACGATTTAATACGTCCCCACAAAGAAAAGTCAACAGGCGTCAAATCAGCTGATTTGGGAGGCACTGGACAGGGCCACCGCGACCGATCCAGCGCTCTCCAAACTCATCACCAAGGTGCTGTCGAACAGTCCTAGTGAAATGAGCAGGGGCACCATCGTGTTGGCAGAATACCTCTTGTAAATTATGAAGAGGTATGTCTTCTAACAGTGTAGGTAGAGTTTCTCGTAAAAACTGTAAATATGCGTCTCCTGTTAATCTTTGTAAGAACACAGGCCCCAGTATGTTTGTACCAATGACAGGAACAGACAGGTAGGAATCCACTCTGCATGCTTGAGGATTTTCGTGCATCCATAAATGTGTGTTGTGTTGATTGTACATCCTCACACGTGTGAATGTACTTTTATCTGTCCAAATTATGTTCCGCTGCCAATTTTCTAATAACCAGCGGCTGAACTGCAAGCGTGGTGCGTAATCGTTTGGAGTCAACTCCTGGCATCTTCTGAGGTGGAATTGATGTTCTTTATCACCACGAAGTGTTCTCCACACATACATGTGACTACATTCAAAGCGTGGCGCTGCTTCTCGGGTACTGGCATGGAGATTCTCATCGAAATAATCCAGTATTTCGTTTTGAAGACGAGTACGTGTACGCACATTGGCTCCCCTTTCGATGGCCGTGTTCGGACGGAAAGTTCTGTGGTCGCGTAGCCGCTGAATAGCAGCTAATATAGTCCTGCGGTCTACTCTTGTACCATACCTTTGGTTAAATGTTCTGCAAGATAGAGCCACATTATCACCACACCGTGCCAAAGTCCTCACCATTTCGGTGTACTGAACATTTGTGTAATGGAAAGACATCGCGCGTGAAAAATTATTTGCAAACACTCAACTTTCCACTAGTAATGTCCGCGCGTGTTACGCGTTGCCATCCAAAGGGCATCGCCGACGCAGCAATTGCACATATTGACGAAATATTGCAACAGACATCGCGCGATGTAAATGATGGCCTAGATTACACTTTATGACGTCCGATCTGTGTTTTCTTAATTAGACTAATTTTATACAGATGCATTCCATATTCTTACTTCGAATAGGCACTTAGGCTAATTAGTTGTAATTCATTGTAAGAGTTCTTATTTAAAATAAACCTAAGTTAAAATCATTTTGGTTTTTTTTCAATCATCCGGTTGCAGCTAACGTAATTGGCGCAGTCGGTAGGATATTCGCGGGCCGATTCGCGAGCTTAGGGATCTCTAACATCGATATCCGCGTACGCGAGTCGCCCGAGCGGCTATCAAGCCCCGACGCCGAATATCCGAATCTACGGTCCAGCTGCAGTTCCGGAAGAGGAATCTAGACATCGATTCACGAGAGAACCAGATATGATGTATATGTAAGTACACTTGAATTTGTCTAGTGTTGCTTCCCTTTATTTCCTAAGTGTGTGTCCCCTTTTTCCAAGATTTTTCATCCGAAAAACTCTAAGACCGGGGAGCCTACATCGCGTACGGCTCGCTGGAGTACTATAGATACAGGTAGAGATTTAGATAACGATCGTTCAATGAATACTAATTCTACGATGGCTCCGGATGCGGACACCATTTACAAAACTCTCCGCATGGTGCCGGAGTTCGATGGAAACCCGAATATATTGACTAGATTTATTTCAATTTGTGACCAGATAGTTAAAACGTATATAAGCACCGCCCCAGGTAGTGAGTTAACAAACGCTTGTTTAATTAATGGTATATTAAATAAAATTTCGGGTTCAGCCGCTTGCACTATTAATTCAAATGGCATACCAGATAATTGGCAGGGTATTAGTACTAACATAGTTACGTAAGTTGTATCACTAACAAAATATGGAGCAAGTTTCCGAAATAAACATTTTATTATTATTATTATTAGGACAGCATTAATTAACAATTTCTCCGATCAAAGAGACGAAACAGCGCTGTACAGAGACCTCTCTTTAGCTACGCAGGGTAACAAGACCCCTCAGGAATTTTACGAGCATTGCCAAACTTTATTCAGTACGATAATGACTTATGTTACATTGCATGAATCAATTCCAACTACTATTGAGGCCAAACGAGCATTATATAAAAAAGTAACTATGCAGGCTTTCGTAAAAGGCTTGAAGGAGCCATTAGGGTCCCGTATTAGGTGTATGCGACCCGACACTATAGAAAAGGCCCTTGAATATGTTCAAGAGGAACTTAATGTGATCTATCTGCAGGAACGTAGTGACTTTCAGAAACCATCCAGTAGTAATAAACCCGTTAATCACTCGTCACAACCCGTCACTTTAATGCCGCCACGATTTCCAAACCTGCCAGGACCTATTCCGAACTGGCCAAGTCCTGTAGGACTGAAACCTAATCAAACACCTCCCCAACCATTTAAATTTAACCCAAATGTGAATCAGCAACCACAATATCGTATGCCTATGCGTACTCAGCAAATGTTCCGCACTATACCACAGTCTTATAACGCACAAAGTAATGTTTTCCGTTTGCCACCTAGAAACATTCCACCACAAAATCCAGGCCCGAAACCTATGAGTGGTGTACAACATTTTACCCCTAGGCCTATGTTATCTGGGCATGATTGGCATAAATCGGGAAACCCGCCACCTAATAGCTATTTTAAAACTCGTGAAATGAATATGAACGAGTGCGCGTCATATGACGAGTCATATTACCCAGCGGAGTATTGTTACGAGCCCGAGTATTATAGTAATGATTTTAATTATAGTAACTATGATTCATACGCTGCATTAGAGTGCAACTATGAACCGATATATAATCACAGCATTACGGATAATGATGTTGAGTGCAAAAATGAACCGCAACCCGGTCCAAGCCACTCTTCTCCGTCATCTAGCCAGGATTTTCAAAAGGAATCCCATGCAAAAAGGCCAACATAGAATTAAACCTTCAGACACAGCGTCAGTTACCTTATATATTGACATCGAACCCTGCCTTAAAACTGTTAATAGACACTGGCGCGAATCAATCATTTATTAGCCCAGAAGCTGTGGAAAAATATTTCCCTAATTTTCCTCTTAATTATGACCCCTTCGAGGTCACGAATGTTCATGCAGTTAGTAGAAACAATTATTCAATAACTATACCATGTTTTCAGGAATTTAAGGATTCAGATAATATTAAATTATTCATATATCGCTTTCATGATTATTTCGATGGCTTAATAGGTTTAGATTTATTGACCAAGTTTGAATCAAGGATAGATTTGAAGGATCAGAGATTAATAACGCGATTTTCATCCAATCCAATCCGTATGTATAATTCATGTAACGTGAATCTTTACGAAGATATTATACCGGCACGGTCGAAAAAATTAGTTAGAATTCCAATTAATGCCCCTGACGGCGCAGCCTATATTAATGAACAGACTATATGTAATTGTGTCGTACGCGAGTGCGTTACTACTATCAAGAATAATCGCTGCTATTTAGAGATAGAGAATCCGAGTTGTAATGACATTATAATATCACTTGACCGACCTGTACAAGCTAGTTTATTTAACATTGAGACGGATTTTTTGGAGCAACGCAATAGCAATAGGGTTAAGGACGTTATTTCACGTTTACGTACGGATCATTTAAATGAAGAAGAGAAAGCTAACCTTATAGCCCTTTGTTCTAAATATAGTGACGTTTTTTACCTTGAAGGCGAGGCATTAACGTTCACGAATCAAATCAAACACCGAATTAAAACCACTGATGAAATGCCCGTCTACACAAAAAGCTACCGATATCCGTTCGTTCATCGCCAAGAAGTTCAAGATCAAATATCTAAGATGTTAGAGCAGGGAATTATAAGACCGTCAGATTCCGCTTGGAGCTCACCTATTTGGGTAGTTCCTAAGAAGATGGACGCATCGGGTAAACAGAAATGGCGACTAGTAGTCGACTTTAGGAAAATTAATGAGAAAACCATTGACGATAAATACCCTATCCCTAATATAAATGATATCCTTGATAAATTAGGCCGGTGCCAGTATTTCACAACCCTAGACCTTGCTAGCGGATTCTACCAAGTGGAAATGGACCCTCAGGACGTTCACAAAACAGCATTCAATGTCGAACATGGGCATTTTGAGTTCCTTCGAATGCCAATGGGTCTTAAGAATTCACCCTCAACCTTTCAACGAGTGATGGACAATGTCCTTAGGGGCCTCCAAAACGAGATATGTCTCGTTTATTTAGATGACGTCTGCATTTTTTCAACGTCTTTAGCGGAACACATGATCAACCTCGAAAAGGTATTTCAAAGGCTTCGAGAGTCCAACTTTAAAATTCAAATGGACAAGTCTGAGTTTCTAAAGCTCGAAACCGCTTATCTCGGTCATATTATTACAAGAGAAGGTATAAAACCGAACCCAGATAAAATAAGTGCCATAGAAAAATATCCTATCCCTAAAACTCCCAAGGAGATAAAACAATTCCTAGGACTTGTCGGGTACTATCGTAAATTCATCCCAGACTTCGCCAAAATAACTAAACCACTCACTCAATGCTTAAAGAAGGGTAGAAAGATAGTTCTAGATCCAGAATATGTTAATAGCTTCGAGAAATGTAAAACATTACTAACAAATGACCCCATATTACAGTACCCCGATTTTTCCAAAGAATTCATTCTGACGACTGATGCTTCAAATGTAGCTATCGGCGCGATTTTATCCCAAGGATCAATTGGATCTGATAAGCCTATATGTTATGCGTCACGAACTCTTAATGATAGCGAGCTTAACTACAGTACGATTGAAAAGGAGCTTCTCGCGGTAGTGTGGGCCACCAAATATTTTAGACCGTATTTGTTTGGTCGGAAATTCAAGGTGCTGACCGACCATAGACCGTTACAGTGGATGATGAACATTAAAGAGCCGAATTCGCGATTAACGAGATGGCGATTGAAACTTAGTGAGTACGATTTTAGTGTCATTTACAAGAAGGGTAAAAACAACACTAATGCGGATGCCCTCTCCCGGGTGGAGATTCACAACGAGGACACTAACTCCCTTATAGACGAAATATTTTCCATAATGCCTAGCCCAACCGAAAATCTGCCCTCTGCACATTCTTCCACTGCAACAGTACACACTAGTTTAGAACACCCTATATTAGAAGTATCCATCACCGATGAGCCCCTTAACAAGTTCCACCGCCAGATATGTTTCACAGTAGTAGATGATATCAAACGTAAGCCAGTTGCATCCAAGCCGTTCGAAACTCACACAAGAATAGCTATTCAGATCTCAACTTCAAAGGACAATGTCCAGAATCGCCCTGTGCACCTGAAGTATCGGACATGCACGATAATTCATTGCCTGTTTTATCATATTTTTTGCAAATACTTTTGTAGCACGGACTAGCTGTTTGGTAAAATGAACATTAGAAGTATTTAACGCGAAAACATCCGCCATCTTTGTCAAACGTCATGTCAATAGAAAGATCAGGGATGCCCAATCGATTGTAATAATCGATCGATTGAATTTTAAATGACTTGCGAATGAATGTTTTTTTTTTTATAATCTGAATCTCATTGTTATTTATTTCGAATAAAGTGCAAATAGAAGCTACAATATAAACATACAATCACTATTCCATTTATTATTATTTCCTGAATACTTTCATTTAAAAAACCTAATAAACTACTATATGAATCAGGTACACTTTATGAATCAGGTCGTACTCGATTTTAAATAGGTAGTTACAATAATACTCGAGTGAACAAACCGATATATTTCATTACGATCGTTATTCGGTGTTATTCAATATCGTTTAGAAAAGTGTATGGTTTACTACTAACTAAACGATTATTTACGTCCCATCCCTATTTTAGACGCCAGGAAATGGTCAGCTGTCACTGGCAGTCACTCACCTGTGCTCATATTGTAGTAGATTCATCACAAATAGGTCGACAAGCAATTGTTCAATATTGCTGTAATTGTATCGTTGATGTGATGACCATCATTTGGTAGGTACTTGAGCTATGCGAGACATCAAAATAATATCGACCCTCCTGCACAATTTTTAGACAATATTTTAATTGCCAATTTAGAAGATGAACAATAAACATGAAATTAAAATCTGTGTTTTATTTCCAATTCAAACATAATATAAGTTCTTACTACCTATAATTGGTAAAGCTGGTTTCATAGTAAAGCGTTTAATAGCCCTGGCCAGACGCACAGGCTTGCAAATGCAGTAATAGGTGCGTTTTATAATCATGATAAATATTAAATTAAAATCTGTGTTTTATTTCCAATTCAACACAATATAAGTTCTTACTACCTATAATTGGTAAAGCTGGTTTCATAGTAAAGCGTTTAATAGCCCTGGCCAGACGCACAGGCTTGCAAATGCAGTAATAGGTGCGTTTTATAATCATGATAAATATGAAATTAAAATCTGTGTTTTATTTCCAATTTAAACACAATAAGGTTCTTACTACCCTAATAGGTGCGTTTTATAATCATGTGATTCTATTTTAACACAAATACAACACGTAATGTTAAATAGATTTTAGAATTAAAAGTTGCATTTACACACACGGCTGTTGTTTTTGTTTCTTAAAAATCACTCTGAGCTATGAAAAACTAAACGTAATATTCGTGGTTATGGTTCGATTATAACCTCAAAATCTAACTTTTTCTTAAATATATCTGTTCTGCAGCTAGTCCGCTACAAAAATAAGATCTTACAGGAGTTTACCAACGATCAACAACACAACACATAATTTTCCGATGCTCTTGGTTCCAGGGCGAACAATGTATGGGCGCTGAGCAATGTCCTTTGAAAAACGAAGTAATTAATGCCATTAAAGAATACGTGAATCCAAAAGTTAAGACCGCAATTATAATAAATCCCCCTCTCGCTATGTACTCAATTATACCGGTTATACAGGACAATTTTAAAAGTTCTTCCATGAACCTTGTATTAATGAATGTTATTTGGCTTTATCTAGGAAGTACTATTGGCCAAAAATGAAAGACCATATAACAAAATTCATTAGTGAGTGTATTATATGCGGCCAGGCTAAATATGACAGAAGGCCTATTAGACCCCAGTTTAATATTGTACCTCCTGCCACAAAACCATTCGAGATAGTTCATATGGTTTTATTTACGGTTAACAATGAAAAATATATTACCTTTGTAGATGTATTCACCAAATACGGCCAGGCATATCATCTAAGAGATAGCACGGGAATAAGCATACTCCAGTCCCTTTTAAAATTCTGTACTCACCACGGAGTACCCATAACATTAGTAACCGACAATGGCACAGAATTCACTAATCAGCTCTTCTCTGAATTTACACGTCTCCATAAGATAAATCACCACAAAGTTTTACCGCATTCTCCAAGCGACAACGGTAACATTGAACGTCTCCATTCAACCATCCTCGAGCACATAAGAATTTTAAAGCTACAGCACAAAGACGAACCTATAGTCAATCTTATGCCATACGCTATTATTGGTTATAATAGTTCAATACATAGTTTCACTAAATGTAGACCATTTGACTTATTAACTGGTCACTTTGATCCTAGAGATATTTCCGACTTAGATTTCACCCAGCAGCTACTACAACAATATATACAGAATCATAGAGATCGAATGAAACAGGTTTATCAAATCATTAGCGAATCCTCCCTAGCTAACCGAACCGCATTAATAGAAAATAGAAATAAAGATCGTGAGCCTGAAATAGAGTACGTTCCTCAACAGCAGGTATTTATAAAGAATCCCTTAGCATCCAGACAAAAAACAGCACCACGGTATACCCAAGATACTGTTCTAGCGGACTTGCCTATTCACATCTACACGTCTAAAAAACGTGGGCCTGTGGCTAAAGCTAGATTGAAGAGGGGCCCTAAAAACCCTAACTTGTTACAGGATTCTACTATTACTGACTGTCCACGAGACGCGGCCAATGGAGATAAAACTTGAAAGTTTGGCTGACGGACCAGGCTTACTACCCTACAAACTCGGACCAACAAGAATGACCACCCACCATCATACTTTCCTTCAGTATATTAATTTAAAGGACGTAGAGTATCAAGTCACAGCTTTACAAAGTCAAATTTCAAATTATCAAAATCGAGTTAGTAAAAATGTATATGCATTGTTTGAGCTTCAGGTCAATTATCTTACTGGAAAAATTGGCAAATTAGCACATCAGTTAAGATCTCTAGAACCTGATCGAGTTAAAAGAGGTCTAGTAGACAGCCTTGGGTCAGTAATTAAAAGTATAACGGGAAATTTAGATTATTCAGACGCGTTAAAATACAATAGCGCTATTCAGGTTTTGCAAAATAGTCAAGATAAATTAGCGAATGAGTTTAATAGTCATATTAGTCTCAGTAAAGAATGGATGAGCAAACACAATAATGTATTATTACAACTAATTGAAAATCAGAATAAAATTAATAGCTCCTTAGCATTTCTTTTAAATGTTACACACCAAACAGCTGATTTGATTAATTACGCCAAGTTTGGTCAACTTCTAACTATCGTTGGTGAAAATGTAGAAGATTTGAGGTCAGAATTAATTAGAATAGAAAACATATTAGCATTTATTCGTGCGTCAAGCACTCACCATTCTATGATAGATATAGATACTCTTAAGTCTATGATAAATAGGTTAGAAAAAATATATAGTAAAGATCAGCTATTACAGTTAGAACTAAGAGAATATTATAAAGTTATAAGCCCAGGATCATATTTTAATGAAAATCAAATAGTTTTAGTTTTCAGGTTTCCTATAGTTTCTAAAAGCATTTATAATTTATACAGATTATCTATAGTACCCAATAGGTACGGTCAAGCCCTTATCCCCACCTATCCTTTCATAGCAACCAATCAAGACTCATTCGTGTACATAGAAGCAGAATGCTCGAAGTTCACAAACTGGTATCTCTGTGAAAAAGAAGTATCGCATCAAATACGTACAAAATTCGACTGCATCCAAGAACTTGTCGTCAATCAAGCCCTTAAGAATACCTGCCAGTTCACTAAAGTATTTCTGACGAAAGAAGCTATGGAGAAACTTGACGACCAACACTACGTCTTGACGTTCCCTCAGCCAACGAAGGTTCAACTATCCTGTGGCGGAGAAAGCTTCAACACGCTACAAGGCATAGCTGCCTTGTAGCGTGTTGAAGCTTTCTCCTCGCTACAATCCCTGTAAACTGCTACCTGCGTACAGATGAATTGACCCTTATCAATGAAAATGATGAAATACGCGGCCAACCGTTGACACTTATGAACATCGCATATGATGAAGAGAAGCAAGATGACGAGTCACCTTCTATTCACCTCAACTCCATCGACTTGACAGGACTACACAGCGTTCAGAATCAGATTACGATGACCCAACCCATACAACTTAGCCAGAATCAATCCGACATTTTGTATCACACTACGATACCCTTCTACACTGTACTATTAAGTGCAGGAGCACTCACTGTAGCTGTACTAAGCTATAGATATAAATGGTTCTGTAAGACGCCTACGCAGACTAACGCCGACCGACATATCTATGCCGAACCTGAGAAAGCCGAAGAGGAACAGGCGCCCGGAGGACAAGTCCCAGCAACATTTTCTCTTAAAATTCTAAAATAGTTGCTGATCTACGGGTGGAGATGTTACGCGTTGCCATCCAAAGGGCATCGCCGACGCAGCAATTGCACATATTGACGAAATATTGCAACAGACATCGCGCGATGTAAATGATGGCCTAGATTACACTTTATGACGTCCGATCTGTGTTTTCTTAATTAGACTAATTTTATACAGATGCATTCCATATTCTTACTTCGAATAGGCACTTAGGCTAATTAGTTGTAATTCATTGTAAGAGTTCTTATTTAAAATAAACCTAAGTTAAAATCATTTTGGTTTTTTTTCAATCATCCGGTTGCAGCTAACGTAATTCGCGTGACTAATATTGTTTACATTTAAGTTAGCTTTCATCGTAACACGCTAGCGCCCGCGCCGTCGGTATCGTGATGGCTATCTCGCTCTATCCCAGGATTTTAGTTTGCAGGAGAAAGGGAGCGGAAACAAACATGTCATATTTTGTATTTCATTGGTTTATCTATTGTGTCCTTTGTCCAATGCCTGTTAGTGTGCGTGCGGTCAAATCGCTAAGTTTACTTAAATGTATTTGTAAAGACTTTAACTTGCTTGGAATAAGGTTAATTTTTCTTTATTTTGTATTGAATGACGGAATTTATTTATTTATTTATTATTTATTTATGTAGGATCTCCAACAAAGGATATACACAGACACATGAAATAAAAAATCGACGACAAAAGCATCACGTAGGTGTACTCCTTCACTACAGGAGACCACCGCATGCATAATAAGATGTACAACTAAGCCAACAAAGTTATAGTAGCATTTAAAAATTAAAATCGAAACACATTATTTAGTACTAAAATTAAAATTAGAAAAATATAATAATTAACAAAGTCATAACAGCAATTAAAAAAAAAAATTATCGAAACACATTTGGAAGTAATTTTGGAAAAAAATTAAATTAAATTTAAAAAATAAATTAACAAAGTCATAGCAATTAAACAAAATCAAGACACATAAAATTAAAATAGTAATTAACAAATATAATTAAAATAGGTGCATAGATTTTATTAAATTAAAATTGAACAAAATTAAATTAAATTAGATTACATCAAGTATTATATTACATTAGATTAAGTTAAATAGTATAATAAATTAACGGATTACTGAAATTCTATTGCGCGTGAAAAATTATTTGCAAACACTCAACTTTCCACTAGTAATGTCCGCGCGTGACTAATATTGTTTACATTTAAGTTAGCTTTCATCGTAGCACGCTAGCGCCCGCGCCGCCGGTATCATGGTGGCTATCTCGTTCTATCCCAGGATTTTAGTTTGCAGGAGAAAGGGAACGAAAACAAACATGACATATTTTGTATTTCGTTGGTTTATCTATTGTGTCCTTTGTCCAATGCCTGTTAGTGTGTGTGTGCGGCCAAATCGCTAAATTTACTTAAATGTATTTATAAAGACTTTAACTTCCTTGAAATAAGGTTAATTTTTCTTTATTTTGTATTGAATGAATTAATTTGTATTGATACAAATAAAAATTATAGAAATCGATTCGGTAAACGATTCTGAACAAACTAATTTCAGGATGTACGTTAATTATGTTACATGTTGTATAGGGTCTAACTATTCATCCACGAAATATTTTCAGGGAATCATCTAACGGCTATAACAAAGCCATTTCAAGGGAGTTTTTTTTATCTGATTATATTTTTTTATAAAAAAATAATTAATTTAAAATAACTTGACCCACAAAATAAATACTGGCTCTTTATTTTTAAGCATCTATTACGGTAGTTTACAACGTCGTATTTACCTACTGTCATTGTTAGAATATGGGAGTAAAGCTTTTATGCAAAAAGTCTCAAAAAAATTTAGAATTATAATAATTGTGTAAAAAAAAACACTCAGTTAATTATTTTTTTTCCTTGCTATGGCGGCTTTACGACATAAAGAAGTTACTCTTAAAATATTTTGTGTATGAAAAGATAGACCTTATATAGGGTCTAACTATTCATACACAAAATATTTTCAGGGAATCATCTAACGGCTATAACAATGCCATTTCAAGAGATTTTTTTTTTATCTGAGTAATTTTTTTATAAAATTAAATAATTTCAAATTACTTGACCACAAAATAAATACTGGTTCCTTATTTTCAAGCATCCATTACGCTAGTTTACTACGTCGTATTTACCTACTGTCATTGTTAGAATATGGGAGTAAAGGTTTTAGGCAAAAAGTTTTTGGGACGACATGACGTAATGAGTTAAATAACCAGCTTAGCTTTCTGACTCTGCTTGTAACTTGCTCGAGATGTTGGTACCAAGATAACCTTTGGTCAACAACAACTCCCAAGTATTTCGCATGAGCTACTTTATCTATTGTTGGACATTTGCAATTTAGGTTATTTATATTGTCACATTGATGAATTTTTAGATTAAATAGTTCATCTGGCTGGGTACGGTTATTAATACTAAAGCAAATAAAGTTTGTTTTTGAGGTGTTCAAAGTGAGTAAGTTACTTTTTAACCATTTGGCTATTACAGTCATACCCAACTCAGCATAGTCTTTGACCTCTTTCCAGGACTTCCCAGAAAAGACAACAGCTGTATCATCAGCATAAGTGAAAATTTTGGCATTTTTTATGTTTAAATTGCAGAGGTCATTAATATAGGTCAAAAATAATGTTGGACCTAGTACGCTTCCTTGAGGCACGCCGTATGATACTTGTGCGTCTTCACTAATATAGTCACCTACTCTTACTCTCTGTTTTCTATTAGAGAGATAGTTACGAAGGAGGTCCAGAGAGATACCTCTTATTCCGAATTCTTGTTCTAATTTGTTCACATGGATCGGAACAGAGACGGTGTCAAATGCTTTTCTCAAATCTAAGAATATTGTAAAACATTTATTTCCATTGTCAAGACTGTCAACTACTAGAGTTGTAAGAGCAGTTACTGCATCCTCAGTTGATAACCCCTGTAGGTCAAATTTGTTTAAATATTTAAGAAGTCTGTTATTTATAAGCTTTTCTATTATTTTAGAAATTACGGGTAAAACGGATATGGGTCTATAATTATTGACATCGTCTCTGTTTCCACCCTTGTGTACAGGTGTAATAATGGATTGTTTAAGCGGTTCAGGGAATAAGCCTGTTCCAAAACATAAATTAGCAAGATGTGTTATAATCGGAACAGCTTCTCTGTTTATAAACTTTAGAAAACCAGTTGTTAAGTTGTCCCAGCCAGGAGCGCTTGACGTTTTTAGACCAGCTAAGATTCCATTAACTTCAGTGAGGGCCGTCTCATAGAGTGCAAACGAATTGGGCTGAGTAGACAACTTACCAGTCGAAAAAGGGAGGTTTGCATTTAATTGTATATTGCGAGCTAGTTGTTCTCCAATATTTACAAAAAAGTCGTTTACAAAGTTAACTGAATCAATCGGGGATGATTTCAAGTTCAGCAGTTCACAATTTTCATTTTTAGGTTTGCTAGAATAAGTTATAGCTTTTATATTTTTCCAAAGTTGTTTATTATTATTGACTGTTTTAGCTAGAAGTTCTTTTTGATATATTCGTTTAAGTTTTTTGATGAGATTATTGCAGTAATTCCTCAATACTCAATACTCAATACTTTATTGCATTCCATAATGTATACAAGGCTGGTAGGTAAATTATAGAGAAACAATTATGGACCCTGTCGGGCACAGCAAGTTAGTTTTTAGAGGAGAGGATGAAGCGCTTTTTGTTTAAAAACATAATAATATTGAAATTAAGGAGTAAATCTTATATTTAGATATTTAAGTAGATATTATTTATGAGTAGATTTATATTAATTTTGTTTATTATTAATATTTCTATATTTATTTATTTATTTATATATTTATTTATTTATTATTAATAGATATTTTCTAAATTATAAACGGGTAACCACGGGTGTAACGGGTCCTATAAC
Source organism: Noctua janthe (assembly GCA_910589295.1). NCBI lineage: Eukaryota > Metazoa > Arthropoda > Insecta > Lepidoptera > Noctuidae > Noctua > Noctua janthe. The sequence goes on from OU342567.1 coordinate 1,221,839, forward strand.
GGGTATAAGTGATTTTTAGAACATCATTGTGCGGTTCATTTTTAAGACATTTTATTGCGGTTATGTATACATCGTAGGATACCAGGGGTGATCCAAGGTTTAATTATACGGTTATGACAAGGGATTTTTACAATATCAGTGCTTATTTTTATGGACTCAGATAATTTATGCAGGAAAATATTAATTAAAGCTATAGGGTCGTCACAGAAGAGCAGTTCAGCAATTTTGTGTTCTTGGAGATATTTTAAAGCGTTTTCAAAATTTATAGTTTTTCTCATTTTTGGAGCAAATTGTAAATTCTTTACTTTAGATATAGATAGAAAAGTAGTGTAATGATCAGTGATTGTAGTGTGTAAGATACCAACAACTGCTGTCAATTTACTTTTATTACATTTCAGCATAAAATGATCCAGACAGTTATTTTCCCTGGTAGGCTGAGTATGTCCAGGTAGCACCATATGCAGACAGCATAGTAAGATAATTTAATCTATTTTTACGCTCATGACTCGGTTCAGGATCTTTTGGCCCAATATTAATATTGATATCTCCCGCTATAATAATGTTTTTTTGCATGGGCAATCAGTCAAACTGTTTGCCAAGCGAGTCGAGGAAGTTATCAGTATTAATATTTGACGGCGACCGGTAGATGCCCAAAATAGTGAAATTAAGAACGTCTAATTGAAGGCACGATGAATGAGTTAACTTTACTTCCCTAACTTTACATTTAAGTGATTTTTTTTTTTTTTATGTAAACAACTACGCCATCATTTTGATTTAAGTGGTGGGTAGAAGTGTAAGAGTGATAATTGTTTAGTTGAGGTATCTGTTTATAGGCACTTAATCTACATTCCGTCAGTATTATGACGTCAGTTTCGAAGGCAAAAGTGGACAGTGTTGTCAAAAAACTGTCAAAATTACAGTATATGCTCCTTATATTTTGAGATATAATCGTCAGATCATTTCTTTTTACTTGAATTCGTTTAGCAAGGTCGGATGAGTCACATTCAATAATGCGGGTAATTTCAATATTGTCTATTTCGTTGAGCGTATTTAGTCTGTCACCTATTGTGGATATTATAAATGGAATAATACGTCGTTACTAGGTTAGTATACAAATAATTATCAGTTGTATTTAATAGTTTAGTAATACATGAGCAGTAGAAGGTATAATAATGACATAATAGAAATCTCGCATATAGGGTTACAGTAGGGTTAGTGAATAAAAAAGTGTGTCGATTTGATGTTTTTACTATTAAGTAAATAAAAAATTGAGTGTAACATAATGCATGGAATCTATTCGATACGGGGATCTGAGTACATGTGAGTATGTGGATATATAGTGTACATGTGTGTTTATCAGTACAATTTAGTGTAATACATATAACTTTAGAATTTAAGAAATCAACAGTTTGCGTGAAGCATTCAGTGAGCGCGCTAAACAATAGTAATTAATTGCAAAGTCGTAATGAAGTATCTATTTTATAGAACAATTAACCCAAAATACGGCCGATAACGGCGAAGGAAGGAAGGAGAGGGATGCGGGGTCGGAGTCCGGCGCCGCATCCAACGATGTGAGCGCGGGAGGCTCAGAGAGCTCCCGGCGCGGGAGGCCCGGGGCTGCTGCGGGGAACAGGGAGTTCCTACGCAAGCGATCCAGGCCGGTAGGCGACCGAGAGTCGTCGTCAGAGGGGGAGCTGGCTTCGGCTCGCAAGATCCCCACCAGCAAGCGTGGCGGGATCCGCGGCAAGGGGAGAGGCCTCTCTGTCACCGAGAGGTCGGCGCGGCTTGCCGAGGAAGGGCGCCACCCGGGGGTGGCCGGTCACGGGGTGGATGGTTCGGGCTCCTCTGGTGACGAGGCGGTCGCAGACGGCGGCTCAGATGCGGAGCGCAAGGCCGAGTTTGCGAAGAAGGTGGAGGTGGCGCTGAGGGCTGTGTCCTACAAGCAGAAGCCCTCTACTAGACAAAGGGCCATACCTGCAGCGGCCGCCTCCATCATAGCGGCAGCGAAGGCCAGATATGCGGGGCCTCCACCAGACGAAGTTGCCAAACTGCGGGCGGAGGTCGCTCGCCTGACGGCTGCTACGGAGCTTCTCCAAGAGGAGAACAAGAAGCTCCGAGCAGACCTGGCCGATCTGCGCGAGTCCGGCTCTCGCGAGGCGCCCCAAAATGGGGGCCAGCAGCGACCAAGTCAGCCCGTGTCGGTGGAGAACCAGGTTCTCAACCTGGTTCGGCAGGAGCTGGCTGCCTTCCAGGCGCGGTTCTCCGTTCTGGAGGGCATTGTCCTGCGCCCCCCCCTGGCGGCAAACAAGTCGGCCACATATGCGGCTGCTGTGGCCTCCGCACCGGGGCCGCCCAGCCAGCTCTCCGGCAGGGTTACGTCGGCCCCCGAAAAGCCGGCTCTGGCGAAACCGGCTCCGGTCGGGAGGGCGGCGGCCCTGAGGCAGAGCAAGGCGGTGGCCCAAAAGAAGGGCAAGGCGGCGTATGTACCGGCGCCAGCCGCAAGACAGCCGCCACCGCCACCGCCGCCTCCCCCGCCCACTAAGCCTTCTGTGGCCGAGTCCGGGTGGCAGGTGGCCGGAGAAAGAGCGAGGGAGCGAAGGGCGGCAAAAAAGGCCAGGAAGCGGGAGCGGAAGCGCCGACAAAAGGAGCGAAGCGTCGCGGCTGGGCTCAGCGCCCCGAAAACCGCAGCTGTGGTGATAACGCTACAGCCGGATGCGGAAAAGAGGGGCGTCACCTACCGCGACGTGCTAGCTAAAGCGAAGGCGACGGTGGATCTCAGAGAGCTCGGGATCGCCGGGGGCCTCCGGCTTAGAGTGACCGCAACAGGGGCTCGAGTGCTAGAGATCCCCGGCGAAACCCGTGGCTCGTCCGCTGACGCTCTGGCCGAAAAGCTCAGAGCGTCCTTAAATGCGGACGAGGCCCGAGTGTCCAGGCCCGTCAAATGCGCAGACCTGCGCATCCTGGGTCTGGACGACTCGGTGACCGAGGAGGAGGTGGTGGCCGCCGTCACCAGGACCGGTGGGTGTCCTGCCGAGCAGGTCAAAGCAGGCACCTTACGTCCGGATCTGTCGGGCATGCGAACCGTAACGGTAAGCTGCCCTGTGACGGCGGCGAAAGCCATTGTGGAGGGCCGAAGGCTCTTGGTGGGCTGGGTGTCAGCGCAGGTGAAGCTGCTGGAGCCCAGGCCTCTGAGGTGCTTCCGCTGTCATGTGGGGCACCACGTGTCGGTCCGGTGCACCTCCGAGGTGGACCGCAGTGGCCTGTGCTTCCGCTGCGGCCAGCCCGGTCACTTGGCCGCGGCCTGCTCTGCCGCACCGCACTGCGCCGCATGCGCGGCAGCTGGCAGGCCGGCCGATCACCGGGCAGGGAGCAAGGCCTGCGGTACTCCCGCCAAGGCCAGGGGCAAGGGAAGGCCCTCCGCCACCACCGTCAAAACCCCCACCGTCGCCACCACCGCAGCCGCCGCCACTGTCGCCGCCGCTGCCGCTACTGCTGCAACTTCCGCAGCTGTGCCCTCGCAGGGGGCTCGGGAGGGGGCTGAAATGGAGTGCCAGTAACGGCCCCATTACGCCTTCTCCAGGCGAATATCAACCACTGCGCCTGCGCTCAGGACCTGTTGCTCCAGAGCATGGCGCAGTGGTCGATTAACATTGCCGTGGTCGCTGAGCCGTACTTTGTCCCGCCCAGGGATGACTGGGTGGAGGACCTTAGCGGCTCAGTGACCATAATTGCGTCGGCCGCCGCCGGTACCCCGACCCTTGAGAGTGTCAGGAAGGGTCAGGGGTGCGTGGCAGCACGGTTCGGGGAGATCGTTGTAGTGGGAGTCTACTTCTCCCCGAGCCGAACTCTCGCCGAGTTCCACAACTCCCTCACGGAGTTGAGTGTCGTCATCGGAAGCCATTCCCTCCCCGTGCTTGTGCTCGGGGACTTCAATGCCAAGAACTTGGCTTGGGGTTCTCGTTACACGGACGTGCGGGGTAGGATGGTGGAGGACTGGGCTCTGGAGACAGGTCTAGTCGTCCTAAATCGGGGTTCTGTCCCCACGTGCGTGCGGATGCGGGGCGAGTCGGTGGTGGACATCTCGTTCGCTAGCCCCGCTCTGTCACCGCGTGTCGTCGACTGGCGCGTCATGGAGGGGGTGGAGACCTATTCCGACCACCGGTACATCCGGTTCGACGTCTCCACTCAGACCTCAAGCGCACCGGTCCTACAGGCCCCGAGTGGTCCGCGATGGGCGCTGAAGCAGCTGGACCGGGAGCTCCTCCTGGAAGCCTCAATCGTGCAGGCCTGGGTGTCATCACCGGTCAGGCCTGCCGACATCAACAACGAGGCGGGTTGGTTCCAGGAGGCCATGTCCGAGATTTGCGACGTGGCAATGCCCCGAGTTCGGCCAGGAAGCGCCCGGCGTCAGGTGTACTGGTGGTCGCAAGAGCTGACGTCTCTGCGCAAGGCGTGCGTTGCCGCGCGGCACCTGTACGCCAGGCATCGCAGGCTCCGCATCCGCCCTCCGGATGCGGCAGCCATTGAGGCGGAGCTGTACGAGGGGTACAGAGCGGCGAAGACCGCCCTCCAAGAGGCTGTCCGGCGGGCCAAGAATTTGGCCCGCGAGGAGATGCTGGAGTCTCTGAACGGAGATCCGTGGGGGCGCCCTTACAAGATGGTGCGGGACAAACTCCGCACCCGGGCCCCCCCGCTAACGCAGAGTCTCCGGCCTGAGCTCGTGGAGGACGTGGTGAGCGTTCTGTTCCCTTCGCGAGGGGAGCATCCTCCCCCGCCTATGGCTCCGTCACCGCGTGCGGTGCCGGAAGCGGACCACACCGATGACGACTATGACGTTCCGGAGGTGACTGGGGTAGACCTGAGAGTGGCGGTACGCAGGCTGAAAGCCAGAAATACCGCCCCGGGACCCGATGGCTTGCCTGGCAAAGCCTGGGTCCTGGCCTTTGAGGCTCTCGGGCCCCGACTGGAAGGGCTCCTAAGCGCATGCTTGGAGAGAGGCCAGTTCCCGCTTCGTTGGAAGACGGGGAAGCTGGTCCTAATCCGGAAGCCAGGGCGCCCTGCGGACTCTCCGTCCGCATACCGGCCCATCGTGTTGCTCGACGAGGTGGGCAAGCTCTTTGAAAGAGTCATTGCCAACCGCCTCGCCGGGCACCTTGCAGGGATGGGGCCGGATCTTGCGGAACACCAGTTTGGTTTCCGCAAGGGGCGCTCGACGGTGGACGCCATCATGCGCGTGAGAGCCCTCACGACGGGGGACGCGGTGTCCCGGGGCGGGGTTGTCTTGGCGGTGTCTCTTGACATCGCCAACGCCTTCAACTCCATGCCCTGGACCTGCATTGCGGAGGCACTCCGGTATCACGGGGTGCCGACCTACCTTCGTCGCGTGGTCGGGGACTACCTGACGGATAGAGCCGTCATCTACCCCAGTCGGAGCGGAGAATGGAACCGGCGAGAGATGTCGTGCGGTGTTCCACAGGGTTCGGTTCTGGGGCCGGCCTTGTGGAACATCGGTTACGACTGGGTGCTGCGCGCCGACCTCCCTACCGGCGTCAGTGTAGTTTGCTACGCTGACGACACGCTGGTACTGGCGCAAGGGAGGTCGCACGAGGCGGCGGCCGAAAACATGACACGCGGGATTGCGATAGTTGTGGAGAGGATCCGGCAATTGGGACTCGAGGTGGCATTGCACAAGTCCGAGGCCATGTGTTTTCATGGGCCTCGAAATGCGCCACCGTCGGGATCATTACTGATGGCAGGAGGGGTTCCCATCGGCGTCGGGTCGACGTTGAAATACCTAGGACTCGTCCTCGACAGTCGGTGGAACTTCGTGGAGCACTTCCGACGTTTGGCTCCCAAACTGGAACGGACGGGGGCTGCTTTCAAGCGGCTCTTGCCCAACCTGAGGGGTCCAAACGCCTCCTGCCGGAAGCTTTACGCGGGGGTCGTGCGGTCCATGGCCCTTTACGGGGCCCCGGTGTGGGCGCGTTCTTTGAGGCGGCAAGCCGCCCACTACCTAAACGCGCCCCAAAAGGTGATAGCCATAAGGCTAATCCGGGGGTACCGCACGATCTCTGGCGAGGCGGCTAGCCTCCTTGCCGGATTGCCGCCATGGGATCTGGAGGCGATAGTCCTCGCGCGCCTGCATGAATGGCGCGCGGAAGCACTATATAGGGGGGAAACTCCGCTGCCGCGACAAATTACCGCTCAGCGGACAGACCTCCGGCGTGATCTCATGGCGACATGGAGAGAGCGACTGTCGCAACCCCGTGCAGGGCACGCCACCATAGTGGCGATAAGTCCCCTCTTTGAGGAGTGGCTAGAGAGGCGCCACGGCGCCCTCACCTACCGTCTGACGCAGGTCCTCACCGGACACGGTTGTTTCGGGAGGTTCCTGCACCGAATCGGGCGGGAGGAAACGCCCGGGTGTTTCCACTGCGAGGATCGTCCGGAGGACACGGTGGAGCACACCGTGGAGGTCTGCCCCGCTTGGGCGGAGCACCGCCGTGTCCTCATAGCGGCGATTGGCGGCGGCAATCTCTCGCGTCCGGCCTTGGTTCAAGCCATGGTCCGGAGCGAGAGAGAATGGGAAGCCGTCACCTCCTTCTGCGAAGCAGTCATGCTAGTGAAGGAGGTGGCAGGACGTGAGAGGGAAAGAACCTCACGTCCCAGCCGCCGCGGGAGACGCCCTGGGCGTCGGGGGTCACGTGGTGGCTTCCGACCACCGTAGGCGCTGGCCTGTGGACGGCGAGTTATGGGCTAGCTCGCCGTCCGGCCGTCTTATGACGACAGGCTGTGTCGACGGCTGCGGGACTGTTCGAAAGAGATACCGTGGCCCTGGAACACAAAGGGCAGAGAAGGAACATGGATGGGTTTTAGTCAGTACAAGTCTGACACTCCCCTCCGCTCCGCCCAGAGTGGGGGGGGTCATTTGATGATTTCCCATCCGGAAAAAAAAAAAAAAAAAAAAAAAAAAAAAAGTATCTATTTTATGGTAGAAGTGACAAAGCATATTTATAGGTCAGTAGTAGTCACGATTTCAGTATTAATTGATGGACATGGTCCTCTGATCTAATAGTAACAGTCGGTGATTGTTCGTCTTTTTTTATGTAAACCTTACCATATGCTGTCCAACAAAACTTGTAAGCACCAGACCTTGATAAATCACGGGCAAGGAAAAACAGTCGGGACGCCTTGGAGGTGAGATGCTCAGCCAGGAAGATAGGTCCCAGGTGTTTACAGGCGAGTTTAGTCTTGTTTTTACGATTGAAAGTCTTTCCCAACTTCAGTAGTTCAGCCTTCAAGATAGTGGAGCTTGTTTCCACAACAATCGGTGTGTTAGAACTATCACTTTTCTTCCCACGAACTCGAAAAATGTCCTTGATATTGAATTTGTCAATCTTACAGCCTATATTGCTAGACAGACAAACAACCATGTCTATAAGGTCTTCTTTAGACTCGTTGGGTTTAGTTGGCACATTTTTCAGAATAAAATTAGCCTTGCGGCAACCTACTTGCATATCTTCCAGTTTCTGTTCCAGAACTGTAATATACTGATTACTTTTCTTACTCTGATTCTCCAGTTTCAAGATTTTCATTTTTAATTCTTCATTTTGCTCAGTCAGTGATGTAATAGAATTTTCAATGTTTATATTCAACTGCTGAATTTGTTTGAGAGTCAAATTGATTTCATGAATATCACTTTCTCGTTTTTCCGTAAAGAGTTTCATCATTTTCCTCATCTCCTCCTTAAAATCGTCTAACTGCAGACCAATCGAAACATCTTCTCTGCTACGCTTGGCTCGTTGAAATACAAAGCTGGGCGGTGTTTTGCAGCTACCTGCCAGGTTAATGTCCGTATCCGAGATGGACTTGTTCATGGATGAATCCATAATCAATGCAAGCCAATAAACAGAAGTATATCGTAGGTATTAGCGATGTACACACTGGACGCAGCAGATTCGTAGCCAATTTCGTCGTGCTTGAGTGAAGGCGTCGCCGTAGCACCAAAGATCGATGGCGCACGCGCACAATGCGTGATCACAGGCCGCAGGCAGCGATGCAGGAACAGAAGAGCCACCTATTAATTATGTCCACCTTCTCCTTTACTCGAGACGCGCGGGGGACACGAAGGCACGCGTCACCGCGCTGGTTGACGGTCAAGGTTTGATCCAAAAGGAACTATGTCACTAGACAATAGATAGCACTTTCGTATGTAATTAGAATTATTTAGAATTAGTTTTTTTGCGGAACAAGCGATAACACGTCTGCACACAATGCTGGTTCGGACGAAAGAGGAAAGAGAAAAGAAGTTTATACAAAATATCCCTAGACGGTGTTGATGTGTGTATCATGAAACAGAAATTATCTTGTGTCCCTTGAAGTGACTAGCAGTCACTTCAAGGGACAACACATTCAGATAGTCAAGACCCTCCGCTTCATTTAAACGCACGCACACATACACACTCGCACGAACACTACACTCTTTTACCCTTCCACTTAATAATGTCATCATCTTTACGTTTTTAATTATGCTTGTCCACCAATTTTATGAATTTCATTTTAATTTTATGATTGCTATTATATTGTAGCGTTGTTATTGTTTTGTTGTTGTTGTTGTGTTTTAATTGTTAGCATACTGTCCAGTATTATACGTCTAGGAAAACGCCTGTTTACGCATGTTTCCTAGACCTTTCCAAAGCATTCGATCTGGTATCCTACGACTTTCTGTGGCAGAAACTGTTGAACGAGCCCACAGTGGATAGGGGAGTTATCGCTATATTACGGTACTGGTATAGCAACCAGACCAATTGTGTGAGGTGGGCAGGCTCGTTATCGGATGTGTACATGCTGGAGTGTGGAGTGAGACAGGGCGGACTGACCTCCCCTCGCCTCTTCAGTCTGTACATAAACCGGTTGATCGTTGAGCTCAGCAACACTTATCAAGGCTGTTATGTAGACGGAATATGTGTCAACAATACTAGTTATGCTGATGATATGGTGTTGCTGAGCCCATCAATTAACTCAATGATGAGTCTGCTCATGATATGTGAAAGGTACGCGAAGGCCTATGGGCTCAGATACAATGTTAAGAAAAGTGAAGTACTGGTATTCAAGGCAGGCACTAAAACCTACCCGATTGCGCCTCAGCTGAAACTTTGCGGAAGTACCTTAAATCAAGTCACACCTTTCAAGTATCTGGGCCACTGGGTTGCCGAGGACCTAAAGGACAGCTTAGACATTGAGCGTGAGCGCAGAGTGTTGGCTGTCCGCTGCAATATGTTGGCTCGCAGATTTGCGAAATGCTCGACTGAAGTAAAGGCTACACTGTTCACAGCGTACTGTCAGTCGTTCTATACATGCAGTCTGTGGGTCAACTACACGCGGAGGGCATACAGCACTCTGTGCCTACAGTACAACAATGCATTCAGGATGTTGATGGGGTTGCCGCGCTACTGCAGTGCTTCCGGCATGTTCGCAGAAGCAGGCATTGATGGCTTTCACGCCATCATGCGCAAGCGATGCGCCTCCATCATGCACAGGGTACGCGTCAGCCCCAACAGCATCCTGAAAACTATAGCTGACAGGTAGGACAGTCCTATACTGGGGCATTGGATGCGCCTACATGCCACCGTGGCGCATAATTAATAATTGTTTTGTTTTAGTTCTTCGGGTAGATATTTATTTATTTAACACTTCATGCACAAAGTACAGAGGCGGACTTAATGCCATAGGCATTTTCTACCAGTCAACCTTTGGGTGATGCAGAGACAAACAGTGGTAGGTGTATCTATCTGCAAAATAATCGATTAATTACAAAGATAAACTACTAGGATATAGAACAACGTATTAGATATATTTAGATATAAGTACTAACACTAGTTTCTAAGTTGTGTGTTGTACTAACCGAATAGACTTAGTCTGAATAAAAAGCATTTTTTTTTTTTAAATTTTATATTTCTTTTATTTATATATAATAAAAGGAAATATATATTGTTATATATTGTTATTGTTGTGTTGTTTTTTATATTGTTTATTTCTGAAAATTTTTAAAATCACTATTCTCATAATGAATTTTAGCTTGTGTCTTGCTGTGGTGTGTCACACTGAACATTCGAATACAATCTGCCTTTAATGCTAATTATAGTCCTCGTTTGGGGCCCACGGCTACTTCTGTACTGTATTTACTTTTGTACTCTTTTAACTTTGCTCATGTATCTTATTTTTGTATGTTTGTATGTTAACTAACTTGTGTGTTTCAATAAGTTAATTTAATTTATACCTTGTCGATCTCTTTAACGTAAACTTTTGTCTCAGACTGAACTAGCGCTGCCTTATGACAACAATGAGATCGAGTAAGTTTTGTCAACGTTGAAAACTCGCCCACTGTACCAGGCCCGCTGAACACCTAATAGAACGGACTTTCATCGAGCATTCCCAGTTTAGAGCTAACTATCACAGTGTGTTACGTAGAGGCTGAAGTTCGAACTGTCGTCGAAATTGTTGCTTGGGCTTGACAGGCACAGTCAGAAGAAGAGTTATAACTCACCTGTAGTCCCAGAACTTCTTGTCATTTCTGGTAAGGTTCACATGCGCTGTCTCAACAGTGCCTCGTAGGTCGGCTAGCCACACGTCGTACCCTGCGTCAGCTAGGAGGTAACCTGGAAAACATAAAGATGGCTGATTTAAACTTTTCCTCATTTTGCTCTTGCATTTGAGACTTTGGGAGATTAACCTTACTTATTTGAAAAGAAAATACGTTACTTAGGGTGGCTGCCGAACCGGTATGTATTTTACTGAATAAGCAGTGTACTTTGAAGTATCTTTAAAATACTTTTGAAGAATGTGTTGCTGGCCGCATGAATAGATCTAGAAAGTTCTGTGCTAAGATATAGACTCAGGCGTTACTGTGCAAAAATCACACATCGGACAGTAACATGTTATCTATACATCTAAGCATATATATGTTCCCGGAAAGTAACACGAAAAGACGCGGAACGGCGCTGGACGCGTCCGAGCGGTCGTCCAGTCACGGTAATAAACATATTTATACTGTGGTCCAGTTAACAACTCCTTAGGCTGCCCCGTGGAGCGGTGAAACACGTGTCGAGCGAACGAGGAGGTGTGCATTTTTATATTTCATCGAGTGGAAGAGCTGCTTTGCATTCTGAATCCATTCTTGGAGCTAGTTTTCGGCGGAAATAAAACTAAATCTTTATTGAATTTGCATAATCTGTTAGTTTTTGTGCCGCTTTGATGACGACTTCGATGAGGCTCGCCCCCTATTACATGAGACTTATGACTGGCGTAATGTCAGTGAACTATTAGGTACACCTCTGCCTAACCCTTCGGGGATTACAGGCGTGATGTTATGTTTATGTTATTTTACCAAGGCTTGTCTTGGGTCCCATGATCACGAAGTTCGAACTGTGCCCGCCGAGACCGTGCAGGATTAGGATGGTCTTCTTTCCCTTAGTATGGAGTTCTCCGGTCTGGTTGGCAGAGCGCCTGCCTGCCGGGATCCTGTGCATCAGCACGATGTAGCCGTCCGGCGTCGTGACGCGGTGCTTCTCTACGGGGTAGCCTGCAGCTCTGATGAGGCTACGCTGAGGATGATGTCAAAGTCAATATCAAACCATTTATTTCAAATAGGCCATTAAAAGGCACTTTCGAACATCAACTTAACAAAGAAATAGATTTGATTATAGTTGCCTATTCGCAACGGTAGTCAAGAGTTTAGGTAGTTTTCATTTTATTTAAGGCCAGGATCTTCGAGCAGCATTAGCGGGAGACTAGTGCTAAAACAAGAGCACGGCCTAACACCTTTTTTATCTTTATAAAAGCCCTATTAAACTCGTCAGTTCATGGATATTCTACATTTTTCTTTAACATACAATAAAGGGGCTTTTAAATATCGCTCATACTGACACATAACTTAGAATAAAAAACAAGTCCCATGAAGCTCTTGAGCCGTGAACATTAGTAGGTTTCAGGTACAATGGCGTAATTTTTTTTACTATCCGTATGTAACCCAAACTTATCAATTTTATAACCCAAATAGGTAACACTGCTTTTAAAGAAATCACACTTTGCAAAATTTATTCTCAAACCATTTTGATTGAGCCTTTGTAGCACTGATTTTAAATTGGCTAAATGTTCTATCTTGTGTGTTCTATCTTTACCAGTAACGTAAATGTCATCCGCAAAAACCGCATTTGACGGCACAGTTCAAACTGCTGGCTGGCAATCTACTCCTACCAAAAACTTAAAGAATAACAAAAAATCTATATCCCATACCATACTGGATAAAGTAACTGGAAAAGGAGACTAAGAAAACAATGGCCACAATTTAGATGCCCTAACGATAAAAGTAAATTAAACCACGCTGTTAGGAAACTCAAAAAGCTTTTAGACGACGACAGAAATAATAGTGTCCAGGCGTCCCAGAGCTCACTGCACTCACTGTGGAAAGCTACCCAAAAAACTAAAGCGGCCTAAAACTGTGTATCCCCCACTTCGGCAAGCCAACGGGTGCTGGGCTCGAAATAACGAAGAAAAATGCACAATATTAACGGAACATTTAAAAGACGTATATCAGCCTCACTCCTACGAGGAAAGAAAAAAAAGAAAGAAAATACATTTATTTGGCACATGCCACAAGTGCACACAGTATAAAAAAGTATATATATTACAAATAAAAAATAAAAAACTTAAATCTAAACAAAAAAAATAAAATAGTGTGACACTGTGCCTCACGGCTGCGCCAAATAGGTCCAGTTCAGCAAAATGCCGGACAACTAGTGCCCGATGCTCAGAATCAGAATATTTATTTGTAATGCTGGTTTTTAACTGGACCTGAATTACCTGTGAGGTCACGGATGTGAAGCAGTTTTATATTTTGTGTCAATGGTGGTAGTGAATAGGTACTTAAATATGAGAAATAGATCAGCATATAAAAAAAATAAAAATAAACTAGAGTGACTAAACTAAAGTGCAAAACAAAAATATATAAGAAAATAGATAGATAAATGGGACGGACGAATGATAAAAAAAAAAACCAGTTTCGCATGATGGCTTTTAACGCTCAGTATTCAATTTAACGTTGCATGTCGTACACAAAATGCTGCAAGCAGCCGAGCGTGACGGACTCATTGAAATAAACGGAAAGATTTATTCCTAACAGTGGGTTGGTGTAACAAATTAATACGAAATTCCAGTGCCGCACATAAATAGGTCATTGAAGTATTTTTAAGCGAAAGTGAAACTGGTGGTAGATAAAGGAAAAGGATTAGAGCTAAGCGCGTATCAACAACATTTATTAAAAAAGTCCTTGATTATTTAATAATTGTTTGATAATACACACATTCACTTGGCTTAATAATAATAATCTTAGAATTAATCTTGAAAAAACACAAATAATGCACTTTGGCCATAAAAAACCAAGTTCGAAAATGGAGGTCCAATACCAAAATAACAAAATTAGCAATGTAGATAGTGCAAAATTTCTAGGGCTGATAATTGACAGGCAGCTCAATTGGAAGGATCACATTGAAGCTCTGTGTAAGAAAATTAGTAGTTCATCATATGCCTTATATAAACTTGCCCCAACAGTTAACACAGATGCACTACTTACAGCTTATCATGGTCTTGTAGCATCTGTACTTAGATATGGAATTATATTCTGGGGTAACTCCACAAATAGAGAAGCCGCGTTCAAAGCGCAAAAGCGTTCCATCAGAGCCATGTGTACACTACAGGTGACGGACAGTTGTAAACCATTTTTCAAAAAGTATAAAATTTTAACACTACCGTCGTTATACATCTATGAAACTGCCTTGTTTGTTAAGTCGAATTCACACCTGTTTCCTAACTTGTCAGATACTGTTAAACGTAAGAGGCGGTATGATACGTTACGCGGGCGAAAGGCCAAAACAGCTTTAATGTGGAAAAGCATATTCTGCATAGCCCCGCAAGTCTTTAACAAAATCCCAAGACAAATCAAAGAGTTAAATTTAAATGCGTTTAAAAAGGAATTCAAAGACTTGTTATGTAAAAAATGTTATTATAATTTTAACGACTATTTGAATGACACTAACATGCTAATTGAATTGTAATCTTATTAACTTTGACATATCGTATCTTTTTAATAGTTTGACATTAAAGCGCGGGCCAAACCGCCAGCTGGCGGGCGTGCGAGCGGGCGAAAGACGCATCGTTTCACCTCTTTTCATATTTTGGTTCACACCGCGAACTATCGAAAGATACGAACGTACGAGGGCGGGTCAATAAGTCCGTGACTTTTGGAATAAAACACAGATTTTTTGATAAAAAAATAATTTTATTTTTCAACGTAGTCTCCCTTGAGCTCTATACACTTTGTCCAACGCTTCTCCAATTTTTTTATCCCTTCCAAAAAAAATGATTTGTCGAGGTCCTCAAAATAGGCCTTTGTTTGCGAGATGACTTCATCATTGGAGTCAAATCTTTTTCCACCAAGCCATTTCTTCAGGTTTGGGAACAAGAAGTAGTCGCTCGGAGTCAAATCTGGAGAATAGGGCGGATGAGGGAGCAATTCATAGCCCAATTCATGGATTTTTGCCATGGCAACTGCACATGTGTGCACCCTTGCATTGTCTTGGTGGAAAAGAACTTTTTTCTTGGCCAAATGAGGTCGGTTTTTTTTCAAATCGTCATTGAATCGGTCCAATAAGTTGGCATAATATTCCCCATTGATTGTTCTTCCCTTTTGAAGGTAGTCAATGTGGATTATCCCGCGTGCATCCCAAAAAACAGTCGCCATAACTTTATTGGCTGACAAACCCACCTTGGCCTTCTTTGGCGCCGATTCACCCTTAGAAACCCACTGTTTTGACTGTTGTTTGGTTTCTGGTGTGTTGTGATGGATCCATGTTTCGTCCACGGTTACAAAACGGCGCAAAAACTCCTCCATATTGCGATTAAACAACGCCAAAGCTTCCTGTGAAGTTGTTACACGATTGCGTTTGTGGTCGACTGTGAGCAAACGCGGCACCCATCTTGCGGAAAGCTTTCTCATGCCCAAGTGATCATTCAAAATTGAAACCACTGAGCCATGCGAGATCCCTACGGCTTCCACAATCTCTCGCACTTTCAATCTTCGGTCGGTCAACACCATATCGTGAATTTTTTCGATTGTTTCGGGTGTAGAGACCTCAACTGGGCGTCCAGGACGTTCGGCATCTTCAGTGCTTGTACGGCCACAACGAAATTCAGTAAACCACTTTTTTACCATTGAAATCGATGGTGCAGAGTCCCCATAGTATTTATCAAGCTTAGCCTTGGTCTCGGTAATGGTTTTTTTTCGCAAGAAATAATGCTTAATAAGCACACGAAATTCACTTTTTTCCATTTTCTCCTCAAATTAGTGAGTAGTCTGATAAAAATAGCTGTCAAACACAAACTAACTGACGCAGCAAGTTTAAATTTTGACAGGAGTCAACTGACAGATGCCTGTTGACAGGAGCAGTGTTGCTGTTTCAGTAAAGTGGTCAGAAATTCAAAAAGTCACGGACTTATTGACCCGCCCTCGTAGTATGAAAAGGGCGTCGTTCGCGTCGCTCGCCCGCCCGCCAGCTGTCGGTGTGGCCTGCGCTTTAATAATATTTTGAATATAATCCAGATAATATTTTTAACTGACTTGCCACAAATTGTTATTGTTTTATTTTTATTTATTTTTTGTCTTGTAATTTATGTAACAAATATTTGCACGCCACATGTGGCAGATTGTGATGAGACCACTGATTAGAAAGACCATTTATTGTACCACATTCTAACAAATAAATAAATTTGAATTTTATGAATTTGAATCAACACTGGAATATTTTGATTTACTCACAATTTATTAAAAATAACATACAACATGTATATATATTTTTATAAATCCCATTTATCAGACTACACTCCAGAATAAACGAAAACTATGTTTTTTTGCGTAAGCAAATTTTTATTCAAATAAAGAAAAAACGTGAAATAATGGTAAAACTAACTATGAATGTGTTTCTCAAGAAAAAGTGAAAAATAAGGAAAAATTAATCTGTTTTTAACAGTTATATGAAAAATCTGTAGTCAGTAAAACCACCCATGACGTTAATAACGGTTCTGCAACGGTTTTTCATGCTTTGGATTAAGTTATCCAAGTCTTGCTGCGGTATATTGTCCCAGGTGGCGGCTAAGATGCAAATAAAGTTGCTCTTCCGTCGCAATGTTTGTTTGCGGTCGCAAAGCCCGTCTTTGGAGCATGTCCCACGCGTGTTCTAGGTTTAGGTCAGGCGATTGAGCGGGCCAGCCTAAGACCGATACGTCGTGCTCCTGCAACCAGCTCGTCACCACTCTCGCTGTGTGCGGACGGGCGTTATCGTGCATGAGCGTGAATTCCTGGCCCATTTGTTCTCAATGGGGGTAGATTATTGGTACTAGCACCTCGTTACGGTATTTTTCAGCCGTCGTCAGTTTCTGATTCAAACGAGGTCTGTTCTTCCACCAACACGAATTCCCGCCCAAACTTTAATTGTCCCGCCGTGGTATGAATGGACTTCCTGAGGATGTTGCAGACGGCTCTCACGACCAGGAACTCGCCAAACACGTACTCTACGTGTATCGGGTTGGAAACCGAACCGGGATTCATCGGTAAACAGCACAATAGACCACTGGTTATTTTCCCAGAGCAAATGTTCACGAGCCCACTCTAGTCGTCGTCCACGATTTCCTCGGCGTAGTGCTGGAGTACGAAGCGGTCTGCGAGCATGAAGGTTAGCTTCATGCAGCCTTCTCCTCACAGTTTGGTCACTCACAAGCAACTGGTGCTCTGACTGGAGCCTCTGAACCAACTGCATGGCCGTAACATTTGGTTGTCTTCTCGCGGCAACTTGCAAACATCGGTCTTGTCGTTGAGTGGTTATGCGCTTCCCACCTAGGTGTCTTTCAGCCACTTTACCAGTAGCACGAAAACGTGACCATAACCTTGATATCACGTTTTATCTTGTTCCAATCTCCTCAGCAACACTCCGTTGAGTAGCCCCAGCTTGGAGCATGCCTACTGCCCTTAACATTTCCTCTCTCGTTAAATGGCACCGCTGCATGATGCACTTGCACACAATAACATTAATTCGAAATTTACCGATAACTTGTTATAAAACTTAAATTTGACACAAAAAAAATAGCCAAAAACTACTGTAGGTAAATGAAACCTTCGGACTTCGCAACCATTATGCCGCCTAAATCTTTTGTTTTTAATTAATTTTTTCAAATTCAAATTTAGAATCATTCAAAAAGATTTACAAAATAAGCTTTCTTCAAAAGAATTTAAAACTGGCCAGTATTTTTTGAGTTTAAGAAGTTTATACAAAATATTCCTAGACGGTGTTGATGTGTGTAGTAGTGTGACGGTATCCATTTTTAAGAAATAACATTTTTCGACCCAGAAACTGGTGTCATGCTCAAGTTAATTAGGATGTACGTTCCTACCTTTCCAGCTATGAACGTACATCATATTAGGGATTCATTTAGAGCAATCATATCCAGCTTGCGTTGCGTTTCTATGAGAAACTGCCGCAAACGACTTCTGAAAGTGCCTATCATCTTGATTAGTCTTATCGGTGGTGGTAGGTTATTCCATACTTTGGAAGCCGCATAACGAAAGCTGCCTCTGAAAGCAGCTGTATTATGTGACTGACCTGAGAGTTGTTGCGAACATTGTCTTCTGCCACATTTCCGCCTACTTGTTATCCAACTCAATTTATTATACAAGTAGTCCGGTTTTTGATATTTGACCACACCGAATAAAAGGCAAGCCAGGTGTAGTTTGCGTCTGGACTTCATTTTTAGCGTAAAATGCTTGTTAAGAAAAGGTGCGATATGAGGTATGTTATAACAAAATCGAGCGCACGCGTTTTGTACGCTTTGTATGAGCCGATCTGTACGAGCTAATAGGCGCGGGCCCTACACAGTGTCGGCGTAGTTCAAGTCGAAGTAGTTCGAGACAGGACTAAGGTTTCTACAAGTTGTTCCCGTAGCGATTCGGATAAATAAGGCCTCATCTAGTACAAAACCTTCAGGCGATAAAAACAGTTTCTTACCGAGTCTGCTACGTGTTACTCAAAACGAAGATCTTTGTCCATGGTTAGACCTAGATTTGGTGTCACATACACTCGCTCAATTGGTTCGCCCATTTATTCTAAGTCAAAAGTCAAAGGTAGTCGAACCAGCTGCTGTCTGGTACCAAATACCATATACTTCGTTTTTGTAGGGTTTAGTGACAGACAGTTCTCCTCGGACTCGTCGGAGATCTTCATTAAGATCCTTAATGGCGCTGTCATACTCTTCCGGTCTGAAGGAAATATATAATTGTACATCGTCGGCGGAGATCCGTAAGAGAACCAAGGTTACCGACGTAGCCCGAAGAATAGCCAAACTTAAGTGGCAGTGGGCAGGGCACATTGCTCGCAGAACGGATGGCCGATGGGGCCGGAAAGTTCTGGAGTGGCGACCGCGAACTGGAAGACGTTGCGTTGGAAGGCCTCCCACTAGGTGGACCGATAACCTGGTAAAGGTTGCAGGGATCCGCTGGATGCGAGACGCACGGGACCGGTCAATGTGGCGACACTTGGGGGAGGCCTATGTCCAGCAGTGGACGTCTTTCGGCTGAAATGATGATGATGATGATGACATCGTCGGCGTATATGTGTACTTGCATCTCTGTAGGCATCTTATTATGTCTGCGCAGTACAGAATGAAGATAATGGGACCTAAAATAGAGCCTTGCGGGACTCCTCTTTCTACAGGTATAGGTGCCGATATAAGAGCAGTGCTGTCACTCAAACGCAGGTCTACCAGTTGTTCCCTATTATTTAAGTAGCTGCGGAACCATTGTACAGCTCAATAGACGAAACCATAATATTTTAACTTTGACAATAGCAACGGTATATTAATAGCGTCAAACGCCCTGGAAAAGTCTAGTAGAACAAGTAACGTGCACATTCTCCTATCTTGGGCCGATAAAATGTTGTCAGTAACATCCAATAGAGCCGTAGATGTACTGCGCTGTTTTCTGAACCCTGATTGTAAATCAGGTAAAACGTTATGTTGTTCCAGAAAAAGCGTAAGTTGATGACTGACGATTTTCTCTAGTACTTTGGATAAGCATGGTACTAATAGGGCGCAGATCTTTTAAAGCTAATGGATTTGAATTTTTTGGCAAAGGCCTAATGGAGGCACTTTTCCATAGATCAGGTTCCATAGAATGTTGACGTCACTATAGAAGGAAAGAAAGAAAGAAAGAAAAAATATTTACAAATATTTATTACTATAGAGCGATTTATTATGCCCGTAACAACATCTAACGTGTGCGGCAAAGTCATATTAATCATGTCCAGGGTAATGTTGTCGTACCCTTCGGCATTACTTTTAAGACTAGCAATAGTGCGTGAGACATTATTTTGGTCCACTGGAGTGATTGTAAAAATTGCTTCACCGTGGCGATGATTGTCATAATAACTTATAAGCGATGCGCTTGCTATAGGGTTACCGGGAACAATCAAGAAGTTTTTATTAATTAAATCAGGATCTGTAAAATGCGACAGAAGGTCTTGTCTGAGTTTATAGGACGATACGATGAATTTCAGATTTTTCCATAGCAATTTAGGGTTTTGTATTTTATTATTTATATTCTGTTTGAAGTACGCAATTTTTTCATTGTACAGCGAACTAATCACCAATTGTTTCAAGTCTTTGTAGTATTTTTTCTTAGAGTCGGATTTTATTTTTCTATAACTACTTAGTGCGTCTACGCGTAAGTGCATCATAATTTTGATTGTGTCCATAATCCACGGAGACGATTGTCCCTTTATAGTACACGTCTTGGTCGGCGCGTGGACATCAAGCAAGGAAGTAAGATGGGTGTTAAAGACATACACCATATTGACATTGACAGTGTCAAGCGACGGAACAATTCCAAGATTTAACAGCGATAAGTCCACATTAAATGTTTCCATGCACACATTTTTAAGAGGTCGAAACTTTACCCAGTACGGTTTGAATTTATCCCGCTTGATGTTAAATTCCCCTACTACAATAGAATGGCCATTGAGTGAATCGAAAGATTCTACCCTAGTGTATCTTGCTCTCAGGTCAGTCAAAAAAAGTCAAAAGCATTTATTTCAATTAGACCATCACAGGCACTTTTGAATGTCAAAAAAACAAAAAGAAGCGAAGCTACAGTCACAGTCACAAGACATAATAACTTGAGAAAGTACTGTAGTTGCACATTCCAAAGCGTAGATCTCTATGGAGAAGAATGGGCAAGAAACTCCATGGACACTGAATATTTGGATTTAAAAGTAAATCAAAATATTTAAACAAAATCTTGGTTACATCATTCATGTTGAGATCATACATATTTGTGAGAACGATGTAGAAAGACTTGCACATTAAGAGCGTCCAGAGTAAACGATTAAATCAACAATGAAAATAAAAATAAAGTAATTAAAATAAACCGTGGCAGCTAAGAGGTGACCAGTCCCAACTGACAGCGCCCGTTCACGAACATGACGCATGGATCAGAGCTATTCAACTCAACCATATTGAAGGGAACTAAATGAATCGACACACCCGCCACCATTAGCGAGACATTAGAGTGCGCATGACATTCTCTCAGCCACCAAGCAGCATCACAGGAGCGCGCCCCTCCTCGCCAGGTCGGAGCCAAGTTTCGTTAATGGCCATAATATCAAAACAATGCCTGTTCAGTGCACTAATCAAGTCATCATGACCTGTACCCAATGAGCCGGCATTAAAAAGCCCTCAGAGCACAAAGAAGAAGTCAGGCGAAAAGTTCCGCTGGATTGTGATTCATGCACCAGCCCCATGGCAATGTTAACGAAGCAGGAACTAAATAGAGCGATAAAAAACGTAAAACCTAAAAAATCCCCTGGTTACGATTTGATAACTGCCATGGTTTTGCAACAACTTCCAGATTCAGGCCTGACTTTCCTGTTGTCGTGTACCAAGATATAGAAAAAAAAAATGGTATTTATTTTGACTACTGACGGAGTAACATGTTTAGTTTTAAATAATTATTAACAGCACCTTTTTTTTTAAGTAGAATTTAATCATACATGGCATTTCAAGTGATTAGAAGAATCTATCTTTCTTATAAAATAATTATTAGTAATAATTACGTCAAGCAAACGTCTTCATATCAGATCTACAAATTAAAAAAAAATAATTAAATAGTTATAGTATACCGGAAGATTTGAATCATACCACGTTTTATAATAGCAATTTTTATTACAAGAATCAATGAAGAAACAATATCAAAATGCAAATGAAAATAAATAGAATAAGAAAAAACCACACCATTGATTTGACACAATGTCCGTCAATGACTGGCACAAAATTTTGGTAAAGACATAAAAAGCAAAGAAGATATGTTGACGAGATCAGCTGCACGACGCGCACGCCTAGCGCCTCCGGACCCGTCGCTCAGCTCCGCCTCGACGCCGCCGGAGTCCAGCCCCGCCGTGAGTGCTGTGACACGAGCGACGAGTATTTCTCTCCGCCGACAACGCCACCAACGTGACAGGGTCCCAGCAACCAACGTGACAGGGTCCCAGCTCCCGGCGGGAGTGTGCCGCGCATGCAATGGACGCAATCCATCAACGCAAATGTCATGCGCGCATACTATGGGGCTACATAGGGGAGTAACAACCTGACCGCGTACCGTGTTCGGATGCCAGCTGTCAACGTGTCGGCACAACGACTGTCGGATCAGGTGCACCATCCAGCGTAATCGTATGTTTGATGACACCGTACTTGATTGCTTGCGGACTGAAATGCAGAGTAGCCATGTCATTGCCACGCCTTCGCAGGCTGTGGTTCCACCACAGTCTACCATAATACCAAATCGCGATAAAGACGTGAGTAATGACATGGTTACTAATGTAAGTACCCAGTGCAATGAGGAAATGAAGAGTGCTTTGGAGGGTGCCATTCGAGAATATCGGTTCATGCAACCCGACCATAGACCACGCATACCTCGTTTGCCCATGCATATAAAAAATAGGGTGCTGGTGGCTGTTCTGGATTCGCAGATTTCGCGGATTTTGATAACTGCGAAGACCTCACCGATGCTCACTCAATCCTGTATTGTGCGGCTGTAGCGGCATGTCGTGTAGCTCATGTCAAATTTTCTGATGACAGAGCTACACGACCTAAACCAGCCGTACCGCCATGGCAGTACAGGATTGAACGACGTATTGTGGGGCCAGAGCACTCATCGGCAAACTGATCAGCTTCAGGGAGGGCAATACTCGCCCTAGAGTGATGCATTTTGTAAGGCGGGTGTTCTCGGGGACTGATATCAGTCCTCGAGACTACATGACCCGTTCACAGAGCACATCGACTACCTGAAGCAGAAAGTGTATGCATGGGCAAACCGTATTCGTAGGTATAAGTGGCGGGTGGACATTCCAATCGACACTCAGAATCGCACATTCCAAAGAGATGAAAGGTGAGTTTAGAGGGCTTGGGAGCTACCGGACCAAGGTGTGGCTGACATGCGCCTACCGGATAATGATGCCTATTCGGTGCGTAGTATATTATATAAAAACTAGTTGGCTTGCTGACTTCCACACCCCGGATATGGTGACACTAACCTCTTCCTCTTCTTCTTCTTGTCGAGCCTGGGTGCTAAACTTTCAGGTATCTGGATACCCGTAACGACTGTCAAAGATCTGCAAATGACAGCTAAGTGCGACATTCTCGACAAGCGACGACCCTAATTTTCGTTATCAGTGACCCCGAAAACCATGAAAATGACACCCATGACGACAAAACCAAAAATTTTTGTCGGCACCATCTTAGATTATCATTTTGTCCTTATTTTCGTTATCAACGACCCCGAAAACCATGAAAATGACACCCATGACGAAAAAACCGAAAATGTTTGTCGGCGCCATCTTGGATTTTCATTTTGACCTCATTTTCGTTATCAGCGACCCCGAAAACCTTGAAAATGACACCCATGACGACAAAACCAAAAATGTTTGTCGGCGCCATCTTGGATTTTCATTTTGACCTCATTTTCGTTATCAGCGGCCCCGAAAACCACGAAAATGACACCCATGACGACAAAACCGAAAATTTTCATTGGCGCCATCTTGAATTTTAATTTTGACCTTATTTTCGTTATCAGCGACAACGAAAACCATGAAAATGACACCCATGACGAAAATACCGAAAATTTTCGTCGGCGCCAGCTTGGATTTTCATTTTGACCTCAGTTTCGTTATCAGCGACCCCAAAAACCACGAAAATGACACTCATAAAGAAAAAAACCAAAATTTTCGTCGCCGCCATCTTGGATTTTCATTTTGACCTAATTTTAGTTTTCAGCGACCCCAAAAACCACGAAAACGAAACCCATGACAACAAAACCGAAAAAAAGTAAAGCATAATTTTTTTAAAAACCGAATGGCGCGTGGCGTGTATTTTTGAATCATACCCGTATTCATGATCTTAGTGTCAGTCAGATTTTAAATTCACCTTATTCACAAAAATAAATAAGTATACCTTCTTATTTTTAATTATATCTGCTTATTTTAATTGTTAGTAATTAGGTTCACGTTCATAGAATACGTAGGTTCCTAATCTATCTATAACCAATAATTTCTACAAAAATAAAACAAAGTGAACTTATACATATCAATTCAAGTTGTTTTACATCGCTCTACCCTGTAACGCAACTTAGTACCTATCCGAGGTCGTGAACTTATGACCAGTGCGCTATGCGCGCGCGTTTTCGCGCCGCGTAATTTGTTACGTATCGCCTCTCCGTGCGGGGGCTGGGGTAAGCGATTGATGCATATGGCGCTCGGGTTAACCTCGCCTTAAAATTGCAACATTATATGAAGTATGCGAAAGAGAACTACGCGACCATCAAACAAATGGAAGTTATGTGCAACACCAAGATGAGTAACCTGCAAAACCTCGAGCGCCCATAGAAAACTCACAGAGCAATGTAAATAGGCATATGTGCTTAACGAAAGCTCATACTTAGAAATGTATAGATAGTTCTATCTCGCTTGCGCAAGCAGCCCGTGCGCACGTGCAAGCACCTGTGGAGCGTACCGAGGAAGACAGCGCGAGTGGGCAAGCGGAGGCGAGTACGAATGACACAGAGAAGACATGAGCGAATTTTGCGGAGGAAGGGGGACCGTGGAAACAGGTTTCTTATAAGCGGCGCTCAAACAACGAGCATTTTATTGGAAATAAAGGCAAGGCGAGCGCAGGAACTGATAGTAAATTTAAAGCCGCCGCTATCAAAATTCCGTTTTGTATTTATAATGTAGATAAAGGAGCCTCGGAAAAATATGTTACTGAATATGTTTTTAGTAAGACGCATGTTAACATTTCACCGGTGAAAATAATTATGAAACGTCAGAAGGATTACTAAGCATACAAGTTTATGATACCTAAAGAGAAACTAGCAGTGTTTATGGACGAGAACTTATGTCCAGAAGGTGTATCTTTTAGGCGATTTGTTATGTTTAGGGGTCAATGTCAGACGCAGAGTAGCGAGCGTACTAACTTACCTTCAAAATAATGGCTAGTAGTGCAAGTGTTAAGTTTATATCGTTTAACTGTAGGGGTGTGAAAAGATCGCAGCAATGTGTAAAAGACTTTATGCTCTAAGGCGGACATTATAGCGTTACAAGAAACGTGGTTACTACCTCATGAAATCCCAGTGCTAGGCGAAATACATGAGGATTTCAGCTATACCGGTACGTCTGCTGTGGACTTGTCAAGTAATTTGTTAAGAGGCAGGCCGTACGGTGGGGTAGGGATATTGTGGCGTAAAAGTCTGTTTAATATTGTGAGTGTGGTACAATGTCAAAGTGAACGACTGACGGCCATAAAAATAGAATTAGCGAACAAGGAATTATTAATTTTTCTTTTTTATCTATATGCCTACAGATTCGTCAAAAAACCTAACTGAATTTACCAACTGTTTAGGGGAAGTAGTGTCTATTAATGACAACCTTGCCATTGAGTCTGTATTCATGTTAGGGGATTATAATGCACACCCCCATCAGCTTTTTGGGGTGGAAATGATGAACTTCTGATATAATGTCATTAGAGTGGGGGTCAGACACGTACACCTTTGTTAGTGATGTTCACGGCTGTAGAAGGAGGCCTGACCACTGTTTGGTAACGGAAGCAACATGGAGGTCAGTCGTCACCGTGCGGGTCTGTCAGGGTGTGTATTGGTCTGATCACCTTCCGTTACAGGTCGAATGCAACTTGGACGTGTTAACAAGGTAATCTGGGGTGAAAGAAACAGAAAATAAATTGAAATGTACACGCAAATCTGAAATTTTAAGTTGAAGAAAATAGACTTCCCAACGGAATTAAGACTGTGCGCGGACGGTTATTGTAATTATGTTTTTTTTTATATTGTTTTATATTAGAATATTTAAAAATGTATTTAATATGTATAAAAAATAAATAAAGGAAATAATAAAGTCATAAAGAGGTAATTGGAGGTAGATTGTATAATGACATTATAAATTCTATGACCGAGGCAGCGATCAAGAGCAATCAGTGTAGGGAGGTCCGGAGAGGGGGTATATCGAGTCTTCCAGTCAGTGTGGGGGGTAAAACGGAGGCAGTGGACATCGCCAATACATTTAAGGAGCACTTCACGACAGTACCACGGAGATCAATTGATAGAAATATGCGACAGCTTTGCTGCTTTTGTGGACCTCTCAAAGGCATTTGACCGAGTAGGATATGAGAGACTATGGGATAAGCTGCGGATTAATGGAGTTCCGGATGGAATCATAAATATATTTAAATATTGGCATAGCTATCAAACCAATTATGTGAAATGATCGGGTTCACTTTCTGACCCCCACTAAATGAAATGTGGGGTGAGGCAGGGTGGGTTGAGCTCCCCTACACTTTTTAACATTTATGTAAATGGGCTGATTCGTGAGCTCAACAGCACCGGAGTAGGCTGCTCAATAGATGGTAAAATAGTTAATAACATTAGTTACGCTGATGACATGGTGCTGTTGAGCGGCTACGGAGTATGTATTTGTGTTTATAAAATATATTTTGTAGGTACTCACAACTGTCATATAGGCCTCCTTTCTCATTGGCTTCTGTGCCTCACTGTAAACACCGAATAACAAAATCAAACATAATTTACTTATAAAATTCATTTTTAACGAAATCAAAACCAGATAGATTTTTTTTCACTTTCTACAATTTCTTAGCCTATTTTCTAACAAAACTAAGATTCTAATTCAATTGGCGCGCAGTCCCACTGCGTTGTCATTTGAATACTGGAAGCTCAGCCGCCATTGCAGGGGCTTTTATCATTCAGCCGTTTGTGCGCATCCTTAGTCAGAGGTCGTGTCGAGACTACGATGTGTATCGCGAAAAATAAGTATCGCTAAATTAATTCGTCGATTGCTTTAAAAAAAACGGCCAAATGCGCGTCTGAGATAATGGGAACAATAATGAATGAAATGTCCCAAATGCACAGTCACAATTCAATATCTATAAAAATAAATAAAATTGAAGTGTCTGTAATTACAGCTTTTTACTGAATGCATAATAAAGTATATACGGTACTTAAAACCAGGTTTGCAGATAAAGATGGACATCCTGGCCTCACGTCATACAAACAAAGATTTTAAGTTATTTTGGAAGCGAATTGGAAAAATAAATGTTAGGCCTGGCTTTAGTGTGAATGTGGATGGGGTCCGTGGCCGTGACCACATCAACAATAACGTCGTGGCGTCATAGCTGATCTCTTTAAGACCATTTTAAAATGACACCACGTTGTGAACGGTGTGTGTCTACGAAACAGGGGAGTCCCTCAGCTATTGCATGGGAACCTTTAAGTTACTGAGATATTGGGGGTTCAAGTTCATGTAATAACTTTACTTTGAATACCTCCACGACCCCCGTACTTCACAATGTTTTAAGGTCAAAGCGCCAGGGTAAATAGGCCCGCGAAATTCAAATTTTGTATGTTGAAGAAAATATGATACACGCAAGTAACAAGTACGCAGTTACTAGTTAACTATTTAATGAAAAAGTCAATCAATGGGGTTAAATGAACTTCAGAGTTGTACTGATGATTTTAATGATTATAATTATGTAACTACTTACGTGTTAATTAATTATTAATTGCCCGAATCATATTTTGACACTGACCTGCAAATTGCAAAAAACGTAAGAAAACTTGAATTTCCCGGGCTACCCAGGCACTTCCACCTTAAATGGAGTCCTACCCTAAATTGTCACTCCAAAAAAAAGTCATAAAAGCAATAATTGATGCGTCAATTATTGCTTTTTTATGACTTTATTGGATGGAGAGGCCGAGGAAGACCAAAGAAACGATAGATGGATAGTGAGGAATGATATGAAAGCCCCACCCACCTTAAGTGCGTTACATTGAGTCCTACCCTTTTTTTCGGTTAGGAAATCATCAAATAACCCCCCCCCCCCCCCCCCCACTTTGGGCGGAGCGGAAGGGAGTGTCAGACTTGTACTGACTAAAACCCATCCATGTTCCTTCTTTGCCCTTTGTGTTCCAGGGCCACGGTGTCTCTTTCGAACAGTCCCGCAGCTCTGGCAGGTATCGGCCCGTGCAGACCCCTACATCGTTGCTGACATCTGTTTGAGGCGCGCGTGAAACACGAACGCGCCTTCGACACGGCCTGTCGTCATAAGACGGCCGGACGGCAAGCTAGCCCATAACTCGCCGTCCACAGGCACGCGCCTAAGGTGGCCGGGAGTGCCGTGTCGACGGCGCGTTCGTGTTCCACGCGCGCCTCAAAGAGATGTCAGCAATCAAGTAGGAGTCCGCATGGGCCAACGCCTGCCGGGGCTGCGGGACTGTTCGAAAGAGATACCGTGGCCCTGGAACATAACGGGCAAAGAAGGAACATGGATGGGTTTTAGTCAGTACAAGTCTGACACTCCCCTCCGCTCCGCCCAGAGTGGGGGGGGTCATTTGATGATTTCCCATCCGGAAAAAAAAAAAAAAAAAAAAAAAAGGTGGCCGGGAGTCACCACGTGAGCCCCGACGCCCAGGGCGTCTCCCGCGGCGGCTGGGACGTGAAGCTCTTTCCCTTTCACGTCCCGCCACCTCCTTCACTAGCATGACTGCTTCGCAGAAGAAGGTGACGGCTTCCCATTCCCTCTCGCTCCGGACCATGGCTTGGACCAGGGCCGGACGCGGGAGATCGCCGCCGCCAATCGCCGCTACGAGGACACGGCGTTGCTCCGCCCTAGCGGGGCAGACCTCCACGGTGTGCTCCACCGTGTTCTCCGGACGATCCTCGCAGTGGAAACACCCGGGCGTTTCCTCCCGCCCGATTCGGTGCAGGAACCTTCCGAAACAACCGTGTCCGGTGAGGACCTGCGTCAGGCGGTAGGTGAAGGCGCCGTGGCGCCTCTCTAGCCACTCCTCAAAGAGGGGACTTATCGCCACTATGGTGGCGTGTCCAGCACAGGGTTGCGACAGTCGCTCTCTCCATGTCGCCATGAGATCACGCCGGAGGTCTGTCCGCTGAGCGGCAATTTGCCGCGGCAACGGAGTTTCCTCCCGACGTAGTGCCTCCGCGCGCCATTCGTGCAGGCGCGCGAGGACTATCGCCTCCAGATCCCATGGCGGCAATCCGGCAAGGAGGCTAGCCGCCTCGCCGGAGATCGTGCGGTACCCCCGGATTAGCCTTATGGCTATTACCTTTTAAGGCGCGTTCAGGTTAGCGTCATTTTGACGTTCATATTTAAAAATCTGAGATAACTAATAATAGTTTATGTTAATTTCAAAATTAATAATCTACAAGGTCGCAATTCCGGAAACTTAACGAGTTCAAGTCAAAACAAGGTTTTTTGTATTAATCTGCAAAAAAGAGCCATCAGAGCCGTATATAATCTTCGTAGGCGCGATTCTCTAAGGGAACTGTTTAAGGAAATTAACATCATGACGGTACATTGTCAATACATCTACGAAAACATAATGTATGTAAGAAAAAATCTACATCTTTTTAATAAAAGAGGTGACAGACACAGTTACAGTACTAGAAATAGAGACCAATTAGTTCAGCCAGGCTTCAGACTCGCTAAAGTAGACTCATCTTTCATGGGGTACTGTTTGAGATGCTATAATAAAATTCCACAAAGTATTCTTGAACTGAATGAAACGAAATTTAAAACATGCATTAAACGCACACTAAGTAAGAAAGCATGTACTGTTTGAGATGCTATAATAAAATTCCACAAAGTATTCTTGAACTGAATGAAACGAAATTTAAAACATGCATTAAACGCACACTAAGTAAGAAAGCATATTACAAGTTGGACGATTATATCACTGATAAAAATGCTTGGCTCGATGCCGGTCCTGCTCCACAAGAACAGGGGTGCCTAAATTGATAGCATTAAATAGTATTGTTGGAGCTGCTGAAGATTGTATAACTATCTTTGCATTGTATAGATTCAATCTCTTTTGTATTATATAGCCGCCTAGCCCATATTGTGTGAGTACTATGTACTAGAAAGCTGTCATTCGCTGGAAACCTGCGTCTTTTCTTGACTTGAATGTGCCCTGGCGGTTAGGAGTATGTCATGCTCACTCAAATGTCTCGCTGATGGTGGCACGTGTGTCGGATCATTTACTTCCCTTCAAAATGGTTGAGTTGAATGGTGCTGATACATGCGTCATGTTCGTGAACGGGCGCTGTCAGTTGTGACTGGTCATCTCTTATTTGCCACGGCTTATTTGAATTAATTATTTTATTTTTGAATTGTTTTTACTATGGACACTTTTAACGTACACATCTTGCTGCATCGTTCTCACATAATGTACCATCTCAAAATGAATGATGTAACCAAGGTTTTGTTAAAGTATTCTGATTTAAAAGAGTGTCCATGGAGTTTCTTGCCCGTTCTTCTCCATAGAGATCTACGTTAGGGAATGGGCAACTACAGTACTTTCACAGTTTTTGTGCCTTGTGACTGGGACTGTAGCTATATTTTTCTGTTGCCTTTGTTTCGACAATTCAAAAGTGCCTGTAACTGGCCTACTTGAAATAAATGCTTTGATTTTAATTATTTTCTCGTTTCTTTTATAAGTCCAACAAGGATGAGTTTAAGCCATCAACTGGTTTCATATCCGTCAATATCAATCACATAATTATAGCCTTACCTGGCACCTGCTTCATAGCCGCTGGACAGGGTGTTAGTGATGCATAAAGGCAACTACAGGAGGAAGTTGATTTGTTGGCTAATTGGGCTCATGAGGTCTCGTAGGTCAGGTCAACCGACAACCGGAAGACTGACGTCCCCCTAAAATAAAATGATATATGTTAGGGAAGGATGACTGTGCAAAAGAATTTAAAGAACGGGAGTTAGATAAAAAAAGGTAGAGATCGGAGACCTGAACGAGCGAAGTGTAAATGAATGTTGGAGTGAAGGTGCTGGGTGTGTAAGGAGTGTAGCGAAGCATAAGGAAGGGGTACGATAGGTAATGGTGGTGGTCGACAGGAATCTAGAATGTGTTGAAGGAAAAAAAAGAGGCCAAAATCTCTTCCCCATAGACTTACGGGACATTTATAAAACAATGGTCAGACCTGCTGTCTTGTATGGGTCAGAATGTTGGGCCACAAAAGGGATGAATGAAAGGCATTTGCATGTGGCGAAGATGAGAATGCTAAGAGGGATGTGTGGCATTACGCGATTGGATAAAATAAGAAATGAGCATAAGAGGAAGTCTGAAAGTGGCGCCGGTGACTGAAAAGTTGTGTGGTCATCGGTTGTCGAGGAACGCCCTGTGGAAGTCGTGAGGAAAGTTTTGAGTGTGAATGGCTATAAGAGCATAGGAAGACCAAAGAAACGATGGATGGACTGTATATCTCCGTAACTACAAGGGGCCCAGGTACGGTCCAGAACAAAAAAAATATCGCAATGACGGGGAGAACAAACGCCTTTCGACCTCGTGAAGCGTACGGTAAGGGTGGCCAGTCTCTTGTACTATCACCTTACCTTGACGACCGCCTATACTTGCCACGGCATCAACTATTTTAGTAAATAACTGGTGGGTACAGTCACCAACACATTTTCTTTCATGTCTTTTCTAGTGTGGTTTCACAATGTAATCCAATGCGATGAAACAATAAAACTTTTATTCCAATTTCTAGTTTATATTCTTCACATTAAATACATTTTCGCTTAAATCTAGCATGCTCATTTAACAAATGTCAAGTATACCTCAAACATCAGTAACAACAATCACAGTTCCTACAAATAACACAGGATTTAACGATACATTCTCATATCATACTAACAAGGTAAAGAGAAAACATTTTGTTTCATAATAATTAACGTTAAAACTTTAGTTTGATACAGAAGGCCCCTAGAACTTTGCTTTACTGTCAAAATTACAGACATCTTTATTTCTGTTAAAATAAGGTTGCTTTAGAGTCGCTGGTGTCAGAAGTAACTGTTAAGACCGTTCGAGACTTGAGCGCAGGCCACACCGTCAGCTAGCGAACGAGCGAGCCAGCTGGCGGGCGGAGTGAGGCGAGGAACACTATATAAACTAAGCGAAGCTTTGGCGAGCTAAACAATTTGTATTCACATCGAAAACTACGGACGGGCGGACGGGCGAGCGAGCGAGCGAGCGGGCGCACCCGGCGAGATGAACGAATAGCATCGCTGGCATCGTCGAATATTTCGTTCGCATCGTTTGTATCGCTGCCGTAGCTTAGCTCTGTAGTTCTCGGTGTGAACCAAAGTATGAAAAGAGATGAAACGATGCTTGCCCGCCTCACTCGCTCACTCGCTAGCTGGCGGAATGGCCTGCGCTTTAGCTTTACGTCGACGTGTGTGGACGCGAGAATGTTAACCTCATTCAAAACAACAAAAAGTCCAATATCTCGAGCACCTCAATAATTTCATAGCTGTTACAAATCATTTGTCATTCAAAAACGAACTTAATTGACATGAAGTCTTTTTTACATAACACATAACATCACGCCTGTTATCCCGAAGGGTTAGGCAGAGGTGTACCTACACCCACATTTCGTTAGTTATGTTAAGTCCCATGTAACAGGGGGCGAGCCTATTGCCACCAACCGGGCGCGAAACCAGCTTCGTGGCTGCTACTCAGAAATTCCTGAAGGAAAAATCCAATAACACTGCCCGACCTGCGAATCGAACCAAGGATCTCATGCTAACAGTCGCGAGGCAGTCCCCCTCAGTCCAGTTTTGCCCTTCAACGACCCACTGCGGGGCAAAAGCCATGACGTTACCGTCGATATTTCCGTAATATGTTTACCGGCTACTGAGTGTGCATCTGTAAATAGTCCAATGCCTCACACACCTCAATAATAATAATATAACTAACAAATCCTTACTTTTTCAACACAACTTCCACAGAAAATTACACAAATATTTACCAACAGCGTCCAGACTATGTCACTCAAGAACCAGGCAGCACTACAGCTTTTAAAACAATTTGTCATTCTAAAACAAACTTAATTGACATAACGTTAAAGTCGATATTCCGTAACATGTGTCTTGTCTACGTATGTTCGTCGCTGGGAGCGTGAGGGTCCGGCTCGTCCGTCACCTCAGCGGCCAGGTCCGCGAACTTGGCCACGTAGTCCACGCTCGACTCCGCCATCAGGGACTGCAGGTGAGAGTCCACCTAGAAAGTACAACATTGTGACACTGGGTAAGATTCCGGAAGCGTATTCTGAATTTACATTCATTTTGAAGGAAATCAAGACATTTTTACCCGACTGCGGCGAAGCCCAAAAGGAGGGTTATGTGTTTGACCTGTACATGTAAGTATTTTTGTATGTCCGTTTCTTTGTTCCCTCGTAACTCCAAAACGGATGACCGGATTTGGATAGATTATACGCGACGCGGCGTTAGATTCGTCTTGGTGCCGCGAGTGACACTGGCTACATTAAAATTAAAAAGAAAAAGAAAAATGCCATATTGTGGAGCTTCAAATCTTTTTTCTTCCAATACCATCGAGTGGGGAATCAAAATGAAGGGTTTTAAAAGGTGATTACAAAAATATTTGTAACTTATTTATATGTTTAAAACTAATTCGAAGCGACAAATTGTTCGAGAAATTCGCATATAGTAAAAAAACGTTAAATCGTCTGCGAAATCTTTAACGTTACTAAACTAAAAAGCTGGAGATAAAAGAGTAGTTGAAAAAATCAAAAAAACCCGACTGAAAAAAGCAAGCACATTTTAGATTAAACAAAAGTTGGAAGCAGGCCGGACATTTGAATATAAAATTCTGGGAACGGAATTATTTGAGTTGTTTAATTGTGGGTCAAGTCACAATTAGAAGCTCTGCATGGGATAAGCATCGCCTCAAGCCGTTCGGGATTCTTTCTATGAAGCTCCATACTACATTTTATTATTTTTTTGTATGGCATCTCGTAGGTCTACCTTGGAGGTTGTCGTCTGCCTAACCGTTGTATCCGGTGGGTGCCGAGAGTGTAAGGCCTGCAGCAGGGCCTACAACAGCCCCTGCAGCGAGGGGCAGGCTGGGGAAGAACAACTATAGTGCAGCGCTAGCGGGATGAGCTGCCAAATATGAGGTTAAGTGATGATCCCGTGCAATGCTTATGCATGTGTGTGTGTTGACTTAAATCTCATGGTATGTGATTGTTTGACGAACATTTAGCGCTCGCGCCGGGTTCGTCCGAGCGCACGTCCTGTGTGTGCGCATACACGTGTGCACTGTAACATCTGCTGGTCTCCGTTGAGCTCGGTAACACTATTACACTCACAGCGGGCCGTCCCTCCAGGTGTCCCAGGAAGCTGCTCAGCGAGAAGTCGTGCACGGCGCCGTCCAGCCAGCCGTCCGCGTCGTGCAGCAGGCGGGACGGGGACAGGGACATGGACTCCGACACCAGGAAGTCCGCTATAAATCATGTTATTAGTACGGGTCTGCAGAGACAAAGGACTGGTGTCGAGATTCTTTCTGGTCCGTTAGAAAAAACTGCATTGAATAACGCGTGCGTCGTAACTTAAATTACCGTCTACAAAAAGTCCCGGAATAACCAAGAACATTGACAGTCAGATCCGCACAAAATTGCGGGGAAGTTTCAAAACACATTTTTAACTTTCCTATGCATAATGATATAACGGGAAAAAGATCGCACACCATGTGCGTTGAGTCCGCGGCAAGTCTTTGACGGACATTTTTTCCAGTCGTTGGGGATTTTAGTCCGCAGACAACCTCGACGGACATTTTTTTCATGTATTGGGCATTTTAGCCCTCCGCGGACGACAGTTTTCCGTCTGCGAACTCCTTTAAACTTTCATAAAAAGATCATCATAAGAGCACCAATACCTGTGTTTCCACCGCTAGATTCGTCGATGATGGTGCTTTCCTTTTTTATCATTTTGTGAGTAGCGTTGATGAAATAAAGTAAACAGAGTAAAGAGCCTGCCTAGGTTCGAATCCACGGCCTAGACATTAGTCGGGAAGGTTCCACTCACGCGGTATATCCGAGGGCCCCTCCCGCTCGCTGGCGGGCTCGGCCTGCTGGCTGCTGTCGGGACATGAGTTCGACTCCTGCTTCACGTCGTTGCCGTTGGTCGGCGTGTCTTCGGAGGGAGAAGCGTCGTCGGAGTTTTGCTCGTCTTCTGTTGATGAGAACAACACAGGCGTATAGTTAAGTCAACGGTACTGTAGCATTGAAGAACAGAAAAGTATTATTAGAAATATTGTTGGTGACGATTTTGAAGTTCGATGATTACAATAAAAAATATTCCATGAGACAAAAAATAAAAATATTTTTAATAGCGGCGATAAGTCGAAAAAGAAGCAAAATGAATTTAAAGTGGACTGTATAACATGTGTAATGAGGAAAATAAATAAAATTACAACGTTCGGTTGGAAATGAGCGGGGTTATAGCACAAATTGCGAAGTCTCAACTATTTTATCGTTTCTCGTTAAAGCATTCCACAAAAAATCTTTCATGTGTTGTTTTTTGAAGATAGTAGGAGATTATTAACAGAGACGAAGAAGAAAAATTGAAGGTAACCTCATAAACTACCCAAAAATGTATATGGGACCACCGCGCGACCTTCCTCTATCAAGAATTACGTAAATCGGTCCACAATTGAGGGACATATCGATAAACAGACAAAGAAAAAAATACAAACAAACATAGAACCTCCTCCTTTCTTAAAGTCGGTTAAAACGTTGATGAAAATTACTTTTTGTAAGCGGGTAGACCCACTTTTTATGCGTATTTATGTCGACGTCACAATGACTTACACACAGTTTTTAAAGGTACCATAACGCTGCGGTTTTGGCATATTGTCAATCTAAGTGACTTCAAGTGCTTGTGTTATTTTAGTAAGTCAATCACAACAGTCAAATTAAATTCGTATGATACTCTGACGGCAAAATGTAGTCATGATCCGACTGATAGGAGCCCGTTGTGAGTATACTTACTGATGGCCATAGGCTGGTGCAGCGCGGCCTGCGTGATGGGTATGCGTCGCTCTCCGTCGTGGAAGAAGAACTGCCCGTTAGACTCGCTCAGCACGTACACGATCGACAGACTGCTGCAATCCAATTTTGTTTTTTAATCACGATGTTTGAGCATTTAGGGTAACAAAAAAACAGATAAGTCACTTAAATTTAAAAAAAATTATATTTGATTGTCTGGCAACCAGTTTTACTAAGAGGTATTGTGTACTCAGTAAATAGGAGGTAAGATAATTGAAGATGGGCAGTCGAATTTGTTGAAATACCAGTATTCAGTTTCAGCTGCAGCCTGTTCGGCTAATAGCCAACCTAAATAAGCGGGAAAAAGATGATAATCACGTTTTGATTTCTAGTGTAAAGAAAAAAAAAGACGATAGCCGTCATTACGGAACAGTGAGACCTAACCTTGAACTTCAAATTCCTACTAAAACTAGTAAAAATACCTTAGGGAAGGAAAATAGCTTACTCTGTAGAAGATGGCGGCGCAGGTTTGGGCAATATCCTGAGCGGAGGTGGCGGCGACGTGGGCATCGCTTTCATTGGCATCAGACCTGCTATACACAAAACACCATTTTTTTTATAATATGGACTACCATCGTTTATTTAGCAACGTTTCCGTCGCGTGAATACCGTCACGTCGCAGGAGCTCGCGGCACGCTCTCGGCCATTTCTTTCATTTATTATCTCCGCAGTTACTGTCAAAACGGTTAGAGACATCGATCGAAAATGTTATTTGATAACTTTTTAGTACTATGTAGCATAGCATAGCATAGCAGCAGCCTATAATGTTCCCACTGCTGGGACACAGGCCTCCTCTCTATGAGAGGGAATGGGCTATAATCCACCACGCGGGCCCAGTGCGGATTGGTAGAAGTCACATGTCTTCGAATTTTTAAGTTCTAGGACATGCCGGTTTCCTCACGATGTTTTCCTTCACCGTTTTGAGAGCAGTGGTGATGAAATAAATAACACAAAGTAATGCGCCTGCCTGGGTTCGAACCCACGACTTACTGCTCGTAAGTCGGGACCGCCACCACTGGGCCACCGCTGCTCTCGTACTATGTAACCTATTTATTATGTAACCGTATATTATATAACCGCTGCACTACGACGCGTCGGTCGGTCACTCGTGTGTGTGTGACTGTGTGTACTCACTGTGCGGCGACAGCTTGGGCAGTAGCGGCAGTAACCGCTGCACTACGACGCGTCGGTCGGTCACTCGTGTGTGTGTGACTGTGTGTACTCACTGTGCGGCGACAGCTTGGGCAGTAGCGGCAGTAACCGCTGCACTACGACGCGTCGGTCGGTCACTCGTGTGTGTGTGACTGTATGTACTCACTGTGCGGCGACAGCTTGGGCAGTAGCGGCAGTAACCGCTGCACTACGACGCGTCGGTCGGTCACTCGTGTGTGTGTGACTGTATGTACTCACTGTGCGGCGACAGCTTGGGCAGTAGCGGCAGTAACCGCTGCACTACGACGCGTCGGTCGGTCACTCGCGGCCGCCCTCGCCGCCAGCGGGGCAGGCCTTCGAACTGCATCTCGGTCTTCTTTACCTTCAGACATACATTACGGGTTATTACGGAATGAACTGCTTCGTCTAATGGCTAGCTTATACGGCTGTTGATCCCGGGTTTTTAGTATCCGCTTGGGTATAAAATAGGTTACCAGTACCTCTCCTGTGTCGGGTCGTGGCGCGATGGGCGTGGGATGTCGGAACACTGAGCTAGCGTCGTCCAGTCGTGCCGTCTGCGTCGAGAATTGTGAAGGTTTCTGATGGACAAAAAATATTAAAGTCGATTAAATAAAATGTCTTAATGAAAAGCTCGCGTGGGACCGCGGGAGCCCTGCAGCACCGGAGCTGTGACAGAAACCATGCCTACTGCATGTTGCATGCCTGCTGCATGCTTGCTTGCATGCTGCATGTTGTATGCCTGCTGCATGCATGGTGTATGCTTGTTTGCATGTTTGCATGCTGCATGCATATGTGTGTATTGTATGTATTCTAACTGTAAACTTTCTGAGATATGATAGTACTGCCTTTTAATGACTACCGATATGAAATGTATGTCTAAAGACGATTCTGTCGATTCAATACCATCAATGCCGTCATTTACATAATAATATATTGTAACAATGTCAAGAAACATCCGCTACAAAACACAGTGACAGTGTTTTGCATGATTTACCGACATTGTGCGTCATTAATATTTTACCAACTAGCCATATAACAAAACATATTGTAATTTACTTTGTATATTCTGTGCAACTGACATAAAGATGCAAATCTTTTGTCATTGACTAAGCAATTGACTGAATAGAAATGGTAAAATGAAAACTAACGATACTAAATATTTGGCTTATTTTATTTTACGTAACATACGAGGGCGGGTCAATAAGTCCGTGACTTTTGGAATAAAACACAGATTTTTTGAAAAAAAAATAATTTTATTTTTCAACGTAGTCTCCCTTGAGCTCTATACACTTTGTCCAACGCTTCTCCAATTTTTTTATCCCTTCCAAAAAAAATGATTTGTCGAGGTCCTCAAAATAGGCCTTTGTTTGCGAGATGACTTCATCATTGGAGTCAAATCTTTTTCCACCAAGCCATTTCTTCAGGTTTGGGAACAAGAAGTAGTCGCTCGGAGCCAAATCTGGAGAATAGGGCGGATGAGGGAGCAATTCATAGCCCAATTCATGGATTTTTGCCATGGCAACTGCACATGTGTGCACCCTTGCATTGTCTTGGTGGAAAAGAACTTTTTTCTTGGCCAAATGAGGTCGGTTTTTTTTCAAATCGTCATTGAATCGGTCCAATAAGTTGGCATAATATTCCCCATTGATTGTTCTTCCCTTTTGAAGGTAGTCAATGTGGATTATCCCGCGTGCATCCCAAAAAACAGTCGCCATAACTTTATTGGCTGACAAACCCACCTTGGCCTTCTTTGGCGCCGATTCACCCTTAGAAACCCACTGTTTTGACTGTTGTTTGGTTTCTGGTGTGTTGTGATGGATCCATGTTTCGTCCACGGTTACAAAACGGCGCAAAAACTCCTCCATATTGCGATTAAACAACGCCAAAGCTTCCTGTGAAGTTGTTACACGATTGCGTTTGTGGTCGACTGTGAGCAAACGCGGCACCCATCTTGCGGAAAGCTTTCTCATGCCCAAGTAATCATTCAAAATTGAAACCACTGAGCCATGCGAGATCCCTACGGCTTCCACAATCTCTCGCACTTTCAATCTTCGGTCGGTCAACACCATATCGTGAATTTTTTCGATTGTTTCGGGTGTAGAGACCTCAACTGGGCGTCCAGGACGTTCGGCATCTTCAGTGCTTGTACGGCCACAACGAAATTCAGTAAACCACTTTTTTACCATTGAAATCGATGGTGCAGAGTCCCCATAGTATTTATCAAGCTTAGCCTTGGTCTCGGTAATGGTTTTTTTTCGCAAGAAATAATGCTTAATAAGCACACGAAATTCACTTTTTTCCATTTTCTCCTCAAATTAGTGAGTAGTCTGATAAAAATAGCTGTCAAACACAAACTAACTGACGCAGCAAGTTTAAATTTTGACAGGAGTCAACTGACAGATGCCTGTTGACAGGAGCAGTGTTGCTGTTTCAGTAAAGAGGTCAGAAATTCAAAAAGTCACGGACTTATTGACCCGCCCTCGTATGTTATACCAACTGAAATATTTGGCTACATAAAAATTGATAAGAGTACTAGTTGGTAAGCAAGTTTATGTTTAAATGTTCACTTGCCAAACATTAGGTTTGCGTTACAATTATTTGTGAAGAGTTTATTTGCTAAATAATAATTTGGCAAATGAAATTATGCGGAAAATTGTTTGGGAAGTGATAATTTGTCAATTTCTTTTCGATGAAACAAGGGAGACCCGGCAATGGGTGTAAATTTCCTGAATAAATGAATTTATGACTTAGTCATAAATGATTTGAACTACACACACGCGCGTAATAAAGAAGTGGGTACATGAACATGTCCATACCGTGACTGGCTGCTTCCTATGCTGCGCACACACATGTCCACAGTTACATCGCGCGATCGTGTTGCTCGCGGCCGGGTTGACGTGTGGGTTGCCTACTAGAGCTAGTAGGCGTTTTAGTCTGAAAAACAAACAGTACAATACAGATAACTATACACTAATAATTTTTAATTAGTACAAATACTTAAAGGGCTTATTAGAGAAGGTCTTGTTATTACATATGTAAAGTCTCAATAAATAATATTCACAAACAGCAAAGATAATAGAGTTTGTTTATATCCCAAAATGTCACTCAATTTATGGAAATATTGGAGAGGCTATTCATAGTAGTATTCATTAATCATATTCTCTCACTCGCGTTCGCGTGCTCTCGCTCAAACTAGCCCCGCCTCCAACAGCTGTTATCGTAATTGTAGGTAACTAAAACGCATCGTTATACTTTACGATTGAAAACTAAGAAAAAGTAAAATAAAAGGTTAACGGAAAAATAATAGGCACTTATTCAATTCAAACTTTTCATTCGTACTTTAATTGGGCCTAGGACCAACAAAATTACCAACTATTTTTAAAAATGTCCTTGTCCTTCAAAATGTCCCCCACCATTATCAATACAAAGACGGGCACGTTTAATTAAATTGTTTTTTAACGATAAAAGTATGTTTCGCTCACTTTTCACTTCGTCAAATGCGTCCAGTATGCGCTGTTGTTTTAATTGTTCTACACTTGTTGGCTCATGAATGTACACTCGTCGCTTAACTTCACTCCACAAAAAAAGTCCAAAGGCGTGAGATCAGGTGATCGTGGAGGCCATGCCACGGGCCCGCCTCGACCGATCCACTGAGTCCCGAACTCCTCCGTCAGGTATTCACGCACTGCACTATGGTAGTGCGGAGGCGCGCCGTCTTGCTGAAACCAGAGGCCTCGTAAATTGGCTATTGGAATGTCATCTAACATTGAAGATCTTCTTCAAAGTAGTCCACTACATCGTCGTACAGGTTCTGCGAATACGGTCAGGTCTTCCACGTCCTTGGCTATGAGCCGGTGCTTGGAATGATCCATGGTCAAGTAAACGCTGGTAAACATTTACCACAGTCCGAACGTTCGGCTGGCGAGCATTTGGGTACTCTTCTCTGTACATACGTACAGCGGCACTCGCGTTCTCACCAGACAAAAAGTATGCACGTATCATAGCCGTATACTCCCGAGATGAGAACTGGTAAGCCATCGCGACAGTAAAAACGTAAACAAACAATTTAGGATAAAAAAGCACGCGCACACTTCCGCTAACAAATTGGCACTGACTGTCTCACGGGGCTGCGGGGGTGCGGGGATCGCCCGCGCCCGCGCAGGGGGCGTGGCTTGAGCTTCGACGCGAGTTTGCCGGGACCTATGAATGGCAATCGAAATGGAAAAGCACTGCGCGTAGTATTTTGTAGTAGCAATTGTTATGAATGATTGATTAAATTATGAATTTACCAACTAAGACAAATTTTTGTGGACAATTTTGGGATTTTGTTTTTTTGACTTTTGACTACACAAATATGATCAGTAACGGGTACGGATAGAGCCCCATTTTTTTTGTACTAATTAAAAAATAGTAGTGTATATTAAAAAAAAACTAAAAGTTAGCATCATCATTTGCTTAGCCTTTTACTGACTATGTACGAACCGAATGCAGCTGAATACCAGTATTTTACATGGAGCAACTACCTATCTGACCTCCACAATCCAGTTAGCAGTGAGAAATACGATACACCTTGGTAAGACTGGTTGTCAGACTTTTGGGCCACTGACTACCTGTGACGACTGTCAAAGATATACAAGTGACAGCCGGTACGAACGGCTTAACGTGCTATCCGAGGCACGGAGGAAGCTCGGTATGTAACGCACCAAAAGATATGTACCAATGTAAAATTCCATAACCTCTTATTTCTACCGAATTCGAGTGAGAAGTAAATGACTACAGCTGTACAAATGTACATACCTGTCACTCAACATGGAGAACCCATTCTGTGCCGGCGGCGCGTGCGGCCAGTTGACGAGCTTGCTGACCAGCTTCAGCGTACCGCTGCTGGACGAGCTCTTGTGCTCTGGGGACGCTAACTGCTCACCTTACACCAAACATAATAATCAATTCACTAATTAAATCATTCTTTGGCAAGGGAGTATTGTTTATGAGTTATGTCAGATGGAAACAGGGCTGGATATTTGGGAATATATTGTGTTTTTGGTGAAAATCCGGCTCTGTTGTTAGTCCTCAAGCATCATGCAACTTAGGTTGAATCGATGAGGTTATCATCATGATGTAATTAATATTACTGGTTGATGTGAATTAGCAATAAACAAGTGACATTAATGATTAGGTATTTAATTTTATGATAATCTTTAAATTGGCTAGATAGGGTATAACCGAACTATCTCGGACTCAATGTGGTCTGGAGCCCCAACACAGGACATGCCACACCTGCCCTCCTGCCCGTCGTGCACAACTAGTTGCACCGTCCAGGACTTGAATGAGGCAAACGACAGAGCTGTCCAGGTTGCTACGTACTGCAGGTCGGACAAAATCTAAGTCACCGATTCAAGAAGAATTTAATTAATAGAGACCAAGTGAGACAACTGTTCCAACATTTACAATTAAGTTAGTAAAGCTGATGAAATTACTCTCTTATAAATAAAAACGTTGATTTAAGGATAGACTCTTCACTAAGCCGTCTACCAAGCATTCTGTACATCAAACTAAGTAACTCTACGCCAAAACTATTGCTGGGAAACGACTTTTTTTTTTTGGGGTGAAACATCACGGTTAACGGTAGGACTCAATGAAACGCACTCTAAACATTGTGCTGAGGATGCATTGAGCAGTACAGAGGTCATAGAGGTATTTAAATTAATGAAATAATATTCAAAACTATTTTTTCTTATTTTTTGTATTTTTTTTTTAAATTGTGATAAAGTTGAAACTTTGTCCTCCAATATCTCCGTAACTAGAAGGTACGGTCCCAGGTACGGTCCGAAATAAAAAATGATCGCAATGATGGGGAGACAAATGACCTTCGGTTTCGATAAGGGTATTTTTACACCCAGTATTAAATAGATATGGGCCATTGTTTAATATGCGTCATTTCAAGTATAAAGTATAGTGTCAGTCAGAATACATTTGTAACGATGTCTAGTACTTTTATTCTGATTACCATATCCTGACTTCCCGCCGATTCCCAAATATCTCAAGTTCGACCTGAACACGGCTATCAATATCATGCCAATGAGGAGGGCAAGGACAAAAATACTAGAATTTAATGATTTTGATGAATAAGGAGTTAGTGCAGTTGTATGAGTATTGAGTATTGAGTATGAGTGAAATAGGAGAAATAGAAAAATGCGAATGTATAGATGCATTTTAAAATACAGCGTGAGAGGGATACCGATACTAAATCGGTTACCTCGTATTCAGTACATCATTCTGAACACATAGAATTTTTTCTTCGCTTATTAAAAAAAAACAGCCGTTTCTTACAAAACTGCAATACCTGTACGGACAAAATGTATAGAACAGCTGTGTTTTTTAATTACCGATGAATAGTCGTTTTTGCGCCGGTGTCGCTTCCACCTTGTATTGCCTCGTTTGAATACCTGAACTTATCATAAAAGTAGACATTTTATAAAGTTCGTAGTTTTGTTAAGAGCACTGATTTAGTATCGTAATTAAGTGGGAAATTAATGGCTCTTGGTTTGTACTATATATGTTTACCTACATAAATAAAACCCATTACTTACTCTTCCTCTCATCCCCGGACATGCCATCATTACTATCCTGACTGTACGTATTCTTGGGCGACAGCATATCATTGTCGCTCTCTCTCGCTCGCTCCTTCTCATCTTCGACAGAACTGTCGCCCCCTCTGTCGGGCTTGTGGGGGGCGGCACACCTGTGGGGCTGCGGCAGTGGCGGGGTTGGCTCCGCCCACCAGTAGTCTAGCTCGAGCTTGGAGCGGGACCCGAACTGCAACAATGGGTGCTCGTGATAGCATTATTATGTCACTGTCAGAGTACAACAGTAGTATTCGAGCCGGATCTTGGACATTCGCGCGAAGGTCACTTAGCGAACCCGCTTGCGTGAAAATACAAGATAAAGATAAAGACACACTTACACTTGCGCGACTTAGGTTCGTGAGATTACTTGGAAACAAAACAACAACACGCGTGATATTACGTGAAGGGTGGGCTGAGTTGTAACTGTGAACGGTAAATCCCAGACAGACTGGAAAGTAGTTATGATTGCTGTTTTTTATTCTTGATTTGAATGGGTGTAATTTTCAGTTTTTCAAAATGAAAATCAAAGATGGCGGCGATGAAATTATTCCGAGTTTTTGTTGATGGGTGTCATTTTGATGGTTTTCGGGATTTTAATGGTGACCATGAAAACGACACCCATTAACAATACCTTCGAGCCCTCTGTGAAGTGGCTCGCCTAATAGGCTACGAAATAATTCAAAACCTAAACACTCAAAAGCTCTATAAATAAGAATCATTCTTCTACTTAGTTATGAATCATTTATTTGTGTAAAATACAGGTATTTAAAAAAACGGTTGTTTAGGCACAAATCATATTTTACTTAATACTCTCCAAGTGATTTGCATGTAAACTGGTTAACAGAACCTTGGATGTGTTCTAATAAGTACCTCATTATTACTGAGAATAAAAAAACTTTTATAACCGAGAATTAATTATTTTTTTTTAATAATTAATCATATTTATCATTTTGAATACTAGTATAGACAGGTTTATTCGAATGTATAACCTGTCTTAGCGGAGGCCTCTGTTAATTAGCCA
This sequence comes from Noctua janthe, assembly GCA_910589295.1. Classification (NCBI taxonomy): domain Eukaryota; kingdom Metazoa; phylum Arthropoda; class Insecta; order Lepidoptera; family Noctuidae; genus Noctua; species Noctua janthe. Next base: position 1,266,265 of record OU342567.1, read on the forward strand.
GTGTTCCGCAAACTTTTTGAGTTCAAGGAAACCGGAAATTTTGGAGGCCCACCATAATTTAAAAAAAAAATTTTTTACATAACATTACTCACCATTTATTTATTAAAGTTTTGCGGCTGTTCAAGTAGGTATTTTGCTTCCATCTATCTATTTAACTTCAAGAGATCACTTTGTTTTTCCGAGGCACACCAATTAATGACCACGGTACTTAATGAACCCGCTTGCGTGAAAATACACTTAGGGCGACTTAGGTTCATGAGATTACTTGCAGACAAAATATAACATTACTTGAAGGGTGGGCTGAGTTGTAACTGTGAACGGTAAATCCCAGACAGACTGGAAAGTAGTTATGATTGCTGTTTTTTATTCTTGATTTGAATGGGTGTAATTTTCAGTTTTTCAAAATGAAAATCACCGTGGCACCAGTGTGCCACGGCAGACGACACACACTTTGCGGAACACTGAATTAGACAACCGTCATTTTAAACCTGACTATTTTTGGATAAATGTAAAGTCTCTTTAAGTGCGGCCAACCCGTCATAGTTTTCATACAAACGCTCGTACGTGATTATGCCGTTGTAACACATCTATCTTGGATTTTTTTTAACTGATAGGTATCTTGTGCACTATATCTAGGTTTCAATCAAAGCAAAAAATAAAAATTTGAAGAAACAAATTCAATATAAGCCTCCAAAAATTGCTGTTTTGCACATTTTTACCTAAACTTTGGCTGTTCATAATGTACTCATAAATTGTAAAAGTAAAGAAAACATCGTGATAGAAACCTTGCACATGTAATGGAGATTGTAAATGACAAATATTTATTTCACAAACTTGTAGGCCTTATTCAAAAACACGTATTTCCTGGAACAAGTTTATGAAATTTGCGAACATTATTTTTCGTTGAATGTTATCGCGTTAGGTGCGCGGGAGACGATTCGTACGGGGTCAGCGCCTCCTGAGACGGGGGAGTTGAAAAAAAAGTCGCCGCTGTGGCTCTGGATGAAACAACAACATTTTCGAGCATGCTCGCGTTGACGATAGACGGACCGGGAAGGGCCTTCTTAAGTGATGTCCCCTGAGATCTCACTTGGCCAGGTCTCAGTGTATTAATTATAAGTTCAGGTGTTCACGAAAAGTAGATGTAAACTCACCATAAGATACAAGTCGCCAATCGTGAGATCCCCTGCATCATGCACACTCCAGCCCTTCCGGATCTGTCTTGTGGCCAGCTCCACGTCGATATCAGGTTTGGTCTCCTCCTCCTTAGCCGGTTCCTCAGTCTTTGGCTCCTCGGTCTTCGGTTCCTCTGCGTCCTTGTCCGTCACTAGCGTGTAGCTGCTGCCGCCGCGTTTCTTTGGTCGGATTCGGAATTTTACCTGGAGAATATTGACATTTTCTTTGAAAAGTCGTGGTTACATAATATCAACCGTACGGATCAGTCTTCAAAAGCCACGCTTCCCAAGACTCGACCATCTATTAAACAGGTACCCAGTAACTGGCTTGAAGTCAAATAGGCAGTCGCTTCATGCAAATCATGATGAACAATGTAAAATGGAGGTTATGGTCAAAAGACTTTCAATGTTCAATTTGAAAAAAAAATCTTTTTTACCAGCGGTCCCACCAAAAATAAAATTGTTATTAACTTAAAAAAAAAACAGATTGTTGTCATCATCACATTCGATGTATCGTTCTCAAAAATGTCACTACCAGATCTCCAGATCTACTAACAGAAATACTATACCTTCAAATTCTTAAACTTATTATCCTTCCCAGCCTTATCTTTACCATCGCTTTCATTATCCGTGTCATTATTATATTTCTCATCGTCTTCCATTTCCGAAAAACTATCCTTCTCCCTTTCAGACATATCTTTGTCTCTTTCGGACATATCCTTGTCTCTTTCGGACATATCCTTGTCTCTTTCGGACATATCTTTGTCTCTTGCTGGCAGATAGGGTTCATCTTCGCCGACTTCTCGTTCCTTCTCATCCTCTGTGCTAGGTTTCTCTTCATCTTCTTGTAGTATTTTGTAGTTGGCCATGAGTTCTATGCCGTCTATGGCCGTTTCTTCAATGTGTATCAGTTTGTCGTGGTCGTCCATTTTGAATTTTTTTTGGTCTTCCTTATCTTTGTCTGTTGCACTGTCCTTGCGTTGGCGTTTGGGTGTCCGGATTTTCGCTGTGGAAAATGTGTTTGATATTTATTACATGACTATGAACATGGCGTAAGGCCTGATTTACATTGGTCAAGGTCACTGGCGAGTGGCGAAAATCTAGACAGTGACTGTTGACTCGCTACTGTCCGATCCGTTTACACCACTGTACTTATTGACTTCGCTAAATACTTGAGCTATGTAAATCGGGTTTCGGACATCGATGCCAAATATAAATGCATATGTTCGGGAAAAAGGCGCTCTGCTTCGCTCAAATAGTGCCGAACGCACAAGATTCAGCGGTAATAGATGCCGAAAGACGTTTGCCGATCGGCATGGGCCAAATGTAAGCCGAATATTATAGTGATTGCTTCGGGTCCGCTTCCTTACCAATACTGTCATATCGAAAAATGCCCTATAGTGTTCAGCACCCATGATAACCTTTAAAATAAATTGTTAGTCGTGATCTGATGGTCAATAAAAAGAGCAGTTTCTTACCACCGCCATCTTTGTCTCTCTGCGAGCCCATCCGCTCGAGGTAAGAAGAAAAGCATATCTTCTGACTGGACAGCTGCTCGCTAGGACTGACCACGGGCAGGTGGATGTCAGCGCCAGGTCTTGGGCCCAAGTGGAGGGCCAGTTTCTTTGGTGCTTTTTGTTCTGCGTATGAGTTAAAATTATTAGTTGTTGTAATCGATTCTGTGGTAATCGCTGCCATGGTATGAACATGTGATGCGGAGGAATGAGGACAAGGAACGGAAGAAAGTTTTGAGTATGAATGTGGATGGCTATAAGAGTAAACGCAAGAAATGCATGACCTGTGTGAAGGATGATATGGCTAGAAAGGAAGTGACTGCAGAGATGACACCTACTAAAGAAGTATGGAAGAAGAAGACATGCTGCGCCGACCACAAATAAGTTCGGATAAGGGCAGGAGAATGATGATGACTCAATTAAAATTATTTTATGGATTGATCGCACGGAGCGCATAGAAGCGGAAGACTTTGATTGACGATCATAATTATAGATGTAGTGCGCAATAAAAATCAGTCAAGCAGGTTTTGCAAAACTAGATTTTCAGTTAACCTTTCTAACTAACCTACATATTTTGGTGTCAAATACTAACCATTATTTGACACCAATGACTAGTAAATAATTCACATGATATAAAACTGGCCGACTTAGAAATCTCTAAATAAACCTCGAACCCAAGTTGGCCGGAGCAAAGACAATCTCTACAAATAGGGGTTCACGGACGATTCAGATCTCAAGTGCGTATGCGGCGTTTCTCCACAAACAGTAGCCTACCACCTTGCGACGCATGCCTGTCACCTAAGTTCTTGATAATCTTGTGGCTGCATCATGCTTTGAACTTTTTTGCCATTGACATGATATGAAGAATAATTTGCATTGGAGACTATGGCTGTGTTACCTTGCAATATAATCCTATCAGTCTCCAGATTGAGATGTTCTTCTAACTCCCGGTTGAGTTCTGTCTCTTCTGCACAAGGTCGGGGCAGGTCGGCGTACTCTTCTGTCTCCTTCTGCGTGTCTTCTGGCTTCAAGTCCACGTGCTCAGCCACCTTGTTTAACTTGAAAGTAGACTGTTGCCGAGTTATGGATGTACGTGTATTATTTTATGATGAGCATGAGGTCCTGGGCACATGTCGGGGACACGGACAAAGTAATATTGTGTTGTTCTATCAAAAAAATTTCAGCACCAGCCTGGAGTCTGAAGTCGTGCCTGGTTGATGACAATAGGCTTGCTCTTTATTATATGAGACTTGAACATAACTGGCGAAACAGGAAAATCATTGCTCCGAGTGATGATATGTGATTTGCATTTTTTTAAGTACTTCATAGACATACACGGATATGTAACCAGTTGATGGCAAGAGGTTTGCCTCTTATTAATTCATAAATATGCGTTACTATTAGCATTCCAACGTATTTTAAACTCTTCCTTGTGTGGATTATAATATAATTGAGAACAACTTGAGCCTTTTAGCCTTGGTTTGAAATTAAATCGTTTGACTTTTTGTTAGTTTTTTTTAATTTTTAAATTAACATAAACCAGTGTGAACTACCTCAATATTTTTTTATAAGCGATAAAAATATGTTCTAAATTAGAATGCAAATAAAATAGGTTTTAAGGTGATGTCATCAAAATGTTGTTCACCCAGTTTTTCTTATTATGATATTCTGTTTAATATAAGTGAAGATTTATTATCGGCTGTCAGTTACACTTACAATTTTTTATTCTTTTGTTTAGCTGTAAGTTATACAGGCTGTAAACGGACCCTTCACGAAGCCGTCAACCAAGCATTATGTACATCAAACTAAGAAACCCTACGCAAAAATTATTCCTGGGAAACGATTTTTTTTTGGGGGTGAAAAATCACGTTTTACGGTAAAACTCAATGTAACGCACTCAAAACATTGTGCTGATGGATGCTTTGTATAGTAAACGGGTCATGGAGGTAATTAAAGTAAAGTTAAAACCTTAAAAAGTAGTATTTAAAAAAAAACTTGTGAAAAAATTGGAACTTTGACCTCCAATATCTCCGTAACTAGAAGGTTCCCAGGTATGGCCCATAACAAAAAAAATATCGCAATGACGGGAAGAACGAGTGCCTTTTAGCTTCGTTTATGTTTTTTTTTTTACTAAACTAGTAAAAAATAATGTTTCTTTGGGAAAGTTGTTTGTTATCATGAGTACAATCACCTGTTTAAGTATTGGTCACTAATTACCAGCCACCCTTTATACAAATATAAAAACGTAAACTCACGCCTTTCCCCACCTACAGCTACCTAGGTATAGGCTACGTACCCTTACACCTACATTCTCTTTTCGACTCGTAGTACTGCGCGCCTGACCTTGCTGGAGAACCGCACCAGTCAACTCAGGTTCAGTGTGCCACTTTAGGGCGCCCCCTCCAGGTTTTGCCACTCACACCACATATAAGGATCTCATCTCAAAATCATATAGGAGACTGCCAGACAATTGTTTTGTAACTGAATTATTCAAATGGCTAATAGACAGATAATTTTCACGATTCGATCTGCGATTCACGTTGCCATTTTTATCTACAAATCTATGACATTCTTAATGTTATAATCACTTATTTTTTGTATTCATAAATTTTACATAAACTAGCATAGTTTTAGCGAATTAATCGAGAAACTGAAAAAAAACAAGACTATCTGTAATGTACTACAATTCTAGCAAATAAAAAATATTTAATTTCATCTACCTTATTATGTATCTGAATAAAGTAGATCCTTTCAACATGAACCAATCTTCTAAGTATACGTAAATAAATAAATGTGTAGTAGGAGGAGCCCGTGGTTAAATTATAACAGCCTCACGGGTTGATCTCTAAGGACAAGCAGTGCTTGCCTCGCTCGACCATCGGCTTAACGTATTTACCGAGTTTCCTCCGTGCCTCGGAAACTACGTTTAGCCGATGGTCCCGGCTGTCATTTGTAGATCTGTGACAGTCGTTACGAGTAGCCCGAAAGTTTGGCAACCACTCTTACTAAGGGGTATCTCATTACCCAGCTACTGGGATGTGGCGGTTAGATAAACAGTCGCTCCATGTTAATTCTGATATTCAGCTGCATCCGGACGATGCGATTGTAAAGGATACGCCCTTCCAGCGCAGCTGCAGCGCCCGCAGCAGCGCCTGCAGGCGCGCGCGCAGCGGCAGCGCGGCGGCGGCGCGCGGGTTGTGCGCGGCCGCCTGCACGCGCGCCCACGCCAGACGCGAGCGCGCGCGCAGCGCCACCTGCACGCGCGAGCACACGCGCGCGCCGCACGCCAGCTCTGCGGCAGACGGGGATGTGTATAATTAAACTTAATCAAGAAAAATATAATTTGAACTTTGAACCGAAACATCAAATTTAGAATTTCTATAACAGCACGGCGTATGCGAGTGAGAGCGTTGTACGTGTACGCGTGTTATGATGTACTCAATGCGAGTACATCATAACACACATGAAACGTCATGAAAATTGCTGATGCCCTCTGAAGTCCACCGAAAGCAAGGATCGGCTTGGCCGACTAGTCGGTCAGTCAGCTTGTCGGCCAAAGTTATAGTCGGTCTATCTTTAGTCATAATTTTTGAATATTCACAATGGTATTGGTTAATGGCCAATAAAGTAAACATTTAAACGCCACCTACCAGTAATCTGATTCAACCTCCGGAGCGCGCGACACATGGGCGTGCGCACGCGCAGGTTCCGTCCGCGCGCGCGCACCACGATGCTGCCGCACAGCACCATGTCGCCGAGCCGCGCGCACGTCTTCTCGTTCACAGACACTAGCTTCTTGCGCAGCTCGCCGTAGTTAATCAGCGCGTATAGCTCTTGGGCTACTTTTTTTACATCTGGAATGGGTGAAAGTAATATAGCAGTGAATTAAAAAAAAAAACTAACGACTATGTGGAGCCCTAACACAGCCAGAAGGCGTCGCGGAAGAGCCCGTGACATGATGGGGACCATCGTGACAAAACAAGGACCTGTGGTCTATATTAGCCCTGGATTGGAAGAAGTAGAGATCATTTTGAAAGGCTTCACACTCCACTGGGACGCAGGCTAACAGTTGCAGTATTCATACTGGCTTTTACCCGCGGCTTTTCCTTCCGGCCGGGACAAAAAGTATCCAATTTCCTAACCAAGGTCATTTATCCCTGGGTCAAATTTCATCCAAATCCACTCAACTGTGAAGGCGTGACAAACTCACTTTCACATGTAAAAAAGTAGTAAAGAGTTTCATCTTTTGCCTAGACTTTTCCCAATCACGTTTGGGTCGGCTTCCAGTCTAACCGGATGCAGCTGAATACAAGTATTTTACATGAAGCGACTACCTATCTAACCCTCACAACCTAGTTAGTACCGGGTAATACGACACTCCTTCGTAAGACTGGTTGTCAGACATTCATCCCACTGATTACCTGTAACAACTGTCAAAGATTTACAAAAGAACAACGTGTTATCCAAGGCAAGGAGGAAACTCGGTATGTAATGGCTGGTCACCCATCCACGGACCGACTTTGCAAGCGAGCAAAAGATAGTCCTAAATAAAGAAGAGTACTCGTACCGATATTAACTACAATATAGATAGATAATAATTATAATTAATACATTTGAAAAAACGTTTAAGTTATACTGCGAACTGTGGAAAAAATTTAACGACGCGCACAGAGGAGAATCTACCATCTAACAAAGGCAGGTCTTACAAAGGTGGTCCACTCAATGTACCCGACATAAAATAGCTCTAGGCGCGATTTGTTAACCATAATAGGTACTAAGAAAAATAAATAGTATATTAGAATAAAATTATGAAACATCCTGTTAATGATTTTTTAAGTGTCAAACGGGAGAACAATACCTACCCAGCGCTCGAGTCCAGTATATCAATGCTCGCAACAGGGTGTTTTAACTACATATTGCGTCATAATAATGAATAATAATTATGAATAATAATAATAATAATAATAATTATTATAATTTTATTTTTATATTATTAAAATCTCAAAAATCACCTTTTTTATGAATGTTTAATGACTACTCATTGGATACATGAAGCGGGCTGCCGTTGTAAGACGACTAAAAAGTCACGGTGTATACAACGTGTAACAGATTAAGCGCAATACCTCAGACACCCCAATTAGAATATTAAATTATAAGTCTAAAACAACATCCGTAATTAAATAAATTTAAACAAAACCTAGTCTTTTTTTATAAAATAGTTATCCTTACTAAACGCAAAACGTATATGCAACCACATCCCTGCACACACACTCATGCAATGTTAGCGGCCGACGCGACACGCATACTCGAGCGCCCGCCAGCTAACCACAGCTGTAGGCATTAGATGTGCGTTAGTTCAAAGAACGAATTTTACGTACCTAAACTGTCACAGACTGATAATATGAATAACTTTTGATACTTCATTGAGTTTACCGTGTAATGATTGATAATTTTCTAGTAAGTGAAATGATCAACACGAATCTAAGACTTAAGGCTTAGTAATGGGGATGCATTTAAAACAGTGACTTTATCTTTCGAGATTGCACCCCCGCGAATCCCTCGATCCCTCTGATAAGTTGTGTTTAGGTACATTTTATTGTTTCTACTACAAAAATATTCAAAGATTAAAAGATTTGAATCATAATATTTAGTGATAAGAATACAATCGTATTGATAGGAAGAAGTAGGTGCTTACAGAACTGGACTATTTACACTTTACACTTAGGTTATTAATTTGCACTATTTCTGCGATCCACTTTCATTAAAGTTTCAAAATGACCACCGCCTTGTTCCATGCACTTATTTGCACGCTTTCTTAAATTGTATTTCAATTATGTAAGCACTTCAGTATCACTTTTCACCGTCACTAATGCTTGTTCAATTTTTGTTATTAGTTCCTTGATACTTGTAGATTGACTGATGTCCACGAGCGATTAAATGCGACCCCACGAAAGAAAAGTCTAATGGTGCTAAGTCAGGCGATCTGGGAGGCCACGGCACAGATCTCCACGACCTATGCAACGACTGCCATACTCCGCATCCAGATGCCTCAGTCGCTGAGTTGCAGCCAGCATCGTCCTGGCGCTCACACTGCAGCCAAAACGGTCATTGAACTCCCGACAATCTAACGCGACATTATCAAGACAGCGAGCCAGGGTCCTCACCATCTCCGTGTATTGATACCGGAAAGCTATCGCGCGCGGAAACAAAAATGTCACGGAAGTAAATAAAAAAACAACTACGCTAGATCACTACCGACGGATGACTAGATTTTGTGCATTATTCGGCAGTAGCGGCGGCGTGTGTGTATGTGTGCGGCATTTCACATAAACGTCAAAAAGGTTGCCGACAAATGCTTTATCTCTTTGCAATAAGTTCTAAATTTCTTCAAATTAAATAATTTTATTTTGTAAAAATGCCTAAAAATTGTTTGTTATTGTGTAGGGCTACTCTGATGACCAACTAAGTTTGGTCGTGCATTCAAATAAGCCTATTTATTTGACGCACACTACTTTTAATGTAAAATGCATTGATATTATTTACGTGTGTGTATTACGAGCTATGAGCGAACTACAAATAATGTCGTGCGTTTAAGTAGCCATTATTGCTCTAAGTTAAGGTTTCAATTTCCTTGAATTAAGGATTGTATTAATTTGTCATAATGCTGTGTTTCTAATTTAAGTTATTTAAAAGATTTTTCCGTCAAAATTTAACACCTATTTTTTATGACTGAAATCGATTCAGAAGCCGACTCTGAACCAACTACTTACAGGAATTGCGTTTATTCTGTTACACGTTGTATAAAAAAATGAATCCCTATTTCCCTTGGTCACGCCATCACGCATGAACCGATTTCACAAAATTTTTTTTTGTTGTGTTTGTCAGGAGATGGTTCTTAGGTAGGTTGTAGGTAGGTGGTAGGTAGGTGGTAGGTAGGTGGTAGGTAGGTGGTAGGTAGGTGGTAGGTAGGTGGTAGGTAGGTGGTAGGTAGGTGGTAGGTGGTAGGTATGTGGTAGGTATGTGGTAGGTAGGTGGTAGGTAGGTAGGTGGTGGGTAGGTGGTAGGTAGGTGGTAGTTAGGTGGTAGGTAGGTGGTGGGTAGGTGGTAGGTAGGTGGTGGGTAGGTGGTAGGTAGGTGGTAGTTAGGTGGCAGGTAGGTGGTAGGTAGGTGGTAGGTAGGTGGTCGGTAGGTGGTCGGTAGGTGGTAGTTAGGTGGTAGTTAGGTGGTAGGTAGGTGGTAGGTAGGTGGTAAGTAGGTGGTCAGTAGGTGGTAGGTAGGTGGTCGGTAGGTGGTAGGTAGGTGGTCGGTAGGTGGTAAGTAGGTGGTCGGTAGGTGGTAGGTAGGTAATCGGTAGGTGGTCGGTAGGTGGTAGGTAGGTGGTAGTTAGGTGGTAGGTAGGTGGTAGGTAGGTGGTAGGTAGGTGGTCGGTAGGTGGTCGGTAGGTGGTCGGTAGGTGGTAGGTAGGTGGTAGGTAGGTGGTAGATATGTGGTAGGTAGGTGGTAGGTAGGTAGGTGGTGGGTAGGTGGTAGGTAGATGGTAGTTAGGTGGTAGTTAGGTGGTAGGTAGGTGGTGGGTAGGTGGTAGGTAGGTGGTAGTTAGGTGGTAGGTAGGTGGTAGGTAGGTGGTCGGTAGGTGGTCGGTAGGTGGTAGTTAGGTGGTAGGTAGGTGGTAGGTAGGTGGTAAGTAGGTGGTCAGTAGGTGGTAGGTAGGTGGTCGGTGGGTGGTAGGTAGGTGGTCGGTAGGTGGTAAGTAGGTGGTGGGTAGGTGGTAGGTAGGTAATCGGTAGGTGGTCGGTAGGTGGTAGGTAGGTGGTCGGTAGGTGGTAGGTAGGTGGTCGGTAGGTGGTAGATAGGTGGTCGGTGGCTATTCGTATTGCACGAGGATACCGTACTGTGTCCTTTGAGGCGGCAACTCTCCTGGCTCGTTTTCCACCGCTGGATATCCTGGCAGATATGGACACGAGGGTTTATAGCCGAATCCGCGATATCCGCCAAAGTGGTAATAGTGTACCAGGAATCGCTATTGCAAGGCTGAGGCGGCAGGAACGGCGACACGCGCTCGAGCAGTGGCGTGAGCGGCTGCAACAGCCGCAATATTCGCGTAAGCGCGTTGTCGAAGCCATCCTGCCGCACTTCGAAGCCTGGCTGAAAAGAGAGGAGCGTATCTCCTATAGACGTACTCAGGTACTTACCGGGCACGGTTGCTTCGGTGAGTACCTGAATAAAATTGGGCGAGAGGCCACAGCAAATTGCCATCATTGTGGAGGCAACCTGGACTCAGCACAGCACACGCTCGAGGAGTGCCCTGCATGGGACTCTGAACGACGGGTCTTGGTAGCCAAGATCGGGCAAGACCTGTCTCTGCCAGCCATAGTTGGGGCTATGCTGACGGAGTCTGACAACTGGAGGGAGGTGACCTCGTTCTGCGAGACCGTGATGGTTCAAAAGGAGGCTGCCGAGCGGATCGTGAGAGAGCCGATCCCAATAGGAGAAGAAGTCGTCGGGGAGGCAACCGCCTCGCCGCTTAACACGCCGAAACCCCGCCTGCATTAACTAAAGCAGGTGGGACACTGGGTCACGGGCGTCCAGAGTGGGGACTCTGTGCGCTCACCAAGTGACCTTGGATATGACCGACAGCACAGTGGTCACGTGCTGCCGTGCACACTTGCACAGCGAGGCTCAGGGGAGATCTCTGCATAGTCGCCCCAGGGATGTGCCTTAACAGGCGTTGCACTGAGGGGGCTCTGGACAGGTCTTTTAAGAGGAAACGGTGCCTCCTCTCATGTGTGGATGGTGACCACCGGGGTGGTTTTAGTGCGGTAAAAATTCCACACTCCCCGGTCTTATCCCCAAAGACCGGTCGCCTTTTGAAGGTTTCCCCCGAAAACAAAAAAAAAAAAAAAAGGTAGGTGGTCGGTAGGTGGTAGCAATTTTTGTTCAAGTTAGAAAATCAATCTGACAATTGGCCGTCATAACAATACTACTCGCACTTGCTTATTGTTGTAAAGTTGAATTATTTCAACATACATTCATTTATTTGTAATTTTTTGTTCTTTGTTCTTGTAGATTCTTCTGAAACCGGCAGGAATTTTACCAGCGGAGCATTATATGACACCCTGAAAGAATTTAAGGTGAAGAAGATTGAAGAAAAGTGTTATTTAATGACAGAAAAACTTGTGGGAATAACTATCTTTATTGAGTAACTTTTTTTGCGATGAATGTACTTTTTATTTTAATTAAAGATTTTATTTAATTATGTTACCATGTTTTAGTATTAAATAAGCGATTAAATAATTTTTACCGGATTTTACATGGAAATACTCCTATGTGCGAAACAAGGACAACAGTGAAATACAGCTACAGTCCCAGTCACAAGGCACAAAAATGTGAAAGTACCGTAGTTGCCCATTCCCTAACGTAGATCTCTATGGAGAAGATCGGGCAAGAAACTCCATGGATAGAGTGTCCATGGAGTTTCTTGCCCGTTCTTTAAATCAGAATACTTTTACAAAACCTTGGTTACATCATTCATGTTGAGATGGTACATTATGTGAGACCGATGCAGCAAGATGTGTAAATTGAAACTACACTAACCTTTGAAAGTTACCGGGTATTTTTAAACCGGGACCGGTCAATGTGCCGACATTTAGAGGAGGCCTATGTCCAAATGATGATATTTTTTAGAGGCATCATGAATATAAATGACATAAAGTAATTAGTCAAATAAAGCTAATTTCAAGAATGTTAATACGTTTGGTCTGTATGGTTTTTTCAATGTTAAGTTCTCCGCGTCGAGAAAAAAACCAGCCAAGTACGAGTCGGACTCCGGCATGAAGGGTTCCGTACCATCTTAGTAAGGGTAGTTATTAGTCAAATAAAGATAATTTCAAGAATGTTAATACGTTTGTTCTGTATGGTTTTTTCAATGTTAAGTTCTCCGCGTCGAGAAAAAAACCAGCCAAGTACGAGGCGGACTCGGGCATAAAGGGTTCCGTACCATCGTAGTAAGGGTGCCCAATTTAATGTTGTTGACATTTTCATATTTTGTGAAAATTTAAACTGTCTACCTATTATGGATCATGAGATATAACCCGCTGACAGACAGACGTACGGGCGGACAGCGGGGCTTAGTAATAGGGTCCCGTTGGTTACCCTTCGGGTACGGAACCCTGAAAACACCCTTTATCTAATTGTCATACACAAAGACAAATAGTGTAGTACTCTTCAAGACTTGCAACCTTAGGGTAGTAAAGCAAATCTGTTCAACCGTTTGAAGATCATCACCTCTTTTCAAGTTGAAAAGATCACAACTTCCACAGGTCTGATCGATTCGAAATTTGCAATCCTATCTGTTGGCAATGGTATGACAAAAATATGATAACCTTGACCTGATACGCAAGAATCACCAGGATCATGCAGGATACACAATACACCAGAAGAACTCCTCAACGGTGTACGGCGTCTGCCTTGTGTTTGGGCTCATACGATCACATCCTAGTACAAGCTGCGCGGTTAGGGTCATAATCTACAGGTTACTCTAAATGTTAATATTTTTAAATATTGAAATTCAATGCTTAATACAAAATCAAAGTATTGAAGTACTGCTTCTCAGTCTTTGCAATTCTGTTAAAGAAGATATGACATAAGAAGAATTAAACAGCTTTAGCTTTTTTTAGAGTCGATGGTAGCATGAAGTAAAAGGAACTCGTGGCTTAATAATAACAGCCGCTCGGGTCGATCTCAAGGTAAGCTGCGCTTGCCTAGGTTGGTCCGTGGATGGGTAACCGCCCAGTACATACCGAGTTTCCTCGGTGCCTCGGAAAGCACGTTAAGCCATTGGTCCCGGCTGTCATTAGCAATCTTTGACGATCGTAACAGGTAGTCAATGGCCCGAAAGTCTGACAACCAGTCTTACCAAGGTGTATCGTATTACCCAGTACTAACTGGGTTGTGGAGGTCAGACACTGGTATTCAGCTGCATCCGGTTAGACTGGAAGCCCACCCCAACATAGTTGGGAAAAGGCTAGGCAGATAATGACGTAGCATGAATAAATTTTAATTAAAAATTTAAATAACTAAATACATTATTACTAAGTACATAAAGGGCACGTGTTTTAAAATATGATAATATTCTTATGTATTTTTTACTGACTAATAACATTACAATAACACAATAAATCTAATCTTAACCGCTAATTACAAGCTCCAAAATTATTCCTTCCTCGTAGTACACGTATTTTAATTTTTAGCTAATTTGGACAATAAACGATTTGCTTAGAGTTTTCTTATTGCGCTTGCATTGGTGCAGAATTGGTTAATACCGGGTTCACCAGAAATTTCGTTAAAACTGCGACTGGCGCTTACATAGTATGCATTACGGCTATAACTAGTGCTTGCATTAGGTACATGCAGAAGTGGTCGCAGTCGCAACACTATCTGATTAGTGCGTATCGTTAATTTTGGAACAAGTTCAGGACAGTCCCGAAATTTTGCATATACATTGTCAGGTGTACAGAAACGGACATACCCTATGTGCGTTCTCTGTCCTTTCATACTGAAAGATAGTACTGTTTCCGAGGAAAGCAACAATAACGTTCTTATGATATACTAGCTCACCCGCGCAACTTCGTCTGCGCCACATCAGAGAGAGGGTTAGAAAGAGTGAGTTAACCTTAAAAGATGGCATATGCTATCGCGGACTCATGATTGTTGCGTAACTTTAACCGTTTACACAGTGCACGCAACGGAAGCTCTCAAAAGGAATACACTTTCCCTGTTTTGCAATATTTTTCATTGATGCTCCGCTCCTATTGGTTGCAGCGTGATCTATTACAACCTATAGCCTTCCTCAATAAATGGGCTATCCAACACTAAAATAAATTTACAATTTGAACCAGCAGTTCCTGAAATCAGCTCGTTCAACCAATCAAACAAACAAACTCTTCATCTTTATAATGTTGGTAAAGATTCAAGTAGGTAACGAAAACCACCGACGCGAAAACGGTTACCAGGTACCATAATCTGCTGTTTCCTACAAAATTGCAATACCAACACGGTCAAAATGGGTCAAGGGCATGACAGTTACTCCACGATATGTTTTCATGTGCCGTTTGTACCGTTTAGAGAGCAGCGATGACGAAATAAATTTCACCAAGTGAAGTATATTAGTGTAAATGTCTATTAACATTAATCTAAATTTTGATATATATTTATAGTATTTGATTTATATTTATAGTATTTTATATAACCTTGTAGCTAATCTTAGTATTAAATAAAATTATTTTCAGATATACACCTACCACTGTTTGTCTCTGCATCACCCAAAGGTTGACTGGTAGAAAATGCCTATGGCATTAAGTCCGCCTCTGTACTTTTGTGCTTGAAGTGTTAAATAAATAAATAAATAATAAGTATCTGTTAAGGACTTGGGGGAGGCCTTTGTCCCGCCGTGGGACAACAACTGCGGCTAATAAAACGTGTGCGTTTGAGTTCGAACCACTGCGCCGCAACTGCTTGCAACTCATAACTTGGAGATTCATTTAGGTTCCCCTTCCTCTTTAAAACCAGATAATTTGAAAGTTATGACGGCACGGTTGGCGCAGTGGCTGAGCGATTGACTGCTGCGCTTCGTGTCGCGGGTTCGATTCCCGCACGGAACAAATATTTGTATGGCCTACAGGTAGTTATTCCTGGTCTGGCTGTTTGTGTATGTGAGCTTAAATGTTTGTAAACGCACCCATGATACAGGAGAAATTCCTAGTGTGGGGCAAGGTTTTGTTAAAAAAATAAAAATAAATAAATAAAATAAAGTTCTAGATATAAACAGCTTTTGTAAAACGTTAATTCACATAATTATGTATTCACAATAAATTGTTGCTGCATTTAATATATTTTTTCTTTTTTTAAATTATGTTCACAAAATAATTAATGTGACTTTATTAAATTCGTGATTTTAGTCTGAGTAGTCTACAACCTGTTTTGAGTTATAGACAATGGACTCATAAAGATACAAGTTACCAGCTGTTGGCGTCGACCTTCATCCGCGTGAATATTAAAAAAACATTACTCGTATTTGAATCATATTTAAGCTAGTAACTGATATTTCTAACCATAGATTTTGATGCGGTTGTAGCGGAATATCACCCTCACAGTAACATTTTAGTATGTAGGGTACATCGACAATATTGTGCCCGAACTAAGTTGTCGATGTACCCACTATGCATTGATTTTTAGATGACAAACTTTGTATAAAAGGGACCGCCTTTTTCTAAATAGATTCATTCCACATTCCAATAAGCTTCAGCACTCGCAACTTAAATATACTACGTCATCATCATCTGGAGTATTATTCCACACCACCTAAGCGCTACATTGGTGACCCCGACGTGATTATTAAGAAGATACCTCCAGATCAAGATCTCGACGAAATCTCCGACATAATTCTCCGTCCACCTGAGAAAAACCGATACGAAGCATTGAAGAGTCGGTTGTTCCAAGTTTACGAAGAATCCGAGCAACGGCAAGTACAAAGGTTGCTATCTGAAATGGAACTCGGCGACATGAAGCCTTCACAGCTACTACGCCGCATGAAAAACCTCGCCGCCGACAATATCTCTGACTCAGCACTGCGGATTATGTGGACCAACCATCTACCACAATCTGTTCGAGCAGTCCTCGCCGTCAGTGAAAACATCGCGAAACACTCCGATATCCACGAGCTGGCAACGATGGCAGATAAAATCCTCGAGCAGACACAACCACTCGGCGCAGTCGCTGCAGTTTCCTCCGTTCCCACTACCCCACGTGCATCTACGTCAATTGAAGAGGAAATTGACGCGCTCACCAAAGAAATCGCAGAGTTGAAAGCATACCGATCGCATCAAAATCGACGTAGATCGTTTGACAGACGACGCTCAAGATCGCGTTCATCGAGCAGAGCCAATCACAATCGCGCCCGAAACGATCAATCAGCGACCTGCTTATATCATCGCAAGTTCGGCAAAGAGGCGCGAAAGTGTACGCGTCCGTGTAACTACGAAGACAGCAGCGCCCCCTCGGGAAACTAACGCCTGCGTTGGCTGAGGCGGGAACCAGCGCAAACCACACTTCTTACCGCCTATTTATAACAGACAAAAACTCACGTCTGTCATTTCTAATTGATACTGGCGCCAACGTCTCCGTAATACCAAGAAGAAAAGGCGGGAAAGCTACGCCAACAGACTTTTGCTTGTATGCAGCGAACAACACGGTAATCCCAACGTACGGAGAGAAAACACTACAACTGGATCTCAACCTACGAAGACCATACACCTGGAAGTTCATCATCGCTGCAGTCAGCAGACCCATCATCGGTGCCGATTTCTTGAAAAAGCATCAACTTCTTGTCGACATAGCCGGCCGATGTCTAGTCGACAAAGTTACCAACCTCGTAGTCAAGGCACCAGTCACCTACTCCGCTGAGCCTACCGTAAGAAGTATCGACGTTGATCAACCATATCACCAGCTACTCAGCAAGTTTCCTGACATCCTACGACCATCATGCATGAAGGAAGCTCCCAAACACCGTGTAGAACATCACATTGAAACTACCGGTCCACCAGTACACAGCAAGAGCAGACCACTACCACCACATCGGTACATGTCCGTGAAGAAGGAATTCGAGTTGATGATGCAGCAAGGAATCTGCCGTCCAAGCAAAAGTCCTTGGTCCAGCCCGCTACACGTCGTACCAAAGAAAAACGGCGACCTTCGTGTTTGTGGCGACTACCGCAGACTCAATGACGTCACGAAACCAGACCGCTATCCAGTGCCACGTCTCAAAGATTTCACCTACCTACTTCACGGCAAGAAGATCTTCACAACACTCGACCTAAATCGTGCTTACCAACAACTGCCTGTATACGAACCGGACATCGAGAAGACAGCCATCACAACACCCTTCGGCTTGTTCGAATTTCCTCGAATGTGTCCTGGTCTCAAAAATGCTGGACAGACATTCCAACGATTCATTCATCAAGTACTCATCGGGTTAGACTACGCATTTCCATTCATTGATGACGTCATCGTCGCATCAGATAATGAAACCAGTCACTTAGAAGATCTACAGGAGGTGTTACGCAGATTAGACGAGTATGGCATCACTGTAAATCCATCAAAATGCGTCTTCGGTAAAGAAAATGTCAAGTTCCTGGGTTATCAAGTGTCGAGCAACGGACTCAAGCCACCACAAGATAAAGTCACTGCTATCACTGCTTACCCCAAACCCGAGACAATTGAAGACTTACGTCGATTTATTGGCATGGTAAACTTCTATCGTGACAGCATACCGAACGCAGCCCACATACAAGCACCTCTCAACGCGTTCCTGCACAATTCGAAGAAACGCGACAAGACAAAAATCGACTGGAACACAGAAGCGTCACAAGCATTCGAGTTGTGTAAAGTTAGCATCCAAAACGCAGCTTTACTCGCTCATCCATCTCCATCACCAACCGACGCCATCTCCCTTATGTGCGACGCATCAAATACCTGCGCAGGAGCTGTACTTCAACAACTTGTAAACAAGAAATGGATACCGCTTGGATACTTCTCAAAGAAATTCTCCGAAACACAACAGCGATATAGTACATTCGACAGAGAATTATTATCAATCTACATGGCAATCAAACACTTCAGAAAAATGTTCGAAGGAAGAGAACTTATTGTTTACACCGACCACAAACCGCTGACTTACGCTATACGCAAGCCTCCGTCCGATAACGATACGCAACGGCGCACGCGTCAGCTGTTATTTATCAGCGAGTTCACGACGGACATTCGACACGTCAGCGGAGTAAACAACGTTGTCGCCGACGCACTCTCTCGTATCGAAACCATCGAATTACCATCACCAATCAACTACGAAGAACTATCACAAGAGCAAGAAAAAGACAGGAATATACCAATCTTATCACAACAAACAAATATTCAACTCAAGAAAATCGTCATACCCGGCACTAACAAGCCAATATTCTGCGAAACGTCTACGTCACACATTCGTCCATACCTACCAGCTGACTTTCGCCGCATCGCATTCAACGCCGTGCACAATGTAAGTCACCCTGGAATACGAACTACGCGCAAACTTATGCAAGATCGTTACTTTTGGCCAGCAATGAATACAGACATTGGCGAGTGGACGAAAGCATGCACTTCGTGTCAGCAGTCCAAAGTTCAACGACACAACAACAGTGACGTCACAGCATTCCCACCGAGCGAACGATTTCAACACATCCACGTTGATATTGTTGGACCACTACCTACATCTTCGTGTGGACATCGATACCTACTCACGATGATCGACCGCTGTACACGTTGGCCCGAAGCAGTACCCCTTCATGAGATAACCGCCGAAATCGTCGCAAGAAAGCTGTACGAAACATGGATATCTCGTTTCGGTTGTCCTACAAAAATAACGACTGATCAAGGACGACAGTTTGAAAGTCGACTATTTCAAGACCTCGCACAACTAATTGGAGTAGAAAGAACCCGTACTACTGCCTACCACCCGCAGAGTAACGGCATCGTCGAACGCTGGCACCGAACACTGAAGGCCGCACTCATGACACGACTAGCAAACAGCAACAAATGGATCAACGAATTACCTATTGTTTTGATGGGGCTACGAGCCGCCACGCGCACCGATACCAACACAAGTGCCGCGCAGCTCACCTACGGCCAAGCAATACGGCTACCCGGCGATTTTATATCACCATCACCAGCCGCAACGAAGATTGACCACACCTACGTCGATCAGTTACACGACGTGATTACGAAGCTGACACCTACATACAAGCCGCATTCAAACAAGCGATGTATGTTCGTGCACAACGACCTACCAACATGCAGCCACGTGTTTGTACGCGATGACACCGTCCGAAAACCACTGCAGCATCCATACAAAGGTCCATACAAGGTCATCGAACGCAACGAGAAGTATTTCACGATACAGCTACCAGGCAGATCGAGCAACATATCGATCGACCGTCTCATACACTATCAACATCGAAGATAATCACGAATACACGAGTACTGAGACACGCCAACCAGCTGCAGCTACCACTGAAGATCACTCCAGCCTGCTTCCAGCCTCGAACACCATCGACCAACGTACAAGATCAGGCAGGATCGTCAAGATGCCCGTACTCTTCGCTAAGGGGGGAGTACTGTAGCGGAATATCACCCTCACAGTAACATTTTAGTATGTAGGGTACATCGACAATATTGTGCCCGAACTAAGTTGTCGATGTACCCACTATGCATTGATTTTTAGATGACAAACTTTGTATAAAAGGGACCGCCTTTTTCTAAATAGATTCATTCCACATTCCAATAAGCTTCAGCACTCGCAACTTAAATATACTACGTCATCATCATCTGGAGTATTATTCCACACCACCTAAGCGCTACACGGTTATCGCCATACAGTATATACCTGGACAGTTTTATCCTTTGCCTCATATAAGTCCAGACGGGACAAAAAATAAACAAACTTACTCTCATCAAAATGCACATGTTTCGACAGCTTATGCCAGGTCCTGTAGTAAAAATGGCTGACTTGCGTCTTGGTCTTCAGGTTGACATCGGGCATGCCCTTCTTCTTCATCTTAGCACAGATATAGGAAGTAATAGCGTCGAAGTCCTTTCCATACTCGTTGAGGGCTTCAAAGAACAAGTTCTTTTCGTCTGTGGACCAGAGCGCTTTGGGCATCCGTTGCTTCACCGTCGGGAATTTGAGCTCTTTCTCATCTATCTTGCTTGGGGTCTCGCATTCGGGGATGTCTGGAAATAAGGAAATTACCTAGGTGACTGTGGGTTACACGTCCAGCTTCACATAAGTCCTGGATAGAAAGAGCTGGAATTCATGGGGAGAGACCTTTCTAAAACTGGGATAATGCAGACGGTTGCTGTTGTTAGGTTTCTGTATACAAATACAGAAACGTGGTCCTTAAATAACTATTTAAAAAAAAAAAGTTTCAAACTCGCCATCAGAGCCATCTTTTTTTCCAGGTCTCTTGTCCCTTTCCACGGGTGGTTCCAATAAGAGCTTCTTGATGACCCTGGCGCTAGTCCTCTGCTGCTGCTGCGTGGTCAGCGAGCCCAGCAGTTCTGTCCGTTCGGCTTCCACGCTTGTCGGCGGTCCGGGAGACATGGCCGCGTCTTTCACGACCTGGAACGCAATGAGGGATTTTTTAATGTGAAGGTAACAGCCGCACAGGTAAGAAAGATGAAAGGAAATACATTTATTAGGCACATGCCACAAGCGTACACAAGATTTAAGTTTTTTTTTATACATCACAGAAAAAAATCTAAACTTAGCCTCACGAAATATGCAACCGAATTGAGAACCACCTCCTTTTTGAAAAAAGTCGGCTAAAAATAAGAATTAAAGCTCAATGAAACCTAGTAGGTACCTATATGGGTATATTTTGTAAGAGATTCATAATGGTTCCCAATATCTTATACGCGCACTGGGCCGTTTATTTCAGCAGTGTTTTTCAATCTTTTTCATGACACGACCCCCATAGTATGAAAAAATATTTGTGACCCCGCCCTTCGCTTTTTTTTTTCATGTATTTTTCCAAGCAGGAAAACCTCACTAGTGTGAACTATTGAAAAAAACCCGAAAATTTGATTTAACCAGCGGCTTTAGATATAGAGATTATGTTTGACAAACAAGGGGTCGAAAAGCTGAAAAGTAAACCTCTCTCTGACAATACCATTCAACGCAGGATAAGCGATAACTTTCGTGATCAAGTCATAGAAAAATTAAAAGAAAGTACTTTTGTGGCCTTGGAATTTGATGAATCTACGGATATTGCGGGTTGTGCGCAGTTTGTAGCTTTTGTGCGTTTTGAATCAAAAGAAAAATGAAAGGAAGAAATACTATTTTGTAGTTAGCACTTCCCACGAATACTACAGTTCTGTCAGACGGTACTTGCAGAACATGTTCCTTGAAGCTACGCAAGATATGAATATCGATTGCGTAAAGAAATGCACTGCTATTTGTAGTGACGGAGTAAAAGACATGACTGGTGCGAACAGTGGGTTTATTGCTAGACTGAAAGAACAGGTGATGAAAACGGATCCATAGCATAGCATAATCAGCCTATTAATGTTCCCACTGCTGGGACGCAGGTCGCCTCTTTATGAGAGGGAATGGGCTATAATCCACCACGCGGGCCCAGTGCGGGTTGGTAGATGTCACATGTCTTCGAATTTTTGGTTCTAGGACATGCCGGTTTCCTCACGATGTTTTCCTTCACCGTTTTTGAGAGCGTTGGGGATGAAATAACTTACACAAAGTAATGCGCCTGGCTGGGTTCGAACCCACGACTTACTGCTCGTAAGTCGGGGTCTCCACCAATGGGCCAACGCTGCTCTCAAAAAACAGATCCACGATGGGGGAAATTGGTGAATGAAAAACAAGCGCAACCTTCGCATTAAGATGGACGAGAACTTATAGGTTTTTATTTTTTGTTAATTTGGATTAATACACAAATGTTTATATCCTTTCGTTAACATTTTCTTAATAAATCTATCTTTTTAAACTTTATTGTTTTTTTTTTACAGAGGACGTTTTCGTGACCTCTTGCGACCCTCCTATAGAGGCTTCGCGATCGCGACCCTCCAGTGGATCGCGACCCACACTTTGAAAAACACGGATTTTAAGCAACCGCTGAATTAATTATGCGTTATTTAATTTCCGCGATACGCATCGCAGGTTTTCTCGACGCGACCTCTGGCGTAGAATGAGTGTAAACGGCTGAATGATAAAAGCCCCTGCAATGGCAGCTGAGCTTTCAATACTCAAATGACAACGCGGCGGGACTTTTGAAAATAGAACCTGTTTTTCTATAAAATAGGCGAATTGTAGAAAGTGATATAGTTTGATTTTGTAAAAAATGAGTTTTTTAAATAAATTATGTTTGATTTTGTTTCTTGGTGTTTACTGTGAGGCACAGAGGCCGACGAGAAAGGAGGCCTATATGACAGTTGTGAGTACCTACAAAATATATTTTATAAACACATGGGTATACATAATCAACCGGGCACACCATACTCCGTAGCCGCTTCTGAGAAATTCCTCATGGATAAACTCAATAACACTTTGCCCGATCTGGGCATAGAACCCACGACGAAGTTAATATTTTCATCAACTCCAATTTTCTTTTGTTTGGTTTATATTATAATATTATTTGTTTCTCGTTAATAGTATTTTCTTAACCTTTTGAACGCCATTGTCACATACAACGTGTAACAGAATAAACGCAATTCCGTCATAAAAAATAGGTGTTAAATTTTGACGGAAAAATATTTTAAATAACTTAAATTAGAAACACAGACATCATCTGCCTAGCCTTTTCCCAACTATATTGGGGTCGGCTTCCAGTCTGACCGGATGCAGCTGAATACCAGTATTTTACATGGAGCGACTGCCTATCTGACCTCCACAACCCAGTTAGTACTGGGTAATACGATACCACTTGGTAAGACTGGTTGTCAGACTTTTTGGGCCACTGACTACGTAACGACTGTCAAAGATCTACAAATGACACCCGGGACCAACGGCTTAACGTGCTTTCCGAGGCACGGAGGAAACTCGGTATGTAATGGGTGGTCACCCATCCACAGGCCAACCTAGGCAAGCACGGCTTAACTTAAAGATCGATCCGAGCGGCTGGCGGCTGGCTGAATTAGAAACACAGTATCATGACAAATTAATACAATCCTTTAAGGATTGTATTAATTTCAAGGAAATTGAAACCTTAACTCAGAGCAATAAAGGCTACTAAAACGCTCGACATTATTTGTAGTTCGCTCATAGCTCGTAATACACACACGTAAATAATATCAATGCATTTTACATTAAAAGTAGTGTGTGTCGAATAAATAGGCTTATTTGAATGCACGACCAAACTTAGTTGGTCATCAGAGTAGCCCCTATACAATAACAAACAATTTTTAGGCATTTTTACAAAATAAAATTATTTAATTTTAAGAAATTTAGAACTTATTGCAAAGAGATAAAGCATTTGTCGGCAACCTTTTTGACGTTTATGTGAAATGCCGCACACATACACACACGCCGCCGCTACTGCCGAATAATGCACAAAATCTAGTCATCCGTCGGTAGTGATCTAGTGTAGTTGTTTTTTATTTACTTCCGTGACATTTTTGTTTCCGCGCGCGATGGCTTTCCCGTATCAACATACAATACACGGAGATGGTGAGGACCCTGGCTCGCTGTCTTGATAATGTCGCGTTAGATTGTCGGGAGTTCTTTTATTTGTGGGGTCGCATTTAATCGCTCGTGGACATCAGTCAATCTACAAGTATCAAGGAACTAATAACAAAAATTGAACAAGCATTTTTGACGGTGAAAAGTGATACTGAAGTGCTTACAAAATTGAAATATAATTTAAGAAAGCGTGCAAATAAGTGCATAGAACAAGGCGGTGGCCATTTTGAAACTTTAATCGCAGAAATAGTGCAAATTAAAAACCTAAGTGTAAAGTGTAAATAGTCCAGTTCTGTAAGTACCTACTTCTTCATATCAGTACAATTGTATTCTTATCACTGTAAATATTATGATTCAAATCTTTTAAACACTGATTTTTGTTTTCACGTAATAAGCAGTAAACACGACTTATCAGGGGGTAGTTGATATCGCGTAAGTTACGCATCTGAGATAATTTTTTTACCCGCGTGTGCCGCACGGAGTCCGGATGCTTCGCCCTTCGTTAATTTCGTAGTTCGGACAAAAAGTCGCTGTTTTAAATGCATCCCCGTTACTAAGCCTTAGATTCGTATTGGTACGAGGGCGGGTCAATAAGTCCGTGACTTTTTGAATTTCTGACCACTTTACTGAAACAGCAACACTGCTCCTGTCAACAGGCATCTGTCAGTTGACTCCTGTCAAAATTTAAACTTGCTGCGTCAGTTAGTTTGTGTTTGACAGCTATTTTTATCAGACTACTCACTAATTTGAGGAGAAAATGGAAAAAAGTGAATTTCGTGTGCTTATTAAGCATTATTTCTTGCGAAAAAAAACCATTACCGAGACCAAGGCTAAGCTTGATAAATACTATGGGGACTCTGCACCATCGATTTAAATGGTAAAAAAGTGGTTTACTGAATTTCGTTGTGGCCGTACAAGCACTGAAGATGCCGAACGTCCTGGACGCCCAGTTGAGGTCTCTACACCCGAAACAATCGAAAAAATTCACGATATGGTGTTGACCGACCGAAGATTGAAAGTGCGAGAGATTGTGGAAGCCGTAGGGATCTCGCATGGCTCAGTGGTTTCAATTTTGAATGATCACTTGGGCATGAGAAAGCTTTCCGCAAGATGGGTGCCGCGTTTGCTCACAGTCGACCACAAACGCAATCGTGTAACAACTTCACAGGAAGCTTTGGCGTTGTTTAATCGCAATATGGAGGAGTTTTTGCACCGTTTTGTAACCGTGGACGAAACATGGATCCATCACAACACACCAGAAACCAAACAACAGTCAAAACAGTGGGTTTCTAAGGGTGAATCGGCGCCAAAGAAGGCCAAGGTGGGTTTGTCAGCCAATAAAGTTATGGCGACTGTTTTTTGGGATGCACGCGGGATAATCCACATTGACTACCTTCAAAAGGGAAGAACAATCAATGGGGAATATTATGCCAACTTATTGGACCGATTCAATGACGATTTGAAAAAAACCGACCTCATTTGGCCAAGAAAAAAGTTCTTTTCCACCAAGACAATGCAAGGGTGCACACATGTGCAGTTGCCATGGCAAAAATCCATGAATTGGGCTATGAATTGCTCCCTCATCCGCCCTATTCTCCAGATTTGGCTCCGAGCGACTACTTCTTGTTCCCAAACCTGAAGAAATGGCTTGGTGGAAAAAGATTTGACTCCAATGATGAAGTCATCTCGCAAACAAAGGCCTATTTTGAGGACCTCGACAAATCATTTTTTTTGGAAGGGATAAAAAAATTGGAGAAGCGTTGGACAAAGTGTATAGAGCTCAAGGGAGACTACGTTGAAAAATAAAATTATTTTTTTATCAAAAAATCTGTTTTATTCCAAAAGTCACGGACTTATTGACCCGCCCTCGTAATTTCACTTACTAGAAAAATATCCATCATTACACGGTAAACTCAATGAAGTATCAAAAGTTATTCATAATATCAGTCCGTGACATTTTAGGTACGTAAAATTCGTTCATTGAACTAATGCACATCTAATGCCTACAGCTATGGTCAGCTGGCGGGCGCTCGAGTGTGCCTGTCGCGTCGGCCGCTAACACTGCATGAGTGTGTGTGCAAGGATGTTGTTGCACATACGTTTTGCGTTAAGTAAGGATAACTATTTTATAAAAAAAGACTAGGTTTGGTTTAAATTTATTTAATTACGGATGTTGTTTTAGACTTATAATTTAATCTAAGATGGTATAGGTCTAAGAGGTCTCGCAAGTTTGTAACTTGTTAGCTTATTAATTTTTTGTGCTACAAACTTGTAATTTGGCCGGGAAGTAGTTTATAGTTAGTAGACGTTCGCTAAGAACGGATTTTGCGACAGGACCGGATTAAGGAGGTCTGGAGGTCTCGCAAGTTTTTATGAAAGTCCTTAATTTTTTTGTGCTACAAACTTGATATTCGGCAGGCAGGTAGTTTATAGTTAGTAGACGTTCGCTAAGAATGGATTTTGCGACAGGGCCGGATTAAGGAGGTCTAAGAGCTCTAGCAAGTTTGTATGAAAGTCCTTCATTTTTTGTGCTACAAATTTGATATTTGGAAGGGAGGTATTTTATAGTTAGTAGACGTTCGCTAAGAATGAATTTTGCGACAGAGCCGGATTAAGGAGGTCTAAGAGCTCTCGCAAAAAGTCATTTAATGTTGTATAGAGAACGGTATTAGAATAAAAAGCGCCCAACAAGGTTCACTTTGAAAAAAAAGTTGTATAGCGCCAATATAAACCGGTTTTTAAAGCCATATCGTCGCCTCAACGCCATTTAATTTTGTTTCGGACCTCTGCCGCCCAGAATTACAGTACCCAAAAGGACGCGTAGTAATCAGTACATTATCACATATTGATCTGACAGTCAGTTCTCACACATAACATAACATGACGCCTTTAATCCCCGAAGGATTGAGCAGAGGTGTACCTAATCGTACACACACATTTCGCTAGTTATGTTGAAGTCCCATGTAATAGGGGGTGAGCCTATTGCCATCAATCGGGCACAAATCCAGATTCCACGGCTGCTACTGAGAAATTCCTGATGGAATAACCCAATAACACTATTATTTATAGTATTTTTTCAATTGCATATACATATATTGTTAAATTTTAAGTGGAAGAGCGGAGTCACCTAAGGGGGCGTCCATTAATTACGTGAGGCGTTTAAGGGTGGCGGGAGGCGTCGCGCCAAATATCACCCAATCTCACGAGGCAGAGAGGGGGTCTCGGCAAATATCAGTTCAATCAGATCGGTTTAATTAAATAAACATGTTTCTCTACAAATTATTATTTTTAGTGAATTCAACGCAATCAAGCACAGATTACCGTATTTATATTAAACTACGCATTTTGATAAATCTCATGTGAGATTCGAAGGGGGGAATGGAGTCAAGGCTAATCTCACGACATTTCACCAAGGGCCTCCCCCCTTGGTGAGATGTCGTGGGGTCGAAAATCGCCAAAGTTGCTTCACGTAATTAATGGACGCCCCTTAAAAAGGTGATCTGCATATCATGTGTGTGTAACTTATTAACTTAACTTATGTAATTGAAATACACATTTTTTTTTTAACACTTTGCCCGAAGCCGCAATCGATCTCAGGACCCCATGCTTAATAGTCGCGCCTGCGACTACTCGACCAACGAGGCGGTCTCATACACAGACACACCAAAATTTCCACTAGCTAGCACTAGCTAGTACTACATATACACAGTTTGCATTCGGATCGTGCCAAATGATTTGATTTACCTAGAGCGTTGGTAAAGAGGCATTCCAAGATTTAGAAAAAAAAGCTAGAATTAATTTTGACCTTCTAACGGAGTCACACACAAACAAAGAATGGAAATCATCGCATTTATTTTTTATTTTTTTTATTTTTATCGATTAAAAGAATATTTCGATAATACGAGAACTTGAATGGAATCGGTTTTATATACCAACCACCAGTCCTTAAGAACCATCCCACTGATTGATTAACATCATTGCTGACACCAACACGTTTGTCACAAAGGATTAGATTACGATTTTCTTCGTCTTGTCCCGTCTATCGCTCGTAAATATTTGAATGTCTTTGGTGTTACCCAGTAACTGGGCTGTGGAAGTCAGACAGGTAAAATACTGTTCAGATTGCAAGCTAACTTCAACGTAGTTTGGACAAGGTTAGGCAGATGACGACCTGAATCCTTTGTGACTAACTTGTTGGTGTCAGCAATGATGTAACCAATTAACGGGACAGTTGTTAAAAGACTGGTCTGAACTGTCCCACTCCTGGGCAAATGCCTCCGCTCATTACTTCCACTTTTCTCGATGTTGCGCCTCTTGTCGCCAGTTAACGAGAAAGCCATTCAAGGCGTCCCGCCCTCTTCTCCTCGGTCTGCAGCGACCTCGTCTAGCTGTCTTAAGGCTCCAGTTTTGTGATATGCAGGCATCCGGCAGACATAGCCTGCCCCTTCCCATTTTAGTTTGGCAGCTTTATGAGCTACGTCAGTAATTTAAGTTCTGAAGCGCAGTGTAGTGTTCTTAATTCGATCGGTAAGTTTAACGTTAAGTATACTGCGCTTCTTGCCCGTTGGCAAACCTTGGGTTTGGACTTCTGGATGTTAGTCAAAGACCACTGTGCACGATATGTCAGTATGGGGAGAATACACATGCCCATTACCTTACATTTTAAGGGGATGGGTAAATCGCCCTTGAATAGCTCTTTCATTGACCAGTAGTTCTTCCAGGTGTTTTCCGTGCGCCTTGCAACTTCTTTGTCTTGTCTCGCCTGGATGGAGACTACTTGGCCCAGGTAGATATATTCTTAAACATAGTGTATTTTGTCCTCGTCTATGTGCACGTTGATCGGTGAGCTGTTGGTCATGAGTTTAGACTTCGACATGTTCATCTTTAGTCGAATCTCAAGGCTTGCATTGCTTAGCTCTTGAAGCATCTCTTCCAGTTCCGCAGTTGATGAGAAGAAGAGGACAATGTCATCTGCGAAGCGCAGATTTGTTAATCTCGCCTTGCCGAGACAAATACCTCTCTCTCTTTCCAGGCGGTCGCCATAGTTCATAATGACTTTAGTTTAGTTCATCAATGACTTCAAAAGTAAGTCTAGCTTTCTTGTATGAGACACTGAGTAGATTACTTTGCTACTTCTGCCTTAACCTTCCTGCCAGACTTGTAAACCTATCCAATTCTCATACGAAACTACCGTTGCGAATAGGCAACAATAATGAAATTAAATTTTTTGTTCATTTAAGCCTTTTAGGGGCCTATTTGAAGTAAATGGTTTGACATTGACTTTGACATCATTCCCAGCCTAGCCTCGTCAGAGCAGCAGGCTACCCCATAGAAAAGCACCGCGTCACGACGCCAGATGGCTACATCCTACTGATGCACAGGATCCCGGCAGGTAGGCGCTCCGCCGGACAGACCGGGGAACTCGACGTTAAGAGGAAGAAAGCCGTCTTAATCCTGCACGGTCTCGGTGGCTGCAGTTCGAACTTTGTGATCATGGGACCCAAGAGAAGCCTTGGTAAGTTTGGTGCTATTGGATGGACAGTTTAACCAATAGGATTACAGAACTAAACTAACAAAAATATAACATCACGCCTGTAATCCCCGACGGGTTAGGCTGCCTGGTGTACCTAATAGTTCACTAACATTTCGCCAGTTATAAGTTCTATGTAATAGGGGGCGAGCCTCATCGAAGCAGTCATAAAACCAGCAAAAAACTAACATGTTATGCAAATTCAATAAACATTTGTATTAATTCTGCCGAAAAATACATCCAAGAAAGGATTCAGAATCCCGCGATCATGGCGCTTGCAACAGCGCCGAAATATCGAGAGCTCAAAATAATGAACAATCACGCAAGATATTCGGTAAGTGACAGTATATGATTAGGATTCAGAATGTAAAGCAGCTCTTCCGTACGAAAAAGTATGAAAATGCAGAAGGTGCGATAATTATGATGCAACCCACACCTATGCTCGACATGTCTTTCGGTGCTCCACGGGGCAGCCTAAGGGCTCATATACGGAGACGCGGCGCGCTGTGCGGCGCGGCTCGCTTTCAATTCAAACATGGCGATGTATGAGAGCGTTTATGTAGAAGTGATTTTACGCGCGTTTGCTTGAAATGCAGGGATGCCCGTAGCGGTGCACTCGGCGTCACACGCGCATATACGAACATATGGCAGACGACACCGCCGCGTTGAAAGCCGCGTCCAACGCGGCGCGCGGCGGTGCACGCGGCGTCACACGCGCTCATAATCATAATATTCGAATTAGAGATCCATATTTAAAATAAACTGACAAGCCTATCGTGCGGGGTGCACGAACGTATTCCTTCCTTCCTCATGCAACGCCCCGTGCGCCGCAGTGTTGCCCGCCGCGGACAACGCTTACATGCTACAAGATCCGCCACGGGTGTCGTGGCCGGCACCGCTGCTTCTCACGCACCGCACCACGCCCCGCGTCTTCGTTAACAACAGATGTGTTTGTGTTTGGGCGTGTGATAACGCAGGCCGCTGCACGCGCCGCGTCTCCGTAAATGAGCACTAAGGAGTTGTTAACTCGACGACCGCTCGGACGCGTCCATGCGGTCGGCGAGTTCAATTTAAATTGCATAACATGTTACTGCCCGATGTGTGATTTTCGCACAGTAACGCCCGAGTCTATATCTTAGCACAGAACTTTCTAGACATAATCATGCGGCCAGCAACACATTCTTCAAAGGTATTTTAAAGATACATTTTAGACAGTTTATTCAGTAAAAAACATACCGGTTCAGCAGCCACTCTAAGCAACGTTATTTTATTTTCAATAAAGTGAGTTTTATCTCCCAACGTCTCAAATGCAAGGAAAACTTTAAAACAGATATCTTTATGTTTCCAGCGTACTTCCTAGCTGACGCAGGGTACGACGTGTGGCTAGCCAACCTACGAGGCACCTCTCACACAACGCATACGAACCTGACCAAAACTGATAAGAAATTCTGGGACTTCAGGTGAGTTAGAACTCTTTATCTAACCGTGCCTGTCACGCCCTAGCAAAGATATCGACGACAGTTCGAACTTCAGTGTCCACGTAATACACTGTGATAGTTAGCTCTGAACTGGGAATGCTCGAAGAAAGTTCGTTCTATTAGGTGTTCAGTGGGCCTGGTACAGTGGACGAGACAAAACTTTCGAGATTCCATTTTTGTCACTAGGCCAGCGCTAGTTCAGTCTGAGACTGAACTTTACGTTACAGAGATCAACAAGGGATAATACACTCAGGGTCACATACAATCGTTCACCCATCTTAAATTCTATATCGTTTGTTTATGTTGATTTACGCTTTTACTACTAGGCGTAACTTGTTAAGTGATATATCTGCAATAAACAAAACAATCATACCCGCGTTTTGTTCACTTCTGTGGTTTTTATTCAATAATAAAATCAGTTTAGTCTAAATTTAACATTCTCTTCGCTCGTTTTGTGTGAAGGATACGTTTGTTTTAAAACGTTGTGATACCATTTGTTCGAATAAAACCCCGCGGTGCCTTGATTTCATTTACACCAAAAAAAATACCACTGGACGCGACGCAGCTGGAGCAGCCAGAGCTGTGGCACTTGCAAACGCTGGGTTTAGCCAGCGTCGGAATAAGTCCTAGAACCACATGTGATTCCGTTTGCGCCATTCATTGGTCATAATTTGTTTTAATGCACGATAACGCTCGTGCACGTACCGCGAGAGTTGTTACCGATTACTTGGACGCCGTCAATATTCAGCGATTACCATGGCCAGCTCGGACCAGCAGTGCTATTCTGTAAACGGTGACTCACTTCGAAAAACATCTCGCAAATCATCTCGAAAGTCACACTCACTTCACTTCTCATCTCGCCTGTACAAGTTTTGTATTCTCATGTCACGATCAAGGCCAAGTGAAGTGAAGTGACTTTCGAGAACTCAGGTGACATTGCTCTATGGTAGTAGGGCGGTGGCACTAAATTGTGCCTTGTTATGATTTATATCGACTCACAAAATTTTGCTGAATTAGCGCTCTAAAATAATAATTTATAGTTTATTTCAGCCATAAATGTAAAGTAAATGCATTATTTTGTACGTTTTAATTACAAGTTTTATTTGAGATAGAGAATGAAAAATTAGACTGAACGCAGTGTCGCCTTTGCCTCATAGAGATATGGGAGCCCGCGTATAAAAAAAAACATTCACTTGCTCGCAACGCGTACCCACGCCAATTATTTTTTTGTTGACAAACAAGTTTTGTTATTTTTATTTCCCCGCGATTTCACTGTGAAGTGTTTAACAAAATGAAGTAATTACGATTTCTGTGTTAATAAGTTACTGCCGGTATCGTTATATTCATATTTAATTGTTAATTCTCTACTTCAGTGCTAAGCGTACTTTTCATCCATCAGCGGCTCAAGTGGAGACGCTAATCGATTTCTTAGAAAGGAAGCCTAGCTTGGCAAAAGAATTTGCCAAAAATCAAAGCGCCAAACAGGCGGTAAATAAGGAGTGGAATAATATCACTGAAATTAAACAGTATGGGTGGAGGTACGATAAAGACGGCAAAAAAAATGGATAAAGAAACAAAGTAATATATTTTTTTACTATTGTTGGATGGTTTAACACATTAACGATTTGATGAAGGCTACGTGATAATGAGGCTTGAGACAGAAAACTATTTACATTTTTGCCTAATTCCTACTTTTTGATAGTTGCCATTGACCAGAAATGACAGAGTAGAGAGCAACTGAAAAAAAGATTTTTTTTTAAACACATTCTTGTACTTGCATGTCGTTAAAGAAGTTCAAAAGGTATAGTGATAGGTAGTTCTATAGCATAACAGGATCTATTATCTACCTTAATTCTATTGGCCAGACCTCTTCCTTTTTTTGTGGTCACAGGTAATAGAGATCTAAGCTCTTGTTCTAAATTTCTAATTAGCTCCTCTGTTAGTCTGTACACATGCACATAGTCTTGACCACGGCTCAAAAGTTTAAATGTTTAATGTTCTGGGCTTGGCGACGGCTTGCGGCAAAGGCTAGAGAATCAGCTTCTTTCAGTAAACTCAATATCAAAAAAGAATGACATCTACAAAAGTTAGAAATAGATGAAAACACAATAAGTTCATGAAGTTTTTTAATGTCGGTATATTAGTTCATACTAATTGTTTTACTAAACCACCAAATTATCAGTAAGTAGATGAACTACTTTAAGGTTACGTGCACTCGCTGCCCGGGATAAGTGAGGACTAATCGACACGGAACCGTAAAGCGTCACGCTACGTTTATTAGTATTTCTGTAAGAAAACCACAAATACAGGGTGTGGCGTAAGTAGTGGTCCACCGTTCAGGATTCGATGAATCAGATAATTAACTATAACAATTAAAAATTTTAACCATTTTTACCCAAGGGTTACGAAAATATTTCCTTTTTGTCTTTTATTTACGAAATTTCTTTTTTTACAAATTTGTTTGTAGTTTCAACAAAAACCATTATTTTTTCATTTTGATTTCTGTTAATTACTGCTGAATACTAGAGCTATCATGATAAATTATGATTTTTTATGTAAATTCAGCTCTTTTGAAGAAAAAGTTGGTTCTTCTCTAATTTTAACCCTAATTTCTTCAAGATCAAGAGCGATTTTTGTAAAAAAAAAACGTACTACATCGTCAGTGCCCATGCATTTAAAAGATTTTCATGAAATTACTTTTTTAAACTTTGCTGCGTTAATACTATTACAAAACGTATAAAAACTCAAAAAACGGATACAATGTAACTTTTTACAATTCAAATGTGATTTGTGTTAAAGCACAAACATGTCAGGTAAAAAAACCCTGACCCTTTTTTTACCTGAGACATGTTTGTTTTGTTAACAAAAACCGGTTGAAGCTCTCGCAATCGAACTCGATTGCGAGAGCTTCAACCGGCAGCGGTGCGTAACTACGCACAATAGGAGTGATAAGGAAGAGATATGGTAGGGTATTGCTATCTCTTTCATTACTAACGTTGAAATCTTCAGAAATCTCAAAATGATTTAGTACGATCTCGTCACTCGTGTCGTGCGTCGTATGCGTTTCGTTTTTATTCTGCCTGTGTTTACCTCCGCCATTTTTTTACCCCTGCCTGCCCCCGGACTCTGTTTAATTTGCCTACTGATTGGACTTGTTGTTTTGGTGATCTCTGCGATATTGGCTACGTGTTTAGTTTAGTTTATTTATTAATAATTATCAAAAATTACAGGTCATATTTTGAAAAAAGTAAAAACACAAATCATAATACATTAAAAAAATAAAAAAACAAGTCATTATACATTAAAAAGAGCATTAAACCCAAATTATCATAATTTAAAAAATAATAATAATACACAATAAACAGAATAATAGAACCTTACAGTATACAAATCACATAAATTTACTTAAAACCATTCTTTTAGGTCATATAATGCCTGGTCGGTTAGCCAACCTTTCAGTTTAGTTTTAAAAACAGCGTCAGACGTCGCGCTCAAAATATTATCCGGTAGCCGGTTGTATACCGATGGACCCATAACATGAATTAACTTTCCAGACTTAGATAGGGTGTGTGGGTAGCCAGCTAATTTGTTTCTACCACGAGTACAGTAATTATGTCTATCTCCGCGTCTATTGTATTCGTCTAGATGGTGCCTAACGTATACCGCCGCCTGCAATATCACCATAGCGGGAACAGTCAATATTTTTAGACGTTTAAAAAGTGGTCTCGCGGTGGCATCCCATTGTGAACGCGTAATAGCTCTCACGGCACGCTTCTGCATCCTGAAGGCTCGCTCCCAATCGGCAGCTCGGCCCCAGAACTCCACACCATACTGGAGCACCGAGTGTACCAAGGCGAAATAACACCCTATCATCATTTTACGTGGGAGCGTTTGCGCTAGTCTTTCCAGAGCGAAGCATGCTCGTCCGAGTTTGCCGCACATTTTATCAATATGCGGCCCCCAAGTGAGAGAACGTGTACTGGTGACTTTGGCTTGCTCAACGATTTGGACAAACGTGCAGTGCAGTGACAATTAAAAAATGTCTCGGTACACACCGCGCGAATATGCTGACATGCATTTTATTTATGGCGAATGCAGAGGTGTCGGTAGAGAAGCAGCTCGACTTTATCGGGAGAGATATCCTGATTGAAGACATCCAGACCACCGAGTTTTTGGAAGAGTGCATAACGCATACACCGAGGGAAGGATACCTGGCACAGGCGTAGGCGGTGCAGGTGAAGGACGACCGCGACGACACAACGATGAAGAGGTAATGAATTTAGTTACAGAAGATCCTTCAACATCGGTCCGTGTCTTAAGTCGCAGAACTGGCATATCAACTAGATCTGTACATCGAATACTCAAAAGACATGAACTGTACCCATACCACTATCAAAGGGTACAGTCATTGCTACCAAGAGATTATCAATTGAGAGTAACATTTTGTAGAGTAATGCTACGCAGAATAAGAGAAGACCCGCAGTTTTTTAATAAAATAAAAATAATTTTTTAATTACTTTTTTAAACTTTGCTGCGTTAATACTATTACAAAACGTATAAAAACTCAAAAAACGGATACAATGTAACTTTTTACAATTCAAATGTGATTTGTGTTAAAGCACAAACATGTCAGGTAAAAAAACCCTGACCCTTTTTTTACCTGAGACATGTTTGTTTTGTTAACAAAAACCGGTTGAAGCTCTCGCAATCGAACTCGATTGCGAGAGCTTCAACCGGCAGCGGTGCGTAACTACGCACAATAGGAGTGATAAGGAAGAGATATGGTAGGGTATTGCTATCTCTTTCATTACTAACGTTGAAATCTTCAGAAATCTCAAAATGATTTAGTACGATCTCGTCACTCGTGTCGTGCGTCGTATGCGTTTCGTTTTTATTCTGCCTGTGTTTACCTCCGC
Organism: Noctua janthe; assembly: GCA_910589295.1. Classification (NCBI taxonomy): domain Eukaryota; kingdom Metazoa; phylum Arthropoda; class Insecta; order Lepidoptera; family Noctuidae; genus Noctua; species Noctua janthe. The sequence goes on from OU342567.1 coordinate 1,302,158, forward strand.
CATTTTTTTACCCCTGCCTGCCCCCGGACTCTGTTTAATTTGCCTACTGATTGGACTTGTTGTTTTGGTGATCTCTGCGATATTGGCTACGTGTTTAGTTTAGTTTATTTATTAATAATTATCAAAAATTACAGGTCATATTTTGAAAAAAGTAAAAACACAAATCATAATACATTAAAAAAATAAAAAAACAAGTCATTATACATTAAAAAGAGCATTAAACCCAAATTATCATAATTTAAAAAATAATAATAATACACAATAAACAGAATAATAGAACCTTACAGTATACAAATCACATAAATTTACTTAAAACCATTCTTTTAGGTCATATAATGCCTGGTCGGTTAGCCAACCTTTCAGTTTAGTTTTAAAAACAGCGTCAGACGTCGCGCTCAAAATATTATCCGGTAGCCGGTTGTATACCGATGGACCCATAACATGAATTAACTTTCCAGACTTAGATAGGGTGTGTGGGTAGCCAGCTAATTTGTTTCTACCACGAGTACAGTAATTATGTCTATCTCCGCGTCTATTGTATTCGTCTAGATGGTGCCTAACGTATACCGCCGCCTGCAATATCACCATAGCGGGAACAGTCAATATTTTTAGACGTTTAAAAAGTGGTCTCGCGGTGGCATCCCATTGTGAACGCGTAATAGCTCTCACGGCACGCTTCTGCATCCTGAAGGCTCGCTCCCAATCGGCAGCTCGGCCCCAGAACTCCACACCATACTGGAGCACCGAGTGTACCAAGGCGAAATAACACCCTATCATCATTTTACGTGGGAGCGTTTGCGCTAGTCTTTCCAGAGCGAAGCATGCTCGTCCGAGTTTGCCGCACATTTTATCAATATGCGGCCCCCAAGTGAGAGAACGTGTACTGGTGACTTTGGCTTGCTCAACGATTTGGACAAACGTGCAGTGCAGTGACAATTAAAAAATGTCTCGGTACACACCGCGCGAATATGCTGACATGCATTTTATTTATGGCGAATGCAGAGGTGTCGGTAGAGAAGCAGCTCGACTTTATCGGGAGAGATATCCTGATTGAAGACATCCAGACCACCGAGTTTTTGGAAGAGTGCATAACGCATACACCGAGGGAAGGATACCTGGCACAGGCGTAGGCGGTGCAGGTGAAGGACGACCGCGACGACACAACGATGAAGAGGTAATGAATTTAGTTACAGAAGATCCTTCAACATCGGTCCGTGTCTTAAGTCGCAGAACTGGCATATCAACTAGATCTGTACATCGAATACTCAAAAGACATGAACTGTACCCATACCACTATCAAAGGGTACAGTCATTGCTACCAAGAGATTATCAATTGAGAGTAACATTTTGTAGAGTAATGCTACGCAGAATAAGAGAAGACCCGCAGTTTTTTAATAAAATACTATGGAGCGACGAGTCATCCTGCAAAAAAGATGGATATTTAAATCTACATAATTTGCATAACTGGCAGCTAGAAAACCCGCATCGCATAAGGCAAGACAGATCACAGTATCAATTTAAAATAAACCTTTGGACCGGAATCATTAACGGACAAATAATCGGTCCACTCGAGCTGCCAGAAACATTAAATGCATGATATTTAAGTTTTTTGCAAATTGACTTGCCCTTGCTTCTGGAAGGTGTCGTTCCTGAAGTCCAAGAAGACATGTGGCTGCAGAACGATGGCTGTCCCGCTCACTACGCTGTTAGATTACGAGAGCACCTTGATACAGCGTATCCAAATAGGTGGATAGGGCGCTTAGGTCCAATATTGTGGCCACCACGCTCGCCAGATCTAAATCCCCTAGATTTCATTTATTGGGGTTGCCTAAAAGAAAAAGTCTATAGCAAAGAAATCACTAGCATTGACCAATTGAGGACTAGAATCCAGGCAGCAGCTAGAGAAATCAGCGAAAGCGGGTTTGCCCGACGAATTAAACGGTCGTTTATTCGACGTTGCAGAGCGTGTATAGCTGCGAATGGTGGCCATTTTGAACATTTTGTTTAATTTTAATGATTGTAATCATGACAAAGATTAATAATAAATGATAAATAAAGTGATTTGTTTTTTTTTAATTCTTTGTTCAAATACCTAAAGTAACAAGTTAGGTCTAGATAACTCTGCAATAGTAGTTTTTTTTATACAAATGGGCACTGACACTGTAGTGTATTTTTTTGCAAATATCGTAAGTTTTAACGCAGTAAAGTTTAAAAAAGTAGTTTAATGAAAATCTTCTTTTCTTCAATTAAAATTGATTATCTTTTTGATAAATAATAGGATCTGTTATAGTGATACCATTTTGAAATCGGTATTTAGTAGGCATATTATTAAATAAATTGGCACTGACAGTGTAGTACGTTTTTTTTACAAAAATCGCCCTTGAACTTCGATGGTATGTAAAAATTAGGGTTAAAATTAGAGAAGAACCAACTTTTTCTTCAAAAGAGCTAAATTTACATTTAAAATCATTATTTATCATGATAGCTCTAGTATTCAGCAGTAATTAGCAGAAAACAAAATAAAAAAATAATGGTTTTTGTTGAAACTACAATCAAATTTGTAATAAAAGGTAGAAATTTCGTATATAAAAGACAGAAAGGAAATATTTTCGTAACCCTTGGGTAAAAATGGTTAAAATTTTTAATTGTTATAGTTAATTATCTGGTTCATCGAATCCTGAACGGTGGACCACTACTTACGCCACACCCTGTATATAGATTATAGATAATTGTTCATTTTGTTTTGCATTTATATCACATACATATTTATTGAAACACTTAATTTCACTCAAGAAATAGTAACTTTTCATTTGACAGATGAATTTGTGTGTGAGATGCGAGATGACTTTCGATACTGCGAGCGAATTGTTTGAGAATACGAAATACTATGGACAAACATCAAAATACCCGTTGTAATTCCTCACTTTCGTCATCACTTGCTGGCGCTAGTGTCGAATTCACGCAATTTGAGAATACGAAATGTTTATGTCCCAAGATTTCACCGCGGATTCAGAATAGCTCTGCTGAACCCAATCGAGCATGTATGGTAAAACCTCAAAAGACGGATCCGGAGTTTTACGACAGCTCCTACGACCATCAGTGAGTTAAAAACTGCAGCTGTTGACGAGTGACATCCAAGACATAATGGATGGGCTTTCTAATCGGTTGCAAGAGGTAATTAGGGCGAGAGTAGGAAATACACATTATTAATGCGATAATTTAGAGCAAACTTTTTTTTAAATTAATATTTGTTATTTTTGTCTTAAGGGCCCAGTCTACCAGCTTTGACAGCCCATCGTTATAAATTAATTGCAAATATTTTTACATGATATATTGATTGTATGCCTAATAACTACGTATATTTTTTAAAGTTCATAAAACTCGCTCTTGTTGCGTAAATCAGGCGTTGAAATGAGGTCTCTCGCGCCCAAAAATATTCAAGGTTAAAGTTCGCATAAATGGGTTTTTTGCATTTTTCTGCCAAACGGTAAGTTTTATCATAAAAATATTTTCGACAAAAATTGTAGATCATGCAATTATCTATAATAATTGATTACACTTTTTTCTAAGAATCACCGTTTCTGAGATATAGCTATTCAAAAAGTTTTGTTCGTCATAATATGCACACGTTTCTACGCCACCGGTTAAGTAGTGTACATGGCGTGTATTTTTTAACGTGGTTACCCCGGTGAACCTATTCCACGATCTACTGTCGTTATGTTTAATAAAAAAATATTGTATCAAGTAAAAAATTTAAATCATTTATTTGATACAATATTTTTTTAATTGAACACTATTGGAAATTGCGGTGAAAATTATGAGTAATTTTGGAAAATTATTCGTCTGATTGATAATAATTATCTATGGAACTAAAAACAAGTGCAATTAGCTTGTCTTCCCACAACCTCTGCTTCTGCGTAATAAACTAGACTCGGAAGACTGGGGTTGGAAAATAATTGACAATACATTGGAACCAATACAGACTTTACTCCCACCTGCTACCGTATTCACAAACGGTCGGATCGAATGGGGATTTTTTACATTTTTACGGCATTCCAAACATTCGTACAAATTTCATTTTCATCTTTTTCAGCTCTATGGGATTTTTTGTAACCTTGCATGTCTAACTTGACCGGGCGGGAATCTTATTAAGTTATGATAGACGACGACCTACAAGGTCAAGACGTAGGAGATATCTTTTCTCATTCTGTTATACTCATTAAAGTTTTATCCACTTCCAGTTTCCACGAACACGGCAAATACGACGTGCCGGCAGTGATCGACCATATCCTGAACGTCACAGGCCTGGAGAAGATCATGTGCCTGGGCCACTCCTTGGGCACCACCAATTTCTTCACCATGATCGCTCAAAGACCAGAGTACAATGACAAGCTGATAGCATTCGTGGCTTTGGCCCCATCTGTGTATTTGGACCACCTTAAGGACATAGTGAAACTGAATTATAATATTTTTGACATAATGGTAAGCAACAACGTTTCAAATATATTTTACACACTACACATATGCTGTTGGTGAACCTTTAATCTTAAATAAATTCCTTTTTCTTTTTAATACAAGCATTCGGTTAGGCTATAAAACCCCAAAGCTAGGCAGGTGATCATTATTCTGTCCTTATCCCAACTTATTTATTTTGGGGTCGGCGCTGCATGTCTTCCTTTCACACTTCTTTATTACACTTCATCTCAGCACCAGTGACCTTTCTAATGTTACTACTGATTTTAAAGATTAATTTTGAATATTTACAGAAAGTGCTCAAAGCCATAGGCTGGTCGGCAATCATGCCGGAATTGGTGCATACCCTTCAGGCGAACTTATGTAATCAGAAGCAACCGGAGATCGACCTCTGCACGATCATAATGGATGCCATGTTCGGTGAGGATTCAGAACAACTTGACGCGGTACGGAATGTTTACAATCCTACTAATCTTTACTTTGTTCAGTAATCTATAGTAATTCTATACTTATACTATAAAGAGGTAAAGTAAGCACATTTGTAAGCTAGGATACAGGGCGTAATCTTTGGAACTACAAGTCTGATTTCGAAAATTCTTTGGCTGATGGGAAAGTACATAATCCCCGAATGGAAAAAAGCTATATTATAAAAAAATAAGACTTCCCGAGGAATAAGCTACACTCTTGTCGAGTGCCAAAGGTTCTATGGTGCAGCTGATTTCCTCGCGATCAAAGTCGCCGGCGGCGGATGGTAGGACTATAGCATTCTTGGACAGTACAAATTATACATAATGCTAAAGTGTATTTGTTGGTTTGCCTTTCTAATAGTAGTTACGTAGCTACGACGCAACAGAGCGACATGATTTTTTTTACTAGGTAAATTTTATTTATCCAAATGCACTATTATCCCAAATATCTCATACGGATTTCAGTCTTATAACCTAGGCCATAAGAAAATTAGAATAGCCAGTTGACACTTATAGCAGTAGTTCATCCGGTTGGACTGGAAGCCGACCCAAACTTAGTTGGGAAAAGGCTTGGCAAGATTATAGCAATCATTGTAATGTTTTTAGTGTTGGCTTTCAGGATATGGCACCCATATATTTGTACAGAATACAGCCGTTTCCGTTGGGCTCTTTAGAGCATTACGCAAAAATCGCCCTCACAGGTACGTATCTACTATCTATGAACTTAAAACCGTGAATTCGGCAATTTTTCAAATAACAGTTTCCAGGGATTGCTTGGGCTATTACTTAACAGATAAGACTGTAGAGCGCCAAAAAAGAAAGAAAACAAACTTATTAAGCAAAGATCTAAAGGCGCGACGACGGCGGCAGTTTGAACCTTGGTCAAAATTAGAACTATATCTCGAGTGATCAAAGCTTACGGCTTCTTAACACATCAATCGATCTTTGCCGCCTATGGCCATGTTACATGCAAAGTCAACTGTGGATTGCATCCAGACTCTCGGTCTCGGTCTTAACTTTTCACCTTAATTTGGTAACGAATTTTGCAAATCGTTAAATATTATAAAGAAACATTAAAATGCATGTGTCTCAATTTTCAGGCGTGTTCACGACATTCAGTGGTGGAGTGTTCGGTCCTGTAATACCGTACAATATAAGTAATGTCAAAATTCCTGTCTCACTATTTCATGGAGGGAATGACCGGCTCAGTGATAAGTCTGTAAGTTTCCGGTTTTATTTATTTAATATCTCGCATGTATGATGTACAAGGTGGGGCAAAGTAGTGTTATAATTAGACGTGTACCGACTAGTCGGGAAAACCGATTCATCATCTGCCTAGCCTTTTTCAACTATTTTAGGGTCGGCTTCCAGTCTAACCCCATGCAGCTGAATCACACAACGCAGCGGAGACCACGGACAGGACGGAGGAATGTGGGAAGACAACCAAATAGGTAGACGATCTCATTAAAGTGGCCGCTAGAAACAGGATGACCATGACACAAAACCGCCAGAAGTAGAGAGATTTGGAAGAGACCTACATTCAGCATTGGATGGCCAAAGGTTGAAGAAGAGAAGATAGAGTCGAAAACCCGTCATATTACTACCTCCTGAGTTGATGTACTTTTGTTTTATGGCATTTTGAGATGCTTTATGAGATCCATACCCTACTCTGAACATTGGACAGTTACTGAAGGGGCCGAAATGTTCTCAGAAGGAGTGGCGACCATGTATCGGGAGGCGCGGTGTTAGAAGGCCTCCCACATTGTAGACCGAGGACCTGGTTAAGGCCGCACGAATCCGCTAGACAGAGGACATTTTAGGCTGATATCTTCCCCTTAGATTTTACTTATTTTCAGTATTTTTAGTTATCTCTACGGGAGATTTAGAATTAGAATCGTCACACAGTTGGTGCCTGTAGACGGTCGTCGTCACCGAGGCAGGCCCAAGAAACGCTGGCGTGACGATTTGGACTCGTTCCTGACTGATTGGCCAGAGGAGGCAAAACACCGGGAGAGTTGGAAAGGAATTGGAGGCCTTTGCCCAGCTGTAGGACAGAATAGGCTAATTTAAAAAAAAATACCTACCTACAAAAGTACAAAACCACATTTAGCTTGACTAACCTATGTAATATTATTTATTTGGGATCATTCATTGGATTGTTGGAACTATTTGATGTTCTCTTTTGTGAAATCAAATCATATTGTTGTAAAAGGCTGCTGCTTTTAGTGGAAGGTTCGTTACAAAACTAACCTCAAAACTGAGCAGAAAATCAAAGAATAACAAAAAACCCCACAAAATAAATGGATAAATTTTATTTTCTTTAAAACTAAGATATCACCCTTCTTATATATCCAATTTATGCTATCATACGAAATGTTTTGATGCGCAACGGCATCATTCTCCTTTATAAACCTATTGTCCTGTATAGATCAGAATGATAGGGACACAAAAGGGATGAATGAAAGGCATTTGCATGTGGCTGAGATGAGAATGCTAAGAGGGATGAGTGGTGTCACGCGATTGCATAAAATAAGAAATGAGTGCTTAAGAGGAAGTCTGAAATGGCGCCGGTGACCAGAAAAGTTGTGTGGTAATCGGTTGTCTTGGTATGGGCACGAGAAATAAGGAAAATGTCGTGAGGAAAGTTTTGAGTATGAATGTGGATGGCTATAACCGTAGAGGAAGACCCAAAGAAACGATGGATGGACAATATGGCAAGAAAGGAGGTGCCTGATGAAATGACGAGTAACAGAGAAGTATAGAAGAAGAAGAAGATATGCTGCCCCGACCCCAAATAAATTGATGTAAAGGCAGGGGAATGATGATGGCGCCTATATACCTCGAACGGGTGAGACGAAGTCTGTAGTTCACACCACTTTGACAGTACTGTCAAGTCCCAACTCGCAAGTAATGGGGGACGAGCGTCTGAACAAGCACAGATCCAGACTTCGGTCTGCTACTGAGCAATTCTTAATTGAAAGATCCAATATCGCATGAAGTGGGTCTGCACATCTGTTTAGCACATGCGCAGACAATTTTATAACGAACGGGCGACCGTTACAACAACGGTGAAACATTAGGTTAGACAGCCGTCCCGCTGCCAATGAGGAACAAGGAATTTTTCAAAGAAATATACATACATAAACTCACGCTTTTTTCCCATGCGGGTGGCCAGAAATCACAGCACGCCACCTGCTACGATCCTTACATACTCCTTTAGCCTCGTCCACGTTCATACATCTGGTCATACGCACGCCGGTTGCGAGTACTACGCACCTGACCTTTCTGAAGAACCTCACCAATAGAGTCAGTGTATGTCCTGCCTTTAAATACCTTTTGTTAGTCGCCTTTCACTCATCCTCTCCACATGACCAAACAATCTAAGCATAGTCTCTTCAATTTTTGTCACTACATGTTTTAAACCGCAACGTTCTCGTATAACCTCATTCCTCAATTTAAAGAAACAACTTGTGTTTTACTCCTCTAGATGTACTCGCTAATCACCGGCGGCGGGCAGGTGTCACTGGAACTTTTAAAAGATGTTATTTTATTGTTTACAGGTAATAATGCGGTTAGAAACGGAGCTGAAAGCTACCACTATCCTAGAAGATGTGGGGCCTGCTTCATGGGATAAGTTCAACCACATAGACTTCGTGTTCGCGAAGGACGTCGCGACGCTGCTTAATAAACCACTCATCAAACACATGGATCAATTGTATAAAAAATATGGTCCTGTGTGACAGATTCGTTTTTTTTACCTGACAAAAAAGGGTTATAAAGCGGTTCAAGATGATTAAAATTACCTAGCAACAAAAGTTTATGTTGACTGTCTAAGGCTTATACAGTCAACATAAACTTTTAATAAAAAAATAATATTCTTTAGTTTTAACTAATTATAAACTGAATTTCTGAGGGTTATTAAACCTTTGGCTTCGGCTTCGCCCGAAGGTATTAGTCGGCTTCGGCTTCGGCCCGAAATCGACTATCTCTCATCTCTAGCTAGGGTATGTGATGTGCTTCACAATTTTTCCATAGAAGGGAAAGAAATTACGAAAGTCCACATGCAATGAGCCTTACATACTCCTTCCTTTTACTCTTTTCCTTGTAAATCACACAGAGTACAATACTTATTCAATAATGTTTGGTATATGAAAAGGTAGCACAAAGGTGCTGCACACATGCAGGGCGAAGTGTTTAGATACTCTCTACGGGATCCTCAGTAACACCAAAGTGTTTCAAAGTGTTGGTAGGCTCTCAAGGAGCAGGGGTGGATAGAATAATAATCAATTCATGTATGCAAAAATCAAGGTTTGGATGTGGAGTTGCGGACACCAGCCAATGCCCCCAATATACAATATATTACACAATACCCGGAGGTACAAATATGATGTGTTACCAAAAAAAAATACCTCAAGGCTTATTCAGTACAGCAAGTTGCTTTAAAAGCATTTCTTATTCCTGCATATATTTTAGAATTTCCTGTCATCATTCGCATTGATGGACAGTTTGTCAGGTTTGTTTAGGCCCTATGCTGGTTAATTGTTTGAACACAGAGTATTAGTTTCCTTGGCTGAATGAATACTAATTAACAACAGGTGATAGGTAAATGTCCAGTTAGCATGGACCAATTAGAGCTCAGATCAATTTGTCAAGCTATGGCAACATGGTATTGTACACAATAGACGGCCTGGTGTTTATGGCTTTTTTTTTTGTTTTTTTCGGATAGGTAATCATCAAATGACACCCCCCCCCCCCCCACTCTGGGCGGAGCGGAAGGGAGTGTCAGACTTGTACTGACTAAAACCCATTCATGTTCCTTCTTTGCCCTTTGTCTTCCAGGGCCACGGTATCTCTTTCGAACAGTCCCGCAGCCCTGTGTTTATGGCTCTCAGATGAACACTGGTAAATAGGGAAACCAGTTAAGGGATCACTAGGTCTGAGGATATTGCTGTAAATCATGTCATTTACCATAACACAAGTAAGTATATTATAGATAGTCCAACTACAGCTGATCAAATCAACATCAACCCTAATGCAACGAAGATAAAGATACTTTCGATTTTGACACTGATGCAAAATCAGGACAAAATATGTGTGAAAGAATTGTACCATTTACCTTGACAACTACAGCCTTTGTGACAGCCGGTGTTACTTTGATAGGCGCCCCTTGCTGTGGTGCCGGGGTGAGCACCTTAGTGTCCACGGGCTGACTGCGATTCATTTCTGTGAAGAGGTTGTAAAATACATACTTTATCATTTTGCTCACATGAAGTAAAAGGAGTATGTAGGACATAGTAGGAGGTGTGCTGTTAACTTTTTTATTTGTTCCATACTTTTCTATTTATAAATATTTGTTATGCATTGTGTGTTTATTGTTTATTTTGTATGCACATCATGTTCCTGTGAAAAATAAATATATTTTCTTTCTTTATATTTACTGTAGATTCTGATTACGGGGTGTTTAGGGAAAAAGAAATCAGTTTTTGTTGTTGTATTTCTACCATATTAACTTTTGCCAAAACCTGCAATTTGTATGGTTTAAATAATAAAGAGTAATCTCTTCTATTCTACCATGTCTAGTGGAGGTTATGATAAGGAGTAAATACTATAGTGCGGAAAAGTAATATTAATTATCCAGCTTTCCAGTTTCTTTTCTTTTTTGTTTTTAAGAGTAAGTGGCAAGCAAATTGTTGAGTTCATGGTTGTTGTATGTTGTCATTAGAAAACAGTGCATCTGCAATGTTTACGAAGGCGCGCACAGACGGCTTTCATGCGATTATCCGCAAGAAAGTCGCGTCTATTTTTAAGCGCGTGAGGGACAGCAGCAACGATATCTTGCTTGCTTTAGATTGCCATCAACACGCTAAGAAGCATAGTTAGGTACCCCCAACGACGACCCACTGACCATAAATTTGTATGGTTATAAAGAGGCAGACGAATCACAGGAATTAATGCGTGAAAGATTTGATTTGTGAAATTTATTCATTGAGATATGGGCAGAGAGATATTGCCAATGGTGGCAGTAAAGTCTGCAGACCAAGAACTGTGAATGTTATTAATTTATATGAAAAAGTTCGTAAGCTTAGAATTGGTGCGTGCCGGCAATAAAGGCGCAATTTCGGAAAGATAGGTTTCATTGTGGTCGATGTAGCATCTAGCCAGTCTGACTATCCTGCAGCCGGATCTAGCTTTCGTAAGATAATTATATCATAATGGCTTTCTCTCAAGAACAGCTAAACGTTAGGTACATAGACTGACTGCTGGCGTGTTGAGCAACTTTTAGAGGCAATATTACAGTATTTACCTTTATTCGGCATTGTGCTGAAAGCACGAAAGGTAATATCATTTGATTTTGTGATTGCTAGTTATTTAACTAAACATTTCCCATGGCGAAAATAAAAACATTGCAGTGTCGTTATTTATATTTTTCTTATTTTCCCGTAACTTTTGACTTTTGAATCAGTGTTGCCAACACCGCGGGGCCCGATGTCGCTCGTTTTTTACTGCTTAAGTAGCCTAGTGTAGCCGAATTTCAGTCAGCCGTAGCCTAAAGTTTGTAGCCTAAAATATCAGTATAAATAAAATAAAAACTGTAGTTTAAATCAATTTATTTGACCTACTTACAAAAACACTAGAAACAAAGACAGTACAATGTGACACAGCTTCGTCATCTGCTATCAATACTAAGGCATCTAAAAGACGTTCACCGTCAGCATCACCAGTGATAGATGTTGTAGCTGCTGTGCTAGTACTGGCACAAACTCCACTGGATGTGTACATTTTTTTTCCAGCATGTAAACTAACCATGTGAATGCTTGGTCGAAAGCTGTTGCAGTAGATATTTCTTACATTTATGTGAGGTCGAATTCTAAGAATGGGGATCAGTATGGGTAGTTGCATTCGGTTTCTTAATTTTGTTTTTACCGTACCCATTATGCTGAAAATTCTTATATATTCGTAATAATTTAAATAGTTGTCCCTGAACTGAAGTAGCCTAAAAGGCAACCAGTCGCCTTTCAATTTTTTTCATCGCCGATTCTCTTCTTGAGTAGACTAAATGGCAAAAAATCGCTTTCATTGGCTGCACTGGCGCGAATCCCGATGATATTTGTACGGACTTTATCATTATAATTTTTTTTGTAATTTTATCTTAGGTTCAGTTAGCTTTCCCTTAAAAAAAAAACTAGTTTATGGTGCATGCGATATATAATTTTTTAATCCAAAGCAATATGCCAATACCATGATGCCATACAGGTCTCTTGGGTCTAACATAGACTACAACTGAAAAACTGTCAAATGTTTGCCGCTCAGTTCGCCGATTCGCTCTATGCCAATTCTAGAGCTTTTTCCTCTGAGAGCTCTACAACTGTCACTTTGACAAAATTATCAGAAAAATTCAGGTCACTTACCCAATAATAGCATGTTGAACAGAGAAAAGACTAGCAAACGAACAACAGCGAAACAGAGATAGCACATTTGAAATGATTAATAATGATACAAATCCTAATTCCTTGGCTGTGGAACGCGTCTCTCCTCCGGCATCAGTTTTGCAGCACGGGGTTTTTCGATTAATTTAATAATATAATTGAATTAATTTACTTATAATTATTTAATAGAATACTCTAATTTCTTGATAGTGTTTTGTGTAAAAAGTAGCCATGGATCTCCACAGACCAGTCGATCCAAATAAGGTAAAACATATTGGATTCTAATAAAAGATTTTGTTAATATTTTAACGTGTTAATATTAATTCAAGTGTGTTTTCTGTGTAGACTTACGAGGAATTGACTTCAGAAGAAAAATTGAGGTAAGGTTTTCACTGATCTATTTGTTTCGAATTGTATTCATGGTCATTAGCATTCGGTCGGCTCATTCAGTGATAAGCGTATTGACGCATGATTATAGCTTCTTAAGGCATGCCAATAAGCCAGCGGTTATTAATTTGTAATTGATACTAAACTCAGATCATTATTCACGTAATTAGGTATGAAAACATCATCATCATCACAGCTTTTGTGAATGTTTGTTAAAAATAAATATGTGGCATAAAAAACAAGCCCCTTTTTAGGTCTTTAAATCCCTAAAAGGTTTAAGGTAACCTTCCAGTATTGCTATTCTTATTAAGTGCAGTAATTTATTTATTATAAATTAAATATTTGGCCATTGTAATTAAGATATCTGTTGCAAAAACATTAATTGTTTATGACATGGCTTATTGATTTCATCATATTTACTGTCTAATGATAATAATCTTGATAATCAATTACCTTTTCAGTATTCAAATTCTTGATTGTTATCGGTAACTTACCAATTTGAGTTTGCTGTGGCTTTTGCTCATTTTTGTTAGTACTAACACGAAAATAAATACATAAATAATATTCTTTCTTGTAATTTTGGAATTTGAACTCAGTGCAGTAAACCAAGACTTGAAAATTGAACAGTGCGATTTTGACCAGGTATTGACTCAGGTGCCTTTCAGTGTTACTGAGACAGACATTACTGTTTAATTCCATGGTTTCTTTACATAGGAAACTAGCATGGAGAAATAACATTGATAGTATCAAAAAAAATTCTTCCACGTACCATTTGTATAAAGTTAATAGATATTTTAACCTTGTCTACTTGAATTAATTGTAAATTAGTATCGCTGACATTAGCTTAATTAGATATGCATATTGGTTATTTTGTTTGACAAAAGGACAGAATTTGTTTTAATATTGGTTTCAATAGTCATTGAATATTTGTGGACCTGTGCCTTTTAAAATCAATGTTACAGGTTGCACTTGTTTTAATATACAACGGGTGTAGATAGAGGTTTAACCAAAATTATACATCATTTGTTATCCACTATTGTGATATAAATTTTTTCACCTTGAATTTAATGCTAAATTTGCAACTTGATAAGCAAAATAAAATATTATAATATTACTATTATAAATGCGAAGTTCGTTAATGAAGAGTTTGTGAGAATGGTAACAAACGCCTATACATCCGATGGATGTTTGACAATCTTTCACGCAAATACTACTGAATGGATTTGGATGAAATTCGGCATACAAAAAGTTCATTACCGGGATTAACACATAGGATACTTTTTATCCCAGTAGGACGCTCCCGTCATATAAAGTGTATTAAAGACGGCGCTGGTAAGGTTTTATCTAAAGATGATGAAATAAAAAGGAGATGGAAGGGTTATTTTGAAAAGCTAATGAATGAAGAGAATGAATGGAGCGGTGTGCTTAACGAGGTACAAGTAAATATGGGTTTGGTGAGGGAAATTAGCATGGATGAAGTGAGGAAGGCAGTTCAAAGTATGAAAAATGGAAAGGCCATAGGCCCTGATGAAATACCAGTAGAAGTATGGAAGTGCTTAAAAGAAGACGGATGTATGTGGCTGACTTTATTCTTCAATAAGTTGTTGTATGAAGGAGCGATCCCACAAGAATGGTGCAATAGTTCGCTAGTGCCCATCTTTAAGAATAAAGGTGATGTGCAAGACTGCAACAACTATCGGGGGATAAAGCTCATGTCACATAGTATGAAAGTATGGGAGAAAGTGATAGAGAAAAGATTGCGAGAGGAGAGTGAGATTATCCAAAATCAGTTTGTTGTATGCCAGGTCGAGGAACAATGGACGCCACTTTTGCACTCCGCCAATTGTGCGAGAAGTATAGACGTGCACACAAAAACTTACACATGGTGTTCATTGATCTGGAGAAAGCGTATGATAGGGTACCTCGGGATGTGTTGTGGTGGGCCTTGAAAGAGAAAGGTATACCTGGGAAGTATGTAGAGTTAATTCGTGCTATGTACAGTCAATCTTGTACCTACGTCCGGTCAGCTGCTGGCAACACCGATGAGTTCAATGTGGCTGTAGGCTTGCATCAAGGGTCTGATGATGATGAGTACGCTCCCGTTGGACAATTACCGAATTCAATACAGCTGAAGTCACGGGCATGGGCTAGTTTATAAAGTTTGAAAGAAATGAGGATACTTCTCCCATAAGCCACCATGTTGGACTAAAATTGATAAATCCTCTCAATATGCTCTCTCTATTTAGCGATTGCAGCCGCATCAACTGCCTTTGAGGGCTTTGTATGGTGTTTGTTGAGAGCTTTGGTATGCCACTATTTCATGTGACTAGCAGAACTTTGATACCAGCCTAAAAGCTTGGCTTGTAACCTACTTCTCTTCATGATTTTAGGGTTTCTGAACACTCTGCTTGCGTTATGGGCTTGCCGTATTTTTTGGCCACTATGCACGGCACTGACTAGCATATAGAAAGCCTAAGTGATGATCATTTGTATGAGTAGCAATTAACAAATCCTATTTGATGATCATTTGAAATCCTCAAATCATTATTACAAATCCTCAAATCATCATTGGTAAGAGTAGCAATTATTACTTACCGATACCATACATTGAGTATTCTCTTTATCACTTTAGCTGTATCATCACTAAGTATTCAGTGTGAACAAACAAGTGCATCGTGCATAAAGTTATTCAACTGCTCAGAACGCATGTTTTGAGACATGGACCAAGATTACAAATTACAACAACTGTAATTCCCGAAGGGTTAGGCAAAGGTGTACCTAGCAGTATACCCAGTTACCATGGGCCAAATGACCAAGAACACAGAATCAGAGCAACAGCAAGAGAATTATTTCTTTACTATTTCTGACACTTCAGTAGTTACGTAACCAACCAGTGTATGGTGACCCTGTTTACCATAAAATAATGTGATAGTAGACTGCGGATTGAATCCTTTATGTGCTATAAATTTTGAAACTGCTACAAAACCTCAGTTTTTGATAAACCTGACGTCTTAACAGGTTATTGAAAAAAAATAGTTGTCCTATGTTTGTGTTCACATAAATAGTCAAACTATGGGGAACATTTATTACACAAACAACAAACATGGGAGTGGAAGGATTATATGACGAATGATAAGGAAGAAAAAGGAATAAGTGATATGATGTCTGATAATAGGGGAGGGGAGAATGAAAGAGTAAGAGGATGTTGCGCCAGCCGCATGCAATATTAGGGAAGAGCAGGCAGATGATGAAACACAAACATGAATATCATCTGCCTAGCCTTTTCCCAACACTGTTAGGGTCGGCTTCCAGTCTAACTGGATGCAGCTGAATACCAGTATTTTATATGGAGCGACTACCTTCTGAGAGCAGCGGTGGCCCAGTGGTCCAGTAGACCCCGACTTACGAGCAGTAAGTGGGTTCGAACCCAGCCAGGCGCATTACTTTGTGTAAGTTATTTCATCACCACTGCTCTCAAAACGGTGAAGGGAAACATCGTGAGGAAACCGGCATGTCCTAGAACCAAAAATTCGAAGACATATGACATCTACCAACCCGCACTGGGCCCGCGTGGTGGATTATAGCCTATTCCGTCTCATAGAGAGGAGGCCTGCATCCCAGCAGTGGGAACATTAATAGGCTGATTATGCTATGCTATGCTTTTTGACTACGTTCTGACCTCCACAACCCAGTTAGTACTGGGTAATACGATACCCCTTGGTAAGACTTGGTTGTAAGTATGTCGGGCCACTGACTGACCTGTAACGACTGTCATAGACCTACAAATGACAGCCGGGACTAACGGCTTAACGTGCTTTCCGAGGCACAAAGGAAACTCGGTATGTAATGGTTAGTCACCCATTCACAGACCAACCTAGGCAAGCACGGCTTAACCTAAATATCGATCCGAGCGGCTGTTATTATTTAGCCACGAGCTCCTTATCCTTGACACAAACATGAACAATCAATGATAAAAGTAATCACATAAATAATGATAAACATTCCAGATATGACCACCAGAAGCTGCACGAGATGCACAAGGGGCACGAGTCCATGCACACGACCATGGTCATGATCCTCATAGTGACCCTCATCGTCGCACAAATCATCGTCATGGAGTGGAAGAAGCGGCATTACAGGTCTTACGCTGTGAGTACATCGTTACTTTATCTATCTTTAAAATAATTATGGTATTCCGGAATAAATTCTCTAAATGGTAGTGACAACTGCATTAAAATTGACCCAAACGTTGACTGGTACAGAATACCTTGTGGCATTAAGTCCACCTATGGACCACTATTGTACATTAAGTTAAAATATCACACACACATAAACACTCTCCTCCGCTCCTCCCAGAGTGGGGATTATCTTATGACCCCCCTGGTTATAAGATGACTTCCCATCCGGAAAAAAAAAAAAGTTAAAATGTATAAATAAATAAAATTCATTGTCTGCCTCGTTGATCTAGTGGTCGCAAGCACGACTGCTGAGCAAGAGGTCCTGGGTTCGATTTCCAGGTTGAGCAAAGTGTTATTGGGTTTTTCCATCAGGAATCTCTCAGTAGCAGTCACGGAGTCTGGATTTGCGGTTGATGGCAATAGGCTCGCCCCCTGTTACATGGGACTTAAACATAACTGGCGAAATGTGAGTGTACTATTAGGTACACCTCTGCCTAACCCTTCGATACAGGCGTGATGTGTGTATACATTTAAGAATTTAATGGATAAACGAATAGACAGACTCGAAAACCGACTTTGATTAAGACTACATAACATCACGCCTGTAATCCACGAAGGGCAGAGTTGTACTCATGTACCTAATAGTATGTCCACATTTCGCCAGTTATATTTAAGTTTCATGTAATAGGGGCGAGCTTATTGTCACCAACCGGACGTGAATCCAGCCTCCGTGGCTGCTACTGAAAAATTCATAAGTATTAGGAAAAACTCAATAACATTTTGCTTCAGTTTAATTATGAATACTGTAAGAATATTGCACGCATATTAATAATTTTGAATGTTATCGCAATATTGTGGCGAAGGCACATTAATCTTTTTTATTTCCTTCCTCCAAATTTTTGAATTAGGTATTATTTAACGGGTTGCAGTGGCTGTTTTATGATTTGGAGGTCGCGGGTTCAAATCCTGGCTGCGCTTACTCTGTGTAATTCATTTCTTCACCACTGCTACTAATATGGTATGGTATGGAAATAATATAGACATATACTATCAAAACGTAAGGGGTCTTCGAACTAAATTGGACGAGTTCCGAAATGGTATAGAATCATTGCATTCAGACTTATATGCAATTACCGAGTCTGGGTGCAATTGTTCTATAGAGGATTCCGAAATTATTCCTCCGGGATTTCAAATACTTCGCTGCGATCGAGCGGATGGTCGGAAACAAGGAGGCGCGTTTCTAGTGGCCACACACCGGTTCGAGCTACGGCAAGTACATGTGACGGACGTTACGATAGATACCTGCGACTTTGAAATGGTTTGTGCGACGGTTCACTTAAATAACCGATTTTTGTTTTTGTGCTCTGTAATATATATCCCACCAGGTAGTTCGGAGAATGATTATATGATTTTACTTAGATTAGTAGAAAAACTATGTGATAGGTATAGAGAAGTAATTGTGATTGGAGATTTTAATTTGTATTCGTGTCCGGTAAATATTAGTAATTATTATGAATGTTTTGTGTCATATTGCGAGTTCACTCAAAGTAACACCGTACCCAATTGTTTAGGTCGTCAGCTAGATTTGGTTCTGGGCACAGGTTTTAGCGAAGAATTGTCAGTAGTAGCGGCCGACGAGCCACTCGTGCCTGTCGACGCGCAACACCCGCCGCTCGTGGTGAGCGTACACCTCAACCCCGCGCTACCCGCGCTCACCCCTTTCCCTCCCGTTGACGACGGCCGTAGCAGCGCACGCAGTATTAGACCGCGGTGGAATTTTTATAAGGCCAATTATCAATTATTGTATTCAATGCTTACGTCCGCGGATTGGGGTGCTATGTATGACAAGCATGATTTGGAGGAGGTGTTGAATATCTTTTATGGTAAGGTTAATAATATTTTGGATAAATGTGTACCCCAGAAAAAGCTTAACCATAGAAATACGCGATACATATATCCCGAATGGTACACTAGAGATATTATCAAAGATATACAGATAAAAGCCAGACTTCATAAAAAATTCAAGGCAACTAAACTCGATAGCGATTATGATACATTTGCAAAGTACAGAGCTCGCGTTAAAAAAGCAATAGAAATTGCACATACAGAACATAAAATTAAAATTCAGAGTCAGTTCGCAAAAGATCCAAAATCATTCTGGCAGTACATTGGATCTAAGCGAAGTAGACTAAATAGGCAAAGTATCATGAAGGATGGACAATACCTCACGGATCATGAATGTGCTAGGGAATTCGCGGATTTGTTTGAATCTGTGTACAGTAAGGAACCACCGCAACTGGACGCGCGGGCGGCGGCGGCGGCGGCTCAGCCCACCAGTGCGCGTGTGCATATCGAGACTCTTAGTCTTCAGGATGTTAAGAACGCGCTCGTTAATCTCAAGCCAAAACGTTCATCTGGCCCTGACGGTTTACCGGCGTTTCTGTTTAGAGACTGTGGTAGGGTGCTAGCAGAACCGCTACATTATATTTTTAATACATGTTTAAAACAAGCGACGTTCCCGCCCCGATGGAAAATTACACGGGTTATTCCGGTTCCTAAGGGTAAGTCGGGTCCAGATGTCAGTGGCTATAGACCAGTGGCTGTGCTGTCGACTCCGGCAAAAGTGTTTGAATCTGCTATCCAGCGCTGCGTGCAGGGGCAGGTGCAAGCGCAGCTGTCGGATGCGCAGCACGGGTTTCGGCCGGAGCGCAGCACTGCCACCAATCTACTCAACTTCATGGCGCAGGTGGTGCCGGCAGTCGACGCTGGCATGCAGGTAGACGCGGCGTACTTTGATTTCAGAAAGGCATTTGACACCGTCGACAATAACGTGTTATTAGGAAAGCTAGCGGATATTGGCTTTTCACCACACCTGTTACAGTTCTTCGTCAGCTATATGGGAAACAGACAGCAATATGTTGACTACAGAGGGTGCGAGTCCGAGCCGTATTACACCAGGTCTGGCGTAAGTCAAGGCAGCAATTTGGGGCCACTTGAATTTATAATAATGATAAATGACTTACCGGAGGTTATTAAACATGGTCTGTGTTTATTATTTGCTGATGACCTTAAATTGCTGCTTGAGGTGAAAGATAAGTCGGATTGTGAACGTTTGCAGGAGGACATAAACAGAGTGGTAGAGTGGAGCCAGAGGAATAAACTCTACTTCAATGTGCACAAATGCTCAGTAATAACGTTCACTCGGGCGCGGACCCCACTATGCTACGAGTACAAAGTGGAAGCAGCACCCATGGAACGAGTTTCACAGGTACGGGATCTCGGGGTGATTCTCACATCAGACCCCACTTTTCGGGAACATATCATAAAGACATGCAAAAAGGCGTACAGAAACTTAGGTTTTGTACTGAGGCAATCACAGGGGTTTACCAATATTACCACATTCAAGGTGTTATATGACGCTCTAGTCAGGAGCCATCTTGAACACAGTGCAGTTATTTGGTCTCCACATGAAACAAAATACAGTGTAATGTTGGAGAGAGTCCAAAATAAATTCACAAGACATTTGTATTTTAAACTATATGGGGTATATCCATTCTACCCATTAATGTACCCTTCACTGTTTGTACTGGGTATGGTGGGGTATAATGAGCTGAGGGTGCGCCGGGAATTTATTCTCGCTGCGTATGTCGTAAAACTATTGCGTGGTGCAGCTCATAACCCGGGTGTGCTGCGGCAGCTTAAACTGTGCGTGCCGGATCAATACGTGTGGAGGCGGCGGCGCCCACCACTGCTAGCCGTGCCGGTAGCCAGAACCAATCTCTTGGCTAAAACCCCTCTCACCAGAACGATCCGCGTAGTGAACGAGGTTCACGAGCGAATCGACATTTTTTCGTGCACTTTGAGTGAATTCGCAAAAGTTTTGTTAAACGTAATTTCTTATTTATAAGTAGTAATAGACAATAGTTAATGGACCTGTGTTAGAAATAAGAGTGATAGCCACACTGTCGAAGTAGGTTTAAGATTACCTGTAATGATAGTTGTAAGTTGAATAATTAAATAAATAAATAAATAAATGGTGAAGAAAACTAGCATTTCCTAGAACTAAATATGAGAAGACATGCTACATCCACCACGCGGTCTCCGTGCGAGCCACCCTCGCGTGGTGGACCATGGTCCTTTCCCTCTCATAGAGAGGAGACCTTGTGTCCCAGCGGTGGGAACGTTAGAGGCTAATTATGGCATGTTCCTTCCAGTTCTCGAGACGAGACTGCCTTTTTGTCTGGTGGTCACAAAGGCTAGTACTAAACATAGGCCCGAAGTTATTAGAGCCTCTCCGAAGTTATTAATCAGTACTCATATGCTTTGTATAAATTATCCAAAATTCTTGATAAATCAGTTCTTTTGATCGCATACCATGCTTATGTTTCGTCGACACTGAGATATGCAGTCATATACTGGGGCAATGCCACTAATAGGGATTTAGTGTTTAAAGCGCAAAAAAGGTGTATACGTGCGATTGCCGGAATCCGTGTTCCTGATTCATGTGAACCATATTTCCAAGAATATAAAATTTTGACCTTTCCTGCAATTTACATTTATGAAGTAGCCGTATTTATAAAAACAAATGAAAATCTATTTGATAAACTTAAATCGAGAAGATACAAGTTAAAAATTTCTAATGTACCACATAAAACGGCTCTATTTAACAAAAGCTTCTTTGGCATGGCATCAAAAATATACAACAAGATACCTATTGACATTCTGAGCACTAAGGAACTTCCAGTATTTAAAAATAAACTGCGTAAATTTTTAATTGAGAAACCATACTACACGATCCAAGATTTCTTAAACCATTGAATGAATTGTTGACCATGTAATAATTTGACTGTATATTCATATTTTGACATTTATAATAACCAAATTTGACATGTAAAATAATTATAAATGTAATGCCACTACATAATTATTGTATGCCAATTAGGCAGGACATATTGGAACTTAAATTTATTGTTTAGACCTGTAACTAACATATGCCCACAATAAAATATTTTGAATTTGAATTTGAATTTGAATTCTCTTTTTGCTTACACTGACACTGTTCGTTACGACATTAGGTAATTTCTATGGCTTGTAAAGCCGCGTACAGACATCGCGAGGCGTGTTTCGCGAATGGTTCGTCATTCATGCCTCAACCTGAGGCATACGACGGTACATTTATGCATGCGTCCCGAACGACACATGCTCAAGCTGAGCACGCAAACAACCATGCCGGCTCGCACTCGGCGGTGTTCGCAACGATCGTATGACGTGAATGCTCACTGTGAGCACACACGTCCACACAGCCCCAGGCATGCGGGACCATTCGCAACGCACGCCTCGCGATGTCTGTACGCCGCTTAAGATGACTTCCTTGGTATGCCTCCTATGACACAACCTCTTACTTAAAAAGAATAATGGCGAGTTTGTCTGAGAAAATCTTGTGGATTTTTTTATTTTAGCCATTTTATCCATGAGATGGTTTGCCAGGATGTTTGGATGGCGGGTTATTCTTTCTTTATATGAATTAATGTAGCTTTGACTGGAAGTATCTTCAGATCGTGGTAGAGCTTCATTCTGAACATAAACATGACTGGCGAAATGTGTATTTACCTCTGCCCAACCCTTCGGTGATTCCAGGCGTGATGATGTGGTTTTTCTTCTTCCAGTTCTTTACGATGGTAGCGATGTGGTCGATACCGGTGTTGATGAGCGTCAAGAACCAGTGGTGGAGGTTCATCATCATCTGGAGCATATTCACCATGCTCACCGCTGTAGTCATAAGGAAATCTACCAATAGGCCCATGTCAGTCACTACACCTAGGTAAGATGGTTATTTTTTAAGAATAGACTGTTTTCCATTAATTTACTTCAAATACGTGCACAAAATTAAAAAATACAACATTTTAACCTTCAAAAAAAATACCAAGTTAGTTTGATTAGATATCTTTGTTCCCTATTTTTAGGGTTCCGTAGCCGAATGGCAAAAAACGAAACCCTTATAGATTCGTCATGTCTGTCTGTCTGTATACAAAAATTAAACGATTAAGGGGGGGGGGGCTCCCCATACATAGTAACTGAAACTATTTTTTTTTTTTCATTTCTTACCTTTATGTGCGGAGTGTCTATAGATAGGTCTTTAAAAATGATATTGAGGTTCCTAAAACCATTCTTTTGTCAAAGTCAACCGTTTGAAAGATAGAAACTTTCAAAGTGGCAAAATGTGTGTCGGGGGGGACACTCCGACTCCTCTAATTTCTATAGTAAGAGGAGGAAAATTCTGTAAAAAAGTAGGATTGTAGAACTTAAAAAAAACTTTCAACGGAAATTGGTTTAAGTAAAATTTGGTGTATAGTTTTTGAGATATGGGACTTTTTCATCAAACTGCAGCAGTAACTTTGTTTTTCATTAATATGAGCCTTCAAAATATTTTATTATATTGTTTAGTGCTACGGAACCCTGTGTGCGCGTGAGTACGACTCGCACTTGGCCGGTTTTTCATTTTTGCACTTATTGGCTGACCTGTAAAGATCAGCCTTTATAGCCATATCATCCTTCACACAGTCCATCCATAGTTTCTTTAGTCTTCCACTACTGTCGTAGCCATCCACATCTTCCTCGTTTCCTCATGCCTGAGAGTCGTGACCACATGAGGTCGTTGCTTTTTCCACCAACGCTCTCCATGTTTGACGATTTTCGGCCATGCGGACAGATGCCTGGAAATTCCCTCTACAGACTTCCTTTACCACATCTGTCCATCGGGTTGGTGATCTTCCACGGCTCCTTTTCCTTCCACGTTACCAGCCACAATAAGCTTCTCCAAGCTGTCAGGCTCCCTCCTTGCCACGTGTCCGAAGTACTGTAGGAGTCGTTTCATGCAGATGGTCGCTAGGCGAGATCTAACTTTCAATTCGTTCAGAATCGAGGCGTTTGTGCGGCGCGCCGTCCAGGGAATGCCTAACATTTTGCGCCAGCACCACATTTCGAACGCATCAATTCTGTTACGAATACGTACTTTCAGTGTCCAGGTTTCAGAAGCATACAAAAAGATAGAGAAGATCAGGGGCCATCCATATACATACTCAAAATTTTCATTCTTTCTCATTCTTATTCCCATTGTGCATAAACTTATATCACCAAAAGTGTTCAAAGAGTAACCATGTAATTAGACCACGAATCGGCAAGCGTAAGGTGGGACGCCCTCAGGCTTGGTAGAGCGACCATCTTCACAGGGTGAATGGTAGCAACTGGATTAGAATCGCTGAGAATCGAGTTGACTCGCGTGCGATTGAGGAGGCCTATGTCCGGCAGTGGACTGCTGTAGGCTAATGATGAACGTTGTAATTTCTTACCAGTTCTTTTCCATAGAAAACTATCAACCCGAACCATGCACCTATCTTTAGACGTCCTTTAAAAAATAAAAAGAAATAAAAATTGTGTTTAGGCATAATACCCATATACAACAAAAAATAATAAGAATAATAAGAAAAGAGAGAAAGAGAGAGGAGGAGAAAGTCTTTTAAGAGTCCATGTAGGTTTATATTATGATTGTATATAAATAATTCCAGATTAGTATATAAATGGTTCTACCTAATATACAAGATGAGCTGCTTCCTCGGCGTGGTGGGGTACATCCTGATGATGCTGACGTTCTTCGGGCTCAACTTGGCCTTCGGGCACAAGCCTCAGCAGTGGATGGACGTGGCTCTCATGCTGCTGTTCTATGGACTGTACTTCGGAGTCCTGGGGAGGGACGTCGCTGAGTACTGTACAGATAAAATGGCGGCTTGTATTGGGGTGAGGACGATTTAATTGTTGAAACGTGTTTTAAAGTTCACATATTCTTGCAAAGGAATTTTGGAATATATAATAATATAATAGGGATCTATTCCCTTGACCCTTGGTTATTATCTTGACTTTTTCCATCAGGAATTTCTCAGTAGCAGTCATGGAGTCTGAATTTCTAACCTGTTGATGGCAATAGGCACGTCCCTTATTACATCGGACTTAAACATAACTAGCGAAATGTGGGTGTATTATGTATGTACAGTGAGTTATAGCAATTAGCTGACCTACCTTTTCAATAATTCATTTGGAAAAAGTAAATAAAATATAAAAAAATATAAAATTCTATCGATTCGTATTCTAAAAAATCTTAACCATTTATGCAAAGGTGGGTCAGCTAATTGCTATAACTCACTGCACCTCTGCCTAACCCTTCGGGAATTACAGGCGTGACGTTATGTAATAATGTTTGTGTGTTTCAGTACTACACTCAGGAAGGCATGCCGACGCGGCAGCTGGACACCAACGTGTGCGCCGTGTGCGGCAACCAGCTGCTCGTGGACGTCAACGTGGAGGGCGTGCTCGGTACGTACGCACACACTAATATGCATGTGTTCTATACGTATAAAACCCTATTTTATTTGTTTCCGTAACCGTCTACGCTACACACATGTTCAGGTGGCCTACCGTGACGTCTTAAAGCTGAAGTAATTCCAGTGTGGGAAAGAGACAGCGCTATACAGGTCGTCTAGCGCCATCTCTTTCCCCCAGCTCTGCATGATACGGGTCAGCCGAGCGGCAAAATAGAATATAATAATTACGGCTAAAGATGAGTATGAATATAAACTTAAAAATACCGAGCTAAACTTCGGTTTCCGCAACCTTAGCTAAAGAGTTTTCGATTTCATTATCAGTTCGATATAATTGAAACTGAACTATTTTTAAATTGCAATTAGACCCATGACCTCCGCGACCATTCCGGCTCGCACATGGTTGCGAGCTGAAATAGTCGCGGTAACTGAGCTAGTCACCCCAGGTTCTGTGATCACAAGCGCTAAATCCAAGTTGGTTGCATCAAAACCCCAGTATCTTTAAGGCGCCATCATCATTCTTCAGTTATTGCCAAGAGGTTGCGGCTAAGTTTAGCCAGCTAATATTTAGTCTATGTTCACATCCATCTTTAGCCGTAACATACGTATACAATTTCGGTGTCCATGTGTTTGTAATTCTTATTTTCCCCGTTTTGATAATTTTTATAGTCTTGGGTACATTTGGATGGTTCTTAGCTATGGTTGTACACACGGCGGCACATGAAGCTGTTCATTTCCAGTATAACTTGGCCTCGCTTATTGGCCGTCGTGCGTACCCTTCATGAGGGTCAATTCACACCGAAGTGGCAGCGGTCACTGTCACTGTCAAGCCATTTTATGCTTTATCTCCATTAGGAAATGCATAGTATCGTTTGAAACGCGCGGCCGCTAGCGGCGCTGTGAGACGTCACGCAAGCCGAGTCTTTCAAACGATACTACATACTACTACATAAAATGGCTTGAGTGCACGCCGCGTCGCGTCGCGTCACGTCTCGATGTGAACTGACCCATAGCCGACAACCTCCTAGTTTGAATAACTAGTCACAAAAATAGGTTCCCGGTAAACTACTGCATATTTTTTCTTTCTGGCATTTCATAGCTGTTTGTTTATTACAGAGAACACATACAAACTGACGTGCGGGCACGTGTTCCATGAGTTCTGCATCAGGGGCTGGTGCATCGTGGGCAAGAAGCAGACCTGTCCTTACTGCAAGGAGAAGGTGGACCTCAAGAGGATGTTCACCAACCCGTATCCTTTTACAAATGTCATGTTTGTTATTGTTATAGTGTCATCTGAATCTTAGATAACTATCTTTCCAGTTTTCAATGAAGCCAAAATAAAAAATTTAGATCCTGCAACATCTCAAAAACCCACACATAGTGCACTTAAGGCAAGGTTATTGTGTGTGTGTTATTCTTACAAAACGCGACATTCTTTGGGCGAATCTAAGGCCGATATAAGACGTTGCACTTTAGTGAATGGTTCATTATAAAGACTGTTAATTTTTTAAAACAACGACACAATTACATAGAAGTTAACGTTCTTCTGCTCCTTCTATTTCATTTTTCAATCATTTAGTAGACGAGTGAAGTATTATGTCGAATGACGAAATTCAACATCATTGGTTCGGTTCAGAAGTGAATTGTGTGCAGACATTTACAGTCTTACTTTTTCTAAAAATACCATTAGTACCATATTAACGGCATGTACTGTACTTTGATCACAAATCTATAACCAAGAGAATCCCTTAACATGTGCTCAGCTGGGACCGGCCCCACATCCTGTACGGGCAGCTGCTGGACTGGATCCGCTGGCTGGTGGCGTGGCAGCCACTCATCCTGTTCCTGGCGCAAGGCATCAACTGGCTGTTCGGCCTCGAATGAGGACACACCCGTCCGTACAGGACCCACAAGCTTACCTGACTCTAGTGTACGTGGAACTGGACTGTTGTTTGTGTGTGTGAAGTGATAAGCGTAAATAATACCAACTAGGGAGGTTTGAATTGATACAAAAGTGAGTATAGTATCGTATTCATCAATCCCTTTAAGGGACCTTGTCCACGACTTGTCTCATGACCGGCCGCTATTTTGAACAAAACTGGTCTGGCATCCGGTCGTGCGACCTAACTTTCTTTCTGCCCCCGTAGAAACGGGTTTTGTCGACGGAAAAATCGACAAAATGACAGATTTCTTTTGTTGTTCTGAAACCCGTTTCTACTGTGATCATACTACGCGTGCAGGTCGAGGCTTCTGCTGTCAAAAGTCGTGGATTAGATTCTAGGCAATTTTTCCAGGTATTCCTTTTGTATTCTTTTGAATTCATTCATCATTTAATTTGGGAAACTGTATGATATGATCCATTCATTCCGATACCGGTATTTTTGTGTCGATGCAAGCATGAATCGTGTTCGTTTGTATAGATCTTGCAAGATATTTTATCGGATTGTGCATCACTAATAATAGCGCATTAGCGTGTAACCCCTTCATATGCCTAGCTTCTTCCCAACATTTGGGTCGGCTTCCAGTCTAAACGGATGCAGCTGATACCAGTATTTTACTATATGGAGCGACTGCATATCTGACCTCCACAACCCAGTTACTAGGTACTGGTAGAAAGCAGCTTCTACAGCCTTTATCTTGTTTCGTACTGACCTGACTTGCCTACTAGATTCTGTTTCATAGAAGTGTGTGAGAAACAATACTTTAGTTGAAGGTAGAAATTTGAAATGTTGTAAAGGATATTAAGCGACTGTTGGAATTTCAAGTCTCAGACCTAAGCAGAAAGTTGATAATCCAATTATCTGCCTAGCCTTTTTCTAACTTATTGGGGTGAGCAGTTAGTAATGGGCAATATGATATCGACTGGTTGTTAGAATGTCGGGCCACTGACTGACCTGTAAAGGCTGTACAAAATCTACATATGACAGCCACCAACAGTTTAACGTGCTTTCCGAGGCATGGAAGATACTCGGTGTATAATGGGTGGTCACCCATCCACGATACAACCTAGGCAAGCGCAGCTTAACCTGAAGATCGACCCGAGGGCCTATTATTATTAAGCCACGACCTCCTTGGTAATCCAATAGCATGTTCAATGTTGGTTACAGCATTTCAAATTGCAACCTGCCTAGTATTCTTAAGTTATTTCCCTTTCAATTGGGTATTTTTCCAGTCAAAATGGACATAATAATAATAATAGTTATTGAATTAAATATTGTCTCTTAAGTAGTTAGACCTTGAGTTCAAGTTTATCAATAGTTACTGACATTATTTTGCTAAACGAAAGTACTATAAAGAAACTATGTACTAATATTTCAAATTCAAATAAGTTTATTTGTTACACATAGCCATAAATATATCCTAAACATAGAATGCATAATTAAATAATATAATTTATTTGATCTCTTGTCCAAAATTTAGAAAAATATAAATTGATTACATTTTATTTAAATTAGCACAACATAATAACGTAACTTCTGCCCAAATAGCGTAACTCGCTTACAAATACACTCCCTTTCATTTTGAAGGATGTTATTGTTTCATATGTTTGAAAAATTGGTCTTTTCGACACCGAAAATAGCAAAATTAGACCAGTAGCGACCCGGGGGCCCAGTTGTGACCGCCTTTTTGTCGTAGTTCATTTGGCTTGTTTGCGACAATAATGACGTAACTCAAAGAATCAGAAATACAGGACAGCATGAATCCATAATATGATGTGCGTTCCTACCTGGGAGGTGGGAACATCCGCATCCGCATCCTAATTAACTTGAGCATGACACGGTATCTGGGACAAAAAAAAAAAAAAAAAAAAAAAAAAAATATATATATATATTATTTATCTATCTGTTTTCCTATATATTTTTGTTTCGCACCTTCGTTAAGTCGCTCTAGTTTATTTTTATTGTTTGTTTATTTTATTTTATTATTATTATTATTTTTTGTGATCCATTTTTCATATTTAAGTACCTATTCACTACCACCATTGACACAAAATATAAAGCTGCTTCACATCCGGGGCCTCACTAATTCAGGTCCAGTTGAAAACCAGCGTCGGGCACTAGTTGTCCGGCATTTTTGCTGAACTGGGCCTATTTGGCGCAGCCGTGAGGCACACAGTGTCACACTATTTTATTTTTTTGTTTAGATTTTAAGTTTTTTAATTTTTTGTTTTTTATTTGTTATATTTTTTAATTTTTTTAATACTGTGTGCACTTGTGGCATGTGCCAAATAAATGTATTTTCTTTCTTTCTTTCTTTCTTTCATTCTTTTAAGTTAGGCTAAAAATATTTTATCATTAACACTAGAAACGGGATATTTACCATATGAATATGGTAAATGATATTTACCATATGAATGTGGTAAATGATATTTACCATATTCATATGGTAAATGATATTTACCATATGAATATGGTAAATGATATTTACCATATGAATGTGGTAAATGATATTTACCATATTCATATGGTAAATGATATTTACCATATGAATGTGGTAAATGATATTTACCATATTCATATGGTAAATGATATTTACCATATGAATATGGTAAATATCCCGTTTCCAGTGTTAATGTTAGTGGCCATGATAGTTTAAAAAACTTTAAAATATTTTCATTATAATTTAATACAAAATATAATATAATATAATAAAATATAATTTAATATAAAAGGTTTCTATGCAAATATTTTTTGCATAGAAACCTTTAATCAAAACATTAAAGGTGTTTATTTCACAGTTTATGTAGTTACTTTCGTTAATTTTATATTCAACCAGCGACCCACCCCGGCTTCACACAGATGCAATATACAACATTAGTTGATGTGTGTGTAAATGCAAAACTTGAAACACGTGTCTAGTATTTTTATGTAAAGAATCTATGTACCAAATTTCAAAACTTTACCATGAAAAATCACAAAGTTATAAGCTTGTTCTGTTACCTGGTTGTCCGCACAAAAACGTGGTCACCACGCAGAGTGCCCGCGCGCGCGCCTCCAGCGTCGTCTTGAGCTCATTGGGAATAATAATATGGCAGTAGGTACCTAAATGATTGCGATAGGTACTTAGTGTCGCTTGATGTCCAATTTGTAGCGTTTTTTTTAAATTTTTGGGACAAAATATTGGAATCGATTTAGTTACTTATTCTGAACAAACTATGTTCAGGTTTCGCATATACTAAAAATAATGTTGTATACATATAAACCTTCCTCTTGCTCTATCTATTGCTGAAAACTGCAATAAAATCCGTTCAACATTTTAAAAGATCTAAGCGTACAGACAGCGGGAGCGGCTTTGTTTTATACTATGTAAAGATTGCAAACAACATCGAACAAACAATAATTTTGAGTTATATCATCCTAGTCGCAAACGAACGGTGTATTCAAACCCAGGCATGCACATTACTATGTATAATTAATTCCACCACCACAGCTGTTGAAACAGAAAATTTGAAAATATGTGATTGCGTGGTGGATTATAGCCCACTCCTGAGAGGATATGGGCCATAATCCACCACGCAGTTATACTGAGAGTAGGGAGTAAGTTTGTCCCAGCAGTGGGAAGATGGATTGTGAGTGTATTACGCTATTAGGTTGCTCCATGATATAAGTACATACAACTATACATAGAAATCATAGAATATCTTATATACAACTCGTTATTAGAAGTCTACCGATGTCAACTGTAAGTCGAATAACTCTAAACAATTTTAATTAGTGAGAAATTACATGTAACACTAGTAAAACCTTTGTATGTGTGTATAGTCATCTGTCTCATCGCCAGCAATTAGCGCGGAGCGAATAGAGCTAGCAGCAAATCACGAGTTCTTTGTTGGATAGCTCTCGCTGCGGTGTGAACAGTTAGCGATCAACAATAAACTTATGGGTTCGATGCGTCCACCAGCACAATCTTTTGAGTACATTACATTGTGTCTAACCGTAAATCGAAGAAAAACACCCAAAAAAAAACGTTGTTTCCCAGCAATATGTTTTTGCGTAGAGTTACCTAATTTCATGTACAGAATTCTTGGTTGTAGGCTTCGTGGAAGGTCCGTTTACACCTTGTATCTGTCTCTTTACTGACACGGGATCTACGTTCTTTTGTACAGACGCCAGCACATCGAGTTACTACAATTATTGATCTGTCAAATTTCTTTTAATATATTTTCAACATTATCGCTAAAGTTTTAGGTTCAAGGTTGATTGGGAAATTTTGACAGATTCGGTTAGCTTGATATGCTGGCGTCTGTGCGTTTCTTTAGCGAGATAACAGTCGCTAGTGGCTATTTTGTCTAAATAATCATTATTTAATTAAAAACTTCTTTGGTCGAGTTTTCGACTGATAGTTAACATGGGTGTAAAAAAGGTTATTCTTCCAAAAATAACCGTTCATTGCCAGCTTGCCTCAAGGTTATTGAATGGCAGTGAATAATTAGTTTTTAGAAGATTTAAGTATCATAGTTTTATACAACAACGTTGTATGTACGGTCGTGTAGGAAAAGATGTTAACATTATGCGAGAGCTTAAAACATCCCGTATACAACCTTAGTTTTATTTTACCCTTAAGGAGTCGTTGTACTCATCATTAAGAGCAATTTCTACTATGAAAAAAAATTCTGAAATCGTGAACAAATCAGCTGCCCATACATTTGTGTTAGCACAACTCGTTAAATAGGAGCAGCAAATTTTTTCTCCCGATTTCAGGGTTGGTTACGTAGTGAAAGTTGCTGGATTTGTGCCCGGTTGATGGCAATAGGCTCGCCCCCGGTTATATGGGACTTAAACATAACTGGCGAAATGTGGGTGGGCTATTAAGTAAACCTCTGCCTAACCTTTCGGGGATTTCATGCGTTAATGTTTTGTTAGAAGTTGTTTATAATGTTGAGCACACTGGCCTCTAACAGGTTTTGGGTAAACTAAAACCAAGTTTGTAAAGTGCCCGCGTGGTGGATTTCGGTCCTCTCCCTCTGGCAAGGAGGAAGCCTGTTTCCCAGCAGTGGGAAATAATAGGCTAAAACACATGCTATTTTTTGTACAATAAATACAAATATACAGGGTGTAACAGAAAGGGTATAGTCGTATGAAAGGATTTGCTGCAGACCATCAAAAAGAACAATTTTATCGTAAATGCGAAAAAATTATCAGCTGTCCCGTACATTTGGGTCGAGTAGGTATTGAAATTTTGTATGGGAAAGCTGATTTTTTTTCGCAATTTACGATATTGAACCCAAGGAGAGAGTTGTTCAGTTTGATGGTCAACAGCATATCCTTTCTATTACATCCTGTATAGTTTATTAATAAAATGTGAAATGTTTGTCTTCATCCTTCGACACATGACCGACTTTGTACATAATAGTAAGCCTACGAAAAATTATTTGTTGAATTATGTAAATATTAAAAAAATGTTATAACTAGTAAATTGTGGCTGTACTATTAGGTACACCTCTGCCTAACCCATCGGGGATTACAGGCGTTATGTTACGTTTATATTATTTTTGATGTGAATAGTTATAATTTATGATGTAATAAGCAATACTGCATGCGAGTCTAAAGTGTTGGTTTGATTACTCCACCTAGCATTAGCTCCCGGTGAGAGGTGCTACACATTGTTTGGGTCAGGAGTATTTTTAGGGTTCCGTACCTCAGTCGGCAAAAACGGAACCCTTATAGGATCACTTTGTTGTCTGTATGTCAAGACCGTTTTTCTCAGGACTGCGTAGAGGTATCAAATACTCAAGTCTGCTATCCCTTGGAGCAGTGAAAAACCATACTTGTAAGTCAACGCGATCAGAAGATATGACCGTTTATGTCGCGTTTTTGCGCTTTCACAAGGGAATTAAAACCTATAGGGTACTTCCTGTTCACCAAAAATCATGAAATTTAGCAAGAAGCAATGTCTTACAGCACATGTAAAGGAAAAAAACCTGAAAACCGTAAATATGTAGTTTAAAAACAAAATACCGACAAGTTTATACGGAACTCTCGGTGCGCGAGTCCAACTCGCACTTGGCCGGTATTTTTTGTATAACGAACCGAAACAATGGGGATGGCAACTGTGAAACTAATGGCACTAACATAGCTGATTCCAAGCATAGTCATTGGTTGAAAATCTGGTATGTAATTATATTTCAAATTAGCTTGACCTCATTGGTCTGATTGAGAACTAGCTATCGTCGCGCCATCTACAATTATCCTTTAACGGTCTTCCCCATTGCTCAACACATTCGGCACTCATACAGCTCTTTGCGATCAGCATCTACCTTACCTTCTTCTTTCTTTATCGCGTGGTTGGTACCTAACCTGGTGTCGAGAGTTTTTATGCCGCCAATGGGCCTCTGAAATGGCTTTATATGTCGTCGAGAAAAAAAACTCAGGCATGCTGGTTTCCTCACGATGTTTTTCCTTAACCGAAGCAAGTGATAATTATACTATACGCACATGAATCCGAAAAATCGACAGGTGCGTGTCGTGGGTTCAAACTTGAGACCTACGACTTGGCAGTCCGACGGTCACACCACTAGGCTTCTTACTACCTTAGCTGAATTAGCAATAATGACATTTTGCGGTGTATTTTTCCCACTTGAGGCTTAGCGTCACGATTCGTAGGTAAGCCAAGCGGCGTTCATCATCATCATCGTTGGTAGCCTTGTACCACTGACTGCTGCTTGTAGGCCTCCCCCTTATAGAGCCATGCTTCGCTGGTCCGCGCGAGTCTCAACCAGGTCTTACCAATGTCACCCACCCATCTGGCTAAGCGGCGTTATCTCAATGAAATCGACATTTATGTATATGTATTTTATTACCTGGCTGACCCGGTTAATGCAGGCCGGCACGATTGTGTAGTACGTCTAAGTTAATTATATTTTTTTTACTTATAAAGTGTCATCAGCCGACATTGCTGACCAGCCCCATGTGAACTAAATATATTAACTCTTCCATTAAGTAGGTGTATGATACGTCCTAGTTAATGCAATGTGTGTAGGTTAAACAGCCGCATCACATACCAAAGATACCTAAACCTACCTATCTGCTGTTTCCTACAAAAGTGCAAGATTTGTTTTTAAAAATACCGAGGAAAATTTCTATGTTCGGTATGATGTACTGAACACGCGGTAGCTGTTTGTGCCCTTCAACCCTGAATACCCTGCATTTACAGTTTCGTCACTAAAATCAATCAATCTCACCAAATAAACGGCGCGAAGTTCTTCGCGCATTACACAGACTCAACACCATTCCAACACCGTTTCAACTCCAAACTGTATACGAATGAGTGAACGACGCGTCGTACAATTGTTTCAAGTGAATGTTGAAAATTTTACCGTGAGAAACTCGACATCAAGCTCGTCGAGTCTGTGTATTGTGCAAAACCATAACGCGATCAGCACATAAATTAAACTGCGTTCAAATGTTGCGAGTGTCAATAATCCACACTGCGTTTAGTTCCATTGGTGCAAGGACCATGAGCATTTTTCTAGGAACTGTGCGCATGAGACCAACAGAATTGAAATAATCATATATGATTAAGACTTCACTTCATTCTAAAACGACAAGTAACCAGATCGCCGGAGCCCACTTGAAATCTGTTACCTTTTTCAGAATTTTGCTTTAGTTTTGATCTATTTTTCAAACTAACAATAGATAGTTTAACAAGGGGGTTCCGTAAGACAGCCTCTACAGTCCTTAGTCGATTCTAGGACCTCTAGTTTTGACTCTTTTCCTTTTTCAAAATGATCTGTCTACTTACTTTAAAAACAAATGACTGTTGTAGTCAAATCATCGACGAAATACAGCCAATTGCAGCATTTTGAATTGGCCGTGGCTCTGGACTCCAGCGACTTTTGGTAATTGTCGCAATAGTACGAATTGGAGAACTTCTTCCGAGCTATGATTTGAGATATATTTCAATTCTGTTGTAGTTACGCGCATTTTGACCCAGAACCTTTGCCCTTAGTTTCCAAACATGTCAACAAATTTGTTTTTGGGAATATAATCTTACTTCAGTTTGCGTTACACCTGTTCGTTTTTCTATGGTAGGTATTAGTCGTTCTAAAGTCAACTTAATTTGCAACACCATAAAGTTCATTATTTTTAAATTGGAAAGAACATCAATTTAAATACAAGGATTTGAATTTTTATATGTGTTACCGGCCAAACTCGATTTCAGGCCAAACTAGTTTGTCCTAGGCCAAACCAGTTCAGGTGAACACAAACAAAGCAATTACAATGCGCCTAACTTTGCTGTGAGGCTCATCGGCCTTCTATGCGCCCTCGGCTCGCGCGTGGTGGGTCACAGTTCTAACCTAACCTAACCCATTTAGTAAGAGTGCCTAGTTTGGCCTAGCACAAACTAGTTTGGCCTGAAATCGGGTTTGGCCGGTAACATTTGTGTATTGGTGAATTTAGCGTTGTATCATACACTTGCAAGGGCACAGATAAGGTTTTATTTTCTGTTAGGTCGCTGGCATTGAAATATATGTGTAGGTATGATCACAGTATCAATATTCAAACAAGAAACACCACTCTTATTGCTATGAAATAAAGTCGCTGTGAATGTCAATTTGTTACGATTGAGGTAGTCACGAGCAACAATATATTATGTTTACTAAATTTCAAAAGCTCTTTTTTCAAAGGGGTTATGAAGAAGGATCTTGGAAACCAATGTCATTATGAAATAGGTCTTATCTCTAAGTTTGAATCGTTATTTAACAAGAAAAGAACCCTGTACTTTGCCAAGTCTTCTTCTTTCGTGTGGTTAGTGCGTAACCTGGTGGAGTTTTTATGTCGCCCATGGGCCTCTGACTTGGCTTTACATACCATCGAGAAATATCTCTCAGGAATGCTGGTTTGTTTCCTCACGATATTTTCCTTCACCGAAGCAAGTGATAATTATAAACTACGCACATGAACCTGACAATCAGAGGTGCGTGTCTTGGGT
This sequence comes from Noctua janthe, assembly GCA_910589295.1. Classification (NCBI taxonomy): domain Eukaryota; kingdom Metazoa; phylum Arthropoda; class Insecta; order Lepidoptera; family Noctuidae; genus Noctua; species Noctua janthe. The sequence continues at coordinate 1,338,394 of OU342567.1, forward strand.
TCGAACTCGAGACCTATCTCTTGGCAGTCTGAAGGTCACACAATTTAAAACTATTTGACGGCACGGTTGGCGCAGTGGCTGAGCGATCGGTTGCTGCGCTGCGTGTCACGGGTTCGTTCCCCGCACGGAACATATATTTGTATGGTCTTTAGATAGTTGTTCCGGGTCTGGCTGTTTGTGTATGCGAGTTTAAATGTTTGTAAACGCACCTACGATACAGGAGAAATTCCTAGTGTGGGGCAACGTTTTCATATAAAAAGAAAAAAAAAACTAGACTATCACTGCTTGTATGTACTTTGATCAGTGTATACATATTAATGCTCGTGACTACGATAAATGTGTTGTGTATTTTGTAGTTGTTGTCTGAGATGCACCTTACTTGTTGCATAAGTTTTCATACAAATAACTTAATGATTCTTTGCTTTTCCTCACACCTGAATTGCATTTTGTTCGTGACTTTGGAACAGCTTATATAATCTTTAAAAAAAAATTCGCATATTTATAATAACTTTATAAATACTGTATGCGCCCCCCTATTACATGGGACATAAACGTAACTGGCGAAATATGGGTTTATCATTGGGCACACCTCTACCTAAGCCTTTAAGGATTACAGGCGTGATGTTATGTTTATACTATTGTATGCGTTCTTCCTGATAATATTTGTGCTACGCCATTCCATGTTGAAATCACTATTTATGTGAATTTATTGAAAGTATTTTTGTAAAAAAAAACGATCAATTTAGTGATGTATTTATTAAATAATTCTTATGTTATTTTGTACAAAAATAAATTATGTTTGGAATGTATTACTGTGTTTGTTTTGCGTTCCGTGAATGTTGATGTGTGAACTACGCGATTCTTTGAACGGCTAAAAACTAATATTGATTGAAATCAAGTTAGATTATATAGGGTCACTGATTCTGATACCTACTTATACACGTGATTGTACTCATGATAACAAACAACTTTTCCCAAGAAACATTTTTTTATACTCATTCACTTTCATCACAATAATACAACAGCCGTATGAAACTCGCGCGCGATTCTTTGACCTATCAGCTGTTAGCCGCGTGACGCCGCTCTGTATCATGACTATCGTACCGTGCAACGCAGAGAACACGCGCGGCTCACAAGCCCGCTCCATAAGCGGCGGCGCCCGCGCCGCAGTCCAGCCGCCACGTGCTGTTATCGGTGTATAAGTTTAAAAAAAAAGGTTTCTTTGGGAAAGTTGTTTGTTATCATGAGTACAATCACGTGTATTAGTATCGGTCACTAATTACCAGTCACCCTATAAATAAATAGATAGTAGACCCGCCCTTCCTCGCACGGAGCTTCCTATCGGGTCACGCTGGAACAACCATACACATTCACAAAATTTCATTCAAATCGGTTGAGTGGTTTCAAAGATTAGCGTGTAGGTACGAACATGTCATTACTTCCCAGAATTTGATACTTATTAGCGACACTATCAAATGGTGTAACAGTGTCTTTTGTTTTCCAAAATCATTGAGTTCGATACCTAGCTAACAATAATGATTTTTCAAAAATCCAATAATAGTTTCTTTTCATCAAAATCGGGCCCGAGACTCATGGCCATCCACACCATTTGAAAAATTCAACTTGTATATTAAAACAAAATTTTGCCGGCGGCAACGTGTGGCGGACGTACTACCGGGATAAAATGTCATGGTGTACAACTTCCAAACCCGTCCAGCCGCCTAGACGTGAAAAGGTAACAGGCATACATGACATACACAGCATACGCATTTCCTTTCTGACGCGTTCCATAACTAAAAATCGAACGTCGCTGCCGGTTGCCGCGTGGTTTCAAAGTCTACCTTTGACCGGCTGAATATCAGTATTTTTCATGGAGCGATTGCCCATCTGCTTTCTAAACCCAGCTAACGGGTTACATCACATGTTTTAATTTTAATACAGTATAAAACGATACCAAAAACATTGAACCGTTCCTAAACAATAAAGCTTCATTTAATTCCGTACATATTACAATCGAATGGCTTAAAAACTAAAAAATATTTGGAGCGATTGCCCATCTGCTTTCTAAACCCAGCTAACGGGTTACATCACATGTTTTAATTTTAATACAGTATGAAACGATACCAAAAACATTGAACCGTTCCTAAACAATAAAGCTTCATTTAATTCCGTACATATTACAATCGAATGGCTTAAAAACTAAAAAATATTACTAAGTTTAAAAGTTAGTACTTAGTTTGTTGCCCGTCCCTACCTGATATTGTTGTGACATGGCCGGATGGTTTCACTGGTTTCACAACCAACTAAATGCGCCTCAAAATGTGAAAACATTCTACCTCCTTCACGATGTATTAAAAAGTATTTTGACAGAAAAATACCGGCAACAGTTTTTTTTTTTTCTAAAAGCCATATAAAGTAGAAAATTTAATCATTCATTTTTTTCCAAAAGTCAGAAAACAATTCTTTCAAAACCTAACACAAACCGTTTCTCACAAAAACAATGTAATTTTTAAAATATTAAGTTTAAATTGGGTGTTTTATATTTTTTATATTGATGTCAAAATCTACGTCACTAGTCAAGATGCTGGGTCCAGTCCGTTCTTGCCCTCACGTGAAGCACTTGAACGTTGCTGCCCTAGCATTGACCAAAACAACTCTTGGAGAAGTTATCAACGGAATAGGTAAGACAAGTTACGTTTTTACAAGCTTCTATTTAACTTGCAATGTTCGTATGAATGTCATGTATTATGGGTTAAAGTATGAAATTGCCGTGAATGACATTTCCATAACATTTTTTTATTTTTCTTGGAGATGTCTGAACCGATTATTATGATGCAATTGCAAACTATAGAGTGAAAAAAGCTGCGCTGCACTGCGTATCTTAACTTCTCAAAACACGGTCTACGACAAAAATATACTTACCTACTTGAAGTAGTTAAACCGACGACACATTGAAACAGGTGTTTTGACACACTACCCTATGGTAGGTATATACACCGTGACTTTTTAGTCGTCTTACAAAGGTCGTCCACTCATTGTACCCGACATAAAATAGCTCTAGGCGCGATTTTTTTTTATCTTCCATAATAAGTACAAAGAAAAATAATAATAAAAATTAGAATAAAATTATGAAACATCCTGTTAATGATGTTTACGTGTCAAACGGGAGAACAATACCTACCCAGCACTCGAGTCCAGTAGATCATCGCTCGCAACACGGTGTTTTAACTACGTCATGCGTCATAATACTGAATAATATTTTTATTTTAAATTATTAAAATCTCATAAATTCCTATTTTTTTTATGAATGTTTAGTATTCATTGGATACATGAAGTGGGCTGCCGTTGTAAGACGATTAAAAAGTCACGGTATATACATATAGGTAATATGCAAATAATAGTACGATTTTTAAACTAAAAGGGACGTAATTTAACAATTAATTCAGTAAAAATGGAATTAGAAAAAAATATAACCTATAGGCTACGTTATTTACGAACAGAATAAAATGTGAGAAAAGACGGCAATTTCATAGTTACGGCGGAAGCGCCAGCACGGGCGCCAGGGTAGCCCGCGAAATTTAAATTTTCTTACGTTTTTTGCAATTTACAGGTCAGTATCAGGTTGTATGTTGATTAGGATATGATTCGCGACCGTAACAAAGGCTTTACAGAGTTATAGTCATTGGTGTTATGGAGCCGAGAACTGCAGTAACAAATCCCCACGCGTATCAATTGTATCAAACGACGTTTTTCAATACACTTAGTTGATAAAATATTAGAAGTAATTTTGTCAGAAATTATTAGGAAACTATGATTTATTTTGCTTTTTTTCCGTGCTTTGCTTTCGCCAGGTTGAAGAAGAAGTGATGCTAAACAGCCTAATGTGATATTTTTGAATTTAGAACACAAATAAATGTTATTTACACTAATCTATATCTATATTAATATATATATTTTTAGCAAACAGAAGAGACGATGTTTAAAAAAAAACAACGAGGTTAACAAAATAATGAATAAAACCGTTTATTCTAACTTGGAACAAAATATCAATCACTGAAACTAACCTAAACCGCCACAAATCATAACGAATTCAATTAACACGTAATTGTTTACAAAAAAAGTGATTAAGTTCACAAAATAGGAAAATATAAAATATCTTACAGGCCTTTGAGCGATATTCCCAACCAGCGTCTCCCGCGCGCGATCGGAGACAATCTTTAACTTGTCACTCCTTGCCATAGAACTAACATGTGCCATGTAAAACCTCATTTCTTCTTAATACTAAGTAAAACCTCATTTCGTCCTAACACGGCCTCTCCTGACCCCAAGTCGCCCTCGACTTAAAAGTTATAGGTTGCACCTGCAAAACGATGATCTTGGTAGCACACTGCTCCTATTCCAGCATCGAGATCAGGTATGGATAGCCCTAATGCCACGGGCACAGGCTCGTTACTTTCAGAACGGTCCAGGCCATGCTGTTTCGTCATCTGAAAGAGTTTACCTTGATTATTTGTGTAAGCAACACATGCTGACCACGTAGAAATTGAAAGTTCAGAATGGCAAAAATATAAGATGGTCGGCGTCCCAACCGTCCTATATTGTTACCGACAACTTTACTACCGCGACTAATGACAAAAATATAAGATGGTCAGCGTCCCAACCGTCCTATATTACTGCCGAAAACTTTACTACAGCGACTAACGTTATCCGGATGGCAAACACCAACATTGGGCGACACACGCCTTTGGGAACACAACCGCGCGTTCGGTGACACACGCCCTAGGACGCACCCGCACGTTCGGCGCCTTCCTTATACACAACCTCACAATAGGAACCTATCCCCAAAATCGGCCTATCCTAACGTAGCGTCGTCCTCCTCGCTGTCCTCGTGATGCTCGTCGCGCACCGAAGCCAAGTCTGCAGATGAGGGCTCACGACTGCTCCCGGTCACCTCAGTATTAGGTGGTAGGGAAGATTTTTTTTTTTTTTCGGATGTAAAATCATCAAATGACCCCTCCCACTCTGAGCGAAGGGAGTGTCAGACTTGTACTGACTAAAACCCATCCGTGTTCCTTCTTTGCCCTTTGTGTTCCAGGGCCACGGTATCTCTTTCGAACAGTCCCGCAGCCCTGGCAGGCATCGGCCCATGCGGACCCCTACTCGGTTGCTGACATCTCTTTGAGGCGCGCGTGGAACACGAACGCGCCGTCGACACGACCTGTCGTCATAAAATGGCCGGCCGTGCTAGCCCATAACTCGCCGTCCACAGGCCCGCGCCTACGGTGGCCGGGTGGCTCCACGTGACCCCCGACGCCCAGGGCGTCTCCCGCGGCAGCTGGGACGTGAGGTTCTTTCCCTCTCACGTCCCGCCACCTCCTTCACTAGCATGACTGCTTCGCAGAACGAGGTGACGGCTTCCCATTCCCTCTCGCTCCGGACCATGGCTTGAAACAGGGCCGGACGCGAGAGATCGCCGCCGCCAATCAGTGGTAGGGACGCTGATGATGACCCTTTACCGGGATCACACAATTCGTCATCTGAAAGGTGAACACAATTTTAAAAACTTGTCTTATCAAGTATTTACACACACAACCTGCAATCAATAAGATTAACGTTTTGATGCCATGAGAGCTCTCATTATTTAATTACTCGGTTTTCATATTGGCCCACTACAAGTTGTGTAGAACTGCATCTGGGAACAAATCAGACAGGTTAATTTATGATTACCTAACTGTCTTTTGAGTGGTTAAAAAAAACCAAAAGTATATTAATCTACTTTATAATGATTTAAAAATCATAAAGCATTAGAATAAAATAAATATCTAGTTACAAAAAGTGAAAACCGGCTGGGGATCGAACTCGCCAACCAAGTGGAGACTGGCTGCGACTCGAAATTGCGAACCCTGGTTTACAGGGAGGTCTGTGAATCGTCAGCCTACCTCGCTTCGCTTCGATGACAAATGGCCTAAAATAGCCCTTCTATTCTAATGCATGACAGTTGCCAGTTGTCAACCAGTTGCGGAATATGGACATAGTGGAATATTGCTCATCCCCCTAAGTTATTAACACGATAATTATCTCTGTACCAAATTTCATCTACCTAAAGCGGTCATGAAACTGTTTCTCTATTCGTTTCGCAGTTTGAAATAGACGTTGTTACGCATATCATGACTGAAACGGATAAAATAAATAATAATAAAATAATAATTGAATAATACTGACATAATGCAATATTGCTCACCCCCTTAAGCAAGTAGCGTGATAATATATAGCCTAACATTTGAAGAAACCTGTAAGAGGTATTTGTGCAAAATTTGAACAGGATCTATGCAGTACTTTTTGCGCCAAGTCGGAACATCGATTTGGATTTTAACGATTTTATAATATGTAGAGATTTATGGTTGCCATCCTGTCAACGCTTCCAGAGTCGCCATTTTTATGACGGCCCGGGACGTCAATGCGGCCATGGCGACCATCACTTTCTTAGGAAACCCGTCAAACCCAAGTACTATTTTGATTTTAGGGTGTTAATGACCTCGACATACTCCTCTGTACCCCTCTTTTTGAGATATGGGACTTTTTATTCAAACTGCAGCAGTAACTTTGTTTTTCATTAACATACTATGAAAAACAAATTTAGTTTTGCTGTTGCTATGCTGTTGTATGAATGAGCCTTCAATATTTTTATTATATTGTTTGGTGCTACGGACCCCTGGGCGTATGCGTGTGAGTACGACTCGCACTTGGCCGGTTTTATTTTTATTTTGATCCTTTATCAGCTTTTTCTTCGTGTTCAAGTCTGCATAGGCGGTATGCCGCAGTATACTTTAATTTACTTTAATCATTGTTGATACATACCTGCCAATAAATTCCATCTGCTGAATACCACCATCGTAATTAATCACTTTCCTGTATAGAACCCCTACTAATTGCTGTCCGTTTGGTTCTAGCAATGACTCGGAACTACTCGGATAAGAAGGATGGAACAGGTAGCTGTAAAGACGTTGCGCAGACCGCTGGCATGAAAGTGGAGCCATGGCCCAAGCCCGACCAGTCGCCGCAGCCGTGGCGGCCGGAGTGCCAGCTAGGGCCGCAGCCGCCTAACAACGACCCCTATAGAATAAAAGTCCCAGACACTGTCGTCCCTCCGCTCCCGTCTAGTAATGTCAAGGTAACTACATTTTTATAAAGGCATTTATCGATACACACATTAATTGTACCTTTGCGACATTCTTGAAACGGTGTTTGAATAGTGCGTTTGACGAAATCAGAGCCCCGCGCCGTGACATTAAGTATCTAATGAAATCCAGCTTGTGCTTTGTTCATCAGCGGATGCACGTGCTGGACACCTCTACTGACCAGCAAAATGAAGAACGACAAGGGTACCAGACCAACGAAGACCAGGGCACCGCAGATTACCATCACGGCCACCACCACCGGCAGCAGGTTTACGGGGAACAGGAACCCAAAGACCCAGGCTTCATAGGGCGGATCAAAGGGTTCTTCGAAAGATTGAAAGGCAAAGGGAAGGAGGGAGGAGATGCCATGATGACTGGCGACCGAAATATCAACTGGCTATACCGTTAACTCAACACATCGTAGACTCGATTCAAAGCTCTGGTCAACCTGAGGCGAATCCTGTACAGCATGCGGGAGGAAATACGCGTGCCGCGTGATTAGGGAACGCAAAACCGGCCAAAGTTAAAAACCGGTTTTTTTCGGGTGCCGTACAAATAAACCCGGGTTTCGGTGAAACTGGTTTTAAATATGTTTTTTTTTTGTCTAAACGATATTTTTATTTTTCTTTTAATTTATAAAAATTACGCTGTTTTCTTACGCTATCTTCAGTTTTGCTGATGTTTTCTACGAAGTCATCAATAGTAATCTGAAGCAAGAATAATAAGTTGACCTGTTTTATTATAAATTAACACGAAATTAAAAATATTCGACAAACATGCTAACAAACAAACTTTCTATTTTTAATATAAGTGTGGTGTGGTTCAATTTTTAAAACAGCAATTTGTACCTAACCTAAAAACATACTATAAAGGTCAAATACTCACAAAAAAAACTGACCTGCACGAAAAATTCACATAACTCCTTCACTCAACTATTAAAAAGTTACCAAATACTACGCTAAAACAACACGTCTTTTCACTTATGACCGTTGGCATCGTTTGGCAAAACAAAAACGCTGACATCAAATGCATTGTTTTGACTGACAAGTGGTGTTAGTAATGTTGCCATTTGAAAATAATAAAAACCCGAAATACCGGATACATTAAAACAAAACCCGGGTTTTTAACCCGGGTTTAATAACAAATATGCCGAAAAAGTGGATTTCGGTGAAACCGGTTTGCATTCCCTACGCGTGATACTCGCCTCATTTTGAGCAGAGCTTAATTCAACTCAAGCTAACTGAACTTTATAATTATAATATACAAACCCAAAGATCATTCTAAAATAGATCGTTTGCAATACAATCAAGTGGTTTCATTTTTATTATTATGCATATAAAGTTATCGAGGGCACTGAATTTCGTCCAACGCACTATAACACCTCCTGATAGCCTGCCGATAGTCCTGAAGTGAATAGTTACATTTTTTGACAGGAAATTCCGACTGAGGACTCGACGGAGCTGTTCAAAGATCCGGGATTTAGTTTGCAATCGAATTCTATTGTTCAAGATATGTTTTATAATTCGCCTATCGTGCACCCAGACTACTGGAAAGATAAGCCGTCAAGGAGACTGGCAAAAGTAGTAAAGGAAGTGCTGCCCAACCTAGGGTACCACGGCAAAAACAAGTACAAGTATGCCTTCCACGAGCCGTGGAAGCCACTGGACCGCATGACCTTGCTGGAGGAGGCTGAGAAGCAAGAGATGGACCTGATGCACGGGGAAACGTTGGTGAAAGCAGAAACGTAATGCGAAGGGCTCTGATTTCTGATTCGAAAAAAAAATAGAATAAAAACTTGAGCTTGGTTTCTTAAATGTCGCATAGTGTCTAATAAATTAATGTTTGTTGTTTGATTACTTGGGGCTTTTACTATGTATCTATATTATTATTCCTTTTGACACATTTTAGTTTATTTTTAAATTTTCTAATATTAATATTCTATTTTCTATTTTATTATATTTATTTTCTTACATACTAATTACTTTTTAAAATATTTCTTAAAAAAAAAACCATACGAAAAAAATTAAAAAATCTAAAAGATAGTCGCCCGCCGGTATCGGGAGCAGGGTCCAAGCTACCGGTGGTTAGGGCTGCAGAAACAGGAACCTCCTCACAATGCAAGCCGTATCGAGGAGTACTGCCTTCTGAATCAGGCCCTTGATCCAACCGCCCAAGGACAGCCTCGAAAGATGGTCGTTGAGGCTCTTGGCTATAAGGCCATTAGCCGTCACGACGATCGGCACAATGATAGCCGAGTTCACATTCCACATGTCGACAACCTCGTGTGCCAAGTCAAGATATTATTTTATATTATTACTAGCAGACCCATGCAACTTCGTCTACGTCGCATTAGAGAGAGAGGGTTAGAGTGAGTGGGTCGTAGGCACCTATAGTATAATTCTAACACATCACACCCATCATTCCGCATAATGAAAATGCGCGCACGGTACCTAATCATTATTTTGCTGTGTAGTTTTTTTTTAAACTGTGATATCTCCTAAGATATTGAAATCAAATGATGTAAGAGCAACTTCATTTAAAATTAAATACTTGTGATGAATAATGTATTTATTTGGATAAGGATAAATACCATGTTTACAAAAACACCTTCGCAAATAATGCATTATTTAAAAAAAAAATTGATTACCATAAAAAAGGTTATAGTGAATCAACCTTAAAAGATAGACATATGCTACCACGGACTTTTTTTATAACTTTTAAGAGGAACAATTCCGTGATACATGGTTGTTGCGTAACTTTAACCGTTTACGCAGCGCCCGCAACGGAAGCTCTCAAAAGGAATATATTTTCCCCGTTTTTGAAACATTTTTCATTGATGCTCCGCTCCAATGTTATATAACCTATAGCCTTCTTCGATAAATGGGCTATCCAGCACTAAAATAATTTTTCAATTCGAAACAGTAGTTCCTGAAATTAGCGCGATCAACCAAAACAACAAACAAACTCTTTTTAAGCTTTATAATATTAGTATAGATTCACGTAGGTAACTATTTTATTTCACGAAAATAATTGAATTAATCGCTAAAATATTCTACTTATGTTTTTCCCAAATAAGGGCTTCCCTCGAGAGCCTCACGTCTTCATTTTTAGACGCTCGAAAACAGTCATACTCCAGCTAGGTCGTAAAGTTCTCATCACGGTGCATGAAATGAGCCGAAACACGATAAAGCTGCTGTAAACTGTTGCGGACCTCTTGCAACTGCCTTCCGTCTCCATCATCAGCCTTCGATGACAGTCACACTTCAGGCAGGTCTAAAGATCTCACCAAGGTGCATAAAATGAGCCCAATAACAATATAGCTGCTGTAAACTGTTGAAGACCTCTTGCAACTGCCTTGCGTCTCCATCGTTAGACCATCGATGACAGTCATAGTCCAGCTAGGTCTAAAGTTCTCATCAATATGCATGAAATGAGTCCAAAAACAATATAGCTGCTGTAAACTGTTGAGGACCTCTTGCAACTGCCTTCCGTCTCCATCTTTAGACCGTCGATAACAGTCATGTTCCAGCTAGGTCTAAAGATCTCATCAAGGTGCATGAAGTGAGCCCAAACACGATATAGATGCTGTAAACTCTGTGTGAAGTCCACTTGCAACTGCCTTATGTCTCCTTCGTCAGAGCTTCGATAAAAGTCATACTCTAGTTAGGTTTAAAGTTCTCATCGAGGTGCATGAAATGAGCCCAAATAGCTGCTGTAAACTGTTGCGGACCCCTTGCGACTGCCTTCCGTTTCTATCCTCAGATCTTCGATGACAGCCATACTGCAGCTAGGTCTAAAGTTCTCATCAATGTACATGAAATAAGCCCAAACACGATTTTTTTAATTTTTTAATGGTGAACTTCGAGATAAACGATTTTCATTAAAAAAAAATCATGCAAATTGGACTTCTCTGTAAAAGATGTGCGTGGTCATACATAAAAAAAATATGTATTATACGCGAATTAAGAACCTCCTTCTTTGGTTTCACGGAGAATCTTAACACCGCGATTCAGAAAATGGAGTCAAAAGAACAACGCCATCTATCGAGCACGAAGTTAAGAACCTCCTTCTTTGGTTTCACGGAGAATCTTAACACCGCGATTCAGAAAATGGAGTCAAAAGAACAACGCCATCTATCGAGCACGAAGTTAAGAACCTCCTTCTTTGGTTTCACGGAGAATCTTAACACCGCGATTCAGAAAATGGAGTCAAAAGAACAACGCCATCTATCGAGCACGAAGTTAAACTGCTAAAATATAAAGCATGCAAAGCGATCGAACACACTATAGACTACGTAAATTTTCAAAGCAGCGTCATATAGACTAATCTAGAATAACTATTGCTATCATAACTTAAAAAAAACTGGCCAGTCGATTTAAAAGTTATCTTGTGAGCACTCCAGAGATGGCGGGTTTAGAGAGAGGAACTTCCTAACAATACTAGCCGTGTCCAGGAGTACCGCTTTCTGAATCAAGACCTTGATCCAGCTGCCTAACGAGAGCCTCCTCAAGTATTGGTGGAGGCTCTTGGCAATTAAGCCATGGGCTGATACAACTATCCGCACAATGATCGCTGAGTCCACATCCCACATTTCGACAACCTCGTAAGCCAAGTCAAGATACTTGATTTGCTTATCTTTCTCGGCTTTCACGAGGTTCTCATTATGCGGGACCGTTATGTCAACAATCATTGCGCGCCGCTCTAATCGATCCACCACCACTATATCAAGCTTATTGGCTACAATAGCCCTGTCAGTGATGATGAATCGATTCCAGTACAATATGATACTGCCATTTTCGAGAACTAGGTCGGGCTCATACTTATAGTACGGCACTTCCGATTCCACATGGTTGTATTTTATAGCAAGTTGCTGATGGATAATCCTGGCTACACGGTTGTGTACTTGTGTCTATGCAAGTACTCTCCGTTAGCCAGACGAGAACACCCGGAGATAATGTGACGGATTGATTCGCCTGAACGGTGGCATGCCCGACATATGTCAACCGTACTGTCCTTCACAATAAATCTCCGGTAGTTATTCGTCATCATAATTTCATCCATAATTGCAAAACCTTCGGTTTCTCCGAAGAGGTCCCCGGAATGTAGACAGGCTACGGACGCTGATAGGTCTACACCGGGTCCATGCAGGGCCCGGAAAAACCGTCCGTGAAGCTCCTTACTCTGCAATACCTCCATGCGGTCGTTAGTGTCAAGCACTACAGGTTTGTGCCAGTTCTTTTTAGACAACGAGAGCGGGGCGAGGCCCTTGTCCACCGCGACCACATCTCGATGCATCCCGGCGTCGGCTTCAAGGAAATATTCCCTGAGACTGCATATTTCGCGATTGTGGAGAATCTTAGCGTTTAAAAAGCCTCGACCTCCACACCTCCGCAGGATATACAGTCTCATAACCGAAGAACGTGGGTGATGCATTCGATCAACAATGTACGGACCCTCCTTTCCAGGGCCTCTAGTTCTGTTTGAGTCCATTTGAGTATGCCGAAAGCGTACATCAAAACCGGCATGACCCAACCGTTGAAGGCACGTACCTTATTTCCGCCTGATAAAAGACTATTAAATACTTTTTTCAGGCGGCAAAAGAAGCGCTCCTTCAACGATTGCTTCATGTCAGCAACATTGATGCCCAGCGCTTCCGACATACCCAAATACTTATAGGTTTCGGTTGCTGAGAGGGATCTAAGATTTATGGAATCCGAGAGCTGGGTTCCTACGGATTCCACAATCTCCCCTCGCTTGACATGCATGACCGTACATTTGTCCACACCAAATTCCATCCTGATGGCACTACTGAAAGTTTTAGTTACCTTCAGTAGCTCCATCACTTGCAAATCGTTGGGGGCAAAGAGTTACAGGTCATCCATGTAAAGGAGGTGAGATATAACTTGACCACCTCTCCTCAACCGATAGCCTAGACCTGAATCCTCCAGCAGCGTGCTAAGAGGATTCAAGGCTAAGCAGAACCAAAGTGGCCTCAAACTATCGCCCTGAAATATACCTCGCTCTATCCTTATCGGCTCGCTATTTCTCTGGATTTGCCGACATCCTGGATAACGAAGGACTGTCCTCCATTGCCCCATATATAACATCAGGAAGGTGCGCAGAGTTGCATCAACTTTATACAAATCTAGCACCCTCGTGAGCCATTCATGTGGCACCGAGTCATAGGTCTTCTTATAGTCTGTCCAACATGTCGACAGATCCCTTCGAGAACGGCGAACCTGTTGACTAATGGCCATATCAATGAGGAGTAGCTCCTTAGTACCGCAGGACCCGTTCCTACATCCATCTTGAGAAGCGGACATGATAGAATTGTCCTCAATGTGTTTGTTAATTTTAGCTCTCAAAATGGATGTAAGAACTTCATAGACCGTCGAAGACAGGTAATCGGTCTATAATTTTTGGGCTCCGCAGTACTACCCGATTTATGGAGCAGGTGGATTATAACTGTTGTCAGGAACTCTGGCAGCGACCCTGGTTCTAAGGCTGACTGTAACAGGATTGCCAGGCGAGCGTGCGACCTTGTTAACTATTTAATCCAGAAATTGTGCAGCCCATCCGGCCTGGAGATTTCCAGTTAGGCAACGAACGGACTGCACGAACTACGTCTTGGGGGCTGATAGTGATTGACCCCATTTCTGGTACAAGATCGCACGCTCGCTCGACCCCCCGAGTCCATTCACCCTCGGTATGGCTAACAGGTACCGACCAGATGCTGCGCCAGAACGAACACATGGCATCATCATCCGGCAGGCGCGTGTCAGCCACACCTAGGTCCGGTCGCTCCCAAGCCCTATAAACCCACCTTTTATCTCTTTGGTATGTGCGATTCTGAGTATATCGGTCCACCCGCCGCTTATACCTACGAATACGGTTTGCTCATGCATACACTTTCTGCTTCAGGAAGTCGATGATACGGGACATATAGTCTCGAGGACTAATATCAGTCCCCGAGAACGCCCGCCTCACAAAACGCATCACTCTAGGGCGAGTATTGCCCTCTGAAGCAGATCAGTTTGCTGATGAGTGCTCTGGCCCCACCAATATGTCGTTCAATCCTGTACTGCCTTGGCGGCACGGCTGGTATAGGTCGTGTAGCTCTGTCATCAGAAAATTTGACATGAGCTACACGACATGTATATTCATATCATTGTTATGGTTTTGAATTACGGTAGTGAGACAAGCAGATTTGCTTTTTTGCGGTGTATCCGCTCGCGCTGTTGTTTTACAACTCGTAAGACAAGATGGCATCTTTATTGTGAATCCACTACGAAAGTGTTCGGTTTTTTAGAGCGCCGAGTCTGTCGTACATACCGTTTGTGTCTATCTCACTTTAGAACTCGATGGCCATGTTTACTGCCCGGTTACTTTTCAAAACGACGAGCTTTGCCTACTTTCATTTACTTACTGTCCTATGACTCAATCACAGTTGGCTGTCAGCCCTTGTCGGATTCGGGATTATTGTGAAAACTGTGAACACTGGTGGATGGGCACATAGGAGAACTGGTGTCGGGCGACCCAATTAACCAAAACGCCGAAGCCGAAGTTATGTTTTGATACAGTACGGATAAAAATTGTTGCAATAAGAAACACTGGTGTCACTAGTAGAGGTAGGAGTATTTGGGGCTTTCTTTCCAGTTTAACGTGAAGTTAAGAAAGCTGTAAAAGGTGAGGGATTTTGTTGTCTGTCTGTAGTAACGATGACGTTAAATTCTTTACATTTTTTTGTTCATTTGATGACGTGTTGGCTTGACTTTCTAGCCGATGATAGCCTGCGCCAAACAGCGCGGGCCCTGTTCACTGAAGTTGCTGATTGATCCCGAGCCCTCCCCTCCACCACCACCCCCACCGTTCCCTTGGGTCTATGTGGCGTCTCTGCTGGCCTTCTTCGGAGCATTCGGGACGGTCAGTACCTACCTGTACCTTAGTCATTTGCAGGATGGTAGGCGAAGGCATATATCTTACACTCATTTTCGACGCGATAGGCAGGACAAAGACATCGACCGTCGCGACAGTCGATCTCTTTGTCCTGTCTGTTGTTGAAGAAAACTAGCTGGCCCAAATGTTGGTTAAACTTAGAAAAAACAATAAATTATCTAGCGTTGAATTTAGCGTAAACGTACACTTTACCATAACAAAAACAAAAAAAAATCTCTTACATTAACTCTGTTAGTATTTTTTTCTAAGTATGCCGTATATCCGGCTGCCGGATATCTATGTATCCGACCAGGTATCCGGTATTTGTCCAAAACATTTTGTTGCATCTCTAATTTGCATTTTCTTTCAGATGTACCGGGTGTATTTGTGGATGGAAATGAAGGAAAAAGCGAGCGAAAAAGTATTATGTAAGTAAAAAATTTCTTTGAGTTATTTAACGAAATCAAACGAAATCCTATTATAATTATCGTATTTGATGTCCAGGGCAACCTCGAAGGAAGGTCAAACGGCCTTATTCAGAAAAGGATCTACCGGATTGTGTCCAGTACCTCATCATAGGTGCCGGAGTGGCGGGCTGGGCTGCGTCCCGGGCCATCATGCAGCACGACAAAACTGCTAAGGTACACGATATGACAAAACAACGAGATGATTTTTTTATTTATTACTACAAAATTTCATAAAAATCATTACATTTCGATGAAATATATGAAGTTTTGGTACGAACAGATATTGATTTTCATAATTATAGAAATTGGCAACGCCCTCCCCATACCTTCTTTATTGTATGCGTCTATATGAATGTTCCATTGACATAAACCTTGCGGCATCAATTCTCTGAATGATGGTAAATCCAACATCAATATCGGTTGCGTAGTTCTAGTTATGATAAACAACGCGGTCACACATACAGAGGAAAAACGTATGTGCCTTCTGGCTTGTAACTAGATTAATTATTCAGGTGTTGATCATGTCCAAAGAAGACTCGCTCCCGTACAGAAGGCCGCCCATGAGCAAATTCATGTGGTGGAATAAGGACCCTCCAGACATTAATACACTTCATTACGTAGAAGAGTCAGTAAGAAAAACGTGAGTATTTATACAAATATTTAAGTTTCCTTTTTCCTGCAGTACTTATTGCCTTGATAATTTTATTTACTTGTTTCGAGAATAATTTCATCCAGTTATTTAATGTGACACATAAACCTATTTTAACGATATTAAAGGTCATTGTACTGAAAAATCCGAGGTTTTAACTTCTTCTTAGTCGTTCACTCTTGACAGAGTGGTCGTGATCGTGGTCGGGGGTCGCCCGCAACTGCGGTCGCTGCCTTCGCGATCCTTTTCCACCGGTCTCTATTGGCCGCACGACGAGCACATTCTGTCAGAGGGAATCTTGGTGACAGATTTGATAGAGTCTGTCCATCGGGTTGGTGATCGTGGTCTCGTGCCTTCGACTCTACCCAGGATCACCAAACGCTCCATTTTTTTTTTTTTTTTTTTATTATATCACAATCTAGCTTAATAAGGCTAATAAGCAGTTTTAATCTAACTTAATTTGCTAAAAGTAAAATTATATCAAAGAGCACGTCCATTGCGTTTACTTAGCGTCTGTTAAGGCGAAGTCACTTTGTTCTTGTGTTCATATAAATAGCTAGGGACTATATTACACTCGCGGTAAAGTCACAAATAGATTACACTGCACTAACTCAAAAGGCTTAGTCCTTTTGAGCCTTCTTACTATGTCCGTGTTATCGAGGAGCTGGATGGTCTCGACATTGACATGATGATGAAGCCGACGTTCATGAGCTTCTGCATATTTTTGAATTATACTGTTAACGAACTCTATATTCAGGTCCCGATGGATGTCGTCAATTCTAATGTACCAGGGCGCGTTCACGATGTTCTTGAGTACTTTGTTCTGAAATTTTTGTATAATTTCTACATTGCTTTCTTTGGCGCAACCCCATAGTAGTATACCATAGGTCCATACTGGCATAAGGACTGATTTGTAGAGCAGGATTTTGTTAGAAACTGACAACGCGGAATGCCTTCCTAGTAACCAGTTCATGCTTCAGTAACGAATTTCTAATTCTTCTGGTTTCTTATTGACGTGGGCTTTCCAGCAAAGCTTTGCGTCTAAGGTCATACCAAGATATTTGGCAGTGTTTTCGTACGGTACTCTTTTGTTGTTAATGTACACTGGGTTGTATTCTAATTTCTTATTAGTGAAGTCAATGTGAATGGATTTTGTTTCATTCTACTTTTTGGTCCAATCATAGAATTGACTTATTGCTTTTTGTACTTTTACCACAGCTTCTTTGTGACGGCATCCTATGGTCATTATTGCGGTATCATCAGCAAAAGTAGCAATAGTTGCATTTTCTAGTTCTGGTATATCACATGTGTACAATAGGTACAGGACCGGGCCTAGAACACTTCCTTGTGGTACACCAGCTTTTATTTATTTTAGTTTAGAATAGGCATTTTCTTACTTGCCTTACTCTAAAGACTGTACCAGTTATACACCGAAAAAATGTAATGATTGTTTTTCCGCAGCGAAATGGTTTTGTCTCAGTAATAAAATCGTTTTATAAACAAATAAAATATTAAAAACAAACCATGGCAGATTTACCATTGTGGTAAACAAAACTCAAAAGCGACCACGAACCAATATACGCTCGACGCAAGCCGGGCACAGAACGACCGCGCGGCCGTTGACCTGTTAACTTATGAGTTAATGAAACATAATATTAATAAGCTTTACCCAACAAGTTGTTCAGATTTTCCCTTCATACTTTTACGGGCTTAGGACCGTCTAAAATACTTTTTTAGTTGCAGTTTACTAAACAAGAAACTAAACAAAAACGAGTTTATTATCTAATAAAAATTAAATTTTGAATTAGATACCTAACAAAGTATTTAATTACAATTATTTTAATTATCTAAACTACTTTTAAATATTCAGTATTTACAAAAGAAAGAGTAGGTACACTTCCCGGTAACGGAGTAATTAATCGAAGTGCAAGCCACTGTGTTGAATACACAATCGAGCACGTTTTAATTGATTGTCTTTCAATTTTAATAAGGTGTCTCTGTCACTTCTTACGATATCGAAAGCGTCCCTATCGCAGTTATTAACGCGTCGCGAGTTTCGTGTTCCTCACGATACACCAGGCGCTTGAGCTCAGACCACAAGTAAAAGTCTTACGGAGTTAAGTCCGGGTTTCTTGCTGGCCAAGCCACTGGCCCGCCGCGTCCGATCCAGCGCTGGGGAAACACCGAGTGCAGGTGCTCTCGCACGGCGCGGTAATAATGAGCCGGTCACCCGTCATGCTGATAGTACAGCTTTTCCACGGGCGCCGCTAGCGGAACGTCGTCCAATAAGTCTGGGAATAACGTTACGTAACATTCCCAGGTAGGTTCCACCTAGCAACGTACTCCAAATTGCAATAACTGTAATGTCGATCCATTGAACTGATTACGCGTGCTGCGCGTACGATATTCGCGGGAAAACTAAGTCCGCCGCGGCTATAATACAAAAGCGAGCCGGTTTATGCCGTATCACCACGGGCGAGAGCTTATTTGCTTTGAACATTTCTGCACCTTTGTCCGTTCGATTATTCCGCGAGCGATTCGAGTACCTACAAGTTACGTCTTGCTATCGTTTCTCACGTTTTCGAGTTGACGAATATTTTTTTCATTATTTTAAAATAAAATCATCTTTATTTTTTTACTTTTACTCTATGCTTCGAAAGTACTCCTTATGGCAAGTTGTTCTACCGCGGGAAAACAACCATTAACATTTCTCGGTGTATATGATTCTAATATATCTGCGAACTGTTTTGGCAAAATTGTTCTTAGTTTATAAAGCAATCCCACACTTAGTCAAAAGCTTGGGCTCCATCTAAAAATACAGTGGTACATACTTTCTTATCTTCAAGAGCTTTTTCAATTGTAATTCTATGAACCTGATCTATCGTTGAATGTTTTTCTCTGAAGCCAAATTGATAGTCTGGTGTAAAGTTGCTATTTTCTATAATAGGTTTCAGTCGTTTTAGAAGTAATTTCTCGAAAAGCTTTGATGTCACTGGCAGCAAGGAGATAGGCCTGTATGATGATGGATCTTCAGGTGGTTTCCCTGATTTGGGGATCATGATCACTTCTGCAACCTCCCATAGGTCTGGAACATGTTTTAGTCTAAAAGAAGCATTGATTATCTTAGTAAGTTTTACCAAATCCTAAAGAATCTACCAAGAAAAGCCTTTCTTGGTAGATTCTTTAGGATTTCCCCTGTGATAAGGTCATAACCAGGGGATTTTTTTGGGCTGATGTGATCTCTGATTTCTTTAAATACTTCTTTTGGTGTTACAAGTTTAATCTCTTGGCCTACTTGTTGTAGCTCTTCCCGGTGGAGATCTTGGTCAGCGCTCTCAGTTTGTGTAAAGGTTTCCTCTAAGTGTTGGGCAAACCTTGATGCTTTTTGCTCGTTACTTATTGCCCATTGTCCATTTAGTTCTTTTATTGGCGGTATGTGAGCAATAGGTTGTTTTTGGTTCCTTGTGGCTTTCCATAGTGAATAATCAGTAGATCGATCATTAGTCAGTCAGCCTAGACAAGTTTTCGTCCCGAACTTTCTTGATTGCCTTGCTAATTTGTTTAGTTAGTCTATTTAACTGTGTCTTATCATTCGAATCATTGTTGCGGGTAACGTGTCCAAAGAATCTGAGGATTCGTAATTGCACATGCGACGACAGTCATTGTTTAATATTGAGTTCTTTGAGTCGTTAGTCCGATGAGCGGTCCAGCTTATTCATGAGCGTCTCCAACACATCTCAAGGGTGTCAATCTTGCGTCGGTCCTGCATTCTCAATGTCCATGTCTCCGCTCCATAGTTCATAAGGCGTATTTTAGTATTTTAGTTATTCAGCTGTCTCTCCTGTTTTTGTACAACTTTTGTGCAGCCGAACGAGTTATAGCGCAACGTCATCTATTCTCGGTGTCACAGCCCCCACAATTGGTGATAGTAGAGCTCAGATAGATGGAGCTGTTGACGACTACACAGTTGGCATTGGTGTGATATCTGGGTTGGTTTCGTGAGCTCTATCCACTATCATCATCTTGGTTTTTTCGCGGTTCAGGGCGAGTCCAAACTTTAGACTTGTGGTTTCGAGTATCCGCAACAAATTACTGTTGTCCTCCTTAGATGACGCTAGAAGGGTTGTATCATCAGCATACCTCAGGTTGGATATCATCCTGCCTCCGCACGACACACCTTTGTCCCAGTTATCTAAAACAATCCGCGTGATGTATTCGGTGTATATGTTGAACAACATCCTTGTCTGACAACAGCTTGGTGGTGGTTATCGCAACAAAATGAAATGTTCTGAGGTTAGAACAACGAAAGAAATGTTCTAGCTACACTTTAGCTCTTGTTTGCATACAGATTTAAACATGCTGTGCTAGGCTGCAACGGGCTTGAAAGTTGGGCTTCATATAATGTTGTTTCTGTCATTCAAAAAACAAGCAGTGTACCTCGATGGGACTTTTCATATCGAAAACAATGACGAATTCCATACTAGCTTTCATCCCCTATTTTATTAATTTATTTATTTTTATTTCCTTTCTTAGTGCATACCTTCACTATATGAATAAAGAAATTTTTGCTATGAAGCATCTATTAATGTGAAGCATCCATTTTTTCTAACTTCAGGATGTACAACGCGGAATGTAAAGACTTCATGGACCCCATTAAGTTTTACCGAAAAAAGAAGGGTCCGGCGGTGGCCTTGGCATCCGGTTGGTGTGTCCTTAGAATCGAACCGGATGACCACGCGGTCTTTGTGAAGACCTACGAAGGGGAGCGGCCCATCTACTACGAACGGTGTCTCCTCGCTCCCGGTGAGCTATACGACAACAGTGGAGCTCTTTGTGGGCCAGCCGTCGGTAAAAGTACTACTAGCATAAATTTGTGTTTGTACCGCCAAACAGCGTTGCTGTCTGGAAGGTTTAGTCACTAGTTCACTACAATGACAAGGTGCCTGCAATGGCTCTGTTGTAGTGAATGTCCTTAGGCGGTGCTGACTAGTTTCCATCAGGTGACAAGGCTCTAATTTTATCTTAAGTCACGATTCAGTCATTATTTTCTTGTATTTTATGTGCAGGTGTAAAGCCGAAGACCATGTCCATCATCAAAGCAGCACCAAAGGCAGTACGGGATAAGATTTGCACATTGCGAACAATAAGGGACTTAGAAGTTGCATATAGGTACGGAAATACTATTTTATTATCTTTTTGTGAATACTTTTGCGGTCCTATGATGTTAAAACATCGACGTTTTTGATTACAGGAAAGTTCAAGCGGTGCATCATGTCACGGTAATCGGTGGAGGCCCTTTGGGCTGCGAACTTGCGTGGTATTTAGCGAAGATGAGTAAGTTAGCCACATTAAATGCGCCAGCGACACATAATGCTGAAAGTATATAACTCGAATTCTTTTCGTGTTTCTAACATTTGTTCAAATCGATTTTTTTTGATCTGGGTATCCCGATAAATTACATATATGATACTGTAGCAATCAGTCTAGCGGTGGAAATCCGTTGTCACCCGCAATGAGGTTAATGCCTTGCGAGATGTATTACGTCAATTTCGTGATGAGTTCTCAGGCCTGAATGATAAGGTGAAATAAGTGCTGGAACCGAATGTATACCCTGGAAAATTGTGTCAAAGAACTCGAAGAGAACACCGACCATTCGAATTCCTCTCGTTTGATTCAACTGGAGGAAACAATTGGGGAACTCCAGCAGCAGCTGAATTAACGGGAGCAAGCGTCACTAATGAACGACGTTCAACTGTCAGGCGTTGCGAAGTTAAGTAGGGAAAAACCGGCTCAGTTGATTAAGCACCCTTGCACTTAAACTAGCGATTAAGCTCGAGGAACAAGATATTGTTTTTGCTAAACGCAACGTTCGGCGTGACCACACCGAAGGTGAAAAGCCCCCACCTCGAATCATCGTTGCCCGACTAGCAAGACGCGTGACGCGTGCTTCGCGTGTCCGCCGCAACCTCACTACTGCTGACATCGAAGTACCGGAAGCGCCACACCGCATCTACCTTAACGTGCGCCTCACTCAAAACTAACAGGCAATTTTTCTACAATACCCGCCAAGCTGCTAGTCGCCTGGAATGGAAATACATCTGGACTAAAGATGGCCGCATACTTGCGCGTAAAGAAGAGGGAAAGTCGGTCGTACACATCCGAACGGAAAAGGTCATCTCGCGTTTTTTTATCACGCAATATGTTTGCTCGTTTGTGTTAATGTTCTGATTAATCCATTATTTTGTTCACTGAATAGCATATTGTTTATGCGCGATGGGTCGCACAGTGAAGATCGGCGGAGATTGACTTTGATGGAAGTACTTAAACCATCATTATCTTTCTGCCCTTGTCCCATTCTCCTCTGGAAGAAGAAAACGTGTTGATGACTTTGATGGAAGTACTTAAATAAAAATACTATATTCCACTGTCAAAGGTAGCGAATACTGAAGCGTACTCAGCCTACTGTCTTGTGCCAGATCTGTATCTGAACTGCTTCGGCTGAATTCTAAATCAGAACTGTCTCGGCCTTTTTTTTTTTTTTTTTTTTTTTTTTTTTTTTTTTTTTTTTTTTTTTTTTTTTTTTGGATGGGAAATCATCGAATGACCCCCCCCACTCTGGGCGGAGCGGAAGGGAGTGTCAGACTTGTACTGACTAAAACCCATCCATGTTCCTTCTTTGCCCTTTGTGTTCCAGGGCCACGGTGTCTCTTTCGAACAGTCCCGCAGCTCTGGCAGGCATCGGCCCATGCGGACCCCTACTCGGTTGCTGACATCTCTTTGAGGCGCGCGTGGAACACGAACGCGCCGTCGACACGGCCTGTCGTCATAAGACGGCCGGACGGCGAGCTAGCCCATAACTCGCCGTCCACAGGCCCGCGCCTACGGTGGCCGGGAGCCACCACGTGACCCCCGACGCCCAGGGCGTCTCCCGCGGCGGCTGGGACGTGAGGTTCTTTCCCTCTCACGTCCCGCCACCTCCTTCACTAGCATGACTGCTTCACAGAAGGTGGTGACGGCTTCCCATTCCCTCTCGCTCCGGACCATGGCTTGAACCAGGGCCAATCGCCGCTACAAGGACACGGCGGTGCTCCGCCCAAGCGGGGCAGACCTCTACGGTGTGCTCCACCGTGTCCTCCGGACGATCCTCGCAGTGGAAACACCCGGGCGTTTCCTCCCGCCCGATTCGGTGCAGGAACCTCCCGAAACAACCGTGTCCGGTGAGGATCTGCGTCAGGCGGTAGGTGAGGGCGCCGTGGCGCCTCTCTAACCACTCCTCAAAGAGGGGACTTATCGCCACAATGGTAGCGTGCCCTGCACGGGGTTGCATTAGTCGCTCTCTCCATGTCGCCATGAGATCACGCCGGAGGTCTGTCCCCGACGTAGTGCCTCCGCGCGCCATTCATGCAGGCGCGCGAGGACTATCGCCTCCAGATCCCATGGCGGCAATCCGGCAAGGAGGCTAGCCGCCTCGCCGGAGATCGTGCGGTACCCCCGGATTAGCCTTATGGCTATCACCTTTTGGGGCGCGTTCAGGTAGTGGGCGGCTTGCCGCCTCAAAGAACGCGCCCACACCGGGGCCCCGTAAAGGGCCATGGACCGCACGACCCCCGCGTATAGCCTCCGGCAGGAGGCGTTTGGACCCCTCAGGTTGGGCAATAGCCGCTTGAAGGCAGCCCCTGTCCGTTCCAGTTTGGGAGCCAAACGTCGGAAGTGCTCCACGAATTTCCACCGGCTGTCGAGGACGAGTCCTAGGTACTTCAACGTCGACCCGACGCCGATGGAAACCCCTCCTGCCGTCAGTAGGGATCCCGACGGTGGCGCATTCCGAGGCCCATGAAAACACATGGCCTCGGACTTGTGCAATGCCACCTCGAGACCCAATTGCCGGATCCTATCCACGACTATCGCAACCCCGCGTGTCATGTTTTCGGCCGCCGCCTCGTGCGACCTCCCTTGTGCCAGTACCAGCGTGTCGTCAGCGTAGCAAACTACGCTGACGCCGGTAGGGAGGTCGGCGCGCAGCACCCAGTCGTAACCGATGTTCCACAGGGCCGGTCCTAGAACCGATCCCTGTGGAACACCGCACGACATCTCTCGCCGGTTCCATTCTCCGCTCTGACCGGGGTAGATGACGGCCCTATCCGTCAAGTAGTCCCCGACCACACGACGAAGGTAGGTTGGCACCCGGTGATACCGGAGTGCCTCCCTAATGCAGCTCCAGGGCATGGAGTTGAAGGCGTTGGCGATGTCAAGAGACACCGCCAAGACGACCCCGCCCCGGGACACCGCGTCCCCCGTCGTGAGGGCTCTCACGCGCATGATGGCGTCCACCGTGGAGCGCCCCTTGCGGAAACCAAACTGGTGTTCCGCAAGATCCGGCCCCATCCCCGCAAGGTGCCCGGCAAGGCGGTTGGCAATCACTCTTTCGAAGAGCTTGCCCACCTCGTCGAGCAACACGATAGGCCGGTATGCGGACGGAGAGTCCGCAGGGCGCCCTGGTTTCCGGATGAGGACCAGCTTCCCCGTCTTCCAACGAAGCGGAAACTGGCCTCTCTCCAAGCATGCGCTTAGGAGCCCTTCCAGTCGGGGCCCGAGAGCCTCAGAGGCCAGGACCCAGGCTTTGCCAGGCAAGCCATCGGGTTCTGGGGCGGTGTTTCTGGCTTTCAGCCTGCGTACCGCCACTCTCAGGTCTACCCCAGTCACCTCCGGAACATCGTCATCGTCATCGGTGTGGTCCGCTTCCGGCACCGCACGCGGCGGCGGAGCCATAGGCGGGGGAGGATGCTCCCCTCGCGAAGGGAACAGAGCGCTCACCACGTCCTCCACGAGCTCAGGCCGGAGACTCTGCGTTAGCGGGGGGGCCCGGGTGCGGAGTTTGTCCCGCACCATCTTGTAAGGGCGCCCCCACGGATCTCCGTTCAGAGACTCCAGCATCTCCTCGCGGGCCAAATTCTTGGCCCGCCGGACAGCCTCTTGGAGGGCGGTCTTCGCCGCTCTGTACCCCTCGTACAGCTCCGCCTCAATGGCTGCCGCATCCGGAGGGCGGATGCGGAGCCTGCGATGCCTGGCGTACAGGCGCCGCGCGGCAACGCACGCCTTGCGCAGAGACGTCAGCTCTCGCGACCACCAGTACACTTGACGCCGGGCGCTTCCTGGCCGAACTCGGGGCATTGCCACGTTACAGATCTCGGACATGGCCTCCTGGAACCAACCCGCCTCGTTGTTGATGTCAGCAGGCCTGACTGGTGATGACACCCAGGCCTGCACGATCGAGGCTTCCAGGAGGAGCTCCCGGTCCAGCTGCTTCAGCGCCCATCGCGGACCACTCGGGGCCTGTAGGACCGGCACGCTTGAGGACTGGGTGGAGACGTCGAACCGGATGTACCGGTGGTCGGAATAGGTCTCCACCCCCTCCATGACGCGCCAGTCAACGACACGCGGCGACAGAGCGGGGCTGCCGAACGAGATGTCCACCACCGACTCGCCCCGCATCCGCACGCACGTGGGGACAGAACCCCGATTTAGGACGACCAGGCCTGTCTCCAGAGCCCAGTCCTCCACCATTCTACCCCGCACGTCCGTGTAACGAGAACTGTCTCGGCCTCTGAATCGGAAGGAATCTTTGTTTGGGCAAACCAGGCTCTTTTATGTGCCCCCGTGGTGTCAGTTTCGCCCTACTATTTCCCACAATTAGGGTCACTACGGATGCCTGTCGCTTACCGATCAGGGACTGAACACCCTATAAACATCCATAGTGTTTAAAGCGAATGCATTGGACAACATGAATGCATAGCTATTCGGCGAAATATCAGTATCAATATAAACTATGTAAAAAACTTTTTGCAAAAAATAAAACCTACTACAAAAACACAAAAAAGTGAAATTAACTTTAGCTTCAGAAATCAGTTACAAAAAAAGTTTTTTTTGCGCCAATGCAACGAGTCACGGAGGTGCGAGACTTGGGTGTTTTCATGACTCCCGAACTGTCATTCCGTGAGCATGTAACCAAGATCTGTAAGAAGGCGTACAGAAACTTAGGATTTGTTCCGAGACAGACACAAAGCTTTAAAAACATAACAGCAGTTAGAGTCCTGTATGATGCACTAGTCAGGAGTCATCTCGAACATAGTGCGGTCTTATGGGCTCCACACGAAGCCAAGTACACTGTAATGTTGGAGCGCGTTCAGAACAAGTTCACGCGCCATTTGTACAGGAAATTATATGGGGTATATCCGTTTTACCCACTGATGTATCCCACTCTGTTTGTCCTGGGCATGGTTGGCTATAATCAACTGCAGGTCCGACGGGAGTTTACGCTGGTGGCCTACTTGGTGAAGGTGCTTCGTGGAGTGGAGAGTAACCCGGAAGTATTGCAGCGCTTGAGTCTGTGTGTACCGGATCGCTACGTGTGGAGGCGGCGTAGCCCGCCATTGCTACTGGTGCCTACAGCCAGAACTAACCTGCTTGCCAAGGCACCCCTTACCAGAGCTATCCGTACAATCAACGACCTTCAAACTCAGATCGATGTATTTACATGTTGTTGGAGTGAATTCGCAAGGGTATTACTATTTATATTGTGCTACAAACAAAATAATACTTAATTTTATTTTTATTTTTATTGTTTGTGAATTATTTTTGTG
This sequence comes from Noctua janthe, assembly GCA_910589295.1. NCBI lineage: Eukaryota > Metazoa > Arthropoda > Insecta > Lepidoptera > Noctuidae > Noctua > Noctua janthe. The sequence goes on from OU342567.1 coordinate 1,365,263, forward strand.
TTTAGGTTTGTAAGTAATTATGTCATGCTGTTTTTGTGTTTTAATGGTGTAAAAATTTAATAATGTTGTTAGTTTTAATTTTTGTATTTTTATTGTAATTATATAGTTTAGTATATTAGTTTAAGTTCTTAACTATCGCATTAGGGTAAACCCTGTAATGATAGTCTAAGCCGTTATAAATAAATAAATAAATGAAAAATAAATAAATGTTACGATATTGTGTAAACAATAAACATCTAAACTAAAAAAAATCAGACGAATTGCTAACCTCCTCCTTTTGAAAGTCGGTTAAAAATAGAAAAGTTAAAACAATGAATCTGAATAGACATAAAACAACTGAATAGGCATGTTATTATTATAAAAGGAGGTGTTTCAAAATGTATGGAGCCCCAGCCAGGTCTTTGTACACTATACTCAAAAATGGGGAAACACACATAAAACAGTTTTCAACTATCCAATTACTTTAAGTTGGCTTTGATTAGTAGTAAAGCACAAGAATATACACTTGAAATCCCAACACACAAGAATAACCCGTCATGGCGGTAAGCTGTCATATTACATTGTAAAAGAGAATTGCAACATTAGTCATTTAAGTCAAATAAAAAATTCAAAAAACTAAAGCGAGGTTGATAAAAGAGCTCAGTAAGCTTCGAGCTTTTCTTCGCCAGTTCGCTCTATTAGAAGGTTCCGGTCGTCCAGAGTTGAGGGAAGAATTCAGTTGGACGATGAACCGAGCCTTGAATTTCTTTGGATTCGTTCACCCAACATAATGGTGTGTTTCATATCGGCCTTTCTCTTCCTCCGTTTAACAGTAGCAAGCCGCCTGCTCATGTTTTAAGCGCGTTTTGGTCCCAGTTCTAACATAACGTAACTCATTTGATGAGAGCTAGATCCCCATCAAATGAGTTACGTTATGTTAGAACTGGGACCAAAACGCGCTTAAAACATGAGCAGGCGGCTTGCTACTGTTAAACGGAGGAAGAGAAAGGCCGATATGAAACACACCATTATGTTGGGTGAACGAATCCAAAGAAATTCAAGGCTCGGTTCATCGTCCAACTGAATTCTTCCCTCAACTCTGGACGACCGGAACCTTCTAATAGAGCGAACTGGCGAAGAAAAGCTCGAAGCTTACTGAGCTCTTTTATCACCGCTGGGTTGAAGAGACCACCATGTACCCGCGACGGATTAAAGGCAGCAGGGTACAATTTATTAAACATTGCCACGCGACCACAGTCATTCATCCTTGGCAATCATCCCTGGCAAAAATGGAATAATAACGGTAGTGACGTAGCCACTTCGGATGCCTTATTTCTTCAACAAACCATGTAGCTTGTCAGCTTTCAATAATCGCGGACGAAGGTCATGGGCAACAACTAGTATGTTTATAATTGTGTGATGTTCATATTTATATTTTTGATCTCTCGTTGGACAACTAGTTATAAGTGCCACTGCATGGTGTGAGGTTATGGGTTCGATTCCCAGGCCATGCAGTGTTGTTGGGTTTTACTAACCTAGAGACTGGATCCAGTCTAACGTAGTCCTACGTGAATAAAAATGAAAAATTTCCTTTGCTTGTCAATAAATGTGTAATTTAGATAATTTTGTTTTTTGTTATACGTGATACTACTTTTAAATAAAATAAAAACCAGTTGGCTTGTATAATAATAATTTCATTTATTTTTTCGGCCTTGTCCCTTGTAACCTCGCTGAACCGAAGTAGCTGGGCGGCACTCAAACGTTCGAGTTTTGCCTTTTGGTATGCTTCTTCTGCTGCCTTCACCAGCCACTTTTACTCCTCCATTTTCAGCAGATGTAACTGGTTGGGCTCGCCTAACCCAGCGAGCCCAAGCACATTTTTTCGCTGATGGGCTGCCCGACAACGTGGTATTTTGATGGAGCTTGTGCTTGCGGACAAGTTTCTGTACGCACGACTTTTCACCAGCTAAAAGAAAATTCTTGATGCCATTATTTTAAGTGAAAATCTTATAAATGAACCACGAAAAAATAAATATTTATTTTCAAGTAAAAGTTCTTTGACAAATGATGTCAACCAAGAGCATTCGGTAGAACATCAATTTATGATAACTCTAGCATTGTGACGTATTTTAATATAACATTTTTAGCATACAAAGCAGCTACAACCTTCATGCAACATACTTTTTTGGGTTTGAAATGGACAGCATGTTTTTGAGGTAGATTAAGGTGAGTACTCATATGAGCATTTCCATTGGTTGATAAATTGTGGAATGATATAATGCAAGGTTGCGGTTGAAATGATGAGCAGATGAAATGATGATGAGATGTTTGGATGGCTTGGTCATGTTGAGAGGACGAGTAAAAGGCGACTAACAAAACCCGAAAGAGAACACCCCAGAAGGACAAACTTTATTAGTATTGTTCTTCAAAAAGGTCAGGTGGCAGTGACCAGATGTATGAACGTGAACGAAGCAAAAGGAGTAAGCTGGTGGTGTTCTTTAGTGACTGTCCTTACTGTGTGGCATTTACTCTTCGTTGATATGTTGAACTTGCAAGTCGCGTGTGCTGCAGTTTATCTTGATGAGTTATATTAAAAAATCACTGACCGCATTAGGAGAAGAAACGACTAGCACGACCCCTCAGTCCACGCACCTCATTTCATGTTGTATGATTTGCCCGCGCTCGTGTTTTTGCTCGATTAAATGTTACAAGCAAATCAAAATCAAGTTTTAACAAAGTGTCAAGTGGCTCATGTCTTGTTACAAATGCAACTTCTAGCTAGTCTGTCCTCACCTTATGAACAACATTGAGTGGGTGTTGCTGATGCGGTGGTGGGCGTTCTTCACCTGTTGCCATGACAACAAATGTCGTTTTAAGTTCAAAAATGGACTTAAGTCGGCTTCTGGAATACGGGTGACAGTGTCAGTAGACAGTTTACTGTCAATGTTTTTTAACCATTGAGTACCTAATTACCGACTTTCAACATGGCGTCTCACCAGACACCATGTTGAAAGTCGATAAAAATAATTGATAAAAATATGAAATGATTACAAGAAAAGTATGCATTTAAGCTATTTATCTGTATTTTTCCCGAATTCCACGGATTTTTCTTGATTTTTTGAGTTACTGTACACACACTGGGCCCGATTTAAAACATCTCCTTTACCTTATTGCCACTTTTAGGTACCTATGCATCTTGGGTCTCCTATCATATAAATTTATTTGGTATATTTTCATTTCAATGACGTTCACAAGATTTATATCTTGTTGAGCCCCGCAGCGCCGGAGCCGTGACAGAAACCATGCCTGCTACATGTTGCATGTTTGTTTGCATGCTTCTTACAGGGAAATAAAAATCACATAATTATGTTCACAATCAACTGTTTTATGTTAATTGATTGATTTTGTGCCTATTAATGACTATAGATATGAAATGTATGCTAAAAGACGATTCTGACTGTGAACTTTCTGCGATATGATGGTTCTACTTTTTAATTCATAAGGATATGAAATGTATGCCTAAAGATGATTCTGACTTATAAAATTTATCAGTTTTGAATGTATGATAAATGAATGTTTGCCAAACGATTTTCTGATCGGATACTCGTTCTTGGGTTGGTGGCACTGCCTGGGTATTTATCGGGTCTCCCTAAGAGGCTCACATCAAAAGTAGATAGTTCGTATAGTGAAGAGTCGTCACTATTTTTCCGTTCGGCTGATGGTTGTCTGCCAGATGGGGTTGGTTTTCTCAGTGGCATTAGGACCTTGCGAGAAAGTTTTATGTTTTCCTATTGAAGCAGACCAAGCTGGAATGTTCTCATTGTTCCTTCTTGGTGTTTTGGCTGTACAAGCAAGGTATGGAAGTAATGTAAGTATGGAAGAGTCTTCCATACTTTGTTGAAGTCAGAAAGTCGTTTTTTGGTGATGTTAGCACTTTCTAGGTCGTAGTTTTGACCACAGTCGTGGCAAATTATTTTTTATTGAATACTAGCTGGTCCCGGTATGCATTGCAATGCACCTTTTCCTACTACCTACCTACTACCTACCTACCACCTACCTAAAACTTACCACCTACCTACCACCCACCTACTACCTACCTACTAACTACCTACTACCTACCTAAGAACCTTCTCCTGACTGTAACAAAAAAGAATTAGCGAAATAAAATAAAAATAGGGATTCATTTTTATACAATACAGATTATCAATTAGGTATATCAAGTATGTTTATCATACAGGGTGTAAGAGACAGCCGTCCACAAACTGTCAGGATGCATTCAGCTACTTATTTTGAAACATACTCCACTGACATTTTTATCCGGGAAATTTTCCTTTTTTTATTTATTTTTCAGTTACTTTTCCTTTATTTCAATGTAAAATTACTTTATTTCAACGTAAACTTATACAAGATATCGAAAAACTTGTAGTAAATTTATTCAGCTTTCATTTTGTATAGATAGAATGGTCATGTCGCTAGGACGCATAGTTTAAATCGAAAAATAAGACCTTCAAACCCCCCCCCCCCCCATCCCCCCGGCTCAAGGGCTACGGGCGGGCACTTTTGATATGTTCACCTCCTAACTAGTCCAAACAAAGTTACGAAGTCTAAAATTGTGTTCCAAGCATTTCCCTCTACACCTTTTTTTGAGCATTCGTTGCCTAACTGTATTTTATAAATTTTATGCGTTATTCAATTTTATCAATGTTATTATTTTTATATATTCTATCATTTCAACTTTTTATTAATGTTTCTTAATGTATAAATTTTAAACAATTTTCATGAATTTTTTTATCAATTAGGTACATCAAATATATCATAGTTACAATCTTATACGTTTTTCAATTTTAGCTTTATCAATTTTATACATTTTTTTTAAATTTTATCCGTTTTTATTCAAGTTACCAATGTTATTAATTTTTATATATTCTATCATTTTTACTTTTTACTTGTACAAAAAAAAATTGCCTTTAATGTAATGTGTGTTTGTTTGTTTTCGAGCGTATGGCACTCGTGGGCTGCAGCTGAAAATCAGTGTCAGGTGGTATACCTTGTGTTGCCATCTGGCATTATGCTGAGCTGAAACCCTTTTGACACTATTAGTTTTGTTTGTTTTTTTTATTTATTTGTATAATTTTTAAGGTGTTTTTAATGCCAAATAAACTCAATTTTCTTTTTTTCTTCTTTAAAGCAATGGGAATGTTATACGATGTGATTACTGTAGTCACAGGACTCGCAAGGACTGTGCAGCGGCTACCGAAGTGTCGCCTTACTCTGTGGTTCCCGTAATTGTAATAAAATTATTGTGCGGAACCACCGTCACGTACTTTCCGTAGATGTGTCGCTGGACTACATTTTTCGCTGACGAGTGACCATAATTTTATTTATTATTTTATTATTTTTAGAACCAAAGGATGAAGATGAAGACGAAGAACCCAGAGAGATAGTTCACGTTTATAAAGACAAGGGTGTGCTCTCTGGCATACTGCCAGAGTACCTCGGCGAGTATGCGGCACAACAAATCAAGTGTGCAGGGGTCACTCAGATTCCTAATGGTACGTGTGTTAACATGTTATCGTTCTAGGAGCTCTGCCTACTTGTGCTGAGGTGACTCTTAGGTGCATACACGATATTTAACATGACATAAGATCACGCCCGTGATCATTTAATTTCATTTAATTTATTCGTAAAACAATTTACATTGTGTTGAATATACGGGGTGGAAGGGACACCGAAATGTTTTCATCGATTATTATTATATTCGACGCGCGTTCGTTTATGGTCTGGCGTTCAAAAGGTTAAAGAATTTGAAAAGGCTATACAAGGTGTAAACGGAAGCCGGCAACCAAGCTTTCTGTACATCAAACAAGTAACTCAACGTTAATTTACGGCATTAAAAACTTGTATTAAAAAAAAAACTTAAGAAAAATAAGCTGCGTGATGCCTCCTCTATGCCACGTAAAATCAAACTTTTTCCCATAAGAATAAAGTTTGTTTTGGAACGATTGTTAATCTTCATATTCCGTTTTCGGTCGTCCCATTGCGGGTTTTTTTTTGTATATTTAAAAAAAAATACTGTAGTTACGTATTCACGTTTACAGCTCAAGTGTACGATGTCTTTGAAACAAAAGATGGAAGACTAGAAATGACCTTGTCAAACGGAAAGTCCCTCGTCACAGATTATGTAATTGTTTTTGTTTTTTTTTTTTTTGGAGTATTGTGTTATTATTAGTGCTTAAATGTGTATGATAATGGCTGGAATTGACATTAGGGCGGGGCGTGGCGCAATGTAAAAATCCTCTAGAATCACTCGTTGGTACACACGCCAAAAGAGATAAGGTATCAGGCACGCACACTACAAAACTATATCGCTACTGTTAAAACGATGCATTACGTACGCCGTAATGCTCACAATGACAGCCACGCACACATCGATTCACAGTGCGTCTGCGCTACGGAAGTGTAAACTAGGGATGATTTAGTACAACGCATTGAGACGGCCTTCATGACCATCTAGCAGAAATGGGTTTACGCACCACTACAGTCGAGATAAGACAAAGATGTCGCACGTGCATACGCAATAGTGGCGGACAATTTGAACAAGATTTGTAATTAGGTATTTATTAAATAAATTATTATTTTTAATTTACTTTTCATTTCAAGTTCGAGGAAAGTTAGAACCATATTATCGGCACGGTTGGCGCAGTGGTTGAGCGATTGACTGCTGCGCTGCGTGTCGCGGGTTGGATTCCCGCACGGAACAAATATTTGTATGGCCTACAGGTAGTTGTTCCGGGTCTGGCTGTTTATATATATATTTAAGACAGAGATAAGAGACTGCGTAAGAGTGAGATAACAGTATCTACCTAATTATTCCCGATACCGGTGGGCTACAATTTTTATATTTTTAAATGTACTTTTTTATATTGTTTTTTTGTAAGGAATATTTAAAAATATAATTAATTTGTATAGAAATAAATAATAGAATTAATACATTATTTTTGGTAATAATTTTACAAACCGATATCCTTAGGCGCCTTGCGATTTCACTAACAGAAATTTTTGTTCATGCTAAACAATAATCTGAGCTTTTTGGAATATTGTTAAAGGATGCATCATCATCATCCACAGCCTGAATTCTCCCACTGCTGAGTATGGGCCTCTCTTTTCTTTTGCCAATCTCCATATTCCTGTGCCAGGCTCAGGCTCATGACCAGTGTGTGTTGCCGGTGATTACATACGGGACCGAAACGTGGTCGCTCACAATGGGCCTTATCAGAAGGCTTAAAGTCACCCAAAAGGCAATGGAGAGGGCTATGCTCTGAGTTTCCTTGCGTGATCAAATCAGAAATGAGGAAATCCGTAAGAGAACCAAGGTTACCGACGTAGCCCGGAGAATAGCCAAACTTAAGTGGCAGTGGGCAGGGCACATTGCTCGCAGAACGGATGGCCGATGGGGCCGGAAAGTTCTGGAGTGGCGACCGCGAACTGGAAGACGTTGCGTTGGAAGGCCTCCCACTAGGTGGACCGATGACCTGGTAAAGGTTGCAGGGATCTGCTGGATGCGAGACGCACGGGGGAGGCCTATGTCCAGCAGTGGACGTCTTTCGGCTGAAATTATGATGATGATGATGATGATGGAAATCTCCAACACTATGTTTTAGTAAATTCGTGGCTCGAACTTAAATCATTCGTCACAGTAGGCTGAATGTTTACCTGTTGCGCCACGAGAGCACCTATCCTATGTCACGAAATCATGCAATACTACACCACATGTGACTGTTCCTAAATTACCCTAGGCTGATAAAATGTAAATATTAGTCAATTAAATTGTGTTTAAGTGTTTTTTTGTGTGTTTTTAGTGTTAATTTAATCAGTCTAGGGTAATTTAGGAACAGTCACATTATTATTTCGAAGACGTTAGCGCACTCAATCAACGAATACGATGTGTGCGTGGCTGTCATTGTGAGCAGTACGTACAGTAACGATATAAAAATTGAAAATTTATATGAAATTTGTGAATCCTGTAAGTGGCGACGTCTAAGTCTCTCTCCTCTTATATTATTAACAGTCTTTTATCTTGTGTGTACGTGTACTCTCCTGATCAATACGAAATGGCAGACATATCAGTCGCTACCGAGGCTCCGGCACCCGCTGAACCAGCGAAGAAGCAGGCGAGGCAGGCCGACGGTGCCGGCGCCTCAAAGAGACCGAAAGCGAAACCGACCCGTCCCAAAATATCCGAGATGGTCAACAATGTTATCAAAGAGATGAAGGAGCGCAGCGGGTCTTCCCTGCAGGCGATCAAGAAAAAAGTACATCGCCGCCAGTACAAGGTCGACACTGAGAAACTGGCTCCGTTCATCAGAAAGTATCTGAAGAGCGACGTCGAATCTGGCGCGCTGAGCCAGAACAAGGGCAAGGGTCCACTTCCTTTAAGTTCCAGTCAAAATCGGCCGCATCCAAGAAATCCGCCACGGCCGCCGCTGGCAAGGCCGCCGGTAACGCGACCGCCTCTGTGGCCGCGAGACCAAGAAGGCGACTTCTTCGGCGGCTGGAGCCAAAGGCAAGAAGGCAGTAGCCACCGCCGCGTCCGCCCCTGCAGCTTCGGGTTCACCTTCAAAATTCTTGTAATTTTGTAGTGTGCGTGCGCGTGCCTGGATACTTATCTCCTTTGGCGTGTGTACATTCCGTACGGTGCGTTGCGGCCCGCGCCTGCTGTAATGTGCGCATAAATTATAGAATTAAAACCGGTGAAATTGTTCGCGTATTTGCATGGAGATAAGTGTACAATTGTCCATGGACGTCCATGGACAAGAAACTCTTCTTGTCCATTGTTCTCCATAGCGATCTACGCTTTAGAGCGGGCAACTACGGTCCATTCACAGTTGCCTTGTGACTGGGTCTGTAGCTTTATCTTTTTGTTTTTAACTATTCAAAAGTGCCTGTAATATGTAGTTTATTTGTAATAATTGCTTAATTTTGTTAAAATAATCTTAATTTATATATGAGTTACGTTTACGTCATTTAGGCGTTTTTGGCTATCGGATCCGAGCCCCGGGTTGACCTCGCCGAAGATTCTACCTTGGAGAAAGACCATGTGAACGGAGGCTATCTCGTCAACACCGAGCTGGAAGCCAGAACACACCTCTACATTGTAAGTAGTGGACGCTCTACCTGTTACAATAATATTGCTAGGCTACTGTCATTTGTAGATATATCGATATAGGTAGTCGGTGGTCCTAAAGTCTGACAACCAGTCTTATCTACCCCTTGTATTGTATTAACTAGTAACTGGGTTGTGGAGGTTAGATATGCAGTCGCTCCATGTAAAAATTTGGTATTTAGCTGCATCCGTTTAGACTGAAACGATTCCAACATAGTTGGGAAAAGGCTACGATGATGATATTGATAGCCTGTACGGTTCCACAGCTTGGCAGAAATCTCGCTCCATCCCTTCCATCAGTCCCCGTTCTGTTCTTGAACATGAAAAAGACAAATAGTGCGTACCTGTTTTTTGTAAGTCACTATACAATTGTATAAGTGTTCTTTAATTGATACTGAACCGCCCCCAGAGTAACGTGTAATATTTTTTATGTGTCAGGCGGGCGACGCAGCGAGCTACTACCAACAGTGGCGCGACACACGGCTGCGGACGGAGCACTACATCAACGCGGTGGAGCAGGGCTACATCGCCGGTGCCAACATGACCGGTTACTGGCTGCCCTGCAACATGGAGCCCAACTTCACGGTGCAGCTGGGGGATACCTTCCAGATGGAGGTAATGAGCCTGTGGACAGTGCATTGCTAGAGCTGTACCAAATAAAAACTCACCGAAGATTTGACATCAATTAGAACAAAAGGCCACGCAGCCCACCATCTCCTCTAACATTCAGTGCGAGAAAGAGATGCAGCTCGACGTCCTGTACGGCTCCGTCTCTTTTCCACTAGTGACATTAAAGTAATAATGCTATAAAAGCGATGGTAGGCCTTGATTTAAAAACTACATGATTAATCTTAGAGCTCAGCTCAGCATGAGGAGCTCGTGGCTAAATAACGACAGCCGCTCGGGTCAACCTTCAGGTTAAGCCGTGCGTGCCAAGGTTGGTCTGTGGATGGGTAACCCATTACATACCGAATTTCCGCCGTGCCTCGGAGAACACGTTAAGCCGTTGGCCCCGGCTGTCATTTGTAGATTTTTGACACTCGTCAACGGCCCGAAAGTCTGACAACCTATCTTACTAAGGGGTATCGTATTACTCAGAGCTAACTGGGTTGTGGGTTGTAGAGGTCAGATAGGCAGTCGCTCCATGTTAAACATAAACAGCTGAATACCAACAGCTGCATCCAGTTATAACAGTATACTGGAAGCCGACCCCATCAAAGTTGGGAAAAGGCTAGGCAGATGATGATTAATTTAATTCAACATTTTAATGTTAATCCTCAGGTGGTCGGTGAAGTAGGAGCCTGTATGCCCATCGTGGGTTTGTTTAAGGAGTGCGATGATAAGGAATCAATCGAGGACGCAGATAAACTAATCCCAGAAAAAGAGCTTGGAGAAAAGGGAGGGAAAAAAAGGGTGTGCTTTAAAGAAGAGTTAGTAACTTCACCCTTTCTTCATTGATAGCGAAGTGCAGGAATTAAATTGAACGCGATCAGCACTTAAAAACCGCGGTTAAGAGCTGTCGGTGTCAGTATTCCATTTCAATTGCGTAACTGACAGCTGCTCAATATCATTTTGAACGTGGTTTAGTTGTCATGTTGTTAATCAATCATGTTCTTTTCATTAGTGAAATTGACCTTAAAGTCGAGTTTATGTAATTTAATAAAAAAGTGACTTCTTGTTCGCGTGTCGATAGACTCAAATAATACCCGACCGTTATTACCACCTGCACAGCTTTGTCGTTGGCTTCGTTTAAATCCTGGAAGGTGCAGGTGGCTGTGCAGGATGGGAAAGAAAGGAGGTGGGGCATTTCCTGCAGAGGTGGGGTATACCCATACCACAGATAATATAATACTACGTCTACGTACAATGTCAGTGTGGAGCCCTCCATACTGACATTGTATGGGTCGATGATACCCCATTTGGCCAGATTATTTCTACAGCGGCCAACCTGGGCCCGTAAACGATTAAGAGATTTCCAGATTAGCCACTGCAGTTCCTGTCCAGGAGGCTCTAGCTTTAAATTGCTTCACTTTACGTGCGACTGCTGCAGTACAAAACCTGTTAATTCTATTGTTTGGAACTTAATAGCTTGTTTATTGTGCTTCAGACCGTTGGGTACGGAGTACTTCAACCGGTACAAGCGAGGACTGCTGTTCTACCTGCGGGACGAGACCGTGGTGGGCTTGGTGTTCTGGAACCTGCCGCCCATAGAGGAACGCAGGAAAGTCTGTGAAGAGGTCAGTATATCTGTCGGGATCAGAATGGAGTAAATTAAACTCGTGATATTTTGCAGGGATTTATTTCTCATTTATGTACACACTAGTAGCTAGGTCCACCTATATTAAAATTGATCGGTACTCTAATAAACCTTTAGTGTTACCATTAAATGTAAGGTCCCGTAGTAGTTGGTACCTTACAAAAATATTTAATTGACCAATGGGAGCACCCTGATTTCCATAACTTAAAACAATCTGTACAATGGATCTACGATGGACGGCGAACCCATCTCGCTCTGGTGCGTGCGCGTCGTATAGCGTCGTCTGCTCGCACACTGTAAAAACTACCAACACCGGCGCGCATCTCATCCGTACGTATTTGCTTGCGAGGTTGCGAAGTTGTCTGTTGGTGCGACGAATGTTTATATGTGGCGTAAGTATAAGAATACGCGATTCCCATATCTCCAACACCTCATCCACTTAAGGCGACATTCACATCTACAGGTTTTTCACAGTTATTATTTATTCGTTCGTTTATCCTCTCACTGGAACGCCACGAAGAAAAATTTATAATTATTTTTTATGGCTGGGACTGTAGCTTCATTTGTTTAGTTTTGCTTGAAACATGCTTTGACAACTTCGAAAGAAGCCCTGTTGTAACCAATTTGAAATAACTGATCAGATTTGGATTTTGCTTTTGGAAGCAAAGTTTAAATTCTTACGATTCTTATTTTGTCAAAAATGCTTTGGAGACCTAGAGCCATGTTCTGAATTTATAGGAACTGTCCCTACACCAACAATAACTGTATTTATATGTGGAGAATATGATATTATATTTACTCGTATATTGCGTTTCATACGAATCTGAACTTCTGAACTAATCCGTTGGAAATGGTTACTTAGATGCACGCCGTGTGAACAAGAGGGCCGTTCACACGGCGCTCATCTGTACAGCGATTTTGCAGCATAATTTAGGAATCATAAAATATTGCATTTTACTTTACCCCTATGACCTTTGGGTTATTGACGTGATCCCGATGTTTTACCGTAAAATGTCGTTCAGGACACTCGCTTAGTAGTCATCGGTACCCGTCACGAAAGCAGAGTTTCGTTACATTTTGATCTTTTAAAAGTATGTTTTGCTTATTTCCACAGGTGCTTCGCGCGAAGCCGTCGTACCAGGACATCAATATCCTCGCGGAACTACTCGGCTTCTCCGGCGCCAAATGTGTGTACGAGCAGAACGAGCTTAATGCAAAAGCAGATGATTCGCCGCTGCCAAAAAAATGCCTAAAGATAACGAGGTCAGTTCACTCTAGGGTCGAGTTGGTCACGATATACTGTTCATATATTTTGTAAAGTAATTTAGGCACCTGGTCCAGCGCCGCACCAACTAGGGTCATGAGCGAGTGTGCGATAGCGGCGGGCGATTGCTGGTGTGAATGCCATTGTCACATATATGTGACAAGCAAGCGCGAGCCCTGTACGCCAAATGACGCAAATATGTGACAAATTTGTAGGTGAAATTGTGGCTTGGTGTGGAACACACTCCTGTGCGTTTATGCTCTGGGAAGAGCTTTCAGGAGCCATCGATGCCATCAATAATGATCTTCAAAACATCAGTCTTTGGGCTAAAAATTTTGGACTACTAGTTAACAAAAAAAAAATTCATCAATGTGTCTATTATGAAAAATGCTTATTTCCGTGGTCTGAACATCTGGTAGAAGTTTATGTATATCGTCCGGAATACGGTGTATATGTATTAACCGGTATAACACCTATTACAATAACTAACATAGAAACAGAAAACAAAACAAAAGTAAAACATCCAGTTGACAACATTCTTTAAATTAAATTAAAACTAACAAGGAACAGTGGCCACTCTTGCATACTTTCTCTCAGATACGCATTACTTTACTCCATTACTTATTTCTCGGAAAGCAACAAGCTAGATCGCCATATTGGTAACTTGGTTTTGAGCCCACGCACATTTTGGTACAGTATACGCAGATAGTCGTTGCTATCCGTAGAGGCGGGAAGAGCAAGAACATTATGGGGCTTCTTGGGTGTTGTTGCTTTGGGCTCAAAAGTTACGGCGCCATGGCTTGACGCAAATATACTCAGCCCAGCTTTGAGCTGCCATAACTAGTTCAGCCAGTTTCGAGGGCCCACCCAACTTCAAGGAGGCGTACTTTTCACGGAATTTGAGCACTTTTACCGTACGAACATCAGTTCCACAAATGGTAATTAGTTGATTTCGTATCTGTCTATCAGATGTACTCTGCTTAACGTAGAAGAGGTGCAGGTATCACCATCTTTCTGAGGCCTAGCAATTTGTGGTACCAGGAGCCGCTGTCCCACGAAGAACATTACCGGGCGAACGGCGGGGGGGGGGGGGGTCGAACTTCCGTCCAACCATCCTTCAATGGTCCGTCCTTGTCAGTGTCGCTCATAGTGACGTCTGTTGCAGCATTTGACACTGGCAAGAAAACACGGGGTTTAGGAGCTTGGCGGATAGCTGAAGCTACCGATTTACCAGGATCGTTTAAATCTCGCGGGTTCGTCTCGCAGCCTTCCTACCTTTTGACGCAATCGCTATGGGATCCTATACTTTTCCAGCGTCGACGTTTGGTGGAGCATTGGTAGCTGGGAAGTTGACGGGTTTTTATTTAGGTCTTGCATTCCATCATGTCGCTTATCCTGATTCTTCCCATTCGCTCTCATTTGATGACTAGCTGACCTGACTTCGAGCCCAATGGTAGTTTTTTGAATGGCCACACATTGATTTTTCATTTCGGAGACGTCCTAAACCAGTGTGGACAGAATTGCGTCATGTTCATAGCCTGGCCCACCGGCGCAAAGTTGCATGTTTGTCGGTCTTTTACAGATTGTACTTCGGTGAGTGTGCCCAAGAGCTCCACGAGCTCATTCCACCATCTCCCTTCTACCATCGGGAGTCCAGACGTACTACAGGTTATCACCCATACCTTGTCGATGTTCCACATATTCGCACGAAGCGCTTTGCTACATCATTTATTATGCGCACAGCCAAGGAGTGGAATTCCCTGCCTGCGTCGGTGTTCCCAAGTTCATATGACCCCAATATATTTAAGTCGCGAGTTAATAGGCTTCTTTTGAGTTAGCTCGTTCCATCGTCGACCTCATCTCTGTCCTCTGGACTAGATTGAGGTCAAGAGTAAGCCCATTCATTATAAAAAAATCAAAATAAATGTTCAGCTTTCCAGGTCAGCTTCCGGTCATATTCGGTCTTCCGAATGAGTGTATACTCAACAGCTCCATGAGTTTGCTCTTCCATTCCCCACATGCATAAAACGAGTTCACACCCGGGTTTCTGGGTGAGTCATCAATACGTGGCCGCTTGCCCCTAGTGGTGACATTCACATTGGACTCCTCGCATCTGGAAGCCGAAGCAATGTCAGGAACAGATTGAGATTGTCCTGGGCCGGGGGTCTTCGGAGATTTAGGAGGGGTGTGATGCATCCTGGGCAGTTATACAAACGTAGTGGATGTATCAGACAAGTGGATGTGGCTTGCGTACAAAAAATAATATAGCAATGTTCAAAATCTTGCTATTTATTATTTCTGTACCTGAAACGTTTATGTCAGGATTCTCCGCTGAGTGTTAGTAGCACTGGCGACGGTGGCGGCACCAATTTGCGCACCTGTTACTGCACTTATATCCCGCACTTAACCGTGAATGTCCGTTGCATACGCGTTTGAGTCAGAATGATTAGCACTTTTAGCAGATTATTATCGTTATAAGTTACAATTTATTTTATAAAACTTCGAGGAGGTTAAACGTTATACGATTATATTAGCACTGAATTATTTAACTGTACTTACATATCGAAGATAAAACTAGTTGAAAAACTCGTAAAATAAATAAGTAAACAACCAAAACAAATTCAGAGACCGCACGTTCGCAGCGCGTTCCGGGGGCAAAAAAAATGCTGAAACAATAACTAATAAGGATTTACTTTTTTTTAAGATCTAGGTAATTTGTGCGAACGGACTTATCCGCGAATAGTCATTTGTGCGACTGATACTTTCTTTGACAGACATTTGCACTACAGGACACTTGCGTGAAAATTTCCGGATTTTCTGTCATGGGTGTCATTTTAATGAATTTCAGTGTTGGTGATAACGAATAATGACGATGATGATGTTTTTTATTTCTTTGTATCCGTCATCTTTGATTTTGATCCCATATTCATTTAGAGAACCTTCGGTTATCACGACAGTGACACCCATGACGAAAAAACCGAAAATGCTCGTCGGCGCCATCTTGCATTTTCATTTCGACGTTATTTTGCGTTGTTATCGAACCCGAAAACCACGAAAATGACACCCATGACAAAAAAAAACGAAAATTTTCGTCGGTGACATCTTGTATTTTCATTTTGACCCCAAATTCGATTGGAGCGCCCTCGATTACCATGTTCATAATACCGATGATGAAAAATTCGTGTCATCGTGTTTCCGTGTCATGTCGTGTCAAAAACATAACCCTTGTCGGTTAAAATAATTAAGTAGAGCAGCCTGCATGACATAACATGAGCGCAACAGCATGATTGTGCGAGTAAGAAGCACGGAAAACAATTGACGATATTCCGAAGTCCTACCTCGACCGCTCGGCGGTCACTAAGGAAATATGGCAAACGTTTCTGTATATAAACTGTAATTTTATGGGTGTTTTGTATACTAACAATGTTCAGTTTCCGTTAATTTCCCGTTAATATTCCGATAATTAAGGTAATTAGATTAAGAAAATAAAAGATTATTAAGCATTATAACTAATATTATGGTGCGCTAAAAATAATTGCAATTAATTTACAACTTTCGTCAAAAACACATTGTAAACCCTCGCGAATATTTCGACGGGCTGTCAATGTTACTGGACTTAATGTCACACTCGGGCACACTTGTAATAATGTCACAAATGAAAAACTAATCAGGATGATATTTAACGTAAAAAAATCCGTCTGTGAATGATCTCCTCCTAACCTGTTTTTTTTTGTTTCAGAGCTAGAAGATGGTAAAAAAAGTTCCCAAGAGAAGTTACAAATAAATTGTATGTGGAAACGTTTTTTTTTAAATTATTATACGTTGAGTTGAAACATCGTACTAATGTATTTCATTTAAGATAAGCTGTCAGGGAGTTAGTCTAGTAGTAGCGGTCAAGTATAAGATTTAATAACAATTTCACAAACCGAACCTTTAAACTGGACCAAGGTTCGGCCGAAACCGACGCCAGGATCGAAGGTTTGATTTTTTTTTCCTGGACCAAGGTTCGGCCGAAACCGACGCCAGGATCGAAGGTTTGATTTTTTTTTCGGTTGAAAATCTAGCTTTGGTCGGACACTAATAACGTGCCCTTTTTAAGGTGTAAAGAAACGAATCTGTCATACAGCACTATATTTATTATACAATTGGTCTATGTGTTTGACGAGTGGTATATTGAGCAGCGTCCCGACGTCCTTCGCGAACGCAAAGTCCAGGTGGTTGAACTTGGGCCATGAGCAAGCGGGCCTTAGGTCTTCTAGAACACCGTTTGCTTTCAGCTCCTCTGCTAACCGCAGTATTTGCTGTAAACAATAAAATATCATCTTTTAAAAGTTCCTAAAGCGCTAGCGCCACCGCCAACGAGTAGAGAGTTCTCGCCCGAGGTGTGAACATTCAGCGAGCAAGTATTAATACTTAATGTATCTCTTTTACTCATCATTTGTACGTTTCTTGAGCGAGATACAATGATCTACGCCGATGGTAAACCGTTGTGCTGCTCAGTAACACACAACCGCGTTAAGAATTGCTCAGTAGCAGTCCAGAGCCTGCAATAAGCTCGTCCCCTATTACTTGGGGACTTTGCAAAATGTTGTTATAGGGGTATAAAGGATAGGGTGTAAAGTTCTATCCCCCATCGAAAATGGAGGATCCTCCAACCAGACGGGTGTAGTCTGGTAGGTTACTGCCCGGCAATTGTCATGTTTTTTTATATGGTCGCGGATAACTTTAACAGCGGGATTCAGAATTCTGATGTATGTTCTTCATTTGTGTCATAGATGGAGCTGTAGTACTTTTTGTACTGAACGCTACAATGTGAAATAGACCTCCGCCCACTGTTTTTTTTGATGAAAACTGTACGAAGAGGTTTATTACGTACGTGTTTAAAAATATCACGATTAGACAGTGGTTTTGTTAATTTTGGTAAAGTTTGTTTGGTACGGTGCTTACAACCATTGGCTCCCACATTTGGAAATCTGGGTCTGCGTCAGGATGACTGGTTGCCTGTATCGGTTCGCGTCAGGCTGGTGACCAAAAATTGCTACCTATTTGCTACCTTTTACTACCTATAGTCAATTAATTGCTACCTAACTTGGAAACAAAATAAGGGGACTTCAAAATGACCAGCCATTCTGATATCAGGATGGCTGGTCAACCCTCCGTTTGTGTGAACTATTCAAATTCGTGTTATTATTTTTACTTGAATAATTGCTACCTAATTGCTACCCTCACGTATTTCAATGTCCACCTTGTAACTTTAACGAGTAAAAAGTTGTGACCATTTGATTTTTTTACAGGGAATGGATTATAGTACTCGTAGGAGAGCCGACTGCAAAATTTCCAACCTACTTGATACCGCGATAAAATGCACAATGGGTTCTCATAAAAGTGATGCTAATTCCGAATTTGATAGTCTGCCACGGCGGAACTTGCCGAAAGTAAAAAAAAAAACATTTTCGGTGCGAAAAAGGTTACTATACCCATCTGATACTGAAATAATAGTTATGGCATCAGTTAGAAATTTACTGGTAGATACAGAAAAGCGAAATCTGTCAGTATTTTTTTTGCCGGAAGTGCTTGGCAGACGCTCTCAATGGTGACCCCATCGGGACCCCTAAATATACCCATCTGATACCAGCATGAAACCAATTCCAGTCGGTAGGTATGAATCCTCATTTCTGGAATATATAAGTCTGCCAACGCTTTTTCTGCCGAAACACCTTGACAGACGAGATTATGTAAGCAACATCCGTAAAACCCGTATTTTGGAATTGTACAGATTACGGACATTTTAATTACTGAAGGCTTATTGTATTGCATGTATAATCATTATGAAGGTCTGTGTTAGGTAGTAACTTATAAAAATATCTACAAGTGAGTTTTTTTCACTAGTAGTAGGTTTGGAGAATATTAGCAATTCTGGTTTAGCAGCTAGTTTAGTATATCCTCTTTAACGCGTTCCCGCAAACTTTTGGTTGTAATTATATCGACATGATACCTGGCTTAATCTTTAGGTATAGCCATAAAAAAAAACAGACGGTTAACACCACCGCCCGCCATTTGCATTGCCGCTTGACTTGGTACTGGGAACTGTTTTGTTACAATGACAGAATGTTTGGTTGTTTGGAATGTCTGGGTGCTGCGTACTGACATCCCTAGTGCCGTCAGCGTGGTTTGCTACGCTGACGACACGCTGGTGCTGGCACAACGGAGGTCGCACGAGGCGGCGGCCGAATACATGACACGCGGGGTTGCGATAATCGTGGAGAAGATCCGGCAATTGGGTCTCGAGGTGGCATGGCATTGCACAAGTCCGAGACCATGTGCTTTCATGGGCCACAGAAAATACTCGGATCCCGACGAACCGAGTATTTTCTTCCTTCACGCGGCTCTTGGCCAACCTGAGGTGTCCAAAGGCCTCCAGCCGGAGGTGGTAGCCGTAAGGCTAGTCCGGGGGTACCGCACGATCTCCGGCGAGGCGGCGAGCCTCCTTGCCGGATTGTCGCCATGGGCTCTGGAGGCGATAGTCCTCGCGCGCCTGCACGAATGGCGCGCGGAGGCACTAAGTCGGGGGGAAACTCCGCTGCCGCGGCAAATCGTCGCTCTGCGGACAGACCTTCGGCGCGATTTCATGGCGACATGGAGAGAGCAACTGTCGCAACCCAATGCAGGGCATGGCACTTTAGTGGCTATAAGTCCCCTCTTTGAGGAGTGGCTAGAGAGGCGCCACGACGCCCTCACCTCGCCTGATGCAGGTCTTCACCGGACACGGTTGTTTCGGGCCGGACACGGTGGAGCATACCGTGGAGGTCTGCCCCGCTTGGGCGGAGCACCGCCGTGTCCTCGTAGCGGCGATTGGCGGCGGCGATCTCTCGCGTCCGGCCCTGGTTTAAGCCATGGTCCGGCCGAGAGAAAATGGGAAGCTGTCACCTCCTTCAGCGAAGCAGTCATGCTAGTGAAGGAGGTGGCGGGACGTGAGAGGGAAACAGCCTCACGACCCAGCCGCCGCGGGAGACGCCCCGAGCGTCGGGGGTCACGTGGTGGCTCCCGGCCACCGTAGGCGCGGGCCTGTGGACGGCGAGTAATGGACTAGCTCGCTGTCCGGCCGTCTTATGACGACAGGCCGTGTCGTCAGCGCGTTCGTGTTCCACGCGCGCCTCAAAGAGATGTCAGCAACAATGTAGGGGTCCGCAAGGGCCGATGCCTGCCAGGGCTGCGGGACTCTTCGAAAGAGATACCGCGGCCCTGAAACACAAAGGGCAAAGAAGGAACATGGATGGGTTTTATTCAGCAGAAGTCTGACACTCCCTTCCGCTCCGCCCAGAGAAGGGGGTCATTCGATGACTTCCCATCCGAAAAAAATAAAATAAAAAAGTGTAATTTCGATATAATTACTATCAAAACTTACGGGAACGCGATAAAGAGGATATACCAAACTAGTTGCTAAACCAGAATTGCTAATATTAAAAACAGCTAGTGAAAAAAAAACTCACCTGTAGATATTTTTATCACTTACTACCTAACATATACCTTCCAAAGTACCTAGGTGTCACGTTGGACAGAGCCTTAACGTATAAGTCACATTGTCATAGTACAAAACAGAAAGTCGCGACCCGAAACAACTTGTTACGTCGCTTAGTTTCCACGAGCTAGGGAGCAGCACCCGAAGTTCTTAGAATAACCGGCATGACCCTATGTTTTTCTGCTAGCGAATTTGCGTGCCCAGTGTGGTATCGATCCGTTCACGCAAAACAAGTAGATACTGCTCTAAACGAGACGTGTCGGATAATATCGGGCTGCCTAAAACCGACTCCTCTCAATAAGCTGTACTCGCAAGTAGGTATCGCACCATCTGCTGTACGAAGGGATGTCGCATGCGCGCTGGAAAAAAAGAACCAAGAATATTATTCCCGACATCCCCTCTACGACCACACACCTAAACCGGGAAGACTAAAAAGCTGTAAAATCTTCTTACGCTCCACTCAGGCAATCCAAAACAGGCCACCCAAAGTACGCGGTAAGTTATGGCAAGAGAAGTGTCCACCACCCCACGACATCTTAAAGCTCCAAGAACACCTGGCTCCCGGCAGTGAACTACAGTGGCCTATTTGGAAAGCTCTGAATCGACTGCGTACCTAATTAGGCCGCTGCAAACATAATCTGGCAAAATTGGGGTATTACTGGTCCCTCCAACACCTAGTGCGAGTGCGGCGCTCCGGATCAAACTATGCCCCACCTGCTGGAGTGTCCCAGGTGTCTCTTGACGACCTGAATAGCGCCTCTGCCGCTGCAATAAACGTGGCCACCTAATGGGCCCAAACCGTCTAATATGGAAAGAACATCGATACGATAAGAAGAAGAAGAAGAAGAGAGACCTTCATAATGATTATACATGCAATACAATAAGCCTTCAGTAATTAAAATGTCCGTAATCTGTACAATTCCAAAATACGGGTTCTACGGATGTTATAAGATTTTAAACTTTCATGGTCACTAAAATTATTATAACTAGAAGACATTTTACCATGTTTATTGTTTATAGTTTTTCTACGGATGTTGCTTACATAATCTCGTCTGTCAAGGTGTTTCGGCAGAAAAAGCGTTGGCAGACTTATATATTCCAGAAATGAGGATTCATACCTACCGACTGGAATTGGTTTCATGCTGGTATCAGATGGGTATATTTAGGGGTCCCGATGGGGTCACCATTGAGAGCGTCTGCCAAGCACTTCCGGCAAAAAAAATACTGACAGATTTCGCTTTTCTGTATCTACCAGTAAATTTCTAACTGATGCCATAACTATTATTTCAGTATCAGATGGGTATAGTAACCTTTTTCGCACCGAAAATGTTTTTTTTTTTACTTTCGGCAAGTTCCGCCGTGGCAGACTATCAAATTCGGAATTAGCATCACTTTTATGAGAACCCATTGTGCATTTTATCGCGGTATCAAGTAGGTTGGAAATTTTGCAGTCGGCTCTCCTACGAGTACTATAATCCATTCCCTGTAAAAAAATCAAATGGTCACAACTTTTTACTCGTTAAAGTTACAAGGTGGACATTGAAATACGTGAGGGTAGCAATTAGGTAGCAATTATTCAAGTAAAAATAATAACACGAATTTGAATAGTTCACACAAACGGAGGGTTGACCAGCCATCCTGATATCAGAATGGCTGGTCATTTTGAAGTCCCCTTATTTTGTTTCCAAGTTAGGTAGCAATTAATTGACTATAGGTAGTAAAAGGTAACAAATAGGTAGCAATTTTTGGTCACCAGCCTGACGCGAACCGATACAGGCAACCAGCCATCCTGACGCAGACAAATCTGGCTGTCATAAAATTGACAAGATATACTTTCTAGTTCTTCATTTCTTGGCATTTGTATAACCTGGTAAAGAAGCTAGCCTGTGATACTTTGAACTTTTGCTGGATGAAGCTCGTGCATTTCATCATGATCGAACATTTTAATAGTAAAATAAAACCCAGGTTATTTTTTACCAGCCTGCTTTGTCCCAGTCCTGGGCAAAGGCCTCTCTTCACTCCTTCCAATAAATGCAGTGATATAGCTACAACTTTGTCAAAATGTCAATGACTTTTGCTTTAGCAGTTCCTTATCGAGCAGTAAAACTTAAAGGCAAAAGTACCAGTTAAACCAACAGCTAAAAGTGTGAAGAAACAAATTTAAAAGTTACTTTTACTTTATGATGTTACTTTGGCTGTTACTTTTGATAAAGAAACTGGCCGTTAATGTTATCAATTTTACTTCTGTAAATAAACTTTTAATTAATTTTCAACAAAATGCAATTCACATTATGACATTACTTTTGCCCCACCTTATACACCATACATGCGTGATAACAAATAAATGTAACCGGAAACTTACAGACTTCTCAGTGAGCTGGTCATTCTCTCCATATAGTAATGAGACAGGAATTTTGACATTACTTATATTGTACGGTATTACAGGACCGGACAAGCCGCCACTGAATGTCGTGAACACGCCTGAAAATGGAGACACATGAATTTTAATGTTTCTTTATAATATTCAACAGGTCTAAGTCAAGTTGCAAAATTCTGGGCCAAATCAGGGTTAAACGTAGAGACCAAGTCTGGGTGAAATACACAGTTGACTTTGCATGAAACATGGCCATTGGCGGCCAACATCGATTGATGTCTTAAGATGTAAGCTTTGATCACTCGAGATATAATTCTAATTTTGACCAGGGTTCAAACTGTGGCCGTCGTCGTGCTTTTAGCTCTTTGCTTAATAAATTTATTTTCTTTCTTTTTATCATATTTACATTCTTAGCCCAAGCAATTCCTAGAAACAGCTACTTATTTGCAAACTTACTCAATTCACGTTTTTACGTTCATAGATAGTAGACACCTACCTGTGAGGGCGATTTTTCCGAAATGCTCTAAAGTGTTCCACGACAACGCCTGTATTCTGTACAAATATACGGGTGCCATATCCTGAAAGCCAACACCAAAAATATTACAATAGTCACTACCATCTGCCAAGCCTTTTCCCAACTAAGTTTGAGTCGGCTTCCAGTCAGACCGCGTGAACTGCTGCTATGTGTCACCTGGTTATTTTATGTTCTTGTGGCCTAGGTTATAAGATTGAAAACCGTATGAGATAATTTAGGATAGTGTATTTGGATAAATAAAATATTCTAGTAAAACAAATCATGTCGCTGCAGCTGTAGTGTGCACCCCAGGGATGCTAGATCGAGTTTCTGAATTTTCCCCATAATATGCTATCTTTTTTTCTCCAAAATGATGCGTTTCGCTACTTTTTCCCACGTTATTCTTTTCAAATAGGAAATGAAACAAACAATCACAAAAAGTACCACTTGCTGTCGAATTTTGTGTCTCATGTTTATATTGCCTGACCTCGTTCATGCACGACAGTAGACAATCGGCTTACTATACGCAAGTTATTATTACAAATGCGGCTATAAAATGTGTCTTGATTTCCTACATTTTCCCTTAATTATTAGTGTTATAACCTTCTCCAAGGACTTCTTTTGCCAAACATTGACAACCCTAGAAATATTTCCAAAATTGAATTGGTTTTGTTTTGCTCGCAGTAGATGTGAAAAGTAGAGTATGCTTTTATCCCTTTATACTTTTCATAGTATGCTTTATCCCCTTGGCGCATAATCTACTATTACTTCTTTATCTCTTATGTATAAAATTCTCGTGTCACAATGTTCGTTCCCGTACTCCTCCGAAACAGCTTGACCGATTCTCATGAAATTTTGTGAGCATATTGAGTAGGTCTGAGAATCGGCCGACATCTATTTTTTTTTTTTTTTATATGGCAAAACTACGTTTGGTAATGGTAAGTAATGGTCAGCTAGTAATACATATTATTTAAGATTTGAGACTAGCTTTTGAGATATGGTCAATGCAAACTTACAGACAAAAAAAAGAGAAGTAAACTTATTTATTTATTTACCTCTTTACAAATTAATTAAATTTTAAATATACGTAAAAAAAAAACAATACAAAAAACATTAAAAAAAATATAAAAAATTGTAGCCCACCGGTATCAGGAATATGGTCCAAGCTACCGGTGGCGGTCAGGGCTCCAGAGAGAGGAACCTCCTAACAATATGATCTTTTTGAATCAAGCCCTTGATCCAGCTGACTAACGAGAACCTCCCCAGGTATTGATCGAGGCCCTTGGCAATTTAGCCATCGGCTGATACGAATATCGGCACAATGATCGGTGAGTCTACATCCCAACACTTTATGCTCACGTACAATGCTGACAATACTAACAAGAGACGGAATGATATAGTATGCATTTCTAATGCAACCTCCAAACATGTCTTTGTGGAAAGATTCTTTTCATTTTTAGGCCCATTTCTATTTCTGTACAATAGATTAAATAGGAAACTAAGTATAAATAAGTTAAATTATTTTAACTGTAAAAAATCTATAATTACTTTTCTACAACCAATATCTTATGCACAGACAGAAGACTTACTTGTTGTTTGCAAGTAAACTACTGATACGCTGTTTTTTGTGTTTTGTTTATTATAAGTAAGTTTTAATTTCAGTATGTTAGTTTTCATTTAATGTTAATTTATTGATTTTAAGTAGGTATTTATGCACCTTGTAGCCTAAAACACAGTTTCAACCTAGTTCAGGCAATAAGCAACTGTGCTCTATTTTATTTGTTAAGATATTTTATTGTAAATGTGCCCCTTTTTATAAATAAACGATTATTATTATTATCCCACATGTCGACAACCTCGCGAGCCAAGTCAAGGTACTTTATTTGGTTATCTTCCTCGGCTTTCACGAGGTTCTCATCATGTGGGACCGTTATGTCAACAATCATTGCGCGCCTATCTGATCGATCCACTACCACTATATCAGGCTTATTGGCTACAATAGTCCTGTGAGTGATGATAGAGTGATCCCAATGCAATGTGATATTGCCATTTTCTAGAACTGGGTCGGGCACATACCTACCTATAGCATGGCACTTCCGATTTCACAAGGCTGTAGCGAAGGCTGTTCCGCAAGGGTGTGAGCGAGTGGCCGATGGATAATTCTGGTTACAAGGTTGTGTCTATGCAAGTACTCTCCGTTAGCCAGACGAGAACACCCGGAGATAGTGTGACAGATTGATTCGAGAGGTAAACTTTTTATTATCAGTATAGATTTGTGTAGAAAGTAAAGATTAGTAGGATTGTTAATATTACTTACCACGTCATATTGTTCTAAATCATCTCCTACCAAAGCGTGGATCAACATCGTGCAGAGGTCGGCCTCCGGTTGCTTCTGGTTACAAAAGTTAATCTGGATGTTGTGGAACAATTGCGGCATGACTGCCAACCAGCCTCTGCCTTTGAACTCTTTCTGTAAACATTGAGAAAGAAGATCACTGCTGAGATGATGAGTAACAGAGCAGTATGGAAGAAAGACATGCGGCGCCGACCCCAAATAAAGTTGGGATAAGGGCAGGTAATAATGATAATCTGCCTAGTCTTTGCCCAAATACGTTGGGTCATTTTCTAGCCCATCCGGATGCAGGTATAAAAAAATAATTAACTGGTATTAACAAAAATATAGCTATCATTTAGCCAAATCGGTCCTTTTGCTCAAGAAAACGGAAGGATAGATGTACCACGCTTTGGAGCGGAGAATCATGAAAAACAAAGATTTGATCAAGGAACCAGTTTTTGGTTGGCTACTTGCGTGTGACTAGATTTCTAGTTATGATGTTAATTAGCAATTTGTAATTTATTCTCCTACAATTTATTTCTTTTTGCAAAAACCTGTCTTCTTCGGCTTGTATCTGTTTTTATCAATTTATTCACTTACCGGCAAAGAGATTTAAAATACACTAGAGTTGCTACCCGAAGCAATGTCATAGAATATACAAGGTGTAAACGGACTTTTCACGAAGCCGTCTACTAACATTCTGTACATCAAATTAAGTAACTCGACGATAAAATTATTGCTGGGAAACGACTTTTTGTTTTGGGGTAAAAAACACGTCTTAGAGTAGAACTCAATGTAACGCACTCAAAACATTGTGCTGAAGTATGCATTGAATATTACGGGTACCGTGGGTCGTGGAGGTATTTAAAGTAAAGTTATAACATTAAAACTTGTATTTAAAAAAAAAGTTGGAACTTTGACCCCACCATCTCCGTAACTAGAAGGTTCCCAGGTATGGTCTTGAACAAAAAAAATATCGCAATGACGGACGGGGAGAAAGGGGACGGGAAACCTTTCGGCTTCGTTAAGGATACTTTACAACCATTATATGACCCCATGTCTTATTGTCATAATTGCTATGTTTGACACGACACACCGTCACACTTGTGCCGGCGACCAGTTCTACAAGTGGAATTACGACTATAGAGTATTTTGGGTTTATTTATACGTCGTTGCTTACCGGTAACTCCATAGTTTTCAACGCCAAATTCGCCAACGTTTTAATATTATCTAAATATACAGCTGGTGCTAAACCCACGCAGGCTATTAGATTGTCATTGTACTCTGGTCTCTGAGACATCATGGTGAAGAAGCTGGTGGCGCCCATGGAGTAGACCAGGCACATGATCTTGTTCAAGCCTGTGACGTTCAAGACTTGGTCGATCATCGCCGGCACGTCATATTTGCCGTGTTCGTTGAAACTGGAAGTGGATAATACTTTTATGAGTGGGTTTTGGAATCTTGCGGTGTAGATCACTTTACCGCAACGTGCTACCTACTGTACACTTAGTAGACCCGACTTTTATGAATCATTCTCAATTTGACACTAATGTTCGGATTGAAGGTCAAACTATTGTCGATATCGAGTCTTGTGTGATAGTTTGAAAAAAATGCCATTTATGTATGTATTTGCACTCCAGTTCCGTTACACACTTTGCTATCACTATTCGAATTTAAAGGAAAAATCGTAATACATTGACAGAATTGTTTAAATTCGTCTGCTAGACAACGTATCGTAAGTCACGCAACTAATATTGAAGAATTGTGTCTTAACACAATTACCCCTCTGTTCTAATTCTACGCAAAATGAAATCTTCACCATGCTTTTAATATGTAGCATGCTTTTATTACAAAAAACCTTATACAAAACCTTTAAAGATTTGACTTTGAACAGTCCAGAAGAAGTATACACGTACCTGAAGTTCCAAAATTTCTTGTCATTCTTGGTGAGGTTCGTATGCGATGTGTACACGTTGCCTCGTAGGTTGGCTAACCACACGTCGTACCCTGCGTCAGCTACGAGGTACGCTGGAAACAAAGATGTCTGTTAAACTCAGTTCTTTTTCTTGCATTTGGGATTTTGGGAGAACTCACTTATCATCATCTGGTCTGCCTAGCCTTTTCCCAACTATTTTGGGGTCGCCTTCCAGTTTAACTGGATGCAGCTGAATACCAGTATTTTATTTTACATGGAGCGACTGCCTATCTGACCTCCACAATCCGGTTAGTAGGTATGACAGCCGGGACCAACGGCTTAACGTGCTTTCCTAGGCACGGAGGAAACCCGGTATGTTGTGGTGATCACCCATCCACATCCAACCTAGGCAAGTGCGGCTTAACCTTGGTGATCAACCTGTGCGGCTGTTATTATTTAGCCACGAGCTCAACAGAAAATAGGTTACTTAGAATGGCTACTGAACCGATATGTGTTTTACTGAATAAGCTGTCGGGATTGAACTATTGAAGTACAATATCCTCGAAAAACCTTGTTGAAATACCTTCGAAGAGTATGCTGGCTACACGATTAGGTTTAGAAAGTTCTGTACTAAATTATATAATCAGGTGTTATTTCCAAAATTACAAATCGGACAGTAAACTAGATCCGCAAAAGAGTTGTTAGTCGACCGCATGGACGCGTCCGAGCGGTCCTCCAGTAAACAAATCCGGCTGCCCGTGAAGCGGTGAAACGCGTGTCGAGAATAGGTTTTGCATAACATGTTAGTTTCTAAAAACGCCACAGAGCCCGCGATTAACGGGGCCACATACTGGACCCTTGAAATATGTCGTACCAACGATACGAAAGAAAAAGAAAAACTTTCGAAATGCGATACTATTTAATCGTTTTAGTGCCGGTTCCTTATACTGTCCATCAAACAGCTCCAAACTTACCAAGGCTTCTCTTGGGTCCCATGATCACGAAGTCCCCACTGCTGCCGCCGAGACCGTGCACGATTAGGATAGCCTTCTTCCCCTTAGCGTTGACTTCTCCGGTCCGTCTGGCGGAGCGCCTGCCTGCCGGGATCCTGTGCATCTGCAGGATGTAGCCATCAGGCGTCGTGACGCGGTGCTTCTCCATGGGGTAGCCTGCAGCTCTAATGAGGCTAGGCTGAGGATGATGAGGAGGCTGAGTATTAGGTATGGTAGTGGTAGCAACCAGACGACATCTGCATAAACAAATTCCTTGGCCATTATCGGTTTTACCTCTTTCAACTACGATGTGGTCGGCTTCCGAACTAACCGGTTGAATACCAGTATCTTACATGAAGCGACTGCCTTTCTGACCTCCACAACTCGGTCATTCGGTAATACGATACGCCTTGGTACGACTGGTAGTCACACTAGGGCTTCAGACTACCCCTAACGACTGCCAAATATCTTACAATTGACAGCTGGGTCCAACGGGTTCACGAGAAACTGAAGAAACTCGATATGTAAAACAAAAACCCATATGAAAACACATAGAAAACACCCCCAAAACCCATTCACGGATCGACTTCGGCAATAGGTGAAGATCGACCCATGTGGCTGTTATTCTTTAGCCACGAGCCCCCTCCGATAAACACTAAACAGATTCTTTGGTAATTCTTTACCTACAAAGTCGTCCCCTAGCGTAGTTAAAGTAATTGATGTAACAATCTATTTTCCACCTATTACTACGATAAATCGATCTTCATTATGGCTAATGATTCCATGCACGTGATTCTACGATTACCAGCTGTTCTCTGTTATTGTGTCTAGGAAAAGAAATTGCTTTATTGAATGAGGTCGTTTATTTTTTTTTCTTGCTTACGTTTTTTAAGGCATGTGCTGGCGTCCTATTGTTCTCTTATTCCGGTTTTGATCTCATGTTAATTGGGATTGGCGTTACATGTTCGTTAATTCATTTTCATCAATTAAATTTATTCAAATAGGGACTTTTTACTTACGACAGTCTCCCAAACTGATTACCCAGTAATAGGGTTTTAGAGGTCAGACAGGCAGTCGCTCCATATAAAATGTTGGTATTAAACTGGAAGCGGGCTCCAAGACCGGACCGCCCTTCGATTTTCTCTATATCATTCCTCATACAACCCATCCATCTTTTCTTTGGTCTCTCTCTGTGTCTTAATAACTTGTTCCCCCTCTATTTTATATAAATAAGTGTTGATCACATACATGTTATCTTTCATCCCTCCTTATCACGAGCCCATAAGAAATTTCCTCTAATACCTATTTTGATCGTTGATAATAATAGCCCCAGTCTTTAATAATAAGTTTATTACTATCATGTACGGGGTGGAAGAGACACAAAAATGGTTACCACGTATTCAGTACATCATTCAAATTGTTCATCGTTGTTGTTCATCATAGAATTTGTTCATCGGTTATTTTAAAAAAATCAGCTGTTCCATACATTTTAACCGTGCAGGAAAATTGCACTTTAGTAGGAAACAGCTGATGTTTTTTTAAATACCTAACCAATGAAAAATTTATATGTGGGCCCCGCTCAGAATGATGTACTGAATACGTGGTAACCGTTTTCGCGTCGGTGTCGCTGCTACTCCGTATATCAACCTTATAATTAGTTACATTAATTCCTCTGCCTCCTCTGGTCTAGTGGTTGCAAGCGCGACTGCTGAGACTAGTGAGAATTTTAATTGGGGTTTTCCATCAGGAATTTCTCAGTACCAGTCAGTCTGGAGTCTGGCTTTCTGCCCGGTTGATTACAATAGGCTCGCCCCCTATTACATGGGACTTAAACATAACTGGCGAATTGTGGGTGTACTATTAGGTACACCTCTGCCTAACCCTTTGGGGATTACAGACGTGATGTTATGTTATGACTGTAAATGTTGTCCCCAAACTAGGCGACGGCGACGCGACGCCTGTATCTTGGGGACCTGAGTTGCATGTAGACCACTGAAGTTGATGTGGGAATAGGTTCGTTCAAAGAGGTTTCTTATTACCCGGTGACCGGGTTGTGGAGGTCAGATAGGCAGTCGTTCCAAGTAAAATACTGCTATATAGCAGCATCCGGTTAGACTGGAACCTCTTCCAACACAGTTGGGGAAAAGCAAAACAGATGATGTTGGATCATTTCTTATTACCTTTAATCATCCTTTGTCATCCATTCCACACATCCATCTCAATTTTCTCATCCTAGTGTTGAACGATGTACCATTTTAACTGACAAATGTAACAAGTTGTTAGAAATAAGGTGTTTATGACCGATATTAAAATATATTGTAAGATTATGTGATTCACATGACGTTAGATGTTATACAAGGAATGTTTTATGAATGCGATGAATTTAGCACCGATTACCTTTTTCAATGACCTTTAGTTTTTATCCGGTGTCGAATTTTTAAAAGAATGATGACTCAGCTAATTTTTAGATGTTAACTGAGGTTACAATTTT
The DNA here is from genome assembly GCA_910589295.1 of Noctua janthe. NCBI lineage: Eukaryota > Metazoa > Arthropoda > Insecta > Lepidoptera > Noctuidae > Noctua > Noctua janthe. Next base: position 1,396,066 of record OU342567.1, read on the forward strand.
AGAATACTGTATGAAAAGTTATCTATTTCTATACCTAATTTGAACGTGTTCCTTTAATTAACTAACATTGTCATGACCATCATCCCAATGTTTTTGGGCTGGGCGCTGCATGTCTTCTTCTTCCATACTTCTCTATTAGTTATTATCTCAGTAGTCACCTCCTCTCTAGCAATATCATCTTTCACACAGTCCATCCATCGTTTCTTTAGTCTTCCTCTACTCCTATATCCATCCACATTCATGCTAAGAACTTTGCTCAAGACATTAAATATTCCTTTAGTTATCCAAATAAAACGTGTCTTAAGGAGTTACTAAACAAAACAATAAACACAAATACTTTATTGAAAGCTAATACTATTGACGCCGTGATGTAGGGTGTGTAAATATACAAAATGTATCTTAATTTTAGAGGCCTTTAGGGTGTAGCCAAGTGAGTGTTTATTGCGTACTTAAGTACCATTTACGAGCAACTAAGTGTAAGTAGCCAGTTATAGGCTCGTAAAGCATTACTTAGTAAATGATAATTTGATAAAGGCTGTTTTTGATACGCTAATTCCTTATTTCATCTTTCTCCTACCCTTTTCCAGTTTGTTCGGGGTCGGCGCAGCATGTCTTTCTCTTCAAAACCTCTCTATTACTCGTCATCTCAGCATTCACCTCCTTTCTAGCCATGTCATCCTTCACACAGTCCATCTATCTTTTTTCGGTCTTCCTCTACTTTTCTCTCTCTCACTACTCACTACATTTTCCTCATTCCTCCGCATCACATGTATTCCACGATAACCGATTACCACGCAACTTTTCAGTCACCGGCGCCACTTTCAGACTTCCTCTTATGGGTACTCATTCCTTATTTTATCACATGATAGACATGATATGCCTTGACCAACCTCGAAGTACTTAAAACAGACTCCGCACCAAGGTTTACACAAGATGATAGTGGCAGTGTTCTGGAGCGTAAATGTAGTGCTTTTCCGAAAAAGAATACTGATGCTGTATAAGCATTGAGCTTTTAGTCAGAAATGTATAGGTAAAGCCAGGGCAAGAGTTAACAAAATGGTCATGATATCACTAATCAAAGGAATTCAAATTTACATCAGTATAATTAAACAAGTCCTAATTTTGTACCGGCTAGGCGGCTATCGGGTATTACCAGTTTTGTCAAGGCTAGATCAAGTCGTTAGCCCTGTCTTAGTACGAACTATGATCATCTCATCATAACATCACAGCTGTAATCCCCGAAGGTGTATCTTTTGCTACGTTAAATATGCTTTTGAGTCTTAGGAAGCCCAAAAATCTTGTCTTTACCTAACGGAAGTCTACTATAAGCTAAGTATAGCATATATGTACCAGAAAGGTGTGGTCATATGGCCATTTTAGCGTTGGTGTCCCCCCTTCCACCCAGTATATGGGGGTGGTACAGAACAACAAACTGAATAGTTTCTCCATGGGAGCTGTAATTAGCTGTCCCGTACATTTTGGTTGAGTTAGTATTGAAGTTTTGTGTGCGACAGCTGTAGATATGGCACACCTTCGACGACCGGCTCGAATTAGGCACTGGTCCTTATAATATTCCACCGTGTAGAACTGGATAGATGCAGTAGGTTAACGTATGGTGTAACTGCAAAATTAGTCAATCAAATCACTGCTTAAACAGTAGCCCTGAGCTGGTTATCTCACCTAGAACCAGACCTTTATTATTATAGACCGATATTAACTATTAACCGAAAGACCTCGACATCACTAACCGTTGCTTGCCGTTTTTGCATTAAGTTGTCATTAAAGCTCCTATGCTAAGTGCGAATTGATTTGAAAATACCGACGATTACATTACAGTAGCTATAAACGAAACTGTTTGAGGTTTTCAAGTTGTTTAATGCGCTACTATGTGTTTAAGCTCGCAAAGGATTAAATTATGGCCGGACGATTGACAGGTGACCATGTGAGAAAGAAACCTGGTGTGCCGTCCCCAAGTAATATGGGACGAGGGCATAAAAATGACGATGATAAGCTCGCAATTGGCCGTAATCTCACATGGTAACAGGTGATGTTGTGGTTCGCAAGTAGAACACTATCCGCTGGAGATTTGTATCAATGATGCCCAAAGGCTTTGGGAAAACGGAAGCAAGAAGCAATAAGAAATGTAATCTTATATTATGTAATTTACTTTAACTCTGAAAAATAATATGGATAATAATTATTTCCGAAACAATCTCAACTCTCTGGTTAATAAGCTGATATCCAAGTATAATAATTTATTTAGTAGGTACGGTACTTAATTATAAACTAAAACAATTACAGTTTCATCTCGCGAGTCGGACAGCGTTCTAAAACAAAAAAGAAGAATGGAACCTGCTATAAATTCCGCTCACGTGTTGCGGGCATAATAAAAATAAAACGTTAATAATGCAATTTCTAAATTTAGTTTTAGGTAATTTCGCAAAAATCTAGATTCGGCGTGCAATGCAGGATGCGGTAAAAACATGCAAGTGCATGAGGTGCATACCAAAACCTATACTTCACGTGTTTCCATAGCATAACAGTCTAAACTGTTCCCACTGCTGGGACACAGGCCTCCGCTCTATGAAAGGGAATATAATCCACCACGCCGCTGGCCCAGAGCGGGTTGGTAAACGTTACGTGTCTTCGAATTTTTGGTTCTAACCGGAAAGCCGGTTTCCTCACGATGTTTTCCTTCACCGTTTTTTAAGTAGTAGTAAAAAAATAAATTACTCAAAGTAATGCGGCTGTCTGGGTCCGAATCACTTTGGGCCACCACTGCTCCTCAGTGTTTCCATGACAGTTGTTAAATATGTCGCGTCACGTTGACAGTTAAATGTCACTTGAGCGCAGAGCGGTGCTGGGTGCTGCATTCTGCATGACAACTCTACCGAGCTAGCAAGATCATCCCTATTATTTTTGATACTCAACTGTCTCCACAACGGATAAATTATTAGATCAGTACACCTTACATAAATTCTATCATACTGCTAATGGCGGTTGGTACCTACATACTTTTAATGATACAGGATTACTTAACCCTTCATAAATAAATTATGTATTAATTACGATAGTCCATTTGCGTTAATTGATAGTCATTGTGGTTGGTCACGGATAATTGTTCGTCGAGAATTTATCGTTGACTGCTGAGAATGTTGTTATGAGAGGGTCACTTTTTATTAATGACCTACGGATTGAACCCGGAATTACTAGCGTTATAGATGTTTCTTGAGACTAAATTAAAAAGTCTCTAGTGCCTACTATTTTACATAGACATAAAGCCTTCAAACTGGAAGACAGTAATACTGCTTAAGAGCGTTAACGACTTACGGCATTTCATACAAACTTTCAAGTCCTTTTTGTCGAAATGACTGAACCGATTTTAATGAAACTTCGTACGCTTAAGCAGGATACATAAGACTAAAAACTTGACGGAGAACATTTTCGAAAAATAGTGTTACTACTAATTTAGACCGATTTTAGATTTTTAAAAGGCGTTTCGAAAAGTTCAAATGACGTTGTATTAAAATTTTACGTTTAAAATGTTCTAATATTTGTATGCCATTCTATGGCGAAACATGTAAGTTCACAACCCTATTTATAAGACCTTAATTTACATACCATGTTTTAACACAAATAGCAGTGACAGCCTAGTGGTGTGACCGTCGGACTGCCAAGTCATAGGTCTCGAGTTCGAACCCAAGACACGCACCTCTGATTTTTCGGATTCATGTGCGTATTGTATAATCATCACTTGCCTCGGTGAGGGAAAACATCGTGAGAAAACCAGCATGCCTGAGAGTTATTTCTTGACGGCATGTTAAGCCAAGTCAGAGGCCCATGGGCGGCATAAAAACTCTGACACTAGGTTAGGAACTAACCACACGATAAAGAAAGAACACAAATAAAATTAATATCCTATGCTATTCTATTTAGCAGGTCAGTGTCTGGTTGTATGTTGATTAAAATTTGATTTACAACCGTAACAAATATGACTTAACAGGTATATAATCATTTAAATCTTCAATCTCAGTTGATTTGATCCCATTCAATAACTTTTTCATGAAATAGTCATTCAACGGAATTAAAGTAAACCCTGGCACTTCCTCCTTCATTGAGGATCCTCAACTGAGATTTGCTGTTCTTTATCTTTTCAATACTGACCCCCCATATCTTTGTCAGGTCTTTAATAACTACATCTTTGTCAGTCCACGATCAAGGAAATAAAAATATAAACACTCATACGTAAAACGGATGCGTGATACAAATTTGAATGCGGAATTCGCAGGGCTTGCGCGTGCATCTTTATGACATAATCGGTGTGAACGTGACGCGAATCCTGCGCAGGCATTGTTTGTTGTCGTTTTTGTTGCGCGCCTTTGTGATATTAGACAATTATAAAATTTGCGTGTACATATAGGGTCTAACTATTCATACACGAAATATTTTCAGGGAATCATCTAACGGCTATAACAAAGCCATTTCAAGGGACTTTTTTTTTTATCTGAGTATATTTTTTTATAAAATCTAAATAATTTAAAATTACTTGACCCACAAAATAAATACTGGCTCCTTATTTTTAAGCATCCATTACGGTAGTTTACTACGTCGTATTTACCTACTGTCATTGTTAGAATATGGGAGTAAAGGTTTTATGCAAAAAGTCTCAAAAAAATTTAGAATTATAATAATTTTGTAAAAAAAATACACTCACTTATTTTTTTTTTTCGTTGCTAGGGCGACTTTACGACTTATAGAAGTTACTCTTAAAATATTTCGTGTATGAAAAGATAGACCTTATCTTGGCAAATTGGATCCACCCCTTCAGTAATAGAAAATCAATTAGTACGAGTATGTCTTGTTTCTGTCATAGGAAGTCTTACAATATAGCGCATTATTATTTTATAGTTTGATCGTATTAAAATAATGTGCTATTCGCTTCATGTCTACAGTTAGTTTGAAATGTTTTTGAGGCTGAGAATCAGCAGCTTTTGAAATTCAGACATTACGTAAGACAGTCTCCCAAACTACAATCGCGCGCGTCGGTAGATCAAATCAAATCATTTATTCACATAGAATGTAGGTATTATACAATACAGTTGTTATAACATATCGTGAGCCAGGGGTACATTCTGCCTGACGTTTGGCATGCAAAATATAACAAAAAAAAAAAAAAAAACTACCAACGTGTACGCGTGCGTACTACTAACTTTTTTTTTGTCAATAAAATTAAGAAATAATAAAGAAAGTGATCATAATACTAATAAATTATTTTAACAAGTCAAGATAAAGCACAAAAGTAGATATCAAATAATAATGTCAATAATATTATATTGCAGGAATGTCACAAAGGATCAAAAAAAAAAAAAATCACATCAATATATATATTAAATAATGTAAATACTATAAAACTGTTGAAATGTCACATATAGGGTCATAGCTGTGACATGTCTTCGAAATTTATTTTGGTTTTAAGACTGGCCGATATCCTCACGATGTTTTCCTTCACTGTTTTGAGAGCAGTGATATCAAGCCCCAGGCGCTAGGACATAAGATCCTTTCTTGTAATTTGTATGTATTTTCTTGCAAATAAACATTTTTCATTTGATTTGATAGGTCCCAATACGTTACGCATGGGTTCGAACCACGACTTTTTTTTTGTTCTTGAGGGGAAACCTTCCAAAGGCGACCGGTCTTTGGGGTACGACCCCACGACCTACAACCCGGCCCAATACTTCGCGGCCGTTACCGTTGGACCCCACTGCTCTTTCATTTCCACAGCCATTAGTTGATTTAGCGATATTTATCTAAGCGCGTACCACATAATTTTGCGATAAAATCAGTATTTTCTCTCATGTCTGTCGCATGTTTTGAAGTACCGCTGTGCAATAATTGTATTGTATTGTGTACATGATACAGCATATAACGTGAAATTGATATCTATTTCATACCTGACCTAGAGTGTGAATAAAATAGATAGAATATTATTTAGTATGTACACGATACAAATCAGAGTATGACAAAAATGTACACATTTTACCTAGGGTGAAACGATGGGTAGTCTTATCGCTAAAAGCGATCTCTTCTTTGTTATTTATTATATTAGTTTACTAAGGTCTCATATTTCGGCCTTATTCCTTCGCAATCAGCAGGTAATATTTGCAAAGAAATGATTAGAACCCGAGTTACTTGGATGTGATCGTATCGCTAAATCATGCATAATGCAATAAAAATAGATACTTAAATTAATTATGTTTTTGGGAGATGACTCATAGTTAAATAATAACGGCCGCACGTGTCGTTCATTAAGTTAAGCTACGTTTACTTAGTTCGGTCTGTGGATGGGACCATCCATTACCTACCAAAATCCTTACGTGTCTCAGAAAGAACGTTAAGCATACCTCGTAATTTCGGATTCGGCCATCCACACCCACTTAAAAAAATCGTATACGGTACCTATGACAAAAACCCTTTTTTATTACCTGTCGGTCTGTCTGTTTATCCCGCTAATCTCCGAAACGGCGGGACCGATTTTGACGATCTGGGACTTTTATATCTGTCAGTAAAAGCTGACGTTATAAGGAGTAACTTAGGCTAATATTTATTTTAGAAAAAAAAATTGTGTTCCGTGCAATAAAGTAAAACCCACGCAATTGTTAACAAAATCTGATTCAAGCAGGAAAGTAATATTTTATAATAATTTCACGCGGACGAAGGTCGCGAGGCACAACTAGTATTCAATATGTTCGTAAACACTTTAAACTTGTTGCTAATTCATTGGTTCTGTTTGTTGATTCTTAAAATACGCCTCATCTACAAAACAGGTTTCATTAAAATTGTCGTTTATTAAAAAAACGATTTAAATTTATTACATATAATTATGTCGCCACAAGAGTGTTTTTTTTTGCTAAGATTATTATTTTATCGTATTAATAACATACTTATAATTCTATTCCATGATAATATTGATGAACTGCCATCTCTGACAGGACTGTACAAATATTACAAAGATCGGTATTGTTTGACAGAATAAATAAGCACCATCTCAATAACAACACGCTTCTGTATTAACACATTCTGCATTATCACCTATTATGAAATCTTTGAGTAACAATTTCAAGGAGTAATTTATTAAACAAAAGTCTTCAGCTAAAAATTTTAAAAAAACTTTAGTTAAAATAAAGATAAGTAAATATTTTATGACAATTGGGATTTTAACAATTTATTATTGCTCATTTCATCTAGCCTTTTCCCAACTATGTTGGGGTCGGCTTCCAGTCTAACCGGATGCAGCTGAATACCAGTATTTTACCTGGAGCGACTGCCTATCTGACCTCCACAACCCAGTTAGTCGATTAATTATATTATTAAAATGTTTTTGTTCCTTTATTTACTTCTGTACAAATCAATTACATTTTTAAATAATCCTTACTAAAAAAAAATAAAAAAACATTTAAAAATATAAAAATTGTAGCCCACTGGTATCGGGAACTGGGTCCAAGCTACCAGCGGTCAGGGCTCCAGAGAGAGGAACCTCCTAACAATACGAGCCGTGTCCAGGAGTACCGCTTTCTGAATCAAGCCCTTGATCCAACTGCCTAAGGAGAGCCTCCTCAGGTATTGGTCGAGGCTCTTGGCAATTAAGCCATGGGCTGATAAAACTATTATACAACTAAATGTTTATTATTAATCACTTTAAATGTCATGAATAATTTAACAGGAATGTTAAAATAACATGGTGGTTTATCTTCCTTGTTTATGACCTTGGTACTGTGTTATAAACCCGTTATATCGAAATTTATTGATACGCTAGTTACTCCGTGAGTGGTTAAAATATGTGGATTCTATTTTTTTTGTCTAAATCTTGTAATGCCTCGGTAAATAAATCAAATAAGGAATGAACTTTGCCGATATAAGAAAGGAAAGAAAGAAAAAAAAGTATTAATTAGACTCGCACAGGACAAAAAAAAAATATTATGAGATTACAATTATCTGTAGTAATTGCGTCGGGTCACCTTCGTTATACAACAAACACTTCGGAATCGAATATGCAGACTCGAACAAGTTGTAGCCTCCTCACAATGTCGTAACAACTGCTTCATATGAGTCAATTAACATAGAATGAAGAAGTTAATGACAATGACAAGTACTTAACCATTATTAGTATCAGGTCATCATTCATTAAGCCTCGAGCGAGTAATTATCGACGCTATGAAGTGATAAATATAATTGGTTTGGTGGTTAACACACAGTTTATCCTATTATCACTTTGCGTGAATTCCCTTAGGGGTCATCATCATCATTCAGTTGAAAGCCGTCCACAATTACACACATAGGCCTCCCCCAAGCACTGCTACAATGACCGGTCCTGCGGTTCCCGCTTCCAGCGCATGCCCACGACCTAGACCAGTTTGGTCTTTGTGGGGAACCTAAACAATGCTTCACCTTTCACTTCGCAATCTAACTGCAGGGTGGACGTGGGTGTGGTGGATGTAAATTTGTAAATTAATATTAAAGCTATGCTGTAGGAGACGACATGATTGAGAAAGCCGAGAATTAAGAGTGCTAGATGAATGAGAATGCTTTATGAATACAAAAGAGGAAACTAAGGTTTCGATAGGGAAGTTTCAGGTCGGGTAAGGTTACTGGGTTTTTCTAGCACGAATTTATCAGTAACAACCACGGATTCTAGATTTGTGCCTGGATGATAACAAATTGGCAATAGGCTCGCTCCCTATATCATGGAGCTTAAACATAACTGGCTAAATGTGGGTGTTATATTAGGTACACCTCTGACTAACCCTTCGGGGATCACAGGCGTGATGTAATGTTATGTTATGACGTAATCTTATTATAAAGCGCACGTGCGCGTCTGTTGTGGCCCGTCTCTTGTTGTTCTTTTGTCTAGAGACAATATACGCGGAATTAACTGCAGTATCGTTGTTATATTCTACGTGATACGTGATTATTGTAATTTGCGAATAAGTACCAGTAGCCGCTGTAATAATGAGAAAATGCCGTATTTACGTTTATTTAATACTAGCTTCTGCTCGCGACTTCGTCGTCGTCAAAGAATGGCACTCAGTAATAGTGTAGCTATAAACAGTCAAGAGAATTATTGAAATCGGATGAGTAGGTAGTTTCAGAGATTACATCCTACATCCAAACTTTACCTATTTCCAATATAATATTAGTGCAGGTGGTATTTAAAATCAAGGGAAATTAACTTAATTTCCTGTATCTACAATTGACACTTCTTATAGTGTACGGTTTGCGTACACACCGTAAGACTGCAAACGCAGCAACCTACTTTTACATTTAAATTTATGTTTAATATAACTTAGTTCTTTTAGACTAGCTTCTTTAGGTGCAACAATCTAGTAGTCAACTAGCGGCGCCTGGCAAGCGTTGCAAATTCCAATGCGACATAAATATAAAGATTTCGTGGGCCAGGAACCTTCGCAGGTGTACACAGAAGGACCCGCCAAAGTTTCTTCACAATCGTATCAACGGTTTAGGAACGAGAGGACGAAAATACAAACATTATTATTTAACTTATCGAGATAATCGTCTAAAGTAGGCGTTTTACCGGATCGTAATCCTAATTTAACCCATAAACCCGTGTCTATTGCGCAACAAATATCTAATGTTATTATGTTATTCTCACTTTTTTGTCCGTCTGTCACACAGAATTTTTTCTTTCGAAAATTTAGCAAAAAAATTTATTAGTTAGATATCACTGCCCAACTTATACAGGGAAGTTACTAAAATGCCAATCATGCACTAAGATAGCAAAAACCGTCAAGTGAAAAATATTATTTTACATGCAATATTAAATTAAATCATTAATCATCATTAATTATCTTGTCTATAATAATATCGCTATATTACTATTTGAATCTAAATATATAAAAGCGAAAGGTCACTCACTCACGTATAATCAAGAAATATCGAAAACCGCTTGACGTATAAAGATGAAATTTGGCAGGGATGTAGTTTATAGTTAGTAGACGGCCTCTAAGAACGGATTTTGCGACAGGACCGGATTAAGTAGGTCTAATGGGTCTCGCAAGTTTTTATGAAAGTCCTTCATTTTTTTGTACTACAAACTTGATATTTGGCAGGGAGGTAGTTTATAGTTAATAGACGTTCGCTACGAACGGATTTTGCGACAGGGCCGGATTAAGGAGGTCTATGGGTTCTCGCAAGTTTGTATGAACGTCCTTCATTTTTTGTGCTACAAACTTGAATTTTGACCGGGATGTAGTTTATAGTTAGTAGACGTCCTCTAAGAACGGATTTTCGACAGGATTAAGGAGGTCTAAGAGCTCTCGCAAAAAGTCATTTAATGTTGTATAGAGAACGGTATTACTCGTAGAATAAAAAGCGCCCAACAAGGTTCACTTTGAAAAAAAAAGTTGTATAGCGCCAATATAAACCGGTTTTTAAAGCCATATCGTCGTCTCAACGCCATTTAATTTTGTTTCGGACCTCTGCCGCCCAGAATTACAGCACCCAAAAGGACGCCTTTTGTAGTCATCAGTGCATTATCATATTTTGATCTGGCATTCAGTTCTCACACATGACGCCTTTAATCCCCAAAGGATTGGGCAGAGGTGTACTTAATCGTTCACACATTTCGTAAGTTATGTTGAAGCCCCTATGTAATAGGGGGTGAGCCTATTGCCATCAACCGGGCACAAATCCAGATTCCGCGGCTGCTACTGAGAAATTCCTGATGGAATAACCCAATAACACTATTATTTATAGTATTTTTTCTATTGCATATACAACCATTGTTTAATGTTAAGTGAGATGTCGTGGGGTCGAAAATCGCCAAAGTTGCCTCACGTAATTAATGGACGCCCCCTAACACAAGCATCTCCTTGCTTAAAAGGTGATCTGCAAATCATGTGTGTGATAACTTTTATGGAATTGAAATATACATATTTTTTTTAACACTTTGCCCGACCGCGCAATCGATCCCAGGACGTCATGCTTAGTAGTCGCGCCTGCGACCACTCGACCAACGAGGCGGTCTCACACATACACACTAAAATTTCCACGCGAACGAAGTCGCGGGCAACAGCTAGTAAACTATATGTATAATACGGAAATTACCTAGAGTAATAACTAACCTAATAATAAACAAAAACATATTGACACTCTTAACTACATAGCTGTCATCATCTTCCTATCCTTGTCCCATTCTATTTGGGGTCGGCGTAACACGTTTTCGTCTTCCATACTCCCCTGTCAGACGTTACAGCATTATTAACTCCTTTCTCTTCATATCAGTCTTCACACAATCCATTCATCTTTTCTTTGGCCTTCTTTTAACTACATAGCTGTAGCACAAAAAATAAAACAATTAAATAATCTAAACTAACAAAACATTAAATTCCGTTGGATTAAAAAAATCCTCCTGAACGCTGTTAAACGCTAATGTGTACAAGAGAATGGCGGCATTGATAAACGATGTCTATTATGCAAATAGGTTATTAAAAAGAATTTTACAAGTCAGTTTTTTAAACTTGATGGGGCCGGTGTTTCGTACCTGACTACTCTGAGCAGAAACAGCCGAACAGAACTCAGATGTCATAGTCTGTTTTAAAGTCCAGACGTAATCTTGGATAAATCACATAAGAACTATGCAGATTTGTGTCTGACATGGTCTTTTGATCTTTTTGTGAGAACTACACAGATTTGAGTGGACCTGTCCTGTCAGTGCAAGCATTTGCCAGACAACGTGTAGTTCGACTTATAACTCAAGGAGCTCAACGACATAAAACGACATTGCCATATACCTCAATAATGAGTGTAACACGTCCCTTAACGAAGCCGAAAGGCGCTTGTTCTCCCCGTCATTGCCATCATTTTTTTGTTCTTGGACTGGCAGCATTAAAACCAACCTTCTAGATACGGAGATATTAGAGGTCAAAGTACGAACTGTTTCACAAGTTTTTTTTTTTAATACAAGTTTTTAATTTTATAACTTTGCTTCAAATATCTCCATGAACCCTGTGCTATGCAATACATCCATCAGCACAATGTTCTAGCTGCGTTACATTGTAAACCACAATATTCCAGCGTAAATAAGTCGATTCCCAACTACAATTTTTGCGCAGTGTTACTTTAGTTTGATATACAGAATGCATAGTTGACGGCTTCGTAAAGAGTCTGCTTACATCCTGTATAGTTATTCAAAAATAAAACGGATTGGTTGCTTTATGTGGCCTATCTAAATTGGTGATGGAACAGCTTGAGTCGTCATACGTCCGGTTTTTTCTGGACATTTCCGAAGTTTTAGCTTAGTGTTAGGGATGCGGAAGAACGTATTAAAAGTATTTATCTTTGACGTTCAAAAACTGCGGATTTATCAACCTAATTAGAATAAATGACTTGATATTGGTATTGTCCGGAATTTCCAAAAATCTAGAATCTAAAGCCGGCTACATTAAATTAAAAATATTACTAATGAAAACAACATGGGATAGTATTTGTTGCCTAGATAGGTCTAGGTAGGTCATCATCTGCCTAGCCTTTTGCCAACTATATTAGGGTCGGCTTCCAGTCTAACCGGATGCAGCTGAATACAAGTATTTTACATAGAGCGACTGCCTATCTGGCCTCCACAACCCAGTTAGTAATAGGTAATACGATACCCCTTGGTAAGACTGATTGTCAGACTTTCTGGGCCACTGACTACCTGTAACGACTGTCAAAGATCTACATATGACAGCCGTGACCAACGGCTTAACGTGCTTTCCGAGGTACAGAGGAAACTCGGTATGTAATGGGTGGTCACCCATCCATAGACCAACCTAGGCAAGCACGGCTTAACCTAAATATCGATCCGAGCGGCCGTTATTATTTAGCCACGAGCTCCTAGGTCTAGGTAGATATATATACTCATAATTTAACATAATTTAATTAGCAATTATGATTTATATTTTAAGCACACCGCAATGTTCTGAAACAAACCTTACTCTATTAATATATCGTTATAAAAAACCAGAATAAAATTCTCCGGAAATCTTATTTATATTCATCTGGGAACAATATATTTACAGCCCACTCCCTCTAGTAGAGAGGGCGTCTGTGTCCCAGCTGTAGACATACTATATGCTGATTAGATTATGCTTTGCCTTACTTGTGCGATACTATCGCGGCCGGCAAGGAGTACACTTTCTGTACTTTTTCTTTGATCATCATGTTGACATAGTACGGTCTAAGTAAGTACATTGTACTGTTTAAATACGTGTTATTACATATCATGTACGTAAATCTTGAAAACCGTAGGACATAATTATCTTTAGATATGCTATTATTTAATACTTTGTTGGTGAGTTTACATGCCCTTGATTTAGAATTATAGTTCTAATGTTTTTATACAATGTAGGTAAGAAACATTATATTAATCTAGAAACATTCACTATCAGGTTTGTTATTGTTATCTGATTTCGGGAAGATAATTATTTATTCGAGAAAACACACACAACATTAGAGACGTATACGAGGTATTGCACAGTGAAAATTCAAGTGAAGTATGTATTTGTGCTCAAATGATTATGTATGTGTTTACGTAAAATATGTTATCTAGGTACTCACAACTGTCATATAAGCCTCCTTTTTCGATGGCTTCTGTGCCGCACAGTAAACACCAAATAACAAAAACAAACATAATTTATTACAAAAACTCATTTTTAACAAAATCAATACTAGATCACTTTTCACTAAAATTGATAATTATTTAAAAAAGGTTCTATTAGAATTACTTAGCCTATTTTATAAAAAAAAAACTAAGGTTCTAATTTCAAAAGCCGCGCGGTCTCGCCGCGTTGTCATCCGAATACTCGAAACTCATCCGCCATTGCAGGGGCTTTTATCATTCAGCCGTTAGTACGCATCCTACGTCAGAGGCCGTGTCGAGAATACGATGTGTATCGCGGAAAATAAGTCGCTCTAAATTAATTCATTGATAGCTTTAAAAACCGGCCAAATGCGAGCGAATTCTATTTCCGCGTTAAGTGTTCTGTGCCGCCAAAACCTTTTTTGTTTTGTTCACCAACAATTGAACACGCAGTTTTGTGCTAAACGTAACCTGCAAAAATGATTGATGAGTGCAACAATCAATTACTGGTAACACCGCACGTATAGGGAAGAAGTACTTTCAAAAGAAATACTCCCCTAAGACGACCATTTGACCGATTCTCAGCCTAATTTGAATAAATCTTATGATATTAAACTATAATTTAAATAACGTGACAAAGGTCATACAGACACATACAGGTCCAGGTTAGCGTTAGGGTCTCATTTTCTCCTTTTGCGTATACAGGGTAGAAGGGACACCGACGCGAAAACGGTTACATAACATAACATATCATCATCTGCCTAGCCTTTTCCCAACTATATTGGGGTCGGCTTCCAGTCTAACCGGATGCAGCTGAATACCAGTATTTTACATGGAGCGACTGCCTGCCTGACCTCCACAACCCAGTTAGTACTGGGTTATACGATACCCCTTGGTAAGACTGGTTGTCAGACTTTTTGGGCCACTGACTACCTAACGACTGTCAAAGATCTACAAATGACACCCGGGACCAACGGCTTAACGTTCTTTCCGAGGCACGGAGGAAACTCGGTATGTAATGGGTGGTCACCCATCCACAGACCAACCTAGTCAAGCACGGCTTAACCTAAAGATCGATCCGAGCGGCTGTTATTATTTAGCCACGAGCTCCTCTAATATGCCTAGTGTGGGGCAACGTTTTTTTTAAAAAAAAATAATAATAATTAGCTTATAATGTTCCCACTGCTGGGACACAGGCCTCCTCTCTATGAGAGGGAAAACGAAAACGGTTGCCACGGTTTAATTCGTATGTTCCTTATGTATTTTGAATAGCAGCCAGAAATTTGGAAATTGGGCATAACCAATGACAACAGTCTTACTGAATATCTCACAGGTCGAATGAAGTTCTCCGCTTTAAAATCTATGTTTTTGACATAATAACATAACACCATGTTTTCCCCGAAGAGTTCTGCAGAGATGTACGAGGACCACACGTAGTATTATATTATCTGTGACCATACTAAACTAAAAATCACATTAACGATTTGCCAGATTTAAATCGAACTCAAGACCTTGTATTTAGCGCTTTCGACCACTAGACCGGTGAAGCAGTTACGTGTTACTTATGTTGCAGTACAGTTCTCCCAAGATGGGCACAGAAAACGATTGTCACCCAGCATCAAGTTTTTAATTTAAAACTTATTGTGTGCACCTTATAGTTCACGTTTTCTTTGTGAGTACATTTAAACAATTATGGTAATAGGACTAGCCAAGTGCACGTGCAGACGCGTCCCGACTGTTAATGAGTCACATGGTGTTTTATATCGTGTTTTACGGTTAAAAAAAATCGTGGGTTTTAAACTAGGCATAGATACGGCTTGGGTGGTCTTTTATAGCACGTGGTCTATGGACACAAAATTTTGCATATTTTTTGAAATCACTTATAATACAATTAACCTTTATTCAACAATACAGGTCCTTTTGGTATTGAAATCATGTCATCGGAAATAAATAAAACACCAAAATATAAACGCATTTTTCCAATTTGACCAATAACAGACAATTAATGTAAGGCAAAATTTACCGAAAAATATTGACCATTTTAGTTTCCGTACCCCAGGCGGAAAAGCGAGACCCGCTTACACAGCATTTGAAGTCTTCACAAAGCTGTATTGTTACTGTAAAAGATATTTAAAGGTTTGATTCTTGGCTTACAGCTTAGAATCATCAGGGCCTGTAATCTACGAAGGCAAAGACAAAGATATTTAGAAAGAAGAAAGAAAATAAAGCTAGTACATGCCCCAAGTGTGCACGACATCATCATCATCATCTGCCTAGCCTTTTCCCAACTATATTGGGGTCGGCTTCCAGGTTAACCGGATGCAGCTGAATACTAGTATTTTACATGGAGTGACTGCCTATCTGACCTCCACAACCCAGTTAATACTGGGTGATACGATACCCCTTGGTAAGACTGGTTGTCAGACTTTCGGGCCACTGACTGACCTGTAACGACTGTCAAAGATCTACAAATGACAGCCGGGACCAACGGCTTAACGTGTTTTCCGAGGCACGGAGGAAACTCGGTATGTAATGGTCGGTCACACATCCACAGACTAACCTAGGCAAGCGCGGCTTAACCATAAGATCGACCCAAGCGGCTGTTATTATTTAGCCATGAGCTCCTCCCTAGTGCACACAACATAAAACAAAAAAATTAAATCGAAACAAGAAAGATTACTCGTAGTAATGGTTACAAAGTTGGTAGGTCGAGTTAAGTCATAGCTACTGCACGTCAGTACCAAAGTAGATGATTTTTATCTCTGTGTATCTTATGTTCTGCAAATTAAGCTAAAATAACTGCCTTGTTGATAGGTAGTTCTTCCACCAAGAATTTCTCAGTAGCAGCACGCAGCCTGGGTTACACGTACACTGCCTAACCCTTCGGGGATTGCAGGTGTGATGTTATGTTAGTCTATGTTACTGTTAACCTGTGTCATCCCACTGTTGGGCAAAGACCTCTCCTCATGACTTCCAAATCTTTCGATCTAAGGCTAATGTGAACCACTGGTCGTTGGTTCTGTCCAGCTCGTCCTATCATCTCCGGCGAGGTCTACCGCGTCGTCTTCTGGCTGTGTCAGGGCTCCACATCGTGGTAATTTTGACCCGCAGCTCATCGGGCATACGGCAGACATGGCCAGCCCAGTCACACTTCAGCTTAGCGGGTTTCTTTTAGTCACTTATGTATGTAAATAATTTTATGTTGACCTAAAATACACCGTAAACCCATTTTACGCCAGCCATATTGCTGTATGATCATCCTCTAAACAAGTGGATCTCAGTAAGATACCTAATTATAATTTAATTAAAATCAATCAATATCAGTATAATCCGGTAATCATCATTTCAGCAGAAAGACGTCCACTGCTGGACATAGGCCTCCCCCAAGTTTCACCACATTGACCGATCCCGTGCGTCTCGCATCCAGCGGATCCCCGCAACCTTTACCAGGTCATCGGTCCACCTAGTGGGAGGCCTTCCAACGCGACGTCTTCCAGTTCGCGGTCGCCACTCCAGAACTTTCCGGCCCCATCGGCCATCCGTTCTGCGAGCAATATGCCCTGCCCACTGCCACTTAAGTTTGGCTATTCTTCGGGCTACGTCGGTAAACCGGTAAACCTATGGAAGATTCAAAGTCTTTAGGTAAAACTAAACTATCATTTACAATGTATATTTTCCTTGTAACTGACCTTTTTGACTCCTGAAATGAGAGGTCACACTAGTTTCTCCACTAAGTAGGGAGACAAGACACCAGCTGTGTTTTTTATTACTTTGTTAGGGTTATTAAATATTCTTTATGAAAATATAATATAATTTCGAGTTGGTAAGGCTAGGTAACTAATTGTTTAGTAATAAGCAGGTACGGGAGTCCAAGTAGAGCTCTTAATGGAGGAGATCGTTCGGGAAAATTCTATTACTAACTATTGTTGTTGCTGCCCAACTCTCTCGGCGCATTCGTGCTACGTGGCCAGCCCACTCCCATTTCAGCTTGGCTGTTTTTTCTCCAACATCTGCAACTTGAGTAAGTAATGGAGCGCAGGGTTGTGTTTCTTCAGGATCTGTCCGCTTAACACCTATTATGCTGCGCTCCATTGCCCGCTGGCAAATCTTGAATTTGAACTTCTGGTGTTCAGTAAGTGACCAACTTCGTGCACCGTAGGTTAGGACGGGCAGGATGCACATGTCGATGAGTTTTCTTTTCAGCGTTATTGAAAAGCTTCCCTTCATGTGTTCTTTAAGGGCCCAGAAGGACTTCCAAGCATTTTGGACTCGTCTTTCGATTTCTTTGTCCTGCCTATTTTTAAAAGACACTATCTGGCCCATGTATGTATTTGTATACTCATCGACATATTGCAACATATGCCCGTCTACCTCGACCTCTGTTAGTCATGTTACTATGTATCGGTTTGAAGATGTTACTGATGTAATTACAAGCACATAAGTAACACCTTATTATAGGTAAATTATAAGTCAAGCCACAATTTTTTTTTTTGTCCACGGAACCTTACCTCTGATTTTATATGTCAGCCTAGGGAAAATAAGAAAGCTTCTAATAAACTAATTCGTCTTTTTAAAAGCGTTAAGTTAAGAGCAACAATTATTTTTACTTGTCTCTTTGATTATACATCACCATCTAATTTACTAAGTCAGCCACGGATTTTCAGGGCACGCCACCATAGTGGCGATAAGTCCCCTCTTTGAGGAGTGGCTAGAGAGGCACCACGGCGCCCTCACCTACCGCCTGACGCAGGTCCTCACCGGACACGGTTGTTTCGGGAGGTTCCTGCACCGAATCGGGCGGGAGGAAACGCCCGGGTGGAGGACACCGTGGAAGTCTGCCCCGCTTGGGCGGAGCACCGCCGTGTCCTCGTAGCGGCGATTGGCGGCGGCGATCTCTCGCGTCCGGCCTTGGTTCAAGCCATGGTCCGGAGCGAGAGGGAATGGGAAGCCGTCACCTCCTTCTGCGAAGCAGTCATGCTAGTGAAGGAGGTGGCGGGACGTGAGAGGGAAAGAACCTCACGTCCCAGTCGCCGCGGGAGACGCCCTGGACGTCGGGGGTCACGTGGTGGCTCCCGGCCGTCGTAGGCACGGGCCTGTGGACGGCGAGTTATGGGCCAGCTCGCCGTCCGGCCGTCTTATGACGACAGGCCGTGTCGACGGCACGTTCGTGTTCCACGTGCGCCTCAAAGAGATGTCAGCAAATAAGGACCCCTACTTATTTGCTGACATCTCTTTCGCCTCAAAGAGATGTCAGCAAATAAGTAGGGCCGATGCCTGCCAGGGCTGCGGGACTGTTCGAAAGAGATACCGTGGCCCTGGAACACAAAGGGCAAAGAAGGAACATGGATGGGTTTTAGTCAGTACAAGTCTGACACTCCCTTCCGCTCCGCCCAGAGTGGGGGGGGGTCATTTGATGATTTCCCAAAATTAGAAACTGTAACGATAGAGCGAGACGGGGACCACTACGCGCTACCACCAATGAGAGAGTGCCCTTCGATTCACGCGGGGACGTGACGTTTCGTGTAATCAGAACACTAGATTGTAAATATTTTATTTAGTTAAAATAAACATTAACACAATTTGTTATAATAAAAAAAACTACAGTTGTTTTGTTGTTTATATTTAGTGGCTATAGTTAATTTTTTTATGATCATTTTAGGTATATTTTATGAACAATAAATTATAGGACGAGTTATGAATTAGTCATACTTAACTAAGTCTTAAACGTACTAAGTTATAAAATTAGAAGGCGATAGAATTACTTTATTGATGGATATACTTATTTGAGAAGCTTATTGCTTGAATATATGTCACAAGATGCTATAAAATAACAACGATGCAAGGATGTATTTACAGTAGCTTACACCGATGATGTATGGTGGCTGAGATAGTACTTTTTAGATGCACATTGATGGTGGCTGACTTAGTTATTTAGAGAACAAGGTAGTTTTTTGGAGGAGAAAAATGCTATTAAATAGAATTCGGTTTAATTAATACCCCTTACTATATTATCTTTCAGAATCAAAAGTCGTTTATTGGATTTGGGCTGAGAATCAAAAATTTAACGTCAAAAATTACATCAGACACAGACAGTCTCCCAATATACCCGCTCTTCACCACTTCCTGGTGTATTAACTCGGGAAAGATGTGTCTCCCCAGCAACATCAGCTGTTTGTTAAATAAGAAGAACGTCATCTGTAAAGAGCAGTGGTGCCCCAGTGGTAATGGTCCCCGACTTACGAGTTGAAGGTCCTGGGTTCAAACCCAGGCTGGTGCGTTACTTTGTCTAATTTATTTCATCACCATTGCTCTAAAAAACAGCGAAGATAAACATAGCGAGGAAATCAACATGTCATAAAGCCGATAATTCGAAGGCATGCGTTATCCATGAACCCGCACTGACCCCGCGTGTTGGATTACAGCCTACTCCTTCTCACAGAGAGGAGGGTTGTGTCGTTGTGAGAGTATTATAGGCTAATAATGCATATCTTAGGATGGCAAAGCATCCGTGTTGCGTGTTGCCTCTGGTAAAATATCTGCGAGATCCTCAAAGATAGCGGTGGCCATTTATTACCATCACGTGCTCGTACCGGCTTGTTTCCACCCAATTTTTCCCCAAGTCACAGGCTATAAACCTAGTTTGGGTGCCAGGAGATAATACTTAATGCACTTTATGTTGTACCATATTACTGTACTTGTAACCTTTGTGATCACTTTACTGGAAATAAACATTATTATTATATTATTATTATTAATTACGTACTTGATGTACAGACACCATCACATCAAGTTACCCGACAATGTCAAATTTTCCCAATCAACCTTGAACCTAATGCTTTAGAGATAAAGTTGAAAATCTATAAACAAATTTGACAGATCGTAGTCGCTTGAAGTGCTGGCGTCTGTGCTAAAACCAACACAAAAACTTTTTAAATTAACTCATTAGCCTAAATGACAGCTATCATGTAAAATTGGCAATATCCTGCCTATTTACCATCAGCTCAAGGGAGGTGTATTATGTCAGAACATGTGACCTCTGATTATTGCTTCCGATTTGACAAGCTCATTCAGTGTCTGGCCCATAATACAATACTTTATTTAAATCTGTTTTACTTCCGCTCACCAGTGTCGATTGTCATAAGGCTTGTATAATTTTGGGCTTTGTGTTTGAAGAACATTACATATGGTATATTAACAACAGCAATGGACTCTTGTTAATGTCCCTACTTATATTCCGAAGGAGTTCGTGGCTAAATAATAATAGTCGGGTCGTCCTTCAAGATTAAGCAGCGCATGCAAATAGGTGTTCCCTCCGTGTCTCGTAAAACACGTTAAGCCGTTGGTCCAGGCTGTCATTTGTAGATTTCTCGAAAGTCCAACAACCAGTCTTACCAGAGACGTATTGTATCGCCCAGTAAATGAGCTCAGATAGATAGGCAGTCGCTCCATCTAAAATACTAGTATTCAGCTGCATCCGGTTAGACTGGAAGCTGACCCCAACATAGTTGGGAAAAGGCAAGCAAATGACCTGTTTAGATTCCCTGTAACACCTGGAGATGTATTCTGTAAAGCGAATAGATAGAATTAGAAATGAGTAAGTATATAAGAGGAATTCTGAAAGTGGCACTGGTGACTGAAAAGTTAAGTGGTCATCGATTGTCGTGGTTTGAATGCGTTATATCCCTACCGTAAAACGTGATTTTTCACCCCATGCAAAAGTCGTTTCCCAGCAATAATTTTTGCGTAAAGTTACTTAGTTTGATGTACATAATGCTTGGTCATAGAGTATATATAGTTTTATAGTCTTTGTGCTTGGTGGACGGCGTCGTGAAGGGTCCTGCCGGTCGGAGGTGGATCTGTTATGGTTTGAATCTCTGTTATGTTTTGAGGGAGTCGCATTGAGTTAGTGCTGATAGAAAATGGCACACTAACTAGTACGCGCCTGCTCATGGTTTTAGAGCAATTCATCACATATCGTCGGGGATAGTGCAAATCCGCGAATCCACCATACGTTAAGAGCGCGTATCTGCACTACGAGTAGGTTTACAGGGAAAGGTTATAAGTTTATTTATTTTATTTTTTCAACGATTTTTCACCTCATTTTAACATGAATTGTAACAATACTTGTGTTCAATGGGAATTGTTAACAGTAAAAATCTATTATAGTCATAAATTTAGTGGCTACGACAATGCGTAATTGAAATTGGCCACATTTGTCAGATACACGGAATTATCCAATACTAGTTCCGCGAACTTGCACTATCCCCGACGATATGTGTTTTGCATCTACAGCAATTTATTTATTCATTATTGTGAAGGTAGACGGTTGGCTAGAAAATTTTGTACTCGTCATCATTTCGCAAAAGAAAATTCTAAATTAATCAATATTACACAGGTTTCAAGTTATCTACGAGTTTTTCTTAAAGAAATTCCAATATTGTACGTAAACGATAAAATTTAAAGACCATGTAAGCCCGTATTCAATGAATAGGGGCAAAAAATCAATATTCATGCACGGCAAGGCAAGGCCACATACAGCTCTGCGGAATTGTTCGAAAGAGATACCGTAGCCCTGGAACACAAAGGGCAAAGAAGGAACATGGATGGGTTTTAGTCAGTACAAGTCTGACACTCCCTTCCGCTCCGCCCAGAGTGGGTGTGGGGGGGGGGTCAATTGATGATTTCCCATCCGGAAAAAAAAAGGCCACATACAGCTCAAATGCGCCAACCGTGCTGTGTTGTGACTTTTTCATGAAATAGTCATACAATGGAATTAAATGAACTTGAGAGGTTGTTTTGACGATTTTAATTATTGTAATTTTGTAAATAAATACGAGTTACGGTCGCGAATCATATTTTGTTTAAAATACAGCCTGACACTAATCTCCAAATTCCATAAAACGTAAGACATTGACCATTTTTGTTATCGCTATTTGTTTTGTTGTAATTTGATTTTGATAATTCCTCATTTTAATTATAATGATTTTAACTAGTAATAAGACTCCTTAAATTCTCTGCATTTATGAACACCTAAAAAAATTCGTCTTTATTTCGATTTCATTATACCAACATTTGTTACGTCATTGGCATGCATGGATGTATTAAGTACTAAATACATGGCATTCAGAGCAACTTTCGTCTTGACCTACGCAAAATAAAATAAATTATGTACGCATCATCATTATTGAATTTAAAGTTGAATAATTGTCAATAACAATAGATTTTATTAATTTCAACTGTAGTCCTAGATTTCAAGACATAATTACTGTGTAATAGGAGAATTACAATAAGATGATAAATAACGTTCAAAAGCTCTCAAATCAAAATTTAATTTAGCCTTTGTGTCACAGTTGCTTTCATACCGATATTAAATTCCTGAGTCACTTGAATATTCTAGAAAATTTTGACGTTTATGTCTCCCTTCCAAGTTAGCACAAGGTCCTCGAGGTCGAAAACGTAGGATAGTCTTCCTATTGTACCTCCAAAATAAATTAGTATAGTGTGTGTGACTGTGTGTGTATGTGTGTGTATTTAGTAGTGTTTTATATTTAGTTGTTTTTTTAGATAACTTTACCTTCATTAACTTCGGAATACTTTCCAGGTAAATTTTAAAGTTTCGGTAAGAACAAAACTGCTGGACTTTATGGAGGAAGCGCCAGGCTAACCCGCGAAATTCTAATTTTCTTACGTTTCCTGCAATTTCTAGGTTAGTGTCATGTTGTATGTAAAATATGATTCACGATCGTAACAAATATGGCTCAACTGAGCTGAGTTAATAATCATTAGAATCTAAGTTCATTAATTAAATCCCATTGAATAGACAAGACGAATAAAATATGTCTTTGTCTTTGAAATGCCAAAAAGCTAGAGTTGGTAGTTTTGGGTTATTTTAGTTTCATTGGGGAAAAATTTTGTTCCTCGAGATAATTTAATAATCATGAAGCATGAACTGAATCTAAATAAAATGTTGCAAATATGTTCAGACGCCAGTACATCAAGCTGAGCAGCTTGATGTACTGGCGTCTGTTTAAAAAAAAATTGTCATTGAATTGTAAAATTTTTTTTTTAGATTTTCAAGTTTATCTTTAAAGCATTAGGTTCACGGTTGATTAGGAAAATACAGTTTCTATGTTCTGGCGTCTGTACCTGCATTATAGGAATTACTATAACACATTATAATTTTGATAAATTAAAAAAGACGTTGGTAGGGCTGTTTTGTATACCATCCTCGGATCCTCCACGAATTAGTTTAAAAAAAAAAAAAATTATTAATGTATTTTGTAAATCAACCTAGTTTTTATAATTATTTATTAAAACTTCATATAGAATACTGGTACATAAGGTTTTCAGTTTTTTAGTTTTATTTCCTTTTATGAAATCAATAAATAATAACAAAAGTAGCAAGAAACATAACTAAACATATTAAAAAAGAAAATGTTTTTTCAACATGGGAAAAATTTAGAAACTTGATCTAGCAACCCTTACCGACGCCGGTCGTACAGGCAGACGGACGCGGATCCATTAGTATAACGTACTCTGTGGTTTATATAGAGTAGTCTGTGCTGTCTATGGTTGAAGCTCAACCGGCATTCGGCAAAAAGAAAAAAGTTTGTTTCAACGCACAATTTCGACATGTCGTCTACTGTTTTTTGTCATTGTGTTGTGTGCATGCTTGATATTAATTGTTTTAGGATTGGTTAATTGGTCAGAATTTGTTTTACGGTGTTAATTATTGTAACTGTGGTACAATTATTGAGGTTTGACAAACGAAAAATGTTCATCATAAACTTTGTGAAGGTTCGGTCAGATTAAATTGTCTGTCCTGTACTCCTGACTTTGTTGCATTTTATCTTTTCTTCTCTATTGTGTGACTGTGTGTCCACATAATTTTAGGCCTGGTTGAAATACTTCCGTCAAGCTCGCTTTTGACGAATTATACCGGGTTAACCCGTGTTGTCCGATTTGTAGACTAAAGTCATATTTTGAGAAACTATTAGTCGCTGTTCAGGGCATTTAGAATTTAATAAAATATTAGTCAGGCGTTATAATGATCATAGATACAACCTAAACAAGCAATTAATGATATTTTGGCTAAAAGTTAACCTCACAATCGTTTGGTTTTTTAATGTCTGTTGTAATAAAAGATGGCTGGTGTTAAAATGTCTAAAAATAAAAATGTCTTGGTTCCAAATGTCAGAGGGTCAAACTTAACTCCACTGCAAACAATTGAATAGTTTATTGTTATATAGCCATAGCATTCAAGGTTCAGTGTCAAGGAAACGTATCTCTTGTAAAACTTCGCTTAAAAAGTCTTGTTTGTGTAAGGTTTTTGTTGCAAATTGGTTCACCGAGCATAACTGGAGGTTTCAGTATTTTGTTATGTTTGCTGTTTGAAAGTCTAAGCATAACCATAACTAGCCAATGTTTCCACTGTTGGGACATAGGCCTCTCTATGAGAGGGAAAGTTAAAACATTAAAAGTCTAACATAACTTATTAATTACATATTGTCGCTACACTTTCCATGATTGCTGTGTTTTTTACTTTTTAAAGGAGATGCAAAAAAACCGATCTTTTCAAAAAATTACCAGAGCATTCAAATAATTTACTTTTAATACATAATAACAAATTGACATATCGTTTTGCCTTTTATATGTATGCCATAAATCATTGGATAGTGTTTTAGAAAGATCAATAATAATACTTATTATTATATGTCGGTGATGAGACTGTATATCCCACGGAAGTGCAGGGGTTTGTGGCTTCTTAAATGCTTAGACCCTGCACAACTGTGAGGTCAGTATCAGGGAATACTTTCTAGAAACCAATTTGGGGATGCACTGAGATGTGGTTACAGTGGACAATACCGGGATCCTGCCGTTTTGCCGAAAAGATTTTGACAAAATTTCATTACCCAAACAAATTTTAGCAACCTTTTTTTATACCATTGCAATATTTGGAATGATTTTAGTACGCATATTTTTATTTGGTCAAATTTTTACTTGGCAAAATATTACCAAGTATAATGTCATTATGGCATTTGGTCTTTAATCAAATGATTTATTACAGCAAACAATCTTCAGACAATAAAGGTTTGGTGAAATGATTTGTTAAGACAAAAAATATTAAGGCAAAAATAAGTTTTTTTGGGAATTATATAATTAAAAAATGCAATTTTATTTTAATATAATCATTTGTTTAATGCAAAATATTTTTACATTACAATTTTAAATTTTTTGCAGTGGACATTAGCAATTTTATTTCGGAGTATTCAGACTTGTGTTGCAGAATTCGATTAATTCTTTCGTCTTTATCCATTTATTTATTTTTCTTTTTTTTGTGGCGGTTCACCTGATAGTATAATCTCAATGTCAGCTAAATTTGATGAAACTTCGTCTATTAATTCTTTAATTAAGCGATACACTCCAGGATGGTGTGATAAACACCATCCTGGAGTGAATCGCTTTTCGAATTTGATGTCTTTTGCGTACTTCTTTGTAAGTTTTTGTGCTTGAATTTGTCTGAAACAAATCAAATTTATGGTTACTTGATATTAGTTTATTTATGGAAGTAGTTACAGTACGTTAATTTAAAAAAAAAAATGGTTAGGTTAGGTTAGGTTAAAACTGTGACCACCAGACACAACTTGCATTAATAGAAAAAAAGATATTGTTTTTAGTAGGTTACCCAGAACTCAACTATTTAGATTAGGTTAATTTCTTTAAACAAAATGGGTAGGTTAGGTTAGGTTAAAACTGTGACCTCCTACGCACGAGCCGAGCGAGCGGTGCCGCGGCAGCGGCCGGCGAGTGCCAGGAACGACTACATTATATAGAAAAAAAAAATATGGAAAAAAACGCTACTAACTAAAAAAAAAAGAATAGTTAATATTCATATTATTATTACCTGTTTAGAATTTGTCCCAAGTGGAAAAAACCCCCTTGCAATAAAACGTCTTCAAAGTTAGATTTTATGCTTGAAATGGCTGCCTTTTCGAAATCTAATATACAGACTTTTGGCGTCATGACAATATTATTTTCATTTCCGTATTGTATTATTAATTCGAACATTACGTCGTACGTACGTTTATCCTTGTTGGTACACATACAAAAACAAAGTGGAAATGTTTTATTGTTATCAGATAATACATTGCCATGTATAGTGTATAACTGTTTAAAGATATTTGGTGCCACTTTAAAGGTTCCGTCTAAAATCCGGCGATAGTAAATATTTGGCTTATTTGATTTTGCGTAAAAACTGTTATTCCAACTGAAATATTTGACTAAATAAAAAATGTTAAAAGTACTAGTTGGTAAACAAGTTATAGTTTAAACGTTCATTTCCCAAACATTAGGTTTGCGTTACAATTTTTTGTGAATAGATTTTTTGCCAAGTAATAATTTGGCAAATGAAATTATGCGCAAAATTTTTTGGGAAGTGAAAATTTGTCAAATTCCTTTCGGTCAAACAACGGAGACCCGGACAATACCATTTTGTGATCTTTCCGGCTAACAGTAATCAACTCTTGACAAAACAGAATACTGATTACTGACATGAGCCCGTTCAATCTGTAAAAATTAATAATATTTTAATTAATGAAAACATAATTACTCCAAAAACACTTTAACCCTTAATAGGGCAGAGGTAAAAAATAATTAAAAAACAGGTTTTGTATTATTTATATGCTTATTAGGACCCTTTTTAACATTATCCATGAAAATCTAAAAAAATATAATCACAAGTACGCGAAATTTCGGTGGTAATCATTTTACCGTTGCCCGTTTACGTTTGGGTGCAGGTGGTAACTCTTTGACCTTAGTCCGTTAAGGTACTAGAAGTAGTGCTGCTACAGTCCATAGCTTCTCTTTCTTCTGGAGCAATATGGAAGCTTTTAAAGCATGGTGTAGCACATAACGCCACTTTGCAGACATCGCAAATGATCCTTGATCGTTTTTGAGTGTTTTTCGTGCTGCAAAATCGGCATCTAGTAAATTTCCCTTGGCATTCTGGGTAGTGGGGCACAGAAGAGCGTCTGATTTCAGCGGGTACTCCGAAATTCCCACCTTGCTTGTTCCTGAAAATAATATTTGTGGTACGTTTTTTGCCTGTGAATCCATCAATTAGGCTGCGAGCCAAACGAAGCCTGTAATCTCTATGTGTATGAACTTTTTGCTTGTGAATTTGTATATACGATATGTACGAGTTGATAATAGCTGCATCAAACATGAAATAAAATAGGCGCAACCAGTTGCGTCTCGATTTTCGGCCGATTGGATATGAGGCACGGATGTGATCAAAATGATGATCCACTCCCCCATATTCACAGTATATTCTGCGATAGCAGTATCAGCAGATAGTAATATCTTTTTTGGAACCATCTTTCTGTGTTCGCTTGACCGTAGACACAGATTTTGGGTGTCAGTTGTTGCATGTTGTTTTGTGATACAGTACAAAATTACTCGGGGAATGGTATATACCATTCCAGTGTGTAGCGTTATTTGGCTTTTAGAGGCACCGAAATGCATACTTTGTATTTCTTCGCTTAGCTTTGTCTCATTCTCCGAGAAATGGCATATAACTACCGCGTCGTTTTCGTTTAGATGATTTATTATAAGTTGATACTTATTGGTTTTGTTGGTGCTTGTTATTAAAATAATGTTTCTTGAAAAGTTTAAAGCCATTTTCAAAGTCTTGTAGTAACTCAATACTCAATACTTTATTGCATTCCACATGTAGTACTTAGGTGGTAAAACTTAAAATTAGATCACATGGACCCTGTCGGGCACAGCAAATAAGTGAGTTAGGAGAGAGGAAGCACTTGTAAATTATAATTATTATACAGTAGGTAGGTAATTTCTAAGATAAACTAATAGTAGGTATTTATAATATAGAATATAAATAGGTATCTATTGGGAGATCTTGTAATAATTAATAAATATAATATAAATATTTAATTTTGACTACTAAAATTATGACTTTATATGTATATCACTTAAATATTCATTTAATGAGTAGTAGCTTTTTCTCTTAGTTTTTTTAGAAATGTGTGAGTTTTTTCTTCGTTTTTTATTGATCCGGGTAGTTTATTATATACTTTAATGGACATTACATAGGGACTTTTTGAGTGCATTTTTAGTCGAGAACTTGGTATGTTTAGCCTAGATCGGTGTCTGAGTAGATAGCGCGACTGGATGTCTTCACGTTTTGAGTAGAACTCGTGATGTTTTCGCACAAATTTCCATGTTTCTAAGATATATATACACGGAAGGGTTAAAATATTGTGTTTTTTAAAGAAAGGTTTACAACTATCGGTTTGCTCAATGTTTACCAGGATTCTGACCAATTTCTTTTGCAGCGTGAACAGTATTTGTGCATCTGTACTGTTTCCCCAAAGAGTGACACCATAGCTAAGCCATGCATAGGCATAAGCATAGTAGGTGGTGAGGGCTGTCTGAAAATTGGTGGTCTTTTTTATTTCACGAAGGGGGTATGAGAATTTAGAAATCTTTGAGTGAGTTTTCTGTATGTGTGATTTCCAGTTTACGTGTGTGTCTATAACTAGTCCGAGTAGTGTAAATTCGTTAACAGTTTCTAATTTTGAGCCATTGAACGTAAAATCTAAAGTTAAAGGAGTTTTTTGGTAAGGGTGAAAAGTTATTAATTTTGTTTTGGAGTGGTTTATCTCGAGGTTATGCTCGTTCATCCAATTGCAAGTTTTTGTAAGAATGGAATTAAGGGTTTTTTCTATATTTACATTGTCTTGGCATGAGACTAATATGGATATATCGTCGGCGAATAGGACACATGGCCCTTCTATGATTTTAGGTAGGTCATTAATATATATTAAAAATAAAAGGCATCCTATTACGCTTCCTTGAGGGATTGAGGCGTTAATTGTTTTACTATGTGATCGGATTTGTTTAATTTCATTATTTTTATGGTCAAAGTATTCTAGTTCTACTAATTGTTCCCTATTCTTTAGATAGGACGTTAGCCATTCGTGAGCCTTTCCGCGTATACCTATTCCGTATAATTTGTTTAGCAATATCCCAAATTGTACTTTGTCGTAGGCTTTAGTCATATCTAATAATAATCCAACAGCGTATTTCTTGTTATTTATAATGTTAAGTGCTTCTTGGATATACTTGTAGACTGCCAGAGTTGTGGAACGGTTTTTTCGAAAGCCATTCTGGCAGTCATCAAAAATATCATATTTTTCACAAAACGTATAAATACGGTCACACATAGCTTTCTCAAAGATTTTTGAGGCTGAGGGTAAGAGAGCTATGGGACGATAGTTGTTAGGATCTGTTTTCGCTTTTTTTTTTGTGGATTGGTTTTATTACAGATATTTTTAATAAATCAGGGAAGATACCTTCTTCAAATGACTGGTTGAGTAGCAGATAAAACGGTAACGTGAGATCTGCACATTGTTTTAGAAGCGTTGGTGGTATTTCGTCAATCCCGTGACTATTTTTATTTTTCAGGTTTTTTATTAATTTGTTTATTTCCCAAGCGTCTATTGGGCCAAGAAACATCGTGTTCTGTGTGGGATTTAGTACAGAGGTGGTACCCGGTGTGCTACCAGAAGAATTGTCGGTGTTATCTCCAATGGTCGCAAAGAAATTATTAAAAATGTTGGCTATTTGTTTAGGTTTGGATATAAGGTCGTTATCTATTTGCAATTTAATATTAGTATGTTCTTTTTTATGTTTTTTTGTCATAATAAAATAAAAAAATCTAATAACCTTGTTATTAGATTTTTTTATTTTATTTATACACGGTTATTTTTTGGTCGTTCTGGAACCGAAAGCCATAAACTCAATCATCGATTTCGAAACGATTGGGACTGTTTTTTTCAAAAACAAAAAATAAAAAAAATCACGAAAAATTTAATTTAATGTTTTTTTTGTGAAATAATGAGAACTCGAAGTAACGCTTCCTTGCGGTAAATGCATATGTGTGTGTAAAACGTATTCACGATCGGCAACACATGCGAACGGTACCCATTGAAAAATCCATTCATCGATCCGTAAGCCACGCCCCCACCCCACGCTTTACACACAGTCTAGCCGTCGCGCGGTTCGTGTTCGGTCACTCAAGCGCAACTTAATAACATGTTAAAAATGAGTCGGCAATACGCGTACTCCAATGTGGAGTATTGGGCAATGGTGGATTTTTATGGGATGGCGCACAATAACCTGGAAGAGGCTAGACGACTTTATGCTCTGCCGGAACACCTGAACTCACTGCGCGCACGTGGAATCACCGACCCTCAAGTTCCCTTTACCTCCACCATCCGTGCGTACCTTAACAGTGAGTTTGGTGAGCATAGATAGGTCGTGGTGGCCCTGTGGCTTGGCCCGCAAGGAGCCCTGACTTAACACCACTGGATTTTTATTTGTGGTCCGAAATTAAAAGACTAGTTTATTTCGAGGAGCATAGGTACTACTCGAGATGAGTTAAGAAGTGCGATAGTGAAAAGTGACAGATACACATTAGGAAAATTAAAAGACAATGTGATTAAACGTGCCCGTTTGTGTATCGAGCAAAGTGGACTCCATTTTGCTCAGTTGCTTCGATACAGGGAAGTGTAAATTATTTAAAAAGTGTTTACCGTGCCTTCACCGTCTTGAAAACAAAAGATGCCGATGCGTTAGATACCTACATAAACAAAAATAAAATATTTAGTATGAATTTGTGCCCGGTTGATGGCAATAAGCTCGCCCCTTATTACATGGGAATTAAACATAACTGGCGAAAAATGTGGGTGTACCATTAGGTACACCTCTGCCAAACCCTTCGGGGATAACAGGCATGATGTTATGTATACCGTTCTAACCAAAGGATCGGTCGCGCAAATAGGTACCTACGCGATAGATAAATTGGTATACAAATAAAAATACGAAAAGCGAATTTAGACTTTATTTCTTAACCGTAAACGGTGAAAATTAGAAATTTTACCCAAACTAGGTACCTAAGTAAAATACGCAGTTTACTAAAATTATTCTGAGAAACCTATTGTCTCGTGTCCGAACTGACTGTTACAAAGATGCACAACCGAATTACACGGTTCACTTTATTAAAATAAGGTCTTAATTCCAACCTAATACCTCCAATACCGAATAATACATCCAACTAATAATGAACTCTATTCGACAGACGAAACGAGTCATTTTTCTGTGCGAATTGTCTGCGTTTGTAACAGCCGCCAGCATTACCGCAAAAAAAATGTTTTAGGCAGTATTATTTTATGAATCAGGTAGGTAGGTTGATTGGTCGACACTCGATTTAAGGCCTAATTCCCAAGCGTACTGTCGTCGTGTCGGAGTCTAGTTCAATAGGTACGAGTAGTAGTGATTTCGTGATGCGAGAGTGGTGAATTAAATGCCAATTAATTTCTCTCGTTAACAAAGGGATGTGATAGTGGTAAAAACCGTGCCGTGCTTCTGATACGAACGAGAAATGATGTAGGTAAATGAACCTACACCAACCTAAATCGGACCTGAAATGAAATACTACTTGCAGTCGGTTAATAAATTCGTCCGACGTCCATTAGTCGGGTCCACACCGGACGATCCATCGATCCCGCGATCCGCGATCCAGGATCGCGGAGCGTGGATCGTGTTAGGCCGATCCACTCTTGGAAACTTGCGATCCCAAATATGCGCTCCAAGCGATCCTAAGGCGATCCGTGATTCAGCCAGTCTAACTCTTGTACGATATGGAGTCACACGTACAACGGCGGCGTCTTGCCGTTGCAGCAGTAACTTTTATTTTGCTTAAATGCTTGCGCAAAAAATCACAAAAAAGAAAACGACGGTTTTGGGTGAAACAAATTTACAAAAATCGCTTGGAATCTGGGACTCAGCTGTACGCAGAGTTAGTGTCAGATAAAGTTGAACACAATTTTGCAAGAATGAATGCTAATCAATTTGAGATATTGTGTTCATTATTAAATAACAAGCTAAGAAAGAATGATACAAATTATACCTTTGTTCGCAACGAGTCACACTAAATCGTGTCACCGTGTGACTGGTTGAGAAAAATATTCGCATGGAGTAACAGTGTGACTCAATGCGAATTTTTATTCTCATCTAGTAACACTAGTACACGAGTAGTGTTACTCGTTCGGAAAACCAAATCGCATGGAGTAGCAGCGTCATTCGATGCGAATTTTTATTCTCAACTAGTAACATTTTTCAGAATGTCTATTTGACAACGATAAAGTTAAATAAAAATTATAAAATAATGTTTAAATTTCTAACATATTAGTAGGTAGGGACGTAACAGAAAAAAACTGATCAGGTTTTCTACTTATTTATTAAGATTAGTTTAAATCATTTCTTAATCTAAAACAAAGTGTTTTTGTCTAATTGTACTTCGATGTAATAATAAAAAAAACAACCTGGTTACAGTACAAAATGTAAATAATTCTTTTTTACCTACTATTATATTATTTTTCCTATAAAATCAGCCTTCTTTATAACACAAAATAATCACATTTATATGTTAAGATTAGTTACCAACTAATATCACATTAATAATTTCTCTTTAAAATCAGTCTCTCTTTTATCACAATATAATCAACAGTTATTCAGAAATATTCGCTTTTTGACCATTCGTAAGTTTAGTGTCGTAAAATCTCCAGGAGGGTCCCAATCGTAATAGTACCATTTACGAAATCCATCTGAGCATCTTGTATAAAATTATCATTAAGTATTGACTTTGATAATCGTTTTCTGGATGGTTGTGTATTGTTTTGATGTAGAATGTTGCGAACGGTGTATAATTGGGAATCTTCTTTAAGTATGAGCAACAACTGCATCAAATTTGGGTTCTTCTTACCGACGGCTTTGTTCAATTTATGGTGCCAGCCTTCAATGAAGTTTGTGGTTCGATGAGTCTCCCCAAAAGCACACCAGACTTTTAAAAAATCTTCGTGGAGCCATTGCTTTTTCATATAATTCACAAATTTTTGGATTTGTGGGTCATTATCATCATATCGCGAAATAATATACTCCCATCCGTTCATGATTTCTGCTTGAGGTAACAGTGGTAGAACTGCGCTTAGGCTTACCATGCGTTTCTTCTTTGGGTCTTGAGTATTTGTTATATGCAATTCACGGCCTTTCTTAAAAATTGCCTTATTATAGTGGTAATAGCAGCCCTTGACTGCAATTGAAGGAAAAACTGTAGCAATTGCTCGCATGGCGGCCTTTTCGTAGTCTACTTTAAATTTTATTGGATTCCAATTGGGTAACTGCGACTTTATTATAGAGAACAGAATCACGTAGGCTTCTGTGTTTCGGTGACTCATCAAAGCGTAGACTAGAGGTATTATATTAGTGTGATTGATCGTGCTCCGCGATCCTGGATCGCGGATCGCGATCCGCGATCCAGGATCGCGGAGCGTGGATCGTGTTAGGCCGATCCACTCTTGGAAACTTGCGATCCCAAATATGCGCTCCAAGCGATCCTAAGGCGATCCGTGATTCAGCCAGTCTAACTCTTGTACGATATGGAGTCACACGTACAACGGCGGCGTCTTGCCGTTGCAGCAGTAACTTTTATTTTGCTTAAATGCTTGCGCAAAAAATCACAAAAAAGAAAACGACGGTTTTGGGTGAAACAAATTTACAAAAATCGCTTGGAATCTGGGACTCAGCTGTACGCAGAGTTAGTGTCAGATAAAGTTGAACACAATTTTGCAAGAATGAATGCTAATCAATTTGAGATATTGTGTTCATTATTAAATAACAAGCTAAGAAAGAATGATACAAATTATACCTTTGTTCGCAACGAGTCACACTAAATCGTGTCACCGTGTGACTGGTTGAGAAAAATATTCGCATGGAGTAACAGTGTGACTCAATGCGAATTTTTATTCTCATCTAGTAACACTAGTACACGAGTAGTGTTACTCGTTCGGAAAACCAAATCGCATGGAGTAGCAGCGTCATTCGATGCGAATTTTTATTCTCAACTAGTAACATTTTTCAGAATGTCTATTTGACAACGATAAAGTTAAATAAAAATTATAAAATAATGTTTAAATTTCTAACATATTAGTAGGTAGGGACGTAACAGAAAAAAACTGATCAGGTTTTCTACTTATTTATTAAGATTAGTTTAAATCATTTCTTAATCTAAAACAAAGTGTTTTTGTCTAATTGTACTTCGATGTAATAATAAAAAAAACAACCTGGTTACAGTACAAAATGTAAATAATTCTTTTTTACCTACTATTATATTATTTTTCCTATAAAATCAGCCTTCTTTATAACACAAAATAATCACATTTATATGTTAAGATTAGTTACCAACTAATATCACATTAATAATTTCTCTTTAAAATCAGTCTCTCTTTTATCACAATATAATCAACAGTTATTCAGAAATATTCGCTTTTTGACCATTCGTAAGTTTAGTGTCGTAAAATCTCCAGGAGGGTCCCAATCGTAATAGTACCATTTACGAAATCCATCTGAGCATCTTGTATAAAATTATCATTAAGTATTGACTTTGATAATCGTTTTCTGGATGGTTGTGTATTGTTTTGATGTAGAATGTTGCGAACGGTGTATAATTGGGAATCTTCTTTAAGTATGAGCAACAACTGCATCAAATTTGGGTTCTTCTTACCGACGGCTTTGTTCAATTTATGGTGCCAGCCTTCAATGAAGTTTGTGGTTCGATGAGTCTCCCCAAAAGCACACCAGACTTTTAAAAAATCTTCGTGGAGCCATTGCTTTTTCATATAATTCACAAATTTTTGGATTTGTGGGTCATTATCATCATATCGCGAAATAATATACTCCCATCCGTTCATGATTTCTGCTTGAGGTAACAGTGGTAGAACTGCGCTTAGGCTTACCATGCGTTTCTTCTTTGGGTCTTGAGTATTTGTTATATGCAATTCACGGCCTTTCTTAAAAATTGCCTTATTATAGTGGTAATAGCAGCCCTTGACTGCAATTGAAGGAAAAACTGTAGCAATTGCTCGCATGGCGGCCTTTTCGTAGTCTACTTTAAATTTTATTGGATTCCAATTGGGTAACTGCGACTTTATTATAGAGAACAGAATCACGTAGGCTTCTGTGTTTCGGTGACTCATCAAAGCGTAGACTAGAGGTATTATATTAGTGTGATTGATCGTGCTGCCGATATCGCCATGGATTGAATATAGTTGCGTAAATGGAATATGACAACTTTTGAAAGTTCCATCGCCATAAAAGTCTGTTAGCTCGCACAAAGTTTGCCTTGCTTCGGAAGAAGAAAATACTAGTATTCGTGTATCATCACATGTGTACTCCGCTAACAAAAAATCTTGATAACGAGGTGGGACTTCGACTTCCAGCACATTTTTATGTTGTAGTTTTTGTACTTGAGCCGCTGAATTACGTGTTCTATATAACGTGTCTTTAATGGAACTAAATTTAGGTATTGAAGTAATTATGTCTATTCCCGCATCTTTTAGCTTTCCGACCATGGCATTGTATTTTTGAGGAACACTGGGAAATTCCTGCGTAGTTATATCTTTTTTTAAATGTTGGACAGATTTCAGGATTTCGTTGTTCGCAAAATCTGGTGTACATAAATGAGGAGTTTCTTCTTATATACGCTCTTCCTAAAATAGTAAAATGGGATAGAATATTAGTAAAATAAAATATTGGTAAAATATTGACTTAAAACTAAAAAGCCTGTTCTCTCAATAAGCTAATGTTTATATAAAACTAGTTGTAAAGCTATAAATAAATCAAGACAAAGCTTTAGCACCCAAAATACGTCACTGTGGTTTCAACAAATCTCAAGTGAGCGTGATAAAACAAAATGGCTGCCACTAAAGGACGCGAGGAAAGTTTTTCAAGATGCAGTATTATTATTTATTAAATGATTATATACAATCACTATTTTACATTTTATTTTTTTTACATTTAACATATAAATCAATAATATTATATACAACGAAGCTATGGAATACATTTTGGTAATATAGTTTTCTTACCTTTATTCTTACAAGCCCTTTGCACACCTTTCGTTTTGTACACGCCCACACAATCAATCCACTTTTATGTTTTTTCCTGGCGTAATATTGATGACCAGCTCGAAGAAGAACAGTGCCACCGTTTTTATTAACAAAAACTAAATCAACACTGTTTGACGAACCAGACGTAGCTTCCATTTTGAATGACAGCGGAGCGTGTACTGAACTTGTCACACGCATTGCACGATTCACCATGAAGCAATGTTGCCAGATCGGTGCGTAAAAAATATCAGAAACTCATACATTATTTTATAATTTTTATTTAACTTTATCGTTGTCAAATAGACATTCTGAAAAATGTTACTAGTTGAGAATAAAAATTCGCATCGAATGACGCTGCTACTCCATGCGATTTGGTTTTCCGAACGAGTAACACTACTCGTGTACTAGTGTTACTAGATGAGAATAAAAATTCGCATTGAGTCACACTGTTACTCCATGCGAATATTTTTCTCAACCAGTCACACGGTGACACGATTTAGTGTGACTCGTTGCGAACAAAGGAAATTATAGAGATGCCATTACTGTGAAGGAAAGATTATTACTAACATTAAGATTTTTAGCAACTGGAGATTCGTACGTCAGTTTGCAGTATCTGTTCCGCATTTCCAAACAGTCTATATCGATAATTATTCCTGAAGTTTGTGAAGCCATCATTGACCTGTTAAATGATTATGTAAAGGTAAGTAAAACCATACTTTATTACTCAATAAAAAAGTAGTGTATTACAATCATAATTTAAAGAAGTAACATGTTTACAATTATTAATTATTTTTTGAAAACATGATATAGGTAGGTACTTATTTAATTCGGTGGTGACTGTGGAAGTGAATAATCCTGAGGTTTCAGAAACTGGGACTGCGATGAATTGGAGGCTAGATGAGCAGACGGTGATGTCTGTGGAATTGGAGCTGGATAATTTTGAGGTTGTAGAGACTGGGACTGTGATGAAGTGTATGCTATTGGTGTGCCAGGATATGAATTAGTGTAATATCCATAATTGCTATCCCCATATCTTCCTGTGTCAGCTTGAAAAATAACTTGGCATATAGCATTTTTGACATTAACTAATGTTACTGCATCATATTTCCGCAATTCAGTAGATATATACTGCCCGAAAGCAATGTAAGAATCAGTTTCCGGTTGTGGTGGCTGAGCACATTGTTGCAGAAGTTGGAAAGCCTCTGAAAGAGTTTCATCTGATATGTCATCTGCATTATTAGAAGTAGTTTTCTTTCTTTTTTTTGTTCTTTTGTTTGTTGTTTGGACACTGGATTGTGCATTCTGATCATTCTGCTCTCTACTCTGATCTGTGTGGTGGTTGGCTCTCTCCGGTTGTGTGTCACTAGTAATGTTACTGTTCTCGTTTTCGCTCACTGTAGTATTAACTTCAAGTTCCCCTTCAGTCGTATCAGATTCTACCTGTAACAACAATTATTATTACTATTTACTGCTTATTCTTATTTTCAGCTTTATATTATAATTAAGATCTCCTTTATTTTCAGGTGCCGTTAACTAAAGAAGAATGGCGTACAGTTTCTCAGCAATTCGAGAATAAGTGGAATTTCCCACACGTGATAGGAGCGATGGACGGCAAACACGTCGCTATACAATCGCCTTTTAATAGTGGCAACGACTGATAATTACAAATTATTTCCTAGTATTGTTCTTTTTGCATTAGTAGATGCAAATTATAGGTTCCTGTATGTGAATGTTGGGACTAAAGGCAGAATATCAGATGGAGGCGTGTTCAAAAGCACAAATTTATATAAAAAACTTGAAAAAAAAGAGCTAAATATTCCTCCACCGGAGATATTGCAAGTTCCCTATAAAATTGAGGTACCCTATTATATACTAGGTGATAAAGCTTTTCAGCTTAATGATTATACTATGAAACCATACGATGGTACACGGGAAAGGGGTTCTTGTGAAAGAATTTTCAACTACCGACTGTCAAGAGCACGTAGA
The DNA here is from genome assembly GCA_910589295.1 of Noctua janthe. Taxonomy (NCBI): domain Eukaryota; kingdom Metazoa; phylum Arthropoda; class Insecta; order Lepidoptera; family Noctuidae; genus Noctua; species Noctua janthe. The sequence continues at coordinate 1,434,712 of OU342567.1, forward strand.
GTAGTTGAAAACGCGTTTGGAGTACTTAGTTCTGTCTACAGAGTCCTGCGTAAACCTATGCTTTTGGAACCAGAAACTGCGACTAAAGTCGTGCTGGCAACGGTTCATCTATATAACTACTTACGCAGTAATCCTAACTTTATATCGCCAGGAACGTTTGATACAGTACAGGAGAATGGAGATGTAATACCTGGAAGCTGGCGAAATGAACCGCCATCACAATCGCTACAACCGATGGCCGTCGTACCAAGTAGAGCAACAGAAAATGCCACTACAATACGGTCCCACTTAGCAAGACACTTTGTTACAAACCATACAATAGTTTGGCAAAATGAATATCAGTAAACTAATAGCTCACATGTTCCAATGTATCGCGTGTGGTTCCGGGTTCATTTTTATCCGCCATAAAGTCGAAGTCATCATACGCAAACCACTTTGATTTATATGTATCTTGAGCACCTGAAATAAACAAGTTACTCATTAAAATAACCACGTGTATTTCTAACAGCTTAAATGTAAAAAGCGAAATCACGTGAAATCCACAGTAAATATTATGATGTAATTACTTATAATAAAATATATAATTTTAATACCTACAGATAAAAAGTAGCTTTGTTTTCTTACCGGATCCAGTTATACGGCTTTGCTTCTCTCTGTGTTTCTCCCTTCTGTAGCCTCCCGCCAGAGATCGCATTTTTTTCTTTAGGTTCTCGATCGACTTATTCCCCATTTCACGAGAAATCTGACGCAAAGCATCATCTCTAACACCTCTATTGGTGTAATTAGAATCTTTGGGATCCCATAAACATTTAAATTCTTTATAAAGCGATATCAAACGGCGACTTTCTGAGATGTCCATGGCGAGGTGGATCGCGCGAACCAACACAACCGTCCACACCGCGCGCATCACGCAACTGAGGCACCTTTGAGGCTGGCACAAAAACCGACCGCACACGGATCGCGCGAGGTAGGGAGCGCGCGCTCCAATACGTGCGCATGGATCGCGCGCGGCACGTCCACACCGCCTGCATCTTTGGATCGCGCTGCTGCCGCGCGCGATCGGAGCGCGATGGATCGTCCGGTGTGGACCCGGCTATTGACCCGCTCAACTGACTCGCAGTTGAGCGGGTCAATGGACGTCGGACGAATTTACGCACAGCTGAGCCGCGCTACGTCACCGCTCGTTATTGCGTTTATGAATGAAATAGCTAAGATTTAACTCGAATGACAGAAAAAATGTGATAAATTTCTAACTTCTATATTAGACGTCATAAAAAAAAAAAGAATATGCCAATAGTAACTATTACTCGACTGGAGTTACTGTGTTTCGGTTCCAGAACGACCTAAAAGTATTCGTGTATATTGCATCTTTTTTGATTCAGTAACCAATTTTTTTAATATTTTTTCATAGTTTTTATAATAATTTGTAATAATAGGATCTTTTGTTTTAAGTGTGAGTATTTTTAACAATCTTTTGTTTGTACAGGAGATTTTAATGCCCGTTGTTAGCCAGTATTTTTTAAATTTGGTTTTTAATTTGACTTTACATATAGGTATACAAAGGTTAAGGATATTTATTAGTGTATCATGAAATGCTTTATAATTCTCATTTATATTTTGGTTTTTAGGTAGTATTTTATTCCAATCGTATTCTTTTAATTTAGACTTAAACTTTAAAATATTCGACTAACTTTAAAATATTCGGCTAACTAGTTAATTGTTCCGTTTTTCTCTTTTTCTACCGTTTTCTTCGTTGTGTTTTCTGTGGTTTCTGATCCTTCTTTTCTGTCGTATTTATAGGTAATAGTGTCCCATTGGTACCAGGTGACGTTTTGATTTAATTGCACATTTGTGTCGTATATAATGGGAATGTTCTTGCATTTCGTGCATTTGCCATACATGCATTCGAATGTTTTCAGGTCACATGTTTGTAATGCAAGTATTTCTTTTATATTTTGCTATTAACCGATTCGTTGCGATGCCTAATTTCACTAACTTCTAGCCGTGGCGTCGAACAAAAATAACGTGACACTGATCAGTGCCCAACGCCATACGATTAAATGACACTCATCTGTGTCTTCAGCCATGCGGAAAAGAAAACAGTGTTTTGACATTTTTTTACGTATTCAAAGCTCGAATACTTTTAGTTTACATGTGAAATCTAACGTGAACGGTCAGGCACGTTGTTTTAAGCGATAAAAAGTGGCGAAACAAGTGTATTTGTGGAAATGGAAGGTAAGTGACTTATTTAATACAGATGTGCTCAACCTTTTCAACTTATTTTGCATTTCCTAGTAATTTGATTGATTATGAGGTATTAAATTGGGTCTAAAAATTTTTGCATAACAAATTTCAATTGTTTATAATTAAACTACGCAAATAAAAACTGCTAAGTTAGATTAAATAGTAATAATAATGATAGTAGTACTAATATATAATTATTTTATATGATTATTTGATACTAGCCGATGCCCGCGGTTCCACCCGCGTAGAATTTGTTTCCCGTTGTCCCACAGGAACCTATAATCGGAATAAAAGGTAGCCTATGTGCTATTCCAGACCAAGACTTATCACCTGTGCTAAATTTCATTGAAATCCATTCAGTAGTTTTTGTGTGAAAAAACAAAAACATCCAAACATTCTCACGGATACACAACAAATGTGAAAATTATTATTGTCAGAAAAAAATAATATTTGGCAAGATACTGATAATGTTTATTTATTGTTTAAGAATTACAGCGAAAAAGAAAGTACATTCCCGATACAGAAAATGAAACTCAATGCGACGATGACGAAGAGATAGTACAGAATTCACAACGCTGGGAAGACTCAGAAAACTGGGAACAGGAATTTATACCAAACCAAAAAACATGTAAGGATACTTCAACGTACACAAAAAAAGAAATGGTGGACAGTGCAACATGCACAGAAAGAGATGATGGCCCGACTATATTGGACGTCCATGGAAGTAAATATTTTGGCCAGTTGGTTTCAAATGAATTATTGCGCTTTAAACCATATGAAAGAAATATAAAGATGCAGAAAATATTAGATATAATAAAAAAGTAATTTTAATATCAAATAAAGACCGGACAAAAGTTAAATAAAACCAAATTTTAATTCAATTACAATTTTAATTTTAACCAAATTTTGACTTAGATGATAATATTTATTAAAAATCATTACATCAGATCCGATTAACTAACATAGAATTTCAATATTTGTGAAATTCTCTGAAACAATCATTAAGGCACAGGCCTGGGAATCCAGGGCAATCGGGACAGCCAGTTATAACAGATACCCTTTTTTTAGTTTTTGTGTAACAAACTCTGCATCTTTTTCTTAGGGTATTATTACTTCTCTTTGGTAAATTGGCGGGTAAATGTATTTTTGACTGTGATAGAGGACGAGAAAGTTCTGATACATTGGGCATTGGTAACAATTCTTGCATTACACTCTTTATAAATTTATATAATGAAGTTTTATTTGTAGTGTTTTTTGCGTTGAAAAGTAAATAACCATTCACCAAACATATTTGGATTATGTGTATTATGACTTTTTTGTACCAGCGCAGGGTCTTGTGCTCACAGCAATAATAGCTTAGCATCTGATCATGTCGATCTATTGCCCGCATATATTTATTATACTTTATTTGTACGGCCGGCTTATATTTTATTGTGCGTACACGGCGACTAGTAGTCCCTTTATAATTACTTTTGTGTTCAGTACTTATAAATAATACTTCCCGTTTATCTTGCCATTTGGTGACGACTATTTTTTTATTGTTTTGTAATATACACGATTCACCAGGCTTTAATTTGCACATTTTTAATTCTCTTGGATTTCCTATACGGTTTGGTCTTAGGGTACCAGTCACATACGTGTTTTTGCCTATTAACTCATCAGCCAACCCTACGCTGGTATAAAAATTGTCCAAATACAAAGCATGCCCTTTGTCAAAATATTTTTGCATGAGCAGATGCACCACTTTTTTAACGTGGTTTCTACCTCCTACTTGTACGTCTTGGGATCCTGCATACATGTGAATTTTTAAAATTATACCGTTGGCGTCGGCTAAAATGTACAGCTTAATGCCGTATCTATGGGCTTTGCCTTTGATATATTGACGAAAATATAGTCTCCCTTTCCACAAAATAAGAGATTCGTCAATTGTCAACTCTCTCAATGGGTAATATACGGCGTCAACTGTCTCATTGAACAAATCGATCAAAGATTTTATTTTAAATATACTCTCCGTCCTTTCGATATCTTGTACGTTCAAAGCTCTTAAAATTAAAAAAAACCTATCCCTAGACATAAATAGGCGTGGACTAAGACGGAAAAAATAATGAGTGGACCAATAGTCCACCATTCTGTTCAGCTTTATGGTGGCCATTAGTAATATTATGCCAATAAAAGTTTTTAATTCGGCGACACTTAGATCGGTCCACTTGCTAAAGCGAGAACGTGCAGTTGTCGCTTCTACTTTCAATTTGTTACCGTACTTGTTTGTACATTTTAATATTAAATTTAAAAAGCGGGCATTCATAAATAAAAAAAAATAATCCAAAGGACTTTGGACCTCTGCGTCATGTGGCTGCAATATACTACTTGTCCCCGTAAATGGTATCTGTAACATCTGACTGGGATTACCCGGAAACCAGCCAGTTGTTTCTTCTAAAGACTCTTCCTCTGGATCTTCGTTCTGTTCATTGGCGTGAGAATCGACAATGTTTGCATCCTCGTTCGCACTTGCATCGCTTAACTCATTTAAGAGTTCTTCGTTATTCCCGGTTAGAATTCCATACAGTTCTTCGTCTTCATATAACTGTAAGCCTGGAATATAATAAATATAACTGCTCACTTTCTTGAGGAGACATCATTCGTTCCAATTCCACGCTTACGGGATCTATGGCCGATGATGTACCCGGAATTGGCGAACTTGGAATATCCATATATGGATTCTGATGGTACATGCCAGATGATGGTCCAGGAACTGGCGCACTTAGAAAAGGATCTACGCTAAATAATGGTTCAGGTTCCGGAGAACTCGAAGAATGGTATTCCATTTTCTTCAAACTGCAAAAGAATGAAAACTCTATTGGAAACGAAAATAAAAGAGACACGTATTTTTGGTCGTGTTTTTCATTGTGTTGTCTATTTTAATTTGTAAAATGTACACCAAAAGAGGTTTATGGAGGTTTTAACAGTTATTTTAATATTACAGACAGACACTCCAATGTTATTTATTTGTATAGAGTAATAGACGTATAGATTATATTTAGTAATAATACTTATTTAGTTACATAATATTTATCAGTAGATCTACAATAAAATGATTTGATTTGAAAAAACTCATCATTTTATGACTAGTACGATAAGCTTATGTTATGGTATCTAGACAACCGATAAATATACATATTTACTATTTTCTTTTATAAATATACAGCCTTGGCCAAAAGTATTGAGCACCTTACAAATTTCGCTCGTTCACGGAAAATATGGGAGTAAATCAAATCTATTGTTGAAGAATTCTTTTGTCGGCCATCTACAAAGGTTTAAACAATGACCCACGCCGCACAGCTAGCAATAAAACACCTGGGTGCAATAAAATGTGTTTTTTACAATTTTTGTATTTATTTATCAGTTCGCTACCATCGCTCGTTGTGAACACATCCAGTGATCTAGTGCGCCTTTTGTATTTTATTTCAGAAGTTTTAAGTGTTATTGTTGCAATATGCCAAAACAAAACGAACTTTCTTTAGAAAAACGTGTGCAGATACAGCTTCTGTATGAGCAAGGGAAATCACAAGTAGAGATTTCTAAAACTGTGAAATGTTCGCGCCGATCCGTGCAATATGCTATTCAGCGATTCTCTACTACCGGATCACATGAAAATAGACCGAGAACCGGGCGCAAACGCATCACCACAGACCGTCAAGATCGTCAGTTACTGAGAGAGTCGTTAAGAAATAGGAAAAAAACATCTTCAGAGCTCGCTGCTGAGTTGTCGGAACAAATTAAGAAGCCAAAAAGAATTTCTGCCGTAATTAAGGCAAAGGGTGGACCCACAAAATATTAATTTTCTATTAATAAATAGTAAAATAAACCCATATAAAACGTTTTGTTTTATTTCTATTTGATACTCCGCATAAAACTGAAAGATATCATGGGTGCTCAATACTTTTGGCCAAGGCTGTATATATATTATAGATAATGACAGCCAGACACAGAATAAACAATTGTGCTCATCATACAAAGTTTGACCTGCATGGGAATCGAACCCACCTCACTAACTACTAGACCAACAGGCCCGTCAATTAGCAACAATAACTTATGTATAAAAAAGAATCTTACTTGAAGTTCACGGCAAGTAGAGATGTGTGCACAGGCTGAAGTCGCACGGAGTCCAGTTCAAAGCCACAATTGTCACAACGCAAAATCAGAGTCCACTTTACACAGCCAAAATCGTCACAAATGCAAAACCAAAATCGATAAAAACACGAGAGTCCAGTAAACAAGCGAAAGTCATCGGTAAGGTAAATAACAAGAAAAGTAAGCACGTCTGATAACTAAGGATAGTAAACCAGAAGTAATTCAAAAAACAAGATGCGCGAAAGAAAAAAATTTATACCACGTGTTGTTACAATAAACAATGGACGGTCCCGGCCGCTCCTAGACCGACCGTCCATTGTCTGTTTCCATTTTTTTGTAAGTCTATACAATTTTATCCAAAATAAACCTTTAATTTAGAGTGAATACAGTCCTTTTTCGAAGCGCTTTTGGCAAATGCAATTTTGTGTCGTAGCATCATGCATGAGCATGACATGACTCATATTAGCCACAACCATATTGATACGCGTAGTTTAAAATAGCGTGGTACGACGCACGGTGATATTTTTTATGTAAGTAGGTACCTACCATATTTCGAGACATAAAATTTACCCACTATCGATACCCAAATGTGATTACGACGTATATGCATATTTCTTTATAGATAAGGATTAGAGAGTTGTAATTAAAAGAGGAGAAGAAACATCTCTATATAAATACTTTTATTGTTTAAATTTTATCTTTATTTAGAGCGGGTGTAAAATTTTATAGAAGACAAGCTAAAGACAACCGCAGCAAAGTGATTTAGCTGCTTTACTGTAATACATTTATAATTTATTATCATATGATGATTTAATATCAAATACTTCAACTTCCAAAAAGGTTGGTGCCCCCTATTTTTTTTAAAATATTACAGTATCCAGAAACGAAGGCTACGAGCTTAATATACGTGAAAAATGAAGATAGTTTGGTTTCAGGTAAAACTTCCATAAAACTTAATTGAAGGAGTTATCATCGATTTCAAAATGACACATATCCGTGCCTGACGCCACACTTAAAAAGAAGTGATGGCACTGAAACGTGCCATCCGCAACGAATCGGTTAATGGGACATAGGGATAAGAATTGCAAAACAGTCACTTTTTGCTTATACCACTAGAGACAATGCTAGGCAATGTTGTGTTCGACTTTGCTGTTAGTTTCATACTTTATTTGATAGAGTCTGTCAAGCGAGTCTAGTCCCATGAAAAAGGCGGCAAATTCAAAAATCTTTCAGGTGTCAACACTGATATAGCACGCTGAAAACTTGTTGATACTTGAATTTTGATAAAAAAATTACTTGGGATAAATTAAAAAAAAAGCATTTCAATGTACGTATTTATTCATCAGAACTAAAATCAGAATCAAGAAATTCAATGCCTTCAAATGAGAAATCACTGTCAGTAGAATCATTACGCACAGAAATGATGAAGGGTTCCAACTCGGTTTCGGATATCCTGTCTCTTACTTTATACTTATTTTCGACACTAATAGTGTGATCTGTGCATTTTTTCCAATCATTGGCTGTGACACTACTCGTATTAAAGCATTCTTTTATAAGGTTCTCCATTTCTTTACCTGGAATCCCTAAGTTTTTGCTGGCTATTTTTCTTTTAGCCAAACTCCATATGAGTTCAATTGCGTTCAGGTCACAATGATATGGCGGAAGTTTCAAAACCTCATGGCCATGTTGTTTCAAAAATTCTTCAGCTTCATACATTGGAGTTGTTTTATGTTCATTCACAAGGCACATAAGCTCAGCCTTTGTAAAGAATTCTTCATAATGAATTCCATTTTCAGTTAGCCATTTCTGAATGTCAGCCTTTAAATCATTCATAGATGGTGGCTTATTTATTTGTGTTACATGGTAGCTAGCGTTGTCCATAACAATGACACTGGGCTGACTTAAATTGGGTATTAATTTTTCACGTAACCATTTCATAAAATTATTTCTGTTCATATCATCATGATAATCTGCCATTTTTGATTTAGTACTGAATACCAATAATGCATTGGGAACAAAACCTTTTTCGGATCCAGCATGAACAACAATATGTCTTTTGCCTGACGATATTTTGTCAATTACACCGCTTGTTGATGGCCCTTGCCATGATTTTTTAACTTTATAATTTTGGTGGACATAGGTCTCATCAAGATAAACTATTAATTTTCCTTGTTTCCGCTTTTCATCAATAGCTCTGAGATACCTATGTCGCCATGCAGCTAGTTCATACTTTTCAATAAGAAGAGATCTCTCATTTTTATTTTTTTTTAATTCAAATCCATTTTTGAGTAATAATTGTCTCAATGTTTCATGACATCCAGTAAATCCAATTGACTCTCTTAAATCTGCAAGCAAACTTCGTAGAGTTGGAACTTGCTTTTTCACACAGTAAAATTCATTAATTTTATTGCGTATGGCTGATAAGTCAAAATTATCCAGATTGGCTACAGTTGGCTGTCGTGGACGTTTTTTCCCCGGTGTGTTCCACTCGCCTTGGTTAATAGCACCTTCTTTTTTAATTCTTCGCAGTGTTTTCACACTTAAATCTGAAAGTTCAATATGTCAGTTCAGTATCAAACGCAAAAATTTTATGATAATATTTGTAGAAAATGCAAACAATGTAAACAAATAAATCTGTACTAACCTGTCATAGCAGCAATTTTTGTCAAATAGTCTGTTTCAGATTTCATTTTTTTATTCTCATCTATGGCTATGACTTTCTTAACTAAATTATCAATTGTGCTTTTTATTAATTCATCATCCAAGGTGGCTGAAAAAAGATGACAACAATCTCTTATAATACTTTTCACTTATAGGTGCCCCATTGAGATTCAATGTCATGTATACGACGTCTGAATCTAAACCAAAACCGAAATCGTGATCACATCATAGTAAAATAAACAAAATTAGACAATTGTGCTAAAAGTATCAACATTTTGTAGCCAACCTACCTGTTGTTGAAACAATTTCATCCAAAAGTCGTCGTTTTTCTGTTAACACGTCATCAGATTCAATCTTTACATGATTATATTTATTAATCATTGTAAACAGCAGGCTCCTGACACTACTTTTAATAGGTTTTGGCATTATAACATTAAAAAATTCAACAAAACTGATTATAAGTGTAAATAAGTGAAAACAAGAGGCGCAAAAGAGAGGGCGCTGTAATGTAAACATTCAATTCTGTCAGTTCCGTATTAATTAATCTTTAAAAATATAATTGGTTCAACAAAACTGATTATAAGTGTAAATAAGTGAAAACAATAAACTCATATGTCTGTGGAAGTGTTATCTTTGCTTGAATAAGCTTGAGAACTAAGTTCATTGTGATAAAAGCTACTACAACATATAATCCAGGGATACCGGAATCTGTATGTACTTTCTGTTCATTAATGGTGGTGACTTCAAGAACATTACCTAACACACTAACTACAAGTATTGTGTGAGCTATTCCTATGGCAAAATAAACATAAACATATTTGTAATTTAGGTGAAAATTTGAAAGGCCTCCAGTGCTCAATAGCGAAAACTTGTATTCAAAATCTCGTCCGTTGATATGACAGTTTGATGGATGTCACCAGTAGATGGCATTACTTTCTTCAGTGATTTACGATAATCTGTACAACGACATTTATTGCTGAGTAGCAGAACTTCTTACAATGTTCACTGCACGTCAGTAATAACACACTGATGTTGAAGATCACGCATAGAGGGCGCTTTCTTAGGTAGTTGAAAGGACATCTTGGGCTGGATAGCAGAACTACTTACACTGTTCACGGCTCGTCTTTACCATCACACGGATATTGTACATCATCGCTAATAGAGGGCACCACATTCTTTAACGATTACCGATTAAGTCGAAACACGACATCTGCTGACAAATAGGAAGACCTCTCATTGAATACCCATTGCATTGCACTAAATTAGTTTCACAACTTTGCTATAGGAGGCGCATAACGATGGAGGGCCTGGATAATGTAACTCGTAGAAGACCTTTAAAGAAGTGCAAATCAGTAGAAAAAATGGATATGAATACCTCCATTAACTCATCATGTTCGGATGAATTCTTGAGTAGAAGACTAGACGTTTCTTCGCATATTACAGCATTATGCCGTGACGAAATGGACTCAGAAATAAGTAAATTAAAGGCGGACTTACAATCTACGCAGGATGAATTAGAAAATGTCATTCTCGAAAATGTAGAACAGAAAAAACAGATTGCCCAACTATCTCAGGAAGTTGAAATTCTAAAACAGATCTGCCGCAGTCCACGAACAACTTTACGTCAGTCAACCCTGCAGAAACATAAAGTCAAGCGTCGGCTTACTACGTCATTTAGAAACTCTCCGCTCATGATGCAAAGCTCACCCAATGATGAAAAACTTCATGTCCACACTCATTCACTGGTCCAACAAGAAAAAACACAAAGCAATATACCTGCAACAGAACTGGGATGTACTGAGCAAAGTGTTACAGCATCAGTTTTTAATTCACAAAGCAGACAATCATTCGAACGCAGTATAGAGATCCCATGTGCTCAAGCTTCGTTTACTTCGTTAACACTACTAAATAAAAGTAATCACCAACGTTCTCAGAATTCAACAACAACTAGTGTTCCAAAAATTATTATTTTAGGTGACCAACAAGTACGAGGTTTAGCCAGTCAAATAAAGTTACAGAGGGATGCCAATAAGTGGAATAACGTATATTCTGTATCAGGAGTGTCAAAGCCAAACGCAACTAGTACACAAATATTGTATAAAATAGACGATTATATAAAAACTTTGCATGATGATGATATTGTAATATTGGGTATAGGAAACAATGACAAAAACCCGTACAAATTTCTGTCAGAGTTGATTCCGACTCTTCATAAACTAAGAAATAACCAAGTATTTATACTAAATATTATTAATAATCCCTGTTTAAATTTTAATTTGTTAAATCAAAAAATACAACTATTTTTGCTAAATTTTCCTAACTGTAAGTTCATTGATACAACTGAGAATATATATAGTCATAATAATTATAACTACACATTCAAAGAAATACTGTGTTATAAAATAAATATAGAAATTGATAATATTAATTTAAAGAAAATTATGGACACAGCTTGTACATTAAAACACACGCGCACGTCATCGAGCTCAAAAATAAATAGTAGTCACACAAAAGGAACAATTCCATATTATTTTAAGGTACTAATAAAGAAACCCCACCAGCCATTAAAAGCTAATGAAGCTAGTACACCTACACCAAACCCAAATGAAGCTAGTAAATCCACTTTTTTTCGATGTTAAACGTAAATGTACACTATTTCATCAAAATATTGCCGGTATCTTAAATAAAACAGATTTATTACAAATAACTTTACAAGAACTGCATGCAAACGGTACATTCATTGATATTTTATGTTTTTCTGAAACTTTTATAAAAAGTGGATCAGAAAGTAACTTAATACTGAAAAACTACAAGCTAGTCTCATCTTTCTCAAGACCTCACCAACGACGAGGTGGAACCTGCATAATGGTTAAAAAGGACCTTGAATGTAAACCTATCCCTAACTTGGTTACACCTTTAATATATGATTTCGAATATTGTGCAATAGAAATTATCACGCTTAAAGTCATTGTTATATGCATTTACCGTACTCCAAATTCAAATTTAAGTCTATTTTTAAAAAACATAGAGGATATTTTAAGGAAAATAACAAAACGAAATAAAAATAAAATAATACTATGTGGAGATTGGAACATTGACGCATTAAAGCGTAACAATAATTATAAAGAATTAGAATGTATCTTACAGAACTATAACATCTCTAACCATATTACTAAACCCACAAGAAAATCATCATGTTTAGATCTCATCGCAAGCGACATACCTAATGTTCAGCCTCAAATACATACCCTTGCATTATCTGATCATGAGACCGGTCAGTCGATTTGTTTCCATTCGTCTGTAGATACGGCCAGATGCAGAAAACAATTTTGGTTTCAAAAGAGAAGAGATTTGAGTCAACACAACATAGAAAAGTTTATGTCATGCATATCGTCTCTTTCCTTTTCAGAAATATACGAGTCAGATGATACTGATATAGCATTCAATCACTTTCATGATACACTGTCCCTTTTTTATAATCTCTGTTTTCCCTTAATCAAAGTAAAAATTACAAACAAACCTCCAAAAAATAAATGGATAACAAAAGGAATAAAACGATGTTGTGTCAGGAAACGAAGTATGTACCTAAAATATAGACTATTAAATTCAAATAAAAATCAAAACCTAAAGAACTACCAAAATTATAATAAAATACTGAGACGATGTATATTACATGCTCAGAAAATTGATAATACTCGTTATATTCTCCAATCGAACAATAAATGTAAAGCCGCCTGGGACATTATTAAAAAGAATAGTACAGATATCGATAATAACGTTGAAATTACCTCTATCATAGATGATCAGTGCACATACACTAATGCCGATATAATTGCCAATAAATTTAATGATTTTTTTATAAACATGACAAACATCCCTAATTCTGAAACACATATTGACTACAAACATACCCTCACTGACATATCGGATACCATTTTTTTGACTCCAACTAGTGAAGATACTGTGTTAAAAATTATTAATTCTTTAAACTCAACGAACTCAACCGGGTATGACGACATCAATACGAAAATTCTTAAACGTTGCTCTAAATATATATCACATCCACTCGCCCACATTGTTAATCTATCGTTATTTCAAGGTTTATTTCCCGCCAGACTAAAATTTTCGATAGTAAAACCTTTATACAAAAAAGGAGATAAGAATGACATGAATAACTATCGACCGATTACTCTAATACCCGTAATTTCTAAGATTTTTGAAAGAATTATGTACGATAAACTGCATTCCTTTATAATAAAACACTCAATTTTAAAAGAGGAACAGTTCGGTTTTAGAAAAAATAAATCAACAACTCTTGCATGTTTCTCTCTTGTGAAAATGATTACCTCTAGTCTGAATGAGAAAAAGTCAATAGCATCGATTTTTTTCGATATGTCAAAAGCGTTTGACTTCGTAGATCACAAACTGCTTCTCTTCAAACTGAATCGTTATGGTGTTAGGGGAAACGCATTACAGTGGATAGAATCTTATCTAAATAATCGCCAGCAATGCGTAGAAATATCGAGGCATACCTTATCAGAAAATAAAATATATAGATCCGCCTATCGTCAAAACTCATGTGGTGTTCCCCAGGGCAGTATATTAGGACCCTTTTTGTTCTTGCTATATATCAATGATTTGCCCAACGTAACCCCATATTCTTGCGTTCTGTACGCCGACGATACAACTCTTAGTATTGAACTCACCGATAACAATATCACCAAATACGAAAAAGAGATTAATAACACGTTAAATAAAATAATGGAATGGCTTAAAGACAACAATCTACATGTCAATATTAGTAAAACCAAACTTATACAGTTCCAAACTTACAATAGCAAACGTCACCAATTAGAAATCAGATATGTAAATAACCCTGTAGAAGAGGTTGAAAGTGCTACTTTTTTGGGGATAACATTAGATAAATATTGCAACTGGAAAGTACACATTGACAAATTATGCTCTAAGCTGCAAAGATTTGTATTTGTCTTAAACCGAATAACTCGCGTAGCTGGTATCACTGCAGCACTTTATGCTTATCATGGTTACGTAGCATCAATTCTCCGCTACGGCATCATTATTTGGGGAAATTCTGTTGACACTACTAAAGCATTCCGAGCCCAAAAAAAATGTATTCGATCCATGACTAAAGCCCATCCATTACAAAGCTGTGTCCCAATCTTCAAAAAATTAAAAATATTACCACTCCCATCTTTATATATATTCGAACTCTGCATCTTTGTACGTAAAAACTTAGCACTATTTCAAGTACACAATGATGTTGTAATACGGAAAAGTCGAAATATCCACAAATTATGTGCACCCCAACAGAGAATTAAACTATTTTCGAATAATGTTTACTGTATGGCAATTCAAATTTATAATAAATTGCCTAATGTTTTTAAAAGTCTTAACCTCATGACATTCAAAAAGAAACTATTTAACTTTCTGTTGCAAAAGTGTTACTACTCAACGAATGAATTTTTAAATGAAAAATTTGATTCAAAATTTAAATTAGATGACGACTTACCTCCTAATAATTGAATTTCTATGATATTGTATTGTTTTTTTTATCTTCTTTGTATTGCATAGTTCTTGACTTTATAATTAATAACCCTTGACATTGTATTTAACCATTTTTGACATTGTAATTAATCACCCCTGACATTGTATTTCATAGTAGTTAACGTTTTCCTTATTCTCGACATTGTATGGTTTAATATTAATTTTAATTCTTTGAAATATTTGTACGCTGGAAACAGCAGAATATTATGGACATCATATTATATGTAACACCTATGTAACAACAATATTCTGGCAAATAAATTTATTATTATTATTATTATTATAAAAACCGGAATGCTTCGAGGTTAGAACAGAAATTGTGACAATCTGTTTGACAGATAATAGTATTGCCATTATAAGAAATCAGTAAAATGGTTGTGGACTCGACTCGCTTGACAGACTCTATTGCTTAGGGTTGTCGCATACACTATGGAGTAAAACGACCTAAAATGTGTTTAATACTGTTTATTATATAAAACTGTATTTTAAAATGAAATTGTATTCTCATCAATTATAAAGAAAGAAATTAAATTGTATAACATCCAGTATTTGTTTTGGTTAGTATTAGTAAGTACTTATAAAAATAATCCACATTATAAATTTTTAACAAAAATCTATTATAAAAAGTTAGAGCTTAAAACTATTCTCATTGACATCACCTATTTAATGTTTGAGGTTTGGTTTGTTTGTACCTATAGTCTTTTTATCTCATTAAGGTTGGTAAATTATTCCATTTTCAACCATATAATCAGTCTTAAAAGTCACATGACCCGCCTTCATAAGATAATAAATAGGTAGGTACTTAGAACCTACTACACATAGTACAAAATAATCAAATCAGGTATAAATCTTTATCAAAAATCTTAAAACAAACTTAAACATTGTCATTGGTGTTCTTTCGTGCCTATTTGTTTAGGTCTTACCTAGTTACAAAATAATCAAAATTGTAAATATAGAACAGTCGACCGTAAGTCAGTGACAATGTCTTACTATAAGCTGAGCTGTTCTGTGAGTATTGACACATGACATACCTATACTAGAGAGAGAGCTTATGTTGATTCTGTTAGCACAGTCAAGCGATAAAAGGGAAAGAAGCTAACTAGCGCCACTATCAATTACTTACTTCTATTCTAAACATAATATCACACTTTTTGGTTTCTCTAGTCTTTTGATTATTGTTACATTCAATGTAAAATGTTTTATAACGGATTAATAAATATTTGACATTGGAATTTTGCAGTCTATAATAAATTTTAATTCACCACGACGACCAACTAGGGGCTTAGGTAATTTTTTCTCAATATCGAGCAGTGTAATTACAGATATGTCATCGACTAGGGGCCATGAAAAAGATCCTTTTGAATTTTTTCTCAAATATTTCGTTGTGAATTCGTTATCTCTACAATCAATTATTTTACCCACATAATATTTGGCATTTTTGCTGTTCAAAAATTTAACCAGAACGTACTCTCCAGTTTCTAGTTTATCATTAGAAGACTTATCTTCTTCCATTGAAAACAAATCGCTGTCATGAACGCTCTCTGTGTCGCTATTAGAGGGTATAAATGGATCATCATCGGAATCATCGTGTAAAGAATATGATGACGATACTGACGAACTGCTAGAATCGTGATCGTTTTGCTTATTTGATGAATTTAAAACTATATTGGAAAGTATTTTTATTTGTTTTCTTTTTTCAGAAATGGTATTTATTTTATCAACAGGTGATTTACGGAACAAAAAGCGGTCTTTTGAAATGTGTAAGTTTTTGTCTACACTGGTGCTAGTACCAGGGAAAATAACAGAATTAACATTTGCCTCTAAGTCTTCATTGATTTCCGATAGTCTATTATTGGAATTCAATCTGAAATCATCTGTAGAAACAGATTCTCCTGGTCGTGTACATATTTTTTTGTTACGTCCTTTTGTAGTGTTGCTGGTAGACGGTGACCTGTAGTCCTTCAAAAAGTTTAAGAAAGTTTCGTCGATGGTCGTTTGTGGTTCCCTGTTTTCTTTATATTCTGGAAGTTTTCTTAATACTGCTTCTGGTCGTAGGGGGTATATACCTGTTGCCTTGAACCCATTCTTGATTATTGCATCTGAATTAATTTTTATTGTATCAATTAATGTACGGAGTAATTCTGGGAATATTTGTTTGTTCAAGGAATTTGCCGATGGATGTCTGACTTTCCAATCTAGTAAAATATTTTTCCATGCTCTTTTTAACGGTCTAAAAAAAGAAACGTCCAGGGGTTGAGTATCGTGCGTTGAGTTCGGGGGTAAAAAAACAAATCTTATATTGTTTTCCTGGCATTTAGCTATAATTTGTATACTCAAATGTGATGATAAATTATCTCCAATCAAAACTTTTGGTTCTCGATCTTTTTGTGCCCAGGGTAAAATCATATTATTAAACCAGTCTTCGAAACAGTCGGTATCAAACCATCCGGACTTTGTTTTATTAAATCTTGAACCTGGCGGCCCACCTTCGCACCAATTGGTCCATAAATGCACAGATTTATATACTATTTACGGCGGAATAAGTTCTCCTGAGGCTGTGGCAGCAAACATAATTGATATAGCAGTTTTAGAATTATTCAAAATTTTGTTTGGGTATTTGGTTCCTCTTTTAAAGATGCATTTTTGCGATCCTGGGTCATCTGATAAATTAGTCTCGTCATAGTTTACTATGTTATGTGGTTCAACATTCGCAAGACTTTTTTTAAGGTTTTCAAAATATTCCTCATATTCACTTACTGTTTTAGCAGCGCGTGAAGTTTTTATATTTTGTGTAGATCGCAATGTCAATCTCTCTTTGTGGCGACTAAGAAAATCTCGAACCCACCTTTCACCTGGTAATTTGTCGTTAAAAATCCAAGATTTATTATTATTAACTAAATAGTTGTGTACTATCATACGCAACTCAAGACGAGTCAGTGGACACC
Organism: Noctua janthe; assembly: GCA_910589295.1. Lineage (NCBI taxonomy): Eukaryota > Metazoa > Arthropoda > Insecta > Lepidoptera > Noctuidae > Noctua > Noctua janthe. The sequence goes on from OU342567.1 coordinate 1,452,258, forward strand.
CATATTCTCCACAAAGTATTAGGGCATTTGCTATTTTTCTCTCGTCTTCTTCACTTATTCTAACCGGAGAACCAATTTTTTTCAAATGAACTAATTTAACTTTATTAGCAATAGTTCGCCGGGGGATCCCAAATTGCTTTTCAGCCTGGTAACTTGACAAATTTTTATTTTTTACGAGCTCTACAGCAACATTAAGAAGACTATCTTCATAATCTTTATACCGCCTGGACCCTGGCTTTCTTCTGTTTCTCATTTTTAATCTAAAAGAAAGAAACCACAACTGAAATATTAGGAATCATGCAGTTTATAGTAGCTGTTAGTGTAGCTGCTAAATGTGTCTCAACAGAGTGGTTACAACACATATGAAGTTCATTTTTAATGTAGGTACAAATGATAAGCTTTGTTTTATAATGTTATGCAACATGCATTTCATACCAACAGCAAAACCATTACCAAAATTAAGATTTTAACTAACCGACTACCTACCGGAAAAAACTACCCTATCTCACTCGAGATGATGTTTAACGATATCACAAAATCTAAATCAATTCAGCCGTTTAGAAGTTATGGTAATTAAAAAAGCCACAAACATACATATAACCACATCCACATATGAACGCTGAAAGCATTACTCTCCTTTTTTGAGCAGTTGTGTAATCAACGGTGCTAGCGACAGCCCTAGCTCAGGCAAAGTTGGGTATACAAGATCGAAATGATTGTGACAACTTTGCCGAAATATTTATAACTTTTTTATTTGTTACAATAAACGTTCAAAATTAATTCAGAATTATAGGATAACTTACAAGTAACATATACATATCGAAACTTTGTCGAAATTGTAAATATTTATGGACTTACCGAAAAAGTTTGTCGCGTAGCTTCGAAGCCGGCTATCACTCGTTGCGTTTGACAACTCGCTGTCATGTGGTTTTAAAGGAAACAAACATGGCGGCGGGTTTTTCGTGTTGCCAGGTAATGATTTAAATAACTACCAACAATTTGAAGTTGCTACAACCAATATTTAAAAAGATATTGGTAAATTCATATAATTGGCAAAGTTGGGTTTGCGAGGCAATGTTACAGCGTTTTACGGTATCTTTACTATTGTAATCTATAAACACAATACTGTCTCCCATTGCAGCCGTGGCAGATATTTTTATAGCACCTTATATATTGAAGCAATTTGGGCAAACAAACAAATTTCTTACCGTCTTGATTTCACTTTGATAAAGGGCATTATTTCATTCAAAACAGATTCAACTGACGCTTTGTTCATTCTGAATCTGTACCTCTACCATGAGTTTACGCAGCCAAAACTCGCTAACGTCTCCGTAAATTATTTGTATGAAATATTGTATAGCGCCCCTAGCGGTCACAGAATGAATTAAAATACGTACCATGAGCACTAAATATTTCGATAGGTTAAAAACCTAACGTAATCTATTCGATAGCTACTAACGTTTTTCAGCTGTCAGCATACAAAACGGTACCATGACTCACTAAAGGTCGATTCACACATATCAGTGAACCCACAGTTCCGGCACAGTACCGTTACAGTTCCGTATCCGTGCTACAGTGGTACGTCAGTGCTTCAATTCACACATATCAGGCACAGTACAGTTCTCTGCGGGACTTCGTGCACGACGTTCCCTTCAGACTAGCGTTGACGTCGATTGTTTTGATGGCACTCTTCAATAACACAGAATTAGCTATGATAGCCATTGCTTTAGACGAAGAAGAAGAAGAGAATCGAGGAAAAAAAAGAAAATGGGTACATGAAGCATGGAAGTTAAGAGAATCTGAAGGAGAATTCGTGACATTATACAAAGAATTAATTAAAGACGAAAGAAAGTATTTTGAATATTTTAAAATGTCGGAAAGCTGTTTTAATATTCTCCTTCAGAAGCTAGGAAATAAATTAGTAAAGAAAGATACTCGCTGGAGGAAGGCTATATCTCCTAGAGAGCGGCTAGCAATTTGTCTAAGGTAGGTAAACAGGACAGGACAGGTATGTTAAGGATAACTTTTTAATTAAAATTCTGAAAAAATGTATTTAAATCAGTTTTATTACTTTGTATGTGGCACATAAACACATTATACTTTTAACACTTTGTTAAGTTCTAGAGCATTATCATTCGTTAACTGTATAGTTCATAACAAATTGCTGCACATCACTATGTTGAAGGTATGATTGTGTGGGATCTACTGTATTAGCCAATCCAGTAGAGTCAAGAATAGATTGCGATGTGAGATTTGTATTTGTTGGTTCAGTTGCAATATCTCTTGGATATAATGGTACATTTTGCTCTGTCATCATCTTCATCTCATATTTTTGCACAGTAGTAAATATTTCCGTCTTAGCCAAATTTAAGTAATATTGATTCAAATTCTTTAGTGTGGGTGCAATACCATTTAAAAAAGCATCAACTGGGTGCTCGACGCGTTCAGCTTTTTCTTGATTTTTTTGAAGAACATATTCCATTAATGAAGATGCTGAGGATGGTTTTGGTGTGCATTTTGTCGAACCTTTTCTCTTTCTTAAAGTAGATGTAGTAGATGGAGACGACAGTGATGGTGGTGATGGAGTGGATACATGCATTGGTGATGGTGTGGGTGTGCGGACGTACAGTGGTGATGCAGTAGACACATGGCTTGGTGATGGTGTGGGAGTGCGGACGCACTGTGGTGATGGAGTGGATACGTAGTTTGTCCACTTTTAGTTTCCGTTTTCTTCAACGATTTTCGATAGTTGTCTCTTATGTTATTCCACCGTGATTTGCATGTTGAACCTGCAATGAAAATAATATTATACATAGATTTATTTGTTCCAGGTATCTAACAACAGGGGATTCTCTGAAGACAATTTCATTTAGTTACCGCTTGGGCCACAGCACAGCATATTCCATAGTTATGGAAACATGCAAGATAATAAAGGAAACTCTGATGAGTGAAATGCTACCTTTGCCTACAGAAGATAAATGGAAAATTATTGCCAATGACTTTAAATTGTTGTGGAATTTCCCTAACTGTGTCGGAGCACTGGATGGTAAGCACATAACAATTCAGGCTCCTTCGAACAGTGGATCTCTATATTTTAATTACAAGAAAACATTTTCAATTGTTTTGATGGCCCTTGTGGACGCGAACTATAACTTTATTGCCGTTGATGTTGGGTCTTATGGCAAAAACAGTGATGGTGGCATTTTTGCAAATTCCAACCTAGGAAAAAGACTACAGCAAGGAACTTTAGGTATACCTGGAAATTCTCCGTTGCCAGGAACATCAATAGAAACACCACACGTGATTGTGGGAGATGAAGCATTTCCTCTCAAAACATATTTAATGCGACCTTATCCAGGGCAAAATTTGAATGACGACAAGCGCATTTTTAATTATCGTTTATCAAGAGCAAGAAGAGTTGTTGAAAATACTTTCGGTATATTAACACAAAAGTTTAGAATATACAATAGACGGATCCAAGCTAACCCAGAAAATGTAGATAATATAGTACTCGCTACTTGTATTTTACATAACTTCATAATATATTTCAATCCAAATACAACACATACATCAGATTATGAGTTTAATCAACCTCATACAAGCAGTTTACTGGAAACTGTGCAACCTCAAGGCGGAAACGCCACAGCGGGCGCATTTCACGTTAGAGAAGTATTCAAAAATTATTTTATTTCTGAGGCAGGATCAGTACCGTGGCAAGAAGATAAAATATGATTTGTACTTTGTCTATTAAAATAAAGCAACTTACTAACACTGTATTATTTTATTTTAAAACTAGCGGCCCATCTCGACTTCTCACATGTTGTAAATGCAACAACAATTTAATCTTTTTGCGTCGGATTACTATAAAATCTACTATCTTTTAAAATCGGTCCAGTAGTTTGTAGGTTCAAACACATAGACAAAAATCTAATCTTTCCTCTTTACAATAGTACTGTAGATAAGTAAATTTTGACTTACCGTCTACATTCATTTGTGTTCCTATTTTGTTCCACAAATTGTTTTTGTATTTTGTATCCATATACTTTGCATGAGATAAATCATACAAAACAGTATTCTCACGAACTAATTCAATCAACATCTCGTCCTCCATTTTGTTTTCGATGCAGCGGCGTCAGTGATCCGTGATAAAATATCGTCGTCGCCGATCACGTCCGTGATGGCCGGTGCCGGCACTGACACTGACGGTACTGAGACGACACTGACACTGACAAGTGTGAATACATCCATAGAGAATGTTTGAAAGAATAATTATCACTGATGCGGTACTGTGCCGGAACTGTGGGTTCACTGATATGTGTGAATCTACCTTAATTCTACAGCAGCTATCGAATAATACGCTTGCGATAGTAGTAACGTAGCTCACTAGCATTTTGACTTGTGAAACATATGTTTAAATTAAAATTATATACGTTTTTGAGTGTAATAAAGGGAAAATAATGTCTGCAAGAGCTTATTTAATAATTTGAAGACATTTAAACATACATGTTTTTATCTAAACTATATTATTTATATTTTACGTACTAGCAAGCTGTGCCTTTAAATTAAAAGTTTTAATTTAAAGTTGCATTCCTCACGTCTTTAGTATTTTTAGACACTTGAACTTACCTAACTTATTACACTTTCAAATTTTCAAGTGGCTTGGCATATCTGCCTGCTTGAGGGCCAACTATTAGGGAATTCTGTAACTAATACGTTTTAAAATAATTTAATAGAAAGTAGAAACATACCTTTCCATGAACTCCACCAACAATAGAAACTGTGACACTGGTCCTCATTGTATTAAAATATAATCCAAATAATTTATTGTTTTAAACTTTCAAACCACACAACGCACTCTGTGACACAACGTCAACAAACAAAATAACAAATCATAACAAATTGAATTGAATGGGTCGCCATTCAATTCAATTTGTTATGATTGACATATTATAAGGAATAAAAATTCAAAAACAACTAAATACCATAAGTAGTCCACTAACCGTCAACTTTTCTATTTTGTCGGTTTATTTTGTGATATTGACTGTCTTAACATTTTTAGCATAGCGATAACACTACATTTTAGCTTACGAGCCGTTCTCTCTTCTTATTAGTGAGAAAGAAACAAACAAAACATAAGTAGTGAAGCATAGACGAAAGTATTCTAAGGAGTAGAGTGAAGTTAGCTAGACGACACGATCTATCGAGCTTACCTTAGCGCCTGCGTAAGGTTCCGTAAATCTCATGGTGCAAGCATTATCGAAATCTATTTGATCCACGTTAGCACGCTAGCGAGTTCAACGCTAGCGCTTGTTTTTTCGATGACATCTCATGGTAGAGGTACTGAATGTGTGCGTCAGTTAAACTTGCCATGAAGTTTATCCGTTGAAAAGTTTTTGAGGACACAGAACTCTCTTGTTCGCTGTCGCTACTATCCCAATCCGACAGCTGAGCTAATACTTCAAGATCACTATCACTATCACTTGAAAATATTTCCATTTTCACGCCTTTATCAATACAATCGGTCAAAATTTGAGGATCGCAAATAAAGATCGATAACGTTCAAAAATTGATTTGTCAAAATCAGAGATCGGTTATAGAAAACGCAAAACTGTCACTTTCATACAAATATTAGGTTAGCTCGTTCCATCGTCGACCTCATCTCTGTCCTCTTGACTAGGTTGAGGTCAAGAGTAAGCCCATTCACAATAAAAAAAAAAAAAATACCAACCTAAAAATCCGATCGCCCCTCCCAAAGATGGATTGAAGAAAAAGATCGGTATAACGATCCATCGATCGGTTATTGAAATACTAAAAGTAGGAAATGGATTCAAATATCAATCTCGACCAGAAAATTAGGGATTGGGATTGAATACAGAAGCGCACGGCCGTTAGTAGATTCAGAAACAAACAAATTTTTCGTCTTTATAATATTGGTATAGATTACAAATAAAACAGTTTCGACGCGCATATAAATGTTTATTGTAAAAATGAGGTACTTACTGAAAAAGATAAATTGACAAAGTTTAATGTATTTTAATAAAACATTTGGGACATAAAAAAAGGTTCATTAGGACAAGTTTTGCAAAAAGTAGTGACTTTTTTGTTTTATTTATAGCTACTAAGCGGCCCAGGGTGGCTACGTTCTGCTTATAACGTTGTTGGCATTGACGTCGAACGACTTTAGATGATCCTTCTTTTTTCGCCAGTTCATGTTTAGTTCTCGAAGAGGGCTAAACAAAGAGTATAATAATAATATGGGACAAGAGAGCCCTCTTGTGTCATTTCGAAGCATACTGATTTGAGACGCCATCTGCATATCTTAACGGGAACTAAGGCTCTTTATGTGTGTGTGTGTATCTAATGAATGTATGTAGTTATGTATGTATGCATAGGTAATCCTTCATCGTAGGCCGCGAAATTTTAATTTTCCTACTTTTTTGCAAATTGCAGCGCTGTTTGAGGTTATAATATTATGTTGATCAAAATGCGATTCGCGACGATAATAATGATACATGTACTAAATTACAATCATTAAAACAGTTATGATTGATATCTATTTAAATGATCGTGATTCAGTTAACGAGTAATCAATAAATCAAGCATTTTGATCAACATAATTATGACACAAACACAGCTATTTGCAAAAAAACATAAGAAAATTTTAATTTCGCGAACTACACTAAAGAAATTACCTTATTTTTGAATACAATAACTAAATAATAATAGTCCACGCATTACTTTATGAAATGAAACAGAAAAAACATTTTTTATACTTTATTGTCATTGTTACAATTTTATCACAAAGCATTTTTACAGAGCTTTTATTTTCTATTTTTATAATTTTTGTGCCTATTATAATAATTTTGGGCTGCAATTTTGGTTTCGTCTTCACCATCATAAATTAATTTTCCGACCAAAATTCGATTAACTGATCGACACCAACTGTAAATGATTACATTTATTGTAACATTCAAAAAGTATTTCTTGAATGTGTCATTATGGGCTGGACATTTATTTGGACAATCTATGAACATATCTATAAAAGAGATTATCGTATATTTCACGCGTTTTTTGGGTACATTTCTCCTAAGACATGACGTTGATATGTTTTTTATTTCATTGAAATAATTTTCAATTTCTTTGCTAGGATAGCAAAGCCATTTTTTGTTTTGATATTCTTTGGCTCTAATGAATATATTATTTTGATTATTTGTGTTCTCTAGTAAAGTCTTTTTACAAGTTTGACAACTTTTTACAACATTTTTTAAACATTTTTTTAAAACCCAACCACAGACATAATTGCTTTGACCAGCACCAGTTGTATTTGACTGGTCAAAGCCAATTTCACTATTAAAATGAATTTTTTCACTTTCCTCAGGAACATCAGCAGTATCATGTTTCTCTTTTAAAAAAAAATCCAGTGTCTGGAGGCACTCATTAGAATCCTCCTCACAGTTTGCCCCTTTTGAATGAGGAGAATTAAAATTATTTAATAGGAGAGCTTTGAATGCTCCTTCAAAAGCCACTGTATTAGGCGCATTATTCCTTGCCCCATAACTCCTGATGTTCACGAAAAAAATTTCGACCGGGTCTTGGTTGAAGTTCCGTGTCAACATTGCATCTAAACCATATTTACTAGACAACACTTTCCAAAGACTCTCCATGCCCTCTATAGTTTTAATTAGATTTGTCACAGATGGTATAGTTGTCTCAGTTAGACGGATTTTGTCTCCAGTTTTAACTTTTTTAATATATTTAACAGTTTTAAAAATTTGTTTAGCTTTTTGCCACAGTTCATGATGAGGCGAATTGCTTTTGACAGGCCCTTTATAAATTTTACCATTTGGTATGAACATACTGCTCACATTAAGAGAATCAAATAGATTATCTATTAAAAGAGTCATCTCTATTATTTGACGACAATCTTCGGGAAGATCCTTCCTTGCCGTCAAGTGTTCTGTCTCAACAGCGACACTGTGACTAAATATTTGTGTCGCCGATTTCACTCGCATTTTATTATTTTTTTCTGGATTTACATGTTCTTCCGTAATTTTGTCAAGGAGACGTAACTCTCCATATAATTTATCAGCAGCATATACCATTTGGTAATAATCCCATTTTATGGTTTTTTTTTTATTAGATGTGACGTATGTCATGTCTTTGGTCAGCAAATTATTTCTAAGACCTTTTATTAGATGAGGAGTATCATATAAAGGGATTATGCTGTGACCATTAACTCGGAACATTTCATAACGCCACTCTTTGCCTTGTCGAAGATAGACGGCTTTAGTTTTATTAACCAATTCTGTTATAGCGCCAACATTAACAGGACTTTGGTCACACACCGTGTTAACCACGATGAGATTATGTTGCAATGCATGCTGAACCACGGATTTGATTAAAACTTCCAGCTCATTTTTTTTTAATCCGGTTGTGAAGTAATATGCAATGGGTTGTTTGAAATTATTTTTCACACCCTTCACCATAAAAACAAGGGCATGGTCAGCAAATGAGGCCTCTTGATTGGATGCAAAGCCTTCCAGTTCATCCTTATGTGAATTAAAAAGAATTTGTGGCGAAATTGACATTTCGTCAAACATGAGACTGCAGAGTCTATCTGGCACATTCATTTCAGCTACCACTTTTTTAATCTTTTCAAAGATGATGGGATTTATTCCAAGTACTAATTTAATTTGGCTCAGCAATCGCTTCATAGCTTTTGCTGATGGCAACGCAAAATATTTGCACAACAGCCTGTAGCACTTGGGACTCTTTTTGAAGAGTGACAAGGACATAACTTTTTCTTCAATTGAAAATCGTCTCCCCTTAGACTTCTTTTTAGACTGTAGTTGCATGTGAACAAACAGTTTTGCTGGTTTTGTCATTGTTTTTGTCACTTGTTGAAATGCAACTTTATTGGACAATTTTTCTGCATTAGCCAATCGTGCTTTGAATGACTGCCCTTTTTTGCGCAAACGACCTATTTCATTTTGAAGATACTTCATTTTTGTCTGGAGTGGTCTCATTTGTACGCAATTGAACCGTACCCCAAAACTTTCACGAGCATCTGAAAAATACAAAAACATCATAATTAATATATATTTTGATTTAATCACTTTAATTTGAAAGTGTTTCTATACAAATTAATTATTTAGTTAATTACTTTAAACTAGCTGTATTTGCAACATCGCTCATGTGGAATTTCAATAATCATACAGGCCAATGCTCAACAGTGGCACAGTAATAGGCTTTAATTATAATACAGAATATAAATTACCTTTGAGTAATCGTTTTTGCTTAGGTCTGCTTATCACGCTATAATTATGCTCCATTATCGCAGAATTTGTAGCAGCAGTGCAGTGACGTTTATCTGAAAATATATACAATACATGAATAATTTAATATGCAAGAGAATGCACCATGTTGATAGAATACAGACTAATAATTATAATACCTAAAGTTGAAGTAGCAAGAAGAAAGGCAAGGCCAAGTTTGAGTTATTCAAGGATGGTTATTCCGAAATATGGCTAAGAAAACTGATACCATTTGATCAATATAATTTTATGAAACTGTTGATGTCCATTTTATGACACCCACACGAAGAGATGGGGTGGTGCTATTTGCATTTGACACCACACGCACACACACAAGTGACAGCACAAACACAAGTGATTGCACACCAAATGCAGTAATATCATAGACATGTACTGTACTTAATTAATCATATTTGATAAAACATACCTGGGGTGGAAGTCGAAGGAAGAGAAGTGCTAGTGGTAGGGTGACTAAGACTTAGGCTAGCCTCAGATTGTCCAGCTGTAGCAGTGATGCCATGACTTTCACCTGAAAGAATTATGAAATAAAAATATAATTATGTATAATATTCATGTAGGTACTGAAAAAAAAAATTATATAAAAAATGAATTAATGAATGAAATGAAAAATGAAATACATACCTGGGGTGGAAGTAGAAGGAAGAGAAGTGCTATTGGTAGGGTGACTAGCCTCAGATTGCCCAGCTGTAGCAGTGATGCCATGACTTTCACCTGAAAGAATTATGAAATAAAAATATAATTATGTAGATATTCAAATATTCATTTTCTTTACAGTACCTGTAAAGAAAATGAAATAAAAAATGAATGAATTAATTAAATGATAAATGAAATAATCCACTATTCAACTCACCAGGCAAATGAAGAGTTGGCATTGCCAATGCATTTAGACGCTTAAAACGATTACGGTGTTCATCAGTGAAGTGAATATCACATATTCTCTTCTTCTTATAAATGTCATAGTCTGTTAATGTTTTCAGATTGTATCCAACAAGATTAACCCAAGCTTTAAAACGCTCAGGAAATTTGCCAGGATTCGGAAATGAATGCATCACATTGCCTGAAACCAAAGGAAATAATAATGTATTTTTTGTCTTTTAATCGCGATTTTGTCCATCCTAAGGTTGCTAGTGCTAGTATGAGATTGCAGGGCGAGCACTAGCAAGTCACAGGCTTCCTGTGACATGTCTCGAGTCACACATTTTATATGACTAATCTGTGATAAAATAAATGTATGACTTAAACCATGTCACAAGTTGGTGCTGGCCCCGCTGAATGTGTTAAGGCTGTTCATGGTACTTGTATGTATATTCTAATAGTTACATTAACTGATTTATTACATCTAAAGTAATTTATATTGGCAGGCCTATAAGCAAAATAATATTCATTCAAATCTCAGTTGGAAAAAGGAAGACAAGGTGGACAATAACAATTAAAAATCAATTGTGTCTACAATTTGCCAGGAAAGATTGGATAATAATACGAAATCTAGACTTGACGTTTTGAGAAAAGCATATTTTTAGAATTTTTAGAATATAGTATATTTTAAAGAGCTTCGTGAATTGTTGGAGCCTCATTTGCGCCAGCGGGGCTCGATAGTCGGGCGGCGAAGTGTTACACATCCGCGGGATTTTATCGGTTGGAACTTGGTAAATAGAAGAGTTCTGTCTTCGCGGGTAGAATAAAAAAAGTCACTTACCAGTGTCTTTACATCCAAAAGCGCAACGGTGAGGCATTGTATCTATTTTAATGAAAACACACAGCACAAAATAGCGTCTTTTCGCAAGTATAACACTAAACACTAAATATAACGAGTTTTTCTCAATTTTTGTGAAATTGCTCGTCACAACGTAAACTGATAAATATTAGTTTCCGGGTAGTAATCCACTAACAGGACGGAGGAGGAACTCACTCAACTCGACGTCTGATGTAGATAAAGCACTCAAAAACCAATAAATAACACAAAATGGACACACGAAATACAAACAAGCGCGAACGCAAGTTGCGGCGACCATAATGTGTGATGTTGCCAGAAGTGATGTCACACAATTTTCGTGACAATGCTGCCATAATCGATAAAGCCGGAATAAAATAATGAGATAATTTTGATGAAAAATATCATAAATATTCTCTAGAAAAATACTTGACATTAAATTAGAGAACATTAATACTTGAGTTTCATTAAAGTTGTGATTACAGAGACATCTATCGATAATTATGAAACTATTAGGTATCATAGTTTCTCCGTTAAGTAATGTAGATGGCGACTCTTTCTTTACTAAAGTTGTGCTTGTTCTAACTGTCTCCCCCCTGGGCGTGAGCAAGTAAGGCCGGTTTGGAAAGGCACTGTCCCCGAGTAACCAGCGATTTCCCAGAATACCATCTTCACACTGGGCTGTAATAATAGTAGAAAATCATATTATTTAAAATGTTATTAGAAAGGATAATAAACCCAATATTACCTCTTAATACTGAATTATTAAAAATAGTAGCATCATGAGCAGAACCAGGCCACCGAGCACAAACGGCTTGGACATTGATTGAAAAGTATCCTTTCCTATTTCTATATTCCTCCCTATTGTTGAACCTGAAATACAAAATATTTTATTTGCTGTAGCAAATGTATGGTATAACTTTCTAAACAATTAGGTAAGTAAATTGCAAATTTTTATTTGATCACAATTTAAGACTTTTATGGAGACTGAATGTGTACATGTGTACAGTCAATCTCACCACATACTCTAGGAAATTGAGCTATGTTATAAAATTTGTCTGTTCTGTTCTAGAATGCAGAAAAATGTATTTGTTGTACAATCTAGCGATTGCAGCAGATATGTCTGCTACTATTCTACAAGCTGACGATAAGGATACTCCAGCGAAGTCGGCCACTGAATTAAACATTGTCCCCAATGCATAAAATCGAAGTGGCAATAAAAGTTGATGCAATGGTGGTATACCATTATTCCTGAAAATGATACTATAGTTAGGTATCCATTCTTTTAGGTTATGTTTATATATTGAAGCAATTTGGGCAAACAAACAAACTTACCGTCTTGATTTCACTTTGATAAAGGGCATTATTTCATTCAAAACAGATTCAACTGACGCTTTGTTCATTCTGAATCTGAATGTGAACTGTGCGTCAGTTAAACTTGCCATGAAGTTTATCCGTTGAAAAGTTTTTGAGGACACAGAACTCTCTTGTTCGCTGTCGCTACTATCCCAATCCGACAGCTGAGCTAATACTTCAAGATCACTATCAGTTGAAAATATTTCCATTTTCACGCCTTTATCAATACAATCGGTCAAAATTTGAGGATCGCAAATAAAGATCGATAACGTTCAAAAATTGATTTGTCAAAATCAGAGATCGGTTATAGAAAACGCAAAACTGTCACTTTCATACAAATATTAGGTTAGCTCGTTCCATCGTCGACCTCATCTCTGTCCTCTTGACTAGGTTGAGGTCAAGAGTAAGCCCATTCACAATAAAAATAAAAAAAAAATACCAACCTAAAAATCCGATCGCCCCTCCCAAAGATGGATTGAAGAAAAAGATCGGTATAACGATCCATCGATCGGTTATTGAAATACTAAAAGTAGGAAATGGATTCAAATATCAATCTCGACCAGAAAATTAGGGATTGGGATTGAATACAGAAGCGCACGGCCGTTAGTAGATTCAGAAACAAACAAATTTTTCGTCTTTATAATATTGGTATAGATTACAAATAAAACAGTTTCGACGCGCATATAAATGTTTATTGTAAAAATGAGGTACTTACTGAAAAAGATAAATTGACAAAGTTTAATGTATTTTAATAAAACATTTGGGACAAAAAAAAGGTTCATTAGGACAAGTTTTGCAAAAAGTAGTGACTTTTTTGTTTTATTTATAGCTACTAAGCGGCCCAGGGTGGCTACGTTCTGCTTATAACGTTGTTGGCATTGACGTCGAACGACTTTAGATGATCCTTCTTTTTTCGCCAGTTCATGTTTAGTTCTCGAAGAGGGCTAAACATGAACCTCTTTCATCGAGACTCGATGAAACAGGTTCAGACGTTATGCCTTTTGTTAGGAAATTGGTCAGAATTTCTTTTCTAAAATCTGCAATAGGAATGTTCTTCTTTGTTAAACTTTTATGCCTTTTGTTAGGAAATTGGTCAGAATTTCTTTTCTAAAATCTGCAATAGGAATGTTCTTCTTTGTTAAACTTTTGTTGAGAGTGAGTGCGTTTACAACAGCTACATTCAAGATTAAGTCCATGGCCACTTTTTTGTACCACTTCACACTTCCCTTAGTGGTGTTTGGTGCGCGCTGACATTTGATCCGACAAATCAACAGCACCTTTAGCTTTATTATTGTCGACAACGATTGCAGGTTTTGTGATAACTTTGTTACGTTTTACCACTCGGTAAAACCGAGGTTTTGTGATAACTTTCATTATTACGGCGTTTCGACTTCAATGACTCAAATAAATGTAAGTTACATTTTACGAACACTGCAGTCTCATAAATATACATACACGGTAGGGTAAGTAACTTATACTTTTTGAATAATGGCAAGCAATTATCAGTTGATTTCAGCTTGAAAACAGATCTTAAGCATTTTTTCTGCGCTTTGAAAGCGATAAATCTATCTGTAGAATTTCCCCAGTATTGTACTCCGAAGCGTAAAGTGGATGTTACGTAAGCATTGTAAGCTACTAGGACGACGGATTCAGTTACTATTTTTCTTAAGTTATAGAGAACATAAGGCGTATTGATTAAGTTTTTTACAGATAAATTCTATGTGTGATTTCCATGATAGATGACTATCTAGGTGTAGGCCTATGAACCTGGCATTGTTGGTGTCGGCTATATTTATATTTTCATAAACTATATTTAATTGTGATTGGTTTGTACGTTGATAAAATTAGATAATATGCAATCAAACTATCCAAATTATGCTGGCAAGTAAACAAATTAAAAATAAACTTACACTTATGTTCAATTAACATAATGGGTCGGTGTATTCCAATAAAAAGGAACATTTTTGTAATCGTTTTATTCAATAACCTTAATCCATTCTCTGTAAAAAAAAAAAATTATCACTACTTTTTAGTCGTTAAAGCTACAAGGTGGAAATTGAAAGACGTGAGGGTAGCAATCAGGTAGCAATTATTCAAATAAAAATAATAACATTGAACAACAATAGTTCATACAAACGGAGAGTTGACCAGCCATCCTGATATCAGAATGGCTGGTCATTTTGAAGTCCCTTTATTTTGTTTCCAAGTTTGGTAGCAATTAATTGACTATAGGTAGTAAAAGGTAGCAAATAGGTAGCAATTTTTGGTCACCAGCCTGACGCGAGCCGATACAGGCAACCAGCCATACTGACGCTCACCAAAATTCATGTATACCAAGGTAAACGCGACCAAGACGTTGAAGGGAATAGCCACACAGATAAGGTGGTGGCAAAACTTCTTGAAAATTATCTAGGTACAGGCCGACATGTGTACATGGAATTTTTTATAATAGTGTCGGACTCTCAGAGTTCCTGTTGCGTAATGGCACAAATGTTACTGGAATTCTGAGAGCCAAACGCAAAGGAAACCCAGTAGTAATTACAAGCTCTAGAAAATTGTCAAGAGGTGGTAGAATTTTCAGATATAATCGCAGCGGTATTTGTGTTTGCAAGTGGCGTGACCAACGTGACGTCTTGACTATCAGCACCACTCATTCTCCAGAGTTAAAACCAGTGACCAACAGGAGAGGTCAAATGATTTTAAAACCTGAAAGGTTAACGAGTTTATGAGTGGTGTAGATAGGCAAGACCAAATGTTGGCTTACTACACTTGCGAACACAAGTCCATGCGTTGGTACAAGAAAGTAGGCATTCACATCTTACAAATGATGATGCTGAATGCCTACTACTTCTACCAAATTAAATTTAAAAAAAAAATGATTATTATAATTTCAGAGAGGTGATTAAGAAATTGCTACCACCTCCTCCAAACGTCAAAAGAAAGTCTTAGCTCCTAGGTACACACCTCAACAAACAGAATTAGGATCCTTCTTGGTAGTAGTACAATAAAGTTTAGTACCATCTTTACCTGGCTTCACTTCATGATAGTTTGTGTGATGGAAATTAGATTCAAAGGGCAATAAAATAAAAGAACTTGGGGAAAAGTTCATAGTTTATTGGGGGAGCTTGGACAAGAACGATCACCAGGGCTCCCCATAATCAATTCTTTCCAGGAGCCACCTTTGCCACACGCTGCGAGCCGGTGGTTCCGGCGGTGGTGCTGTTGGTGCAGGCCGTCCGTTCCTACAAAAAAGGAAATGATTTGTAGATTAAAAAAAAGAAAACCAAATAGCATATCGACTGCAAGCAAGCAATACCTCCTATCTTTGTCCGGGTGGATTTTAAAGGGGAACAATAAAACTTAATAAAAACCTTATTCCGAGGTATAATGAGATACTGAAAATCCAAGTTTTCTTTTTTTATGTATAGTATTGATTAATAAAGTTTTTTTGTTTTTATTTTGAGTCTTAGGGTAGTTTATGGTAGATACGAGTTATTGGTATGGAAAATCTGATGCAAATATTGCAGATAGAATTTATTGGTATTAAAGTTCTAAATAAAAACAAGTAATTTAATGAATCATTTAATGAAAATAATCTTATAACTCTTCATAATTATGGTAATTATTTGTAATCACATTATGTTCAATCTAATAGAAAGTAGGTACTTATAAAAAAAACAGTCTTCTCTTAGTAATAAACACCTAGTCAGTCTCGTAATTAACAATCAGCATTCAGTTTAAAACTAATTTTAATTATGCGGTAAAGCATCATAAAATGCATGACAGTCCACCGGAATTACACTTTTCAATTCTTGCAGGTGTGCAAATTTTGTATCAGTGATAGGGAGCTTATTCCGATGAAGTTGTTTATATTGTGTTACGATGGGAATTTTGGTAACTCGCTGAGGCAAACATTGCCAATCATCAGAATGACTGGTTTTATACTGTATCTGTCCCTCTGGAACATACATCAATGCTTTTATATCCGTCACCTTTGGGTTCCCTGGTTTTCTCCCTGGTCTGATAGAATTATAACGCCAAGTTGACGTGTCTGTGTAGTTTTTAATAAAATCATAATCAATCATTGTAGTCTCGTAAGGATAAGGTTTTTGTCTAGCCTCCAAAGTTGCAGATAGATAGTCACTGGGCAAATGGATCAAACGGTTTTTCAACTTCCGTTCTATCGCGCTATGGACAGAATCTCCCTCCATTTGAGTGTGGCCGACCTCCAAATATTTTTGAATTATAGTTACATTATGTTGCTTCGAAAAATTGAGTAGCGCATTACTCAAAACATTATTTCGATTCTGTCCAGTACATCCGTCACTGTATACAATTATCGGGAGACGTTTAGGGATGCAATATTTTACTAAGTAGTCCGTCAATAATGAAGCGTAAGTTGAAGCTGTAAGGTCTGCATCCACCTCTGTGAACCAGTAACACATTACATGATGCGTAGTCAGATCATAAACCGAATAGTTGTGCAATGCCAGCTTCGTTTTATAATACACCGCACTTGCTGTAACAAAAGGGCATACTTTGACAGCTTGAAGATCTACTGTGAGTACTATACACTTTCCCTCACTAGCCTCCAGCTTGTCTCTAGCTTTTTCAGCTCTCGCATTATCCTTGCGAATAAGATGAGCCTGATAATCAAATTCTGTGACATTGCCTGTCTTGAAACCTTCGCATGTGTCGCACATATCTTTTTTTAATTGATGTATGGCCAAATTCTTCTCTTTAAACATGCTATTAATTGATGTATGGCCAAATTCTTCTCTTTAAACATGCTATTAAAAATTTTCATTGAGTATGGAACGGCATCACGAGTTTCACAGAAGCTTTTATAGATTTTGTAGAGATTTGCTATAGAATGGTAAATTGGTTCCAGAAAAATTTTATTTGTGTTTTGTCGGTTATAATGCGATGGCATTTTTGGCAACGAGTCGAAAAATTCATGTAACACAGCTAATCTTTCAATCCTTAAGGTATCAACAGATCTCACTCTAGATAAATCAGCACTATCCTGAGATTTATGCATCCCGTACTGGCTAGATCCAACCCAGGAACGTACTGAAAATGGCCCGATGCTTAGGGTGTTTAAGAACATCTTTTTACATACCTTTTTAACGTTACTGGTCCCACTAGAATCCGTCACAGTCAAGCTATACTCAAAAGAACCCTTACGTCTGGAATCATTTTGAACAGTACATTTCTTTTTGTTCTTACATACCACATGGCCAGCTACGAATATCTTCCGTTGATCCCAGTTCATCTCATTCCAGAATTTATTAAAAATGTGAGTTCTATCTTCTTCCAATATGTCTGCACACTCTCTTACGCTGCTTTTTTTACAAAACTCCGATTCACAACGGCCTGCTATTACCCTTCCCGTCCAATGTTTATTTTGCTTTATTTTTTGTCCCCTTGGACGCGAGTAACCCAAGTATGGTTTACCTTCCATACGCAAACGCTTATTCAAATTCTTCTTCCACAACTTCTTATCTGCCTTACGTCTTCGACGAATACCACTGCTCATATCTCCATAAAAAATTTCGTCCTGGTTAGAAGTACTTGGTGCGGAATCATGATTCGATTCATTTTGACATTCTTCAGTTTCCACTGATTCAATGTCTGAATCAAATTCAAATTCAAATTCAAATTCTTTTTATTGACATAATAGGTTACAGAAACTTGTTTGAAGCCTCTAACTCCTGAACTAGGTGTACCTGTATGTCAGGAGTCAGCGCCCTCTCCCATTTTATTTGCCTTAGATACTAATGTCAACATAGGAATAGACAAACATGTGCTACAAAAACACAATTTTAAAAGAAGAGACAAATTAACATAAAGTAAAATACAAAAACAGATATGAAGAGTATGATAAATTATGAAAAAACATTAAAAATATAATTTATTCTAAGTTAATACATATAACGCGCTGTGTGTGTGTGTGTGTGTGTGTGTGTGTGTGTATGTGGGAGGTATGTACGTGTGCGTGTGCGTGGGTTCCCGTTCGTGTTTGTGTATAAGTAGGTGTGTGAAAGAAGAGTATGTTCTATGTATGTGTTACTTTTTAGAATGAGATTAATTCTTTATTATTTTCTCTACATCCTCATAATCAAGAGTAAAGAGCCAGTTCTTTACTATAGGTTTACATTCGTGTAGTGTTAGCGGATAAAAATTTAGGATTCTATTAATTTTGTTGTATAAGTATACAGAAAGAAAAGCATTTTGTCGTCTTGCAAAAGCCGTGCGACACCTAACAGATTCGATTACGTTTGGAGTTGTCCGCTTATTTTGAAGTTTACCTGGATCATATGGCACAGACACGTGTTTTTTAGTAATAATCTGAAAAATAAAAAGTTGTCTTACTGTAAATACCCGGCACAAATCGTATAACGTCTTTGTGGGAAATCTGTATGGTTTGAATAACATTGTTTTAAGCAGGGACCGTTGTGCTCTTTCTAGGCGTAAGAGATGCGTTTTACATGCTCCTCCCCAAACCCCAATACAGTAACCAATAACCGATTGTGCCAGTGCATAATAAACTGAACGAAGGAGATCACTGTCAGCTACATGCCTCAGATTTCTAAAAACCCATGTAAGTTTTCTGACTCTTGCCGAAACCATCTCGATGTGTGGTTGCCAGGATATTTTCTCGTCTAAGAGAACCCCAAGGTATCTAACTGTCTTATATTTGCTCAGAGTTGTACACGAGCACTGTTGAGTGAAAGGTGATTTGCATGTGTGAATCCGGACAGCCACGTTGGGCTGTTTTATGCGAGCGTTAGTGAACTGTATATATGAAGTTTTTGATATATTAAGCGTCAACACGTTTTGCTTTAACCACAAGCAGACTTTATGGAGGCCCATCTCCGCATTTTGTTGAACTGCATCCCAAGTCTCTCCCTGAAACACCAAGGCTGTGTCATCGGCATAGGTAAATATTTTGCCTTTATTCAGTGTCATTTGACACAAGTCGTTAATGTAAATCAGGAAGAGACTGGGACCCAGAATGCTACCCTGTGGGACTCCATAGATGACTGCGACATCCGAACTAATAGCACTACCCATTTTAACCTTCTGCAACCGGCCAGTAAGAAAGTCTTTGTAGATTTTAAGTACCGTTCCCCTTATTCCACATCTTTCCAGCTTATCGACAAGAGCACAGATTGAGACGGTGTCAAAGGCCTTGGCCAGATCAATAAAGACTCCAACACAGTTTTGTTTATTATCTAGACAGGCTGCAACATAATCTACTAACGAGCTAACGGCTGCATCAGTACTTTTTCCTGCCCTAAAACCAAATTGGGATTCAGATAAAATGTTATTTTTTTTTAAGAATTTTGTGAGTTGATTATTCAATACTTTTTCTAGTACTTTAGAGAGCGCTGGTAGCACAGAAATCGGTCTGTAGTTTGTCACGCTGTCTCGAGCTCCACTCTTGTAGACAGGAGTGATGAGCGCCCTTTTAAATACACTAGGAAAAACGCCCTGCTCTATACATAGCCCAACAATCGTGGTAAAGTGTGGGACGATAATATGTTTTGACATTTTTAGAAATTTGTTCGAAATAGAGTCCCAACCTGTTGCAGAGTCGTTTTTAAGACTCATGATAAGAGATTCAATTTCTGATTCGTTTGGTGAAAGCAGTACCATAGAATTCCGGACCCGAGGTCTACTGAAATCATTCAATGTAGGCAAGGTGATTTCGGGATTATCAGAGCATTTTATCTTGTCGGCAAGAAGCTTCCCGGCATTCGCAAAAAAATTGTTCACAGTCTCAACGGCTTCGTGGTGGCTTTTTCTGTTCTTTAGTAGATCATCAGTAGAAGATTTTTGCTTAGCGGTACCAGTGATCAATTTTATAGCTGACCACGTTTCCTTACTACTTCTTGCATTTTGTAAAAGAGTTTTTTCATAATTTCTTTTAAGCTTCCGCAATAGAGCGTTACAGAAATTTCTGTAGCGCTTGTAAGTGACTTCGAGAATCGAGTTATTGGGATTTTTCCTAACCTTAACATGTAGCCTATCACGGTGTCGAATACACCGAATCAAGCCAGGTGTAATCCATGGTTTTATGTTTCTTTTACGACCAGAAATAGTACTAGAAGTTGTGTTTGATTTGATTGCAGAAGTCAAGTTTTCAGTAAAAAGAGTTGCAGCTTCTTCAGCGTTAGCTGAAGGAGAAACGAAAGAGAAATCCATAGATTCTAATTGTTTCACTGTTGCATTAAAATCTGTCTTAATAATTATACTCGGTTTCCTTATTAGTTCACGCCTACACGATAAACTAACAAGAACCGAGTCGTGATCCGTAACTGTGGACTCTATGACAGTGACTGTGGCTGATCTATTTGTTTTGATCATGATGTGATCCAAACAATTGCCTAATCTAGTTGGCAATGTATGCCCTGGGAGAAGACCCAGCTCAGCAGTGAGATTTAAATACGATGAACTATTTCTATCAGTATTATCAGGCTTAATGTCTATATTTACATCTCCAATAATAATAATATTATTGCAATTAATAGGACGAAGTGTGCTGTCAATTGAATTCAAAAAGTTATCAATGCAATAAATTGACGGAGATCTGTACGTAGCCAAGATGGTAATGTCGTTGTTAATTGTAAGTAATAAAAAATTTGCTCCAATAGGATCAGGTTCCTTCACAGTACACTTGATATCACTGGTGACATAAATGACAATTCCATCATTTTGGTTTAGACTTTTCTTGGAAAAGTAGCACGAGTAATTGTCTAAAAGTGGTAGTGATTTGTGCTCACTCAACCAGCATTCAGTTAAAATGATTATGTCAGGTTTAAATGTAAGCCTAGCCAAATGAACAATAAAACCATCCATGTTTTTATAGATACTGCGAATATTTTGTGAGATTACAGTCAATGCTTTAGAAGTAGACTTGATTAAGTTGCCACATGATTCCGGATCACAACTATAAGACTTGGCCACCGACACATCATCAATGTCTTGAATTATGTTATTTATGGAAGCGAATGGTGCGTAAGCAAATAAGTCACAGTTTTAAGCACGAGATTTATATTATAAATTAATGTTACGGTATTTGATTTAGGTGAGATGTAAAGAACAAGGATATATTTATTTAAATGGTGAAGAATGTGATGTTTCGTAGTCAATATTTCGTTTGTGTAAACTTGAGTGTGTGATTGCGTATGAGAGTGTAATAAACATTTGTTATAGGTCGTTGTGCGTTTTTGAAGTTTGTTTGTATAGAGTGTTTTATGTATTGTAATGTATATATAATGTAGTGGTATTAGCGCGTGATGTACATTCATGCAAAATAGACAGAAACAATGGTTCAAGGGTTTAGTAAACATACAACAAACTTTCCACGAGAGCAGTATTAGTCAAATACAGCTAGCAGGTCTTAGCCTTTGAAAATCCTCTTCTGAGTTTATACGGATCTGGGGGTCGCCAACTTTCTTGCGCATGTAGATTACGCCATATGAGGTCCAACAAAAGTCATACCCGTAATTCTTGTGCTGTGTTCTAGCTAGGTAGTACAATTTCTGCGTATTAAACGTCAGTCTTTCTGACACATAAATCGGTTGTTTGTTCTTGAACTTCAGGTGGGTGGTATTGAGCTTTTCTCCTTTGTCTTTTGACTTATTAAACATCTTGACTCCCTTTATCACCTTATCTTTAGTTATCACGGAGTTGAAGTTCACAATTATTGGGTTCGAGCTATCTTTTGATTTCACTCTGTGTATATCTTTCAGGTTAGTTTGACTAATATTTAGGTTTAATGTTTGTCCCAAGTGAACAACCAAATCACAGAGGTCATCTTTTGTCTCACCTTCGGACTTCGGCACGTTACGAATTTCTATTTCAGTAGCCCTCGTGTTGCGCTCCAAATATTCAATCTTGTCCTCAAGTTGTCGAATCCGCTTTTTGTCCTCTTTTTTCTCGGCTTCCAAGGACGATATACGGTTTAAAAACTCGTCGTACTTGGCTGACATTACCTCAACACTCAATTTCAACTCAATATTTTGCTCAATGATATTATTAATCTTGAGCATCATACCCTCGTGCTGAATTTCCTGTTTACTGGAGAAGGTAGCAAGCATTGTTTCCTCTTGCTGTTGCTTGAATTCGCGAAACATTCCTTTTATTTCTGATATAGTTGCGGACAGGCTATATTCCTCGTCACCTTCTACGCGTAGGCGCTTCGCATTGCGGAAGGTTATTGCTGGCGAAATATTATGAATTGGCGAATCCAGGTTAACATTTAGACTCGGTTCTGATGAGCTATGAGGCGTGAATAGAGCAGGCTGCGGTGTGCTGAATAGCGGCGTAGTCGACAACTGAGCCTTTGGGGTAGGCGGTGGGGGCGAGCGTTGAAGGGGCATATTTACGGACTTATATTTTTATTTCCCAAAAAGTACCAGGCGCTCAAACGTTGCGAAGAGATAAAAGCACGTAGATTTTCTAGTAAGTAGTGGTGGCTCAGGTAAGAGTGGGCGGTATCGACAGATCCGAAGAAAACGGCTTTCCGTCCAGTATAACTAGACCTCTGACTATCTTGCTCCTGCAAGTATGTCCGTCTCTGTCTGCGTATGACAATATTAGACGCACGCGACCTTTTAAGTGCAGAGTTCATTAATAAAGTTGTGGCGGTTTACGCACGGGGGCGGGGTCATTAGTAGTAAGCTATGATTGTTTTTGTGACTCACGCGCAGCGGTATTGGACGTTGTCGGCTCGGCGCAGCGATCTCTCATATGTTTATGCACTCCTATTTTTGAACACTGATTTAAATTTTTTGATTTTTGAATTAAATGATTATAAAATTAATAAATTAAAATAAGGTCTCTTCAGAAACACGTCTGAACTGCTCAGAGGTCCGGGAGGAAGGGAAATCAGAATGTTCAGTTTCGGATGTATCCAAAGATAGAGTTACAGATAATGTGGTTGCACTGCAAGTTGATCTACTGCTGCAGCGACTTAGATTTAAAGATGCAGGAACTTCTAATACCTCATTTGGTGAACTCGGGGTATCCAACGATGCAGGAACTTGCAATGACATGCTAGAAGTTGTAGATTCCATTACCTCGTTTGGTGGAGATCTGGTCTCCGGTGGGTCATTTTTATCACAAAGACAAAGATTTATTAATTTAAGCGTTCGTTTACCTACAAAACAATACAAATCGTGTTAGTAAGACGCGTAAATGTAAAGAGTTAGTGACAATAACTTCTATCTGATCAGTCAAACAAGTAGTAGCGACATAACAACAAAAAATCTTGAGATGGAAATACCTCTTAACTATCACTCGAATCTTACAACTTATTTTCTCAAGGCAAAGACCGACGTTTTAATATTTTTTTTTATAAAATAAGTTAATAATAACCTTTGTCATCAATTATAACATTCAATTACTACTATTAAAAACAAGTGTAATACTTACTTTTTGTCTGGACGAACAGGTGCCGACCGGTTCTCAATACGAAAAGAACTGTCAAATTGCGAGATAGGAGAAATTTCTACCACGTTTATTTGCGCGCGAGTTAGTAGCTATTTCTATAAGCGATTTTTCGTGACTTAGTGGCTTTGGATACTTACGAGTTTTTGTCACGCGAAAGATCTCCACATTTCACAACAGATGGCATTAAAAACAATTTTTAAACAAAAATGTCAGATAGGAGGTATTGCTTGCTTGCAGTCGATATGCATAATATTAGCCTATAATGTTCCCATTGCTGGGACACAGGCCTCCTCTCTATGAGAGGGAATGGGCTGTAATCCACCAAGCGAGAAAACCAAAATGTAAAAAATATTCTTGAAAATATCCTTGGTAGATCATGTCTGTGCAGTCAATCAAATTCAATTATTACCAGGAAAGCCACATGTGCTCAAGGAATTATTGCCAGACTTCCTTGTCCTCAGTCTTATAACAAGACTTTTTGATAAAGACAAGTTTGATGTGGGTTTTTAAATTTCCATCGCTAAGTTCTGTAACGACTTTGGCAACTTGTTATAAAAGCGGACACTGTTTGTAAGAAATGACTTGCTTGTTTCAGTTAATCTTAATTTCGGTATCACAATATCATGTCTACTGCATGTAAGTTTTTGTGAACATACAAAATACTTTCTAAGATATAAAGAGAAGGCAGTTGAACAAGTACGTACTCGCCGCATGTCCATGTATTCGCCGTCTTCCGGCCTGTAGACCAGCAGCGGATGCAGGTTCAGCTCCAACCGCCGCATGCGATCCGATATGTCTACGATTGGAGTCAAATGCTCCCCCGCATCTGTCGAAGTAAATAAATAATGAAAGTAGGTATGCAAGGATCGTAGCAGGTGGCGTTCTGTGGTGTTTGGGCTTCCCTCATGTGAAAAAGGCGTGAGTTTATGTATGTAGGTACGTAGGTATGCACGTACGTACATACATAACTCACGCCGTGTACGTACGTGTAGCGTATCGAGTGACCATACAAATGTGGCGTGTATTATTATTATTCAGTAACTTGAAACGCAAAGATTAAAACTTGAATTATTGGCACTAGACATTTAATAACGTGTGTTGTATTATACCTCGTCCACCGCCTCCACCAACATACGCAGCGTGCCCGCCGCGTCGTGGGCCTGGTGCTGCTGCACCACCTACAGGTTTTGATAAATGGGTCTGAAAAAAAAAAAAAAAAAGAACATTTAAAATAACAAAAGTACCTAATTAATACAATTTGAAGTACATGAAATATTCATTCAGATATTCATACTTGGGTCATACTCAGAAAAAGTGTACATTTCAAATTTGTAACTAAACTGATAAGTAACGATAAGAGAGAATCTCTGAGAATCTCCGTCACGAAACTGATGTCATAAGGTATACATGGATTGGGAACGGGAACTGGGCGAATAAAACACGTGATTATATTTGGCTTATCAGTCTTATTTAGATTAATTTAAAAAATATATCTTCCCTGCTTACTAATACACATGGAATAAAGTTATTCCAGTAATAACAAAGGAAAAACCACTTTATTCTGTGTTTATTAGTCAGAGGGGAAATAGTGTACATATCGGTAATTAAATTAACGAATTAAAAATAATTTATATAAAATTAAGTAGCTGTTTAAAAATATCAAAACGAGTTTTCAATTCTTCTTATTGTTACGGGTACAAAATTTTTCTTATTCATATTTTAAGAGTTTATCAATCATAGTCTTCCAATTTTTTTTCCAACCCCAATTTTTCCGAATTAATGAACTAATTTTAATGAAACTTACGTGAGTGAGCTAAATAGATAGGGACATAATATCTGGTTTAAAAAACTTGAAATAATATAAAGGCTAAATTAGAACGACTTAATTTAGAACCACAGTAGATGTCATGATTGACAACACTCTTAACATAACAAATATTTATTTTTTCACAATATAAATATCAATATAAAAATCACAAATATTAATAATATGGAAGGAACATATATTCTTGAGTATAAAATTGAGAATCATACTATATTGGTTTAGTACTGGAATAGCTGAATAGTATAACTAATGAGAATAGTAAGACCCTACTGGTCCATAGTTACCACGACATTATCGAAATCTTAGGTGTTAACAAAGTATTTCTCGAAAAAAATAGAACTCGTGGGTAGTTGAAACTATGTTTTAATTAAGCAGTAGAAATAGTGGGAATCAACCAAAATTAATGCATATAGATGAATATAGAATTATTAAAAAATTTCAAAGTTTGAGTCATCATCACTGGAATCGTTACTATTATTTTTAAACAAAGATATGTCATGGTTAGGATCAATCATATGCATGGACGAAAGTCCTGGCGAAGCAAAATTAATGTATCGTTGATTGTCTGCATGCAATCGTATATCTGACAAAATAACAACTTTATTTTTGGGTTTAATTGAAATATCCGGTGATACTGAGTTACTTTCTTCGTTAACATAGGGACTCTCGTCACTCTCAGCATATACGACTTCTTTATCACTTTCACTATCAGAAGAGTCGCAATCAAATCTTATACGCTTACTTTTCTTTGGTGGCTTATTCTCTTTTTCCTTTGAGCCTTTTTTATATTTATTAGGCGTCGATTTTTTGTTTTTGATGAGTAGTTTTCCCTAGAGATACAGGTATTTTATTAACTTTACTGGTTTTTATTATACCAGAGGTACTAGGCTCAATTATTTTCTGAACATTATCTGATTTCTTTTCTTGTATTTTAACACTTGTTTTTCTATCATTATCTTCTTTCTTCCTATAACAAATCTTTGGCGATGCAATATTTATTTTTCCTTCAACATTAGCTAGAGTCTTTGTATTTTTTGGGGTTTTCTTAAACAGATTATGCATTTTTACGTCAAAACAAGAACAGTTACCTCTATCATCGCCACAAAAACAGCTCACATGTCTATGTTTTATTATTCCAGGCTCATCGGTGGTTATAAT
This sequence comes from Noctua janthe, assembly GCA_910589295.1. NCBI lineage: Eukaryota > Metazoa > Arthropoda > Insecta > Lepidoptera > Noctuidae > Noctua > Noctua janthe. The sequence continues at coordinate 1,479,106 of OU342567.1, forward strand.
TTGATGGACAGCCATAGTTCCTACTAAAGGATTCAAATTTGGTACGGGACATGTTTCCTTTATAAAGTTTATATCTGTATTTGATACATAATACAGTGTTACGTTGGTCTCTTGTTTAAGGAGTTTAAAAGCCTCAATGGCATTAGGAACATCTTTCCCGTATCCTACGTGCATATCTAACGTTCTTTTTAGTACTCCACCTATACAGTCTGCTGCATTTTTGCCGTGTGCAGCCTCAAAATAAGACCATGTACGAGGGCGGGTCAATAAGTCCGTGACTTTTGGAATAAAACACAGATTTTTTGATAAAAAAATAATTTTATTTTTCAACGTAGTCTCCCTTGAGCTCTATACACTTTGTCCAACGCTTCTCCAATTTTTTTATCCCTTCCAAAAAAAATGATTTGTCGAGGTCCTCAAAATAGGCCTTTGTTTGCGAGATGACTTCATCATTGGAGTCAAATCTTTTTCCACCAAGCCATTTCTTCAGGTTTGGGAACAAGAAGTAGTCGCTCGGAGCCAAATCTGGAGAATAGGGCGGATGAGGGAGCAATTCATAGCCCAATTCATGGATTTTTGCCATGGCAACTGCACATGTGTGCACCCTTGCATTGTCTTGGTGGAAAAGAACTTTTTTCTTGGCCAAATGAGGTCGGTTTTTTTTCAAATCGTCATTGAATCGGTCCAATAAGTTGGCATAATATTCCCCATTGATTGTTCTTCCCTTTTGAAGGTAGTCAATGTGGATTATCCCGCGTGCATCCCAAAAAACAGTCGCCATAACTTTATTGGCTGACAAACCCACCTTGGCCTTCTTTGGCGCCGATTCACCCTTAGAAACCCACTGTTTTGACTGTTGTTTGGTTTCTGGTGTGTTGTGATGGATCCATGTTTCGTCCACGGTTACAAAACGGCGCAAAAACTCCTCCATATTGCGATTAAACAACGCCAAAGCTTCCTGTGAAGTTGTTACACGATTGCGTTTGTGGTCGACTGTGAGCAAACGCGGCACCCATCTTGCGGAAAGCTTTCTCATGCCCAAGTGATCATTCAAAATTGAAACCACTGAGCCATGCGAGATCCCTACGGCTTCCACAATCTCTCGCACTTTCAATCTTCGGTCGGTCAACACCATATCGTGAATTTTTTCGATTGTTTCGGGTGTAGAGACCTCAACTGGGCGTCCAGGACGTTCGGCATCTTCAGTGCTTGTACGGCCACAACGAAATTCAGTAAACCACTTTTTTACCATTGAAATCGATGGTGCAGAGTCCCCATAGTATTTATCAAGCTTAGCCTTGGTCTCGGTAATGGTTTTTTTTCGCAAGAAATAATGCTTAATAAGCACACGAAATTCACTTTTTTCCATTTTCTCCTCAAATTAGTGAGTAGTCTGATAAAAATAGCTGTCAAACACAAACTAACTGACGCAGCAAGTTTAAATTTTGACAGGAGTCAACTGACAGATGCCTGTTGACAGGAGCAGTGTTGCTGTTTCAGTAAAGTGGTCAGAAATTCAAAAAGTCACGGACTTATTGACCCGCCCTCGTAGCATGTTTAAACCCCAATTATTTAGTTAATTTATCAAAAAGTCCGAAATTTTTCATTTGCCGGTATGTCAGAATGCATATGTAAAGTATCTATCTCAGGGTTTTGATATTTTATTGAATGTAGAACTGGCAAAAGATGAGCCCAAATGGTTATCGGGCTATGCTCAGTATTCGGAGAAATTGAACAAAATCCTGCTGGATTTTCATTTTTAAAGTATGCTACACCAGTATGCAAAGTTATTTGATTACGTGAAGAAGAAAAATGCATACTCTGTATCTCTACATTATACTTACATTGGTAGTTTTCTGAAAAATCAACTATAAAAACAGCTTCATTTTCTTTAATATTGTCAACACATTCTCTAAATGATTTTTGTTGATGTATCATATTGTAATAATGTAGTTTGAACAATTTAGCCTCTTGAAATTTTTGCACTAAAATTCTCAAATCATCAGTCACCACTTCTCTTGTAAATTTTTTAGTCAATGCCTCAATCTCTACGCCTTCTTCGTTTTTCTTTCTGTAGGGAACCGTTTTCACGCACCACTGTAGCCAACATACGGTTTTTTCATTACATGAATCCTTTATTTCAATCTTCTTAGTGGCACATAATTGGCAATCTCCGTACATGCACTCTTTAGAATTTAGATTACAAGCAATATCTCTTAAAAGTTCTTCAATTTTATTTGTTTTGAAAAGTCTAAGGGGCAACGCAAATAGAAGACGGCGAGACGAAGGTACGGTACAGACACGGCGCAGATACGGTGCAGGCGCGATATCTGCGCAAACAGACGCGGGGACGATACGGCAAGTTAAGTCATTATAGAGCGTGATATTGACGGGATAAGACATGTATTCCTCTTCAGACGAAGATGAAGATGCACTGGCTTTGCTACAGATTATTAATTTACAGCAAAGACCAAGAAGGTATTGGATACATCCAGTGTGGAGAAATGCAGAAGAGCACAGGTACTATAAAATAATGGAAACATTATATGAATATCCTGATCGTTTTCGCACAGTTTATAAAATGTCACTGGAATGTTACCATATCGTATTGTCAAAAGTAAGAGAAGGACTTCGGAAGCAAGTTACAAATTGGAGAAAACCAATCAGCCCTGAAGAAAGACTACTGATAACTTTAAGGTAAGTGAAACTATTTTTTACAGATCAAACTTTTATTGACAAATCAAAAGATAATATTCATTGAAAATGTTTTTGGTTTAGCATCTTTGCTACAATTAGTATTTATAAATTGCTCTCAGTGTTACAGCTAATTTGAGTATCTGTCAAGCTGTCATCATGTGCTGTCCTTATCTCACAATACAGAATCAGCGCATGCGGACAGGGACAGCACATGACTACTCAAGCTAGCTGTCGCACTAAGAGCCATTTATAAATAAAGTTCAAGGCATTGGATAGTTCTCATTAAAATCACTTATTTCGTCTTCATGAGATTGGATAGTTGTCTCTGGATTCGGGTGAGGTGTAGCTGGAGTTATTGGTGAAAATATTGGCAAACATAATGTAGTTGGAGTTGCCGGAGGTGCTAAGGATTGTGCTCTTTCATAAGCTCCCGGTGTCCGCGTTTGCTGATATTCTGAAATGCTGAGTTGATAATAAGCTTTCTCATCATAAGTTCGGTGTCTTGAAGGCCCAGCTATTTGTTCAATTACAGCCACTGCCGCCGGTGGTGCTGGATTTATATACTCTCCGGATATCAAAGTCAGCTGAGTTTCCGGATTTTTGTTAGCTGCTGCAGTATGTTTAGCTGTCTGCTGAGTCGAGGTAAACGAAGGTGCTGGACTTGTATTAGCTCTGGATGTAAGAGTCTGCTGGGTTGCACCTTCATTATGATCATAATCTGTCTCTCGAGAAGGTGTTCGTGGATAATACGGCTGTGTCCTAGGATAACTAGGTACTGGGTCATTTAAAATTTGCTCTGATAAATTGAGAACGCCCATTTTAAATCTTCGTTTTTGGGCTGGTGTCATTGATTTCATATCTGGAAGCATGCTTTGAAAAAAAGCTAGATCGCTGTCTGTTTCAGGCTCAGCTCTATGTATGGTCTTCATTTGTAATGCTCTTTGACTGAAATATTCATGTGCTGATTTATTAACATCTTTTAAAGAGATTGCCCTAGATTTATTTAATAGTGGTAGCAGTGGCGGTGTTGGCGTGGATTGATTGGAGATGGAATCCGAATTTGTGTTTTCAGAAGCTAGTTGACCAGTAAACAGTGTCTCATCGACTTCTTCACTATCATTACCGTCTGTGCAATCATATTTGCTTAGATTGCTTTTGGTTGGTCGGGACTTCAAGTAATTGTCTAAAAAATGTAGATGTGGTGAAAGGTAGTACTCTTTAATCGTCTTTGCACCTGATCCAGATGGCAAATCTAGCCTTTTCTTGTTTTTGCTGTAACTACATCGAATATTCTTCCACCGTTCTTTACATTCTTGGGCTGAAAAATATTTAAGGAGATTAGTTACAATGTGTGTTTAGATTGAGGTGCCACTTTTCGCATCGTAAAGTGGCTAATGGAGTTATTTAGTAGTAGTTTAGAAAATTTTGTAGAACGGATATTGGATTTTGTATTAGAATACTTCAAAAGTTAAATGAATATAAAGGTGGCACCTCAATCTGTTTGGATTGAGGTACCACTCAGAACTGGGAATATTATGGATGAGTTTTCATCAAAATTTCGTAGTACTCCAGAATTCTGGAGTACTACAAAATAATACAAAATTTTGATAAAATTTCATCCATAATTTTCCCAGTTCTGAGTGGCACCTCAATGCAAACAGTTAGATTGAGGTGCCACCTTTATATTCATTTAACTTTTGAAGTATTCTAATACAAAATCCAATATCCGTTCTACAAAATTTTCTAAACTACTACTAAATAACTCCATTAGCCACTTTACGATGCGAAAAGTGGCACCTCAATCTAAACACACAAATGTTACATACTTATTGCTATTTTATTTTTGTTACAGATACTACTCAGATGGCTGTTCGTTTACATCACTTTCTGGATATGTATTGAGAGGAGGCAGTACCGTCCGGCAAATTGTGCATGAAACCTCTAGCGTTTTGTGGGAATGCCTACAGCCGGAATATATGCCTGTACCTACACGACAAAAATGGGTAGAAGTTGCTGAACGGTTTTACACTCTCTGGAATTTACCGAATTGTGTTGGGAGTTTAGATGGAAAGCATATTAGAATTACAGCGCCCATCAACTCGGGTTCGACTTTCATAAATTATAAGGGATATTTCTCTATTGTATTGTTAGCAGTTGTAAATGCAGATGGTTTCTTTTTAACTATAGATGTTGGTGAATACGGCCGAAATAGTGATGGGCGAGTATTACAAGTTAGCTCTTTTGGACAAGCTATGGATCTAGGCGATCTCGATTTACCGAACCCTACACCTTTGCCTGGAGAAACACAGAATGTGCCCTTTTATTTTGTGGCAGATGAAGCTTTTCCACTAAAAAGAAATATTATGAGACCATATGGTCGAAATCAATTGACTAATGAGAGAAGAGCTTATAATAACAGGTTGTCAAGGGCACGTAAGTCAGTAGAATGTGCCTATGGTATGTTAGCGTCAAAGTTTGGTGGACTTTACACGCCTATTTGCTGCAAACCAGAATATGTTGATAATATTATAAAAGCAATGTGTGTGTTGCATAACGTAATTCGCACATGTGATGGTAAAAAATCAAATCCACGGTTTAGAAATAATTTGATAGGAGCAAACATTAACATGCGATTAATGGGAGAAAATCCCTACCATATCAGGGAATATCTTACAACATATCTAACACAACGATCTCCGATTCCGTTTCAGACTAGACATAATGTTTAAAATTTAAATAAAATACATACCTGTTGCACCGACTTTTATTGCTATTTCTTGCCATATTTTGTCTTGCACATTTCTGTTACTGTACCCTGTCTTAGTGTAGTCATAGATATTCGGGTATTGCTCAATTAACTCGCAAAACTCAATATTAAACTCAATATCGTCACGCATCCTGTATACGAAGCGACGTGCGTCTTGCGTTATCTTTTGTTCGTGACTGAAGGCGGCAAGCGGACGGCGCAGGCACGCTGCTCCTCGCCCCCCGCCACGTCGCCAGCAGATGTAGGCGCAAGCGGCGTCTCGCATTATATACAGTATGAACAAAGATACGTAGCGATATATTTTAAACTGTTCAAATTTTCGTCCATATGGATATTTAAAGGCTGATTTACATTGATACAGTAGCTGGCGCCAGCTACTGTATCAATGTAAATCAGCCTTAATCCATGATTTTAATGAAAATCCGATGTAATTTAACTTATTATGATTTGATTTATGTATTTCGATGTTATTCGTATTTTAAAGTAGTTAAATAGCAAACATAGCGGTTACATATTGCAAACATAAGTACAGTCGACAGCACATCAAGCTATACAGTTTGACCTTGAGCACGCCTTTATTGCACTTGTAATAGTGGCGGCTTTCGTAGCGCAATGTTACACTTGATGTGCTCTCGACTGTACATAGGAATTATAATGATACAAAAGGAGGGAATTAGTATTCGAAAAAAAACCGAAAGGAGGTGTATTAAATGTTATTTCCACTAAATAGCACCTTGTATAATAATACTCTGTGCCGTACCGTCCCCGCGTCTGTTTGCGCAGATATCGCGCCTGCACCGTATCTGCGCCGTGTCTGTACCGTACCTTCGTCTCGCCGTCTTCTATTTGCGTTGCCCCTAAGTTTCTTTATGTGTAGACTCTTTGTAAACTGAGCTGAGAGACTCTGATAGAATTTCTTATTCAGTAGGTGTCGATGGCTGCTCTTCTTCAATTGTTTGTCGTCTTGACTGGTTTTTGTAAATAATCCTTTCTTGCTTTAGCCGATAGATTTGCTTTCTCATGGTTTGTTGTTTTTTTAACGACAAATTTAATGCATCTTGGCAACGTTTTAATTCTTTTCGAAGTTTGATTGTCTTAAGTTTCCACTTCTTTATAATATGCTCGTTTGGAATTGTTACTGTGTTTGCTGCAGTCGGGTCACTAATAGATTTATTTTTCTTCTTTTTATAGTAACGATCAGAGTATTCTCTCCACTTTTGTCTTGTTTTTTCTTTCTGGCTTTGGTTCTGCTCCTTAATTTTTAATTTATTTAATTTAACTCTCTGTAAATGTTTTTTCCGCAATTCCTCATACTTAACTGGATTTTGTTTAAGACGCTCTCTGTATCTTTTTTGTCTTTCGGCATTTGACACTGGAGCCATGGTATTTTACTGAAACGAATATAAGTATTATTATTATTTTGTTTTACTTACTTATTTATTAATTAAAGTATTTTCCTGACATCGTTATTTTATTTTTAAAGTAAAGGTACAGAAAACTTAGTTAGGTACCTATTTGTGATCACCACATCGATGTCGATGTGGTGATTACAAAGACAAGTCACGTAAGTTGGCTAAAGATTTTTGTAGTCGAAAAAGTTGCGCTTGTAAAAATGTATGAAATTGTGCGTGTACGAACTTCCCTCACTCCAAAATCTTTGACCAACTTACGTGCCGGTAATTATAGTAACGGACTTTTTGTTTGTGTGAACTAAGCTTAAAATTTCTCAGTTTCGTAACGTAACGCAAAATAACGAAAATGAGAAAAAAAACTGAGAAATTATAACCTCTAAAAATATTTTTACGTAAACTACGTGTTTACCACGCAAGCACTGCGCGTATTCATTAAGACAATACAAAAAATAAGAAAATAACATAGTAAGTGAACAAAAATATAATAAACTTACCACAATAATAGTCGTTTATCACCCTGAGGTATTTTTTGTAAATATTCACTTGATACACGTCTCGACTTCACGACTACGGCGAAAACATAATGGCTGCCGCGACAGTGATTTTGACGTAAGTAATAGTATTGCCAGAATAAAACAAAATATTCATACCACTTTAAATAATTGCGTTTCAAATTTTATTGCGCGTTACTAACCCTGAGTAACGAAACTTCATAATTTTGGGACTAAATTAGTTTAATTAAAATATTTTTTTCTATAAATAATTTGCGAATAAAATTGGTCCTATTTAGTATACTTGATTCATCAAGAATAATAAAGCCATTAGACATGTGTAAGTAATGCGAGTGATGCATCACGCGTAATATCACCCGAGCGCGTACTGTTACATGACACATTACGCGACCAAAATAAGCATCACACCATTACACTAAACATCACGCGTACGGTAGCAGCGCACTCAGCGCAGTAGCTCGCGACATGACTTGCAGACTCGCTCGAACCGACCGAGCCGTCCCGATTACTTCCGATCCCGAACGCATCGCATCGGTAATATTCGGTTTATATCGGAAGTCCGGAACTAGGCGAGTGCGATTTCGTATTTCGCCCGATCAGGTGAGTTAGTATGTTGTTTAGATTTAGAACTCTATTTTTATTACGAAAGGGTTTATATTTCCTTGACACCACCACCGGTCGTAAATACTCAACTGTCCTTTTATTTCGAATTACAATGCAAACATTGCGATGTTTTTTAGTTTGTGTACTATCGCGGTCAAGGACGCATCTTTATTGGAATGTTTACAAATATCTGAAATGTGTGATAGTGAGTGATAGTGGCTGCGATCAATATAGGTATAAGTGAGACAGGATTGGACTGTGAAAATTGTGAACACTAAATGTGCTAAACTGTAAATTAATAAAAACATTGGATTGTGAATGTGAAATTTCTGAACACTAAATGTGATTAACTGTAAATAGGTAAAGATATTAATTAAACTGTAAAAATTCTGAACACTAAATAAATGTGCTGAACTGTAAATACATTACTTATGCCTAAGTGATAAGTTCTTATACTTATAAGTGAATAATTATCTAGTTAGGAACATTTTAGCTTGTAGCTTAGCTTTTCGTTTTATTATTTACCTATTATGGCGAGTAAAAGAAAATATAGCCCTCTCTGGAATCACTTCGATGAAGTTGAACCCGGCAAAAAGGCGAAATGCGGCTATTGTTCCCGCATATTGTCAGTTTCGTCCAGCTCGATAGGAAGTTTAAGCCGGCATATGAAAGCCGTTCACCCAACCATCCAAATAAACAGCAGCAGACAAACTGCAACGGTTGCAACGAGAGCCCGTCTTTCTGACAGCGATATAGACCCTATTGAGGTACCTTCATGCAGTACACAAGCTGATACAACTAGTACTGAATTATTGGTTAGACAGAGGCAGGAGACAGGTCAGCAGGTACCTACAATGGCAGATTACATCCAAACAAAAAAATGTCTGCCTAGAATCCGCATTCAGCAGCTTGACGAGCAATTAGTTCGGATGATAGCAAAAGGCTACCATGCCCTTCGCATGGTCGACGAAGTTGAGTTTAGGAAGTTTGTGGAAATGTTAAATCCTGGCTATACTTTACCAACTCGGAAGACTCTTTCACAAAGCATTCTTCCAAAAGTCTATAATAAAGTTCTGGAAAAAGTAAAAGAACAGATTAAAAAAGCTGCAGCTATTTGTATCACCACGGACGCCTGGACATCTTCTGTGCAAGATGGGTATATAGCTATCACTGCGCATTTTATTGATATAGAATCACATAAATTGTGTACAGTAATGATTGGGTGCGTGGAATTCAACGAGAGACATACAAGCATAAATTTGAAAAACTTCTTAGAAACTAAATTTTTAGAGTGGAACATAAGTCAGTGTCAGTATGTTAATGTGATCGTCAGCGATAATGCTGCAAACATTTTAAGTGCTGTACGATTAGGTGGCTGGCGCTCTTTGCCTTGTTACGCGCACACCATCAACTTAGTCGTGCAGTCAAGTATGGATGCTATATCTGACACAAAGCGCAGGGTTAAAGACATCATTGAATATATACACCGCAGCGCTCCTGCAAAAAAAAAATTTGCCGAGATTCAAGAGCAAATGCATATTGCGCCGTTAAAACTGAAACAAGACGTAGTTACTCGTTGGAATTCCACTTACGACTCGCTGCAAAGGTTATTAAAGGTAAAAGAAGCCCTTATCGCTACCCTCGCGATAATGCGCCCAGATATAAGTTTATCACATGAAGACTGGCAGACGATTGAAAAGGCGACAGAATTATTAAAACCTTTTAACGAGATTACACTTGAGATCAGTGGTGAAACGTATGTTTCCGCCTCAAAATATATTGTTTTCTGCAAAATAATTAACCGGGCTTTAAATAAATACGTGCCCGAGGACAATCAAAAAATTCAGCAGATGCATAATTCTCTTAAAGGTCAGATGCAACAAAGATTTGGAGAAATAGAAAACCATACACTTCTTTGCGAGGCCACCATTCTAGATCCTCGTTTTAAGAAAAGCGGATTTAATAACCCCCGCAATTTTGAAAGAGCTGCTTCAGATATGAAGCTTAGGATTGGCTCAGATCGAACCCAGTTTCCGCAGGAATCAGCTGTACAAGTACCTGTTCCTCCTCAACCAAAAACTGGGTCCATATGGGATGATTTTGATGAAGAAATTTCAGCTCTTGTTCCTCAAAACCCTACTGCAGCCGGTATTGTGGAATTTGACAAATATATGGAGGAACCATTAATTAAAAGACACGAAAATCCACTGTTATGGTGGAAAGATCGGAAGGGCGTGTATCCGCGACTTTATAAGTATATGCTGAAACGCCTCAACATTACAGCCACTTCAGTACCGTGCGAGCGTGTCTTCTCGAAAGCTGGCTTAATTTTAAATGAGAGACGGACACGACTCAAAACAAAAAAACTTTCGGAATTAATATTTATTAGCTGTAATTAAACATTTTACAGCTTTAAGTGTGTACACTAATAAATGTGTACCTAAATAAAAAAATAGAAATTATATAAAAAAGAAAAATAGAAATTATACATAAAAAAAAATTATATATAAAAAAAATAAAAATTATAAGTATATAAAAAAAATAGAAATTATATATAAAAAATATAGAAAGTGTACATAACAAAAATGTATATGTATGTAAAAAACAAGCATATTTAACTTGTATATAATTATGAAAAACATGCAATCATTGTACATAAAGTTGATTTTTAAATACGCCAATATTCATGGGTCCTTGACACCTTTCATAGATACTTTTAAGTTTTAATCCTACACCTAAGAATATTGCCAGTCCTAAGCCTGGAAACCCGTTACTTGTTTTAGGGTATAAGTATGAAGGAAAATCAACTTTGTATAATTTGTATATTTAAATCATAGTAAGTAAATCACACTATTGCTTATTTTATTTCTTTTATGTAATTATAAATCATTATAATGACACGCGGAGAACATCGTATCGCTTGCTGCTATGTTACTATACTATTTCAATAACATGTCCTATTACGTACACTAGAACATTTCATTACATTATTACGCGCGATGGTGTGCTATCGAATGGCACTACATCACAACATCACGCGTGATGTTTGAAGTGATGGTGTAATGTAATATTACGCGGCACGAAATGTAATGTGATATAGCATCACTTCGTGGTGCACTTTTGCGCATGTCTAAAAGCCATAGTCGATGTTAAATATAGAGATGAATATTCGTAACAATTCATCTCTGAAAATGTGTCATGGTCATTGGGACACTAAAAAATTGTATGATGATATTTGTAACAATGTTTTGACAGTCAATACCAGAAATATATTCATATTAATAGATTAATAAAACAACAAGGGGGGGGGGGGGGGGGGAAAGGAGACATTTCATCTTATTAGATATTGACTTTAATATGAAGTAGCGGGACAAGAAAAGATACCAAATGTACACTTTTTCTAAGTATGACCCACTTACTCATCGGTGGAGGCTGCTGCAACAGCACCAGACCAGCAACAACACACGACGCGGCGAATGGCGTGGCTCCAACTCATTTTTTATAAATTTTATAATTTTTTTAATTCCGCACGTGCACCGACCGGTAGAAAGTTGAAAATGAAATGTGTGTCAAGTCAACTGTCAGTGTTTTGTTCGCCTATAAAAAGGCAGGCATCGATCTATAGACCATTCAGCCTATCGTAGTTTGACGAGTGAATGAATGACAAAACAAAATAATGTTACCATCTATTTTTTTTTTTGATAATAATATACTTGTTAAAATGTTACTGACCAGTAATATGCGTAGAGAAATTGGTTTCAGTAGTTGACTATTGTATTGTTTTGTCAAAGGATGGTGAGTATTATTACTCATTTCTTCTACACGATTGATAGATAATATTATAAAGTGCCGCGCCGGTGATTTAGAAGACATTTTAAACAAAAGGGTTCCGGCTGCGGCAAAATCCTTTTGTTAAATCATTCATTCATTCCAAGTTTACTTTTGTCAGACCTAGTAGCGTGTTTTTGTTAGCTTTGCATCCGGTAGGCGGGTGCTGGGCATGGTCACACGTCAACAATAGCTATCTATATGAACGACTCGGTAGTCGGGTTGTGGGCACACGAACGTGGTAGTAGTGATAACGTAATACTCGCAAAATGCATGAATCCGGTAATACCGCCACGAGTTAGTTACCTACGCGTGCGGCGCGTCGACGTCGACTCGTCGGTACCTACAACGCGGTCACATTAAGGGTAGGTTCAGATGACAAGCGCTCAGCGCGCGTTGAACGCGCGTTGAATTTTTGTATAGTGTTCACATGGTGCGCGCTTGTCAGGCGTTAAACGCGCGTTGTTGCGGCCAGTTTGAGTTCTACATTTGTCGAAGATGGACGTAGAAACAGTTTTATCGGTGATTTTATACAGACGGCAGAAACGACACAACAGAAGACGGAGATATTGGGTTCACCCAATTTTGTCAACCAGGCTGACTGAAAGTCAGTACATTATTTTATATCCTAAGTTAAGGCAATTTGAGCCCAAATTCTTTAACTACTTCAGAATGTCCATCAAGTCATTTGATGACTTACTGACTCTCATAAACGATGAACTCGTAGCAGATAAAAACGCTGTGCGATATAGCATTTCACCGGAAGAAAAACTCATAATTACATTGAGGTAAGTTTTTTAATAATCAACATAATCTACGAGTATAAATCAAATAAATCAAATCAACTTGTTTAGGAACAATTTTTTTAAAGAAAAAATAACATTTTGTTCCTCGCAGAATAACTCTAACTCTGATTCATTGCTGACATTAGTTGGTGCTGGCGATGGAGTAGGTGCTACTGGCGATGGAGACCCCATTGCTGTAGTATAACCATAATGTGCAAAATTATTTGACACACTAGACTGCTGTGATCTATAATCATGATAACGAAAGCCTTCAACAGAAGCTGATGACTGATGACGCTGCTCTTGTGATCAATAATTTCTTCGTTGTGATACCGGGTAATTTTGATTTTCATATGTCTGTTGTTGTGGTCCTTGAAATTCATTTTGGTTTTGCAAAATTAAATTATAAATGGCAATTTTAGTTTGAAGTCGCCTATATTCCGGAATTTTTTTTATCTCTTTAACGAGTGACAAACAAAACAGCTTGTCTTCATCGTCATCTTCTTTTGGATGAGACACATTTTTCTGTGCTAAACTCTGCTCTAATATGTTTGCAAATCTTTCATCAGCAGGATTTAATTTTTGTTTTTTTCTTGAAGTAGATTTAGGACTCTTAAAGCCAGAACTTATTTCTACTTCAGCAACCTCTGACGAAGTTGATGCATTATCTGCATCGAAACTACTTTCTGTATCTTTGTTGGCAATTGATGCCTGTAGAAATCGTAGTCTATTATAATGAATATATGTCGAAGTTTTGGAAGCTCCTGATCCAGATTTGACAGTCTTTATTTTCTTCACCTCTCTCATATAATTATCCCGTAAACTCTTCCACTTTTTTTGCAGGGATGACGCTGAAAAAAAAAACAGTATTTAGTAATAGTTTATGTTTGTTTCCAGATATTTGGCCATTGGATGTTCATTTGGGACATTAAGCTACGACTATAGAATTGGCAAATCTACTGTGGCTACTATAATACCACATGTATGTGAAACTATTTGGAAAAAATTAAGGCCCGTTGTTATGAGTGAACCAACGAAAGAAAAGTGGTGTGAAATATCCACGATATTTGAAAAGAACTCAAAGTTTCCCAATTGTTTGGGAGCCTTGGACGGGAAACATATACGGTTAATCCAGCCTGAACACACGGGTTCTATGTATTATAACTATAAAAATTATTTTTCGCTAGTTTTATTGGCGCTAGCGGATGCAAACTATTGTTTTGTGTGGGTTGACATAGGTGCCTACGGTAAAAACAGTGACTCAGGTATATTCAAGAATTCTTCATTGTACAAAAAGCTGACAGAAAGGTCATTAGATCTACCTGAGCCAAAGGCATTGTTAATACAAAATAGACCGACAACGTTGCCATATGTGATAGTGGCTGATGAAGCTTTTGGCATGATGGAGAATTTAATGCGTCCATATGGGGGAAGGTCACTAACTTATGCTAAAAAAATATTTAATTACCGTTTGACATTAGCACGCCGGTATGTTGAATGTACTTTTGGCATAATGTGCAATAAATGGCGCATTTTACACAGGCCGTTAGATGTTAACATCGGTTTTGCAGAAAAGATCGTAAAAGCGATATGTACACTAAATAATTATGTCAGAATCAGGGATGGCTACAATTTTGAAGACACACTTTATACGCCACCCCTGGAAAATCTAGCCTCACATTATACCGGACGTGCTGTGCGACAGGCGGATAATGTTCGAGTACATTTAACAAACTATTTCATTAATGAAGGAAAAGTAGATTGGCAGGATCGTTATATTTAACTTGTAACACAAACCGATTGTAAATGTAAATAAATATATATACTCACATAATATTTTCTTCTTTTCTTCATTGTCATGTCCTTCACAAAATATAAGGACGAGTTCTTCCCAAGCCCGTCTTCTCAAATTCTTATCTGAATAATCGCTACTTGTCATGTCCCATATCGCAGGACGTTTCTCTATTTCATCAATTAATAATTCCGTATTAAAAGCTTCGGTTTCCATTTCGGACGATTTTCGGACGAACTTGACGAACCCTAAAATACGTCTATCCGCGTCGAAAGCGCGCGCTCAACTGAACGGAAACATAGAAAACCAATGATCTCAAAGCGGCGTTGACGCGCGCTGACAACAGTCGAGCGCTAGCGCAGCGTTGAACGCGCGCGTTACTAAAACGCGCGTTAGCATGTGTACGGCCTGAATAAAATGTATGTAGTTGTAAACGCGCGTTATCAAAACGCGCGTTGAGCGCTTGTCATCTGAACCTACCCTAACTTGACGCTTGGCGTTGATGACGTCATTTTGGCACTCGGGTACGGTGTGACAAAAAAGCATCAACAACTAAACGCACCTACGACACAGGAGCAATTCCTAGTGTGGGGCAACGTTTTTTTTTAAGAAAAAAAAAATGTATGTAGGTAGTAGATACTACCTATATAATTTCAAATCTTTATTTGCAGGAAGTGTAGGTAGTAAAAAAACTATTTTATGTTGATTGTCAAAAATATTTAATCAAAACTTTCAGTCATCATCGCTATAAACAATAGGTACAAAGTCGTCATAACTGACTTCGCCTTCACTCTTACTCTCGCTATCGCTGTCGGATGTCTCTTCTCCTTCTAAATTGGTCACCAGTTGACGTATAGCGTGGTCAGTCAGGCCATCTTTTTCCCAGTATTCCTGAAATTTAATAAAATATTGTTAATAAATTAACCATAAATCAGGTAAAGAGTACTTTTGATAAATAATTTAATTACGAACTGACCTGCTGTAGTCTTTCAACATGATTCACTTCCTTTTTCCAGTCCGATGCTGTTATTGTGTTTATTGCATCTCTTGTGAGTTTTTCAATATCTTTTTCATGCTGGTCGACTTTTTTGTATGCCACCCTTTGTTTAATTAAATTCCATATATATTCTATGGGGTTCAGGTCACAATGGTAGGGTGGCAAACGTACAATTTCATGGCCATGTCGTTTTAATAAGTCATCGACAATGTATTGTTTCGGCGGCTTTATCTTTTTTATTATTGGATATAATTCCCTTTTTCTCATATTATCTTCAAATGGAACATTGTTTTCACGCAGCCATTGTTACATTTGCCCTTTTGAAGATGCACTCGTGGGTGGCTTCACCGACTGCGTTGAGTGGTATGGCGCGTTGTCAATGACAACTATTCCATTTGGCGGCAAGTTTGGTATAAGCTTTTCATTAAGCCATTTCATAAAATTGTCGGTATTCATTTCATGATGATAATCGCCAGTTTTGCTTTTGCACTTGTAATGGGTGATTCATTCGGAGTTACTTTTTCCAAAACTAAAAAAAATATGAATAAAACAAATTTATCGGGTAATCTTTATTATAATACAAAAGAACCATTCCTTACATTTACTTTTTAAAGATTATTTCTTTCAAATGTTGTCCGTAACTGCGATTAAGGTGGTCCATTCTGGAGTTCCAGTTTTCGATGACCCGACCGAGCATTTCCAGTGGTATTTGGCGAATAACGCGAGTAATGTTGGCTTCCAGTTGATTAATCGTACGCGGCTTATCCATATAAACTTTGGACTTTACATAACCCCACAGAAAAAAGTCTAAGGGTGTGATATCACAGGATCTAGGCGGCCAACTGACTGGTCCGAAACGCGAAATTAACTGTTCACCAAATTTTTCTCGCAACAAAGCCATGGTTCCACGTGCTGTGTGGCAAGTGGCGCCGTCTTGTTGGTACCAAAAGTTTTGAAGATGACGGGCTTCAATTTCAGGAAACAAATAGTCCGTTATCATGGTACGAGGGCGGGTCAATAAGTCCGTGACTTTTGGAATAAAACACAGATTTTTTGATAAAAAAATAATTTTATTTTTCAACGTAGTCTCCCTTGAGCTCTATACACTTTGTCCAACGCTTCTCCAATTTTTTTATCCCTTCCAAAAAAAATGATTTGTCGAGGTCCTCAAAATAGGCCTTTGTTTGCGAGATGACTTCATCATTGGAGTCAAATCTTTTTCCACCAAGCCATTTCTTCAGGTTTGGGAACAAGAAGTAGTCGCTCGGAGCCAAATCTGGAGAATAGGGCGGATGAGGGAGCAATTCATAGCCCAATTCATGGATTTTTGCCATGGCAACTGCACATGTGTGCACCCTTGCATTGTCTTGGTGGAAAAGAACTTTTTTCTTGGCCAAATGAGGTCGGTTTTTTTTCAAATCGTCATTGAATCGGTCCAATAAGTTGGCATAATATTCCCCATTGATTGTTCTTCCCTTTTGAAGGTAGTCAATGTGGATTATCCCGCGTGCATCCCAAAAAACAGTCGCCATAACTTTATTGGCTGACAAACCCACCTTGGCCTTCTTTGGCGCCGATTCACCCTTAGAAACCCACTGTTTTGACTGTTGTTTGGTTTCTGGTGTGTTGTGATGGATCCATGTTTCGTCCACGGTTACAAAACGGCGCAAAAACTCCTCCATATTGCGATTAAACAACGCCAAAGCTTCCTGTGAAGTTGTTACACGATTGCGTTTGTGGTCGACTGTGAGCAAACGCGGCACCCATCTTGCGGAAAGCTTTCTCATGCCCAAGTGATCATTCAAAATTGAAACCACTGAGCCATGCGAGATCCCTACGGCTTCCACAATCTCTCGCACTTTCAATCTTCGGTCGGTCAACACCATATCGTGAATTTTTTCGATTGTTTCGGGTGTAGAGACCTCAACTGGGCGTCCAGGACGTTCGGCATCTTCAGTGCTTGTACGGCCACAACGAAATTCAGTAAACCACTTTTTTACCATTGAAATCGATGGTGCAGAGTCCCCATAGTATTTATCAAGCTTAGCCTTGGTCTCGGTAATGGTTTTTTTTTCGCAAGAAATAATGCTTAATAAGCACACGAAATTCACTTTTTTCCATTTTCTCCTCAAATTAGTGAGTAGTCTGATAAAAATAGCTGTCAAACACAAACTAACTGACGCAGCAAGTTTAAATTTTGACAGGAGTCAACTGACAGATGCCTGTTGACAGGAGCAGTGTTGCTGTTTCAGTAAAGAGGTCAGAAATTCAAAAAGTCACGGACTTATTGACCCGCCCTCGTATAATGCGAATGAATCCATGTTTCATCAAGGTATGTCACCGGTTTTTTGTTTACCCCGAGGTCATTGTTCTCTTTCTTCTTTCGCAGGTAGCGAGCCCTCCAAGCGGCGATGTCGGGCTTTTGTATTAATACATGTCGCATATTTTTACATTTTTTTAATTTAAAACCCAAATTGTTTACAAGTATCAGGCGCAATGTGGTTATTCCACCTGAAAAACAAAATAAAGTTCATTAGGTTTATATTACTCATTATCATATTATTATTACTATGATAAAAGCCTCATAAATATTTAAGACAAGTTCTAGAAACCGAATTAGGTACTTAGTTTGACATATTTTTTTTTTTTTAATTTCTTTTTCAGGTATCTACAAAATGGTGGAGGAACAGGGGTGAGTTTATATGTTTTATAATTAATGTTTCTATACCATGCCTCTTCTTTCCCTATTATTACCAATTCCCCTCCTTGTGCAGGGCAGGCTACAAGATGAGTTGTTGCACTACTAATGTTGAGATGTGGAAGTCCACCACGCCTCTCAAACCTTGGTGGTAAATTATATATACCGTATTGAATATTTATAGTGTATTATTTGATCATATTAGTGTAGTCTTTCAACACATAGTGCATTACTGCTTTTATACATTATACAAAATGATTGCAATCACCTACAAATCTCAAACGCAAAACATTTATTTCGAATAGAAAATAAGCTACCTACAGTCCAGCCACAGGCATAACTGTGAATAGCTTTAAATTAAACAACACTGAAAAGTCTTTCTGGGGCTACATTACAGTAACACATTTCACTGTCAGAGACAGCTTAAGCGATGAAGAGCTTGGTCTGAAGAGGGTGCATTCTGAAAGTTAGCAACGTCGCACATTCCTTTTCAATGTTTCACTGATTTGATAATATAAATCAATATTACTGAATTAAATTATGATGTCTCTCTGTGTTGCACTAAAATATTGGTAATAAATAATTGCAATAATAAAACTTAGGTGTTGAAACGGTTTTAAACATAGAAAACGCATTTGAAAGGTTCCCAAGTGCTTTTATTGACCTAAAACTGACACTAAATATCACTGAATATTGTTAGTATTTAATTACTAATTACTCATAATTCAAAATCAATATTTTAGTATAACACTGAGAGACATTTCATTCAGAAATAATATTTTTTTACCAAGACAGGGAAACATTTGAAATCTATGTGCGCCTTTCAGAATGCATGGTGTATTCTGAAAATTTACATAGAAGATAATTGATTTCTTGTCCAGGGACAACGTAACGTCGATTTACTATGAAGCCCCTGACAGCGTGCCAGCTGCGCGATCTGGAGACATAGGATACAGAATAAGTTTTATGTATTACACACATCACATCAACACCTGAATTTAGGGTGATTAGGCCATAGTTGACCACGCTGGCCGAATGCGCGTTGGTAATTTTATGTATTCTTTCTACATACTATCATACCTACTTATATAACTTAACATTGTTTCTGTAGATGGAAAACTAGACAGCGTGTTAAAACACAAATTAAATGCTTACCTGGAAAAGAACAATGCCCACTTCCCATACATTTAAAAACCTGATAATGAAAGGTAATGTATAGTTATAAGGTATAGTAGAAAGAGTACCTGTAAGTTTAGAAAATAATGTCATATAGTCATTTTTACGATTTAAAGTCTACGAAGACCAAAAAATATTAATGTTACTTTTTAGGTTAGGATTTGCCTTTACGATAGCTAACATAGTTTCTTTACCTCTAAAAAGTCTAACTTTGTTCTTGTATTGTCAAAAGTGATCACTTGCCGACCCATTTCATTGGCCGCAGTGCATACATACATACCTGATGAACAAAACGGGAAAAACAAACAACAAACACTATGTTACAGTGAAATGATTTATTAATTATCATCATTTTCATCTAAATCTCTTATAACTACGTCCTCTAGAAATTCTGCTGGAGCAGAGATATTTTCTTGATACCTAGCCCATCCTAGGTACCACACTAATGTCATGACGTGAGCGCAACATCCAATGGTCCGTCGACCGACCAAACAATTGCAACAGTATTCGACTATACCAGCTCTGCCAGACACATTATTTTCTATCAAAATATATTGTTTTCTTGAAATGTGCCTGGACTTAATTTTTCCTCTTATTAAAGTTATGTCATCACTTCCTCTCAGATTATATTGAGAAAAATCTTGTGTATCCCTACATACTTCTATTCTATATGATCCATGAAATCGAATATGTTCCCCGTAATATGATCTGGCTTGCCTTATCTGGTAAGTACCTAGAGCAAATAATATTAGTTCGCTATAACTTAACCTAGGAAACTCAAATAAGTTATCTCGATCAGCTGTTAAACTCTGAAAAACCGTAGACCTTCTATTCATATTTAATTCCTCAACCAATAGGGCTAAATTATTTTCAAAATTAATTCTCCCTAATTATTGTGACTATTTCATTAGCATCATCTCTATCACGAAGACGTACACCAAATCGGTTAAGTAAACTGGCAGCTATCTGAAAGTTCTGCATCATATTTGGCACTGATTTATTAAAATAGTCTTGCCTCAGGAGCTTAAAATCTCTTTTAAAATGTCCATTTACTGCCTCAACTACCCAGCGGCATATTGTGACACAACGGCTCCGGTTGGCCTGCTGTGTTGTTAATTGGTGTTCACCTTCTGATAGAGACTCAGGCATATATGGCCGATAATTACAACCTTCTAGCATTCTTATAGAATCTCTGAAACCCCTATCCAATATAAACACATCATTTTCTTGAAAATACTCGTATAATCTAAGAGGAGAGTTTTCATAATCAAAAAGGGAGATCATTATGTCAGCATCGGATATGGTAGCCTTGTATGGACCGTAACAATCTAAGATGTAACCATCACATGCCACAAATAAAAATGACTTTAGCAGATTTTTATATTTGTGTAAAGAATATGTATCTTTTTGGAAGGAGTAATTAGAACTTTTATTTATACATATGTATGTCCCATCGCAAATAATTATTGCATTTGTATAGTTGTCATTGTATATACCATTTGGTATTGTAAGGTTATGATCCATTAGACTTTCTCTAGATATGTGAGTAATACCTAGGTGCATAGGTACAAAATCTTGAACCAGGATTTCCCTGCATTTATTCATTAGTCGCTCTAATGTACTGCGCGGTACATCTAATAATGTAGATAAGCGAACATCTGATTCGCCAGTCCTCATTTTCATTAACAATGCACCTAAGCCCAAAATGCCTTTGTGCATTTCTTGTATTCGAGGAACTTCATTAAGGAGGGTGAAAAAGTCTTGTTTCGACCTTCCAGTCCAAAAGAAAAATATATTATCTTCAATTTCTTGAATAGCTTCTAGATTAGTGAAATTAAGGTAGGGCTTGAAAGCGTTAACAAATGTAAAAATGTGTTCTACTTGTTGTGAAGTAAATGTATTCATGCTATTACTCGAATCATATAGATTAATCCACTCATTGCTCAGTCTATGTTCTGTACAGACACGGCTGTGCACAGGGATATAATATTTATACGTACTGAGTATCGTTGCTCTAAATGAATCAGCCATATTGTGTAGATGAATATTAGCACATTCAGGGAAAAGGCAGTGAGAAGCAGTATTTGCTGCCCGTCTATAATTTTCCAATGTTATGTTGCTAGATACAACTTCATAAGGCACTTGTAGACTTTCATTTACTGGTTCCACAGTGATTGGCTCAGAGTCACCTGTTTCAATTTCAACTTCTTCAGTAGTAGAAGCTCCACGAGCTTCGTCAACTTGCTCAACACGTTGGGCAGCACGCTTACAACTCATCCAGCATGAATGGCATATTCTATCTGATGATGAAATCTACAAAAGAAAACATTGAATTAATATTAGGTATTGTAAATATTAATAAAATACATTTTCAAGTAGTTTTCATGATCAAAAAACAATTATTATTATTTTCAGAAGAAAAAAAGAGAAATTATCTAGAGTTACAGTACAAAATATTATACTGGGAAATAATAAACAAAATAGAAACATATATACTGACGTGGTGCAATTCTTGTATGTATAACAGCATTCATTTGTCTTTGCTCTTCTGAAGGATTGTCAAAAACAATAGAATGGCTCTGACGATTATGAGTTGACCGTCCACAAAGACTGCACACTTGTCTTCGAACTGGTTGAGATGACCCTGAAGCTTGAGCATCATCGGAGCTTGTTGTCAATTGCTGATTTAAGCTTCTCATGAGGCGTTCATTACAAGGTTCACAAATGTAATCTTCCTCAGTAATCTGAAATAGGAAACTCAATATAAACTTCTTTTGTTTTCAATTGATACATTAGAATGCCAGCAGCACATGTTGAACAAACGAATAAACAACAAGTAAAGATTAATAATTTAAAATGAAACATGAAATAACAAGACAAAACTGTATTATTTTAATCATTTAAATAATATGGGCAATTGCTTGTTTTATCTTACACTGTTAGTGTAGGAGCTTTGTTATTTTGATTAGGACATGGCTGACATTGATAAATAAAAAATAGTAAGCTTAAATACTTACGATTACCGGTGATATCCACTCGCTAAGTAACGAAATAACTCTGGTGTTGAGTTCATGAACGAGATAACGTCGTAACGTATTTATGCAGACATTGCAGCTTATGCAAAGTATACGTCGACTTTTTGTTGATGGCGGCATTGTCAAGAGGACGAATTTACAACGGTATGGTAAGCAAAGGTCGTCAGATGAGGAAGATATCGAGGTCCAGGGGCGGTAAATAGTGTCGTCAGATGAGGAAGATATCGAGGTCCAGGGGCGGTAAATAGGGTCGTCAGATGAGGAAGATATCGAGGTCCAGGGGCGATAAATATAGTCGGAGAAAGTAGTAACACACACAAAATGACACAGTACACGCGAGACGCAAGCGCAACAACGAAGGACTGCGCCAATGCATACCGCGCCAATGCATACCGCTGAACTGTCAAAATGTCTCAAAAATCCGTTTCAATCGTGCGAACTCAATTAAATTCTGCATGATTAATTTATTTAATTATTATGTTATTTTAATTGATCTATATTATGCACAGACTAATAAAATACTTATTGATTAATAAAACGTAAAATAATGTATAAAATGTGTATAAAACTCAGAAATAGAGTTGAATAAAGTCAAGTAGCAGTGTGTAAAATGGAACGTTGCACAAAATGGGTAGTTAGGATGCGTTCAGGATAATTGAGATGCGTTCAAAACATGGTAATGAGACGTAGAGTTAGCTTATAGAAAAATTAAAGAATATTTTTTTCCTGACTTTCTTTTAACATTGTGATTAGCATAATGAATATACAATTAAATTAGCAAAATTTTAATATTTATTTCATTTCTATACATTGTCAGGTGAAAAATGGGCATCCTTCTTTAAGTCCCTTTTTGCAGCTGCCAATATTTCTTCAAGGTCGGTACTTCTTTCCTAACTGTATAGAAACTGTTGACAATGTTTCGCAATGCGCATAGATCAAAACTGTCCAGTTCGATCTTTTTGGCGCTTGGTCTTCTTTTTTTGCCTGGTGTAGACAGTTTTGGTATAGGTGTTGGACCTGAATCTGACACCGATGATGTACTAGGCACGGGCGAATCATTTTGTCGTACAACCTTCGCTTCGTTTTTAATTTTCATCAGTGTTCTTTTTGATATACCAGTAGCTGCACAAGCTCTTTTTATAACTTGGTCTACAGGTATTATAAAACGTTTATTTGCTTTCTCATTTTCAAAGAATTTTAACACTTTTAATATAAGAGTCCTTGCCTCACTATAAGTCGTCTTGCCCATAATGTTGGTACAGCCAACAGGCTTCACTAAAGCGTCGAAAATGTCCAAACAAAAACAAACTTAACAGAAAACACTTAAAAAAGCAAAATCTCAACAGAAACAGTAATAACAACGGAGGACTTAAATTGTATTTAGGCAGTTAAAACGAGCCACGCGCAACGGTAACAAAGATGCTATCGCTACTGAACGCTTACGGCGAATGCGGGACGCCGCGCGGGGAAGCGGGAGACGGGTCGCATTCCAGCGGAGTGCACAGTTGATTCGTACGAGTAGTAGAATCTGACAACGATTTAATCAATAATAAAATTCACTTATGAAATAATTAGTCTGACTCTTCATAGCTTGGTAAGCTTATGTCATCCAAGGCCTTCTGCTGCCGCACTTTTCTTATAACATTAAGTAAATTCACGTACGTCGCTGAACGTCTTTCTTCTGGCACTCGATCCAGTTCGAAAGCGATCAGTCTTGCGAACGCCGCATTTCGTGGGTCGCTAGGTCCTTGTTGGTCCTTTAGGGGAGGTAACTGAGACACATCACAATATAGTTGATTCTCGTCCCATATGCTCCTTTGATATGTGACTGCAGTGGTTATGTCTTCTGGAGAAACTTGGGTTTCTTTGGTTGCGTAAGTTTTTTTATCGTATATTTCTTCTTCGCAAACCTTCCTTTTTCTTGGAAGTCTGCTTAAAAGACTTGGAGAGGACGGTCCGGCTGTATTATCCTCAGGAGAAGACATAATTTTCCTTATTATTTGATTTAAACTTTTAAAGTAACGAAAATAATTGTCATTTAAAGAAAACTTTCCCAAGGCATTCATTCTTTTTCAGTGTTGCCATCTAAAATGCAAAAATATGATGAGTGAATGAAATATTATGCAAAATATTTAATTAAATTATGATTTTCGTTACACTGAAACAAAAATATGTAAAATACTCGAACTTGTTATTAAATTAAACAAAAACAATTATCGTAATCAGTCTTTTAATTGTGTTATTGTCTAGAGTATAGAAATTAAAAACAAAACTTAGTTAAAATAATGTCTCATATCAATTAATACTTAGACATTTGCCCAGAAGTGGAACATGAATAATAATTATTATATGATTTACATAATATCAGCCTTAGAATATCACAGAAAATCAAAACAATATTATACTACAAAATTTCAAATCATGATTATAAAACAACCCACTCAATCTTATTCATTATTTAGATTAAAAATGTTTATAGAAAAGGTAATTACGAGTATTACGAGTGATATTTTTCAAAACATGGAGCAGCACTCAAATACACCTTGCATATTTTACATGTCGTCGGTCGGAGTCATTATTGGAACATCTCCAAAATTATGTGTTTTGAACTAAGTATGCAGAATGATAGAAAATCAAATGCTCTTTCAGAATCACTACTGGAACAAGTCATACGCGTTAATCTACCTAGAAGAAACGACATGTACCGGCAGAGAATTATTATATTGGCAAAATCATTAAAAGTATATTTCAAAATGTTCCAGTATGACTCTGAAAATTATGACTTAAATATTATTTTTTCGTATTTACCTCACTAGCGCTCTGAACGCGGAACAAGTCGGACGGTCGAAGTGCATTTATTTTCGAGATAATGAATAATAGAATGTATTCCAGCTCCCGAGCACAAAAACTGTTGAAGGTTTGGGCGCAGAACGTCAGAAACGCAAAATGACAGATTAGCGAATTGTCAGAAACGCATAATGCCAGGCGTCGCAAAATGACGAGATCTGATAATGACAGATTCGCGTAATGACAGATTCGCAGAATGACAGATTCGCGTAATGACAGATTTGCAGAATGACAGATTTGCGTAATGACAGATTCGCAGAATGACAGATCAATCTCGGATTAAATAAAAATCATCAAATAATGAATATTAACAAAATTCTTTATTATAAGTATGGTTTAAATAAACATTTTTCAAATAATCAAATCAACAATAACAGATGGTAAGGGACTTCTCTCTCCCTTTAAAAAAAATCATAATCGTCCATACATTATGACTTAGTCAACCTTGCGAAAATAGTTTTTTTAATAAATTGTTTTGGAGTAATTTTATCTTGTTTTAATAATTCAGTGTGCTTTCTGAGTTTTTTATTAAAAGCAATGTCAGAATTACGTCGATTTTTTTTTTCAGAATAAAAGTAACTATTTCTTATTATGTAGTTATAATGCTTACATTCTTTTATTAATTTTTGTACAAAATGACATACTTGGGGCTTCTTAGGAAATTTGACGCCAAGGCGATGGTGCCAGCCCTCTAATGCATTTGTTGTTCTGTGCATATTTTCTGAACAGCTCAATAAGTCTGGCGAAAATTTCTTTAACCACTGACCTTCGAAATATGTTGTAAAAGCTTTAAGTTCCCTAGTTTGTGAAGAATCTTCTAAAATCGATTCCCAACAAGACCGTATATAATTTCCTGGTAGAAGAGGTAAACACGCTGTCATTCTGGTAATGTTTCTACCTTCACGAGAGTCATATAATTTTAAATACTTCGCCTTTTTTTTCACAGCTTTTTGGAAGTGAAAGAAGCAACCGTTGATGGATACATCAGGGAATACAACATTAACAGCATTGATTATTGCATTTTCATAATCGCACTTAAAAGAGCCCATCCTTAAGCCCAATATATCTTTAACTAATTGAAAAAATCGAACATACGTCTCTTCAGTCTTATTTGGCAATAAACCATAAATCATAGGGCAAATATTTGTTGTATTTTCATTAGATCCTAAATCTAAATGTAAACTGAAAAGTTGGTAGAATGGTTTTGGTGCACATTTAAAGGTACCGTCACCAAGATATCGTCCCGCTGGATTAGCTCGAATGACTCTTCTGGCGGTTTTTGTACAAAAAATCAAAATTTTGTCGCTTCCACCATCATCACAAACCAAAAATTTTTTAGCTAATACCTCAGGTATATGGACGTCCTCTAGACGTGCGAAATTTAATGTATTTGTTTTATAAAAAGCTTTCCTGGTCCTGTAAAGGTTATCTTTAAATTGTTTAAATTCTGGAATGTAATCTAAATACTTTGAACCTTTGTTCTTTAAAGTTTCAAAATTTTACTTCCCATTTGGTAAACTTCCCATTTCGTAAACCTCAAACTGTACCTACTAAAAAGTTGCGTTTGGTAAACATTATACATTTCATACATTTAGTCCCATTTCGAAAACATTTCAATATTTTTTTGTGTTATATCCCATTTGGTAAACTTTCAGATGAAATGGGTACAGTCAAGTAAAAAAAGAAAAACGAAACTAATGATAACATTGTCATTTATTTTGTTAAATATTTTTAATCACAGGTACAATAGTCGGATTATGTGTACGTATGCCATTTACACATATTGATATTTAAAAACAGAAATAAAAAGTGGGGTGTACAAATAACTTTCAAAAAATTTAAGAAAAATCACAGTTCGATTTGACTATTTCGATGACAAGTTTTATTTTTTTAATAACATAAGTCAATCTAGATGCGAAATCAACTTATATAAAAAAACAATAATCACAGATTTGGTACTATCTTTTTATGTTAATGTACATTAACATAAAAAAATACATACGAAATCAACTACTTATAAAATATAAAAATAAACAGTCACAGATTTGGTACAATAACATAAAAAATACATGCAAAATCAACTTTTAAATATAAAAACAAATAATAATCACAGATTTGGTACAATAACATAAAAAATACATGCAAAATCAACTTTTAAATATAAAAACAAATAATAATCACAGATTTGGTACATTAACATTAAAAATTACACACAAAATCAACTATAAAATATAATCACAGATTTGGAATATTAACATAAAAAATTTACTACCTACACTACAAAGTTAAAAATCAATAAATAAATTATAAAGTGATACAAGCAATTCTTGATAATTCGTTCAAACAATTTTCCAATGATATTTTTCCACTTTTGTAATCGCCGAGAATATTGTTAATTCGTATATCATTTTGGATAGATTTTTTTCTTCGTTTTGATATACTTTCTCCATTATTATAAAAGCTGTAAAAAATTGTTATGATTAATTAAAGTAATAATGTATAATTTTTATCATATGTGTCGCCTAAAAATACAGGTCATTGAAACAAAAATATGTACCTTTTCAGAAGATTTTCATAATGTTTAATATTGCCTGATATCGTTTCGAAAAATAAAAGAATTGATGGCCTTTTTCCAATTTCACTATTGAAACTCCAATTCCAAGATTCCATGAGGTTTGTAGTGCGGTGTCTTTGTGCGTAGCAGCACCAAATATTCATCATATCTTCATTTTCCAACCACTGATCCACAAAGTAATCATTGAATTCAGTTATAGCTTTTTCTTCAAAACTGTAACAGAATTAATTCGTTGAAGATTATGATACGAAAAACCATATATTACCTAGTTTCTAACGCATAAAAATGGCTGTAGAAAATGGCGGTAGAAGAAATATCCAGAACTAAACGCGTTCATTTCAATACTGCAAAATTAATTTACCTTTGACTCATAACGTATAGCCATCCATCGTTTATGTCTTCTTTTGGTAAATGTGCCAGAGCCATACATAGTTTGATGTGATAGTGAGATTCTTCATGTTGTAATAAGCCAAGAGATTTTGCCTTTCTTAATAGCGCTCTGCCAAAGTGAACAAAACACCCCTTAACAATTATGTTTGGAAATGTCTTTTTAATTGCATTTATTGGAGCTTTTTCGAAATCCAAGGTAATAATATCGGCTGTCCACTCTGGTAAATGAAATTTTAGTTTGTAAAACAGTCTTTCATATGTAGTTTCTTCTTTGTTTGTCAACACTGCATAAAAAAATGGTACAATATTTGTCCCAGTTTCTGTACTTCCTATGTCTCCGTGTACAACGTATAGTTGAAGAAACGGCTTTGCACAACATTTGAACGTTCCGTCCGCAAAGTAGTGACGGACGTCATTTAAATGTGCAATTGCACTCTTTGAACCAAACACAATCATTCTATTTTCACCGTCAATCTCATCAAACAATAAATTGTCTTTAAAACGGTCAGGAATCACGATTTCTGTAGAGTTAGAGTGCTGAGATTTTGTGATTCCTAGTTGTCTATTTCTGTGTCTATACAAACTGCTTTTAACTTTGTCAAAATTTGGTAATTCTTTAATAATTTCATAACCATTATCTTTCAGCTTTTTAGTACATTTCCTGTATGTAGCTGGAATCGGCTTCAGATCTTCACATATAGTTTGTTTACATTTTTCGATGGCTACTTTCACTTCATTTTTTTCAAAATTCGGAATACAAGAACTGCAGTGAGCATTTTCTCTTAATACATGGCTTCGATTTGAATTCAAAGTTACACTTGCTGAACATCCATCTTTTCTATTAACACAGCGCCACCAACTTGAGTCCTTATTATTTTTCTGTTTATAATATTGATGCCCAGCGCGTAATAAAATTTCACCGCCTCGTGTACTATTAATAATTTTTAAATTCACTGCACCACTAGAAGATCCCTCACCCGACATTGCAACGACCTTGCACTATGCATAAAACGAGTGAACTGATAAGTTAAACCCGGTAATAGATATAATTTACGTATACTTACTTATGTCTATCTCATTCACACCTTTTGTTTAAAACGATGGTAAGGACAATAAATCCCTACCTGAGAACCCGCTCGGTGCTTCTTTTGCGGGAAAAGCACGTGGTATTTTTAGTAGCATCGTGGTATTTTTACAGACTTTAATACGTTTTTTTTACTTCTTCTTGATCAGCCATTCTTTTTGATGGTCGAGATACTATCTCAAGACTGAAGCATTTAAAAATATATACATCTCTAATTTAATACTAATTTGACACTGACTGTACCGGACACAAATAACAATACTAACAAAGTTTACCAAATGGGATTAAATGTATGAAGTAACGAAATGTTTACCAAACGCAACTTTTTAGTAGGTACAGTTTGAGGTTTACGAAATGGGAAGTTTACCAAATGGGAAGTAGCCATTTTTGCCATGGCAACTGCACATGTGTGCACCCTTGCATTGTCTTGGTGGAAAAGAACTTTTTTCTTGGCCAAATGAGGTCGGTTTTTTTTCAAATCGTCATTGAATCGGTCCAATAAGTTGGCATAATATTCCCCATTGATTGTTCTTCCCTTTTGAAGGTAGTCAATGTGGATTATCCCGCGTGCATCCCAAAAAACAGTCGCCATAACTTTATTGGCTGACAAACCCACCTTGGCCTTCTTTGGCGCCGATTCACCCTTAGAAACCCACTGTTTTGACTGTTGTTTGGTTTCTGGTGTGTTGTGATGGATCCATGTTTCGTCCACAGTTACAAAACGGCGCAAAAACTCCTCCATATTGCGATTAAACAACGCCAAAGCTTCCTGTGAAGTTGTTACACGATTGCGTTTGTGGTCGACTGTGAGCAAACGCGGCACCCATCTTGCGGAAAGCTTTCTCATGCCCAAGTGATCATTCAAAATTGAAACCACTGAGCCATGCGAGATCCCTACGGCTTCCACAATCTCTCGCACTTTCAATCTTCGGTCGGTCAACACCATATCGTGAATTTTTTCGATTGTTTCGGGTGTAGAGACCTCAACTGGGCGTCCAGGACGTTCGGCATCTTCAGTGCTTGTACGGCCACAACGAAATTCAGTAAACCACTTTTTTACCATTGAAATCGATGGTGCAGAGTCCCCATAGTATTTATCAAGCTTAGCCTTGATCTCGGTAATGGTTTTTTTTCGCAAGAAATAATGCTTAATAAGCACACGAAATTCACTTTTTTCCATTTTCTCCTCAAATTAGTGAGTAGTCTGATAAAAATAGCTGTCAAACACAAACTAACTGACGCAGCAAGTTTAAATTTTGACAGGAGTCAACTGACAGATGCCTGTTGACAGGAGCAGTGTTGCTGTTTCAGTAAAGAGGTCAGAAATTCAAAAAGTCACGGACTTATTGACCCGCCCTCGTACGATAACGGTCACCATTGACAGTGACGTTCTGGCCGGCTTCGTTTTTGAAGAAATATGGACCGATGATTCCACCACCCCATAAACCACACCAAACTGTTGTTTTATCTGGATGTAATGGTAGCTCTTGAATCTCTTCAGGTTGCTCTTCAGACCAAATACGGCAATTTTGTTTGTTAACA
This sequence comes from Noctua janthe, assembly GCA_910589295.1. Taxonomy (NCBI): domain Eukaryota; kingdom Metazoa; phylum Arthropoda; class Insecta; order Lepidoptera; family Noctuidae; genus Noctua; species Noctua janthe. The sequence goes on from OU342567.1 coordinate 1,509,846, forward strand.
TATCCGTTGAGCCAAAAATGTGCCTCATCGCTAAACAAAATTTTCGTTGAAAACAGTGGATTTTCTGCAAGCTTTTCAAGAGCCCAAAGACTAAATCGGTGGCGATTAGGTTGGTCAGTCTGCTTCAATTGTTGCACTAGTTGAATTTTGTATGCTTTGAAACCAAGATCTTTGCGTAAAATACGCCAAGTTGTGGTATACGACAAGCCAAGCTGTTGCGAGCGGCGCCGAATCGATTCTTCGCGATCATTGCGTACACTCTCAGCTACCGCCGTAATGTTTTCTTCAGTGCGAGCTGGATGTGGTCTATTTGGTCGTGTATTGTCTAATGATGAAAATTCCCTTTCAAACTTTTCGATGGTATAGCGAATAGTGCGTTCGGTAGGGCGATTATGTGAACCATATGTTGCTCTAACTGCACGAAACACATTCCTCGTAGAACGCTGATTTTCGTAATAAAGTTGAATAATTTGTAGGCGTTGTGCCGTGCTTAGTCTTTCCATGATGAAATGTCAAACTATAGTGAATGAAAATATTAGGTTAGGTTGTCATGACTGACGCTTTATCTGTCAAAAAATGCATAGACAAAAAAGTAACTCCAAATGAATCACCCGTTACAATAAGTCGGCACCTGGAATGAATCCGTTTTCTCCTCCGGCCTGCACGAGAATCCACCGTTGACCCGGGTTAAAACTTTTTTTCACGCTGCTATCCGTACTGTTTTGCCAGCATTTATTTACTAACAGTGTAGTGAGAATGGATCCACGTTTCATCCAAGTACGTGGTTTTTTATTTACGCCAAGCTCACTGTTCTCTTTCATTCGGCGCAAGTAGCGTTCTCTCCATGCGGCGATATCGGGCTTTTGAATCAGCACCGTACGCGCACTTTTGCATTTTTTGAATCTGTAGCCCAACTGATTAATCAAAATATTTCTAAGGAAAGTTCTTCCACCTTGGAACTTTAGGTCTCTCTTAGCAGCTGCCAGGATTTTCTTAAGGGTGGGGACTTCCTTTTTCACTGTGTAAAAACTGTTTATCATATTGCGAATTGCGCAAATATCAAAATCATCAACTACAATTTTTTTTTTTGATGGCTTTCGGTTTTTACCTGGTGTGGACAACTTTAATTCCCTCATTGGATTGTTTCTAGTACTTGGACTGGGATAACTGCCAGTGCTTGGAACGGTGCTAGTACTTGGAGCCGTGCTTGTACTTGGAGCCGTGCTTGTACTTGGAGCCGTGCTAGTACTTGGAGCCGTGGTAGTACTTGGAGCCGTGGTAGTACTGTTACTAGTGCTCGTAATAGTACTTGGACTAGTTGCGGGCGAAGAACGCGACGGTGGTACACATGTCCTTTTGGCCTCTTTTTATCCGAGTAAGAGTTAGATATGAGCGCCGATGGCCAATTCCACGGCGGCGGCGTGGCTTGAAAATTTCCACAGCGGCGGCGGCGCGGCGTGGCCGGCCGTGGGCCCTACATATTTTTTTTATTAGGGAGAGATTTCTTAAAAAAAAACTAAAGAAAACCATATAAAAAAGCTTTATATTTTTTAACAAAGGAACGTATTTGTTAATTACAATTTTACAGTCTTTTAAATAATTGGAGATCACGTTTATTGAAAAATAATCATTTCAGTATTTTCAATTGAAGAGAAACTGAGCGGTTTTAATCACAGCGCTATCTATCTATATAATAAAAACTATAAAAACAGAAAATATTTATCAACATAACTGTCAAAATACGTATTCAAGTAAATTCTATAATAATGTAAAAATAAGAACATAAAACAATCATAATTATATTAATTATAAGTAATTAAATATTTTAAGTAGTATCATGTATTTATAATTAGTTAGATAATTTCACATGTTCTTTCAGATTCATTTACTGATAAAATAATCATTTAAGTGAGCATTGCTGGCTCTTAATACTTTCAACTGTCAAGAGCCAGCAATACAACAGCACATAAACATCAAAAAGGAAATATATCGGCGTCAACATACATTAAAATGTCCAAAATCACCGTTTATTCGTTTAAGGATTCTTTGCAAAATCCATTATTGTCATGGATAAATACTATCCTATTTAGCCTCAAAGGATTTAGTCGTGAACGTTTCGCGGTTATCACGAGTCCAGTTGTGGATTTAAATTTGAGCAATTGAGAAGGCGTTTGAAGACCATCATATATGTCATATTCTATTTATGGCACCTTTTTCTTTCCAGCAGGTATGGTTCCAGCATTTGATATTTACGATCAACGCCTCTTATAACCTTATTATTATTTGGCGTGGGACTCTGGTTTTTACTATACGGTTTTCTAATGCTGCTTATGTAGGGATCTGAAGTATAAAAAAGATTATGAAATACATCCTCATTTGAAGCTGATCGAGAGTATTTTCTAGCATGAGGTAGACGAATTTTTTATAATCCTTTTTGCGAGATTCTTGTGCATCTTCCGAAAGTTGACCAATAGGAAGCACTGCAAAATTCTTTATGACACTTTCTCCAAAAATCATTTTTTTTTAAGTGAAAATTGCATGTAGTATAGGAGTGGGTAATATAGCTTTTTCACAATATCAAATCGAAACTATATATTGATATTTGATATCGGATTTCGAAACTATATATTTTCTGAAACTATATATTTACAGATACGCGTAATCCGTCTCCATGATGTTGTATCGTTCCCTAAAGCATATTGTGAGAACCACCTAGGTATGCGATATCGTAATACGATTTATCTCTAGGGAGCTAAATTACAAACAACAAACAACGGTTTTGTCTAGATACTTAGCAGAAGTTTCCAAACATCACTAATTTCACGTGATGAAAACGCCTATTACGTAGTTGGAGAAAACATACAATCGTCATCATCAATGAACTGTCCTTCATACTTTTACCAGGCTTAGGACTGGCTGCATTTTTGTCTTGTTATGAAAAGTTTTTATAATAAATTATACCTAAATGTAGGTGCCGACCGATAAAATAATGCAGGCGTATTTAACAGTTCATTTGATGATATATACAAACTTTTTCTATTTACAATTTTTTTATTTTTTATGTTTTTTAATTTTTTTATTTCCTTTTTTTTTAAACTATTTACTAGAGTCTGTCAAGCGAGTCTAGTCCCATGAAAAAGGCGGCAAATTCAAAAATCTTTCAGGTGTCAACACTGATATAGCACGCTGAAAACTTGTTGATACTTGAATTTTGATAAAAAAATTACTTGGGATAAATTAAAAAAAAAGCATTTCAATGTACGTATTTATTCATCAGAACTAAAATCAGAATCAAGAAATTCAATGCCTTCAAATGAGAAATCACTGTCAGTAGAATCATTACGCACAGAAATGATGAAGGGTTCCAACTCGGTTTCGGATATCCTGTCTCTTACTTTATACTTATTTTCGACACTAATAGTGTGATCTGTGCATTTTTTCCAATCATTGGCTGTGACACTATTAAAGCATTCTTTTATAAGGTTCTCCATTTCTTTACCTGGAATCCCTAAGTTTTTGCTGGCTATTTTTCTTTTAGCCAAACTCCATATGAGTTCAATTGCGTTCAGGTCACAATGATATGGCGGAAGTTTCAAAACCTCATGGCCATGTTGTTTCAAAAATTCTTCAGCTTCATACATTGGAGTTGTTTTATGTTCATTCACAAGGCACATAAGCTCAGCCTTTGTAAAGAATTCTTCATAATGAATTCCATTTTCAGTTAGCCATTTCTGAATGTCAGCCTTTAAATCATTCATAGATGGTGGCTTATTTATTTGTGTTACATGGTAGCTAGCGTTGTCCATAACAATGACACTGGGCTGACTTAAATTGGGTATTAATTTTTCACGTAACCATTTCATAAAATTATTTCTGTTCATATCATCATGATAATCTGCCATTTTTGATTTAGTACTGAATACCAATAATGCATTGGGAACAAAACCTTTTTCGGATCCAGCATGAACAACAATATGTCTTTTGCCTGACGATATTTTGTCAATTACACCGCTTGTTGATGGCCCTTGCCATGATTTTTTAACTTTATAATTTTGGTGGACATAGGTCTCATCAAGATAAACTATTAATTTTCCTTGTTTCCGCTTTTCATCAATAGCTCTGAGATACCTATGTCGCCATGCAGCTAGTTCATACTTTTCAATAAGAAGAGATCTCTCATTTTTATTTTTTTTGAATTCAAATCCATTTTTGAGTAATAATTGTCTCAATGTTTCATGACATCCAGTAAATCCAATTGACTCTCTTAAATCTGCAAGCAAACTTCGTAGAGTTGGAACTTGCTTTTTCACACAGTAAAATTCATTAATTTTATTGCGTATGGCTGATAAGTCAAAATTATCCAGATTGGCTACAGTTGGCTGTCGTGGACGTTTTTTCCCCGGTGTGTTCCACTCGCCTTGGTTAATAGCACCTTCTTTTTTAATTCTTCGCAGTGTTTTCACACTTAAATCTGAAAGTTCAATATGTCAGTTCAGTATCAAACGCACAAATTTTATGATAATATTTGTAGAAAATGCAAACAATGTAAACAAATAAATCTGTACTAACCTGTCATAGCAGCAATTTTTGTCAAATAGTCTGTTTCAGATTTCATTTTTTTATTCTCATCTATGGCTATGACTTTCTTAACTAAATTATCAATTGTGCTTTTTATTAATTCATCATCCAAGGTGGCTGAAAAAAGATGACAACAATCTCTTATAATACTTTTCACTTATAGGTGCCCCATTGAGATTCAATGTCATGTATACGACGTCTGAATCTAAACCAAAACCGAAATCGTGATCACATCATAGTAAAATAAACAAAATTAGACAATTGTGCTAAAAGTATCAACATTTTGTAGCCAACCTACCTGTTGTTGAAACAATTTCATCCAAAAGTCGTCGTTTTTCTGTTAACACGTCATCAGATTCAATCTTTACATGATTATATTTATTAATCATTGTAAACAGCAGGCTCCTGACACTACTTTTAATAGGTTTTGGCATTATAACATTAAAAAATTCAACAAAAACCGGAATGCTTCGAGGTTAGAACAGAAATTGTGACAATCTGTTTGACAGATAATAGTATTGCCATTATAAGAAATCAGTAAAATGGTTGTGGACTCGACTCGCTTGACAGACTCTACGTTGTTTGTTTATTATAAGCATTGGGTAGTTTAAAATATTATTTATTTAAACCTGTTTTCATCCAGACTTACGTTTAAAAATGTGAGCTGATTCACTATTGATGATGTCAGCCGAGTGCGACGATCATTTATAATTAGTCCCGTTTTACTGAAGATTCTCTCGCATGGAACTGACGTCGCCATGATGTTTCCATATTTTTTTAACAGTTGCGCCAAATATGGATACGTAAACCTATGTTTGCGCCACCATTCGAGTGGGCAATTCCACGTAGTTCCTGTAAAAACTGGCAACAGGTCGTCATTCAAATAGCCATCTATTTCTTTAATGGCTTTTGACACCGGGGTCCCGACATTTTGTTTTTTTCCCACTATTTCACCTAGAATCGTCCATGGGGAAAACTTATCAGCATTGTTGTGGTCCTCAGATGCCGAGACGGGTGCCTGTTCTTGCGCTCTCTCCTGCGCTATAATTCCACTTAATAAGTCCTGAACTCGTTTCTTTGTATTTCTAATTTCATTTTCGTCAGAAAAGACGGCCAGTTTGTATCGAGGATCTAAAAAGGTACATACTGAAAATGTTCCACTTCTTTCAAGATTGGAGAATTTTGTTATTAGTCCTGTCCTTAAAGTATAAATTAACTCTTTAGATACATTACAGAATTCTTCATCCAGCAGTTCGTCACATGATGTTATTAGACACCGTGTCATGACTATGACTGAGCTACCAGTCATATACTTTTCGCCGCTCATCGATTCTGTCGCATCATCGAACGGTTTCAATATTTTTGTGACTTCGGCAAGTAGCAACCACTCTTCATTGGTAATAATGGGAAGGTCCTTTCTGATGACTGCAACTGTAGACCTAATGCAATGTTCCAGTTCCACGAAGCGCCGTATCATGTGAAAACTGGAATTCCAGCGTGTCGGAACTTCTTGAATCAAGCGTTTTGGTACGCAGTTTGGCTGGTCATTAGTTTGTGCTTTTAATAATTTCTCTAAGGCCGTGCTGCTACTTTTAAAAAAGCGCACATTTTTTTTTACTTTATCTAATACGGACTGTAGGGTCTGCTCTCTTGTAATGGCATTCTGTAAAATCAAATTTAGCGTATGTCCATAGCATCCATAATGCTTCCAACCGATGTTAGTAACCGCTCTTTGAATATTGGCCGCATTATCAGTTACTATAAAATTAATTTTGTTTAATGTTAATTCATGTTTACTTATTACATCATTTAATACAATCTGAATGTTTTCACTCGTATGAGAATCCTCGAAATTAGAACAGTCCAGCAAGATGGTCTTTAGCTCGAACTCCTCCGTGATAAAATGACCGGTAACAGCCAAATACGATTCATTGGCTCTTGATGTCCATAAGTCAGCTGTAAGACACAAATGTTCAATGCTGCCCAATGTCGTTTTTAAAGTTTCTTCGGTTTTATGGTACAAGGCAGGAATCATGACATTAGAAATAGTTTTTCTAGTTGGGAGTTGATAGCCAGGAATCCAGCGCATAATTTTTTAAAAGCTCGTTCCTCTACTAATGTAAATGGGTGATAACTATCAATGAATAAATCTAGTAGATCATTGTCGATCTTTCTCTTCAAGTCACCTGATATTTTTTTTGTGGCGCCATATCTTTCTATACCTTGTTGTCTTACATGACGTGGGGGTGAAACTGTTGGATGCACTGCTGTTGAAGTTGAGGCGGTTGTCGGGTTTGCTACCGTAGTTATTGTAGCCGATGTTGACACTGTTGCAGATGTATCTGCGGCAGTAATCTGACCTGCTAAGGCAGTTTGGGACGTCCTAATATCTTGCTGCCCGGTAGCAACTCTCGAATATGCATCTAAATGCTTTTTTTTTAAATGTGCCTTTAGATTACCTGTCGTACCTTTATAACTATAACTGTCACCACAAACACGACATTTGGCTTTTTGTCGACTATATTTGATTTGTCAAAATAGTCCCATAAAATACTCGAATTTATACGAGACATTTTTAAAAATTGTTTTTAAGACGAGTCACAAAATGTTTCAATCTAGGTATTCTAATTTTTACACTTAAATTTTATTTACACCTTAATACACACATATTGATACACAAGTTAAGAAATTGAACTATTTTAAATACTAAACTAACACAAATAAACAGAAAATCAAATCAAATAAATTTTAAAACATTCGTAACTAAGTAATAAGGAACAACAATAAATGCGCTCACTCAATTGCTAGCACGTAACTAAAAATAGAATTTTAAAATTTCTTCGCTCTCTAGTTCAAGGCTAGAGGTCAACAAGCGTCATGCGCGAAGTTAATAAATCGTTGCATATTAGGTAATATGCATCATTAATAACTCAGAATAAAGTTGAAAGTTGAAATTCCTTTCACAATCTTGCCAAAATACTAAAACAATTCTTCAAACAGACTTATTACATTTGTCATAAGGTTCAGAATAGTACCTACAGATTATTTAGCAATGTTTGGTTTTATTAATCACGCACTCCCTCTCTCGGCCGGCTGCTAAGTTATTTCGTCGGTAGGGATCGTGTATACTCGGCGTTCATTCGGTAATTCGGTTCAATACGACTAGCATCATACTCGGATACGCGTTTTGGAGCAATATAGTGTTTCGCCCGATATATAGATTTAGATTAAGCCGATATCGGATATTAGATATTTCATCAATATATAGATTCAATATCTATATACGTTTTGTATCACCCACTCCTAACGTAGTACCATTCATAATTGCTCACATCGATCCTGGCAGTCTCCATAGCATAACTGCCAAATTTTTCAGCATTTATCATTACACCTAATGAAAGAGCTTGCAGAATTATGTAAAGTCGTTTAATCAATATATATATTCACTCCTGTAATTTCAGCAGGGCAGCTTACAAATTTTTTCTGGCAGTTTTACCATCATTAGTATTACCACTTACTTGCCGTGGTTGGTCGATGATCACTCCTAGCTCGTCACGAAAACGTTTTTATACCATGGTTTTCTTCTCTTGCTTTAGTCGTTTTTTTTCTTCGCTTGTGGCTGGCCATGTTTGGAAAGTAAGATTGTAGGAAATACGTAAAATCATTTCCATACAATGAATCCAGGCGCATAAAGTAGCGAAGTGGATAAAAAAATTTTTGATTGGCCGTTGTTCTACCATTTTCCAAAGTGCGCCGCCGCCCTCGATGACCGCGTCTGCCGGAGGCAATGCCTCCGTCGAGACCCAATCACTAAGCATTGTATCTTCGTTTTCGTGACAATAAAAGTTATAATAAGAAGAAATTATGTACCTATCCTTTCATTGTTTACGACAATATATTTGTTTATAACATTATAAAACTCGACAGTCTGCCTGTATTAAAAGGTTAACAAAATGTAGGTTTACATGTAGGGTTATTTCTTTTTCTTGCCACTTTGGGAGGCCTTGCATTTGGCAAAATAACTTCTAAGAAAGAGACATTGTTACAAACCATATTGATTGTAGTTGAACGTTTCATTTTTGCAATCATGTATTTTGCTCCAAGGTAAGTGGAATCAGACATGTTGCAATTTCACAGCTTCGAAGTTTGCCATCTGGTTCTCTTCCCATGTGTAGCATAACCGTTCTGAGTTTTGCTTTCGTAAACAGTAAAATTATGTACAGCACACTTTCTAGAGTAACACAACATCATACTTTCACCGTGAGGTGTTCCCAAAACTTTCTGAAGATCGAAGCTGGCTACGACTACTGCAAACTCTACGTGTGGTCACTGTGGAGAAGCAGGACACTCGATGTCAGAGTGCGCGAAGATAGCTGACATACCTAAATGTGCAACTGCTCGCCGTTTAAAAGCCGCAAACCAATCCTTGCCAAGCTTTCAATTTTTGAATGGAGTCTTTATTTTGTTAAGTTTAACATAATGATCAATCAAATTATAAAACATCATTTCTAGTAAGCCCAAATCCGTACCGTTCCATTGTGTGAAGATGTGACGCCTGTTTAGTTTCAGTCGTTAGGTACCCAGTGTTATACCTACATAAAGCCTCTCTGTTAACGACACGGTGAGGATACTAAAATAAATAATAAATTATCTAGTATTTTGGTACTTTACGTGTGCCCGCTACAATAAATAAACGCATTATCTTTCTAAACAAACTAACTTCAGGAACTGCGTTTGTTTTGTTACCTACACGATGTTTATAAGAGGCTTAGAAGACACCGTTATATTACCACCTGACTCGATACCTACTCGACACCGAGAAAATTGTTCAAGTTATTCTAAGTTTCCCATTACACTTATCTATGCTTCGGGCTAGCAGCCTGTTAACGATATTTGAGTCTGAATCAGAAGCATGGCATGCAAAACGTAGGGATTTTTTTATGATTCTCGTTGCCATAACTTCTTAATAGACTGGTGTGTATATAAAATTGGAATAAACTTGACTATTTACAACGATAATTATTACTAAATCAGATATATGGGGAAAAAAAGAAATTATCAATTATGGAACTCACATTAATTGTTAGATTTCTCCACCTTGCAAAAGGGAAAGGTGGGTAGACCACGTCACGGTTCGCCGTATCATCCTTAATTTCACGACAAAAATTTACATTTGATTTATTGCGCGACTTCGATCGCTTTTTAATAAAACACGTTCTTCCCTTTGCCGTTTTTTTTTTTTTTTTTTTTTTACAAAATTTTATTTAGGGTTTCTCATGTTCGCGGAATTTGAGTTGGAAACAGTAGACTATCACTTACGGCGCTTGGGACAAGCGTTGTTCTTACTGGTGTGGCCATGAGCGCCGCATGAAAAACACTTCAAAGTTTTTTTATCCGACACTGTAGCACTACCTATTACTACCGTTATCGCAATAGCTATTATTTCAGTTAAAATAGGCGTCAACCACAGATATAGATAGACCTAGATAACTCGAGAGCAACTACTTCGCGTGCCTATCTTACGTACAAAAATCGTAAGTGGCCAATTTCGCGCTCAGTCTGCATTGGAGCATAGCGCTAGACGGACGTCAGTTAAAAATATTAAAATAGTTAATTGTGCTGTTATAAATTGTAAAAACTGTACAAATGCGAGGAGAAAAAATAAAGTAAACGTTTCCTTCCATCGGTAAGTCATTTTATGATTAATATTATGCGTAATTAATTTAAAAAACAATTATTTTTAATCTAATACCCTCAGTAATACCTGGTAATACCAAATTTGAGAAAAACAAAACATTCCTATTACATTGTAGCTTTTACTTGGAGCGGTCGATGAGACGTTTTGTTTTAACAAGTAATGAATATCGAAACAAGCGATACTATCTTATATCGTTTCGGTTTTGTAGTACAGGGAGTTTTATCATTTTTCTGTCAATTTTAGCAATTAGTACTGTTCATCATAAACAAAGGAAACAGAGGAATGATTTTGTATTATATAAGTACTTATTATGTAGACAATTTTAATAAATAATCGTAACGTTTCGTGATTTTTTTAGTTTTTCACATGAACCCAATTTAAAACAATAATGGATTGAGGCGACGGGAAACAAAGATTGGTTCCCAACAAAGCATAGCACTATTTGTTCAATACATTTTGAGGAAGCAAGCTTTGTTGAAGGGAAAAAGCAACGAATATTGACAAAAGCAGCATATCCGACTGTTGATGTACTGAAGATCACAACTGATGAAGTTAGTTAATTGATAAGTACATGTACCTTCGAGCTTTTAGAAGTGTATAACGGTTTAAATGTTGAATTATACTTGTACTTGTATTACAGAATATAGATCCAAAAGTGACGTCAGAAAAGCTACGTTATCGCCAAAAAAGAGGAAATTACAAAAGGTACTTTATTGTTTTATATATATTTTTATAGGTGCTTTTTTTATTACATACAAGACCGGATAATAATCAAAATAACAAAATTTATAGTAGTGTACAAGTACCTACTAATGTATGTTTTCTTGTGCTGTTTATCTTGTTATTATTATAAACACGCCATATAATACAAGCTAGCTGGTCTGTAAACATTTGAGGGAGATCTCTGTTCAGCAATTAAGGTCTTTTAACAGCTGACATGATAATAGTAATTGTTTTGTTTATAATATGATTTATGTTTCAGGATGTCAACGAATTATATAAATCAAACGAAAACACTCCAAACAAAAAAAAGATATTAAAAAAAAAAAAACAATAAAACGAAAAAGTTAAACAGCAAAGAAAACAAATAAAAATGTTAAGGGAACGAAACCGTCGCAAAGACCAAAAAATACACGCCTTGGTAACGTTATTAGAATGCTAAAAAAAAAAAACGTTAATTAATGATGAGCAAGCTAATGTGCTTAAAACAACCAACGTTACAACTCAAGCACTTTTTAGACGGTTGAAGAACAAAAACGTAGTCAGTACGTCGAAGTATTCACCAGCATTACGGACTTTTGCTCTGACGTTGCACTATTATTCAACAAAAGCTTATGTCAGAAAGGTTTTTAATTTGAGCTTACCGTTACCACATCCTCACACTATTCATAAGTGGTATAAATGTATATATGGTAGTCCTGGCTTTACCACTGAATCTTTAGAGGCGTTGAAGTTGATAGCGAATAAAACAAAATGTCCTTTATATTGCTGTCTTATGATTGATGAAATGGCAGTTAGAAGGAAAATTGAATAGGACGGAAATAAATTCCATGGTTATGTAGATTTTGGTAGTTTTGTTTTTTGGTGGTTTTGGTTTAGTTTTGTTTTGTTTTTTGGTTTTGGTTGTTTTGGTGGTTTTGATTTTGGAGGTTCCTGAAGCTAAAGAAGCACTGGTATTTTTAGTCACTGGAATAAATGCTAACTGGAAGGTGATCTTGAAATTTTTATTAATAATGTATTTTTATTGTTTATGATGATATTTTATTCATTTGCTTTTATTTACAGGTACCTGTTGGATATTTTTCAATAGATGGAGCAACTGGTCAGCAAAAAGCCGATTTAGTGCTACAATGTCTAAGACATTTAAACGAGTCAAATTTAAACATAGTCGGTCTTATTTTTGATGGATGTCCATCTAACAACAATGGAAAAAATATTGGGTGGCAAAGGAGAATGGGCAAAAATGTATGGAACCTGGGACCACCCTCCAATAGCAATAAGATGTATGTCGTTGGATAGGTATTTTCAATTGGAACAACAATAGTATGGCAGCTTTGTTGTTACAACTGTCCGTTCCAAGTTATAAGACTTAGAAGTTCAAATATAAAAGTAAAAATATGAATTAAATATTTTTGTAGGAGGAAATAATAACACCGATAATAATCATTTAATTATTTATTAATTAAGAATGTTGATGTCTATACAACTACTTGTCTTACGGGTTATCTATAATAACATCATTTAAGAACATCGCTGGTGCATTAAATCCTTCGTGATCCTAAATACCAGAGTATTGATATGATGTGTGCACATGTGACCATTGTTCGCCGTCCTGATAAGCATGTGCAATAATGTTCTACTATACTGTTGCCTTCATTTTGGTTATTGTTTATTAAAATATGACAATTATAAGCCCTTTGTCTGACATGACGTGATTGGATACGTCCACGCAAAAGCCATAGATTTTCCTGAGTACCGTAATCAGACAGATCATCTAGTTGATTTTCTCTATATGTTTCTATAACGTATAGGCCGTTCTGAAGATGCTCGCTACAATAGCTTCTCGCCAGTTTTAACTGGTATGTGCCCAAGGCTAATATAATTATTTGTTCTTCGGTGAGCCTTGGGAAGTTTTCTATTAGATTTTCAACGCGCTTTCTGTCTACATATGTATACAACAGATTTGGTGTATCAACTTTTCGTCTTATATGATTTAAAAACTCTTCTGCGTAGACATTGTCATGGATGGTTACGTGGAAGTGGTTTATAATAGCTGCAGCAATTCTAAAATCTGCGAACATGTGAGGCAGTGCTCTATTAAAATATTTTTGCCGCAGCAGCTTAAAATCACGTTTAAATCGTCCGTTTACCACTTCCACTACCCATCGGCACAATGTTACAGCTCGAGCATCATTTGCCTGTTCTGTAGTAAGCTGTGTCGCGTGACGATCTTTAGTTGGTGGCACCTAATATTCATAGCCGCAAGCTTCTATCGACTCCAACCCATCTCTAAATCCACGGTCCAAGATAAATACCGTCATTTTCTTGGAGTAAAATATGTAATGGGTTTTCTTCGTCATTCATTATATCTTGAATGATTTGCGCGTCAGTTTTCGTGGCGGCGAATGGTCCCACAACGTCAATAATATAACCATCTGAGGCAACGATCAAAAATGGCTTTAATAAGTTTTGGTACTTATGCAAACTGTATGAGAGGCGCTGAAATAAAAAGTTGCTGCTTTTATTGATATAGATGTAGGTTCCATCACATATCAGAATAACTTTGCTGTTTTCTTCATTGCCAAAGAGGTTTTTTTGGTATAATTAGGCTTCTCGCCAAAATATTTTCTCTGTCTATGTGGTCTACTCCTAAGTGTCGTATGACATATTCATTAGTTAGGCATTCGCGAGCAACAGCTAAATATCGTTCAAGTTTTCTTCTTGACATTTTAAACAATGTTGCAAGCCTCTCGTCGGAATCTCCCGTGCGAAGTTTTACCAAAAATATGGCTAACGCAGTCCTTGAATCATTGCATCTCTCGCCCAGTGATGGAGTTTGCTCCAAAATGGTATCGAACTGGTCGCCATTATGACCAACCCAAAAATGCATTTCTTCATCAGTCTGGCTCCGCGAACTCTAAAATCCAACCTCGTACCACGTTGAACAGTGGTTCGTAGCATATCACAAACATCATTAAAGTGTTCTGCAGTAAAATCGTTACTTGTATTGCAAAAATCAGGCAGCTCATCCCAGTTATTGCCTTCAAGATGTTCTCTACATACTCTGGGCACCATCGGGTATGTATAACTTAAATTCACAAAATATGTGAACTTTAATGGCCTCTGGTATTCTGTGTCGGGTATTATTAGCACATTTGTTAAAAATACAATGCCTGTGGTTATTTGGCGCTCTCGTGTACTGAGGAACATGAAGATGAAGAGGAACATGAACATTTTGTTCATTCTCTTCAGGAGCTTCTAGCACTTCTGCTGCAACAGGTCTAACGGCATTGGTAGCTCTCTGCCAGCATTTATGGCATACGCTTCGTGTGTTGTAGAATACAACCTGATAAAGATAAAAATAAGCTATTGTAATAATGCAATCAAAGATTCATTTTGCAACTTCTACCGATATTAGCGGTTATTAATATAACCAGCTTAGGCCAGACATCGGAAATTCCAAACATTTTTAGTTTAGAAACTAACAAAATGTTGTAAAATGTCTACGCTGTAAAACCACTGAGTACTTTATCATATAATGGCTATAATAAACATAGCTTTAGTTTATCGGCTTTTTTCAAGTTGTTTATTTGATATAACCGATTTAACTATGGTAAAAACTCAGAATACAAAACAAACCAAAAGCCGCGTACAGTGAGAATAGCACTCGTATTATGCATGATGTGTCCAAAACCTCTGAATCCTACTTTCCTTTGATGTAGGTAATATTGCCAACTCAGGTATGATTTAAAACTTTTTGAAGTAGGTAAGTTAGAAAGATCTACTGCTTGTTTATCCACAAAAATATAAACTGTATGCTGGATTTAGGAGGGAAAAATCTACTCCAAAATAGAGCAGTTTGATAAATACAACTTGCCTCACTATTAGGGCCATACGCGACTTTTGGTTTGTTCTGTATTCTGAGGGAAAAAATAAGGACAAAACACTCACCTCCAATTCTGCTTGCTGTTGAATATATGCAGTAACCTCTAGTTGCGCTCTCGGCACATTATCTGTCAGAACGTGCTGCTGATATCTTCCGCGATAGAGGCCTCGCCGACACATAACACAGTTGCGATAATCTTCCATCACAATTACCCGATCGAGATGCAATTCAAAAGTCCAGTGAGATAGCCGAATTCAATAAACAGAGCAGAGGAGATATCAGTGTCCGAAAAGAAAGCCAGGTCAAAGTCGTTAGAAAGAAGAGAGTAAAAAAAGGACGGAACCAAACGATAAGCACACTCACGCACAATAGCAACAAACGACTGATTGTTCTGTATTGTTATATTGCGGAGCAGGGATACGACGCGTGAAACATGTCGTTACCTGTCTATTTTGCTCCCGCGTAAATATATTGCCGTCCCGCTCGCACAAATGCAATGATCGCCGACTGGTCTTTTTTACTTGCGCCGCGAGAGCTCCAAAACAAAAAAGTATATAATTAAACGTGTAAAACTATTTTTCTTAAGTAAAAAAGTCTTCTAACTTGGAACGGACAATTGTAACAACAAAGCTGCCATAGTAATTGTTGTTCCAATTGAAAATACCTATCCAACGACATACATCTCATTGCTATTGGAGGGTGGTCCCAATCTGCCCATTGTCCTTTAATCACTCAAATTAGGCGGTTCCTCTCTCTGGAGCCCTGACCACCGGCAGCCTGAACCTTGTTCCTGATGCCGATGGGCCATCTATTTTTTATTTTTTTAACTGTCTTGTTTACTTTTCTTTGTAAAAATATTTTAAAATGTATTATAAGAAAAATAATGAATAAAGGAATTAACATAATTCTAGCCAAGTCTAAAGTAACCTTGTATAATAAGTATCAATACCTACCCGTAGATTTATTATAATTACACATTGAGAACACAAATAGTATGTAAGTACCTACTTACCTAAAATATATTAGTAAAAAATGTTTACACCTGTTGTTTTTGTTTTGGACTGGAAACGGGCAAACTTAACGGGGAAAGCATCCTCCATAAAGTTTGCGCTCTCAAGAAATGCTACTTGATCATTGGTCAACGTAGCGATTTATTCCATTCTAATACCAAAAACTAATACCACTGGTATTTGTTTCAACTCATATTTTTTTTCTATTCCGAACCGATACCATTGTTTAAACTAATACCAAAACAAGTTCAAAGATATAAGGTACAGTCAGTAAAAATGCTTTGTATGTAAATATAAGACCTTTAATTGAAAAAAAAAAACAGATAACTCCAAAAAAAACAAATTTTGTTAGCAAACGTCTTGTTCAATGATAAAATATCACTTAAATAATCAACTTTAATATAATTTTAGTTCCTCTCTATACCTGTATAATATTTTTTTTTGCAAAAACATCAAACAGGAAGAATTTACTTACAATCTAAAAATTACAAAATATCTCAAAAAATTAACTCTTAATTTATATTGAAATTTATCTGACATAGTTATTTATTCACGTCTACCTATCTCATAACAACTATGTCAGGTAAATTTTTAACAAAAATAAATCACTTTTTATCTAACAATTGTAAAATATCACAGAAAATCAACTTTTTGTATAATCTAATCAGTCATTCATCACCTACATAGCAATGAATCAGCATTTTTTTTTGCAACAATATCTAATATGAAAAATTCACTTTAAATCTAACAATTATAAAATATCACAGAAAATCAACTTTTTGTATAATCAAATCAGTCATTCATCACTTACATAGCAATGAATCAGCAATTTTTTTTGCAATGAATTCTAACCTTACCTAACAATTGTAAAATTTCACAGAAAATCAACTTTTTGTTTAATCAAATCAGTCATTCTTCACCTATATAGCAATGAATCAGCAATTTTTTTTTGCAAAAACGTCATATATGAATAATTCACTTATAATCTAAGAATTATAAAATATCACAGAAAATCAACTATTAGTATAATCAGCTAAATGACGTGTAAATTTCTTATATTTCAACAATTAGTAGCTAAACCCTTAATTTTTCTAAGCAGTGACCTACGGAGATTTTGTTTTTGAGGAGTTGGTCAGTTACGTATGTGATCCACGAATTTTTCATAATAGTTGTCTGTGCACATCGTTTTGCGGGGGGTGCGTTTGATTTATATTGAGTAACAACCACTGTTTGTAAATCTGCGTCCTCTTTCAGCACGTTCAGAAGCTGATATAAATTAGCATTCTTTGGCACAGCCGAGTTTAATTTCTTATGCCAAGATTCTACGGCATTTGTGGTTCGATGGCGTTCACCATGAACGCACCAAATGTCTACAAAACTCTCGTTCTCTAGCCATTGTGACACCATGTAGTCATTAAATGTTTGAATGGCGTCAGTATCAGGACAGTCTTCCATTATGTAGCACCATCCTTCTGATATGAATTTACGAGGAAGTAAAGGCAGTAAAGCTGAAAGTCTTACATGTCTTTGGGTGATAGCATCTTTTGTCAGATCCAACTGTTTTGCTTTTTTCCATACATTTTTGGAATAATGAAAGTAGCATCCTTTAATCACAACTGACGGAAAAACGATTGTAATGGCGTTCATTGCGGCTAGTTCAAAATCTGTTAAAAATTTTACGGGTTCCCACCCAGGAATGTTTTGTTTCAAAATTTCAAATAATTTTTTGTATGTTTCTTCTGTTTTTTTGTTAAGTAAAACATAAATAAGAGGAACTATACGAGTGTGATCTTCGTCACTTCCCAGATCTCCGTGGATAGTATATAACTGCACAAAAGGCTCAGGGGTGCAATCGAATGTTCCGTCGCTTTCAAAAAATTTAATGCTCGGAATTTTCTCTAGTTGATTTGGACTGACCAAGATTATTATTCGAGTATTGGAAGACTCATCTTTATAATCGTAAAACAAAAAATCTCTAAATTGTAATGGAACTTCTACTTCATCAATTGATTTACATTTAATTTTTTTTACACCAGCTGCGTTGTTTCTTGCATAATACAATTTTGATTTGATGTTTGCAAACGATGGGATATTTCTCACCAAATCTGATTCAGTAGCGCAGAATTGTGATTTGAATTTGTTATATATGTTTGGTATTGGGGCGAAATCAGACTTCATCACTTTATCTCTTAAATCATCCAGCTTTTTTGCCATTACATTTTTGAATTCATCGGGCTCGCAGCTATGATTTTTCTCATTGGAAATATTGCCATCCTGTGAGGACAACAAAATAGCTTTAGCAAAATAGTTTTCGGATAAAAATACATATTGAAAGATGGAACACTAACTGTCTTATTCATAATATAACGCTTACCGAAGGTATAAACCTTCATTAGTTAAAACATGTTTTAAGGTGGATGCTCCAGGGTGGCCCGCAAAATTCAAATTATCGTAAGTTTTTTGCAATTTGCAGCTCAGTATGGGATAGTATGGTAATAGAAACTAAATTCGCGGTACTGGCATGTATGTATTTATATCATTATATTAGTTAAATTTATCAATGTAACCCACTAAGTTAAAATTTATATTAAACGTAAAGTTATTATTAAAATGGCACATTTTATCTTTTCTCTAAGTTAGACAATTATATTGAAGGTTTTAATAAGTATAATTGTGTAAATACATACATGCCGGTACCGCGAATTTAGTTTCTATTAATAAAATATCCGATACTCAGCTGCTAATTGCAGAAAACGTATGGAAATTTGAATTTCGCGGGCTACCCTGGAGCATTCACCTTAAGCCTACCGAACGTTCGATAAAAATTCTTATTCATAATCGTTTCTTAGAGCTCCCATAACTAAACGCCACTATCGTACACAATGTTGCCATTTTGTAGAAAAATATGCGATTTTAGTCGATTTTAACGTTTGTTTGCCTCTGGTCACAGAAAATTTGTCTATGCATTTTTAAACACTGTCATAAAAAACGTACACCAAGGTAAAGGAGGGAATAGTTTGAACTACCTAGTCTTTTGAACAATTTGTTGAATTTGTTATCATGCAATCTGGGAAAAAGCGGCAAAGGCCGTTGCCGTTAATACTTGTAATTCTGGTGAAGTACCACACCACCGACTAAATTAATTATAAAAGCAGCCGTTTCTTTGGAAAAACTGTACCATTTACGAAATTCTTCGTCATCCAGATAAAATGCATCGAATCTCTGCTAATACAATTTTATACGCGAACAACCACAATGCTATGTAGGGATTTTAAAGTAGGTATTTTAATACTAACTGACTGACATTGTAAACCGAACGTCAAACACGAAACAACTGATCGATGTCGGCCATTTGTTTCCCTTTTTTTTTGTTTATCTAGTGTTTTTTTTTTTACTCTTGCTATTCCAATTCACTTTTGACAATGGCAGAATTGTCGACAACGGCATCGGTACTAATTGCCATTTAAAGAAATAGAATAGAATTGATGTCGGCCATTTTATTGTTAACGAACGTTTAAAGAAGGGTCATGGCTTCTTTAAATCAAATTAACTTTAATGGAGAAATAAAGAGTGTTTTTACCTCTAAAATACGATTATGAATACCATTTTTTTAACAAGCTTCCTACAAAGGCCTTATAAAGCTCCACTAATCCATTATAAATAAGCCAGTTAAACTCTATGTAAGAAGTTGGTAACATACCTTTATCTGTAAAGATCCACTGCACTCTTTAACATTCACACATCTCCAATGGGTCCATCCATTTTTATTTTCCCTTTTTTTTGTGTACTGGTAACCAGCTCTCATTAAAACCAAGCCACCATTTCTTGTTATGAAAGTCAAGCTTCCTGTTTTTCCCGAAGATGTTGAGGGCTGATTATCAGCTTCCTCAGACATATCTAAAAAAAATTATATATTGTATGTAACTTTTACATTTGATTGGATTATGATAAAAAAATCAAATAATAGGTATTTTAAATAACACTAATTTTAATAAAGAGAAGTAAATTATACAAAAGAACAAATTAATATACTCACTTAATAAATAAAAATCACTGTCACTCTGATACCAATACGCCACCGCCACCGCACGGAAATGTACTGAGGAATTTATGTAGATAAAATTTCTCTCCGAGTCAAAGCACAACATTCCAGTCACACTTGACTCTGATTGGTTGTTTCGAATTTTGGAACAATAGAGCAAACTCACCCTTTCTCGCAGGTAAAAAAAATAGCAAGATGATTCACTAAAACTACTCTTACCTATGCTAACCTTTGTAAAAATATTGGAGTGAAGTGAATTTTAAAAGTTTTAAGCATTATATTACGATTACATAAAAATATTGAAAAACAAATTTACTTTGATTAGGTTTGACTGCGCTGACTGTACCAAATTCAAGTTGTTGGTATTCGTTCGTACATTAAATTAAATTATTTAAAAAGTGGTATCCGTTCGGAATAGAAAAAAAATATGAGTTGAAACAAATACCAGTGGTATTAGTTTTTGGTATTAGAATGGAATAAATCAACGTAGCGGCGCGGGCCCATCCTAAACAGTTGCGGGTAGGTGTACCTGCTCCTTCATCCGCTGGGCGTAGATTTTGGGGCAAGTTCCATTCACGCACTCCAGGTGTTGCGGTGACACGCAAATCCTCCTGAATTCTCCGTTTACACACAATTAGACATGGCATAGACATTTATTTCCAATGTGTTTGGGCAGTTACTCTCTCAAAATCTCCGGCTTCTGTAGGCCATGCGGGCATTCTTAAGGTCTCAGCACACATATGGGATCGGAAAGGGATCGTAACCGTAACGCCTTTCGCCTCGCTGTCAACCAGGCGTCAACCTACCGTATGCACGTAACGAAAGCGTATCAGCAGCGCCTGTACGTCAACTCGGCTACGGCTAGGCGACACCGCGCTTACGCCTCGCCGCCCCCTGGCTGACCTGGTTGGCACCAGATCAGTTTGAATCCAAACGTTAAGTGTAGCGCACGGTTATGTCTTGGTTTACAATACGTGAGTTGGCTATCATAGCCATAGCACTTGATGAAGAGGAAAAAGAAAATAGCAAGAAAAAAAGAAAAAGATATTGGGTACACAGTATGAATAAAGCAAGGAGTACTGAAGGGGAATTTCGGACTATAAAAAAACATTTGATGGATGATGAAGAGAAATTTTATATTTATTTTCATATGCCGAAATATCTCTTTTATAACATATTGCAGTCTATAGATGAATGTATAAGGAAGAAGAATACAACATTCAGAGAAACAATATCGCCCGAAGAAAAACTAGCTGTAACGTTAAGGTGAGAAATTGCATTTGTTTTTGGAATTTTTAATCTGGTCTACATAAATATTTGTACTATAATTTTAATGTTTGTATTATCTCTATTGTTCTTTTTTTTAAGTGTACAAAAAAAAGACTCGGTTCCGAAACTACAAGATAGATTAATTTTTATCCTCTGTCGATAACCCTCATTTGCGATCAGGTGTGCACAGGGGATGTACGTTTTATGTCTGGTGTATGTGTGTATATATTTTGTGTGATTGCGTAAGGTATTTTAGTAAATGCAACTTTTTTGTAGTTTAGGTAAAAAAAAAATACCCATAAATCACATATTTTTTTATTATACAAAACTATATTATTAAATCCAAAAATTATGGCAATTAAACAAAAATAGCGCCACAACAAAAATACAATCATTGTATAAATTAAAGATGGTTTGAAGTATCAAGATCGTCAGCATTTGACGCGCCATTTTCTTCTAAGTTTGAAATATTAAAATCATGAATGTTTGAAGCGCCAGATGTTGATTGTATCTCGTGGCTAATGTTATTTAGAGTGGTATAACCTCGAGGCATGTCATCTTCTCTTTGGGGAATGTAAGGGTTGCGATAACTATAATAGCTTTGTTTCTCTGCGATTTCTTTTACCTCCATTTCCGAAACTGCGTTATATATTTTACTTTTCATAACAGCTTGGTTATAATCTGAAAATTTTTTAACCGTTGCCGCAATGCTCTTAAAAAATGTATCTATCTCATCTTCTTTTTTGGTTTCGTTGTGATTTAATAAATATTTCATTAAAGTTTGTGACGCTGAATTTTTTTCAATATTAAGATTTTTTTTCTTTGAAATTTTGGATGCAACTGAAGATGCAGAAGACTCAGGACGCGGCGAAAGTGGAGTAGTTTCCGCTTGTAAGTTTTCTGGAGACTGAATTATGTTTATTGAGTTCTGTGAATCATCATTACCCAAGAAACTGCTAACATCTGAACCGTCATCATCATCAACCGAAGAGATCGTATTTCTTTCTTTGTAATGAGGTACTAAAAAACTCATTTCATCTTCAAAGGTCCACTTTTTCGTCGTCGGGGCTGCCTGACCACTTTTAGTTTTACGCTTCTTCATAGCTCGTCGGTGAGACTCTCTAAGATTTAACCAAGTTTTCTTGCACTCAGATTCTGAAATAAAATAAATCATGGTTAACTATATCAAGCGCATGTAGTTACACATGTATGTGTGAAAGGGAGTACGTACACACACATTCACATAAACATATACACGTATTATAAAACGTATATTAAATATACATTTATTGTTGCAGGTACTTCATAACTGGATCTACATTTACTAATTTATCATCGAGCTTCCGTTTAGGAGAATCAACTATTCGTTTGATAGTAATAGATGTGTGCAATGCAATAATAAATAAATTAATGCCAATTCATATACCTCAACCAACTACAGCCACATGGCAAGGAATCGAAGAAGGATTTAAAAATAAATGGAACTTTCCGAATTGCATAGGCGCCATTGACGGCAAACATGTAAATATAATTGCACCTCCCAATAGTGGATCGTTGTTTTTTAACTATAAAAAAACATTTTCTATTGTTTTGTTAGCTATAGTTGATCCTGAATACAGATTTTTTCATTTGGAAAGGCACTTGAAAGAAACACATTCAATATTCCATGTGACAAACCATTACCAGGAACTAATCATGCAATGCCACATGTATTTGTGGGAGACGAGGCATTTCCATTGAAGACATATTTATTAAGACCATATCCTCGCTCAAATACACGGAGACTATCAGATCCTGAACGGCAATATAATTACCGCTTATCACGAGCTAGAAGGGTTGTTGAAAACGCTTTTGGAATTTTATATCAAAAAGGACCATGCAAAAAAATGTATGGGCAGTGTCCCATCCCATCAACAGACATGGGACAAGTTTCAATATCATTATTACGTCCCATGAAAAGTCAGTACCAATTTTTAGTTCGGAATTCGACGGGGTTTTTTTTTTAAAAAGACTTTTGACAAAAATAAAGTATTTTTATTTTAAAATAAAAAATTACATTTTAGACGATAATTACAAAAAGCAATTGTTCAACTAGACATTTTAAGTATTAATAACACAAAAACAATTGTGCAAGTAGACACTTAATAACAACAGAACTATTATCCAGACAAAAATAACGTTATATTATTCATCTATTATAATAGTCGATAACATTGCCGCTGGTAGATTAAAGTCGATATGTCGACCTTTGCCCATATACCATATAATTGATATTATATGGGCACAACTTCCAACCGTACGCGCCCCTGTTAGGCATGTGCAATACCACTGTTCAATAGCACGTCTGCCAGTTTCACTTCGGTTTATTAATATGTAACAATAATAAACGCGCGATCTAACGTGTCGAGATTGTATTCGTCCTCTAATTAACCAGACATTATCTTCTCGAATATTATACCTTGGCAAATCAGTTAGCTGGTTTTCTCGAAATAATTCAATATAATAAATTCCATTCCGAATATGTTCCGCACAGTAGGATTTTGCAAGTTTTATATGGTAGGTCCCCAAGGCGAATAAAATGATATCATCATCAGTCAGTTCTGGAAAGTCCTCAAGATGTGGCATGGTGGCCTCCATCGTCACAAAGTTAACTCTTTGTCTGTTAAGATTTTTGCCTTCGACATAATTTTTCAAAAGGTTAGGTTGATGAACCTTAGTTTGAATTATTTCAAAGAATTCCGGCGCAAGCCTGTGGTCTGTAGCAACACGGTAATTAGCATTTATTAATGATGCTGCTATGCGGAAATCGACAAACATGTTTGGCAAAGCTCGGTTAAAATAAGTTTGTTTTAATAACTTAAAACGGTTTTTGAATTTGCCGTTAACCGCCTCCACAATCCATCTACACACAGTCACCAACCGAGAATCATTTGCCTTTTCTGTTGATAGCTGGGTCGCGTTCCTGTCCTTGGTAGGTGGCATGTGAGGTTCATAGCCAAGGGACTCAATATCATTAATACTGTCCCTGAAGCCCCTGTCCAAAATAAAGACGTCCTCTCTGTGTAGTAACCAATGTAGTAAGTGCTCCTCGTCATTCATTATGTTCTGCATAATAGTTGCATCTGATGTTGTTGCAGGAAAAGGGCCTATGACATCTATGATATATCCATCGCTGCTTACTAAAATAAATGGTTTCAATAAATTGCGAAACTTGTGGAGGCTATAAGTTTTTCTTTGAAATAAATAATTAGTGCTTTTTTCAATATATACGAGTACATATGTGCCATCTGCGATAATAATTAACTTGGTGTTGTTTTCATTTCCAAAAATATGTTTGGGCAAAAATAGATTTCTCTCTAGAAGCTCATCTCTAGAAATATGACCTATACCAAGATGTCTTGGTACATATTGACCTGTCAAGCATTGTCGCGCTATTTTTAGGCGATATTCAAACACTTGACGTGTTACGCCGAAAAGCGTAGCTAGTCGCTCGTTAGGTTCTCCAGTTCGTATTTTCGTTAAATAAGCTCCGAGAACTGATCGGGGATGTCTGCATTTTTCTGCGAGCGATGGCGTTTCTTCCAAAATGACGTTGAACTGCTCTAAAGTGAATCCAGTCCAAAACATAAGTTCACTATTATTCAGTGAAGATAATGTTTCAAAATCGAATCTTGTCCTATTGTTGATTGCTTCAATTAACATGTTTGTCATGTTACTAAAAAATGAAGCATTAAAATAATGTGTAACATTTACATTATCCAGTAACTCTTCAAAATCATAGTTATTTAAATGTTCTTCACATATTCGCGAACTCGGTGGAATATATAATCGATAATGACATACCAAATGTAGCTTGATAGACACAGGAACTCGTCGTAGATTTTCATGTCTACATTGCCTATACATACAGAGCCGTGAAGTGTTCGGTGCACGTACGTAATCGCGAACATAGAAACGAGCATCATCCTATGGATTGTCCTGAGGATCATTGGGGGCTTCAGCAACATTGGGGGCTTCAGCAACATTGGGGGCTTCAGTAACATTGGGAGCTTCAGCAACATTGGGGGCTTCAGCAACATTGCGGGCTTCAGCAACATTGGGGGGTTCTTGATTGTCAGCATCTAAAATTATTTATTTATTTATTACTAGCTGTCCCGGCGAAGCTAGACTGTACTTAGTGATGAAATAATTTATTTTGATAAGGATTAATAGCACAGATGTAATTACCTTCTACAATGGGAGCGTTCTCAAGACGTAGTTGTCCACCGTCATTATTATTGGCTCTCTGCCAGCATCTATGGCATACTGCCATTACGTTATTGAATACTACCTGAAAAGGGAAAAAATGAAGATATCAGCATATGTGTGTTTTTGTAATAAGCAGAAGTATTTTTTCTGTGTTATATTGATTATATCGGTGTTATATGTGTGCTTGTCAGTTGTCTAGAACTCGGAACACAATCTACACTCACTTTTGGACTAGACTATAAAAATATTAAGGTGAGATTAAATAATTATGCAGGTAAAAATATCTCATTCCTCATAGGAATTATGGCCGGACGATTGAGTCGTTCCTAACGTAAGCTATACTTTAAGTGCTATATTTCTATTCAAGCAATTCTAAAATGTATCATATAGTATCGTAGCAATGTTCTATCTGCTTATATATTCTAACTACATGACACTTATTCTTATTCATTATACGTATTCTACATAATATCTAAAAGTTATCGATATATGTATAATAAATCAGTAAATAAATACAATGACTGTGACTTACTTGTGTCAATCCATTTTGCAAAATGTAGGCCGCTAACTCAGGACTACTATGAAGCAATGTTTCTTGTAATATATGTCGTCTCTGTCTTAAAACAGATCTAGGACACATTACACATTGGCGTCCAGTCTCCATATTTATAAATCACAGTCCATTAAACGTGCCGGGGTCATCGAGTAGCAATCAAAAGGTCCAATAAACAAGCAGAGGTTAGTAATAGTCGCAAACAAGCCGATAACGCACAAATAAACAACGCGAACACAGCAGAACGTACTAGCCACGACTGAGGGAGGTGCGCGGGCGCAGGCGTCGAAAGGGTGCGGTCGGGGTAACGGAGCAAGGAGGGAGGGTAAAGTACGTCTTACGGCTGTTCTCTCTCGAGTTTTTTTTAGTTAAATAGTACATTTTTAATTCGATTCTTAATACTTAATAAAACTGTATAAGTATAACATATTTTTTTTTATTGCACGATAACCCCATATCCTACAGTGATGTCGCCATAGTAAAAAATAATCATAATGTCGAGATGTATTTAATGAGATATGTTTGGCATCTGTTGATGATATGGGACGATTTTTTGCATAGTCCTTTGCGATTTACAACAAAAATATTAAATTGCATCCAAAGTTTGTAGATAAAGTGGTATTAACAACTTGCATTTTACACAATATGATGAGGACATATAACATTGAGATGAATTTACAGGAACCGAACAGAACCGAACAGGAAATTACAGTTGAATTCGGCGAAGACCGATTGTTAAGTCAATTACCAAGTATTAGTGGTGCCCATATGGCTACCGCTTTTAATGTACGTGAAAAGTTCAAAACATATTTTCAAACTTCTACCGGACGAGTTCCATGGCAGTAGCTTTTAGCTTTAAATATTAATGTTAATTTCTAATGGATATTCCAGTTAAATTTTTCATTAATTATATTAATCACAACTGTTTTATTTCCCATACATACCTACATACGCGAAAAACATTAAATAAATAATTAAATAGGAGTAGGTACTTACCAGATTGCTTTAAAGTAATACTTATTTGTTTCCAAGCCTCGTCCTTTCTTATAGTATTGCTGTATTTAGCATCACTTAAGTCATATAAATATGGATATTTTCTCACTTCTTCAATAAGTTTCTCCCTTTGCATCGTTATTTTGTGTTTGAATCGAACTTAAAATTTTAAATAAAACATACGCGCAACACGAATGAAATACTCCTTGCGAATGGCGGCGTCTTTAGCAGGCAAGTCGCGGGAGGGGAAAGGGGAAAGGGTGGACGAAGAGATGTGAGCTCGGGTACGGAGAGACGTAAGCGCGGGGACGGAGAAACGTAAGCGCGGGGACGATGAGCCGTAAGCGCGGGAATTCAAGTTCGGAGCCTGTTCCGAGGCGAGGCGATTACGTTATTATTCCGATTAGTGTGCGTTGCAGTAGGGAGTTTAATACAAACCATTCTGAACGGCTCGAGGCGATACGGTGACGATCCCTTTCCGATCCCATATGTGTGCTGAGACCCTTAACTTGTAGCGTACAGACGTGCTGTCGACTACATGTCCAAGCGCCTTAATGTGGGCTTCAATGGGTGCAGGGAGTTGGTGGTTACCCGAGAGTACCTGTGCTGCGAACGAGTCTTCATCGTACGATGAGTCTCCTTCTTTTTGTTTCAAGGTAATTAGATGAGCATATAAGCTCTGTACACAATAATAGACCCAAGCAGATTTGGACACGCTCTTCACAAAGTAAGGCTGTTGAGTTGCTACAATATCAAATTCCTTCTGACATAGAGGAATAAAGCCTTCAAATGTTATCGCGAATTCGTTGGTCCTTTTGTCGGGTGCTACTCCGGGAAAACCCATCATGTCAATGTCTGAAAATATCGGTTCATTCCTATGTTTTGTTGAGGCCGTCGAAAGTCTTGTCGGCTTTGGGCCGGTTGCGTTCGGGTCGCGTGGTGGAAGTGGTGGGGCGGCTGTGTTCTCGGAACCTTTTGATCCCTTACGAAAAACCTTTCCTTGCTGTTTCCTCCTCAGCTATTCTTCATTTCGGATTGTGCATCTAGATTACCAGTGGTAGTTGCCATCGTGGCGAGTCCGCAAATCACTCAAATTAGGCGGTTCCTCTCTCTGGAGCCCTGACCACCGGCAGCCTGGACCTTGTTCCTGATGCCGATGGGCTATCTATTTTTTATTTTTTTAAATGTTTTGTTTACTTTTCTTTGTAAAAATATTTAAAAATGTATTAGATAAGAAAAAGAATGAATAAAGGAATTAACATAGTTCTAGCTAAGTCTAAAGTAACCTTGTATAATAAGTATCAATACCCACCCGTAGATTTATTATAATTACACATTGAGAACACAAATAGTATGTAAGTACCTACTTACCTAAAATATATTAGTAAAAAATGTTTACACCTGAGTCTACTAGAATCAAAAACCGCAATGTCCCTTTCTGTGTTTTGGCCACAATACATATATTTTGATTTATATGTTGTTTGTACATTCAGTGGTTTATGTAGTATTAAAAAATACAGTAAATATATCATCTAATGGTCGCATATTAATGAAATTACGTATATTCGTCACAGTAACTACAAAATTAAATAAATAGTCTGGACTTTGCTGTTTCTGAAATAAATCACTGGACTTTGCTGTTTTTGTTGCACGCATTTGATTGACATTGCTTATTTTGAAACATACCTATTTTTGTCTACTATGGCTGGCTAGTATTGATACTTTGAATAGCAAAGACTATAATCCTTACACATTATAAATTGAAGTCCCCCAGCCGCGTCTGTCTGTCTGTATAAACGCGATAAACTCAAAAACTACTAAACGTATTTTCATGCGGTTTTCACCAACAGACAGAGTGATGGGAAAGGTCTAGGTGTATAATTTGTCAAAATACCATGCGGGCGAAGCCGCGGGTGGAAACTACTAAGACTATATTAGAGCGCTCTTGTTACTGATCGAAATTGTTTCTATACATTTGAATGAATTCACGGAAATATGATTTCGTCAAAAACTAAATATCAAAAAAAAAAAAACGGCGGTTGGCTCGTAATGTTCAGAATTTGCACCTTAGAAGTTTTATTTTATAATAAAAAAGCGATGTAAATTAAGAAAGGGGTTTTGAGTAACTTTGTATGGACTAGTAGCGTCATTTTTTTTTCAGCGGCCACCCATCATTTTTATGTCACTTTATTGTGTTGTGTTAAGTACACATATATGTTCAATTATTTTTGTCCTAAGTGATATCGAAGTTAAGATATTTGCATTGGAAGATTTTAAAAAGTCGTCAATATACGAGTACAAATACTTCAATTAGATACTGTCTTTCGTAAAGAAATCTTACTTTTGTTTTTATTAGAACTATGATACGAGTATTAGAGATTGGTTTTACTTAAGGCTCGACCGAGATGGGTTTTTCGTTCTCGGCCGAGACCGAGACCGAGACCGAGACCGAGACCGAGAATAAAATAATATCTCGGCCGAGACCGAGAGCCGAGAACGAGAATAGAAAAAGCGTGAAATTTTTTTTTTATACTGTTTGCGTTTTAATACACTACTAATTGTTTAACAAAATTAATTGTTTTAATAATCAAAGTTAAATAACATTATATTATAACATAAAAAAAGCAATTTTTCGGCATTTTCGCCCTTCAAAGAATGTCGTCTCTCGTCATACAATTGTCCAGCTTTGCTAAAAAGTTGTTCACTTGCTACGCTAGTAGGCGGCGCAGATAAAAACTTATTTGCTGCGGGCTTAAGCACCTTATAAGGCGACGAAAACCAATACTCAAAAATATTAGCATTTCTTTGCAGTCTTGGCTCTCTAAGAAAGCTTTCTAGCGCTATTTCGATCACAGAGCTTGAACTGTATTCGTCATTGGTCATTGGCTCGTCTTCCAACTCTATCGAATCATGAGCTGCCCATGAGTTGGATTGACTTGTTGCAGCCATGTTTGACGAGTTAGTTGAAGATGCCCATGTCGTCTCACGAGAATCTGATCCTACATTTTCATTTGAGAGTGAGAGTCTCGATAATATGAAGTTTGGCTGAGTTAACTTCGCTTTCAGTTAGATATTTAGTTTTAAACCGTGGATCGCTCAGTGTTGCAGTAACTAGTGGCAAACAACTTTTAACAAATGAAAACCGCTGATTAAGTGCATCCAGTAGCTTGCTCTTCATCGTCTCTGCGTGATTTCCAATTTCATTATCATCTTCCAGTTCCTGGTCATTAAAGGACTGAATGTTTTGTGTTGGCGCCAATTTTCCATTCAACATTGCCACCAACGGTATTACCACTGAAACACAGGACGAGTCGGAAGAGATATCCAACGTGGCTTGGTAAAAGCATTGCAAAACGTTCACTATATCTTTCATGAAATTCCATTCATCACTGTTAATTTCTAGTATGCCTCCTTTTTCAATACGGTATAGGTTCAAAGCATTTTTTTGCTCAAGCAGTCGTTCCATCATTAAGTAGGTACTATTCCACCGAGTTTCGACATCTTGAAAAAGCGCATGCTCCGGTAAATTTAAGGTTTTTTGAAAGGTACTTAAATGTCTTCGAGCTTGTTCACTCCTGTGAAAATGGCCGACTACTTTATGACATTTTTTTATCAGCGTTTCAACTTCTGCAACCGAAAAAATGGCATCATGGATCGTCAACTGCAGAGTATGAGCAACACAACCCAACGATGTGAATTCAGCTACTCGAGTGGCGCGGACCATGTTGCGAGCGTTGTCTCGTACAGCCAAGTGAACTTTTTTTGCAATGTTATAAGTTTCGGCAATTTCTTTGAGTTTTTCTGCTATATAATCGCCAGTGTGGTCGTCTTCCAGAACAGTCGCAGCCAGCACCACTTTAAGGCGCTGTTCTTTCCGAACGAAATGGGCAGTAAAACTCAGCAGCGAACAAGTTTTTGTAGGATTTGACCATATATCAGTAGTAAAACTTATCCAATCAGCTTTCATTAACAGAGATACCACTTTGGCTTGAACCTTTTCATATGTTTCAGGCATTAACTGACTGCGAAAGTATTTTTCGGACTTCAATTTGTATCGTTTTGGCCCAGATGGATCAGCGAAATTCAAACGTTTAAATCCTTCACCTGACACTGTAGTATAAGGTTGCATGTCCACAATTATGTAATCCATAATTGCTTTATCAATTCGTTTGACAATCTGATGATCATCAGGCCATTTTGCTGAAGGTGGATGAGATATTAATTGTTCTATAGTAGGTTGATGCTTTTTATCATTATTATCAATATTAAGGCGCACGGGCTTTGAAATAGCCGGTTTCAAACTATTTTCGTGAGCAATTTCAGCCAGTTTATTCTCATAGTGTTCATATTCAGATGAATGATATTTCGACAGGTGCAGTTTCAAACCTTTGATAGTCTGATGTTTGGGCTGAGGACTGCCTAATGACACCGTTTTACTACACGACTTACAAGTAGCCTTTGATGGATGTAATACAATATTTTTTTCATAATATTCCCAAATAGGATTTACTTTAGGCATATTTAGTTTTCATCTGCAACAATACAATATTATACCTTCTTAGTAAACATAAACATTAAACACATTAAATCGAAACAAAACTGAAAAAATAGCACCTGATAAGATTGTTGTTTAAAAAACAAATAAGTCGTTAACTTAGATCAAAACCAACTTTCGATTAATTTTACTAAGAAACGGTACCTAACCTACGTATCGTATTTGATTTTAGCAAAAAGCTTTGCAAGTGCTATAGGTACCTATTGACAAACAAACCATGTGTTTAGTTATTTTTAATTGTAGGTATTTTATTAATTATAAACCTTACGTATTTTCAGCAAAAAACATACGCATAACGTCACAAAACCCTATCAATCTGTAATATATATTTAATTTACTTATATTTATAAAAACAACTTACCCGCTTTATATTCCACCGCAAAACTATAAGTAATGATCTTGCTTTCACCAAACCAGTGTAATTAATCAATTTACAAGTATCAACAACAAGTAATCACAGCAAGTAGCAACACAACACTTAAAAGAACTTATTTTAATTTACTGTGTTAAAACAAGCTTCCACTCATTACTATTGTAAACATAAACAATTACAAATACTGCTCGAATGGGGCGAAAGCGGCCGGCCGCAGTTCGCCAGCCGGGACTTCAACCAATCACAATTCAGCTCTCTCACGCACTTACACCAATCGACTACGCGCTGCGGCGCGTTGCCACGCGCGGTAAAATTTGAATGCCGATCCGAACAATGTTACAATCTCGGTCATGACCGAGAATCTCGGCTATAATTAGCCGAGAACCGAGACAAGTTTCTCGGTTGGATTTGTAGCCGAGAATGCCGAGACCGAGACCGAGACCGAGATCTCGGTCGAGCCTTAGTTTTACTGTTTTACGACCGTCTGTCACTGTGGCGTTAGTATTGGGTCTTAGGAAATAATAAAAACACATTCATATGCTATATTGGATTTTATTAAATGATAAGTAAAAACACATTTTTTAACTTTCTTCATCCATTTCGTTTTCAATGTCATGCCGAATAATCGTGTCTAAAAATTGTGCCGACGGAGTCAGATTATTTTGATATCTGCCCCATCCCATGTACCATATAATGGACATAACGTGCGAACAGCAGCCTAAGGTCCGTTTCCCAATAATACATGAGCAATAATGGCCCCAAAATTGCGTTCAGATGATCCAGCCCTTGTGTAGCTCTTTCTACGAGAATATACACGTAGTATATCCGTCTAGAAGAATGCCTGGATTGGATTCTGCCTCTTAGAAGCCACGGATCAATCCAGTTTAAGGTTCCCACCGAAAAATCATTAATATTGGGTTCTCTGCATACCTCAATCACATACGAGCCGTCACTTTTCACGTGTTCTCCGTAGTAGCTACGAGCTTGTTGTACTTGATACGTTCCCAAGTGCATAGATCATTAAATCATCGGCACTTAAAATAGGAAAGTCATCCAGTCCAGGAACTTCAGCATTCATGTATTCAAAATCAGCCCTTCTTCTATTTAGATTATTTGCAATCACATACTCGCCTAATTGATTCCAAGGACTATGGTGAGGTATACGATTTACTATTTGCTGTGTTAGCCTATGATCAGTCAGTGGTACCCCAAAGGCATTTAATAACGCTGCAGCTATTCTTATTTCTTCGAATAGGTGACTTGCAGCTACATTAAAATTCTGGGACCGAAGCTGTCGGAATTGGTTTTTTAATCTGCCATTAATGGTTTCGACCACCCAACGGCACATGGTTACTTTTCTTGAATCGTTGGCTTGTTGTGTGGTAAGTTGGTATTCATTGTTATCTTTAGATGAGGGCATATATGCACGGTATCCACATGTCTCCACATCTTCGATGCAGTCTCTGAATCCTCTGTCTAATATTAGTACATCGTTCTCATGAAAGAACCAATGAAACGGATCACTTGGATTCTTCATGATCTCTGAGAGAATCGTCGCATCGGATTTCGTTGCTTCATATAAACCATATATGTCTATGATGTGGCCATCAGGACAAACCATTAAAAAAGGTTTTAATAAATGCCGGAACTTGTGTAAGCTAAAAGACTTTCTCTGAAAGTAATAATTACTACTTTTTTGCAAATAAATGTATGTGCCATCTAGTATTATTATGGCCTTCCTGTGAGTCAAAGAAGCATCAGGATTGCCAAATAATGTATTAGGGATTGTTAAACATCTCGATATAACATCTTGACGAATCAAATGATTATAGCCAAGGTGCTGTGGAACAAACTCCCTTATTAAGTCTTGTCTTACGAGACTCATTATTTTTTTCTAAAGTCTTTCTCGACATATTGAAAATCTGAGATAATCTCTGATTTGACTCACCCGTGTGAAGTTTGGTAATCACTGTGGCGAGAGCTCTACCTGATTTATTTTTATAGCGTTGAGAAATACTAGGACAGCTTTGAAGGATTTCTTGGAAGTGGGATTTTGAAAACCCTATGTAATAATGGAAAACAGAATTGTTTATTAAAGACCGTCTATCAAAGTCTAAAAAAACCTTCCGAGTTCTTAACATGTCCATCATGTCTTTTAAATGTGACGGGGTAAATTCGCTTAGTATTCGACGAGTACTTGATTCAATATTTTGCCACACTGTATCTAACATATGCTCTTCACATACGCGAGTGCCACGTGGTATATAAAAGCATTTTTCCTGTAGAACTGTGGCTCTGATGTCAATGTGAATTCTCTTTAAATCTCTATTATTGCATGCTGCGATAATACATAGGTGAGTATTAAAAGGCGCACGAGTGTAACCCGGTAACGGTATCATTCGCATCATATTAACTTGCACTTCTCGATCTTGGACGTTTGGTAAAGATTGCTCTGGTACTGAGTGTTCTTCGGCAGGGTCCTCTTGTATAGGTTGATCTGATGGACCGACAGTAGGATTATCAGCATTGACTTGTGCGCTAGCGTACCGTTGAGCACGTTGTAGACAAGGTCTACAGATTTTGTCCTCTTCACTAAACTAAACAGAGAAAACATATATTATTGATTTATATTTATTTTGAAGAAAAAAATTGACGTGTTAAAGTGTTTTTTTAAAACCTATTTAGGTTTTAAAAAACACTTTTGCACGTTAGTTTTTTCGTCAGTTTAGTTTTATGAACGTACAAAAGCATTAGTTTGCACAAAACTTACCTGCACAGTATTCGCAATTTCCACCAAATAAGTCATTAAAGACGGATTGTTTTGCACGAACTCGGCTGTCAAACCATACGATCTACGACGAGTTCCACCAACACGATTTACACTTCGTCGGCAACAGATACAAAATGCTCTGTTAATTGCATCCATGTATATCCAAATCGTAAGAATATCAGAGTGCAAAGAGCTATGCTGGGTCAGTCACAATACACAAACAATCACAATGTCCAAGAAAATGCCAAGTTGTTATAATTATCTACAAGTGTACGAGAGATTACAAGCGTAAAAAGTAACACACAACAATAAGGGACGCGCTCTTCATGCCGAGTGAAGAGCGGGGTGGGCTCAAGGAATACGCAGGTAAACGAAACGTGTATTGTGATTGGCTAATCGGTATCGCCCGTAACGGCTGTTTCGACGGTCTATGCTCAGCTCAAGGGTGCGCGCCACTCCATTCGTCCATTCGTCTTTGATAGGGATGTCGAAAATGAAAAAAAATATCGATATATCGATACATCGATATTTAAAAAAATATCAATATCGGTCTCGATATATCGCGAAAAAAATATCAATATACTCGTATCGATATATCGGTCAAATTTTTCGACCAATTTGCTTTTTTTTTAAATGAATTTAGGTCAGCCTAGCTCAGCAATAAAAACAGTTTTTTATTTCAATCATTACTTTATTCTCAATTAAATCAAAGGAAATAAGGAATCAGTCAATTATACCAGTATTTGTCCGGCAGTGAAAGTAAAAAAACTCTATTTTTGACATGCTCTGCCGTCAGCCGGCTCCTGTTGTTAGGAACTGCCAGATTGACGGCAGAAGCCACTCTTTCTGACGGCACGGAGGAAGCCGTAGGAGTTAAATATTTCAGGGCTAGACCCGAAAGAACTGGTGTAAAATGTCGAGTGTCTACCCAAAATTTAATTGGGTTTTCTTTGCGGGGCAGATTTGGAGCATCCAAGAATTGTTTTAACTCGTCTGGCATTCTATTACTCCTGGAGGACATATTAGCAGTAGCGATATTGTTAGCTGCAGCAGCTACTAGTTTTTCATGACGTGACCATAACGAATCTGTTGTCGATGAATTTTCGGTTTCAGAAGTTGATGATCCAGTTCTAAGCTCCGGCGAAGTCTGTCCTCTGCGTCTGTTTTCTACGCGTATCTCATCAGATAGCTCAGTTATTGCTCTAGATATTGCCAGAGCGGAACTGAAATGCATGCGCTTGAAGCGCGGATCTAGAATCGTAGCTTTTGCTAAGAAGATATTTTCCTCCACGGGTCTTAGTTTTGTAGTAACCCCTTCCATCAAACTATTTTTTACCGCAATACCTATTAACGTTGACGGTTTTTCATGTTCCAGTCCTTGCATCAGCAAATTAGTGATTGGTATTGCTAGACTAGCACTCACATAATGATCACCGCTGATGTCTTCAGTAGCTTGCTTAAATGGGGAAAGCAGTGTTATCAGTTCTCGGATGACATTCAGCTGTGATGATGCTAGCATATCTGGTGCGTTTCTCCTGCTAGACAAAATTTTAGCTACTATAGCTGACAGCTTAACCGATTCGTTGCGATGCCTAATTTCACTAACTTCTAGCCGTGGCGTCGAACAAAAATAACGTGACACTGATCAGTGCCCAACGCCATACCATTAAATGACACTCATCTGTGTCTTCAGCCATGCGGAAAAGAAAACAGTGTTTTGACATTTTTTTACGTATTCAAAGCTCGAATACTTTTAGTTTACATGTGAAATCTAACGTGAACGGTCAGGCACGTTGTTTTAAGCGATAAAAAGTGGCGAAACAAGTGTATTTGTGGAAATGGAAGGTAAGTGACTTATTTAATACAGATGTGCTCAACCTTTTCAACTTATTTTGCATTTCCTAGTAATTTGATTGATTATGAGGTATTAAATTGGGTCTAAAAATTTTTGCATAACAAATTTCAATTGTTTATAATTAAACTACGCAAATAAAAACTGCTAAGTTAGATTAAATAGTAATAATAATGATAGTAGTACTAATATATAATTATTTTATATGATTATTTGATACTAGCCGATGCCCGCGGTTCCACCCGCGTAGAATTTGTTTCCCGTTGTCCCACAGGAACCTATAATCGGAATAAAAGGTAGCCTATGTGCTATTCCAGACCAAGACTTATCACCTGTGCTAAATTTCATTGAAATCCATTCAGTAGTTTTTGTGTGAAAAAACAAAAACATCCAAACATTCTCACGGATACACAACAAATGTGAAAATTATTATTGTCAGAAAAAAATAATATTTGGCAAGATACTGATAATGTTTATTTATTGTTTAAGAATTACAGCGAAAAAGAAAGTACATTCCCGATACAGAAAATGAAACTCAATGCGACGATGACGAAGAGATAGTACAGAATTCACAACGCTGGGAAGACTCAGAAAACTGGGAACAGGAATTTATACCAAACCAAAAAACATGTAAGGATACTTCAACGTACACAAAAAAAGAAATGGTGGACAGTGCAACATGCACAGAAAGAGATGATGGCCCGACTATATTGGACGTCCATGGATGTAAATATTTTGGCCAGTTGGTTTCAAATGAATTATTGCGCTTTAAACCATATGAAAGAAATATAAAGATGCAGAAAATATTAGATATAATAAAAAAGTAATTTTAATATCAAATAAAGACCGGACAAAAGTTAAATAAAACCAAATTTTAATTCAATTACAATTTTAATTTTAACCAAATTTTGACTTAGATGATAATATTTATTAAAAATCATTACATCAGATCCGATTAACTAACATAGAATTTCAATATTTGTGAAATTCTCTGAAACAATCATTAAGGCACAGGCCTGGGAATCCAGGGCAATCGGGACAGCCAGTTATAACAGATACCCTTTTTTTAGTTTTTGTGTAACAAACTCTGCATCTTTTTCTTAGGGTATTATTACTTCTCTTTGGTAAATTGGCGGGTAAATGTATTTTTGACTGTGATAGAGGACGAGAAAGTTCTGATACATTGGGCATTGGTAACAATTCTTGCATTACACTCTTTATAAATTTATATAATGAAGTTTTATTTGTAGTGTTTTTTGCGTTGAAAAGTAAATAACCATTCACCAAACATACGAGGGCGGGTCAATAAGTCCGTGACTTTTGGAATAAAACACAGATTTTTTGATAAAAAAATAATTTTATTTTTCAACGTAGTCTCCCTTGAGCTCTATACACTTTGTCCAACGCTTCTCCAATTTTTTTATCCCTTCCAAAAAAAATGATTTGTCGAGGTCCTCAAAATAGGCCTTTGTTTGCGAGATGACTTCATCATTGGAGTCAAATCTTTTTCCACCAAGCCATTTCTTCAGGTTTGGGAACAAGAAGTAGTCGCTCGGAGTCAAATCTGGAGAATAGGGCGGATGAGGGAGCAATTCATAGCCCAATTCATGGATTTTTGCCATGGCAACTGCACATGTGTGCACCCTTGCATTGTCTTGGTGGAAAAGAACTTTTTTCTTGGCCAAATGAGGTCGGTTTTTTTTCAAATCGTCATTGAATCGGTCCAATAAGTTGGCATAATATTCCCCATTGATTGTTCTTCCCTTTTGAAGGTAGTCAATGTGGATTATCCCGCGTGCATCCCAAAAAACAGTCGCCATAACTTTATTGGCTGACAAACCCACCTTGGCCTTCTTTGGCGCCGATTCACCCTTAGAAACCCACTGTTTTGACTGTTGTTTGGTTTCTGGTGTGTTGTGATGGATCCATGTTTCGTCCACGGTTACAAAACGGCGCAAAAACTCCTCCATATTGCGATTAAACAACGCCAAAGCTTCCTGTGAAGTTGTTACACGATTGCGTTTGTGGTCGACTGTGAGCAAACGCGGCACCCATCTTGCGGAAAGCTTTCTCATGCCCAAGTGATCATTCAAAATTGAAACCACTGAGCCATGCGAGATCCCTACGGCTTCCACAATCTCTCGCACTTTCAATCTTCGGTCGGTCAACACCATATCGTGAATTTTTTCGATTGTTTCGGGTGTAGAGACCTCAACTGGGCGTCCAGGACGTTCGGCATCTTCAGTGCTTGTACGGCCACAACGAAATTCAGTAAACCACTTTTTTACCATTGAAATCGATGGTGCAGAGTCCCCATAGTATTTATCAAGCTTAGCCTTGGTCTCGGTAATGGTTTTTTTTCGCAAGAAATAATGCTTAATAAGCACACGAAATTCACTTTTTTCCATTTTCTCCTCAAATTAGTGAGTAGTCTGATAAAAATAGCTGTCAAACACAAACTAACTGACGCAGCAAGTTTAAATTTTGACAGGAGTCAACTGACAGATGCCTGTTGACAGGAGCAGTGTTGCTGTTTCAGTAAAGTGGTCAGAAATTCAAAAAGTCACGGACTTATTGACCCGCCCTCGTATTTGGATTATGTGTATTATGACTTTTTTGTACCAGCGCAGGGTCTTGTGCTCACAGCAATAATAGCTTAGCATCTGATCATGTCGATCTATTGCCCGCATATATTTATTATACTTTATTTGTACGGCCGGCTTATATTTTATTGTGCGTACACGGCGACTAGTAGTCCCTTTATAATTACTTTTGTGTTCAGTACTTATAAATAATACTTCCCGTTTATCTTGCCATTTGGTGACGACAATTTTTTTATTGTTTTGTAATATACACGATTCACCAGGCTTTAATTTGCACATTTTTAATTCTCTTGGATTTCCTATACGGTTTGGTCTTAGGGTACCAGTCACATACGTGTTTTTGCCTATTAACTCATCAGCCAACCCTACGCTGGTATAAAAATTGTCCAAATACAAAGCATGCCCTTTGTCAAAATATTTTTGCATGAGCAGATGCACCACTTTTTTAACGTGGTTTCTACCTCCTACTTGTACGTCTTGGGATCCTGCATACATGTGAATTTTTAAAATTATACCGTTGGCGTCGGCTAAAATGTACAGCTTAATGCCGTATCTATGGGCTTTGCCTTTGATATATTGACGAAAATATAGTCTCCCTTTCCACAAAATAAGAGATTCGTCAATTGTCAACTCTCTCAATGGGTAATATACGGCGTCAACTGTCTCATTGAACAAATCGATCAAAGATTTTATTTTAAATATACTCTCCGTCCTTTCGATATCTTGTACGTTCAAAGCTCTTAAAATTAAAAAAAACCTATCCCTAGACATAAATAGGCGTGGACTAAGACGGAAAAAATAATGAGTGGACCAATAGTCCACCATTCTGTTCAGCTTTATGGTGCCCATTAGTAATATTATGCCAATAAAAGTTTTTAATTCGGCGACACTTAGATCGGTCCACTTGCTAAAGCGAGAACGTGCAGTTGTCGCTTCTACTTTCAATTTGTTACCGTACTTGTTTGTACATTTTAATATTAAATTTAAAAAGCGGGCATTCATAAATAAAAAAAAATAATCCAAAGGACTTTGGACCTCTGCGTCATGTGGCTGCAATATACTACTTGTCCCCGTAAATGGTATCTGTAACATCTGACTGGGATTACCCGGAAACCAGCCAGTTGTTTCTTCTAAAGACTCTTCCTCTGGATCTTCGTTCTGTTCATTGGCGTGACAATCGACAATGTTTGCATCCTCGTTCGCACTTGCATCGCTTAACTCATTTAAGAGTTCTTCGTTATTCCCGGTTAGAATTCCATACAGTTCTTCGTCTTCATATAACTGTAAGCCTGGAATGTCATATAACTGCTCACTTTCTTGAGGAGACATCATTCGTTCCAATTCCACGCTTACGGGATCTATGGCCGATGATGTACCCGGAATTGGCGAACTTGGAATATCCATATATGGATTCTGATGGTACATGCCAGATGATGGTCCAGGAACTGGCGCACTTAGAAAAGGATCTACGCTAAATAATGGTTCAGGTTCCGGAGAACTCGAAGAATGGTATTCCATTTTCTTCAAACTGCAAAAGAATGAAAACTCTATTGGAAACGAAAATAAAAGAGACACGTATTTTTGGTCGTGTTTTTCATTGTGTTGTCTATTTTAATTTGTAAAATGTACACCAAAAGAGGTTTATGGAGGTTTTAACAGTTATTTTAATATTACAGACAGACACTCCAATGTTATTTATTTGTATAGAGTAATAGACGTATAGATTATATTTAGTAATAATACTTATTTAGTTACATAATATTTATCAGTAGATCTACAATAAAATGATTTGATTTGAAAAAACTCATCATTTTATGACTAGTACGATAAGCTTGTTATGGGATCTAGACAACCGATAAATATACATATTTACTATTTTCTTTTATAAATATACAGCCTTGGCCAAAAGTATTGAGCACCTTACAAATTTCGCTCGTTCACGGAAAGTATGGGAGTAAATCAAATCTATTGTTGAAGAATTCTTTTGTCGGCCATCTACAAAGGTTTAAACAATGACCCACGCCGCACAGCTAGCAATAAAACACCTGGGTGCAATAAAATGTGTTTTTTACAATTTTTGTATTTATTTATCAGTTCGCTACCATCGCTCGTTGTGAACACATCCAGTGATCTAGTGCGCCTTTTGTATTTTATTTCAGAAGTTTTAAGTGTTATTGTTGCAATATGCCAAAACAAAACGAACTTTCTTTAGAAAAACGTGTGCAGATACAGCTTCTGTATGAGCAAGGGAAATCACAAGTAGAGATTTCTAAAACTGTGAAATGTTCGCGCCGATCCGTGCAATATGCTATTCAGCGATTCTCTACTACCGGATCACATGAAAATAGACCGAGAACCGGGCGCAAACGCATCACCACAGACCGTCAAGATCGTCAGTTACTGAGAGAGTCGTTAAGAAATAGGAAAAAAACATCTTCAGAGCTCGCTGCTGAGTTGTCGGAACAAATTAAGAAGCCAAAAAGAATTTCTGCCGTAATTAAGGCAAAGGGTGGACCCACAAAATATTAATTTTCTATTAATAAATAGTAAAATAAACCCATATAAAACGTTTTGTTTTATTTCTATTTGATACTCCGCATAAAACTGAAAGATATCATGGGTGCTCAATACTTTTGGCCAAGGCTGTATATATATTATAGATAATGACAGCCAGACACAGAATAAACAATTGTGCTCATCATACAAAGTTTGACCTGCATGGGAATCGAACCCACCTCACTAACTACTAGACCAACAGGCCCGTCAATTAGCAACAATAACTTATGTATAAAAAAGAATCTTACTTGAAGTTCACGGCAAGTAGAGATGTGTGCACAGGCTGAAGTCGCACGGAGTCCAGTTCAAAGCCACAATTGTCACAACGCAAAATCAGAGTCCACTTTACACAGCCAAAATCGTCACAAATGCAAAACCAAAATCGATAAAAACACGAGAGTCCAGTAAACAAGCGAAAGTCATCGGTAAGGTAAATAACAAGAAAAGTAAGCACGTCTGATAACTAAGGATAGTAAACCAGAAGTAATTCAAAAAACAAGATGCGCGAAAGAAAAAAATTTATACCACGTGTTGTTACAATAAACAATGGACGGTCCCGGCCGCTCCTAGACCGACCGTCCATTGTCTGTTTCCATTTTTTTGTAAGTCTATACAATTTTATCCAAAATAAACCTTTAATTTAGAGTGAATACAGTCCTTTTTCGAAGCGCTTTTGGCAAATGCAATTTTGTGTCGTAGCATCATGCATGAGCATGACATGACTCATATTAGCCACAACCATATTGATACGCGTAGTTTAAAATAGCGTGGTACGACGCACGGTGATATTTTTTATGTAAGTAGGTACCTACCATATTTCGAGACATAAAATTTACCCACTATCGATACCCAAATGTGATTACGACGTATATGCATATTTCTTTATAGATAAGGATTAGAGAGTTGTAATTAAAAGAGGAGAAGAAACATCTCTATATAAATACTTTTATTGTTTAAATTTTATCTTTATTTAGAGCGGGTGTAAAATTTTATAGAAGACAAGCTAA
The DNA here is from genome assembly GCA_910589295.1 of Noctua janthe. Classification (NCBI taxonomy): domain Eukaryota; kingdom Metazoa; phylum Arthropoda; class Insecta; order Lepidoptera; family Noctuidae; genus Noctua; species Noctua janthe. The sequence goes on from OU342567.1 coordinate 1,552,559, forward strand.
AGACAACCGCAGCAAAGTGATTTAGCTGCTTTACTGTAATACATTTATAATTTATTATCATATGATGATTTAATATCAAATACTTCAACTTCCAAAAAGGTTGGTGCCCCCTATTTTTTTTAAAATATTACAGTATCCAGAAACGAAGGCTACGAGCTTAATATACGTGAAAAATGAAGATAGTTTGGTTTCAGGTAAAACTTCCATAAAACTTAATTGAAGGAGTTATCATCGATTTCAAAATGACACATATCCGTGCCTGACGCCACACTTAAAAAGAAGTGATGGCACTGAAACGTGCCATCCGCAACGAATCGGTTATTGAATCTCTCCAACATATCTAGGCAAGAATTCCATCGAGTACTGACCGACTGAATAAGTGTTAGCACTTTCCCCTCTTTTTTTTGAAGAATCTGTTGCTCTGCTCTTAATTCATCCATAGCGTTGACAGATTGCTTAAAATATGTCACGATAGATTTGACTTGATTAGCAAGTTCTAAAACCGGTGCGTTACCTTTTGTCAATGCGGCATCTACTATTAAATTGATTAAATGAGCCATACAAGGAATTCTCTTGTTGTCCCCCAAGAATTTCTTCACAGCAGACACCATATTACTACCACCATCAGTGGTTATTGAATGGATACTGGTTTTATCTATTGAAAAGTCTTTGATAATGTCTTCGAAACATTCGCGTATGTAATCGGCTGTGTGTGCCTGTAGAAAAATCAATGGACATGATATAATACTATATTTTTTATTTTAAAGTATTTAATTTTATTCATACATAAATTACTTACTTGGTACATTCTCTGAGCTGTCAACGTCACCGTCTCTAGCTCTGGAGCAGAGTCTTCTGTGGAGTTCAGAAAATGCGCGGTCATGACAAGGAAACTCCTCGTTGAGTTGGTGAGGGTTAATATATCACTTGTCAGTGCAATGTTATCTGTGGCCCCGAGTTTATTTTTTAAAATAGCTTTCATGGTGATATATCTCTGTTCGACTAAGCTGGTTACCTACAATGAGTAAAAGTTATGAACACAAAAAGACTAAATTGTTAAATAGGCAGAATAAAACATAAATAAATAAAATATTATAGTTTTAACTACCTTAGCTCGCGACGGAAGCTTGTAGCGTGGACAAAGCACGTGAGTAAATTTTTTTAATCCTTGTTTTTCCACGCAGGAAAGCGGCATGTTATCTTTGCAGATCATGTATATTAACGCTTGATTAATTTCGTTTGTTTTTTGACCCCCTGCTGTGATAAGATAAAAAAAAATTAAATAGAGGTTGATAATAAAGAGCCACACAACATAAGACTATTGACTAACATAAATTAAAAATATACCTTCGTAACTTGAACTGCGTTCCAATATGTCCATGATGGTTGCTTGTTTTGTTATTTGTTTAGACTGAACATTTGTAACTGAAGTAGACGATCTTACCTGAAAAATAAATTTACACGATATTATATAAATTTATCAATATCGATACTTTTTGTCAACTTCACATCACTCGTTACTTACATCATAATTTTCGGGACTGGTTGCAGACAAATCCGCTATATTTTCGAAGTCAGCGTCATGAGCAATATTTGACGAACTAGTCGAAGGGATCGGAGAACTAGTTCTGATTCTGAATGGCAATGTTCGTTGTTGTAGTACTTGATGTTCCAATGCGGGTTTTTTAGTATTAGGTTCCGAGTCCGAGGCGTCAGAGTTCGACTTGGTCTTGGCATTAGCACTAGTATTTTTAAACTCTGCGAACGCATGGTAATGCTTATTTCGCAAATGTGCAGCTAAATTTGACGTATTACCACTTGTTTTGTACTGTTTACCACACAGATTGCAGGAGACATTAGATTTACTTGTCTTTTTAAAAAAGTTCCATACAGCACTGGACGACGACATAATTCACGTCACGATTCGAGAAGCACGAATTTCAAATAAAAAAAGCAAACAAAACAATTGACGATCTCGCACCACAAACAACACTTAAAGAAAGACCTATTAAAAATCAAATGGCTGACTTGTTAAAGAAACGCACTGACGAAGTGACGACTGATAGTGACACTGTGACAGGGCAGTTAGTTATGCACTCACTACCACAGATTAGATTAATGGAATTCTGCACAACAATAACTTTTTTTTTTTCAATATTTTACGGCTTTGAATTCTAGCGAATTTAGTTAGATCGTCATGAGATGATAAATAAAAAAAAAATATCTATTTTGATACGAATTTCGATATTTGTTTTTTTTGTATCGATGTATCGATATATCGGATCAAAAAATATCGGCGAAAAATATCGATATATTTAACAAAAAATATCGATATATCGATACATCGATATTTTTTCAACAAGCCTACGTCTTTGTCATTATTTGTGATTTCATTTATTTGGAATTCTTGAAACAATACGGCACAAACCTAAAATATTGCAGTAAAATATAATCATTTCCTCGATTTTAATGAGTAATACAAAGACAAATATCTCCGTTCCGATATGGTTTAGAGAAATGTGTCCATAATAGCTTTTGATCGTTTTATTCTGTTCTTTCATAATATCCAAGTTTCATTGCTGGCCGCTCAACTTCAAAATGACGCCAACTTTACCCAAACCCCTTTATTAAACATTGTGTAGATAAATCACAAAGGCAACACTAAATTATTTAAGAAGGTAGCTCCTCTTACAATTCACACATACACTCGTCAGGGTTATCTTGTTCTTCATGATCGGTAGATACTACCGAAATGTCTTGTGGTACCACTCGAGCAAAATATTCCAAAATATTTAGATTACGCCATTCGTCACCGTAATGGGCGTTTAGTAATTTGTTGACGTCTCTCAATTTCAACGGTTTTACTTGTATTCCCTGTGACATGACAGTTGGAGCAATCATTGTGGTATTTTTACCCTTTTTGCAAATATTTTTATAATTACCTACATCTAGCTTGTAATGAAGTTCTCTTAAGCCAACCATTTCGCTAGATCTAGTAGCCCTTTTCAGATAAAATCTTTTACACTTGGCAAAAGGAACATGCCATTTGCCGACATTTAATAGTGTATCCTTTGCTTTTTCTCCAGTCAAATACTGGACACTGTGATGTGATTTGGATGGCAGTTGAATGTTCGCTCACTACATCCATGTATTCATGTGGACTTATTATGTTTTCGATCTTTCTTAATTCTTTTTCAATGCGAGCGAAGACTCGATCTGCCGGTAGAAAAGAATGACCCACTACCGGGAACACTATTTCGACGAGTTTGATATGAGCTGGTGCTATTTGTATCAACCACTTAGATAGCATTGCTATAAGCATTGAGTTCTTATTTTGTCCCGCACAACCGTCGGCCATTATGCGAAGTGTGTTACAGTCTGGTAAGTACACCGTATTACATAATCGGTGGTATACAGCAGATACTATTAGATTTGCAACTTTTGCATATTCGTCCTCAGTCCAACAATAGCTGTACACATTTTCCTTCGTCAATGGTGTTTTTGAATTGCCTTCAACTACCGTAAAATTATAAAAATACAACTGTCTGGCATAGTAAGTACTTTGATCTGGAATCTTTGGCAATGCCATGTTCTTCTGACAATCGAACGATATTATTTTTAATGACGGATCGTCTGCTTTTAGCATTGTAAAAAATGCCTTTGCACGTCTTTTGTGCACAGTTTTTTCAGCCATCAGCCGAGATTTGTCACTTTCGCTCGCCGATTTTAATTTTTCAGTTAACTGTAAACATGTTGAACATACATCCACTCGTGGACTACCAAATCCCAAATTAAAACAAGTATTAAAAATGTTCCGGAAATATAAGGGCTTTACTTTCAATTGTTCAGCTGCCTGATTATTATACATTTTTGCCATTTTATTTATACTTAAGGCGCATTTCCATTATGCAAGTGTTTGCATACATGTATGACGTCAGACTTGTGTATTGTATTGTATTGTATAACGGGCTGGTGTCCGCAACTCCACGTCAAAGCGCTGTCAGACTTGTGTGCAAGTGATTTGAATTGGAAACACGATTTTGTTCAACTTGCAGCTTGCATACAAGATTTTAGTGGTATACAAGTTAGTTCTAGTTGTACAGTGTTTATCATGGGTAGAAGACGTGCTGTACTTGTCGCTGCATGCAGAGTTGTATACGCAATAATTATACACGTATTAAATAACAAAAAAAAGCATCGACGTCGACCAGTTCAGTGGGTTAGAAAATGGATTCACAGAAGAGATGCTTACGGTACGTCGAATAATCTGTTAACAGTATTGGCTACAGGAGATCCTAAACGTTACCATACTCATCTCAGAATGAACGAAGAACTATTTTTAAAGTAATTGGATAAGATTTCGTCCAGAATATCTAAGCAAGACACTATTTTTAGACCCGCTCTGCCTGCAAAATTGAAATTGCAAGTGACGCTTAAATATCTGGCATCGGGTACTAGTCTTGGAACATTGGAAGAATTGTATCGTGTGCCTAAATGTATTATTTCTAAATTCCTGCCCCATGTCTGCGACGCAATTTATGAGTCACTTCAAGAATATATAAAGGTAAGTAAAACAATGTATAAGATCAATGTTCAACATATTATGTGCCTTTCTAAGACACACAGCGTTGAGTTGAAGAAAGCTGATGTAAATTCGCCTAAAATTGGTTATCTATGGTTAAAACTTACTAAATTGTCCATGGTTTTATACCTGTCTCTCTCTTTCACCAGCGTGCGTCCTTTTCTAATTGTGAAGGATGCTTGACACGAAGCTGTCAAAGTCATAGCGTTTGTAAATTTTGCCGGTAAAACATCGAAAATTTTTCCAAAGTTATAAAAGTGTTAAATACAATAATTTATTGTATTCAATTAGCACACAGCGTCTATATAGTGTACGTGTCGCGTTTTTCTGTTGTGAATTAGTGTTTTTTCTAATGAATCCTGACGAAATTGTGCGGGTAGGTGTCGGAGGTGAACAAAGTTCGAATGTTGACGCTCCGGATGGAGATCAGTATTCGAATAGGGTGAGACCTGATGATTCATCATCATCGTCATCTTCTTCATCCTCGGAGGATGAGGAGGGCATAGCTTCACCTCCGCCCAACAAAAGACGAAAAGTCTCACGTAAGTACAAACAAGTTCAGACTTGTTCGGACCCGCGGGTAGAGACACTTATTCAACAAGTGGGGTTTATATCTAGTTATTTAACTAGCTTACCGCTTCTACCGACTACTCAATCAGGGCAATTGCCCGAACAACGGGAAAGCGATTTGACTCCATCTACGTCGAATTTTTTGAGAAATCCGACAAGTTCATTGTGTAAACTCTCTTTAGGTGAACTTGGCACAGAGTTTGACGAAAAAACAATTATTCCACTCGCGGACAAAGAACGATTACAAGAATTGGCTAACCTTCAAAAATTTGATACCCCTTCTTGGAAAGGCATTCGTTACAAAAAAGCTTTACAATCTTGCATTGCTAGTCCTGGTTTTGTAGGTCTTAAAGTAAATGAAGAGTTGTGCCATTTTAACAAGACCAAAGATTACTTAGCTCCAACTGAGCAGTTATTAGCAGGTTTATCAAACAATATTTTGGAACAAAGACAACTATTAAAGTTAGGATTACAAGATCTGCTTGACTGGGCATCGGCAAACCCTAATAACTTAAATACTAACACATTGTTTGAAAAGATTTCTGGCATTTTTGGTCCAGGATCTCCGTCATATAAAAATTCAGAGACTGCAATGCAGATTGTGTGCGGTAAAAGGGCAGAGTGCATTGAAGTAAGACGGGACCGTATTTTAAAAGAAATTGCCAATCCAAATTTAAAAGCTACATTACAAAATGTTCCACCGAGTCAAGAATATCTGTTTAGCCGGGAGGCTTTGCACCCTATCATAGCTTCTTTAGGTGGATCTCAGGTTTGGCTTAATACTCCGGCTTATATAAGAGAGAAAAAAGCTTTTAACACTCCTCATGTTCAAAACAAAAAACATTATGGACATTACAAAACTCAGAACAAAGATAACAAGATAGAAAAGAAAAAATTTAAAAAGAGTCAGCCCTTTCGTAAAAATTACACAGCAAATAACACACCATCCAACACCAATAATAAAAACACCTGACTATCAAACCAAAACATTCAGCGGGGGTTGTCTAAAGGACCATGCCCATTTATGGCAACAACAGGGGGCAAACAATTATATTTTGAAATTAATAACAGCTGCCCGCATTCCATTTATAAAGAAACCTCCCCTTCGGTATCTAGACAACCACGTGTTAAAAAAGTTTGCAACCAGGACAACAAAAGACATGACAGACATGATCTTTCAGTTGAAACAAAAGAAAATATTAGAGGTACCACCAATACTCAATCCGGGCTTTCTATGTCGAATGTTTTTAGTAAAAAAATCAGACGGAGGGCTACGTCCCATCTTCGACCTCAGAGGTCTGAACTCATATGTGTCAGTGAAACATTTCCAGCTAATTTCACAAACAGATGTAGCCAATTTCTTACAGACAAACGATTGGTTAGTGAAAATAGACATTCAACAGGCCTATTTTCATTTACCAATTGCAGAAACACACAGGAGGTTCCTCCGTGTGATTTACAACAACGAAGTGCTGCAACTAACAGCCTTACCATTTGGCCTGTCATCGGCCCCAAAAATGTTTGCCACAGTAACCAACTGGATTGCGGAAATCCTACGAGCACAAGGTTTCCGTATAATTGTGTATCTGGACGATTTTTTCCTGGTCAATCAGGATCGTACAGTACTGAGTTCTCAGGTTGCGGAAACATTGAGAACATTGGAGACCTTGGGATGGCACATAAATTATCACAAATCTGCTCTGGAACCCTCTCAGGAGGTAGAATATCTTGGCCTAGTATGGAACACTCAGCAGAACTGGGTAAAACTTCCTTCCAAGAAAATAATAAAAATAAATCAAATAATTTCCAAAATGTTGAGCAATGGAAACAGTTCTCTGCGAGAAGCTCAGAGTTTATTAGGTTTGCTAAACTTTGCAAATTACGCAGTATCAGGAGGTCGGCTACATTGTCGCAGAATGCAACTGTTTCTAAAAGTATTCAATCAAAACAGGCTACGAGAAAGAAAAGATCTTCCTCTGCCTGTTCGGCAAGACTTAAAATGGTGGCTAAAAGCCATAGAGAACAGCTCAATACCAATAGTCAAGAAAAGTGTGACTCACTTCTTGACAACGGATGCAGCAGACTCAGGGTGGGGAGCGCAATTAAACAGCACTTACCTATCAGGAAAGTGGGCCTCATTCCAAAAACCCTGGCATTCAAACATAAAAGAAATGTATGCCGTATTTGCAGCCATAAACAGTCAGCGGATGACTCTACAAGGTGCACACATACATATTCAGTCCGACAACAGGACCCTTGTTGCATACCTCAGAAACGAGGGGGGGACACATTCCCTTGCACTACTAAGTCTGACAACCAGGCTCCTAAAACTTGCAGAGCAGTTACATTTAACTCTCTCAGCCACTTACCTCCCGGGGAGTCTAAACGGAATTGCGGATCGCCTATCAAGGGGTCGCAAAGTACCAGAGTGGCATCTTCTACCCCAAGCCACGGAGGCTATATTCAAACTGTGGGGCGTCCCAGACGTGGATCTATTCGCGTCAAGAGAAACGGCTATCGTACCAAAGTACGTAACTTTAGATTCCAGAGACTGTTACGCAGTTTTCTGCGACGCTTTCAGCCGACAATGGGACTATCAGCTGGGCTGGGCATTTCCCCCACCCAGCTTAATACCAAGAGTACTAACTCATCTGAACATTGCCAAAGGAACGTACATCCTAATAACACCAGAATGGACCAAGTGCTTCTGGCTACCCGACTTGCGAGCGAGAGCCATAGTAGAGCCAATTCCGATAGAGAACCTGCGGAAGGTCTTAATAGATCGGACTACAGGCAACTGTCCGGCACAGGTGGACAAGTTGACCCTCCTTGCCTGGAAAATTGGGGGTGGGGCGACCAAGTCTCTCACTGGACTGTAGAGGAACGAAATTTGTTAAAAAGTAGCTGGCGGACATCTACTTTAACAACATATAAGGCCCCAATTAAAAGATGGTTATCCTGGTGTGTCACCAATAAAATTAACCCTAAAGCACCTGAAGGTGTACAAGTTGCAAGATTTTTGGCAAAATTATTTTTAAAAGACAAACTAGCTTACAGAACTATTCTCCTTCACAAATCAGCTGTCTCAACTTACTGTGCAACATCAGAAGTAGATATCACAAAAAATTTTTTCATTCATCAAGTTCTAAAAGCCATTTCACTTGCTAAGCCAGCAGTTCAAAAACCACCAATATGGGACACTGCAATATTATTCAACTGGTTAAAGACCTCACCAAATTCAGGTTCCTTATTTGAGATAGCTAGGCGAACAGCTTTGATACTCTTGCTAGCCTCAGGTCGTAGAATTCATGATCTCACATTATTAGAAAATAGCCCTGAAAATCTTATTTCGACGGAAGATGAGATCAGTCTTTGGCCAAAGTTTGGTTCAAAGACAGATTCAAAAACACACAGACAGTCAGGTTGGTTGTTGCGGAAACACCCAGACCATCGTGTCTGCCCTATTAGACACATTAATGACTTTATAGAAAGATCTCAAGATAGAAGAAGCACAGACAGGACTGTCACAAGTTTATTTATTTCTCTATCTGGAAAATTAAAACCTGCTTCAAGAACAATGATTGCAGGTTGGATTCGTAGTATTTTCAAAGATGCTAATATTAATGCTCCACCGGGAAGCATCAGGTCAGCGGTAGCCTCTAGAAGTTGGTTGGAGAATAGACCTGTACAAGAAATACTCGACAGGGGAAACTGGAAGAGTATTAAAACGTTTCAGAAATTTTACTGTCGTCCAGTAAACAAAATTGATAATACCAGCTCCAATTTTGACTTATTGCAGTTAAATTTTTCTATTATTGATTAGATAGATGTGTGGGAGCTATTGCAAGATTTATTACTTGATAAGAGTTTTGATTTAGAATTATTCTTTTTTGTTACCCTTTTGGTTATCTAATTGTTATTGATTTCTGAAGAAGTTACCAATTAAGTAAGGAATGTTATAATTTTTGTTACAGTGAGTTATAATAAAACTGATTCATATTCTAAAACAGTATTATAATTCATTCATCATAGCGTTTGTGTTTATCACCAGCAGATACCAAACAGGTCTTCAACTCAACGCTGTGTGTCTTAGAAAGGCACATAATATGACTGTTTTGCATTCCAACAAAACAGGTATTATGTGTTGAATAAGACACACAGCGTTGCAGCAAGTCTCTTGCTGGTGCCTTGAAGACTCTATGACTTTGACAGCTTCGTGTCAAGCATCCTTCACAATTAGAAAAGGACGCACGCTGGTGAAAGAGAGAGACAGGTATAAAACCATGGACAATTTAGTAAGTTTTAACCATAGATAACCAATTTTAGGCGAATTTACATCAGCTTTCTTCAACTCAACGCTGTGTGTCTTATTCAACACATAATACCTGTTTTGTTGGAATGCAAAACAGTCATATTTTTATTATAATTAATCTTAACATTAAAGAGGACTGATCGGCGGCTATTTTCAATCTGTGAAACAACTTTAAACTCACGAATCACGAAATCACGAAAGTTAGTGGGTCGAAAACTCAAATCCTAATCATCGTCATCAGATTCCAATGAACCCATAGCGCGAACAGCACGACCTAATAAATCTTCTTTGCTACTGTCCGATGGTCCTGGTTCATCACGCTTACTCTCGGTGTCAATGTAATCCACTAAATCAAGATTTATATCATCAGGTATAGAAATTACAAGTGCTTCTTGTTGTGCCTTTTCTTTTAAGGATTTTATTCGCTGCTCTTTTAAAACTTTCATAATAAGTTCTTGAGTTTCTAGAGCGTACTCTAACGGCAGTTTTTGTAGTTGAAGACTAACGTTTTGACCAAAAACATCAAATTCATTTTCCGATTCTACGCTCTTATTTATTTTTCTCAATTCTTGAAGTGCGGTATCTATGGGATCATATCTTGCATTTCGAATCGATTGTCGAAAATTGGATGAGGATTGACTCTGTGTTTGAGATGAGCTTCGACAACCACTGGCTCTGGCTGGCGTATTTTCTCTGCTATCTGTTGAAGTATTTTCTGATTCAACCTAAAACATAATTCATTCAATAAATTTAAAAATAAATAAAATAAAACATTTCTTTAATGTTTTTTATTTCTTTCAGTTTCCGAATACTAGTGAAGAGTGAAATGAAATTTGTAAAGGATTCGAAGAACGTTGCAATTTTCCACGGTGCATTGGAGCAATTGATGGAAAGCATGTCATCTTGAGATGCCCAAATGGGAGTGGTTCTTTATATTATGACTATAAAGGACATTTTAGCATAGTCTTGTTTGCATTATGTGATAGTTACTTAAACTTTCGATACATTAATGTTGGACATTATGGGAAAACATCAGACGGAACAATATTCTCTCATTCAACTCTTCAGTCAATATTAGAAAATGATAGCTCAAATATACCGCCTAATTCAGTGGTATTAGGAGATGAAGCATTTCCACTAAAAAAATATTTAATGAAGCCATATCCTCGAACTCGAGGATTAACTAAAGAAAAGAAAATATTTAACTACCGACTGTCGAGAGCAAGACGAGTGGTTGAAAATGCGTTTGGTTTAGTGGTATCGAAGTGGAGAATTTTTGAGCGACCTATTGCTGTTGAGGTGAATACAGTTGATAAAATAATAAAAGCATGCTATGCACTGCACAATTGGTTGAGACATACTTCTAGTACATATATTACACCTAATTTTGTTAATCGAGAAAACTCAATAACAGGACATAGTGAAGGCATGTTCAATGACGTGAATATGAGAGAATTCAGCAATTACGCCCGGCACAACCGTCAAGCAGTCCCAAAACAGCGGTCGAAATGAGAGATGACTTTGCTAACTACTTTGCTACAGATGGTGCTGTAACATGGCAAGAAAGAATGATTTTAAAAAAAAATAAAAGAATTTATACTTACAGTGGTGCTTTCTTCATTCCTTCTTAATTCGGTTGACGTCAGCAAAAAATTCATTGTGTTAAACCAGCTTAATTTTGGTGTGTACATGTTACTTGTTCCACTACCGGTTGTTTTGGATTTTTCGATTTTTGCTAATTCAGCAAAAAATGTGGTACGCAGTGATCGTATTTTATTTTTCACTTCTTTTACGGTCATAACAATACCATTAAGGTTCATCACTTCGGTTAGTTTTCTATATGCTGATTCGCGTGCGTCTCGATTTTTGTAAAGATTGTTTTTTGGTTCCCAAAGACAAAATCATGTCTATGATATTCCTCAATAAACATTATTGTTTTCTCCGTATCCCATTTAGCAGTCATTTTTACAAAGTAATAAAGTCATAAACAAAGTAATCCTCTATGCACGACCGCATGCGCCTGCAACTTGCGTGCAAATGTGCCGACTTGATTATTGTGCGTACAAGTTTAAACCTAATTGCATACAAGTTGCAACTTGTTTGCAAGTTGTTGTTTCCACTATACAATTTGCATGCAACTTGCAACTAGTATGCAAATCACTTGCATAATGGAAACGCGCCTTTAGGTCTGCTGGTAAATACATACGTTTAGTAGTACCTCTACAATAGTAAGGTTCACTGCATTAAAATTTTTTTATAAATGAAATTATACTTTCTTTTTTGTCTTCGTATTTATGAGATTTATGGTCTCCGCCTCGATTTTCTTTTGGAAAATTTCCTTTCAAGTAATAATTTTTAATCACGTTTTCTATTCGGTACCTTTTTATGTGCAAGATTTCCAAAAAAATTTTTTGGCAAACGAAAATCATAGTTTTTTGAGATCTACTGTAAACTCTGTACATTATTTGCATAGCTCTAGGTTTGTAGTGGTTAGAATTAGGCCTAGGACGTCGGCGCATTGTTTTTACAGCTAAAACATGTTTCAATATGAATGCATCTTGTTTTACTTTATCTTTTATTGCATAAAACGATCTATGAAACTTTTCTAAGTCATCCATAGTAAGCGTAGAGCATAACAGTTTTTTGTCTTTATGTGAACAATTCGGCTTAACAGGTAAGTCTTTAGGGGCATACCTGGAACATACACAGATATTTTTATAAATAAAAATAAAAAATATTATTGGCTCGCGACTTCTTAATTTCTATCTTTGTAATACATTTCATCAAAATCGATGCAGCCGTTTAGCTGTGAGAAAATAACAGACACACAAACGGAAAGGTTTGACGAACGAAACAGCTGAGTTATTTTTACCTAAAATAAATGAGATAGGTACAGTTAATACTCAATACCTACTAGGTATTGAGTATTTGTCCGTCCGTTCAAAACACGTCCAACCAATTTTAAAAAAAAATTAACAAAGTAAAATTAGTAGACGAGAACCTATCATTAGAAAAAACATAAACAAAAGTATCACGATATTGTCGTCATAGTATACTCACCGGTCTTCTTTGGCCTTGTTTCTTTTCCAGTTTGCACTATCAACTCGCCGTTTTCGTGCATGTTTATTATCAGTCACTTGGGGATAACATTCCATTGTTGATATTTAAATAATTTATAGCCTCTATACTGGTATTTTAACACCACTAAATTCTAATATTCTGGACACACTCTCACGAGTCGCAACCATAAACCGCCATATTGTTTAATGCGCTGTGATTGGCTGTAAGGGACAATGCTGATTCGGATACATACACCAATGGACTATGCTGTTTTTGTTACAAAGTTTGATTTTTAAATCCTTTTTTCTACAGGACATTGCGGCTTTAGTTGCAAGTTGATTAAAGTATTATATTTCTTTTAATTTGTAGATTAATATGCCATAGATAACTTATTTTTACTTTTTTACGGACATTGCGGTGTTTGATTCTAGTAGACTCTGTTGTTTTTGTTTTGGACTGGAAACGGGCAAACTTAACGGGGAAAGCATCCTCCATAATGTTTGCGCTCTCAAGAAATGCTACTTGATCATTGGTCAACGTAGCGGCGCGGGCCCATCCTAAACAGTTGCGGGTAGGTGTACCTGCTCCTTCTTCCGCTGAGCGTAGATTTTGTTCAAGTTCCATTCACCCACTCCTGGTGTTGCGGTGACACACAAATCCTCCTGAATTCTCCGTTTACACACAATTGGACTTGGCATAGACATGTATTTCCAATGTGTTTGGGCAGTTTACTCTCTCAAAATCTCCGGCTTCCGTAGGCCATGCGGGCATTCTTAACTTGTAGCGTACAGACGTGCTGTCGACTACATGTCCAAGCGCCTTAATGTGGGCTTCAATGGGTGCAGGGAGTTGGTGGTTACCCGAGAGTACCTGTGCTGCGAACGAGTCTTCATCGTACGATGAGTCTCCTTCTTTTTGTTTCAAGGTAATTAGATGAGCATATAAGCTCTGTACACAATAATAGACCCAAGCAGATTTGGACACGCTCTTCACAAAGTAAGGCTGTTGAGTTGCTACAATATCAAATTCCTTCTGACATAGAGGAATAAAGCCTTCAAATGTTATCGCGAATTCGTTGGTCCTTTTGTCGGGTGCTACTCCGGGAAAACCCATCATGTCAATGTCTGAAAATATCGGTTCATTCCTATGTTTTGTTGAGGCCGTCGAAAGTCTTGTCGGCTTTCTGCCGGTTGCGTTTGGGTCGCGTGGTGGAAGTGGTGGGGCGGCTGTGTTCTCGGACACTTTTGATCCCTTACGAAAAACCTTTCCTTGCTATTTCCTCCTCAGCTATTCTTCATTTCGGATTGTGCATCTAGATTAGCAGTGGTAGTTGCCATCGTGGCGAGTCCGCAAATCACTCAAATTAGGCGGTTCCTCTCTCTGGAGCCCTGACCACCGGCAGCCTGGACCTTGTTCCTGATGCCGATGGGCCATCTATTTTTTATTTTTTTAAATGTTTTGTTTACTTTTTTATGTAAAAATATTTAAAAATGTATTAGATAAGAAAAAAAATGAATAAAGGAATTAACATAGTTCTAGCTAAGTCTAAAGTAACCTTGTATAATAAGTATCAATACCCACCCGTAGATTTATTATAATTACACATTGAGAACGCAAATAGTATGTAAGTACCTACTTACCTAACATATATTAGTAAAAAATGTTTACACCTGTTGTTTTTGTTTTGGACTGGAAACGGGCAAACTTAACGGGGAAAGCATCCTCCATAATGTTTGCGCTCTCAAGAAATGCTACTTGATCATTGGTCAACGTAGCGGCGCGGGCCCATCCTAAACAGTTGCGGGTAGGTGTACCTGCTCCTTCTTCCGCTGAGCGTAGATTTTGGGCAAGTTCCATTCACGCACTCCAGGTGTTGCGGTGACACACAAATCCTCCTGAATTGTCCGTTTCAATTGGACATGGCATAGACATGTATTTCCAATGTGTTTGGGCAGTTTACTCTCTCAAAATCTCCGGCTTCCGTAGGCCATGCGGGCATTCTTAACTTGTAGCGTACAGACGTGCTGTCGACTACATGTCCAAGCGCCTTAATGTAGGCTTCAATGGGTGCAGGGATTTGGTGGTTACCCGAGAGTACCTGTGCTGCGAACGAGTCTTCATCGTACGATGAGTCTCCTTCTTCTTGTTTCAAGCTAATTAGACGAGCATATAAGCTCTGTACACAATAATAGACCCAAGCTGATTTGGACACGCTCTTCACAAAGTATGGCTGTTGAGTTGCTACAATATCAAATTCCTTCCCACATAGAGGAATAAAGCCTTCAAATGTTATCGCGAATTCGTTGGTCCTTTTGTCGGGTGCTACTCCGGGAAAACCCATCATGTCAATGTCTGAAAATATCGGTTCATTCCTATGTTTTGTTGAGGCCGTCGAAAGTCTTGTCGGCTTTCTGCCGGTTGCGTTTGGGTCGCGTGGTGGAAGTGGTGGGGCGGTTGTGTTCTCGGACACTTTTGATCCCTTACGAAAAACCTTTCCTTGCTGTTTTCTCCTCAGCTATTCTTCATTTCGGATTGTGCATCTAGATTAGCAGTGGTAGTTGCCATCGTGGCGAGTCCGCAAATCACTCAAATTAGGCGGTTCCTCTCTCTGGAGCCCTGACCACCGGCAGCCTGGACCTTGTTCCTGATGCCGATGGGCCATCTATTTTTTATTTTTTTAAATGTTTTGTTTACTTTTTTTTGTAAAAATATTTAAAAATGTATTAGATAAGAAAAAAAATGAATAAAGGAATTAACATAGTTCTAGCTAAGTCTAAAGTAACCTTGTATAATAAGTATCAATACCCACCCGTAGATTTATTATAATTACTCATTGAGAACACAAATAGTATGTAAGTACCTACTTACCTAACATATATTAGTAAAAAATGTTTACACCTGTTGTTTTTGTTTTGGACTGGAAACGGGCAAACTTAACGGGGAAAGCATCCTCCATAATGTTTGCGCTCTCAAGAAATGCTACTTGATCATTGGTCAACGTAGCGGCGCGGGCCCATCCTAAACAGTTGCGGGTAGGTGTACCTGCTCCTTCTTCCGCTGAGCGTAGATTTTGGGCAAGTTCCATTCACGCACTCCAGGTGTTGCGGTGACACACAAATCCTCCTGAATTCTCCGTTTACACACAATTGGACATGGCATAGACATGTATTTCCAATGTGTTTGGGCAGTTTACTCTCTCAAAATCTCCGGCTTCCGTAGGCCATGCGGGCATTCTTAACTTGTAGCGTACAGACGTGCTGTCGACTACATGTCCAAGCGCCTTAATGTAGGCTTCAATGGGTGCAGGGAGTTGGTGGTTACCCGAGAGTACCTGTGCTGCGAACGAGTCTTCATAGTACGATGAGTCTCCTTCTTCTTGTTTCAAGCTAATTAGACGAGCATATAAGCTCTGTACACAATAATAGACCCAAGCAGATTTGGACACGCTCTTCACAAAGTATGGCTGTTGAGTTGCTACAATATCAAATTCCTTCCCACATAGAGGAATAAAGCCTTCAAATGTTATCGCGAATTCGTTGGTCCTTTTGTCGGGTGCTACTCCGGGAAAACCCATCATGTCAATGTCTGAAAATATCGGTTCATTCCTATGTTTTGTTGAGGCCGTCGAAAGTCTTGTCGGCTTTCTGCCGGTTGCGTTTGGGTCGCGTGGTGGAAGTGGTGGGGCGGTTGTGTTCTCGGACACTTTTGATCCCTTACGAAAAACCTTTCCTTGCTGTTTCCTCCTCAGCTATTCTTCATTTCGGATTGTGCATCTAGATTAGCAGTGGTAGTTGCCATCGTGGCGAGTCCGCAAATCACTCAAATTAGGCGGTTCCTCTCTCTGGAGCCCTGACCACCGGCAGCCTGGACCTTGTTCCTGATGCCGATGGGCCATCTATTTTTTTTTTTTTTAATGTTTTGTTTACTTTTTTTTGTAAAAATATTTAAAAATGTATTAGATAAGAAAAAAAATGAATAAAGGAATTAACATAGTTCTAGCTAAGTCTAAAGTAACCTTGTATAATAAGTATCAATACCCACCCGTAGATTTATTATAATTACTCATTGAGAACACAAATAGTATGTAAGTACCTACTTACCTAACATATATTAGTAAAAAATGTTTACACCTGTTGTTTTTGTTTTGGACTGGAAACGGGCAAACTTAACGGGGAAAGCATCCTCCATAATGTTTGCGCTCTCAAGAAATGCTACTTGATCATTGGTCAACGTAGCGGCGCGGGCCCATCCTAAACAGTTGCGGGTAGGTGTACCTGCTCCTTCTTCCGCTGAGCGTAGATTTTGGGCAAGTTCCATTCACGCACTCCAGGTGTTGCGGTGACACACAAATCCTCCTGAATTCTCCGTTTACACACAATTGGACATGGCATAGACATGTATTTCCAATGTGTTTGGGCAGTTTACTCTCTCAAAATCTCCGGCTTCCGTAGGCCATGCGGGCATTCTTAACTTGTAGCGTAGACGTGCTGTCGACTACATGTCCAAGCGCCTTAATGTAGGCTTCAATGGGTGCAGGGAGTTGGTGGTTACCCGAGAGTACCTGTGCTGCGAACGAGTCTTCATAGTACGATGAGTCTCCTTCTTCTTGTTTCAAGCTAATTAGACGAGCATATAAGCTCTGTACACAATAATAGACCCAAGCAGATTTGGACACGCTCTTCACAAAGTATGGCTGTTGAGTTGCTACAATATCAAATTCCTTCCCACATAGAGGAATAAAGCCTTCAAATGTTATCGCGAATTCGTTGGTCCTTTTGTCGGGTGCTACTCCGGGAAAACCCATCATGTCAATGTCTGAAAATATCGGTTCATTCCTATGTTTTGTTGAGGCCGTCGAAAGTCTTGTCGGCTTTCTGCCGGTTGCGTTCGGGTCGCGTGGTGGAAGTGGTGGGGCGGCTGTGTTCTCGGAACCTTTTGATCCCTTACGAAAAACCTTTCCTACTGTTTCCTCCTCAGCTATTCTTCATTTCGGATTGTGCATCTAGATTAGCAGTGGTAGTTGCCATCGTGGCGAGTCCGCAAATCACTCAAATTAGGCGGTTCCTCTCTCTGGAGCCTGGACCTTGTTCCTGATGCCGATGGGCCATCTATTTTTTATTTTTTTAAATGTTTTGTTTACTTTTTTTTGTAAAAATATTTAAAAATGTATTAGATAAGAAAAAAAATGAATAAAGGAATTAACATAGTTCTAGCTAAGTCTAAAGTAACCTTGTATAATAAGTATCAATACCCACCCGTAGATTTATTATAATTACACATTGAGAACGCAAATAGTATGTAAGTACCTAATTACCTAACATATATTAGTAAAAAAGATTTATTCCATTCTAATACCAAAAACTAATACCACTGGTATTTGTTTCAACTCATATTTTTTTTCTATTCCGAACCGATACCATTGTTTAAACTAATACCAAAACAAGTTCAAAGATATAAGGTACAGTCAGTAAAAATGCTTTGTATGTAAATATAAGACCTTTAATTGAAAAAAAAAACAGATAACTCCAAAAAAAACAAATTTTGTTAGCAAACGTCTTGTTCAATGATAAAATATCACTTAAATAATCAACTTTAATATAATTTTAGTTCCTCTCTATACCTGTATAATATTTTTTTTTGCAAAAACATCAAACAGGAAGAATTTACTTACAATCTAAAAATTACAAAATATCTCAAAAAATTAACTCTTAATTTATATTGAAATTTATCTGACATAGTTATTTATTCACGTCTACCTATCTCATAACAACTATGTCAGGTAAATTTTTAACAAAAATAAATCACTTTTTATCTAACAATTGTAAAATATCACAGAAAATCAACTTTTTGTATAATCTAATCAGTCATTCATCACCTACATAGCAATGAATCAGCATTTTTTTTTGCAACAATATCTAATATGAAAAATTCACTTTAAATCTAACAATTATAAAATATCACAGAAAATCAACTTTTTGTATAATCAAATCAGTCATTCATCACTTACATAGCAATGAATCAGCAATTTTTTTTGCAATGAATTCTAACCTTACCTAACAATTGTAAAATTTCACAGAAAATCAACTTTTTGTTTAATCAAATCAGTCATTCTTCACCTATATAGCAATGAATCAGCAATTTTTTTTTGCAAAAACGTCATATATGAATATTTCATTTATAATCTAAGAATTATAAAATATCACAGAAAATCAACTATTAGTATAATCAGCTAAATGACGTGTAAATTTCTTATATTTCAACAATTAGTAGCTAAACCCTTAATTTTTCTAAGCAGTGACCTACGGAGATTTTGTTTTTGAGGAGTTGGTCAGTTACGTATGTGATCCACGAATTTTTCATAATAGTTGTCTGTGCACATCGTTTTGCGGGGGGTGCGTTTGATTTATATTGAGTAACAACCACTGTTTGTAAATCTGCGTCCTCTTTCAGCACGTTCAGAAGCTGATATAAATTAGCATTCTTTGGCACAGCCGAGTTTAATTTCTTATGCCAAGATTCTACGGCATTTGTGGTTCGATGGCGTTCACCATGAACGCACCAAATGTCTACAAAACTCTCGTTCTCTAGCCATTGTGACACCATGTAGTCATTAAATGTTTGAATGGCGTCAGTATCAGGACAGTCTTCCATTATGTAGCACCATCCTTCTGATATGAATTTACGAGGAAGTAAAGGCAGTAAAGCTGAAAGTCTTACATGTCTTTGGGTGATAGCATCTTTTGTCAGATCCAACTGTTTTGCTTTTTTCCATACATTTTTGGAATAATGAAAGTAGCATCCTTTAATCACAACTGACGGAAAAACGATTGTAATGGCGTTCATTGCGGCTAGTTCAAAATCTGTTAAAAATTTTACGGGTATGTTTTGTTTCAAAATTTCAAATAATTTTTTGTATGTTTCTTCTGTTTTTTTGTTAAGTAAAACATAAATAAGAGGAACTATACGAGTGTGATCTTCGTCACTTCCCAGATCTCCGTGGATAGTATATAACTGCACAAAAAGCTCAGGGGTGCAATCGAATGTTCCGTCGCTTTCAAAAAATTTAATGCTCGGAATTTTCTCTAGTTGATTTGGACTGACCAAGATTATTATTCGGGTATTGGAAGACTCATCTTTATAATCGTAAAACAAAAAATCTCTAAATTGTAATGGAACTTCTACTTCATCAATTGATTTACATTTAATTTTTTTTACACCAGCTGCGTTGTTTCTTGCATAATACAATTTTGATTTGATGTTTGCAAACGATGGGATATTTCTCACCAAATCTGATTCAGTAGCGCAGAATTGTGATTTGAATTTGTTATATATGTTTGGTATTGGGGCGAAATCAGACTTCATCACTTTATCTCTTAAATCATCCAGCTTTTTTGCCATTACATTTTTGAATTCATCGGGCTCGCAGCTATGATTTTTCTCATTGGAAATATTGCCATCCTGTGAGGACAACAAAATAGCTTTAGCAAAATAGTTTTCGGATAAAAATACATATTGAAAGATGGAACACTAACTGTCTTATTCATAATATAACGCTTACCGAAGGTATAAACCTTCATTAGTTAAAACATGTTTTAAGGTGGATGCTCCAGGGTGGCCCGCAAAATTCAAATTATCGTAAGTTTTTTGCAATTTGCAGCTCAGTATGGGATAGTATGGTAATAGAAACTAAATTCGCGGTACTGGCATGTATGTATTTATATCATTATATTAGTTAAATTTATCAATGTAACCCACTAAGTTAAAATTTATATTAAACGTAAAGTTATTATTAAAATGGCACATTTTATCTTTTCTCTAAGTTAGACAATTATATTGAAGGTTTTAATAAGTATAATTGTGTAAATACATACATGCCGGTACCGCGAATTTAGTTTCTATTAATAAAATATCCGATACTCAGCTGCTAATTGCAGAAAACGTATGGAAATTTGAATTTCGCGGGCTACCCTGGAGCATTCACCTTAAGCCTACCGAACGTTCGATAAAAATTCATATTCATAATCGTTTCTTAGAGCTCCCATAACTAAACGCCACTATCGTACACAATGTTGCCATTTTGTAGAAAAATATGCGATTTTAGTCGATTTTAACGTTTGTTTGCCTCTGGTCACAGAAAATTTGTCTATGCATTTTTAAACACTGTCATAAAAAACGTACACCAAGGTAAAGGAGGGAATAGTTTGAACTACCTAGTCTTTTGAACAATTTGTTGAATTTGTTATCATGCAATCTGGGAAAAAGCGGCAAAGGCCGTTGCCGTTAATACTTGTAATTCTGGTGAAGTACCACACCACCGACTAAATTAATTATAAAAGCAGCCGTTTCTTTGGAAAAACTGTACCATTTACGAAATTCTTCGTCATCCAGATAAAATGCATCGAATCTCTGCTAATACAATTTTATACGCGAACAACCACAATGCTATGTAGGGATTTTAAAGTAGGTATTTTAATACTAACTGACTGACATTGTAAACCGAACGTCAAACACGAAACAACTGATCGATGTCGGCCATTTGTTTCCCTTTTTTTTTGTTTATCTAGTGTTTTTTTTTTTACTCTTGCTATTCCAATTCACTTTTGACAATGGCAGAATTGTCGACAACGGCATCGGTACTAATTGCCATTTAAAGAAATAGAATAGAATTGATGTCGGCCATTTTATTGTTAACGAACGTTTAAAGAAGGGTCATGGCTTCTTTAAATCAAATTAACTTTAATGGAGAAATAAAGAGTGTTTTTACCTCTAAAATACGATTATGAATACCATTTTTTTAACAAGCTTCCTACAAAGGCCTTATAAAGCTCCACTAATCCATTATAAATAAGCCAGTTAAACTCTATGTAAGAAGTTGGTAACATACCTTTATCTGTAAAGATCCACTGCACTCTTTAACATTCACACATCTCCAATGGGTCCATCCATTTTTATTTTCCCTTTTTTTTGTGTACTGGTAACCAGCTCTCATTAAAACCAAGCCACCATTTCTTGTTATGAAAGTCAAGCTTCCTGTTTTTCCCGAAGATGTTGAGGGCTGATTATCAGCTTCCTCAGACATATCTAAAAAAAAATATATATTGTATGTAACTTTTACATTTGATTGGATTATGATAAAAAAATCAAATAATAGGTATTTTAAATAACACTAATTTTAATAAAGAGAAGTAAATTATACAAAAGAACAAATTAATATACTCACTTAATAAATAAAAATCACTGTCACTCTGATACCAATACGCCACCGCCACCGCACGGAAATGTACTGAGGAATTTATGTAGATAAAATTTCTCTCCGAGTCAAAGCACAACATTCCAGTCACACTTGACTCTGATTGGTTGTTTCGAATTTTGGAACAATAGAGTAAACTCACCCTTTCTCGCAGGTAAAAAAAATAGCAAGATGATTCACTAAAACTACTCTTACCTATGCTAACCTTTGTAAAAATATTGGAGTGAAGTGAATTTGGAAAGTTTTAAGCATTATATTACGATTACATAAAAATATTGAAAAACAAATTTACTTTGATTAGGTTTGACTGCGCTGACTGTACCAAATTCAAGTTGTTGGTATTCGTTCGTACATTAAATTAAATTATTTAAAAAGTGGTATCCGTTCGGAATAGAAAAAAAATATGAGTTGAAACAAATACCAGTGGTATTAGTTTTTGGTATTAGAATGGAATAAATCGTAAAAAATGTTTACACCTGTTGTTTTTGTTTTGGACTGGAAACGGGCAAACTTAACGGGGAAAGCATCCTCCATAATGTTTACGCTCTCAAGAAATGCTACTTGATCATTGGTCAACGTAGCGGCGCGGGCCCATCCTAAACAGTTGCGGGTAGGTGTACCTGCTCCTTCTTCCGCTGAGCGTAGATTTTGGGCAAGTTCCATTCACGCACTCCAGGTGTTGCGGTGACACACAAATCCTCCTGAATTCTCCGTTTACACACAATTGGACATGGCATAGACATGTATTTCCAATGTGTTTGGGAACACACTCATAAACCTAAACTCAAATTTTTGACGAGGACGCAAACTGGTACCTACTAGATTAGAAAGAATGAAGAATCACATCATAATAATAATGATCACCTTTCCTTTATACGATTTACACACAAATTGCATTTGCTACTCTGAGTAGGTGCATCGTATTCATAATATATATGTATCTCGCCTCGGTTGTGGCATTTTTTTAATCTTACAGTTTGACGCTCCTTTCCCTTCGGGCACTAAATGATGAGTGAGACGATCGAATGACATTTATGATTCTGTAAAAAATACATTGAACTTTAAAATCACTGCAATAATAACTATAATCGTATGTGTATGGAGTCGCTAGAGCCTAGACTGCGTGTTGCGACTTGACGCATACCTTCCGAATGCATGCAGTTTAGTACGTTAAAGTAAAGGCACGAGAGATAAAATTACAGTACTTGTTGTCCGAATGGGTAACTCTGTTACAGTCGTTGAAGGGGTAACCCGTTCAAAACGTCTTGCCATTAAAAAGTATAACCCACCAAGAATGTGTTTTTGAATATACAGGTAATCAAATCGAAAGGCTTTGGAAGAGGTTATCCATTGATGAGGGTTTTCGTAAAAGAGTGTAATAAATATGAAATTGGTTTTAAAACAACACTTTGTCAAAACCCTATCAAAAACCCTTTCAATGGGTAACCAAAACGGTCCCTGCTGTAAACTCAATTTTGCGTTGCACATTTTACAAACAAACTCAAATTTTGCCACAAATCACTTTCTTTTTTCTCCGACTAATTTCAAATGATTAAAATTACAATAAATTGGAGAGTCATGATGTGAAATTTCTTGGAACTATTCAAATAAATACATGAAATCTATAACTCTATTTCCACTTATTCTGGTCTCTTCGACTTTTTCTTCTGGTTTTATTACATAATAATTTTGTTCTTGATTTGAATCAGCTGGCGAGTCATGTGTAGACATCTAAAAGGTTAACTAATTATGTAATTAAATTAAATAAACGTATTTATTTATTTATTGGCCTATCTACAATTGTTACACTTTTTACTTTAATAATACAAGCTAAAAAAAAACACACCAAGTGTACAATATGATGCGATAGACACAGCATGCATAAACAAATTAAAACTAATTACGGTAGTTGTACAGTTATAAAAATGTATACATACTTAGTATCTAGACTGTTCAAAAATTAAATATATAGGTTGAGAGTAACATGATTAGGTGTTGTGTTGAATTATTTTGATTATTTTTTGTGGACTTGGCGCTTGAATTTTTGTACCGATGTGCAACTAATATCTATATAATCTTCACAATTATTGAGAAGCCTGCAAAGTCTTGGGATTGGAGAGTTGGACCCTGAAACAGTTTTGCGGAATGGGGGACGTAATAGTTTGATAGGATGTCGCGGGTATTTATGTGGTAGGTTAAAACTAAACTTAGTCAAGAGCTGGGGGCAATCTATTTTGCTGTGAAGAATTATTTTTTATAGAGGAAAATTAGGTCGTTTTTATTTCTGCGGTTTTCGGTATTATCCTATGTATCTAACGACTAGGTTCAGGATACTTTCATTCATAAATTCATAATTTTACAACTTACATTGACGTTATCTTGCGTATTATTTTTAACAGCAAGTCTAAAATTAAAAAAAAAAAGATTTATTTTGGCAATAACTGTATTTCTAAGGATTTTTGGATGGAGTTTGAGGACACACGAAACAATAATAATCAAAATCGGACTTACTTCTTAGCATTATTTTGTCTATGTGATTTAGTCATGTCATTGTCTATTTCTCCATCCACTGAAAAACAAGAATTTTGTTCTTGTATATTTGGCATCCTGTAATGAAATAGAACATTGGGTTGAATTATAGTTACTTGGACGAAATTTGTAAAACTCATTCCTCATAAATAATTTTAGTTTTTGAACTAAACAATTCCAGAGTGTGATAAATTTTTGAATCGGAATCATTCATGGCATTTAACCTGTGAATTGAAAAATATAAAGATAATGTTTTTTAAGGGGTAAGATCCGGCGACCTGGGTGGCCATGGGTTGTCAGCGAAACGGCTTATCAATTTGTTAGGGAACAAATCACGAAGAAGCGCCATGGTCTCTCTAGGTGTGTGGCGTGGCGCCATCTTGCTGAAACCATGTCTATGAACTGTAGGCAGGATTTTCTCTTAATATTGGCAGAAAAAAATCGTTAAGCACGCGCCGCTAAGAAACGCCGGTCACTGTAATTTCTTGTCCTTGACGATTTTCAAAAAAATAGGGTCCGATTATTCCTCTGCTTGACAATGCACACCAAATCGTTACTTTGGGACTGTGAGGTGGCTGTTGATGTTTCAACCGTGGGTTCCGTCCTTTAGATGACCAATAATGGCAGTTCTGTTTATTTACACTTCCATTTAAATGAAAATGGGCTTCATCGCTCCAAAAAATTGTGTTGACTGTACGAAATCGCTGCAACATTGTCTCGCAGAAACTTAATTAGGCATAAGCGCTTGCACAATTTGAATTTTAAAGGGGTGAAGTTTAAGGTCCTTTTTCAATGTTTCGTGCACAATCGTTTTTGGGAGCCCTAGAGCAGCCGCTCTCTTACGCACGGTCTGTCGCGGGTTATCGCGTAAACTGTTTGCGACAAGTTCGATGTTGTCATCAGTCCTCGACGTTTGGCAGGGTCCCCGGCCGCGGATTATTTGCTGCTGAACAATACCCCTAGCACGAATCACTATCGAAAAAACATTCGTATCGCCAACGAAAGCATTTTGTATGGGAACTTGAACAGCGCCTCTGGTGTGCGTAAATTGCACTAATTTTCAGAGCACTAACAAATACATGTAAGTTTCGTATCGTCATCGTATCGAATACGAAACGTAACTTGAGCCGTTTGTATGAAGATAGCTAGCACGAAGGCATAAAATGACGGATAGTATCGTAGTTGTCGAAGGCTGGGTTACGAGTTTCACGAATGTTTATTCACTTTAAATTTGACCGTCAGAAAACTTTCGTCGGAGTTTATTTTAAGCATAAAATTACAATTTAAGTGATTGTGGTGATATATTTTGTTAGAAAATATTTAGATTAACAAGAAGCACCCCACGACGCAGTGCAGCGCGATTGATTGTTGAAAGTAGAAATGTACGAAGAGAAACAAGGTGAGTGATTTATTTTAGAACACTGTTTATTTTTATAAATAAAAAACAAGTTATCTTTAAAATTTACTATTACATTTACAGAGAAATCTCAAGGAGAGCTCTCCTCAGAAAGAATTTGGCAAATATTAACCTACAAAACCTTAGCGACACAGAGTTTAAAAAGGGTATCATTTAAGCTATCACCAATTTAATTAGTTTTGTGTTTCTTAAATAATAGGGTTTGTCCTCAAAATAGTAGATCTGTCACCAAACAATGCAAAATCAGTTCCACAATAAATCACCTAAAATCCTGAGATATAAGGTCTAGTACCAAATAAATGTTTTTGTATGTATTATAATAGGTGTGTCCTAATAAGTATTTAAGCAAACTAATTTAAAGAGATCACCAATAAATCATATTATGTTACTAGAAAATTGCATTAAGTTCAAATAAAAAATTAGGGTTGTCATCATCGTTTCAACCAAAAGATTCTGCTACTTAACTAGACTCCCAAGGTTTTAAATTTCCACTGGTAGTATAAATTATATTTAAATAAAATTTTTAGCAGAATAGTAAATAAAACAATTAAAGTCAAAATAATCAATATTTATTGTTTAAAATAATTACCACTGAACAATCAGCGCTGGTTTAAAATAGCTGGCTTATGGCTAGCAGAATAATAGATAAAACACTTAATTAAAGTTAAAATAATCAATATTTATTCTTAAAAAACAATAATCACTGAATAATCAGCGCTGGTTTGGATTTCGAAGGGCGCCCCCTTTTTCTTTTCTGGCCGATAAGCACATTTTTTGCTTCTGGTGGGGGGTTGGCCAGCTTTAAGCGTATGGCTAATCCGATAATATGTTTGCACATATATTTCTTGTAAAACGCAGGGCAGTTGCATTTCCCATGCATCCAATCAATATTGTGCGGTAGATCCACTCTCCATTTGCTGAACCATTGGACTTTGTATTCATCAAAATCAGTCCATGTATTTTCAAAGTTTTGTATTTTGTTTGCCTTACCAGCCGGTACTTCGTAGTGTTTAAAAGCATCGTCACTATACGTCAGTATTACTTCTTTAGGCAACTTAGCCCATTGGTAGGCTTCTGTCCAGTCTTTCAGAGTCATAGTTGGTAATGTCGCAAATACTTCATCGACAGCTAACGACCATCCATTTACAAACTCTGAAGCAACTGTCAAAAAACGAGACAGTGGCAAACGTTCACGGAGCGTGTATTCATCTTTGATTACTCGGTTATGTGATTCTAGTGCATTATTAGTCGCTGGTGAACCCATGTGAGCCCCCAAATACCAGTTACGGTTTTGTATGAGCCATTGCTCCTTAAAATACTGGATGAAAGTTGTCTCATCCTCCCATTTCTTCAAGAATGCTTGTGAAGCTAACTCGAACGTTTCTGAATCAGTCACTGCTTGGAGAGAATCCACATCTGTCAACAAATCTTTGTGAACATTTTTTCGCGTATCTTTCTCTACATGAGCCTGAATTTTTTTTTTAGCATGTGCCCAACACATTCGAATTATGACATCTTCACCAAATACCTCTATAAATGCATTTTGTATTGCTTTCGCTGCGTCACATTCTAGAACTTCTGGTTTGAAGGTTTGTGAGTACAAGTTAAAGATATTAGTCTTGATGGCATCGAACAACAACTTAAAGTCTTCTTTTGCCTCATTAGTGGCAACCCCCCAAGCCCGAATGGATGAAATCGTTTATTTTTGTCTGTACTTCCAACGACAAGAACGGGGAATCCTTGCCACACCAACTTGTATGTAGCATCAGCATGAATAACTTTTAGGTCACGTGCTTTTTGCAGCAAATATTTTGTTGATAGTACAAATCTAAAGCGTGGTGAACTAGTTTCTTCAATCACTTCATACCCAATAACATAAACTTCATGTTCGTTGTCAGGAATTGGTGAATGAGACCTTAGCCAAGCTTCCAATTCGCCTAGGCTGATCGTGGGCTGTCCGTATTTACAACGGCGTCTGTCAATTAAATACGTCCTTACTTGGGACAATTTTGGCACTTTAATACCATCAATTTTAGTCAAATTTGCAAGTATGGCTTTTGGTTTGAGATGTAAGTCGTATAATTTGTTTATTTCTTCCTTTACTCTGTCACTAAGCCCATAACAAGCGAGCGTTTTTGAATCGTGGTCATGATCAGAATCTGTCCGAAACAACAATACTTCATCCGAGAATGAGTACATGAGTAAATACAACTGAGCTGAACACTGTGGTCCCTTCCGCACCACTTTATTACATCTAAAGTACTTTTTTCTCCCTTCCTCTACATCATGCGTTCGCAGAAAAGACCAAATTTTTTCAGCCTTTATATACTCCTCAGCACTGTGTTTGTCTTCAAATTTTTTAACGAAAATCCAATCCTTGCTTTGCGACCGTTTCTTCTTTGGTATGGTGCCTTCATCAGTGTCAGTACCTTCCTCATTTTCCTCATCAGACTCCAATATCGGCACTTTCTCCACGAATGATTGCTCGACAAACGACGATAAACTTTTTGAATGACTTGCATTACCTTCACCACTACTTGATGCCATAATCAAAAATAAACATTTAAGAAATTAACTAAAACAACAAATTATCCACAACGATAATAAAATGCACCTACAACAATGAACGTGAAATCGCGAATGAAGTAAACTTGCATCTCTCTCGCACGCCGCCCGCGTCGCGCATCGTGTGATCGAACCTAGTTACCTACAACCCATCGTTGAGGCCGGATTGGTCAATTTTTAAAGCGCGCCAATTTGTCTCCGCCCCTTTGATCATTTTTTCATTAAAATTATAAATTGATGTATTAAATTGGTAACGAATACTATTAATTTAATATCTGAACGAAATAAAATGTTACTACTGTATTGGTGACAAAATATCAAATAAAAAGGAGTCGCAGTCAGGGATCGATAATCGATTTATTTGGTGACAGATCTATCATTCTGAGCACAGAGCTATTATTTAAGTAACAAAACTGTTATTATAAGAACGAAGTTTATATTCATGTAATGCAATATAATTTTATTGGTTATCGATCTCTTATTTTACACATACGAGGGCGGGTCAATAAGTCCGTGACTTTTTGAATTTCTGACCTCTTTACTGAAACAGCAACACTGCTCCTGTCAACAGGCATCTGTCAGTTGACTCCTGTCAAAATTTAAACTTGCTGCGTCAGTTAGTTTGTGTTTGACAGCTATTTTTATCAGACTACTCACTAATTTGAGGAGAAAATGGAAAAAAGTGAATTTCGTGTGCTTATTAAGCATTATTTCTTGCGAAAAAAAACCATTACCGAGACCAAGGCTAAGCTTGATAAATACTATGGGGACTCTGCACCATCGATTTCAATGGTAAAAAAGTGGTTTACTGAATTTCGTTGTGGCCGTACAAGCACTGAAGATGCCGAACGTCCTGGACGCCCAGTTGAGGTCTCTACACCCGAAACAATCGAAAAAATTCACGATATGGTGTTGACCGACCGAAGATTGAAAGTGCGAGAGATTGTGGAAGCCGTAGGGATCTCGCATGGCTCAGTGGTTTCAATTTTGAATGATCACTTGGGCATGAGAAAGCTTTCCGCAAGATGGGTGCCGCGTTTGCTCACAGTCGACCACAAACGCAATCGTGTAACAACTTCACAGGAAGCTTTGGCGTTGTTTAATCGCAATATGGAGGAGTTTTTGCGCCGTTTTGTAACCGTGGACGAAACATGGATCCATCACAACACACCAGAAACCAAACAACAGTCAAAACAGTGGGTTTCTAAGGGTGAATCGGCGCCAAAGAAGGCCAAGGTGGGTTTGTCAGCCAATAAAGTTATGGCGACTGTTTTTTGGGATGCACGCGGGATAATCCACATTGACTACCTTCAAAAGGGAAGAACAATCAATGGGGAATATGATGCCAACTTATTGGACCGATTCAATGACGATTTGAAAAAAAACCGACCTCATTTGGCCAAGAAAAAAGTTCTTTTCCACCAAGACAATGCAAGGGTGCACACATGTGCAGTTGCCATGGCAAAAATCCATGAATTGGGCTATGAATTGCTCCCTCATCCGCCCTATTCTCCAGATTTGGCTCCGAGCGACTACTTCTTGTTCCCAAACCTGAAGAAATGGCTTGGTGGAAAAAGATTTGACTCCAATGATGAAGTCATCTCGCAAACAAAGGCCTATTTTGAGGACCTCGACAAATCATATTTTTTGGAAGGGATAAAAAAATTGGAGAAGCGTTGGACAAAGTGTATAGAGCTCAAGGGAGACTACGTTGAAAAATAAAATTATTTTTTATCAAAAAATCTGTGTTTTATTCCAAAAGTCACGGACTTATTGACCCGCCCTCGTATATTAACATTAATTTGATAATTCATACCTGGGAACAATTTTTGTTTATCTGAGAACGAAAATATTTCGTGGCGATAGATCTATTTATTAGGTGATACAACTTGATGACAAATATAAATTTTGGTGATAGAAAATATAGTTCCCGTTTAAAAATAGATTTCGTCTAAGTAAGGAAGCATTTTTATTCTTGTGTCGCGAATTAAAAGAAAAAGTCTAAAATCAAGTAAAAGGATCAGTTTCGAACACAAAGTAAGTGTAATAAATAAGCTACTTAAGTACCTTTCTAAATATTTTTTTTTTATATTTTCTACCTGTAATGTGTACAGTAGAGACCATAAGTGCAGTAGCAGTTTCACAAAACGATCGCATCAAAACAAGTCGCACTTACGACCTTTTTCCATAACAAATATTTTGCACACATACACGATCTCGTATATCGCTCTCTTTCATAATTATCTAGTCAGAAAGAGTGCGATATAATGATCATTTGCCTTAGTGACAAACCTGTCATGTCGCGACGGAGTATTAAGTTAGTGATATTTAATTTCAAACAAACAATTATGTGTCTATCTGGCTTAGCGGTTAACGCTATAGATAAAATGTCTCGCACTGTATACTCTGCGTTCGAACCCAAGTGACATTACTCTTTTTGTGTTTTAATTATAAATGATACGTTAGACCCGATGAGACATGTTTTTCTAAATATTAGTTGGAACTTATTATTAACAAAAAAGATGAGGGTGAATGTGAAACAAAATAAACTTCTGGATTGAACAAAGTAGTTAGTTATGACGTTGTTAGTTGGTGAACTTTGTTTCGAGCGTTTGTGTTATTATTACGATTAGCGTATTGTTTGATTGTCTTTATTCAAGATGCAAGCTAATATTAGTATTGATGACAGGGCAAATATTGTCACTTTGCGTAAAAATGGGCTTAATATTTCTCAAATTTCAACTGAAACTGGCTTAAAATGTGTAAGTTATTTTTAAAAATTATAATTATTATGATGATAGTTGTGGTGTGTGATTTTCTTATTATTAAATAAATTGCTAGCTGCAAGTGTGTAATCATATTTTGTTTTTTTTTAGAAATTCTGTTAGCCGTTGGGTAAAGAGGTTTGAGGAAGAAGGTAGTCTGAAGAGTCGTCTAAGAAGTGAAAGGCCGCCGCTTATTAACCCGACTCAGCGACGTTTTATGGTGGAAGAATATGAAACAAATGGTTTCATTCCAACTATAATGTTTGCAGAGCAATTGGATACTACATTACAGACTGTTCGCCATGCATTCCATGCTGAAGGTTTACATCATCGGAAGCCAGCTAAAAACCATTTTTGACACAAAAACACAGGGAGGAAAGACTACGTTTTGCTCGAGATTATTTACATTTTAACTGGGAGGTGACTGTATTTTCTGACGAGAAGACTTTCAATTTCAAGTCTTGCCAAAAGGAAGACTTAATTTATGGCGAAAAAATAATAATACTTAATTTAATAAGTAGACCGGGTAACTAAATATTTAGTAATATTAATATAACCGTAAATAAAAAAATAAAAAATTAAGAAATAAATTTTAAATTTAATGATCTTAAATTGGGGTTTAGTTTCAATATTCTTTTCGTCAAGAAAATGAACACTTAAGCTATAACCTCAATACATTCAATGTGACGTTACATTAAAAAAACACGTTCATAAAGTCTAACTCATATATTATACTCATACTCATAGTATTCAATTAACTCTGCTGAATACTGATACCTATAATAAGCGGGTATCAACAATTATATTTGTGTTATTAGAATATCCTTTCCGTGTTATGTTATTCTTATTATGAATTGACTAAGTGGGTATACAACAAAAAATCTTATGAACGGTGATAAGAGAACTTTTTTTTGCCTAGATAGGAATGTGACGTCACATTCTCATAAAAGTTTGTTAATTTTATAAATAAATAAAACGAATAAACATTTTTGTTATCATTCAGCATGATTTTTTTATTTCCACCTTCCAACACCGAAATCATAAAATAAAAATCATTTAATGAGGTTAAATAATAATACAATAACTATCTAATATTTAACTTCTTATAAAAAATAAATAACAAGCATAACTATATCATAAATACCTAACGACTTTCTGCTTAAAATACAAATATAATTAAGGTTTCAAAGAAACAAAAAACAGCCACACATTGTAATAACATGGATTCGAACTTGGACTTCATTGATCGTGAACCCATGCTCAGCCCAAACAGCTACCAACTCATGTTAATACTACGCGAATTTTAACAATGCAATGGTAAGAACAGGTCATCACTATGATGTGTATTCTAAATGCAACAGAAATATAATGCTATTTCGCGTAGTGTGACGACAGTTCATTAGTGTGTGTTATGTGTAGAATGTTGAGACATCACTCATACACCCACACGCACACACACTGCTGTATCGCGCTCGCACAGTTCATAGCAATGTAATCTTTAGCATGGTGCTGCACTTTTGAGGTCTACTGTACATTAACTAATACATACTATGTGAGCATAATATACAGCTACACTACTAACTATTAACTCTTTAATATTTTTATTTCTAGGTGCTGTGTGCTTTGTCATTTTATGCTACAGGCTCCTACCAAAGAATAGTAGGAAATATTTAGCATATTTAGTGCAAACTACAGTAAGCAAATATGTGAGGCATGTTACTGATGCTCTCGTTAACCTTATTTCTTGGAAGATCTTGGCAAAGTGACGTAACTACATTATATCCCAGTCCCTCGTTTTCTATGCTGTCTCCTTTCCCTGTATAAATTTGAAATTTGTACATATAGCCAGTTGTAGCGTCACACCTGGCCCATATTTTGAAGCCTTTTTTTGCTTTTTAGGCATGTACTGCTTCAAACTACTTCTTCCCTTAAATTTAACCATACACTCGTCAACGGATTGCCGGCTCGAGTTATTCATTTCGGTCATAAATACTTTGTTCAAAGCAGTGATCCACACTCCAAATTCTTCTTTTGAATGTGCCATCTCCGTAATAATCTTTAATCTGGCACATGAGTTTTCTTGCTTTTTTTGAACAAAACACAATAATTTTTGTGTTGCCATTCATACAATCAGCCAAGAGAAAATCTTCAAAATCAGGTGGTGCAAAATTTCGGTGTCTGTATAGCGAACTTTTTACGGAACTAAAGTTTGGAATCACATTAGGTGATAATTCTGCACTTTCATTCTTTAAACTGGCAACAGTGCTGGTCTTCGGTACTTTAAGAAAACCTGGTGTAGTCAATTGTTGTTTCACTTTATTAACTTATAAATTGACTCATCGATTTTGTTTCTGTAGAAGTCTGGCGAACATATATAATGTTTTTCATCAATTATTTTATCGTCCTTAAACAAAATAAAAAGATCGTCAATAATAGGAACATCAAAATTAAAACAAATACCTATGATTGAGCAAGAGATTATTAAACAAATTGGCAAGTGGCAAGTAATATATACACGCTGAAATTTAAATGGTTGTTTTCCCGCAGCGAAATGGTTTTGTCTATGTAATACAATCATTTCGTAGTTATATAAAATATTAGAAACAAAAACTGGCATATTTAACATTGTGAAAAACTAAACTCGAAAGCAATCACGAACCAATAGTCATACCTCCCGATATCTACGGCCGAACGACGGCGGGGCGTTGACCCGGGTCGACAGGATTAGGTTCGAAGGCGGCTCCGATTGATAATGTTGCGCGCGGGCTAGTTTATGCCGTATAACTACACGCGAGAGCTTATTTTATTTTAAACATTTAATAAATCGGTCTTTGCTTTGTCGGATTCTTGTATTTTTGCGTGCAAACTATTATGCCGTATCACAACGTGCGAGAGCTTATTTTGGTTTGACCATTTATGCATCGCTTTCCTTTGACGGCGGCGGCGCGTGGGACGCCAGTAGTACCTACAATACATGTTACGTACTTGCTACCACGTGCTTTTCAATCAGCTGTTATCCAACATGTTATTCAAATTTTCCCTTCATACTTTTACGGGCTTAGGACCGTCATAAATACTTTTTTATCTGCAATTTATTGAACACGAAATTAAATAAAAAAATAAAACTAAGAAAAATTTACTAAGAAAACGAATTTTCTGAATTAGATACTTAAAAAAGTATTTGAGGCGTATTTAAAAAATTTGAATCAACTTATTTACAATAATTTTAATCAGCTAAAACTACTTTTAAATGTTTAATACTACATTTTACAAAAGTACGAGTAGATACAAGTACCTACTCGTACTTTTGTAAAATGTAGTATGTAACAATTACTCCGTTACCGGGAAGTGTAAGTTTACACTTCCCGGTAACGGAGTAATTGTTCGAAGTGTAAGCCATTCCGTTGTACACACAATCGCGCACGTTTTATTTGGTTTTCTTTTAATTTAAATAAGGTGTCTGTGTCCCTACGTACGATATCAAAAGCGTCCACTATCGCAGCTACTAACGCGTCGCGATTTTCGTGTTCCTCACGATACACTAGGCGCTTGAGCTCAGACCACAAGTAAAAGTCTAACGGAGTTAGGTCCGGGCTTCTTGGTGGCCAAGGCACTGGCCCGCCGCGTCCGATCCAGCGCTAGGGAAACACCAAGTTCAAGTGCTCTCGCACGGCGCGGTGATAATGAGCCGGGCACCCGTCTTGCTGATAGAAAAGATTGTCCATGGGCACTGTTAGCGGACGGTCGTCCAATAAGTCCGGGATAACGTTGTGTAGCATTTCCAGGTAGGTTCCACCTGTTAAGTGTCCTGCCACGAAATGCGGTCCTATGAGATGGCCATTAATTATGCCGGCCCACACATTAACACTAAAACGCACTTGATGCGCACACTCGCGAATAACATGTGGGTTATTTAAAGCCCAAAAATGTTCGTTACGCTGGTTGAAGATTCCAACTCGCGTAAAAGTTGCTTCATCCGTCCACAAAATGTTCTTATCTTGGTTTTCGATCAACCACTGACAAAACGCAATTCTGTTCTGGGGGTCATTTTCGTGGAGAGCGTGAACTCCGCGAAAATGATAAGGATGCTGTCCTTCAGACTTTAGTAGTTTCCAGACGTAGTACTGGCTTACGCCAAACCTAGCCGCGGCCTGGCGCGTACTTCGACGAGGATCCCGTTCGAAGTACTCGATGATCTCCTCGTCGAGCGCTGGCAAAATAACGGCCGGTCGACCTCTGCCCTGTGCATGTGCCGGTGTATGGAACTGTCCATGATCTAGTAGCCGCTGTGTCGCCGCTACGATCGTCCGTGGTGATGGGACTTGGGGGTTCAGAACCCCGCGAAGACGGAGCGACTCCAAGTGTTGCCGCTCTGCGTAAAGTCGTCGGGCAGCATGGGAGTCATAATCAGCCCTAGCATACAGCTGCACCATAGCGACGTACTCCACATTGCTGTATTTGTAATGTCGATCCATTGCAGTTTACAGTGATGACGCGTGCTGCGCGTACGATATTCGCGGGAAAACTAAGTAGGTCAGGGACACAGCCGCGCGCGCCCCACGGATAAAATAGGCGCTGGCGGCTTCGTTTGATATTGTAGCGCGCAGGCTAGTTTATGCCGTATCACTACACGCGAGAACTAATTTTACTTTGAACATTTATAAATCGGTCTTTCCTTTGTCGGCTTCGCGGTGATTTTTTGTATTGTTCCGTGGAAACTATTTTATGCCGTATCACTACGTGCGAGAGCTTATTTTGGTTTGAACATTTGTGCATCGCTTTTCTTTGTCGGTGGTGACGCGTGAGTACCTAGTACCTACAAGTTACGTCTAGTGTTACTATTGTTACTCACTTTTTCGAGTTGATGAATATTTTTTTAATTTTTTTAAAACAAAAACATCGTTATTTTTTTACTTTAACTCTATGCTTCGAAAGTACTCCTTAAGGCAAGTCGTTCTGCCGCGGGAAAACAACCAATTAAATTTCAGCGTGTATATATATATACACGAATACTTTTAGGTCGTTCTGGAACCGAAACACAGTAACTCCAGTCGAGTAATAGTTACTATTGGCATATTCTTTTTTTTATGACGTCTAATATAGAAGTTAGAAATTTATCACATTTTTTCTGTCATTCGAGTTAAATCTTAGTAGGGCTCCCACTATTTCATTCATAAACGCAATAACGTACGCGGTCCGCTCGATGATGACTTAGCGCGGCTCAGCTGTGCGTAAATTTGTCCGACGTCCATTGACCCGCTCAACTGCGAGTCAGTTGAGCGGGTCAATGGACGTCGGACGAATTTATTAACCGACAGCAAGTAGTATTTCATTTCAGGTCCGATTTAGGTTGGTGTAGGTTCATTTACCTACATCATTTCTCGTTCGTATCAGAAGCACGGCACGGTTTTTACCACTATCACATCTCTTTGTTAACGAGAGAAATTAATTGGCATTTAATTCACCACTCTCGCATCACGAAATCACTACTACTCGTACCTATTGAACTAGACTCTGACACGACGACAGTACGCTTGGGAATTAGGCCTTAAATCGTGTCGAGAGTGTCGACCAATCGAAACTACCTACCTGATTCATAAAATAATACTGCCTAAAACATTTTTTTTGCGGTAATGCTGGCGGCTGTTACAAACGCAGACAATTCGCACAGAAAAATGACTCGTTTCGTCTGTCGAATAGAGTTCATTATTAGTTGGATGTATTATTAGGTATTGGAGGTATTAGGTTGGAATTAAGACCTTATTTTAATAAAGTGAACGGTGTAATTCGGTTGTGCATCTATGTAACAGTCAGGTCGGACACGAGACAATAGGTTTCTCAGAATAATTTTAGTAAACTGCGTATTTTACTTAGGTACCTAGTTTGGGTAAAATTTCTAATTTTCACCGTTTACGGTTAAGAAATAAAGTCTAAATTCGCTTTTCGTATTTTTATTTGTTTACCAATTTATCTATCGCGTAGGTACCTATTTGCGCGACCGATCCTTTGGTTAGAACGGTATACATAACATCATGCCTGTTATCCCCGAAGGGTTTGGCAGAGGTGTACCTAATGGTACACTCACATTTTTCGCCAGTTATGTTTAATTCCCATGTAATCAGGGGCGAGCTTATTGCCATCAACCGGGCACAAATTCATACTAAATATTTTATTTTTGTTTATGTAGGTATCTAACGCATCGGCATCTTTTGTTTTCAAGACGGTGAAGGCACGGTAAACACTTTTTAAATAATTTACACTTCCCTGTATCGAAGCAACTGCTCAAAATGGAGTCCACTTTGCTCGATACACAAACGGGCACGTTTAATCACATTGTCTTTTAATTTTCCTAATGTGTATCTGTCACTTTTCACTATCGCACTTCTTAACTCATCTCGAGTAGTATGCTCCTCGAAATAAACTAGTCTTTTAATTTCGGACCACAAATAAAAATCCAGTGGTGTTAAGTCAGGGCTCCTTGCGGGCCAAGCCACAGGGCCACCACGACCTATCCACTGCTCACCAAACTCACTGTTAAGGTACGCACGCACTGCAGGATGGTGGAGTTAAAGGGAACTTGAGGGTCGGTGATTCCACGTGCGCGCAGTGAGTTCAGGTGTTCCGGCTGAGCATAAAGTCGTCTAGCCTCTTTCAGGTTATTGTGCGCCATCCCATAAAAATCCACCATTGCCCAATACTCCACATTGGAGTACGCGTATTGCCGACTCATTTTTAACATGTTATTAGGTTGCGCGTGAGTGACCGAACACGAACCGCGCGACGGCTAGACTGTGTAAGCGTGGGGTGGGGGCGTGGCTTACGGATCGATGAATGGATTTTTCAATGGGTACCGTTCGCATGTGTTGCCGATCGTGAATACGTTTTACACACACATATGCATTTACCGCAAGGAAGCGTTACTTCGAGTTCTCATTATTTCACAAAAAAAACATTAAATTAAATTTTTCGTGATTAATGAATGAATTATTGATGAGTGATTGTATTATTTTTAGGCTTATGTTTAACTTGCCACCAGATATAGTAACAAATAGCAGACAAAAGTAGTAAATGATCACCAAAATGAAACTCGCATTTTAATGTAAAATTATAACCAAAGTTTTAACACTTTGCTATCCTATTTAAGTAAAATGACTCCAAGTAAATCATGAGTAACCCAAAAATAGTAAATGATCACCAAAATTAAACCAACATTTTAAAGTAAAATTTTAACCAAAGTTTTTAAATTCTGCTGTCCTATTTAAGCAAAATGAGTCCAAATAAATCATTGTTATCCCAAAAGTAGTAAATGATCACCAAAATTATACCAGCGTTTTAATATAAATTATAATCACTAACCAAACCTTTTTTTTTTTTTTTTTTTTCTCGATGTGGAAATCCTCAATGGATGTCCTCCGCCCTGGGGAGAGCGGAGGGGTCTGTCAGACTCGTACTGACTAAAACCACACCGGTGTTCCCTCGCACACTTGCGTCGGGGGGCAACGGGACGCCTGACCTGCGGGCCTCGGTCCCGGGGGGGAGTGAGGTGTAAGACTCCCCCCGTTACGTCTGAGAGAGGCGCGCGTGGAACACTACGCGCCGCCGTCCCGGGTCCAGTATGATCGGGGGCGACGGATGTCCCCGAATCCGTCGCCCCTGGACCTATTTAGGGGGGCCGGAAGAGGGCGTTGTCCGCCCTCTGCCGACGCCCGGTGCGTCTGCTGCGGGAGGGGCGAGAGCTCGTCATCTCCCTCTCCCTTTCCGCAGCCTCCTTCTGCGACATGACGGTTTCGCAGAAGGACATCACCGCGTCCCAGGACTCTGCGCTGCCGACCATCGAGCGAATGACGGTCGGCAACAACAGGTCTCCTCCTACTTCCGTAACGAGCGCACGGCGCGGCTCATCCCACGCGGTGCACTCGGCCAGCGTATGCCGCGCCGTGTCCTCTACACAATGGACGCAGTGATGGCACCGGGCGTCCGGCTCCCTGCTTATGCGACACAGGTACTTCCCGAAGCAGCCGTGCCCCGAGAGCACCTGCGTCGCCCGGAACGTCAGGGAGCCGTGCTTCCTCCCGAGCCAGTTGTCGAGTACTGGCCGGATGGCCTCGACACAGTCGAGGCCGGCGGTAGGGAGCTCTAGCCTCCCCCGCCATTCCGCCACCATGACCTGTCGTAGCTGAGACCGGTACAGCGTGATCTGTCGCTGCACCAGCCTCTCGCCCCGATCATTGGCCTCCTCGCGAACCTAACCTAACCTAACCAACCCAGTACACTGCCATACGCGGTCGCAATAACATCAGCTCCACGTAGAAAAATCGCAATTATTGAGCTGCGCGTGTTTAAAAGTTACAGTGCAGTTAGCAAGTGTCTGATTCACCAGGATTCATGTGGGCAACGTCATAGGTCACCAGGATCGGCTGCTGCAGGTCATCAACTTTGAGGATCTCTTTACATCCAGAGGTTAGTGTTCCTTGTTAACCGTGTACATTGCTAGTGAGGCATTGCAATTTCCTGTTCAACGACACCAAGATCGCTAAGATCTGATCACCAGCAGACAAGTTATTAGGCAGCCAAATCTACCAAATTAACCTTAAGAAGCACGTGGTTCTAACCTCAAACCTCGACGATTCGACAAACACACACGAGGGAAAACGTCACACACGTCAGATCGGACCTACCTGAAGCCTTCAAAGCCGACCCGAGGACTTTGCCTTGCAGCGCTGAAGACCACATCCCAAGCCGTCAGGTAACCTCTAGGGCACTCCTCATCCCGCAGTCCTAGAATACCCGTGTTTGGGTTTGCCTGAACCGGGAAACAAGGGCCTTCCCCCCCACCCCCTCAAAACCAACCCTCTCCTGTACCACTTCACCCCACCCAAAAATACCCTCCCTCTCCTTGGAATCCCAAGGGACCTTCGTCACCCTTTGACGTTTGACACCCGTGTTTGGGCTCCTCTGAGTCGTGAAAGCAAGACCATCCCCCCTCCCCCCCTAAAGAACTATTTAACCTACCCCCCTGCATTCTCCCACCCTCAGCAACCCCTCCCCCCTCCACATATCCCGCTTTCATAAATAAGCTCCACTCAAGTACCCCCCCCTCCCCCTCTTGGTTGCCTCACCCCCCCCGAAGCCTATCTCTGGAACCGTTAGAGATAACTATATCGAGATTAGGCTCATTCGATTCGGGAGGAAAAATTGAACAATCTGGCTCCAGCGGAATTGGGAGAAAAAGCATAGCAAAGGAGGTACTGCTTCAGGAATCTATCGGGA
This sequence comes from Noctua janthe, assembly GCA_910589295.1. Classification (NCBI taxonomy): domain Eukaryota; kingdom Metazoa; phylum Arthropoda; class Insecta; order Lepidoptera; family Noctuidae; genus Noctua; species Noctua janthe. The sequence continues at coordinate 1,592,879 of OU342567.1, forward strand.
TCGACCTGGGTTACTGCACTGCAGCAAATCAGACGCTAGAGGCACATTAGTGTCTGTCGCGCAGCGGCGTGTGCTCCGGATAACAACATAGACGCAGTCCATCAAGCGTCAGAACGCCAAAACATCGCGTCAAAACATCGAGAGGACAGCATCATCACTACGTACAAAGCTGTCGAAACTTATTTAGGGTGAGTCCATCACATAGATAAGAAAAAAAAAAAAAAAAAAAATTGTTATAAATATTAACCAATTATAAATTTATAATACTGTCATTTGTTCTGTTTTGTTATTGTTTTATATACTGTTTCTAAGCCTAAATTTAAAATTTAAAGATGTCTACCGTTCCCACAATCCGTAAGTCAGCTGCGGAGGTCGCACCGAAGGCACGACCGTTGCGGACGAAAGTCCTTAAAAACGTAGCAAAGTCCACTACGTCGGAGAGGCTTGCTCAACAGTCCGCTCCACGGGATCTGCCTGAAGTGTCAAAAGCAGCTTCGGAACCAGCTGCAGGGGACGGTAGCCTTGCGTCGTCAGTTGACAATCTCTCTCTGCCGGAGAAATGTGACGTAGCAGAGACGGCGGAGTCAAAAGTAATCAACTGGGAGCAACTGGGCATATCTCCACCACACCGCATCCTGTCAGACGAGGAGAGTTCTGTCGTATCTTCCATCACCGACCATCAGGCACGGAAAAGGGCCAGTCTTCTCTACAGCACACCGAGAAGAGGGACTGGCGTAGAAATGGACATGGCGACGAGAGAAGCCAACTCTCTACTGCAGAATGGGAAGGGTGCGTTGGAGGCATCGGGAAATATGAAGAAGGAGTACAGGACGACTTGCCACGACAGCCTGCAAGGGCTTTACGAGATCGTCCTTTCCCTGTCCGAATACAAATATAACCTCGAGAAGGAGCGCTCTCGACACGCCCGAGAACTAGTGCAAGTGGAGCGTTCTCACAGAGAAGAGGTGATAAAATACCAGCAGAAACTCATCACCGAGCTGGGTTACGCTCGAAATGACATTTCCGGAACGCTGAAGGAGGCTAAAGATATCCGAAACTGGCTCGGGTACGAGACAGAACAGCCGTTCAGGGAAATAAAGGAAGTCAGGAAGTCGATCGAGTCGTCGACAGCTCTAATAAAAACTGGACACGAGAAAGTCAAGGTTCTGGACGCGCCCGCAAACGGGGACCCAAAATGGGATACCGTAGCGGCGGGCCTTACAAAGCTGGGAAACCACATTGCGAGCGTATCAAACCAGCTGGATACGCTCCGCCAGGCAACAGAAAAGATCCGGCAGGAGCTCCAAGCACCCGCAGAGCCCTTAGTTGCCCCTCTCCTAGCACCCGAGGCCTCCATGGAACCCAAACTCGAAAAACTGGCCGAAGGAATGGAAACCATGACAAAGTTGATCAGAACCATTCTGGAGAAGTCCGAAATCCCCCCCCCCCCAACAACTACCACCGCTGGATCTGACTAAACACCTCCAGCCCTTGTCGGAGAGGCTGGACATCGTGTCCTCCGAACTTAGAGTGTTGAGGGATAAGGAACCCCAGTTTCCAGCCCAACCAGCACCGAGCCTAGACACTGAGTTCGCGGTGGAGGAAGTAAAGAGGACTCTTGCCTCCATTGAAAAGGGAGTATCGGAGCTGAAGCAGCCGGAAACCTTACAACAGGGCCCCAAGACCTTCGCCCAGGCTGCTAAAACGCCCAAACGGCCGAACCATACGTTGATAATCTCCTCAACAGATCCTAAACACACGGGGGAGAACGTCATAGAGAAAATGAGGGAAGCTCTTGACCTCAAAACGACCGGAGCTAAAGTCGACAAGGTGAGGAAAGCACGCAACCAGAAGATCGTGGTAAGCTGCGCGAGCAAAGAAGACCTCGGCCTCGTTAAAAGTCGGGTCCAGACCACCAGTGGGCTAAAGGTCCAGGAGGCCATGCCTAGTAACCCCCTGATTGTCGTCAAAGGGGTGCTCTCTTCTTATACCAGCGAAGAGATGGTAGACCTCCTCCAGGCCCAAAATAAACACCTTTGGAAAGATCTGGACCCGGCTGGCCTTGTCCTTAAACTGAGATTCCGAAGACGCGCGAGGAATCCCCTTGAATGCCACCCGGTCTTCGAACTCTCCCCAGAGCTTTGGAAGCGGCTCACGCAGGCGGAAAAGGTACACCTCGGAATACAGAGGTGCCCAGTAGAAGACCAGTCTCCTCTAGTGCAGTGCACCAAGTGCCTAGGCTACGGTCACGGCAGAACTCTCTGCAAGGCAGTAAAAGAAAGCTGTGGATACTGTGGCGAGGCACACACTGGGAGAGACTGCTCAGTCAGGGCAAACGGTGGCCCCCCCGCCTGCGTGAACTGCATCAAGGTAGGGAGAAAGGGAAAAGACACGGTTCATCCGGCGTTCAGCTCCGACTGTCAAGAGAGGCAGAAATGGGACAACATCGCGAGGTCGCGTGTTTCTTATTGCTAAGGGCAACGACGGGAACAATGTGTCAGTCACCCAGCAAAGCACAAGAGGACGAGCAGACAGGCTAAAGTTCATCCAGGCCAACCTGCAACGCTCCAAGCTCGCAACAGCAGAACTGCACCATGCGGCCGAAGAGATGGGAATCTCAATCGCACTTGTCCAAGAGCCCTATGTTGGGAGAACAGGTGTGATGAAGCAAAACCCCGGCACACAAGTGTCATCCAGTGCACTCTCAATGGGCAAAAACCAGTAAAGGCGGCAATCGTCGTGTTCGGGAACAACCTGGAAGTCATTCATGACCCTCAGATTGTCAGCGAAAACGTTGCAGCCGTTCTACTGAAGGCGGGTCAGCTAAAGCTTGGAGTGGTATCAGTCTACTTTGAGGGTGACCAAGATATAGACCCATACCTCGTCAAAACCAAGGAGGCAATAAATAAGTTACGCACATCCAACATATTGCTGGGGGGAGACGTGAACGCATGGAGCCAGTGGTGGGGAAGCAACAGCGAGGACCACCGAGGGGCATCGTACAACGCCTTCCTCTCTGAACTAGACCTACAGATACTCAACACGGGCCAGACTCCAACTTTCGAATGCTACAGGGGAGACAGGCTATACCAGAGCATAGTCGACGTTACCACATGCAGTGTGTCGCTGTTAGGCAGAGTTGAGGATTGGCGTGTGGACAAGAATATAACGACATCCGACCACAATGCAATAACATTCTCATTACGCCTAGAAAAAGCGTTACAGCCTCTTAAACCAGTCTCTACACGCATATATAACACCAAAAAGGCAAAGTGGTCGGACTTCAGGACGCGCTTCAAGGCATACCTGTCAGAACACAGCATCTCACCCGCCACAGTATCGGAGGTCTCTCACCCTGAACAACTGGATGCTCTCGTCTCAAAATACGTCGACCTAATACACCGCTCGGCCAAAAAATCGATACCGAAACTGGGGAACAAAAAAATTGACTCGAGACCGCCTTGGTGGACTGATTCTCTCGAACAGTTAAAGCAAGGAACACTGACCAAGAAAAGGAGAATCAGGAACGCGGCCCCTAGTCGAAGGAACCTGGTCATCGACGAGTACGTAAAGGCAAAACAAGAGTACTTAACTAGAGCAGCGGAAACGGCAACAGAAAATTGGAAGCAGTTCTGCTCCACACAGGACCGGGAGAGTATGTGGGATGGCATTTACAGGGTCTTGAGGAAAACGGCCAGAAGACAGGAAGACACGCTCCTAAGGAACACCGCAGGCGAAACACTAAGCCCACAACAATCAGCGGATCTTCTGGCAAAAACGTTCTACCCAGACGACTCTGTGGACGCCGAACAACAACACCACGCGTCGGTCCGGAGACTTGCGGAGGAACGTACCCCAACTGAAACCGAGGGCTTGTCGGCCGACGATCCACCATTTACGCCCGCGGAGCTGGAAATGGTCCTTCAGCGACAAAATCCAAAGAAAGCTCCAGGGCCCGATGGGCTGACGGCCGACATTTGCACAGCCGCTATAAATTGCAACAGGGAGGTGTTCCTGGCGCTGGCCAACAAGTGCCTGTCGCTACCGCACTTCCCAAAGCAATGGAAAATAGCTCACGTGTGCATACTCCGTAAGCCGGGCAAGGACGACTACACCCACCCAAAGTCATATAGACCAATAGGACTACTCTCGGTCCTGGGCAAAATCATCGAGAAGCTCGTCGTGGGCAGACTGCAACACCACTTCCTCCCGACTCTAAACACACACCAATACGGGTTCATGCCGCAGCGAGGAACCGAGGACGCCCTCTTTGTCCTAATGGAGCACATACGGGCCGAAATAAAAGCCAAAAAAGTAGTGCTCTTAGTATCACTGGACATAGAGGGGGCCTTTGACAACGCGTGGTGGCCTGCCCTCAAAATGCAGATGCTACACAAAAAATGCCCCAAGAACCTCTTTGCTCTCGTATCTTCATACCTGGAGGACCGGTACATCAGGGTCAACTACGCCAGGGCGACTAGCGAGAAGGGCACCACAAAAGGATGCGTCCAGGGCTCAATAGCCGGTCCGACGTTCTGGAACCTTATCCTAGACTCGCTCTTGGAGGAATTGACGACAATGGGGGTATATTGTCAAGCGTTTGCGGATGATGTGGTCCTCGTTTTCTCATCCCACGAGGTCAGCTCCCTGCAGCAGTCAGCTCAAAGAACGCTGCAAACAGTGTCAGACTGGGGTGTACGAAACAAGCTTTGCTTCGCCGCGCACAAGACCAACGCAATGGTGATTACGAAAAAGCTCAAGTACGACACCCCTGTAATTCACATGTCTGGCATTCGACTGACCATCGTCGAGGAGATCAAGCTGTTGGGACTCGTCATAGACCACAAGCTTACCTTTAATGCGCACGTGACTGCAACATGCAAAAAAGCTGCAGACATCTACAAACAACTAGCGTGCGCGGCAAGGGTGACTTGGGGCCTGAACAGCGAGATAATCAGGACCATATACGTGTCGGTGATAGAGCCGATCGTGTTGTATGCAGCGAGCGCGTGGGCCCCAGCAGCAGAGAAACTGATGACACGAAATCAGTTAGACTCGCTGCAAAGAGGCTTCACGCAGAAAATCTGCAAAGCATACCGCACGGTGTCTCTGACATCGGCTCTCATCCTGTCAGGCCAACTGCCCCTGGACCTCCGGGTCACTGAAGCATCTACCCTATTCAAGGTCAAAAAGGGTCATTCCCAAGAGTACCTACCGCCGGGAAGAGAGGTCGAGCGCAAGGCCGGGCCCCTACAGATCCCCCATCCATCACGGCTCATAATAACTGAGTATGAGTGCCTCGAGAACATGGATCCTGAAACCCTGAGTGACCACCAAGTAACCGGACCCCATATTTACACCGATGGCAGCAAAATAGAGGGGAAAGTCGGTGCGGCCTTTACTTGGTGGAACGAAGGCAGGGAATCCAAGTACTCAACCTTCCGCCTGGAGCCGCACAACACAGTCTTTCAATCGGAAATGTACGCGTTATATCGAGCAGTCAGGACGGTGAGAACGGCTAGGATGGCCACCGCCAACATATTAAGCGACTCAAGATCTTCGCTTGATTTGTTGAGAAGCCCGTCTGTCACTCACCCGTTGGCACTCGGTATAAAAAGGCTAGTACGTGAAATCCGAGAGGAGGGCAGAGACGTGAGGCTGTTTTGGTTGAGAGCACACGTGGGTACTCCTGGGAACGAGAGAGCGGACGAGTTAGCAAAGAAAGCGGCTCTTACAAAGAAAACAGCCCCCGACTACGACAAGGTACCAATATCCTTCATCAAGAGGCAGATTCGTGAGGAAACTGTAAATAAATGGCAGCAGCGGTACGAATCCTCCAGCACAGGTTCGGTCACTAAAGTGGTTTTCCCCACCGTTCAGGCGGCAAGGAAGATCCTTAAAGGCATGGCACTGTCACCTACCCATGTCCAAATTTTGACCGGTCACGGAGGGTTCGGGGCCTATCTCCATCGCTTCCACCTTAAAGACGGTCCCTCATGCGTCTGCGACCCCAATTATGAAGAGACAGTATGGCACGTGCTTACCGAGTGCCCAAGATTTGGTCGTGAGCGAATGGACCTAGAAACTGAAATCCAGATCTCAGTTATTCAGTCCACACTCCATTCCATCATGGAGAACAAAGCCACCAGAACACCATTCTTGGAATTCGCGAGCAGAATCGTGCAAGTCGTAGCAAAGGCCAATGGTTCAACACAGTTCACCCCCCACCCACACACACACAACCCTACACCCACACCCGCACCCACACAAACACATCACACCGTGAGCACAGCCGTCACCACGGATACGCCCAGCCCCAGTATTTCCCCGCCAAACCCTCGCACCTTGGCGTTACGCCGGTTACTTATATGCGGAGAGAGTGGGCAACCAGGCATCAGAACCCGTGGCGTGGCTCTCTTTATGAACAAGAATGCCGAGAGACTTGGTATAAGCTTCTGCCGCGTGGAAAGGGAAAACAGCGTCGCCATATCGCCGGGCCTAGCAGCGTTGATCAACGGGAGCACCTCAAAAGCGAGCATGAAACGCTCAAAGTTCAACGCGTTACCCGAAGCGGAAGTTGCCGAACACCGATACCGTCTAGTGCGATCACAAAACAAGACGATCGCACTATTCGAGTGGCGTGAGGAAACTCCGTTTGCACAAGCATGCTCCCTGCTCACCGAAATCGGGGAGGCTGGCCGGTCAGCGAGCGGATGCCCTCGAATGATCAGCATAGACGCCATGGCGATTGGCTACGATAGAGGGAGAGTTGCCGATCGGTACGGATGCATCAAAGCCTCAGAAGACCATGAGGTGGTAGTTTACGAGGACAGGGGGGAAGACTTAAGCTTCCTAAAATCTCCCCGTAACGATGCCGAAAAGACCGCAACCGACCGGCAGGCATCCTCCATGTCAGCCCCAACCACGCCCTGCGGTTCCGAGCGATTGCAGCAGAAGCTTGCCGCGGAGAAAGCCGCCTCAGAAAAGAAAAGCGGCAGGTCAACAGAGAAAACCAAGACCGAGAGCCGATTAAAGACCATCTCTAACCTCTTCAGTAGGCTACTGGGAGTCAACAGTGCGAGGCCAGGAAAACACCAACATAACAGCCAAGCGGCCGCATTGCGGGAATTCGCCAGGGTTACCCCGAAACCTCCTAAAGAGCAGCGGCCAGTTCCAACTAGGGCCGACAAAGGAGAGGTCAGTCCGCCGAAACTCAAGCCGGCAACGGAACCCGCAGACCACATTCAAAACGCCTTCCTTGAGTTTCAAGCGCTCACTAAAGCGACTAAAGCAGTCAGTCTCATGACTTGCCAAAAAATTATGCAGTCATACCAGCTGGAGATTGAAGGTCTGCTTAAAGTGAGACTCGAAGAGGCCGAAGCAGCCATATACGATAACATCACCTCCCAAGTCATTAAAGGAGAAATGACTGACACGTACATGGCTGCGTATAATGCTACACATGGCTTCGTGCCATTGGACAAGTCAGCAACGACACAGACTGGCCACATAACTTTTGTGACACCCGAATGTGACCCAATAGTGGTAGTGGCCCGATGCACTAAAATCATGATGGACGACAAGATCCTCGAACAGGCGGAAGCAATCTCGAGGAGCATCGGTCAAAGTGGAGTTTGGGCACTACCGAAAATAAGGTGGGTAATACAATTTAAAGTGGAGTCGTGACTAAAATAGCTGGTACTATTGTATTTTTAGACTTTATTTTTCTGGTGTTAAGTAGATATTTTTGGTTACAAAACTAAGGGTATCAAAGCATTTTATGGTGGTCATTATATTTATCCCCTTATTTTTACTATACTATAAAATTTCGTATGAGGCAATTGCCTGTACAAATAAAGAAGTATTTTTTTTTTTAAGACTGACTTTATACGAGAATATGGGGCGCATGTCTCGAATAAACGAATACGCGTGGCCGCACTTCTTTCTCCCGCATCACGAAGTATTCCGCGAACATAGCACGACTACAAAACTGCGTGTAGTGTTTGATGCTAGTGCCACTGCAAGTCATTTAACGATACACAGATGATAGGACCTCCTCTTCAAAACGATATTCTTCGAACGAAAATGTTCTCTGTCAAGTTTTTAGACTTATGTATCCTGCTTATGCGTACAAACTTTCAATAAAATCGATTCAGTCATTTCGAAAAAAAACACTTGAAAGTTTGTATGAAATGCCGTATGACGTTAACGCTCTTAAGAAAGTTGTTTTTTTTTTACTATTTTGCTCATAGCCAAAACTATGGGATTTTTGGAAATTACATCATTTGTTTGGACATTTGCATATTGCTATGACTATGGTATTATGTGCCTACTTACTTAAATGCTTTTATACGGACATTTCATTTTTTTTTACCTAAATCTGTGTGAATATAATTTCTTGACTAATCTCACTAATATTATAAATGCGAAAGTTTGTGAGGATGGATGGATGTTCGTTACTTTTTCACGCGACATCTACTGAACGGATTTGGATGAAATTTGGCACATAGATGTTTTTACAAGTCGTCTCTTCAGTACAGTTCGCACATAAGAATCGCCGGTCAAATCAGCGGCATCAGAAGATTTATTAAGTTTGCAATTTGCTGACCTTTGATTTAATTTATTTACATAAAAATCATACCACATTTATCCCCTATTTCTATTTTTCTCTTGTTCAGTACTAATGGGTTTAAGTTATATAATAATATTACTACAGAATCTAAAATTACACTACGTTTTTCTATTTTTATATAATTCATTACTATTATAATTTGAAACAGCAACAATAACACGTAGCCCAAAAATAATATCATAATGGCGAAGTACAAACGTCGCCATTTCTTAGTAGTTTGTGCACTCGTGTGTTGCGCCTTAGTGAATTTAAAATTACAACAATAAGTAAACAGTTTAATGCCAAAGTTCTTGTTTGTTTCTTCATTTCTTGGACTGCATCCGACCGGTATCATACATTAAATAAGATTCATCCCGACTGGTTGGAACTTTCCGGAATATCAAGGGTCAAAAGCGTGAACCCTCTCTGGTTCACTGAGGCTGAAATAGTAACGTTACGATTTCTGTTAATACACATTTTCAAGAAGGACACAGTTGGCAATAATCCAGCTGCCTCGATTGCTGCGGTGCTGATGGTATCTGCAATTACCTGATGCTGTGTTGATTGTGTTTGGATTGCCAGATTTTTAATGGTGCATGTACGAGCACTGCACACAACCAACACCACCACTTCACCTCAACACACACAACAAACTCCTGTACGGTCTAGCGGTTTCTACAGTGCATATATCTTTTTCGACTTTTTTTTAGGAATATAATTGTGCTGGTATGTTACTCTTAATGATTTACCAGACAAATGACATCGACCTCGACACTTTTATCTTAAATGCATCTTCAATATGTTTTGATGTCAAAAGCATGGATGTTGTGAAAGTTCTGCTATTTTCCTCATCTGGATGTTATTTCCGATAACATGTCTTGTCGGCACATTTCAACCTCATCGGAAAAAAACTTTTATATTCTTATTTTGCTGATGACTCACGCTACGTACGCTGGTAAGACGGACCGTAATAGGCAACACTGAACTACCAGTTACGTATATTTCCCTCGTGACCTCTTCGCACGGCTCCAGTACCACAATTAATGTTTTGCAGACGCATCATAGCTTGTCAGAGATATGGTGCCCGAAGAGTCTAAATTGCCTACCGCAAATTTTGTTTCGTACTTGAGCTGCACGAACCTCTGCAGCATGTAAAAAGTTGAGTTCCATCACGTTACCACATCTTGAATTGGTAATTTCACCGTTTTGTTTGCCTGCTTGGTATTTTTTTAATTTGATCCACGCTCTATTGCTACGTTTAAAATCAGAAACAATCGTCTTTATTTAGTATATTTACCTAAGCAGTAGTGCCTAATGCGTTTTGCGAGATTTAAAGTATTGGCGTAGCTAGGGTTGACAATCGTACTCTAAAATAGAGCATTATACTCTAAATACTCCTTTTTACACAATGTTTACTATACTAGTACCAGTCATGTAATATTATGCAAACCCATTATCATAACCAAAAAAGTCGACTACTGGTCGTTTACTGTTAATATGTTGGTATCCCCAATTCCCCAAGCCGCATTCTGACGTTTCTGAACGCAGCCACTAATGTCATTATTTCAATGTCATGTCACAAAGTCATAAGTTGTTTTGAGAAGTGTTTTGAGGTTCCGTTAATTTTGACGAAGTGAGTGAGTGAGTTGAATGTGACGAAGTGCAGCGTAATGTCAATCACGCGGGCTGTGGTACCCCGACGCCATGATTATTGCATGGGCGGTCACGTCATACCGCGGGTGGGGTCAGTCCGAGATCTCGGGGTTACTTTCGCTGGGGATCTTTCGTTTCGTGCGCATGTAGTGCAGGTATGCAAAAAAGCGTTTAAAAATCTTGGTTTTGTCATGCGTGAAACTCGTGACTTCACTAATATGGCAGCAGTGAAAACACTTTATAATGCGTTGGTGCGAAGCAACTTGGAAACTAGTGCTATTATCTGGAATCCTTATGCAGTGAAGTATTCCCAGATGCTGGAAAAGATGCAGAACAAATTTACCCGATACCTCTACTGGAAGCAGTTTGGTGTCTACCCTTTTTACCCACTTATGTATCCAACTCTCTTTGTTATTGGGATGGTTGGGTACTATAAGTTGGAAGTAAGGCGCAACCTCGCTCTCGTAAAATATGTTTTTATGGTTTTTCGTGGTATGCTAAATAATCCACAAATACTGGAATCGTTGGGATTGCTTTTTCCAAGCAGGACGCTACGGTTAGGACCGAGGGAGGGGCCTTTTAAGGTTCCGGCAACCCGTACAAACTTATTAAAGTTTGCGCCTGTATTGTGTGCATTAAGAATGCTTAATAGTGTCTCTCGGCGATTGGACATATTTTCTTGCTCTTTGGCGGAATTCCAGAGGGTGGCACTTGGTATGTTGTCTGCTGTTTAACTTGTGCCTCTACCCAGTCCCGTTACTTAGGACTGGATTTTTGCAATTTATGACAAATTTGTTAGCTTGGGTCTTACCTGTTAAAACAAATGTATGTGTTAAGGAATAATAAATAAATAAATAAATAAATAAATTTTGGCGCAAAAAAGTTCTCGATTTTCCACTGTGATCTGTGTTGTGACTCTGTTTTTTGTTTGGAAAACTAATATCCAATTCCAAATGGATGACGTAATTGACGAACATGATAAGAGCACCTGTAGACGTCCGTTTTTTTCACCGGAAAACTGACCGTCAATAAACGGATATCCTTGTATACATATAATTTTTTTACCGGATGGATGTTAGCTTGGACTGCCGTCTATATTATGCGTTAGTTTTAAACTGGTTGTCAGAGATTACACACGTGTCAAATGTGGAATAATAAGAAAAATAAAGTCGTATTGGCTTACTATTTGTACAAGAAGAAACAAAAAGAAACAGAAAAATGTAAAAGGTTATTGTGGGTGCATCCTATTATTGAAAAGAGAAGAATATGGTGCATTTCATATGCTTTTTACGAAGTTGGAAGAAGATGAAACGAAATATTTCAATTATTTTCGGATGAAAAAAGAAACCTTTCAATTTTTATTAACAGCCATATATGATAAAATAACACACAAGGATACTGACATGCGTAAATCTATTTCCCCGGCAGAGAGATTAGCCGTTACGCTAAGGTATGTTCTATTTTTGCCCAAATTATGTACCGAGGTACCTAGAACTACGTCAAAAAAAACTTTATTTGTATTGCAAACGATACAATACTGACCGTATTCAAAATCTTTCTATACCCGACAGCAACAGCAAAATAAACAATTTACTGATTGAACAATTTTATTTTAAATTTCTCTACAAAAATATAGATTTACACCTGAGGTACATGTTATGGGCAAAGTTGTATGGAAGAATTGATGAATCCTTTAGAGGGGGACTATAGAAAAGGGGAATATTATTGTAATACGTTTGTATTTAAGAAGCTATAAGGGAAAAGTAACAATTACCTGTATTTTTTTTTTTTTAAAGTAGTAGGTAGTAAAATGTTTTATTATACTCTAAACAGAAATTAAGGAGTCTTTTTCGTAATCAGGCGATGCGATTGAACTTAATTCAGTAATAATTGAAGATTGGGAATCATCTTGCAGCATCAGTTCTAGTGGCTTAGGTTGATATCCAAAGGGCATCCTGGATGTGGATGGAATGGGCTGTGTTAGTTGATATTCATGTATCCTGTAGTCGGGTGTAGCCGTAGTGTAGCCTCGATTAATATTGTAATTGTAATTTTACTGCTGCATGGACGCTTGATTTCTCCGAGTTAAATTTCTCATAACTTTAATGACTTCATATTGAAATTATACATAATCGTCGTTACTATACTTGTGTAATCGGAGCAATACCTTTGAAAAAAACACATACTCTTACTATTTTTACTTAAAAAGATAATTTGATCGTAGAATTAATTTATACTGTCGTAGACGATCCACTCCAGAACCGGATTTACATTCTTTAACTTTTTTGTGATATTTTCATCCAGTTATCAGCATTGTTTCATTTTATAATAATATCTAACCTAAAAAAGAAAAAAAATGGTACTTACAGGTATTTAGCTGCAGGGAAATTATTTAGTGATCTATATTACAGTTTCAAAATGGGTATAAAAACTATCAGCTGTATTGTACAAGAAGTATGTGAAGCATTATGAGAAACCCTTTCTCCAATTTATATGAAAATACCAACGGAAAACGAATGGTTAACAGTAGCAAAAAATTTCGAGCCGAATGCAAATTTTCCTCATTGCCTAGGAGCCATTGATGGCAAACATGTTCGAATCATCAAGCCAGAGGAAAGTGGTTCAATGTTTTTCAAAACTACAAGCACTATTTCTCAATAGTGTTAATGGCTGTGGTAGACACAAACTATAATTTTATTTTTATTGATGTAGGAGCCTACGGCAAAGAATGCGGTTCAGCAGTATTTAAAGAAACAGAATTTTGGAAAATAGTAGTAGGCGACAAATTAAATATTCCTAGACCTAAGCAGAGTTGCCAGATGCAGACAGTGAGTTACTTTATGTATTTGTTGCTGATGAAGCTTTCGCTTTACATCAACACATACTTCGTCATTATGGTGGGCACCTGACGGATTCATCCTAGCAGCGAGCGATGATGCGTCCTGTTTTAGTTTTTAAGTATTTTATGTAAAAATAATTGTCTAGTCTTTACTGCTTGTGTCTTTACTGCTTGTCTTTACCACGCTAGTACCTCCAAATGGGCAATGGTTTTTTTAGTAACTCCAAATTCTCCCCGTTTTATTTATCCAAGTCCTGGTTGCTCCCGTACATGGTCCATTATCGAGCCAGATTATGGTATTCTTATCGCGAATGGGAGGTATTCATAGGTCATACTGACAAAGACATTAAGATTACGTTCAATGCATTCCTCCAATTAATTCGCACACGCGCTGATTTAGTTGAAACCTTAGCAATACTAATAACTAAAGTAATGTATGTCCTAATTGTTCACAGTTCCTTGCTTTGAGTAACGAAGCCCGTCGTAAATTAGTGCCTAGTTTTAAAATTGTGTTACAACTGTTTTCATTCGGGTCACTTCTCCAACAATTAAAAAAAAACGGGTTGTAAGTTATGCAAGCGCAGGCATAACATTTTAATTCATTCAGTGATAAAATAACTTCGTCTCCGTCAACGTCTGCGTCGCCCGCGCACTCTGACGCTAATAATGTAGCTTTCATCATCTTCCTGCCCTTGTCCCATGTTATTTGGGGTCGGCGCAACACGTTTTTTTCTTCCATTCTCCTCTGTCAACCGTCACGCTATCATTTACTCCTTTAACTTTCATATCATTCCCCACACAATCCATCCATCGTTTCTTTGGTCTTCCTCTCCCTCTCCATCCATCAACGTTTATATTCATCACTCTTTTAGTCACATGCGATTCGTCCCTCCTCATCACATGCCCATACCAAGACAGTAGATTCTCTTTTAGCTTTTCTGTAACTGGCGCAACTTTTAAGCTTCCTCTAATATACTCGTTCCTAACCTTATCCATTCTTGTCACACCACACAGCCACCTCAACATTCTCATCTCCGCTACATGCAATCTTCTTTCATCTATCTTCTTCACAGCCCAGCATTCCGATCTATACAGTACGACAGGTCTAATCACGGATTTGTATATTTTCCCCTTTAATTTGAGGGGCATCCGTGGGTCGCAAGTTGTTACAGTGACCTGTCGCCATTTCATCCATTTTTTATCTGCGAATATTTCACCTTCTTATGGCGACTGTAGAAAGGAGCGCGGCGTGTTGTTGTCAACAGCTCTAATTAAAGTGTATGATCATAATGATCGTGAGCATATTGTGCGAGCGACACTTGATAGCGGTAGTACATCATGCTTCATGACGGAGCGACTATTTAAACGACTTAAATTAGATACAAGTCCGATAGATGGCTCAATCTATGGCTTAATAACCCTTAACAGCGTAACATGAAAATTATTCCCACATCTTTTTGTCATGATTTTAATAGACAACGGGTAAAAATACCCCACAAAATGTCAAAGACTTTTAAAGATTGCAAAAAAAATATGTAGAAACGAAACGCGCCTTTTGACATTGATAGGTTTAAAAGTTGTCAAGGAAAGTTTTCGTAAAAAAGCGGGTGTTTTCACGAAAGTTGGAGATTTTATGCAAATATGCCGAAAAACAATCCGGTAAGTACAAAAAACTTCTAAATCTTGTAAGTTTATGATGTTTTCAATATATTAGTTGTTATAGTTGCGTAAATAATGAAATAGTGTTGGTGTGGTGTCGTTTCAAAAAACGTGGGAATTATTTTTCTATTGCGCATCAATGAAAACCAATGTATAATTTTGTATGTTTGCCTTTTTTTGCAGATTAGGGAGCAAGACATTGAGAAGGAGTTGCGTAGAATTTTGTCTTCTAATGACGATGACGATGACTTCGACGAAAATGATGACTATTTTTTTTTTTCTCGGAAATCATCAAATGACCCCCCCCACTCTGGGCGGAGCGGAAGGGAATGTCAGACTTGTACTGACTAAAACCCATCCATGTTCCTTCTTTGCCCTTTGTGTTCCAGGGCCACGGTATCTCTTTCGAACAGTCCCGCAGCCCTGGTAGGCATCGGCCCATGCGGACCCCTACTTATTTGCTGACATCTCTTTGAGGCGCACGTGGAACACGAACGCGCCGTCGACACGGCCTGTCGTCATAAGACAGCCGGACGACGAGCTAGCCCATAACTCGCCGTCCACAGGCCCGCGCCTACGGTGGCCAGGAGCCACCACGTGACCCCCGACGCCCAGGGCGTCTCCTGCGGCGGCTGGGACGTGAGGTTCTTTCCCTCTCACGTCCCGCCACCTTCTTCACTAGTATGACTGCTTCGCAGAAGGAGGTGACGGCTTCCCATTCCCTCTCGCTCCGGACCATGGCTTGGACCAGGGCCGGACGCCAAAAAAAGCGCCACCTGCGCCAAAAAAGCCCACGCAGGCACCCAAAAAGCCCGCAGAGGGGGGCAAAAAGGCAGTGAAGGGGACGAGAAATGCCACTGAGGAGAGCAGCTCGTCCCCCAAAGAAAAAGAGGGTGTCTGGAAGACGGCCGAAAGCCGTAAAAAGAGGCAGAAGAGGGGCCGCAAGGCCAAGAACGCGCCGGGGTCCAAGGGGCAGGCCCCAAAAATCCGCGTCCCTCGCTCCGAGGCTGTAGTGGTCACGCTGCAGCCCGAAGCCAAAGAGAGGGGCGTGACGTACCAGAAGGTACTGGCGGAGGCGAGGGGCAAGCTGGTCTTCGCCGATTTTGGCACCCCGGACGGCTTCCGTTTTAGAACGGCAGCCACGGGGGCCAAGATGTTCGAGTTGGCGGGGACCAGCAGTGCCGAGAGGGCGGACTCTCTAGCTGCAAAGCTGAGGGACGTCCTCAACCCCGAGGAGGCCCGGGTGTCCAGACCCATCAAGACGGCTGAGGTGCGCGTCGATGGGCTGGACGACTCTGTTTCCCGGGAGGAGGTGGTGGTAGCCATAGCCCGGAGCGGCGGATGCCCGCCAGAAAATGTGCGGGCGGGCGAAATCCGCGTCAACGCTGGTGGGCTAGGCACCATCTGGGTGCGGTGTCCAGTAGCTGCGGCAAAGCAAGTTGCCGACGCGGGACGTCTACTGGTGGGCTGGGTTTCGGCGAGAGTTAAACTTCTGGAACCCAGGGCCATGCAGTGTTACCGGTGCTTGGAGAAAGGGCACGTCCGGGCACTGTGCACTAGCGAAGCAGACCGCAGCGATTTGTGTTATCGCTGCGGTCAGCCCGGCCATAAGGCGTCCCAGTGCTCCGCGGAGCCAAACTGCAGCCTCTGTTCGGCTGCAGGAAAGTCTGCGGGGCACAGAACTGGCAGCAACGCCTGCGGCGCGCCCAGAAAGCGCAGCAAGCGGTGGACCAAGGCTGCGGGGACCGCACCCCCTAGAACCTCTTCGGCCGACTCCCGGCCTGTGGTTGGACGAGGCGCCGGGGAAATGGAGTGCCAGTGATGGCGCTCCATTTCCTCCAGGCGAACATCAACCACTGCACCAGAGCTCAGGATCTCTTGATCCTGAGCATGGCGGAGTGGTCGATAAATGTGGCGGTGGTCGCTGAGCCGTATTTTGTCTCCCCCCGGGATAACTGGGCAGGGGATCTGGACGGCCTGGTGGCCATCATCGGCGCGACTCTTGTTGACGTGTCCCGGGGTCACGGTTGGGTTGCCGCCCTTGTGAACGGGATCGTCACGATCGGGGCATACTTTTCGCCCAACAGGAGTCTCGCCGACTTTGAGAGTTTCCTTGTCGAGTTAGGAGCCGTCGTCGGCCGGTCTCATCCTCGGCCCATTTTGCTTCTCGGTGATCTGAACGCCAAGTCTGCGGCGTGGGGATCCCCGGTCACAGACCCGAGAGGCGATGTGTTAGGGGAGTGGGCCGTTACGACGGGCCTGGCTGTCTTAAATCGGGGTTCGGCCTACACGTGTGTGCGACAGCGGGGCGGATCCATTGTGGACGTGTCGTTCGCTAGTCCCGCTGTCGTGCACCGCGTTCGTGATTGGCGCGTGGAAGCGGAGGTGGAGACGCTATCAGATCACCGATACATACGCTTCGACGTCTCCACCCAGACCGCTGGAGGTCGCAGCCAATCGGCCCCCCGAAGAGACGGCCCGCGTTGGGCCCTGAAACGCCTCGACAGGGAGGCTCTCGAGGAAGCCACTATCGTCCAAGCCTGGATCCGGGAGTCGGCTACCGTCGGTCCCGTTGACGTCGAACGGGAGGCGCAGTGGTTCAGCGACGCGATGACGCAAATCTGCGACGCGTCCATGCCACGCGTCTCCTCTCTATCCGCAAAACGCCGCGTGTACTGGTGGTGCGTCGAGGTCGAGCGGCTGCGCGTCGAGTGCGCAGACGCCAGACGCCCGTACACGCGATATCGGAGGAGACGTCTGCGGGATCCCGACGAAGAAGCCGCGCTGTATGAGGTGTACCGCGCGGCGAAGGAGGCTCTGTGGCTGGCCATCGGCGAGTCGAAGACGCGCTCCAGAGAGGAGCTGCTGGCGACCCTAGACGGGGATCCGTGGGGGCGCCCTTACCGCACGGTCCGAGGGAAACTTCGGCCGTGGGCCCCTCCGCTAACGGAAGGTCTCGAGCCGCAGTTTCTGGAGCAAGTGGTCACGGCTCTCTTCCCTGAGAGAGCCGAGTACGAGCCACCGCCGATGGCTCTGCCCACAGCTGCAGAGTCGGAAGAAGAAGAGGAGAGCGAAACCGTCCCAGAGGTGACACAGGCGGAAATGAGCGCGGCCGTGATGCGGCTCCGGGCAAAAAACACCGCTCCGGGGCCCGACGGAGTGCATGGTCGCGCTCTAGTCCTCGCCCTGAAGGAGCTGGAGCCCCCGCTGAGGGGACTCTTTTCGGCGTGCCTTGAGCGGGGTCAGTTTCCTATCAGGTGGAAGACTGGTCGACTGGTCCTGCTCAGGAAGGCGGGGCGCCCAGCGGATTCGTCGTCGGCTTATCGGCCCATAGTGTTGCTGGACGAGGCAGGCAAGATGCTCGAGCGTGTAATCGCAGATCGCCTCGTCAGCCACTTGTGTACAGAGGGGCCGAACCTGAACGACAGCCAGTTTGGCTTTCGGCGTGGGCGCTCTACCATCGACGCCATCATGAGGGTGAGAGTCCTGGCGGAGGAAGCAGTGTCCCGGGGTGGGGTGGTGCTGGCGGTGTCCTTGGACATCTCCAACGCGTTCAACACCCTGCCCTGGGGTTGCATTAGGGAGGCCCTGCGTTACCATCGGGTGCCTTCCTACCTCCGCAACATTGTTGGGGCTTATCTGTCTGGACGGTGTGTCACCTGAGGAGATTCAAAAATTTAGTACAACTGATGAAAATATAACTAAAAATTTTTTGTCACTGTGGGGTATTCTGACTAACTGAAATAACATTCCTATACTTTCTAGTTTAAAAATAATAATATATATTTTACGTAGAAATAGTATTTATTTGTTAAAATGTAAAAATGTCAGGGGATGTATGACTTTATGTCAGTTTTGTTATCATACTTGGAATCGAATAATAAATAAAACTGTGGGGGTTTCTACCACTTTATAATATTTATTCGAAAAATACAGTCTTTTTATATTATTTATCGAATCAAAAAGTTACAAAAACATTTTAGAAAACAGTTAAAAATACAATTATCTCTCGGGTTTGTTACCAGTCTCCAAATCAACATTTATTTTTCACGCTTATGTTGTAAAATGAACAATAACTTAATAAGAACATGTTCAGAAGTTGTAAATAATTAACATTTATAACCGAAACCAAGTATTTTCTTAAAAGTAAAGAATTTTACGACAAAATTAAATAAAATCTTTGAAAACCGAATAGGGACAGTAACAAAACCGACAGTAACAAAATTGTTAGGCTCGGTTTACATTGCCTCAACACAACAATAAAACTTAAAACATCTCTCGGCATTAATTAAATATAGCTTAAAAAATATCTTATTTTTTTTAATGAGATCCATAGGAAGGAACACAGTCAGTATTTATCTATTTATTGCAAATTATGCAACGTTTTATTAGTTACCTATTTTTAAATCTATTAATGGTATAAATAGTATTATTAATATTTAGGTATATCAAAATTTGTACTTTTTAGCATGCTATGGCTTCTTACAAAATAATCAACATTATTATGTTCATTTAAGTCTTCTTTAAATTAAAATAGTTTTAACAATCAACATTTCCAAGTAATATAATTATTCTTCACTAACAAAAATCTTAAAATTAAAAACGTTGTATATTATTAAAGGCACTATTTTTCAATCGTTATTAAGTTGTTCTCACTAGGTCTAAGAACATAATTATTGTGCATTCGTCTTTTGGGTAATGATCGTAAATGAACGCATCACAATAATCACACCAACATTGTAAACGATTTAACAGCATCTTTATATCGTTTATGTTCATTATTAGGCTAAAGTGGAACGGTCGAATTCCCGTAGCACTGATAGGTGTTACATTTACATGGCATTTCCCACACTCAGAGGAAAGGATGAAATGTGTCTCAGCCCATGGCCAATTTAAATTGTAATAATAATATTGCAGCAAATCATATTTTGTTAAAACTTTATCAATGTCCACAACAAACACCATCTTTTTCGTAGGTTTGACTCTAATTTGTCTCAATATCGTTTGAAAAAGATAATCAATCTGTAAAAAAAACTAATATTACTAAAATAAAGTTGAAATAATTTAGGAACCATTAGACAACCTGGAAAACTCTTAACGATAGGCGAGCGTAACTCGCTATAACAAAAGACGAAGAAGTAATAGAAATACAATCACAAGCTTAGCTACACCTACCTACACCAGTAGTTGAAACCGCTGTGGTTTGAAAATCATGTGTGTGTTTGCATGTGTGTTGCAAAAAGAAATTTAAATTTTTTGAACTCTCAGTCTAGGATGGCAATCAATCTGTAAAAAAAGGTAAATTAGGAGATATTAACATAATTGAAAATATAATTTTATCTAGAACTAAAGTCAAGCGCAACTACCTTCACTATCTTGAAAGCATTTATCACAAATATAATCAAAAAAACTGGGACCGCCGCCGACGCAATCTTCGCAGTAGAATTGTTTACATGCCATACATTTAACTACCTGGCCGCTTATCCTTTTTTCTTCTCTCCACTCTTTTCTTTTTGATTCTGCTTCAGCTTGTATCATTTCTGCAATTTTTTTCTTTTTTGATTTAATTCTTGCTAAGTTCTTTTTTCGCTGTTCCTCATACTTCTCTGGATTTTCATTTTTTAACCTCTCTCTATACCTACGCATCTTTTCTTTTGCTGTTAAAGGCATATTTCTGAAAAAAAAAAATCAAAAATACCTTTGGAAAACCCAATATTTTTCTAATCTACCTACCTAGTAACAATAAAACACGACCAACTAGTCTCCATAAATCTTAGCAACATGTTTTAAGTAATTTTTGAAGGTAGTAGGTACCTACCTAATTCTCAGTTAAAACCGCTATGTAAACTTAGCTTTATGCTGTCGATTTTGTTACTTTTTCGGTCCAACTATATGTTACCATACCTGCAGTAACAAAACCGAAGTAACATAATGTGTTAACCCAACCTTAACAAATAAATATTGGCGGTTCAGTTTCTTGCTAAGTTAAACTACCTAAACCAATTTGTTCAATATGAACCATGCATTTGTTTATTAAATTTATTATAAGAAATGTGTGGATAAGTAATTAATTGCGTTAGTACAAACCTGACGACGAATTTCTTCTCAGTCCAATCGGTAACAAAACACACTCTCACTGGGCGACGAAATGACACTGTCGTTAAATTTTCAAGTTACCCGTTTTTTAGACTATTAGTGTTGCCATATTTGGAAAACCAAAAAAAGCAATTGGTAGGATTATTTTAAAGAAATTGGCGTAACAAACCTGACTTGTCCGGAAGTAACAAATTTCGGGGACACTTATTGTTTTTAAGTTTTAAATAGTTTTGGGGAATTATTAGGCATTATTAATCATTTTAAATATACTTAAATAAGTTTATTTTGTGTAAACAACAAAACATGTCCAGGTATTCCAGAAAATATTGATAAAATTTGAACTTAATGTTTTCATTTATTACTGGGGACAAGCCAAAATAAAGGGGAGAATTTTATTAAAATAATTTACAAATATTTAATTTTAGCTGGATTTCATTGGAATTTAGTTAAAAACGTAGTAAAAAGGGTAAATTTTCAATTATGAGGCTATTTTAACCTAATTAAGTAGAGAAACTCCTAGGAAAAAAAAAAAAACTTGAAGGACATGCCAAAATGAGAGTTGCACTAAATTTTTGAATCTCCTCACCTACATGGGACGCGACGGCACGGGCCGTCGCGAGATGTCGTGCGGTGTTCCGCAGGGCTCGGTTCTGGGCCCACCCCTGTGGAACATCGGATACGACTGGGTTTTGCGGTGCGAGCTCCCGCCGGGAGTGGACCTGACGTGTTATGCGGACGACACGCTGGTCACGGCTCGCGGGAGCTCGTACAGGGAGGCAGCGTTGCTGGCTACGGCTGCGGTCTCACAGGTGGTGAGCCGCATACGACGCCTGGGGCTGGAAGTGGCCGTCAACAAGTCGGAGGCCATTGCTTTTCATGGCCCCCGACGGGCGCCGCCGTTGGGATCACACATTGTGGTCGGTGGGGTCCGGATCGCTGTCGAGTCAACCATGAAGTACTTAGGATTGGTGCTCGACAGCCGTTGGGACTTCGGCCCCCACTTTCAGCGGCTGGTGCCCAAGTTGATGGGCGCGGCGGGCGCGCTGTCAACGCTGCTTCCCAATCTGGGGGGCCCGAGTACCGCCTGTAGGCGGTTGTACGTGGGGATCGTGCGATCGATGGCCCTTTACGGGGCCCCGATTTGGGCGACAGACCTGACAGCCCGCACTATCGCGGTTCTGCGAAGACCGCAGAGAGCGATGGCCGTCAGGGTCATTCGGGGTTATCGCACGATCTCCTACGAGGCGGCTTGTGTACTGGCCGGATCCCCGCCGTGGGACCTGGAGGCGAAGACCCTCGCCACACTGCACCAGTGGCGTGAGGAGGCCAATGATCGGGGCGAGAGGCTGGTGCAGCGACAGATCACGTTGTACCGGTCTCAGCTCCGACAGGTCATGGTGGCGGAATGGCGGGGGAGGCTAGAGCTCCCTACCGCCGGCCTCGACACAGTCGAGGCGATCCGGCCAGTACTCGACGACTGGCTCGGGAGGAAGCACGGCTCCCTGACGTTCCGGGCGACGCAGGTGCTCTCGGGGCACGGCTGCTTCGGGAAGTACCTGTGTCGCATAAGCAGGGAGCCGGACGCCCGGTGCCATCACTGCGTCCATTGTCTAGAGGACACGGCGCGGCATACGCTGGCCGAGTGCGCCGCGTGGGATGAGCCGCGCCGTGCGCTCGTTACGGAGGTAGGAGGAGACCTGTCGTTGCCGACCGTCATTCGCTCGATGGTCGGCAGCGCAGAGTCCTGGGACGCGGTGATGTCCTTCTGCGAAACCGTCATGTCGCAGAAGGAGGCTGCGGAAAGGGAGAGGGAGATGACGAGCTCTCGCCCCTCCCGCAGCAGACGCACCGGGCGTCGGCAGAGGGCGGACAACGCCCTCTTCCGGCCCCCCTAAATAGGTCCAGGGGCGACGGATTCGGGGACATCCGTCGCCCCCGATCATACTGGACCCGAGACGGCGGCGCGTAGTGTTCCACGCGCGCCTCTCTCAGACGTAACGGGGGGAGTCTTACACCTCACTCCCCCCCGGGACGAGGCCCGCAGGTCAGGCGGGCCGGCACTAGTCTGGGGCAGCGGAAGTCGCATCAGATCCCGTTGCCCCCCGACGCAAGTGTGCGAGGGAACACCGGTGTGGTTTTAGTCAGTACGAGTCTGACAGACCCCTCCGCTCTCCCCTGGGCGGAGGACATCCATTGAGGATTTCCACATCGAGAAAAAAAAAAAAAAAAAAAAAAAAGGGCCGGACACGAGATCGCCGCCGCCAATCGCCGCTACGAAGACACGGCGGTGCTCCGCCCAAGCGGGGCAGACCTCCACGGTGTGCTCCACCGTGTCCTCCGGACGATCCTCGCAGTGCAAACCGGGCGTTTCCTCCCGCCCGATTCGGTGCAGGAACCTTCCGAAACAACCGTGTCCGGTGAGGAACTGCGTCAGACGGTAGGTGAGGGCGCCGTGGCGCCTCTCTAGCCAAAATGATGACACCTTCACCCGCACAAGTTTCACGACTGATATACAAATTTAAATAGGATTCAATCATTTACCTACAATCAACTTATATCTGTCCTTTCTGATGATGAAAACATGCCATCTACATCTTATAACTCTGTGCCGCCACTGGCACCTGATGAGGAGTCCACGCTGCTTCATACATCTGTTGATAAAACCCTACTTGATAATTACAATGTGTCGGTTGTACCTTTAGAAGAACCTATCTGATGGCCCATTCACGACCTTGCCGCGGTGAGCGGCGGCTAAGCGCGGGGCGGCGAGCGGTAAGAACAAAAGTATGAAAATGTTTGAAGCACGCCACGAGTCGCCGCTCACAGCGAAAACGCGCGCGGTTTTGTCCGAGCGAATCGCTGCAGCGGCGCGCGGTGCGGGGAGCGGTGAGATCAAAAGTACAAGCGAATGAGTGTGACGACACGAAACAGAGCGGTGCGGACCGCGGTGTAGGTGTGACGGACTCGACGGAACAAAAAATTTTAGACGATTTTGTGGCGGTAATGGATACCGAGGCGTTTATAACTGAAAATTTTAAATCGATCCCCTATATGGATGTCAAAACATCCCCAACACAAATACAAAAACGTTAGAAAAGGTTGTGGGAAGAAATAAAACAATGTTTTCCGGAATATGATGGTAAGTTTAAATATACGTCTATGTGCTGCAGAATATAATCAAATGTTTCCACACTCACACAGCACAACTGTTAGAGATTTCGGTAAAAGAGCAAAGTTCAAAGTGTAAATCATACTTTATTTATAAGAAAGATTACTGCAACAAAAATATAAAAAAATTTAAAGCATATCTCAAAAGTATTTCTTGGTTAGATGTCTACTTAGAATCTGACACATTCAATACATTCCATGATTTTTTGTGTTTGTTATATAATTTGTGCTTCCCAAAGATAAAAATAAAGGTTAAAAACTCTAATGCATTTAAGCAGAAATGGATAAGTAAGGGTCTTAGAAACAGTTGCAAAACTAAACGATTCTTGCGATATGACTATTACAAGAATAAAACATTATCACACAAAATAAGATATAAACAATACTCAAATATATTGAAAAAGTGTATTGTTAAATCGAAAATGAATTCTAACATAAATTTTATAAAAAATAGCAAGAACAAATGCAGAGCAACGTGGTTAGTTATTAATCATGAATTTGGGATTGCGAGATGATGTACTAATAATATTTCTGAAATACAATTAGATAAGAAAGTTCTGACAAATCCCCCTGACATAGCGAATGCTTTTAATAATTATTTTATTGACTCGACCAATACCTTGACATCCAATAATCAACATTATTATAATGACAATAATATTAAGTCAATTCCTAACTCCATGTTTCTTAGCTCTATGACTGAAGATGAAGTTAAAAAAGAAATAATGGCGTTGAATAATACTAACTCTGAAGGTTATGATGGAATCAACACAAAAATAGTTACGTGCAGTACAGAATTAATTCCCGTTGTGACATATTTAATTAACTTCTCGTTTTCGTCAGGTACATTTAAAATTATCAGTCGTGAAACCACTGTACAAAAAGCACGATAAAAAGGACGTCAAAAACTATCGCCCGATTACTCTGATTCCTATTTTGTCAAAGGTTTTCGAGAAATTATGCTTAACACCTTCACCGCCAAGCCCAATCTCTTAAAATTTCATTTTTTTAATAATGTATTTTTTTTGCTTAAATATGCATTTTTTTATATTTTTTACTCTTATATTTTATCCAGCTGTCACCCCTTTCATTTTTCAGGATTTCAGGAATGTGTATCAAAAATGATACACTGGCCTATGAAATACATTTCTCTGTTAACCAATATCGTAGGCCATGTGTATCATATTGGATACACGGTATGGTTTAGTTTATTTGATTATTTTATATTTGTTTCAGATCAAACACGAAGAAATCACAAATAAGGAGTTTTAGAAAAACAACGACTGTTGTGTTTTTCTATAACTCCTTTTTTGTTTTGTTATAGGATATTCTATAAAACGTAAATAACGTGAGTGAGAAAAGTGAATCAAAATGGACTACGAAAGTGACGACTCTTTGTATGATCCGGATTATTATCCAAGTGACGGTAATGCGACGGCTAGTTCGGAGAGTGACAGTGCTAACGAAAGTTGGAATCCACCTTTATCTTTTAGGCGAGCATCGACCTTCACTGAGAGTGACCTGCCCCCTTTACCTGAAGTTCAGAGGAGGATTTCTGCAAGAAGAATAGGTAATACAGATTTGGACGCTTATAATATGCCAAGTACATCATCTGCTACAATTAGTATGTCAAGTACATCTGCAACTACTCTTACTACTGGTAATAATGAGCCAAGTCTCTCTGGTACAACATCCGAGTGGCTAAAACAAAAACTCGACTCAATAGAGTGGCACATGCCTACTCAAGAAGGTCCAACGCCCATGGAATATACCGGGCCTATTTCAGGCTTCAAAGAAATATACTCAGGCATTCTTGCTAATGCTTCGCCAATAGACTATTTCGATTTGTTCATGACTAACGACATTATTCAGCATATTGTAGACCAAACGAATTTATACGCCACGCAGCAACTACTGTCAAATGATATTCCTTCAGGTTCTAGGCAACATGCCTGGGTTCCTGTTACCTTGGATGAAATGAAAAAATTTCTCGCACTCATTGGTTGGATGGGATTGGTGAAGCTGCCATCGATAAAAGACTACTGGCGCGTTCATAAGCTCTACAATATTCCATTAGCACGAACTGTAATGCCTAGGAACAGATTCGAGTTGATTCTCAAATTTATTCACTTCTCAGATAATACGTTAGCTGACGCAAATGACCGGCTTTACAAGTTGAGAGATATACTTGACAAGTTTATAAATAACTACAAGAAAACATACACACCGGGAGAAAAAATATGTGTAGACGAATCGCTGATACCTTGGCGCGGACGACTTTTGTTTAGGCAATATACTCGTATACCCAATAAGAGTGCAAAATACGGTATCAAAGTATTCAAGCTATGTACCGAAAAAGGATATACTTGGAACTTGTCTGTTTACTGTGGCAAATCTAGAGACCCGCAAACTGAAGTCTCAGAAAAAACAGTTATGTCTTTGGCAGAAGAACTCTTAGATGAAGGAAGAACATTGTACACAGACAATTATTATACCAGTGTTCCTCTCGCCTTACGTTTGCGTAATAGAAAAACCCATCTAGTAGGAACTCTAAGGGCTAATAGAAAATATTTACCAAAGGAAGTGGTACAGGCCAAATTGAAGAGAGGAGAAATGGCTGCAAAGCAGAGCAATGAAGGCATAGTTGTTCTGAACTGGCGTGATAAACGCGACGTACGGATGCTTACAACGAAAACGTCTGCTCTTGAAATGGTGCCAAATAATAGCAGAAATACGAACGCAATGCACACAAAACCCAAATGTATAGCTGACTACAATAAAGGTAAATCTTCTATAGATATTAGCGACCAAATGGCCACGTATGGTACAGCCTTACGACGCTGCACCAAATGGTACCGCAAATTAGCATTTGAAATAATTTGGGGAACAAGTGTAGTAAATGCCCATTTCCTGTACAACGAATATTCACTTCAAAAGAAACTCACAATCACGGAATTTCGTGAACAAGTGATCGATGCGTTGCTGGAGAGAATTTCTTCAACGAATGTTGACAGACCTTCACGATCGAGACCAGACGACAAGCATTATTTGGTCCAAAACATTGTAAACGATAAGAAAGTTCGAGGTCGTTGTTTGGAGTGCTATAAAATTTACGGGAGGACAGGATTACAAATTGCAGGAAAAAATAAAAAAGCACCCCAAATATACACAAAATGTTCAGTGTGTAATTTTTTTTTATGTCGTCAATGTTTCAACAAAACTCATTAGCAATTAATCTTATTTTGTGTCTTTCTTTGTAGTTGTTTTTTTTAATATAATTATGTAGAAACTAATTCATGACTTTTTTTTTCACCTTCAATTTTCCAGTACCAATATTTTTTGGCATATGTCTCATAACCCAATCCCAAATATAGCAAACCAAACGTCCAGGCCAGAGGATATTATTTCTAATACAAAATCTATGAAAAGCATGTGCATTATTGGTACACAACGCTTTGAACGCAATAGGTAGTGTGTATCATTTTTGATACACTATGTTTTAACAAGCGTGTGCAAAAATGATACACTGGCGTTGAGGGTGTTAAGAGACTTGTCGACATCTGTAGCAAATTTAATATTATAGCAAAGGAACAGTTTGGATTCCAAAAGCAAAAGTCAACAACACAAGCAATATTTACTCTGGTGGGCAATATCCTGAGTAACTTAAACAATAATAAATTAACAACAGGTCTTTTTTCGACTTATCACAAGCTTTTGACTTCATAGCACATGACGTATTATTGAGGAAGTTGAAAATATTGGGAATAAGAGGAGTTGCACTACAGTGGATTTCGTCTTATTTAAGTGGTCTAAAACAATACGTTGTTATAGACAAAGTAAATGAAAACGTACTCACTTCCTACTGTTCCGTTTCTAGGGTAAATAAATGTGGCGTCCCTCAAGGAAGTGTATTAGGTCCCATATTATTCTTACTATATATAAATGACATACCACTGGTGACTAATCATAAATTTATATTATTCGCAGATGACATTTCAATTATCGTATCATCTGACAAAAAATCACCTTCTGATCATGAAATAGACATTAATAATACTATTGACAAAATTTTACAATGGCTACAGACTAATTCGATTTCTCTAAGTCGAAACATGCCAAATACAATTTTAAACTTAATATTGTCAGACTAAAAGAAGTAACACAAACCAAATTCCTAGGTGTGCTCATAGACCAAGACTTAAATTGGAAAGGACATGTAGATGATTTATGCAATAGGATTAATAAATTTACTTACGCCCTCAGACAAGTAAAGAACGTAACAACCGTTAAAACGGCAGTTACTACATACCATGCATATATCGAATCTATTCTAAGTTACGGGTTTATCGTATGGGGGAACAGCAATAAAGACAGAGCATTCATTGCACAAAAAAGGTGCATCAGGGCCATTTGCGGACTTCGTTCTGATGAATCTTGTAAACCATTTTTTAAAAAGCTTGGTCTGTTACCACTTCCTGCACTTTACATATACGCAATCTGTAACTTTGTCTACAGTAATAAGGGATTGTTCAGAAAAGCTTTCGAAGTAATCTCTCGTCCAACAAGGGATCCACACAGACTTGTAATGAAGGATAATCCTAAATCAGCCAAGTATGCTAAAAACTGCCTTGTGATGTGTGTACGCATTTTCAACAAAATTCCGAAAGAACTCAAATCTATAAATAATTGTAATTCATTTAAAAATAAGCTGTATAAGTGGCTGATTGGACATAATTTCTATGACATTAAAGATTTCTTTGACATTGTATAATATTATATCCATCTAATAAAGTGTGTCTTTTTAATAAAGTGGCCGAAAATAGAAACCGGCCAGTCAGGAGACAGTATAATTTTTTTTTAATTTTTAGTGGTTCCGATACCGCCCTATTAAAAAAAAAAGTATTTTATGTATGGGTCCAAAAATTTTTAACAAAATACCCGATGTAATAAAAAATGAGACAATTCCACTTTTTAAAAGAAATTGACAGAACTATTAATTAATAAATGTTATTACTCAATTGACGATTTTTTGACTGATAAGAATTTAAATTGATAATGTGACATCTCTGTATCCCTGACTGAAATGATAAAACTTAAATTTTGACGTCATAATGTAATGTATGTAAAGTGTCACTTGTTTTAATTTTTGACATTCCAAATTTATTAAATTTTAATTATAATATGTACTAGTTTTGCACACCTGTTAGGGTAGGATATGGTCCTGAGCTATATTTGTTGTGTTTCATCCTGATGTGTACCCATATTCAAGCAAAATAAATGATTTGATTTGAATAATTTGAATGATTTAATTGATAAACTGTAACACCATCATACCATGTTTAAAGCAAATAAAGACTTATCTCATTTTTGTGTAGTCATAAAACTTATCCGGATATTTTCTGTAATCTTCGTATAGGTCACGAAATTTGCTATTTAAATTTCGATCTTTATTCAGTTCGTGCACTCCTTCTCTCATATTAAAAATATCTTGTTTTAAATATATAATGCTCTCTAAACACAGAAGGGATAATTTAGAGCACGTTCTGACTACCTTTAGGTGTCCTTCAGCGGCCGAGGTGGACGTATTTATACGTCCACCTCGGCCGCTGCCGCTAGCCGCTACTGAGGGTACGTGGCGTGTAAAACGCACCGCTTGCCGCCGCCGCCCGGCCCGCCCGCCCGCCGCGCCGCTCGCCGCTAAGACCAAAGTCGTGAATGGGCCGTTAGAGAGTGAACAAGTGTCTGATGAGCTCATGATGCCACCTGTACCTGCAGAAGAACTTTACTTGTGAGAGACCATACCTGGTGAGCCCTTACCAAGTTATACTGAATTACTGAATAAAGATAGACAGTGGTCTAATGACTCCACAAAATTCTCAGCTCCTGATTTTATTAGGCCTATGTCTGTAATAAATCAATATAATAGTCGATCTACTCCACTGACTTATTTTCAAAAGAATTGATTGAGTTGATTGTGAGAAAGACTATTATTTATGCAGCTTACAAAGATTCGAATCATTGGAAGGATACAACATTTGAAGAAATTAGTGCTTACATGAAAATGGCAGTACTTATGTCAATAAATCTAATCTCAGATATTAAATTGTACTGGGCTACTGACGAGTTTTACAATAATTCAGTAATTAGTAAAGTGATGCCGTATAAAAGATTTCAAAGATAACAGAAAATTTACATGTATCTAATATACTTGATGAAAAACCAAGAACAGATCCCAATTATGATAAATAAAGTAAGACCTATTATCCCTTAGGCCGTAAGTCAAGAAAATATTGGCATCGTATTTTTTGGTTTCTCTTGGAAACAGCTGTGGTAAACTCTTATATTGTGTATCATCAAAGAAGTGCAATGACTCATAAGAAAATCAACACTCCTATTTTCAAAAATAAAAAGGGTGGGATTTACGGTGTTCCTAATGAAGTAAGAGTGCTAAATGTTGGAGACCATATGCCTCAGGATAATTTTAAGTTTCGCAGATGCCGTTTCTGTTCAACAAGTGTGAAAGAAAAGCGTTACAGATTTGTATGCAAAACTTGTAAAGTACCTGTTTGTCCAGAATGCTTTGATAATATCCATAAATAAAAAACTTCATGAAGCTGACTTGCCACACAACAGGTATACTATTCCCACATACATTTGTGGGAATAGGTCAAGAATAGGTCGCAACTGGGAAGATGGCGGCCATCTTCCTAGTTGCGACCCTGCAGTCAGCGCGAGTGCACGTTTTTTTTGTGAAACAGGGCCACATTCCGAAAAAGACCTTAACTTAGATCGAAAGTTATAGTAAAAAGTTCCACATTTCAAAATACGACCGTATTGATTTAAAAATACATGTAAGTATAACATTATATCATAAGGAAAAGTGCCGTATTTTGTGATATGTCCATTTTGAGTTAAAATAAAATGTGTTTATTATTTCCTTTATTTATCTTTACACAAATCTTATATATTTTTAAATATTTCTTAAACTAAAAACAATATAAAAAACATTTAAAAATATAAAAAATTGTAGCCCACCGGTATCGGGAACAGGGTCCAAGCTACCGGCGGTCAGGGCTCCAGAGAGAGGAACCTCCTGACAATACGAGCCGTGTCCAGGAGTACCGCTTTCTGAATCAAACCCTTGATCCAGCTGCCTAACGAGAGCCTCCTCAGGTATTGGTCGAGGCTCTTGGCAATTAAGCCATGGGCTGATACAACTATCGGCACAATGATCGCTGAGTCCACATCCCACATGTCGACAACCTCGTGAGCCAAGTCAAGATACTTGATTTGCTTATCTTTCTCGGCTTTCACGAGGTTCCCATCATGCGGGACCGTTATGTCAACAATCATTGCACGCCGCTCTGATCGATCCACCACCACTATATCAGGCTTATTGGCTACAATAGTCCTGTCAGTTACGATGGATCGATCCCAGTACAATGTGATATTGCGATTTTCGAGAACTGGGTCGGGCACATACTTATAGTACGGTACTTCCGATTCCACAAGGTTGTATTTTAGAGCAAGTTGCTGATGGATAATCCTGGCTACAAGGTTGTGTCTATGCAAGTACTCTCCGTTAGCCAGACGAGAACACCCGGAGATAATGTGACGGATTGATTCGCCTGGACGGTGGCATGCCCGACATATGTCAACCGTACCGTCCTTCACAATAAATCTCCGGTAGTTATTCGTCATCATAACTTCATCCATAATTGCACAGACAAAACCTTCGGTTTCTCCAAAGAGGTCCCCGGAACGTAGCCAGGCTACGGACGCTGGTAGGTCTACATCGGGCCCATGCAGGGCCCGGAAAAACCGTCCGTGAAGCTCCTTACTCTGCCATACTTCCATGCGGTCGTTAGTGTCAAGCACTACAGGTTTGCGCCAGTTCTCTTTAGCCAAGGAGAGCGGGGTGAGCCCCTTGTCCACTGCGACCACATCTCGATGCATCCCCACGTCGGTTTCAAGGAAATATTCCCTGAGACTGTATATCTCGCGATTGTGAAGAGTCTTAGCGTTTAAAAAGCCTCGACCCCCACACCTCCGCGGGATATACAGTCTCATAACAGAAGAACGCGGGTGATGCATTCGATATGTCGTCAACAATGTACGGACCCTCCTATCCAGGGCGTCTAGTTCTGTCTGAGTCCATTTGAGTATGCCGAAAGAGTACATCAGAACCGGCATGACCCAACCGTTGAAGGCACGCACCTTATTGCCGCCTGATAAAAGACTATTAAATACTTTTTTCAGACGGCCAAAGAAGCGCTCCTTCAACGATTGCTTCATGTCAGCAACATTGATGCCCAGCGCTTCCGACATACCCAAATACTTATAGGTTTCAGTTGCTGAGAGGGATCTAAGATTTATGGAATCCGAGAGCTGGGTTCCCACAGATTCCACAATCTCCCCTCGCTTTACATGCATGACCGCACATTTGTCCACACCAAATTCCATCCTGATGGCGCTACTGAAAGTTTCAGTTACTTTCAGTAGCTCCATCAGTTGCAAATCGTTGGGGGCAAAGAGTTGTGATTTTAGGGGTGCTGATTCCAGTCCCGAGAAATTGCTTTCCATTAAAATGGAATTCGATGGTATTAATCTTCCCGGCGCTAATCGCCAACGCTACAATGTCTACGAGAGTTACGGAAATTTGTTTCCGCCAAACAAAGGCGCGTCGCGTCCCCCTAGGAGAGGACGAGGCCAGACGCGATCTAGGCAAGGATTTCAAACGGCACGAATAGAAAACAAACGCAGAACCGAAGGTGCAAAGACAACAGTGGGAATCGATGCAATGATTAAATCCACACTGCATCCAGGAGTAAAATCAGGAGATGATTTACTTGCACGTATCGGGGAAAACCACAACCTAAAGACTATCAATTTAACTATTACTACACGAGGAATTGGTTTTGGTTTAAGTCATCTAAATTTTATAGCCGTATCGTATCACGAAATAGTGGTACCGAATGTATATGCGCAATACCGCGTATTTTTAGCAGTGCTCGAAGCTAAACTAGAAAGCTTGAAAACTTCATATCCTTTGCCGGCCCGCGATACTGAACTAGTATACAAATATCAAGTCAATGCAGATTTGCTTAAAGTGGCACAGACTGTCACCATTGCTCCGGAACCAATAAAACGTCTGATCAATGCAGTCGGCATCGTTAGTTATGACGAAGGGATATACATCCCAGCCGTATCTAAAATTGAAAACGACGACAGAGGTCGTTTCATCCCACAGACGCAGAACATTTTGTTCTCATCGCTACGAAGAACAGTAGTAGCATTAGCTGATCCAGCAACTCCAGAGCGTTATAGACGCCATTTTATCGAGAATAATCCGATACCAGGAGTCATATGGCATAACAACTTGTTGCAGAATCCGGATGAAATCATTCCCGCGAACTATGATACTGACAACTTAAGAGATGACATTGGACTATTGAGTCCATACCTTAATAAACTTCAAAAGCACATCCCAAAGATGGTAGATGGCACAATTGATTTTAAGAGCACTGGAAAATTGTCATCATTTGTATGCAATAAGCTGTCTAACCTCCGTTTACCACCACGAGAGGCAGGAGAACAACTCCAAGATTATTATCGACGTGCATATCCCATTGGGAATATTAAGGATTTCTATTCTTATGCAAAGTTACCGGCAGCAGAAAGACTTGAGGGCCAGATTAACTTACTTAAAATGTGTTTTATTATTATTGTATTGAAGATAAGTGCATTATTTGGAATGCTTCTGTTTTGCATATAAAATTATGGTGATTGCGGTAGTATTTATTTAAATAAATGTGCAATGTTTAAATTTTTACACAATCATTATAACAACCTAAACAAGATTGTAATTATTGTGTTAAGTTTTAAATTAGTATATTGTTTTGTCGCGGGATCATAATATTGTACGCATGAATTGTGTCCGTCAACAATTTAACTAATAACTATATTTTTTTATTTATAGAATGAATAGCAGAGCTTGCCGACAACACGAGAAATGTCAAACAACTTCAAAACTTATTGACCCGCAATTTAGCTCAATTATCAAATTTGTTGAGCCCGATGAATTACCGCAGCCGCTAGTAATGTCTGATGACATTCAAATAGAACCACGTACCTTGTTACATGGTGAAAAAGATAGCCGATCAAT
This sequence comes from Noctua janthe, assembly GCA_910589295.1. Lineage (NCBI taxonomy): Eukaryota > Metazoa > Arthropoda > Insecta > Lepidoptera > Noctuidae > Noctua > Noctua janthe. The sequence continues at coordinate 1,627,070 of OU342567.1, forward strand.
GAATGATTCTTCTGATACGAATTCATTGCCAGACAGCCAGTAAAACCTTGATGTCTCATTACTTGATGAAATTAGCGTATCTGATTATGGAAGGCCAGAAAAAAGACCAAATTTTGTTGTTGAAGAAAGCACCCAAGCACAAGTGCTTGTCTTCCCAATAAAAATGCTTTACGTCAAATTGTCTATAGAGCAAGAAAAAATACATTTCCGAAAGAACCTTCTACTTTGGAGGAAATTGATATACCTGCAGAATATATGGTTGAAGGAGAATCGTTTTTGTCACGGCAAACAAAATACAATGATAAAGCTACTCATACAGGTTGCATTTTTAATTTAGCGCAAAATTTGTGGCGGCAAATACAGAAATCAGGTTTAGCTTCAAAGTAAGGGACGGTCGGACAAGAAGGTGATGGTAGGCAAAAAGGGTACTTCTTCTTTAACTGTTCTAATGCAAGAGCCAGACAATATTGTTACGTATAGCGCTAGCGCACATAGGAGTAGTTAACCCAAAAAGTCAATCAAAAGTTGAATATTACAAAGTATCAATATGAAGGTAGTTTTCGCTACCTGGCAAACCGGAAGGTTCGGGGGGGACAATATACCACTCGACTCTCTTTTGTTCTCGCTAACATTCCGTTCACTAAGGCAAGCTTGATCGTACGAACTTAATACGCAGTGAAAGTGAGTCAACTAAATGGTTAAAAATAAGTATTACAATTAGATTAATTGGGATAAATCAAATTATAGTTATTTATTTATTTATTATTATTATTTCTTTATTTCAATCAACTTTAAATCATAGGTACAATTAAACTGAATTAAAATCAAAATCAAAATAAAATTAAGACAAAATCCAAATAAAAATTAAAAACATAATCAAAATAAAATTAAAAACAATATCAAAATTAAAGACAATCAAAATAAAATTAAAAACAAAATCAAAATTAAAACAATATCTTAAGATTAGTAAGCATGTGAACCATGCAGCAGTGGTTCACGTACTGACAGTCGAAATGTTCAGCAAAAGCTTTCAGGATACTGTTGGGGCTGGCTCGCACCCTTCGGTCCAGGGATGTGCACCGCTTGCGCATGATTGTGTAGAAACAATCCACACTCGCCTCGGCAAACATTCCCGCCGCGCTACAAAAGCGAGGCAGCCCCAAGAGCACCCTGAACGAGTTATTGTATTGGACACGTAGAGCGCTGTACTGTTTCTGCGTGTTATCCAGCCACAGACTACCGGTATAAAAAGGAAATTAGTCGCAGTTAACCCCTGGATAAAAATATTTTAAGTAGTAATTAGATGCCGCAAAACAGGACAGTTTTCTGTTTGGCGAAAAGTTTAATGAAAATGTTAAGTCAGCAAATAGATAGGCAGTCGTTCCATGTAAAATACTGGTATTCAGCTGCATCCGGTTAGACTGGAAGCCGACCCCAATATAGTTGGGAAAAGGCTAGGCAGATGATGATGATGTTAAGTCAGCAAATGCAATTAAGAAGGTATACTTAAAAAACTTTATACGTAAACCTAAACAATCAAACTATGTATTTTTATAATTTTGAAAAACTGCTGAAAGGACCAATGATTTTAAGGAAAGTCAATACCAACAAAGAAAAGGTACACTGCCGAATATAAGCTGGTTCAGCTACACACAAACCGATCAGCTGGTTGTCAACTATCAATCCAATCTAAATATTGTGAAAATAATGATTTTAAACAACTTTCATTCCAAAGACATGGAAGACTCAGAAATACTAACATTTCATTCAGTGTCATTTCCGATACATCTCTCCCAATAAGCGTGGAGAAAAACAAGATATAATGATACTTCTAACATTTATAGACACAGAGTGTCACGATTTTTATAAAAATTTGAAGACTTCTGAATCGGAAAGAGCAGAAGACGATCCTGTAAAATTTTTAGTCTTTTTATTTAAGTTGTGTAATGTGGTAGTAAAAAAGTAAGTTTTTTTAATAAAGGTTTCATTATAATTTATTTTTCTTTCTCAATAACGGATCTACGAGGGCGGGTCAATAAGTCCGTGACTTTTTGAATTTCTGACCTCTTTACTGAAACAGCAACACTGCTCCTGTCAACAGGCATCTGTCAGTTGACTCCTGTCAAAATTTAAACTTGCTGCGTCAGTTAGTTTGTGTTTGACAGCTATTTTTATCAGACTACTCACTAATTTGAGGAGAAAATGGAAAAAAGTGAATTTCGTGTGCTTATTAAGCATTATTTCTTGCGAAAAAAAACCATTACCGAGACCAAGGCTAAGCTTGATAAATACTATGGGGACTCTGCACCATCGATTTCAATGGTAAAAAAGTGGTTTACTGAATTTCGTTGTGGCCGTACAAGCACTGAAGATGCCGAACGTCCTGGACGCCCAGTTGAGGTCTCTACACCCGAAACAATCGAAAAAATTCACGATATGGTGTTGACCGACCGAAGATTGAAAGTGCGAGAGATTGTGGAAGCCGTAGGGATCTCGCATGGCTCAGTGGTTTCAATTTTGAATGATCACTTGGGCATGAGAAAGCTTTCCGCAAGATGGGTGCCGCGTTTGCTCACAGTCGACCACAAACGCAATCGTGTAACAACTTCACAGGAAGCTTTGGCGTTGTTTAATCGCAATATGGAGGAGTTTTTGCGCCGTTTTGTAACCGTGGACGAAGCATGGATCCATCACAACACACCAGAAACCAAACAACAGTCAAAACAGTGGGTTTCTAAGGGTGAATCGGCGCCAAAGAAGGCCAAGGTGGGTTTGTCAGCCAATAAAGTTATGGCGACTGTTTTTTGGGATGCACGCGGGATAATCCACATTGACTACCTTCAAAAGGGAAGAACAATCAATGGGGAATATTATGCCAACTTATTGGACCGATTCAATGACGATTTGAAAAAAAACCGACCTCATTTGGCCAAGAAAAAAGTTCTTTTCCACCAAGACAATGCAAGGGTGCACACATGTGCAGTTGCCATGGCAAAAATCCATGAATTGGGCTATGAATTGCTCCCTCATCCGCCCTATTCTCCAGATTTGGCTCCGAGCGACTACTTCTTGTTCCCAAACCTGAAGAAATGGCTTGGTGGAAAAAGATTTGACTCCAATGATGAAGTCATCTCGCAAACAAAGGCCTATTTTGAGGACCTCGACAAATCATTTTTTTTGGAAGGGATAAAAAAATTGGAGAAGCGTTGGACAAAGTGTATAGAGCTCAAGGGAGACTACGTTGAAAAATAAAATTATTTTTTATCAAAAAATCTGTGTTTTATTCCAAAAGTCACGGACTTATTGACCCGCCCTCGTACTATGGGGACTCTGCACCATCGATTTAAATGGTAAAAAAGTGGTTTACTGAATTTCGTTGTGGCCGTACAAGCACTGAAGATGCCGAACGTCCTGGACGCCCAGTTGAGGTCTCTACACCCGAAACAATCGAAAAAATTCACGATATGGTGTTGACCGACCGAAGATTGAAAGTGCGAGAGATTGTGGAAGCCGTAGGGATCTCGCATGGCTCAGTGGTTTCAATTTTGAATGATCACTTGGGCATGAGAAAGCTTTCCGCAAGATGGGTGCCGCGTTTGCTCACAGTCGACCACAAACGCAATCGTGTAACAACTTCACAGGAAGCTTTGGCGTTGTTTAATCGCAATATGGAGGAGTTTTTGCGCCGTTTTGTAACCGTGGACGAAACATGGATCCATCACAACACACCAGAAACCAAACAACAGTCAAAACAGTGGGTTTCTAAGGGTGAATCGGCGCCAAAGAAGGCCAAGGTGGGTTTGTCAGCCAATAAAGTTATGGCGACTGTTTTTTGGGATGCACGCGGGATAATCCACATTGACTACCTTCAAAAGGGAAGAACAATCAATGGGGAATATTATGCCAACTTATTGGACCGATTCAATGACGATTTGAAAAAAACCGACCTCATTTGGCCAAGAAAAAAGTTCTTTTCCACCAAGACAATGCAAGGGTGCACACATGTGCAGTTGCCATGGCAAAAATCCATGAATTGGGCTATGAATTGCTCCCTCATCCGCCCTATTCTCCAGATTTGGCTCCGAGCGACTACTTCTTGTTCCCAAACCTGAAGAAATGGCTTGGTGGAAAAAGATTTGACTCCAATGATGAAGTCATCTCGCAAACAAAGGCCTATTTTGAGGACCTCGACAAATCATTTTTTTTGGAAGGGATAAAAAAATTGGAGAAGCGTTGGACAAAGTGTATAGAACTCAAGGGAGACTACGTTAAAAAATAAAATTATTTTTTTATCAAAAAATCTGTGTTTTATTCCAAAAGTCACGGACTTATTGACCCGCCCTCGTATCACGGATATTAATACGCTATGATGTTATTAGCCAGTGTTACTTTATTTAGTTATTAATTTAATGTACTTAAAAGTTGATATAACTTTGAAGAGCGATGCCACACGGCCGTTGACCACGCTCCATCGTTTTATACACAATTTGATTGGCAATGCAAAATGCGCGCCGCGCGCCGGGCGCGGCTGAGTGTAGGTAGTTAGGTACGCACCGACCGACGATTACGACGCGCGACGTTTGCGTAGATAACCAACTCGTGGCGCTTCTACCGGTTAATTGCATTTTGCTATTATTACGTTATCACTTCCTTTTTTATTTTAAGTGCAATACTATGCAAGTTTTTGATAAATAGTATTTTGTAAGATAAATCATTGGTCCAACGGATTAAAACGATTAATATGTAAGCGTTTATATTATAATAGAACTTCGTAGCGTCACCGTCCAGGCGTCACAGCGCACCAGCAACGCTCGTGTGGCATCTCTCTTTAGATTTCCAAGTCACTCGGATTCAATCTCAGGTACTCATCACTAACTTTTCCAAAGTTTTTATTTTTGTTTTCATTGACACGATCTCTGACCGTGAAGGGAAAAGTAAGAAAACCTATAATAAGCCTGCAAGTTCTTGAATATAAGTACATAGTTTACTACTCCACACTCGGGTAGCGTAGTGGATGTTTTATCACGATGGTTAAGAGCCATTTGTAATAGGTAGGTGGCAATCTTAAGAATTTCTCGATAGAAAAATCCAATAACACTTGCCCGGCACGAGAATTAGGCGCTTGTGACCGCTTGACCATTGAGGCAATACCCAGTATTATTATGTTTGTTTATATTTATCAGTGTGTGTTTTATGCTTTCTTTACGCCTGTTGATGTTTTGTCCCTAAGCATAATATTTCTTTTTTTCAGGCAACACCATGTCCAGAAGAGACAAAATTCTTTCTTTGGCTATTTCGCAAAAACAAAACTCAAAACCACATGTTTCTCCATCTGAACCTACCAGCCATCAGCTGATTCCAAGGCCATCAATAATTAAACCGTCTGCTGTTCAAAAAGTCAAATCTTTTGAAACAACTGTTACCAGACATTCTCTAAAGTGCTATGAAACCCTACCGTCCGAAGAAGAATATGAAAACATGAACAGACCTGTAAATTATTTTGAAGATTCCGACGATAGTGTCATTGATCAAAGACTATATCCCAGATTTTATAATTTCAGATTCTGATTCTGATTCACCCATTTGTATTAAAAGAAATTTACTTGAACATAAAGAAACTAGAGGCAAAAAGACAGAGCGTGAACAGACTGAACATGATGAGACTGAACAAGATGAGACTGAACGAGAAAAGGCTGAATATGATGAGACTGAACGTGAGGAGACTACTGAACGTAAGGAGACTAAACGTGAAAAAGCAGAACGTGAAAAGGCTGAATATGATAAGACTGAACGTGAGGAGACTGAACGTAAGGAGACTGAACATGAAGAGACTGAACGTAAGGAGACTGAACGTGAGTAGACTGGATATGAAGAGACTGAACATGAGGAGATTGAACGTGAAGAGACTGAACATGAAGATACTGAAGGTGAGGAGATTGAACGTGAGGAGACTGAACGTGAAAATAGTGAAGTAGAAGAATTCGTAATACCTGAGAATGAGAAAGGACTGACTAAAGCGGGCTTTCCAAGGAAAAGACGTAGATTTGATATATCCCTTGCGGATCGACAAAGACAGAAAAAAGAAAATGCTGATGAAAAGCTGTCACTGAAACCACCGTGCGATGGTAAATGTCGTAAAAAATGCACAACTAAGATTTCTGAAGAAATTAGAAGAGAAATACATGATCGGTACATAAGATTAGATTGGGAGTCTAAAGGTTTATTAATTAAAGGAATGGTCGAATCGAAGGAAATAAAAACAAGAACTACTAAGGAAGGTCGAAATAAGAGAAGAGATGTTTCGTATTACTATCAGTTTCAAGTCAAACATGAAAAAATTGATGTTTGCAAAACTTTTTTTTTAACGACACTTGGTTACAACCCACAAAATAACAGACATATTCACTCGGCACTCAGTAAGGAAATTGATAATCAAAAAGATAAAAGAGGATCATACAAACGCCAAAATGTCATAGACAGAGACGTAATCAAGGATCATATACAAAGTTTTAATCTAACAATTTCACATTACCGTCGCGAACATGCCCCTAATAAACTTTATCTGCCGAGTGACATCAATGTAACAATGATGCATCAATGCTTCATTGAAAAATATCCCAATATGTCGGTCTCTTTTGAAACATATCGAAAGGTTGTAAAAGAAATGAATATTTCCTTTGCTCATCTCGGGCATGAAGAATGTGAGCAATGTGCTCTCTTTAAATCACATACTGGGTGTTCTCAGGAAAACTGTGACCTCTGTATCCAAAACAGTAAACATAAGTCACGATACACGGAATCCAGAGAGGAATATCAACGAGACAAAGAGCAAGGTCTTTCTACAGAAAGTAATCATGTTGCCACGAATGGACCAATATAAAACAGCGATATTTTGTCCTCGTGTTATTACATTTAACGAAAGTTTCGTTCCACTTGGAGGTAGTAATGGTACAAATGTTCCTTATGCAGTGCTTTGGAATGAAACTGTCTCTGGTAGAAGCCAAGAAGATATAATTTCAGCATTCAGATCGTTTTTTATACATGAACGCGATATGAAACATATCGTTGTATGGGCCGACAATTGCGCGGCCCAAAACAAAAACTGGGCGTTTATGTGTTTTCTGGTGAACATAGTAAATAGTCAGCTGATTGCTGACCAATCAATTACCGTAAAATATTTTGAACCAGTTCAAAATATTTTACGGTAATTGATTCGGTTCATGTCGGCTGATAGCTTTCACCATCAGGTAGAAATGGCATTAAAAAAGAAAAAGAAAGTTTATGATTTTGATGACTTTGTAGATTCGGTAAAAATGGCCAATTCAAAAAAAAACATAGTAAGAGTGATGACAGTATCTGATTTTTATAGTTATGAGGATGTCTCTGCATAAAATTCGAAACATGGAACCCAGAGTCTATCTAAAAGACATCATGGCAGTCAGAGCCGAAAGAGGAGCATTTACCATAAAACAAAAAGCTACCCACGTGTCTGATTGGAAAGAACTAGATTTTCTACAAGTCAAAATAATTAAAAACAAATGCTTTCCTAATTTTGCAAACAAGAATTCACCGAGAGGAATAACTAAAGAACGAAAAGATAGAATAATAGCAGACTTAGTACCTTTGATGCCTGAAACCAGGAGAGGTTTTTGGTTAAACTTACCTGAAACGTCCCGAGCTTTGAACCTAGACTAAAAATATTTAATTAGTCATAAGTTACACTGAAAAAAAACATTGATCTCAAAATTGTGTCTTAAAATAAAAAAGTAGATTACATTTTTTTAAGTTCGGTTTTAATAATAACGATTGTGTACTTTAACTACTATTAAGATTAATTTTAAAATGTTTGTTATTTAATTGTAGTAACCGTTGAATTTTAAATGCTGGCTAATAGACCAGAATTAATAAGTAAAATAGCGAAGTGATTGCCATTGTGATTGTACTTTTTTAGTTAGAAATAAAAAAGATTTAATATGATAAATTATTTTTTATTCATTAAATTATAAATATAACCGATTTCACGTTATTTTAAAAACACAACTGAACGCAGATATTATGAGTAGACTTGACTTTACCGAAAACAGTTTTATGCTAAATCGGTAAGAGGTAAAATAATGTTTTGCAAACTTCTGTTTATTCATAGGTATTTGACATAAAAGTGTAACATCTCTGTTTTTGTAATAGTAACAAGTTAAAACTTTGGCGTTTTAAACTTGTCTCTTACTAATGAAAACCGCAATAAATAAGAAACTTAATGCATATTTGGTTAGGAAGCAGTTAAAAAAAAAATGAATTGCTAGTCAAAAATGCATCATGTTGGTTTCCTAACCATTAGTGCAATAAATAGGTTACTTGTTGCGGTTATGACTTGTAAACATTCTTTCTACATAGTAATAATACTTATTTATTGGTTTTTATATCAGGAATAAATGCAGGAACAAACATTAAGTACCACATAATATTCTCTACATTGTTTTACATCGTGTAGGGAAAGTTTCAATCCGATACCATGTATAGTGATGGAGATACAATCAAAATAAAAATAAAATCTTTTCCCGCGTTTATCTCGAAATCAGGTTTGACCTAGTTATGGCACTTTTCGTAGGGACGGCAGAATAGTGACGGAACAATATTCTTTGCGGTCACTTTTACCGCTGAGTTTCCCTGTAAGATCCAAGTGCAGAGTGTGCCATGGAAGTGGTACCTTGGGGATTGGATGCAGGCGTACTTGTTGCGCACCCGATGGACCCTTTGAAGACTTGCAGACTACACAGGAATCTACAAACTTCTTTACATAATTATTTGGACATGTTACCGAACCAGTAAAGATCGTACAATTTATCTGGTGTTTTTTCATAACGATAGTGAGGAAGGATTGGTAACCATTTTGTAGTTTTGGCTCGTTCTATTTTACGGTACAGTATGCCTTGCCTAATATCGTAAGCCCTTATAAAGCTCTGAAAAGTTAACGACTTATCTGCTACGTTATCTTGAATATCTAGAGGGGAGTTACGGGATAAAAAGTCTGCGTGAGCCATGTTTCTATAGACAATATCAAAATTATAGGATTGTAGAATAGCCCACCATCTATGGACTCTGTGTGTAAGGTCCTTTTTGGAAGGAGAGGCTTTTAAAGCATTACAATCCGTATACACGGTAAAATGTCGGCCATAGAGATAACGTTTAAAGTGTTCCACAGATTTTACAACGGCTAACGTTTCCAACTCGTACGAGTGGTAGCGGCTTTCTGCACTGGTGGTCTTGTGACTAAAATAAGCTACAACATGTGGAAGAGAGTCATACTTCTGAATTAGGACAGCCCCGTATCCGTCACTGCTGGCATCGGTATGTAACTCGATGGGCAAAGAGGGATCAAAGATTTTGAGTACTGGTTCTGTAATCAAGTATCTAACTATTTCGCTATGAATCTTATCATGTTCAGCAGTCCAAATGATGCGGCCTTTGCCAGAAGTAAGTGGATACAGGAGTTTGAGTAATTTAGATAAATTTGGGATAAATTGTCTGAAATATGTTGCTAATCCAATAAACTGCCTAACCTGTTTAACTGTGGATGGCTTTGGGGCATTTTGTAAGGCTTGAACTTTGCGCGGATTAGGTTTGAGAGCTCCTGAGGATACAACATAGCCTAAATACTCGGTCTCCTTTTTCATAAAAGAGCATTTCTTAAAGTTAAATGAGAATCCAGCAATAGATAAAGTCTCTACCAATTTATCTAGTCGAGAAAGGCCTTCCTCAACGGTTACCGATGCTGCAAGAACATCATCCATGTAGACCAGGATTCTGTCATCTTTTAACCGATTCGTTGCGGATGGCACGTTTCAGTGCCATCACTTCTTTTTAAGTGTGGCGTCAGGCACGGATATGTGTCATTTTGAAATCGATGATAACTCCTTCAATTAAGTTTTATGGAAGTTTTACCTGAAACCAAACTATCTTCATTTTTCACGTATATTAAGCTCGTAGCCTTCGTTTCTGGATACTGTAATATTTTAAAAAAAATAGGGGGCACCAACCTTTTTGGAAGTTGAAGTATTTGATATTAAATCATCATATGATAATAAATTATAAATGTATTACAGTAAAGCAGCTAAATCACTTTGCTGCGGTTGTCTTTAGCTTGTCTTCTATAAAATTTTACACCCGCTCTAAATAAAGATAAAATTTAAACAATAAAAGTATTTATATAGAGATGTTTCTTCTCCTCTTTTAATTACAACTCTCTAATCCTTATCTATAAAGAAATATGCATATACGTCGTAATCACATTTGGGTATCGATAGTGGGTAAATTTTATGTCTCGAAATATGGTAGGTACCTACTTACATAAAAAATATCACCGTGCGTCGTACCACGCTATTTTAAACTACGCGTATCAATATGGTTGTGGCTAATATGAGTCATGTCATGCTCATGCATGATGCTACGACACAAAATTGCATTTGCCAAAAGCGCTTCGAAAAAGGACTGTATTCACTCTAAATTAAAGGTTTATTTTGGATAAAATTGTTAGACTTACAAAAAAATGGAAACAGACAATGGACGGTCGGTCTAGGAGCGGCCGGGACCGTCCATTGTTTATTGTAACAACACGTGGTATAAATTTTTTTCTTTCGCGCATCTTGTTTTTTGAATTACTTCTGGTTTACTATCCTTAGTTATCAGACGTGCTTACTTTTCTTGTTATTTACCTTACCGATGACTTTCGCTTGTTTACTGGACTCTCGTGTTTTTATCGATTTTGGTTTTGCATTTGTGACGATTTTGGCTGTGTAAAGTGGACTCTGATTTTGCGTTGTGACAATTGTGGCTTTGAACTGGACTCCGTGCGACTTCAGCCTGTGCACACATCTCTACTTGCCGTGAACTTCAAGTAAGATTCTTTTTTATACATAAGTTATTGTTGCTAATTGACGGGCCTGTTGGTCTAGTAGTTAGTGAGGTGGGTTCGATTCCCATGCAGGTCAAACTTTGTATGATGAGCACAATTGTTTATTCTGTGTCTGGCTGTCATTATCTATAATATATATACAGCCTTGGCCAAAAGTATTGAGCACCCATGATATCTTTCAGTTTTATGCGGAGTATCAAATAGAAATAAAACAAAACGTTTTATATGGGTTTATTTTACTATTTATTAATAGAAAATTAATATTTAGTGGGTCCACCCTTTGCCTTAATTACGGCAGAAATTCTTTTTGGCTTCTTAATTTGTTCCGACAACTCAGCAGCGAGCTCTGAAGATGTTTTTTTCCTATTTCTTAACGACTCTCTCAGTAACTGACGATCTTGACGGTCTGTGGTGATGCGTTTGCGCCCGGTTCTCGGTCTATTTTCATGTGATCCGGTAGTAGAGAATCGCTGAATAGCATATTGCACGGATCGGCGCGAACATTTCACAGGTTTAGAAATCTCTACTTGTGATTTCCCTTGCTCATACAGAAGCTGTATCTGCACACGTTTTTCTAAAGAAAGTTCGTTTTGTTTTGGCATATTGCAACAATAACACTTAAAACTTCTGAAATAAAATACAAAAGGCGCACTAGATCACTGGATGTGTTCACAACGAGCGATGGTAGCGAACTGATAAATAAATACAAAAATTGTAAAAAACACATTTTATTGCACCCAGGTGTTTTATTGCTAGCTGTGCGGCGTGGGTCATTGTTTAAACCTTTGTAGATGGCCGACAAAAGAATTCTTCAACAATAGATTTGATTTACTCCCATACTTTCCGTGAACGAGCGAAATTTGTAAGGTGCTCAATACTTTTGGCCAAGGCTGTATATTTATAAAAGAAAATAGTAAATATGTATATTTATCGGTTGTCTAGATCCCATAACATAAGCTTATCGTACTAGTCATAAAATGATGAGTTTTTTCAAATCAAATCATTTTATTGTAGATCTACTGATAAATATTATGTAACTAAATAAGTATTATTACTAAATATAATCTATACGTCTATTACTCTATACAAATAAATAACATTGGAGTGTCTGTCTGTAATATTAAAATAACTGTTAAAACCTCCATAAACCTCTTTTGGTGTACTTTTTACAAATTAAAATAGACAACACAATGAAAAACACGACCAAAAATACGTGTCTCTTTTATTTTCGTTTCCAATAGAGTTTTCATTCTTTTGCAGTTTGAAGAAAATGGAATACCATTCTTCGAGTTCTCCGGAACCTGAACCATTATTTAGCGTAGATCCTTTTCTAAGTGCGCCAGTTCCTGGACCATCATCTGGCATGTACCATCAGAATCCATATATGGATATTCCAAGTTCGCCAATTCCGGGTACATCATCGGCCATAGATCCCGTAAGCGTGGAATTGGAACGAATGATGTCTCCTCAAGAAAGTGAGCAGTTATATGACATTCCAGGCTTACAGTTATATGAAGACGAAGAACTGTATGGAATTCTAACCGGGAATAACGAAGAACTCTTAAATGAGTTAAGCGATGCAAGTGCGAACGAGGATGCAAACATTGTCGATTCTCACGCCAATGAACAGAACGAAGATCCAGAGGAAGAGTCTTTAGAAGAAACAACTGGCTGGTTTCCGGGTAATCCCAGTCAGATGTTACAGATACCATTTACGGGGACAAGTAGTATATTGCAGCCACATGACGCAGAGGTCCAAAGTCCTTTGGATTATTTTTTTTTATTTATGAATGCCCGCTTTTTAAATTTAATATTAAAATGTACAAACAAGTACGGTAACAAATTGAAAGTAGAAGCGACAACTGCACGTTCTCGCTTTAGCAAGTGGACCGATCTAAGTGTCGCCGAATTAAAAACTTTTATTGGCATAATATTACTAATGGGCACCATAAAGCTGAACAGAATGGTGGACTATTGGTCCACTCATTATTTTTTCCGTCTTAGTCCACGCCTATTTATGTCTAGGGATAGGTTTTTTTTTAATTTTAAGAGCTTTGAACGTACAAGATATCGAAAGGACGGAGAGTATATTTAAAATAAAATCTTTGATCGATTTGTTCAATGAGACAGTTGACGCCGTATATTACCCATTGAGAGAGTTGACAATTGACGAATCTCTTATTTTGTGGAAAGGGAGACTATATTTTCGTCAATATATCAAAGGCAAAGCCCATAGATACGGCATTAAGCTGTACATTTTAGCCGACGCCAACGGTATAATTTTAAAAATTCACATGTATGCAGGATCCCAAGACGTACAAGTAGGAGGTAGAAACCACGTTAAAAAAGTGGTGCATCTGCTCATGCAAAAATATTTTGACAAAGGGCATGCTTTGTATTTGGACAATTTTTATACCAGCGTAGGGTTGGCTGATGAGTTAATAGGCAAAAACACGTATGTGACTGGTACCCTAAGACCAAACCGTATAGGAAATCCAAGAGAATTAAAAATGTGCAAATTAAAGCCTGGTGAATCGTGTATATTACAAAACAATAAAAAAATTGTCGTCACCAAATGGCAAGATAAACGGGAAGTATTATTTATAAGTACTGAACACAAAAGTAATTATAAAGGGACTACTAGTCGCCGTGTACGCACAATAAAATATAAGCCGGCCGTACAAATAAAGTATAATAAATATATGCGGGCAATAGATCGACATGATCAGATGCTAAGCTATTATTGCTGTGAGCACAAGACCCTGCGCTGGTACAAAAAAGTCATAATACACATAATCCAAATATGTTTGGTGAATGGTTATTTACTTTTCAACGCAAAAAACACTACAAATAAAACTTCATTATATAAATTTATAAAGAGTGTAATGCAAGAATTGTTACCAATGCCCAATGTATCAGAACTTTCTCGTCCTCTATCACAGTCAAAAATACATTTACCCGCCAATTTACCAAAGAGAAGTAATAATACCCTAAGAAAAAGATGCAGAGTTTGTTACACAAAAACTAAAAAAAGGGTATCTGTTATAACTGGCTGTCCCGATTGCCCTGGATTCCCAGGCCTGTGCCTTAATGATTGTTTCAGAGAATTTCACAAATATTGAAATTCTATGTTAGTTAATCGGATCTGATGTAATGATTTTTAATAAATATTATCATCTAAGTCAAAATTTGGTTAAAATTAAAATTGTAATTGAATTAAAATTTGGTTTTATTTAACTTTTGTCCGGTCTTTGATATTAAAATTACTTTTTTATTATATCTAATATTTTCTGCATCTTTATATTTCTTTCATATGGTTTAAAGCGCAATAATTCATTTGAAACCAACTGGCCAAAATATTTACATCCATGGACGTCCAATATAGTCGGGCCATCATCTCTTTCTGTGCATGTTGCACTGTCCACCATTTCTTTTTTTGTGTACGTTGAAGTATCCTTACATGTTTTTTGGTTTGGTATAAATTCCTGTTCCCAGTTTTCTGAGTCTTCCCAGCGTTGTGAATTCTGTACTATCTCTTCGTCATCGTCGCATTGAGTTTCATTTTCTGTATCGGGAATGTACTTTCTTTTTCGCTGTAATTCTTAAACAATAAATAAACATTATCAGTATCTTGCCAAATATTATTTTTTTCTGACAATAATAATTTTCACATTTGTTGTGTATCCGTAAAAACTACTGAATGGATTTCAATGAAATTTAGCACAGGTGATAAGTCTTGGTCTGGAATAGCACATAGGCTACCTTTTATTCCGATTATAGGTTCCTGTGGGACAACGGGAAACAAATTCTACGCGGGTGGAACCGCGGGCATCGGCTAGTATCAAATAATCATATAAAATAATTATATATTAGTACTACTATCATTATTATTACTATTTAATCTAACTTAGCAGTTTTTATTTGCGTAGTTTAATTATAAACAATTGAAATTTGTTATGCAAAAATTTTTAGACCCAATTTAATACCTCATAATCAATCAAATTACTAGGAAATGCAAAATAAGTTGAAAAGGTTGAGCACATCTGTATTAAATAAGTCACTTACCTTCCATTTCCACAAATACACTTGTTTCGCCACTTTTTATCGCTTAAAACAACGTGCCTGACCGTTCACGTTAGATTTCACATGTAAACTAAAAGTATTCGAGCTTTGAATACGTAAAAAAATGTCAAAACACTGTTTTCTTTTCCGCATGGCTGAAGACACAGATGAGTGTCATTTAATCGTATGGCGTTGGGCACTGATCAGTGTCACGTTATTTTTGTTCGACGCCACGGCTAGAAGTTAGTGAAATTAGGCATCGCAACGAATCGGTTAACGGTTTTAACGCGGAATTAATAGCCCTTTGAAAAACCTGTGGAGCATTTCTAAGACCAAATGGCATCGTTAAAAATTCGTATTGGCCTGTTGGTGTTACAAAAGCAGTCTTCTCCACTGAATCCTCATGAACCCTCACCTGGTGGAAACCAGAAGCCATGTCCACAATACTGTAATAATAAGCTCCATGTAATTTATTAATTTGGTCACTGATCAAAGGAAGAGGGTAACTATCCGGACGAGTATTGCTGTTGAGATCTCTGTAATCTACACACAAACGATTGATCGCAGGCCATGATATTTGGGCAGGTTTGATATTCGTAAGACACGTTGCCGCACGCCCCTTAAGAGAATGTGTTAGGGCGAGGATTAAGTCGATTCCTTTTATTTTCTTCTGCTCAATTATCAATTCGTTGAGTGTGCACCAATTAACGACGTCGGATTCAGGTTCATCCGGGTCATAATTTAGTAATTTTGTCGGTGAATGCTGAACAGGCTGACAAGATGTCATATTGTCAGCGATTTTTTTGAAGATCGCTTCCATACCAGTCGAGAATAACATCATTTGCTCCGTGACTGGATTACTCGGCGCATTTGACTGCGATGATTGTGGGGGTAGATCCGTAACTTCTGATGTAGCGTCAGGGTCCGACATTATTTAAAAAAAACACAAAAGCCTTCACACAATCACTTCTTTTATTTCGATTAAATAAACCTTATTAATTTCACAACAATTTTTAATAACTAAATTAATCTACACTGATTATAAAAAAAACTATTGGGCGAGCGACTACGTAACGTGTGCACCGGGCAACGGTCGACGAACGACTGACTCGAGTCGTGCGCGCGCTGCTTTATATATCGCTCGGCGTTGGCGTTGGAAATGACGTCGGTCAGTTGTTTGTTCACTGCTTGCCCGTTGTACTCGCAGTTTACAAAATAATGACGGTGGCGCCGTCATGCTCTTCGAAACATTAGCTACCATAACTTTTATCTACGTCGAGTTGAGCCCTCTGCTCCTCCGTATACGAAAGTGATTGTTTCGCGAAAGGACGCTTTTATTATTGTTGCGACAAAGACGCTTAGTGTTAAGAACAATTTTTTCCTCAGACGTAGAGTTGTTTGTAAAGTGTTTTATCATTTTGTGACAACACTGCCGAATGTTCGATGCATTAATTGTAACGTTCGTTTGAATCGCATCAGGCGGCACGCTCTAACAGATGAGAGTGATGTTCTGGTGAACACTATTCGGCTATGGACATATCCTAGAGAGGTATAAATACTATTACAATATTTCACCATTGTTTAACATACTCTTCTTATTGGTTATAGGCCACAGTGTATAAAACTGTAATGTAACTACATATTATATCAAATGTTCAGTTAAAATAAAAACACTAAACATGTATATAATTACATTGATATATATCGCCGTTATACAGCGAAAACCAATTATCTCGAGATTTTGTAAAAAATAACTTAACAGTACAATCCTACCCTATTTGACGTGCTCTTTCGTCTGCGAAAACCCATTAAGAGGTATGTCGCATACTTTTTGAGATAGTCCATAGGAAGACCAATTATTTCGAACACTTCCGAGAGTCTTTCTCATGCAGAAAAAAGTAACCAGATATAATTATGACTCCCAAAGATTTTCTGCAATGACATTAACTTATGACGATATAGCTGGTTTTACCCCATGAGCGCTTTTATAATTTTAGTATTTATTTTCTCAGAAACAACCATTTAGGACCAGTTAATTCAGTTAAATTATTAAGCAGACTACAGATACAAACTATTACTATGAGTTGATTGTTTTTACCCGACGGACTCAAGTAACGCCAAACAAAATCACTTCATTTACGAAAAAAGTGTATATCTAAATAAATGGTTTTCTTTGAAAATAATAACGACATTAAAACTTTAAATTTCTACTGTGAAAAACAATTATACCAGTTTAATTCATGTATAATGCGAAATTATACTAGTATGAAAAAAATGTATATCTATCTCATCGGTCACTTTAAACAAGACTGCGATCCTCGTGGTCGACGTGAGCCAACTAATAAAACACCCCCTGAAAAGGTTAAAGAAGTTCGTAGTCACATTGGGTCATTTCCGTCAATGGAAAGTCATTATACAAGGAAAGATTCCAAGCGCAAGTATTTAGATTGTAAATTGTCCATTGGGAAGATGAACTCTCTTTATGTTGAAGAGCTTGAAAAACTTAACAGCAAACATGTGTCCGAAATAACATATCGACGAATTTTTCGAACTGACTTCAATTTGGGATTCTTTAAAAAATCTTGTGCAACTATTTATCCGAATACATACCGAATTATGTGACTGAAGTAAGCATGTTCTCGGACACATGTGGCGGTCAAAATCGCAATAAAAACGTGGCTGCAATTTTACTATGGGCTGTACAAAAAATAGAAAATTTAAATATCATTGAACTGTTGATCGAATCGAATTGTTCTTAGGAAGCGGACACTCGTACATGGAGGCAGACTCGATGCATAGCAGCATTGAAACAGCACAGAAAAATAAAGCAATCTAGTCCAAGTCGGATTGGAATAACATATTTAAAAGAGCAAGATCTAAAAACATATACAAAACGACAACAAAAAGTTGTGAAAGAGCCATACAAAGTCAAAGAATTTAAATATTTTAAATTTAAAGATTTGAAAGATCTATCGAACCAAATTTTGAAAAATGCTACTAAAGATACAGATGGAAAGCAAGTGTAATGGTTAAAAATAAAGCGATTGAGCTACATTAAAGGACAGTCAAAGATTTTTTACAATTACGACATGTCCGACAAAATTTTTCATGATTGAAGTTACTAAAAAGTTCGGTCAAAAAGAAAACACGGATTGAGCAAATATAGAACCGGAAATACAAAGAGATCATGGTTATGGCACAAGAAATAAAAGGAAAAAGACTCTCGAAAATACTTCGTCAGTAACACCCGAAACCAGCACAACAAAATATTATCCTGACGAACTTCTACAGCTTTACAAAACTCCTTTAAGCATCAGTGTTGCCAAAAAAAAGACTTGCTGCAACTCATCAAGAATTTCATCTGGTTTCAAGGGTAGAATACTAATATTGCATGCAGAGACATTTGACCTGATTGCACTGTCTCAGATGAAGGTCTTACAAAGTCTTCTGACGAAGATTGAAGGATTTCTTTTACAATTATTTTGATTTAATTTTTTTGCATTAAAATTTTATTTTTCTAACTATATGGTTTTATTAATAAGCAAAAAGTTTTTTTTTTTATTAATTCATTAGGAATAATTTCATTCAAAACAATTTTTGGGACAGGTAAAACCAAGTAAATTTTCTAATTTTTGTTATTATATTTAATTCCATAGACAAATTCAATTTCATCTCAATTTACTATTGTAAACCACAATAAATAGAATTTGTTTATAACATTTACGACAACATTATCCAAGTTGTTTCTCGGTAAAATACAATAAATTAAAATTCTACATATTCAGGGAAAACCAATTAAATAGGCTACCTTGTCAACGTTAAGATATTTTTTTGTTTAATACTTTATGTAAAAATACAATTATTTAGACTCGTATAAATAAAAGATAAAATAAACATCGCATACTTACTTAAATAATCTAGATAATCATGGTTTATTAAAGAAATGTTTGTGGTTGAAATTTCATTTGCATTTATTTCAAAACTGATGTTTGCGTAGTTAATTGGTTTTCGCGGTATAACGGCGATATGTACTATGTAATAGATGACGCGTTCCGAACACTTAATTTATAAAACTGAATTGCACAGCTGTACCAGGCACTGCCTGTACAGCCTGCACTGTCATGTTGAACGTTTTCGTCACGTCAAGACTCTATAAGTGGTCTAGCGCTGTATGCTTGAATAGTTTGGTTAGACACTTAATGCTGCCTTAGCGCTGCAGCAAACTCTATTTATAACTATAAGCAGTATGTAGACAATTATTATATTTCCATGAACGTTCTTGTCTATCGGCAGAATATGTCAATCCATTATTATGTTTAACAAAAGTACAATCTGTCAATTCAACAACATCTCTACACATGAAATATGTTGTAGATAAGATAAATAACTTGAGCTTATTTTAATTGTCTATTTCTAGTTGACACCATCAGACCATATTTGCCATGCTTGCTGGCAACGAGCAACACACGGGTCAACGTCCTCTGATAATATACCCAGAAGACAAGTTGGTCATCAACATGTCTGTATTATATGTGGACGTTCTATATTAAGGATTAATAGACGAAGAATTTTAGTTGATGGAGCAAATGAACAAGAACAAAGAATATCCAATGTTATATCTCAATGGATCCAACCACAGCAGGTAGCGTATAGTTTTTATCTTTTCCATTTATAAAAATATTTTTTTTATCGGCCTGCAGTATGGTTATAGGAAGTTAATGTCACCATAATAACTACATATAAATGGTCTCAGACTGCCAGGAATTATCATGATTTCATCTGATTTTAGCTCACCCAAAATGATGAGGCTTGTGTACCATGTTGGCTTCGAGCATCAAGAACTAGGGATGTACCACCGGTGCAACCACAGGCATACAACCAGTCTACAAATCCAATTGTGCAAAGTGAACCTGATCGAAACGCAACTTGTTTTCTATGTGGAAATACTTTGCTTGCCACTATGAGACAAACATCTGCCACGGAAGAACAGAGGATAATGGAAACGATTTTCCACTTGATGGAAAACCAACAGGTACAGTGTTAATGTTTATCTTTTTTTTATGGTAACATTACGTGAATTTTTAAAGTAAATATCATGAAGTATTTCATGCACTTGTATTTAGGTATAACATTGCATACCTGTTCATATTCAGACAATTTTTTTTTTTACAGATGCCGCCTTTAAATGAACTCTGTCGTGCATGCTGGGGACGAGCACAAGAAATAGAGTATCCTCAAATAAATACAAATGAGAATGATGTTGTTCAGCAACCTCAATTTATTTCATTGCCTAATTTGAGACGAGCAGCTGAAATCCCAAGACATTGCATTTTTCAAGAATGCAGTGGGCTAGAGCGACATTCTATACCAGAAGACACTCGACGCCGTGTACTGTTACATTTTAATTATTTTATACCAAGAGGTGCACGTATCTGCGGACAACACCTAGAAAATGAGCAGTATGAGAGTTTGTACTCGGCAGAATATAGCCTTGATACATTTAAAGCCGACTACATTGAAGAAATTGTATTTATATTAATGGAAGGCTTAAATAATGTGAATTATGAAAATATTCAAAACTACCCTGATCATCAAGTCCTGTATTTTATAGGTTTCACGAAGAGGCAACACCAACAGTTTTTGGATGAAACGCCCAACCTTAAAAATATGCATCGGGGTAGTTTTGTAAATTAAGAACAGGAGACTCTGGAGACAGGTTAGCCTGTCTTTTTCAAGTTCCCCGAAGAACTTTGGAAACGCTAATGTCTGTGGCCAGAAATATTATATTACGGGACTATGTGCCCCGAAAAATAGGATTTGGCCACATGACAAGGGAGCAAGTAGCAGCAAAAAATTCTATTGTTGCTGATGGTATTTTCTGTGACCCTAATGTCCCACCACAGCAAAAACCAGCTATTACCATTGCAGATGCAACATATTTATACACTCAGAAGAGTTCGAACTATTTATTTCAAAAGGATACATATTCCCTCCATAAATATAGGAATTTGGTAAAACCATTCATTTTGTGCTGTTGTAATGGGTACATCATTGATGTTCGAAGACCTTATAGTGCCACAACAAATGATGCGACAATAATGCGCGAATTGTTAGATGATCCGGATTTTAATAATTTCTATAATGAAAATGATATTTTCGTCGTAGATCGCGGGTTTCGGGATTGCATGGATGCATTGCACGATAAAGGCTATATAGGCCATATGCCAGACACCAAAGAAGACGGTCATTCATAGTTGACCACCCTTGAAGCAAACAGGTCACGCTGTGTGAGTATAAACAGATGGGTGGTTGAAGCTGTGAATGGCCGTTTCAAAAGAGACTTTAAAATATTCCGTCACGAATATTTTAATCGCGCCTGTTCACATATAATGGACGATTTTAAAATAGCTGCTGCGCTACTTAACGCATTTGCCACCCAATTCACCGACTCTCTCAATGCAGTGGCGTTTGTGAATATTAGAAATGAACGTATGTTCCTCCAAAACACGATCGCTGATTTAGTTTCAGAACTAAACTTAAACAGACGCAGTGCAATATTTAGTCCTATTAATGGCACAACCATGGCATTTCCAAGACTATCTATGGACGAATTAATTCTTTTTGCTTGTGGCACCTACCAGATTAGACAAGCACGGTCATATCTAGGTGAGCACTTTAGATTTCATGGCATATACACCTTGGAAGTGAGTCGAGACCAAATACCTGGATTGGAGGGAACAAATCCTTTGTTGCTTCGAGCAAAAATAAAATCTCGCCATTCATCAGGAAAGACTCACTTTGTTTTTATTTTAATAGAAAGAAATATGAATGGGCTCAAGCAATAACAAGTTATTGTTGCAACTGCATTGTGGGGCGGCTTAGAACTATAGGGTGCTGCTCACATGTAATGAGTATACTCTGGTACCTAGGGTATGCTCGCCATGAGGGTATGACGCGACCAGCTCCCTTCCTAGATGAGGTTATTATAAGAATGTAGTAGGTAGACTTGCTGAATAAAATAAATTCATTATAATCATATAATGAATTTATTTTACTCGTATTCGTCATTAAGATGAATAATTAAATCATATAATGAATTTATTTTATTATCAGAATTATTGTTTAATTTATTCCGAGTATATTACCTATCCTACCTATTACCTACTCAAGTAGTGAAGTCTTAAGTCAGAAGCTTGAGCCAAGTTCCATAATAATATTATAAATGTGAGAGTAATTCTGTCTTACTTCATGAATAAACCGCTGAAACACTTTTTGATTTTGTGACGATTTCAGTCGCTATTCGCTAAGCTAGCCACCTGACAGTTTGGCCTCTAAATGAAAACTAGTTTTATAGATTTAAAGGAACATATAAAGAAGTTAGTTTAATATGTTCAACTTAACCAAAAACTCAACTGTCAATTACCTAACTGTAATGTTTTCCCCATGGTTTGTGTTTTTATTTTGGTATATTCGTGGAAATGTTTATTTACATTAATTTAAATTTTTATATATATTTATAGTATTTGATATATATTTATAGTATTTTATATATCCTTGTAGTTAATCTTATTATTATTTAAAATTATTTTCAGATTTACACCTACCACTGCTTGTCTCTGCATCACCCAAAGGTTGACTGGTAGAAAATGCCTATGGCATTAAGTCCGCCTCTGTACTTATGTGCTTGAAGTGTTAAATAAATAAATAAATAAATAAATAACTCTAGAAATCATGAAACCACTATCAAGTCAATAAAGACTCTTATGTTATTCTAATGATCATAATTTATTGCACCCGGCCCGCTGATGGCGATTGTGTGGGTGACAAAATAAAACATAACCTAACTTCTTATAAATGCATATAAGTTAAGAACCCCAACTTTATAAAATCTACGAATAAAAGCCTCGATTATGTAATATTAATACCTATTAAATGTAAATGTTTAGTGGCTAAACACGAGTTTTTTTAGGTGTACAAAACCTTCATACATGCTTGCCGTTCTCCTTTACATTTCATATAAGTCGGAACTAAAGATTGCATTGTGCAAATACCCACCGCTAGGAACAGCGGTTTCTAAGGGCTCAGATGTTTCCGTACCTTCGGCGTCTAGTTCATCTGTAAGATTACCTAAAATAACAATTCCTACTTTCTCTGGTAAATACTCCGAATGGACAACATTTCAGGACTTATTTATTTCTTTGGTGCACACTAATCAGTCATTAGATCCAGTACAAAAATTTCTTTATGTAAAGGGCTATCTTACAGGGGAGGCAGAACAGTTGATAAAATTTGTACCTATCACGGCAGATAATTATACTCAATGTTGGTCAAAATTAGAGTCTAGATATAATAACAAAAGATATTTGTCAAATTGTATTTTAAAAAGATTATTTAGTCAGCGTAATTCAAATGTCGAGTCAGCTTCAGCCTTGAAGGAGTTATGAGATACAACCACTGAATGTTTACATGCATTGTGAAATTTGAAAATAGACGTACAGCTTGGCAAAAAAGAGTGACGCGGTGACAGTTGGAACTAAAAATCGATGATTGTGGTAACATTGCTTTACTTGTCAACTGCTAGTACATCCTGTGTCAACAGTGCGTATAACATAATCGTTTTTCATAGATTTCAAAAAATTATCAATTTTCGTTGCATAATTAACTATTTAAAATGAATAAAACTATTCGTAGTAGTGGCAGAGCAGTGATTTACCACGTCTTTTCGCGGTGTTTGGCCGAATCTCAAGCGAAAAATAATGGTATTTTTTCAACACCGGGAAAACATAGCAAAGGTCGCCCGAAGAAAGTTTTAGATGATTTCGATTTATGTGCAATTAGACAAAAGGTTCATTTCTTTTACACCGAAAAAGCAGGTACGTTTTATTCTTACACTACTCCCGATTTCATGAATTTAATAAAGCAGATATAAAACAAAATACCATGTTTCAGGTGCCTACACTGAGAAATTTACTGCCGGTAGTTAGAGAGGACTTGGGTTATGATGGAAGCCGTGAACATCTCAAAAAGATATTACACTCTCTGGGTTTTTCATATAAGAAATGTAAAACAGACAGATCGGCTCTAATAGAGAAACCTAACATAGCAGCAAAGCGGGAGCAATATTTGAAAGTTATTATGGATAACAGAAACCTGCCTACAGAACTACAAAAAGAAATCATATATTTGGATGAAAGTTATATTCACTCATCATACAAGCTGAAAAAATGTTGGCAATCAGTTGATGTCAGCGGAGTGAAACAAAACATATCAAAAGGCAAGAGATATATAATTGTACATGCTGGGAGCGAGAAAGGATTTGTTCCAAATGCCCTTTTGATTTTTAGCGGCACAAATAAAAATGAAGACTATCACTCGGAAATGAATAAAACTAACTTCACAAAATGGGTCACTGAAAAATTAATTCCCAACCTAAGTGAACCT
The DNA here is from genome assembly GCA_910589295.1 of Noctua janthe. NCBI lineage: Eukaryota > Metazoa > Arthropoda > Insecta > Lepidoptera > Noctuidae > Noctua > Noctua janthe. The sequence continues at coordinate 1,651,482 of OU342567.1, forward strand.
TCCATTATTGTAATGGATAATGCTCCTTACCATTCGGTGGTCTTGAACAAGGCACCAACTAGCGCTTCAAAAGTTGCTGAGATGCCCGCCGACGTATCCACGGCCGACGTCGCCGTGTAGCCGAAACCGCTATCAATCGTACCGACAAACGGTATATCGTGTGGAAGCAGCCTCCTGCAGGCATATCACGTCACACGTACTGCACAGGTCTCTGATGTCGTGAACAGTTCGTTTCACATTTTTACAATTGTAACTTGCTAAGCGATAAGTCCGACTATCCATTATTTGGCTTATTTGTGCCGCCAGCAGGATTATTTTCCTGACTCTTATCTCTTCGTCTGTAACCAACGAACCGTCGAAATATTACACACGCCGGCCAAAGTTTCTCGTCCATGTACATAGGTAGATTACATTCCAGTATATAAAACTTATAGGCTTTATACCCTCGCAGCACTCGCATGTTTATAACTTCTAAAGATACAGTTTCTTTAGTTCTTTTCTGTATATACTGGACTATATCGCACTCCTTAGCCGAACTATGTACGTTCGTAATAAACATTGGAATTTTCTTCTGAGCAGCCTTAAAAGAACATTCCATGTCCCTCGCTATACCGGACTTTCCCACAAAACGATATTTATCATTCTTCTTGCGATGATACACTTGCTGCCATCCGTCGCCGTCGTCATTATTTTTATTTGTCATAGGTTTGTCAACTATCGGCCGGCCGCATCGCTCCAACTCACGATGGTCCGTAGCAGCCGTCAGCTGATTAGAAACGCGCTGTGTACTTACGGCCGCTGGGCTACGCACCGATGACGTCACCGGAGCGTTCGCTGTACCGACCCGTGTGCTGTCCGGCTGACTCACCGGCGCGGGCACAGGCGGCGACAGGCTCTCCCCTCCCTCTACTCCCGCTTTCGTCTGCTTAAGTTGCGTCGCTGGCGACCGTTGCTGCTCAAATCCTTCCTCAACATATGCACGACTATTTTCGTCGTCTACCCCCAATTTTCTATATTGAGGTAAATGTGATATGTTATTCGTTAATTCGTTTGTCGAGTCGTTGAGGTATTCATGCGACAAACCCATGGGTCCACTATCTAACCACGCTCCACGTTTCGTATTTATTCTAAAAGCGGGCGACGGTGGTATACAGTCGTTCCTTATCCGCCAAACTTCGACATTTAAATCTTGTACGCTGTCGGTAGTTGCATACTTGATCTTTATGTTCTCAATTTCCGTTTTCATTATTAATATATCCTTTAGCACCTTCGAGCAATCTAAATGATTCCACAGTATTGGAGGTAATTTATCCAACTGTCGCGCAACAAACACAGGGATATCATCAGGCTCCGTGGATTTGAAAAGGCTAATAATATCCGAAAGATCACGCTCCTCCTTGCCTTTATTCTTTCGGATTACTTTTCGCTTATCCGTTGGTAAGGCTTTGTATAAAAGCGTCTTGGATTTCTTTATTTCGTCACTAGTAAACGCAGATGCACATATTCGAACTAATGTGTCCTCATCCGCGATCGATATTTTCTGTTGCACATAACAAAGCAACTCATCTACGATGAGATTGCAGCCAGTACACTTAACTAAGTTCGTCATTTTACGCGAATAGATATACAACTGCGAACCGACAACACACACCCGTCCCCAGTGGGTGCGCGCGCGCGACGCAATTAAGCGTGCGTCGCTGTGCGTATACAGATTAGTGGTTGCGCGTGCGCCAAGCAATAAAATATGTTAGGTTATAATTGAAATAACGAAGATGTTTACAAATTGATTGAAATGTTTCAAACAAGAGAAGTACTGTGGAACACGATATCAGAGGACTACAAAAACCGAAATAAGATACACGATGCTTGGATGGAAATTGCCAGTGAATTTAATTTGGATAAAAAAGTAATTGAAAAAAAGATTCGATCACTCGTAGGTCAATTTAACCGAGACTGTAAACCTAAATCTGGTGCAGGAGCTGATGAATCAAGTAAATGGTTTGCATCTAAAAAACTCATGTTCCTTAAGGGCAAAAATATCCCAAGTTCAACTGTCGATGGAGGGTTGCAGGTGAGTTTTATTTTAACGTCTTTTAATAGTATTTAGATGTCCAGTCCAATAACCCTTCATTTTAAAAATATTCAGCAAATTCTTTTCTTATTTGTTTCCCATCATCTGCCTGGGATTCACATGCTTTAAGTGGTGTTAATTGCTGCTGTTCTAATCTCCATTGTTCATCGATACGTGTACCAGTTATTTCGTCTTCGCTATCATAGTATTGAGATGGAGCGTAAATCATGCTCGATCCAGTTTTTCTTAGAAAATTATGCAGTAGCACGCATGTCATAATTAAAGTAGTAGTTTTTTCTGGATCTAATAATATTGTAGTTCGTAAAACTCTAAATCTGGCCGACAAAATACCAAATGCGTTCTCTACTGTTCTCCTCGCACGACTCAGTCTATAACTGAAGATTCTTTCCTTAGAATTGCTATCCTGTGGTCCTGGAAAAGGTTTTAACAAGTGTTTTTCTAACGGGAACGCATCATCTGTTACGAACACATAAGAAACAGGTTTGTTTCTGCCTGGTAGTGAGCTGTCATTGGGTATTTTCAAACTATTGTCGTTAATTTTATTTCGAAATTTTGTGTTTGCGAAAACTTCACCATCACTTATGCGTCCTTGGCAGCCAATATTCACGTATAAAAAGTTATATTCTGCGTCCACTAGCGCTAAAAGTACAACGCTGTAAAATCCTTTATAATTGTAATATTCACTGCCGCTATCAATTGGCTTTTGTATGGCTACGTGCTTTCCATCGATACTTCCTAAGCAATTTGGGAAATTCCATTTTTTTTTTAAATGTATTTGCCACATGTAGCCACTCTTGAGGTGTTGTTGGTATCTGGAACAAAAACAGAAGATTAAGTAACTTGAAGTTATCGTTTACTTTTATTTTTTCAGAGTAACGAGAAACAGAAATGATTCAGAAAACACTCAGTTTAAACGAAACACCACACACCCACACCATACTGTCACTGTAAACGAAACTACGGGCACGCTTTTCGCCACCCCAAAACCATTTCGCAAAAGAAGACTGCCAGTAGAAAAAGATACAACACAACAAGAAGCTGTAAAGATTTTACAAAGCATGTACGAAACTAGAAAGAGCAGGGATGAAAGTGACGCATTTGGAGAGTATGTCTCTATGAAACTGAAACAAATAAAAAACAGTTATGCTAGGAATACTGCTCAACATCACATTAACAATATTTTGTACAATGCATCAATAGGACAATATGATTTTCCTACAAACCCAACTGCTAGTAGTTCCTGGTGATACAACTCTGAACCAAATCTATCCCCTTTTTTGGAAAATAATGCTGTCTGTAGCTCGAGAGGATACTACACCGCACCGAGTCCCTCAGCTTCATTTGAAACCAGATCTTCGGATAGCTCCAGGGCACATACTGCACATACTCGTACCAGCGCAAGAACACCGAGTCCGTCTAATGTATCGGAATCAAGCCAAGATTCGACCCAATCATTAAACGATTTTTTGGGATCAATCGAAAATTAAAAAGTAGGTACATGTTTGATTTGTTGATTATTAAAAATTTAATCAGTAAGGTAAGAATATCAGTAAAGTAAGATTTGTCTCAATTGTGTGCAAAAAAATAAGCTCGTGTTGCATTTTTTTGTTAATATAAGTTTGTAAAGACACAAATTATTTTTGTTAATGTGTGTGTTTTTTTCCAACGTAGTAGTTACCCACCCTCGCACCACAACTTTCAGAAAGTTTTGTTAGATCATATTAAAAGTAATAAAAAATAAAAATAAATTAAAATGTTGTTTGACTTACCTGTATGTATTCTTGTAAAACCTCATTGAAAGCCTCGCACACTTCTGGTATGATTATAGATATCACTTGGTCTGACAACTTGAACACATTTCCAAGACTTTTATGCTACCAGTTGCCAAAAATCTTAACGTTACCGCAAGTATTTCCGTCACACTTACAGATTTTTTAAAATTAGTGTCTCGTTTGCCTATTTTTGCCCCAACTACATTTAGTAGATATTTAAATTCGGAACTGTTCATTCTTATAAAATCTTTTAAGCAATGCCTAAGTCCTTGAGATAGTCTGTGGCACTATATTTTCCTTTAGCTTTTAGCGTTTGGCGCATCCAATAAAAGCGCTTTTTCTTCTTTTTTAAACAAAAAATTAAAGCTATTCCAATGAGCAAATCCTCTTCCATTTTCGTGTAGACGCCCTCAGAACGCAAACCAAACTGCGAGCCAATATCATATTTAAATATTATAAAATGTTAGTAAACATTAGTAAACATTTTCTATTAGTGTAGGAGCACTTATAACATGTAACAGTTTCTAAAATGTAACAATTGACAACATTTGTTAGTAAATGTTTTTATGTTAGAAAATGTTTACAAACATTTTCTAACGGCAATGTGGGAGCATGTTACGCAACGGTGTAACATAAGGATCGCTGATATTACGATTCGGTGTTATACATGGACTGTGGACAGCGTGACCTCGATATCGCCCATCGCAACAACTTACACGTGCTGCATACGCAGCACTTTGCAACCGTGGGACCTACACGTGCTGCATACGCAGCACTTTGCAACCGTGGGACCGGACATCGGCGATGCCTTCTACGACTCCGCGTTTTACAGGCATTCTTGGTACATACATCGACCATTTATCACCTACATAATTTTAACTTGTAATTTGTAATTTCTCTATTTCAATAAATTAGTTTAAAGTAAATTGGTTTTTTTTGCATCCTCCGGCTCCAGCTAACGTAATTGGCGCAGCCGGTAGGATACTCGCGGGCCGGTTCGCGAGAGTAAATTCATAGGATCGACCTTAGGATCGCGACTCGCGAGTCACCCGGGTGACTTTCAAGCACCGTACGAGTATCCGGATCTTCAGAAGCTGTCGTCGGAAGGAGTATCCAGACATCGATACCGCAGAGGGACCAATTATGTTCATGTGAGTACTTTAGAATAGTTCTTGAGTTGCTCATCCTTATCCCTAAGTGTTAATCATAAAAATCCAAGATTTTCCATCCCAGGCAATCGAGGACCCCTAGGCTAGACAGATCGTCTAGATCATCATTGTTAGATTCATTTAGGCAATTAGAAGATAGAGTAACAACCATAGAAATGTCGGCGATAGACGAAATCTACAAGGCCTTACGCATAGTCCCCGAATTTGACGGGAACCCCAATGTCCTCACTAGATTCATTAAACTGTGCGACCAGTTAGTGCAAGCCTATGTAACAGCTGAACCGGGGCGTGAATTAATAAATTTGACTCTTTTAAATGGGATTCTTAACAAGGTCACTGGACCCGCAGCCCGGTTAATTAACACCAACGGCGTACCAGAAACTTGGGATGGCATACGTAATTCTCTAGTTAACAATTTTTCTGACCAACGCGATGAGACCTCGCTTTACAATGACATGGCTCTATTAACTCAAGGCTCTTCCACACCGCAGGAATTCTATGAAAAGTGCCAAACCCTGTTTGCTACTATCATGACTTATGTATCACTACATGAAACCGTTCAAAGTACAATCGATTCGAAACGTTCCCTTTATAAAAAATTAACTTTGCAATCATACTTACGGGGCCTTCGTGACCCTTTAGGTTCACGCATTAGATGCATGCGGCCGGACACGATCGAAAAGGCACTTGAGTTTGTTCATGAGGAGATGAACACTCTCTACTTACAACAGCGAAACGAGCATACACCGGCTAAAAAACCACAACCTCAGGCACCGACCGAGCAGACCAAATTATTCCACCCTGGCATGCCGCACATTCCCATGCCCATGCAGAGACCATTTAATTTTAATATGCCCGGTCCCTCTCGACCAAACATAGCTATGCCACATCAGTTGCAACGTCTACCACAAATGTGGAGACCAGGCTTTAACCAGCCGCAACAGTTCCAACAGCAAGGCCCATCGCGTACGCAGCAGATATTCGGGGCACGTCCTTCTAACTATAATCCACAAAATAATTCATCTGGTAATAATCAACCTAAAGGGCCGAACACAAACGATACACCCAAACCAATGAGCGGTGTATCTCATTTCATACCAAGACAGATGCCATTCCGGGGTAACGATTGGACTAGGCAAGGAAACCCACCACCTTCTAATTATTTTAGGACCAGAGAAATGAATTTCAATGAATGCTTTGAATATCCATATATGTTCGAACCCTATTGTGATAATAACTACGACGGTTATCAGTATAATTTCTTTGAGCAACCAGACTATTTTTATTATGACGCTTTGAATGCATATATGAACCAGCAGCTAGGCTCGTCCCCAGAGGTAGGTCAGGCGACATCTGAAGGGAAATCTACTGTGGAGTCAGCGTCTTCGAACCAAGAAAATTTTCAGAAGAGTCCGACTACAAACGAATCAAAATAGAGGTCAACCTACAAACCCAACGTTACCTACCGTATATAGTAATTTCAGAGCCACCGTTAAAATTATTAATCGACACAGGAGCAAACCAATCATTTATTAGCCCTGAAGCTGTTCAGAGATTTTACCCACATTTACCATGGAACTATGACCCTTTTGAGGTAACAAATGTGCATGCAACTAGCCGTAATGATTACTCCATTAACCTACCTTGTTTTCAGGAAATAAACGACAATAATGATTTAACATTCTACATTTACAGATTTCACGATTACTTTGACGGCCTTATCGGTCTAGATTTGTTAAACAAATGGGAATCAAATATTGATCTTAAAAATAATAAATTAATTACAAAAGCTGCAGTCAACCCAATAGCTATGTACAATTCGCGCAACAGCAACTTATATGAAGATATTATCCCAGCAAATTCCTCAAAGTTAGTCAGAGTCCCAGTCAATATACAGGATGGTGATGCCTTAATTCCTGATCAGATAATTTCAAATTGTTGCATAAACGAGTGTATTACAAGCGTCAAAAATAATCGAGGTTATCTAGAAGTTTTCAATCCAACTAGTAACGACTTAATTTTTTCCATGGACCAACCTATTAAAGCGGAAACATATAATATAGAATGTACTCACCAATCACCTCAATCCCGGGTAGAGGAAGTATTATCTCGGTTACGCACTGATCATCTAAATAAAGAAGAACTTGCTAATTTGAAGTCCTTAGTTTCGCAATATGCCGATATATTTTATATAGAGGGAGAACCACTTACCTTTACAAATAAAATAAAACACAGCATACGTACTTCAGATGAAGTACCGGTGTATACCAAAACCTATAGATATCCGTTCGTCCATCGCGAAGAAGTACGCAGTCAAATTTCTAAAATGTTGGAACAGGGAATCATTCGACCTTCGGAATCGGCTTGGAGCTCACCCATTTGGGTAGTCCCAAAAAAAACTGATGCATCCGGTAAAACCAAATGGCGAATCGTAGTGGATTTCAGAAAACTAAACGAAAAGACAATCGATGATAAGTACCCCATCCCTAATATAACCGATGTGTTAGATAAATTAGGCAATTGCCAATATTTTACGACTCTTGACCTCGCCAGTGGTTTTTATCAAGTCGAGATGAGCCCAAACGATATCCCAAAAACTGCATTTAATGTAGAGCATGGCCACTTTGAGTTTTTACGCATGCCAATGGGACTAAAAAATTCACCATCAACCTTTCAAAGAGTTATGGACAATGTGCTTAGGGACCTCCAAAACTCAATTTGTCTCGTATATTTAGATGACATCATTGTATTTAGCACTAGTTTACAGGAACATATAATAAATTTGGAAAAGGTTTTTAAAAGACTCAGAGATTCAAACTTCAAAATACAGATGGATAAGTCGGAATTCTTAAAACTGGAAACAGCGTATCTCGGACATATAATCAGTAAGGACGGCATTAAGCCGAATCCCGATAAAATTTCAGCTATCCAGAAATTCCCACTTCCCAAAACAGCCACGGAAATTAAAAGATTTTTAGGGTTACTAGGATACTACAGGAAGTTCATTCCCGATTTCGCCAGAATCACGAAACCAATGACCCAATGTTTAAAGAAAGGTTCAAAAATAACTTGCGATGATACCAACTATACAAATTGCTTCGAAAAATGTAAAACACTACTTACCAACGATCCGATTTTACAATATCCCGATTTTAATAAAGATTTTCTGCTCACAACAGACGCATCAAACTTGGCCATAGGGGCCGTACTCTCACAGGGGCTTATAGGTTCGGACAAACCCATAGCCTATGCTTCGCGCACGCTAAACACAAGCGAGATCAATTATAGTACAATAGAAAAGGAGCTTTTAGCTATAGTTTGGGCAACCAAATATTTTCGGCCCTATCTATTCGGACGAAAATTTAAAATCATAACGGATCACAAACCACTTCAATGGATCATGAGCCTCAAGGAACCTAGCTCGAGACTAACTCGTTGGAGACTCAAGCTCAGTGAATATAATTATTCAGTAGTTTACAAGCAGGGCAAAAGCAACACAAATGCCGATGCTCTGTCGCGAATCGAAATTAACAACGAAGAAACGAGCTCCATCATAGTTAACGTATCGGAAAAGCCACCATCTGTAGTGGGCTCGTCCACTCTCACAGCTCACACTAGTGCCGAAAATCCAATATTGGAAATACCGATTTCGGATGACCCCTTAAATAAATTTAACAGACAAATATGTTTCACGGTAGTAGGCGACATAAAGAAACGCCCAGCAGTTTCCAAACCATTTGAGACGCACACCCGTACCTCCATCCAACTCTCTGAATCGAATTTAGAGGAGGATGTGATAAACGCAATTAAAGAATTCGCAAACCCGAAAGTTAAAACTGGCATTATAATACACCCCCCATTAGCTATGTATAAAATAGTTCCAATAATACAGGAAAAGTTCAAGAGCTCCGCTATGAATCTTGTTTTGACTAAAACCGAGGTAGAAAACGTAAAAGAATATCTCAGGCAGCAAGAGATCATTCAGAAATACCACGAAGGTAAAACTAATCATCGCGGTATAACTGAGTGTTACCTAGCCTTATCCCATGGATACTATTGGCCAAAAATAAAGGACCAAATTTCAAGATACATAAATGAATGCAATATATGCGGGCAAGCCAAATACGACCGAAATCCCATAAAACAAAGATTCTGCATAGTACCACCACCGGCAAAACCGTTTGATGTAGTTCACCTAGATTTGTTTACGGCCCAAAACGAGAAATATCTGACTATCATTGATGCTTTCTCTAAATACGCTCAAGCATACCATCTTAGAGATGGCACAGCAGTTAGTGTAGTGCAAGCCTTTTTAAAGTTTTGCTCCCATCACGGCGTTCCGGTATCAATAGTCACAGACCAGGGACCCGAATTCACTAACCAATTATTCACCGAATTTACGCGCGTCCATAAAATTATACATCATAAAACCTTGGTCCATACTCCCAACGATAATGGGATGGTGGAACGCTTACACTCCACTTTACTAGAACACTTGAGAATCCTAAAATTACAACACCGTAGTGAAGCGATTGTTAACCTAATGACATACGCCCTATTAGCTTACAACAGTAGCATACACAGCTTTACGAAATGTAGACCGCTCGAAGTAGTTACCGGTCATACGGACCCTCGCGATCCCTTAGATATAGACTTATCTGTGCACTTGCTGCAGCAATATATGCAAGAACACCGAGATAAAATGTCTAAGGTATACGAGGCCATTAGCGAAACATCCCTGCATAACCGCACAGAACTAATCGAAAATAGGAACCGAGATAGGGAGCCTGAAAAGGAATACGAGCCAGACCAACAGGTATTCGTTAAGAATCCACTAGCTAGCAGACAAAAACTCGCACCTCGTTACACACATGACACAGTATTAGCTGACCTGCCCATTCATATTTACACAAAAAAGAAGCGTGGTCCCGTTGCCAAGTCACGTCTTAAACGAACACCTAACACGAAACAATTGTTGCAGAATACCACTGACGATATTGCTACACCTGGTCCAAGCGGAGGACATATTACTTGAGCCTCTAGAAGACGGACCCGGACTACTCCCTTTCAAATTGGGACCTACAAAAATCGTGTCCCATTATCATTCCTTCCTCCTACACATAGATTTAGAAGATATCCAGTCAAAAGTTGACTTAGTCAAATCGCAATTAAACGAATTTAGGCCATTAATTAATAATAAAACACTGTCACTCTTTGAACCCCATATAAATTACCTTGGGAACAAACTTGAAAAGATATCGTTACAATTAGGAAGCTTTAAACCTAGCCGTGTTAAACGAGGCCTCATTGATGGATTAGGATCAGTCATAAAAAGTATCTCGGGAAACCTAGATTACACAGATGCAATCAAATATAATAACGCCATCCAAGTTCTAGAAGGTAATGACAATAAGCTGGAAACGGAACTTAACCGTCACATAAGCTTGACTAACGAATGGATGTTAGAGCATTCTAATGTATTAAAAAATATAGTAGACAACCAGAACATTGTTGCCAGTAAACTTAACCAAATCATAAAACAAGACGCATCCAAACAGGCAGATCTAGTAACGTATGCCCATTTGGCACAACACCTACTTATTTTAAACGATAATATAGAGACATTATCGGATGAGTTAAATAAAATAGAACTCATGGTAGCTTTTACGCGTGCCTCCAGCACTACCCATTCTATGATAAGTTTAGGTAATCTTAGAGATATGATAGGAAAATTAGGGTTATTATACTCAAAAGACGAAGTCATCGACATCGACCTTCGAGAGTACTATAACATTTTAAAATTAGGATCGTATTATATTGATAAGAAAATAGTTATAGTTATAAAGGTGCCGATTGCCTTACCCAGAACCTACATCCTATATAAATTGTCCATAATTCCTAACAAAAATAATATGGCCCTTATTCCTAACTCACCTTATATAGCAATTCATGAATCATATTCTATGTACATAGAGACAGAATGTCCGAAGCTTAACCCATGGTACCTCTGCGAGGAGAAAATTGGTTTCAAGATTATAGATAAGCCGGACTGCGTGCAGCAGCTCATAACTCAACAGCATCTCAACTCCTGTACGTTAACGCCAGTCACTCTAAACAAGCAAGCCCTGGAACAACTTGACGAACAACATTATACACTAAGCTTCCCGATACCTGCAAAAGTACAGATGTCATGTGGACAGGAAGAATTCAGAACACTTCAAGGAAGTTATTTAGCTACAATACCGCAAGGCTGCCTGATAAGAACCACCGAATTCACTATCGCTAACATTGACAACCGAATTAAGGGACATGTACTTAGAATACGAACACTATGGGACCAGAACACCACATCAAAAACTGAAGAATCATTGATACAGCTTAATTCAATCAATCTCGAGAATCTCCACGAGAGTTACAAGAAAGTCTCAGTACAGCCTCCAGTAAGACTTAACAAGACATCAGATGGAAGCCTCTACCACACTACCATACCTGTATACCTATTACTGTTTAGTGCAGGTGTACTTGCCATTGCTCTTACATACCGGCATCGAATAGGAAATAAGGATAAGAAGATCGACCCAGCATCCATAGAAACGAATGCAGATCAAGACATTTATGCTGAAACGGAAACAAGAAGGAGTATTCATTCAGCTGGAATCAAGATGGACCCCAGTCATCTCACAGCAACATTTTTAACGTCAGTTAAGAAATAGTTGCTGTTCTACGGGGGGAGATGTTACGCAACGGTGTAACATAAGGATCGCTGATATTACGATTCGGTGTTATACATGGACTGTGGACAGCGTGACCTCGATATCGCCCATCGCAACAACTTACACGTGCTGCATACGCAGCACTTTGCAACCGTGGGACCTACACGTGCTGCATACGCAGCACTTTGCAACCGTGGGACCGGACATCGGCGATGCCTTCTACGACTCCGCGTTTTACAGGCATTCTTGGTACATACATCGACCATTTATCACCTACATAATTTTAACTTGTAATTTGTAATTTCTCTATTTCAATAAATTAGTTTAAAGTAAATTGGTTTTTTTTGCATCCTCCGGCTCCAGCTAACGTAATTAGCACCATACCGTAATTTGGTTGAAACACCGGTGAAAAACATTGTTTACGAAAATTATAACCTAAAAAATGTTCATCAAGGTAAGTCTTTTTCTCTTTTATTGTTAGATTCCGTTATTTCTTGACTATTGTCTTAATAATAATAATTCATTTTATTAATTTACTGTTATAATGACGTAACTAATCCTGATGCATTATGCTATATATGTGTGGTGTGTTAATAGACACAAGGGTTTTCACAGAAGCTTTCGCTGGGTCAGTGGGGTCATGATGGGTTGTTGAGCATGAGCTGATAGCACGCTTGGTTTTATAACGTACTTTAACATTAAATGTAAAGAACGTTAATAAACAATAGATGAATAAAATATTTATTCATCTATATTGTGCCTGCACCATTCATTTTTCATCTTTGCACGCATACTTTATCGCTTTGCTTTTCTCTTCTAGATAAATGCAACACGGAGTTAGTGTCTTAGCATGAGTGTGAATGCATAGAGCACGATCAAGACCATGAGGGGTCTGTTGATCTTGTCTGTGTGACTGTTTTTTTTGGGTTCCAAAAAAAAACAGTCCAAGAAGGAATTTTGTGTCATGAAAAATGTAGGCTTCAGTGCTCCAGTAATTTTACAATAGACGGAAGGCAGTCTATTTTACAAAGCTACTACTCCTTAGATGTGAATAGCAAGAATTCTTTACTTTTCAATAGCATTGTCAGTAAGCCTGTCGCCAGACAACGTTGTAATGCCAAAATCCATAAATCGGCATCGTACAAGTATTATGATAAATTTTCAGGGGTAACAAAGCTAGTTTGCAAGTTGGGATTGTGTCGGTTGTACCCTAGATTGTTCAGAAATTCAAACTCTATACTTTTAGATAATTTCTTTGGCAGACGCAAAAAAAAAATGTCAACAAAACTTTGTTTGGGAGTTCGCCGGTGTTCTCTGGTATCGAGATTGAGTGAGGCCCTGGGAAGGACAAGGGATAATTTTTATTATAAAATTATCATCAAAGGGGGACAAGGGGGGGTAGAATTATGTACGAAGTATTAATTCCATGCGGAAGAAGTCGTGGATATAAGCTAGTTAATAATAATCTTTTCTTCCTTACTCCTTCATCCAGTTAATCTAGTTAATATCCCCTGTTAATAGACCCTGGAAAGGACATAGGTTTTTATTCCAGAAATCATCTCTAAATAGAAGTGTGTATGAAATGTTGATCCCACGCGGACGCCGCTTGTGATTTGTATTTTGTTTCTTATAGGAAAATACCAGTGGCGTTGAGTTAATTGATCAAAATGACAGTTTTGATATTACACCACATTCATCTCAAGTCGTTGAGGTTATAGAATTACCATATGATCAAGCCACTGAGACGACAAGAAGTTGTGCAGAAAAACTGGATGGTATAGCGCAAAAGTTCGACCATTTGATAAGCGTGGAATCAGCGAATGAATTAAATATACAAGTGCTATTTGATAATCAGCAAAACATTTCACAAAAACTTGCGTTTTTGGACAAATTAGAAGAATTGGTGAAGCGTATTTCGGTACCAGTAACTGACATTAATCGACAGGGCAATAATGACAATAATTTCAAAATTATAAGCAACCTACTGGAACTCATTGGTTTTGAGGAACGTTTAAATAATCAGCAAGCTGAAGAAAATATTATAAAGTTACTTTATCTAACTTGTACGAAAGGCAAAGCTCGCGCATATAATAACGCTTACGCATTGGTCGATGCCACGTTCACTCGGCAATTTATGACCCAATGTTCTTGGGCTGAAGGTATCAGAGGGGAACCAAAAATATGTTTTAAGTCTTATACTAAAACAAATAATACACCAATCTGATAATAACTTCACAAAACCAGTGCTAATTATTTTATAAAAAACGTTATGAGGCATGCTATTATACAATGCGTAAAAGATGCGCTTCCCTGGTGCAGGGTGTGGGGCAGCACCAACAGTATCTTAAACATGATTGCCAGTCGCCTGGACTGTGTTTATGTGGGTCGCTGCTGTGCTGTCACTCATGGGTTGTCGCAGCAGTGATCCACCGTTTTTTCTTGTGTTGTATTGTTCAGTGTTTACTAACATAGTCGTAAGTTTTACTAACAGTTTTTGAGTCATGGATACTTGATTAAAGAGAATTCTTCTATTCTATTCTATTAAAAGAAATGAATCCAAACTACTGAGGGCTCAAAAGAAGAGACCAAAAAAAGCAAAAGTGTTGCACGAAAATAATCGCCAGTTAGTTGAAGAGCAACGTAATGTCCAGAATGTAGAGAAAGAAAATGCCTCACCACTTGATTTGACCAGCTAGATTGAGATGCAGTTCTTATGATGGTCGCGTATACGGACGGTCACGATAAATAAAGCTCCCGGAATCTCATTCTTTGGAATATGTAAATGCCACAGTGACTATTTGATTATTTGGGACTATTTGATTATTACATGATTATTTGCGTTCGGTTGTTGGAGAATTTAAAGTTGTTTCCTGTTTTTCTGTAATTTTTAATGTTAAATCTTACATTCGGTGCCAGAGCCCATCGAAACCACTTTTCCCTAGCTGTAACACTGCATAGTGCTTAGATAAGTGTTTCTTGTACAATTATTTAAGGTAATAAAATTCTTTTTTCTTTTAATTTTGTAATATTTTCACTTGCGAAATAATTAGATAAAATAACTTCTAGTTATAAGAAACCTTCCACTTCTTAATTTACCATAGTTAAACGGAAAGGATCCAACCCACACTATGGCCGAAAATGAGTTATGTATACCAAAACACTCTTTATAGTTAAAATTTTAATATCTCGAAAACAATCCAAGTAAAATTCAAACGCAACATGAAGTTATAGACTTGAGTTACCCAACCCACATGTATAGCAGGTCGTAATTTTTTTTACTAACATCGCTCCATGCTACTTAGATCGTTATTGAGAAAATCATATTTACGAAAATAATACAAAACACATATTACTAAAACGATCCAAACTACTTGGATAACTGTTATTCTAAAGATATAATTAAACATAAACAATTCACGTGACATGGATTGTTTTTGTTTTATTATTTAAAGTGACTGATTAAAACATCGATAACGATCCATCTTACATGGATCGTTATCGCTAATTCAATAGCTTTATTAAAATTATCTGAGCTAAACATCGAAAACAATCCATGTAACCATGGATCCTTTTATTGTAGTTAATTGTGTGACTAGATTTAACATTGATAACGATCCATCTTACATGAATCGTTATCGCTAATTCAATAGCTTTATTAAAAATAACTGAGTTATATTTCGAAAACGATCGATGTAACGTGGATCCTTTTATTGTAATTAGTTGTGTGACTAGATTAAAATATTAAATAAGAAACAAGGCGCTTGGATCTTATTTAATTAATAATATTTAATTATTCTATAATATTACTAGCTGGCTGTTTGTATAATAGAAACAATAATATTGATGAATGAAGGTACTTTTAGTGGGAATGCTATTTATGAAACTTGGAAACATTGATTTACTTTATTTTATTCAAGTTCGTACACGTTCGTTGTCAGGTTGTCTTGCCTGCGCGTGACTAGATTGTAGTCTCGGTTTGTTGAAATAATAAATTCACCGTGTAGCAAATATGAAGAGGATTGAAAAGATAATGAACGCGTTGGGGAATGCAAGTATTCACACAGAAGCAAATAGTTCAGCGTGTAAGTAAAAATACTTTAACAATACATAAATCTAACCTAAAAACAAATGTATTGTTAAAACTTATTGCTATAATGCTTAACCTTGTTTTAGCTATCCATAACACAATGGTGCTTCCAGTAATGGATTTGTTAAATAGTACTGTGGACAGTGATAACAGTATCAGCAATAGTAAGTTTTATCCAAGTACCTATTTATTTCATTCCTATTACTTGCCGACATAATTTTTTTTAACTCTATCAGCCTATGTCTTTGGGTTTAGGTTGCATGTTGGCGGTGGCCGGTCACCACTTTCTTTGTATTTGGTCTTAGATTCATGATATTACCACCCATGTAGGTACTTTAGCATGATCTTAAACCTGACCAGAAAATCTGTAGTCTGCGGATTCGCTTAGGTGGATGGACCTATCTAAGGGCTGGGTTAACATGGTGATTCTTAGCTATTGCTGCAAGAAAACTCAATGCATGTTTGGAGTCTTCAAAATAATTCCATGTTTGGTTTCTCATTACCTACTGAAGAAATAATAACGCTTTCAAGGACACCCTAAAAGCCCATATAAGTCATAACAATAAAACTTCTATTGTGTTTCGTGTCCTTGAAGTGTTCATTTGCACTTTTATATGACTGACTGCTTATTTTTTCAAAAGTATTGATTTTGATGGGCTGTTTTGCAGAGGTTGATTGCGTAACAGTGTTTCCACTAACAGCTGCTATAACTAATGCTATTACTGAAAGTAATGATGCTGTTGCTGAAGATAATGATGCTGTTGCTGACGATAATGATGCTATTGCTGAAGATAATGATGCTATTGCTGAAGATAATGATGCTGTTGCTGAAGATAATGATGCTGTTGCTGAAGATAATGATGCTGTTGCTGAAGATAATGATGCTGTTGCTGAAGATAATGATGCTATTGCTGAAGATAATGATGCTGTTGCTGAAGATAATGATGCTGTTGCTGAAGATAATGATGCTGTTGCTGAAGATAATGATGCTGTTGCTGAAGATAATGATGCTGTTGCTGAAGATAATGATGCTGTTGCTGAAGATAATGATGCTGTTGCTGAAGATAATGATGCTGTTGCTGAAGATAATGATGCTGTTGCTGAAGATAATGATGCTGTTGCTGAAGATAATGATGCTGTTGCTGAAGATAATGATGCTGTTGCTGAAGATAATGATGCTGTTGCTGAAGATAATGATGCTGTTGCTGAAGATAATGATGCTGTTGCTGAAGATAATGATGCTGTTGCTGAAGATAATGATGCTGTTGCTGAAGATAATGATGCTGTTGCTGAAGATAATGATGCTGTTGCTGAAGATAATGATGCTGTTGCTGAAGATAATGATGCTGTTGCTGAAGATAATGATGCTGTTGCTGAAGATAATGATGGTTTATACAGCGGTAAGTTTTTAACCCGTTTTTATAAGATGCAGCAAATGTGGAATCAATCTGTGTCTTAATAAAAACAATAACTGCTTTGAAAATTATCACAAAAACTGTTTTTTTATTTGCATTGTTTTATTTTGTACTAAGCTCATTGTTACTAATTGCATAATGATGTAAATATCCATCATATGGTTTTTTTTCGAAAATAAATACTTAAAAAGGTCACAGTTTTTTTAAATTATTTTTAACACATCCTAGAGCTATAATTACGTGCATATGATTTTTTCTACAAGAAAATATTAAATCATGCAATGAAGGATTAAGGTTCAAAATAAACTTGATTTTGCATTCTATAAGCATTACCTAGTCACTTGCAAAGTGAAGTGAAGTCCGAAGCGACCAACCAATATTGTACTAGTGATTACCACACTCAACAAAATGTTAATCTAGTTTTATCGATACCAGTTTTTTGACACAATTGTTGAGTTTTTGGCACAGAATTTTAGCTAAATTATTTTCATTTTATTATATGATATTTGAGGCAGCTAATAAGTAAAAAAAACAGAAAAGTCTAAATTCGTGCCATGAATACGTATGCCTCCATTACGAAAAAAAAAAAAAATGTCAGTGTCAGACTGACAATATTTTGATAGTGCGTTGCGTTGTTTTGTTTTGTTTGTTTGATTTGATCGTTCAGGGCCGAAAATAATTTGTGAAATAATCATGAAGTAAGTTTATATTTATGGTTGTGAAGTTTAAAAGTTATATTAATTAAAATAGTATTTGTTTTATTTTCTAATCCAACAATAATATTCTAGTCTAAATGAGACACGTTCCTGTCATCCATCGTCAGCTCAGGTTGAAACTCTGGTAGAGTTTATGGAAAGAAACCCTGGCATGGCGAAGGGTTTCTTGAGAACTCAAAGTGCCAGAGAGCGAAGTCGACGCCAGTGGGAGGAACTAGCCGTGCGCCTAAATGGCACAATTAAAAATTATAAACAGTGGACCAAGGCTAGCATCGCTTTTTTTACTGCATGTTAGAACCACTTAACATTCCTCAAAGCAAACCACTTAAAATGTGCGACGAATCTTGGTTTAAAGTGTGTTCCTTGGTTTCATAAATTTTATATTGTTAATTTTTCTCAATCAATGACTATTACTAATACGAAAATGGAGTTTTTTTTTTTTAAATATAGTTTGAAAAATACATTTGTATAAAACTGAGTTGTATTATAATTTCTTATATTATATGTCTGATTGTAGTATTGGTCGGACAAAAAAGCGCCATAAAAAAAAAAACAGCAGCGTGCTCTGCTGCTAGGCGTAGGACTGGTGGTGGGGTGGAGGATGAAGTGGACCTATCAGAGCTTGAAGAAAGAGTTGTTGCTTTGTGTGGTGGTGAAAGTTTTCCACAGGAGATGCACATTTAGGCATACAGGTATTTCCGGTAAGAAATTTAGAAATGCAATAGATAAGTACTAGCTTCTTTGCATTAATCCTGTCTGTCTGGTAGTGGCCAAGAATTGTGCAATCTGTCTGTTGAAAATGCATATAATGTAAAGTGTGTTTTGATTTTAATTATTTGGCAAATTTATTAATATTACTTATTTTTATACATATAATTTACATTTTTAAATATTTCTATACAAAGTTATATAAAAAAAAAAAACATTTAAAAATATAAAAAATAGTAGCCCACTGGTATCGGGAACAGGGTCCGAAATACCGGTGGTCAAGGCTCTTGAGAGAGGAACCTCCTAACGATACGCGCCGTGTCCAGAAGTACTGCTTTCTGAATCAAGCCCTTGATCCAGCTGCCAAGCGAGAGCCTCCTCAGATGTTTGTCGAGGCTATTGGCTATTAAGCCATTGGCCGACACGACTATCGGCACAATGACTGCTGTACTCACGTCCCACATGTCGACAACCTCGCGAGCCAGATCTAGATATTTGAATTGTTTATCTTTATCTTTATTAATATTATTATTACCTATTTCAGGAAAATGATACTCCGTCTCCATCACATGAAGCGCAACAAATTCAAGATGCTGTTACTTACAATGTATGATATTAAAATTTAATTCATAATTGCATGTGATTAATGAATGATGTCTAGCATTTATCTGTTTATATTTACTTATTATAAGGTTCATGTACCACAGCAACAACAGAGTCTGGCACCTACAGAGGAACCACCAGCTATTGTAATTTATGTAAGTTAATATTATATTATTACCCACTATTGTAAATCTGCTGATGTCTAGATTCTATTCTATTAGATCTAAATGTAGTACCTATCTATATATTCAATTTACTTTTCAGGGTTCTGAACTGATTGAGGATACTCAAAATTGTAATTACCGACCAGATCCTGTAGTTTCAAGAAGAAGACTGTTTGCTTCCTCATCCAGCTCAACTGTTGGAACAAGCCAAAGCATTTTGCAGGTATGTCTGGGTAGACAGATTTGAGCTCTCACAGTAAGGGTATACTGTGACGACTCTCTGACCTGAGCTAGTTTTGGGAGGTAGGCAGTAGCAACTAACCTACTTTAGTTTCTTATTTTTGTTGATTATCATTTAATAACATCTATATAAGATATTTTTTTTAATTTCTTTTTGAAATATTATTTACTGCGGCCCTTTAGCAACTTTTGTTGGAATTGTAAATATTTAATTATATTATAGGTAAGTGGGTTTCCTTTTTAGGATTGTTTCTGTTGTTTCAGAATATCCAGATAGAACACACTCCTCCTCCAGATCCTCCTATATATCATCCTAGCCTGTCCCCTCCGATACCGATAACACTCTCACACACACCCACACCTTCTCCTTCACGCCGCGGTGCCACCCAAGTAGCCTCCCCAGTGATTCGTCGTCGAACTGCTGCTTCGTCATGTAAGTGACCAATAATATTAAACAACTTTCATGACTACAATATCGTGAGGTTTTGCTCATGCTCAATGATGAACATACATGTATCTGAGTTGATTTGTACTTTTATTTTATACATATTTGATTTAGGAAAAAAATTGAGATTAAAGAACCTTCATTTAATTATGTATATATTTATCTTTTTAGCTTCACGTCACGCAACGCCAATTGCTTCCCCTTCTCGCCGCCCCAGGCCAAATATGGCTCGTGCTAGGCGAGGTACTGGTTCCGTGTGTAAGTACAAAATAAAAATAACTATCAAAATTTCATCTTTCAAACGAAGACAACGAAAAGTTGCTAATTTCGATTTTTTATTTACGCATCATAGAAATCGGTGTTCTGTTTTCAGCATCACGTCACACGTCTTCAGTTGCTGCTCCTCCACCATCTGAACGGCGAACGGAATTCTCCACCACTACTGAGAGATTCCTGAGGGTGGAAGAACAGCAGCTCGAATTACGACGACTAAATGCACAAATCCTGCAGTCCTTTCTGGAGAGGAGTGCGGAAAGAGAAAGGGCCATGGATGAAAGGAGTGCAGAGAGAGACAGGATTTTAGCTGAAGCTGTGGCTGCAGTGGGGAAAGGACTGCAAGCATTGGCAGAGGCTAAGAATAGAGATAGGGTGTAGTAATTTAAGTTAATATAATATAAATAAAACACTTTTAAACGGATACTAGAGTGTTTTTATTGAATTTATTATTTTGTCCATTGGTGATTAGTTTGGATTTGGTTTGATTTAAAAAATTTCCCGATGTGCTAAAAATAGAAATTTATTTAATCTACCACCATTTCACAAATTGCGAGGACTCTCCAAAAAGAAATGGCGAAAGAAAACTTGGAGAGGGTTGGAATTTAATATACTTACCATTATCAAAGCTGACGACCCCTAACCGTAGCTAGCCGCATGGTGATAGCCAGCATCTTTAATGTTTTTTTTGTTTCTAGCGGGGAAGCTAATATAAACTCAACTGGCGACAAACCGAAAGGATCTCCCGTTATGTCACCTACAGAAAACACAATTTTTCTCAGTCCAATTGACCCTTGTGAGGTAAATTCATTGATAAGAAAACCGAAAGGATCTCCCGTTATGTCACCTACAGAAAAAACAATTTTTCTCAGTCCAATTGACCCTTGTGAGGTAAATTCATTGATAAGAAAACTTAAAAAATAAAATGAGTCGGTGTTGGTGAGCTTCCACCTACTTTATTGAGACAGTGTGCGGACGAATTAACCCTACCATTCTATAAATTGCTGAACCAATCCTTTGAGAAGGCACTTTTCCCAATCTCTTGAAAAAGGCCCTCATAAAACCGATTCATAAGAAGAGTTCAAAAACAGACCCGAATAATTACCGTCTCATTGCTCTATGACCGACAGCTTCAAAAATATTTGAAAAAGCGATGTGCAACAGAGTTTATGAGTTTTGTGAAAAATACCATATATTCAACGACTGCCAAAATGGTTTCCGCAAATCGATCCACAATCTTAGCTATAGGTACTTATATAAATATATTCAAAAAGCCCTCGATATTGACGATATTATTAATAATAAACAATATGCTATATGATTGCTTTTTAAGCTATCAAAATTTTCATACACCCTCCGCGAGATCAAAAAACTACAGACCTTAAAACTGCTCTGGTAACGTACTACGCGTATGCCTACGCGTGGCTCAAATATGGTGTCATCTTATGGGGCAACAGTACCGACGCAACCCCGCAATTAAAAAAAAAAAAATTACTAAGGATTATTCTACTAATAATATAAATGCGAAAGTTTGTATGTATGGATGTTTGTTACTCTTTCACGCAAAAACTACTGAACGGATTTGGATGAAATTTGGTATACAGATAGTTTATAACCTGGATTAACACAGGATACTTTTTATCCCGGTATGACGTTTCCGTGGGATAATTACCAAACTTCACGCGGGCAACGCCGCTGGCAACAGCTAGTAGTTAATATTGAAGAAACTGACAGTTGTAACCACTTTCAAGAAATGTATATTCTTTCCCTACCCTCTCTCTATATTTTTTAAATTTGCAAATTCGTACGTAGATATCCAGAATTCTATAAGCGTCAGGACCCCTGGACCAAGAGAGATATTTGATGTTTAGAAAATACCAAAATTTACTACCTTTTTGCTACTATTTGATACCTAACTTCAAATATTTAGTACCTCAACTGATAGCGAAAAAACACGTAAAGAAAGTGGTCAGCCATTCTGACATCAGGATGTCTGGACCATTTTTTTTTTCGTAGGTCGAGACAACACACCTTATTTATCTCTTTGTAAATATTTACTACCTTTTTAGTACCTCAACATATATTTTTTTCAAATTTTTTTGGCATTCCGGAAAAATGCTACGCATGAAAGATTGACCAATAGAGATATTTGATGTTTAGAAAATACCAAAATTTACTACCTTTTTGCTACTATTTGATACCTAACTTCAAATATTTAGTACCTCGACTGACAGCGAAAAAACACGTAAAGAAAGTGGTCAGCCATTCTGACATCAGGACGTCTGGACCATTTTTTTTTTCATAGTTCGAGACTACATAACTAATTTATCTCTTTGTAAATATTTACTACCTTTTTAGTACCTCAACATATATTTCTTTCAAATATTTTTGGCATTCCAGAAAAATGCTACGCATGAAAGATTTTTATACATAATGGATTTTTTATAATGGACATTTAATTTGCCACATAAAGCTTATATTTTTAGGATATACGAGTAGATACATTTATATTGTGGATTAGAAAATCATACACTCTAATATAGAAAATAATTTTAATAACTAGGATTGTAGGCTACATATCAAACTATAATTATCCAGTTTATGCTGACCTCTTATTGTAAGAAAATCCTATAGAATGCTAGATCAGCGTATACTGGAAACTTATAGTGTACATGATGTTATTGATGAAAGTTAAATAATTAATATTTCATGGCGTATATTAAACAATGAGCAGTCATGTTCTTACAACTTATAGTAACTCTACTAGACATATTCGTCGTAACATTGCCATTTCGACTCTCGTCGGCAATGCGATTTATAATGTCCTACACCTTCGGGAGTCGCAGATGGCACAAATTCAATAACAGACAATAGATTGTATTCTATACCTTTTAAAGATATATTTTCTGGTAAATCATTGATGCAAATTTGTACTTCAGGATTGGGCTCAAAGGCAACAATATTCTTCAAATTATAATCTATGCTTCTTATACCGTCGCAGCTAGAATGTCTACAATTTGACATATTGCTGTCGCTGTTAATCATTGAATTTACAGATTCACTTAATGTGTCTTTGTTGAAGTCAAGTGGCAAAAAAGCACATTTCCTATGAACCTTGTTTACAAGACAGTTAAAATTTGTGCAAGATTCTCTTATATCTGCACTATATATTATATCTAACAATATCTTTTCAAATATGTATGCAACGTTGCATTCACAATTAACGTACATTTTATCGCCAATGGATTTGATTTGAAAATACTTTTTCAGTATCTCTGTACGGACTTTGTAAACATTAGCTACAATCATTTTAATGAATTTACAATATTCATTATCTTTATTGGTATGTATGATCCTACCCAATGCATAGTCATCAGCGACTCCAATGGCAATCGCTTGTGCAACTGCGTCAAAAGCGCAAGTATTTAAAATAATATAATTTTTATCAGCCAAAATTAAGGAGCCATTTCTCAATAAAATTATCTTTTTTTTAATGAATTTTATTTTCTTTTCCTTTTTTCCAATACCTAAGCCTCTCCAATTTTCTAACATTGAAGGCGCATCAGAAAAAACGGACTCATTGTTTATACCTTTTATAAAATTAGTTTTCTTATCCTTTTTCTTTTCATTCGTTTTTTTTTCCTTTTTATTACCTTGATTTAATGAACTATTTGCCGTTTTCAGTTGTCCCGAAATAGACTCGGAGTGTTTAGCAATAAATTCATCTATACGATATCTCTCCGATTTCGTGTTTCATCTGCCTAGCCTTTTCCCAACTATGTTGGGGTCGGCTTCCAGTCTAACCGGATGCAGCTGAATACCAGTATTTTACATGGAGCGACTGCCTATCTGACCTCCACAACCCAGTTAGTACTGGGTAATACGATACCCCTTGGTAAGACTGGTTGTCAGACTTTTTGGGCCACTGACTACCTATAACGACTGTCAAAGATCTACAAATGACACCCGGGACCAACGGCTTAACGTGCTTTCCGAGGCACGGAGGAAACTCGGTATGTAATGGGTGGTCACCCATCCACAGACCAACCTAGGCAAGCGCAGCTTAACCTAAATATCGATCCGAGCGGCTGTTATTACTTAGCCACGAGCTCCTCTCCGATTTCGTGTTTATTTGGCATAAATATCTTTTCAACATTTTAAAGTAAACTTCGACATTAGATGAAGTTGGGGCTGATATTTCTGATTGGAAAGTTCTTTTCATAACATTGGACCACAACGGGAGTTGTCCCATTAGTCGTGTTAAAGTTGTTAGAAATTGTGGGAAATAATACAAATTGTCGTGTGTTGCACAATAATCACCATCAGTGAGAGTAAGCAATAATTTTTCAGAATCAACAGCTTCAAAAAACCATTTAGGATTTTTTCCAGTAAATTGCTTATCATCAATGCCTTTTGATTCAGTGTCTGAAAATAGAGATTTGTTTGATGACGTTTGCGAAATTTTACTGGTTTCCTCTATAACGATTTCAGAATCAGAGGTGTTTTGGAAAGAAGTCAGTCGTTTTAACCTGATTTTAGCGTTTTCACATCTTGTTAAGGTTCCTTGTTTATCTTGCCCATCATATTTGTTCAGACACACTATGATCAGATTAATTACCATCTCCTTCAATTTATCATAATCTTCACATCGCTTGACTTCTTGCAGACATTTAAAATAAAAAAATTTTACTCTTTGATCTACATGGTCAAAGCATGCCAGATTAAAAAGAATTTTAACAAAATGACTGGTGTCGATTCGAATGAAGCATTCATCTGGTGTTTGCTCTTTTGTTTCTAATTTTATGTAACAGGCATTAACATACTCTTTTGTCGATTCAAATTTTGTAAAAGCTCTTACAACAGCTCCGATCAAGGCTGCACAGTCATCAACGACTACTTCACTCGGAGTTGCATTATTTTGAGTTTTACACCATGTGTCGAGCCATTTATATATTGTTTCTGAAGTATGATTGTCTGATAACATTTGTATTATAGGTACACTTTCACTATAAACTGATAATAGCACGCATGAATATAGAAATATCGGTTTACTCAGTACTAAATCTTTATTTGGTCCACATGGCTTGAAGATACTTCCTGTTGCGTCAAGACTTAATACAGTTCTCTCAGATTTTCTATAATCCCTGTAGAATTGTTCCTGTGCAATAGACCAATAATAAATGCAAATAGGAAATACTGAGATGGATCTAATCATTGTATCATAAGGAGATAGACGTGTCATAATCCACAAAGCCATTATTGGATTCGGATCGTAATATGTGCTTTTCCGCTGTTCATACTTTATTTGTCTTAAGCAGCCGACTGTAGGTAAGTGAGCCGGTTCAAAATCATCATTTTTATTCATTATAGAATCACTCAGTTTGTTTCTAACCGTCACAGCATGTTCAAACTTTAAATCACCACTGAGCTTACAGCGTTTTACAGGGGAAAGTTTGATTTTTTTTGTGTAGTCATGTTTGAATGTTTCATCATAATTACTTATGGTACAAATACAACGCGCAATTTTTTCTGTTGGCCAATTAATCACTACTTCTTCTACCTTTGTCTTGCACTGCTTACAGGAACCATAACACCTAATGTTGGCTTCCTTTTTAATTGAATAATTTTGGAATATCCAACTGCACGGCGAACGTACACGTTTCCATATTTCTTCTCTTAGAAGGTTCGCCCATTGGTGACTTGGTAGCAAAGTTTTACTGCGAAAATCAGATAAGGTTCTTGTACGTTTCACGCAACAATCAATGGGCTTAATTTTATTCCACTGATAAATATCAATAAAAAAATTATAAGTTTCACACTCAGATGTTTTGTTAGTTGCCATACTTGCTTCTGCAAATTCATCAGAACAAGTATCGGACTCGTCGTGACCAAAAAACAAATCGTAATTTTTTTTTATTGATAGGTATAGAGCTTTTGTTGACATTTTGTAAGACAATCTTTCGGTAATGTCTTGGTATATTGGGTCACAGGGTGAAGGTAAATCATTTTTACGTGAAAAGTATTTCTTGAACTCACTCAAAACACACTTCTGTTCTTCTAATGGAACTGCAGTTTTCCGACCTCTTTTCATAGTTTATTATAGAAAATATACGTAATCACTGCTTAAGTATAACCACTGGCGAATTAATATTATTAGAAATAATTATTGGTGGAACTGTGTGACGCGAACGAAAAGACGCGACGTGACGAACTTTATTAACCAATCATGAGGGTAGGTAGTTTTTAAGAAATAATTTATACGGTACCCACGAATATTGTTGGAAATAAAAAGTATACCGTCGTCAGATTAGTGTTCTGAATGTTTATGTTACGGGCAAAAACTTTGTTGCAGTATGAGAGACCAACTAACTATAGTGATAACAAGATTTGCGGAAGTCAAGCTTATTTATGATTAATTGTTGTATGATGATATTTCTATTAATAAAGTGACAATTTATCTATTTACATGGCATAAGTATTAAGGGGGAACCTTCACGTTAGCCCGTGAAATTAAAATTTTCGTACGTTTTTTGCAATGTGCAGCTCAGTGTCTGGGTGTGCGTTGATTAAAGTATGATTCGCGACTGTAAAAATATGTACTTACATAATTATAATCATTACAATCAGTAATACAAATCCCTATGTTAGTATTGCTATCAAATGTCAGGATTTCATGACATCTTGCAAATTGCAAAAAACGTACGAAAATTTGAATTTCGCGGGCTACTGTGAAGGTCTCTTTGTACTTACGGTATATGGAGGGAGGTGATAAAAAACTTTAAAAAATAACAAGAAGATTACAGAATGTAACAAGATTTAGAGAAACAAAACAAGCATACAAATTTTAGGAGGGGGCCTCACTTCACAGTGTAGGTTTACAGGACAGGTTTAGGATTTTACATATTTTTTTTAAAATAATAATTAATAATATTATTGCTTATTCTGTAATGTTTGTTTGTGTGTCTGTGTTGTTGTGTGTTGTGTGTGTGTGTGTGTGAGGGAGAATATACATAACTAACAAAGTTTCTTGCGTAGCATTTTTCTGGAATGCCAAAAATATTTGAAAGAAATATATGTTGAGGTACTAAAAAGGTAGTAAATATTTACAAAGAGATAAATTAGTTATGTAGTCTCGAACTATGAAAAAAAAAATGGTCCAGACGTCCTGATGTCAGAATGGCTGACCACTTTCTTTACGTGTTTTTTCGCTGTCAGTCGAGGTACTAAATATTTGCAGTTAGGTATCAAATAGTAGCAAAAAGGTAGTAAATTTTGGTATTTTCTAAACATCAAATATCTCTCTTGGTCCAGGGGTCCTGACGCTTATAGAATTCTACACCAAAAGGGAAGACATTCAAACAAAAATTACTCTTAGACATAAAACAGGCTCAATCTACCAACGTCAAGATTTAAAATGCACTCCACCAGTGCCTACGTTATGTCTATAAAAATATTTAATAAGCTGCTAGAATCAATAAGAAATTTAGATAAATATAACATTTTCATTAATAGATTTTAAAAAATCCTAATTATTATTGTTTTTTTTTTTTTTTTTTAAAGAACGTTTCCCCACACTAGGAATTTCTCCTGTATCGTGGGTGCGTTTACAAACATTTAAATTCACATACACAAACAGCCAGACCCGGAACAACTACCTGTAGGCCATACAAATATTTGTTCCGTGCGGGAATCGAACCCGCGACACGAAGCGCAGCAGTCAATCGCTCAGCCACTACGCCAACCGTGCCGTCAAAAAATGCTACTATAGTGTAAATGAATACTTAAATGACAAATTATAAATGCTTAAAACAATCTCTAATCAATACAAAAGCTACTATACTATTTACGAATACTTTACACAATACCTCAGTTTTACACAATACCTACATTTCATTTTAAAAGGAGATTGTTCTAGACCGCCCTACAACCAACAAACATTTGACGTGTACGTTAATTTTAATTATATTTTAATATACTTTTTAAAAGTAATAAATTCAAGCGGACACTGTTTAATTCTTAATAGGTTTTTAAAAGTGACCTCATTGATTTTATTACCAACCAAACCCGCCATCTTTCATGGAATTGTCAATGTAAATGTCAAAAAAGATTTGACAGTGCCGCTCTCGCTCATATTACATAAATATCGATATCGACGACGATGTCCATAATATTAATATCTAGTGATAAATTAATAATGGATGTTCGATATTTATCACTTCCAAAACATTGAAAATGTGCAATATAAAAGTTTTTTAAAATTCCATGAACATTTTAATGGAACTTATGATGAATATGACCTAGCACGATTATGATGAAAATATAATGAACAAAACAAACTCACAATATGTACTTACTAGTCGAACGAGGAATTTTCTGCCAAGTGAGAAAATATTAGTTCAAAAGAGGCGTTGGTAAAAAATACGTCACTGTCTCTGGTTTTTGTCAACAAAATATAAGCTTTCATAGTAACGGATCTTATTTTTGTTATCAGTAGCCAGTAAAACAAAGACGTATTTTTTACCCACGCCATCTATTTGTCAGAAAATCTCTTATTGAACGATTGAAATGTCATTTACGACGCAACTCTAGTGAATTGTTCTCATAACGATTCCACGACTTCAATACCCATATTTTTACTTTTTAAGTACTTACTTAAACTCTATTTTTAAATGTCGCAAACTAAAACGTTTCACATTGTTCGTTGGGAACAAAATATTTTATTTTAGCATTAATTTAATGTGAAGTAGAATCATAGCAACAACTTGTTTATGTTTGAAACGGAACAAATTAATTTACATTTGACATATTGATCTGTCATTTTGGTCTACTAAATTAAAACCACAGATTGGTGGTCATTGATAATCGATATACAATGATCGATCTTCGAGAGAGCATCTCTACGTCACTACGTCAGTCGGTTCGTCTCACGCGCTGGCTGTGGTTGTGTTGTGTTGTTGTGACTACCTACCTACCTATTTGGAGATTTCTTTTGGCGTTTTTGATTTTGTTTCTGTTTAACGGACTACGATTTGGATTGCTTTCAACGTGACCTGGCTTCGAATAACTGATTCTGTGATCTGCTTAAACGACACCTTGGCATTTTGACAACGGCTAACGGACTTCGCATACGAAATGGAAAGTGGATTTTGTATCAGCTGTGGCTCTGCTGGTGGTTCTATGTTGTTGGAAGATGAACAGATTCGTCGATATATTCAGAAAAGGGCTCCATCACTTTCGGTAAATAACTGTTAACGTGTACATAACATAACGACATTTTGTAGAAGACATAACGTGTAATATTTTTCTAAATAATTGTTACTTATTTATTTTTGTTTATGCTTTTAGTGCAATCATACATATATCGTGGGATGACAAGAAAAACTCACTAAGTACAGTTTATGGGAAAAATGACTTTTATTCACGAAGTTAATTATTTTTGCATAACCGTTCGCAAGAAAAAGTCACTAAGAACATACCTTTCCTATTTCTGACTTTATAATTTTTCTTTCTTCAAGCCAAAAAAAAACCTTGTGCCTTATGCTCTAAATATGAAAATGCATCTTCTGATGAAAAAAAAACCTTGAAGCGGAATATTGTTTACATTTAATAAGAAAAGGTCAATGTAATGAAGCTAAGGCCCAAGACAAATTAAGATGTCAAGAGGATCCTTCATTTATTACTTGCACATTTGACTTACAGAGTGTGCTGCAAATACCCTGCTCGAACGTTTCATTATTCTATTACTCACGAAAAATCTGTGTCTATAATTTAACAATTTACGTTGGAGATGGGAAAGAAGCTCACTGCTATACATGGAATGAACTTCATGGAAAACGTGGAAGTAGTGAGATAGGATCAATACTGTACAATTTTCTAAAAAACTTGCCCACTACATTATCTGAAATGTCATTATTTTGTGATACCTGTGGAGGGCAGAATAGAAATCAGCAAGTAGCTGCCATGATGCTTTATGCTGTTCAAAATATTAAACATCTGATGAAGATAGAACTCAAATTTCTGGAGTCTGGTCATACGTACATGGAGTGTGACTCTATGCACTCAGCTATAGAAGCAGCCAAGAAACACAAAAGTGCCTTCTGCATGAACGATTGGGTTGAGATTTTTAAATCTGCTAGGAATAAAAGAGGTAAAAAAAAGAGCAATGATAAGTATAAAGTACATGTTCTAACTTACAAAGATTTTTATAACCTACAGGAATTGGCTGCATCTACAATTAAAAATCGAAATAAAGATAAAAAGGGTAATAAGGTATCTTGGCTAAAAATTAAATGCATTTAAGTTGAGAAAGAGTTTCCTGGTACTTTATTTTATAGGTATGATCATACAAGTGATTATAATGAGATCAATGTCAGTGCAGGAAGGGGACGCCGACGTACACAGACTGTGGTGCTGAATCCAGCTTATCAAAATTTGCTCCCCTTGTCTGCAGCAAAAAAAGGAGACCTTGTAAAACTGTGCAATGCTGGTCAAATACCAGAAGAACTGATTCCATGGTACAAAAGTTTGCCATCATTAAGTGGTGGCTCAGATTGCGTGCCAGAACCCTCATTTGATGATAGTGATGAAAGTGATGAAAATTAAAATAATAAATGTATTTTTTTAATACAATAGCTTTTATTATTTCATTAAATACCTATACATGGTTATACTCAAAGGCAGGTAAAACTCCTTAAGTACATTTTTATACATAACTAATAAAATATAACTTTTTTTAATAAAATTTATTCTAGGTTTTATAAGATATCCGTTATTATAATAGTCACCACAAATTCAAAGATCTTTAATTATAAACTGATTTTTAATAACAAAATAAGTTTAAAACCTCATTAACTCTAATTGATTACAAATGCAAATACTGAGTTTTACTTGTCATCCCACGATATAGTGCCATTTGTGTTAAGAGTGAGACTTTTTAGAGACCACAATTACTACATACCACCAGAGTGTCGCATATGCGAACAGCATCTGGCACGGCAGCCCTGGTCAGAGTTACTAGGAGTGGAAAACGTCAACCATCGATTTAAGGCTTCACATATTGAAGATTTTGTCGAGTTACTAAAGAATGACAAGTGTGTAATAGATTTTGAAAATATTGATTCAATGGACGACAATTTGGTGTGGTACTGGATTGGACATACCAAACAACAATTTATGGAATTGCTCACAGAACTGCCAGATTTTAACCAGCGGGCTACATCTCTTGGTGCATATTTAATGAAAATTCGGACTGGCGATTCTGATGAGAGAATCTCTACTTTATTAGACATACCTCGAAGCACCCTTTCAAAACTTGTAACAAAAGCAAGAGAAATAATGACTGAAACTTTTGTGCCAATGCATTTGGGGCTACCGCACATATCCAGAGTCGATGTTGCAGCAAGAAACTTGTATATACCGGAATCTCTGTTTGGCAACCCTGGAAGTGACATAGAAAATAGAAAAGCTATTGTAATAATGGATGGAACTTATATATACGTTCAAAAGAGCAGTAATTATGCCTATCAAAAAAAGACATATTCACTTCATAAATATAGGAATCTTGTTAAGCCATTCATTGTAGTATGCTGCGATGGGTACATAATTGATGTTCTAGGCCCGTATGCTGCCACAAAATCTGATTCCGATATAGTAAAAGATGAATTTGAGAACCCATCAAAACCCATGAGACAATATTTTAGAAATGGTGATGTAATGATACTTGACCGTGGATTCCGTGATAGTATTTCACTTTTACAATCATTAAATTATTCTGTGCACTATCCTTTATCGTTAGAGTCAGGTGAACATCAGCTGAGCACACAAAGTGCAAATGAATCAAGAAAAGTGACGTTATATCGCTGGGTGGTGGAGGTGGTCAACGGGCGGTTCAAAAGAGATTTTAAGCTGCTGCGACAGGATTATTTCAACAGAGCATCAAAGAATTTAATGAAAGATTTTAGGGTCGCAGCAGCTTTAATAAATAAGTTTCACCCGGTTCTAACAGATAGGGAAGATGCCAGAGAAATTATTTCTATAATTCAAGAAAGAATGTTTATGTCTAATGTTTAAGCAGATTTTGTGGAAGAAAATAATTTAAATAGGAGACGGGCTCATTTTGAAAATATTTCTGTAGATAACGAAAATGTACAAGAATTTCCACAAATCAATTTAAATGATTTAATTCTTATCCCTTTAGGTATATACCAAATTAAACAGGCCCGATCATACTACGGTGAACATGTGCTGTCGCACATGTTCACCGTAGTATGATCGGGCCACTTCAATAATATAGGAACCGTTCTGTCGAACGGTTCCTATATTATTGAAGTGTGTAGGGAGGTCGACCAAGACCTGATTACTAACTTAGAGTCAGTCACTTCCAGTAGCAATATATTGCTTGTACGTGGCAGAATACAAAGCCGACATATAAGCAGTAAGACATATTTTGTTTATATTTTGCTAGACAGAAGTCAAGTTGGAAGACAATCCATAATGCAATATTGTTGCAACTGCATTGTTGGGCGCAGGACCATAGGATGCTGCGCTCATATCATGACCATTATATGGTACTTAAGTTATGCCCGGTATGAAGGCAACATCGCTCCACCTGCACAATTCTTAGACAATATTTTAATAGAAAATAATGAAAATGAATAAAACTGAAATAATAAAAAATAAGTGTTTTAATTCTGTTCTTAACTATGAGAATGTCATACTTAAT
The DNA here is from genome assembly GCA_910589295.1 of Noctua janthe. Taxonomy (NCBI): domain Eukaryota; kingdom Metazoa; phylum Arthropoda; class Insecta; order Lepidoptera; family Noctuidae; genus Noctua; species Noctua janthe. The sequence goes on from OU342567.1 coordinate 1,684,600, forward strand.
ATGTATATGGCTACTTACAAAACCTGATGTTGGTCTGGTCGGAGTATGCGACTAACGACAGGATTCATATCAACTGCATAATTAAAGTGCTTCAAATCATATTCTAAAATCTGTTAGGTTACCAATCTATACATAAAATGAAAAGGGATTTATACAGATATTCAAATGTTTACTTTTTCTCAACTGATGGTTTGCATAGAGTGGGAAATAGGTATGTAAGAACCTATACCTAAACAATGCTTCTTGTATGGCTGACTTGGTTTATTGAAGTAAGTATAATTAATCACCCTAGCTTATTATGTAAACTTCAACCAACAAAAATAATAACTGTACCTAAAAAGCGTAATAAAACTGTAGTTACGGTAATATTTTACTGTATTTGAAGTTTAATGCTTTGTAGAAACCAGAAATAACGATTTTAGAAGGAATTGCTTAAGTTTTCTTTTATTAAAAATAACCTCAAAATCTGTTCCTTTTTTTAAAATAAATCTGTTCTCTAAAGTGTCCGTCAAGAAACTTTCTTCTTATGGACTACTAAGGGTAATTTACAAATAGAAAATGATTTTTTCTATGCTGTTGGCTCCAGGGCGAACAATGTATGGGCGTAGAACAATCTCCTTTAACTTTGAATCTAATTTTACTATATACACAAAAACACTGTTAATTTAAAATGAACATATTAAACAGTGTACAATTAAATACAATTTCATTCCATGACTCAATAAAATTGTAAATAAGTATTTAGTTTATTATAATTTATAGTGCTAGTAAAGTAAATCGTGCAATAACTTGACAACCAAGTATATAAATAAGTAGGCACCATAAAAGCAAATGACATTAATTTAACATTTTAATTTTCTTTACACAAGTGCCTACATCCTCTCTCCTATTGAAAATTAACTTTGCTGTGCCCAGCAGGGTCCATAATTGATTTGATGTTCTAACATACCAACTATTATAATGTACACATTATGGAATGCAACCTACGTCTCACGACACCCGTTCACGAGCACGACGCATGAACCAACCATCGCTCCGCTGGGGAATTTAACTACCCGCCTCAGACACTTATAAAAAACACACTGAAAAATTAATTATTACGTGAACGCCATAGCCTATTTACTAAGTTTCGCCTACGTAATTGCCCAAGAGCTAAATCGGCGTTAGATGGCAAATCCCTAGTTTGACTCCTTTGAACTTCAGCAATTGTTTGGAGCTCTTCTAGTCTCTCTTCCTCTGAAATTGTGAACGCTGGCATTCCTGCGCGATTGCACATGTTGTGCAAAACACAACATGCAATAACTATTCTTGCAACTACATCTGGATGATAATTGAGCACTCTGTGGACTAACAATCACCTAAATCGTCCTTTTAGGAGGCCAATTGTTCTCTCTACTGAATTGCGAGCAGTTAAGTGTCGGTCATTGTAGTATGCTTCTGGGGAATTATCTTCAGCACCACTAATTGGCGTCATAAGGTAGGCGCGCTGAGCATATCCTGAATCACCTGAAAAAATTAATAAGTTGTATCAAATAATTATGTAGTTTTTATAAGTAACTAATTAGGCTTAAATTCTGAAGTAGGGGTAGGGTAGTATTAACTAACCGAGCAAAACAACTTCTTCACCAGCATTTGTTAATGCCTCTAAGTGGGCTTTTATAACACCATAGTTAAAAATGAAGCTATCATGAGTAGCTCCACCATATGTTGGATCCACATTTAAAATATTTAGGTCTGCATCTGTTATCTGAAAAAAATAAAAAGAAATATTAAGTAGACTAATTGAATAGCTACCTAATAGTAATAGATTACAAAATTGAAATCCATTTTACCAATTGCACATTTCTTGCATGGTAACCTTTGCGGCAGTAGAAACGTTCTTCATTCTCTACTGGTTTTTTCAATGCCACCAGAGTGCCATCGACACACCCAAGAGCCGATGGAAAGCCAAACTTTTTGTAGAACCTGCAATCTAACATTATTAACTATCACAAAAATGTAAAAATCAAAGAAGAGTCACTTTAATTATAATATACCTACTAACCTTTCTTTTAACATTTGTCTTTCTTGTATATTTTGAGGGAACCTTATATATTTTTTTACTATTGCTGGATTGTTAAGAGCTTCCACTACTTCATTTATGCAACGAGATGTTGATGGTTGCGATAAATATGTCCTTATGTTTTCTTTTATTATCTTCTGGTAGCTAACATTAGCCAAGAATGACAAGGTGCATAATATCTGTGAAACAATAAATCAATAAAAACATTAAGTAATCGAGAGCTAGTCAAAACAAAATATGGACCAATATGGTTATTATATGCATAATATTACCAAGTAGGTACCAAGTAGGTATTATAACTATATTAATATTATCCTTAGACTAACATGAAAACATAGCTAGCAGGGAAACAACTTAAAGGGAATAGTACTCCTTAATATGAAGTGTTTTCATGAGTTCTAACGATAAATTATGTTGGTGTTCTTATTTAGAAATCTATTAGCTATAAACTGTGTAAATAAATATATATAAAGTTACTTTATACTTAGTTTGCTAAAATGAAGCACTTAATTTTACACGTGTTGAAAGTCCTTTAGAAAAGAGCACGTCGCTTGTGATACGGTGCTCAGTATTTACCAACCCAAAAATGCGTGATGATATTGATTTTAATGTACAGTTCTGCGAGTTAGTGGAACAATATCCAGCCCTTTACGATTATACCAAGCCGGAGTACAGTAATAGAAATGTACAAGATAAAATATGGATGGAAATAAATAGGATTGAAACTCGGCGAATCGGGTAAGTTGAGTTTTATTTACTTAAATAATTTAAACATAATGTCTATTTTGAAATGGAATTGGAGATCGAATCAGAATCAGAATCAGAATTATTTATTTGTAAAACATAGGTGAAGAACATATATACATTAACATTACATTTATCGAGTTGTTACGTATGTGGTAAGATATTCTCTGATGACATTTGGATCTTCCATTGGTTGCTGCACGTTAATGTTTGTTCCTATTAAACGATTTATAAATCTTGGTTCCGAAAATTTCCCATCACAGCTGCGGATAACATTATGCAATACACACATACCTTTTATAATGGTATCGACATTTTCTGGGTCGCAGCAAACAGATGTGTCAAGGGCGCAAAATTTTGTCCTTATCATACCAAATGCACATTCCACTGATTTTCGTGCCCTTGATAATCTGTTATTAAATGCTCTTCTCTCGTTTGTTAACTGATTTCGGCAATATGGTCTCATTAAGTTTTTCTTAAGAGGAAAAGCTTCGTCTGCAACGAAATAATGGGGCACTAGTTCAGTTTCTCCAGGCAACGGAGTTGGGTCTGGTAAATTGAGGTCTCCTCGTTGCATAGCTTGCCCAAAGTTACTAACTCGAAATGCGCGCCCGTCACTGTTGCGGCCGTATTCACCTACGTCTACCGTTAAAAACAGTCCATCTGCATCTACTACTCCCAGCAATACGATAGAGAAATATCCCTTATAATTTATGTAAGTCGAGTCGGAATTTCTTGGTGCTTTTATTCTTATGTGCTTTCCGTCTACACTTCCAATGCAATTTGGTAAATTCCATAAAGTGTAGAAACGTTGAGCAACTTCAAGCCATTTCTGTCTTGTAGGTATTGGCATAAATTCTGGCTGTAAATATTCCCACAATACACGTGAAGTTTCTTGTACAATTTTTTGAACGGTAGTTCTGCCTCTTAAGACATATCCAGAAAGCGATTTAAAATTGCATCCATCTGCATAATATCTGTAACAAAAGAAATCAGTAGGGTTAGGCTTAGCGCGCACTACGATTAAAATCCGGTGCGAAAAACATTCGCTATTCTGTGAACAATACAAAAATATACTACAATCCGCGCACTGCGGAAAAAATGATCTTTTAATTTGCTTTTATACAGGGTGTAAGGGACAGCCTTCCGAAAACTTTAACCATGTCTTCAAACCATCACCCTGAACAACGTACAGCAAGAATTTTTCGCCGGAAATAAAAACAATTTCGACTCACCATACAAATTTTACAAATGACATGCCAGATTTGTATGAAGAGTCGAATTTTTTTTTTATTTCCGGCGAAAAATTGCTGTACGTTGCACATAGGGGTATTTTGCATTCCTAGCCGGGCGAAATTAGCAAAAACAACGCGTTGTTCAGGGTGATGGTCTGAAGCCATGGTTAAAGTTTTCGGAAGACCGTCCATTACATCCTGTATATGAATTGAATTGAAATGAATTTAGGTAAGTTCCATGCCTATTACTCATTGTAATGAAACACTTTTTAACGGATTTAAGTCGATGGATGAGATGAGTCATCCGTGACCACGGGTTCTGTACAGAACTCGAAACGTTTGATAGTTACCTAGTTATAAAATGTCCAATTAACGCGACCTGAATCCGTTAAAAAGTGTTTAATTAAATTCCATGTCCTTGTTGTACCTATGTATTAATTTTCTTGGTTTTTGTTTCAGCTAAAGCGTGCAAAGATAGATGGAAAAACATCAGAACTAGTTACTCAAAGAATAAGAGAAGCATAATTTCTCCGTCTGGCTCCGCTGCAAAACCAGTAAAAGAATATTACCTATCATCATCCTTACGTTTTTTAGACAATTTTTTTAAAATCCCGACCCTCCAAAAGCAATATAGATCAATACAGATGAAATCGATAATAATGATGAAAACGAATCGTCAAACATGTCTGCCGGTTCAAATGCAGCTGATCTGCAGGAAACTAATTTAGGATTCACGCCACTACGTACTACCCCATCACTACCAAAAAAGACACAGATTAGTTTAAGTGACGTTAATAAATCGGCGTATGAGTTCTTTTCAAATAAAAATAAAGGAACAAAGACGAAAGACCAAAATGTGGACGATTCAGACGCTGATATGGCCTTTTTCCGGAGCATGTTACTAGATGTAAAAATAATGACTCCAAACCAGAAGCGAAAATTAAAAATTGGCATACTTAATTTAGTTGAGCAAATTTTAAAAGAGCCCGCTAGCCCTATCGCATATTCGAGATCGTTCGTCAGTTTAGAATCACCTTACCAAAGCACTCCATCGCGGGAGTCAGACTATAATTCGCCTGTACATATGGGATCTTATGGAAGTCCAAGACCTGAGCAGACACAGACAACTGGTGCTTATGGAGGTTCAGCAACTCAGCAGATGCAACCCGCACTACAGCAGACGCAGCCGGCACTCCAGCAACTACAGGTAACTGGTGCTTACGGAGGTGCACCAACTCAGCAAATGCAACCCGCACTACAGCAGACGCAGCCGGCACTCCAGCAACTACAGGCAACTGGTGCTTACGGAGGTGCACCAACTCAGCAGATGCAGTATTCTCCAGTTACCCCGAATACACCTCAGTCACATCAAGCACTGCGCCAACCTCACGATGAAACTGATTTCAATGACTTTTAAATTTTTGATATTTAGGCCATCGCGCTAAGTAAATTTGTATTTGTGTTTCTTAACGACTTAAGCGCTAACGACCATAAGGTACTATTTCTTGTGGAGTGTCACATTTTAGGAAGAGATACTTTTAATTTTATCAGATATAAGTAATTATTAAAAAAAAAATGTACTTAATAAAAACAGAAGATGTCAACACTTGATCTCAAATAAATAAATAAACACACATTATGCTAAGTGAGGACAAATCTAGTATCGATAACTACTGCTTATCAAATCATACCTAGTCTAGATTTAGTCAAGTCAATCAATGTTTTTCCAAAATAAAACAAATAAAACATAAAAAGATATTTTACTAACCTTAATGTTATCAAGTCTTTCTTCAGGACAGATTGGTTCCCTCCAATGTGTATGCTGCTTCTGAACCCCAACTTTCACTTTTGACAATATAAAATCGTAACATTCTGGTGACATTTTATATACGTCGGGAAAACGATCAGGGAATTCATGTAATTGTTCCATTATTTTAAAATATCTGTGCTCTTGTGACAATTTCCACACTGGGTGCACCCAATATCTTCTGGACCTTTGCACATTAATTAAATGCAGCAAAGCAAGCGCATCTTCGTCTTCTGAAGACGAAGACATCTTATCGCACCAAAGTCAGCCTATAAAATGCCGCATCTGAACGTTTCTTGCCTGTTCCACGCCTCTTCTGATATAATTCAAATCGCGTCTGCGCCGTATCAGTCCTACGCCTGCGCTGCGCTTGCCCCGTGCCTTCGCCTTACGTCGCTTGTGTGTGTTTTAGGCCTTACGTCATCTCAAACTTTATCTGTCAAAATCTCCCTATTAATTTAGTTCAACTCGCTGACACGCTCGCAAGGGTGGCGCTAGTGTAAATTCGAATTATTAACCGAGTTTTTAAAATGCCAATCAAGAAACTCACAACGGATTCAACGGATTCGAAGTTTAGAATGAGGTCTTACAGAATCGCACTGCTGACCGCATTCATGAACAAACTTTTGGCGGATATAGGGGAAATTAAGTCCCAGAATTCGGAAATAAAGGCGCCCAACGTTGAAATTCGCAAGTCAAATGAAAAGATGGTTGAATCGATGTCGTTTATAAACAAACAGTTTGAAGACATGAAAAAGGAAGTGGAGGACTTAAGAAAAGAACGCCTGCAGCAGCAAAAGCAGTATATAGAAAATTTGGAGAAAAAGATAATTGACTTACAGTACAAGTCACGATCGTCCGGGATTGAGATTCGTAACATCCCGCAGGAACACACTGAAACTAGTTCAAGCCTTATTAAAACAGTCTCTAGAATATGCGATGTTGGAGTCTCGGTTCACGAATCCAGCATACGTGATGTATACCGACTGCCAGGAAAGGCATCCAGTTCGACTACCTCACGGCCGATAATTGCAGAGTTTTCATCAGTACAAACTAAGCAGTGTTTAATGACGGCTATAAGGGACTATAACAAGGGAAAGGGAAAGGATCACAAATTAAATACCACCTCAATTGGTTTACCCGGTGACCAGCAACCGGTGTACATCGCGGAGCAACTGCCTGCCACTACCAAAAAGTTGTTCTATCAGGCTCGAGAATTTGCTAAGAATAAAGGATATAAATTCTGCTGGATCTCAAATAACAACGTTTTCTTACGTAAATTAGAAGGTGACAAGCAAGTTTTAATCCATTCAGAAAAGTGTCTTCATGATCTTGATAACCTAATTTCAATCTGACTAGTCCTACGTACGATAATGTCTTCTTGCTTTATTGTTTTTACCTTGCTTAATTATGTTAAAATCTTGCAACATATACGTTACACGCTAAACAGAACATACACAAACCAAAACTCATTCACGATACTATACACTAAAACTATGATATACACCCAACAACACTTAATCACATTTATTATAATGAGATGTATCGCTCATATTTTAATCAATGTTAAACGTTACATTGTTAAACCTACTTACCCTGTGCCGTTTTTTATTGATCACTTATTATAAATGGATTCCATAACAAACATTAATGATGACTTGGACAATCTTGGTCTGGGCAACTCCTTTTCTTGTGATCCACAGGATTATACAAGTTATTTTGTTACTTCTGCGAGTAATATTAAAATACTACATATGAATATCCGCAGTCTTAAGAAAAAAATTGGTCAGTTACAGGCACTAATATGCTTAACTAAAATCAATATTGATATTATTGATATTATTGTTCTAACCTAGTGTTGGCTTAGTAAAATAAACAACCCTCCAGCACTGAATGGTTACTTGTCACACTCGACGAAACTAACTTCGAATCAAAATGAAGGCGTAATTGTCTACTCTAAATCAAGCCTTAACGCCACAATTTGGGAACCGTGCCTAACTAACTCTAACACTCTAGTATGTCAAGTGGATTCCAAGTTTGCATTTGTTGCTATTTACCGATCTCCATCCTATAATACTGCTACACATATTGAAACCTTGCTAGCAAGCCTAAATAATGTATTAAGCTGGGTACTCACTTAGCAGTGTAGCACGTAACGTATCAGATACGGTATCAAGTGAGTACGCAGGCACGAGCCCGCTGCGAGCCGCTCGCGCGTGGAGCGCTGTAAGCTCGCAATGACCCGCCGAGTGGCGGTTTCACTGCAAACACAAAGGCGGCTCGCAGTGTGCTCGTGGACCCTAAAAATAAGAATTATTACAAAAAACATCTAAAAGTGGATGCTTGGGAAACTATTGGACAAGCTATAGGTACGTCGGGAGAAAACTGTAAAAATAAGATGATCACTTTATTGTCTTGCTACAGGAGAGAGAATGAAAATAAAAAAAAGTAATGGAACTGGTAAAGGTATGAAACGTTTATTAATATTTTTCACAAATGCGTAACTATAACAATGTTCTTAACATTAATAGGTCTTCCTTCTAGCCTTATTATTCCCAATCATATTGGGGTCGGCATCTAATCTAACCCGATGCAGCGAGAAAACACACATAACTTAAAGTAAAAGGTGTGTGCCTTGGGTTCGAACCAGCGACCTTTGACTTGGCAAAGGTCCAACGGTCATACCACTAGGCTATCACTCGCTCTTAACATTAATAGGTATTGTTTGCAAAATGTGGTATTAACGTTCTTTTACAGGAACTTCAGAGATATATAAAAGTAAATGGTTTGCTTTTGATGCAATGTCATTTTTAATAAATCGAGACACTCCACGCCAAAACAGATTGAATACTGTAAGTTCCTTTATTTAATCTTATCTTATACTATGAATAGTCAGGGTGACAAAAGTCATTCAAACTACCACTACCACTGGGTAGATTTTTAATTCATGCATACTCGTCCTGCCAGGAAAGCCTTCCTTCTGCAGTGAAGTAGCCTGCTAACTCATTTCTAAATTCTTTAGCCGCCGCTGGAGAACGGCGAGCAACATTTCTTATAGCATGGAATGACGTCATTTCTTGATCACGCCGCCAGGCTCCATTAATTAGTTCTCCATTTTCGTCTTCTGTGTCGAAGCTGCCACCTGGTATATAAAGCGGTCGGGAGGAGCTGCGCCTCAAAAAATTGTGCAAGTGAACGATGGCCATCACTACTGTTGTTGCTTTATCTGGCTCAATATGCATTGGTTTTCTTAGTACCCTGAACACGGCTGACATGATCCCGAAGACGTTCTCAACCACCCTCCTAGCTCTACTGAGTCTATAATTGAAAATTCTTTCTTTTGACCCTTTGGCGTGAGCATGCCCGGGGTAAGGTTTCATCACATTTTCACTTAACGCAAAGGCAGAATCACCCAGAATGAAGTATGGCAGTTGCTTATTTCGGCCTTGCAAAGGTACAGGTGTGGGCAATTGAAGAATATTATTTTTGATCATGTCATGTAGTTTGCTATTCTTAAACACTCCTCCATCCGAGATTCGCCCTTGGCATCCGGCATCTGCGAAAAGAATGTTATAATTTGCATCCACCATGGCAAACAGAACGATGCTGTATGTTGACTTATAATTAAAATATTCTGCTCCGCTGTTGAACGGTGCTTGTAGCAACACATGCTTTCCATCTATTGCTCCGACGCAGTGAGGAAAATTCCATAAATTGTTTAAGTCATCGGATATATTTTTCCAGTCCAGTGAGTTGTCAGGAATCTGCAAGCGATAACACACCAGTTTAACTTTTATCATATTTTAGGTAAGCAATACAACGGAACGTGAGGACAATGAAGATGCAGCTGGGGCAGAAGGAATTTCAGAGACATCAAATAGCTCAGTACAATCTGGGCCGCCAAGTAAAAAAGAAACACGCGATCCAAAGTTACAAATGCTGAAAGAAGCTTTTGGAATTTTAAAATCAGCCTCGTCAAATACCAACACGCAAAATGAGGAAATTAAATCTTTTTTGACTTTTGTAGGAAGTAAAATGATGAAATATTCTGAGCACACTAAAAATATCGTGCAATAAGGCATATGTGATTTAATTTTTAAGGTGGACTGCCATTTCTTCGATGAATATCCCTACCAGCACACAAGCAATAGGACACAAACGTCTCAAGGATATTCTTCAGTTCAACCAACCTCGATGCAGGCGTATAGCCAACCAGCCAATGTTGGATATTATACAGGTCCTAGTACATCCAAAAATATGGAACAGGTATCCCAAATATATGCGTCTGTAGGACAATCATCTCCGGATCAACCATCTCCTCAACATCTATCAACTAACGAACAATATGCTATGTCATCTCCACAAAGTGAATTGTCTGAGCTTTTGGACATGGATGATTATGTTTAAGTTACCTACAGTATTTTATTTGCCTATGTCATTGATTTAGTTTCTATATTAAAAAGTTCAATTTAACCTAAGTTCAATATAACCACGAAAATTTACATTGTCTTTTATTGCATTGATGATTGCTGCACAAACTTCTGGAACGAAGGAGATGGAAAACGGTGGGCCCAAATGTAATAAGTTGAGATATGATCTAAAAAAATAGTCATATTTTTTTATCTAATATGAAAAATCACTTAAATTCTCAATCTGGAAGCGGAGAAATATGAGAAAGATAGTGTTCGTGAGATTATCGATTCAGTAATCGATTACACAGTTACGAAAATATGCACTAAACATTTAACTCGAAAGTAATTAAATGCACTATATATACTTATATGCAATATAGTGCATATAATTACAGTCATATTAATAAATCAAATATCAATTAATTACTGAAAACCCAATATTAATGCTTATCGATTTCATATCGATTCAAATCTCTCTTATATTTTTAGTCTATGTCACTGACATGACAGCTGACTGACATTGACATTAGACAGTTGCCGACTGTTCTTGTTTGCTCACTCGTTTCGTGTTTTCCGATGCGTTTTGAGTGCTTTCCCGATTATTCGTCATTTTTCACGACCACTGCTTTGTATTTTACGGATTTTGACCCTGCCTACCTTGTACGACCCTTGCTTTCACCTTGGACACCGAAGATCGCTCACACGTTTGACTTGGAATTGTTATTTTGGATTTTACCGCCGACTTGTGGATTGGATATTATTCAAACTATGGATCGCTGTGAATTGTGGGATATCCACTGGTCACTGCAATACACTGGGCCGACAACCCTTAGAGCGAGGCCCCATTAGTGCGTTGCGCTGCGTTGCGTCGTCGCAGCGTCGTCGCTGCGTCGTTTTCCATACATTTTTTATGACATGCCCCATTAGACCGTTGCGTCGTCGCGCGCGACGTTTCAACGGATCGACGGACAAGAGACGAAGCGGGAGGGAGGGTGATGCGCTGAGTTGTCGGAGCTCCGCCAGGGTGACCATTTGTGGCAGATTTCTGCCATTTTGGCAGATTTGGCACGTACATTTTAACCATGGCAGACTAAGGTGACGATTTAAAAAAGTGGCAGGATTTGGCAGATTTCGAATAAGTCCTTAATTTTTTTTTAAATAGATTTTAATGTATGTAGTTCTATAATTTTCTATGTCTTATTATTTCCTTTACTTTTTTTATTAGGAATTTATTTGGTAGGAAATTATTTACTGAGGTGGCAACTTTTGTCCTATGCCAGATAATACGGGGATTCCTAGTTTATTCTGTTTTATGCAGGTACGCCATATGATTATGAACGACAATTAATCAGTATGGTTTATTTTCGTAATGCTATAACTGATCGAGGTTCAAATCAATGTTTGTTGTTTTGTCTACTACCACTTTATTCTCATATGAAGTTTAACGTGTGCGTGCGTGCAGTGCCAGTGCATTGTGTATTCCGTGCAGGATGAAGAGAAAATATGAGCGTTCGTATAGACCTGAATGGGAGCAAGATCCTTTGCTTTCGTCCTGGATTTCCAGAGCAAAGGAGGATCCTGATGTCGCATTTTGCAAAGCTTGCAATTGTAAATTAGTAACAAGATTGTCTTCATTAAAAGAACATGTGTTATCCCAAAAACATAAGAAGCATATAGGTATAGCGGCCAATCATCGGTAAGTAGTTTACAATAAATGTAAAAATTTAATAGACGTAAATATGTAATACTATATCAATAGATATTGTAAGTTTAGAAAAACAATTATTTCAGGTGCAACAGTTTTTTATGAAATCTCCTTTAGAAGAGGAAGTGAAAAAAGCCGAACTTAATATTTGTGCTATGCTAGTGGAACACAATTTACCGTTTCGATTAATGGATCATTTGAGTGATATTATCTCAAAATATTTCACGATTCGGAAATTGCTAATTCCTTTTCCTGCAAGAGAACTAAGGCAGCAGCGATAATATATAATGTTTTAAAGCCAGAGCTAGAAGCAGAGATGCTTGCCGATTTAAAATCATGTGAAAACATTAAAACTCATACACCAATGTTTTCTTTGGTTATAGATGAGACCAAATATTATTCCGAAAAAGATCTTCAGGTAAAAACAAAATTTTTAACTTTGGTGGACTTGCAAGGAAAATCAGCCCAAGCTTTGTTTGATTCACTTTCCGAAGCGTTGACTAATGCTAACCTTAATATTAAAGATGCGATTGGTTTCGGAGCTGACACTACTAACGTTATGTTTGGCGAACAAGGCGGTATTATTGCCAAAATAAGACATGTAAATCCCCATTGCATTTTCATTAAGTGTATATGTCATTCTACTGCTTTGTGTGTATCTCACGCCAGTAAAAACTCTATACCAAGGGCTATTAACCAAATAGTGCAAGAAGTTTATGGATATTTTGCATATAGTAGTAAAAGGCAAAGGGAATTTTCTGAATTCCAAGATTTTATTGGCACTGAAAAGCATAAAATATTAAAGCATTACGAAATTCGATGGCTATGTTTGCATGCATGTATTAAAAGAATTTTGGAGCAATGGGATGCCCTCAAACTTTTTTTTCAATCACAGTTTCTGGAAGACAAAAATATTTCGGCTGAATTTTTAAATAATAGTTTGAATGACAAGATATCCGTGGCTGGCGTGAACACATTGACATGTCGACTTCTATGACTTTTTTTTTATTGGCTTATTACATCCTACGCATTAGGAATTTATATGAAAAAAATTGACAGTTATAGATATACATAATTTTTGGAGCAATCGACTTTGGTAATATGTTGACATCTCGCATTTTGACATGTCTAACTTAACAAAACCTCATGTCAAATTAACGATTCACATGTTTTTGTGATCGAACATTGATATTTTGTTATATCAACCTATACTCAGCACCCAAAATAATATTCGTTATTTGATATCTCAATTAATACACTTAAAAGTTTTGTTTAAGTACTTATTTTAAATTGACAAATTGAAGTGTCAAGCTATTGCCAGCTGAGGTCTTTTTGATTAAATCGTGACAAATTGAGATATCAAGTTATGGCCCACCGAAGAATTTCTGTTGAAATTGCGATATATTGAGATGTCCAGTTACGGCCAACGAAGTTCTGAGCACTAAAAGTAATAAGTATAGGTATCACTACATGTCCGTTATAAAAAACTTGTAACGTTAAATTAATATGTTTAGTTGACAACTTATGTACCCAAGTTGTATTAAAAAATAATCGAGTTATCAAAAAACTTTCGTAAGAAGTAATAATTTTTCAAATATCGCGGCAAATCCCTCGCTCGTGTGTTGGTAAACAAACGTCAGTTTAGAGTTCAGAAGCCACGCGCGCGCGAACCGCGAACGAGTGTGAGTGCTTCAAATTGATTTCGTTTGTTTTTGAGTGTATCTATTGATTGATTTATTACTACAGTGTTTCAATTCATAAGTTGGGTGTATAGTTTGTGATTTGCAATGGAGGAAAAAGTGAGTACCTACCGACCAAACCTTACGGTCTACCTTAGTGTATTATCGTAACAGAGGGAATACCTACCTGATTATGTGACGTGATATCTAGGTATTTCAATATTTGGTTTTTGCAGAATCCGACGATTGCCGAATTAATGGCTAGGAAACGCAAGTTAACAGAACTTCGTGACATTAAGTTAAATTCATCTCGTCAGCGAATGAATGAAGTGGACGAAAACGGTAAGATACAGATCTTATACTCACAAATATTTTTTTGCCACTTTTTAGGTAGATATTGATGAAGGTTGGGAGTTAGTTATCTAGGTAAGTAACATATTGTAAGCCGACGTTCGGAATGGACGTAAAAATATCGCGGCGATTTTTTTCGCGCACTGGATTTTCAACGCTCTGCTTAGCGCCGAGAGTTGAAAATCCAACCAGTGTGTTTGTTCAACGCGTTGGAATGCACTCTGTTGGATTCTCAATGCTCGGCTCAACACCGAGAGTTGAAAATCCAGTGCGCGATAAAATCCCGCTGCGATATGTTTACGTCCGTGCGAACGTCGCGGTCAGCTGATTGTTTACTTGAAACTGTGAACTTAGATGTATGTAGACGATGGGAATCTAGCTGTAGTAGGTAGATATACACCGTCGTGGGTAAGGCCTTCCCCACATTAGGATCGCGCGTTCCTCGGGCGTATGAGCGACGCGTCCGCCGCGTGCGCGACGCGAGCGCGCTGCGTAAGCGTCACGTGTTGCCACCGTGTAACGTGTGTGCAGCGACCGCGCGGCGCGCACACGGCGCTCGCGTTGGCGTTTAAACCCTTCAGTCAAGTCGAAAGTCGAAGGGGTATGAACGCGACTCGAGCGCCGCGCGCGCGTGTGAGAAGCGCGGGCGCCGCGCGCGCTACTCACACGTGCTCGCGGGCAGATTTGGATGAACCTTGGTGTGTAGATAATCTAGACCCTGTAATAGGAATAGGACTCAGCAGTTAGACACCGCTAGTTATTCACCCAAACTAATATTATAAATACGAGAGTAACTGTGTTTATCTGTCTGATTATTATTTTTTATTGCTTCAGGTTACCCTAATCTTGCCACTCCACTGTCAAACTCTTCGTTATTGAGGAACATAAGTAACGATGATCCATTATCTCCTTATCCGGTAATGTCCCCAGCAACCCAAGAAATTTATAATGTATTAATTACTGACCCAAGCCTACAATTAGATAATACGTCAGACATTGTCGAAAACAGTGAAGCGTCTGAAGAAAATGAATCGTTTAATGGCGACAGTGACGACAGTGTTCGTGATCCTGATTTTAACATAAAAAAAGTCACAGTAGATGATTCAGAAACTGACTGCGAATCATGTGATGATGCCAAAATTGAAAGCAAAGAATTGATACCAATCTCCGGAAAAATATCGAAAGCAACAAGAAATCCGGAAAAATATATCGAAGTCAACTACGAATGCGAAAATATAGCACCTACCTTAAATACGAAAGAAACACCACAAAATTCATCTATGGATAATACACAGAACAAGGAAACGGGGAGCTCAACGTGTGTGACAGACGAAAAAACGGCCAACCGAAGTGTTTCACCTGAAATGAATGAATATGAGAATGCAGCTCCTACTATATATGAGATAGAAACACCAACAGTGATCCTAGAAAAGACGAGTGAAAGAAATGAGATTTTAACTTTAACTATGGAAACCGAAAGTACTAGTGAAGAAAGGACTAATAATAATACAAAAAAAGGAAGATCAAGAGTGGAGAGAAATGCAAGCAAAACACGTCGGAATACAGGAAAGAGTTATATAACGGAAAAAGGTAAAGTAGTTCCTGACAGAAAACCGAAAGAGTTGAGTTCATGTAGACTAAAATGTGCTGAAAGAATTACAACGGCTGAACAGACGCATTGTTTTGAAAATTATTGGCAACTAGGAGATAGAGATAGACGGGCAGCATTTGTGTCTAAGTCAGTAATGATTTTCCCAAAAAAATCACAAAAAACGGGCAGCAGGACATTAAATAGAGAGTGCTACTGTAAATACATGCTAGAGATTTCTAATGAGATGAAACCGGTTTGTAAAGAGTGTTTTTGTAAAATTGTAGGAGAGACCAAGGGATTTGTTAATGTTATAATAGAAAAAAAAAAAATGTCTCCCAACGGAATCATTGATGAGGATCAGAGAGGTCGTCAACCTCCCAAAAATAAGAAGACTATCGAAGACATTTCGCTTGTCAATCACCACATTTTGAGTTTTCCAAGTTATGAGAGTCACTACTGTAGAAATTCGACTGGGAAGAAATATTTAGCTGCTGACCTGTCAATCGCCAAAATGTACAGAGAGTATAAAAACACTTCTTCAAATCCTGTCTCGTTAAAATTATATGCCAAATGCTTTCACGACCTCAATCTGTCGTTTAAGCAACCATCAAAAGACACATGCAACACGTGCGATGTGCTGAACGCTAAAATTAAAGTTGCAGATGAAGATCGCAAAATTAATTTAACTGCTGAATTAGCTGAACACCAACATCAAGCTGATAAAGCTTATGCTGAAAAACGTGTGGATAAAGAGAATGTCAAAGCAGATTCGTCTGTTAGGGCATTTGCATTCGACCTCCAGCAGTGCTTGCCGACTCCATATTTAAAAACATCTGTCTCGTTTTACAAACGACAGCTTTGGTCTTTTAATTTAACAGTGCATGATTTAGCAACTAATGAGGCTACCTGCTACATGTGGGACGAGACAATAGGAGCTCGAGGTGCAAACCAAATTGCCTCATGTTTGTGGCACTTCTGCAACAATTTGTCCTCCGAAGTAAAAGAACTGATTTTTTATTCGGATACTTGTGGTGGTCAAAACAAAAACAATGTCGTGGCAATGATGTTTATGTTTTTGCTACATAATCATCCGACGCTGCAAAAGATAAATCACAAATTTCTCCTCAGTGGGCACACACATATGGAGTGTGACTCTGACCACGCTATTATTGAGAAAACAAAAAAGAGAACACAAATGAGAATAAATCATTTGTATGATTGGGTGCAGCTGGTGAGGACTTGCAAAGTTCAGAAACCATTTAAGGTCGTGGTGATGACGGTAAATGATTTCTTGGATTTTGCTGAACTAAAAGCCAAGAAAGGACCCTTTACTATCAAAAAACTGGACGATTCTGGGGACAAATTTCTATGGCAACCTATTAAATGGCTGCAATATAATAAAAACAGCGTAGGAAAAATAAATTTCAAGAAAAGCCTGGATCGCGAACCCACTTTCGAGTCAGTGAACTTTCGGAAAAGAGGAAAAACCACCATAGATGTCTTTAGGTTGAGCCAAATCTCCAAGGAAGCTTTGCCAATCAGTGCAGAGAAAAAAAAGGATTTGATGGACATGATTGACCTGATTGACGATTCGTTCAAAGAGTTTTAATTAATATAAAAACTGTCGGTGATGTCTCTGCATCTACTGATCCAGATTTGGACGAAGACAACCCAGATGAAGAGGATTCTGAGGTCTAATAAAATACGAATGGTCTGCGACGAGGTTGAGGAGTCAACGTAGTTATTTGTGTTAGTAACATACTTGTATCTGTTTGATGACGTTGTTTGTGGTCCAATAAAGCAATTTTCTATTTTTTTATAATTTTTTTTATTGCGAAAATACTAAACTGATAGTTTCGTGGTGTTTGAATTAAATATTTCTTCAGTTAAAACAACATTACTTGATTTGAGTGAGTAGCAGCAAATTAAATATTTTTTTTATGTTTGTCATCTGTTTGCTATCCAATTAAAATAATGTGGTTGTCATTAAATTACATTGTTTACTTACTATAACTTCCCACTCAGAAGGTGAATAAGTTGATAACTGTTGGTGAACAAGTTGACAACTCGGTGCATAAGTTGATAACTCGTTGGTGAACGACTTGACAAGTCTATTATTTTGCAATCTATGGAAAATTTCGTTTATTTATTGTCATCATTGAAAAGATGGCACAAAATAACCTTTAAAACAACTTAAACACATATGTAAAATTAATTAACCGATTTACCAGAAGACGCCAAAACTTTAAAATGGCCGTCCTGACAAATTGCAGTTTTAGACATGTCAACATATTCACGCCAGCCACGGATATATAAACTTTATTTTTATGCTTTGGATTATATACTGCAAATAGTTAACAAACTGAACACTATATTTCAAGGAGACTATACGACAGTCCACACAGCATTTAAAGACATTTCCGAGGCGTACTTGTGCCTTTTGAGTTGTTATATGAAAGGACATTATTTGAAAACCACAGATCCACTTTGTTTAGATCCAAAATCTATCGTCAACTTTTTACCGCTAAAAGAATTGTATTTAGGTGTGAACGTTAGTAAAGAACTCAATCGTCTATCTGCAGATGTTAGTCTAAAACCCGGAATTCAAAGTTTCCTTCAAAGAATGCAAACATTTTTGATTGAACTCAGTAATCAGTTAAAAACACGATTGCCACTGAGTAATCTTTTTAAAGACTTACAATTTTTAGACCCACAAAATGTTGTTTACAAAGATTTTATATCAACAGTCAACATTGCAAATAAATTTCCCAATATAGTAGATGAAAACAATCTTCAAAAAGTTGACGACGAACTTCGACAAATTAAATTTGACAAAAGTGTAAGCGATTTGTTTGTTGGAATCTGGTGGGAGTAGCACCAGTACAAATTTGAGTGTGGACAAATTCTGGGGAGCGATTGGGAAAATGCGTGATGCAAATGGAGCTCCAAAATATGCTAATATTGCAAACTTTGCAAAATCTCTCTTAATTTTACCTATGTCAAATGCCTCTTGCGAAAGAATATTCTCCCAAGTAAACTTAAATAAAACAAAAATAAGGAATAGGTTCCTAAATAAACATGTATCCGCGCTAGTAACAACTAAAGAAGGTCTAAAGGAGCACGGAGACTGTATCTCCTTTAAACCAACAAATACTATGATTAAAAATATGTCATCCAAATCAATGTACGAAAGTGAAGAGTGTGGGGAATGTTTTGATACTGTGGTAGACTAGTAGGTAGTTGGTTAATGAAGGAATTTCTTTGAATACGTAGTATTTTATTTATTCATACCTGTCTCCAATATCTATAGATGCTATAATATGATGGCATATTTTTGGTATTTTCTGGAGTTAGCTTTGGCAGATTTTTTACCAAAGTCGGGCAGATTCGCCATTTTTGAAATGGTCACACTGAGCTCCGCTGCGACGACGGACAGTGATGCACTGCTAGAGGAGGAAGCTAGACGAGCGTAACGACATTTTTTATCTTACCATGAGTGAGCAGGATATTGATATAGATTTTCTCATATCCTTGGTCCAAGAAAGACCCATTATATGGGATAAATCACACGAACATTACAGTGATAAATTTCGTAAAGCGAATGAATGGGTAGCTGTTTGTAAAAAAATATTTCAAGATTACGCGGAGTTTGAGGACCAAAAAAAGAACAAGATTGGTGAGTTGTTATTTATTATATTATTTGTAAATTCAATACATAAGTTAATTTATATCTTTTTCAACTGCCATGGTAAAGCCCCTTCTGGACTCATAAAGTAATTAGCAAATTGATCTCTGATAAAATTTTCGGCTAATGATTCTTCATTGCTATGGGGTCTCAATTGTGGGAACCTACTTATTGCCATATTGTCTTGTTGTTTTAACCCATCGTGTTGTATAACAAAATTGTGTAAAACACAACATGCTTTCGCAATATTAATAGTTAAATCATATGACGTATCAATTGGCCTATGTAAAATGCGCCATTTATTTGCCATGATCCCAAATGCACATTCCACGTATCTACGAGCTCTGCCAAGGCGATAATTATAAACTCTTTGTTTCACATTGAGATTGGATCCGCCGTATGGGCGCATATCATGCTTACTTAAACCAAAAGCTTCATCACCGACGAGTACATAAGGGATTGGTGGCTCGTTATTATGATCATTTCCAAGTGGTTGAGGATTAGGCAATGGTAATTCATTTCTCATTAAAATCTTGTAGTGTCGAATTTCTAAAAATAGTAGAATCACTTTCCTTACCATATGCACCCACGTCGACAAAAACAAACTTATAATTTGAGTCAACAACCGCCAGCAAAACAATTGAAAAATAATTTTTATATTATAAAACAGAGAGCCACTTTTGTCTGGTTTTATTAAACGTATATGTTTCCCATCAATTGCCCCGAAGCAATGAGGAAAGTTAGCTTTGAGATCAAAATCTAATGCAATATTTTGTAGTTTTTCTACTGTGATCTCTTCTATGTACTGTGGTCGAACATATTTCCATATAGCTTGACAAACTGACGAAATAGTTCTAGAAATTGTTGCTCTTCCACGTTTAAATTTGAAATGCAAGTCGTTTATCGAATTTCCGCTGCCTAAGTACCTGAAATAGAAACACAAAAAATAAACAGGGTGGCCCATTTAGATTGGTCAGTGTAGACAAGTTAGGTACTTACACATTTTTTTCTTTCTTTGCAGGTAACGAGGTTGTGAAAAAATGGAGAAGCGTGAAGGACAACTTTTTTCGATACGTAAAAAAAATAAAAGAAAACAGTTCGTCTGGATCAGGGGCAAAACAATTGAAAAAATATCATTATTACAATCAGTTGCTGTTTTTGATGAAAGTTGCCCAAAATAAAACTGACAGTAGCCTTGAAATGGTGTCTGAAGAAACGGAACGAAGTGAAAACACAGCATCATCTTCTCCATTTCCTACAAAAGAAATGTCCTCGTTACCCCCAGGTCCTTCTCGCTACGTACCTGCAAGCCGTAAGAGATCAAACCAAGCAATAGATGATTTCGAGGCGCAAGCATTAGAAGCGTTGCAAGAGAAAGAAAACCGCCACTTATCATTTTTCAAAGGAATTTTGCCTTCTTTGGACAGCTTTACGGAATTACAAACTTTGACATTCCAAAGCAAAGTTATAAATATCATTACCGAAATTCGGTTCGGGGAACAGACTCAATCAACAACATGGCAGTCACGCGGATATCAAACTGGACAACAGTATCAAGCAACACCATTGCAGTCACGCGGATATCAAACTGGACAACATGCCCAGTCACCATCGCCATCGTCGTATCGAACAGATGAATTCGAAGCTACCTACTCAACCAACACTACGATTAATAATTTTACTGATGATAGTCAAGAAGAAGATTATAACTTTGCTTTGTTGCCTAATAGTAATACTTAAATTAAACTGTTTTTAAAGATAATAAATTAATAACTGATTAACATTACGAGTATTATGATATTTGAATTACTTACCTCAATGTAATACCAATCATTTCAATTGGTTCTAAAGGGTTCCTGAATTTGGTATACTGCTTTTTTATATGTGGTTTTAAAGTTTCAACCAAATTATTAAAGCTGGCCACACTCATTCTAAAAAAATTGAAAAAAGTCTTTTCATCTAATAATAACTCCCTATATTCCTGCATAAAAAACTGACCATCACTATTTCTTAATGCTATCAAAGGAGATATCCAGAATCTTCTATGATTTCTACGTTTATTTCGGCGGTGCCGTAATAAAAGCAACAAAAGAACACGTTTGTATCTATCCATTGCAAAGGCTGAACTGAGACGCAGCTGCGTCGGCGTGCATACCCTCTTGCGTTGCGTTGGCGCAGCGTCAACGCAACACAGGTGTGGCATACAATGCGTTGTTCCGTTGCGATGACGCGACGCAACGCAGCGCAACGCACTAAGGGCCAGGCCACAACAGTGCGTTGCGGCGTCGCATCGCAAAAATCAACGACGCCGCACAACGCATCGTGGAAATTTCCGATGCGCTGCCGCAGCGTACAAATCTGCGATGCGACAACGCTTTGCCGTTTAGTCGGTGTCCATACTTTGAACGACCTGCACGTGTTTTTTAAGCGATATGGCGCAGTACGATGTCGACCACCTGATATCTTTAATTTACGAACGTCCCGTCCTTTGGGACAAAACTATATCACAATTCAAAGACAAATTTTAAAAAACAGAAGCATGGAGGGAAGTGTGTACAAGTTTATATTCAAATTTTGAGGAGTTAAATAGTGTTGAAAAAACAAAACTCGGTAAGTACTTATAAACATTTATATTTTTGTTAACTGCCAACTAAGACCTCCAATGTTACTATTAAAATAATTACAAAATTCGTTTCTGATTATGTTAGCTCCTGTTCTACTTTCATGTGTTGTTTCGTGTAAAATTTGCAAAGAATCGTCAATAATCATTTCTTCAAACGTTTGTGCGCCATCTCGATTCAATACAAAGTTGTGTAATACACAGCATGCTTTTATAATGTCTATTGTGAAATCGTAAGAAACATTAATGGGTCGATGAAATATGCGCCATTTATTTGCGAGTATGCCAAAAGCGCTCTCAACATATCGTCTGGCTCGGCTCAAACGATAATTAAAAACTCGTTTTTCTATCGATAAAAACTTCCCAGAATATGGGCGCATTATATTATTTGTCAGTGGTAATCCTTCATCCGCCACGAAGACAAAAGGAATTTCTTTTTGAAAGCCAGGTAACGGTTTTGGCGGAGGTATAGATAATTGACCTTTTTTTAATAAGTCGTATAGATTTGAGTTCTGAAAAACAGTGGAGTCACATTCCTTACCATATGCACCTATATCGACATATATAAATTTGTAATTCGTATCAACAAGTGCTAATAGAACAATGGAATTATAATTTTTATAATTGAAAAATAGGGATCCACTGTGATCCGGGCTCAATATACGAATGTGTTTTCCATCTAGCGCTCCTATACAATTAGGAAAGTTGGTCTTTTTTTCATACTCTTGAGCAATTTGTTCCATCAGCTCTGTTGTAATTTTTGGTAATTCCAACCTTTTAAGAATGTTCCATACAATACGACAAACAAATTTTATTATTCCTGTTATTGTAGATTTTCCACGATAATATGTGAAATGCATATCTTTAAAAGTATTTCCCGTCGCCAGGTACCTGAAAGAAAACAAAATAAATCATTATTCGTCATATTTTTTTAGGTAACGATGTCATAAAGAAATGGAGAGGAATCAAGGATAATTTTACAAAATACGAAAAAAAATTAAACGAGCAATGTAAATCCGGAGCTGGGGCCAAAAAAATTAAACAATATCATCTATACGACCACCTCCTATTTCTGAAAAAGAATTCTCAAAATAAAACAACATCAAGTCTTGACGATGAAGAAATAAGACCAAGCACCTCAACCCAACAAAGCCAGCAACCTGTCATGCCACGTTACCAGCCTGCATCGCGTAAAAGAAAAATTGACGAAGACGAATTTGAGAAGAATATTATAGCTGCTTTAAAAACACCTGAAAGTAGACATTTATCTTTTTTTAAAGGAATTTTGCCATCATTGGAAAAATTGAATGATAATCAAACAATAATTTTCCAAAGTCGTGTCCTACAGATATTAAGTGATTTACACCAACCATCATACTATCCCAGCCACTATCAAACTTCACAAACATCCGTCCAAGCAAACTATCAAACATCTCAAACAACTGTTCAGACTGGCTATCAAACAGCTCAAATGTCTATGCAGAGTGGCTACCAATCAGCTCAAATGCCTATGCAGAGTGGCTATCAAACATCCATTCAACGCAGTGCCTTCCAAAGCGGATGCGAGACATCACCGGCACCTATGCAATCGTCTCCACAAACGCCAAGGAATGATGATGTAAATGAGCCAGAACAAATTCATTTCGATGAGGAACTAACAAATTTGACGAATGACACACAATCGGAATACGAGTTTTGAATAACACTAAATTATGAAAATGATTAAACAGTATGATTATAGTAAAAATAGTTTATTTTTTTCTTACCTTACAGTTAATCCCAGCATCTCCAGAGGTTCGATGGGTTTTCTAAATATGTATTTCTTTTGTAAATGAGGCTTTATCAAACTAAGAAGTTCTTCAAAACTTACTACACTCATCCTAAAGTAATCGAAAAATTTAACCTCGTCCACTTTTAGCGCCTCATATTTCCTTTTGAAGTGGTTTCCATCTTTATTCATAATTGTCAGTAATGGGTGCACCCAGTACTTTCTTTTCTGTTTCTTTTTCTTAATACGCCTTAACGCAAGCAGAAGTAGAACACGCGCAGTGCGGTCCATGTCTCACTAGAAACTGAACTGACGGTTAGCGTCTTGTCGTACGATGTCGTATCCGATGAAATTTTTGCGTTGCGACATCGCATCGCATAGCTGTGCAATGTTGTTTTTGCGATGCGACGCCGCAACGCACTGTTGTGGCCTGGCCCTAATGGGGCCTCGCTCTTACACGATGAAACAATTCTGTCAGTGATTCGGCAATGGCTTGCACCTCAGTCTGTAAGTAAATATAACCTCATCTAACCAGCTACCATCCTGGCAGGTTTAAAATACACATAATTAGAAGGCCTATGGAGATTGTTTACAGTTATGGCAAAGAATTATTTATTTATCAAACAATGTTAAAATACCCTAATACACAATAGTTAATTAAGTATTGTTTATGTAGCTGAAGATTAATAAAAATGTTCCATTTTTAGGTAAGCAGTAGTGACTGTGTTTGTCAAGCGTGCTGGGACTTGGCTCAAAGCCCACATGTGGATGACCAAAGAAGACTACTAGGCCACCGTAATGTTTGTTCCCGCTGCGGACGCTCTCTTGCATCGCGAACCCATCACCTACTTCATACCAACACAACCTGTGAATCAAGAATTTATAATCTTATACAAGAGTGGATTATACCTCGAACTGTAAGTTAAATCAGATTACAATGTGATTTGCTGCAAGTTACAAAGATATCTATTTTAATACTTAGACCTGTCCCATAACATTGTATGTGTCTGCTACTTTGTATACTGCAACCCAATTAAAGTAAATCTATTTCACGTCAAGTGAAATACATTTTTTCACAAAAATGAAACCTTTTGTTTTCTTGGTTTATATCTGTTATTTATTTATTAATAGTTTTGTGGAATGAAAATGCAGAAGAATAAAAACAGTATCTTAGCATTCTTAGCCAAAATCTAAACACAAACAGCTTACATAATTCATTCATGTTAGCTAATTAAAAACAATTTCATTATTATCTCAATAAATCCCAATCTTGATTATATATGTTTGTTGCAGATACAAGCAGCAAGTGAAATATGTCATACTTGTTGGGTGGCTGCAGACAGAGCTGCTGTCCATATGGTCTCACGCCCATCAACTTCATCCCAACAAGACTCCCCTCAAGATATACAACCACAGGGACAAGATCTTCCTACTATGTCTCCGAATGAAGGCATTGGAAGCAACCAACCGGAACCTACTATTGTTTTGCCAGATTACATGAGAGCTATAGAAACTGAACGTAGGTGCTTCATAGAAGGATGTCAGAGAACAGAAAGGTACAGAGTTCCACTTTCGACTAGGAAAATGTTGCTTCATCAATATAAATATTACATCCCTGAAAATAACCGTCTTTGTGATCAACATTTGGTTATTGAAGCATGGGATTTTCTAGACAGCTTGAGATCCAATTATATTGTCTTTTACAGCTAAACATATTCAGGACATGATGTCTCTAAAACGAAGTTGTAGATACTGGACTACTTCATTTTGAAAATATAAATAACATGGAAGACCATGTTGTGCATACATGGACTGGATTAAATAAAGCACAATTCCATCAAATGTTTGCTGAAGTTCCTCAGTTGCTGACAATGCCAAATGCAACTTTGGCTCTGGCCGCTTACTTTATGAAACTCAGAACTGGGGACTCCAATGAAAGGTTGGCGACTTTATTAAACGTGTCTAGGCCAACACTTGAAAAGTGGTTACATCAAGTAAGAGAATTGCTCACAGAGTATTTTGTACCTATGAATCTGGGTTTAAACCACATAAACAGGCAACAAATGGTAGACAGAAATCTTACAATACCTAATACATTGTTTGGAAGCTTTGAGGGATTTGACAGACCAATAGCTATTTTTGATGGAACATATTGTTATGTGGAAAAAAGTTCCAATTATCTGTATCAAAAAAAACATATAGCCTGCACAAATACAGAAATCTGGTAAAACCATTTTTAATTGTTTGTACGGATGGGCATATTCTTGATGTTTAGGGCCCATACCCAGCCACCACTTCCGATGCTGACATCATGAAAAAATAATTTGAAAATGGAAGACCTTTACGCGCATATTTCCGTCAGGGTGATGCATTTATATTAGACAGGGGCTTTCGTGACTCATTACCTTTGTTGCACCAATGTGGATATAGGACATACGTGCCTGCTTCGTTGGAGGAGGGTGAAACACAGCTATCAACTAGCGAGGCAAATAAATCAAGAGCAGTCACCATATGCCGTTGGGTGGTTGAAATTGTCAACGGCAACAATAAAGCCGGTCACAAATTCTGAAATAAGGGTGTTTAGCCGTCACATAAAGTGACCTATTGACCTAGTTAAATGCAAGTTATTTTGAAGATTTGTCCAGCCAACCTGAGTCACATGATTTAAACGCGATTTTAAATTATTACGGCAATATTATTTCAACGTAGCCAGTAAAAGTTTTATGAAAGATTTTGAGGTGGCTGCTGCCCTTTTAAATAAGTTTCATCCTCCTATAGTTGATCGTGTAGATGCTGTGGAAATAATACAAGAAATAGATAGGTATATGAATGTAGAAAACGAATTAGCTGATTTTATTATTAGGAATAATTATAATAGGCGTCGAGCTAATTTTGAAGCTATCACCGTACATGATGATAACCTTAACGATTTTCCACAGCTCTCCGATAGTGAACTAATATTGATTTCTTTAGGAACATACCAAATCAAGCAGGCACGTTCCTACTACGGTGAACATATAAGAGGAAATGATGGTTTTAATATAGAAGTATGCAGGGAGGTCAGCAGTAGCCTTCTTCAAGAACTGTCGGCTGCCAATACCTCCTGGTTACTTAGGGGTCGCATACAATCCCAACATATAAGTCGAAAAACTTATTTTATTTGTATTTTAGTCGACGGGTCTCGTAGAGGAAGGGAGGCTTTAGTAATGCATTACTGTAATTGTATTGTAGGGAAACGAACTGTAGGTTGATGCGCTCATATAATGTGCATTATATGGTACCTTAGCTGGGCTAGGTACCAAGATCATATGGTACCACCTGCACAATTTCTAGACATTTTAATTATAATCGAAGACGAATACAACACTATATTAAATGATTTTTTATTTTATTTTAGACATCCTTTCCCTATCTCCTTACCTGTTACCTATCTATCGCTTGAAGTCGTTGACGTTCATTCATACTTACGATTTTTCAAACATTTTCTAGTAAATATAATAACTATTATTGCAAAAGGACACATTTTGCACTGCAGGAATCAGCTGTTAGTTAAAGATTGTAACATAACCTCACTTTTACATAATCTTTATATCTCTGTTCTCAGATTGACAAAATCCGCAGAATTTTTAGTGAATGGTTGATAATATATAAGCTATTAATTGACACCACTTTCATCTTCTTACACCTAGGCCCAAGATTGTATGTAATCGTTTCAGTCTCCTTTACTTATAACTTGCTTAGACATTCTGAAGGTATACTGTAAACTAGTGAATGAATCACCACTTGCTAACAATCTCAATGTTAAAGCCAATTTGTCTTGAACGGGTATCGCTTTTCTAAACCTTGTGTCTCTAGTGCGAATGTGAGGTCCAATTAAATTAATTAGATACTCAAAATCTGTACTCGACATACGAGTGAAATTCTGGAAATGTCCACTAATCTCTTGAGACTTCATATCCATTACTAAATTGTTAGAACGATTTCTATCTTTGAAAATTTCACTTTGCCAAAATCGACGTGGGCTTTTATAATTATCTAAAATATTATACATGAATATGAACGCAGCACTAGCCACCATTTGAGACATGTTGTCGGCGTGACGTCGTTGCGAGCACTGCGGATCCGGCAGCTTGTAGCTAGATACGCGGAGGACCGTGGACGAGCCGTACCCACTTGCAGGTTGATACCGTATCTGATACGTTACGTGCTACACTGCTAAGTGAGTACTCAGCTTAAAGCGCCATGGCGGTCCTACCGAACACCAAGACACCTACTCATTGACAGGGCTTGGCCTATAAGGCCCCAAAATTAGGTGTCCGTAGTTACGGGCACCACACAAATACTGCGGGCCCAGGGACGTAGTCCATAACCCGCCAGACGCGCCCCCTGGCGAGGGCACAACGACATTCAACGAGACTGTACCCTTTGTTTTTGTTGAGTATTTAAGAGTTGTTATTGTTTTAAATTTAGTTTTTGTTACGAGTTGTTTTATTGTTTTAAATTTAGTTTTTGTTACGAGTTGTTGTTATTGTTTTAAACAAAAAAAACAAATGGAACCGGTTCTTGAAAGCCCGGTAACGGCCTTGATGTTGGTGTAGGCAAATCACCTCTCATCAGTAAGTCGTACAGTTTCGTGTTGTGGAAAATAGTGGAGTCACTTTCCTTTCCATATGCTCCTATGTCCACATAGATGAATCTGTATTTCGAGTCCACAATAGCCAACAAAACTATTGAATTGTAGCCCTTGTAATTAAAAAAAAGTGATCCACTTTTTGGGGGACTACGAATACGAATATGTTTCCCATCAACGGCTCCAATACAGTTAGGGAAGTTGGCTTTCTTGTCAAAGTCCGGAGCTATTTCTTCAAACAGCTGTTGTGTTATTTTTGGTATGTTTGCATTTAAACAAAATTTCCATATTGCATTACAAACTACTCGTATTATGCAACTGTACTTATTCCTCGATAATAATCTAAATGTATATTTCTGATTTCATTTCCGGTCGCTAGGAATCTGCAACATAAATAGAAAAAAAAAGGATTAATTTATATAACAAACTTGAAAAGTAAAGAACACTAACCTAAAACGACATAAACATACATAAATTATTTTAATTTAATTAATTGGTAGACAACGCTTCTAGCGTTAAGTTCGCCTATTGTTCTGTACAATTGGTATTTGATGAATAATAAAGATTAATAAATAAATGAATAAATTAAATATGTCTATTATTTTTTTTGCAGGTAATTCAGTAATACAAAGATGGAGGGGGATTAAGGATACCTTTAACAAATATGAAAAGAAACTCAAAGATGCAAGTAGGTCAGGGTCTGGATCCAAAAATATAAAAGAATACCATCTGTACAAACAATTACAATTTCTTAAGAAAAATTTGCAAAATGAGACCACTACTAGTATAAATGAGTCAGAAAATGAGCAAGATAATCAAGAAGGTACATCTAAAACACGTTACCAAAGGCAGCCACCAAAAAGAAAGATGGTTAATAATAAATTTGAAGATGATATTGTAAAGATTTTAAAGGAACCTGAGAATAGACACATATCTTTTTTTAAAGGTATTCTACCATCACTTGAAAGATTAGATGACAATAAAACACTAATCTTTCAGAGCAGAGTTCTTCAAATTTTAACAGAATTGCATCAACCTCATGGCTACTACTATCCGAATAGCAACTACCAGGGTGGCTATCAAACTCAACATTTTGCGACATCTCAACAAACGCCACTGATACGTCCACAGTCATCTAACATACCAGATCAAATTGATTCACCCAGTAATGATTTTTCTAACTCAAGCATATTAAGCACACTTTCAACTGAAGAAGACTGATTTTTCGTAAATTTTATGGATTGTAATATTTTAAAAACACTTTTCTCAATAAAAACTAATGTAAACAATTATTGTTTTACTTTACTTACCGGATAGTGAGACCAATCATTTCCAGAGGCATAACAGGAATTCTCCCCTTGTACGATTGTTTCTGAAGATATGGTGATAATAAACTTAAAAGCTCTTCGAATGAAGATATGCTCATTCTAAAATACTCCAAAAATTTTTTTTCGTCGGTTTTTAAAGCTTTATATTTTAGAAGAAAATAGTTTCCATCGGGATTCATAATAGTAATAAATGGATGAACCCAAAATCTTCTTTGTTTCTTTTTCCTGTATCTCCTAAGCAATAATAAAAGTGCACATTTCTTTTTACGATCCATGTCACGACCTAGTTTTCAATTCAAAATACGTTTAGTACGATTAACGGTTGTCGAAGGAATGGTCACCCTGGGAGACGCCTTGCCGCACGAAATCGCATCGCAGCAATTCGTGTCGTAATTTTCTGCGTTGCGAATTCGCAACGCGTCGCATCGCAGTTTTGTGTACAAGCCCCAAATACCGTATTACGAAGACATGCCAGAAAAATGGTATACGATGTGTACTGTTTCATGGAGAAAGAAGCCCTTACTAAAAAAAGACGGTAAAACGGACTGCAGAAGCTACTAAAACGTCAGAAAGAACAATTAGAACAGTTAGTCAAGGAAGGTAGAAATTCCGAATTTCTCAGTGTTTAGGACACCGGTAAAAAAAGAGGAATAAAACAAGCCGATCACAGAGATCGACACTTTTGACCAGTCGGTGGTAAGAATCTGTGTCCACAATTACTACATTACTAATAAAGAGCTGCTCACAGTAGGAAAACTAAGAAAAAAAACTAAAAGATGACATCAATTTTAATGGGTCGGAGCGCAGTCTGCGCAAGATTCTGAATGACTTGGGCTTCCGGTGGACTAAAGCCGAAAACAATAGAAAAATTTTAATTGAAAAATCTAACATTAGATTACTAAGGATAGAGATCCTTAGAACTCTTACTAAATATAGGGCAGAAGGAAGACCGATTATTTACACAAATGAGTCGTATGTTGATTCATCTCATTCAGGTATGTAACATTTATTATACTTTGTTCTCGCATATTTCTGTCCTGTGAAGTTGTCTTGACGTTAAGAGAGATAGACTTATGAAAAATAATAATTATATCTCTTATTACAGGTTCTAAAGCATGGTCAGATGGATCATTAAAGAGGCTTAAAACACCCATTTCGAAAGGGCAACGTATTGTGATAGTGCATGCTGGATCCGCAGGTGGATTTGTTCCCAATGCGCTGCTCTTATTTAAAGCTGGAACAAAGTTAGACTTTCATGACAACATGAATTATAATAATTATACAAAGTGGCTTCGCAGCCAACTAATACCGAACTTGCCGCCAAATGCAGTGTTAGTAATACACAACGCATCGTACCATAACAAGCAGTACGATCCTGCACCTACCTCGAATGCCAAGAAAGCGGACATGCAGAAGTGGTTGACGGAAAAGGGCATAGCAAACATATAAAAAATAAACAAAGAAAAATACGAAAAAATACAGTATTGACCAAATACTTGCAGAGCACAACCATAGTGTTCTGCGATTTCCGCCCTACCATCCGGACTTAAATCCTATAGAAATGGCATGGGCGGCAATCAAAGGTTATGTAGCCAGCAAAAATATTACTCAGAATGTGACCAGTGTAATGGAGTTAGTTAGGGAAAAAGTTTCCTTAATGGGCGCCGATGAATGGTCGAAATTATGTGGTAAAGTTATAAAAATTGAGGCTGACTACATCAAAAGCGACCATGTAGTCGACACAGTCACCGAACGTTTTGTCATTTACACCGGTGACGACAGCGATGAGAGTGAACAGTTTGAGAGAGAAAGTGTTGTCGAAGATGAGGAGCCAACTCCTTCCACCAGCTCAGGTGGTACTTTTAATTTGATGCCAGGGGTAGCAGTTTTATTAACTGATAGTGACGACGAGAACGAGTAATAATTTCTAATAAAAAAAAATTTAATTAATTTTTTTAGACTTTTAAATGCATATATTGTATTAATAACACCTAATAAACTTCACGAATTCCTCTCCTTTCTTCTAAACAAACATGATTAAAAATAAACGATGGCAATAATCAAAGAATAATGACAAGCAATAAAAGTGACCACTTTTTTGTTCCACTAAGTGTACGATGAAAATGGATTCTGATTCGTCCCTTCTTGACGACCCCGGCACTTCCATGGACCCCGAACCTATTATTTATGATGAACCTGGCACATCTACGGACACCGAACCTCGCCCAAACGATAACCCCGGCTTGAATATGGACATGGATCCCGTGTTAACTCACGGTGATCCGATCAATGAATTGACAACGCAGCGATGTGTTAATTGTGGAAGCGATTTATGTCAAAGGAGGAGATATGTCTCCTCCTTTGATATGTCTTACTCTAACGGATGTGCGGTTAATTGTATAACATTGGATTGCTCCTCGTTTGGTAAGTTTTTATTACCATTTCATATTAATGATTTTGATTAAAAATCAAACGCTAATATCATTCACAATTTCTATGTTTTGGTTTGTTTAGATTGAAGAAGATAGTTTAGTTTGTCATCCTTGCTGGACTACGGCTATTCATCATTCGAGGACGCAAATAATAAATGAACCAACAACTAGCAGTGGTCAGCGTCGAAGTATCTGTGTCTGCTGTGGATGATCTTTGTTACGGACAAGATCACATAGGCTGCATGCGGTGACGGAAAGAGAATCCCGTATTAGGAATATGGTGATGGAACAGATTGCTCCTCGTCAAGTAACTATTTTAAATAATTATTTAGTGTAGCTATTTACAAAATGCCAAATTGAAAATTATTTGTCACCACAGTTTTGCTTAAATTCATAACATTAACGCAGAAAACCGGTATATAAACTAAACTAGCTTTTATGTACATATTGGCACTCCCGCATCAGCATTTGAACATAGTATGTGTGCCTTGGCTTTGTGTATATAAATATGAAATCTGCACACACAGCACATTTTTTTAACTAGCCTCTACTGTCCAACTGCTGGGCAACGAGTTTTTTTTTTAGATCGAGCTGCTGTACGTTCCACTGTGGCTGAAAGACATGGATTGGATGGTACAACTATCAACTTACCTTTGTATACCAGAGCATCAGGTACTCAAAACTGCTGTTTTTATCCTGATTGCCATTCGAACCAAAGGCTAGCTGTCCCAAATGGCTAAGGGTGAAGCTATTTGTAGATTACAAATTCTATGTGCCGCAGAGCTGGATTTGCAACTTTTGCAAATGAGCGGCAGCTAATCCTGGATTTTTCTAATATGGAAACGATGTCAGAAGAATTTTGCCATTACTGGATTGGGTTGAACAAAGAGCAATTTGAGCAACTCTTTTTAGAAGTGCCAGAAATACAAAATATTCGCCAAAATAAATTGGCACTTGCTGCCTATAAATCAAATTGCGAACGGGTGATAGTGACCAAAGAATCTCAACACTTAAATGTACCTCGCACTACATCAATGAGGTTAATGGATCAAGCTCGAGATTTATTAGAGCGTGTATTTATTCCTAACAACTTGGGAATCGATCATATATCTAGAACACAAATATCAGAAAGGAATTTGTTAATACCTAATGTTTTATTTGGGGGTGAAAATAGGCAACCTATTGTTATAAGTGATGGAACATATTTAAATGTATAAAAATCGTCTAACTATATGTACCAAAAATATACATATTCTTTGCACAAGTATAGGAACTTGATGAAGCCTTTACTTATGGTTTGTTGTGATGGATATATTATAAATGTATTGGGCCCCTATCTAGCTACAACATCAGATGCGAATATAATAATAAATGAATTTAATGAAGAAACAAAACCATTAAGAAGATATTTCCAAGCAGGTGATGTATTTATTCTGGATAGGGGTTTTAGAGATTCTGTGCCGTTGCTGAGAGAATGTAATTACTCTACTCATATGCCAGCATCCCTACAACAAGGTGAAACCCAAGTGTCAACCCTTGCTGCTAATAAGTCGAGAGCTGTCACGGTTTGCAGGTGGGTAGTTGAAGCTGTAAATGGCATATTTAAACAATCATTTAAATTGCTTAGGCACGAATTTTTTAATAGAGCATCAAAACATGCAATGACAGACTTTCGCATTGCAGCAGCTCTGATAAACAGGTTTCACCAAAGAATTAGAGACAGGGAGGATGCAGGGCAAATACTAGAGATAATAAATGAAAATATGTACAGAAATAATTCTCTTGCTGATTTTGTTAATCAAAATAATTTAAATAGACGGCGAACAGTAACATTAACAATAACATTTCCTCTCAATAAATGTAAACATACATAACGTATCCTTTCCGAGGCTGGAATACAATGATTTAATATTAATTGCATGTGGAACTTATCAATTAAAACAAGCACGTTCCTACTATGGAGAACACATAAGAGGCGATGGTTCCTATACGATTGAGTTGTGCAGAAATACTGCCAGCAACCTACTGGAAGGTTTCCCGCTCCCTTCAGTCAACTGTAGTTTATTGCGTGGGAAAATACAGAGCAGACACATCAGCAGAAAAACATATTTTGTTTATATAGTATATGAGAATAACACTGAAGGGAGGGCAGCCATAAAACAATATTGCTGCAACTGCATGGTGGGCCGTAGAACAGTAGGTTGCTGTGCACATATAATGACAATTATTTGGTTTTTAAGTTGGGCAAGGTATCAGGAACATATTAATCCACCTGCCCAGTTCCTTGACCATATTTTAATCACATACGAATCAGATGAATAAATATATTTTAATAAAAAGCGAGTTTTATTTCATGCATAACCTATTCAATGAAATGTTAAAAATTATTTAAATATAAAGTCTTGATACAAAACTAAGTTTATATCCTCATTCTTACTGCTATGAGCTATTAAATGAATAATATATTATTAACTGAACTGTTTGTTCATTTGTTCATTCATGGCCAGTCTCAAAGAAATTGGTCAATCCCCTTTACAAGATTTTTCAACAACCAACCTAAACACCAACAGTTTTTCGAACCAACTGAAGCAGGCAAGACAAGGCAAACCGAAATATGACTATTCAAATCCAGTTTTAGACAGGCTGCAGCAAAACCTTATTTCAATAAAATACATTATAGAAAATTTTATGTGACCAAATAAATTATTTTTCAAAGTTCCTCGCGGCCCCTTTTGATTTATCAGAACACTCATTATCTTCTTTTCCCAACTTTGTTGGAGTCACATTCCAGTCTATCCCGATGCAGTTTAATACCAGTACTTTACAAGAAGTCTATCTGACATCTACATCTCATCTTTATAATCATCAAAAAAATCTTCGTCATCTTCAACATCATCAGCATCCTCATTAGAATGTACAACCATACAGGACTCGCAGTAATAACTTAACTTACCAGCCTCCTTTACCAGAGATAATGCATCAGAAAAACATTTTTTCGGTAGGCACAGTGAGACATTATACATACAACGTGTCCCAGAAATCAACGTCAAGTCAAGTCGTGACAGTTATTAGAAAAATATTTAAAAAAAAATTGGTTTTGTACTTTTCAAATTTTATGGACTCAAAAATAAATCTCAAAAAGTGACACCCTGTGATGATCTTTCAAGTCCTGTGACTACAAATATTAACTTTTCGACAGTTTTTTTTCTGTGACGTAACCATGAATAACCCTTCTGTAAATTACAGTTAAAACATAACTACCTCAGTTTTAAATAAAATGTTAGATTTTTGCCTAACATTGAATTCAAAATTATTACATAACCTAAATTGAGGAAGAACATTTTTTTTTAATGAAGCCGGATTTCATACAAGTTCGATTGAGACGAAGAGTGACGTTATTTGACTAGTGCGAGCGAGACAGATGGTGACGCTACTTTTATCTAAGAGCGAGACGGATTGACAAATCATTTCGTCTGTGTGAGTGATGCCCGGTTTCTGAAGTCCCCCGATAACTTCTCACTAACTATTGATTCATTAAAGTTAAGCGTAAGATAAACGTCGGTTAACTGCCACTGCGTTTCTGAATACGCAACAAGCCAATTCAATAACTATCTAACTGATAACTAGTTCCTTGTCTGCCGCTAGATGGCTCTGTTTAAGAGATCGTGTCTAAAATTGATTTAATTAGTTTAATTCGTCCTTAATACTAGTTTTATTTACTACAATATTTTTTTTGATAATAAATAAGTGGCTTAACACTTTTTTAGTTAAAAAAAAATATGATGTCCTTATTAATGAACGACATCATTGTCGACTTTATCTGTGACCATTGTCAATTTCAATCGTGTTTAAAACCCAACGTCTTTCTCTCGTTACACTTCATTGACTTCATTGTTTTTGCTTTGCCGTGTGATTTTAGAGGTATATCGTGTTTGCTTTATCCATTCTTTTTAAAATAATGGAATCTAGAAAACGCAGTAAAAATTTTACTGAAAGAGAGAAAATGCTTCTTATCGAAGTGGCTAAAGAATTTCTACACATAATCGACAACAAAAGAACGGACGGGACTTCTGTAGATGCTAAGAAACAAGCTTGGATGGAGCTGAGCAATAAATATAATGCTGTCTCGGAAACTGGATTTAGGACTGAAAAGCAGTTACATGCCTTATATGATAACATAAAGAAAAAGGCGAGAAAAAATATGAGCGATGATAAGGTAAGTCGTACCCCAGTAAATGTACTGTTTACTTATTTGTTTAAAGTCCTTAATGTATATTTTAGGTGTGCAAAGTGCAAATCGACCCCAAGGTGTATCAACAATATACATAATTACTCGTACCTATATATTTCTCATGCGCTACGCCTCAGAGTAATTAATTCATGTTAAATTTTAATTTCAGTCCGAGATGTACAAGACAGGAGGTGGAACATTTTGTCCTAAGACAACCGAAATTGATGAGAAAGTTGTGGCCTTATTGACTCCTCAATTCAAACCAGCATCTAACGAATTTGACTCATCTGCACCATATTACAACTTAGGTAAGTTCAAAGGTTTTCTAACATCGGACATATCATTATCTTGAACGGTTAATTTTTCTCATTTGCAATGCATCTAGCATAGATTCTGTACTAGTGCTGTACTTTTATAATGATAACACAAAAAAAACAATTACAAATTCACAAACAATATAATTATGTATTCAATTAGCAGATTTTCTTATAATTATATTATACCATGTTACACATAATTATTAGTATAGTGACATCATATCAGTGTTACATGTTTTACATGTCAGTAAAATCACCAAGTACACAGTAGTAACATTATTTATTCATTACAGATATTGAAACACAAGTTTTAAGTGGAGATGCACATCCGGGTACTTCTCAAGATATCCTCATAATAGAAGAAGATTTGGTGTCTGGAACCAAATCGACTTCTAAACAAGTGGAATGTTCCATGAAGTCGGTAAAAAGACCTATGTCACCGATGTCACCGCTCTTGAACGATATAGAATGCACACCAAGCAAAAAGAAACTTTGTTTAACTGAAACAAAAAAAAAAACAGTTAAATAATCTTAGTGCTTCAATAATAAAAAGGAAGAATCAGAAGCAAATTAATGAAGATGCCCTAACAAGTAAAAGGTTAGAAATATTGGAGATTCAACGACAACAAGAATTAATGAAATTGGAAAATTTTACTGGATGTTGATATTGAATTAAAAAAAATTCTTCTAGAAAATGCAAAAGTGGACCTAGAATATAAAAAGAAGAATTTTAATTTATAATGGGTTATAAAAATAGTATTGATTTTAAATTTCTCTTGTTAATTCTAGGTCCATAAAAGCATATTCTAAAATAATTCTCTTTAATACATCAATTCATCAATTTCATATGAATCAATGAAACTCCCATATTTGTATGCTTTTGGTTGTTAGCATCTTCATATCAGAATTTGAAATTTATAAAAATACACATATATACTCAATATCATTTGTTTTTTTTTTATTTTGTGTTCCCATGGTAGCTGAAAAACCTTACCAACCTAAAATATTGTTCCAAAAATAACCGACGAAAATGATTTCCTTCAGAGGAAAAGGATCGTTCAGTGGGTTCTGTAACAATATCTTCTTCAGGAGCAGAATCAATTATTACTGTATCATTTTGCTGTAGGGCTATATTATGTAGCACTGCTGTTGCAACAATTACAGCTAATGTGTGATCTAATTTTAATCTTAATTTTTGAGAAAGACATGCAAATCTTCTTTTCCACACACCAAATGTCCTTTCAACTGTGTTTCTGGTCTTGATTTGTGCTTCATTATAACGTCTTTCCGCATTTGTAGCTGGATTTAAAATTGGCGTCATCATGAATCTTCCACAAGGATAAGCACTGTCTCCCAGGAGGTGACCATCTATCTGTTATCCAGGCGCGCTCGCAGGAATGAGTTATGATACACGGTACTGTCATGTGTTGATCCATGCCAGCGAGCATCTATATCACGGATGTGTAACTTTGCATCGCACACAACTTGTACATTAATAGAAAAGAAACCTTTTCTGTTTCTAAATAGTTCTGCTTGTTCACCTCCAGGAGATTGAATTGGTATGTGGGATCCATCTACACAACCAATTACATTTGGAAATCCCGCTATATTAAAAAATTGTGCCTTGACTTCTCTCAGGTCATCTAAATTTGGCATACCTATATAACTTGTAGCCAGCTTTGCTATTTCCTTGCTTACTTTAAACACTACCCGTGATACAGTGGTTTTGTGGACGTTTATATCATCACCAATTACTACTTGGAAAGTACCTGTAGCGTAAAATCTTAATGCGATAAAAATTTGTTCCAAAACAGACAGTGTATATTTGCGATGCGTAACAGGAGCTAGAGCAGGGCTAATAATATCACTTAAATGTATCACAGTGTTCTTATCAAATCGATATCTCAATTGAAATTCTTCATCCGTAAACATTTCGAAAGGATTTCTCCTACGTCTTAAGTTTCTGGGTACTGATATATTAAAAATAAACTCCATTACTTCCAAATCAGACTCTGATGAGCTGCTCGTATTCATTATGCTAACACTGATTGTTTTCTCCTTTGAATATTTTTACCGATTTTTAATATTTCGTTTTTCCTGGCAATTTATTACAATAATAATAAATCTACACGTTACAAGTATATACATATAACCTAAAAGTTGACGTAGTTTGAGAAATGAAACTTCAAATTATAGTTATGGAACCGATAAACGCCGCAAATTG
The DNA here is from genome assembly GCA_910589295.1 of Noctua janthe. Classification (NCBI taxonomy): domain Eukaryota; kingdom Metazoa; phylum Arthropoda; class Insecta; order Lepidoptera; family Noctuidae; genus Noctua; species Noctua janthe. Next base: position 1,723,421 of record OU342567.1, read on the forward strand.
GTCAGTCAAGTTGACCTTAGTTTAAACGGAGTTTAACTTACAACGCGGTGTTCGGAAACGCACTTTAACAAGTTAACGAACCAATAGCGCTAATGAATAGATAAACTACCGTTAAAAGTGCCTCAGAAACCGGGCATGAAACAGATAGAGACGCCACTCTGGCGAAACAGGTATGCGTTAGGTAAATTGTCCAATACTGCAGTACGTTACGCTCTTTCGTTTACTACGAATCTTTCTGTATATGTATTGACTTCGTACTTACAACTGTGGCTTTGTTTTTTGGACTTGATTTGCATTGTGATTTGAATTTATCTGCACTGTTTCTGACGACCCCGGACTTGTTTTAATCGTAATCCCGTGTTTTGTGTAGTGTGTTATCATGCCATCTCGATACACCGCACAGGAATACGCCAACATGCATCTCATTTATGGAGAATGCTTATGCAACGCCAATGCTGCAGCAAGAATGTATCGTGAGAGATACCCAAATGGTGAGCGTTATCCCGATCATCGAGTATTAATTTATTAATGTGCATAGGTCATGATCAGAGGGTCGTTTCCCTAGTCAAATGGTTAGCCAGGGAAGACCCGTAATGCCCTACGAGGCAGAAGTCCTGCAAGCAGTTGAAGAAGTCCCAAGTATCTCAGTACGTGGAATTCAACAGAGCATAGGAGTCCCCAAAATTACTGCACAGCCGATTTAAAAAAAAACGAGTTTCACCCATACCATGTACGACGAGTACAAAGTCTGCTACCCCGAGACTACCCAGAGAGAGTGCGATTTTGTCAAACGATGTTGAAGAAGCACCGAGATGATCCGCGATTCTTTGAAAAAATTCTATGGTCAGATGAATCAACATTTAAAAAGGACGGTTACATGAACCTCCACAATTTGAACGAATAGCACGTGGAAAATCCAAATTTGATGCGGGAAGACAGATCACAGTACCAGTTTAAAGTGAACATGTGGACGGGAATTTTGAATGGTAAAGTTATTGGTCCAATCGAGCTGCCGGAGAACTTAAATGCCCAGGGGTATTTGGACTTTTTACAAAATTACCAGAATTATTGGAAAAAGTGCCACTGAATACTTACGGCAGCATGTGGCCAACAAGATGGCTGCCCAGCGCATTATGCTCTAACAGTACGTGAGTTTCTCAATCGTGAATACCCCGATAGGTGGATAGGGCGTGGTGGTGATGGTACAATTTCATGGCCTGCCCGTTCACCCGATTTAAACCCCATAGATTTCTTTTACTGGGGTACGTTAAAGGATATCGTGTACTCTAAACCAATTCAAAATTTAGACGAGCTGCGCCAAAGAATTGCAGAAGCCGCTGAATACATTAACTCGTCTTATTACGCGATCATTTTTAAAGAGATGTAGAGCTTGCATTGCAGTTGAAGGCGAACAGTTCGAACATTTAATATAAACTTGGTAAATCTGATTTAATAAAAAATATAACTAAAGTAATCCAACAACTGAATTCTATTTCAAACGCACCTAAAACTAACAAATATTTTTTTTTCCTCAATTAAGCAGTAGCAATTAGTAAGTGGCATACCATTTTGGAATCCAGACTAAACGCGCCATCTTTTAAAGTTACTTGTCAAAATAGTGTAGTACATTTTTTTTTACACTACACGCGGTTAAAGTGGGGTGATGTAATAATTTTGAATTCAATGTTGGGCAAAAATCTAACATTTTATTTAAAACTGAGGTAGTTATGCGTTAACGTTTAACTGTTATTTACAGAAGGGAATTTATGGTTACGTCACAGAAAAAAAAACTGACGAAAAGTTAATATTTGTAGTCACAGGACTTGAAAGATCATCACAGGTGTCACTTTTTAGATTTATTTTTGAATCCATAAAATTCAAGATTTTTTTTTAATTTTTCTAATAACTGTCACGACTTGGCCTATTGCCCGTTTTCGGCTTGACGTTGATTTCTGGGACACGTTGTACATTGTTAAAAGTAGTGGACAATCCAAATCCGCAAGAGTAGAAGTCGAACAATTACCGAAGAAAATACGGCACGAAGATCGCAACGTCTGCCATCCCTAACTTCACTAGACGAGCAACAAATTTTAAAATTTTGGTCAGAAGTGCTTAATGTTTTATATGATGTTAAAAGTCATGGTCATTCGAACCACGACAGGTCGGCTGGCTGCACAATCATCTAGCGGTTAACAGAACCAAACTCATGGAACCGATCCTCGTTCTCCATCATTATCATCATCAGAAGAGTCTGTTACCGTATGAGTTTGTTGTGTTGTCTGTGATGAACAAAAGACAAACAAACAAGAACAATGCTTTACAGCCCAGAAACAGAGCCCGAGACAAGCTGGACATGGATGCTGCAATCTTTTTACTGATAGTCGTTACTAACAGTGAGTTAATAGACTAATAGTAAGAGTCTTCACCACAACCCTAGGAGGCTTTCATTGCACCGCTGGCTCAAGGGCTAGAACTAACACTTACGATGTACCAGTACAAGTCTAAACCATCAAATCATTACAACAAATTAATGTTCAGCAAAGCAGAAACAACAAATTTCCAAGATTTTTAAAAGTTTTTCAACAACTTACCTAAACACATACATGTCTTAACAACAAAATGGCATGTATTCGACAAGCGCGGATGAAAGCATTTTTTTATAGGGTAACGGAGATCGAGGCACTGCTCAAAAAACCACTATCAATAAATTTCAATCATCCCTTTTTATAATACTTTTATGTCTTTGACAAATACGGGTAAAATCAGGAGCCAGTTTTTGTTCAGTAATGGAGACCCAGGCAATGGGCTATAAAACAACTGTCAATGATTTGCAACCACGTATTCAGAAAGAAAGCAGGAGCCAATTTAAAGTAGAAGAACGGAGACCGAGGCACCGTGCTCAAGAAACCCCTATCAATGAATTTCAATCATATCTTTTTACAATATTTGAAGGTAGTCTACAAGTAAGGTTGTAAGCAGGAGCGTTTTAATATCTTTTGTTTTTTAACTAACTTTTTTATTTATTAACATTTTGTGACATCAACCAAAAGATGAAAAGGCCAACTCTAAAACATTCAGATTCGTCAAAATGCAGGAGTAGAGAAAATACGTCCTACGTCCCTTTCCGAGGTGGATGTTCCATCGTTGTTTTTTGATATTATTACTAGCGGATTATTTTGATGGCGAAATCAGAATAATTACTTTTAGTAGCAGTGATGCACGGGCTCTTATGAAAAAGATCAAAGTTTACTTCATGGATGGTACGTTTAAGGCCAGCCCTATTCCATTTTCTCAATTATTTAGTATACACGGAGACTTGGGTAGTTCAACTGAAACAATAAATGTCATTCCGCTGGCATTTGCACAAAAATGGCATGTCCCACAAAAATACAAAGGCATATAAAATTGTCTTTGAATTGATCAAGTCAAATATACCAGAGTGGATCCAAAAGAAATACACGTGGATTACGAAAAAGCCAACTTGAATGCGTTAAAATCTCAATTTAAAAATGCATCAGTGATTGGTTGCTATTTTCATTTCCGTAATTGTTTAAAGCGAAAAGCAGCGGAATATAAACTAACAACCACAAAACACAAATACATAGTTAATTTATGTTCTGTGTTAGCTTTGTTGCCTGTGCAAGCAATAAATGATGGTTGGCAATATATAAAATCGAATGAAATATCTTCTGATGATACAAAAATAACTAAATTTATAAAATATTTTGAAAAGTTTTGGATGAGGCCGGACTTTATTAATGTATGGTCAGTCTTTTCCGAACGCCATCGGACAACAAATATTGTGGAAGGTTGGAATTTCAAAGTTAATGGGCTAATTTAAAAAAATCCAACCTTGCTACAAATTTTACACATTTTGAAGGATGATATTGCTCTTGCAAATTTCAAAGTCGATCAGTACAAAACATTTGGAAAGAAGACATTGCCAAAACGAAGCAAGAAGTATGTTGAAAGAAACGATTTTATTAGAGAAACACAAGTACAATTAACTTGTGGGGAAATTTCTACAGAGATGTTTTTATACAAAGTCGCTCTTTTTACGTGTACTTTTAAAAATGTAAATAGTTTGTACATACGAGTATTATATAGTTTATTTGACGAACTGTTGCTATAGGTACAGGTATTGATAAGCAAAGTCGCTCTTTTTGATTAAAAATAAAAATTAAGATATAGTTTGTTTACATTATATGCCTAGTTTATTTGCTGAACTAAAGGGAGGGTACATATTTAAGTTTCAGTAGTTCGGTCAACCGGACTAACGACCGAACTACTGCTACTAGAGGACAGGAACAATGCTTTACAGCCCAGAAACAGAGCACGAGGCACTAGGCACAAGAAAAATAGCCATGAATTTTAATTACTTCATTTTACAGTACTGGCATGTGTTCAACAAGTACAGGTCCACGCAGGAGCTAATTTTTCGTAGAGAAACAGATCGGACACTGACTAGTTTCACACCCCATTAAAATCTTTTTTCCAAGGTAGTCTTTTTAATGTTGTTCTACAATACATTAATTTTGTGGCTGGACATGTATGCTGCACTCATTTTAGTGATAGTCTTTAATACACTAATAGCAAAGAGCCTCCACCACAACCTTAGGAGGCTCTCATTGCACTGCCGGGTCAAGGGCTAGAACCAACACTGAAGATGGACAGTACAAGTCTAAACCATCGAATCCTTACAACAAATTATTGTTCCGCAATGCAGAAACAACAAATTTCCAAGATTTTTAAATATTTTCAACAGCCAACCTAAACACTAAGTTTTTCGAACCAACTGAAACCGGCAAGACAAGGCAAACCAAAATATGACCATTCAAATCCAGTTTTAGACAGGCTGCAGCATAACCTTATTTCAATAAAATACATTATTACATTACGCACGGGACCGGTCAACGTGGCGACACTTGAGGGAGGCCTATATCCAGCAGTGGACGTCTTTCGGCTGACATGACATGACATGATGATGACATTATAGAAAACTTTTATGTGACCAAATGAATTATTTTTTAAAGTTCCTACACCGGTCCCTTTTTGATTTATCAGAACACTCATGATCTTGTTTTCCCAGCTTTGTTGGAGTGACATTCCCGTCTATCCAGATGCAGTTTAATACCAGTACTTTACAAGGAGGCTATCTGACATCTACATCCCAGTTACTTGGTAGCACTAAATTGTATGGACTTTCATGCTGTATTTATGAAGACTGCCAATTAACTGAATGGCATAACAGTTTTACTTGCTTTGACAGAACAATACTCTTCAACGTAGGATAATCTTGCTGCCATTCATTAAACAGACTCATAATATCATGTCAGGCACTATCGGCGTCTATGCTTCTCATAGAATTCAGTCTTTCTGTCACAATCATCTTTATCATCATCAAAAAAGTCTTCGTCATCTTCAGCATCATCATCTTCCTCATTAGAATGTACAACCATACAGGACTCGCAGTAATAACTTAACTAACCAGCCTCCTTTACTAGAGATGCTGCATCAGAAAAACATTTTTCCGGTAGGCACAGTGAGACATTTTATATTGTTAAAAGTAGTTGATAATCCAAATCCGCAAGAGTACAAGTCGAACAGTTACCGAAGAAAATCCGGCACGAAGATCGCAACGTCTACCGTCCCTGAGATTTCACTCGACGAGCAACAAATTTTAAATTTTTGGTCAGGAGTGCTTAATGTTTTATATGATATTAAAAGTCATGGTCAGTCGAACCATGACAGGCACAATCATCTAGCGGTCAACAGAACCAAACTCATGGAACCGATCCTCGTTCTGCATCACCATTATTATCAGAAGAGTCTGTTAACGTGTGAGTTTGTTGTGTTGTCTGTGATGAGATGAAGATTCACTATCGACATCAAAAAAAATCTTCGTCATCTTCATGATCCTTATTAGAATGTACAACCATAAACGACTCGCGTCTGAGTTTTGAAAGTATCTGAGGTTTTTGAAAATATTTTTTTACTTATACTTATAGGAGATTGGGCAGACTTCTATGGACTCGGGTCCAAGATGCTTCGCTGATTCTAAGTTACTCAGATCACATGTTGCGTTTGATGCTTTTCAATTACCCAAGCTCATGGAAATCGCTTAAAAAAGGGTTAAGATATTGCTTTTTGGAAATCGAATTCTTCCAAGAGCAATAGAAGTTTGTTTATAGAAGTGATATTGATCAATACAGGTAGTATCAAGCCTTAATCACTGATAAACATAAGCGTAACCTTCACAACTATAATTTTTAAAGGGGTGAGCAGACATGTTTCATCCTACCTAAGCAAAGTTCTAAGTTGGTCTCGTTAGTTATTATGGGCTGTTGACGGGTGTTTTCTCACTTCTGGAGACACAAAATCTTTGCGACTGTAATTGTTAAAAGGGTATGCAGACATGTTTCATGGTATCAGGTCGTATTAAGTGTTATGTGATGAAAGCGAACCGTTTACCAAATTCTTGACCAGCAAAAACATTAAGGGTGTCTGAGAGTATTCTTACAAGATACTTGTACGCACAACCCATGGGGCGTTAAACCAATGAATCAATCAGCTCCACACCCACCTCCTCCTCATCCTCTTGTATCTTGAATTAGAAGATTTTGTTGTCAGTAATAGTACGTTTAACTTTTTTCTACTGGCGCCGATTTGCTTGTTATTAAAGAAAAACCTTCTACTAACAAGCTTTAAAATAATGTGTCTGAATCACCAACTCTCCTTGTATCTCTTGAATTAGAAGATTTTGTTGTCAGAATTTATACATTCGTTGCACTTTGCAAGGCACCAAGACACTGCGCTCAAGAAACCTCTATCAATGAATTTCAATAATCTCTTTTTATAATACTTTTATGTCTTTGACTAATAAGGGTGAAATCACAGAGCCAATTTTTCGCAGAGTAATACAGACCGAGGCAGCGGGCTTCTAAACCAATATCACGTGTTTCCATGTCTTTACAATAAAATGGCAAGATTTCAACAAGTGCAAATGAAAGCAGGAGCCAATTTTTAGTAGAGTAACAGAGACCGAGGCACTGAGATCAAGAAACCACTATCAATAACTTTCAATTGTCTCTTTTTACAATACTTTTAAATAAGGATGAAATCAGGAGCCAATTTTTGTTCAGTAACGGAGACCAAGGCACTGGGCTTTAAAAACAACTACCCATGATTAGCAACCACGTCTTCACAATATAATGGCATTTATTCCACAAGTACCTACGGGTGAAAGCAGGTGCCAGAAGGAGAAGTAGAGGAATGGAGACCAAGGCATAGTGCTCAAGAAACCGCTATCAAGGAATTTCAATCATATCTTTTCTTTCTAAGCAGGTGTAGTTTAATCTCTTTTGTTTTTTTACCTTTTTATGACATCAACCAAAAGATGAACAGTACAAGTCTAAACTTTCAAATTCTTACAACAAATTAATGTTTGGTAATGCAGAAACAACAAATTTCAAAGATTTTAAAAATTTTTCAACAACCAACCTAAACACTAACAGTTTTTAGAACCAACTGAAGCAGGCAAGAAAAGGCAAACCAAAATATGACCATCCAAATCCAATTTAAGACAGACTGCAGCATTACCTTATTTCAATAAGATACATTATAGAAAATTTTATATGACCAAATGAATTATATTTCAAAGTTCCTACATAGGCCCCTTTTGATTTTTCACAACACTCATGATCTTCTTTTCTCAACTTTTGTGGAGTCACCTTACAGTCTAACCAGATGCAGTTTAATACCAGTACTTTACAAGAATCTGACAGCTACATCCTAGTTACTAGGTAAAGTCTTAGCCCAAAGACTTTCAAGCTTTAGGTTACCTATGAGGACTGCCAATTAACTGAATGACATAACAGCTTCACTTGCTTTGACTGAACAATATTATCCAATTCTAAATTTGATTCATTTTTTAACGTAGGATCATCTTGCTGCCATTCATTTAACAGACTCATAATATCGAGACAGGCACTATCGGCGTCTATGCTTCTCATAGAATTAAGTCTTTCTGTCACATGCTTCCCGAAAAACCAGTAGTTTTGCTCTGGCAACATCTCAGCAACTATCGGGTTCATAGCTAGCACAAGATCATCAATAACTTGTTTGCACTTCGTTTGTTTAATGGATTTTGGTTCTGATTTTGTTTTATGACGAGGACGATCCGTCCGCCGGCTACGCTGACGGATGTTTATTACTAAATCATTTTCAAGCTCAGATTGTTGTTCTTCTTTGACATTTAGACCACTTGAAAGCCCTTTGTAGTCATCAGTGCCTGGTTCATAGTTCTGAAAAGAAGTAAAACAGAAGTTAGATTATCAAATAATTTGATCTCACTATGCGCACTTGATATGGATTACTTGAGAATAATCTGCCCCAAAGTGGTTTATCTTCACATAGTATGAAACAAAGCTGCTCCCACTATTTGTATGTTTAGATCTTTTGAACTATGCAACAATTTGAATGCAGCTTTCAACAATGATAGTGGTTCAAGAGGAAGGTTTATATGTATAGTGTACCCGAGCGAAGTCGGGGCGAGTCGCTAGTAGTAGCATTAAATCATTAATATGGATGTGATTCTATTTAACTTAACCAGCAATGCAACAAAAAAATTTACATTATTGTGAAACCAAACTTGTGAAAGAAACTTGTATTATTGAGAAATTATTTTATCAAATATGGTCCCAATTTGTTTTCCGTTCTCAAGCAATCCTGTGAGCCCTTCCACCCTCAGAAACTTGCCCCACAGCAATAGTAATAATTAATTATAAAAAAATATCTCTATCTCACCTCATAATCTTCTTTCTTGCAAACATCTTTTAAAAACTGTAAAGGCTTCCATAGTGGCCAGCAAGGAACATAAATATCTGCCGGAGATTTTGCTTTAAGCTTGGACCGTTCTACTCTGCGATGGTTGTGGTTGAAAGTGCTCCTGATGTTTACCCATCGATCTCTCACAGAGCGAGCTGTGAACAAAACATAACATCATTAACTTTCACCTTTAGAGTTTACCCATACTAAGTATGGGAGGACAGCGTAAGCCTGACAAGTACATTCCTTTTCCATACTCTTGATATGACATTTTTTTTGACCAGGTTTGAGGGGTTATCAGGTCTTAGAGAACAAAGAATTCTTTAGTGCATGGTAGACACTAGAAAATATTCATTAAAAACCTCTGGATCTTTTGCATTTCTAACTACCTCAATGCTAATGATCAATTTTACGAGTGGATATGAAAGGTTCCTAGAAACAACCGAGGGACAAAACACAAAAAGGTGACAGAGGAGCCGGTTTGAGAAAAAAACGTTAGCGTGGTTATTTCCAAGTATGAGGGTCAAATAATAATTATCCACGGGTAAAATTTATGTCTAAAAACTTACCAGTAAACCCTCGGCCTAGTCTCGCTGCAAATTCAGCGTAAGCCTTGTACTTTTGTTGAATTTGGTGATTCGTATTCCCGGTAGGCCGCCATATGTATTCTCGTTGGCGAACAAATGCAACTAAATCTAGTTCTAGGTTTCGCGTCCAGTAACACGGTTTGCGAGGCATTGAAAATACTTTAATTAGTACAAAAATGTTGTTTTTCTAAATACTTTCGCGCTTCGCAGACAACAAACTCAGCTTGGGATTGATAGACGAGACGAATGAAATGAATGGACCGCAGCGATTCGCGGCATACGAAATACGAAATCTATCGATTTTTTTTTTTTTTTAATTTATCCCGAAGGTAAGGCTTCTATCGTATTGCATGGCATTCTATGGTATTGCTATCTTTCGACCATACTGCGCAGTCTTAAGTCCATAGATATTTTCTTCCGTGATAGATTTTTTGCAATAATGTCTTTCTGAAATCTATCGATCGAAGAATGTCTATAGATTATAGAGAACGACGACGATACTAAATTGTCTATGATACTAATTATTTTTTGTGTTATTTCATGAAACTAATATTAACTTAAATATTATATAACAACGCATTGTATTGTTTACTGATATTTAATCTGAGTAGAGATCGATTTTTAGTGTTGTCACATTTCGTTCTCATTTGATTCTATCAATGTCTACCGTCAGCACAAAGCCCTTTGCAGAGTGACACAATGCATGAGTTTGCGTCTTGCAGCGATACGGCATGTTCACCCTGTACTTTTATCAAAGTCAAAATCTGTTATACAGTATACACATAGATAGATCATAACTATGCTGCGCCCACCTCAAATAAATTGTGATAAGGGCAAGAGAATGATGACACAGATAATATTATCCATGGAATTATGGTGGTACCGTTCCGCAACTTAAGTTTTCGTGTTCGGAATTTTATAAATCCGTATGGGATTGTGCTGAGAACGGCTAATGCAGTTGTGCATGGTTCTTTTCAAGCTTGAATGACATTGGCAGGAACCATTGGTAATCACCAAAAACAAGGTTCTCGCGTTAGTTACGAGTTTTGCCCCGCGCCAAAAGAACCGTGCGTGTCACTCCTTCCTTGTATACTTCAATCAACTTATTTGTGCGGGTGGGAAAACAGAACTAAAATAAATGTGTCAAGTTTGACTTCGAACTGCACACATAAGTTGGTCATAATATATACTAACCCTTACGGTACGCGAACACCACAACTGTTATCGGCCGATCTTTACTCGGGCGTCTTCGGCCAAAGTCGGCCGATCAAATTAAACATAAGTAAACGAAAGGGAGCGCGTACACTACTACAACGTCTATAACCACCATCCGACGCCCGATGACGACCGATCAACCGACGAGTCCGAACTTATTGGAATTTCGCGCCAGTCTACACCGCAAATTGAGTGTATTTTTTTATTGTTGTAAAATTTTTATTCATCAAAAAGGTGGTGGTATTCACCCAGTTGTTGTATGTACATAAATATTTCATTAACCAACACAAGCCGATGTCGCCGACGTTGACGTCGACGAATTAAATTGCGGTACGAATTTTCCTAAGATACATTTTTTAGAATTCATCCATTTTAAAACGCGTCTTCACTTTGTTAAGCCACACAGTCAACTACAGAAGCCCGGCAACGTCCAATGTCGGCAACAGTGTGAGCACATGTACGTCCGAGTTACTCGTCCGAGTAATTCTGTCCGGCATCGGCCGACAAAATCGGTTTTGGTGTACGCGTACCGTCAGACTTTGTACAGACGTCAGCACATCAAGCTACTACAGTCTGTCAAATTTCTTTAATAGATTTTCAACTTTATCGCTATAACGTTAGGTTCAAATTTTCTCAATCAACGTTTGATTGGGAAAATTTGACACTTTCGGGTAGTTTGATGTACTGGCGTCTGTACTACTGTCAAAATCAGTGATCTTTACCCTCTTTACAATAAGGTTGTTATTTTATTGCCGCTGTCAGAGGTAAAATAACTGTGAAAGTACTCTACTTACCTCTGACACTGTGGCGCGTATAGATTTTTTATCCATCATAATTATTAAATACGATGGATAAAAATATCATACCTCTTACTAAGCCTTCGCTGTCCGTCCGTACGTCCGTCTGTCTGTCAGGGAGCTGTTTCTCATGATCCGTATTATGTAGACAGTTGAAATTTTCACAGAATGTTTATTACTCGAGACCGTATTTAGTATGTATAGCCTATGGTACTCTGGGATAATGTAGCTACTAATGTGAAATAATTTTCAGAAGTGGATAACAATAATGTATTTACTTAAAATACAGGTGTTAGCAGTTGTTAAAATTTGTGGTTTAGGCACAAACCATATTTTGCCTTTTTAGGGCATGCAAATATAATTTTACATAATTATAGATAATACGTATTTATGTGACAAATTCCATAAACTAATTTAAAGTAAAATAATTACTAAATCGTCATAATAAAAAACCTTGACACATATTGTATCAAGATCTACAGAGATCAGTAGTTCGGAAGATAACCCCCTACAAGCTACATGCATTACCTCTTTGACTTCAAATCAAATCAAATCAAATCAAATCATTTATTTCTTTGCAAACATGGGTATTAAGGGCATAGATGTTCTTTTATAATGAGGTTCTCCACATTTTGCCGTCACATGGGCATGCAAATAATTTGTTCACAAATATAAATTTAAAATAAGTGGCATGTCATTGGAATTGTATACAATAAAAGAAAAGAAAAATAAAAAATGTCGATATGGTCAAAGTAATAAAAAAATTAAAATATTATCAATAGTGTCAAACAGAATAGTATTATGCCAACTTGAATAACAATATGTCAATTGGAGTAAAAGTAGGTATATATTATAAATCGGTCAATAACAATAGGTATATATCAATCAGTCAGTGAATCATCATTTAGAAAGTCGTCAATTGAGTAATAGCTTTTCATAATTAAAATTTCCTTTAGCGCCCTTTTAAATTTTAATACAGTCATGTTTTTTATAACATTGGGTAATCTATTATATATGCGTGGGGCGATACCAAATAGACTTCTAGGCCCGTGTTACAGAATGTTACTCAAATTCGAGCATGCAAAAAAATAGTTTCAACAAATCAATTGGAGCCACACGCAAAGCTGTTTGTAGATGGCGCTCTGAACGACTGTACTTTGTTTATGTTAGAACTCATACTGTATCGTTGTGATTTTTTTAACAAAATACTAGTAAATGAATACAAAATGTTCTCTCTGATGACTGTATCTCAACTTAAAGATGAGCTTCGAAGAAGGAATGCGTCAATTGCCGGAAAAAAGGCTGATTTGATTGAAAAGTAAGCATTTTACATATTTGAGGTTATTTTCCTTCTTCAAGCTTTTTTAATATGGTTTGTAGACTAAATATATGATATCTTTACAGACTAGAGGCGTATGAGCGGAATCAAAACTTTGGTACGGATTGCGACATCCAGGATGATAGCATATATTAGTCTCCAGCCTCGGATCAATTCAAAGACATAAATGCGGATTCGTCACTTCCAAGTATTACCAAGCAAGAAATACAAGAATATTTTGAAAGATACAATGCCAAGCCAAACGGGGAGCTTTTATATGAATCCCGCCATCTTTTATCTGCCCGTTTTTGCCCGGACAGTGTGCACACATTTTTAAAAGGAGAATGCAAAGCTAAACATGTAGCTGTCCTTTTGTGTGGTGTGCATGATATAGTGCAGAACAATATGATTAAATTACATCAATCAAGTACACAAAAGCTGATGATGTTTAATAGACCCAAGAAATTATTTTATAACTCTCCGATTGCTGCTCAAAATTTACCCCACAAGAGAATAAAATCGTGTAATTATAATCCTTTACGAGAGAAAGATATAATGAATAATTACACAGATTATGTAAGTAATTTAGCCATAGGTTATGGGGAAAGTTCTATGCCTATTTTACAGACCCTACAACCTGCTAATCTTCATGGTATCGAATGTGACCACTACCCATGTTTGAAAGAGACTCCACATGATGTACTTTTAGAGAATTTACTTTTAAGAAATGTGACCTCTGCAAAAACTGAACAAGTTGAAAAAAATACAAGAGCGCAGGCTGATTCTGTGGAGTGGCATGAAAGGAGATCATGCAGAATCACAGCCAGCATGTTTTATACAGTGTGTCACAGTAAAACATATAGTGACTCCTTGATACAAAGAATTTTAGCACCTAAAGCTGTCCATACCAGAGCAGTAGTACATGGAAAAGTTCATGAACCTATAGCAATATCCCAATATGAAGAAAATTTTGGAATAATGGTTGAGAAATGTGGTTTATTTATATCAAGTAAATATCCTTTTTTAGCTGCTTCTCCGGATGGATTAATAGGACAAGAAACATTAGTGGAGGTAAAATGCCCATATGCATCAAGAAAGAGCCTTATTAATGTAGTGACTGTACCGTACCTAGAAAAATGTAATGGACAGCTTTTTTTAAGGAAAACCCATCCGTACTATGCTCAGGTTCAAGGACAGCTGCTTTGTACAGAGAGAAACTACTGCAATTTTATTGTATATACATTTAAAGACATGAAGGTAATTTTTATTAATAAAGATGATGTTTACATAAGTGAAATGTTAATTAATTTAATAAATTTCAACCTTCATCATTTGGAGCCTGCAATTCTTAAGAAATATGTTTATAAAAACTATTTACTATTGATTAAAAAACAAAAATGATGTAAAAATTTGTTTTATTTCACTTTTTCATAATACATTCCCTAAAATTACAACACATGAAACATATGAAGAATATCTTAGTTGCAATAGGAATGTAGCTATGGTCTAAGTCATTCTTTAATATTTTATATGTTTTTGTTAATCCTATTATCCGTTCAATATGGACCCTCTTATTAGCAAGCTCCCTGTCTTTGATTAGGGTGAAACCAGGTAACTGAGATTTCCCTTTTAAAAAAGTTGGTATTTTGACTGTCACATTTCTGTTTGCAAACATGTCTTGAATTGTGAATCCTCTGTCTGCAAGGATGCCGTCACCACTTTGGCATTTGGTCATAAGGTCACTTCGTTCAACTATTGTCTATCACTTACTGATCCTGCATATGCCTCAGAACAGTATGATAGCAGTCCGCCAGGTGTAGCACCAACTAATATTTTCAGGGTATTTGCATGTTTATAACTGCTCCATGAAGCTTGTTGTGATTTTGGATTCTTTGGTTTTTGAACATTGATTTCAGTGCCATCCAAAATCACTCAGACATTGTTGTCATACTGTTTAAAGCTTTCTGGCATATAATACTGCACCATTTCTTTACTTGGCCAAATATTTATTTTAGTCCATAGCTGGTAAATAAAGTGAACCCATGTTATAAATATATTTGAAACAGTGGTCGGACTTACATTGAAAAATTTGCTAAGTTCAAAATTACACTTATTCTGCCTTAACTTCATCATAGTTAAAAAGAACTGATTTTCTGTACTTATATTTATGACATTACTGCCATAGTATTTAATTTTGTGAGCCATAGGACTAAGAGTAGAGTAAACAAAATATTTTTTTTTGTAGGTTTCAAAGCCTGTGTAGAACTTTATGGCTTCATCATCGTCTTTGTATTTACTTATTGATCCATACATATGCTCATGGTCAACTTGAGTGTGTTTTGATAAAGATGTAGTTATACTATGTGAACATTCTATAGACATACTATGTGGGCTAGTGTCTATTGTTGTTACAATTTCTTCACAAGCAATTTCTGGCGTCAAATCACAGTCCTTTTCGTATACAGAGACAACTTTGCTGGTTGAAGGCTGTGGTTCTTCTTGAAAAAGTTTCCTCTGACTTCTTTTTTCCAGACGATTCTGTTGTTCGAGAGCTGCTGGATTTTCAGGTTTCACCTCAGTAAAACAAAATATAGATGGAACGGCTGACTTCCTAAGAAACTTTGCTAGTGGTTCATAAGCTGAAATAGCAAACAGGCACTTTGTTATATTATGTATTAACGAAACTTACAGTACATTATTAGAGTGTGGGTTACAAATATAAGTATCTTCCATTTGGATGAATCAGAACATAGGGCTCAATATAATAGTAAATCCCTAGTAGTGCTAGCTTACCTGTATAATTGCTTTTTCCAAAATAATCTTCTTGTTTGAAATGTGCTGCACACAATCGTGCAGCACATTTCAAACTTGCTTTGCTTGCTTTAAAGTTTTGGATCCGTAAAGCAGATTCCCATTGTTTTCTTCGTATAGCATCCTTAGTGGAACAGATGAATCCCTTTATTTTTGCAGTTTAAAGCAGAACATTTAGGCATTTTAATCTAAAATAAATAACAAGTGAAAAGTAAACAAACAAATCCATACAATTTGACAATCGTTCGTTATGTCAAATCAATGACAGCCGGACAGTCGATCATGTGCCACCTAGCGTGATAAAAAGTTAGTTTTCCTCCCCAATGGCTTGAATATAGTTAAAAATGTAATGCTTGAGTTTTGAGCGACGAGACGCCTACGGTCCCTAGTATTGTAGCGAGGTCGTAGTATTATATTATCTGTGGCGAGGTGAAGATCTCCAGATTAGCAATCATACTCATGCTGCCATCTATGGGGAATTATAAATACTACTGATGTTTACAGTACAGCTAGGATCAAATAGTTCACCTTGGAGTGCATAGATGGCACTATCAAAAATAATACCACTACCAATTCTTCCTCATAAAAATCATTTATCATAAGATAAATGATTTTGATAATGACTTTTACTAAAGTAAGCTTTCATAATAAAGGTGACAGCGCCTGGCTAGCCCACATAATTCGACTATTCTTAAGTTTTTTTTTTTGCAATTTAAAAGGTAATACCAGGTTTTATTATAGCGATGATTGGTTGATTTGCGATCAAAACAAATATGTATTTACAGAATTACAATAATTAAAATTAATCTTTTTTAATACACTTCATCGAAAACTGGCTCTTAACGCACTACTTCTAAGTTCAGAATGACGTGTATTTTATTTCCATAGATAACTTTAAAGTAAGTCCAACGTGGTTCAATCCCTACAGTCGCCGGTGATTGTACTTTTTTTAATGTCAGCAAAGAGGAGCATGCCTTGGCCTAAATATTTAATAAATATTTAAATTGTGTTTATAAATAAGAAATCATGAAAAAACATTTTTATTTATAAAATTATTTACTTTTATACAGAAATCAACATTTATTCGTGTTTTAAATTAAAAAAATATTAGGATTTTCTATTTTTAATATTAGGCTGTTTAGCGAGTTTAGGCTTTACGCAGAATCTGGCATCAAGTTCTTCTTCGGTATAACAACTCTGCTTAACCCCGTCAGGATGCAAACGTGTGATGTTTTTCATCGCCATAAAATTCAGCAAGATAACGCGTGTTGCCAGCATTAAAATTTGCATAGTTGTAAAGTGGCATTAACAGCGCATGACATTAGAGCTTATCGAACGCAGCCGGATGGTTTATAACTTCCGTTTCCGTGCAAAATGGCGGCTTCACGTCCCTGTGGTATGGACACTGGATTTTTGGTGTATTAACTCTTTTTCGGAAAAATATTTTCAGCAGAAGATTCTCGCAATTGAAATTTAAACACTTAGTTCTACAAAAACACATACATACAAATAAATAAAATTGAAGTGTCTGTTTGTGATTTCAAAATAATAGCTTTTTACTGAATGTGTATAAAAACATTTATTTTTATTTTTGTATGTCTTACGTCTGTTTGTCCCGGCTAATCTCCGAAACGAGTAGACCGATTTTGACCAGATTTTCACTGGCAGATAGCTGATGTTATAAGGAGTATATAACCTATGCTTCTTTTATTTTAGAAAAAGGATTAGAGTTCCGTGCAAAAAAATTTAAACCGTTAAAATTGTTAACAAAATGCGATTAAAATTGGGAAGTAATATTTTTATAATAATATCACGTGGGCGAAGGTCGCGGGCGCAGCTAGCAGTCAATATGTTGTTCTCATGGCTCACATCATTCTAAAAAGCGTGTGACTTACAAAATAATGGGCCAAGTGCGAGAAGACGTACAGTACAGACGTACAGCCGTACAGACGTATAGCGTTTCGTGTGTCCGAAGGGTACGAGGGCTGGTGCATAGTTAAACTATCCGTTTTTTAGGTCGGGTCAATGTGTCGAATGACTGGTCATATTTCCAGCTGCTTTGATAGAGGCGTCGGCAAGTTTATTCGGTCTATTAATCACACGCCCAAAGTTGGGAAATGCTGTAGTGATGGGCATTAAAACGATTTCCCAGGCAATTATCTGCTAATATCGACGTTATGTACATAACCTGTGGTGACTAGTAAGGACTCAAGCTATTGCATAAATTCCTCAACAAAGCTCAGCGGAGGCCCAGTGGTGGCGAACCCAGGCAGGCACATTACTTTGTGTAATTTATTTCATCACCACTGCTCTCAAAACGGTGAAGAAAAACATCGTGAGGAAACCGGCATGTCCTAGAACCAAAAATTCGAAGACATGTGACATCTACCAACCCGCACTGGGCCCGCGTGTATGAGAGAGAATGGGCATTCTCTCTCATAGAGAGGAGGCCTGTGTCCCAACAGTGAGAACATTATAGGCTGATTATGCTATCAACGTGATGTACATAACCTGTGGTGACTAGTAAGGACTCAAGCTATTCTTGCTATTCCTCAACAAAGCTCCTACTGATTTTTTTTAAGCAAAAGCCTAAATATGAGTCTTCAAAAAGCTTAACATCGTCGCGTTTGATGTTATTTGACCACCTAGGCAATATTTTCAATCTCAGTCCAAAAGGTTAGTATGCTCGATTAGTCGAGATTCACATAATATAATATCACGCCTGTTATTTCCTAAGGGTTAGCGGAGGGTTACCTAATAGCACACTCACATTTCACCGGTTACGTTCAAGTCTCTGGTAATGGAAGCGAGACTATTGCCATCAACCGGGCCCAAATCCAGACTCCGTATTTGTAAGTGAGAAATTCCGGAAGAAAAATCAATAACGTTTTGCCCGACCTGGGAATCGAACCTAATAAGGCCTCTTGCTCAACAGTCCCGTTTGCGACGACTAGATCAACGAGGCAGTTGTAGAAAATAACTGCGAATTAACATCACTGTGTTGACATTTGTGCATCAACATGGTAGCCGGTTTAATTAGCCGCGATATATTTTTATTTGGTGTTGGAAAACATGCAGGGTCAAAAAAACATTATAATATAAAAATAAATAATTATAATATCTTAATGCTCAATAGAATTCAACAGTAACAATTTACAACCTTTATGTGTACACCAGTCTAACTGCAAAGAGTTTGTTTACTGATTATAAAATACTTTTTTGAATTCACCTTTTAATTTTAACCTCGAATAGCGCCATCTACTTTGGTTTTTACAATTGTAGTTCGACACTTAGATAGCAGATGGAGCTAGCAGTACCGAAAAAAATACGTCGATCAAGGCACGGGGACATGCCGGGGCTGCGGGACTGTTCGAAAGAGATACCGTGGCCCTGGAACGCAAAGGGCAAAGAAGGAACATTTATGGGTTTTAGTCAGTACAAGTCTGACACTCCCTTCCGCTCCGCCCAGAGTGGGGGGGGGGGGGGGGGGGGGTAATTTGATGATTGCCCATCTGAAAAAAAAAGAAAGTCACGGGAACACCTTAGCGACCGTTGGCGTTGTACAAGTCAAGCGTATTCATGTTCTACGGCTTTTCCGAAAACAGACAAAAAAAAACGACTTTTCATACAAAACTCGATCAGCGGTTCGGACATAGAGTTGAATTTTTTTTGTCTGTTTTCGGAAAAGTCGTAGAACAAATGTTATTGTTTATGTTGTTAGTTATCTACTCCTGCGAGGTTGTTGGTGTTTTACAAATAACCCTGTATATCGACGTATACACATAGACGTATATTAAAATATATAAATAACAATCTTAAGCGGACTGGTTTAAACGACGGCGCGATGACGGTCGAAGTTTTTCACTCAACGCGCTTACGCATTACGTTATTGAAACTGGCGTCTGTAGACGTTTTTATCGCTGTCTTTGTGGCCATACTCTGTGTTTGAATGCGATGTTGAAAAGTATAGTGCTGCACGATTATTTTGGCTCTTGGATAGCGCTGACCAGAGGGCACTGTAGGTAAGCATTTGTAATATTGTCTGTGAAAATTGTATAAAAAAGACGAGATGTCAACGTTAGTTCCCGATAATACATGGTGGAATCCATTCCACCATCTATTTCACCAACGTGAAAATGGTTACCACGGAGTACATCATTCTGAGCCACATAGAAAAAAAAAATCACATGTTCCATACATTGACACCGTGTGGGTATTGCACTTTTGTAGGAAACTGCTGTGTTTTTTTTAATAACCGATGAAAAAATTCAATGTGGCCGGTTCAGAATGGTGTACTGAATAAGTTGGTAACCGTTTTCGCGTCGGTGTCCCTTCCACCCCATATATTTCGTGGCGATACGAAAAAAAAAGTGGCACAAGCCTTAAAACCTTGCCACATACAAAAAAGTAGGTGAAATACGTTCCCAAAACTGTTATCGGTCGCGTTCAAAATATATTAATGTCGGTATTCGCATCTAGTCGTCATCATCGCATTACCAGTGCTATCGCGCGCTCAGCGCACTTTATGCCTTCCGTTTCCGGTGCTGCGTCCCCACACATCCACATACACAGCTTAAATACCTTTTTAAAATCATTTTTGGCCTAAATCAACTGTTATCCGTGGCTTTTGGCCTGACTGGGTTAATAATGTGCCATCATTTAATCTAAGTAGGTTAAATTTTGTTCTAACTTTTAAGCCATTACGTCGCAACCTAAGCGGAGGGTTATTATGTTTTTTAGTAGATATTTACATTTAATGTGTATAGTAAAGTCAACTTGACTCATCATCTGCCTGACGTTTCCCATGTTTTTCTTATTAGGGTTCCTTACCCGAAGGGTAACCAACGGCACCCTATTATTACTAACCGTCCGCTGTCTATCCGTCCATCCGTCCGTCCGTCTGTCTGTCAGCGGGCTGTATCTCATGATCCGTAGTTGGTAGACAGTTGAAATTTTCAAAGAATGTGTATTTCTGTTGCCGCTATTACAACAACAAATAAAAATAAAAAATTGTATGGGGCTCCCGTACTACGATGATACGGAACCATTCATGTGCGAGTCCGACTCGCACTTGGCCGGTTTTTCTTTGTTAGGGTCGACTTTCAGTCTTCCTTATAAAGCTGTAAACCTGTGTATTACGTGGAACGACCGCCTATCTGACCTCGTAAGACTGGTGGTCAGACTTTCGGGCTTCTAACTACTCGTAAGGACTGGAAAAGATGACAAATAAATTGCTCAGGCTTGACGGGTTAGCATTCATTCCTAGGCTCGGAGTCTGTATGTAATAAATGGTCATCCATCTATTATTTAGTCACGAGCTCCTCCGAGATTCTGGAACCGGTTAATTGTAGTGAAATCAAGCGTATTCCATATCGAATGTGTGAACTAGCTTCACTCGGGGCCTCTCACTAATTCCGAATAGCGATGCCCAAATGAGTTTGTGTTACTTGTTGGCACCTATTACGACTTAAGATGGCAATAGAGATTGGTAGTTGCCGACCGATGGTCGATTTTTGGCCGAAGCCGATTAATCGGCTATCGACACAACCCTCGCCGAAGCCGAAGGTTTAATAACCCTAAGAAATTCAGTTCAAGATTGGCTAAAAGTAAATATAATATAATGATATTTTAACTAATAAAAACTTTAAGTCCATGTTGAGGAACTCTTGGCTAAAACTAATAGCCACTCGGGTCGATCTTCAAGGTTAGGCAGCGCTTGGTAAGGTCTGTGGATGGGTGACCACCCAATACATACCGAGTTTTCTCCGTGCCTCGGAAAGCACGTGAAACCGTTTATCCCGGCTGTCAATTGTAGAGTATTGATAGTCGTTAAGTAGTCAGTGGCCCGAAAGTGTGACAACCAGTCGTACCAAGAGGTACCGTATTACCCAGTGCTAACTGGGTTGTGAAGGTCAGATAGGCAGTCACTCCATGTAAAATACTCGTATTCAACTGCATCCGATTAGACTGAAAGCCGAATTGAACATAGTTGGGAAAAAGCTAGGCAGATGATGAGCACATCTAAACGCGTTCAAAACTTGTCAGTGTCCACATTCCATAGAAAGAAAAAAAAGAAAGAAAGAAAAAAGAAAGAAAGAAAAAATATTTATTTGTAGCAGGGACATGACATGCATCATACAAAATTACAAAAAATAAACAATAAACTATAAATTCAACAGGACGGAACAAAAAAAGGAAAAAAGTTAACAGCTAAGATGACACTGCTCTTAAACGCAGTTTTTTGCTTTGATGACTTTCATTCCATTGGAAAAATTTGGCCCTAGTCACGTAATTGAAGCTCTTAACTTGAATCGACGCCAATGTACAAGATTCCTGAAGTTTGTTCATTAAGCGGGCCATGCTGACCTGTAGTCAAATGTGAAAAGTTTAATTGTAGCAAGTGTTCTTGACTGTGTTGTTATGGATATTATTAAGATGGCGGCTTATAATATTGATATTGTTTCGTGTGGACAGAAGGAAAAATTGTTGGAGTTACACAGGGTGAAACCATCGGAACCTAAACTCATCATTTGCCTAGCCTTTTCCCAAACTTATTAGAGTCGGCTTCCAGTCATACCGGATGCAGCTGAATACCTGTATTGTACATGGAGCGACAGCTAATCTGACCTCCGCAAACCAGTTAGTACTGGGCAATACGGTACCCCTTGGTAAGACTGGTTGTCAGACTTTCAGGCCACTACGACTACCTGTCACAGATCTATTAATGACACCCAGTACTAATTAGGTTGTGGAGGTCAAATAGGCATTAGCTCCATGTAAAATAATGGTATTCAGCTGCATCCGGTTAAACCGGAAGCCGACCCCAGCATAGTTGGGAAAAGGCTATGCAGACGATGATGCTATGAGCCTATGTTTTGACTGGCGCCAACGAAGGGTATAAACAGGAAACAGTAACGCTAACCGTGTCAGACGCATCTAAATCTCTAACAAAGGTGATCGTACGCGTTCATACGCTGCGTTCACACGTCACGTATTTGTTCGGACAACCTGTTCACACCGTGATAAGGCGTGACGTGACCATGCTTCAAGAGGCCTACTTCGCGACGCGGAACAGAGCCTTAGCTGGCTCTTGCGAAGGCTACCGGCGAAGCATCACGGCATCGCTCTGTATGGGGTATATTCGAATTATCTCACTGACATTTATTCTTTTTTGGGTACTAAATAAAGTTCTGTATTGTAAAAGTGCGTGCCTCGTTCCGTTGCGTCTCGGTCTGACCCTAAAGCGCTACGACGAAACTGAAAATACAGAGAAAGTCCTGTTTTTTACGACGTTCGCTTTGGTTAGAACAAGGCCGGACCGTGACAAACGCAGCTTGACCTCTTATAACAATCATACAGCTTTTATTTATTTAGCGCCCAGCCCATTACTTATATCGGAACAGTGTAACAGTAAACGTTTTCCAAATTATATTTATTTCGATTGTAACTGAAGAGTTTCAGCCGGCGAACTCTGGAGAGGAAAACAAATTAAAAATATCATTGGGAAATGTGCGTTGTATCGATGTTGTACAGTTCTCAATTAAAAATATTTATGTACAACGGCGTCTGTCCCCCGGTACTGATAAAATATTTGTCGTTGGATACGTACATTAAATACTTATTTATACAGCTGTAAGAGACAGCCCTCCACAAACTGATGAGGTGAATTCAGTATATCAATTTAAGATGACCGGTACAAGAAATTATTAAAGGAATGTTATGGAAAATAAATAAATTTGATTTGTTTTATTTCCTCATACGCAATGTATCATTACCGTGGCAAAACGCACGTAGCGAACGGCAAGCGCGACGACGAGTTCGATGAACTCTGTAGTTAGGCAGGAAGTGAACAGCTGATTTCACGCGTCGTTCATTAGAGTATTTCAACATCCATTGCTGGATTTTTGATTTTAGCCGTATTATTTACATAAATGAAGTGCTGCATACAGGGAATGTAATTTTACATTGAATTAAAGGAACAGTAACTGAAAAAAAAACGTGAAATTTTTCCGGAGAAAAATTCCGGTGGAATATGATTCAAAATAAAAAGCTGAAAGCATCCTTTCAGTTTGTGGAGGGCTGTCCCTTACACCCTGTATTATAATGCACGTATCAGACAGGTGTGGTCATACTTAAGTTTGTGGACCATTAACCTGAAGAACGTTATCTATGGGACCATCGTCGTACTTGCAAAACCCCTTGACCACAAGCTACACGCGTGTTGCGGCAGCGACTTTGGAGAAAACGTTATTAACGCTGTGTCCACTGCTGGGTAAAGGTCTCCCCCATAACGTTTCACTCTTCTGTCTGCGCGGTTTTCTCGGCCAACCCCTCTAAGGCGTCACGCCAGCGTTTTATCAAATATATAAAGAAATAGCTTAGAGGACGACATAAAACATTGCGGCGCGACTAGCGAATCGGAGGAAAATACACACAAATATTTCACGTCCTTGATCACAGTGATCTCTGTGCACCAAACAATAAAGTGATTGTTTGGCTATCACTGACAAGCCTGTCGAAAATATTGTGATCTTTATTTTCGTTATTATAAGGCCGCTTTTGGACCATAGCTGTCAGAGGTATAGCAACTGTGGAAAGACTGTAGTGACGCGCGCATGTCGCTTGACAGGAGTTACATCAAAAGACGGATCGTCTGAGGTCGTGGACGTAACGTAAAAAAACTCTGACTTTTGTGGTAGGTAATATTTTTCCAAAACATTATACTCGGTTTCCTTTTAAAATTATTTTTTTTTCTTGCAAACACATTAAGGAGTTGTAAGCGTTTCAAAAGTTACGGGTTAGGCGCGCCTCCGTTCGGAACTGAGGAATTTTTAATTTCTCTACCGTCGCTCTCTGAAATATGGGGAGGCGAGGTACCTTTTTGTTGCGTTAGAATTTTCTTTGAATATTTTTTATTGGTTTTTTTAAACGTTTACAAAATGCCGGGTGACGCCCTATAAGAACGTAAAGTCACGAGTACTTACATTTCAGTGTAATTTTCTCGTAATATCATAATCATCTGCCTCGCCTTTTCCCAACTATGTTGGGGTCGGCTTCCAGTCTAACCAGATGCAGTTGAGTATGAAGCGACTGCCTATCTGACTCTGACTCCACAACCCAGTTAGTACTGGGTAACACGATGCCCCTTGGTAAGACTGTTTGTCGGACTTTCGTGCCACTGACTACATGTAACGACTGTCAAAGATCTTTAATTGACAGCCGGGACCAACGGCTTAACATGCTTTCCCGACACGGAGGAAGCTCGGTATGAAATAGGTGATCACCCTTTTACATACATTTTCTCCTAAAGTATCGATTGTAATAATTATGTAGTTACGAATATACTAATGTAAAGGTCTTTCATCAAAGCTGCCATCGTTCATTCTACGAGAAAATCGCTCTTTAATATTGCTAAGTGAAGGTACATTATTCCTCGTGACTGTATTTACACTGACCTTCTACACTGATCTTCAAAAAGGTCAGGTCCGTAGTACTCGCAACCCGCGTACGTATATGGCCAGATGTATGAACGTGGAAGAAGCAAAGGTAGATTCTGTATAGTAATGGACCACTTCGCGAGAATACTCTTCCAAATAAAACATAAATCATCAAAATCTGTCTACAGTTGCCGAAGATATAATAAACACGTACAAAAAAATACAGACGAGTTGATAACCTTTTGTTAAGTTGGTTAAAAACCACCCTTACAGCGCCGACATAAACAACCAATCAAAGCAGAACTGTTACCATACACCACTGCTACACCCTTAACGGCAGACAGGCATGATGTTATATATTATGTTACGTATTAATTAGCATTCACGATCATATATCTAGCAGTCCACTATTTACTTATGCAGGCATATTTCGCGACGCGATATGCTGCTACAGATGTAGGCATACTAAAGTACATACAGCCTATATTCAGTTGCTCGCTAACAGAGGGTAGGGGTGGACGCGTCCCTCAGCCCCACGTTTTACGAGAAAATAAAACTCGATAAATAAAACAAAACTTGTAATAGTGCTGTGCGTGTTCCAAATAATATAAATTGATTTTTAAACGAATCGAATCGTGTGTTTATTTGTTTTTTTTTTCATAAATGTGTAAACTTTTTTCATGTGTTTTTTCAGTGCGTGAGTGAAAAATACTTAGTGAATTGAAGGTTTAGTGCTAGTGTTGTTAAAATAGTGCTTTTCGGAATTAAGGTGAGTGATACAATTTTAATTTGGAATTGATAAAGTAAATTGGCAATTGATATGATATAATAAATTGATAACTAGAAAATCATTAGTTTGAAATATACTATGACTTTTTTTTTATTAGGCTTCTGAAAATAGCGTGTGTGTGTTTACTTCCTTCGATTGAAAATAAAAAGGGCATGATGGATTTAAGGACACTAAATTCGAAACTCAAAACTCAGACGTTAAAGTTATAAAACCTCACCAAATACCCTCGGATGCAGGTGATAACTGAATTTTAACAATTAAAAAAAAAACAATAAAATTAGAATAATAAAATAGAATAATTAGAATAACTAACATTAAATTAAAAATGGCATTAAAAACTCTTCAACGTTGTCTACTGGTAATGTGCACAAACAAGGAACTGACGGGATAGCCAAATTGTATTGCAATTCCGGACGGAAAAGATTAAATACGGAAATCTCTTGAAAAAAAATGAACGTTACTTTCAGTAAAAAAATAAGTGGTAAAAAAAAACAACTAGTCAAACAAAACAGTTACAATCTGTTATATTCTATAAATGATTATGTTGACAATACTGCCAATTTGATATCCGTGATCATGTCAAATAGAAAACCAAGTTTGCAAAAAAAAAAAACCTTAAAAAATTATTAAAAAAATATAATTGAACTCAAGCTTATCATGAGGGTGATTTGAGACGGCGCAGAAAAAGAGTACTTGGACGGCCTTTGCCCAGCATTGAGACAATAAAAAAAATTAAATAAAAGAACTCAATCTAGATCAGGGTTAGTGCGGTATTAAACTATTTATCAAACATGAATTTTATAACATAACTGGTGAAATGTGGGTACACTATTAGCGGTGTACCTACACCGCTGCCTAACCCTTTGGGGATTACAGGCGTGATGTTATGTTAATCCAATAATTTGATCTCTAAATTATAATTGACCATTACTGACATATTAATTTAATCAACAACGAAATAATAGCATTTCATGTTCACCAATTAAAGATCTTTTTGTCATGTTTATGATTTCGAAAATATTTCATTGTAAGTCTAGCCTTCCCCAACTATGTTGGGGTCGGCTTCCAGTCTATCTATATACAGCTGTATACCAGTATTTTACATGGAGCGACTGCCAATATCTTCTATAATCGTTAATTTAGTGGTCATAGTATTTCGTGACAAGAGCTTTCATCCGTGATAATCACGTTGGAGTCAAAATTGAAAATTTCCGACGAAAAACAAAACAATCATTTGTTTAATTTGTAGAAAAGATATATTATTTGGAAGCCGACGACGGCGACGACGAGACGTCATATTATTTGGAATTTCAAAATCTAGTAACCGGTTCAAATGTTCTCATTATAACGGTTTTTCTTAAAGCTAGTTTACAGTGTAAATTGTCGTGTCAGCCCTTAGTTTAATGACCTACTTCTTGAGTACTAAGTTGCGGTCAGTTTAATAGGTTTTAACTACGTTAATCTTAGACACAGCTAACTTACGTTAAAGGGAAACATTGTCGCGAGGTTACCTGAAATTGATAGTTAACTGTGTGTGCTATGGTCGATGATAGTTACTTTCTAAATGTAAAGAAAATGACTCAAAAAATGGAAAATAAAAAAAAATAACAATCTTGAACATTACTGGCGAATTGTGGGTGTACAATCTTATATATAAAATTCTCGTGTCACAATGTTCGTTCCCGTACTCCTCCGAAACGGCTTGACCGATTCTCATGAAATTTTGTGAGCATATTGAGTAGGTCTGAGAATCGGCCAACATCTATTTTTCATACTATTTATATGGCAAAACAACGTTTGCCGGGTCAGCTAGTTATATATAAATGAATGTAGATGAAGCTGTGAACTTGAAGCTTGGAGTCTAGACTATATCCGACCAACAATTAAAAGGCCCAAACCCCAAACCCTCTGCCAACTAGGTTTGCAGCGCCCACCAATAGTACGTAGCATTAAAAGAGTTATCAAAATATAAATCATAATATAGTAAAGGACATAAATAAATAATTTATTAACTTAAAACGATTGCCATGCTAGTAAAAAAACCGGACAAGTGTGATACGAAGTCCAGCACTAAGGGTTCTGTACCACGAAAACTATTAAAGTTTATTTTATTTTTTGACGTCATATTAACACGTAGCTTGTGAAAATTTCAGTTATTTATGAGGATTTAAACGATATTATAAACGAAGAGATGGCGTAAGCATAGTAAAATAATAGGGTAAAAGATATTTCAAATCTCTCTGTATAGTACATAAGAAAAACTTACTCTAAATGAAAATTTATAGGGTGTAAACGGACCCTTCACGAAACCCTCAACCAAGCATTATGTACATCAAACTAAGTTCCTCGATGCAAAAATTATTGCTGCGAAACGACTTTTTTTTGGGGTGGAAAATCACGTTTTACGGTAGGATTCAATGTAACTAACATTGTGCTGATGGATGTTTTGAATAGTACGGGGGCCGTGGAGGTGTTTAGAGTAAACAACTTACATTAAAAAAACCCATTGTATTTAAAAAAACTTTTGATAAGTTGGAAGTTTGACCCCCAATTTCTCCGTAACTAGAAGGTTCCCAGGTATGGTCTATAACAAAAAGTATATGGCGATAACAGGGGGCACAAGTGGCTTTCGGTTTCGTTAAGAGTCTTGTTACACCCATTGTGCTTTGTGTTTATGTTTAAACCGACGAGGCGAAGGCTATATAAGGTCTATCTTTTCATACACGAAATATTTTAAGAGTAACTTCTATAAGTCGTAAAGTCGCCATAGCAACGAAAAAAAAAATTATCTGACTGTTTTTTTTTTACAAAATTATTATAATTCTAAAAAATTTTGCGACTTTTTGCATAATTCCTTTACTCCCATATTCTAAAAATGACAGTAGGTAAATACGACGTAGTAAACTAACGTAAAGGATGCTTAAAAATAAGGAGCCAGTATTTATTTTGTGGGTCAAATAATTTTAAATAATTTAATTTTTATAAAAAAATATACTCAGATAAAAAAAATCCCTTGAAATGGCTTTGTTATAGCCGTTAGATGATGAATAGTTAGACTCTCTCTCTATACAGGCAATCACTTGACGGGTATGTATTTGCTCGTGACAAATAGACGGACGTACAAACGGCGTAGCCTTAGCAAAAGGATAGGGTGAACCCATACAGGCGCATCCTCAACAGAAACATTCGCGAGTAATGTCACAGTTCAGATTACATCACTGAGTGAGGATAACCGACCATTTAAGTGTAAAGATCCAATTGTTTGTTTGACGGCACGGTTGGCGCAGTGGCTGAGCGATTGACTGCTGCGCTTCGTGTCGCGGGTTCGATTCCCGCACGGAACAAATATTTGTATGGCCTACAGGTAGTTGTTCCGGGTCTAGCTGTTTGTGTATGTGAGCTTAAATGTTTGTAAACGCACCCACGATACAGGAGAAATTCGTAGTGTGGGGCAACGTTTTTTAAAATAAAAAAAAAATAAAAAAAAATCACTTGTTTTTTTAACAAAATTGAATCATGGAATAACAATTACATTACAGGCGGAAACGTAATGCTCAAATCGAATCTTAGATTTGTTACAGTACAGGCGGGTGAGGGGGGCGTCTCTAGGTACGGAACTCTAAAAAAACGTTGGCTGGCATAACGTTATTTTTGTAACCGTTGCGTGACCGCACGACAATATGGTAATTAGCATGCAACGCTACAGTATGCAGATATACCCAGCAATCATTATTATTTTACCTTTGAATTCTTTTGCCGCTGAAGTAAGTGAGAATGTTATAAAATGTGTATTAACGTGGATAACTGGCTGGCTGACAAACTCCTTTAAGATTTTATAACGTTGATCTTCGATAAGTGCCTTTTTTTTTGGAGCAAATTCGGTTTCAAAATCAAAATGACGATTCGGCTTTTTGTGGAAACATTACTTCATGACCATAAAAATTACGTAAGATCGTCTCACAGTGTCTCATCTCCTAGTGTTTTAATTAGCTGGGGAGTTAAGTGGTGGCGATAATTGCGATATGTTTTATTTTGTTAGACCATACATAAAACCCTTTTTGTTATTTAGGCAGATATTGAAGATCAAAGTTCATTGCTGTTCTTTGTAGGTCTTTGACAGTCGTTACAAATACTCAGAAGTCCGAAAGTCTGACAAACCAGTCTTACCGAGGGGTATTATATTACCCTGTATCTGGTTTGTGGAGGTCAGATAGGCAGTCGCTCCATGTAAAGTATTGGTATTTACGTTAGACTGGAAGCCGACCTCAACATTTTTGGGAAAAGGCAGGCCATATGATGTTAGTTTCACACACATATCCCTCGCTACGCATCAGCGCACATTACTGGTTGGACGACAGCCTCTTACTACTTACTTATTTCATATTGTAGGCTGAAATAAAGTTTCGGAGACGTAACGTAGTACTAACTACGTAGTAATCTTAGAGGGACTACACCCTTATTCGGGTCGGTACATTCGATCCGACAGAATTTGTTGATCAATAAAACTAAGTCGAAGTAATTACTACACAATCCATATACGAGGTCGAAGGGACACCGACGCGAAAACGGTTACGTATTCAGTACGTCATTCTGAGCCCCCAACATAGAAATTTTTCATAGGTTATTTAAAAAAAAGCAGTTGTTCCATACATTATTACCCGTGTAGGTATTGCACTTTTGTAGGAAATAGCTGATTTTTACTAATATTATAAAAGCGAAAGTAACTCTGTTTGTTTGTTACCTTTTCACGACTAGACGGCTGATCGGATCGTAACGAAATTTGGCAAGGAGATAGATTATATCCTGAGAAAGGACATAGGCTATCTTTTTTTTCACACGGACACATATTTCCGCGTGAACGAAGTCGCGGGCAATAGCTAGTTACACATATTTGGCTTTCATTCGGTTTACGCCGATGAGCAGAAGATGGCGTGACGAGTCCGACTCTTCCCAAAAAGATTTGGCTAAATTGCCAATTTCAGCCAGAAAAATGGAAAGAGGGACGGGAAACTTTTGCCCTGTACTGGAACACATCAGGCTTATAATATAATAAAAATATATATGTGCCGATCCGTATACTTTAGTCGGCATTCACAATAGCTGAACAAAGTTCAAGTGAAGCCGTGCGGCTTTTTCCTGAACTTATATCCAATTATAATCGATTTTGAATGCCTCTTTTGTTAGTCTAGTGATCGCAAATGCGACTACTGAGCAAGAGGTCCTGGGTTCGATTCCCCGGTCAGGCAATGTATAATTTCTCAGGAGCTGACTCTGGATTTGCGCCCGGTTGATGGCAATAGGCTCGCCCCCTATTACATGGGACTTAAATATAACTGGCGAAATGTGGGTGTACTATAAGGTACGCCTTTGAGGAGTAAAGGAGTGATGTTATGTTATATCCAAATGTTATCGATTTTGCCGCCCGGCTAGCCGACTCATGCCGACCCGAACGTTTGTGTAGCAGCCCTTAGTTCCTGCTAGTCCGTGTTTCGCACTTTAGCTCGACTTAATCAGAATTAAGTTTAGTATCTGCAAGTTTGCTTACCTTATTACAGGCATTTATCTTGTTAGAAATAGTTCGGAAAGGTCAACGTAGTCTTCACAATCTCTGTTGATTGTAGACTTACTAACTAACAAGTTTCCAGTCGCTTGCGCTCGCGTAAATTCCGTTTTTTCTCTTAAAAAAATCACGTGTCACAATTTTCGTATACGGTAATCTCCGAAACCACACAACCGATTTCAATGAAATTTTGTGAATGCACTGTGGTTCCACCTTGAAAGATAGGACACTTTTGGACCCGATGGGTACGGCGACGCAGTAGTATGTTTTTACCTGGAAATTTAAATGCAATGACATTTAATGACATAAGATTTTTTTTTATTTCTGTAAGTAAATCTTCTAATTTTTATACTGTTATTATTATAGCTAGCCCACATTGTCCCACTGCTGGGCAAAGGCCTCTTTCCACTCCTTCCAAAGGTCACGGTTCTGTGCTACTTCTTTCCAATTCTCAAGGCAGACAACCAGTTCGTCCCGCCATCTCTTGTGTACATACTGTTGTTGTTGTATTTTTATTGTATTATTATGCTAATCTCGAGGCTAAGTAATAACAGCCGCTCGGATCGATCTTTAGGTTAAGCCGCGCTTGCCTAGGTTGGTCTGTGGATGGGTGACCACCCATTACATACCAAGTTTCCTCCGTGCCTCGGAAAGCACGTTAAGCCGTTTGTCCCGGATGTCATTTGTAGATCGTTGACAGTCGTTATAGCTACCTATATCAGTGGCCCAAAAAGTCTGACAACCGGTCTTTGCAAGGGGTATCGTATTACCCAGTACTAACTGGGTTGTGGAGGTCAGATAGGCAGTCGTTCCATGTAAAATACTGGTATTCAGCTGCATCCGGAAGCCGACCCCAACATAGTTGGGAAAAGGCTGGCAGATGATGATTATGCTAATCTCGATAATATGCTAAACTCTGCTTGCGCGATGTAGGTTTGGATGCGTGACGTCAGATGATGCAAAGTTGGTATGACAGCCGGTACACTTTTGTTTCTTTACGCAGGTGGCTAGGTTTATCATGACCAAGGATTTCGTACCACATAAATAGTAACAAAAAAAGCATGTCATTGGGGCGGCTGCCGGCCTGGCACCCGATACCATCGATTCTATTAGCTTTTTATTAAAGTAAACAGATTCATTATACAAAGTACTCCATTCTGAGCCCCCACATAGAATTTATTCATCGGTCATTAAAAAAAAAAACAGCTGTTCCATACATTTTGACCGCGTAGATATTGAACTTTTGTAAGAAACAACAATTTTTTTTTAAGAACCAATGAAAAATTTATATGTATGTGGAGGGTGCTCAGAATGATGAACTGAATACGTGGTAACAGTTTTCTCGTCGGTGCTTATGATAATCAGGGATAATGTAGCTTCCCATAAGGGACAGATTTTTTTTTAAATTGAACAAGGTCCGAAGATTACCCCTACATGCGAACTTTACACATCACGCCTGTAATCCCAGAAGAGTAAGGCAGTGGTGTGCGTAATAGTACACCCACATTTCGCCAGTTATGTTTAAGTCCCATGTATGATGTAATATGGGACCACATTAAGACTCCGTGGCTGCTACTGAGAAATTCCTGATAAGAGCAATCGTAACAATTACATAATAAAGTCTATTATTAAACACGTACGCTACTGTGAATCGAGCTGTAATTATCTTTAATATTAACATAATACACGAACATTACCGTGATTCGTAATCAGTGACGCGTGATTCGATTATAACCATCAGCGATTCAACACTATTCCAGTATGTTTAGGTGATTAATGCGAAATGGCGCGAAATACTGATTAGGTATTCGAAATTTTAATAAACTAGCTTATACGCGCGGCCTCGCCCGCACTGAGTTCGATAATTGTTCCACAGAATCATATTACCGGGATAAAAAGTATCCTATGTGTTATTCCAGGTTATAAACTATCTGTGTGCTAAATTTCATCCAAATCCGTTCAGTAGTTTTTGCGTGAAAGAGTAACAAACATGGATCCATCCATCCCCCAAACTCTCACAAACTTTAGTAAGAAATAGGATTTCGATGTCTATTAATATTTTACAAACATGAACGCAACATCAGGCTATTACCTCTAAAGGGGATAAGCAGTTTCTTCAAATAGTTTGAATGTATCAGAAGCAAAAAGAATTATGTAACGATGGTTTTGTTTTCTGCTTACCCCCTTAGAGACCAATAGCGTGATGTTGTGCATTAAGCGTATCGGTTTTACATTGACATCTGCCTAGTAAATTCCTTAAAAATAAGTATTGCTCACTGGCAAAATGTAGAATATGAGTTTTGAAACTGACATGGTCACTAATACTATGATTGACACTTAAAACGGGATACTGACCATGTATCGAGAACTCAAAACAAATAATAAACATGGTAAATATCTCGTTATTTTCATAAAGGTTGAACAGAGAAGATAGAGGTAGGTAGCTGGTGATAGCCTATAGACCGACCGCTTTAGTAAGTCCTCCGCCTTGCCCCATCAAAGGCATATTATCGTCCACGTCCAAAAAGTCTTAACAATATCCCACATTTTATTTGCTTTAAAATAACCATAATCCACGTAGGTATTACGATACTAATTGAACCAATACGTGATCAACCTTCAAAATATTCCATTTAAATTGATGCCTTCGCGAGAACTCATAAAAACGGTCGGTCTAGAGTGGTGTGACTATCGGACTACCAAGTCACAGGTGTCAAGTTCTAACCTGTGATTTTTCGGATTCATGTGTGTATTGTATAATTATCATTTGCTTCGGTGAAGGAAAACATCGTGAGAAAACCAGCATGCCAGATATTTCTTGACGGAATGTAAAGGCAAGTCAGAGGCCCATGGGTGGCATAAAAACTCCGACTCCGGGTTAGCCACCAACTACATTATAAAAAAGAAGATAAAGCTAGAATATAATAATATCATTTTACGTGTTACGACATCCGGCAGTATTTTCTAACTCACATAATTTTAATATAGCCGTCTGAACTGCGCACCGCAAGTCAATAACAAAGAAATTCTCATAATAATTAGTTAATCATAACTTCTTTCAACATAAAAAAAAAATAACAATAGCTTCAGGCAATCAAGCCTCCAAAGAATAGATAGTAAAATATTCGTTTCCATGGGCCCCGAACACACAAGGTGAAAAGTTTCCAAGTAAGACGAACTTCGTGAATAAATCCGTTGGAATATCGTCACGCGATTCAAGCATTACCAGCCGATGTTATTGGCAACATACGAAAATGTTTTGTGACTAAACTTTGGCAACTTTCGAAATTTAACACCTCGTGTGTAACGACTCGATATTGTGTTGTTAATGATCGAGCTACGAGTGTTGTATTCGATTTTTTTTAATGTCGATTAATGAGATAAGTTTTAATTGGTTTGGCTTACGTTTTTACGTGGAGGTATGTGTTTGTTCTTTAGGTATTTTGATTAAATACAGCTGGCTTTGACCGACTTCCCTATGACTTATATCCAATAGATATAGACGGTTTTATTTGGTAAGTCATAGGATTTAGACAAGCGGCAATAGTTGTCGAAACGTTTCGTGAACAAACACGTGGTATTTCTCGTTGTCCCTTCCACCCCGTATTTCAATGACGAAGACTATCAAAAGGATTCACATAACATAACATAACATTTCGGTAGCTTATACTTATCCATTACATTTTTAGGATTCCGTAACTCAAAAGGAAAAAAATGGAATCAACATTATCGGCTGATTATGTAACGTTAGGTTTGCGCAGTAAAAGTTTTATACAGTGACGAAAAAGTGACACAATACTGTTACTGTTAGCCTGTGCCATCCCACTGCCGGGCAAAGGCCTCTCCTCGTGCTTTCCAAGTCCTTCAACCCAGGGTCAATGTGAATCAATGGTCGTTGGTTTTGTCCAGCTCGTCCCGCCATCTCCTGCGAGGTCTACCGCGTCTCCTTCTGGCTGTCTCAGGACTCCACATCGAAACAATAACACAATAAATAAGGCACTATAACTTATTAATAAGAAACGTGGCACCCAATGAAAATTTACAAGGAAGTGTAATATTACATCCGAAAATAGACGCGAATAACATCAAATAATATTGAATACTGCTTCAATAGAAAGATGATCGACCTTTGTCATTCGGATTAGATACATAATCGGGATAGTCGGGCGGCATAAGCCGAAAAGACATAGTTCCGGGAAAAAACCGCTCGATGTGCCGAGCCGACCCGAACATGGTTGAGGCCGTGTGAAAGCCAAATAACATCACGCCTGTAATCCCCGAAGGCTTAGGCAGAGGTGTACCTACATTTCGCCAGTTATGTTTAAGTCCCAGTAATAGGAGGCGACCCTGTTACCATCAAGCAGGCACAAATTCAGACTCCGTGGCAGCTACTGAGAAATTCCTTATGGAAAAACCCAATATTACTTTGCCCGAGGAACCCAGTAACTCATGCTCAGCAGTCGCGCTTGCGATCACTCGACCAATGAGGCAGTCAAAGCAAAATATGTATAACTAGCTTTTACCCACGGCTTCGCTCGCGTTCATTTAAAAATGCAAAAATTAAACTCTTAACACACTACTAAAGTTTCTATAATAATATATTTAACTCATATATTCCTGTTTAATTAGCAACTTAGGATCTTATTTGTTAGTACTTAGAGGTAAAATTATTTTTAAATGTTTCATGTTTGCTTATTCTAGGGAGAATATTGTAAATAATATATGTATCTGAAGTTTACACCATGTTGTATGTTGTTGTTGTATACGTAATAAAATAAAGTTTTTATGAAGTTATTGGTGTTTTAAAGTTTAAAATAGAATTATTGACAGGACCTTACTCAACAGTGGCGCCATCTGGTGAGCTCAAAAACGATAGCCCCCATTCTGTGTGAAAGCCAAATATGAAAAAACAAAATATGTATAATAATTGCTTCGAATCGATTTTTTTTTCAACTCATCATCAACATCATTTCAGCCGAAAGACGTCCACTGCTGGAAATAGGCCTCCCCTAAGTATCGCCACATTGACCGGTCCCATGCGGTCCATGCGGTCCATGCGGTGTGTGTGTTTGTTCAACTGAAACTACCGAAACGGATCTGCCGCACATTGACAGAGACGTCGCCCATCGGTAATGTCTTAATTCCCAAGACACAAAGTTTGGAAGTATTCTTCACACGGGCGAGTTGGCATGACAGTCGAGTGGACACGACCTTAAGGCCGCCTTGGGACTGTTTTGACGATAAACGAGGCATCAGAGAAGAGAGCTTTGCCTTTTTTCTTTTAACTTATTTTTGACAGTAAGTAGTGAACTAGTGAAGGAATTGACTTGTTGCAGAGTACTGATGTTTATACAGCAATGCGGTATCAACATCAGTACTCTGCAACAAGTTGCTTCACTTAAGGCATAAGACTAAGCGTCGCCTTAACGAATGCCTAAATATTTTTGCTTTATTGAAATTTATATTCCCAAACCTGAGCGGAGCCTTAAAAATTAATTCAGGCGTTTAGTGTTGGTAAAAACAAAATAATAAACTAAAAAATTAAATATTAATTAAAAACAGAAACAAATTATTTATCAATTTGCAAATATGGATAATAATGCGCCATCCATATTTAACGTCAAGGATAGCAAATATTCATTACGTTTTGTTTAAATTGTTCTCATGAATTGTAATTAAAATCATTCAGAATTAATTGTAAGGTTACATTATTTAATGTATTCATTTACTGTACAAATATAACTACTCTTATATTGATGAACCTATAATATTTATAAATTCGTTGGTCTAGTGGTCGGAAGCACTATTACTGAGCATGAGGTCCTGAGTTCGATCCCCAGGTCGGGCAAAGTGTTATTAGATTTTTTTGACAGAAATTTCTCAGTAGCAGCCACGGATTCTGAATTTGTGCCCGGTTGACGGCAAAAGGCTGACCCCCTATTACACGGGACTCAAACATAACTGGCGAAATGTGGGTGTTCTATTAGGTACATCTCTGCCGAACGCTTCGTCGATTACAGGCATGATGTTATGCACAGTTATAAGAGAGAATATAATTTCTAGAAAGATCGGCTGACTGACTCGGCACTACCTACTAGGGCTGTAGGGAACGATACATGTAGGTTAGTAGGGCTGTTCTATTAATACATTTCAAGGTTTGTAGGTTTACCGCACAACAGACGCGTGTCATGTGTCTACAGTAGATACAATTACAAGCAAAAAGAAAAAATAACCACAAATATATTACATACAAAGCTGAAGAGTTTATTTGGTTGAACGCACTAATCTCAAGAACTACTGGTTCGAATTGAAAAAATATTTTTGTGTTGGATAGCCCAATTATTATTATCGAGGAAAGCCATAGGTATAACATCACGCTACGATCAATAAGAGCGGAGCATTAATGAAAAATGCAAAAACGGGGAAAATTATATTTTTTAGCTAGTGCCTAATTAAATCAAAGTTTTACTGATGGCGCACTCAGTTATTAGATTCTAACCTTTTTTTTGATAACGTTGCCCCACACTAGGAATTTCTCCTGTATCGTAGGTGCGTACAAACATTTAAACTCACATACACAAACAGCCAGACCCGGAACTACTACCTGTAGGCCATACAAATATTTGTTCCGTGCGGGAATCGCACCTGCGACTCGTAGCGCAGCAGCTAATCGCTCAGCCACTGCGCCAACCGCGCCGTCGTTTTCAAAAGTCGGCGACTCGGGTCCAATGTGGCAGTACCCTACCCAACCCTTCGGGGATATACATTGTAGGTACAGGCCTGATATTATGATTGTTATAGTTGTAATCTTCTTCTTTACGATGTCGATGAACTCAATTACTGTTAGACCTCCTGCCACCTGCACAGCTCTAACATTTGCTTCGATTAAATCTTGCAAGGTGCAAGTGGTAGTGCAGGACGGGCAGGTCAGGAGTCCCAGTATATCCTGCAGAAGGGCTCCACACTGGCAATCTGTTTAGGATGGATCGAGGATACCCTATTTGGACAGATTATATGTACAGCGGCCAACCTGGGCTCGCATCGTGGTAGTAAAAATAATAGAATGTTTAATGATAAAACAATCTTGAAAACAAATCACTTTTTCTTCTAAGGATATTTCAAAACGAAAAACGAGTTTATTTCGTTTGAACAAAACTGATCGTTTCGAACGAGATGAAACGGACTAAAAATGAGGCAGTCCTCAGCTACCGAAGTAAAAAATTGGTCGAACGTGACATTCATGCTAAGCAGCACCAGGAACTACAACATTAGTTTACTTACGACTACCCTCCGAAAATATTGTGTTTGACAACACCCTAGAGGCGCACCCGAAAAAAAGTGAAAACAAACTTTTCCGATTCGCTATAAAAACCGGTAAACCGTGCCGATGTCTATCGAAACTATACCGGATTTTTATTTATCGTTTCCCGTTTTAGCCGCGAGCGGTGTTAGTACTGTTGTTGCGAATTAAAAAAAAACCGATAAAACCGGTTTTTTTCTTCCTTTATTGTTTTGCTGATCTTGCTATTGAAAACTTGTGATGTTTCATGAATAGAGACGGGTTTTTCTATTTTTTAAGGATTTGTAATTTAAATGTAAAAAGAAAAATGATTTACCGTCGAAATGAAAACGGTTTTCAGTGTTGATTTGCAAGACTGAAAGACTGACATATCAATATGAAAATAATATTTTTTGCAATTGTAGTGGCTGATGAGTGAGTTTCTGATGGCTTGTCAAATACATGTATGAATGCGTAATTTTATAAAGACTAAGTAAAATAATGTAAAAAAAACGTCAACAGTATAAAATGAAACCCCTTTCACCAAACTTGTCCTCGGGTCTGCCCACAACATTAATAAATTTAATATTAGAGAATTTGTCCTTCGCACTATTCATTACTTCGTAATTTATTAACGTTTTCGAACATTCTCATAAACTCGATTTGTTAGAGAATGTAGCTATCATTAAATAAATGTTTTCTTCAAAAAATATTTGTTGTTCATAAATAATATACCTATATGTACATGATAACAGGTAAGTACCTACGTGGTATATCTTAAGGCATGTAGATTTACAAACAACAATAATCTTCAATGCTAAAATTAATAATTAAATTAAGCTAAATGTACTTATTAAAATATAATTAAATAAAACACATTACTCATCAGTGTTAGTAACTCGATCTTAATTAAAACTTGACAATGAATGTCTAAGTTGAATACTTAATTAATATTCAATAGTAGAATTATTACTATTCAAGTCTATTTATTAGCACTGAAATTGTCGATGAATACAGGGTGGAAAGGGCACCGACTAAAAACAATAACAACAAAATTTTTCATCTGAAATTTAAAAAAAAGTCTACTGTTCTATACAATTTGACCATGTAGTATCAAACTGCTCTTTTTTTTTTAAAAACCGAAGAAAAATTTCTGTGTTCAGAATGATGTACTGATTACGTGGAAACCGTTTTAGCGTCGATGTCCCTTCCACCCTATATATGTATTTTTCGCTGTTTATTTATTTAAATTCTCTAATACTACTACGATCCTTACATATGTGCTGGTATTTCTTAAAAAGCAGAAGAAACAACACAAAAAAAAAAAAAATAAAGAAAAAAACAGTGACTTCCATTCCATATTTGAGCATTTAGGAAAAATACTTTTCAAGGATATTGTACTCATGTACTAAACAAATATCATCACCATAAGATCATGATGCCATCCCTAAATTACGTCACGATCTTATAA
The DNA here is from genome assembly GCA_910589295.1 of Noctua janthe. Lineage (NCBI taxonomy): Eukaryota > Metazoa > Arthropoda > Insecta > Lepidoptera > Noctuidae > Noctua > Noctua janthe. The sequence continues at coordinate 1,763,512 of OU342567.1, forward strand.
GGAAACGAAGCCTCGTCTAATTTTAACGAAAACAGTATGGCCGCCGCGATAAGAGCTTGAATTTTATAAGCCATAATATTATAAGTAATCAGTCACTGCTTCCATCCCCTTATCTTAGGAACCAAACTACGTATTAAATTAACTTTCTTTACAAAAGGGATGAGGCGGTTGTCAATCAGGACGCCCGAGAATTTAGTCGATTCAATTTTAGATGAATCTGTAATCGACTTTCGTGATTCCGGTTTTAGAATGTCTACCAAAATTCAAGTGGTTTTGGGATTTCGGAAAACCGAAAAAATCAATACTTTAATTTCTCAGTAGCAACCACAGTGTCTGGATTTGTGCTCGGTTGATGGCAATAGGCTCGCCCGCTGTTACGTCTTAGTTAAACATAACTGGAAAAATGTGAGAATATAATTAGGCTCACTTCTACCTAACCCTACGGGGATTACAGGCGACATATTTTGTGGTATCTAAAAATCATGATGAAAAGCAAAGCTTGTTCGATTAAAAAATTGCTTCAAACCAATTAGCTGCTCCAACTTTCGAGTGAAGTTCCAAACGATTTTTTCTCTCAATGGATTCTTTATACTAAAATCCGTTTAGTAAATGGCTCGTCTAATCGGCGCGTCTCAAACAGGACCCAATAAACTCCTTAGAAAATCAATCTTCGTTTAATTAACTACTTTGAGACGGAAACTCGTAAATCGATCCTCCGAAACTGTCGTCCAATTTAATTTGACGAACCCGAGGTAAGTGAGTAGGCAATTGTTTTTTTCATCAAGATAAAAAAAAAGTTTGACAAGAATTTTGTTCGCAGTTTAGCAATATAACCTCTTTATTTGACGTTGTTTTTAATAACATTGGTTTATCATTTTTTATCGTTGACAAGTTGGCATTACTTTTGTAAAGATTATGATGCTTTTTTACCCGACTGCCAAGGAAGGGTTATGATTTTCGCGCATCTTGTGTGTTTCTTTGTTAACCTCGTGTGTTCCAAATGGCTGGATGGATTTCGACGATTACGGTATTATTAGATTCGACTCTAAAACCCAAATGTCTTTAGACAGGGGGGTTTTTGTCTTTTAGGTGTTTAAAAAAAAATGGCGGCTTTTTGGCGCTAAATTGTAAGTCATTTTTTTTTTTTTTTAATTAAATGTTATTTGTTTGTCAAATTCTTTTTAACGTAATTGGCGTTGATTGCATTGATTACGGGTAGTCACAAGCCTGCAAAGTCAGACAATCAGTCTTGGCAATGGGTACCGTGTTACCCAGTAACTGGGTTGTGGAGACAAAAGGCAGATACTGGTATTAAGCTGCACTCGTTTAGGCAGGAAGCCGACCCTAACCTAGTCTAGGTCAATTTTAATAGTTCGATAAAAGATCATGCTATATTATGTTTCTTAAAGTGTGAAAATCAAGAAGAATCGAAAGAAACTCAACTCTCAATAAAAAGAAAATTCGCGAACAACTCGTCCCATACCTACCTACACCCCGTATCCGATCGACTACCCTCAAATAGCCCCAATCGTTACATCAAACACAATAAGTATACTCATATCTGTCGTCGAAAGAAGAAATAAGCGATAACCCCTCTGCCCTCCCCAAACTACCCGCGTCTAGACTGGACAAGGGGGGTGAAAGGAGGCGAAATCTTGGCCGATATTTCAAACGGACAAAAGATAATAATTTGGGATGGAACATTATAGAAAAAGCCTTTGGACACGTCCGCGCCCGTTAGATCAAGGGCCAATTGCTTCGACGATTGTCAGGGGAGTCTTTCTTCATGTTATTGGGTGGTATATAGACAGCCGGTCTACCTGACGGTCACCACAGCTTAAGGACATCTACGTTCCCGATTGTATTGTAGGTTCGTTGCTGTTGCAAAAAAAATGCTGTAAGGTGGTAGGCAGGATCTACAGAACGCTAACATCTACGATCCTTACACCGTCCTTAGGCTTTGTCCACGTTCATAGCTCTGGTCATAATACACGCACGCCGACTGCGAATACTACGCACCTGATCTTTCTGAACGTCTATACATCTATTCAAATAAATAAAAATTGAGGGGTCTGTTTGTAATTTGAAAATATTTTTTTTTTACTGAGTACATTGTAAGTATGAATGTAACATGGTTATAACAGTAGAGGACGAGCAAAGAAACGATGGATGGACTGTGTGACGGATGATATGGCTAGAAAGGAGGTGACTGCTGAGATAACGAGTGATAGAGAAGTATTGAAGAAGGAGACACGCTGCGCCGACCACAAATAAGTTGGGATAAGGGCAGGAGAATGATGATGAATGCGTTGAAGGTATATACGGCACTTATAACAAAAAAAAACCATTTTTTTAATATTTTTTGTGTCCGTCTGTCTGTCCGTTTGTTCCGGCTAATGTCCAAAACGGCTGGACCGATTTTGACGGGGTTATTAAGAGCAGATAGCTGATGTTGTAAGGAGTAACTTTATTTTAGAAAAAGAAAAAAATTAGGGTTCCGTGTAAAAAATTAATACCCTTGAAATTGTTAACAATTACACGCGGACAAAGGTCGCGGGGCACAGCTGGTCACCAATAAGGTCAGTGTATCCAAATCCCTCAAACCTGGATTCAGCAACATTGCAGAAATAGTTACCTATGATGACAATACTTTTCCAGAAGTTTCCTTCTTTGTACATCCACTGACCTGCTGTTGTAAGGCGATAAAACCGGCGGCATATCCACACTAACGATATGCCGAAATATAACGTGAATTCATGTATTATTCTGTATAGATGTCCCCCCCGAACATTCGACTAATTCATCCACCGTTTTGTGTTGAATTATAAATGTATTTAGATATTGTGTATTAAGAAACGTAAGGAGCCGTGCGTGGGATGTTTTTTGTAAAAGGTTTACAATACATATTCTTGGAATAGAAATGTGACGGATTTACGAGTTTGTGAGTACCTGTCCTAATATACATAACATTGCGCCTGTAACCCCTGAAGTGTTAAGCAGAGGTTGTATCTAATAGTACCATATTTCGCCAGTTATGTTTAAGAGTCTATTGACCAGCGTCGGGCACTATCTGCTCGGCAGTTTGCTGAACTGGGCCTATTTGGCGCAGCCGTGAGACACACAATATTATCTCCTTTTTTTTTGTTGTTTTGTTTTAACATTTTTATTGTATAAATTTAAGATTTTAAATTTTTTTAAATTTGCTTGTTGTGTGCACTTGTGGCATGGGACAAATAAATATGTTTTCTTTCTTTCTTTTCTTCTTTCTTTCTTTTCTATTGCCATCAACCGGGCGCAAATCTGGTGTGGCGACCGCGAACCGGAAGACGTACCGTTGGAAGGCTTCCCACTAGGTGGTTTGATGACCTGGTGTGGGTTGCGGGAATCCGCTGGATGCGAGTCGCATGGCACCGGTCAATGTGGCGACACTGGGGGGAGGCCTATGTCCAACAGTGGATGTCTTTCGGCTGAATATGATGATTGGCGCAAATTCAGACTCCGTGGCTGCTCTTGAGAAATTCCTGATGAAAAAACTCAATGACGCTTTGCTCGAGCTGGGTATCGAACCCAGGACCTCATGCTCAGCATTCGGCCAACTAGGCAGTCCTCATATACGTCGCGTAGTATACTAGTCGCCACAATCGCTTTCATTTTGACAATTGATTAATATACAAATTGCGTTGACCTAATGGGCCGATGAATTTTGTATTTAAATAGTTCAGTGTTTTTTTTGTATTATCAGAATGGAAACAACTGATTACGAATGTGTTACGTAATTAAGGTTTTTTATAACAATGAGGTTTTCCAATATTCGTTTTTGTAGTTTATTCTAGATATGATTTTTACTTAGACCTACATTTAATATTAGCTAGGACTTGAACCCTTTTTGGGTTCCGTATACGTAAGGTAACCAACGGGACCCTATTACTAAGCTGTCCGTCCGCCTGTCTGTCAGCGGACTTTATCGCATTATCCGTAATAGGTAGACAGTTTGAAATTTTCACAGACTGTGTTTTTCTGTTGCCGTTATAACAACAAATAATTAAAATAATTTAAAAATAAAACATGCGCGAGTCCGACTCGCACTTGGCCGGTTTTTTAAGTAGACCTAGATTTAACTTTAGCTAGAACTTGGGCCCTTTTTAGTGTGCTTAGGTACGCGGATCCAATATGGATTGATGACACGGAACAACTACTTGTAGGTCAAACAAATATTTGTTCCGTGTGGTAATCGAACAGCAGGCAATCACTCCGCCACTGCGCCAACCATGCCGTCTAATATGTCAAAGAGATCTTCAAATTTTTGGTTCTAAGATATTCCAATTTCCTCACAATGTGTTCCTTCAAAGTACCTTCAAACATCCATATACGGAAGAGCCACAAAGATAAGCACCGGGTAAACTGCGCTAAACATTCAAAACGCATGCGGCTAAACGACTTCCAAATATCGATGTGTGATGGCTTCACGTGAGGTGGGTGTAAACTGAAAGGTTCTCATAAAATATAACGATCTTAGGCTTTTCGGGGACAGGTATTAAATGCGGTGTTGAGAGGTTTATAGTATAGTACAGTTCTGCAAGGATGTTTTGACGCTTGAATGAGATGGTCGGGAGAGCGCTGTTGGATAACATTTCTGAAATTGTCTGTGTGTAACTCTGTGGAAAAAGAGGAATGTGGAAGGAGATGGCGAAATGTGGGTGTGCTCTTAGGGACGAGTCTGCCTATCCCGTCGGGTATTACAGCCGTAATGCTTTTTTTTAAATACGTTGTTCCACAGAAGTATTTCTCCTGTATCGTGGGTGCGTTTACAAACATTTAAACTCACATACACAAACAGCCAGACCCAGAACAACTACCTGTAAGCCATACAAATATTTACTCCGTGTGGGGATCGAACCCACGACACGCAGTGCAGCAGCCAATCGCTCAGTCACTGCGCCAGCCGTGCTGTCAATGTAATGTATGTTAGGATGGTAAATAGAGTTATGCCGATTTTCATTTAAAACTGTGACAGCTTTGTGTTTCGATTGATCTGTAAGTTAAGCAGATGTTGCTGCGGCCAGTCTGAGGACAGGTTGAATAAGATTGTTGTAGTTAGAGAAGCCCCTAAATGTAACAATCTGTGAAATCGCAGTCGATTCCTTTAAATTGATAATTGTTGTGTGTTATAACACAATGTTCTAGCTTGGATGTTCTCCATATTCACATAAACTACTGATGTATACTGCATACCTCAGTGATGACCATGTATTAATTTGACTGTATATTCATATTGTGACATTTATAATAACCAAATTTGACATGTAAAATAATTTTAAATGTAATGCCACTACATAATTATTGCCTATTAGGCAGGACATATTGGAACTTAAATTTATTGTTTAGACCTGTAACTAACATATGCCCACAATAAAATAATAGATCAAATTCAAATTCAAATTTGAATTTGATCTTTAGCAGTTCATATTATAGTTTACTTGATTAAATGTATCAGAACATTAGGTAATGATAACAGTGATAAATGGGAAAGTCTATGTACAACATTGATGACGTCATTACGTCTACTATGTAATCTAAGGGCAGGGCAGAGGTGTAATTAGCGGTCACGGTTCGACGAATTACGGTTATGGTCAAATCAAATATTGGAGTCAAATATTTTTGCACCCAAAATTGCTTAAAAATAGACCATAGTGGATTATGCCTGTGGCTTTGCCCGCTTGGAGTTTGGTAATTGTCCCATGGGATCGCATTACCGGGATAAAAAGTATCCTATGTGATAATACAGCTGCTAGTTTGAAATGGAACTGGGCTGGTCATATATGTCGCATGTCGGAGGAGCAATGGGCAAAAGTAACCATGCAGTGGATTCCTAATAGCAAGAAATGGGGGGCCCAGAAGGAGATGGTGGGATGAGCTGGATTCTTCCTCAAAGGATTGGCCTACAATAACATTAGATCGCGAAAAGTGGAAGGAGGGTTGGGAGGCCTTTGCCCTGCAGTGGGACAATATAGGCTTATAATAATTATTTTAATTTAATTTTATAACCTGGAATTATTATAATAATTCTAGGTTTTAAACTATCTGTGTGCCAAAATAATTGTATTTACTTTACCAACTCAAGCGCAAAATGGTTATATTTCATGTGGGCTCCGATGATATCTATTTGTAATGGTTAAACGTTCATCCTTCATGGTTTATTTAAAATATTGAGCCTCTCCCTTTTTGCCTATGGACTTTTCCCTTCGAATAAGAAATTAGCTGAGTAAAGTGAATATTTTTTCTGAAGACCTTAACAAATTTCAAAATCATTCAATAGGTTTCTTATATCTAGGTTCTAGAGTATCTAAAATAAGCTTTTTGATAGGTCATGTTATTCTAAAATCCAGAGAAAACTAGAATAAAGTCCATACTTCATCATCCATGCTTCATCATTCTCCTGTCCTTATTCCAATGTATTTACGGTTTGCACTTTATTTCTTCTTCTTCCATAGTTCTCTATTATTCGTCAACTAAGCAGTGACCTGCTGCGTAGCCATATTATCCACACAGTCCATCCATCGTCACATTGATCGTTCCCTATTACCTATATTTACACTAAAAAAAATCTCAACTAAAAAACTTTTAACCCATTTTTTGTACAAACCCCGTTAGTTTCTAAAACTATTTAAACTAAGGACATATACCTCTGCTTTTGACCGACCGTATAATGAATTAGGGCCAGCCGCTTTGTAAAAGTTTGGGGCAAACAGCTAAACTTTCATGGGCTCTCACCTCCGGTGTCGGCTGTTTGAATTGGGACAACCTCAAAAACTACCACGTTCCCTTACGTTAGGCATGTTTTGAGGGGGCTTGATTCAATTATAATGAAACTATACTTCTATTTTCAAAAGTAGGAGACTGAATTTGTGTCCGGTTGCTGGCAATAGGTTCGCCCCGGGCCAAATGTGGGAATTCTTTAAGCACGTACAGCTGCGATTACGGATCTCACTAAATCTTTTTTAAGAAGAAAGTACTGTTTCTCCGCTGTTATGTTACCTACTTCTAGCCATTAAGTTGGCTACACTGAAGTTTCACACATTCTCCTGTAGAATATTTTTTTTATCCCAAACCATAGTTTAGCCAAGATAATAGCTAGCGGTAAAAGAATTTTGAAAGGACTGTCCAGTTGGCTACGGACTGGTCGGACGAAATCTGAGCCTTCGCTCAGGAGAAGAACGACTGTATTGGTCAAAACTTTTAATCATCATCATCTACCTAGTCTTTTTCCTACTATATTGGGGTCGGATTCCAGTCTAACCGGATGCAGCTGAACACCAGTATTTTACACGGAGTGCCTATCTAACCTCCATAACCCAGTTAGTACTGGGTAATACGAAACCCCTTGCAAAGACTGGTTGTCAGACTTTTCGGGCCACTGACTATCTAACGACTGTCAAAGATCTACAAATGACAGCCGGGACCAATGGTTTAACGTGCTTTCCGAGGCACAGAGGAAACTCGGTATGTAATGGGCGGTCACCCATCCACGGACCAACCTAGGCAATCACGGCTTAACCTTTCAAAATAAAGTTTCAATAATTATTTACCTGAAACAACACCCACAGGAAAAATAATGTCCATTGGAAAAATAAGAAGAAAAAAATACTGTAAAACTTTAAGTTGCTCTTACCCACTTTGAAAACACTGACACACACTGCTCATTAAAAGTTTCCAAAGCCTTTTCTACCTCCACTGAAACTAGTACACATTCAGGCGAACTCGAGTTTTTTTTTCACGATCATTTAGTAGTCACAGTGTAGAAAGAGTTGTAAAAAAGAAACAGCGCGACGACGCGGTCATTTCTTTCTCATTACATGTGTTGGGTTGCTCTACTGATGTTCATTACACTGTGACTGTCGTGATAAATAAGAATGGTAAAATGTTTTAAGTGCAACTAGCTCCTTTCAGCAGGAAAGCATACAGTTTATGATAGATGATGATGTGGCTAGAAAGGAGGTGACTGCTGGGATGACGAAAAATAGAGAAGTATGTAATAAGAAGACATGCTGCGCCGACCACAAATAAATTGGGACACGGCAGGCGAATAATGGTGGTGATGTTAATAATAGTTAGATAGACTTTATACACAGATTTATGTATTAACAAAGCTTACATGTTAAAACCATTAATATATATACGATGATGTCTCTTATTAAAATATATAATTTAAGTTAAAAATATATATTGAAGTGTAAGTAGGCATTAAAACTCAATTTAGCGATCGCATGCTATACTAATGTCTTTATTTATTCATTTAATGTTAACTAAAGTCTGTCTACATTTTAGTATGCCAGACAGTCTCAAAACGCGCATTATCGTCTGCATGCAGTACAATGAATAAAATGGACATTACGTGACCTTCCACTCAACCAGAAGAATCATAAGGGGTACATTTTGAATAGTTTTCTTGGAAACTGGCTGAGAGCCAGGCCTTAGCCGCGTCGCATGACGTAACACTGTATGTTGTTTGCTCACTCAGCCAAGTGCGTCCGATGATGTAGAAAAACAGAGGAAGGCAACTGCAAAACATTCGAATTCAAAAACAGACGCCGATATTAAGGTCACCGTTAAAAATAATGTTATGAAAAATTGGCAGATACTCCGTTATTTATGGAAGCAAAACTGACTGTATTTAATCGTTTATTTTCCGTTCTGAGACGGGTAGATTTAAGGTAGGAAGTCTGTCTCTGTCTTGCTTTGTGCGTTGGAAAGAGATAGCAATATTATCGCTTCAGGTTTCCGTAGATTTTTATATTCACTGAGTCAGTTTATATTAGTTCATATTAGGCTTGGCGCTCTCGTATTTCCTCCGACTTACAAATAGGTACTAAAAGTTGTCTATTAGATAAACAGACGGTTAGGAGTTTTAATAAGTTTAAGAGGCCTGTTGTCCACGGTACTAATTAAACTTATACTATCAGTTACGGGATATCTCAGTGCCTATATAAATTTTCGATAGCAAGAAGTTATTTTATATATTTATTTTGTACCCTATCACAACGTTTTCTTATTTAACCCAAAGGTTGACTGGTAGAGAATGCCTTGTGGCATTAAGTCCGCCTATGTATCACTATTGTACATGAAGTTTAAATAAATAAATAAATATCTTCTGTGATTTTCAACTATAGTGTGCTTCCGATATTTCGACGCTGTTGCAAGCGCGATGATCGCAGGATAACTGGAGAATGCGGGTGGATGGTAAATAAATTATTAGTTGCAGACAACTCTGTCTACCCTCTTTCTCAGTCTGTTGCTACCCGCACTACTGAAACTCAACACAACAGTTAATATGGGGACATGTCTGGACTGCTATTGAAATACTAGTGCAGTAGTGTGACATTCTAAGTTCTCATTGGCGGTTTGAGTTAGTAACACGTTACTTTTGAGTAGTCTAAGGCTTTTTTCAGATTACGCTTAATCAATTAGCAGTTACATTATGCCCGATTTAAATCCGGCAGGCTTGGTTCGGTACGAACATATTGCAGATCCACTGGCGGCACTGAACACTATCAGTACAGTCACCATCGCATCAAGTTACCACAAACTGTCAAATTTTCTTATTCGATTTTGGACCAATCATCGACATAAGCATAAGCATAATCAGCCTATTAATGTTCCCACTGCTGGGACGCTGGCCTCCTCTCTATGAGAGGGAATGGGCTATAATCCACCACGCGGGCCCAGTGCGGGTTGGTAGAGGTCACATGTCTTCGAATTTTTGGTTCTAGGACATGCCGGTTTCCTCACGATGTTTTCCTTCACCGTTTTGTGATCATCGACATATTATGGTTTAAAATCATTTGGAGTTTGACAGTTTGTGGACTGTACATTATCTGTCAAAGCCTGGTGCCTGAAGTCGCAATTTATCCAAACCGCAGCCCAGTTGTCACAAAGCTGGTTTTTAATCCCGAACATAAAAAGGAGTTTTAAAATATAATATTAATTAAATTTTGCTCAAACAGCTATAAATATATTTATTAACTGCTTGCGGTTTTGTGCTGAATATCTATGAACAGCGGAACGTTTTACATTAAGCGCTTCAGCTTAAGCGATTAAGCCGCTTTAAGCTGAAAGCGATCAAAAGAGTGTTGTTGATACTTGGAGGGTATTAATGTATTTTAAATAGGTAGGAATTTATAGCAAATAACGAGGGGGAAGTAATCCGGCAGAGAACCAAAATTGTTATTAGAGAGCTCACAGAATAAACAAGCTGAAGTGGCAATGGACTGGCCATACTAACCGTACAACCGATGACCGTTGGGGTAGACTTCATAAGTTGAGACTGTGAATCGGCAAGCGTAATGTGGGACGTCCTCAGGCTAAGTGGAAGAGTGATGCCGAGAATCGAGCATAGGGCAGTGTAATTTTAGAGGTATATGTCCAGCGAGAGAGAGAGCAGCGGTGGCCCAGTGATGGCGGCCCCGACTTACGAGCGGTGGGTTCGAACCCAGCCAGGCGCATTACTTTGTGTAATTTATTTCATCACCACTGCTCTCAAAACGGTGAAGAAAAACATCGTGAGGAAACCGGCATGTCCTAGAACCAAAAATTCTTATGCTTATGTCCAGCAGTGGATGGAGGCTGATGATGAGAGAGGGAAGTACGATGTTCTGTAGGAAAATCGGAATTCCACTGCTACCGTTTGGTCACAAAAATAAAACAATGTATTTAGAGCATATTCCAAGTCACCGCGACGTGTCTTGCGGAGCGTCGATGAGAAATAGGTAAGGCACGAGCGTGCCTCTTGAGGACCCCAATGTAGCTGGGACAAGGCTACGCAGAGAGTTTTAGTGCACAAAAAAACCCAATAAATGCGATATTCTTTGAAGAATGCAATTACATTTTTATAATATTGTATTTACAGATAACTTTGTTCTCTCTGCTTTTGTAGACAAACGAATTGTTGTTTAGTTATTGAAAATAACTTCAACGAAAGTTGACAATAAATTGATAGTTTTTTTTTTCACGTCTATCATGCTCTATGTTCTTCAGAAAAGTCCGATGCGTTGTATGTTTTAAATATGGTGATATTTTTCAAAAAGGTGCGTAGTACTTGCAACCAGCATGTGTATGACCAGTTGTATGGACGTGGACGAAGCAAAGGGAGTATGTAAGGATCACAGCATATGGCGTTGTTTTTCTTTACCAATAATAAGTAGAGCAACATTCATCGTACTAAAGCAAAGTCTTTAGCTATTTTAATTACCACTTTTAACAGCAACATAAAACACAAATAAAAGCCTTCGAACTGCAGTGAAACTCTTTATCTTTTAATTTCAAAACTCTTGTACCTACCGATAAGTCCAGCATCTATTTCAAGTCCACCGCAATACTTATTTTTCTACTCTACTTTCAAATGCTATTTTTCTAAATAAATATTTTCTCAGACAATGTCGGAGAGCAATACAAGTATATAATAGGGAGTTATTTGCCCACAACCGGACGCATGCCGCGCCGAAGATTTACCGACTACGTGCACGCTACGCCGTAGCTTGTAGCACTCTTGTGTCTACGCCGTAGCTCGTAGCACTCTTGTGTCTACGCCGTAGCCTTCGACGGCCACTGATGTATTTTTATTTTACTTTTCTATATTTTAAAACGATGTAAGATTTAGAGTAGTAGAAAAATTGTAGTGTTTATTTTGTTTTAGTTTTCTTGTATTTTAACATTTTCTTCGGATCTAATGTATGTTTAGTGTACGATATAAACTATACGTTCGGCAATACACCTCTATCTAGTTCCCCAGAGACTAGAGACGTGGTAGTAACATACATAATATATGTTACGTACTTCCTACGGTAGAATTTTCAAACAAGCATTTGCAGGGAAAAACTTCCATGTTTTATTTCCAAATGTTGGCAAGAGGGCGATACAATAAATTTTCGCCGCCCCATCTGCAATCGTCGAGCGCATTTTGATAACGAGAGGAGGGAGGGAGTCGAGGGGGGTACAAGAGCCAGCTTCTCAACTTCACCTGCATTCAAGCTTTTACAGGTGACTGACGAGGCGCTGACGAGCAGCTCCTATTGGAAAAACTTTGCGGGGTAGGTTTTTAGTTTTGCACTCAAACGTTTCAACTACTTCGGATCTTTCAAAGAAATATGTCGTGCTTAAAGTCACTATTATCGTAGCAATCTTGTGCGGGAAAAATAATAATGCGTCTTTAAAAGACACTTACTGAAAACTAAATTCTGCCTCGTTGGTCTAGTGATTGCAAACGCTACTGCTGCAGTTGAGGTCCTGGGTTCGCTTCTAAGCTCGGGCAAAGTGTTATTATGTTTATCTATCAGGCATTTTTCGCTAACATCCCGAAGTCGATACTTGTGTCCGATTGATGGCAATCGGCTGGCCCCTGTTATACTGGACTCCAAAATAACTGATTAAACTCTGCCTAATCTTGTAGGAAATACTAAACAAGCATATTATTCAACCTAATTATAAACTGCCGAATATAATACGTGATTTATGTGTACTAACCACATCTGCATACCCCTTTAAAGTACATAGGCATAATGATAATGATTAATAGTACGTTAAACATGAAACCTGAAAGGGTTTCATCCCAAGATTAAGGCCTTCTAAATCCTTCAGAATAAAAGCACCCAGAAATGGATAAAAATTCCTTTTGTCGTATAACGCGGTGTAATTATCCAGATGTCACCCCAAAACAATGGTATCACACAAAAGGATTAACGTCCAAACCTTCGGATTGTGTACAGTCATCCCCACCAATGCGTATCTGTTTTTCTTCTTCGTTTCTTAATGCTGAGGATCGAGACCACTTACGACACGTCTATGAGCAATAGTGATGCCAAACGGGCGTTGACGGTGAATTGCGTCACCGCTAAGCTATAAATTCAACGCACTGAGTGCCACACGAGCTTCGCAAGGCACAAGCGGTCTCGCAAGTTGCAACGGACCGTCGCACGCGTCTCTCTCGCCCCTTGTCACGCACGCGTTGTGTCACCACACGTCGTTTCACCCTACTGTTGTACCATGTCCGAAAAACCTAAATCTCCGTGAAGACCACACAGTGAAAGCGTTGACCTAACTGGTCTCACGGCTCTCTTGGCTTTTTCAAGGAATAATATTATAAAGTATAAGATAAACGCCTAGCTCTCACAACGATAAAAAAATCGCTCGGACTTTTTACCGCAGACTTGTAACACATGTGTCTATCGCACTCGCGATTTAAAATCCGCGTCATATTTTATCAAAAAAACTGTTTTTTTCCAGAGCGAATATTTTTGTGTTTATTTTTTATTGCAGTTCGGGCTAGGCTTAGAAACTAGCAAATACTATGTTTGTTACAACATAAAATTGCAATCAATATAGTAAAAGAGAATTACTTTTATGAATTGATAGTGAATACATATTGATGCTTGTGACTGTACAACCAGAATTGTCATTGGGGTAATCCCCAAACGGTTTGAAGACTCATCTCGCGCTGTTTGGAGGATTACACAGACTTACTTATGTGACAACCACTGTTTAACTGATCCTGTTTGTTTTTTTAACGGTGTGTTGACTACTTTTTAACCGACTTCAAAAAATCGCGCTTATCTTTATTTTGCAAAAAAAAAAAACAAACAATTCACAAAAATAACACTTAATTTGTTGGCAGAAAAAGAGAGTAAAAAAAAAATAAGTCAACGATTTCCGAAGTATAATTACACTCGTTATTCTTGCTATTTTTTTCATTTTTGGAAGTCGACTGGGTAAGCTAGCTTCAAATACTCACAACATTATTTTGGCCCATGTCTTATATTTTAGTTTAGTTCTGTGAAAATGTTCCAACCCACACTCTTTCAATGACGACTTTACTGATTTCAAACTTATTCCAAAAGAACAAAAACAATTCAGTATAAATCCATTCTTCGGATAAAATATAAAATGAGTTATTTCAATTACTTCGGAAAATGGAAGGGAGGCGGATGATGTTAATTCGTTTCAGCAGAACTCTGACCTTATTCTTGGATATCAGCTCAGGCCAGCTCTCTATTTATTTAAATAAACTACAACAATTACATAAGATTTAATAGCTGCCTCGTTGGTCGTGTGGCCGCAAGCGAGACTGCTGAGCATGAGGTCCTGAGTTCGATTCCCGGGTCCGGCAAAGTGTTATTGAGTTTTTCCATCAGGAATATCTTAGTAGCAGCCACGGAGTTTGGATCTGTGCCCGGTTGATGGCAATAGGCTCGCCCCAATTACATGCGACTTGAATATAAATGGCGAAATGTGGGTACTTAGGTACACCTCTGCCTAACCCCACGGGGATTACAGGTGTGGTTTTATAGCTAAACTGATCTAACAACTACAAAAAACATATTATCTAGTTACCAGTTTATCATGAGATTCAACAGAAAACCAAATTAGAATTTATTTATTTATTATTTATTTATTTATTATTAACTTACACACACTATCTTTACAGGATGACCCCAATACAATAGTGGTTACCAAATAAAATCAACTTACGGCTAATACTTAAAAATCTAACAACAAAAATCTTAACACAGAATATTAATATCTAAATATAACTAACACAATTCAACAACACTCTTGCGAATTCACTCAGATTGCACGAAAATATGTCAATTCTCTCATGAACTTCGTTTAATACACATATTGAATAAGAATAGAATAATACAATAGATTAATTTATTTTAAAAGTATTACAATTAAAATTAAAGAGCTGTTTAGAATCGACACCTGTCAATTGCCTTAGCGACACCTAAGGATCCGCCAGGGTCCCCGTTTTTGGTAAATCCCACACAAAATGTAAACCTTCCATTCAAAACGTATTCAACCACTATCTGTGTGACGCGACGCTCGTTAGAGCCCCCACAGACGAGCGTCACATATCATCGAACTCTGCTGATGTCAGTACAGATAACATCTGTCGCTCTATTCATAGATCCGCTCTAGGCAAATAGTATCAGTCAGACATCTGCTACTCTGTACTGATTATTTAAATAATTGATGTATTAAAAGAAGATATAGTGACAGAAATTGAAAAGAGTATGCCTAGATGGTTTGGTCATGCTGAGAGGATCGACATAAAGGATGTAAATAGACACTTAACATAGCCGAGAGGCACTTGTTAAAATACATGTTTTTAATGTAAGATTTTTACTTTACACACCTCCACGACCCCCGCACTATTCAATCCATCCATCAGCACAATGCTTTGCTATGCACAGTGTTTTCTATCGAGTCCTACCGTAAAACGTGATTTTTCACCCCAAAAAAAAAAGTCGATTCCCAGTAATAATTTTTGCGTAAAGTTACTTAGATTGATGTACAAAATGCTTGGTTGACGGATATGTGATGGGTCTGTATACACCCTGTACAGGTATGGCGACTAACAATAGGTAGGGTAATGGGTAATTTAAAAGGTAGATGTGAATGGGAACGCCGGAAGGGTTCAGAAGGACACACTGACCTCATTGGTGAGGTTCTTAAGAAAGGTAGGTGCGTAATACTCATGTTCATAAACGGCCCAACTGTATGTGAATGTCTCTAACTATCCTCAATCCTATTTTTTAATTAAGCAACTACTTATTGTCGTGCCTACGCTGTCCTTATAACGCTGTTACATAATAACATTGTAAAAAAGAGTAACCATGGAGTTTCTAGCCGGTTCTTCTCAATAAAAAACGACCAACCCGAACCGTGCACCTTTTCTCGACGTTTTATAAGTTGCCTATGTGCCTACATGGGGAGATGTACTATGTGAAATAAAATATTTTGATTGATTGATTGATTGACGTGCGTGTATGACTAGGTGTATGAACGTGGACGCGAAAGGAGTGTGTAAGAATCGTAACAGATGGTGTTCTATACTTTCTGCCTACCCCCTTGGGAAAAAGCGTGAGTTAAGTATGTATGATATTATTATGACATAATTTAAAGTGTAAGGCCTGGGTTCGACTACCAAAGAGCCTTTGCTTCGCTTTCAAAGGATCTCGTATTTGTGCAACAACTTTTAATAAGGTTGAAATAAACTTTTTGGAAACTGGAAATTACTATTCTATTATCGTTATCACTAAAAAATAGCCCCTTTGTTTAGGGGTGGTGCCTTTGTCTAAACCCAAGGGGGGTTTGATCGGGCCTGTGGACAGCGAGTTATGGGCCAGCTCGCCGTCCGGCCGTCTTATGACGACAGGCCGTGTCGACGGCGCGTTCGTGTTCCACGCGCGCCTCAAAGAGATGTCAGCAACCGAGTAGGGGTCCGCATGGGCCGATGCCTGCCAGAGCTGCGGGACTGTTCGAAAGAGACACCGTGGCCCTGGAACACAAAGGGCAAAGAAGGAGCATGGATGGGTTTTAGTCAGTACAAGTCTGACACTCCCTTCCACTCCGCCCAGAGTGGGGGGGTCATTTGATGATTTCCCATCCAAAAAAAAAAAAAAAAGAAAAAAAAAAGGGGGGTTTGATACCCAGGGCAGACAAAGTGTGAGTTTTGTTCAAGAATTTCCCCCGAAATCTCGGTCTTTCTTTTTTTTGACACGTTACAGGAACTGATGGATGCGATCCATCAGTTTATGTAACCTTGTGAGGGCTCCAGGTCGGAGTCAACAATGAATCCCCGCTTTAGTAGGTTTTCCTTGCTTCAGCCAATGAATCCGAAGATTTCTTGTTGTCGTAACATAAATCGAGAGTTATTTCAACTAATTGTTTTTGCTTTCGCCAAACTCGTGGACAAATTCTGGTTCGACTTAATTGGTACTCATTACCTTTATTATGAACATTATATAAAGACTACAAATAGAACAAAGTTATTAATAAAAATTTAGACTAAAAGTTACTACCTACATATACACACAGGGTGTAAACGGACCCTATACGAAGCCGTCAACCAAGCATTGTGTACATCAAACTAAGTAACCCTACGCAAAAATTATTGCTGGGAATCGACTTTTTTTTTGGGGTGAAAAATCACGTTATACGGTAAAACTCAATGTAACGCACTCAAAACATTGTGCTCATGGATGCTTTGAATAGTAAACAGGTCATTGAGGTCATTAAAGTCAATTTATAACCTTAAAAACTAGTATTTAAAAATAAAACTTGTGTAAAAAATTGGAACTTTGACCTCAAATATCTCCGTAACTAGAAGGTTCCCAGGTATGGTCCAGAATAAAAAAATGATCGCAATGACGGGGAGAACAAGTTCCTTTCAGCTTCGTTAAGGTTCTTTTTACACCCTTTATACTACGACGACAACAGGACATTTAGGCGTAAAAGTGTTCTTCCTCATCGCTGTCATCCAGAAACGCGCCTAGAACAACCAGGCAGCACTGCCAGGTTAAGTGGCAATGCTAATTCTTTGGCCAAAAAAAAGAGCCAGCTTAACTTAATTTAAATTGGCAGAGTCGAAAAGTAATGGAGGGTATCCATTTTTATTAACCCACTTATGTAACCAAATGGGTGTTTACATTTACCTTGTCAATAACAAAGTATACTTCAAAGTAAGGTTACAGATCCATATCAAGTAACTAACTAACGTGTACCGAATAGGGTCACACTTAGACCTTGGTTTACCTACAATATAAGTTTGGCACGCGACTCTTTTTCCAAGATTATTATAATTAGCTCCACAAACATGGCAGCCTTGACCACGTAGTGATTACAATACTGTAAATGCTTTTTTATTTGGGTAAGTGACGGTTTTACTAAAAAAACTCAAAGAGAAAACCTCTTTGGTTTTTATTGGTAAAAAACTGGTATTTTTTTTTCAAAGGCAACATTTTCTTATTCGATATTTATACTAGCTGATACTGGAATGACTTAATGTGCTCATCATGTCAAAGTCAAAGTCAAAATTATTTATTTGTGGTAAATGTGGTACAAAAGGTGGTAAAAGTAACATAAAATGCAATGACACACATAGCATGCAAATATTAATAAACACAAACATTAAATTAGGTAGGTAACAAAACAAAGCAGAATATTACAAAGTTTAATTAAGTAACACAAAACAAAATTTTGCTGATAAATACTACTAAGACGACTCAAAAGTCACGGTGGATATAATAATTTTACGATTATCAATGATATCAAGAAATCGTGAAATCAAATCAGATGCTAAAGAACAAGAAATAAAAACTGTTTATTCTGCTCAACTACAACACACGCACATTATAAATAAACATAAAATAACAACAGGCTGTTTCATTCATTCGTGCACCGACATTCATCATGCATGTTCTATTTTCTATATGAGCAAATTTTTTTTTGCTCGCTCCCCTGGTGTTAGGCTGTAATCTTTGTTTAGAATTTTATTTAAATTTATTTTTTTATTTTATAAACATAACATCATGTCCGTGATCCCCGAAGGGTTAGGCAGAGGTATACCTAATAGCACACCCACATTTCCCTAGTTATGTTTAGTCTCATGTTCTACGAGGAATTCCTGATAGAAAAACGCTATAACACTGCCCGACGCGGGAATCGAACCCAGGACCTCGTGCTCAGCAGTCACGCTTGCGACCACTAGCCCAATGAGATTGTTACCTAACACAGCCTCTCATTAAAATTTCTACCTAAAAATGACATAAAACTCTTAAATGTGCATATTCAAAGTCCAAAATACCTTAACTTGACCTTTAAGGGTCTCTCTTTTTTCGTCCCCTGCCGACCCATGTTACACGTCACACACAATACGTAACAACTAGCCCCCTGCTCCGCCTGCCATTCATCATATTTTCGAATGGATGTCAATAAGGATCAATTTTGTATGGCACAATGATTGGGGGAAGTTTAAGGATAAATATACCGTGGAGTTATCATAAGCGTTAGGTTGAAAGAAAATTGTTAGCAAAAGTACCTAAAGCTCCTCAGTCCTCAGTCAGATGGGTAGTCGCTCCATGTAAAATACTGGTATTCAGCTGCATCCGGTTAGACTGGAAGCCGACCCTAACATAGTTGGGAAAAGTCAGTTAGTCCTAGGTAATACGATATCCCTTGGTAAGACTGGTTGTCAGACTTTTGGGTAGATGTTAGACATGCATTACATTGAAATATAATTTACTAACTTGTACAAGCGGCTTCGCCCGCGTGACTTTCAATAATTGTCCCACGGAATTATACTACCGGGATAAAAAGTATCCTATGTGTTAAGCCAGCTTATAAACTATCTGTGTGCTAAATTTCATCCAAATCCGTTCAGTACTTTTTGCGTGAAAGAGTAACAAACATCCATCCATCCGAGTACAAACTTTTGCATTTATACTCGTAATAATAATATTAAACGATTTATAAGCATTACGTAATATACACCTATAGTCTAAATCAACCTTTTTGCCAGTTATGTATAAGTTCCATGGAATACAGGCGAGCCTATAGCCATTAACCAGGCTAAAATCCAAACTCAGTGGCTGCTACTGAGAACTTCCTAATGGAAAACCAAATCAGACTTTAACACGTTCTGATCGGATAATACACAAAATTCAGACGGCCAAAGCTGCCAGCATAACCTACCAAGTTTTATTTAAGAGCATAAAAAATGATACTAACGGGCCTTCATCTGAAAAAGCGTTACTTCATAAATCTTACGTACATCAAAAAGTTAACGAACTGCTTATTTTTATTAAACTACAGATAAATTGGCTCAACTTAGGGCCCTCGTCCACCGCGACTTTGCGATGCAAACACCAAACGGCCGCGATACAGTCGCGTGTTACCACGATTATTTATCGCTTCTATCGGGATGCTATAGCGTTTCATCCGCGTTCAAACGCATTTCAGAATCTATACAGAAATGGCTGCGAACGCCATTCCGTCAATACAACATCCGCACGTTTGCATCGCTTGTCTCGCGTGTTGCATTTGCGGCTAAGAGTGGATTCACACTAGCGTTTAGTTATGCGCCTATAAACTCGTATCGCGTACACGCGCGCCACATTTCGCTTCTAAAAACGAATCCACATACACGCGATTAAAAGCGGGCGTACGGGTTAGCATCTCTCGCGGCTCACGCTTATACGCGAGTTGCGCCTGTGGCACAAGGCATGCTTACGCGCACACGCGCTTCCAAAAACGAGCTTATACGCGCCGGATAAACGCTAATCTGGAATCTGAAACCGCCCGGACCGATGCAGAAGCAGGTTTACAAAACGTGCGACGGCATCTCTTCTACAAAAAGTCGCCGTGGACGAAGACGCTTTAATGATCGAACGTTTTCATAAAAAGAACTCGTAGGCTAGTTCATCTAATTTTAGAAGTCACATTTATTAAACTCCGTCCCGATATTGGTATTTTTTTCATCCAGTACGACATTAATAGGTTGCCGCAAAAAATGTGGCATTCGCTGGAAAAAAACGACGAAGTTTGACACCAATGGCGATAATACCTACTAGTGATGGGGTAATTTCTGTTTAGGGAATCATCCATAAATTCAAGCCTTTTTCACACGATCGAGTGTAAGCGGAAACATCACCTGCTACGATCCTTACATACCTACTGCCTATGATAATGCATGATGTTAAGTCAACATGTAGTTTTATTTCCCAAAAACTGGTGTCTTAGACACAATTTCCATTGTTGTTTTAATTAAACAAAGCAATGCCATCACTACACGTGACACATCTGACATAAATATTTCCCTCGCAAAAATCATAGTCGACTTTTATCAAAGAAACAAACCGACTATCCGGCTTACGTTGCCCATCACTAGAGCGAAACTCGAATGAGCGCAAACTAATCTTACGAAAAAATCTACCGCGGGCGAATACCGTAGGGTTCTCACAAATATACGTGGTTATAAAATAAAGCTACGCCTCGATGCTTTACGGCAAATAGAAGGTACTTCTGTTGCTTGGTAAATGTTTATTGGCTGTCAGATTGTAAATAAGAAATGAGTGTAAGAGATTCTTTAACATAAAGCCGTTGGTCTCTGTCATGTTGTAGATATTTGACAGTCGTTAGTTTAGTTTATTTATAAATAATTATCATAATTACATGTAAGGTTTAAAAAAACACAAATCATTTACAGGTCAGTTACAAGTCAGTGGCCCGAAAGTCTGATAACCAGACTGTCCAAGGGGTATTACACAGTAGGTACTAACTGGGTTGTGGAGGTCAGATAGGCAGTCCATCCATGTAAAATACTGGGATTCAGCTGCATCCGTTAGACTGGAAGACGACTCCAAGATAGTTGGGTAAAGGCTAGCCGATGAAATGAGATTTTTTTAAACTGTCTCGAGAGTATTTGTGAAGGAAGTGCATCTGCTGAGGCTGGGGTATACCGAGGGCCTTAACAGTGCGAACTCATGATCTTTATATTTATGTCATTAAGGCTGGGTTGCTGCCACTGACAGGCACGTCAAAATGGGAATGATCTTTATTTCCGTCACTATAAGTTTGCTCTTGGGGTGTGCTGTCAAAGGTAAAATGAATGAGAAATTACTGTAGGCCATTTTGAGAGCAGTCTTTATATCAAACACGTCGGAAGATGTCCAAAAATGCCTTTAACAGGTCCGGTAAAATGGGAATGATCTTTATTTCCGTCACTATAAGGTTGCTATTGGGACGTGCTGTCAAAGGTAAAATGAATGAGAAATGACTGTAGGCCATTTTGAGAGCAGTCTTTATATCAAACACATCGGAAGATGTCCAAAAATGCCTTTAACAGGTCCGGTAAAATGGGAATGATCTTTATTTCCGTCACTATAAGGTTGCTATTGGGACGTGCTGTCAAAGGTAAAATGAATGAGAAATTACTGTAGGCCATTTTGAGAGCAGTCTTTATATCAAACACGTCGGAAGATGTCCAAAAATGCCTTTAACAGGTCCGGTAAAATGGGAATGATCTTTATTTCCGTCACTATAAGGTTGCTATTGGGACGTGCTGTCAAAGGTAAAATGAATGAGAAATTACTGTAGACGATTTTGGGAGCAGTCTTTATATCAAACACGTCGGAAGATGTCCAAATACCATTTTTATGCTTAAATCCCATTTCTCATTACAGAATAAATAAAAGCAAACCCAGGAAGTTATTTAGAAACTACCATTTCGCTCGTTTTGGCCCAGACTCCGGTGAAATCAATGATTGTATCCCAAGGGTACGGGATTCAATTCCCGCGCCAGAGTATTGAGGTTCGGGTTACATTCATTTTTTACCATTCGTTCATTCAACCGTTCATTCAATCAGGTTACTTCATGGTCTTTTAGTGGGTTTACTGAACTGTGTGAAACTGTGTATATGGAGGCTATGTTAGTTTATTTTATTACTAGGTTTTGGCCGTGGTTTCACTCGCATTCGGGTCGATCATTAATAAGGAAATTAATGTTTTAAATCTAGCCTATGACACTCCGGGATAACTTAGCCCATTAGTGAAAGAATTTTCGAAATTGTATCAGTAGTTTCGAAGATTACTCCTAACATCCAAACTTACTAACATTTCCTCTGATTTTCTTTTACAGACTTCCTCGTTGGTCTAATGGTCGCAAGCGCGACTGCTGATCATGAGGTCCTGGGTTCGATTCCCATGTCGGGGAAAGTGTTATTGGGTTTTTCCATCAGGATTTCCTCTGTAGCAGCTGCGGAGTCTGGATTTGTGCCCGGTTGATGACAACAGGCTCGCCTTCTGTTACATGGGACTTAAAACATAACTGGCGAAATGTGGGTGTAACATTAGGTACACCTCTGCCTAACCCAGTAACAATATTGCACAGAAAAAGGAGTAGATAGGTAGTACATGTAACAATCTATAGCGGTGTAAAGTTTCTGCATACTCTCATGGGAACATGCCCGATCACTTTTGTATGAAAAGGTAGGAACAACTCTTCAATGGCAAACAAAACACTCTGCCTGCGACACAATCGCATATACAACAATAGGTCTGCCGAAAATCGAACTGAACAGCCAATTCTGAATCGCATTTAAGTTTTCGTCCGCCCAAGGAATTTTATTTATCTCCATACAATTTTTATAATGCACGTCACTTCAGCCTTAACCACCAAGCAACAACGTCGGTATTGGTTTACCTCAGGTGTTATTGACGTGGTATGCGGAACTTGCATGAAGAGAAAAATCCTGTATTGTCTGTATACACAAGATGGGCTTGTATCCGACTGGAGAAACGAAAAGTTATGTGTTTGTATTATTGAAAGGTAAGTTTGTAGATCGGAAATAACTTATTATTTCTTGCGGAGTACACCACATTTACTGCAAATAAATAATTTTGACGTTGACTTTGACTTTTTAAAACTGGCTGAACTACCTACTGCTAAATCCATTATAGGGATAAAAAAAAAAAAAAAATATGCAACCGCGATTATAGAATACCAAAAACATTTAAAAAGGTTATAAATCAATTCGTAATCCAATGAAAACAGTACTCTAGTCCCTGAAGTAAAGGTTCAAAATCGTCAATTTTTGCAGTAACTGAAGTACTCTAGCAATAAAGCTGCATTTCAGCCTATCCGTCAAAGGGCTCTTAAGCGTGCTGTGTAGGTGCCCTGTGACCTCGTTATTTGCAGCACACGTACGGTGTCCGAATGTTGTCCTTGGTCGGCCCGCAATGCGGCAGGCCACTTTAATATTTTAGTTATTCGTGACACATTGTCTCAAGGATCTTCCAGCTTATATCCTTGTTGGTCGTACGAAAGATTATGGTGGGGCGACTAGAAGGATGTAATAAAATTGATATATTTGGTTGTGAACTTGTGCCAAAATTACCTTGGGTGCTGGATAAATTATTAGCACTATATTACTTTATGTAGAAATATCTGAGACTAGCTCTTACCCGCGGTTTCGCCTCCCTGGAATTTGGGAATTATTCCACGGGAACGTTTTAATATGACACTCCAAACTCTTCAACTTTAAATACCAGGATCCTTCAAGGAGATGAGTCTTCCCGCCACATTAACCAACTTTCCAAAAAAATTTGTATCCGATTAAAAAAAAATTAAGCTGTTCAGACATGTATCTGAATCTGACTGTCTACTGTTCTAAAGGATTTTTTTTTTTTCAGGTTACGAGTTTCTTTGGGAAAGTTGTTTAATGTGGCGGGTAGACTCACTTTCTTAAAGGATTTAGGAAACTAAATCGCCACGCTGTATATTATACTGGGTGGAAGTTAACCCGCGCAAATTCATCTGCGACACACTCATAAGAGAGAGAGAGCAAGAATGCTCGCGTGGTACTTGATCATTATTTTGCTGTGGAGCTATTTTAAAACTGTGATATCTCCTAAGATATCCATTGTAATCATAATTTTTTTTTTTCTAAATCAGCTGTTGATTACATTCACCGTGTCAGAAACTGCTGTTTTTTTTTAAAAATACCGATAAAAAATTACTATGTTCGTACACGGTAACCTCTGAAACCGCGCAACCGATTTTACTGAAGTTTTGTAAATGTATAAGGTTGGTTCCGACTGGTGGCGCTGTTGTCGCATATAAATCGATGTTTTGTCTAGTGTCTACTGGACCCGTGGGAAGTAGGGGCGCTAGTATTTTACAAAAAAGATTAGGGACTGTCATTCTAAGGCCCATACCTTTCGGGCTTAAAAGCTGTCAGTCTTACACGACCGTGTGTAACAAGACGCTACCGTTAAAAGTGCGAAGTAGATTGAATCGTGAGTACGAACACTAATCCTGCTAACTAGTTCGTAACTTAGTTACCGATGCGTGCTCATTAACGAATTTCCTTATTTAAGTTAGGGGATTCCTATTTAATTATGAGGCGTTTGTAAGGGCGGTGAACTTTGGACGGCAAGTTATGGGCCAGCTCGCCGTCCGGCCGTCTTATGACGACAGGCCGTGTCGACGGCGCGTTCGTGTTCCACGTGCGCCTCAAAGAGATGTCAGCAAATAAGTAGGGGTCCGCAAGGACCGATGCCTGCCAGGGCTGCGGGACTGTTCGAAAGAGACACCGTGGCCCTGGAACACAAAGGGCAAAGAAGGAACATGGATGGGTTTTAGTCAGTACAAGTCTGACACTCCCTTCCGCTCCGCCCAGAGTGGAGGGGGGGTCATTGGATGATTTCCCATCCGGAAAAAAAAAAAAAAAAAAAGGGCGGTGAACTTTTGTGTTTGTAATATTGAAAGACTTACAAATACAATATATAGAAAACTTTCAATAAATTAATGCGTTTTTAAATGACCGTGGCTGATGTGGTTCGCTACAAAACAAAAAAAAAATGCGATGCTCTTAACGTAACATACGGTATTTACAGCAAAAAAAAACTCTCAGCCTTCCACTCTCAGGTAAAGTTAATATGACAGACAGTTCTTCTTTATTCCGCGCTTGCTTAGTTTGGTCCGTGGATGGGTACGATGACATACCGAGTTTCCTCCGTGCCTCGGAAAGCATGTTAAGACGTTGGTCCCGGCTGTCATTTGTAGATCTTTGACAGTCAGTACAAGTAGTCAGGTGGCCCGTAACTTTGACAACCAGTCTTACCAAGGGGTATCGTATTAACTGGGTTGTGTGTAAAATACTGATATTCAGCTGCATCAACCGGATATGCAGACTGGAAACAGACCCCGAAAAAGTTAGGCAGATGATGATCTTCTTAATTCTCTACATACCTACCTAGTCCAAAAATCTGTCATGTTATCTGAATGAACGGTTGAATAATACTAACTCCAAGCAGATGATGGCGATTACAAGTTCACTCATTCGCCAAATACCCCGTCACCTGCCCACCTGATGATCTTATGATTGCATTAGTGAGCAGAGTTTGCGAATTTTGGGCCATATATGAACTCTGCGCCGTTGATACCACAAGAAGCATAATAATGGATCGTGTGATCTCAGGAAGTTGGCGAACGCTGCAGTCTGCCCTTGACTTTGACCTTTAGGTACTTTTACGACACGCACGTGTAGAGAAACCTTGTATTCTTTGCCTTAAATGTACACAAAAAACCTTTCATTCGCTAATAAAACTAATACATCAATGTTGCTATATAGGTGTGTATAAGAGGTGCTACACACATTTTTGTTGTGACGGCACGGTTGGCGCAGTGGCTCAGCGATTGGCTGCTGCGCAGCGTGTCGCGGGTTCGATTCTCGCACGGAACAAATATTTGTATGGCCTACAGACTGTTGTTCCGGGTCTGGCTGTTTGTGTATGTGAGTTTAAATGTTTGTAAACGCACCCACGATACAGGAGAAATTTCTAGTGTGGGCCAGACGCCAAAAAAATAAAATTCGGTCGGCATGATCTGCCACATCCGAGTGCTAAAATCGAATATTATGTTTATGTAGTTGTACGTAACGCGTAGTACTTACTGGGTTGTCGTGGTCGGATAGGTAGTCGCTCCATTTAAAATACTGATATTCAGCTGCATCCTGTTAGATTAGAAGCCGAGCCCTACATAGTTGAGAAAAGGCAGGCAGAGGCAGATATACGTTGGGAAAAAGCAGCTCAGGTTAGCTGGGATTATACCGAGCCGACTTGAAAATGATCTATCGATGGTGAATGCCGATCGGTACTAGCTGAAGTAACACCGAATGATCGATGACCTGGTGAAGGTTGAGGGGATCAGCTGGATGCAAGACGCACGGGACTGATCAATGTGGCGAAACTTGGTTGAGGCCTATGTCCAGCAGTGGACGTCTTTCGGCTGAAATGATGATGAATAATTGCTTCCAGTCGGCTTTGTTATACATCAAATACCACCAAATCTTATATACCCACTCGAACAAGGTGTGTTACTCCCCTCAAATTGTAAATATCAATACAAAAGCCCTAAACTATCGCTCACTCCTCTACTCAACATAAAAGGTAAGGAATACTTGTCAACACGGTCTAAAAAAACAACCCGAGGTAAAGGCCAGGCTTTCGAACGCAGTATTTCCCAGCCATGGACCATTTAGCAGCAGGTAGGGTAGGCTTAAATGGCGTAGACGTAGGGCTGCCAAATCGAATTCTGGTAATGGACAAAATATTGTAATTTTGAAGGACAGAGTTATTGGAGCGAATTATAATTTTATTACGGGGGTTTGCGGGTATGGGAAGCTTTTTTGGTGTTTTTTCCGTGTGGTCGCTGGCAGCAATGATAGCTGTATGTTTGTAGGGTTCGGGTAAGCCGATTATGGGTTTGTAGGATAGGTTTAACAGTATCCCAGTGCGATTCTACAAATGCCGGCCATTTTGAAATAAGCCAGTGTCCGTTGAGTGTGAAGAAATGTTGTCATGGATGTTTCAATTACCTAAGTAGTGTAGTTATTTTATTACAGGTAAGGTAATTTTTCAAAAGAGTAACTGTGATATAGTTTCTTACCCATTCATTCCATACGAGACTTTGGGAATGGGCAACAAGAATGAATTCTATTTTGTTAATTTTTTTTGCATTTAAAAGTGCCTATCAAAATAAATGTTGACGATGCCGAGTTCATTACTTTATCGTGTTTTCAACCTCCCTTTGTGACCTAATAGTGACCTATTAGGCATTATCATCTTCAATCTATCGTCGTTGAAGTTCTAACACCACGGAAGTCAAAAATAGCCGTTTACAGGAGAGTGAAAAAATTGCATAGTGTAGTACCTAGGTAATGGTACAACACCATATTATAATTGTGTTCACTTCAAATTAGATGAGACGTTGTTTGTTTTTGATTGGCTCAACAACTAAGCGTCTTTCGATTCTCTAGCAAACGGCATCAAAAATCAACATGTCAAAACGGGAAAAAATTTACTTACGTGTTGTTAGAACTTCAACGACGCTATGTAACAATAACTCATCTCGTGAAGAGCCAGTTAGCAAGGTCGATAGCCTAACTGACTATTTGCCTGCCATTATAAGACATTAAAACATAAACATCACGGCTGTAACACCCGAAAAGTTAGGCAGAGATGGACCTTTAATACACCCACATTTCGCCAGTTATGTTAAAGACGTTAAAAATGCTCTAAAAGACACCACATTTACTTGGTAACCCTAGAAACGTATCCCATTAAGTGGAATGAACGAATTTTATATATGCAGGCACCTTGAGGTGAGCAATCAATATTAAAGGGACCTTTTGAGCAGTGTGCCGTCACGGAATTGTGTTTGGGAGAATTGAACTTGTGAAAAATGGTCTTTAACTTCGAGCCACCTGGTGAAATGTACTTAATGCTATTCATCGTGATGAAATACAGCACCTTTAAAGGTTGTTTTTCCAAGTTTGCCTGTATGTGGTATGTGTTTTTTTACGAAGTTACAGGGTAAGAATGAGCAATGAACACTACGCTAGCCGCGACTTAAAACTATATAGAAAAACCAGACAATAACAGTCGGTCAGTAGCTCACCAGACATAACACCCGTCTGGTCGGAGGATCCTCCCTTTTCTAAGGGGGATGAAGAACTTTATACCTTGTTCTTCATATAAAACGAGAAGCCGAATCCAATTTAGTAAAAGTGATAGGCAGTTGATGATGACGATGAAGCTAGGTTTAACCCAGATACAACATAACATAACATCCCGCCTGTAATCCCCGAAGGGTTAGGCAGAGGTATAAATAATAATACATACATTTCGCCAGTTATGTTAAAGACCCATGTAACAGAGGGCGAGCGTGTTGCCGTCAACTGGGCACAAATTCATACTCCATGGCTGCTACTGAGAAATTCCTTATGGAAACACCTAGAAACACTTTGCCCGAGCTGGGAATCGAACCCGGGACCTCATGATGCTCATCAGTCCAACGAGGCTGTCCCCAGCTAAACCCGGTTTAGTTTTCACAAAATAAACGCAACGACTCTAATTAATTTAATACATAAACAAATAGTCCCAATAACATTCTAAACTGCCTTCAAATTGAAACAAACAATAACTTAATAAGATACACTACGCCAATTGAATTTCGTTACAATTACAGAAAACAATATTACATGATTTCCATATAATAATATAACCAACGGGTAGTAATAGGTTGTTTGTCGTGACCTGACGCTATTAGAGACTCGAATTTCCCTCATAGCGCAACCTACTACCTACTTACGACGCGTTAATGAGTTTTACCAAATGTAAAAGGTACATTTTAGCTGTGGTGTCTTAATGGAAGCGGGCGGGAATGGTATTTTAGGTAATCATTTGGAGGAGCTCGTGGCTAATAACAGCCGCTCGGATCGATCTTTAGGTTAAGCCGTGCTTGCCTAGGTTGGTCTGTGGATGGGTGACCACCCATTACATACCGAGTTTCCTCCGTGCCTCGGAAAGCACGTTAAGCCGTTGGTCCCGGGTGTCATTAGTAGATCTTTGACAGTCATTAGGTAGTCAGTGGCCCAAAAAGTCTGACAACCAGCCTTACCAAGGGGTATCGGATTATTATAACTAGAAGACGGGATATTTACCATGTTTATTGTTTTCTTTGAGTTCCCGATATTTCGGCGCTGTTGCAAGCATCATGATCACGGATAAACTGAAGTTATTGCGGGTGGGTGTTTATGGGTATCGTATTACCCAGTACTAACTGGGTTGTGGAGGTCAGATAGGCAGTCGCTTCATGTAAAATACTGGTATTCAACTGCATCCGGTTAGACTGGAAGCCGACCCCAACATAGTTGGAAAAAGGCTAGGCAGATGATGATTTAGAGGTTCAGGTTTATGTGGAAGAGTTTGTACAGAGAAACATATCTACTTACATTATGCAGCTATTCTTGGATTTAGGGTTACGCCTCATCTACCAGCATGGAATCACATTTTTCCTTTTCTATCACTCAGAACTGTCATTTGCTAGAGCGAGAAACAGAGCGTGCTGCCGAGCGCATCGTCGATGCTCCAATTCTAAGGGAACACCCTCTTGAGGGAAGTTGTTGGTGAAAAGGGATATTAGGCATTTAGGTGTCATTGAGGGTTGGTTAAGACGGTTGTTAGGCACTCAGTTAGGTGTCACTGAGTGTTGGTGAAAATGTGTAATAGGCATTTAGTTAGGTATCCCTAAGTGTTGGTGAAAACAGGTCTTAGGCATTAAGTTAGGTGGCACTGAGTGGTGGTGAAAACGGGTATTAGGCGTTCAGTTAGGTGTCAATGAGTGTTGATGAAAACGGGTATTAAGCACTCAGTTAGGTGTCACTGAGTGTTGGTGAAAATGGGTATTTTGCACTCACTTAGGTGTCAGTGGGTGTTGGTGAAAACCAGTATTAGGCATTCAGTTGTGTATCCCTAAGTGTTGGTGAAAACAGGTCTTAGGCATTTAGTTAGGTGTCACTGAGAGTTGGTGAAAACTGGTGTTAGGCATTCAGTTAGGTGTCACTGTGTGTTGGTGAAAACGGGAAAGGAAAGCACTCCCGCGATCACGTGCTGTTCCGCTAGATGAGGCGCCACCCTTAAACTGAAGTTTGGCTTTGTAAGGCGTTGTCTCTTTCACTCAACTCGTTGTCTCTGTCCTTCTAAGGCTCTATGTGTTATTTAAGTCCGGGTACTGGAGCTTATCGTTTTTATTCCCCACGGCACGCGTAGCATGATCACCGTAGACAAGGATTTTGTTGACGGATGTCCGTTTCTGTACACCTGACAACGTATATGCAAAATTTCATGATGATCGGTTCAGTGGTTTAGGCGTGGAAAGGTAACAAACAAATTTACTTTCGCATTTATGATATTAGTAAGGAGTAAGTAAGGATGTATAAAGCGAACGCCATAGCTGGTCGCGCGTCTGACATTGTACCATGACCTACAAAAATCGGATCGGTTCGCGCGAATCTGGCATACTTGCACCGATTATTCTGAACGTAATCATATTCCCCGACTCTTGTCGGACCGACTTATCGGCCGTCTGAAAATCATCGCGTATGTTCGAAACTTGGTCTCTGTTGAACTCATACTCATACCCCATTATCCCCATACTTTGTGGTAGTGTGTGTATAAAAACAATATACCCCACATTAGACATTAATTCAAGCGGAAGTTATAAAAGGCGGCTAATAGCGTAACGGTGTTGATGTAGTGTTCACGAGCGTGCGAACGGGTAATAACAGGGACGACAATATTTGGATTTTAAACTATATGTGAAAATTGTGGCTTACTAGAATAGCAATGAGACTTTTCACAAATATGTAACGCGAAAGTAAATACACGGTGTACAGGACAGCCCTCCGTAAACTGACAAGGTGCACTCAGCTCCTTATTTTGAATCATATTCCACCGGAATTTATTTAAACACACATTACATCACACCGGTCATCCCAAAGGGTTAGGTTAGGAGAGGTAACCTAATAGTACCCACATTTTGCCAGGTATGTTAGACTCTATAAACGATTACCGATAACCTAACCTAACCTTTTTTTTTTTTTTTTTTTTTTTTTTTTTTTTTTTTTTTTTTTTTTTTTGACGCTGGGAAAAAATGCATTACGCATACCCTCCCATCGGGGGATGGGGGGGCTATGTGGGACTCCCCGGTGTGACCCGGTATACCCACTAAAACGACCCAGCGGCACTCCCGCTTCGTCCGAGTGGCGGGGGACTGGGAAACCGGCACAGCCTTTACTTCCAGTCCACCGCCGACGAATCCCTGACAAGGCGGGCCCTTCACGTCCCCCCCGTGGGGAGGGACACGGGCCCGGGAATGACCGACGAAGGTGGTGACGGGTGCAATGCGGGCGAAGGCACCCCCGCGCCTGTCGCCCGCCCGTCGCCACCATGAGGAGGGAGAGGACCTCGCCTTCTCCGACCCCTTCTTCGTCTGCGGAGCGGCGCAGCGAGAGGGTCGTCCTCCCGCGCGCGCTCCGCCTCCTCCTTCTGCGAGATTACGTCCTCGCAAAAGGAGGCGACCGCTGCCCAGGCCTCCTCGCTCCCCAGCATGGCGTTGACCACGCCAGGAAGCGAGAGATCCTGTCCGATCACAGCGATCAGACCGCGGCGCAGCTCGGACCAAGCCGGGCACACCTCGAGGGTGTGCTGCGCCGTGTCCTCCGCCGCGCCGCAGTCGTGGCACGCCGGGGTCTCCTCCCTCCCGATCCGGTGCAGGTGCGATCCGAAACAGCCATGGCCGGACAACACCTGCACCAAACGGAACGAGAGGAAACCGTGGGACCGCTCGAGCCAGCTCCGCAGGACCGGACCGAGCGCGTCCAACGTACGGCGGCCAAAGGCGGCGTTGGCGAGGTCCTCCGTCCAGTGGAGGACGATGGCGTCCTTCGCCTCCCGCCGCACGGCCTCCCGCTCTTCGGCAATCGGGCGCTCCCCGAGCGCCTTCCGGCGCGCCGTCCACTCATACACTCTGGCGAGCACCCAAGCCTCCAACTCCCAAGGAGGGGTGCCGGCCAGAGCGCACGCCGCCGAGAAGCCTACGGAGCGGTAGGCCCTCGCCACCCGCAGTGCAATAGCCCTTTGGGGCCTGCGGATGGCGGTCGCATTCTCCCTCCTGTTGAGGGAGTCCGCCCAGATTGGGGCCCCGTAAAGGGCCATGCTCCGCAGAATGCCGGCATACAGGCGCCGGCATTTCGCCTTGGGCCCCCCCAGGTTCGGGAGGAGCCACGAGAGGGCGTCGGCGGTTTTCAACAGGCGCGTCGACAGCCCGCTGAAGTGCGGGCCGAAGCGCCACCTGTCGTCCAGGACCAGGCCCAGGTACTTCATCTGGGCCCGGACCCCTATCCTGACGCCCTCTACGACAATGTGGGCGTCGGGAGGGCAGCGCTGCCGAGGCCCACGAAAGAACACGGCCTCGGTCTTGTGCAGCGCCACCCTCAATCCTAGGCGGCGGATCCTCTCTGCGACCAAGGATCCGCCGGCCGAGGCCAAACAGGCCGCGTCCGCAAAGTTCCTCCCCCGGGCAGTGAGGAGAGTGTCAT
Source organism: Noctua janthe (assembly GCA_910589295.1). NCBI lineage: Eukaryota > Metazoa > Arthropoda > Insecta > Lepidoptera > Noctuidae > Noctua > Noctua janthe. The sequence goes on from OU342567.1 coordinate 1,796,286, forward strand.
CCGCGTAGCAGATGACACTCGTGCCCTGGAGGAGGGCTCCCCGCAGGAGCCAGTCGAACCCGATGTTCCAAAGGGGCGGTCCAAGCACCGACCCCTGCGGAACACCGGACTCTGCGCCGTACCGCCTCACCGTGGCCGTCTTGTCCACGAAGAGGACCTCTCGGTCCTCCAAGTAGCTGGTCAGGAGGTTTCGTAGGTATTGGGGCACTCCGTGATACCGGAGCGCCTCCAATATCGTCGAGTGGGGCACGGAGTTGAAGGCGTTGGCAATGTCGAACGACACCGCCAGCACTCCGCCCCCCGCCTCCACCGCCTCCTTCACCTGGCCCTTGAGGAGGGCCAGCGCATCGATCGTCGAACGCCCTCGACGGAAACCGAATTGGGCGTCCGACAGGTCCGGCCCTACCCCCCGCAAAAGGCTATCAAGCCGGGAGGCGACAATCCCCTCGAACAATTTACCGACCTCATCGAGCAGAACGATGGGCCGGTATGCCGAGGGGGAGTCCACCGGGCGTCCCTCCTTTCGGAGGAGGCATAGCTGCCCCTCCTTCCACAGTTTCGGGAACCTCCCAGCCGTTAAGCACGCGCTGAAGAGGTCCCGAAACCTGTCCTCCATTTCGGAGGCGGCGATCGCCACCACCCGTGCGGGGACGCCGTCCGGTCCGGGGGCCGTCTTCTTCGCGCGGAGGCTGAGAACCCCAGCGTAGAACTCCGCCGCCGTCACCGGGGGGACCTCCTCCTCCGGCGAAGCCGACCCTTGCGGGGGATCCATCGTTGGTGGGGCGAAGTCGGTCCTGCGCGGAAACAGGGACCGGACCACCCCATCCAGCAACGCTGGCTCGAGGGTCTCCGTCAGTGGGGGACCACAGGGGCGCAGCTGGTTCCGCGCCGCCTTGTATGGTCTCCCATAAGGATCCCTGTCGAGTTCCTCCAGCATCTCGGCCCTCGCCGAGTCTTTCGCAGCACCCATCGCGGATTTGAGGACCGTCGTCGCCTCTCGATAAGAGGCGTATAGGCGGTCCTCCTCCGCCTGGACTCGATTTTGGGTGCTGCGCCGTCGGCTCCGCGCGTAGGCCCTTCTGGCCGCCACGCAGGCGGCCCGGAGCCCCGCCAGCTCCTCCGTCCACCAATAGACGGCACGACGGGGAGGCGGACGGCGAGACCGAGGCATGCTGGAGTTGCACACCTCTGTCAGGGACCCCCTGAGCCGGACCGCTGCGGCGTCCACGTCCAGGACCTCGACAGGGGGCGACAGCCAGTCCTGGAGAAAGGCCGCCTCCTTGGCTGCCTCCCGGTCCAGGCGGGTGAGTGCCCACCGTGGGAAGGGAGATTGCCCAGCGCGAGCCATCCCCCCCCCCTGGGTGGAGATGTCGAACCGCACGTATCGGTGGTCCGACAAGGTCTCCACCATCTCCACCCGCCAGCTGACGACGCGGGCGGCTAGGGCGGGGGTGGCAAACGAGACGTCCACCACCGACCCACCCCGTTGCCGCACGCACGTGTGGACCGCCCCCCTGTTGAGGAGGGACACACCGCATGAGGCCGCCCAAAACTCGACGGCGCGTCCCCGGACGTTGCAACCGGCGGCCGGGTTGCCCCAGGCCGCCGACTTGGCGTTCAGGTCGCCCAACACCACGACCTGGCGTGGCGCCGCCCTCCCTACGACTGCGGTGAGGACCTCGAGGAAGTCCTCAAAGTCCGAGAGAGGGCGGTTTGGGGAGAAATAGACCCCCACCAGGGCCATGTCCCCCCACGCGGCGGCCACGTATCCCGGTCCCCTCTCTAAGAGCGAGAGGGGAGGGGAGTCTGTGGAAGGCCGCGACACCAACGCCACCGAGCCGTCCCGGTCGCCCAGCCAACGGTCGGGGACCGAGTAAGGCTCGGCGACCACCGCCAAGTCCACCAACCACTCAGCCATGGTCTGCATCAGCAGATCCTGGGCTGCCCTGCAGTGGTTGGTGTTCGCCTGAAGGATGCGATGTTCGACCCTATCCATCAGTCGGACATCGCACCCCCCTCCGCAACCGCCGCAGGAACGACGGTGCTAGCGGCAGCAGCAGGCCCGGTCGGCGCCTGCGCTTTGCCTCGCCTAGGGGGAGGGTTGCAGTTCCTCCCCCTCATAACGTGGCCCGCCAGGCGGCCACTAGCAGCACACACCGCGCAGTGCGGCGTGGCGGCCTTGCAGGCAGCGGCTTTGTGGCCTTCCTTGCCGCAGCGGAGGCACATGTCCGTCCTGTCTATCGCGGACGGACACAGGGGCCGGGTGTGTCCGATGCCGAAGCACCGGAAACACCGCAGAGGCTGGTCCTCGAGTGCCCGGACTGCACCCGAGCTGAACCCGACTTTGAGCCGTCCCTTGGCAAGGACGGCTTTGGCAGAGGCGACCGGGCACTCGAGGCGAATGGTGCCCATGCCGCCGCGGCCGGGCCTTATGTCCCGGCCTTGGACCGCCGCGACGCCACAGCCCCCCATCGCTGCGACCGCCGCCACCACCTCCTCCTTGGTGACGGAGTCGTCGAGGCCCATCACCTCTATGGCCGCCGACTTGACCGGTCGGGCCACCTTGGCCGAATCCGCGATGACCTCCTGCAGCTTGGCTGCAAAACCTAACCTAACCTAACCTAACCTAACCTAACCTAACCTTGAATATCGATAAATTGTTACGGCTAAAAGCCGAAGTAAGGTTACACCTAAACCCGGCTAAACCCATGTGCGGCCGGTAACAGTTGTGTATCCTTTTTATTTCTAGGACACATCGACCATAAGGATTAGGTTAGGTTAAGTTACAGCTGTGATCAAACGCGCGCGAGCTGAGCGAGCGCAGCGAGCGGTGCCGCGGCAGCGGCCGGTGAGCGCTACATCCAAATTGGTTGCATGTTCTAACCGAAGATAAGTAGGATACATCTAAGTTTAACCGGCTGCACCTAGTTGTAGCCGGCTAAAACTATGTGTAGCCGCACTTCGGCTATTAGCCGTAACATGTACACAACTCATGTAATCCGCCCTTCAAACAAGTTCGCAAACTAACCCAGAAACATTATAATACATAACTATTGCTTTAAACAATAACCGTTACAGTTCCTAACAATTTATTGAACCGAGAAGACAAAGGCTTTCGCTACAAAAGCGTTGCGTGTGAAGAAAAACCAACTATAAATTAACATTTAATCATTTTCCCTCAGCATAAACAAAACAATTTTCCTAACAAATAACTGTTATTCTTGTATTCAAAAGTAGGTAATCGTATTCGTAGGGGCCACGCTACTCACATAAAATAGATTACGTTTTTTTTCTATTTGTAATTTTGGAGTAATTTCTTTATTATTGAGGTAATGGCGTTTTTTGGGGTCGGGGCTTCATTTAAGTGTGTTGTTTTTCTATAATTGGAGGAGTTAATGGCTGAAAACTCATAGGGGTGGGTATCTGGGTACGTTCATTTTTCAAGGTCAGGTATCTCAACCGAGGAACCGGTGGTCAACCGTGGAATACAATTGAAGTTTGGCAGTTTGTGTGGAATGATCTATAAAAGAAAATTACTTTTCTTTCCTAAGACATCGCTAAACAACAAAAATTCTGAAAGTAGTTTTGTTAACACAACATAATTTCACGCCTGTAATCCCCGAAGATTTAGGGTACCTAATAGTACACCCACATTTCGCCAGTTATGTTTTAGTCCCATGTAATAGGGGGTGAGCCTATTGCCATCAACCGGGCACTAATCTAGACTCCTGATGAATTCCTGATAGAAAAACGCAATAACACTTTGCCCGACCCGGGAATTGAACCCAGGACCTCATGCTCAGCAGTCGCGCTTGTGAACACTAGACCAACGAGGCAGTCCGTAGTCAGTAACGACGCAGTCAGTTTTTGTTAATATTACAAAATACTGTCTTTTATGATAATCCGCTCCTTTGCAAATCCCTTGGCAATCATACAAAAAATAATGTCTCCAACGACATCCACATGTTTAAAGATCGTCCCAGCTAGTTCTAGTTCAAAAAATCCTTTTCCAACAGCATACAGAAAACGATAGAAAATCAAAACATGAAAAACCTTTATAAATATAAAATCAGTTTAACCTTACAATCAAACTAAAAAAGATAATTGCCTGAAAATTGTGATATTATTACTTTCCTTCGTAATAACCTACTAGTCACTGCCCGGTCTAATGTTCTGAAATTCTGAAACTAGCATTTAGGTAATGGCCTGAACGCGTGTTTCTACTGAACACTGAAAATAATCCTTTCATTCAAATCAGGCTACTTCGTTTTTGTTTAATTGTTTTAGCATTTTCCTGTATCAATCCATTTATACTGATACTAGCTAATGCCCGCGTCTTCGCTCACGTGGAGTTCAGTAACTGTTCTACGGGATAGTACTACCGGGATAAAAAGTGAATTAAGGATAACGCACTTCTTTAACGCAAAATTTCGCACACAATAAGGATTAAAATGTGCACACAATAAGGATTATTGTGTGCACTTTTTTTTTTTTTAAGTAGCGGCCTCGCATAAAACCTATACCAATAGCTGGTATCAATACAAACAAGTTTTGTTTGCAACAAAATCTCCTAAAGCTTCACGTTTCCGAGATAAAACCTAATTTGAATCAATATTTTTGTGTAGCACAGAGCGGTATTTCTTACTTCCATTTAGTATATTGATCAATTAAGCAAAACAGCAAAATTTGGGGTTGAACAACTGGGACCATGGAGTGCAAGTGCCCACCTAGTATTTCAGGTATTCGAAAGTGGTTTTTCGACTCTTCTCGTTGCCATCCAACGTGGCAATGCTGCTAGACTTCTGGGCACTTCTCCTGTTGACAGCGATGTGGACGAATTCTGGACGCCCTGTAATTCTTTTCTTGTTATTATTATATTTTCGTTATTATTTTAGATCTATTTGTGGTTTGTAAATAATATACATAGTAATGAGTAAAAAAATACAAGACAAATAAAACAGGTATATGTTATACAGCTATTTGCGATGTAGCCAGAGGATAATTGGCTACATCGCAAATACAGGATTAGACATTATCCTGGAAAACCTAAAGATACTGAAAATGTAAAATCTACCCCAATTTAAACAACAAAGAGATTACGATAATCCGTAATCGAACATTCTATCAAAGACTAATGAAGCAATAAAATTCACATTTCAATTTTCATACATAATATGATTTATAACATGAAATAGATCTTTGAAAAACCTTGAAGCTTTCATGAATCGTGTAACATCTCATTTGTCAAAAACGGGCTTAAGGCAGATATCACACCGTAGGCGATAAGCGAAAAGCGCGTTAGAGCTAGCGCGTTAGACAAACGAGTTGGCGGGTAGCGAGCAACGAGTGCGTAGATTGAATTTGAAATCTGCACGGTCACTAATCTGCGTGGTCCTCATGTAACTTGACCAACCCTCGTAGCATGACCACCGTAGACGAGAAGAGACAAAGAAATCTGTCATTGTGTCGACACAATGACAGATTTCTTTGCACTATCTGTCATTTTGTCGATTCTTCCGTCAAAGAAATCCTTGTCTACGGTGGTCATGCTACGGGGGCATGATTATGTCTTCGGCTGTTTCTTCTCAGAGTAGAATAGACGGATAGGAAACAAATCAAATCTCATAATTATTTATTTCGAACAACATGGTCCATATGGGTTAGTGAATAAGTCCTTAAGATATACACACGTTAGTGGTAAGACATTTGGTGATTAAGTTACATTCATTAAAATTTATTCTTCAAATAATAATTACATCAATTTTATGTCAATTCTTTTTAGTCCGCACCCTTTTTTTTTTTTTTTTTTCCGGATGGGAAATCATCAAATGACCCCCCCCCACTCTGGGCGGAGCGGAGGGGAGTGTCAGACTTGTACTGACTAAAACCCATCCATGTTCCTTCTTTGCCCTTTGTGTTCCAGGGCCACGGTATCTCTTTCGAACAGTCCCGCAGCCCTGGCAGGCATCGGCCCATGCGGACCCCTACTTATTTGCTGACATCTCTTTGAGGCGCACGTGGAACACGAACGCGCCGTTGACACGGCCTGTCGTCATAAGACGGCCGGACTGTTTATAAGTCCTTAAGAACTACATATGTTAGTGGTAAGACATTTGGTGATTAAGTTACATTCATTAAAATTTATTCTTCAAATAATAATTACATCAATTTTATGTCAATTCTTTTTAGTCAGCACCCTGATATGATGACTTAGAATACAGCAGTCAAATATACTACCTTCATCTAACTTTAAATTTTTGACGTGTTTCTTTAAACCAATTTCCAAAATAACATCATTTATGTAGTTTCTCGGTGGACAGTTCGTGCGAAAAGCGATTGCTTGACCAAATCATGCATGCGTATGTACAAGTAAGTCTCTCCGTGAATACAACCCTCACTAAGCGAGTTTTTCTCGTTTACAGCTCCTTTCGCTGCAACAAACAAGTAAAGAGATATACATATGTCAACGATTGACATATGTATCTCTTTCACTCACACAGAACCTACTTCTATTTCACGTTTCAAATAGTTGATAGCTAGGCGCTTACTCGCTTGCGGAGGGACAGGAGCCTTACGAGAAAGTAATAATGTATCAAATGTATTGAATAAACGGTATACAACGTGTCAGCCATTTTGAATAACGATTTTCCCTGTTATTTGGCTGAACAACGTATTAGCTGTGAATTTGTGTCAAAGGTTAAACTTCTGTTGTGAACTTGAATATAAATTAAGGTTATGTAATAAAAAAAATATCAAACTGTCGATAAAATTCCTCTGTTATTTATAGAAGCTACTTACACAACGTAAAATACGTCTGTTCCCAGACAGCTTAGGCAGAAGTGTATTTAGGGAACCAACATCTTTTTTTCTGTCTCGATTGAGCCCTATATTACAAGGGGGCGAGCCTATAGCCATCAACAGTGCCCACATCCAAACTCCGGGCTGCTATTGAGAAATTCCTGATGGAAAAACCCGATAACACTTTGCCCGACCCGGGAATTGAACTCAGGACCTCGTGCTCAGCAGTCACGCTTGCGATCACTAGACCAACGAGGCAGTTGTTTTTATTAACCACAGAACGACATAAATTACACAAACTAGTTAATAATGCCGTTAATTACGAAGTTCTGTGATCGAAAAACTTATAACTATACCTAATTAAATTGTGTCTTTTCAACATAATACAATGTTTTTTCATAATAGTGACTGTTAGTTTGTCGACTATTATATTTTTGACTGATATAGAATTATAATTAATAATATTTGTTTTATTTTTGTCTTCAATCGTCACGATATACAAAATTATTACTAATAGAATAGGGAATAATTCATGCCAACGTCAAATTATTTATAGTCAGCAAAGGCTGATTGCCTGCCAAAAATTATGCGACATACTATATTAAGAAAGAAAAAGATATTCATTTTTCGCAGGGACATGACGTGCATACAAAATGACAAAAAATAATAAACTTACAACGAATAACAAACTAATGTAAGACAATGAACTCGATCAACACATCTAAACAGCGTTCAAGAGCTGTCAGTATCATCATTGTTGTGGCATATTGCACTATTCAGATGTTAAAGTCGCCCTAAATTGCGCCGGAAGTTTATATAAATATTGTCACTTGTTCAAGCTTTTTTAATTGAACCCTGCAGCATAAAATTAAATGGAATGCTTCACTGTGTTTACTAGTTTTATTTAAGACTAGCTCTAGCCCGCGGTCTTCATCCTCGGGAAATTATTATAAAAATATTACTTCTATATTTGAATTGGATTTTGTTAACAATTTCAAAGGTTTATTTTTTTTTGCACGGACTGCTAATTTTTTTAAATAAAAGTAGCCTAAGTTACACCTTATAACATCAACTATCTGCTAGTAGTAAGTCCCGTCAAAATCGGTCCAGGCGTTTTGGAGGTTAACCGGAACAAACAGACAGATCGACAGACAGACAAAAATAAAAAATACATGATTTCTTGTTATAAGTACCATTATATACTTTCATATGCATTCAGTAAAAAGCTGTTATTTTGTTATTAAAATAGACACTTCTAATTATTTGTACAGAAAAAAAACAGCTTCTCCCTTGATCAAATTCATAACACATCATAATACAACCTCCCCAGCAAAGACATTCACAAAAAACGCATAAATAATAAATGAAATAGCTCTTTCTGTTCTCAATACATTATTATTTAATGTTTCATGTCAAGAGCAAATATCCTTTAAAAGGATACTTTAGGCTTCATAAGAACAGTGTTGGGACAAGATACGGGTCCCTAAGGGTATCGATTGTCGAGCTGTCGACCTTCGTCGTTTGCCGAGATGAGAGACCAATATTTTGTGAGGTTTTTTTAACGTGTCAAAGGGCTAAAACGTTTTTTTTTACTGTAAAAGGAAGCCAGGACATGTGGTGTAACGCCGATAGATAGAATAAGAAATGAGTAAGAGGAAGCCTGACAGTGACACCGGTATCTGAAAAGATGTGTGGTAAATCGGTAGCCATGGTGGATGAATGAGGAATATGTAGTGAGGAAAGTTTTAAGTATGAATGCGTATGGACGGCTGTAAGAGTAGGGAAACGACGTTCTTCTTAGAGTGGCTGGTAGCAACTGGATGAAAGTTGCCGCGAATCGAGACGCGAATGTAGACTGCTGATGATAAGAGTAGGGGAATACCAAAGAAACGATGGATGGACTGTGTGAAAGATGATATGATCAACCAGGTGGATTACGGTCCATGTGTCTCACAGAGAGCAGATCAGGCTTGTGTCTTAGAAAAGGTAATATTATTTACTCACCGTCACCTGCCTAGCCTAGCATCAACTGCTCTATGTTGGAGTGAGCAACTGAACCAGTATTTTGCAGTAACTGCCTTTCTGACCATTATAAGCTGGTTATTCTACAAGACCCTTCACGAAGCCGTCAACGTACGACCATTTCAGCCGAAAGACGTCCAATGCTGGACATAGGCCTCCCCCAGGTGTACGGCCCCGTGCGACTCGCATCCAGCGGATCCCTGAAACCAAAAAGTAATTACTGGGAAACAACTTTTTTTTTGGAGTATTAAATCACTTTATACGGTAGGACTCAATTCAACGCACTCAAAACATTGAGTAATACAGGGGTCATGGAGGTATTAAAGTAAAGTTATAACATTGGAAAATTGTGAATTTTTTAAACTTGTGAAAACAATTAAACTGTGTCCCCCAATATTTCCAGAACTAGAAAGTTCCCAGATATGTTTCAGAACAAAAAAAAAACACACAAAAAATGTCGCAATGACGGGGAGAACAAGTGCCTTTCGGCTTCTTTCAGGGTATTTTTATTCCGATTTTTGAGAGAATAATAACATGTATAATGGTACTCAAATATTTTCTTTATTTTTTTTTTTCTTTGTTTAATTATTTGTATGTCAATTGGCAAAACATAGCGCACAACCTTATTTTTAAGATCTTGTTTGTAATTACTGCCTATGTTTATGAATAAATAAATGATTCTGATTCTGATTTTCTGGATGTATTTTCTTTTTGTTTTTTTTTTAATTTTTTTTTGTGCGTATGTATTTTGTGTGTATATCTTTTAATTTTGTTTGCAAGAAAGAATAAAAATAAACCAATAAAGGTTTATTTCGGAACCAACTTCTCTTCGAATTTAAAATTACTTCCAACAGCAAATAACCCTCTCCATATGAAGGAATTGCGCAAAATACAATAACAGCCACAGAAAATCTTTCGCTCAGAACAATTTTCTACCTCTCTCAGTAAATATAAAAGGTCTATTGAACTCCATCGTTCCGCAATGTGAACTTGATCCAATAATAGATCTATTGTTTTAAAAGTGTCTGTTCAATTAAGGGAATCACCTCCTAAAGGACCATACCGTTAATTGGTGGTATAATAAAATTAATAGCTGAACCCATTGTATTTGTCTAAGGATTCAGTTGAGAAATGGGACCTTTAAGTTAAATGATTTCCGATTTGAAGTGAAATGTTCTGTGAATGCTAATGCTTGAGTTTTATTCTTGATTTATTCAACTAGGTAGGATTTTCAATTTTATATTTATCGTCTTTACCTGCGAACAGCTTACATAATCTTTAATTATATTAACAGAAATATCTCGATAGTCTTGAATGGCAAAGATAATTGATTGACTTACTATGCTAATACTGTGTTTCCATTTTTTATGTGAACAATGATTTATGACAGAGTGACGAGATGAGAATATTTCTTGGGCATTATAAATAAATTCATGAATGCCGAGATGGGACAAAAACCACGCAATCCACTATTTTACTTCACTACCAACCGGTAGATGTCTCATGTCTTCGAAAGTCCGGTTTTAGGATATGCCAGTTTTATCACGAGGTTCTCCTTCACCGTTTTGAGAGCTGTGATGAAGAATATAACACAAGTAACGCGCCTGCCTGGGTTGGAACCCACGACACTAGAACTCGTAAATTGGGGTTGTTACTACATTACCAGTACTGCTGTGATAAGAGTTCAGTTAACAAAACTGATAAAACGTAGGCGACTGTGCCTACATCTCTGCTTTACGCCTCAGGGGATACCTATCATTTATATTTATTTTTAATGATTTGTTCTCGTATCTCTTTTGTAGTGTAACTTGTGTACTTGAACTATAAAAGCAATACGACTCAGTGGACTTTCAATCTATTGTGTAATTCTAGCTGCAGAAATAACAGGGCCGTATTCGGACTGTTGTTTGTTTTTTAACACATAACATCAGGCCTGTAATCACCGACATTAAGCAGAGGCGTTCCCTATAGTGCACAGCTACTGAGAAATTCCTGATGGAAAAACCCAATAAAACTTTTGAATTTTGTTATTTAAATATTGATTTACTGTAACACTACATGCAAAAAAAAAAAAAAATGTGTTTATTATCTTAAATCAATACAAATAAGTTGCCGGGGCTTCCCAGAAAGTAATCCGAAGATACTTGTGATGGGATAAACCTCGCTCTTCCTAAATTAATTAACAATTGATTCGTTGTGCCAATTAGGTATAAGTTACACATTTTTATAAATCAATAAAAAGAAAAATGAAAGTCGTGTTTATGGCCGTGTGTGAGAACTAGAGTGTGTTTGTATAATTGTGTGTTTATACGTGTGTATGATTGTGTGAATGTGTAATTTGTGTGTATGTATGGGTGTGTGTGGGTGGGCGTGTGTGTGTGTGTGTGTGGATGTGTGCTGGAGTGTGTGTGTGTTTGAGTGTGTGTGTGTTGGAGTGTGAATGTGTGTGTGTGTCAGTATGCATGACGTTCAAACCAGAGTCGCCAAAATGCCTTCCACTGCATCGTAATTAAGTGTGAAGAGCCATTCCATCAATGTCCTCTTACACTCATACAGCTGCATAGGGTAAATGTTAAGTATGCGATTAACTTTATTATAAACGCGTGGGGCTTGAGTTACATTTTGGCGACTAGCAAAAATTGAACGTGCTGAGTATGTAGGGGCTACTATATGACACCGTCTTTTTTTTAAGTTTGGCTTGGCTAAAGGGTAGAATTTTGTGATATCTTAGTACCATGTGTAGTATATATAGTTTTCTAACGGAGAGAAGCTTAGAGCTTGTGTATTGAGTTTCAGTGGGGAACCTGTAGGGCTTACCGTACATGACCTTAATCAAGGATCTCTGTGCCCTCTCTAGATCTATAAAATACGACTTAGCTGCTCCACCCCATACCGAGATACAATATATGATTAAAGATTGGGCCAGTGCGATATAGATTTTTTCCGTAGTTCTGCATCCATAACATGTCTCAAAGATTTGAAAACCCATATGAGTTTTCTTACCCTCCCTATAGTTAGTTCGAGGTCTGGGTACCAGCTTAATCTTTGATCTACTACAATACCTAGGTACTTGACGGAATTTACCTTATGAATAACGGGGCAACTACAGGTAGATTGGGTTGGGGTACGACAAGAATGTACTCTAATGTTAAAGTCAGGCGCAAGCTGAGAGTTTGCGTATTTAGTGAAGCAGACGTAGTTAGTTTTTTGGCTATTTAGCGTAAGTAGATTCTCACAAAGCCAATCACTAACTCTAGCCAGTCCACTCTCAGCCTCCAGTCTAACTTTGTCCCAGATCTTAGCAGAGAAGATAATAGCGGTGTCATCCGCGTAGGACAGTATCCTCGCACCGTTGATAATAAGGTTACACAGTTCATTAATGTAAATCAAAAAGAGCGTCGGGCCGAGGACACTGCCCTGCGGGACGCCATACGTCACTTTCTCTTCGTCACTAATATGGTTTTCAATTTTTTCCCCTGCTTTCTGTTTTGGAGGTAACTGCTGAGAAGAGAAAGAGCAGAACCTCGAAATCCTAAGTTTTTCCAGCCTGTGTATAAGTTTAGAGATAGAGACGGTATCAAAGGCCTTCTTGAGGTCAAGAAAGGCCACTAGGCATTTGTTCCCCTTATCTACTTCCTTGGTTATCACAGTAGCAAGTTCCTCCGTAGCATCCTGGGCCGACATTCCCCTTCTAAAACCATATTGAGAGGAAGATAAGACGTTATAGTTAGTCAGGTAGTTAACTATTCTAGAGTTCAAGAGCTTCTCAATGATTTTAAAAATGGAGGCCAACACAGAAACTGGCCGATAGTTGTTAACGTCATCTTTATCTCCACTCTTATACACAGGGGTAACAACGGAGCGCTTAAGAAGGTAGGGGAATATACCTGTGTTAAAGCATAGGTTGGACAGGTCACAGATCAGCGGGACTAAGATCTCCTTGGCCTGTTTTAGAAAAAGGGTAGGAATTCCGTCCCACCCCGGTGCACTCCCAGAGTCTAGGGACATCAGCATATTTTCAACTTACTCCTGAGAGGCGTCCAGGAGAACAAAGGAGGACAGATTAGGGCTGTCTGTGTTACAAGATGTAGGGGGTACGTAACTATTTAAAATTTTCTGAGCCAAAGCTTGTCCAATGTTAATAAAATAATTATTAACATGGTTAACTGAGTCTTGGGGACATGATTTTATTTTAAGTAGGTCGCTAGTTGAGCTCCTGGGTGGCTTATAATTTGTGATGTCATTTATGGTAGACCACAATGCCCGAGGGTTTTTAGCAAATGCTTTGATTTTTTCTTTATTAAATTTATTTTTAAGTTTTTTTATAAGGTTCCCACAGAAAGTCCTATATCGTCGATATGTAATCACTAGAATTTGATTATGTGGGTTTGATTTGAGTTTAAGGAAGATTTAGTTTCTCAGTCTAATACACATGCAGTAAGTAGTAACTTTGAACTAAGACATTTCCTAATCTATACAAATAAGATACCAGTATCGAGTATTGGTTGGGGTTGAATGTAGCGTTATAATTATTGCACCTTATGCATAATGCAACTGTGCATATTTTGAGCATACTGTATTCTGCAAATTCGAGCATTACAGTGCGCATTCTGTAACGATTCAATTTGTAACAATCACTCGTTTATTTCTTGTTAAAATCAGAAATGAGGACATCCGCAAGAGAACCAAGGACTACCGACGGCTACCGACGTAGCCCGAAGAATTGCGAACTCAAGTGCCAGTGGGCAGGGCATATTGATCGCAGAACGGATGGCCGATGAGGCCGGAAAGTTCTGGAGTGGTGACCGCGAACCGGAAGACGTTGCGTTGGGAGGCCTGCCACTAGGTGGACCGATGACCTGGTGAAGGTTGCGGCGATCCACTGGATGCAAGTCGCAAGAAACCTTCATGATGGCGACACTTGGGAAGGCCTATGCCGACCAGCAGTGGACGGCTTTCGGCTGAAATGATGATGATGACTTGTTTCTATTGATTTTGAGCATTACCTGACAAATAGACAGTCCCGGTGAGAGCAATCGCAAGTAATGTTACAAATTGTAATATTACAGGCGATCATATCGAATGCCCAAAATTGAACTCTGTTCTTTTGATATTACAGTCTAATGCTCCGGTGAGGGAGCTCTTTTACATCTTAATTAAAAACGTGTCTTAGTACTGCAATATCAAAATTACAATTATTTCACAAAACTAAGACCCGGATTCGTTTCCCGGGAGTAAATAGTGATTACAAAGCGCAAAGCTGGCTAAATCGCGCTGCGTTACTCCGGACTACTAATCATAAGCCTGTGAAAATACACGCTGAAATTATTCGTAAACAAAACCCTTTGAAATACTGCAGTTTGAAAATAACTAGCTTTGGCTTCGCTTGCTCGGAGTTCGAAATATATCCTATGAGAAAGTTCTGCCGGGATAAAAAGTATCCCATATCCGAACTCAGGTCTTTCTTTCTTTAATGTGTACCGTGTGGTCAGTGTCTAACCTGGTGTCAGAGTTTTTATGCCGCCCATGGGCCTCTGACTTGGCTTTCTCGTCATTTCCGTAACCTCCTTTCTAGCCGTAACACCCTCCATACAGTCCATTTATTGTTTCTTTAGTCTTCCTCTACTGTTATATCCATCCACCTTCATACTTCAAACTTTCCTCATTCTTCCGAATCATAAATGCCCATTTCATTGCTTTTGGATTGTACTTTTCACATAACATCACGCCTGTAATACCCGAAGGGTTAGATAGAGGTGTACCTAATAGTACACCCACATTTCGCCATATATGTATACTGTATAGTCTTTTGTTTTTTGACATTCAAAAGTGCCTGTAATGGTCTAATTGAAATAAATGCTTTGAATTTGAGTTAGTGAGTGATGTTAAAGTCCAATGTAATAGGGGGCGAGCTTATTGCCATCAACCGGTCCCACATCCAGACTCCGTGCTTGCTACTGAGATATTCCTAATGGAAAGATCCAATATCACTTTGCTTGACCTGGGAATCGAACCCAGGACCTCATGCTCAGCAGTCGCGGTTGCGACCCCTAGTCCGACAAGGCAGTTTATCCCTTTCATTGCATTAAATTCGATTTGATTATCATCATTGATTGGGATCGAATTAACATGTGTTTGGTATCAAAGCTGTTTGCGTGTATGAAGCTATAAATAATTTGTTATTGCATTATTAGTGACAGAATTCTGGCATTAATGAAGCTAATTAAGCAGTCGAATTAATTTCCATTCAGATCACGTTCAAAGGGCGTTTGATGTGAAAGAACTCGATTTCCTTTTATTTTTCACTGTACAGGCTTTATTTTACTGAATGAAGTAGGGTAATATGTTAATTTCCTATGGATTTATTTAATTTTGTCAGGGTTTCCAGCAGGTACTGATTGTCAAAATTCTAGAAAAGTAAACGAAGATGACGTTTCACTGTTTTCGCTCCTGTTTTTTGTTGTGTACTTTTTAAGAGCGCCATATTTTGAAAGGCCTTTTTCAAGTCATGTATTGAAACATACAATGCTTCTTGTTTTTATTTAGCCTATATTGTCCCACTGCTGGGCAAAAGCCTCCCCATACACTTCCACTCTTTTCTACGTGCGGCTTTATCAGGCCAATCTGTCACAATCGCCTCTAAGTCGTCACGCCAGCGTTTTCTAGGCCTAAATACACTGAGTTACTTTAAATGCATTTATAATGGAAGTATAGACGTGTGCTTTGACCTTTTAAAATAGTAATAGTATATTTATTTGAATAAAACATGGTATACAAAGGTGTTAAGTACAAATTTAAAAGGAACAAACATGTAACAAACACACAACAACAACAACAACAACTAAAGCACAACAACAACAACAACACACATAACACACAACAAACAACAACAACACACACAACAACAACAACAACAACAACAATATAACACAACATAACATAACACGCAACACACACAACAAACATACATACACATATAATATTATTTTATCTTTTCTTTCTTTGTTTTCCTTTAAAATAAATGTTGACCTATTACACTTGCCCAGAAGGAGATGGCGG
Source organism: Noctua janthe (assembly GCA_910589295.1). Taxonomy (NCBI): domain Eukaryota; kingdom Metazoa; phylum Arthropoda; class Insecta; order Lepidoptera; family Noctuidae; genus Noctua; species Noctua janthe. Next base: position 1,812,165 of record OU342567.1, read on the forward strand.
GACGAACTCGACTCCTTTCCAAGGATTGGCGTATAACAGCATTGGATGGATAGGGAATAGTGGAAGGGGTGAAGGGAAGCCTTTGCCCTGCAGCGGAACACAAATGACTGATAATAATAATACTATTACACTAGGAATTTCTCCTGTAACGTGGGTGCGTTTACAAACATTTAAACTCATATACACAAACAGCCAGACCCGGAACAACTATCTGTAAGCCATACAAATATTTATTCCGTGCGGGAATCAGTCAGTCAGTCGTTTAGCCACTGCGCCAACCGTGCCGTCAAATAATAAACATGAGTCAAGTAATATAATATTACGCTATCCCTGAAAGTTCTTTCCTTGTACTTTCTTTTCTTATTTATATTTCCTTTATTCATATAATTATTAATCATGTGATTCTCAAAGGATACCTCCCACATACCACGTCATTTTTTTTCTGAGCTAACTTTCTAATACAAATTAATGTTAATTCGTAATCACGTGTACTAAGTCCCTTCGGCCCACGCTTGATTAAATCCTAATGAATAAAACCACGCTTAGTTCACCTTAGGTTTTGTAAAACCACCTACTCGGTAATACAGCTATGAAAAGTTGGTGATTACAGAACAAAGTTTTGCTGAAATTTTGTAAATGAAAAGTTATGTGTTATTTATTAGGTTGAAAGTAAAGAGTAGATTTTTGTAATAGTGGAAAAACAGTGTGAGAGGACCTCGTGGCTAAATAATAACGGCCGCTCGGATCGGCTTGCGGTCTGTAGATGGGTGTCGATGTTTTGCTTAGTCATAGAAATCATGCAAAGCAGTACTCCTGAGTTCAGTCAATTATTGAAATCATTGAATGCCAGGTGTATTTAAAATGGTGTTTTTAATCGACGTTTTTTAATACTTTACAATAATAATCAGTGCATGACATTTGCTCAATAAAATTTCATGAAAAAACGAATTTTGGAGCACTACGTGGTTATATAATGATGTGGCTTTATAACGCTTGTCCTATTAACTTTTTTGCCAAATAAATAATTTTCAATAATTGTTAGTTGACATATAAAGGGTGTATATAGACCTTTAAAATATTCGAAAGGCACTTGTTCTCCTCGTCTTTGCGATCATTTTTTTGTTATAGATCATACCTGGAAACCTTTTAGTTACGGAGATATTGGTGGTAAAAGTTCCAACTTTTTCACAAGTTTTTTTTAAATATATGTTTTTAATGTAAGATTTTTCCTTTACACACCTCTACGACCCCCGTACTATTCAATCCATCCAACAGTACAATGTTTTGAGTGCTTTCCATCGAGTTCTACCGTAAAACGTGATTTTTCACCCCAAAAAAAAAGTCGATTCCCAGCAATAATTTTTGCGTAAAGTTACTTAGTTTGATGTAGAGAATGCTTGGTTGACGGCTATGTGAAGGGTCTATTTACACCCTGTATGTTCTACTTATTCACATTTTAATTACTTTTTTAAAACAAGAAACTGGCTACGCCGATAGCACGATACGCTAGTGATAGTTGGTTCGAAGATCACAAGTATAGATTATTACTAGTTTATGCCAGCGGCTTTATCCGCGTGAAGTTCGGTAACTGTTCCACAGGATAATACTACCGTGATAAAAGTATCTTATATGTTAATCCAGGTTATCAGCCATCTACGTACCAAACATTCAAATCCGTTCAGTAGTTTTCGCGTGAAAGAGTAACAAACATCCATCCATCCGTCCATCCTTTAAAACTTTCTGATTTATAATATTAGTAGGATAAATCGTAAGATGTATATTTTTTACTGTTATGCCAATTTGTTAGTTACCACATTCGCAACATGTCGGTGTGGGTTGAAAATAAATCTATTTGTAAAGCTTGAACGTTAGACCTACATGGTTTGTATAAATTAATGAGGCCTTCGCTATTGCCCTTTGGATTTCCTTTAAATGAAAATATCCAATTAGCTCACTATAAGGCGTTTGAGACAGATTGGCCGGAGAAAACTGAACAGAGAGAAGAGTGGAAGGTTATGCGGGAGACCTTTGGCCAGCAGTGGGACAATATAGGTTAAAAAAGCGCGTTTTTTTCCGGAGGGGCCGAAAAAGTAGCAATTTCTTTCAATGCTTTCTGTATTAGGATTGGCGTAATCTTTTCGGTAGTCTATATCAAGCCAATACATTATTTTTTAATTGTTCCATCATGGTTATCGCTGACAAAACATCACTTTGCCGAAGCCCTTAGGGCCTGTGACCAATATGCTGTTTGCACAACTGTCCCGACTGGTGATGAATAGTGCGAAGTCAGCAAATTGGACCGTGCGTATTGCGGTTGAGTTCAATCTCGTGTCACGAGTCAGGCTCGGGTTGTCAGTTTGCATTTGTAGTACTAGTAAGGATTTCGAGTAGAGACTACCGCATATTCAAACGCAAAGTATTTATTTGAATCAAAACGGCACTTTTGAATAGTCAAGAAGTCTGTTTTTGACATGGAAAGAAAAATTCCAGTGCGAGCAGGGTTTGAACCTGCGACCTTCCGATTCAGTACACCGGATGTCTTAACCAACTAGACCATCGCACCCCGCTCACAGAAAGTCAGAAAGAGAGAGAAAACACACACACAGAGAGTCAGAAGTCAGTCAGTTGGTCAGAAAGTTGATGCTATTTGCTTGTTCCAAAAAGATCTCTGTATGTTGAATTCTCCATCTGCTTAGCCTTTTCCCAACTATGTTGAGGTCGGCTTCCAGTCTAGTTACATGCAGTCGAGTACCAGTATTTTACATGGAGCGACTACCTAACTGACCTCCACAACCCAGTTAATACTGGGTAATACGATATCCCTTGGTAAGACTGGTTGTCAGACTTTTTGGGTCACTGACTACCTAACTACTGTCAAATATCTACAAATGACACCCGGGACCAACGGCTTAACGTGCTTACCGAGGCACGGAGGAAACTCGGTATGTAATGGGTGGTCACCCATCCACAGACCAACCTAGAGGAGCACGGCTTAACCTAAAGATCGACCCGAGCGGCTGTTATTATTTAGCCACGAGCTCCTCATCTCTGTATGTTGAATTACGGATATGAAACTCCATGGACACCGTTTTAAATAAAGAATTACAATTAGTCGTATCGGATCGCACCCGCATCGCAAAACTAAAAAGCCTGCCGCGGTCACCTACATCTTTTAGAAACGCTGTTTTGAACATTTAAGTGTGGATATTTTTATAGCCCTTCGCGACAATATTTTGTGATAACAGCTCAACAAAAATGCCAAGCTTATGGGAACACAAGCTCGAAGAACTTTAGTCGTTACAGCTTTTAAAATCATTAAAATTTAAGTCCCTAGTGTGAGACTTAAATTATCATAAAATTAGAGACTGGGTTGGGTTCATACATGATGCAACTAATTAGCAGTATATTGCTAGGAGCGACTGCCATCCGACCTACATTCTTCATTTACTAGGAAATATTCGGTAGAAAAATCACGTTTTACGATAGGACTCGATGGAAAGCACTCAAAGCATTGTGCTGATAAATGGATTGAATAGTACGGGGGTCGTGGAGGTGTGTAAAGTAAAAATCTTACATTAAAACATATATTTAAAAAAAAAGCTGGAACCTTGACCCCCAATATCTCCGTAACTATAAGGTTCCCAGGTATGGTCTAGAACAAAAAAAATATCGCGACGATAATAAGACGGGGAGGACAAGTGCCTTTCGGCTATGTTAAGGGTCTATTTACACCCTTTATAATAGGTAATTAGGTACAGCCTATTCCAAAGTATCTGATGAAAAGGTAAACAAACCCTGTTTAGGCTAATCTCTATACAATTATTATCGCTCACTAAAAGGAAACCGATGTTTATGTTTATGATTATATACACACTCATCTGTATTTATATTTTTTTATTAAAAATATATTATGTACCTACATTATATACGGACTACAAATAGAACCAAAATAATGATAAAAAGAAGACTAAAAGTAAGTACCTAAATACATAATATACAACGATGACAATAGGACACTTAGGCGTCAAAGTACTCCTCCGCATCCCTGTTATCTGAAAATGTGAAATGTCAGTGTAAGAATTAAACGGCTTAGGTATTCCTTTATATCTCACTTTTTTTACAAACTATCGTAGTTTGTGATTGAAAAATCGTCGAAAATAGAGATTATAAAATTAACCTCAGTTGTAAAATGAAGTTTATCTTTAAACGTGATTTAAAAAAGAAACAGTTAGATAAATTTCAAGCGGCATTACAAATTGGCATTCCAAAATAATTACAGCCACGTTTTCTGACAAATTTATGACGCATATTTTATTTTTCTGTAAGCTTAATTTGAGGGATATTTTTTGTATGGTAAAATGTAGTGGTTGTCGTAGTACTTGAAAAATGTCTGTGTCCTAAATACGGCCCTGGCAAAATTCCACGGTCCATTGAATACTTTATACATCCAAGTCCTTTTATTTTATTGTTATTTATAGCAGTATTATATTATTTTCTTTTGTTTTCTCGTATATAGAATAGTTATTTAGACCGCTAGCTCTATTTCTGTTCTTTTATTAGATTTAACAAGTATTTATTAATAGTTGTGTGGGTTTATAACATTTAAATCTTGATGACTAAGTATAACTTGGTATTTTCTGTACAACAAGTTTTTATAGCCGTTGTGTGCTAATGAACTGACCCTTACATATGAGTGGTTGGCCGTGAGTCCAAACCCAGGCAACCAGTTACGTAGGCAACTTATTCGTTGGTGTTCGGAAAACATCGTGGGGAGACCGACATGTACTAGAACAAAAAAAAAAGATGTGAGACATCCACCAACCAGTATAAAAAATTGGTGGGATACGGACCATGGGCCACTTTCTCTCACAGAGGATGCCTTTGCCTCAGCAATGGAAACACTAAAGCGCTAATAATGTTAAACTTGCAACAGGAAAAGCATATTTTAAAAAATTGTATCAACTTCAAGCAAAGCTGTAATTGTTCTGAAAACCCCCTGCCCCGCCATCAAACCACGAGTTGCTACGCCGCTAGTTAATCTACTACAGAGCGTAGGCAATCGACTACGACAGCTACAATCTCGTAGCAGACGACGGCCACCTAGATGTCGGCCGTCAAGTCATTATGCTCCAAATATTTGTATGGAGTGGACGTGTGTCGTGTGTTCATTTGCACAAATTAAGCGGTTACATTCAAAAAGCGGTTTTCATTAATTCAAATGCACTTTCCGTGTTTTTCTTTCATTAGATCAGCGGGTATACGAGAAACATGAGCAACGCAATCCCATTAACTGCTTACGTAATTCAGTGCAGTGTTTCTATTCTAATTAAACGCATATTCCCGTTTGTACGGGCGACGAATGTAAACCTCATTGAGTATTAATGCGGCTGTTTCGTGGCGCCTTAATTACAAGCAAACTTGCTGGAAATTATTCAGTTTTTAATTATAATACTGGATCAAGGAAGTGACCGGGTGTGTTTTGGTGACTGTGTTGTGTTCCAGCTTTATGTTTGGTCGCTGGATGTTTGTTTTAACTATATAATGTTAATAATGTAAATAGAAGTAGTTGCAAATCAACAAATTATCTCGCATTAGTATGAAACGGGGCTTTGCAAAGAAGTTGTTTAAACACAATATGCATATTAGGTGGGTTTAATGGAGATATCTATCCTAGGTACTGAAAAACATGATGACGACATCATTAACCAAGCCAATGCGAATCGTTGGTCTATTGGTTTTGTGACCACTGCGACTTGCGCTACTGATGAGCATGAGGTCTTGGGTTCGATTCGTCTGGTATTTCTCAATAGCAGTTTGGAGTCAGAATTCGTGCCAGGTTGATGGCAATAGGCTCGCCACAGACCCCCTTTTGTTTTATCTTCGTACAGTCCATCCAAAGGCGGTCTGGAAGATATCGCTAACAGTGATAAGGCCGCCATTGTAACCATAAAATTACCAATTTAGGAGGTTCCTCTCTCTGGAGCCCTGACTAGCTTGGACCCTGATCCCGATACCGGTGGGCTACAATTTTTTATATTATTTTTTGTAAGGAATATTTAAAAATATAATTAATTTGTATAGAAATAAATAAAAGATAAAGTAAATTATCAATATTGTTTATAAATTTTGGAGTACAATAATTCAATTCAATTCTATTGAACATAAGACTTAAACACAATTGGCGAAATATAGATGTACTAGGTATACAGGCGTGGTTATGTTTTATACTTTCATATCTTCAGTCAAAACATAACTAGAACCAATTTGATTGAATTTTTCAGAATATTCAAAGTAATTTATCCAGAAAACAAATGCAAACGCGTTAAACCGGCAGAGTCAGCCGAGTGTAACCTCTTCAGTAAAAACTAAACAAACAACATAAAATGACGAACACAAACTTACTAACTACGTTTTCCAGCGGTTACCGGGGCAGTGCTAAAATTCTGTTGGCTTATAAAGAATTCTATTCACTTTGTACGAGAAAATTTCAGCAGTATACATACCTAGAGCAGCACGAAAAATCTGGAATGTGCTTTTCAGGGTGCATAGGATTTATAATTTAAGTCTGGATTCCCGAAATGGTAGTTTTGCCGGCTATGAGATTAGCGTGGAATATTTTTCAATGAATTTTTAAACAGATATATTTTTATTTATTTATTTATTTAACACTTCAAGCACAGAAGTACAGAGGCGGACTTAATGCCATAGGCATTTTCTACCAGTCAACCTTTGGGTGATGCAGAGACAAGCAGTGGTAGGTGTATATCTGACAATAATTTTAAATAATAATAAGACTAACTACAAGTATATATAAAATACTATAAATATATATCAAATACTATAAATATATATATCAACATTTAAAAAAATAATTAATTAATATATATATATATTTTTTTTTTAAATTTTGTTTTTCGTTTTTAGAAAGAATTAAACCTTTTTAAAAGGTCTTTTTAGACTCGTGAAAGTCATTATAATCATTATTGGGGTCGGCGCAGCATGTCTTCTTCTTCAATACTTCTCTATTACTCGTCATCTCAAATACAAACGCCACCATGCAATGCAGCAGTCACCTCTTTTCTAGCCATATCATCATTCACACCCTCCTGAAATTAATCATATTTATTTCGGTGAGAACCTAGATCATCTAAAATGTTACTACACGTCAATATTTTTGAGTTTTTTAGCCATTATTTTAAACTAGATTGCGTTTTTTTTTTCCAGCTGACTGATACCTGAAGAAACGACATGGCCGGTTCTTTCACGATTTTTTCTTTCACCGTGGTGAAAAAGCACAATGTAAAGCGCCTGCTTGGGTTCAAACTCACGAACTTCCAACTCCCAAGTCATACTACTGAGCCACTACTGCTCCATTGCGTAGTATTTTTCTGTAAACAAACTAAAATCTCCAAGAATATCGCACATATCAAAGACTTGTGTCATATGTGTCGCAAGTTCCAACATATATCATGCATGTATCTCTTTCTTTAGTTCCAAGGGAATACTCTCGCCTTTTTATTTCCTTCAGGGCATGCTACTGATTTCCTTCTAAGGAAATTGTATAAATTATTGCATGTGTAGAAGAATTGCTTTCGGTAGTAAATCTAAAGCTGTCGGAAAGAGAGATCGATAACTTTGGCTGTATTTCTTTTGAAGAAAAGAATGAGAATTTTTATTCTGGGATAGTACTTAAATTTTTGTCTGTACTTTCGAACTACTGCGATCCGTAACGACTGTCAAAGATCTAGAAAATTACTGCTTTTTGAGGATCAATGTGTAATGGATGGTTACCCATCCACAATTCGACGTCGGAAAGCGTACCTTTATCGTAACTACCAAAGTAGACTATTTTTTTTTGTACTTACTTAACTAACCAATTATGTTCTTTTCAGATTTCTGGATTGCAGAGCAGAACGGACAAAATAAAGGTAAATAAGGCATCTTTTATAAGTAGTAAATAATTGAATCTTCAATCCTCTGTCATAGTTTCGAGCCATAACTTATCCGAATTATAGGACACAAAATAAAATTTGCAGGAATCGAACCCGCGGCCGCGAACTGGGCGGTAAAAAGCTCAGTTAATGCGCTAACCCAAACCAAACATTGTAGTACCCCATTCTTCGATGATAAATCGTTTAAGATCACAGGCAAACCAACAGCGTACGGTCAGCATCAAAAGTATGTACCTACATGTTTGAATTTTTAATGTATCGACGTAAGTTGTTATGTGTTTTGAAAGAATAGAGCATTATGCGTCTTAGCGTCTGTCTGGCTTTGTTGCTGAAATGGACCTTTATGGCGCAGCCATTACACACACTCCATTCTGTATTTTTTATTCTTTTATGTAAGTCTTTATTTTAAAATGTGTATTACCTGAGCCATTTTATTTCATTTCTTTTCTTCTTTTTTTAAATCCGTATGATGACCGTAAGCTATAACAGATTTACAATAAAACTTTTTTTGTGAGTATTGTGACTTCCACGAAGCATTTGAATATTTACGGGTTGTTCATAAACTTGTTCTGTTAACTATACATCGAAACTTATCACGGCACGTTTCGTGGCCAAACTCGTAAAGGGGCCGGTACCATTAGCAGATTTCACTTATATTACGAGTTTCTTTACAAAAGCCTGCAACTGAGAGCTTCTTAAGATAATCACTCTGAGCTTTGTGTAAAGTTTATTTTTGAGAAAATTCAGAGCTGCGCTACCCACTAAGTGCGCCACAAGAATGGGGTATTTAATCGCGTGATGTAGCGCCTTTGCTTTTCATTAACGGTGTTGTGGAGTTTGTGAACGATTGTTTCTGGGTCGATATGTGATTGTAATCGATGTGAAAGCTGCGATAGAAACATAGTTGGTATTTAAGAATGTATCGACTAAAGCACGGTGAACTTTTAGGCATGTCTACTAAATTGACATCTTCAAACTGAACTGTTTAGTTTTTACTTTCATTGTCCTTTTCTCTTGTGAAAAGCGCCAAAAATCCGCAATTTTTTTTTAAACATTACTCTGGAAGGGAAGAAGGAAGGAGGAAAGAGGGAAAGGATAACTTTGCCCTGCAGTGGGACAATTTAGACTTATAATATAATATATCTCTAATGACACTTGGGTTTTTGAGACGAATCTAATGATACATTAGTGGTCGAAATCCATCCAGCCATTTGGAACATACGAGGTAATAAAGAAACTTACAAAAAAACAAACAAACAAACATACCTGAAACGAGTGAATATATATAGAATTAAACAGTTTAACAACACGTAAGTCCGTAACGTTACAACACAATATGATAAAAATACGTCCATTCCTTGCCCCGGACTAAACAAATAATAGCCTAAGTAAATCTCCACTCCAGCGCCTTCATAATAGGCGTAAAATTCTAATTTAGTGTTGGTATACCCTCGCTAATTTGATACAATATGTGGATTACAAAACGTTGTAGCATTATAATGAGAATTTATGTAGTTCTAGTTTGTTGGATGTGAACAGAGAATAAAGTCTTTAATGTATAGACGATTTATGAATACCAATTTGTGACTGCCTCGTTGGTCTAGTAGTCGCAAGCGCGACTGCTGAGCATGAGCTCCTGGTTTCGTTGTCCAGGTCAGGCAAAGTGTTTTTGGACTTTTGAGTCAGGAATTTCTTAGTAGCAGCCACGGAGTACGGCAATAGGCTCGCCCCCTATTGCATGGGACTTAAACATAACTAACAAAATGTGGGACACCTCTGCCTATCGACTTTAACCCTCTCTGCCTAAGAGCTTGCTTTCTTTCTCTGCCTAAGGGATTTCTTAGCAGCAGCTGCGGAGTCCACATTTGTGCCCGGTTGATGGCAAAAGGCTAGCCCCCTTTTGCATGGGACTGAAACATAACTACGAAAAGTTAAGTGTTAAGTTAAATTAGCCACAAAGTAGCCTATAAAATGGTTCGTAGAACAATTTCGAAGTACTCAAATAGTTAATTCCTACATTCACTAGAGCATAGGAGGCGTACAAAATATAGTGAAAGCCAGGCAAAAATAAGCCTTAACTCTATTAATGAGAGGATTCGAAATGATAAAGGGGTACATTTATTGTTAAGTGACTTTTTATTTTGTTTCTAGACTGATTTAGAGTCTAATTTGCTAGAGCTTATGTTTTCAGACTGTGCCAATACTGGAAGAAACTTCAAAATAAAAGAAGTCCTCGTCTCGAGAGGCATTTTGTTAAATTATAAATGTAATAGTAGTATTTAAAGATGTTTGTAGCGTGTGTATCAGCACGCTTAAACGGCTAAATTAATTTGAATGGAATTTAACACGATATTAACGACATTAAAGATTAAGAGAGAGCTAAGCATAGCTATTCACAAACGCTTCGATTCGATTTCGATTCGGAAAGACGTATGTCTATCTCGCTCACTTTCGTCATGCCAAAAAAAGATAGACATACGACTTGTCGAATCGAAATCGAATCGAAGCGTTTTTGAATAGCTAGCAAGTAATTTTTCTAAGAGGCAAGAGAGACTACGGGCAGCACATTCCTTATGTAATATTTTTCAGTTAAAATATCGTGAAAAACATAACCCCACATTAAAGACAAACAACCCCGAAGTGCGCTATTTCTTTTTTATTTTTATTTACTTACATTTTTCCGCCCAGTTACCGTTTTTTACTAAAATTATATTTTTTATTAAAAACGTTTCCGTTTTTAATAAAATTCGCGTTTTCCACTAAAAATATTTTTGGTTGCTTTCCTTTACTTGGTCTTTGAAAAAATATGTATTACAACGCATAGCTCAGGGTTTACGTCGGCACGCAAACCGGTTGCCAAGTACGGTTAGCAGAACAAACAAAAGTCGCCGCACAAGTCATAATTTTCAACAAAAGCGGAGCTAAAGATTCCCATAGGTAAGTGTGGGATCTAACTTTTTGATTTATTCCTGAACTTTGGTTTTTACTCTATGGCGAAGGGCTTTGGGATACTACAGATAGATATTTAAATATCAGGAGAAATATGGCGAAAAAATTTGATGTCATTTGGTTACTTGGCTTCACTGAGACATCATCGTATACCTTTTCCCAACTATGTTGGGCTTCTAGTCTAACCGGATGCAGCTGAATACCAGTATTTAAGCTGATGTGAGCTCCACAATCTAGTCACTGAGTAATATGTTATGTTTAGGTTGCCGTTGTTGTTGTATGTTGTTGTTGTTGCATGTATGTTGTTGTGTGTGTTTTTCGGGCTTCTGACTACATGTAACGGCTGTCAACGGCGTCTGGCTAAGTGAGACCCTAAATGGTTATAATTGTTTTCATAGATGGCCTCTACCGAACGCATATTTAAACATCTTTACTTTGACATCGTCATCATCATCATGTTGACTCCCACTGCTGGGTCGCCTTCCCTTTTTTCTGTCATACTTTCCGTTTCGGTTCTTGATACTGCATTTAAATAAATCGTGTTTTTGTAATAGTTGCGACACCTCTCCAATTTCTCCTAATTGTTCAGTGAACATTGACATAATTCCATTACCGTACGAAAGAAAAAATCTTTGGTCGTAAAACAAATATTCTAACAAACCTTATAGTATTTTGGTATTCTCGTTCGTTATCAAAAAGTTCTGATTTCTGTCCCTGAGCTGGTTTACAAATTGTTTTTAACTTTACTATGGACTGCAAACTTATTCAAAGTTGAGTCGTGAAGGCGTTTATTTTTCTTAAGCTATTTATTTTGTTGGCTGTACCTCAATTTAATTATTGGGTGGCTTTTTTATTTTTGCTTTATTATTGTTAAATAGAAAAAGATTGAGTACGGATAGTTCTTTACAAGTGGTGTACTGCTGCTTATGCCTACCCTTAAGAGGAAAAGGTGTGGGCGTGGTATTCTTTTTAAGCTGTGACTCGGGCATCTAAATGATGCTCAATATTAATTGCAACTAAAAGATTTTCAATAAAAATGGTAACTGAATTCGTTTAGCAGATTACTGCTATCTTTTTAATTAAAATAAAGTATGGTATAGTACGAGAAACAGTTGAGTTGTACCATTTGGGTTTAATTAAATAAGAACAACGTCTGGGTTGATATTAATCTTATTTCAGATAATACTGTAGTATCTTGTCTCGAGAAAGTCAAGAAACAAAATTTATGTGTTTAATTTCAAACGCGTCTGTAACAAAATATATAATATGAACTTATTTTTTTTTTGTAAACATTTTAGGATTCCGAAACTACAGGGTGTTGTCTGTCACACGGCTGTTTCTTTTGAACCATAATAGGTAGACACTTGAAATCTTCACTGTGTGTCTTATTATAGCCGCTTTAAAAATTAACATGGGTTACAAGAAACGTTTTTGTTGTACAGAACTCTTCGAGGACAAGTCCTACTCGCACTTGGCCAGTTTTTAACATTTTATCTGAAAAAGCACACTCAGATGTTTTCATAAACCTAAAGCTACTTCTCTTTTAAATTATTAATTCCAGAGCTAAACCAACTAAAACAAATTAATTCCTCCACAATGATACCTCGTCTTTACCCGCTAAGTCGATTATAATATAAAATGGGCACAACAACGCGATAATATCCGGCTAAGCGGCTTTTTTTTTATAAAAATAGCTGGTAGTATCGTATTTCAAACAAAAGTTGAACACAGCTGTGGTTGCGGCCTCAGGCTAAAGTTTTTCACAAGAACCGTGCTGTGGCGGGCGAGGCTGGCGATCGTTCCACGAATATTGCTGGATTAATAATATGCGTAGTTTTTTGTTTGTGCTGCAAGGCTCAATTCTTTGTCCGTCAGTTTTTGTTGTTTAAAACCGGTTTTTGCAGTATTCTGAAAAATTTAAATGGTAGTTTATAAGGTACTAGTTTATGCCCGCGGCTTCGCCCGCGTTTAGTTGGGTAATTTCCCACGGGCTCCTTCTTTCAGGATAAAAAGTATCCTATATGTAAGTCCAGGTTATAAACTATCTGTGTTCCAAATTTCTTTAAAATCCGTTCAGTAGTTTTTGTGTGAAAGAGTAACAAACAGCCATCCATCCTCTCAATACGTAGTAAGTGTCTAAGTAGATGTTACGTTTGTTTTCTAACCAAAAACATGTGCCGTATCTGTAGAATAGTCTTAAGAGATCATTATCTTAATTGTTATTGTAGTATTAGTTTCTTAACAGATAAGAGGGTAGTTGATGATGTTGTTCATACTCTTAATCCCTTGCTCGCCTTTTACGAAACCCACAGGCACAGAGAGCTTCTGGCCTAGAACAGCTGAATGAAAATAAAATAAATTACTAACTAGGGTAACTCGTGTGGTTCATCTATTTAGTTTTAAAATAATTTACATATTGAATTATTAGTTCATAATTGCTTTGTTAAGTTAAAAAATACATTTTGCTCGGGTAATTCAATCACACACCGTGGCAACTCATCGACAGCATCGCAACTTATGACGTATTCTTGGGCCAATCACGTGACCCAGATGTCACGGGAAGAGAATACCAGGCGAAGTATATTATTATACCATGGTGTCGACCTGACGTCATGATGTTTCCAACATATAAATATAAGGAAAGTGAATCTCATCATAAAGCATTAGACAAAGCCTTTCTTTCTTTTTCGTGTTGTTAGTGCCTTACCTGGTGTCAGACTTTTTATGTCGCCCATAGGCCTCTAACATTATTCACGCTATCGAACAGATAAATTTTACGAAAAAATATGAAGCAGATTTTTTCTGAATTTACTTCAAGTTCCTTCAAAATGCGGTAGAACAGAGTGTTACGCAATTCCAGTGCTGGTCACTTCTGCACAAAATTTTCCAAAAGCATTATAATGATTAGTGGACCCGTTATTCAAATACATTTGACCCAAGTTTACTGCCTAGTGCTTTCCAGGGATTATGTCCGAAACGCCTTAAGCTCGCTCCTCGAGTGACATTTGTGTCCAAGTTCCCCTGACACTGTAATCTGTCTGGTGTCTGTCTACCGTCTACCTAGATTAAGTTGTATGACCGAAAAGCTTTGCAGTAAAAGTATTAGATGAAGTAAAATAGTAAACCTTTGTAATGGGATTAGATGTGCCATGGGAGTTGGCAAACAAATGAATGGCTGAAAAGAATTTTCTAGACAGAAAAAAAATGTAGATTGGATTTAGTAGGTAATTAGTTTTTAGTTTTCGCTTTCATACCTAATTTAAATGTAGGCGTTGTTGAGTAAGAACCTCCAGGCTAGGCTTTATAATTGAAATGAAAGGTATGTGGCCTCCAATTTATAAGAAAATATGACTACTTAAAAGAACAACTTTTCGAAAACTGTCAGTTACAAATCGGACACAACAAAATTCATGTCTAAACTATCTCGGCAAAAGGCAAAAGAAGTAAAGAATTAAACCAATTATTCTTACCACTAAGGCTTTAATTTTCAAGATGAAGAGAGCTCCAGTACTAATATAATTACTTAACATTCCGTAGCTGAAACTAAAGTTAGTATTGTCAAAATGAAAGCGAAACAATTTATTGCAACCTGGTTAGTGTTCAGATCGCTGGCTTCAGACTAACAAAGGAAAATAAGCTTGTTGCAGTTCAGTTTTTAAGTCGAAAATAAGCTGCCAAAAGATTATTGAACACTAGCTTTTCCCCGTGGCTTCGACGGCGCAGATGTCGATAATTATCCCACGGGAATGTCATCATCATCATAATATCAGCCCGGAATCTTCCACTGCTGGGTATAGGCCTCCCCTTTTTTCTGCCACACTTCCCGGTTCGACATCGTCAACCCAACGAGCTTTAGGCCTACCAGGATAAGGAGAATTCTATGTCCAGGACATGACAGTATAGGATGGGAAATAGCATACAAGGGTAAACCCTCGTCTATGTTGGATGTCATTGCAATCTGTTCAGCAATTCCGGCGTGAAAATGTAACAGGCAAGTAGTCATATTCACTTTCGCATTTTTAATATTAACGTAATATTACCTGGGCGAACGAGCTCTGCAATAGATAGAGAAAACAAATTGGACAGTTTACGGGGACGAAAAATCGATCTAGCTGTGAGCTAGCTAGATCGATTTTTCGTCCCCGTAAACTGTCATATTGCAACTGTCATCAAAATCGTTAGAGCCGTTTTCGAGAATGTGAATATAAATATTGTTCATTTAATAGTATAGGCTATCTGTTTTGTCGTCATCCTGTAGACTATCTGGCGTATTGCCATGGTCATCTCGGTTTGGAGGGATCGGGGTCCTGAGAGCTATCAGGATAAGTTATACAATCGGCCTCTCAACATTATAATTAGGTCAGCATTGTTTAGCTTCATGATCATAATCAATCGATAAGTGCAATATATTTTACAAAAGCGCACAAAAGCATCTCTCACTTAGAAATAAAGGTCAAGTCATCATGAAATGATATATCAGTTAAATACATATTTATCTGATATATCATTTCAGTTTATAAGTTGAAACATGAAACTTTCGGAAGTCGAAACAAAATGTTCTAAATGATGAAATAAATCGCATCAAAATCTCATGCATAGTTTAGAATGCAGGCAGAAATACTAGTACAAATCAAATTTAACTTATAATAAATACAAACATACATAAACTCACGCCTTTTTCTCATAGGTGTAGGCAGAAAGCACAAAACACCACCTGCTACGATCCTTACATACTTCTTTCGCCTCGTCCACGTTCCATACATCACACGCTGGTTGCGAGTACTACGCGCCTGATCTTTCTGAAGAACATCACCAATAATGTCAGTGTAAATGTCCTTCTGGGAAACTTCTTCCAAGTGATAGATTTCGACTGCAAAAATATACAAAAAAAGCAAGTTTCTCCTAACTTATCCCACACATATTACTGGCCTTCACATGAAACATAACTTGGCCCATATGTTCCCTTTTTTACTACACAGTCTTTATGCAGATCTGTCCTTTGTGGAGGCCACAAAATTATGGCACAGACAAAACTTTTGTGGCGATGTTATCCTTTCTCCCTTCTGTATCACGTTAAATGTAGCCGTTTACCATATTCCGGCCAAGGACGGCTTTAATGTCACTAGTGTCTTTGAGATAGTTGTTTTTTAGGTATTTTCCGTTTTTTGTTGCGTATGCAATCGTTTGTGTGTCATCTATGTCGATGATCTTGATTCTTATTTGGATTTTTTCACTAATAGATAACTTGTAGATATAATCTGGCCAAATGGGGTATCTTCGATTCATCCCAAACAGATTGCCAGAGTGGAACGCCTCTGCAGAATATGCTCCACCTCCTGACCTGCCCATCCTGCACAACCACTTGCACCTACCAAGATTTAATCGAAGCAAATGTTAGAGCTGTGCAGGTGGCTACATACTGGTCTTACATTATTTGAGTTGATCGACACGTAAAGAAGAAGAACTGAACTATGATATTTTTAAGACTTACAGATATGTTTGGTTCTAATAACTTAACATCACACCCGTATTCTTCGAAGTGTGAGACAGAGTTGTACCTAGTTGTACGGCACGGTTGGCGCAGTAGCTGAGCGAGTGGCTGCTACGCTGCGTGTCGCGGTTCGATCCCCACACGGAACAAATATTTGTATGAAGTACAGGGAGTTGTTCCGGATCTGGTTGTTTATATAAATGTGAATTTAAATGTTTGTAAACGCGCCCACAATACAGTAGAAATTCCACACTGTTGGAACCTTGTTTCACATTAGGAATTTCTTCATGTATCTTGTGTTTCTTCTTCAAGTCTTGTGAATGGGGTGTAGGTTAAATCTTCAACTTGTGATGCCAGTTTTCACTAACAATAGGCAACCCTTAAGTGAATACCCAACATCTTAACACTCAGCTCAGTGAGAGTTCCAACAGTGTTACAGTGGCGAAGGTTCCATACAACTCGATTCCTACCGGATTCCCTTTGAAAATGGCACAGTTAGTATTCTATAGACAAATAATATAATTACATTCAAGATATGTACTCCGGTTTATCTCTTACAAAAACTGACCCTTCGCTACTGCAGTGTTATAATATTTAGGGTTTCATGTAGATGTCGCTTAGTCTTCGTGAAAACGGGTACTAGTAAACTTTTTTTTTTTTTTTGTAATAAATGGGCTTACTCTTGACCTCAATCTAGTCCAGAAGACAGAGATGAGGTCGACGATGGAACGAGCTAACCCAAAAGAAGCCTATTAACTCGCGACTTAAATAGATTGGGGTCATATGAACTTGGGAACACCGACGCAGGCAGGGAATTCCACTCCTTGGCTGTGCGCATAATAAATGATGCAGCAAAGCGCTTCGTGCGAATATGTGGAACATCGACAAGGTATGGGTGATAACCTGCAGTACGTCTGGACTCCCGATGGTAGAAGGGAGATGGTGGAATGAGCTCTAATCTAAACTAATTTCATTAAGATATTACAGTCTAAAAAAATACCACCGACTGACCACCAAGTTTCCTCCGTGCCACGGAAAGCACGTTAAGCCATTGGTCCCGGCTGTCATTTGAAGATCTTTGACAGTCGTTACAGGTAGTCAGTGGCCCGAAAAGTCTGACAACCAGTCATACCAAGGGGTATCGTATTACCTAGTACTAACTGGGTTGTGGAGGTCAGATAGGCAGTCGCTCCATGTAAAATACTGGTATTCAGCTGCATCCGGTTAGACTGGAAGCCGACCCTAACATAGTTGGGAAAAAGCTAGGCAGATGGATTACAGTCTAAAAAAATGTTCTGTACAAAAGCCTGCATGACCTATTTAGTAAAGTAAGTAGGTAGTACCAACAATAAAATATATTTAGACGACATTTTCTTCTCAGAAGTGTTTTATAAATAATCGCGATTTATTTCAGTTCTGAAGAGAAAGGTAAATTAGATTAGCTGAATCCTGTTGAGATTATGGTACTTTGTCAAGTTTAGAGGGAAGTTTTGTCAAGTTTTAAAAGGACAATTTTGTAGATGACTGCGTAGTTTCATCTTGCTATTAATCTGAGATACGGCCTTTTGTGATTGATGACGATTCTTTAGTTGATGAAGTTGTAGTAGAGACAAAAGTAGATAAATCCTACTTTCTACTTAATATTATAAATGCGAAAGTTTGTGAGGATCTATGGATGTCTGATGTTTGTTACTCTTTCACGCAAAAACTACAGACCGGATTTAGATGAAATTTAGCACATAGATAATTTATAACCTGAATTAAGACATATGACACTTTTTATCCCGATTTGTGATCCCGTGGGACAATTACCAAACTCGATGCGCGCGAAGCCGCGGGCATAAACTAACAAATTGTATGTTGTAAACTTACATAATTTTTTAAACTATTCTATTACTTACCCTTCTAAACTAAGGGTAAGTAATCAGAAGCCAGAAAGTCTGACAACCAGTCTTACCAAAGGATTACCCAGTAACTGGGTCGTTGAGGTCAAATATGTAGTACCTTCATTTCACATCACATAACATCAAGCCTATAATACCCAAAGGGTTAGGCAGAGGTGTACCTAATAGTACACTCACATTTCGCCAGTTATATTTAAATCCCATGTAATAGGGGGTGAGCCTATTGCCATCAACTAGGCACAAATTCAGACTCTGTGGCTGCTACTGAAAATTTCCTTATGAAAAAACCCAGTAACGCTTTGCCCCACACAGGAATCGAACCCAGTACCTCATGCTCAGCAGTCGCGCTTGCGACCACTAGAACAACGAGGTAGTCCAAAAGTCACTTCATTTAAAATACTAGTATCTGAATAATAGTATTTTTTTTACTGTATCTGGTTAGCCTAGATTATTTTTGGGCTAGGCTAGGCAGATGTTGAATGTTACTTAGTACTGAGCTTATTTAGTAGCTGAAACTGTTTTCAGGTAATTTATCGCAGTCACCCAATTTCATCTGTACCTTCTAACTCATTTTGGGATTTTTTTTTATAAACATTACTGCACTCTAGGAATTTCTCCTGTATCGTAGGTGAACATTTAAATTCACATACAAAAACAGCCAGACCCAGAACAACTACTTGTAGGCCATACAAATATTTGTTCCGTGCTGGGATCGAACCCGCGACACGAAGAGCACCAGTCAATCGCTCAGTCACTGCGCCAACCGTGCCGTCATAATTAAAATACTGGAGACTTAGTACTTGAGTGCTGTAGACTCATTGTCTACAGCACTCAAAAGAAACAATAGAAAAGCGTTTCATAATCCACCTTCACGTAGCTCCAACATTTCACATTGCAAGATAATTAATTAGAACAATATAATTTTGATTCGCTGCAGAAAACATTGCTTTGTTGGATGGAGTGCAAAGACGTGTCTCAGAAATCTGGCGGTTTCAAGACTGCAGTAAAGGTTAATGCACACGTATAAGTACAGCGCGGGATAGTATCGCCTTAACTTATTTCGGATCTAGAATGTCACGTTGCTTGCGTTCCTAGCGACGCCCTAAGCCGAGGCTCGTATCTCGCAAGGGGTGCCCTTAGCGCGCTGTCGCGCCTTAGTTTATAAGTTTTTGGCCCCTGGCTGGAGGCCTTACACTCAAGATAGCCACAGGATAGTCCGGTTAAGCAGAAGCCGGCCTCATAAGTTGACCTGCGAGATGGCAAGTAAAAAAAATAAAAAATATCGGCTCAATTACAGTCGTTCACCATTGTTTATTAATTGCCAAACACTCAATTGTGAACATTACATCACACCTGTAATCCCCTAAGGGTTAGGCTGAAATATAACTGGTGAAATTTGATGGTCAGTTACCCACATTTCAGGAGTTAAGTTAAGTTCCATGTAATAGGGGGGGAGCCTATTGCCATCCACTCGGCACAAATCCAGACTTGGTGACTACTACTGAGAAATTTCTGATGTAGAAAAACAATAATAGTATGCTTGACCAGGGAATCGAACCCAGATTCTCAACATCAGCAGAAGCTTGCAAGACCGACGAGACAGTAGTTCCTTGAATAACACATAAAACAGAAACGCCAGCAAAAAACCGAATGTACAATGGCTGTCTGCGTAACACAATACTACAGTTAGCTTAAAAAGCTGCAGTTAGTAAAAATGATGTGTTACCAATCCAGTGCAGAGCTTATAAGTGTGCTATGAGCTCAAGATGTAAAAGGCTTGTTTTCTATTTCGCTCAAAACTTGGTGCATTGAGTTTGGAGTGCTCTCTTTTTGCAAAATGGAAATGTAAATCGCAACCGAGAATTCTTTTTAAGTAAGATTTTTTTTCTACAAAATGTACGAGTACCCACAGTAATTATTTAGTACGATGAATCGAACAAAGAAACATGGTTTGTGTGTGTGTTTGTGTGCATATTTTTTTTTTAATATAATTGTATTGTTTATATTGTTTTATTTTATGTTGTAGCATCGTATTGGACTTGGTGTGTTAGGTGGCTATAATTTGGTGGTAAATAAATAAATAAATGTACATTTGGTATAGGTATGAAAGGCCAAGAGCACTCGCAACCGGCGTGCGTGTATGAACGTGGACGAGTCGAAAGGAGTGTGTAAGGCTCGTGGCAGGGGGCGTTCTATAGTGTCTGCTTACTCTTAAGCGAATAAGGCGTGAATTCATTGACATAATGGAATACGTGAATTGTACACATTATTTATCTATACTACACATACATACATAGACATGTATGTGTAGTTAAAATTACACTTGGGTTATAGTTTTTTATGAAACATCCCTTTTTTATATTATACTGTTTCATAGAACACAATATACGACATATTTTTTTTAGAAAACTGATGTTGTTTTTTTAAAACTAGCAACCCGACCCTCCTACACACGTACGTACTGATCAAAACCTAGAGTGACAGCACGAGGTTATCTTTGGTCACCCTGACTGGCCGATTTACAAAAAGCCAAAATTGGTACAGAGCGCGCGACCGCTAGAATCACCGAATCCGCCATCGTGAGAACATTGTTCTATCACTTCGTGTCCTACCTCCGACCAACTCGCACCTCGAGTGAACTTTGATTAAGCCATTAGATTCATCGTCATCCAACACCATCGTCATCAGGAACGGCAGCTGGAAGGTCAACGAGTGCAGGTCGCAGTCTAAGGTACGTACGCTGCACATATGTTTACTGCTGTCTGCACAGAACTATTGTGAACCTCATCTTAACAAATTCCGTAAGACCCTGAATGGTCTCCCCAGGGTAGCAGGAAGCCATCACACCCATTTCGGCTGATGCGCATGCTACAAGTGATTAAGAAAAAAAAACAATTCCTGAATTTTGCCTTTACTCTGTAAAACCAAAATATTAATTTTAGGTACTCACCGAACTAGGGGTTGAAAGTGGACGAGGTATGCCTGTCCTTTGTATGAAAATTCAAACTCACTCCCTGGGGGTCGAGTGTGAACTATCTTTAAAGGTTGAGAGGAAACAAATAAACAAATTTTTTTTAGGGGTCGAGGGTCCGATAGTGGAAATGTAGAATTCAAGATATGACGGTGGATGGCAATATGTTTGCCGCCATTAAATGGTACATAACTGTCAAAATATTGGGTTTACTATTAGATACATCTGCCAAACCCTTCGGGGATAACAGGCGTGATGTTCCGTTAAGATTCGACGGGTACATCCACATAAACAGCTTCACACTATGTTTACTTGTCTCTTCAGAAAAAAGATCATCATCATCATCCACGGCCTGAATTCACCCACTGCCAGGGTATAAGCCTCTCTTTTTTAACATGGTTCACCTTAAATTACATAAGTATGTAAAAATTGATGACAATGCATGGTTAGCTAAGTGAAGTCATTCTAAATCCACAATGACGGACTGCCAAAGACGCCATCTTTGGGAGTCCACCATTGTGAATTTAGAATGGTCTGGTTATTTTTATGCATTCTTATGACGTGGGTATCAACTGAAAGGGCTTGCTGAGGAGAATATAAGAAATAAAATGTCGTCGCTCAAAAGCGAGTTTTTTAGTTTTTTAAAACTATTGTTCCACGGTCCTGTTACAAGCTAGCTATCTTTTAGTTCCGTCTCCAATAAATTTACTATTACTTCATTCTACGCCTACGAGAAACACAGTAGGAATTCTCTGAATTTTACAATACCTTACCCTTTGCCGTTCCTTTGAAAATTACACTCGCTGGTACGTCTAGAGGGAACAGATTAGGGTAAGTACTTATCCTTTGCGTAAGGTCTACCTGAGTCGTAGATTGAAGGTCCTATCTTGAGGACATTGAAGATTTTGTTATCTTTGAAAGGATGTTAAATCTTTGACTTGACTTGGTCGGTGGAGCTTTGTAGGTTCGTCTTTGGTACTTGTAATAAGTGCGACGTTCTGTCAGAGAAATTTATTGACACTACTTGTTTTTGCCGTGTTATACGACTGATTAAGATCGATATTCATTAGTGATTTGAGTATAATAACACTCAACATGAATGATGTAACCAAGATCTTGTAAAATATATTGAAAAGAGTGTCTATGGAGTTTCTTGCCCGTTCTTCTCTATAGAGATCTACGCTTTGTAATGGGCAACTACAATACTTTCACAAGTTATTATGCCTTGTGTCTGGGACTGTAGCTTCGCATTCTTTGTTTTTCTGACATTCAAAAGTGCCTGTTATGGTCTAATTGAAATAAATGCTTTGAGTTTGAATTAAATTCATAGGCATTTTGCTAAACTACCTGGTACTGGCTAGTTTTATGGCTAAAAAGGACCCAAGAAATGTCGACGAACAAAGAAGCATGGAAGAAGAAGACATACTGGGCCGACCAAATAAATTGGGATAAGAGTAGGAGGATGATATGAATGATCTGTGGCTCGTACCGTATACATAAAATTGAAGCACCGTCAAAGAGTATTAAATGTTCAACCATTTTCAAACAAATTCTTTTTCTGCATTACGGGTGCCTTTTCGAACTGCCATTTTCAATCAAAATGCTGACAATGATATAGTCAAAGAGTTATATGGCGCTAATAAAATTTAGCATAACATAACATCACACCTGTTATCTCCGAACCATTGGTGTATCTAATAGATACACCCACATTTCGCTTGTTTAACTCCCGTGTTAAAGGGGGCGAACCTATTGCCATCGTCCGGGCACAAATCCAGATGAAACTGGTTCAAAAAATGTTTGTTCAGCGTTTCTGTATTCTTAGAAAGGATGATTTCCACCAAACGGCATCTCGCATCGCATCGGATCGGAATGGATACGAACGGATGCGATCGTCTCCGGTAGGATGTGGACGCATATGATCGGCTCCGTACCGTCGTTTGCGAAAGTATCCGTTTCTGCCCCTAGTCAAATAGTTTCATTCCTTTCCATTTCCATCTGAAGTTCATGGTAACCAAAACCAAAATTCAATAATTATTTCATGAAAAAGTCCTTCAATGGGGTTAAATAAACTTAGAGGGTTGTATTGATAATTTTAATTATTGTAATTCATCATCCGTAACCTCACTAATCCAGGTCCAGTTGAAAACCAACGTCAGGCACTTTGCTGAACTGAGCCTATTTGGCGCAGCCGTGAGGCACACAGTGTTACATTTTTTGTTTGGTTTTAAGTTTTTTTGTATTATTTTTGTTTTATATTGTGTGCACTTCTGGCATGTGCCAAATAAATGTAATTCCTTCTTTTTCTTTCTTAATTCCGTTACTTGCGCGACTCATTTTTCATCAACATACAACCAGACACCGACCTGCAAATTGCAAAAAACGCAAGAAAATTTGAATTTCGCGGGCTAACTTGGTGCTTCCACCTTATAGTAAATGTTTATGGATGTATACTTGTTACTCTATCACGCAAGAAACACGAACCGGATTTGGATAAAATTTGGCACACAGATAGTTTATAACCTGGATTAACACATAGGATACTTTTTATCCCGGTAGTACGATCCCGTGGGACATTACCACGCGGGCGATGCCGCGGGCGTCCTCTAGTTATCTATAAAGTATGAATTTTTAATTTGAAATCGTAGAGTTAAAAAGCCATACCTTTGATTGAAAATATTTTCAGAATGAGCACTTGACCGTACGCCGTGAATAAATCATTTTTAGGGTTCATTTCTAAACGTTTTAATTTAGAATTCAAGGAAACTTTTAACGTTTTGTTTTTATAATTATCTTAATTTTACCAGTTAATTCTGAAATTGTTTGACCCCCACCCCATTTTATTTAGTCCTATAATGAAATAGTCGTTTTTCGACTTTCACAGAATTGTTCTAGACGGGGTCACAGGCACAGCTAGTTAAACCATAAAATATTTATCAAAACCAATCTTCCTCTATCATTAAACGATCGGTTGTTCACGCCCCAAATATCAAACATTTACTCCACGCATACATTTTCATAAAAAATACATAAAGCCGAACAGCGCGTTTATTTATTTGTTAAGGTGACCGCAAAATTTAACGGTATCCATCTTTGAATACCGCCGAATGACCCCTTAATATGGTGGGGCGCGAATACATTTCCCATTGAAAGCGTGGAGAATCCAGACCCTTCGTGAAATCTACTAGATTTACTTAAAGCTGGTAGAAACTCCGTGAGTGCTATAGTAATGCTGGCAGAGCGATTTAGATTGTAATCAACGGAATAATACGACATTGAAGAAATGAGGAAAGCATTTGTTCGGAGAAAGAATTTACTGGTCTATGTTATTAAGGTTCTCAATGCAATTTTGACGATTGCTAATCTGATTTTGTAAAAGTACGTTTTATAACGGCGAGTTTATTGAATAAGGAGGAAGCATTATTTGGAAAAGAAGTAGGCATTTATTGGAATAGAATGGTATAAAGTATAATCACGAAAAAAATGTCCAAGGTTGACTTAACTGATCGTACAGATTAAAAAATCGTTAAAGGTAAAGTTTTAAATTGTTATCAATTTGACTGTCTTTATAGTAATTAAAATATTTTTTTACTTTATTTCCCAAATAACAGTAACCTAAAAGAATACGTAAATGAAAAGTCGCCCCAATTTATTAACCATAGAAGTAGTTCGCCCATCTTCAAAGAGAACGTGTGAAACAAAGAAAATCCAGTAAATCACCGTCTATTAGAAAGAACCGTTCTTTCGAACCTTCATCAAGTGACTAATGATGTGAATACAATCAATTGCTATCCCAGAATCGATAGTAGTTAGGGAAAATAGGCTCTTTATTGAACCTTAATATAATTAAGCCGAAGGATCGACAATTCAGAGGTAATTAATTGTAATAACGAGGGCAAAGGGAACTATCGAGATATAATGTAAATCGTTAATGAAGGACATAATGCTATGATGATTATTATTGACTGTCGCTTTTGAGGGTACGTTGTCGTTATTTGGGTGAGAATCTTGTTTTTCGGGTGGTTAGTGCCTAACCTAGTGTCAGAGTTCCTTGACCTACCTGCAATTGTTTGATATTGAGATTAAATTGAATCGAGATTTTAAACAGTACTCGTAAAAGTGTTTAAACATCACAGATTTTCTCATGACGATATTTACAAGGCGTCCGTATCTTCTATTTAAATTATCATCTTAGTGGTATTATAAATGTGATTGTTTGTAAATTGATGTTTGTCAATCAGTTACACCTTAACTGCTCAATGGACTTGGAAAAAAATGCCTTAGAAAAGGAAATATGATTAAACAGACGTATCCGCTGCAAAAGCTAGTGTAAATATTTGCTAGTATTATAAAGAGGTAAAATTTGCTTGTAAAATCTTTTGAATTGTCGAAACAAAGACAACAGTAAAAAATAGCTACAGTCCCAGTCACAAGGCACAAAAACTGTGTAAGTGTGTGTAAGTTTGTATGCAGGAGGTAATCTTTGGAACTATTTATTCATTCGATTCCGAAAATTCTCTCACTAACGGGAAGCTACATTATTTCCAAATGTCATAGGCTACATTTAAAACGTTCCCGTGGGTTAATTTTCGTCCATAACGCGGGCGAAGCCGCGAGCAAAATATAATAAATAATAAAATAAATCGTCCTAAAAACGACTGAAAAAGTATCAATTCAAACCGCACAAAATAAAAATAAAAACCTGCTAACTCAAATCGCGCCACGGATCGCTTCTCCCGAATAACACAGCACCCGCAACTTACATATTCAGTAGGGATCCTGCAACGGTAAACTCGGGTAAATGAAATATGGTTTTAGGAGTTATAAGGGCGCCCACTTAAGGCTTGCGTTGCCCGAGGCGTTTCACCAAGTAGGGAACAATAATAGGCACTTAAGTAAGGCAGATCTATAAACAAAAGAACTTGGACTATTAGCTTGATGAAGTGAATTTGGGACTCTAAAGTGGATTTAGTACAAAGTCATATGTGTAGAATGATTAAGTTTGCAGTAATCAAGGTGGGTTGAGAAATGGTGCTGATTGTTTATGTTGATGATGTAATTTTGTGGACCTTTGTTAGTCTTCAAAGTTTGTCAGCGACAATCAGACTTGCCAAAAGTATCCAGGTTATGGAGGTCAGATACACAGTCATCATCATCATCATATCAGCCAGAAAACACCCTCTACTGGGTGTAGGCCTCTCCTTTCTTCTGCTACACTTCCCGGTTCTGTGCGTCCCTTATCCAGGTGTTTCCCGCGACTTTGACGATATCGTCGACCAACGAGCTTTAGGATGGCCCAGGTTTCTTTGATCCCTTGGCCAGCAGCTGCATCCAAGTTTATACTGGAAGCTGACTCTAACATTTGAGATAAGTCTACGTAGATACTAGATATACAATGGTGATGATGCTGATTATCACTTGCTTCGGTAAAGGAAAACATCGTGAGGAAACCAGCATGCCTGAGAGATATTTCTCGACGGCATGTAAAGCCAAGTCAGAGGCCCATGGGTATCATAAAAACTCTGTCACCAGGGTATGCACTAACCACACGGTAAAAACAATGGTGTTAACTAGTATTTTTCATTGAGACCTAAACTATTAAACATACATATGATAAAATGATGATGTCAATGATCTGACAAAAATGCAGTGTAAGATATTTCTCGCCTTAAACAAAAAGAGTAAAGGTGAACCAACCAATCAAAAAACAATTTTAACATTTTGTTTTCTAACTGAACAACTGTTAACATATTTCATTCTAAAAATAAAACGATCTATATCAGTAATTGTATTTGGCAGCGCACAATTTATCTTCAATTGAGTGACTCGCTATTGACAAGACTACAGACAATTTATGGCATACTATAAATTGACTCGGTTGAACGACTATTAAATAAACAATATTGAAAGAGAATACTAAGAAATTGGATGAGTGATACACAGAGTGTATGCAAGAAGGTCCGACATAATCTTTTGAGGGTTTTTATTGTTAGTACAACATTTTTTTTTTTTGTTTTATGAATTTATAATTATAATTTACATAACATAGCATAAAATCACGCCTGTAATCCCCGAAGGGTTAGGCAGAGGTGTTCTTTTAATAGTAGGTACACCCACATTTCACCAGTTATTTTGAAGTCCCGTGTAATAGGGCCAGTCTATTGCCATCGATCAGGCACAAATCCAGACTCCGTGACTGCTACTGAGAAATACGTGAGGGATAAACGCAATAACAATTTGACTTGAATCGAACCCAAGACCTTCTGATCAGCAGTCGCGCTGGCTACCACTGGACTAACGACGACGATTTACCTTTAACACAATATTTAAGAGATTTTGGAAATACATTTTATGGAATTAATGATCAAGTCAATAGTGTCTCTCGGCGTTTGGACATATTTTCTTGCTCTTTGGTGGAATTCCAGAGTGTGACACTTAGTATGTTGTCCCCTGTGTAACTTATGCTTCTACCCAGACCTGTTACTTGGGACTGGACAATTAGCAATTTATGACTACTTTTGTTAGCTTGGGTTACCTTACCTGTTAAAACTGAATAATAAATAAATAAATAAGTTATTGAGTCTAAATGGTAACCTTGAAGATTTGAAGATCATCATCTGCCTAGCTTTTTCCCAACTATTTTGGGGTCGGCTTCCAGTCTAACCGGATGCAGCTGAATACCAGTATTTTACATGAAGCGACTGCCTATCTGACCTCCACAACCTAGTTAGTACTGGGTAATACGATACCCAGATTGAAGATTTGAAGATGTTAAGTAATAAAAAAATATATTTAAGACATATTATGTTCAGTGGGTGAAAATGTTTAGATATGAATTTACCTAAGTCCTTCTACAAAATAAAAATAATTCAAAAAATATTAAAATTCAAGTGGCAGACAACGTACAGCATTAATGCTTTAAGTGCGCCTAAGGTATTAAGTGCGCCTTTGTACCTTTTTTGTGGGCAAAAAGTTTAAATAAATAAATAAACCATTTGATCTTTTGTAAATTCATCTGTGAAGTTTTGACGTTGGGAAATCTTATCGTGGCACACACGTCTTATTTCTAAGGCTGCTTTCACATTAAGGCGTTAGCAGCACGACAGTAGCGCGGCAGAAGCACAGTCGAAGACAAAAACTAAAAAAAAAAAAGATTTTTACCGTCTGGACGATAGACGCGCGACTGTCGCGCTGCTAAAGCCGCCTAAATGTGAAAGCGGTCTAAGAAAATCGTGGCGGTCCTTCTGCTAAAAACCTTGTATACATGCTTTATGTATTACTCACGCCTTTTTTCATGGGGGTACTCCTTTCGCCACGTCCACGTTCATACATCTGGTCATACACGCATGACGCACGGTTGCACGCTGGTTGCGAGTACTACGCCTTTGACCTTTCTAAAATAACATAACATCACGCCTGTAAACCCCGAAGGGTTAGGCAGAGGTGTACCTAATAGTACACCCACATTTCGCCAGTTATGTTTAAGTCATGTGTAATAGCGGACGAGCCTATTTTCAACAACCGGCACAAATCCAGACTCCGTGGCTGCTACTGAGAATTTTCTGATGAAAAAACCCAATAACATTTTGCCCGACCCGGGCATCGAACCCAGGACCTCATGCTCAGCAGTCGCGTTTGCGAGCGCAAGACCAACGAGGCAGCAGGGTATTATTTAGAAAAGTAACACCATGTATAAAACAGTATTAATATATTACATTGTTGTTCATATCGTAAAGTTGAATTGGTTTGAATTCATTGTCGGTAGATTGTTTGTGTGATAATATTAGTTTGTTTATATTGTTTACCTTTATAATTTGCGTGTTAATGAGAAGCTGAAAATTTGAAACAACGACATTGATAGGGCTGTTGAAATTTCAACTTTAGCCGCTGAATTTAACGTTGCAATTCCTACAGCGCGGTATTACTTCCCTTTGTCTAATGGTTAAGGACGATTATCGTCCGTTATTAACCGCTATTGGTTAATTAATTAAAAAACTAAATACGCCTTTTCAGCAACAAGGCGACTCCTAAATTATTGCTTAAATAAAAGCAGCGAAGTTTGATTTCGGCATTATAAATCAAAAGTCATTTATTTAAATTTGGCTACGAACCAGCCTTTTTTGAAAGCCAAAAATTATAAAGGGTGTAACAAGAACCTTAACGAAGCCGAAAGGCACGTGTTCTCCCCGTCATTGCGATCATTTGTTTGTTGTTTTTGTTCTAGACAATACCTGGGAACCTTCTAGTTACGGAGATATTGGGGGTCAAAGTTCTAACTTTTTCACAATTTTTTTTGAAATACATGTTTTTAATGTAAATTTTTACTTTAAACACCTTCACGACCCCCGTACTATTCAATGCATACATCAGCACAATGTTTTGAGTCCTATTGTAAAACGTGATGTGTCACCCCAAAAAAAAGTCGTTTCCCAGCATTAATTTGCGTAAAGTTACTTAGTTTGATGTACACAATGCTTGGTTGACGGCTTCGTGAAGGTTCCTTTTACACCCTGTATAAGAGAGTCCGGAGTCTGTCAAAACTCCTCTCAAACCTAACCTTATCTCTATTGACCTCCTTAGTACAATATCCTTTTTGAAGCTGTGAGCCCAATTAGCATTTAATCAAATTTATAATTAGTAGAAGTAACCAAGAAACACGCAGTAGCCTAGAAATTCATCGCTCAAATTATAATTATATCAGTCAAAGCTTTAACTTGACTTACCTGTTATAATTTTCAAGACAGTAAAGTTAGAAAAGCCATCAAATGTACAACTACTGTTTGAAAAACGTATAAACAATAATAAAATTAAGATTTGTATCTATGTGCGGCAATATTAAATTACTGAATAAACAATCATAAAACAACTGTCCCGTCTGTGAACATTAAAACTTGTGATAAAACAAAATGCCGGATAAGTTAAAACCTTGTTTCATTTTGACAACATAGAACTAAGAATATTTAGAAGTGCTCGTGCCTTAATAATAACAGCGACTCCGGTGGATGGTTAATTTTAGCCGCGCTTGCCTAGGTTGATCCGTAGATGTTTGACCACCCATTACATACCGATTTTCTTCTGTGCCTCGGAAAACATGTTAAGCCGTTGGTCCCGGCTGTCATTTGTAGATCTGTGACAGTCGTTACAGATAGTCAGTGGCCTGAAAGTCTGACAGACAGTCTTACCAAGGGGTTTCGTATTACTCAGTACTAACTGGGTTGTGGAGGTCAGGTAGGCAGTAGCTCCATGTTAAATTCTGGATTTCCAGCTGGACTGGAAGCCGACCCCAATATCTGAAGATCTGACATCTGAAATAAACTGTGGCAATAGGCTTGCCCCCTATTACGTGGAACTTAAACATAAGTGACAAAACGTGGGTGTTTTATTGGAGAACCTCTGCCTAACCCTTCGGGAATTGTAGGCGTGCTGTTATGTGAAGGTGAACTAAATGTCAAAACTGGAATAGGTTTATCCGTGCCCAACAAGTTATGTAATGACGCAGAAATACGTAAAACAAACGAATTTCAACATTATTTAAGGGTGGTTGAGAAAGTCTCAAATTATTACTCTTATCCAATTATCCCCGTTTTCCCCTCCGACATATACTTATCAAAATAAGACTACAATTTGATGTTTTTAAACATTCACACATATTTATATAAACACACGCCTTTCCCATGGGGGGATGACAGCAACTACGCCACGATCCTTACCTTTGTTTCGTCCACTTTCATACATCTGGTCATACACGAACACGCATTTGACCTCGTTTTTTTAAAAAGAAAAACATACGCAAACAAAGAAACAGTAACAACGAAACAATGTTTTAAAAATCTCATCAACACACGTACTTTTGGGATTTTTTTCACTCGAATAATTCCTTTCATTATAATTACAATCTTGGGGTGGATTTCGCGAATCTCTGGGGTGGGATAGACCCCCAGAATCCGGGTTTACTTTAAAAAGGTTCACACGACATGGGCTTACGCCCCGTTCACGACCTCACGTGATGCGATTTGCGTCAAGCGACTTATTTCCCTCGTGAGAATACCGTTGGTCGTAAATCGCGTCGAGGTTATTCGTGGCATGCTCCACGAGATTTTTTTATTTCTTTTCTCCGTACTCGCTGTGGCTACATACATGTCGCTTAAGCGTGTGGCCAAGAGCTTAGATCCTCCTCTTTCCACTCTCGAGGGACCGTGATGAGTTGAGGAGCAATTACAAACCAAGATATGGAAATTAATCCAAATTAAAGATACCAGCACGTATAATTGCTTGGAGTCGTAAAAATTATAATGAAGAGTAAATTCTGTTAGATTTCACTTTAATGATAGCATTAATTTTGCTGACTAAGACCTTTTTTCCTTCCCTGAAGTGGGCTTCCGTTAGGGGAATGGTTAAGTCATACTTATGTTTTTTATTCTCGCCTTGAGCCTTTTTCGGGGGAAATTAAGATTTATGGCCAGGTTTTCCGTTTAGGCCTTAACTTCTGTCTTATAAATGTGGAGGTACGGCCTCGGTTTATTCTTCATCAGGTTGATAAGGAACTAGTGAAACAATCCCGACGTATATTGCTGCCGGTTGTCTTGAACTTAAGTGACAGGTTTCCGGCCCCATATTGATTCTCGCCGCTCCGTTCCCTCTAAGAATAACATCTCTCACGGGCGTCGTAACAGCGGCCATTTGTATATTGATATCTGGAAAATCAGGCGTCCCTAAGGTTTACGTCGGCGAAATGACGGTAAATCCGTGTAAAGCTCACTATTTCAAAGATAAAAGAAATGATCTTATAAGCTGAGTGGATCCTGTAGATACATTTGGAAAAACCTTTAATGAAAAAGAGGTAAGTAAAAGGAAATATAAAACAAAAAGAAAGCTACTTCTAACCCGTTAATATTCAATAAAGCTTGCATGATTAAAAGGCATTACGTACTTTTTGCATGCTGGCGAAAAATGTGTGGGATAAAATGCCGATAAAAATACCGTTTCCTAAATATGACAAGGCCATTTTGCGCAGGGACTCTAAAATGGGCTGTTTCGTAACCGGGCCAAGGCTTCATCGTGTATTTGATGAATTGCCATACCATGTGCTGTCCTGCAAATCCCTCATACCATTTTTGGAGCATAAATCTGTGCCCTTCACCATGACTACAAGATCCCAACTCTTTATTCTACGATAATGCGGTCGTGAATATAAAACCCCTTTGTCTTTTATTTACAAAAAGACAGAGATGAAGATATGACATACGAATAAAGGAATCGTGGAATTTTGTCGGAACGATTCCATTTCAACTTTTTGTTAGGATCGCAAAATGTGGGTCCGTGATGAATACGTTTTTTGCAGATATCGTGTTTTTTTTATCTGTAATACTGCGTTTTATGTCCACGTTGATGTTTTTAATATATTACATCACAGGTTTTGGTGACAGCAGGCATAATTTATACACGTCTGTAAAACTGAGTTTTTTTTCTATTTATTTAAAATCTTTTTCTTAGCTGATTGAACTTAAATGTATTATATGCTTTTTGATTTACAGCTCCTGATTTATATAATTTATTAAGTTTATGGTAGCTTAAAAATATGATTTCATTTGTCGCGCCTTTTATGTAATATTTCTTATCTAAGTTGACCTTTTATGATGTAACCTTCAAAGTGCGAAGTTACGGGTACTTATTTTTTATTATGTGACCTTTAATACCCCATGAAAAACACATAAAAGTCCGTCGCATTGAGTACTATTAGTAACTTTCGCGTGATAGAAATTGACAATGCAGGCAGCCGTTGATTTATTGGAACGGGCCCTATAATATGGGGTATTACGCCCAAGTGGGTTTTATAGTCTGTTAATGGTTCGTAACAATGTAACATAATGGAAAGTTGACAGAACATGTGATTTCCTCATTTAGGTCTTTATCAATACTTAGAACATCTATATTGTGAAATTGCCTGTGATCAGCGGTGACAACTTTGTTTGTGAGGAAATTACTTTTGTATAAGGAACAATTTTCAAACTTGTTCCATGTCAGTATTAGTATCAATACCGAGCTGTAACATGTAACATCGAGTTTATGGAAAAGTTTGGCTTTGTTAAGCGTCGTTTTTGTAGCTCATAACTTTATGGCAGTCTTGTCTGACGGCTGCGTCCTAACCAACACGATCGTGGCGCGAACGAACGGAACAACCGTTAGTGTACCAAAAAAAGAAAGTGACATTTATGATGCGTATTCGCGCGACCGATTGCTTTGGCCAGGACGAGGGGTCAAGCTTGGTGTGATAATGTCTAAGCCCGGGTACTGAACTGTACTTTGATCAGATACCTATATTTTTGTTTTTGATTTTTTAATTAATTCGCTCTCTCGCAAAAACCAAGCACACACGGATCCAAACTAAAAGTATGTTGGACGGTCTTTCCATGCTCGGCCAACCGAGTTTCATATCATTAAGTACTTATTAAGTAGAAATATTAAGTAGAAATTAGTGTTTATATGTCCTAATTTCCATACAGACTTCAGCAAACACGTTCACTGCCACATTTCTGTCCAAAAAGGCTTCTGAAGGGTGAATAAACTCAAAAAATATAATAATTACAAGCACAAAAGAGTTCAGATTAAATTCAGACAATTACGTCTGTTTCGTAATCAGAGAGCCGTTATCTCAAAGCGGTGGGACTCTTGGAAATTTGACATGCGTGAGTAGAATTAATTAAAATATTTTCTCTCTTTTGTAATGTTTCAAAATATGTTGATACTAGCTGTTGCCCGCGGCTTCCCCGCGTCATGTTCAGTAACTTTGCCACGGGATTTTACTATCGGGATAAAAAGTCCTACTAAGTAATCCTACATGTTAATCTAGGTTATAAATTATCTATGTGCCAAATTTTATCAAAATCCGTTCAGTAGTTTTCGCGTGAAAGAGTAACAAAATTCATCCATCCATCCTCTTTCGTATTTACCATATTAGCAAGATATTATGTACGACTGTCTCATTGGTCTAGTGTTCGCAAGCACCACACAGCTGAGCATGAGTCCTAGGATTTCAGGTCGGGCAAAAACGGTTTTCGGGGAGATCCTGGATTGTCAGGTCAGTCAAAGTGTTATTTACTTGAGACCGCGAATAGGCAAACGTAAGGTAGGACGCCCTCAGGCTCGGTGGAGTGACGTTCTTCTCAGGGTGGCTGGTAGCAACTGGATGAGAGTTGTTGAGAATCGAGTTGAATGACGTGGGATTGAGGAGGCCCATGTCCAGCTATGGCCTGCTGTAGGCTGATGATGAATTGATGATGAATTTAGAATATCTATCGTACTCTTCAGGGACTACAAGCATGATTTTATGTTACTGCTTATCGCTTTAACAATCACGGTTAATTTAAAACTCTTATCAGAACCAAAAAGAAATTCGCTGAAACATTTTTAATTATGTCCTTGGCCGAGGGTTATACCACATCAGCCATAGGTCATTAGCGGCAGCCCGTAATGACTTAATTCCATATCAACTGTACGTCGATAACCGTCTCGTGCCCGTTATCGCCATCTTGAAAACCCGAGGTTTTCATAGCTTTATCGTAAAATGCAGACTTTATTTTCGTTCAAGCACTTTATATAGTTTATTTTAAGTAGGGCTGGCTTTTATACTGGGCGATAAGTTTTGGGTATAAAAGTAAATTGTAAATCCAGACTAATATTGTAAACGGGAAAGTTTGGGTTGAATATTTGTTGTGAAATAATTTTGAAATGCTGAACGGATTTGGCAGGATTTTGGCTAACAAATAGTAAAGTGCAAGTTCACAGAAGTAGCCACGTTGGGCCAGCTCGCCCCTTATTACGACTTCAACATAACTGGTAAAATGTGAAAGACTGTGAAGTACACCTCTGCCTAACCTTTCGGGGCATACAGGCGTGATGCAATGTTACTCCACGTGATTCTAAATAAGCCTGGCAATCTATGCTCAATTCTTCTTTGCAGGAGAATCGTTTCCTTTTCGATGACGTCGACTGTAGGATTATAATTTTGGGATTAAAAGGCCAATTTCCGTTATTAAAATCGTTCAAAATCTGTTCGCTTTCTCATCTCAGCGACAATCAAAGAAATTGAAGATTGTAAGTACATTAAAATGTCTTTGGCAACAATCAATGTCAAAGTCGGTTAGCAAAACGTCAAAAACGAAGATTAAATTCGAGGCGTTTTTATTAACATTTTCGTTTTTAGAGTTACGCAAACTGCTCGTCTGAAATCATAGCTGTAAACAAATATTTAGATGTGGATAACACACATGTATATGTGCCATTGTATATACATAGAGAGCAGCGGTGGCCCAGTGGTGGAGACCCCGACTTACGAGCAGTAAGTCGTGGGTTCGAACCCAGGCAGGCGCATTACTTTGTGTAAGTTATTTCATCACCACTGCTCTCAAAAACGGCGAAGGAAAACATCGTGAGGAATGTTCTAGAACTAAAACTTCGAAGACATGTGACGTCTACCAACCCGCACTGGGCCCGCGTGGTGGATTATAGCCCATTCCCTCTCATAGAGAGGAGGCCTGCGTCCCAGCAGTGGGAACATTAATAGACTGATTTTGCTTATGCTTATGTACAGACATAAATATTATGTATGTACATACATTCTTGTGTGGTTTCATTAAAGTTTCAATTAGTTTAAAAGCATCACTTGTTATTCTGTTCAGTTCCGTGTTTTAGTATAAATATTTATGGGATGACTAAACGTAGTTAATAGTTTTTTTGTAAATGTTTTCAATATGTATTAGTTTATTACTGTACTTATTAGATTATTTTGTGTATTGTATCTGTGGGCCTTCGATGCCTGAAAATATAAGTGATTGATTGATTGATATTGCATTGACATTAATAAGGCAGTCTGCGTAAATATAGTGGAAAAACGCTATAAGTTAATGAAAAAAATGAAGGTGATATGCTCCTGACCCCGGTCGTAGTTTTGGCCCCGATCAGGGACCACTACTATCAAAACGGTGAAGGAAAATATCTTGAGGAAACCGGCATTTCCTAGAACAAAAAAATTGAAGACATGTGACCTTCAACCTAAAGTGGTGGCCCATTCCTCTCATAGAGTGGAAGTCTGTGTCGCGGCAATGGATAAGTTACAGGCTCATACTGATACTGATACTATTAGCCTGCATCATCCACAGCTGGGCAAAGGCCTTTCCCCATAACTTCCAGGCTCATAAGAGCAATAAATCACAATTCTTGCTACTTCATTTCAAAATAATCCACCAAACCCGGGCTTGATAAATTTATTTGCACGGACGTGTACTTACACTTAGTGACAAAAAAATTGCCACTCACTTAACTCGCTGCATGAAAATATAAACTCCATGAATACGTAACGAAGAATTTCCTCCCCTCCCCTCGTCCCTCTTTTGGCTCGGAAACATTTATTTTACCCCCAGAAATAGGTCAGGTGCCTAGGCTGATGTAAAATTATTCGCTTCCTGTTAAACGAAAGTGTTGTACCTGGTAATTTGTTTGGATAGCTTTATTCTTTCGGTCTTAAATTTGAGGTGTACAGGTACACTGCTTTGCGAAAAAATCAGGTCATGTCTCACTATTGTCATTTCTGTTTCTATCATTAAAACTAGAAACGGGATTTTTACCATGTTTACTGATTGCTTTGAGTTCCCGATATTTCGGCGCTGTTGCAAGCACCATGATCACGGATAAATTGAAAACGAACAAGAAAGAGGGTAGACCGATTTGTCTGCTCATAAACACCCACCCGCAATAACTTCAGTTTTTCCGTGATCATGGTGCTTGTAACAGCGCCGAAATATCGGGAACTCAAAGCAATCAGTAAACATGGTAAATATCCCGTTTCTAGAGTTAATGAAAATGTTAGTGACTATGATAGTTTAAAATCTTATATTCGGTTTAAAGAAACTATATTTCTGTTACTATCTGCCAAGTCATAGGCCACGAGTTTGAACCCTACACGCACCTCTGATTTTTCGGATTCATGTGCGTATCGTCTAGCTGTTGCCCACGACTTTGTTCGTAAAATTAAACCAGTTTCATACAAACTTTCAACCCTCGTTTTAACCCTTTAGGGGATGAATTTTCAAAAATCCCTTCTTAGTGCACACTTACGTCGTTTAAGGTACGTATGTTCAAAATTTCATGCTTCTAAACCCAGCGGTTTCAGCTGTGCGTTGATTGATCACTCAGTGAATCAGTCAGCCAGTCAGTTTCTTACTACATATAAATAGAAGATTATCACTTGCTTCGGTGAAAGAAACAATCGTAAGTAGACCAAACCAGCATGCCTGAGAGATATTTCTCGATGGCATGTAAAGCCAAGTCGGAAGCCTATGGGTGGCATAAACACTCTGACACCAGGTTAGGCACTAACCACACGAAAAAGAAAGCAAGAAGATAGCGTTTTCCAACACGTTGATATTGATGACTGATCAACATAATTAACTCAGACATGATGGTAACTTTGCCTAACTTTGATCGGCTGTATCTCCAACAAACTTTTAGGATGCTTTTCAACTTTATCATCCCATGTGGTACACAAAATGTGCTTAGTTTAAGAGATATAAGTGAAAAACCGAAAAAAGTTAGAAGAATTTGAGGTTTTTATCCCCCCCGCCCCCCTGCCAAGTTAGCACAGGGTCCTCGAGGTCGAAAACTTAAGATAGTCTTCCTAGTGTGGCCCCAAAAAACCTGTTAAAGTTCCATTAACTTCGGAATACTTTCCAGGTAAAAGTACATAACTGCTGGACTATAATGAAATAATGTACGCAAAGTGTGAAATAAGTGTAATAATAATAATTATGCCTGCCGCATGAATTGGCGAGAAGAAGAAAGTATCGAAATAAGTGGAAGGAATAGGCCGGTGTCCTGGATTGGAACAGCTTAGGCTAACTAAAGAAACAAGTGCTGGTCCTGGTTCAAACCCCCATCCCATGCCAAGAAAGTCGGGGCTATGACCACTGGGTCACAATTCCCCCACATTTTATAATATAAATTTGTAAAAAAAAATCGTGCGTACCTGTCTAATGGATCCAGGAATACAAAGGGTCCAACATTTACGAGGCTGAAATCAGAATGCTCAATGTTGCGTCCGGAATATTAAAGTGTTTACGGGAGGTAACAGGAATTTCAACAGGCTTCATGATAAAAAATAAATTGCCTACCGAAAATATGACGTTGGTAGCGTTTAGAGGAAAAACGTTATGAGTATTGGAGTTATTTAAGCAGTATAATTATGACAGCATAATCACGAGCGCTTTCCTAGACCATAAAGGGTTATTTTATACAGATTTACACAAATATAGGAAATAGCGCCCCTCTCGGAGAGGTACGCATAATCTTTATCCTTACTTAAAGGAAGTAAGGATACTTACTAATATTATAACTGCGAAAGTAAGTTTGTTTGTTTGTAACCTTTTCTCGCCTAAACCACTGAACCGACTATCCTGAAATTTTGCATATACGTTGTCAGGTATACAGAAACGGACATCTTCATCGCGAAAAAATGTTCTTGTGATAATAGATGGCGCCACGTGCCTTTCGAATCATGTTTGAATTATATTATTACAAGCAGAGTACAAGCCGAATTGGGATCAAATTCTAAATTAACGCGAGTTAAGATGCGGGCAAAAGCTAGTGTCCTATATTTTTTTTAGATATGCTTCATTCTCATGTAGTAAGGGTGAGTTTTAACATTAATTAAAAAAATCCTCTAAAGACTCCGAGCTGCTACAGAGAATATTCCTAATGGAAGAGTAAAAATATTTAGCCCAACCTGGGAATCGAATCCAGGACTCCGTGCGAAGCAGTAACGCTTGCGACCAATATACCGATGAGGCAGACTAATACAACCATGAGAAAAGGTAATAAGGGGGCGATCATCGTCAACATCATCTGCCTAGCCTTTTCCCAACTACATATATCTGACCTTCACAACCCAGTTAGTACTGGGTAATACGATACCCCTTGGTAAGACTGGTTGTCAGAGTTTCTGGGCAACTGACTACCTAACGACTGTCAAAGATCTCCAAATGACAGCCGGGGCCAACGGGTTAACGTGTTTTCCGAGACACGGAGGAAACTCTTTATGTAATGGGTGGTCACCCATCCACAGACCAACCTAGAGGAGCACGGCTTAACCTAAAGATCGACCCGAGCGGCTGTTATTATTTAGCCACGAGCTCCTCATCTCTGTATGTTGAATTACGGATATGAATGCGGCAAGCACGGCTTAACCTAATAGGGGGCGATCTTAAGGCACAAAACCAGACTTTTTCTGAGAACTTCTTTTTGGGGAACTCCAATAACCCCTAGTCCAACTTTGATCAAACCTTGGACCTCACATTCAGAAAGCCGCACTTTCGATCGCTAGAAAAAAAGGCAGTCGAAAAATATTGAAATATGTGCAAAAAAAAAGATAGAATACTTCTCCGTCAACAAATCCTGTTACGTCAATACGTGAATAGTGAGATACGTTACATAAGTTGTTCATGTATTTCGCTAGATCAAGGTGTAAATAAATATATGTTTACATTTACATATTATTCTGCGATGTGCGCATATTTGTCATTCCTCACGTGATGTGATTCTCGACTCAAAGGTAAGGCCAGAAGCTCAGCTGGATGTTAAAATAGCTTGTCACACGGATCATCTGTTTGTGTCGTGTGGACCACGAGTTATACTTTAGCATACGTCATGCCTTGTTGTGAGGAAGCTTGGTACCTGGGAAGACTGTCTTGAGGACTAAGGACCTAAAACATGACCATAGTTATTCGAGAAGACCCTCAGACTCCGCATACACCTAGCAGTAGACCACAGTTCGCTACTTAAATAAACAAGAATTAGCTTGTCCAAGTCGCAAGTTGATCGTTTATTAACGTTTGACAGTTAAGTAGTAAGTTGACTTATTATTAAACTACCATAAGAATGTTTAGTCCCAGTTTAATCTGGCAATTGATATCCAAATAAAATCGTTATTTAATGATAAATGGTCCGAGTGCTCATAGCGTTTTTAAGGAAATTTCGAAACGCTTGACGCTTGACGCTTCCCGTGACCCAAGGACTGGCTTTTACTTTGGCCAGAGGCTAAGTTTTGCCATACAACGTGGCAACGCTGCCAGTCTCTTGGGCACATTACCAGCTGACAGCGTTGAGGAGGAGTTTTTTGTTGCCCTCTTATAGTTTGTTGTTAGTTTATTTATTTTAGGTTATTTAATAGTTTTTAAAAATATTGGCAATATAATGAAAACATTTTTTTTAGTATGATAAATTGAAATGTAAAACTTTTTCCAATAGTAGCACCTTTCAAGCTGGAAGACAACAGCATAGGCTAAAGTCAAGTCTTTATCTCAAGTCTTGGTATAATTATAAGCCAGAAACCCATGTGTTAGAGATGTCCATTACCGAAGGCACGCTGGAAGTATTATAAAGTATTTTTACCAAAGCCTGAGTAAATACTTCGTAACTGAGTAAAAAAACGAAGAGTACTTCTTTGACATGATATCCATCCCGTCTAAATCTTCTAAAGATGCATAATAAAGCTGTACTTGAAAATGAACATCCTTGAGCTGAGGATCCTGATCAGGTTTCAGGGGTGACAAAGGGATGGTTAAGCGATTTTGCCGGTACTTTGAGTACGAGCACTTGTGTTATAGGAGGGCCGCTGTCGAGGTAAGTCACTCTGAGAGAGAACAATCAAATATCTCTACTTACAGGATGAAGGTGAAATGGAAAAGAAATGAGTGTTGGTCCTGATGTAGCCACATCCTTTCAGTGTTTGATGAGTTTTTCGTATTACAATAGAGATAAATACACAACGGGATGCTCATAACATCAGGCTACGAAACCCCGATGGGTTAGGCAGAGGTGTACCTAATATGTAGTACACCTACATTTCACCAGTTATGTTTAAATCCCATGTAATAGGGGGCGAGCCTATTGCCATCAACCGGGCACAAATCCAGACTCCGTGGTTGCTACTGAGAAATTCCTGAGGGAAAAACCCAATAACACATTGCACGACCTGGCAATCGAATCCAGGACCTCAAGCTCACAAGCCCCTTAGACCAACGAGGCAGTACGGGATTCTCAACATTATGAAAGCGCCTATCACAAAACTTAGATCAAGTAAAATTGGTGGTTATGGGCCATAATATTAAATACACATTTTTGTCAAACACACATCACATCTGCCTTCATCATCATCATAATTTCAGCCGAAAGACGTCCACTGCTGGACATAGGCCTCCCCCAAGTGTCGCCACATTGACCGGTCCCGTGCGACTCGCATCCAGCGGATCCCTGCAACCTTCACCAGGTCATCGGTCCACCTAGTGGGAGGCCTTCCAACGCAGCGTCTTACGGTTCGCAGTCTCACTCTTCGCAACTATGATAGAGTTGGCTTCTAGTCTATCCGGATCCTGAAGCACCAGAGTACTAATATTTTTCATGCAGAGACTACCCATCTGACGTTTACTACGCTGTTATTTGAGCAATACGATACTCCTTGGTAAGACTATCTGGGAGACTGTCGGGCTACCCGTAAAATCGGCCATCAATGATTTACAAATGACAGCTGGAACCAATGGCTTAGCGTGCTTTCCGAGGCACCGAGATATTTTGGTATACAGGGTGGAGGGGACACCGACGCTTAAACGGTTACCACGTATTCAGTACATCATTCAGAACCCGGTCGGTTATTAAAAAAACAGCTGTTTCCTACAAAACTGCAATATCTGTAGGTATTGCAGTTTTGTAGGTCAGAATGTATGAATGTATCATCATCGTCCGCCTAGCCTTTTCCCAACTATGTTGGGGTCGGCTTCCAATGTAACCGGATGCAGCTGAATACCAGTATTTTACATGGAGCGACTGCCTATCTGACCTCCACAATCCAGTTAGTACTGGGTAATACGATACCCCACTGGTTGTCAGACTTTTGGGCCACTGACTACTTAACGACTGTCAAAGATCTATAAATGACACCCGGGACGGCTTAACATGCTTTCCGAGGCACGGAGGAAACTCGGTATGTAATGGGTGG
This sequence comes from Noctua janthe, assembly GCA_910589295.1. Lineage (NCBI taxonomy): Eukaryota > Metazoa > Arthropoda > Insecta > Lepidoptera > Noctuidae > Noctua > Noctua janthe. Next base: position 1,854,475 of record OU342567.1, read on the forward strand.
TCACCCATCCACAGACCAACCTAGGCAAGCACGGCTTAACCTAAAGATCGTCCCGAGCGGCTGTTATTATTTAGCCACGAGCTCCTCATGTATGAATGTATGTCGGTCAAAATGTATCAACATCAGATTTTTTGTTTGAGGTATTAGTTGAGAATGATGTACTGAATACGTGGTAACCATTGAAGCATCGGTGTGCATTCCACCTTCTATAATGGGTGCTCATCCATCCACGGGTCGACCTATAGTAAAGTCATGCAAAACCTTAACTCAACTCAATCAAATCACAAAAAGCGGGGGAAAATCGATCTCAAAATTCTACTTAATAAACTAGCATAAAGTTGATATTCGTTTAAGTAGATATTAACATAAATTGGAAAAAAGGATTTGAGTCGACTTTCGAGAGCGATGCTCGGTGCTCCATTGTTTGAGCACCGAATGTGTGTAAGTGGGACAAATGATTTTCAAACCAAGAAAAACTATTTCCCAACCAGACTAGTCTTTCTGTCTTCCTCGTCACTCGAACCAGCTACTTAGTATGACAGAACTAGCTTCCCTTTCGTCACACTTTTATACGAATGTGTTACCAACGTTGCGGCGTAAACTTTATTGTTGCAAACTAGTTTCGCCTCTCTAGGTAAGGGGGCTTCAGGTAAAACTAGAAATTCAGTGACATAAATATTGCGGAGGCACTCAGCGGTTTGGCATTGCAGAAATATTTATCTAGCAGAAAATAACACTTTTTATAAAAAAGGTAAGTAACATAACATAACATCGACTAGTGATGAAGTGTGATGTGTGTAGAAGTGTTCGGCAGAGGTGTACCTAATAGTATACCCACATTTCGCCAGTTATGTTTAAGTTGCAGGTAAAATGGGCGAGCCTATTGCCATCAACCGGGTACATATCCAGACTCCGTGTTACTGAAACAATTCTAATGGTAAAACCCAATAACACTTTGCCCGACCTGGGAATCGAACCAAGGACCTCATGCTCAGCAGTGGCGCTTGTTACCACTAGACAAACGAGGCAATCCCATCAAAAGGTTTGTTTATTAATTAATGTATTTTGGGCACAAAATATAGTACAACAATATAAAACTTAGATGGCAGAATGAGCCCGTTTTTTTTTTTTTTTTCGGATGGGAAATCATCAAATGACCCCCCACTCTGGGTGGAGCGGAAGGGAGTGTCAGACTTGTACTGACTAAAACCCATCCATGTTCCTTCTTTGCCCTTTGTGTTCCAGGGCCACGGTATCTCTTTCGAACAGTCCCGCAGCCCTGGCAGGCATCGGCCCTTGCGGAACCCTACTTATTTGCTAACATCGACTTATTTGCTGACATCAGGATGAGCCCTTGATCAAAAGAACTGGAAGCCATTGAGAGAGGCATTTGCTCGACAGTGGTATGACGCAGGCTAAAAATATGGAGTCTCTAACCCATTATTTTCTAGTGGTTGTACCATCCACTTCTTTTGAAAAACACTTATTCAGCAGTGCGATTTTGTAACTGTCTACGCTAACACTTTCATGCAAATATGTGACTAGAATGGCATCATAAAGTGTACAGCTTAAATTCTACTTTTTGCTTCTTTGCATAGTTTAAAGTACAGAGCGATATAACAGTAAAATGTAAAATCGGGCTGCGGGTTATAATTTCTTTTCGAGGAAAAATGTTTCGTAGAATAAATTAATTTTATATTTCTGTTTTTTTAGTTTCTTTCGGTGAAGTGAAATAAGGGTTGTAGTTTCTTTTATATGTGGGTTGTCGTTATGTTTTGAACACAGTTGTGATGGCCAATTGTGGACCATCAGTCGCCCTGTGATGTTTCGTCTAAAATCTGGTTATTTAAGTCATATAACAGTCAGTTCGCGTGAAATTAATTGTTTATTGTAATTTACAGTAAACGTAATAATACTATGCAGTGGTGTGGTGATGTTAATGGTATCATCACACCTGTATTTCCTCGAAGGCTTAGGTAGAGGTGTCCCTAGTACAACTACATTATTTTCATCAGTTAAGTAAGAATCATAAAAACTAAAAAAAAAAACTTATTATTCTACATTGTCATTTCCATACTCAAAGGTCTTAGAACCAAAGCCCTGAAATACATGAAAAAAGCTTCGGAAATGCATCAATATCTCTCCTTCCGTTTAAACCACATGAAGTAGGGGTAAGTCTAAATACCGTAAATTGTAATTTTTATCAAATGAAACGATCTGATATTTATAAAATCTAAATCGTCACCTGCCTAGCCTTTCCCAACTATGTAGGGGTCGGCTTCCTGTCGAACCGGAAGAAGCTGAATACCAGTATTTTACATGGAGCGACTGCCTATCTGACCTCCACAACCCAATCAGTACTGGGTAATACAATACCCCTTGGCAAGACTGGTTGTCAGACTGTTACGACTGTCAAAGATCTTGAGAGATCAATGGCTTAACGTGCTTTCTGAGGCACGGAGGTCTCGATAAGTAATGGGTGGTCACCCATCCACGGTCCAACCTAGGCAAGCGCGGCTTAAGTTCGACCCGAGCAGCTGTCTTTAAGTCACGAGCTCCTCAGAATATCTAACTAAATCCTATAAAAGAATCTCCCTAAACTTTTTAAATCAAAATAAGATTTCTCTTGCACTCGTAAATATAATTCGATTGGAGTAAAAGCCAGACATATTTCAGTAGTACACTGAAATATTAAATTCGTCGTTTGGCTCGACGCCGCATGAATTTGAAATTTTAGCTAAAAATCCGCATCAAATCTTTTGATATTCAGTTAAGTGACCAAGAAAGAAATAATCGCGAGTTCTTGGGAATTTCGGATATGTTTTGAGGTACGGATTTTCCTATAAACGCACTGGCGATTTTAAACGCTGTGGTCGCTGGAAAAGTGTAAACGCTGGAAACGGCGGTAAGCCGATTTGGTGAAAACTTGAATTTTCCATACATACACTGGTGTTGGTAAAATTTTTCATGGAAAGTAGATGGATCGTTATCGAATTGTAGCAATTCCAACTATCACTTCACTGGATTTCTTTCGAACGTGAACTTACCTGAGATTTATAGGGCGTATGCACATTAAAAAAGTAAGTACAGTAGATTTTTTATTTTTATATGCGTTCCGATAAAAGCCTCCCTCCATTATTTCCACTTCTGTCAAAATCAAATATTTTATTTCACATAGGCCTAGATGGGCACTTAAAAAACGTCGACAAAAAGGTGCACGGCTCGGGTTGGTCGTTTCCTATGGAGAAGAACCGGCAAGAAACTCCATGGTTACTCTTTTCTGTTATCTCACGTCCAGCCATACATAAAGAGGTCTAATTAATCTCCCCAGCTACGCCTGAGGCTTCCACGACGTCGAGTTCTGTCCTTCAGGACAGGTACAAATGATTATATCGTTTAAAAGCCACCATAATTCCAGTGCAAGAGAGAGATGGGACTATACATTATCGATAGCGCCATCCCTTTTACTTACTGAAATCATGATGACATTAATTCTTCAAAAAAATGTTCCAAAGCAAGAAAGATACTGCTGTACCTTAATAAAAGAATCTTCGCATTTTATGATGCCTAAGACTGGTTTATTCTCTTCTGAAGAAGAATAGGAAGAATTCTGTGCTTGCAACATAGCAACAATAAAAATAAAAAAACAGAAAATTCAGCTTTATAGTCACTGCAATGGTACGGTTTATGACTCGAAAATCGCGTGCCTTAGTTTTACGGTAGTTGTTAGCAGTTATAGTTTTAGTTTTTATTACTTTCAAACAATGTGACATGAACTTTAAAAATACAGTTTTACTAGACCTAACTGAATATTTTATGGGTCATTTCGTTATTTATTGCTGAATTCTAGCTTGGACTAACTGCAGCAAGGTATTTTGACGGTAAATTGTGCTTGCAATTTGTTGTTATTCGCCCATATTTTTTAAGCATCATTTACGCTAGATTTGACTGATATGACTGTAATGCCACGGCCTAACCAAAGCGATCGTCGCATATATTTGCTGCAAACCCGAACGCATGGCACGAACAAGGCGCCTTCAGGTTTTCCAAAACAACGAGTCACATATAAACGTAATGATCGCGTACTCGCGCGACCGATCTCTTTCGATTGGACATGTGGTGAGCTGTGGTTGACTTTAGTTTTATTTTAATAGCTTTTCAGGGTGATGGCCTCGCTTTGTATAGATTTCCCGTACGATGAGAGATCCGCTTATACTGGTTTTGTATACCTTGATATGTTACCGTATTATGTACCAAATAAACCGTCCGAATTCCGTGACATTTTTCAAGCCCAGTGCGTAATCATACACTTCAGAGGCTTTCTTTAATCCCCGTCGTGGGAAAATAAAAAGCTCTACCTTGTCTCTCTTTATTCTTCTGTAATTTGTACATTTCACGCTTCAGTGACTTCAACTGCTTGAAATTCGACATAGGAGATGTTTTTCTGTTTCTCGGAAAATTCTTATTTATAATTTAATTATTTATTATTGAATGATCGACCTAGTGTTAATTTTTAATTTGATTGTCAGTTTAGATCAATAATTTGGTGTACGGTTAATGGGTTATGTGTGTGCGTATGTTTACTCCTTCACACCGAACCGGCTGGACAGATTTGGATGAAATTTGTGCACAGATAGATTACATACATTATATCACGCCTGTAATTCCCGAAGGGTTAGCAGAGGTGTACCTAATAGTATACCCACATTTCACCAGTTATGTTTAAGTCCCATGTAATAGGGGGCGAGCATATTACCATCAACCGGGCGCAAATTCAAACTCAGTGGCTCTACTGAGAAATTCCTGATGGAAAAACCCAATAACACTGCTCGGCCTGAAAATCGAACCCAGGACCTCAGCAGTCGCGCTTGCGATCACTAAACCAACGAGGCAGACATAGATTATGACCTGGAATAACACACAGGCTACACAAAATCGAATTTAACGGGAGCGGAGGCGCGGGCAACGGCTAGTAAAAATTAAACTAGAATGTTTGTCTGCAATGTTATTTTCTATATTTCTTTGCCCAAAAAGTCTGACAACCAGTCTTACCAAGGGGCATCGTATTACCCAGTACTAACTGGGTTGTAGAGGTCAGATAGGCAGTCGGTCCATGTAAAATACTGGTATTCAGCTGCATCCGGTTAGACTGGAAACCGACCCCACCAGAACCATTTAACATTATGTCATTATAAAGAGTAGTTTTATCCATTTCGAATATTAAACCGAAAAAAATTAACAATAAAAATTTCTGCTATGATATGGAAAGAAAAATTCGAGTGCGAGCAGGGTTCGAACCAAAGCAAAGCTGTAATTCCCTACAGAGATGTCAGCAATCAAGTAGGGGTCCGTATGGGCCGATGCCTGCCAGGGCTGCGGGACTGTTCGAAAGAGATACCGTGGCCCTGGAACACAAAGGGCAAAGAAGGAACATGGATGGGTTTTAGTCAGTACAAGTCTGACACTCCCCTCCGCTCCGCCCAGAGTGGGGGGGGGGGTCATTTGATGATTTCCCATCCAGAAAAAAAAAAAAAAAACGCAGGGTTTGCGTAAAAAACATATTTAAAAATAAAAATTTTCATTCACGAACAAAATAGTAACACAAGATATCGCTTTATTTGCTACAATACTAGTGTCTGGTTAAAATTCTTCACGAGACAGAATCGACTGGAAACTAGAAACAAATCGATGTTGCATCCGTTCGATCTGCTGGTGCCAGTATAATATTGCTGTACTCTTTCCATGTGTAGATAGATTTGTACAAGTTGTTTATGTATCGCGATTAATTTTTGACTTTTGAAATTTTGACGGCACGGTTGGCGCAGAGGGCTGAGCGATTAACTGATGCGCTTCGTGTCGCGGGTTCGATTCCCGCACGGAACAACGCACCCACGATACAGAAGTAATTCCTAGTGCGGGGAAACGTTTTTTTTTAAAAAAAAAAACTATGAGTTTTGAAAAAGTATTAACACGTTTTATTTTTCTGTAAAAGATTAGCGCATTAGCAGTTTCTTTTTAACTTTCCAATTATTTCGGGAAAAACAAGCAAACATATACTTTGAATGCAGTTATTTACGATTTTATTACATGAAAGACATAATAATGTGGATGGCGAGTTATGGGCTAGCTCGCCGTCCGGCCGTCTTACGACGACAGGCCGTGTCGGCGCGTTCGTGTTCCACGCGCGCCTCAAAGAGATGTCAGCAACCACGTAGGGGTCCGCATGGGCCGATGCCTGCCAGGGCTGCGGGACTGTTCGAAAGAGATACCGTGGCCCTGGAACACAAGTCTGACACTCCCTTCCACTCCGCCCAGAGTGGGGGGGGGAGGGGGTAAAAAAAGGGCCAATTGCTTCGACGATTGTCAGGGGTGTCTTTCTTCATGTTATTGGGTGGTATATAAACAGCCGGTCTAACTGACGGTAAAAAAAAAAAAAAGACATAATAATATTGCCTAATCCTTCAGGAAGAACCTTTACCGCCACCTACCTACTATCCTTACATACTCCTTTTGTTACGTCGAAGTTCATACATCTGGTCATACACATACACCAGTTACGAGTACTACAAACCTAAACTTTCTAAAGAACATCACCAATAAGGCTTTCAACATTTAAGTTATAATAACCAGCTTTTGCTCGCGGCTTAGCTCGCGTTAATTTAGAATTTGAAAATCAATTCGGGCTGTACTCTGCTTGTAATAATATAATTCAATCATGATTCGAAAGACACTTAGCGCCATCATTTATCATTAAGACGTTATTATTGTTTCCTCGGGAACAGTACATTTCTTCGGGATGAAAGGTACCCTATGTTCGTTTCTATACACCTGACAACGTATATGCAAAATTTCAGGATGATCGGTTCTGTGGTTTAGGCGTGAAATGGTAACAAACAAACAAACTTACTTTCGCATTTATAATATTAGTTAGGATTTTCTATCAACGACAAAACTTTTTGTGCACCCTGTATATTTCCGTATACATATTTCATTTCATATTTCCATATACAGGGTGAATTTCTCATACAAATAGAAAATAGATCTTTTCTGTTAGTCTGAAGATATTCTGACATTTACCGGTATCTTGCGTCCAAAATAGAAGATGTTATCATCCCCTCACGGCTTCCCAGATGTTTTGAACAAGTTTCGCGTGGGCGCCCTTTGATTGCGAACAAACTTCCCAGAATTCGCTAGTATTACAATGTTCGTACGATATGTTTTTGTTATTATATTTATAAACAAAAAACTTGGTAGGTTATGTTGTACGGCAGTTTGAACTTTGTTATAAGGAGTTTGACTGGAAAGTGGAACCGATAATTTGCAGACTGGCCTTGGACACTGACTAATATTTCAGTTATTATTTGTATAGTGTCCGTGTCCTGATACGGGACACTTCCGGAGCAGCGTCCGCAATTTGTCCGTACCGGTGTAACCATATTTTTAGACTGTGAACACAATGACAGGTGGCTTGCTTACCGCTTAGAGGCTCGCTATTTCGATACACACAATAATAATTACCATGTCATGGACCCATAGGTGAACTCGCCCCTCCACGGGGTATCGCCAAGAGGTTTTGACTCGATGACCGCTCGGGAGTGAAATTATTGTAAATAAGTCTGTCTGTGTGTGTGTCTTCAGTTTATCCGTGATCATGGTGTTTGCAACAGCGCCGAAATATCGGGAACTCAAAGAAAACAATAAACATGGTAAATATCCCGTCTTCTAGTTATAATAATTATAGTTGCTCATCTTTTTTTAATATTTCGTTGGCAGTACATAATATCATGACGTTTATGTAACATAAAACTACAGACTAACGAAGCGAAGAGCTTGCGAAGGTGAAAAACACAAAAAAAACAGAAAAAGCACTCATAAAATGATGTGTTCAAAAAGTATAGTCCACAATAGCAAAAATCTAAAACGAATTTCTTATAAGAAGTATCCATTAGATAATGTAGTAGATGGTTGTTTTGTGAATTATTTAAAAAATGGTATCAAGAGAACGGGGTACTGTCAATTAATTTTAATACTACGCAATATTTTAATAACACTAAAATAAAAACAACAATTTAACACCGTATTCACTCACTTTTCCAAAGCACAGACATCTTAGCACATAATCAGAAAAAAACATTAAAAAAACTGAACGAACATCGAAGTTCCGAAGAGCCAGCGAGTTGCTTTACAAATATTTTATTTGTATCTCTGAAAACTTTTCAAACTCATTATGTAAACACGCCTCCCTGAATCCACTTCCAGGAGTTTCCAAGAAATCCTGGAGCAACAGAATACAAAGGAATTAAAGTTCAACATTTTTAAAGTTAATTTAATTTGCTTTCGATGTAATGTTGAGCTTGTATCGAGTTGGACGGAATTGTGTTCTGTTTGTTTGAATCGAATTGTGCACGGTTCATTGAAATAGTGTTATTTTATAAGAAAGGGGTTCTACAAAAGATCTTCCACGATCGAGCCACAAATAATATTCCCACTGCTGAGAGTCTGCTGGGAGTTGGCCATTATCCACCACAAGTGTCAAGTGCGGGTTGATGGATGTCCCCTGTCTTAGAATGTTTGATTCTAGGACATACCGGTTTCCTCACAATGTTTGCCTTCACCGTTTAGTGCCTAGGTCATGATCTACCTGTGTACCAAATTTCTACCGGCTTACGCGCACACACGCGCGCCGCATTACGTACTTAAAAAAAAAATGCGCGTACAAGCGCGTATTCTAACGTGTTCACGTGTTCGTTCACGCTGAGAAGACGCGCGACGAGGCACCTCTCGCTTATACAGACTTATAAGTGCGTTAAAGCTTGTACAAGTCACGCGTGAAACAAGAGGTGCGAGAGTATACGCGTGCACGCGCTTCCATAAACGAGCTTATACGCGCTGATAATACGCTAATCTGAAACCTAAAAAAAGTGTGAAAAGGTCACACAGAGAAATACAGACTGACAGACAAACAGAGTTACTTTCATTTGTAATATTAGCATGGATAGGATACAGCCACCCCCTTCCTTCAATCGTCTACCTATATCTTAGTAAAAGAATTTAAACATTTATTAGTTCAGCGGTCTCTTGTAAAAGAGACCTGTTGATATATTTGTATTTGGTAACTATAAACTTATATTAAATAAACTTTGTCCCACAAAACAATATTTGGCGAGATTCGTCCCTTCTAACCCTGTGTTCTAAGCAAATTGCGATACTTGTTCGCGACAAACTTTGTAAAAGACATATTGAACAACATCTCGCCTATATTTGCCCGAAGGATTAGGCAGAAGTGTATAATATTTTTTTTCTTAGCCTGTCATGTGTCCCACTGCTGGGCAAAAGCCTCCTCTTTCTCTTTTCAAACCTCTTAATCTTGTGTGGTGTCTGGTCATGTTTGCCACGCGAACAAAATCAGTTCGTCACACCACCTACGCCGCGGTCTACCTTGGCGGTGATTGTTCCGGCAGGCGTCCAGTGAGTGACGATCTTTGCCTACCTCTCCGGGTGCATTCACGCTACGTGGTCGGCTTCCTCCCAATTTAGCTTGGCTATTTTTTCACCAATATCTGCAACCTGTGTTATAGAATGGAGGCTAGTGTTTCTAACGCGATCTATAGGGCACAATATTTCGCGAATTATGTTTAAGTCACGCGTAATCTCTATTACATCAGACTTGCCCAGCACGCCTCCAAATTCCGGGCTGCTTTTAAGAAATGCCTTATTGAAAAACCCAATAACACTTTACCCAACCTGGGAATCAAACACTAGACCTAACACACATCAGTAGCACTTGCGACCGCTAGACCAACGTGGCAGTGAACACAATAACACGTAACATCACATCACGCCTGTAATCCCCGAAGGGTTAGGTAGAGGTGTACCTGATAGTACACCCATATTTCGCCAGTTATGTTTAAGTCCCATGTAATAGGGGGCGAGACTATTGCCATCAACCGGGCGTAAATATAGACTACGTGGCTGCTACTGAGAAATTCCTGATGGAAAAGCCCAATAACACTTTGCCCGAAATGGAAATCGAATCGCTTGCGACCACTAAACCAACGAGCAGTGAACATATCAACAGAATATAGTCACCTTTCGCTAAGAAAACGATTCACAACTTCAAACCGATTCAATAAAAATCCGATAGATTAGGATTATCTGGGATATCGAACTGAAACGAAATCTCTGTGGATGGTAGATAAATGCATTTTCCCTGCACTTGTATCTACAATCCGCTGCAAAACGAATATCGACAAACTAAATTGTTTTCGAACGATAGCGCTCACAGTTTTGGAAGAAAGCTGAATCCCAACACAATTTTTTAGTAGGTATACCTGTTTCAGAATAGTTTCAAAGATTAATCATCAAAAAGGAGGTCGTGGCTCGTGGTGGGTTAAGCAGCTCTTGCCAAGATCGTTCTGTGGATGGATGATCATACATTACATGAAGAGTTTCCTCTGTGCCACGGAAAGCATATTAATCAGTTGATTTCGGCTGTCATTTGTAGATTTTTGACATTCGTTACCGGTCAGTGGCCCGAAGTGACCAGCCTACAGCAACAGAGTAAAAGTTGGAAAAAGGCTAGGCACATGATGTTGGGGTCGGATACCAGTCGGTCTGGATGCAACCGAATACCAGTAATTTACATTAAATGACTGGGTACTTGACCTCTACAACTCTACTGGGTAAAGCGAGACCCTTGGTGAGGCTGTTTGTCAGAATTTCAGGCTTCTAACTACTCGTAACGCAGTCATCACAAGTAGAAGACTTTTTCAAGCAACGAAATGACTATTGCTTGCTTGCTTAGACAAATGTTTTTGAGTGGATAACAAATGAGAGATAAACTTTTTATTTTAATCGTCAAGTTTGTTTTCGTCTTTGGATAAAAAGTAAATCTAAAATAGTTTATCATTTTCTAAATTCACTAAAAAAACTTCTTATTTTAATTTTTAACTGACTTCTAAAAAAGGAAGTATTCCACCAGCGATTACTGGTCTGATTTAAGCGATTCTTTCTGATTGTATTTGATTGAAGAAGTTTGCGCGATGGTCCCATAAAATTTGTATTAACTTTGTTTCGGCACTTTATGAGTTATCCTCCATAATTTGCATTTTTTCTTCTTTCTCTATGTGCTGATAACTTTTAGTTACAATGTAAATTTGATACTTGACAAGGATTCCTGTGAGATACCACAACTAAAAAGGGTAAAATAAAAACTTTTTTGCTAAAAAATAACCGAATACCACAAAAAAAAAACTGGAAAATAACTTGCGGACTTTTGTTTGTTTCATTGACTGATTTTCCACCGACTTCCGAAAGTAAATGTATTCTAATTTTAACATAATTTGATTAAAAAACACAAAATTCAAATTGCTACCCAGTTTTTTTAGCTGGGAAGAACACATGTCCCAAAATTCCTAGCAGTTTTCAGCCTTGAAATACTATTTACTTAACGCAAAAAGTATTTAAATTCCTAAACATCATTATCACAGAAATTGGTCCGAAAGAAATTCCAGTACTTCAAAAAAAACAAAATGTCACTTAGCTAAGCGTGATTAATCCCAGAAGCAAAATTAAGACGGACACTGAAGACCTGTCTTTAGTATAAAGCTCTGGTTAAACCGAGGCAAATCCCTCTCGGTACGCGGCAAGAAATTCAGACGCGACGGTTGTGTCAACTGTATGGAGGTTCAAACTTGAGAGAATATTCAAGTGACTTTTATACGAGCGCTGTAGAGTGCTCCGTACAACGCTGGAGAGTCGCCTCAGTTTGAACAGTCTTTAAAGTTACGGTCAAACCAGACAGCGTACTTGCTGCGGGTAGATATTTCAGTGATATTTCAACTATCTGTCTGGTATTTAGCCGCCTCCAGTTTCACTAGAAAATAACCCGAACATAGCCTTTTCCCAACTATGTTAGCGTCGGCTTCCGGTCTAACCGGATGCAGCTGAATACCAGTATTTTACATGGAACGAGGGCCTATCTGACCTCCACAACCCAGTTAATAAGACTGGTTGTCAGACTTTTTGGGCCACTGACTACCTGTAACGACTGTCAAAAATCTACAAATGACAGCCAGGACCAACGGCTTAACGTGCTTTCCGAGCCATGGAGGAAACTCGGTATGTAATGGATGGTCACCCGTCCACAGACCAACCTAGGCAAGCACGGCTTACCCTAAAGGTCGATCCGAGCAGCTGTTAATATTTAGCCATGAAAACAACCCGAACAAAGTTAGGAAAATAAAAATCTAAATATTTTATCGAGAAAAGGTGCGCGGTACGGATTTATCGTTTCCTATGGAGAAGAACCGGCAAGAAACTCAAAACTGATGCTTTTTAAGAATGATTTGGTTTTACTATATTATCATATTACAGAAGTAGTACTCAAGTATGGTGGAACAGCGCAGGTCCGACAGTAAGTCGTTGCTTACTACACAAAAAATGTAAGACAAGATAAAAAGTTAACAAGCATCTAAGAATCTACAAGGCCTACAATGTTCACACATTCACAAAAGAAGAGCCTAGGCAGATGATGACGATCTGTCAAATTCTAGTGTCCGAGGTCCAGTCCGCTCTCCAGTCCGTTTGGTGTGACCGCACCTTAAGACGGTAAGGCAAAAAAGGTTTCTGACAAAGATTAGTTATGCAGAAGGGACAGGACAAGGATTATGTAAAGTGGGTGGGATGAAACTAAACCTTTGTATTATGTGAAGGAAAACGGCTACAGCCGTAAGTTAAGGCTTGCGAGCTGTGACTTCCTCCGTGCCCCTATCATGAGCACAAATTATTTATTCACAGAGACAATTAAAACAATACACACAATTCGAAAATAAGAAGCTACCTAGGAACTTATATACTACATAACATCACGCCTGTATACCCCGAAGGGTTACGCAGAGGTATACCTAACAGTACACCCACATTTCGCAAGTGATGTTTACGTCCCATGTAATACATAGCGAGCCTATTGCCATCAACCGGGCACAAATCCAGACTCCATGGTTGCTACTGAGAAATTCTTGATAGAAAAACGCAATACCAATTTGTTCGATCCGGGAATCGAACCCGAATGAGACCACTAGACCTGGCCAGAGGCAGGACTTATAAAAGTTCTACTAACTAATATGTAAATTTTATAAGTAAGATGTAATTATCAAAATTATTATTTTATTAATCCTGCCTTAGTTTAACTTATAAGACATAGAGAATTCTTGAACAAAATGTCATGCTTCTAGACTCAGTCGTTTAGTTAGTGCATTGTATTTCAGTAAATGAATAAACCTGGCCTCTTTTGTTCCACGTCTAAGCAAAGACCTCCCTCCACTCCTTCCAAGTAGATTTAAATACAAAAAATACCTCGATTTTCTTACTCCGCAAAATGGTTGAAACATAACTCAACCCAAATTTCGTAAAACAAACATTTTGGCTCTTCTGTATCAATTCCCCAGTTACTCTTTATGTAAAGGGGTGTTATAGTAATAAAACATTCATGGGTTATGACTACTCATCATTTTGTGACGTCATTTTGTCTCGTGAACATTGAACCAATGTGTCTTAGAGACGAGGGGAGACATCCATTTTCCATTTTTATGGAGTAGTCTATGTCTCATTTTGCGTGGTTTTTGAAGGGGTTGTCTTGAGGGGCGGTTTGAACGCCTTTTGTGAATCGTAGTACATGGTAAAGTGTATATTTTTCTCAATCGCTCCACACTCCACCTGTGGATTTCGTTAGAGCTTCAAAGGTTTTTCTGAAAGATAATTAATAAGCAAATAACAATAGAAAGCGATCGCTCAATACCGGTGATGACTATGGAGTTCTTTTCATACTTATATTACGTGTGAAAAAGTACTTATGTGAGTTTTTATTTGTATGTAGGCGTACTTTTGAATTACTGTGGAATATCTCTCAAGTATGTTAAAGGAAAACATCGTGAGGAAGCAGTGTTTAACACAATTTCTTTATTAACCAACACGCAGTGACCAAGCGACACTTATGATATTGAGATTTTCAACATTCACTATTTAACATAACCTAACATCACGCTTGTAATCCCCGAAAGGCGAATGGTTAGGTAGAGGTGTAACTAATAGTACACCCACATTTCTCCAGTTATATTTAGATAAAGAAGTTGCACGACGCACCGATAACGCCTGGAAGAGCTATTGGTCGATGAAACAAATCATGAAGGGACCTCTCCCTCTTTCACTGAAGAGAAAACTCATGGACATGTGCATTCTTCCTACCCTCACCTACGGAGCGCAGACATGGTCACTAACCAAGAGTCAAAAGTCCGCACTCGGGGTCTGTCAGCGAGCAATGAAGCGCAGTATCCTTGGAGTTACACTTACTGATCGTATAAGGAACTCGATACTGCGTTCCAAAACACAAATTGCCGATGTAAGTCACACGGCTGCCAAGCTTAAATGGAACTGGGCTGGCCACATCTGCCGCATGCCGGAGGAGCTATCTGCTAAAGTAATAACACAATGGGTCCCAAACAGCAGCAAACGGCAATGCGGCAGGTCCAGAAGGAGATGGCGGGACTCTTTTCAGAAAGATTGGCGAGCAACAGCACTGGATAGGGATAAGTGGGAAGAAGGAAGGGAGGCCTTTGCCCTGCAGTGGGACACAAATGGCTAATAATAATAATAATATTTAAGCTCCATGTAATAGGGGGCGAGCCTATTACCACCAACCGGCCACAAATCCAGAATCCGTAGCTGCTACTATGAAATTCCTGATGGAAACCCAAAAACACTTTTACCGGCCCGGCAATCGAATCTCGGACCCGTTCGTTGTTGTATGTCAGATAAATATTAATGTATATTATCCACACAATGGTTTCGAGATAAATTATCTAAATGATGGTAAAAACTGAAGCATAATCCGTTCCATAGATTAAAATAACAACATGGATTTATAGTTAGACTCGAAAAACAACTTTATATGATGTACATTTATTTTGTAGATATAAAGTAGGACACTCAACATAGATGGCCTCAGAAACTTGCAATTCCTTTTAAAATGACATCATATTTCAATGTTGAAAAGCAGGGGTTGGCAGCGTGCACGCACTGCATACTAACAGCTTCAAGACGTATAAGGTCGCAATCTTAACAAAGTATTCTTGGCATCGCTTCAGCTGACTGGACAAAATATACAATTTCATAAAATTTAAGGATGGCGTCTATTACATAAAAGCACAGCGTGATACTGTTTTAGTGTCGGGAATGACTCTTTCAACGAATTAAAAATAGAACATGTCAAAGATCGTCAAGGATCTGGGTTTGCATGTTGACACTTGCCTTGACTGGCGTAAGCAGGTCGCGATTGTGAGCAAGAAAGTCACCGGAACGTTGCGGTCGTTTTATCGGTTGAAAAATGTTCTCCCATCACACGTTAAGGCAATGCTTGTACAGTCCCTAATCTTTCCCATAATTGACTATGGTGATGTGTGCTACTACGACCTGAATGCAGATCTGCTCAACAAACTTGACCGATTTCTTAATAACTGCATTCGATTCGTCTTCAATCTCCGCAAGTATGATCATGTATCTACGCATAGATCGCTTTTAAGATGGCTGCCCATCCGGCAGCGCAGAGAATTGAGGGCTTTGACAACCCTGTTTTCTCTTCTTCACAAACCCACTTCTCCCTCTTATCTGACGTCTAATTGTCAATATTTATGCTCTGCGCACAGCAAGAATCTTCGTTCTGCTCATAATTGTCTTTTACGATGTCCTTCTCACCGCTCTGGTTTTATAAAATCTTCTTTCTTTGTCCAGGCGGTTTTCCTCTGGAATGCGCTCCCTCAGAGTATCAGGACGGTGACCAGTCAGTTCACTTTCAAAGTGAAAGCTCGGGAATATATACACAAGAAGTTAGCAGATTCGTCTCTGAACTAAGTTGTTATAGTTTTTCTTGTTTATCTCTCTTAACTTTATAAAGTTTAATATATGTATGTATTTAAGTATTTATTCTTATATATTTTAGTTATAAATATTTTCTAGTCTTTTTTTCTGTTATTGCACCTACTGTATATTGTCTCTGCATCACCCTAAGGTAGACTGGTACAAAATGCCTATGGCATTAAGTCCGCCTTTGTACAGTTTTTTTACTTGTGCATAAAGTTTTAATAAATAAATAAATAAATAAACATGTCATGGCCATAATTTTAGTAAATTAAAATATAACATTGCGCCTGTTTATCGCCGAAGGATAAAAAGTTGGTATAAAACACCGACATTTCGCCAGTAATGTCTTACCTCATGCACATCAGTAAAAAAAGAAAAAAGTTTTCACTAGACTCACACAGGACAAACAATAAAACCAGACTAACAATAAAATAAGGTTAAATACCTGAGGAGGCTCTCGTTATACAGCTGGATCAAGGGCTTGATTCAGAAAGCCGTACTCCTGTTGTATTGTAAGGAGGTTCCTCTCTCTGGAGCCCTGACCGCCGGTAGCTTGGTCCCTGATCCCGATACCGGTGGGCTACAATATTTTATATATATTTTTTTAAATATAAATAATTTGTATAGAGATAAATAAAGGAAAAATAAGATTAAAATAACGTAATACTAAAACTTAAAATTAAACTAATTATGGGTCCTCTACGGGCCCACTAGCTCAGTATGGTGCTGCGACATTTAAAAATAGATGTCGCAGCGCTTGTTTTCTGATGGGACACCGTTCCTGTAGTGCTTGTGATCACAGGACCAATTAGATAGTGAAAGTATGTGTTAATAAATATTCTCCATTTCTATCCTGACTGCTTCATTGGTCTAGCGGTCGGGTTCAATTTCCTGGTCGGGCGAAGTGTTATTGGGTTTTCATCAGGTTTTTTTTAGTAACTGTCACGGAGGCTGGATTTGCGGCAAAATGTGGGTGTACTATTACGAATACCCACAAACAAATAGTAGTAGTTTTGTTTTATTGTTAAATAAACCTTTTTTGTTTTGTCCTGTGCGAGACTTAAAAATACTTTTTCTTTCTTTTCTTTCTATACACCTCTGCTGATCTCTACGGGTATTATAGGCGTAATATTATGTAAAATTAAATTAATAAAATCATTTTTAGTCAAATAAAATATACTATGTAAAATTTCCGTAATAAAAATTTAAAATAATATAAATTATTTTAATTCCCAAACCATTATTATAAAATAAAAATACGTTAAAATAAATAATAAAATCTTTATTGAAAATATTACAAACATCAGTGAAGTCCTGGCTCTTGTACTAGGAGTTCACGTATCACAAGAGCAAGAGTCATAATGAAAGTTACAAGTTGTACCTAAACTAAGTAGCAACGACAAATAATCCTTCATTACAGTAGTATTTCTGCTCCCCCGTACATCATCTCACCCTGACAACTCAGACAATGAAGTAACAAAAGCCCTGAATGCAGAACGATAAGTCCTCAGTATTTCCACCGTTTTCTCAGCACTAACTTAGTTTCGGCTTAAGCAAAGAGATCTTTCAGAAAGTTGGGTACAATTGTTAGTTAGGTTCTGTGTTCTTGTGATATTTCTTGACGTCCTTTGTTACAGTCTAGTCAGAGTATAATTATTTTACACTAGCGGCCCGTCCCGGCTTCACACGGGGGGACGTTTTTTTTTAATATAGCCTATGTTACTCAGGGATAATGTAGCATTCTAAAGGTGAAGAATTTTTGAAATCGGTTCAGTAGTTTTTGAGTTTTTTCGTTACAAACAAACAAATCTTTCCTCTTTATAATATTGTGACTGTTCGTAAATTACCCTAGGCTGGTGAAATTTTCGTTTTTCCTAAATCATGCACATATTAGTATTAATGTCGGCTCCCCCCGAAGGGGGAGAGGCCGCGCCCCTCCGTCCGCACGGCCTTGTAAGACTCGACACCAAACTGGTCATCTTTCCACCGACTACTAAATTGAACTCCAGCCCTGTCCCGACTTTAGAAGCTAGGGGACAGGGAGGGGTACAAGGTGTAGTTATTATTGGGAGGTCACAGTTAAGACATATACATGAATAATATCAAATCCTATAAAACTAAATCAGTAATAAAGTATGAAGCTAATAAGACAAGAGGGCGCAAAGATATATATATGATGAAAGGTTGGTGAAAGGAGACGTTACGCTTGCGCTTAAGAGATTCATTATTTTACAGTTACGTTAATTTAATGATTCCAAAATACTAATTGCCGATTTACAAACGCAAACGATTCCATGTTACAACATGGAACCGTTTTACAACGTTTGCTCGGCGTACGTGTACTGTTAGACCTAAGTGCATAGTCCTACTGAGAACATTGCTATGAACTCTAACAGGCCACGTTCCCTAGGCTCCATCTACATATCTTTCCCAATCCTAAGGCAGTGGGTTGTGAGGCCACTGCCATTGAGGAAGACAGGTTTCTAGCATTTCTACTTATACGCGTACTCACGTTAATAACACCCTTACGGCAGATTACCCCAATTACTATATTGTAACACAATTTGCACGAGCGTACCGTAGATTCAGTCTGTAGCAGAACATATTGCGATTGTTATTGGTGGACGCCGAAGTGGTTATTCCATCGTCACTTCACATTTCTTTCCTCTGCCCATGTCGTGGTTGCGTGTCTCGCTAAATAGTGTCGATTCAGTAATAGGCCTGTGGCAGCCGGGGTTAGTTTTAACGAGACACAGTCCCTAGCGTTCCTAAGAACGTAGCTTTCCAATCAGTTTAGGATACTTGGTGAAGCCTACCCCCGCTCCCTGAAATGTGCGCCAACAATCTCTACGCAATGTTTCTGAGCTAGACCTTTACAGGAAGCAGTATTCATCAGCAACGTTTGGTTGATTTGTACCACAAGTACAAGTTGGCATTATATCACTGAGCAGTATAATTTGTCTTAATAAATTCGTGAATATTACGGTGTTGCCTTCACCACTGAACAATATATTTAATCCCAATTTTAATGTGAATATTACGGTTCAGCCTTTCATTTTGTGGTGAGTCAGTTAAAAGTCAACATTCGTCAATAGTCGGGTGTGTTGGTGTATAGTGTGTTTGTCGTATGCATGAAATGTGTGTATAGTGTTGCGAAAGGCGGTCTCCGTCCCTATAACCAAACGCAGATGAAGAATATGTGCCAAGGTTAGGAGTTATTAGGACACACAACACAGGACATAATAATATACATTGTGATGATGAAGCGGCTCTGCCGTCATGCTGAAATAAATAATTATTAACATCGCTGCGTTTCCGCCAAACTGCTACTTCTAAAATACTATACAAATCTTTCTACGCGAATTATATTATAAAAGGTCCGCAACTATTGACACACTGTTGTTCCTACACATTGAAAGTAAATTAAAGGTAACACTTACCAAGTAGGTCCTTGAAGCGAACTAAACTACAGCCTTACTTACAATATGCTGCACCGATTACCAGCCTCGCCGCTGCTGAAGTCCTCTTCCTTTTCTGTCTCCTTTCTCGTCTCGAACTCCCTCACTGATTCCTCAGACCCTTGCGTCCGACCTCTCAAACCGTTCAAGCTCAACTGCCACGAATCTGCTAAGCTTTCTCCGGCCCAGCCTCCAAAAGCCCCACGCTTGGCATGTTCCCATACTTTTTAAATCGCCTCTTTTTTTGTGCAACCGTCTCAATTGTTTTAAAGGGTGCCGGGCCGTGCGATACCCAAGACCGGCGTAAATTGCAACCACATGTCGCACTAGCATTCAGAACTACGTATTGAAATTAGATATTTTTTTTATATTTGGCCTGTCAGTCCCTAGTCCCTTTAACATTAAGTAAAGAATTTATGCGTTTCTAAGTGATGCAATATTGTTTTACAATTCAAGGAAGAAAGCTCACTAAATCTTTATTAATTACGGTCACTTGCCAGCCAGTCAAGCCATAAAATAGAAGTTTAATGTGTTTGTAAGTGGCCCATACCGTGTGATGATTTTAAATAAAAATCAATACTAAAATCTACTTAATAATTAGGAGTACGTGACAGACAGTCACAATATTATTAGCTTTTGCCCACGACCTTCGTCCGCGTGAAATTTTATAGCATTCCTCGATAAATGGACTATCCAACACTAAAATAATTTTTCAAATCGAACCAGTAGTTCCTTAGATTAGCGCGTTCAACCAAACAAAAACTCTTCAGCTTTATAATATATAGTGTAGATTATAGTATAGATTTCAAAGTTGATATGACAGAAAACGCCATTTAAAAAATGTTAGTGATGAGACTACTTCCGTTGGTCGAGTGGTCGCAAGCGCGACTGCTGAGCATGAGGTCGTGGGTTCGATTCCCAGGTTGGGCAAAGTGTTATTGGTTATTTTCATCAGGAATTTCCCAGTAGCAGCCACGGAATCTGGATTTGTGGCCGTTTTATGGCAATAGGCTCGCCTCTACTACATGGGACTTAAAACATACTATTAGGTACACCTTTGCCTGTCCGTTCGGGGATTACAGGCACGATGTTTTATTAAGTAGTGATGTTTTCAGATGAAAAATAGTATGTTAAAAATAGTTGCGCTTTGAGGAATACCCCATATTACAGGTGATGTTAAACAGTGCTATGAAAAAAATACTCAGACAAAACAACCATATCCTAACAAGCTTACATCACATCCGATGTCAAGTAAGTACCAAAACCCAGATCGTTCGGAAACAAAACAACCCCACAAATTACCTATAAAGCACCCTTGAAAAAACATATTTTTATTCAATGTTTGCTCAAGCCCGCGGCAACATTGTAACGGGTATCAAATTAGAAAAAAACGAACACGTTTGGAAAAGGTACCGTTTTATTTGTACAGAAAACATTTTACGCGGCATATTAAAAATGTCGCATATTGAAAATGGTGTATTACATGGTTGGTATTTTTCGTGCTATTGCTTGGTTTGTTTTCTTAGAATTGAGGGTATCTCATTTTACGAAGCCTTTGTTAGAGTCATCTCTCACATAGGCATCGTAAAATTATATATCCAGCCATTGGACTATACAGGTTTTATTTATGTGTGTTTGATGCAGTACATATATAATTTCTATATAAGCGCTCCGTATTTAGGTACAATTCGATCTTTGCCGTGTTACAATTTTAGTGTACCTACAATATAGTAAACTGAATTGTTATAAATGCATTGCAATTAAAGAAATGCTCCAACATCTGCATAGCAAGACTTGAGGTTAGACTTTCAACGAACAGATCCAAAACCCAGGTCATGACCGGCACGAAACGTGGGATCGAGGTAGACGGGCATGCACTACAATATATCGATGAGTATACATGCTTGTGCCAGATAGTGTCTTCTTCTCTTCGTGTGTCTTGGCAAGATAAGGAAGTTGAAAGACTAGTCCAAAATGCTTGGAAGAGCTTGAAGGGCCTAAGAGAACACATAAAGTGAACTCATCGGCATTTGTACATTCTGCCCGTCCTAACTTGCTTCTGAAAATTCATGAGAAAATACCTTAATTCTTCTGCATAACCTTTTCTGAAATACTGGTACTCAGCTGCATTCAGTTAGACTGGAAACCATGTGGTTGGCTTCCAGTCTATAAGTATCTGTATGTAGAATAATAAAATAATAAAAAGCAAAGGAGGAGCTCGTGGCTAAATAAAAACAGCCGCTCGGGTCGATCTTTAGGTTAAGCCGTGCTTGCCTAGGTTGGTCCGTGGATGGGTGACTACCCGTTTCTTACAGAGTTTCCTCCGTGCCTCGGAAAGCACGTTAAGCAGTTGGTCCCGGGTGTCATTTGTAGATCTTTGACAGTCGTTAGGTAGTCAGTGGCCCGAAAAGTCTGACAACCAGTCTTTCCAAGGGGTATCGTATTACCCAGTATTAACTGGGTTGTGGAGGTCAGATAGGCAGTCGCTCCATGT
The DNA here is from genome assembly GCA_910589295.1 of Noctua janthe. Lineage (NCBI taxonomy): Eukaryota > Metazoa > Arthropoda > Insecta > Lepidoptera > Noctuidae > Noctua > Noctua janthe. The sequence goes on from OU342567.1 coordinate 1,876,342, forward strand.
AAAATACTGGTATTCAGGTGCATCCGGTTAGACTGGAAGCCGACCCCAACATAGTTGGGAAAAGGCTATTCAGATGATGATGTAGCATAATAAAATAGAGTGTAAATTCTTCAACTCATCTTTTATCACACATACGCTCATCCCACCATTTAAAGGTAACAAAATCCTCCCTTACACAGTCCTCCCAAATCATAAATCACTAGCAAAATTACCAAAACAATGAGACAGACCACCTTTTCTTTTCTCGACCATAGACTCACAGGAAATGACCGTGCAGATCCAAAGAGAAAGTGTGACGTAATTTGTAATCTTCAGCCGGCATCTATTGTCTCTGGACCCAAAGTCCCAACATTATGAATTCAGGAGCGGCGAGGTCAGTACCGAATGATTACGGTCCTTGTTTACGGTACCGAATAAATAAAAACATATTTTTTTGGGCCTTTGAAGCATTTTAATGTTGACATACTCGTACGTATCCGTGTTGCTGGAAGCGCCTGAGGTGGGTCGTATTTTGTGTGCGGATTTGCTTTTTATTATTTTTTAGGTCTGTGTTGATACTATGTAATAAAAAATCGCAATTTGTGGTTGGTTCTTGGGAGTCGCTCCATGTAAAATACATGTATTCAGCTGTATGCGGTTAGACTGGATGCCTATTTCAACATAGTTGAGAAAAGACTAGCCAGATGAACATGCTGTCAATTTGCAAAAACAAGTTTCCCTCCCTGCACATCATCATTCTCTTGCCCTTACCCCATTTCATTTGGGGTCAGCGCAACATGTCTTCTTCTTCCATACTTCTCTATTACTCGACATCTCATCAGACTCCTCCTTTCGTTCCATATCATCCTTCACACAGTCCATCCATCGTTTCTTTGGCCTTCCTCTACTCTTATACCCATCTACAGTCATACTCAAAACTTTCCTCACGACATTTTCCTCATTCCTCCGCATCACATGCCCATACCACGACAACCGATTACCACACAAGTTTCCGTCTACATCCCACAGATATCGTTGGTGCATTAACAGTGCATTTACAAGACGTTACGTGTGTATGAACATTATGTAGAACATCATTCACAGTCAGGTATACCTGTCTGTAAAGGATGATTTACACCAAACGGCTCACACCGCATCGGATCGGAAAGCACACGAACGGATATGGCGACATCCGATCGCTGCCGGCTGGATGTCGACGAATACTATCGGCTCCGTTCCGTCGTTTGCGAACGTATCCGTTTCTGCGCCTAGTCAAATAGTTTATTTCCTACCGTGTTAACAGCCGAAAGGATCCGATCGGATATGGCGACAGGCGGACGAAGGCGATCGCGTGCCGCAGCTTACTTTCGGATACGATCGCGTGTCGCGGAATACGCCCGTGGACAAGCTGCTGTACGCGGCTAATATAGACTTAAAATACTGTGTACACGAGTTTAAAATCGTTTAAAGATTGTAAAATCCGTTCCGATCCGATGCGATGCGAGCCGTTTGGTGGAAATCATCCTTAATACTACCGGTAATAGAGGTATACCTACAAGCTCTAGAGGTATACCTGTGATCCGCACTGAAACGTAACGAGTGATTTAAATTTCATGAGTTGCTTTGAGTCGGCCATTGTACGTTAATGTAATTTGTGTTGCTGTTCGATATGGATGTGTGGTGTTTTTAAAGTGTTCAACCTGAATCTTGAGTTGATTTATGGTTTTTGCAAAATGAGTTTCCAGGCAGATTTTCGGGGTAGAGCAGTGATAGTCGCGGTCAATCGGCAGATGGGTGACCATGGTGATATATGTAGGATTGTATCGTGTCTTGGTTGTTTTTTTTTCTGACGTGTCGATTTCCATTAGTGAAAACTTTTGAAGGATTTTATGGTAGAGGTTTGATTCCAATGACCTCAAACACATGATTGACAAGACGGAAATGTCGACCTAGTTCAAGTTGTTATTTATTTCATAAGCAAAGATTTGTGTAAGAAAACCCAATTCTTGGTTAAGCTTATAACAAGGTGTAAACAGACCCTTCACCACGCCGTCAACCAAGCATTCTGTACATGAAACTAGTAACCCTACGCAAAAATTATTGCTGGGAACCGACTTTTATTTTTTAAATAAACAGTCACGTTTTACAGTAAAACTCAAAACATTGAGCTGGTGGATGCATTGAATAGTATGGGGGTCGTGGAGGTATTTCGAGTTACAACATTAAAACCTTGTATTTAAAAATAACTTGTGAAAAAGTTGGAACTTTAACCCCCAATATCTCCGTAACTAGAAGGTTAGCAGTTATTTTATTTTATTTATTCAGGGACAATAAACAGCCACAATATGTGTTGGAACAGAGGAAAGACAATACAAAATATTAACAATATTGCAGCCCACTACATTATCCGCATATTAACAAAACAGAATATGATAATGAGAGCCACTAGATAGGTAATAAATAATTACATCACATTAATAACAAATAATTATAGAAATATCAATTAGTGATTATTAAACAATTAATTAAACGAAATATTAATTACATCATGCAAAATAGAAATAGAATAAAAACCCCAATTGATTTGATAGCTTGGTAACAGAGTTATGGACTAGAACAAAAAAATTATCGCAATGACGGGGAGAACAAGTCTCTATCGGCTTCGTTAACTAGTTAAACCCTTTATATTGCAATTTGTGTTTATACTTTTTAGTTTTGTGCAATAAGGAATAAGAATTTGTGTCGAAACAAAGTTTACAAAAAATACAGAGCTATATAAATATCAAAAAAAAAATGTTGGTAGGAAACGGATAACATTTATTTTCTTTCGTTGAGATTTAAAATTTTGAAAATCAGTCGAATACAGGTCAAAGGGCGTAACCCATGAAACTAAATAAATAAAATCGAATAATTTATCTCTATCAATTTGTATTATTAAGCTCTTGGCGGAAGGCCGCAATGGTCTCGACTCCCGCAATGGACTGCACGAAAAAACATACATAATTGCCTTTTTCCGTAAGTCGTATATAAAAACGTAATCCCTGTAATAGCCACGAACGAGAAATATAAGAAGGATCACTTCAGTGTACCACATTTTAACAATACAAATATATAGGTTAGGGTTCTTACTCGTATGTAGGTACCAATTACAGGTGTACACAACATTTTCTTAAGTACAATTTATTGTACAGTCTTACAATGTACATGTTTTGCTGACGCGGTGTCCAGCACCAGACTTGCGTCATTTTGTTACTATAAATAAAACATTCGTTACATCTAATGAGTGAGTGCAGTAACTGCAACGCGGTGACTAACATTAGAGAAAGGAATCGGAACAATTCTACTTGTTAACTTATAATACATCAAGTGCGAACCAAGTGGCCTTTATCTACGCACTTAATCCCTGCAAGTGTACACACCAACAACAATAAAGCTGTATACTGGATAGGCAGCTGACCAAGCGCCTTCTGCGCCTGGACAGAGATAGCCTGCGACTGGTGGCGGGGACCATCACTGGACACTGCCCACGGAACAAACACTTCCACACCCTAGGTTACACTGACAGTCCCCTGTGCAGAGCGTGCATGGAGGCGGAGGAAACGGTGGCGCACGTACTCCTCGAGTGCAGCGGCGTCACCCAGATCCGCGAGGAGACCCTTGGAACACCAAGATTCCTTGAGGGTGTCCTGAGAAAAACGGGAAGTTTGATCTCTCTTGGAGGGAGGTGGGCTGGTTGGAGTAACGGCCACCATGGCTCACGCACGATGGTCCACTTTAAGAACTAACTGTGGAAATCAAAACCCTTAACATAAAACATAAAGCTATATCATTGTAAAGTTATAGAAATTAAATGTAACGTAGCATACTTAACTTTGTAAAAATAACATCGTAACAGTTAGCAAGTTTGTGTCGAAGGCATATGTAGACGTTTATGTATAGTACACAAACATTCCGCCTACTGTGTTTGATTTCCATGTTAAATGTCCCCTTTGAAGTTATTTCGACCAAAATGAAAACTGGACCTCACTTAATAATACATTATCATAATATTTGCCGTACACTAAGGCACATTTTTGGCAGATTTGCAGAACTGTTAACGCTTTTTGGAAACCAGATACAAACCGATCTGATTTTTAAAAACACGTACTTATTTTGAGATGGAGGAATCACCTCATCAAAAGAAAAAAAGTTCCAAGACTGACTAAATAGGGTGTCACTACTCGTTATTTCTCCGTATGAAATATTTTCCCATTAAAACCACTTCTTCTTCTTCTTTATCGTGTGGTTAGATCCTAACCTGGTGTCAGAGTTTTTATGCCGCCCATGGGCCTCTGACTTGGCTTAACATGCCGTCAAGAAATATCTCTCAAACATGCTGGTTTCCTCACGATGTAAAACCACTTTAAATGCTATATTATAAACCTTCTGCCTCACTTTTACAACATGGCAGCCACAACGACCCTTAGATTAAAAGGTTTAATCGTTCAACCCTCGGACTGACGGTCGAGTAAGCCTAACGGATCGTATTGACACATCCCAATTGTTCGCCGAACAGGCTTCAATGGCAGTCGACGAGTTAAAACATTATTTTGAAAAATATCTATCAGTAGCGAAGGGTCAATTTTTGTTAGAGGTAAGCCGGAGTACATAATATTTAATGTGATTATATTATTTACCTATAGAGTTATATGGATAATTCGCCACTGGTCTATCTATATGGTATGACCACCATTTCACTAAATTATCTCATCATCTGAGTTTATTTTAAATCGTTATTAATAATTATGTTATTTAGTAGAAGGTTCTATTAATACATTTCAATAGACGGGGAGTTATAAATAATTAACCTTTATTCAAAGATATTATCTTCTTCAGCAGTCTGTATTAATAAGGAACAGGAATTATTTAGTAGCGAACCTCCCACTTATTTTACGGTGGTGTGTTGTGATTTATTTATTTATTCAGCTTTATTTATCCCTTACATTTAGTTTCTATCTAATATCTTATTTGTTGTGTACTTATTTAATTATTTGTTGGATCCGGTTATTATTAGTACGGACATAAAATGAGTCGCAAGTGCGCTGGTGGTAACATCACGCGACCTGTTTATCAGTCTACTCACACCACAGCGTGATTCTACAAAGCCCTGATGTTTACAGCTCGAGGCGAGGACGACAGTCAATGTCTGATAACAGCGGAGTTGAGACGTCCTGGAACTATTTCTAATTCATTTTGCCCCTTGTTATTGTTTTAAATTGTAATGTCAAGTAATTCGTTAGTTTATTATAAATAGTGTATCGCACCTAGTGTGTTTTCATAGCACGAAACCTATTGCCCACATGATGTACGAGCCTAACGAAATAAATCCTGACATATCCGACATTTATTTGTTAGTGTTTGTACTGATAAGATTAGTGTTGTTAGGTCTAGGGGCCGCGTTTTGCGGTGAAAGCCTCCTTCAAACTGTTCCAGCTGACTCTGTATTTTGTCACTCTGGGCCATAAGCTTCCGGCTGTTTATACGATGTCGTCAGTCCATCTTTTAAATGGTCTACCCTTCCTTATTATTTTGCTCATTGCATACCAATTTGTAACAATTTGTGACCATCTTTCATCCGTAACTCTCTAAATATAGCCTGACCATTTCCATTTTAGTGTCAGGACCTGTTTGACCACATCTCTTGTCTTTGTTTTTTTCCTTACAGTGAACTTTTGACCCTGTCCTTCAATCTGATACTCATGTAACTCCGTTCTATTCCTCGTTGACAGCTTCTTATTTTACTTAAGAAGGATTTTTTGAGAGGCCACGTTTGGTAAGTAAGAACCGGTGTTAGGCAAAGGGGTGTTGTGATAAAAACTATTAATAATTAATTTTATTAATAGTTATTATCACAACACCCTTTTTTTTTTTTTTATAGGAAGTGAAAGGTAAGGGGGAGACTTTTGCCCAGGACAGTTCAGACTTACAAAAAAATGGTGTGATGACCTATTTTTCAGGACGAGTGCTATTTTCGAAAAGATTTTCCACAATACCTATAGGAAATTTTCTTAATAAGGAAAAACAGCTCAAACAAAGACGTTACCTGTTTCTTCCATTATGCTTGTTTTCGGCCCAAAACGAAGTTCAAAAGACTACATCATCATCTGCCTAGCCTTTTCCCAACTATGTTGCGGTCGGCTTCCAGTCTAACTGGATGCAACTGAATACCAGTATTGTACATGGAGCGATTGCCTATCTGACCTCCACAACCCAGTTTGTACTGGGTAATATGATACCCCTTGGTAAGACTGGTTGTCAGACTTTCGGGCCACTGACTAGGTGCCTGTAACGACTGTCAAATATCTACAAATGACAGCTGGGAGCAACGGCTTAACGTGCTTTCCGAGACACGGAGGAAACTCGGCATGTAATGCGCGGCTTAATCTGAAGATCGACCCTAGCGGCTGTTATCATTTAGCCACGAGCTCCTCCAAAAGTTCAAAAGACAATGCCTGCTGTTATTACAGAGTTGGATAAACACACATTACAGATCCACCTTTTTTTCTCTAAACCTCTTTTGATGTCCAAAAACAATCTCTTAACTACACACTCATCTTCATAAAACATAAAAACCAACGTTACTTTATATAAAAAAGATAATAAATATATATCCCATTGAGTGGTCATAAAGGAAAATTAAGTTTCTCAGACGTATACCTGAGCCACAAAATGTTGGCGACCCCGAAATACCTTCGGCCCGATTTATTTTTTTATGTGAATGTTGCCAGAGAAAAAAATAAACGCTAAGCACTGGAGAGGTCAATTTATATCCTACACTTTATTAAGGAGAGGATTTTGTATAAATCGGTGGTATTTTTTCGAATGAACACTGAATGCTTGGGTCTTTCAATGTCCCTTAATAAAAAGGATTTTCTGTATGGGGCAAGTTATGAACTGGGACATAATAGATATCGCCTTCTTTGTAACGTGAAACAGGACGTTAATAGTCTTCCTGATTGTTTTTGGTCAGAGTGTAATCTTAGCCTCTGGCTACTCTCTAGTAGCCGTCATAGTGATAGATATTATAGCGCACAAGTGTGTGGGCAGACATAGATGCAGCCTCTCTTCCTCCAATCGCATAGTCCGATGGGACGGTAATTCCACGTGACTGGAGAGAGATCAGGCGTAAGATCAACAGCTTTACGAGGTATGCGGGACTGGGGTATGATACAACTAACTCCAGGACTGAGAAATTCCTAATGGTAAACCCAATAGCCCTAAGCCCGATCTGGGAATCAAAACTAGGAATCCCACACTCCAAGATAAAGGGGTATTTAAATACGCGTGTTTACATTCATCATCATCTGCCTAGCCTTTTACCAACTATGTTGAGGTCGGCTTTCAGTCTAACCGGATACAACTGAATACCAATATTTTGCATGGAGCGACTGCCTATCTGACCTCCACAACTCAATTTGTACTGGGTAATACGATACCCCTTGGTAAGACTGGTTATCAGACTTTCAGGCCACTGACTTCCTGTAACGACTGCATGTTTACATTGTAGACGTCGAATAATTTGACCCCTCTAAATAATGTAATAGTCAAATTGGACCCAAATCAGACATAATCGCTTCATTCCATATTCTGGACCACATCACAAAGTCTCAATTCGAACAAACAGCGTAATGGCAAATTTGCCGTGTACGGGCCCCGGTTAAACGCACCTCTAGCTCTTCTCGCCTCCCATTTGCGAACACTTTGATGTCCAAATTGTTGGCAAATTTTTTGACAAGCCACCCTTTGTGAATCCGATAACAATTTATTATGTAAATAAGAACTTTCGCAATTATATTTTTGGGATTTTTTTGTCAAAGTGATCACCGCCTCAGTGATTTGGTCCAAAGGGAGTCAGATTGGACTGTGAAAAAATGTTTTTAAGGTAACCGTTCTCGGTTCAAAGAGTTGGACGCGTTTAAACGAAATCATTAACGTTGTAAAGGGATTTCGCAAACGATCCATTTTTTATCGTTTTTTAAAGCTTTTACTAGGTGGCTAGCTGTGATTTACAAAACTTTTTAAAGAGGATTCACCAATTTGGATGTACTAGCTCGCACAAAACACGTACTTCGCTTTTAAAGGAAAACTTTTATAAGATCTCTCACTGTCTAATTAGACGTGAAAACTGAGATATTTATTTGCTCAAACAAGCCATTGGAGAAAATTTAATCCTCAATTTAAGGAATTTCTGAAGACTGTATGGGAAAATATCTATACCTATGTCCAGCAGTTGGTGATTCCGGGCTGATATGATGATGATCTCCTTCTGCCCGTTACCTTTTCAACGAATTTCGGCAAAAAATTATTATTATGATTTGCCAAAATTATAATTTTGATATTCCTACCAATGGCTAAAGCTAAACCATAGAATATGTTTTTTCTCGTTAGTACACTCCCGTGGGATAATTTACGACCTCCACACGTGCCAAGTTGCGGATAAAAGCTAATTCTGAAATTAGTAATATTTGAACAGAGCAATTTTCCCTTCTTCAAAGGAAAGCTAAACAAATCTTCAAATATGTATACTTTATCTACGTAATGTCTACCACAAGTACGACCGTCCCCTAACGGTATCCTGTCCCTAATTATTACATTAACATATTTAGTTGTGAGTCAGATAACAACGATGGTATCGACCTAATAGCCCAAACCGATAGTTAATACGTAACATGGAATTTTCGATAATAGTTCACACATGTTTGTGTCTCACGGTAGGGATAATTATAAATACATTCAATTCGTAGTGTTTTGAATAAATGATATTTCGAATATTGCTATGTATTTACAATTTTACAGTGATTTGTATTTAGAGAAAAGCTATGGTGCCTAAATCATAGTCTGCTGACAATTTAATTCGTATGTGCTACCATGGTCACTGACGGTCTATCACTTTTCATCCTTAGGTATGCTCTAAATAATATGGTTGACAAGTGACCGAACCTTCATGGTCAAGTTGTCAAAATCTGAGTGTTTAACGGAAACAAAAGTGGGTTGCTACAAAATCAATGTGTTTTCGTTTTATTTGGTGATCTAGTTGTAATATGTACCCTATATCTTCATACATTTGAAGACACTGACGGGACTTTATCTATTGATGGCGAAAAGTTAAAATTCAACATTGAGCTATGGTCTGTATGAAGGATAATATGGCTAGAAAGAGGTGACTGTAGAGATGACGAGTAACAGAGATGTATGCAAGTAAACATGCTGCGCTGAACCCAAATAAATTGGAATAAGGGCAGAGGAATGACGAATCAGCTACGCGAACTCGGCTCACTGATGCAGTCTTCAGAACATTAAGTGCGCTGGTGATAGGGCATGCAGAAGGAAGGTGGGCCATTGTCTATAAAAAGGCGCCGCATACGTACTTGAGATCTGAACCACCCATCTGGAGAGATTGTCTTTGTTCCGGCCGCCCTGGGTTCGAAGTCAGAGTGAAAGATAGTGACAAATAGTGGACGACTCCTGAGATGACGAATAGTTACATGATTTATCGACCCGAATAAACGGTGATAAGGGCAGCAGACAAACGTCGTGAGGAAACTAGGAAGACCCGCACTGCGTCTACGAGGTAGATTACGGCACGCTTCCTGTCACAGAAACGAGGCCTGTGATGTGTCTTAGCAGTAGGAACCCAATGCTCCCACAGCTGGGACACAATGAGGATTAGACGACACAATCACAATAGTATTTCACGATTCTTCACGTGATCAGAGGGCTGGCCTATTTCGGCCGAAGAACCGGTATTGCCATCCTACGTAGCAATGCTACCAGCTTTCTGGACATGTTTCCCGTTGACAGCGATGCGGAAGAATTTCCTGACGTCCTGTAAACAAAAAAAAAATTATTAAATACTTAGCACAAACATTCTTCTCTTAATAATTCACGTAGTCCCAAAATTTATGGACACTCCGAGCGAGTTCGAATGTTGTGGCTCAACTCCAAGACTCGACATAGTTAACTAGGTTTTAGGATTTTGAAATTATTCATCATTTATTCCGTTTAAATTGCTGAGGGAGTTCCTTCGCGGGATATTGAATGCCTTGAGGAAAACTCCTTGGCAGGCAATTTGTTGAACGTATTTTCGTAATTTTCGGCTTACATTTTGTTGAATCGTGTGTGTGTTCTATTTTGATCTTTTATAGGAGTGTTTTTTTGGAGTGTCGTTACTGTTAGTCAGCCAGTACTAACTGGGTTGTGGAGGTCAGATAGGCAGTTGCTCGAATTAAAATACTGGTATTCAGCTGCATCCGGCTAGGCTGGAAGCCGACCCCAACATAATTGGGAAAAGGCTAGGCTAGGAAGTTACTTTTTTTCTGGGGGTTCTATTTCATGTTTATCCATTGGATAACAGTCTTTAGGTATTTTTCACTTATGTTTTTGTTATCCAGTACGTAGGTACGTAATGTTGGTCGTATCCAACGATTTTACTACAATAAGTCATTATAGCATTCATAACATAAACATCACACCTGTAATAATAACCCAGGGTTAGGCAGAGATATATCTACCTGTAGTAGGTACACCCACATTTCGCCAGTTATGTTAAGTCCCATGGATTAAAGTGAGCCTATTGTCGTCAACTGGGTACAGAACCAGGCTGCGGGCTGCTATTGAGATATTCTTGAGGAAAAATCCCAAAAATAGTCATCGTAGGTAAATTCGAAAACAGCATAATTGAAAATGTGAGTTTTAAGTTCATTTGACGAACAAACTTCTCGGAGACCCGGTGGATCACTGAGGGGTCACTGAGGGTCTGCCGCTTTTCACCTTTATGCCCTAAGTAATAAAGTTGAAAAGTGGCCGACCCTCAGTGAACTCAGGACTAGTTACAAAATCACTAAGAATCCCTTAGTGGAAAGCTACTCGAGGCTAAATAATAACAGCCGCTCGGGTCAATCTTCAGGTTAAGCCACGCTTGCCTAGGTTGTTCCGTGGATGGGCGACCACCCATTACATACCGAGTCCTCCGTGCCTCGAAAAGCACGATAAGCTGTTGGTCCCGACTGTCAATTGTAGATCTTTGACAGTCGTTAAGTAGTCAGTGGCCCGAAAGTCTGAAAACCAGTGTTACCAAGGGGTATCGTATTACCCAGTACTAACTAGGTTGTGGAGGTCAGATAGGCAGTCGCTCCATGTAAAATACTGGTATTCCACTGCATCCGGTTAGACTGGAAGCCGACCCCAACATAGTTGGGAAAAGGCTAGGCTGATGATGTTACGTCTGAGTGGAAATAAAGCGTGAAACACACATTCCTAAAAACACATATAAGGGAAAATAAATATAAAGGGTTCCTAATATAAAAACAGCAACGAGACGATATGGAGTCGTCACACAAAACAGACATTATAATCCTTTGAATACGAAATGTTATCAACTAAACGTATTTCCTTCACATCGAATGTACGCACTACACCTATCAAATTGTAGATATCCAGTATAACTTGATCTCTGATTGTGTGGACATTTTATACAATGCTAGATCAGATTAAATTAGACTTTATCAAGCCATATACATCTAGTGTAAACTGACCTTGTATTGTACGGAGAGCATACACAATGCCAGGTCAGGTTATACTGGACTGCCTAAAAATGCCGTCGTATGTACGAAAAATGTTCTTTTTTTTATATATCCTTTCTCATTATTTTTCAATTCAATTCGTGGGAGAACGACAAACGTCGGGTATCAATGTAGACTCGTAAAATTTGATATATTTTCGTCGAGAACGACGTTTCGAGCCAAAAGCGACGTTTCGGGCCAAATACGACGTTTCAGGCCAATGTAGACAGTTTAGTCTTCGATCGTGAACTGAATAATGTTTCAGGCGATCACTCTTATGTGCTTTGGGCTTTCGATTATGTATGACATACTTATTTTAAGAAAAATTGTGTCACGTAAGCTGGGAGGCGTTTTCTGACTGATAGAATGAATTAAATACTTTTACGCACATTCAAGTTCGTTCGCGTGGACTTACTTGACTTCTGTTTTCGTTAGTATGACAATTTACACCATTGTTTAGTTTGTTTGTTGATTGGGCAGGTATAGACTTGATTCAATCTCAAAACATTTATTTCAAATAGAACCGTGACAGGCAGTTTTAAATTATTCAAAATACAGTACAGCCACGGGCATCATAACTCGAATGGACGTCGTCGCACTTGCCTATTCCAAAGCAAGAAACTGCATGGTCACTCAACTTTTCTAATCAAGGTAGATTTAATTTTGTTATGAATTATGATGTGGTTTTTACCATCAGATATAATATGTTGATTTTATTCCAAAAACTTCAACTGTATAATTCGCTAAAGTTTGCAACATAATATAGAAAGGTCGGTATTTCATTACGGGGTAAAAACCGCGCGAAACATGGGCAGATCGCTAGATAGGAAGGTATATTTCCTTCATGAATTATAGGCGTACTTTTATCTAATGGTAACTTTGATTCGTATTTTAAACAAGCACCTAAGTCATCAATCATTTATCGCAACTCCCAAATTACACAAAAAGAAACATCAACTGTTTTGAGAGAATCATGAATTGTATAAATCATGAAAATCTTGATCTATTAATTCAATTCAATTCATTTATTTCAAACACAACGACCCATAATTTGGTAGTTGGTACACTTAAAAAGGAGGAGCTCGTGGCTAAATAATAACAGCCGCTCGGGTCGATCTTTAGGTTAAGCCGTGCTTGCCTAGGTTGGTCTGTGGATGGGTGACCGCCCATTACATACCGAGTTTCCTCCGTGCCTCGGAAAGCACGTTAAGCCGTTGGTCCCGGCTGTCGTCTGTAGATCTTTGACAGTCGTTACATGTAGTCAGTGGCCCAAAAAGTCTGACAACCAGTCTTACCTAGGGGTATCGTATTACCCAGTACTAATTGGGTTGTGGAGGTCAGATAGGCAGTCGCTCCATGTAAAATACTGGTATTCAGCTGCATCCGGTTAGACTGGAAGCCGACCCCAATATAGTTGGGAAAAGGCTAGGCAGATGATGGTACACTTAAAAATAACGTTAGTAATTAAATTATCAGAGACAATTAATACCCACCACACCAGTGGCGAAGGTTCCATACAACTCGATTCTTACCGGCTTCCCTTTGAACACAGTCAGTATTCCATAGTCAAATAATAAAATCACATTACAGACATGTACTCGGCTTACCTCTCAAAAAAATTAACCCTTCGCTACTGCACCACATAATACTATTAATAACGTTTGCTTTCTAAGAATAGTATTGTTTCCGATGATTAAACCATACCTAATACAGGCACAATAGACCTATACCAATACCACCCATTTACCCAAAATAAACCCATATTGCAGAAAGCAAATATCAATTTAGGACACCTCAATAACTCCCGATATTGTTTCTGAAATGAGACCTATGATTTGTATATAATGAACTGTTTTCATAAACTTCTAGTACCAATCAGAGCTTAGTAAATAAACTTTCTTACTTGTAATAATATGTTCAACTTCATTGCTTCTATATTATTTATATACTTCAAATTGTTCAGCAATAATTCAAACTGTGTGTTTCTGATTTGACCTAAATTGAATTTTATTAACTTACTTTGAAATACTTCTGTTAGAAAACTAAATTAAAACCCGCTTTAGGATTCGAATAACTGAACATTAGGTTTGGAGCTATCATCATCATCATCATTTCAGCCGAAAGACGTCCACTGCTGGACATAGGCCTGGTTTGGAGCTAACTTGAAAATAATTAAAAATATTAAAATTCAGTTATATACTTTATAAATTCTACTAGCTGTTGCCAACAACTTCGAAATGTTGATGTGTGTGTGTGTGAGAAAAAAAAGATAGCCTATGTCCTTCCCTAGGATATAATCTATCTCCTTGGTAAATTTCATTACGATTCGATCAGCCGTTTAGTCGTGAAAAGGTAACAAACAAGCAGAGTTACTTTCGCTTTTATATATTAAGTATGGATACACTTCGTGTACTACTTTACGTTATATACTTTTGGACATCAGCGACGTGTATTTAAAGTAAAAATTATTTATTAATGTTATTTTCTTCCTACTGTTCTTTAATTGTCCGTGTAATCAAATTAGACGGGTCATTCTTTGACACTTGTATGAATGAAATGTCTATAACTTTGCAAATTGACGTAGGCTGTAAAGTTACCCTAAAAGAAAAATTTAAATATTTTGCTAGCAGTTCAAAAAAATATAAAAAAAACTATCACCTTTTACAAAGACAAGCAGTGTAACTCTACAGAACAATAGTTGAATTATAATTCAGCGACGAGCTCATAACTATCTCAAACTTTACTTCCCGATATAACTCCTACCTATCCTCATACATCCACAATTGACGCCAAGCTCATGCAATTAATTTTAACCAGTTAAATGCCCATACACGCCTCTATAAATGCCCCAACATACCCAGGTACTGGGTTGTAAGCAAGGTTTTCCGTCGGCTACGGTATACCGCAAGTCCCAACTATTCGGGCAGCCACCCCACCCGGGTGTGTAGCAGTTAGATTATGTTTTTAAGTGATTTCGAAAACTTTCTAGTCCCGAAGTTGCGGGAGTGATTAATTAATCAACTGTGTGTTAAACGGGAACGTTATTAATCTTTGATTAAGGCTGAGTTTGAAGCATGTTGATGAAGCTCTTTGCTTATTTGAGAGTAAAAACTGTGTAAGCTAAACAGTTTACAGAGTTTTTTGATTTGAAAGAGAAATTAGAAAGTGTAGCGTCATGCTAGTAATTACTTTTACAAACCAAAAGTTAAACGGTTCATAGTGTGTTTATTCATTATTCTACGTTCAGTAAATTGATTGTATGGTCCAATATACCATATTTCTATAATTATATCGGACATGAAAAATCGTCGAATTAAAGTATTTTTAGGACAATGTCAGATATTGAAATTCGGCACGTGTATCGTTATGACCATAATAATTATGTTTCTTCTGAACCGTTTATTTGGGCGTGCCTATAAAGTAAACTGTTTTTTTATTTGGAATCAGTTGTCACGACGACAGTGATGTTGTGAAAGGCAGCGGGATTAGGTAGCAGGTTAAAGGTACACTAAGGCTGCGTTTGAGCGAGGATGCTTACCGAGGGATGAGTGTGAAAGTAACCAATAAAATCGGTTCTTTTTCACAGCTTGAGCTATTCTAGCTTGGTGATTGGTTAGTTTCACACACATCTCTCGCTACGCATCCTCGCTCATCTCTGGTGGAAACGCAGCCTTAAACCGGTGCGGACAGCAAAATTGCAATACCTACCTACTTGACCCAAAATATGGGACAGCTGATTATATTTTTTCGCGATTACCATGTTGGTCTCATGGAGAAAGTTGTTTAGTTTGATGGTCTAAAACTCACCCTAAAGTATGACCACACCTTTCTGTTACATGTTATATTGAAGTATGTCTAAGTCCAAGTTTTTCATAACCTAAACTGAAACATTCTTATAAGAAACTTGAACCACGTTAACAAAAATCTAATTTAAAGAAAGAAAACATATTTATTTCTTCTTTTCTTTTTAAAATAATCCTCCTACACACACAAATGCCCGTTGCATCTAGAAAGTTCCTCGTATAATAATGTAAGTACGTGCCGGGAACACAATACTTGTTCCTCTCTATCTAAATTACTAAGAACTCGACACGCCTTCCGGGCTCTCTGTCATTACCGCATTTCATTACGAAGCTGACACAATGAGACTGTATCAAGGTAGCAAGTTGATGAGGAATACCCACTTGGCGGAAGGTTAGTTGAGCCCGTGGCTCTGCCTTGGAGATTTTTTTAATATTCGTAATAAAAAAATAAGTTGGCCAATGAAAGTTGTAAAAAATCGGTTGGGACATCTTCAACGACGCAATATCCTAATTTTATTACACACTTTTTATCACAATCGAAGGAAATTTTAATAAAATGCCATATATGTACATACATACGTATTTCATCCATCCATGTGTGTCGAAAAGATAAGTACGCTCGACAAAATTTGTCCATTTGTGCAAATCTAATTCAAATATTTGCATGTACATTTTTGGAGCTTAAAAAGCCTCCTAATGACGTAGATAATAAAAATTCGCGTAGAATAATAATTATGAATGCAGATTCAAAATCGATTAGTAATTTCACGATCTTTTCAATTTTGTATATCAACTACAGCATCTCTATGAAATAATTTATGCTGTAGGTA
Organism: Noctua janthe; assembly: GCA_910589295.1. Taxonomy (NCBI): domain Eukaryota; kingdom Metazoa; phylum Arthropoda; class Insecta; order Lepidoptera; family Noctuidae; genus Noctua; species Noctua janthe. The sequence goes on from OU342567.1 coordinate 1,892,554, forward strand.
TAAAGGTACTCGTAACCCTTTCAAGGATAAGTGGGGGCCCGAACTGTGAGGCATCCCTAAAGTTACTTTGAATATACAGGGTGTTTTTTGAGAAGGGATTGCTGGCCCAAAATTGAGACAGACATAAGGAAGTGTGGTTTTAAGAAAGGCGTAAGATCGAATATGGAAGATAAGAGATTGCATTTTTCTGTGAATCTAATGTAAAGATATTTGGTATATCTATAATAGTATTGCACCGTTTATAGGAATCTCAAGTTTGACTAGTAGGTTGGTAGACGTTTTAGTTAGTTTATTTAAAGAACTTCAACTGAGATTTGGCTGACAAACTACATATATCAGCAATTATTTAAATCTGTCTGTCCCCTTTTCACGTCCTAATAGCTGAACCGATTTAGATGAAAGTTTGCAGACATAGTAGAAATTTAATCCTGGAGGATGTTCCGGTGATAAAACGATAATTTTAGATCTTCACGCGACGAAGTTGCAGGCTAAAGATAGTTTACTATATTTGAGTTCAACCAGAAAGAGAATACACCCTAAGTATTTCTCATTAACACTGAACACCCTGCGTAGGGAACTATAGCTGTTTTGACATGGAAAGAAAAATTCTATTCTATTCTATTTCTTATTTAATTCTATTCTTAATGGAACGAAAATTTCGAGAGCTGTGAGCAGGGTGCGATGGTCTAATTGGTTAAGACATCCGGTGTACTGAATCGGAAGGTCGCAGGTTCAAACCCTGCTCGCACTAGAATTTTTCTTTCCATGTCAAAACAAACATTAAACATGTTTAATGTCCCGTTTTCACTGATAATGGTAATGTTAGTGACCATGTCCGTTTGAAAACTAAGAATAGTAAACATAAATATCATACATACATAGGGAATCCTAGTACAAGAGCCAGGGCTACACTGATGTTTGATCAATCACCTGTTAATAAAGGTTTTTATTTTTTTATTATTTATTATAGCCAATCCAATATACAACTACAGTCATACAGAAATACACACCCATAGGGAATCCTAGTACAAGAGCCAGGGCTACACTGATGTTTGATCAATCACCTGTTAATAAAGGTTTTTATTTTTTTATTATTTATTATAGCCTATCCAATATACAACTACAGTCATACAGAAATACACACCCATAGGGAATCCTAGTACAAGAGCCAGGGCTACACTGATGTTTGATCAATCACCTGTTAATAAAGGTTTTTATTTTTTTTATTATTTATTATAGCCAATCCAATATACAACTACAGTCATACAGAAATACACACCCCGTCGAACAAAGCTCACGCACATATACCTTATTATTTTTATTAAATCCTTCCCGAGTTCAACGAATTACACGTCAGGCCAAAATAAACTGCGCGCTGTTAACATTATAATTTGAAGGATAAAGTGTTGTAATGCTGAAAATCTTGGCTTAAACGTGTATTCCGCTCACGGAGTGTGTTGGCCGGATGTGTAATGTTACTAAGGGTTGTGTTCGTGTGTATTTTTAGTAAGCTTTTAATTTAGTTAAGTAAATAGGATGTATTATGAGTTTGTGGTATGAAGATTTTTTTTGTTACATTTATTTTTTTCTTTAAGAAAGCTGTATTAAGTTAAAATGCGGACTGATGAAAAATATTTTCATGACTTATGAACCCATAAAAGGAAAATCCCACATTTGAATCAAAAATTAATATAAGAAAATATTATATATAAATATAAGGAAATACGAATAATACGAAAATATTATATATTAATATAAGGAAATACGAATAATACGATCCAATTAATTATTGCCCATCATACTTTTATTGCTTCCTACAAAGTATAACTAATTTATTAAGGGCTTACGGAGTGATATTATAATATTTTTGTCCATCTGCCCAAGTATCAACTAGTAGGGTAAGGGTCAGACACCCTCTTGAGGGTTTATTTCACTGCAACCCAGAAATCGCGAAAAAAAACCTACATTTATATTCACATGACTCGACAAAATGTAAAGAACACCTGTTTATTTTTCCCGAAGCCAAGGTTTTTATCTCACTGTTGAAGCTTGTCATATTATCCAGCATGCACCAGATGTGGTCATATTTAAGAGTGTGGTACAGACGCCAGCACATCAAGCTACTGCAATCTGTCAAATTTCTTTAATAGATTTTCAACTTTATCGTTCAAGTGGTTAGGATCAAGGTTGATTGAGAAAATTTGACAGTTTCAGGTAGCTTGTGTTGAACGTTTGTTTAAAAATCAAAAACTTCTTCTTCAAAATAACTTTATTGGTATTACATACAATATAATTACCACGAACGACTCGCTTCGTAGCTCATAGATGACTGCCGTGGAATCACTCATTGATTATAAGCAAGATTCTCAGCCGTACGTACTCAACTGACTACTAACGACATTTTCCCGCCGTTACCGTACCGGAAGTCAAAATTGAGCCACGAATTTAAAATAATATTATTTAAAATAAATATACAAATAAAATAAAAGATCATTCTAAAAATACAGGTAAAAATCAACATAATTTATAGAACAATAAACAATAATTAATATTTTACTTAATACAAACTTCCGTAAATCAACAAGTTTTGATAGAATTCACAACTTATTTATAATTAAAATGGCAAAGGTATTTTAAAAATGCACAATATTTAATAGAAATTAATACATGAATTTTAATCAAGCTTACACTTGATGTGCTGGCGTGTTTACCACACACTGAACAATTTTTTCCATGAGAAAAACATCGTAATCGGGAAAAACTAATCAAATTCCATACAAAACTTAAAATCCCTAGTTAAAAATATATAAATAAAAATCTTTAGATAATATGACACTTATGATCCAAATAACATCATCATAGCTGTTTTGACATGGAAAGAAAAATTCTAGTGCGAGCAGGGTTTGAACCTGCGACCTTCCGATTCAGTACACCGGACGTCTTCACCAATTAGACCATCGCACCCTGCTCACAACTCTCGAAATTTTCGTTCCATTAATAACGTCTTACGGAAAAAAAAAAAATTTCATCATAATTCATATCATTTCCTTCATATCACTTCTGACTTACTCTTCGAGACAAGAGTGATGTCGATGAAAATGACCTATTGTAATTATAATAAACAGTCTCTTAACTGACTGGTGTTCAATTAACAGCTCAAACCACGGAATATCACGACATATAGCCGACAAAAAAAAATCTCTCGTCGTCTCGCTCTCGTCTTTCCAGTCGGCTACATTTTACCGAAAAATTAAATTAAATACCGAATACTTCGTTTCTGTATTTCAGAACAGAATTTTTCCTTAAAAAAAACTATTAAACTGTAGCAACGCTGTATGTCTAAAAAAATCCAAGCATAAATACTCTGCTACCCGTACAAAACTGGGGCAGGGTGCTAGTTAACACATGAAATTCAATCATATTATTATGCCATACCCGTCACTCTTAACGGGTGGGCAGAGCTCCAAGCCCCACAGTGTTGGCGCTCCAGACAGCGTGTAGCACTAAATGTTTGAAGACAATAACCGGCTGTAACATGTTGCAAGTCGTTTACGACCAATAACCAGTGCTATCACGTCCCGGGATATAGTTACGAGTACATAATGGCGCCTTTTCTGCCTCTTGCGGTTTTTCCGTAGAAGAAACGGTTTTTATGTAGAAGGTTTTTCAGCCTACTGAGTTACTTTTAATGTTATTATTATCGAACATGCATTAGCATGAACGCATTGGTTTAAAAATTGAACTAGATGCTTAGAGCAAGTGATTTACCACTATTTTTGTCTATTATTAGAAGTTAATTGGATATAATTATCGTTAAACATAGCGATAAATGTATTTTGTAATGCGTGGTCGTCACATCATTTGATTTCACTAGTGTTATGCTCATATTTATTACCCCAAACCCACATTTCTCAAAAAAGGTTTAGCTGATGAATAGTTTTGATATTTGTGTTGGAAATTTAAGATACGAAAGTCAAATGGTTATGTGTTTGAACACGGTGTTTAATATCGAAGCACATCTATATAAATAAATACAATTAATATGTCTGTTTGTAATTTGAAAATAAGAGCTTTTTACTGAATGCATATGAAAGTATATACGGTACTTATAACAAATAAAACATTTTTTTGTCTGCCTGCCAGTTTGTTTGGCTAATCTCCGAAACAGCGGAACCGATTCTGCTGATGTTATAAGCTACCTTTTTTTAGAAAAAGGATTAGAGTTCCATGCAAAAAAAATAATAACCTTAAAATTGTTAACAAAATCCGTATAGGAAAGTAACATATTTCTTTATAATTTCACGCGACGATGGCCGCGGACAACAACTAGTGTTTAATATAAAAAAACACATCGTTCATAATAATTTAGCAATACTTGTGCCTTCTCTAGAAGAGGGCTTAGCCCCGCTAGGGACCACAACAGACGGGTATCGAAAATACGACAGGACAATGATGAAAGAGATCCCATTACTTATTCGTATTCTTGAGCAAGTTGATTAAGTTACAAGATTAATTTGATGGTTTTCGGAATAAACCCATGAAACGTTAATTATTCGCTTTGATTTACTTTAATGATCGTATTATGTTCCTGGTACTGAATTTCTTAACTTAATCTCCGGGTAAGTTGATAGGAAACAAGTTAATAGGGTGTTGTATTTAAGCCTGCTTTGGAACTGTGGAATTAAAGTATTTTTGACAGTATTGTAGAAATAACTCTACCTTTATTAATTCAAATAAGTAATTAAGTGGGTACGCGTATAAAATTCTCAGTAAATAGTTATTTGATTTCGGCTTCATGAATAAATTTTTCTTTTACGAATTCGAAGCCTGACTATTTTTTCCCATTCCTGGTCAAAAGCCTACCCACATTCGTTCCATTTCTGGACGCTCTTAACTTGCGTTCCTTTATACATCGTTCTCACATAAATGTGTCTCCACATGAATGATGTAACCAAGATTTTGTAACAATATTTTGATTGAAAAGAGTGTCCATGGAGTATCTTGCCCATTCTTCTCATAGAGATCTACGCCTTGGAATGGGCGACTACAGTACTTTCACAAGCTATTATGCCTTGTGTCTGTGACTGTAGGTTTGTTTTCTTTCTTTGTTTTTCTGACATTCAAAAGAGCCTATAATGGTCTAATTGAAATAAATGCTTTGAGTTTGAGTTTGATGGTGTGTTTCTTCTCGCTAATTTGAGAGGAAGTCATCCAAGGCCATCCGCCATCTTCTCCTGTCTCAGGAATACAGTCTTGTGATATTCGGGCCAGCAGCTGGTGCCTGCAGATAGAGCTTGCCCAGTCCCATTTTAGACTCATAGCCATACCTCTGTTTTCTACGACATCTGTAAGGAGATTTTTATCTTCTTTACACACGTGTTATACGTTACATGTTGCCTGCTCCCCAAATAATTGAATATTTTATTATAAGACGGGCAACTTTGTTATATGGATTGATAGAAAAATATAAATACAGGGTTTTTGTTTTTTCCATGTAAATAATAACCATAAAAATGAATTTATGAATTTTGGTTCTTTTGAATATAACACATTGTTATGGCGTGAATACATGGTAGTGTTATGGCAGTTTATAAGGTTTACTTTTTGATTTCGTGTGTTGACGTTAAACAAAGTTATCACGTTATGCCATCATCATTTGTGATCGTGATGGTGAATTTCGTGTGGTCATTATCATGGAAAAAGTATTATATCTAACGAAACGGTAAAAATTAAAGCAACTGGGCTGTTTACTTACGCTAACTCCGCCTCGAATGCAGTAACAGGGTTTCCCCACTTATATCAAAATGTACTATGATATGATTAAACCATAACAGTAGAATTTATAAGAAATAGCTATTTAAGGTGGTTCATTGTTATGTAAAAGAGCGCCTCTCGCCATCAAACGTAAAAGTTTGGCGAGTTTAGACTTAAGCAACACCTCTGTACTATAGTCTCATTAAATAAAAAAAAAAAAAAAATGAAATAATATTTCCATTAGAACATTAATTTCAGGTTTCCAAGAACTTTACGGAATCAAACGGTTTTTCCCGAATCCTGGAGAATTCCAACTTACACCATTTTAGAATTAGGTCGACGTTATGTTAGATATATAATAAGAAACAGGGTTATTTCCATCATTCACACCACTTAAAATATTATCAAACAAAACCCATTATTCGTGATTCCATTCGCTCCATTACCGTAGATAATACTCTTTTGCTAAGTAAATAATAAATGCAATCAAAAACATGTTTGTAGTTAGTTACCCGAGGGGAGCGTTTGGGGAAACAAGCTAAATTGTATTTGTAAGGGAAACACTTTATCTTGAGAGTGAACAGACTTCTCACCATCATATTTTATTAATCCCTTGCCTGATGTAAATGCTCCCTTTTATAAGTAAGGGCTTGTCTGTTTGTGAGCGGAGAGCGGGTGAAATGAAGCGTTTTCAAATAAATATATTTTGAGTTTGTCTTTAACATTTTTTTGTAAAGACAAATGCATGGTTGGTTCTATAAATCTTTTATTTTATGACAATAAATCGCCATAGCAAGCACACGCAGCGCAACACGACGCCGTCACTTCGTGTACATTAGTCTATATTTTCTGGTTTTTATAAATATGTATGTTAGTCTATAAGATATATGTGCTATGTGTCTTTGTTACCTGAATTAAATGATATATTATTTTTTATTGTTATTATAAGCATAATCAACCTATAATGTTCCCACTGCAGGAACACACGACCTCCTGAGAGGTAAGGGGATATAATCCACCACGCGGGCCCAGTACCGGTTGGTAGATGTCACATGTTTTCGAATTTTTGATTCCAGGACATTCCGGTTTCCTCACGATCAGTAAAGGTGTCAAGTATCAGGAATCATCAGTATTCTCCTGCTCTATTTATATGGAGTCGGCGCGGCATGTCTTCTTCTTCCATACCACCTTATTACAAAACGACCTAAAACTACAACCTAAACGCCTTATTATGGTTGTAAGCAAGCCTTATGTGTGACTTATAAAGTCACGCCATTTTGTGATTAAGGAAATTTTACTATTTATTGCTTCTTATACTCTTTTTACATTTCATTTTTTCTTAAAAACGGTCTTAAATTCACGCTCTCAACGTTGCTTTTGCCTGCGGCTTCACTCGGGAGTTATGGTCGTAAATTTAACCTACGGAGTCGTTTTAAATACTGCCTGTAACACTCGGGAGTTATGTAGCATCCTATTAATAAAGAATTTTCGGAATCGGATCAATAGTTCCGAAGATTACCCTCTACATCGAAGCTTACAAACGTACAAACTTTACCTCTTTATAAATTAGTGTAGATAACTTAAAACAAAGCCATCACGCATTTACATCCACGCTCTCGACGTAGCGTGACTTTACATTCGGTGGTTTTTTGGATTTAATAAATAAAATTAACTGTGTCAGTTTTCTTGCTCGCATGTGCATATTTTTGCACGAAATAAAATGAAATGTGACCCGACGGAATTACGAAAGTCTCATTACAGGCCAAGTTTTTAATGGCACATAAAAACATCAGTATTTAACACGATTTCAATGTTTTTTCTTAAGCTTTTATATATTTTTCGTAGATTAATAGTCATTCTAACTTCGATTTCCCATTTTGGCATGTATAATGATAATAAGTTCATCACTTGGATGTTAGCAGTTAGATGCGCTATGAAAAAGGATGAGAGCTCGTCGTTAAATAATAACAGCCGCTCGGATCGATCTTTAGGTTAAGCAGCGCTTGCCTAGGTTGATCTATGGATGGGTGACCACAAATTATATACCGAGCTTCCTCCGTGCCTCGGAAACCACGTTAAGCCGTTTGTCCCGGCTGGCATTTGTAGATCTTTGACAGTCGTTACAGGTTGTCAGCAGCCCCAAAAGTCTGACAACTAGTCTTACCAAGGGGTATCGTATCAGCGAGTACTAACTGGGCTGTGGAGGTCAGAAAGGTTGTCGCTCTATTTAAAATACTGGTATTCAGCTGCATCCGGTTAGACTGGAAGCCGACCCCAACATAGTTGGGAAAAGGCAGGCAGCTGATGATGATGAGTTAGATGCGCTGGAGTGTGTCGTTGTCCTCGTAATTGCATTACCGCTTTTGACAACAATCCAGAAAATTACAAATTTGACTTGGGTCAAACTGTTTAACAGTTAACAAAATAATAGATCTTGTCATTCTATGGCGTGCCAGTGACATTCAACCTTAGCGTGATAAAGTAATTACGAAATCGACGATACATTTTCAGTTTAGTCATTCGTGCAGGTTATTTAACTATGCCAAAGTTGCCTGAATATTCATATTTCAACGGTCTGCCTCATTGATTCATTGATTCGACAATCTATGCCTATTCGAATGCGAAAATAGGCAGCCGATATCCAAAAATAAATCCCCGTCAATACTCGCTGTCTGATTTATATTTTTAATGGAAAACTGAAGTTAATATCGTCTGGGCGTTATTTTTTGTGCTATTAAGGATGATTTCCACCAAACGGCTGCCATCGCATCGGATCGGAACGGATTTTACAATCTTTAAACGATATTAAATCGTGTACACAGTATTTAAAGTCTATATTACCAAGCCGCGCACAGCAGCTTGACCGCTGGCGTCTTCCGCGACGCGCGATCTGCGCTGTTCGCTTGTCGTCGTATCCGATCGGATATTAAATCATCAATCCAAATTTTTCTTTTCCTCTTCTGTGTGTGATTATTTTCTTTTGCTTCTAATGCAATAGCCAACAATACTACGTCAACTTCAACCATTTCCAAAAATTAGAACACGTTGACACGGTAGGAATGAAACTATTTGACTAGGCACAGAAACGGATACGGTCGTAAGCGACGGTACGGAGCCGATCGCGTGCGTCGATGTACTGCCTGACGCGATCGGCTGTCTCCGCATCTGTTCGTATCTCGATGCGAGCCGTTTGGTGGAAATCATCTTTTACATGTAAAGGGTTGCTTGATCAGGTTCAAAAGCAATCAGACTGGGTACATATGTACGTCGTTGATAACTTATTACTTTTTGACTTATAAGTACTAACTGGCCAAGTGATATTGGGTTTTCCATCAGAAATTTCTCAGTAGCAGCCACGTCAGTCCGGATTTGCGCCCGGTTGATGGCAATAGGCTCGCCCCCTATTACATAACTGGCGAAATGTTGGTGTACCATTAGGTACATCTCTGTCTCTGCTACCCAGAACTGTAAAATTTTCCCAATCAACCTTGAACTTAATGCTTTAGCGATAAAGTTGAAAATATATTAAAGAAATTTGTCAGATTGTATTAGCTTGATGTGCTGGCGTCTGTGCAATAAAGTAAAAATCATCTTCGAAAAATCTTTTTTAATTTATTTTTCGTTTTCATTAAATCGTAATATCTTAATGACGTAGACGATCCAGGTTATTTGTAGGTTATTTCGATAGCTGCCTGATATTTTTATAGACTGACATGAAATTAATTCAATCTTCATTTTTGTTTCAGATTCAGAGAAATTCGTCAGTTTTCTTGCTCGCATGTGCATATTTTTGCACGAAATAAAATGAAATGTGACCCGACGGAATTACGAAAGTCTCATTACAGGCCGAGTTTTTAATGGCACATAAAAACATCAGTATTTAACACGATTTCAATGTTTTTTCTTAAGCTTTTATATATTTTTCGTAGATTAATAGTCATTCTAACTTCGATTTCCCATTTTGGCATGTATAATGATAATAAGTTCATCACTTGGATGTTAGCAGTTAGATGCGCTATGAAAAAGGATGAGAGCTCGTCGTTAAATAATAACAGCCGCTCGGATCGATCTTTAGGTTAAGCAGCGCTTGCCTAGGTTGATCTGTGGATGGGTGACCACAAATTATATACCGAGCTTCCTCCGTGCCTCGGAAAGCACGTTAAGCCGTTTGTCCCGGCTGGCATTTGTAGATCTTTGACAGTCGTTACAGGTTGTCAGCAGCCCCAAAAGTCTGACAACTAGTCTTACCAAGGGGTATCGTATCAGCGAGTACTAACTGGGCTGTGGAAGTCAGAAAGGCTGTCGCTCTATTTAAAATACTGGTATTCAGCTGCATCCGGTTAGACTGGAAGCCGACCCCAACATAGTTGGGAAAAGGCAGGCAGCTGATGATGATGAGTTAGATGCGCTGGAGTGTGTCGTTGTCCTCGTAATTGCATTACCGCTTTTGACAACAATCCAGAAAATTACAAATTTGACTTGGGTCAAACTGTTTAACAGTTAACAAAATAATAGATCTTGTCATTCTATGGCGTGCTAGTGACATTCAACCTTAGCGTGATAAAGTAATTACGAAATCGACCATACGTTTTCAGTTTAGTCATTCGTGCAGGTTATTTAACTATGCCAAAGTTGCCTGAATATTCATATTTCAACGGTCTGCCTCATTGATTCATTGATTCGACAATCTATGCCTATTCGAATGCGAAAATAGGCAGCCGATATCCAAAAATAAATCCCCGTCAATACTCGCTGTCTGATTTATATTTTTAATGGAAAACTGAAGTTAATATCGTCTGGGCGTTATTTTTTGTGCTATTAAGGATGATTTCCACCAAACGGCTGCCATCGCATCGGATCGGAACGGATTTTACAATCTTTAAACGATATTAAATCGTGTACACAGTATTTAAAGTCTATATTACCAAGCCGCGCACAGCAGCTTGACCGCTGGCGTCTTCCGCGACGCGCGATCTGCGCTGTTCGCTTGTCGTCGTATCCGATCGGATATTAAATCATCAATCCAAATTTTTCTTTTCCTCTTCTGTGTGTGATTATTTTCTTTTGCTTCTAATGCAATAGCCAACAATACTACGTCAACTTCAACCATTTCCAAAAATTAGAACACGTTGACACGGTAGGAATGAAACTATTTGACTAGGCACAGAAACGGATACGGTCGTAAGCGACGGTACGGAGCCGATCGCGTGCGTCGATGTACTGCCTGACGCGATCGGCTGTCTCCGCATCTGTTCGTATCTCGATGCGAGCCGTTTGGTGGAAATCATCTTTTACATGTAAAGGGTTGCTTGATCAGGTTCAAAAGCAATCAGACTGGGTACATATGTACGTCGTTGATAACTTATTACTTTTTGACTTATAAGTACTAACTGGCCAAGTGATATTGGGTTTTCCATCAGAAATTTCTCAGTAGCAGCCACGTCAGTCCGGATTTGCGCCCGGTTGATGGCAATAGGCTCGCCCCCTATTACATAACTGGCGAAATGTTGGTGTACCATTAGGTACATCTCTGTCTCTGCTACCCAGAACTGTAAAATTTTCCCAATCAACCTTGAACTTAATGCTTTAGCGATAAAGTTGAAAATATATTAAAGAAATTTGTCAGATTGTATTAGCTTGATGTGCTGGCGTCTGTGCAATAAAGTAAAAATCATCTTCGAAAAATCTTTTTTAATTTATTTTTCGTTTTCATTAAATCGTAATATCTTAATGACGTAGACGATCCAGGTTATTTGTAGGTTATTTCGATAGCTGCCTGATATTTTTATAGACTGACATGAAATTAATTCAATCTTCATTTTTGTTTCAGATTCAGAGAAATTCGTGAGTGTGCACAAAAGTAAGTTTTCAGAAACATTTCATTTTAATTATTTTATTTTGTATCGCGGAGAGAAATGTCTGAGTTCTAGCAGTAAAAACATTATAACATGATGTTTTTACTGCTAGAACTGCTAGAGTTTTTAGGGTTCTGTACCCGAAGGTAACCAACGGGACCCTATTACTCAGCCTCCGCCGTCCATCCGTCTGTTTGTCTGTCAGCGGGCTGTATCTCATGATCCGCAATAGGTAGTTAAAATTTTCACAGAATGTGTATTTCTTTTGCCGCTATAACAAAAAATAAATTTAAAATTAAAGGGCTCCCCTACTACGATGGTACGGGACCCTTCATGCACGAGTCCGACTCGCACTTGGCCGGGTTTTTTACATCCATATAACCTAAGCAAATTATAATAAATCCTACTAAGAGCACTTGGAGGTACCTCAACTGTTTAATATCAAGGTTTTACTTGGAGTAATGCTCATAAAATTAAAGAAACAATTTTATTGACCCTAAGAATACCTAGTCAGTTTATTATTTCTTCAATTGCCTTCTTCAGGTAGGTATAAACTTAGGAAATTGCTTTCTGTCTCAACAAATATACTGAAATTAGTTATGAGATTTCTTAACGGACTTGTTTTTTTCAAGTACCGATTCTTAGAAACGATTGGGGGTTTATATTCCTTCAATTATTATAAGAGGGATAAAGAAATGAATGATAATTTGGTTTGTAATGGAATATTCAATTAAAGTACAAGTATAGCCCACGGCTTCGCCCACGTGGAGATCCAAAGTTATCGCACTGGAACGTGCTACCAAGATAAAAAATAGAATATTAGAATAATTTATTTAAATATATTATAAAAAGTGTACATTTAGGCGCAATAAATGGTATGATTAGTACTTATAAGTAAACTATAACTAAAATATATTCAACAGTTGCAAGTATCGATAGTTCAATTCAGATGTGTGGTAGCGACCTGCCCGATCTAGGTTTATTTAAACCTGTGTTTCAGGCCATTACTTAACATAGCACAATTTAATAATAAACAAAAAAATTAAATTAAATTAAAAAAAAAAACACAATAAAATAAAAATAAATATTGAAAAAAAAAGAAAAATGAAGATGAAATAAGAAATAAAATAAAGAAAGAAATAAAAGAAAAAAATAAAGAAATAAAAAGAAGAAAAGAAATACTAACTGGATGCAATTCAATACCAGTATTTTACATGGAGCGACTGCCTGCCTGACCTCCACAACCCAGTTAGTACTGGGTAATACGATACCCCTTGGTAAAACTGTAAGTATTCTATCCAACTATCTATCTATTCTTAAATAGCGATTACATTAAACTAGACTGTTAGTCTATGAACAAGCACAACCCAGCTAACTAGGCTATAGAAGGTGTTGCCAGAATAATTGGCTCAGCCTAATAGCGGCACGCCTTTGTTGATCGACTGGTCTTAATTAACAGGATTTTTTATCCGCTAATTACTGCCACATTAGTTTAGACTGATAAGTTTAATGTATAGAAATATCTTATATTACTAAGCGCTTTTAGCGTGCTAGGTAACCAATTTAGGAATTATTAGTGGATAGAAACGAGGAGCTCGTGGCTAAATAATAACAGCCGCTCGGGTCGATCTTTAGGATAAGCCGTGCTTGCCTAGGTTGGTCTGTGGATGGGTGACCGCCCATTACATACCGAGTTTCCTCCGTGCCTCGGAAAGCACGTTAAGACGTTGGTCCCGGCTGTCATTTGTAGATCTTTGACAGTCGTTAGGCAGTCAGTGGCCCAAAAAGTCTGACAACCAGTCTTACCAAGGGGTATCGTATTACCCAGTACAGACTGGGTTGTGGAGGTCAGATAGGCAGTCGCTCCATGTAAAATACTGGTATTCAGCTGCATCCGGTTAGACTGGAAGCCAACCCCAATATATAGTTGGGAAAAGGCTAGGCACATGATGATGACTTTGGATAGAAACGAAAATCACTATTTTGCGTTGTAATTTCTTGAAAATGGCCTTGTGGTCAGGACAGGCAGGTTACTTGTTTTTTCATAACCACCAAGGCCCAGTGTAAGCGTAAAGTCATCTGCCTAGCCTTTTCTGAACTATGTCGAGGTCAAGACGATACACCTTGGTAAGACTCTTAGTCTGACTTTCGGGCCACGGACGACCTGTAACGACTGTAAAAGATCTACAAATGACAGCCGCTACTAACAGGTCAACGAAGCACGGAGCACTCTCGATTTGATGTAATTAACGGTTATCTAAATCAATATAAAAAGTTATTTATTTAAATTAGGCTGATGAGCACATTTTAAACGTCAAAATTTACCTGAGACAGTCCCCCAAAACGCTCTCTCTTCGCTACTTCCTAGTGTTTTAGCTGGGAAGAAGAGGTAGCGGAAAAAACTTCTTAGCCCCATCACCCATCCACGGACCGACCGCGTCAAGTGTAGTTTACCCTTCGATCGCACAGTGAGGCTAAATAATAACAGCGACTTTAACACTTATCAATGTAAATAAATTGTTTCCATCCATAACACGACAAAATTGTCGCAGCATTGAAATCAACAGACAATGCTTCAAAAACGATTTAATTCTCGTCAGCATTCGAGTTCAAATAGACAGCGAAGTTCAACTGTCTGTGAGCGCTGCCAAACGTGACAGTGGCCTGACGTCACAACGTGATAAAGACATTCACGGCTTCATTGATCTGTGTTGGAGTGAGCATATTGTGAGGGTATTTCGAGGTATTTGAATGTGTGGGCTTGCTAAATTAATTGTTCGAGATATTTATACTAGGTTGGTTCATGTTCTGTTGTAATTGATCGATGACAAACAACAAAAAAAACGTGAGTGTACTATAGGTACATGTCTGCCGAACCCTTTCGGGATTACAGGCGTGATATTATGTTAAGTGTTATAAGCAGCTAAAGTAAAAAAAAAGGTTCAAATATAAATACCAGTCTGTTGAAAGCAGTTCTGAAGTTTTGATAATCTTCTTCTTTATGATGTGAGACCTCTGACTTGGCTTTATATGCCGTCGAGAAATATCTCACTCATTTCTGATTTTCCGAATTTAGGTGCGTATGCAATTATCACTTGCTTCGGTGAAAGAAAACATCGTGAGGAAACCAGCATGCCTGAGTTTTGTTAATAATTGTCTGATTCGCATGATAAATTTAACGCTGAAATATATTTGTTTTGATAATCCGACAAATCAATGACAGTCGATTTGATCGGCTCAGCAGAATAAACCATTCGGGGTAACACGCTTACATTCAAAAATACTAGTACGTGATTATACAAAATGTAAACGGATCCTTCACGAAGCCGTCAACCAAGCAATCTGTACATCAAACTAAGTAACCCTACTAAAAAGTATTGCTGGGAACCACTTTTTTTTTGGGGTGAAAAGTTACGTTTTATGATAAAATTCTACGTAACGCGCTCAAAACATTGTGCTGATGGATGCATTGAATAGTAAACGGGTCATGGGGGTATTTAAAGTAAGGTTATAACCTTAAAAACTAGTATTTCAATAAAACTTGTGAAAAAGTTAAAACTTTGATCTCCAATATCTCCGTCACTAGAAGGTTCCCAGATATGCCGCGTCTAGCGACGAATATATCCTGAACCATGCTATTTTTATTTAACGACTTTGTGTCTATCGTATCCTACGAATAAATGTCTTTGTCTATGGTCCAGAACGAAAAAAAATTCGCAGTGACAGGGAGAACAAATGACTTTCAGCTTCGTTAAGAGACTTTTTACACCCTTTATAACGATTCCTACTACATTTACTACGGTCGGTTAAAAAGAAAAACATAGCCCACAGCTGTAGACACACTGACAAAATGGCCGCCAATATTTCTTAATGTTAATCTCCACTAGAGGAGAACCACTAAACTAGCCCTTGATTTAGGCACTAAAGTAGACAAAGTATCACTACTAGCTATTCCACGCAAGCTGTGAAAGTCAGTCCATAATAATAGCCAATTTTAGTGGTCATAAAATATATCTGTTCGCGTTAGTTCAGAAAATATTATGAAGCTTGCGAAAGCTAGTAAAATTTCTAGATAAATCTCAGTTAAACTTAGTTTAGCTAGACATGTTTGGTATTTCGAGAGTTAGGGTTTAGCTGTAGTGCATAAATACTGTTTTAGTAAAGTTCTGGATTAGAATTGTTACATTACAAGAGTTCTTTAGTCGTTTTATTTTGAACTTTATCAGTAATGGTAGCACTTAGCAGTAGGTTAGCACGTGGCTAAATAATAACAGCCGCTCGGGTCGATCTTTAGGTTAAGCCGTGCTTTCCTAGGTTAGTCTGTGGATGGATGACCACCCTTTACATATCGAGTTTCCTCCGTGCCTCGCAAAGCACGTTAAGCCGTTGGTCCCGGCTGTCATTTGTAGATCTCTGACATTCGTTAGGTAGTCAGTGGCCCAGAAAGTCTGACAACCAGTCTTACCGAGGGGTCTAGTATTACCCAGTACTATCTGGGTTGTGGAGGTCAGACAGGCAGTCGATCCATGTAAAAAACTGGTTATTCAGCTGCATCCGGTTATACTGGAAGCCGACCCCAACAGATGATGTTTGCAGTCATGTTTATTTCATACACAAATTGCAACAATTGCCGTTACCCAGCTAAGAGGGTCGTCTTCCGTGTGATATTCGACTGCATCCAGTTAGTTTGCAGCTGAATACTTACCAGTATTTTAGTGAGTAACTATCTGACTCGAAATGCAATGATCATCCACGGAGCGACAGCGGCAAGAGGCTTTTAGTAATTTATTAAAATCTACCCACACTCACACGATCAAAAAATACATCGTCACCCATCGCGTAGATGCAATAGCACAGGTATTTCAGACTTCTTCTGCTTGTAATCCCCGAAGGATTAGGCGGAGGTGTACCTAATAGTACATCCACATTTCGCCAGTTATGTTTAAGTCCCATGTAATAGGGGGCGAGCCTATTTCCATTAACCGGGCACAAATCCAGACTCCGTGGCTGCTACTGAGAAATTCCTGATGGAAAAACACAATAACACTTTACTCGACCCGGGACTCCAACCCAGGACCTCATGCTCAGCTGTCGCGCTTGCGGCCACGCGACTAAAGAGGGCAGTCCTTTTTCCAACAACCGAAAATACCACCTCTCTTTCAACAAAAACTCCAGCTAAAGTTACTAAAACAAGATTCATTCTAACTATCCAATCTTAAATTCAAGTTCGGAGCTCACCAGGCACCAGATAGGTCTGACGCAGCGTATATTCTGCTTAATAAACTATTTACGAGGTCTTGTGGTAGACGCTAGAATAACGTAGCTGAGATTTATAAGAAACGAACTAGAATTAATGCTGTTAAGTATTGTACAGGGTTAAGTTAGCTAGCGATACTGCACTAATGTGATGGAAATGGATATCTAATAATTATCAAACGAAACGACTGGTGACCGTTAGTTATTTGAAGTACCATCATCATTCTCTTGCCCTTATCCCAATTCATTTACGGTCGGCGCAGCCTGTCTTCTTCTTCCATACATCTCTATTACTCGTCATCTGATCAGACACCTCCTTTTGTGCCATATCATCCTTCACACAGTCCTTCCGTCGTTGTTTCTTTGGTCAAAACTTTCCTCACGAGGTTTTCCTCATTCCTCGGCACAACAAGACAACTAATTACCACACAACTTTCCAGTTACCGGCGCCACAATCTTATAAAAACCCGTTAGAAGTCATTGTGGAAATACGAAACGCAATATCTTCTTATATATAAAAATCTCGTGTCACGGTGTTTGTACTCGCATTCCTCCGAAACGGCTCGACCGATTTTTATGAAATATTTTATGTAAATTTGGTAGGTATGAGAATAGGTCGTAAAGTATATTTCACACCGCTAGGTTGTCAAATTCTAAATTAACTCGAGCGAAGCCGCGGGTAAAAACTAGTATTCCAATATACTTTTTCCTTTTTCATCACCATCATCGCTGGTAAAATGTAACTCCAAGGGCCTCAGGTGGGTTGCCACATTGTTAGCCAAACAATCACACAATAGTCAAAACGTTTAATATTTTCATAAAAGATAATCCTAACTTAGAAATAACTTAAACCTTTATTAAGCTTAACAAAGGTAAGTTGCGAAAGCTTGTCAAAGTCTGTCTAATATGGTTAGACCTTGGTAATAGACTTCAGTGAATTAATTAAAGAACAAAAGAGTTTTATATTATTTTTAAAGCAGGTGTTGCAAGTTTTAGTTATAATATTTTTGTTTTAATTTTATTAAAAAAAGATAAAAGAATACTTGCTCTGTCTTGAAGTTTTTTAAAGACTTTTTGAAGTGCCTTTTTGTAAGTCACCAACAAAGAAATGTTTATTATCTTTTTCAAACGAAACAAACAGACATGATTGTATCAAGAAAATCAATAAAAGAAAAAGATCACTAATTTGACCTTTTGTCACAAAATCGAGATTAAATAACTTACTTTTTATTTTAAATATAGACTGCCTCGTTGATTCGATTCCCGGGTCGGGCAAAGTGTTATTGGGTTTTTCCATCAGGAATAACCCAATAACACTTTCACTGTTTTCTCAGTAGCAGCCACGGAGTCTGGATTTGTATCCAGTTGGTGGCAATAGGCTCGCCCCTTGTTACAAGACTAAAAACACAACTGGCGACATGTAGGTGTACGTGTACTATTAAGTACGCCTGTGCCTAACCCTTCGGGGATTACTGGCGTCATGCTAATTCAAAATATTTTACTTCATAAATATAAACCTTCTTGGGCACTTACAAAATGTCAAAGACTTGTGCACAGTTCGGATTGGTCGTTTCGTATGTAGTAAAACTAGTAAAGAACTCATCGACATGATATTTAAAATTAATGCAGTATTTTTATCAGTAAAGGTAGTTTAATCTTCTATCTGTATATATAAAATGGTAAACTGTCTGACTGACTGACTGGTTGATATATCAACACACAGTCCAAACCGCTGGTCCTAGAGACATGAAACTTGGAGGGTGTGTTCTTTGTGAAGTGTAAGTATCCACTAAGAAAGGATTTTTGGGAATTTCACCCCTAAAAGGGTAAAATAGGGGATGGAAGTTAATATGAAAGTCCGTCAGTTTTGAAGTTAGGATATTCAAATCTTGTGTTTAGGCTGACGATTGAAGATTAATTTATATGTGTCTCAGCGTTTTTTATAATACTACCCCCGAAGAGTTAAAAAGGGGGATGAAGGTAAGTAATCGGATATTTTTCGACATGCACGTGGGCGAAGCCGCGGGTAAAAGCTAGTTATAAATAAAATAAGTTTATAATTGCAGTGTTGGCTATGGGAATAAACCACCTCAGCCTGCCGTCACTCCGGTGTCCAATTTTCTGAACAGCAAGCGAAAATAATTCCAACTTTGCATTTTTATACGCAATTATCTGCTTATAAATTTTATAATTATAATTTATTTTTGGAGCATAAAATGTTGTTTGATATTATAAAGATGTTTTTTTAAGAACGAATTCAATTAGATTGAAAAATTCAAGAATGAGAGGCTATCAAAAGAAAAGTCTTTAAAATGTGATGTCATGTCTCAGTGTTGCCTTAAATCAAAATCAAATAAAAAAAAAGAAGATTAAATATTTTTTTCATGTTGTCCTATCTCATCATCATCATTTTTTATTTATTGTATCATCATCTAGCCTTTTCCCAACTATGTTGGGTCGGCTTTCAGTCTAACCGGATGCAGCTGAATATCAGTATTTTACATGGAGCGACTGCCTATCTGACCTCCACAACCCGGTTGTCAGACTTTCGGGCCACTGACTACCTATGACGACAGTCAAAGTTCTACAAGTGACAGCCGGGACTAATGGCTTACCCTGCTTTTCGAAGCACGAATAAAACTTAAAATGAGTGGTCACCCATCCGCGGACCAACCTAAGTAAACACGGCTAAAAATAAAGATCAACCCGAGCGGCTGTTATTATTTAGCCACGAGCGCCTCATGTTGTCCTATGCATCGTAAGTTTATCAAAATGCCTTTGGAAAACCTAATTTAAGCACTACGAAAATTCTACGCCATTTTTATTTTCTACCTTCCTTTTAGCGTACCGCAGTGGCCTGTTAGTAATGTGTTAGAATATCAACACGTTCACATATTCACAACTTTTCTTGCCACTATTGGTGCTACATCTTTCATGTGAAAAACTTTGTAAAACAAAAAATAAGCACTTGTAAAGAATGTCAATCGTCCTCACTTTAGATTTGTGCACTTAAATTATTATTTTTTTCCAAAAATCAGGTCATTTTTGGTTCCGTGTTTTTATACAGAAACATAGAAAACTTACTTCTTTTTCCTATGAGGTTTCGTTGAAACTACGTTCGATGGCACGGTTGGCGCAGTGGCTGAGCGATTGGCTGCTTCGCTGCGTATAGCGGGTTTAATTCACGCACGGAACAAATATTTGTATGATCTACAGGTAGTTGTTCCGGGTCTGGCTGTTTGTGTATGTGAGTTTAAATGTTTGTAAACGCACCCGCGATACAGGAGAAATTACTAGTGAGCGGCAACGTTTTCTTGAAATAAAATAATAATAACAGTACACCACCAGTTACACTTTTTAGGGTTCCGTACCTCAGTCGGCAAAAACGGAACCCTCATAGGATCACTTTGTTATCAGTCTGTCAAGACCCTTTTTCTCTAGAACGCGTGAAGTTATCAAGCTGAAATTAATATCACATACTAAAGTCTGCTACCCCTTGGAGCAGTGAAATGATCAAAAATGTAAATCAACGCAATCAAAAGATATGAGCGTTTATGTCTATTTTGCGATTTCACAAGGCTATCAAAACGTATAGGGTACTTCCTGTTGACCTAGAATCATGAAATTTGGCAAGAAGCATTGTCTTACAGTAGTATGTAAAGGTAAAAATCTGAAAACCGTAAATATGTAGTTTAATAACAAAATACCTACAAGTTTATACGGAACCTTTGGTACGAGAGTCCAACTCGCACTTGGCACTCACACTTATTTTTTTTATTTTTTTACAACCTGAATTTTTTGTTACTTTTCACACAGTAAAACTACAGGTGCAACCACCGGCAACCACCCACTAATTGACAGCCTAAACGAAATAAACTTATACATTTCTAAAGCCAATCTAAATTCATGTGCCTACACAAGCTGCCACAATAAATGGCAAGTCTGGTCGCAGCGTACAAAATTTACGTGGTTCCTCCAGTGGCCGGATTGGATGCTAAAAAATCCACGTGGCTGCGCAAAATTTTTTTGCTTTTCTGTATAGTTTTATATTTTTTTGTTTTAATCCCTGAAGTGGGACGGTATTCTTTTGTATGGAAACATTTGTAACTTTGTGGAGTTTCAATGTGTTAACATATATATTTTTATGTAGTGCTTACGGGGTAATTTCCGTTT
This sequence comes from Noctua janthe, assembly GCA_910589295.1. Taxonomy (NCBI): domain Eukaryota; kingdom Metazoa; phylum Arthropoda; class Insecta; order Lepidoptera; family Noctuidae; genus Noctua; species Noctua janthe. Next base: position 1,913,592 of record OU342567.1, read on the forward strand.
TTTTAGAACATTTGCATGCCTTTTCCCATCTATGTTGGCGTCGGCTTCCAGTCTACCGGGTGCTGTTGAATACCAGTACTTAACATCTAGCGACTACCTATCTGACTTCAACAACCAAGTACTGAGTAAGACTGGGGGTGTCGATACCCCTGGGAAAGACTGGTTGTCAGACTTTCGGGTCAGTGACATCCTGTAACGCCTGTCAAAGATCTACAAATGACAGCTGAGATCACAATGCTTTTTGAGGCACTAAAGAAACTCGTATGTTTATGGTCACCCATCCTAGATTGAGACTGCTAAGTGCAATTATGTTGAAGTCCCATGTTATCGCGGCGAGCCCCTTGGGATCATCTAAGGCTGACTCCGAGCTGCTTCTGAAAAACTGGTGGAGAAACCAAGTAACACTTTGCCCGACCTTGGAATCGAACGCTGGACTTCATGTTCACCAGCAGCGCTTGCGACCACTAGGCCAGCGAGGCAGTGCGTCAAAACTTCATACAAAATTCATAATAAGTAATTTCACTTTAGCTTAGGCGGTAAGACCCGAGCACTAACTAAACTGTATAAGAATAGTTTTACCGAGACGGCTTTTGTTTGGGCCGTAAGCCTTCAGGTGAAGAATTAAGCTTTGATACATAATAAAAGATTTGGTTTCGTCATACATAGTAGGTCATGTTCCATTTCAGGCTACGGGGAATATTATAAGCGTAAAATCAAGTATGTTTGCAATAGTTTTTAAGGCTAATCTATTTTTATCAGCGAGTACTAGAAAGGTGTGGTCATACTTAAGGGTGTGGTAGCAGTGATAGCCTAGTGGTATGACTGTCGGACTGTCAAGTCATAGGTCTCGAGTTCGAACGTCAGCCCAGAAGTGACAGTTTTACATTGTGAAGTGTCACATATCATAATTATGGGTGTCAGGAGTTTGTCATTTAACGAATGCAAATGTGAATCAGCTTATAACGAAGTGAGTATAAACGAGCTAATATTGTCAATGGGTAATCATTATGAAAAAAAATGAATGAAGTTGGCGTATTTCACGTCGAGAATAGGTAAGTTGGCCATCTGGTATTGTAAGTTCGATGCCGTCTCTGTATCTTTTCTGAAACTTCAAATAAGGTTCACAATAACAAATTCCCTTCATTGTCGTGTTGTTGATATTTTTCTTTTCAATACAAATCAGCATCCGAAAATTTACATTCACTAAATATTCGTGGAACGTAATCCAGAGTTCCAGAGAAAAACGTAAAAATAAAATAAAAAAAAGTATTTTTCGTTCGTCGAAAATTTCAGACAAATATTTCGGAAAAAATACAGGGACGCATTCTACGAAATAGTTTTTATGCACGCCAGGAATATTATTAACCGTTTGATGTATAGTAGTTTTTCTACGAAAAATTCTGGGGTTTCTTAGCGTGGGTCTTTATCGGTTTTTGACGTGAGGGATATATCATTTTTGTAAACGAGGTTGTTTAGGTGTAGATCATCTGTTCGGTATGCTCCGTTATTTAGTTCTTTTGACGGGTCACAAGTTATTAACAACTTAATAACAGAGATTTTTTATCATAAAATATATTATAATGATAATGTTAGATTTAATCGTGAGGATACTTATGAGTATGAATGATGGGTAAAAGAGTAGAGGAAGACCAAAGAACCGATGGATGGACTGTGTGAAGGATGATATGGCACGTAAAGAAGTATTTGATGAGATGACGAGTAATAGAGAAGTATGGAAGAAGAAGACATGCTGCGCCGACCCCAAATTAATTGGGATAAGGGAAAGAGAATTATGATGAATGGTTATGTCTGATTCCAATTATGAGACTACAGTTTATTTTAGGACTGCTTTTTTGTGTTATCCTTCCACCATTGATAGGTCTTGTTAGGATATTATTCAAGCATTGTTTTGGGGAATTTTTTCGTTGTAAAGACGTTGATCTACTTGTTACGCATGACAGAATAACCCCCACAATTTATGTTATGATTCTGTTTTTATGTGACACTTATTTTTCTTACCGTATCGCTGGTTTTATAGGCTAGATCAGGCAAGTAGTGAAAAGTTAAACATTACATAATATAACGCCTGCAATCCCCTATGGGTAGGATAGATTTGGGTACCCATACAACAGTTCGTCTGTTTAAGTCCCATGTAATAGAGGGCGAGCCTATTGCCATCAATCGAGCATAAATTCAGATTCTATGACAGAAAAACCGACAGAATTCATGTTTTGGGTCGTGCATGACACTTATTTTAAATGCCTCGGTGGTCTAGTGGTAGCAAGCGCGACTGCTGAGCATGCGGTCTTCGGTGGGATTCCTGGGTGAATACGAATTTACTGTTGAACTTTTAGAAACTTTTTTTTATAACGTCATGATGGAAAGACAGAAGGATAGAAGGACACACATACACCTTATAGGTGATGTTCTTCAGAAACTTCGTAACCGATACGTACGTGTATGACTAGAGGCCGAGGCACAAGCGCACGGTGTAAACGTAACGTAAATATGTCGATTTTAAATCGAAAATACAATTATTCTATACCATTTTAGTATTTTTAACAAGCACAATCAATCTGTAGGTATGAATAAATTGTTAAAATTATGAAAATAATTATAATTTTTGTGAAATGAGTATTTTTAATTTTAAAATCGACGTCGTGCTAGGGCCTCTGAAATGAACGTTAACGAAACAAAAAGAGTATATCTTTAGTTTTTGTCTACGCCTATCGAAGACGGCGTTAGTTTACGTAGGAACCTATTTGTAATATTATGATTTAACGTTTTGTCAGATCATGCCCACACCTTTTCCCCCCTTTCTACAAGCATGACATTATAACCTCCCCCCAAAAAACACGTGCAAGTCAACATATATTTCCCCCATGTTATTTCTTCGACAGTAACGACCTCATTCGTCCCTGCGCACATGGTGTGACCCTATGCAATAAATCCGTGTTAGGCGTCACGTGACCCCAATTTTTCACCTCGTAAAATGTAAAGCTAGTCGCAATTGTATTTCGACATGAAAAAAGGGGTAATTTTTAGTTTTTGATTAATAGTTATTTCTTTTTATTGTGGCTGAAAATCTCTTTATACTATATTTTTACAGGCTCTTGTCAGCACCTTCCCTCTTTACCTATTAACATTTTTTTCCCCTTACAATGTTCATTCATACGACTTTTCATTCACTCATATTTATTTGTATATTTTTCTAAAGCTCGGTGTCCCATATAGCAGCGTGCCATCTGAATGAAAGTCGCCATGTTGTTTTTTTTTGTAATATATTTAGCAAATATTTATTAACAGTGCCTCCATGTCAACGTCATTCTAGCACCAAATCCATGTAGCATTTTAATTGTATTTTGCAGATATCCGTACTTTGAAAGTCGATTTCAAAGTTATGACTAAATTGTACAACCCGTCTAAGTTTCCTAAACCAAAAATATCTTTCCTCAAAAAAAAAGAATAACACATATTTTGTCATCTATTTTTAATTCCCTACAAGATGGTCCAATATACCTGAAAAAAAAAACTAACGTAGGCATAATATGGACTAAGTAAAAAGGGTTGGATTACCTCAGCCAAGGTGAGCTCGGGAAAACTTGATTTAGCCCGCATCTGTTCCTGAGATTTCATTGTTTTTGGGGTTCTGTGAACGTATGGCAAAAACAGGTCGGTAATTTTGGGTATCAGGACAATAGCGCGAAAGACATTTGCGCGAATCCACATGCGCGAAAAGACATATGCGCGCATGGACTTTTGGGCGATTAGACTTTTGCGCGAATGGACCTATGGGCGCATAGACAGTTGCGCGCATAGACACTTGAGCGAATGGACTTATGCGCGAACGGACATTTACGCACAAAGACACATGCGCGAAATTACTTATGCGCGAATGGTTAGGTTAGGTTAGCTGTAGAGTAAACATAACACTGAGGTTCTTCTAAATCGGAATCGATTGATTAATCTTTTTTGTACAAAGTAACAAGAATGTTCTACACATCAATATACATTTCTCATAATAGACAATAAAACAACTGAATGACCTTAAAAATCGACATTAATGAAACCCAAAAGCTTGAACAGAGAGTAAAATTATTTTGTTCAAAATCGATATTGTAAATCGGTTAAACAATAATTATATCTGGCAACACTATTCATGGTAGATACGAAAAAATAATTTGACATGTTTCTCGGGCAGTGCTGCCACTTCTCTCACTCTATCTCATTGAAAATAAGAAATAATATGATGTTATGTTTACTCTACAGATTAACCGTAGCCAGTCGTGAGTAAATCTAGTCGCGTAAGTGTCTATGGGCGCAAAAGTTCATTCGCGCAAAAGTCTAATCGCCCAAAAGTCCATGCGCGCATATGTCTTTTCGCGCAAGCGGGTTCACGGAAGTGTCCTTCGCGCATATGTCTTTCGTGCAAATGTCCCAGATCCGTAATTTTGAGATTTTTACCAAAAGGAATTAATAAGTTTTTTGTTTCGTGCTAAATATTAAAACAAAACTTAAGTAATCCATTTAAAATAATGATTGGCAATGAATTCACTTATTTTAAATTATCACTTAGTTTAAACTGAAATTGATTTAAATTAAACAATCAATTAATACGAAAAGGTTCAATCGAAACCACTTCGTTATCTGCGGAACCCAAAGTGCCTCTCCAACAGACAATTGACCGGTTTTTTCTCTCTTAATAGAATTGCAATACAATTTGTCGGTCTATTTATCCGGATCTAGTTGTTTATGTTACGGATAATCCGGAAAATGGATAGAACTAGATTTAGCCAGATTTATCTGGATGGATCCGGTAGCAAGTAATCGGATTAGGACTAGAGTTTGATTTTATAATCAGAGGAGGAGAGGATTAATGTCTGCTTTGGAAATGTTGTTGATTTTTGTTCCCTTTTTTGAGATGTTGAGAACAAACAGTTTCTAATTTGACCGTGAAGACATACGTTCTCTAAATAGCCGCAGTTGATATTTATTTTGGGACAAAATGCCTTTCGTAATATCTGTCAACAAAAATAGGTTGTATCATCGTTTGGTCTGACGGAATTTATGTCTGCCTATTTTTTTAAATTGCCCTCATACACAGCTATATTCTTGCGAGTAAAGTTAAGTTTTATGTTTGACTAGCTTTTGCTCGCGGCTTCGGTCGCGTTAATTTAGAATTTGACAATCAATTCGGTTTGCACTCTGCTTGTAATAATATAATTCAATCATGATTCGAAAGACACGTGGTGCCATCTATTATCATTCTAACGATATTGTTGTTTTCCTCAGGAACAGTGTTTTTTTTCGGGATGAAAGGTACCCTATGTCCGTTTCTGTACACCTGACAACGTATATGCAAGACGATGATCGGTTCAGTGGTTTAGGCTTGAAAAGGTAACAAACAAACTTACTTTTGAATTTATAATATTAAATTTATCAATCTCTGCTTGATAACATGAGGTCCTGTCGTCGATTACTATTTGGTTTTTTCATCTGGCGTTACCGGCAGTCCTAATTCTGGATGCTAGTCCAGTTGACGGCACAGGCCTGAATCATATTACACAACATACGTAACCTAACATCACGCCTGTAATCCCCGAAGGGTTAGACAGAGGTGAACCTAATAGTACACCCACATTTCGCCAGTTATTTTTAAGTCCCATGTAATAGGGGGCGAGCCTATTGTCATCAACCGGGCACAAATCTAGACTCCGTGGCTGCTACTGAGAAATTCCTGATGTAAAAACGCAATATCACTTTGCTCGATCTGGGAATCGAACCCATGCATCATATAATAAGGCAATTAAACATAGCTGTCGAAATATGCATGAGCTACAAGTACAGTCGCCCGCGCATAAATTTACCACAAACTGTCAAATTTTCTCATTCGATTTTGAACTTAACCATGAACGTTTTATAGTTTAAAATCATTTGGTGAAATTTGACAGTTTGTGGTAACTTGATGTGCTGGTGACTGTAAATCCTACGGGGAAATGCATTCGTGGTTTTTTATTATGTTTCTTAATCATTTCAATAATTAAGCTTTAAAATCAGATGGATGAACCGTGTGGAAGATAGACTAATAGAATGATACGCCGACTTCCATATAAATTTTGATAAGAGCAGGTGAATGATGAATCATTCCAATGATAAAGTTATTTCAGTGTCTACAAACGTTCTTAGGTCTTACGACATATTATCTTCAGGTCACTGCACCCGTGTAAGTAAACATAGACATCATGAGATACTATGTAGGTAGCTTCATAGGTATATACGTACATTTGGAATGCCGCTCGCGTCTGTAACAACAATGCGAGCCTTTGTCCTGTTCTCGACTAATTTGCTTTGAGAAATATCTTCAGACTCCTCGGATCTAGTAATGTAGCTTTACTTGTTTGCACTGATCAAAATTGTACCAAGATAGCAACAGACAGCGGCCTACAATATACCCACTGCTGGGACACCATCTTTATTTTTATTTATTTATTTAATAATTTATGTACACACTAAATACAGGAAAGAAGAAAGGAACAGAAAATAGTACAAAGGTGATGCTTATTTCTAAAGAAATCTCTTCCAGCATACCTGCGAAAGGAGATACTAAAAAAGAGATGTAGACATAGTGTGTGAAAGAAGAAGAGAAAATGGAATACATAAAACGTAAAGCAAAACTATTTAAACATAATAATATAAGAATATACTAACATACGTATAATACAAAGACAAAACATAACAATACTGTAAATACAATAAAATAACTAATAATAAATACTTATGCAACTATGACGAAATGGAAAGATAATGTTCTTTCACTCTTCTTTTGAAAACTGCAACAGTTCGGCAGTCCCTAATGTCAGGCGGAAGTGAATTCCACAGCCGCCCGGCGTGTACAGTGAAGGAATAGGAGTAGAAGTCGGTGGAGTGTGGAGGGGATTTAAGGAGGTTCCTAAGATGCGACCTGCAAGGTGCATCAGAAGGACGGGAGTAGGAAAAGCGTTCCCGCAGATAGGATGGCGTTTTAGGGTTATGCAGGATGTTAAATAGCAGACACAATATCCGAGAGTTCCTGCGAAGTCGAATTGGGAGCCACTTGAGTATTTTGCGAAAGTTAGAAACGTGATCATACTTTTTTAGGTTAAATACAAAACGAATACAGATATTTTGCAAGCGCTCAAGTTTGTTTAAAAGCTCCTCGGTGGCATCCAAATAACAGGCTTCGGCGTAATCTATGATAGGTTGAATGAGAGTTTGCGCAAGGGAGATTTTGGTGTTCAATGGCAGGAAGCTCTGGAGGCATTTCAATGAGTGGAACGTATAGTGCACTTTGCGACTAACTTCAGCAACATGGGCATCTTTTAGTGGGAGTGGGAAGTAATAAGGGTTTGTGGATTTCACAACACATGTCTGCGAATTTTTGATTCTGGGACATAAATACTACATATTTTGATTACCCATCACTTAAAGTTATTTAATACCCCTTTGCCCAGAGTAGATGACATTTTCCAAAGTTTTTGACTTAGACCAGGTCTTGAGTGTAAAGCAAAGATTTTTACTTTACCCACAGTTTCGGACATTACTGACAGCAAAGAAATGATGGTTATCCCATCTGCCCTCAGTAAACAGGTGTGATGTTTTAAAGAAATAAAATAGCAGGAGACTTCCACTTAATTGAACCTACATAGGTCTTAATACTACTAGACCCAGATTACCTAATTTTAGAGTTCTCCTAAAAATGAATAAAAATAACATTAAAACAACTTTTCATGGGTCTCTTGTGTCCAGTTTAAGCACGGCATTTTTACTTTAAAACTAAGTTGGCGTGAACCATTTTTGTAAAGGTCATTACAAGTTCTTTCATCCCCATAATCCACTTTAAAAAAGAAACGTGATCCATGGAGTTTCGAAACACCGCAAAATACGTTGTCTTTTCCACTATATAACATTTAGTGGTGATAAACCTTTGACCCCAAAACTTTAGGGTCAAAATAGGGAATTTTCCGAGCCGTGTAGATTGACCGATTTGGGTAGACCCAAACGACTATTGAGATTTTAAGTTTGTTAGACCTTGTTCTGTTCCGGTTACGGTTTTCGTATGCTCAGGTAGAATAGGGTTCTTCTATTGTTATTGGATCCAATAATCATTAATTTATAATGGTGTTTGAAATTATGGGTCCTTTTGAAATAATTCGTTCGCGAAAACTAATTCTGTGATAAGGTGCCATACAAGTCATCAAGAAATAGACAATTTTGGACAACAGTTGTAATCTTTTTGTTTTTAAATTTTCTTTTTGAACAGTAGGCTTTTGGCTTCTTAGGATGAGTCCGCGTAACACTGGTCAGGTTCCCTCACTCGTCAGTTTATTTAATTCGACAGTTTCGTTGATTAGTCAGTTTCGCTGATATGACAGTTGTTATATTCGACAGTTGCGTCAACTCGTCAGTTTCCATAATTTGTGAGTTTCTTCGATTCGTCCATTAGGAAAAATATATTAAAAACAATTAATGTGGATGATTAAACCTGCTGTAAGGAACCCTTGTCCCAATTTAAATCAAACTTAAACTTGTATTTTAAAGTAAATTATATTTTAAAAGATGGATTTCGATTTAGTTTCCTATTTTTATTTTCTCCTTGTCATTAAGCAGCCCAAAAGTATTTTTTTCGAATCTGTCTTTTTTTAAATTGTTGTCTTATTTTAAATCTTTGAATTTCCTACCGACTGTACTTCGACTGACGAAATGAATAAAACGGTCGAATCGAAGAAATAGGCAAATTATAGAAACTGTCGAGTTGACGCAACTGACAACGAGTGAGGGGAACTGACCAGTGGTACAGTCACGAGCACCAATATGTATACACTTTCCTAAATTTAAAACATTTTGAAAAGTTGTTAAGTGTTTACATATTGGTGCTCGTGACTGTACGCGGATTCCTTAGGATGAGTAAATTTCATCTTGGAATGGAAAAATCTCATTTTTCAATTCAATTTTCTCGATTCAGACCATGAGAGATTGAAATTGCTAATACATGTGCACTGGAAAATCGCTTACAACAAGATCTTTAGGTTTATACTTTAAAGACTATCTTCTCCACAAATACCTAGGTTGTAAAGCCAGTTTATTAAGGCAATAAAAACCAGGTTCATTCATACATAGTACCATAAATATCCACATAATGTACCATCAGACTGATTCCTAAGGGGTACAGCAGTAGTATTCCGTTGAATATAGGATCGTATATACTGAAGGATATCATTATGGTGCGACATTGTATGACATGTGGCGGGCGTATGGCCTGTCAGTAGCCTGCGCTAGATGTGCGTATTGTATTGTATTGTAAAATATAAATTCAATTTTCAGTGACCTAAAGATTAAACCCTGCTTAGCACGACAAAAACAGTTATAATAAATTAATGTAAACATTGCGAGCTATTCCTAGGTAACATACAAAAAAAATATATTTTCTTGTAATTGTTGTTATATCAGTTCATACTGTCCCATCGCTGGGCATAAGCCTTCCTACACTCCTTCCATTGTTATTGGCTGTTGTGGACCAATTTTACATGAAGGCGTCTAGTTCGTTTCACTATCTTGGCCTGCATCTTTCGAGGCTTCGCGATTTATTTTTTGATGATGCCAGTTTTGGTCACGTAGTATAAGTAGTAGCATTTCGACACACTGGCATGCCATTTTTATTTTGTTAGCTTGTGCTATCCCACTCATGGGCAAAGGCCTCCCCCATTCTATACACTGTGTGAGGCAGCCAGCCAAGGCCTCTAGCCATATTTTCCTTGGTATGCCGTGACCTTCTTTTAGCTGTCTCAAATTCATTTAAAAAAAAATAAAGCACTACTTTATGGGTCAAAAAAGGTTTTTTTTAAAAGAATGTAGGAATGCGATTTATGCCTAATTTCAATAGCATGCACTACATAGACATTTCAAAAGCGATAACAAAAACGCATGATATCATGATAAAAATCCATCCTTATTACGAATCACGCGACTAGCATGAAAACCCAATAAATCAACTCTTTGCCGTGTAACTGATTTCTACAAAATCCGTTTTGTTTTAAATAACATAAGGGTTAAGCAGAGGTGTACCTAACAGTACACCCTCATTTCGCCAGTTATGTTTAATTCCCATGTAGTAGGGAACGAGCCTAGTGCCATCAACCGGGCACAAATCTAGACTCCGTGGATGCTACTGAGATATTCCTGATGGGTAAACCCAATGATACTTTGCCCGACCTGGGATTCGAACCCAGGACATCATGCTCAGCAGTCGCGCTTGCGACCACTAGACCAAAGAGGGAGTTTGTTATAAATGTTTTTGGAAAATTCATCTGAAGGCCTGGAAAAGGTGACATTCATTCTATCAGCGACATGGGATTGACACAAGCAACTGGAAATTCTATGTCACCTTCTCCAAGTCTTCAGATGAACTTTCGCCGGCTTTAGTAGCAAATATCAACCATTGACTTGGAGAAAAAAGTGTTTTAGGAAACTTGATATCATTTTTCAAGAGCTGTCGATAGTCACCACACATTCCAAGGTGGCTACGGAACCCTAACAAATAATCTTAGTACGAGTATTAACGAATAAACTACGTCTAAGCAAAATCTTACTGTAAAAACAACCTATAAACTACTAGTCAACAAAATGTATATATCATCATCATCAACGTCCACTGCTGAGGAGCTCGTGGCTAAGTAATAACCGCCGCTCGGATCGATATTTAGGTTAAGCCGCGCTTGCGTAGGTTGGTCTGTGGATGGGTGACCACCCATTACATACCGAGTTTCCTCCGTGCCTCGGAAAGCACGTTAAGCCGTTGGTCCCGGGTGTCATTTGTAGATCTTTGACAGTCGTTATAGGTAGTCAGTGGCCCAAAAAGTCTGACAACCAGTCTTACCAAGGGGTATCGTATTACCCAGTACTAACTGGGTTGTGGAGGTCAGATAGGCAGTCGCTCCATGTAAAATACTGGTATTCAGCTGCATCCGGTTAGACTGGAAGCCGACCCCAACATAGTTGGGAAAAGGCTAGGCAGATGATGATCAACGTCCACTGCTGGACATAGGTTTCCTCCAAACAGGGGGTTTTGCCATCATCGCCACGCTTGGCAGACGGGTTGGCGATCGCAGTACGGTTGTTATAAAAGCACAGAGAACGCTGCTGCCCATTCTCTGGTAAGTCCCTTAGTCGCCTCTTACGACACCCACGGGACGATATGGGATGGTGCTATTCTTTATATCCGACTCCATACAGTACTGTTTACAATGACAGAGAATTCTAATTCAATGGGTCAAGAACAAATAGATTGTTTTAAATTAAACTTCAGAATAAAAATGTCTTCATTATCTTGACAATATAGTTCTAAGTGAGATGTCTTAAATTCTAAGACAGTTTTATACTAGAATATTATTAAGGTCTTGCGTAGACCAGCGACTTATGTATAAGCCTAGAAAAATATCTTGGGCATAATACTAGACAGTTTTATGCAAAAATGTCAGTTTGTAGTCTTATATTAATCCTTCAGGTCTTATATTAAAAGATTATTCACAACGTTTCTTAAAAACGTCGTGCTTAACTTGGGTAGTTAGATACTTAACTGAGTTAAGACGTATATTTTGTTAAACCATGAGCTATATTGCATTGCTGGAATATGGCACAACTATGGTAACCATTTCCTCTGGCTTTGTCTCTGGTTTCATTAAAAAGTTAAATACTGTTACTGTTAGCCTGTCTCATCCCACTGCTGGCCAAAGGCCTCTCCCCATGACTTCCAAATTCTTCGATCCAAGGCCAATGTGGGCCACTGGGCGTTGGTTTTTTCCAGCTCGTCCTGCCATCTCCTGGAGGTCTACCGCGTTGCCTTTTGGCTGTGTCGGGGCTCCACATCGTGGTTATTTTGGCCCATAGCTCGTCGGGCATACGGCAGACATGGCCAGCCCAAAAAGTTACACGTTACATGAATCCTGAAAAAAACTAAAATGAAAAATAATTGTTTGGACTCAATTGCAAATGTCAGAGTTGTTTATTTCCGGATAGAAACCCTAATTCACTATTCGAGAATAGCGCTAATCGTATGAGTGACTTTTGTGAAAGGCTAATCAATATAACTCGACTGTCAATTTCAAAATTGTCAATCCAATCTACGTTCAGTTCGATGTGCGGGCAATTTTCGACATCAAAGCCGACAGTAGTTTAACAAAAAATTGCCCGTGTGGCCCGACCCTTTTGCCAATTAAGTTTAATAGGCCTGTTTTGGGCCTGGGTTCACCACACTAGTTCGATTGGGGTGGATTTAGAACCGCAAACTTTCGATTGGGACCTCGTCGGGTTATTGTCATTGTGTGATGATAATTATGACCACAATTTTATTTTATACTAGCTGTTGCTCGCGACTTTCGTCCGCGTGAAATTTTATAGCCTTCCTCGATAAATGGGCTATACAACACTAAAATAATTTTTCAAATAGAACCAGTATTTCCTGAGATTAGCGCGTTTAACCAAACAAACGAACAAACTCTTCAGCTTTATAATATTATATTAATATAGATTATCATGATAATTATGGCAGTAAACTCTATTACATGGGACTTAAACATAACTGGCATAAAATGTGGGTGTAATATTAGATACTGCTCAACTCTTCGGGAATTACAAGGCGTAATGTTATGATGATGTTATTTTTTATTGTATTATCATTTTCTTTATCGTTTTTAACTGCGATACGCTTGTGTGTACTCATAGAGAATAAAAGTTCGGTCCGATATTAGAAAAATATTGATGTTAACATTGATTCAAAAGTATGTACGATAATTATCGAAAAGAAAATCGATGTCCAAAAACATCGATATTTTATGTGGTAAAATAAACCATCAACTAACTATATTATTTATTAAATGTACATATTACAGCAATCATAACGCGTAAATTGGACACAAATGAACGTAGTCCATTAAAAGTTTATTTCGCATATCATATATAATCTGTAACAAGTTAATAAACATATTTGCGAGAACTCGTCGGTTTAACAGAATTTCCAAGAAAATTAAAAGTTACGTAAATGAACAGAACAAGGTAATTGAATAATTGCTGTAAATAAATAACAAAATATTTACTTATTGGAAATATTTGTTCAACATTTATAGGTTTCAGTGTGATCAGATGCGGTTAAATATAAATGTTTAAATACTTTAATATACCGAATTTTTAACTGAATTCGGTTGTTAATATTATAGAATAAACTTAATAACATCTATAATTGTATTAACATCAAAATTAAATAGACTACCTTTATGTACAAACACCAGCACATCAACCTACCCGAAACTGTCAAATTTTTTCAATCAATCTTGAACGTAAAGCTTTAGCGATAAAGTTTAAAATATATTAAAGAAATCTGACATATTGTAGTAGCTTGATGTGCTGCGTTTTTACCTTTAAATGATCGCTGAAGGTGAGATCTATAAATTTTAGTTAGCCGGTACTTTGACCACCATGTTTCCTCTTCTGTCTTGCACTTATGTTACAGTGACAGAAATACCGCTTAACCAGTGTTCGCGTGCTAAGTAACGTTTATAGATATATAACTGACCGTTAAACATGTGTAAAGCATAGACACCCTTGGACCAACCACTATAGCTTAACTTCACAAACCAACATACAACAAACGATAGCCGTTTAGTAACGAACCCCAATAAAAAAAAAAAACAAATATTTTCACACAAAAAAAATGGAATTTTTCTATCCATGCATGCATTCAAAAAACCGCTAAACGTATTCCGAATCAGTTTTAACAGCTACAAACCGGTTCAATCCATTTTTGTTACTATCCGTTTTGTTGTTACTATCCGTTTTGCTATCCGTACAGGGTATAAAGGAAGCATGACCGGATATCGCCTCTACATCATACAGCCACTCGATGCTAACGTTCAACGTTTTAGGGGTTTTCTCTCTACATATGTATCTTTTTGAATATCTAAGGGATTTTAGTTTATCCCTGTTTTGTCGTAGGATGCTTTTGGGAGCGATGGAAAAAGTTACGAGGGTGGTTTTTCCAAGATAAATCATAGAATTTTGCAACTTTTGTGATAATCCGTCTGTATGTCGATACGTAGAAAATTTTACTTAACATTATGACATGATGTGCATAATATGGCGCCCGTGTACCCACATTTCACCAGAAAATTATTAACAGATATTATTTCGTAATCTGTAATAATTAGTATTTAAACTGACATAGTCACTAACACTCTCATTAATACTGAAAACGGGATATTTACCAGTTTACTATTTGTTTTGAGTTCCCGATATTTCGGCGCTGTAGCAAGCACCATGATCACGGATAAACGGCATTGTTACTTTGTACTTTTTCTTATTTATCGCGGGTTAATCTGTAACAGAAATAACTCAACAACACGAGCTCAGTCTTAAAGAAGCTTATTGCAACTAGCTTGTTTTTATGTCGTATTTTTGTGACGGTAAATATTTTTTAACTTAATCTAAAATAGATATAATCCCTTAATATTTTTTCGAAAATTATTACATTATCCTTTATTTTTAATCGATTGAGTCGTAATAATAATGGCTTAATAGCCAATAGCCTCGATCAACAACTGAGGTGGCTCTCGCTGGGCAGCTGGATCAAGGGCTTGATTCAGAAAGCAGAAGGTACTTCTGGCCACGGCGCGTATTGTTAGGAGGTTCCTCTCTCAAGAGCCCTGACCACCGGTAGCTCGGACCCTGTACGCGATGCCGGTGGGCTACTATTTTCTATATTTTTAAATGTTTTTATATAATTTATGTTAATAAAAATATTTTAAATGTAAATAATATGTTAGAGAAATAAATAAAGGAAATAGTCGTTTATTTTATAATAAACGATGCATAATTATAACCTTTTTCGGCAATTATTAAATTTTTTTTTTTTCTTTTATCGATCGAAACGTAATGTGTGCGTAGTACAAAATATGTGTAGACCACTAATTACTTTAATAACAGTATTAGCTATTTAATTAAATACATAGTAATCTAATAATAGTGTTGGTTATTACATAACACAGAACATAATACCTAAAACTAAATTACTGAAACCTATTTCCAAAACACGATAACATCACAATATATTGGAACAACTAAAACTTGTGCGAACCCAATTATATCATAAAATACAACAATAATAAGAGACTCTGCGATAAAAGCAATAAATCATCAACTGTTAATACAATATTAATACAACATAACATCATGCTTTTAATTCCCATAGGGTTAGGCTGTAACATCCACATTTTACCAGGTATGTTTCAATCCCTTGGGGGCGAGCCTATTGCCATCAGCCGGGTTCAAATTCAAGCTATTTTATTTTACCTTTTTATTATTGTTATTTTTTTTGTCCTATTAATTCTTTTCTTTTGACACTTGTTCATTTTACTAGCTTATGCCCGTGGTTTCGCCTGCATGGATTATATAATTGTGCCACGGGATCGTACTACTGGGATAAAATTATTTTACGTGGACTATCACGTAAAATAATTATATAGGTTATAAACAATCTGTGTACCAAATTCCATCCAAATCTGTTAAGTACTTTCTGAGTGAAAGAGTAACAAACATCGTCACAAACTTTCACATTTATATACAGTAGTATAAATAGTAGTAAGATTATTAAAATCTATATTTACTTGCAAATTGTGTTAATACAACATTAACTAGCCGCAAATAACCATCCAATTAACTGTTGAGTTAATGGTAATATGTTTATAGTTACAGTGTGCATTTAGCTGTAATAGAATCAAGATACGTAGGTAACTAGCCTATGTACTTACCTATTAAGTCTAGACTGAGTGGAAGGATCTATTATCGGAGTTATGAAGTGCGAATCTAGGGATCTAATAACGGCTTTTCACCTATTTCTAACTATAACCATCTTGTTCTTCTCGAATCATATCATATCATATTTGCATGTCATTGTTTTAAGGCTTTGTTTTGAGGAGCTCGTGGCTAAATAATAGCAGCCGCTCGGGTCGATCTTTAGGTTAGGCCGTGCTTTCCTAGGTTGGTCTGTGGATTGGTGACCACCCATTAAATACCGAGTTTCCTCCGTGCTTCGGAAAGCACGTTAAGCCGTTGGCTCCGGGTGTCATTTATAGATCTTTGACAGTCGTTAGGTAGTCAGTGGCCCAAAAAGTCTGACAATCAGCCAGCCTTCCCAACTATGTTGGGGTGATAACTAGAAGACGCGATATTTACCATGTTTATTGTTTTCTTTGAGTTCCCGATATTTCGGCGCTGTTGCAAGCACCATGATCACGGATAAACTGAAGTTATTGCGGGTGGGTGTTTATGAGCAGACAAATCGGTCTACCCTCTTTCTTGTTCGTTTTATGCACTCAGTACCACTACCATTGTCACTCACAACTCCCCGACTCCATCCCGTCTTCTAGTTATAATAATTTTAGTGACCATGAAAGTTTAAAATCTTATATGTTGGGGTGGACTTCCAGTCTAACCGGATGCAGCTGAATACCAGTATTTTACATGGAGCGACGGCCTATCTCACTACCACAACCCAGTTAGTACCGAGTAATACGACATCTCTTGTTTAGAGATTGGTTCAAAATACTTTTGAGTTACCAGGGTTATTTATACTTTTTTTGTCCTAAAGTCAGCGTGTGCTGTACGACTAAATGGGTGTTCAAAGACCCTTAAAAAGCCAAAAGGCACTTGTTCTCCCCTTCTTTGCGAAGTTTTAATTTGTACTGGACCGTACCTCCGTACCCAAAAAAACAAAGTTCCAACATTTTCACAAGTTTTTTTGTTAAATACAAGTTTTTAATCTTATAACTTTACTTTAATTCCATGACCTCTGGACTATTCAATGCATCCATCAGCCCAATATTTCGAGTGCATCACATTAAGTTCTTCCGTAAACTGTGAAAATTTTTGCGTAGATTTACTTAGTTTATACAAAATGCTTGGTTGACGGCTTCGTGAAGAGTCCGTTCACACCTTGTACGTATGTATGTGGTTTACTGTGCCAGTAGAGGTTTACCAAGCTGCATGGAACTGGCAGGAGGACTGGTAGATTGATTGATTGACACCTCCCAAACGTTCTTTACGTGGGCCATTCGTTCAAACCGAGGCACACATACGACCTGCGAAAATCTATTATAAAAATTGCCGCTGCCTGTGGTCAATAATTAAATACTTAGATTTGCCCTACCGCGTCTGTTATTATTTTTATTTGTTACTAACTGTTGCTCGCGACCTTCGTCCGTGACATTATTATAAAAAAATATTAATTCCCTATTTGAATAGGATTTTGTTGTACTAACCAATTTCGGGTTTTAATTTTTTTGCACGGATACCTAATCATTTTTCTAAAATAAAAGTAGCCTATGTTACTCCTTATAATAACAGCTGTCTGCCAGCAAATTGTTCTAGCCGTTTTAGAAATTAACCGGAACAAACAAACAGACAAACAGACAAAAAGAGGCGTTTTTTACTAACACGTATTTACAAATGTGAAAGTATTTATGGTTCAGTAAAAGCCTGTTATTTTGATACAAACAGACACTTCAATTTTATTTATTTATTGTCTGTAATTAGGTAAAGACCCAAGATCCATAGATGTGTGTGTGATGAAACGATTTAAATCTTTGACTGTAGAAGCAAACTTCAATTAAACAAAGCTTAACTTTGCTTTTTGGCTGTCACCCTTCATTTTACATGCCTTTGGGTTTACTTTTAAGGTAACTTACAAATAAACTACCTACGGTATAACGACCCGTCTACTTGGAAACACTCCCAAAAGTTTACTTATAATTAATGTACTAACATTAAAATTCAAAGTAATACTCTTTTTTGTTCACCAAACCAAAAAAAAAATACACAATTTAAAAGAAACAAAATTCTTTATTCAAAGGTGTTTGAACCCCCGTATAATTTATCAAATGCACCCAACTACTGAATTCGTGTACCTATCTTAATTTAAATCTAATATTTAAATAATTAATCAGTAGTCGTAATAGTTCTTTGTGAACAAGGCAAAATTTTATTACGTTGCAACACAATTTTTATAGTTTTAATAGAACATAGTGTTGCAAGTAAGGTGCGGTTTCATATCGCTTTTCTCTAAAGCTGATATCAGACGTTTCATTTGAGTGAATGGTTCACTCGAGTGAATGTTGTAATTTACTGGGGCTGCCTCGTTTTATTTATGACACAATGTTTTGAGATGTTGATAAAAATATTTTTTTTAAATATTCCTTTCCATGCTATTTTCACATGACCCCGGCAAAATTATATTGGAATACATTATCTGTTCCGTTCATTTCAGTTTTGACTAAGTTTTGCCCGCGGCTTTGCTTACGTAATTTTCCCACGGGAACATTTAAGTATAGACTAAGACACTCGAGGATAATGTAGTTTTCTAATTGTGAAAGAATTTTCGGAATCAGATGAATATTTCCGAAGATTACCCCCTTCATGCAAACTCAAAAACTTGATCTCTTTATGTATTGGTTCGGTAAGCGAGTTATAAGATCCAGTGTCAAAATGTAACATGGTTAGAGTGGTTTACTAATAAATAAATTTTCACTTTAGGTTCATTTAGCGTTCAGACATTTCACTTCGAGTGAAAATGGACAAAAAGTAAAGCGTCTCATATCGGTTTTGAGTGTTCTCGAATGTTCGCTGGAAACTTTCGAAGTAAATTGGCGTGTAAAGGAAAACTAAAGAAATCCCTGAGGTGAGGTTGTGACGTATATTACGTCTGTTTGCGGTGCTCTGAACCCGAGGCAATGCAGCAGGAAATCAATGTTGACGGTTCGAATACTAATCGGGCGGAGTGCTTATATTTATATACTAGCGACGGACCCTAGCTTCGCACGAGTTTTACGACTTCACAAAACATCGAGAGGTAACCGGACACTGTCTCGCACGATTTCAGTGACTTAACAAAACATAAAGATTTATTTTTTTATAATTACGTAAGTTGAATGTGTTATACAGGAAACCTTCTGGAATAAATTCTTAAAATAATGATGAATATTGCATTGAAATTCATTGCGCAGTTTCGAAGAAAAACGCAGACACACGGACAAACTCAAAAAGCGACTTTAATCGGCCATTTATTCCGTCTCCGGACTCAAGTAGGAAGATGTAACTCCAACGCTAAGTGTGGCTACCTCAATGAAACAGCAACGGGGAGTATTTGTTGAGCTGTGTTGACAACTATACTCCACCTCCTATCCTGCCCTTTTAACCCAAAAACATGCAACCAAAGTGACCTTTGCGCTGCCACCGATAATGCGGTGGAAGTGGCAAAGTTCTGGGCTAACAAAATCTAAAAATTGTCGTGCCAGCGATTTAATTTTAAAAATATCTAAATAAATAGTGTTTTCTTTCGTGTGATTAATGCCTAACCTGGTAAAAAAATAGATAAATATAATAAAATAAAATAACAAAACAATAATAATTTGCATTTCTCGTAAAAACGTATTAAATCGACGTATTAAAGAGCAGGTATGACTTCAATTTTCAGCGAATACTTGTTTAATGACTACATTCTTTTTATATTCTCTTCCGTTTTTCTGCGTCGTACATCTATTTAAGCCTTTGCGGGCTTAATTAAATTAATTTTAATAGTTACAAATTCGTCGTACACGACCCGCACTTTACGCTTGCTCTTTCACCCGGGTGCACTTGTTTTATTTATTACTGCGCGGTATACCGACGACTCTTAATGTTGCCTGGTCACGAATTGAGTTATACAAGTTGTGATATTTTTCTTTGCTGACAACACTGATGGGTTTTCTTTTCTTTATGGTAATCAATAAGAGACATGTTTCGGGTTTTAATGTTGAGGAATATTGATGGAGATATTTTGTGCTTTGTGCAATATGAATAATGTCGTAGTCGTCGTTGATTTGTTTATTATGATTACTATGGGCTCAAATAGACTGGAAGTCGACCCCAAAAAAAGTTGGAAAAAGGTTTACCAGATGACGATGATGATGATGGACTAAAATAACCCCCAGCCAGTCAGTAAGTCAACAATAAGGCGACGGCAACGTGGCAGACTCTGGCGACTTCACGGGACGACCTTCACTGTTTTGCCAGAGTTTTGCCACAGTCAGTCAAGACCCCCAGTCAGTCTTTGAATGATAGATTGAGGAATGATATTTGATAAGACGTTTTGTTTTAAAAGACGTAGTATGCTTTGATAGTTTGCTAGTGGCAAGAGAACTAGTGAAAGGCAAATAACAAGGTATTTACAAGGCAGATGTCAGTGGCAACGGGACACTTCCTGGCGTTACCTAACACTCATAGACATTGCCAATGATTTCTTCAGAAAAGGCAAGTGCGAATTATTCGCAGCCGGCGTGCGTGTATAACCAGATGTATGAACGTGGTGAAAGCAAGCGCATGAGGTCCTGGGTTCGATTCCCGGGTCGGGCAAATTGTTATTAGGTTTTCCATCAGTAATTTCTCAGTAACAGTCACGGAGTCTGAATTTGTGCCCGGTTAATGGCAATAGGCTCGCCCCTTATTACATGGGAATTAAACATTACTGGCGAAATGTGGCTACCTAACCCTTCGGGGATTACAGGCGTGATGTTATGATATGTTCTAACAGAAGGCCTTTATTAATACAACAAAGCTAAAGTGGACTTCACTCATTTCTCGCTCACTTTTATACTTCGACCTTGAGTAAGGTCAGGGTCAAGGGCACAAACAAAGTTAGTACAATAAAGAGCATGTGTTAAGGGCATTTTGAGGTTGTTAAAATTTATTTTAATTGCGTGTCGCATGATTTTTTAATAAAAAATGCTTGAAAGTTTTATTGTGGCAATTAAATGCTAGAAAATAGAGTTTAGATTTCGTTTTTGTTTTTATTTGAAAGTACAAAACAGTGAGAAGGGATAACAATGGTACTCTTAATGTGATTTGTGTAAGATTGTGACTTTTCAAGATTAAATAAATATTTACACATAAATATATACGGGGCACAAATGATAATTGAAAGGGGTCCAACTATGAGCTTAGTCATGTTAAAGTATCGATGTTTTAACTATAGCTATTATTATATATTGCTCCTAGTCGGTTAGGTCTGCCAACGTGCAATGGAGCGCAGCATTCTAGGCGTCAAACTAACCGTTCGCGTACACAACACCACACTGCGCTTTAAAACAATAAATTACTGACGTTGCTCTTAAAGCCGCTAAGATGTGGCCACGTCTCCCGCATTCTCATTGAGCTGTGGGCCAAAATAGCCACTTTCTGGAGCCTTGACACAGCCAGAAGGCTTCGCGGCAGACCTCGTAGAAGATGGCAGGACGAGCTGGACAAGACCAGCGTCTACATTGGTCCTGGATCGAAACAACTGGAAGGCGTGGGTCATCCCACTCATCGTGGGATGACGCAGGCTAACAGTATCAGTCGGTTAGGACTAAATAAATGGAGAAGACGTGCACTAATACAGCCTCATCAGTAACGGTATTACTTGCTGACTGGCTAATCTTTTTATCACAACATAAGATATGGCGGCATTCCTCACAGCCTACACAACAAGATAAAATACGAAACTGGCGACACGCTTTATGAATATGAGAGAGACTTCTTGAGAACCGTTTTCCGCTTATTTTTAACCGACTTAAAAAAAAGTAAGCTATTGCCTAATACAATTGTCGCCATGAACAATATTATAATAGTTAATGCTGTTGTCAAAATATGTATTACTCGTACCTAATTATAATAGTAAGTAAGGTACGCACTCACGCGGTAGTAGGACGCACATTTAGGTGCATTAGTAATCATCACCACTCGAGGAGCTCGTGGCTAAATAATGACAGCCACACTGTTCGATCTTGAAGGTTAAGTAGCGCTTGCCAAGGTCACTCCTAGGATGGGTGACCGCGGAGTCCAAATTTGTGCCCGGTTGATGGCAAACTAACATGCATGATGATTAAACTAACTGGCGAAATGAAGGTGGACAATTAGGTACACCTCTGCCTAACCCTTCGGGGATTACAGGCGTGATGTTATGTTATTAAATTTCAAACATAATGAGAGGAGATACAATTACAGACTTAGTAAAAGCGGTGTGAGTGTGTACTTATAAACATCATCTGCCTAGCCTTTTCCCAACTATATTGGGGTCGGCTTCCAGTCTAACCGGATGCAGCTGAATACCAGTATTTTACATGGAGCGACTGCCTATCTGACCTCCACAACCCAGTCTGTACTGGGTAATACGATACCCCATGGTAAGACTGGTTGTCAGACTTTTTGGGCCACTGACTGCCTAACGACTGTCAAAGATCTACAAATGACAACCGGGACCAACGGCTTAACGTGCTTTCCGAGGCACGGAGGAAACTCGGTATGTAATGGGCGGTCACCCATCCACAGACCAACCTAGGCAAGCACGGCTTAACCTAAAGATCGACCCGAGCGGCTGTTATTATTTAGCCACGAGCTCCTCCTGTGTACTTATAAACATGATATTATTTTTAAAAGTCAGTTTTGGAGATCCACTTCAGTTTTCAACGAGCCATGCTCATTCCAAGAAGTTTTCCTAAAAAAGTAATTTGATGATACTATGAGTTATTTGTACCAGTTATTTCACGTTTAGATTTTTAAGTAATTTAAAATACCAAGTAAAATAGTTGTGCATGTAATCTAGGTCATCATCATCATGATGATTTCAATTCATTTGGGGTCAGCGCAGCATGTCTTCTTTCCATACTTCTCTATTACTCGTTATCCCATCAGACACCTCCTTTCTTGCCATATCATCCTCCACACAGTCCATCCATCTTTTCTTTGGTCTTCCTTTACTCTTATACCCATCCACATTCATACTCAAAACTTTCCTCACGACATTTTTCACATTCCTCCGCATTACATAACCATACCACGACAACCAATTACCACACAACACCGGCGCCACTTTCAGACTTCCTCTTATGTACTCATTTCGTACTTTCTCCATTCGCGTAGTACCACACATCCCCTTTAGTATTTTCATCTCATGTAGGTACGGAAATTGATACCTAACAGTAATTTCTGTATTATAAGCCATTTGATACAACCGTTGAATAGTGCCAGTCGTGACTTGAAGCCATGAACAGTTTAAGTTCATTTTTAATTTCCTTTTTAAACCTTGCCCCTCACTAAGAATTTCTCCTGTATCGCGGGTGCGTTTACAACCTTTTTAACTGCCATACACAAAAAGCCAGACCCGGAACTATTACCTGTAGTCTATACAAATATTTGTTCCGTGTGGGAATCGAACCCGCGACACGTAGCGCAGCAGCCAATCGCTCAGCCACTGCGCCAACGTCAACTTATTACCTTGACTTGTCTAAAGTCTAGAGGTCAAAAAATACACACAACATTATAGGTCATATAATGTTATTATTTCTTTCCATTATACTATCTTGGTCGTCCGTTCCACTAAGTTAATACAGTATAATCATTTTGATCGAACAAAATAGCGGTCATTTATGGTTAAACTGAGAATTTTTTGTTGATAAAATCTTACTACGTTTTTTTCTTTGGATTTTCTATTTGAAGATTTTTAAAAGTAAAACCTAAAAACGCAGTGACGATTGCAGTCACCTGACTAACGTCTCAGATAAACCAGCATCTGCTTCTAAAATTATGTTTGAGGTCGGTTTCCAATCTAACTGGATGCAGCTAAACATCAGTATTTCACATGGAGCGACTGCCTATCTGACCTCCACAAACCAGTTAGTACTGGGTAATGCCATGCACCTTAGTAAGCCTGATTGTCAGACTTTCGGGCCACTACCTGTAACGACTGTCATAGATCTACAGACAACCGCGACCAACGGCTTAACATGCTTTCAGAGGTACGGAGGAAACTCGGTAGGTACGTTATGGGTGGTGGGTGGTCCCCACAGACCAATATAGGCAAGCGCAAAGATTAATATCAATATATCACATGGAGCGACTGCCTATCTGATCTTCACAATCCACTGGTAACAAAGACTCAAAACAAAATGTCTTGGATATTTTTATCCTCTTGCCCACATCCTAATTTATTTGGGGTCGGCGCAGCATGTCTTCTTCTTCCATGCTTCTCTATTACTCGTCATCTCACCATTCACCTCCTTTCTAGCCATATCATCCTTCAAATAGTCACCCATCGTTTTCTATCTTCCTCTACTCATCATCATCTGCCTAGCCTTTTCCCAACTATGTTGGGGTCGGCTTCCAGTCTAACCGGATGCAGCTGAATACCAGTATTTTACATGGAGCGACTGCCTATCTGACCTCCACAACCCAGTTAGTACTGGGTAATCAAACTACTAAAAGGATTGCCTAAGGGTCGTGAAATATATTTGTAATTATTTGTCACTAGCTTTTGCCCGCAGCTTGGCTCGCGTATATTTAGAAATTGACTATTAAACTGTACACACTACTAAAGTTTCTATATAATAATATAAGATAGTTTAATTTAGGACCACGCTAACGCATTAGGAATTCCATGTAATGTTAGTAGTGTTTGTGATAAATAAATAAATTCAATCGTGATCGAAAGACACGTGGCGCCATCTATTATCATAAGAACGTTATTGTAGCTTTCCTCGGGAACAGTATTTTTTTTCGGGATGAAAGGTACCCTATGTCAGTTTCTGTCCTCATGACAACGTATATGCAAAATTTCAGGATGATCGGTGGAAAGATAACAAACTTACTTTCACATTTATAATAATTAGTTAAGAAGGATTAAATTTAGTAAAATTGTATTAAGAATATTCTAATCCAGGTATTTCATTGGTATCATAAACTGTATCTCCTATAACTTCAAAAGCACGCCTTTATATTGCTAAACTAACTACCGATTTTATGTGAAAACAATCAAAACCATTGTTTGAGATTCAAAATAATGAGCAATAATTAATATCGACTGTCTTTAGTTACTAATAATATTAAAAAAAAAAAATAACCCCTCAGGGTTGAAAAGGGGTATTAAACTTGATATCAGCAAATCAGAAATCAACCCCGGCGAAGTCGCAGGCAAACCGCTAGTTAACTATAAAACTTGCTCCCAACAAATAAAATTACAAAAGCCTCCTTCATCAGATACACCGATACAGGCTATAAGCAAGCTTTTGTACCAGCCTTGGACAAAAGGCGTCCGTAAAACTTGGGCAACCCACCTTGTATATTACGTGCTCTCCCGACACCTGCATAGCAAAATTTCAATTTATTTTACGACCTGCCTCGGACAAGGATAGCCGCTGTGGCCAAAATGAAGAACTACACAGCCTACGTACTATGGTTATTGTGAGGGCCGTATTTGTGCAGTTTTTTTCGGTATTCACCGTGCTGGACAATTCTTTTGTTGGCGATAAAAGGTGTTGGGGTTGAAAAGGGGTGTTTTTGTTTTTAGTATAAAATTCTTTTTTTTGGTGTAATTGAATGTGGTGTAAAGGGGAGTTAATAAACTATGGTATGTTTTTGAAAACTCCACACGTAGTTATAAAAAAAACATACTAATATTATAAACTAGCGTATACCCGCGGCTTCGCCCGCATGGATTTCGGTAATTGTCCCACGGGATCATATTATCGGGATAAAAAGTATCCTATTTGTTAATCCAGGTACTACTATCTATATGGTAAATTTCATCCAAATGCTTTCAGCAGTTTTTGCGTGAATGAGTAACAAACATCCATCCATCCATGCATCCATCCTCACAAATTTTCGCATTTATAATTAATAATATAAATGCGAAAATTTGTAATAATGTAATGATATAATAATAATAATAACTAATGTATGATTCGAAAGTAGTCCTGTGACGCCATCACGGCTATGCGAATTACGATGAGATTTAGCACACAGGTTAACGATGACTCGGGTTAGGATATAGGGTACTTTTAATCCCGGCAGTATCTTTCCGTGGGATAACGTCCAAACTCAACGCGGTCGTAGCCGCGGGAAAAAGCTATAATATAAAAACATAACATAACATTGATTTATTCTCAGGCAACTTTGGCCCATAGATATACACCGTGTTCTTCACGTTATCCATAAACTTTGGCAAACGCTTCTATAGCTTTTACAAATCATATCTTACAAAAGAAGTAGTACTTAAAAAGGCTTCGTTACTAAGATATTTGTAATTTCACTTAATGAAATTTAATTGAGCTATGCAGTAAGAAAAGGGTCTTAATTTGGCCTATGTTGCCGCTTAGTGTAATTAAATTATCATGCATTTCATTTGCACGTACGAGAGAAACCAGAGAGTAAAAAAAAAAAAAAACATTAATGTGTCCATAATGATAAATACTTATTTCCGTGGTCTGAACATCTGGTCGGAGTTCGTCCGGAACAAGGTGTATACCTTACAAATTAACATAAACATTATAAAAAATACAATTTGTGTCGAATAGAACCATAAAACTGTGTTAGTAACACTTCACTTGTGCACTATGTCGCGTGCATGAGGCACTTGCCCGTGGAAGCGACGGGACACCACTCCAAAAGTCCTCTCTCGTATTGATTTAGAAGTTAATAAAATAGTAGGATTAATAATACGAGCAGTGGTGGCCCAGTGGTGGTGGCCCAGACTTACGAACAGTAAGTTGTGGGTTCGAACCCAGGCAAGTGCATTACTTTGTGTAATTTATTTCATCGCCACTGCTCTCAAAACTGTGAAGGAAAACATTGTGAGGAAATCGGCATCTAGGACATGCCGAACCAAAAATTCGAAGACATGTGACATCTACCAACTCGCACTGGACCCGCGTGGTGGATTATAGCCCATTCCCTCTCATAGAGAGGACGCCGTGTGTCCCAGCTGTGGGAACATTTAGGCTGATTATGCTATGCTTATGCTAGGCTTAATAAAAAGTGCGGTCTCTTAAGAGGGTATGAGCAGTTGGACAGCAGTCTTTAACAAAATATTATTGTCCTTATACATATTTCAGTAAACATTATATTTTTCTGAGACGATTACTAAGATACGAAATAAACATTTTCCTCGTCCATTGTGTCCTGCCCTCTTATTCGTCGACAGATTTTGTAAGACGAGCTTTAGGAAAAGGTATCGGGTGGCTTAAAAAATAATGGGAAAATGTCGCGAAACTTTCATAAAACATAACACGCCTATACTAGAACGGAGTTGGCAGATATCTAAGTAAATTCATATTTCATCAGTTCCAGATATTTGTGTGGAGCTCGTGGCTAAATTATAACAGCCGTTCGGGTCGATGTTTAGGTTAAGCCGTGCTTGCCTAGGTTGGTCTGTAGATGGGTGACCACCTATTACTTACCGAGTTTCCTCCGTGCCTCGGAAAGTATGATAAGCCGTTGGTCCCGGATGTCATTTGTAGATTTTTGACAGTCGTTATGTAGTCAGGGTACCAAGGGGTATCGTATTACCCAGTCCTAACTGGGTTGTGGAGGCCAGATAGGCAGTCGCTCCATGTAAAATACTGGTATTTAGCTTCATCCGGTTAGACTGGAAGCCGACCCCAACATAGTTCGGAAAAGGTTAGGTGGATGATGAACAACTATGTACATTTTTCTTTCTCGCTCGTCCCATCATAGACCTCATCTATCGCTGATATTCGGAAAATAGTGTTAATTATCTTTTTTTTTAAAAAGACATTTCGAAAAAAAATCACTAGGAAGTTTGTATGAAATGTCGTAAGACGTTAGCGCTCTTAATACAACCTCCTCTTAGTTTACCTTTAAACAAAAAACATCAGCAGTCCCTTAATAAGAAATAACCTTGTTAGAAGACTATACAAAGATTCTCGGTATTTAACATTTACATAAAACAAGATTAAAACCTTTTTAATATCAAAAGGCCTCCAGTTATCCAATGTTCTTGTCAAGCCTCATTAAAAATGGCTTAAAGTACAAAGTAAGACAATATTTATACAACGACTTATCCCTTCTGAAATAAGGTCATTCTACTCTTGTATTGAATTAAAGTAAATAATAACTGAGTACAGTAAGCTCGGGGCTAAATAATAACTGCCGTACGGGTCTATCTTTAAGGTTAAGTAACACTTGCCGAGGCCGATCCGTTGATGGGTGACCATCCATTACATACACCTTCATGCCTTGGATCCCCCACGTTAATCGGTCGTGGCTGTAATTTGTAGATCGTTGACACTCAAGGGTAGCCAGAGGCCCGAAAGTCTGTCAACCAGTCTTACCAAGGGGTATAACATTACCCAGTAACTGGGTCGTGGAGGTCAGATAGGCAGTCGCTCCATGTAAAATACTGGTATTTAGATTCATCCGGTTAGACTGGAAGCCGACCCCAACATAGTTGGGAAAAGGCTAGGTGGATGATGAACAACTGTGTACATTTTTCTTTCTCGCTCGTCCCATCATAGACCTCATCTATCGCTTTCCATCAGGCGTGGTCAAGATCAGGCCCATTTAATACAAAAAAAAAAAAAACTTAGTGCCTTTTTTTTTTTTTTTTTTTTTGGATGGGAAATCATCAAATGACCCCCCCCACTCTGGGCGGAGCGGAAGGGAGTGTCAGACTTGTACTGACTAAAACCCATCCATGTTCCTTCTTTGCCCTTTGTGTTCCAGGGCCACGGTGTCTCTTTCGAACAATCCCGCAGCTCTGGCAGGCATCGGCCCATGCGGACCCCTACTCGGTTGCTGACATCTCTTTGAGGCGCGCGCGGAACACGAACGCGCCGTCGACACGGCCTGTCGTCATAAGACGGCCGGACGGCGAGCTAGCCCATAACTCGCCGTCCACAGGCCCGCGCCTACGGTGGCCGGGAGCCACCACGTGACCCCCGACGCCCAGGGCTTCTCCCGCGGCGGCTGGGACGTGAGGTTCTTTCCCTCTCACGTCCCGCCACCTCCTTCACTAGCATGACTGCTTCACAGAAGGAGGTGACGGCTTCCCATTCCCTCTCGCTCCGGACCATGGCTTGAACCAGGAAACTTAGTGCCTAACCTGGTGTCAGAGTTTTTATGCCACCCCTGGGGCTCTGACTTGGCTTTACGTGCCGTCGAGAATAATCTTTCTGGCATGCTGGTTTCCTCACGATGTTTTCCCTCACCGAAGCAATTGATAATTATACAATACACACATGAATCCGAAAATTCAGAGATGCGTGTTCGAACTGGAGACGTATGTGTTTCCGGCCCAGTATGACGACTGGCCGTGTCGACGGCGCGTAGGTGTTCTACGCGCGCCTCAAAGAGATGTCAGCAACCAGGAAGGGGTCCACAAGGCCCGATGCCTGCGGTGGCTGCGGGGCTGTTCGAAAGAGATACAGCGGCCCTAGAACACATAGGGCAAAGAAGGAACATGGATGGGTTTTAGTCAGCACAAGTCTGACACTCCCTTTCACTCCGCCTCGAGCGGTAGGGGTCATTTGATGACATCCCACTCAAAAATAAAAAAGACGTATGATTTGACATTGTCCGACACACTACTAGGCTGTCACTGCTAACTGTGTACAGTGTACACTGTACAATTTATATAAAATGATATTTTGCGAGAACAGTTAAGATGAAAATATTGTGACATTGTTTAATAGTTTCCAATTCGCGGTTTGAAACTGGTGTTTGAGTGCACTCCTCACTTGAACGTAGCTTAGAGTCTCCTAGAGGAAGAGGTATTACTTACTCGCGAGATATATTTTTGTAAGAAATAGGATTGTCTTGTCCGTCTATTTCATTTAAAATTATAACTGTTATAGAAGCAAGTGTTTAAAATATTATAGTAGGTGATCAAGCAATCGAAATATTCTTTTTTAGTTTTTCTTATATTTTAATTTGGTTTATGCAATGCGACATTTTAGAGGTCATAATTGTAATTCACTGATAACGTAACGTATACAACATTATTTTTAGTATATGTGAAACCTGAATATAGTTTGTTCAGAATCGATTCCAATAATTTTTAAACCATGTTATATTTTGTCCCAAATTAATTTAAGAAAAGTTACAAGTTGCACACCGAGCAACTTTAAGTACCTATCGCAATAATTTAGGTACCTACTGCAAAATTATGTTTATCAATGAGCTCAAGACGACGCTGGAGGCCCGCGCACGGGCGCGTTGCTTGGTGACCACGCTTTTGTGCGGACAACCAGTTATTTCGTTATTTAGTTATATTATAATCGCATTTCAAAATTAATCAATCTGCCTAGCCTTTTCCCAACTATGTTGGGGTTGGCTTCCAGTCTGACCGGATGAAATTACAAGAAGGACTGCATATCCGACCTCCACAACCCAGTTAGTACTGGGTAATACAATAACCCCTGGTAAGATTGGTTGTCAGAGTTTCGGGCCACTGACTACTTGTAACGACTGTCAAAGATCTACAAATGACAGCCGGGACCAACCAACGGGTTAACGTGCTTTCGGAAGTACACAAGAAACTAGATATGTAATGAGTGGTCACCCATCCACAGACCAACCTAGGCAAGCGGGGCTTAACCTGAAGATTGATCCGAGCAGCTTTTAATATTAAGCCACGAGCTCCTCAGCCTATTGTAAGTACATTAAATGACTATATTTGTATCTCATTCTTCAACATACAAGAGAAACAGCCAAAAAATGACAAAACAAACATTTTAAAGGCTGTCATCAAAAGTATATATTATCTTTATCCGAATGGTTTCCATTACTGGGGCGCACACTTTAGTATAATGAAGGGAATCAAAGGGAATAGAGTCGTTCAGCCGCGAAATGAGACGGCATCCAGAAATGACAGACGTTTTAGATGATGCCTTTCGACATTTTTGTTGTGAATACAGAGGGATGGATTGGGAGTCAAGCCTGTTGGGGGTCTTGTTGGGTCTTACGTACAAAAACATACACGTTACACCCCAAGTCTGTATTCGTAACTGATTTTTGGGAATTGTCCCCCGTTTATTAAGGTGCATAAAAACTCTGACACAGGTTAGTCACTAACCACCCTACCAGGGCTGCGGGACTGTTCGAAAGAGATACCGTGGCCCTGGAACACAAAGGGCAAAGAAGGAACATGGATGGGTTTTAGTCAGTACAAGTCTGACACTCCCTTCCGCTCCGCCCAGAGTGAGGGGCTCATTTGATGATTTCCCATCCGAAAGAAAAGGTGTAAAGGTGTGCTCACTACACTGTACCATATCATCAACGTGCTATGAACATACTCTCATACTTTTCAATAATAAAAAGAATGTTGGGTTTAACCGCATGTGATGATCGGATGTCATTATTAACGGGTGTCATGCGCTGTTGAAACGTTCTAGTGAGACTCCTTTAACATAACTGTCGAAATGTGGATGTGCTAATAGATACACCTCTGCCAAACCCATCTCGGATTACAAGCGTGATGCTGTGTATGTTATAACTACAAAAACGAGATAAAAATTATTTCTTTTATTCTCTCCGCAGTAGCGTGTAGACGCGTGTAGTCCGTGGCCACGTTATAATGCTCAATAGACCACGTCAATAGCCCTCCTCCCCCTTCCCTCAGGGAGGAGGGGGGTTTTGTACTATTGACGTGGTCTATTCACGCTCTGTGACTGCGCCACATTACCATCGATTAAAATTATATTCCCATAAAAACAGCAGAATGACGTCCACAAACACTTCCCCAAGTGTCGACACGTCAATTGCTCCTGTCCCTCTCGCACCCAGAGAAATCCCGCGGACTTTACCAGTCATCGAATTATACTATCGTCCATCATTTTCGATTACTGCATAATAATCCCCTCTGTTTCCACATAAGCGCTACCAACACAGATTCAAGCCTAATAGCCAGTTCAGCCAACAATTAAATTACTCCCAACATGCTAGCTCAATTTCCCGTCCCTATTTCAAGCCCGTCAATACGACACGTAATTCGTGATGAGCTTAGCTAGGGTCGCTTTACACAGCACGATCTTTTATTCATAATGTATTACGTCACGGGACGCGACGACGTCCCTGAGGGTCTGTCGATTGTCTTGTTAGATCAGTTATCCGTTAGATTGGAGGGTAGAGGAGTTTGTTCTGCTTTGGAGTTTGGAGATGTATTAGAGGACATTCGATCGATCGTTTCAGAAAGCCTAGCTTTCTTTTTGAAAAATTGTTAACTAAAAGTTAGTGTGAGGAGATAGACGACATGAAACATATTTCTATACCATTCGCTCCCTATTGTATAAGGTCTAACTATTCATACACGAAATATTTTCAGGGAATCATCTAACGGCTATAGCAAAGCCATTTCAAGGGATTTTTTTTTATCAGAGTATTTTTTTATAAAAAATAAATAATTTAAAATTACTTGACCCACAAAATAAATACTAGCTCCTTATTTTTGCACATCCATTACGCTAGTTTACTACGTCGTATTTACCTACTGTCATTGTTAGAATAATGGTTTTTATGCAAAAAGTCTCAAAAAATTTTAGAATTTTAATAATTTCGTAAAAAAAAACACTCAGATAATATTTTTTTTTCGTTGCTATGGCGACTTTACGACTTATAGAAGTTACTCTTAAAATATTTCGTGTATGAAAAGATAGACCTTATATGAGACTTAAATATGTGTACTTCCTCGTTGGTCTAGTGGTCGCAATCGCGACTGCTGAGCATTAAGTCCTGGGTTCGATTCCCGGGTTGGGCAATATTAATGTTATTGGGTTTCTTTATCAGGAATTTCTCAGTAGCAGCCACGGAGTCTGGATTTGTGCCCTGTTAATGGCATTAGGCTCGTTCCCTATTACATGTGAATTAAACATAACTTGTGAAATGTGGGTAAACACCTCTGATGGGACCTCTGGTGGAGGTGCACCTCTGCCTAACCCTCCGAGGATTACAGGCCTGATAATATGTTATGTTCTATAATACATAATTCTACGAAAAGTACGAGTAAATGTCCACAAAAACACCTAAACCAAAATAAATACAAAGCTCCGTCTTATATTCCCGATAATTTCCGCTATTTTCTAGCTGTTTACCGGTCCTATCCGGTATGAAGCGGTTTGAACTGGTTTAGCGACGGCGTGGATATCAGGATAAATCCGGTTCTGCGGTGTATTCAACGGTCGAGAGGCAATAAACGTTAACCCTTTGTTGAATAGTAAATACGAATACGGTGTTTTATCCAGTTTATGTATGTGAGGGTTTTTTTGTAAGGTTTATTTTCTGTGTTATTGCGAGCGTTGCGTGCGTGGTCGGAGATTAACTATTTATACTAAAGAAAAGTAAAGGGGAGGAAAAAATAAACACTGTAGAGGTTGGCTTGAGTCAAGATACTCAGACTGGCAGAGAGAGAGAGATTTGTGAATAAAACCAAATGAGTAAAAAAGAAGGATTTACTTTTAGTATTTTAACATTTGAAGAAAAACGAAAAGAAATGACCTTATATTTAAATAGTTAAACGGACAAATAAGTTTATAGATTTAAATCAAACTATAAAAAAACGGTGTGGTGCAATATTTTATTATAATTTTAATTTCACTGTACGGATCAAGTTATCTGAATTAAATGAATTTTATTTTATTTATTATTTTAATAAAGAAACTCACAAACATACATGAATCCTGAAAACACTCCTTTTTAGGTAGTTTTGTAAAAAAAAACTCGTTTTGTTATCCAAGTAAAATTTTCATAAACGTAAAGACGTTATCTATGATTGTATTTTCAGGGTAGTGGACAAAAAAATAAGTACAAAAACAGACTTGAAATTTAACGAAGATTCTTGCTGTCTTCCTTGATAAAATCAGAAACTTTTTCACCGATCATAACTATAGGACCGTTGGTGTTTCCTCTTGTGATAACAGGCATGACACTGGCATCGGCCACTCTCAGCCGCTGTACGCCGATCACTCTCAGCCTGCTATCAACAACACTGCCCATTGCACAAGTCCCAACGTAATTACTGATACCAGAAAACATGCATGAAGCATAGCATTTCCAATACTCATCGCTGCCTTTTTCAAATTCATTGCAGCCTTCCGACGGGTCCACCATTTCTGCATCAATACTTCTGAAATGTGTTGTGTTGACAACAGGAATAAAGTCTTTGATATATTTCACCAGGTCGTCAAGATCAGCCTCGTTAGTCAAATACCCAGTTTGAATCACTGGGGGATCCATTGGGTTGGAACTCCTCAGTGTAACTTCACCTCTAGATTTTGGGCGTAAATTGATAATTTCGTTAAACAGACCCATTCTTCCCATCATTGATACAAATGTTTTGTCACATACATCGTAACTCAGTCTATAACCGAAGGAACAAAAAAATAAGATTAGTCTTGAATGTGCTGAAAACGATACCGTTTCATAGTCTGGATACTTCTGACTTTTGTCTAGTGCTGTAAATCCAAGCGTAGGAGCACCTGGGAGGATATTAGGATTTATAGGTACTGGATCACTTTTTTCCATTGCATGAAGTATAACAACTCCAGTGTGGTCTTGTAAATTCTTCCCTACTGGTAGATCTGATATAACATCAATATTATTGCATTCCGAGTCTTCTTTAGGCCCGATTCCTGACAGCAAAAGTAGCTTAGCAGAGTTAAATGCACCAGCAGAAACGATGACTTCTTTAGATGCTTTAATATTTATAGTTTCGCCATTTTCTAAGAGTGCTTGAACTCCTATGGCATTTTTATTTTCATCAAAATTTACTTTTGTGACTAAAGTATTTTTGAGCACATGAAGGTTTTTACGATCTTTAGCTGATCTTATAAAGGTAAAAGCACTGCTCTGTCGACCACCAGTCCCTAAGTACAAAAATGGTTTGGAATAGCCCAGTGAAGTACCTGGATCATTAACGATATCATTACCAAGCTCCTTGAAGCTTCGTAAAATATCATCTAGCAGTCCTCGTGATTCTTTTGTCAGTCCTACTAATCCATTGATGCCATGATTACTCAAATCTTCTGATAAGAGGAAGTCTCTGTCTTCGATTCTCTCGCTTTTCTTAAAGTACGGAAGCACGTTCTCCCATTTCCAAGTAGGATCTTTAGTTATGTCTGCCCAATTGTCGTAATCCGTGGGATGCCCTCTCGTGTAGAGCATATAGTTGAGATTGCTGGTACCTCCCAACATCTTGCCTAAGCTTGGTTCAAAGTATGGCTTTTGGTGGCATTTTTTTGTAAACTCATCGTTTTCTGTTGTGTAGTTCCAGTCATAACGAGATCTTTTTAGAAATAAAGTGCACCCTGGTACCTGTGAAAGTAATGAATATTACAGATCAACGTGGATTAAAAGGTTAGTCTTATCTTTGATAACTTCTCTTGGTATGTCTGTACCTAATTACAATGCCGGAGAGAACAACTGCATTTCGCTTTCGTTAAAAGTCTTTTTACACCCATTATACATCTACGACATATTGATATTCTGAGAACTTACAACGGCTTCAACGGGAGCATCTCCACCAGCTTCAATAAGGAGAACATTGACATTTTCATCTTCTGTTAGTCTGTTTGCTATCACACTACCGGCTGTGCCTCCTCCCACTACTATGTAGTCATAACGGGCTCCATCTGAAACATTGGGTAAACATGTTACTAACTCTTGGTGGTGTAATCTTTCAGTTTGTTCACAAACGCATTTATATCCAGCATGACAACTTCAAACTAACCTTGAATGATTGTTTGTTGGGGCATCATCCAGGCTGTGAACTGCACCAGAGCCATGTATCTTAGGCCTGTCTGAACAGTCTTCATTATGTCCACGACACTTGCAGAATACATGGCTGCAGTCAGACCTTTAAAAGAGAGAAAAATTGGGATAATCAGCCTATTATGAACTCACTGCTGGGACACAAGTCGCCTCTCTATGAGAGGGACAGAGTGCGCCGTAATCCACTACGCGGGACCAGTGCGGGACGGCAGATGTCACGTGCCTTGGGATTTTTAGTTCACAGTTTTGCTGACGATTTTGTTTTAAGAGCAGTGGTCATAAAATAAATTACACAAACTACTTGAGTTCGAATAAACTTCTACTGGGTCACCACTAATCCATTAAGTTTATAATCGCACTTTTATTAAATAAGGTAAAAAATTACCTTGTCATGTAAGTAAGTAAGTTTGTCAGTTACAATCGATATCGAGAAGTCTTTGAATGACTCCTAATTTACAATTTCAATGTATTTAAATGTTGTTTAAGATTTAGTTTTTTTTTTGTAATTCTAAAATCCGATAAGTATTTTTTTACGGACTAATCAAGAAATCTTTTAATTATTTACTTGTATATTTTTATTTACACTTGTTTTAGTCAACACCGTCTGCTTCTTGCACCAAAATAATGGGTAATCTTTTTCGTAGATTGATTTTGTTCCTCTTTACCACATTATATCAATTGTTTAATTTTATGCCATAAGGTATAGGATGATGTTTTTAAGAGTAGTATGGAGTTTTAGAAAAAGTAGTTAATAGGTTCAAACGCAGGTAGATTATAATATAACTTTGCGTAATTTATTAGATTACAACTGTTATGTAAACGGAGAAGGGAATCATGAGAAAATAAGTGTTTTCAAAGGTATGTGACATCCACCAACCCTTACTCGGCCCGCATCATGGTGCATATAGGTCCACTCACAGAGAAACATGTGTTCCAGCGGTGAGAAAGTTCATAATCCACCATTATACATCATCATCAGAGTTATAAATTTGGCGACTGCCTATCTGACCTCCACAACGCAGTTAGTACTGGGTAATACGATACCCCTTGGTAAGACTGGTTGACAGACTTTTTGGGCCACTGACTACCTAACGTCCGTCAAAGATCTACAAATGACACCCGGGACGAACGGCTTAACGTGCTTTTCGAAGCACGGAGGAAACTCGGTAATGGGTGGTCACCCATCCACAGACCAACCTAGGCAAGCACTGTTTAACCCAAAGATCGACCCGAGCGGCTGTTATAATTTAGCCACGAGCTCCCCACGAGCTCTTCTTGCAAAGAACTATTTACCTAATATTGAAGTGTAGAATTCAATGTTATTTTTCTGTGTAACACTAGACAAACATACTGTATAAGTTATGACGTATATCAGAAACATTTTCTCATACAATTGTTTTACAAAGGCACATTATAATCTTTTTTTATTTTATCTAATAATATGATCTAACGCAAAACAAAATAATTGTTTCTTACAAACTGTATTAACTTAATGTTTATTTGTGAAACCACACAATGACATTGCCTAAGGTCCTTTGAAATCTTTCTTTGCAATTGATGTTATTTGCACTTAATTATTTACTTTATTCCATTGAAAATTAAGTGGATTTCAGAACGACAAGTGCTAATTAAAAAATCATACAAAATATTTGAAGTTGCAGCGCAAACTGAACTTAATACGTTGGTTATAACGTTACTTATTCAAGTAACACAGATTTGTTTCAAGATTTGAAAACGAAATCGCGAATATTACGTTTTCTTTGTTTCATTTTGTCTAAATTCGTACTTATGTTGATTTATTTAATTATTAAAGTAAAAATATAAAAAAGACAACTGTGCTAGATCTGCCAACTGATCTAGCTAACTGCGTCATGTTCAGCGCACATAAATATATCTTCTTTTTTTTTATTAATACTTTATAATTATAACCAAAGAAGAAATAGAAAACTTAAGTGGCAGTGGGCATATTGCTCGCAGAACGGATGGCCGATGGGGCCGGAAAGTTCTGGAGTGGCGACCGCGAACTGGAAGACGTTGCGTTGGAAGGCCTCCCACTAGGTGGACCGATGACCTGGTAAAGGTTGCGGGGATCCGCTGGATGCGAGACGCACGGGTTCGGTCAATATGGCGACACTTGGGGGAGGCCTATGTCCAGCAGTGGACGTCTTTCGGCTGAAATGATGATGATGATGATGTATAATTATAATATCAACATTAACTGATTTATAAGGTTCCGTAACAAAATCCTAATCCTAACTTAATATTATTATTATTTTACGTTGTCAGGTGTACAGAAACGGACATAGTGTACCTTTCATCCCGAAAAAAAGTACTGTTTCCGAGCAAAACAACAATAACGTTATTATGATAATAGATGGCGCCACGTGTCTTTCGAATCATGATTAAATTATATTTTTGTAGAAACGTTAGTAGTGTGTTAAGAGTATAATTGACGAATTCTAAATTATCGAGAAGGAAGCCGCGGGCAAAAGCTAGTGGTTTATAAAAAAAAAACCTTTATGGCGCGACTTTTTTCATCTGTCTGTTACAGTTGCTTAAGAATAGAATAAGAATAATTTATTTAAAAAGTGTACATTTAGGCGCAGTAGTATTATTTCTCATACAAGGGTATAATTAGTACTCATAAGTAAACTATACATAAAATATATTGTTGAAAAAAAAAAAAAAAAAAAGGTGATACATATTATAATTATATATTATAATTATAATTGACCACGTACCGTATAGGGACCTTACTAACTTTGCCCTGTCGAAAAGAAATAACTGTTATACTGGACACGTGTTTTGGCCCTCCTCGGGGCATCCCCAGGGCCTCAAGTCTGTTATTACAATTGTGTCAGAATTATCTATCATTGATTTCATAATTGTTGATTTTGACAAGTTTGGTAATCTACTAATTTAATGGCGTCGTTATGACTTTCCTATGGTCAACCACTGACACTCTATTGAAAGAAATGTCATAGAATGGTAATCTGATAAAAATATGTAAAAATATATATAAATGAAATCTGGCATAAAAAAATGTTCTTTAGTTGTTATTTTTCGAAAATCATTTCTACTAACGGGTTTTATAATAATGGTAATACGACAATGTCATTATAACACAATTCTATTGCGAGACCATTGATCGACCATTATGAATTTAGCAGATTACGAACTTTAAGCAAAATGACAAAGGGATCGTGTTGGAATGACGAATTTATAAAAATAGCAGACTTGGGTGAGTTGGCTCGACTACCACTCGGGCGCCCAAGTAGTAGTCGAGTCTATCCATTCGCGGAATTAAAATTAAATAATTTTCAAAATATTTAATCTGAGTCTACATTGAGACTACAAGAACCGTAAGCAAATAAAACTGTCATGATGAATTATCACTATTACTGTATTCATCTGTCCGCAATCGTATTTAAGGTATCTCATATTTGAAGACCCTTAACTTTAGAGCATCACCATCAGAAACAGTAGCCTAAGGCAATCCCCATACGGAGCAATTTTGATCACCGAATTGTGACAACAGGGAACTTGGCCTAGTAGCAGTACTTCAAGATTTGCATACAATTTTGAGAAAGCGCAAACATAGAAACCCTTCTTAAGAATTTTGGTTATCGACAATAATTTAATAATTTTAGAAAGAAAGAAAAGTAATTAATCTTTTAATTTAATAGTTAACGCTTTGGAATGTGTAACTACAGTACTTTCTCAAGTTATTATGCCTTGTGACTGTAGCTTCGCTTTTTTTTTGTTGTTTTGACATTCAAAAGTGCCTGTAATGGTCTAATTGAAATAAATGCTTTAAGTTGAGTTTGAGTTGAATCGGGTTTTCTTACCTAAAATTTTGTTTTTTGAGACAAGTTGTGTCTTGGAATTAGTGGTTCAACTATGATAGCGGCCTTACTTTCGCGTGTTACAGATCCAAATACCTACAACTATAGTTGCTGCGTCTGCGGAGCGCCTAAATAAACACGTTCTGAATGAGTGCGTATCCGGTACAACGTAGTGAATGACTGAGTAAGTGTGCGTGTGCAAATGAGTTGTTGACACAAGTGGTTTGTCTACGCAAGTTGAGCAAATTACTGTTCTAGTTTACAGTTGGTAGTATTTGCTTATCTTTGAGCTATTTCCGTAGGACGGGGGATAGCATAACGGGAAGTAATTTGCATTCAGTTGACTTTGCCTTTCTTAGAGTATGGCACTGTGGTAACGGCCCCGACTTACAAGTCGTGAATTCTATCCCAGGCAAGTACTATCATACTTTAATTTATCAGCACTGGTCTCAAAACGTTCTAGAACCAAAAAATAGAAAACATTTGACATTTTGACAGGCCTCACCTCCGCAAATAAATGAAGCGGGCAGCGCGGATTGATACCGCGCTGCCCGCCTGCCTGCCACCTGCCACCGCCTGCCTGTTTCCCAGCAGTGGGAGCACCTATGTCTCAGCAGTAATTAACAATACCGTAGTACGTTCCAAATCTACTTGTGGTGGCACCTTCATCATTCATCATCATCATCATTTCAGGCGAAAGACGTCCACTGCTTGAACTATCTAGATTGTAGCCCGAGACAAATTCAAATTCATTTATTGCAAATATGGGTAGTTATACAGGTGGGTTTTTGAAGAACAGGAAAGTTGTTAGTGTCACCACATTCTGCGCTAGGCATGCAACATTTAGACACAAACAGACCGGAGCTATTATAGATAGCAGTTAGAATCATCCCTTTTTAAGACCCGCAGCAGGGCCCCTTTCTAGATTTGCCTAGATCAAAACCTGCAAATCCTTGTTTCATAGTTACGAAAATATAATCCGGTTAGCAATTAAAACATAAAACGGACATTAGTATTCTACATATTATGAGCTCCCAATTAAGTGCAATGGGGTTACAAGTCTCTGAGGAGAGATCCCATTAAAATCACTGCTTTTAGTAATGATATGTATAATTAAGGTTGGGTTCTATAACAGTCGGTTTTCGTATTTTATCTTCGGTTATTTGAATGTAACGTTTGATCTTTTATGTATGTTTTCTTTGGTTAACTGATAGGGAAAATGTTGGATACGTTTTTAGGGATCTGTAGTCAATTAGCAAAAAAAAAAGGTCTTGTAATTTTTCAATGACGGCCTCGTTGGTCTAGTAGTCGCAAGCGCGACTGCTAAGCAAGAGGTCCTGGGTTCGATTCCCGGGTCGGGTGAAATGTTATTGGGTTTTTCCATTAAGAATTTCCCAGTAGCAGTCACAAACATAAAATTAATTTGATGTTTCCAAGTGCCTTTGCTATTTTCAATGAATCGTTTTTTTCACTTGTATATTTTCGTCTGCTATCTCAGAAACAACGTTGCCTTTCACATTTTTTTTCGAACTTTTACTACATTTAAACTTATTTTCGCAGTCAATAAAATCAATATTGTCTACGCGTAAAACTCAAACTCAAAGCATTTATTTCAATTAGACCATAACAGGCACTACGCGTTATAAATACTACGGAATTCTTCACTGATAAATGGTTCAATACTCCCTTGGCTGGTTTTTACAATGTAATTCATTGGCAAATAGAACAGTACATTTGATAAGAGATCATAATGGCCTCTGCCAAAACCCCGAGGTATTTGCCGATGTGTTTCTACCATAAAGACAAAGCGGTATGTCTGATATGTCTGTTGTTTCATTTTAAATCCATGGTCTTCCATGCCTGAACAGTGTTTCATGGATAAAGGAGTATGGTCGAAGTTTAAAACTATTGAACTACATTTAGTAATATTTTATTAATTTTCTTAAGAAAATATTATATTTATTAAAGACCAAAAGCAGAAAAAAAATAAAGAACGTCAAAAAGTTCGACCGCATAGCTGTCAACGAGGAATGTGCCCATAAGGCTGGCAGCATTATAACGTGGAATGGCAATAAATATATTTGTATATGACATTATTTTTTCTTTCATTATCAACGACTCATCATTCTCTTGCTCTTATTCCAATTTATTTGGGATCGGCGCAGCATGTCTTCTTCTTCCATACTTCTCTATTACTCATCATCTCATCAGACACCTCCTTTCTTGCTATATCATTCTTTACACAGTCCATCTATCGTTTCTTTGGACTTCCTCTACTCTTATACCCATCCATTTCCATACTCAAAACTTTCCTCATTAGTAACGACTATTACGTAAAATTATACAACTAAACCCAGAAGGGACAAAACTATAGGAAGTTAGATACGTGACAACATAGTGTCTTCTTTTCCCTAACAGAACAGGTTTGGCAGAAGTATTATGTATCAGTAATGCACCCACATTTTGCCAATGATGTTTTAGTCATATTTAACACGAGGCGGTTCTACTGCCATTAAATGGGCACAAATCCAGATTTCGGCCTGCTGCTGAGAAAGTCCTATTAGAAAAAACTGAATACAAAATCAAAACAAAGCATTTATTTCAAGTAGGCCAGTTACAGGCACTTTTGAATTGACGAAACAAAGATAACAATAAAATGAAGTTACACTCCCAGTCACAAACTCACAAGGCATAATAACCGTGAAGGTCTGAAGTTGACCATTCCAAAGCACACACACATTTGTCTAACCTAGGAATCGAACCCAGGACCCTCATGCTAAGCAGTAGCGATCACTCGATTTGCGATACAGGCACCAAATGAAGTTCTCATTTCCACATACGAAAGCAACGAAATAAAAACTTTTGTTGGAGTTGATAACAAAAAACAGCACAATATTTACTACACCGTATATCTTCCAAAAAATGTAAGAAAGGCTGAATTTCCTCTTTAGAACTCCGTAGCCGCTTTGTACAATTCATTAAACGCGAGAATTATTACCATATATTATACTCGACGCGGCTAAAATTCAAACGTTATACATACAAAAAATGAACCTGAAGTGGGTTTTAGTCGGAAATTTGCATGCCTGCTTTGGTGTTTGGTCCAAAGTTTGCAACGAAGCGAATTCAAAGTTTTTCTAAAACAGGAACTTGCGTTTCAAATTCCTTGATTTTATTTGAGTAAAAATTCTTTGGCAGACCTTATAAAAATAGGTGTAAAATACTCTTAACAAAGCCAAAAGGCATTAAAATTTGTTTTCCCGATCATTGCGATATTTGTTTTGTCCTAGACCATGCCTAGGAACCTTCTCGTTACGGAGATATTGGAGGCCAAAATTTCAAATTTTGCACAACTTTTTTTTAAAAATACAAGTTTTCCATTTTATAACTTTACTGACGATGACTCCTGTAGAATTCAATGCTTCCGTAACCCGTGATTTTTCACCCTAAAAAAAAAGTCATTTCCCAGCAACAATTTTTGCGTAGAGTTACTTAGTTTGATGTATAGAATGCTTGACTGACGTCTTCGTCAAGGGTCTGTTTACACCTTGTGTACAGAAAGAGCTTGTGACATATGTGAATATTGACGCAGGAATTCGTATGACAACTGTGGCTGATGTATTTCCATGTAGCCTCAAATGGTGGCGGGAAGCTGTTCCAACCAAGTAATGCCCCTTTTTGTCATCATCATTATACATATATATATATATGAGAAAACGCATACTAGGAAATTGACTTGCAGTTTTGCCAGACTGCCGCAAGCCCGGATGCTGAGCGTCTTGGGTTCGATTAACGGGCTTCTAAAAAGTGGCAAAAAGTTATTGATAGAACTTAATTTTGTTAGTATAAGTCCAACATTAAATAAATAGGAATAATGGCTCATGATGATAGGGATAAGGGATGGCGAAGATGTTGTCGACATAGCTCACAGAATAAGTAAGCTGAAGTGGCAATGGGCCGGTAATATAAGCCGTTGAACCGATGACCGTTGGGGTAAACGTGTTCTTGAGTGGAGACCGCGAATCGGAAAACATAAGGTGGGACGCCCTCAGGCTCGGTGGAGTGACGATCTTTGCAGGGTGGCTGGCAGCAACTGGATGAGAGTTGCTGAGAACCGAATTGAGTGGCGTACGATTGAGGAGGCCTATGTACAGCAGTGGACTGCTGTAGGCTAATGATTATGATGACGATGTTGAAGTAGTATAGATTTATCCTCGGTTTGTGAAAATATACAAGGGATTATAACTGACGAAATACATCTACTGCT
The DNA here is from genome assembly GCA_910589295.1 of Noctua janthe. Classification (NCBI taxonomy): domain Eukaryota; kingdom Metazoa; phylum Arthropoda; class Insecta; order Lepidoptera; family Noctuidae; genus Noctua; species Noctua janthe. Next base: position 1,957,350 of record OU342567.1, read on the forward strand.
TACCCTTTCGGGGCAAATTGTGGCATTTATATTTTCACACCCAAACCCGCTTTTATCTTTTAACTTGCACTGTTTTCCCCACACACAGTTAGTGTAAGTTATTACTCGTAATTTACCGTAACAATTCTGCATATGACCCGCAACTGTGAGCCTTTAAATAATGTCAAAAACATACAATTTATATTAAATTTAATAACTTTTGAAAACTACGAGTTGAATTGAAGTAGTAAGCTATTTTGGGAGGGAATTGTACAGGTTGAAATAGTGTTGCCATTGCCAGCATTTCGGTGCCAAAAATTTTTATACAATTTCTGTGCGATTGTCGGGCATAAAACGTTGAATAAACACGTTTGTCGTGTCTCTAAAGCGAATTTGCATTTGAATAGGTGGGTAAAAGTTTTATTGAAGTGTTACACTTTATTACTTTCAAGTAACATGTCAGAATTTTGATGGATGCCAAAATAAAATTAGGCTGTGTGTGGTTGTGCAACATTGCTTCTAGAGCGCCATCGGTGAATGACAGCGAAGAAACTGACATCAACGAAGGCAGTTTAATATTGCTGAGGTTCCTGTAGCGGGGACCACAAGCAGCTTTATAACGACGAAGCACACGTGGAGCGGCCTCTTGGGCTTTCGGATTTTGAATAGTTCACTATCATCAGACTCACTATTATTGATTGTTATTTTCTTCTACCAAGGTAGGTATTGTAAAATAAATAATAACTAGTTGATTATTGTTTTCTCTAATTTATTTAAAGTCAAATCCTACTAACATTATAAATGCGAAAGTTTGTGAGGATGGATGGTTGAATGGACGGATGTTTGATACTCTTTCACGCAAAAACTCCTTAACATATTTCGATGAAATTTGGCATACGGATAGCTTATAACCTGGATTAACTTATCCCGTGAGACAATTATCAAATTCTCGAACTTTTGCGTAGAGTTACTTAGTTTGATGTACAGAATGCTTTGTTGACGGCTTCGTGAAGGGTCGAAGCCGTAAAAAGTAGTGTTATCTCATGCCAACGTGAGATAACACTACTTTTACATTTTGTGAAACTGCTTTTTGGTTGACTCAAAGTCGAATAGAGTTATTCCTTAATTTTCAATGTAAATATATCGTAGGCGGTAGTTAAGTGGGCGATATTGAGGCACGTGCAGATATTTTAGCATATTTTCCTTATGTTATAATCGGTTAAAAAGAAACACTTTTTTTAGGTTGTTGTTATGTTTTCATTTGCCGGTTATGCCAGAGGCGACCCATGTTTTGCTAGCTAAGTAAGTAATTGTTTAGGCGCGTTGCTATTGTGATTTTGACCTGTTATGACAGTTTTTTGATTAAAGCGAGATTAGTTACGGTGGAAATGCATATTTTTTTTTATAGGTTCTTGAAGCTCAGACCAAATAAAATACCAAGACACAGCGCTATCAACAGTGACGTGAGGCCGGTTTTGTAAACATGTGTGCACTTATTGAGCGTAGTTATGAGCGTAGTTTAGTTATAATTTGATCTAAATGTGTGCGTGTGAGCATGTATGCACAGAGCGAGGCGCAGTTTTGCGCAAGCTTCACTGTATTGTTCTCAGCGCTTAGTCTTGGTTTTTTATATGGTTTAAGTCTTGAAGAGAGATGGGTTTACAGACTGATGACTGATTTTTGTTGCGAGTTTGAAACTGAGTGCCTAAACAAGATGCAATCGCTTTCAAAATGTTTGGATTGCCGTCATCATCAACCTCCCTTTTCCCAACTATATTGGGGTCGGCTTCCAGCCTAACCGGATGCAGCTGAATACCAGTATTTTACATGGAGCGCCTCTCTATCTGACCTCTACAACCCAGTTAGTGCTGAATAATAAGATAGGCCCTTGGTACGACTGGTTGTCAGACTTTTGGGAAACTGGTTACCTGTACCCAAAGATCTTCAAATGACAGCTAGGTTCAACGGCTAAGACGTTCCAAGACCGATTTCTTCGCAACGTTTTGTTGCAGCGTTTTTTGAGGAGAGGTGATGAAATAAATAACACAGAGTAAACCACTTGCGTGGGTTCGAACCACGACCACAGTAACTCGGTAAGGGCGTAACCACTGGGCCCGTAACACTCATGAAATGAATAACCTTGATCTGTTTACCAAATAGATATAAATAACATTATCGTGGTTTTAATATTTCCTTTTATCCTGTAAAATAGGTTTTATTAAATTATTATGTCGTCGGGCCAGTCAGTAACCAAATTATATATTTTTTTAACATGTGAAATTTTTATTACAAAGGGGCAAAAATACTTCAAAGGGCTGCTCAGATAAAGTAGACATTTTTATAAATTTTACGAAAGCTGTTCAAAATGTCTGGTTTCAAAGACTTTTAGTTCTGTTTACTAAAAAGGGATTAAAGAAAACATAAATCCTTTTCGCTTAAATATTTGATTTAAGACCAGCACTAAAAATCTGCCTCGTTAGTATTCGGAGCTTGAGGTCTTGAGTTCGATACCCAGATAGGGCAAAGTGTTATTGGGATATTTCCATCAAAATAATCTCAGCAGTAACCCAGAGTCTGAATCTGTGCCCGGTTGGTGGTATTAGGCTCGGCCCTTTTAAAATGTACCCCGACATAAACATAGTTTTAGTTTCCTTTCATTCATCCTTTAACATAAACAAAATATAATTTTTGTCGCTGATTATTTTATTAAACCACAACGGCGACTTATTATATCATTCCTCAGTCTGTCATTCATAGTTATTTTAAAGCCGATACCAATAAAAAAAACTTATTAAAAAGGCCATTCTCACAGTACATAAAAAAAATGTAATATGGCGGCTCACAAGCTCGACTCTAAACAGCTGATACAGTGGCCATTGTTGCCGTTTGTTGCGTGATATTAATATTGTAGGTATGTGAAACAATGTATCGGTTGCCACGGGGTAATCAGTGAACGGAGTGTCAGGGATTGACAGTGTACAAGATTGCGTAGACAGCATATTTTGTTATGTACTTAAACTTGGGTTAGTTTTAAATAAAATACATTTCATTACATTACAGATTTTTAATGTGATCTTCTAAAGATACAAAAGGTCTTCCTATCTTAAAGAGACCATCAGTGGATTATACAAATTACCTTCCCGAGGGAAAGGGAAAGAGTTAAAGGGCAATTCATTCTTTGTAAATAACAATTCAAAATAAATGAATTTATTAAATATTTTAAGTATGCTTAGATGGTTTGGTAATTTTCAACGAATAAGTGAAAGGCGACCCACAAAAGGTAGAGGGGACGCCCTGGAAAGACATTACCTTATTAGAGATATTCTTCAGGAAGATCTGATACATAGTACTCGCAACTGGCGAGCGTATACTCCGGACCAAGCCAGATATAAGAACGTGGACGAAGCGGAAGGAACATGGATGAACATTTATAATCCTTAATAGCAGATGACATTCTGTAGTATCTGCCTAACTCCATGGGAAAAAGCGTGAGTTTATGTCTGTAACTATGTAGATAAAAAGCTGCCTAAAATACCTATTCGCCGTATGGCACCATGACAGCTGTCAACCGTCCATAGACAAACATTAATTACCACATTAAAAATGTAGGTATTAATATCAAAACTCACGAAACATTCCATTCGCTCCCTACTCAATGTCCGGCATTGTAATTTAGGAAATAATGGAAACCGCAGAATGTGGCGGCCTAACTAAAAGAGTAATTAACGCTAAAATTCGCCGTCCTAAATAAATTGATAGTGTTTTAGTATCCAGTGTAATTAGGAAGAATCAATTTACATGGAATTGGGTCGCTGTACTATTTGTTATTAGTCCCTGGGGCGAAATATGTTATCATATTCTTGTTTTATTTGGGTCGGTTATAGATGATAATATAGCTGGAGATACTTCGTGAAAAAGGGGCCTGTGGCTAACAGCTGCACGGGTCAATTGAAGGTTAAGCTTTTAATCTCTTGGCAAGCTAGGTTGGTCTGTGGATGGGTGACCGTCCATTATATATTGAGTTAAGCCGTTGATACTGGCTACCATTTGTAGGTCTTTCTTTGACAGTCGTTACGAATAGTCAGAAGTCCGAAAGTCTGACAGTCTTACCACGAAATATAACGAATTAATTGCCGACTGGATTGTAAAGGTCAAATATGCAGTCCCTGCATGTAAAATACGTGTTTCTAGCTGCATCTGTTTAACCTAGATATCACAATATATTTTGGAAAAGGTAAGGCAGATAATGATTTAATGAAAAAAAAAACATGCGTTTCATTGGATACCCTAAAACCGCTTTTTTTTAACAAAAGCACTGTGTTGGAAAGCGAAGCTCATTCGTAATCTCCTAAATTCATATTGTTGTGTCAGTTGTCAAAAGAAATAATTATTTAATCGGATGTTTTGTCTTATTTTTATGCCATTATGTACGTGATAACCAAATACGAATATTTTTTTCCAAATTGTCTATGGCATAATGACATTTTACAGCTGATTGTAAATGACGTAAAGCTGATTGTAGATGGCGTGTCTATAGCTTAATCGCAATCTGACCAATAAGGTCAAGCTATTTTAAATATAAAATGACATTTAACAGATTTTGAACCAATGACTCTGCTTGTTACAGTCACGAGCAATGTGAGCACTTAACAACTTTTAAAAGTGTTTTTCTGCTACTGTTCTGATTAAAATTTCATGTTGTTACGAACATAGTATTCTGGAACTAATATTTTTATGAAAAGATCCTATCTGCAAGATACAATCGCCATTTCTCGCGAAAATTGCTTTCAAATTTAGGAAAGTGTATACATATTGGTGCTCGTGACTGTACAAGCTATGCTAGCGCCATTAGATTTACAGTTGAATTCCCCATTAGGAGAAAATATCCAAATCTACAATTACTATGTCAATTCAGCCATTCCGTTACAACTGCGCCAGCAGACTCTCTCCCTTTCTTTTCAACCGTCTAAGTAATAGGAATCGGTCTTAAAACACCCAATTCGTCCCAATCCATCAACTCGGTCCCACTCATCTCTTAAGCTGCCAAACCCAAGACTACGGGCTATCGACAAAATGGCCGTTAACCCAGTTATGGCGCCGTTCGTACGAGGCTTTTATTTCTTTCCTTTGACTGATTAACTAAGCCAACTGTTACACGGACTTTCAATTATGTGATCGTTTAGTTTAAACGGTATGCGTCGGTTTTATACGTTTTTGTTTAAGTGTAGCTCTGATTGAAAGTTCTAGTAAGATTGTGACTTTTATATTTAGAAATAAAATATCACCCCCGTTAAACTTATATTGTCACTTACGGGATTGTTCATTATTTTGAGCTCCCGATATTTTCTCGCGCTGTTGCAAGCGCCATGATCGAGGGTTGACTGAAGAATGTGGGTGGATGGAAAAAAATTAGAAATAAAATACATTTATTTGGCACATGCCACAAGTGCACACAATATAAAACAAAAATAATACAAGATAAAAAAAAAAATTAAAACTAAACAAAAAGAAAAAAAAAATGTAGGTAACACGTAGCCAATGTGCCTCATAGCTGCGCCAAATGGAAAAAAATTGAAATTGTTAAGAGCTCTTAACAATTTTTTTCCATCCACCCGAATTTTCGCCACATTCCGCCAGTTAATTTCATGGAATACCAGACGATCATATAACCATTCGATGTCATTAAACGTATTTAGTACATTATTCTGAACCAGCCTCATAGAAATTTTTCATCGGTTATTTAAAAAAAATCAGCTGGTATGTGGCCCCCCACATACCAGCTGACTTTTTTTAAATAACCGATTCAAAAATTTCTATGTGGCCGGCTCAGAATGATGTACTGAATACGTGGTAACCGTTTTCACGTCGATGTCTCTTCCACCCCGTATAAGTATAGACGATATAGCTTGAAAGGGGGTTAAGTACGGAGACGACAAGTAATAGAGAAGTGCAAAGAAGGAAAATAGGAGATGATGATGAAAATATATATTTTAATTCTCCCCTTACAAAAGATTACATACAAGTAGCTCGGTTCACCTAACATTAAAGAGGTCGACAGTACAATTTGCAATGATACCAGTTAGGGAAACAGTTTAGTAAGTAATTAAAAGTTACAATAGTATCCCTCGACTCGATGTGTTACGGAATTGCAGTTTGGCTTGGAGAATGGCGGCGAACTATTGGAGCGAGGTATCACGTATAATAATTCATGTAATTGGGGTTAACTTGGTACCTAATGGTTATGGTTTTGGTTTTTTTTTTATTACATACCGAGTTTCCTCCGTGCCTTGGAAAGCATGTTAAGCCGTTGGTCCTGGCTGTCGTTTGTACATCTTTGATAGTCGTTACAGGTGGCTCGTAAGTCTGAAAACAAGTCTTACAAAGGAGTATCGTATTACCCAGTACTAACTGGGTTGTGGAGGTCAGATAGGCAGTCACTCCATGTAAAATACTGGTATTCAGCTGCATCCGGTTAGACTGGAAGCCGACCCCAATATAGTTGGGAAAAGGCTAGGCAGATGATGATGCTGGTTATAGTTTTTGGTATTGACATCTTTTTTCGTCTTTTGCTATTAATTATTAAGCCCGCTTGGTGGATAATGGCCCGCTCCTTCTTACAGAAAAGAGGCTTGAGTCCCAGCAGTGGGAACATTATAGTCCATTATGATTTTATTTTTCCCTCTTTGTCCCACTCCTGGGCAAAGGCCTCTCTCATCTTCTTCCATCTTTCGCGAGCCCGCGCAATCTCCTACCAGATTGGATGGATTACGTTAAGCATGAGCAGAAATAACTCAAACCTACCATCGAAAAGGCCCTTTATAAAACCTGAACTAAAAAGGTTAAAAGTTGCTCAATTGTATTTAAAGAAAAACATCTGTAACGGCAAAAGATCCACTTGACATAAATTGTAGAACGTTCCACAACCATGCTTGATCTCCACTTAACCAAAGTGGCTTGGAACAAAAGAATATATTATTTAAAACAATTGCAAACACAAGAAGCGGTACACTTATATTCTATGTTGAAATCCGTTTCTAACTTCAAGTATTTTCAATTAATTAAATATCAACTTTATGCTTGTGTAAATTAAATGGATTTCAGAATGACTACAACGATTGTAAAAGTCTCAAGACTGTTTGAAGTTGTAGTATAAATTGAACTTTATGCGGGGGTAGTAAAGTAATTTTTCAAAAATGGTACACATATGTCTACAGGTACCGCAATCCAGCCGCAATGCAATTACGATCAGAAACCTGCGGTATTGCAACCGATCTTATTGAACAAGCGCGGTAAAAGATATGAGCTCGCACATATTTTATATCACAAGAACTAGCTTGTTACTTTTATATAAGATTTTATTAAAGTAACAAGAACATAGTCTATATTTGAGCCTGATTGAAGGCAATAGGCTCGAAGCCAAGAGCAAAATATGGATGTACTATAAGTACACCTCTGACTAACCCTTTTAGTCATTATGGGTATCAACTCTGGACAGTATAGTCGGGCCCGGATGAAATTGAACGTGTCTTTGTAGATAGTTTAGATACTGAATTGAAATTAACAAAATGGAGGATCTAAGAGAAATATCTGTTCAAAGGCTGAGACGTTATTTCACTTTTGTTAGTTTGTTTGTACTATTTAAAATGAACTAAAACTAAAGCTATTATAAGCAAGAAGAACTTGTTTTCTCCGAATCTGGCTGTAATTTATTCGTTGATTACATTGGTACTTCCTTCCCGTTCCCAAACTTATATTTCGTGTTTCTAGATTTGAGGAAAATATGTTTGTCAATTTAATTCAATTTTAAAATAAAGCTCCGTTATTACCACAAGAATAGTAAATATCAGCTTCACTGAAAATGCTCCCTAAAACACTACCCAATTTCAAACACACAAGCCTAAAAAATAGCGTAGTAGCTCCAACCCCGTTACAAAACAATTTTGCATGAACATGTTTTACCCAAGACTCAATTTTGCCTGAAAATGAGAACCGTTATTAGTTCTAACACATTTTTGGGCGAGTAAACTACTTTGATTTCATTAGGCTCTGTTGGGCGCCAGTAACGGTCTATTGACGCCCAACATGGGACAGAAGCTAGGGAGTTTTAAATTCAATTTGTGACCCCGAATAATATGTAGTAGACCTTTAAAATGTTGACGTAAAGCTTAGTATATCAAAGATGATTAATTTGTGTGTAACATAATGAATTATGTGCTATGGTCAGTTTGATTTTTCTAACCGGGATGAGTTTATAATGATTACAGTGGTTAATAATATTTTGGTGTCCATCCTAATGACGTGAATTATGGTGTTTGAAAATCATTTATAGTCTACTTACACCAATTTCAGATATTTATTTTTCAACTTTAAAACATCAATCACAAAAAAGACCCTTACTTTTCTAGGTATTTTTAAAACCCACAAAAAAGAGTGTGAAAACCAAACAAACAATTAAACGATACATTTCATTTGTTAAAACACCGATAAATTGTAACAGGCCAAAAACCAGTTAATCCGCTGAACTGTCGAGCGCTTCATTCGGAGGGTAGTCGCAATTTTAAACGGTCGATCCGTTAGCAAGAAGAACTTGTTTTCTCCGAATCTGGCTGTAATTTATTCGTTGATTACATTGGTACTTCCTTCCCGTTCCCAAACTTATATTTCGTGTTTCTAGATTTGAGGAAAATATGTTTGTCAATTTAATTCAATTTTAAAATAAAGCTCCGTTATTACCACAAGAATAGTAAATATCAGCTTCACTGAAAATGCTCCCTAAAACACTACCCAATTTCAAACACACAAGCCTAAAAAATAGCGTAGTAGCTCCAACCCCGTTACAAAACAATTTTGCATGAACATGTTTTACCCAAGACTCAATTTTGCCTGAAAATGAGAACCGTTATTAGTTCTAACACATTTTTGGGCGAGTAAACTACTTTGATTTCATTAGGCTCTGTTGGGCGCCAGTAACGGTCTATTGACGCCCAACATGGGACAGAAGCTAGGGAGTTTTAAATTCAATTTGTGACCCCGAATAATATGTAGTAGACCTTTAAAATGTTGACGTAAAGCTTAGTATATCAAAGATGATTAATTTGTGTGTAACATAATGAATTATGTGCTATGGTCAGTTTGATTTTTCTAACCGGGATGAGTTTATAATGATTACAGTGGTTAATAATATTTTGGTGTCCATCCTAATGACGTGAATTATGGTGTTTGAAAATCATTTATAGTCTACTTACACCAATTTCAGATATTTATTTTTCAACTTTAAAACATCAATCACAAAAAAGACCCTTACTTTTCTAGGTATTTTTAAAACCCACAAAAAAGAGTGTGAAAACCAAACAAACAATTAAACGATACATTTCATTTGTTAAAACACCGATAAATTGTAACAGGCCAAAAACCAGTTAATCCGCTGAACTGTCGAGCGCTTCATTCGGAGGGTAGTCGCAATTTTAAACGGATCGACGGCCCAGAAAATTAATATCAAGTTGGCAGTAAAAACATCCGGTTGTCAAGTGATCCTTCTTAGCATTCATGAGAAATGCTTTGTATAATGTTTCTGGACCAACTGTAGGGAGGAATGGAAACTAAATGTGGTTTAAGGGGAGTTTCTAGTTATAGACAAAGCGATCGTACGTAATTGTCTTCTGAAAGTTATGCTTCAGGAGTTGAGTTTGCTTCTGACTGCAACTGGAGAGCATTTGTTTTGTGGAAGTGTTTCTGCACCTTTGCTGGACCTGTTGAGTGTTTAGAACTTCAAAGTTTGGTGTATGTTTTGTTATAAGTATCGAAGTGTTCAGTAGATAAAGTACAGGGATGTTATTTTAACAAGTTTCTGATTTCCCTCGTACTTTTCACTTTACAGAAAAGCGATGTTTGATCTTGTCAGTGAACATTATAAACATTTTATGTGGGGTGTGCAAGGTTTTACATACTTGTAATTAGACTTTAGATGAGACGACCAGACTGAAGTGTGAGTGTATTCAGCCATGACAGGCCGGTTCGAAGTCACAGGAAAATGCAGGAAGGCAAAGATAATATAATTTACAAACGTTCGGATACATACGTAACATCTCCCTTATTGTAACCATACTCTTTGTCTCTCAAAATGCTTACGATATGCAAAGCAATTTCACTAATAACATTTACGTATTTTTCTCCTGTTTGCCAAAAGCCTGTCCCGCGAAAATAATTTAAAAACATTGTTCGCTATTATCGAACCTATTTGAGCATGTTTTTTGGTACTTTGTATCCAAAAGCGGCTGTTATTAGGGCTTTTGTCGCCCAATAACGACCTCATAAAGGATCGTATCTATTTGCTAACCGTATTGAATCTGTTTCGCGTTCAACAAGAAATTGTTGAATGTTTTTCTAGATATTGTCAGATCTAAATATTTTATGTAGATCATGTTTGCTTTTCTTGCTAAAGGATAAGTTTAGAAACGTAGAGGCAGCATCAAAAGCTATGTTTTATTGTACTTTTCAAAATTTTAAAAACAAAAGAAAAATCTTTATTGTTTACTGATAAACAATAAGGATTTTTTTTTTGTTTTTTTTTTTTAAATGAAAACTTTGCCCCACACACGGAATTTCTCCTGTATCGTGTGTGCGTTTACAAACATTTAAACTCACATACACAAACAACCAGACCCGGAACAACCTGTAGATCATACAAATATTTTTTCCGTGCGGGGATCGAACCCGCGACACGCAGCACAGCAGCCGATCGGTCAGCCATTGCGCCAACCGTGCCGTCGAAATTTGAAATAATTATATATTTTTTGTAGCATTTGGCGTTTTGTAGTTTTAGCCTACTCCTATGAAGAAAAGGCGTAAGATTATATGTGTATTACATGCCTCGAGGTTTCAGCATGTGACTAAAATAGTGATGAATATAAATATTGATGGATGGAGAGGGAGAAGAAGACCACGGAAATGAAACGATGGATGGATTGTGTGCGGAATGCTAAGAAAGAAAAAGGAGTAAATGATAGCGTGACTGTTGAGGACTCACGCTATCATTTACTCCTGAGAGTGACAGAGGACAATGGAAGAAAAAAACGTGTTTCGGCCAGGAAGATGATGATGACGTCACTTGTCTCGGGATTTCAGTACTGCCGTTATTATAAGGGAATAAAACTGAAATGTTATATCAGATACTTTACCTATTCATATTAAATGGAACAGAAGGTGTATAAATAGTATGGTGTGTAGATAGTATTCCGTAGAAAACTATCTTTTATAAAGGAATTGAAAGGTTTCTTCGTATTCTATTAAACACGGCACAATGTACTCTAGCAGCGGAGATGAGTATTCTGTTTTCACGGAAAAGGATAGTGTGCTTGCTCACATTAATAGAATCTATTTCTTCTTGATTATTATTAATTTAAATTCTCAATTACGTAAAGCTGTTTTCGCTTCCGTCGGTTATTCCATAAAAACTGTTTTCGTTTGAAAGAGGAAGCCCGCTCGGTGAAATATTTTTTTATTTAATTTAATTTTGTTTTTTTTTTTTTTTTTTCCTCTCTTATTTGCTATTTTAATTCTTCGTCTATATAGATGATGTGCTAACATTTTCCTGTTACTGTATAAAATTTATACTTGACAAGGATACTTAAAAAAAAATTAAAATTAACTTAACTTTCGAAAGTCGGTGACTTTGTTTCTTTCATTGACTTTATTGCCACCGACTTCCAAAAGTAAAGATTTATTGGAAGTCTGTGTTATTATTTTTTTGTATAAACCAGCATGTTGGTCGTTTCCTACAACAAAAAGTTTTTCAAGAGTAACAATGGAGTTTCTTGCCGGTTCTTCAAGTGGTAAGGAACACTACTGTTACTTTTCAAAAAATTTGTTTGGTTATGACAATGTTTTCATGTGTCAGTGTTTCAGAGGACAGTAAGCCTTGGAACTGAACATAAACGTAGATCAAGATAGTTGGTCTTAACCAGAACCAACTGAATACCAATATTTTACTTAGAGCGACTCATAAACTATCTCTATGCAAAAACTGACATCGATCCCTTGCTCTGTTGCTGCATAAAAGGACAACCAAACACACTTAATCATTTTTGTGTAGACAGTACCAAAAAAAATCTCCGAAGAAAATATACTTCGAAAGTATTGGCAGCCAATTAAGCCGTATCGTTCATGTTCAAAGAACATTATAATAAATATCTTGTATCTGATATGAATACAAGTATTATCGTTCCTATTATTCATACGAAAAATAGCTTTGAAGGGAAATACAAAATGAGATAGGATGATATGAAAACTTTATTTGCTTATGTATACAGGGTGTAAACAGACCCTTCACATAGCTGTCAACCAAGCATTATGTACATCAAACTAAGTAGCTTTACGCAACAATTATTGCTGGGAATCAACTTTTTTTTTGGGGTGAAAAATCACGTTTTGATATAGGACTCGATGGAAAGCACTCAAAGTATTGTGCTGATGGTTGGATTGTATAGTACGGGGGTCGAGGAGGTGTGTAAAGTAATAATCTTACATTTAAAACACGTATTTAAAAAAAAAAATGTAAAAAAGTTGGAACTTTGACCCCCAATATCTCCGTAACTAGAAAGTTCCCAGGTATAGTATGGTCTAGAACAAAAAAAATGATAGCAAAGACGGGGAGAAGAAGTGCCTTTCGGTAATATTAAGGGTCTATTTACAGCCTTTTTACGGTGAAGGAAAATTAATTATTTATCTAACTGTCACACTACGTCGTTTTCTTACAACTAAATATCAAAGAATGACAGCGGGTCTTCTTCAAAACGTGTGTTCGTAGAGGAAAGTGGTGATAGTTGGATAACAGTCGTCCTTTGACGGGATGGAGGAATGTGAGAACACCACCAACTAGGTGGACGGACGATCTCATCAAAATTGCAGGAAAAAACATGTCTTAAAACCGCTAAAAGTGGAGAGATTTGGAAGAGAGCTACACTCAGCATTGGGTGGCCAAAGATTCAAGAAGAGAGAGAAAATGACACTATGACACTTTCTCAGCTACCACCCTCAATTATTATTTAAATTCATTGGTTTTATGGACACAGAATTTGTTGGACACTGATATATCAATGCATTCATGAAAAGCATGAGTTTATTAAAGTATGTACTTATTACTATATACTCAGAAAAAAAAAAATACAATTTGGTGACATACAATGACAGAGCTATGCAGGTCGTCTAGCGCCATCTCTTTCCCACACTGAATTACTCCTGCTTTAAGACGTCATGGTAACCCCCCTGTTCCTTACATAAAACTTTTCTGAAGCAGAAATTACAGAAGGCCACCTGCTACGATCCTCACATACTCCCCATCCACGTTCATACATCTTGTCATACACGCACTTGCTAGTATTACGTAGCTAGCCTTTCTGAAGAAAATTACCAATAAGGTCAGTGTATGTCCTTCTAAGGCGTCCACTCCTGCCCCCGTAGCATGACCACCGTAGACAAGGATTTCTTTGACGGAAGAATCGACAAAATGACAGATAGTGCAAAAAAATCTGTCATTGTGTCGACACAATCTGTCATTTTGTCGATTCCTCCGTCAAAGAAATCCTTGTCTACGGTGGTCATGTTACGGGGCTGGTGCTGGCACTCATATAAAATGACATCATAACACCATCCCCTGTAGGATGACCACCGTAGACAAGGGTTTCTTTGACAGAAAAATCGGCAAAATGACAGATAGTGCAAAGAAATCTGTCATTGTGTCGACACAATCTGTCATTTTGTCGATTCCTCCGTCAAAGAAATCCTTGTCTACTGTGGTCATGTTACGGGGGCTGGTGCTGCCACTCACATAAAATAACATCATAACACCATCCCCTGTAGGATGACCACCGTAGACAAGGGTTTCTTTGACAGAAGAATCGGCAAAATGACAGATAGTGCAAAGAAATCTGTCATTGTGTCGACACAATCTGTCATTTTGTCGATTCTTCCGTCTAAAAAACCCGTTTCTACGGTGGTCATGCTACGCGTGCACGCCTGTAATCCCCGAAGGGTTAGGCAGAGTTGTACCTAATAGTACACCCACATTTCGCTAGTTACGTTTTAAGACCCATTTAATAGAGGGTAAGCCTATTACCATCAACCGGGCACAGATCTAGACTGTTACTGAGATATTACTTGTGGAAAAATCCAATAACACTTTTCCGATCCGGGAATTGAACCGGCCTCATGTTCAGCGGTCGCGCTTACGACCACTCGACCAACGAGACAGCCACTCACATCTGCCTTGCCACCATCGAAGCATACTCTTTAGTTTGTGTCCCAACATCTTTTTTTAGATCGCAATGTCATCGACACCGTCGGCTACTGTTATCTATCCTCCCTTAAAACATTGTCCTACCTACCCTTACACGTAGCCCAAAGATAACCTCCACAATTTATCACACCGCGATATCCAGACAGAATCGCCGCTCTAAGATTAATACCCCAAATTTGCTCTAATTAAAACTGAGTTCCTTCCAACAAAAGCTAGGGTAGCCACAATTTATGCCGGCCGAGTGGACCGGGAAATTAATCTGGTCGGGTGTGAACAACCGCAGATGCGTCTGCTCTGCTGGCTGCAAGCGTTTGGCAAAAAGTGCAGTGAATGGATTTTGGACGGTGTTTGCGAGTTAGGAATATAGGGGAATCTATCTATAAATATAAAATGGTAAACTGACTGACTGACTGGGTGATATATCAACACACAGGCCAAACCGCTGGTCCTAGAAACATGAAACTTGGAGGGTGTGTTCTTTGTGAAGAGCAAATATCCATTAAGAAAGATTTTTTTGGAAATTCCACCCCTAAACGGGTAAAATAGGGGATGGAAGTTTATATGAAAGTCCGTCAGTTTTAAAGTTAGGATCTTCAAGTTTCGTGTTTAGGCTGACGATTGAAAATTAATTTACACGTGTCTCAGCGTTTTTGATCATTCTACCCCCGAAGGGTTATGAAGGTAAGTAACTATGTTTGTTCGGTATGTTGTTGTCGGATATTTTTCGACATCCACGCGGGCGAAGCCGCGGGCAAAAGTTAGTATTTTATAAAGCTGCCGAAATGATTGGTGGATACCCACAGTGATTATGTGTGATTATTTTGTGCTTCTAAAAAATCAAATCAATCGAAATTACCTTTTTGTATGAGCTTCTCATCCAAATTAAAAACAAGTTTCAAATGTGTATTTACTTGTTTAACTTGATCCATAATGGTCTTTGAAGTTACAAGATATGGATTTGAATCCGTCTTGTTGTTAGGGTTCCGTACCCGAAGGGTAACCAACGGGACTCCATTAATAAGCCTCGGCTGTACGTCCATCCGTCTGTCAGCCAGCGGGCTGTATCTCATGATCCGTAATAGGTAGACAGTTGAAATTTTCACAGAATGTGTATTCCTGTTGCCGTTATAACTACATAAATAATAAAAATAAATTAAAAATTAAATGGGGCTGCCCTACTACAATGGTAAGGAAACTTCAATGCGCGAGTCCAACTCGCACTTTGCCGGTTTTTAAAAGCATTAGGTTACAAGCAAAAAATGAAGCAAATCAGACTAAACTATTTGAAACAACAAACAAATGAAACAATTAATTTTCGGGGCGAAAAAGAAACAAAAACTGCGAATAATCTAATTCATTTATTTTGAACAAATGTGAAACAACTCAACGATTTTAAAATACGTAATATTGTATCTCTACATTCGTTGATCACTATCCTAATTTATTTTTAACCCCACAGCGAACACGCTTTCTATCTAGAAATAAATTAGAGACTGTCAGCGTTGGTAATTAAGCACCGAACGTATCCACGCCACGACTGAGACGTGCCACGCCGCCGTGACACCGCCGTATCGTGTTTCTAATGGCGTACAAGGTCGGCGAACACTAACAAACTATAGTAGAATAAATATTTGTTATTCATTTTAAGGTAAAGGTTAAAGGTGAAATTGTTGTTTAAAAACCTGGCTGGAAAAGATTTTATTGTTATAACAGAATTTCACGCCGGTATTCCTCCTATTATCTCCTTATTATCCTATTATCTACGGATTACATAGACGTGTATAGTAAAGAAGTCGTTGTGTTGAAGTTCCATATTATATGGATCTATTGAAAATTTCAAATTCATTTTGTGAACATGGGGTAAAATATACAGATGTTATACACCGTGACTTTTTAGTCGTCTTACAAAAGTCGTGTACTCAATGTACCCGACATAAAATAGCTCTAGGCGCGATTTTTTTTTATCTTCCTTATTAGGTACAAAGAAAAATAATAATAAAAAATTTGAATAAAATTATGAAATATCCTGTTAATGATGTTTACGTCTCAAACGGGAGAACATTACCTATCCAGCACGTGAGTCCAGTAGATCATCGCTCGCAACTGGGTGTTTTAACTACGTCATGCGTCATAATACTGAATAAAATTTTTATTTTTAAATTATTAAAATATCTTAAATACTTATTTTTTTTTTATGAATGTTTAGTATTCATTGGATACATGAAGTGGGCTGCCGTTATAAGACGACTAAAAAGTCACCGTGTATAAATAAATGTTGGTCCATACCATGTCCCGCTAGAAGGCATACAAAATAGCGTAGGTAATCGAATGTCAATTAACAAAATAAAAACCAAAAAATAAAGTTAAAACGTAAATACATGTCACAATTTCATGCCTCAACCAAATTGACGCCACGGTTGGCGCAGTGGCTAAGCAATTGACTGCTGCGCTACGTATCGCGAGTCCGATTCCCGCACGGAACAAATATTTGTATTGCCTGCCTGTAGGTAGTCTTTCCGAGTCTGGTTGTCTGTGTTTTTTTTTTTTTGATTTCGCCTTTTCTGTCCCACTGTTGGGCAAAGTACTCGCTCATTCCAACTCTCTCGTTTTGCCTTTTCTGGCCAATCAGTCAGGAACGAGTCCAAATTGTCACGCCAGCGTTTCGTTTTCGTTTGTCTTCGTGAATAAAAATTTTGTAAACGCACCCACGATACACGAAAAATTCCTATTGGCAAAAGTTAAAAAAAAAACAGGGACTTGTTTGCTAATTAGATTTATTTCATGGAAAATACCAATGATATTAAAAATAAAAAAGAGGTAGATATCGCACCAGCACGCGCAAATGGTTGTATACAAATTCAGACAATTGTCGTAATTTAAGTACTTCAAGCTATCTCTTTCTGTATCATACGTTCCGTATTATCTATCGCAGTCGTAATAACGCAACGATATTGGATCGCTGCTCAGTATGAACGTCGCGTTTCTTTCTTTATAATATCATAGGAAAATACCAACTAGGGAATTGAACCCACGGTTATCTGTCTAACGCTGTCGTTAGACTGATAACCGTGGGTTCAATTACTTAGAAAAGTTGCAACCAGTTTGAAAGCGTTTCATAATTCTACGTCTTTCATCAGGATTAACATGAAACTTATGTCAATCTCATACATTCTTGACTACATAATGATTGTCACTGATTGACCGTCATTCTATCTAGGCTCTTAGACACTCATGTATCCATGTTTGTTATCCATGATAACTGCACAAAAAACTTTAAAAATCCGCTGTTTCCGATAACAATTACAACCGACGCAATATTAAAACCACATTGGCAATGAACGATGAGTCACAAGGAGATAAAACCACAATATCCAATGTCCCTGTGACACTGTCAGAGAGAATGCCCCGGTAATTGCATTACCCGTTCTGCGGGTAAGTGATAAATATTCAACTACCCTACATTTCGCATTTTAACACAGTTGTGCGTGACCCAAGGCTTGTACATGGATATGTATTATGCATACATCGTTCTCCGTCTACTTAATTCTTTGCCGGTATCTAGAATACTTCTTGATGTCGGAGAAGGCAGGCTTACGGTGCGATATTTCCTTCCTTTTTAGGGCTCCGTCTGTCTGTCTGTCTGTCAAGACCCTTTTTCTCAGATTTCGTGCAGGTATCAAGCTGAGCTTAATATCAGATACTCAAGTTTGCTTCCCATTGGAGCAGCGAAAAAATCAAACTAGTAAGCCAACGCAATCATAAGGTATGCCCGTTTGTGTCGCATATTTTGCGATTTCACAAGGGAATCAAAACGTATAGGGTACTTCCTGTTGACCTAAAATCATGAAATTTGGCAAGAAGCATTGTCTTACAGTAGTATGTAAAGGTAAAAATCTGAAAACCGTAAATATGTAGTTTAATAACAAAATACCTACAAGTTTATACGGAACCTTCGGTGCGCAAGTCCAACTCGCACTTGACCGCTTTTTTCCGTTTTCCGTCTGCAGTAAGGTTACGAGTTTTCACTTACTAAGTTCGCGTGAGAAAAGTCGGTGAGATGTGGTCGTAAGTTGTGCGATTTGAAGAGAAAACAATGAGCACCGCCTGCACTTGTCGCGATTTAAGCCGCGTTTGCACACCCTGTTCTCTTACATTATTTTACCTCTGCCAGCTGCAACCCAATATCAACCTTACTACCTCGGTAATAAAGATCAATGTGATTTTGACAGTTATGAAAATTGAGGGTAAAAATAACAGTGAATTATAAACGTATACCACTGATGCTGATTATGATCTGCCAAGCTGGTACGGATAAATTGCAGGCCGGCTGTGTACACTGAACATAACTGAACAATAACAGAATTTTTAAACATTAGTTTTATTATTTTTTTGCTCTGCCCTATAGGGTCCGTAATTGTCCCATAGCTTTAAGATCTTTAAACATAACATTATATGATGCAAATCATCATCATCTACCTAGCCTTTTCCCACCTATGTTGGGGTCAGCTGTCAGTCTAACGAGGATGCAGAATACCAGTATTTTACATGGAGCGATTGCCTATCTGACCTCCACAACTCAGTTAGTACTGGATAATACGAATATGTTATGCAAATAAAGAAAAGAATATGAAGATACTTTAGTAGCATTTGTATGGTGAGGTGTCCGACTGTCCGTGTCCATGTCCGTCACAGTGTCCTCAAATTGTCCGCACCAGTATGACTTACCCTTGACTCAGTCGACGATTGTTCTCTTCCACACATTTTAAACACAAATACAGATGTCTTATCGAACCAATAAATAAAGCCTAGCTTACACCACACACTCACAGTCGGCGGCCGACAATGCGTTTTGATTTTGATTGATAGACCCAAATTGTATGCTGGAGATATCGAAATGAAAAATAAATTCCAAAATGCTAACATTGTCAACAGTTGCTGCCATTTTGTAACCGCACGCGGAATTGCGAACACATCATAATGTTGCCAAAAACTTATGATTAGTACTAAAACAGTATTCAAAACTCCATCTGACATGCGTACGTTGAGTTACAGTGACATGTTGATACACTGTCTAGTTGTGCTACAGGGACCCAATTCGTTCCGTTTTTATGACTCCACGTGGAAAGTGTGAAGCCACTTTATAAAGGTGTCAGAGAGTTAATTTTTAATACGCCTTTATTAGCTGAAACTGTAACTAACTGTGTAAAAAAAATCTTAGAAGTTAAATTTGTGAAATTACGGACATTGTAAATCCAAAATGGCGGATAGCCAAAGATTGCGGATTAAATTTTGTATGCATTCCCATGATATGGGTATCAAATGAAAGGGTTTGCTGAGTAGAATACGAGAAATAAAATGACGTCACTCTAAAGCGTGTTTTTTAGTTTATTTTAACTATTATATCATTTTTCTCTTAGGGTGAGGCCAAACGAACGTAATTTTAACTATGAGTCGCGTAAAATGAGTCGCGGAATTTACGCTGCATTCGGTTTCATTCTAAAGTCCTGTTTGTACCACACGGCGACGCAAAATGAGTTGGCTGCTGACTCACGCGCATTATTTTTATGAAGGGGGAGCGAGGCAAGCGTCAGTTAGTTACAGAATGCGCGAGAGTCGACTAAAGTTACATCCGCCCGTCTGGCATCCTAATCGAATATCAGTTGAACGAAAATTGCGGTACTCAAAATAAGCAACTCACAGCTCAAAAATTACGCTCATTTGTCCTCACCCTCAACGAAAATCCACATCTTATATTATAAATGTGAAAGTAACCCTCTCTGCTTGTTAGTCTGTCTGCCATTTACTGTTTCACTCCGTAACGACATCGGATTTCGATGGATACACACACAGTTGGACGACGACCTAGACAGGGTAATTTTTTTCACGAGCGCCTGGAGCATACTAAAAACTTATCTAAATTGTTCAAATCAAACTATGGAATCTATTGAATCATCGGCAAACACTTATCAAAATGGTTACTTAAACTTCAGGAACAAAGCCTCTTTAGTATTATCGGACCACTTAACATAGTTATCTAATACCTACACCCATTACCAAGCTATTACCGGCAGGTGTATAAGCAGAGATGTAGTCCATGAATCTGCCGTAATCTTCACACAAGTTAGCGTCCACACGGCAGTTATAATCCCCTGTAAGATGGCCTAGTGTTGCCATACGGAATATTGTAGCACTAACGTCCTTATGGAGATCCGCTCGTGTTCTATTATTACTTACTAGCTTATGTACGTGGCTTTATCTGCGTGGAGTTCTGTAATTGTTCCACGGGACCGTACTACTGGGATAAAAAGTATTATCATGTGTTATTTATATAATTAACACTTCAAGCATAAAGTACAGAAGCGGACTTAATGCCTTAAGCATTTTCTACCAGTCAACCTTTGGGTGATGCAAAGCACAACAGTGGTAGGAGGATATCTGAAAATAATTTTTATTTAATACCAAGATAAGCTACAAAGATATGTAAAATACTATAAATATACATATATCAAAATACTAAAAAAGTGTACAGTGTTTGTTTGTAATAAAACAAAGAGAGAAAGTAAAATATGCATACACTGTTTTAAGCTTTCACGGTTTACAACTGTCACTTACGGGATATCTTCCGTGATTGTTCATTATTTTGAACTTCCGATATTCACGGAAGATATCCCGTAAGTGACAGTATAAGTTTAAAATATGCATTTCACTTATATTTAGATAAAAAGTAAAAAAACAATGGCGAGCTACCACTCAACTAGTTTTTACAAGCTAACAAGAAACAATGTGTGTTACCACACTTAAAAAACATTTTAAGGCCCATTAATGTTGCACACATAAAGAACAAAATTCTAAATTATTTTAAATCACTGCATTTAATTGCATTAATTTATAATACTTTAGAAATATCAAAATATATGTTCACATTATATTGATAGATAGATAGATAGATATATAAACCATTTATTTAGTGCACACAAAAGACATAGCACAACACACAGAAGCACAATTAAATGATACACATTACACGACTATATGGCTGTATAAAGACAAGGTGCCAATGTACAAAAAGAAAAACATATTACAAAAGAAGTACAGTAGCACCATGACATACTTCAAATAAAATAACG
The DNA here is from genome assembly GCA_910589295.1 of Noctua janthe. Taxonomy (NCBI): domain Eukaryota; kingdom Metazoa; phylum Arthropoda; class Insecta; order Lepidoptera; family Noctuidae; genus Noctua; species Noctua janthe. Next base: position 1,978,749 of record OU342567.1, read on the forward strand.
AGTATACAAAGGTATTGAACAGTGTTAAAGCAGGTTATAAGATTCATGATGGAAAAACCCAATAACACTATGCCGATCTTGTTTGTAATTACTACCTATGTTTGTGAATAAATTAATTATTCTGATTCTGATTCTGCCCGACCCAGGACCTACCAGGTCAGCAGTCGCGCTTGCGACCACAATACCAACATAGAGGTTAGAAATATTATAAAGTGTTAACCTGTCAATATACCACTTAAGTAGGTATAATATTATATCCAGGTATCCACACCTCCTTTGTTAGCACGATTCCCCGTCATTCTAAGTTCTGACACTTCTAGTGCTTTACAAAGGCTCATACGCATGAGTTAGCGATTTAATAGCACAAAGGAAAAGAGATTTATTAAAAGGAGTATTTTCATTTGTGTTCACACTTCTTTATTTGAATTATATTTAGTTAAATAATAACAGCCGCTCGGATCGATCTTTAGGTTAAGCCGTGTCTTCTAGGTTGGTCTGTGGATGGGTAAACACCCATAACATACCGAGTTTCCTCCGTGCCTCGAAAAGCACATTAAGCCGTTGGTCCCGGCTGTCATTTGTAGATCTTTGACAGTCGTTACGGGTAGTCAGTGGCCCAAAAAGTCTGACAACCAGTCTTACCAAGGGATAACGTATTAGCTAGTACTAACTGGGTTGTGGAGGTCAGATAGGCAGTCGCTCCCTGTAAAATACTTGTATTCAGCTGCATCCGGTTAGGATGGAAGCTGAAACTAACATAGTTGGGAAAAGGCTAGGCAGATGATGATGATACAGGGTGTAACTCTAAAAGAGCAATACCTCTTTGGTTGTGATTGATCAGACCATCAAACAGAACATTTCTCTAAGGAACAAGGATCGAATAAAAAATTAGACTCTTCATGCTGTCAGCCGATGCGACATTTTGTAGGAATTGGAAGTCCAAATGTATTTGTTTCTACACCTTGTACATGTACCTACAGGGTGTAAACGGACCCTTCACGAAGCCGTCAACCAAGCATTCTGTACATCAAACTAAATAACCCCACGCAAAAAGTTTTGCTGGGAAACGATTTTTTTTTTGGGGTGAAATTTCATGTTTTATGGTATAACTCAATTTAACACACTCAAAACGTTGTGCTGATGGAATTATTGAATAGTAAACGGGGCATAGAGGTATTTAAAAAAAAGTTTTGATCTTAAAAATTATCTAGTATTTAAAAAAAACTTGTGAAAAAGTTGGGACTTTGATCCCCAATATCTCCGTAACTAGAAGGTTCCCAGGTTTGATCTAGAACAAAAAAATGATCGCTATGATGGAGAGAATAAGTGCCTTTCGGCTTCGTTAAGGGTTAATTTACACCCTTTATATGAAGTTGCGGCAAAATAGAATTGTAAGACCGAAATTCACTCGAAGTTTAAGTTATGTATTTGGCTTTTTGTTTGATACCCTCGTCTAAAGGGTTTGGTTTAGCGGATTAGGCTTACTGGTTTAGTCTAACAGTCTTAGCCTTTGTCTAACGAAGCAGACAAGAACGTTAGATCAAAATTGAGGTTAGAATAATCTCTTAGGGAAAAACAACTATCACTGTTATTAACTTATTTCTAACTAGCCATTGCCCGCGACCTTCGTCCACGAGAAATTATTATAAAAATATTACTATCGCTATTTGAATTGGATTTCGTTAACAATTTCAAGGGTTTTATTTTTTTGGATGGAATCCTAATAATTTAAAAAAAAAAAAGTAGCCAAGTTACTTCCTACAACATCAGCTATCTACCAGTTAAAGTTTCGTCAAAATCAGTCCAGCCGTTTCGGAGATAAGCCGGAACAAACAGACAGACAGAAAAAAATGTATAAAGATTTTATGTTAGAAGTACCGTATATACTTTCATATGCATTCAGTAAAAAGCTGTTATTTTGAAATTACAAACAGACACTTCAATGTTATTTAATTGTTTGTATGTATGTAGTATATAGTATAGATGACATAAATTTATAAGAAAACTAGGACCGACGGCTTGAAATTATATTTGAGGTTGAAGCGATCTTCATGGGTTAAGACCCATCCAAAGACTGGACTAAGCCAGCGCAGCTTAACCTCACAGATTGACCAACACTGCTCGATTTCTAAATAGCCACGAGCTCCTTCGTAATCTACCCAGTAATAGCCCTCATTAAATATTTCTTTGTAGACTAAAAATTACCCACTTCACAAGTCCCCAGTTTTACTCTTAATCAAAATTCAAAACCGCTTCCTATTGGAAGTGCTCTAGATTTCTGGCGACACAGCGAAAAACTGCAAGAATTACCGTTGAGAATGTTCTTTAAATGTTAAAGTCTTTTAAGATTCGAATCGCCGTTACGACCCGGAGGTTCTTTTTTTAAAATGGAAGCTTTTGACTGGTGTATTGAAAATGGTTCCTTAATGTTACCATCACGCTATTTTTTTCCGGGGACCAGCACATTCGTGAAATTTTTCTTTTTTATAAGATTTTATTTTATTGCCCTTAGTAGGTATAATTGTCACTCGTTGAGGCATTTTAAGTTATTAATTTCAAATTATTATTTGAAATTATTTATTACCTAATAATCATGTACATTATACATATAAATTGGAACGGTGATCCCTAAACTAGCCGTTAGTCTGTATCTAAGGGATCAGAGTTCATTTTCGTTTTATTATCCAAAAAAGTCGTATACGGTGATTATTAACAAAATTAAACTAAAAGTAAAATTAATGAATTAAAGTAAAAACAAGGAAAATATAATTAAGAGCATCAGAAATATGTAAGGATCGAAATTGGTAAGGCTTTGTTTCCTTGTAGGGGCCCGCCCTTATCCCAATTTATTTGGTGTCGGCGCAGCATATCTTCTTCTTTCATACTTCTTTTCCAAAGCAATTTCAACCTTAGTGAAGATTAAAACAGAGAGTTTTTGTCAAAACTGGTAAAATAATTTCAAGGTTGACTGTAAAGCACTCTATTGAATCGCAAATAAAGTCCACATTGAACACATCCCTGGAGAAACTTTATCAAGAATCAGTCATTTCTCGTTTCGCCTCGCTCTGTTAGTTTTCGTCGAGTAGAACGTATTACTTTGTCTTAGTTACAAGTTACTTGTGTTAACTTTGGGAACATAACTATTTAGTTTTCGTGTATATGTACCGCCATCAGCGAGGGCCTAAAGACTTCAATATTGAGCTCCTGGCTAAATAATAACAGCCCCACGTGTCGATGTTCAAGGTCATAATGTAGTGCATGCTGTGCTTTTCTGTAAGTGATGAGGCACTTAGACTTAAGTTTGTAATGTATAAATTAGAATGTAACAGTGTACTTTTACTTATATCTTTACAAATCAATTACATTTTTAAATATTTATTACAAAAAACAATATAAAAAACATTTAAAAATATAAAAAATTGTAACCCATCGGGAACGGGGTCAGGGCTCCAGAAAGAGGAACCCCTAACAATACGAGCCGTCTCCAGAAATACCGCTTTCTGAATCAAGCCCTTGATCCGGCTGCCTAACGAGAACCTCCTCAGGTATTGGTCGAGGCTCTTGGCAATTAAGCCATGGGCTGATACAACTATCGGCACAATGATCGCTGAGTCCACATCCCACATGAGCACCACCTCTTGAACCTCGTGAGCCAAGTTTAGATCTTGATTTGCTTATTTTCCTAGGCTTCTCTCATTGTTGAGAAACCTTTAATAAGTTAAGCCGTGCTTGCCAAAGTTGGTCCGTGAGCAACCACCACCGCTTCGGTATTGCATACCGAATTTCCTCCATTTGTAGATGCAGCTGAATACCAGTATTTTACATGGAGCCACTGCCTATCTGACCTCCACAACCCAGTTAGTACTGGGTAATGATACCCCTTGCTAAGATTGGTTTTCAGACTATTGGACCACTGTCTGTAACGAATGTCAAAGATCTATATAGCTTAACGTGCTTTCCGAGACATGGAGGAGAATCGGTATATAATGGGTGGTGAAACATCCACGGTCCAAAATAGTCAAGCGCGGCTTAACCCAAAGATGATCCGAGCGGCTATTATTATTTAGCCTCGAGTCTATTTTTATTTATTAGAGCTATTATAATTTAGCCTCGAGTCTATTTTTATTTATTAGAGCTATTATTATTTAGCCTCGATTCTATTTTTATTTATTAGAGCTATTATTATTTAGCCTCGATTCTTTTTTTATTTATTAGAGCTATTATTATTTAGCCTTGAAATAAAACCATAAACAGTCATAATAGCCGTTCGAATTTCTTGCCGCCAAAGATAAAGTAGCGTTAGCTGGTAATGGACCGGATTTCTCAATATGGCGACCGGAAATTGGCTCTGCAGCGGTTATTAGGCCAAGCAGGAAGCGTCGATATCGGAAGGATTGGGCCGTAAACGATTATTTCGTTTGTAATAGTTCTGTTATGTTAGTTATTTGTTTAGTTGAGCAAATACGTTATTAGTTATTATTTCTGTCTAATAAGTTTCTTTGAGATTCGATTATATTCTACAGTAATAAAAGAAACATTAATTAATAACTTAAACATAAATAAATTTAGACCTCTTTTGTGGCATGTAGGTATTAACAGTAAATCTGCGTCAAATTAAGCACACTATGTGGGTATTTCAGCTCAACATACATTTGATATGCTCCTGTAGCAAGTTAATGCCTTATGGCGTTTTTTGGGAGTAAGTGTCAACATAAAATTTATGCTTAACGACATTGTTCTGCATTATGATATTATTATAATATGCTGTATATTACAGCGTAGTTTGAAATACCCTTTATTCCTATTGTATATCGAAAGGTTTAGCAAAAACTAGCATAGCATAGCATAATCAGCCTATTGTTCCCACTGCTGGGACACAGGCCTCTCTCTCTGTGAGAGGGAATGGGCTATAATCCACCACGCGGGCCCAGTGCGGGTTGGTAGATGTCATATGTCTTCGAAGTTTTGGTTCTAGGACATGCCGGTTTCCTTACGATGTTTACCTTCACCGTTTTCAGAGCAGTTTTGATGAAATAAATTACACAAAGTAATGCTCCTGCTTGGGTTCAAACCCAGGACTTACTGCTCGTAAGACGGGACCGCCACCACTGGGCCACCACTGGGCCACCACAGCTCTCAAAAACTAGTATCAGCCTGTAATTACCTAGATGTAGAACAAAGTTCTTTACTTTAAAAAAAAAACACTAGCTCACGTCGTGTTTATTTTAAACTATGAAATTCACTCTTAAAACTGCTTTTATTTGTTCTCAAGAGGTCATTGAACAGTTTTTTCGCCATTTTTTTTTTCATTATATAACAAGACGTTTACTGACGTCATAACAATTAAGTTTTGTTCATATTTTTTCCAAACATATATTAAGATAGAAAAATACTAGACTACTGGTTGCTTTCTGGTATTAGATGGTTTGGTTTTAGTGAATTATTGCTAGACTGAAACAGCAGATGATGAAAAAAGATCCACGATGGGAGAAATTGGTTAATGAACAACAAGCGCAACCATCGTATTAAGATGGACTAGAACTCATAAGTTTTATTTTTTTTGTTAATTTGTAGTAACATACAAATTATTTATTTCCTTAAGTTAACATTTTCTTAATAAATATCTTATCTATCTAAGATGAATGGTTCGTCATTGCATTGTTTTAAACTTTTCGTTTAGTCCTGTGTAAGTAAATTATCATTTAACAACTTTTGTGGATTCAATGGTGGTTTTTATTATGAACAAGCTGTTGCCCTCCGTCTGCGACCTCCGTCCGCATGAAATTTTTATAAAAAATTTACTTCCCGATTTGAATCGAATTTTGTTAACAATTTCAATGGTTTTATTTTGCACGGGACCCTAATTATTTTTACCTAAAATAAAAGTAGTTACTCCTTATATAACATCAGCTATCTGCCAGTAAAATTCCCGTCGAAATTGTTCCAGCCGTTTTGGAGATTAGCTGGAACAAACAGATAGAATGTTTTTTGTTATGAGCGCCGTTCATACTTTCATATTCATTCAACAAAAAGCTGTTATTTTGTAGTTACAAACACACACTTCAATTTTATTAATTTGTATAGATGAATAACCTACTACTAAACTGACTATATTTCATCATTCTCTTGCCCTTATACCAATTCATTTGGTGTCGGCGGAGCATGTCTTCTTTTTCCTTATTTCTCTATTACTCGTTATCTCATCAGACACCTCCTTTCTTGCCATATCATCCATCGTTTCTTTGGTCTTCCTCTACTCATATACCCATCCACATTCATACTCAAAACTTTCCTCACAACATTTTCCTCATCATCACTATACCACGACAACCGATTACCATACAAACTGACTATATAAATTTTATACAAATGATCATCAAAACAACGGATTACGACACCTAGAATAATTTGTATGCATATCGTGGGAAAATTTGTTATACGATGATACAAAAAAAAAACTCGAAAATTATGAAGAAAAGAGACGTTCTATTGTTTACAGACCAATTTGTATGACGTCACTCTACCGAATGTTGTTAAACTTCGTCTAGTACTTTCTTGAATGTCAGAAAAGTATTAATGTTTTCCATAAAAACATACCTAAATACACAAAATCACTCGTTTTTCCTCTGGAGATTGGAAAAACTACAGAAAGTAGGCCTAGTAATTTTTTATTTTAATTTTATATATTGCCTCACCGCGGCACCCTAGGAATTTCTCCTGTACTGTGGGTGCGTTTGCAAACATTTAAACTCACATACACGAACAGCCAGACCGGGAACAACTTCCTGTAGGTCATACATTTTTCCGTGCGGGGATCGAAAATGCGACACACAGCGCCAATCGCTCAGCCACTGCGTCAACCGTGCCGTCAAAAAAATATAATAATACTTCTTTAGCTTCGTCTACGTCTATACATCTAGTCACAAAAGCACGCTGATTGCGAGTACTACGCACCTGACCTTTCTGCATAACTTCGTTAATACGGGGTGGAAGGGACACCGACACTAAAACGGTTACCACGTATTCAGTACATCAATCTGAACCCGACAAAAAAAATTTTCATCGTTGTGATCGTGTAGGTATTGCACTTTTGTAGGAAACAGCTGTTTTTTTTTTAAATACCGACGAAAAATTTCTATGTGGGGAGGCTCAGAATGATATACTGAATACGTGGTATCCGTTTTAGCGTCGGTGTCCCTTACACCCTGTATATTAAGGGTGTAAATAGACCCTTAACATAACCGAAAGGCACTTGTTCTCCCCGTCTTTGCGATCATTTTTTTGTTCTAGACCATACCTGGGAACCTTCTAGTTACGGAGATATTGGGGGTCAAAGTTCCAACTTTTTCACAAGTTTTTTTTTTATATATTGTTTTTAATGTACGATTTTTACTTTACACACCTCCACGACCCCCGTACTATTCAATCCATCCATCAGCACAATGCTTTGAGTGCTTTCCATCGAGTCCTACTTTAAAATGTGATTTTTCACCCCAAAAAAAAAAGTCGATTCCTAGTAATAATTTTTGCGTAAAGTTACTTAGTTTGATGTACAGAATGCTTGGTTGATGGCTATGTGAAGGGTGTGTTTACTAAACAGAATAAAAAAATAAAAACTATTATAAACCAATTCTCAGAATTAATGTAAAACGCGAAAATAAACGCGATTTATTAAATTACACATTCGTTAAACTCGAAGTTTATATAACAAATAATTTACCAGAGTAGCATTACGTAATTAATTGGTATTCGATTTATCAACCGTAATTAAGTATTGGATTTACGTTAAATTAACCGATGCGCTTTGTTTATTGTTTAATTTTTGTTAAAGCTTTCAATTGTTGCATCGATGGATCACTGTTAGTTAGTTTTCTCAGTAAGATGGGGTTTTTAATTCTCGTTAAATAAAGTACCGCCTGTAATCCCAAAAGGGTTAGGCAGAGGTGTATCTAAAAGTAAATCTACATATCGCCAGTTATGTTTACGTCCCATGTAATAGGGGGCCGATTGTCATTATTCGGGTAAAATTCCAGACTCCGTGGCTGATACTGAGAAATTCCTGTTGGAAAAATTCAATAACACTTAGTCCGTCCCGGGAATCGAATCTGGACTTGCGACAGATAGATCAACGAGCCAATGGTAATTTAGTTTGGATTTGCTTTAAATTAACCAATGCGCTTTGTTCATTGGTCAATTTTTACCCGATTGCGCCGAAGCCGAAAAGGAGGGTTATGTGTTTATTGTTAATACTTCGTGTCGCAAGTTAGTTTGGTCGGTGATGCATCATTGTTAGTGAGTTTTCTCTGTACGATGGTATAGTTTTTTAGCTATCTCGTTGACTACGTGAAAGGAAAAAGTTCTTCAGAATTCAATTATTATAACGAAATAGTAAATGATGGAAAAAAAAGTAAGATAACGACTATGCATGTTTACGTAAATATTCGCCTTTTTTATTTACTTAGAACAGAACTTGTTAAAATATATTGGTGTATGAATTTTAAATCTAGGTACAATGATTTCCACGAAATGTTGCTTATTAAAACATTGAGAGTTCGTTTACGAATCTTATTTATTCTTTATTACCTTCTTAATTCAAACTTATTAATATTACATACATAAATGTCTGTTAATAATTGTAATTAGCGTACTAATTACTTTTATCTCATTTCAGGTGACTCCTGAAGCAGAAATATACCGAAGTAAGTGGGAATCCAATTAGTACGAATTTATCTTAAGTAGATTTTATCAATAGCTTGCCAATAACGTTTATTCGCCAATTTACTTTATTGGCGCCCAAACGGGACTCTCTGGAAACTCATTACTATAAGTATTTTATGTGTCGTTTTGTGACCGCAGAGTTCTCGAATGTTCATGAATATTGAATAAATGGCGGATTTTCTTTAATTTATATCAGCATTTACAGATCTTAATATTGCAGCTGAAGTAAAAATACAGGATGTGATTAATTGGAAATGCATTATCTGGGGGGCTACCATGACGTCTTAAAGCAAGAGTAATTCCAGTGTGGGAAAGAGACAGAGCCATACAGGTCGTCTAGCGCTATCTCTTTCATAGTTTATTTCACGCCTTCGCCTTTGGAGGAGAAATTTAGTCACACTGGCGTATGCGAAAAGAAAAAAACAACTTAAAACACTTCATCCATTCAGCATTTATTAAAATGCCACGGATGCTTGCAACGAAATAGAACGTGAGTTTTCAAACATACCGGTCAGAAGCCAAAACCATCAATCCCTTACAAACAGGGAAATTTTCACGAAAATCCCTGCACGGAACGGATAAAAAAACTAGCAAAAATGTCACACGAAATATCAGGGAAAAATCAGGCGCTGTCGTATGAATAGTTCTTCAGCCTGCCAAAGTGTCATTGAAAACGACTGAGGGTAGTTGAACGGGAAAGTGAACTTTGGGAGTTGGAGGATAGGGTTGGTTTTCGTTTGGTGATGGCAACTAATTATCGCGAGCGTCTGGCTTGAAAGAAAGAAGTGGAAGAAGCCAGTGAAATCATGCGCGACGATAACCTATAATTATAAGGAGACGATTAACGGAGGGCTTCTTTAGTGATGCGACACTGATTTTGTCGATTTCATTTAATTATTGACGAAGAAGGTTTGAAAATAATTAGGGTATTTCTGCGAGATTTTTAAAGGTTATCTTTTGATATCATGACTTATATTTATGAAAACTAATTGGAAAGTTTTTGAGTTCTCTGTAACAAGTAAAATAAAAATCGTTTATTTCAGATAAAACAGTCCATAAGCAAGGCAAGGTTAGTAAAAAGAATTTTTCTTATAACTAATGTCAGTAATTAAAAAGAAGAAACTAGGCACACCGTCTACCCCTGCACATAGGCTTATCGGTCTCGCAACACATGGAGTTCAGTGAACCTACTGAGCAGAACAGTATGAGTTCTCTCGCCTATCATCCTTAGGACGCTATTCGGGCTCCCCCGTACTTATCACGCCGCCGGTTCAACATTTTTAAGTTTAAGATAATAAAGCTGCAAGCCAGTAACTATTTAATAAGAGTTTTCTGTGATTACGTCATTCCATTAAGACAGTGATTAAAATCGATAATCATTTAAATCACTTTCTTCTAGATTCTGATCTCAATTGAAAATCATCTTCTTTTCTGAACATTTGAATAATTTCTTAGAATCACAACAAAATCTATCGATATATCTAAAGTAACGTGTGCACTATCGTCGCTCCACAATCCGCGCCAACCACTGACGAAGGCTTGTTACGTCCATGAATACTACTCGTACCAGTTGTGGACAAGCTATTCATTCCGGACTTTGATTTGTATGATCTGTACATACAATAGTGGCGGTAATTAAGTTTATTATAGGGTCTATAATAGTATTAAGAATAGAATTATTATTTCTGAATATATTTTTTTTTATTTATTTACTAATTTGAATAAACTAACTAAATACATTATTAGTTAAAAACTATTAAATAACCTAAAATAAATAAACTAACAACAAACTACAAAAGGGCATCAAAAAACTTCTCCTCAACGATGTCAGCTGGTAATGTGCCCAAGAGACTGGCGGCGTTGCCACGTTGTATGGCAACACTTAGCCTCTGGCCAAAGTAAAAGCCATATAATATAAAAATTGAGTTGTTTATTTGGTCAGGTGTGATTAAACGTCAAACAAAAAAGGGTACAAAAAGAGAAAATTTCTTGAAAATTTTACTTCATTTAAGTACGAATAGACCGACAAATGTTTTATGCCTGTTCAATCAGAATTAGGTGCATTGGCTCGTTTCATCAGAACATATCTAAACAAACGTTAACGTGCTTATTTTAAAAGCCATCGTTGCATGACAAATGCCATGCATCTTGACCGGGTTACACAATCACTTTTTGTTTTGTAGGACGTTGAATATTCATACATAACATCACGCCTGAAACCTCCGAAAGGTTAGGCAGAGGTGTACCTACATTTCGTAAGGTATGTTTGAGTCCCATGTAATAGGAGCCGATCCTATTGACATCAACCGGGCACAAATCCAGACTCCAATATTACCATACCAGAATATTCGTCAAAAATAAATAACGAATGATCTTTTTGACGTCAAAACAGAAACCAAAACGTATCCAAACTCAAACCAATAGTTCCAAACAATTAATCTCCATACATCGAAATCGGATATCGTATTTCAAAACAACAAATATCGGAACAGCGTTAGACTCTGAGAAACAACAAATTAATTTCGACTGGCAAGTTCGTAGATATTCGGGAAGCCACAGAAGCGAATAAAGCACGAATGCAAGAAAGACAACCGGTCGGGGTGAAGTTCGGAAGTCGATTGGCACGGCTGTTAGTAATTCTTAGAAGGAGGTTAGTCTGCATCGTTAGAGTTATTAGTTGCATTTGGCAATAGATTGTTACTATTGTGGGTAGATTCGATTTTTGTTTTTGATTGGTTATTTGGTGGAGAGGGATGCTCTTGGTTAAATAATACCAGCCACCTAGGTCAATTTTCAGGTTAAACCGCGCTTGCCTAGGTTGGTCCGCGGCTGCTTGATCATCCATTACATATCGAGATTCCTCTGTGCCTTAGAAAACACGTTAAGCCGGCACAGCTCTCATTTGTAGATCTTTCTAGTGGCCCAAAAGTTAGACAACTATCAAGGGCTTATTACCCAGCACTAACTGGATTATGGATGTCAGATAGGCAGTTGCTTCATGTAAAATACTGGTATTCAGCTGCATCCGATTAGGTGGGAAGCCGACCTCAGCTGGGAAAAGGTTAGACAGGTGATGATTTTAAATATCTGTACTTGTTTACAATGATGAATTCGTGTGATTGCTTTATTTGTAGTTAATTTAGTTTGTTTCATAATTATTTTTCTAGCTATAATTTTCAGTGTTTTCAATTAATTAAGGAATTATACAAACATAATTATTTAATCTTAATAAATAAGTATAATTGTTAAACGTAAAGTTAACCAATCATTATTATTATTTGTGTGAAATTGAATTACATGTTTATTAATAATAGATTAATGGATTTATACCAAATTATACTATCACGATATAATCATACGTAATTATAATGTTCAGTCAGAGAAATTATAAAACACATTTACGCACCACGCCAATTTACCATTTTGCAGTAACTTCACATAACTGTCAAAGAATGACAGTTGAATGACAGATGTGATTTGAATATACAGACAATTAATATTGTAGTCAATTTACCCAACAAATAATTTCCCAAACTTTACTTTCACTCACATAATTTAATATTCCAATTACTTACCCATTGATATTTACTTCTATACTTACAAAGTAACATACAATATAGTTAGTAATTAATTATAGTTACCTTTAAATGAAGGGCTGAACTGGGGCATAAATTTTTAGCGGCCCCAGCATGGGCGCCAGTAAACCTTATTGCCGCCCAACTGGGACTTGCGCTACAAGTGAAATCATTAATCATAGTATAACATTACATTTGAATTACTTGAGGCAACAAACCTTGACAATGGTTGGCCTGGTTGTGGTTCTTTTATATGTCGTTTTAGCATTATACATTAAACGTTCACATTCTGTTGTACATATTTTTGCTGAAAATACGCCTAGCAGGTTACAACTATTTGCTTAGTTAATGGTTTTTGACATTTAACTATCGAATTTTAGCAAATAAATGGTTTCTGTTTCAAAAGTAAGTTAACATTTCCAAACACTACCTACTTTTACTTGTGATACAGCAACAAATGTTGGTAGATAAAATTAATGTGTTTTTATTATAATCGTAATACACGCTAACTATAATTATTTAAGAACCGTATTAATCTGGTTCGAGGAGGCACGGGAGGGGAGCGCATGGAGGGAATTAGGGGAGGCCTTTGCCCAGCAGTGGGACAGTACTGCCTAAAAAAAAAAAAAATCGTATTAATCACAAATACAGTCTTTTTCATAAATACAGCAAAAATAATCCAATTAATATAATAAAACTTAGAGTTTACTCACGAACACAATGTCACAGAAGGACCCTAGTTACAACCAATAAATCAAACTCCAGACATGTTCAATCTCATATTAATGTAATCTGGTAACTGATAACATTATACAACATCAATTATGACTAAATGCTAAGATTGAGGATATACGATAACATACTTACCTCATGTTATCTCTCGAGGTATTACATGAATCTGTCTATATACTGCCTGCTTAGTACACGAGGGAAAAGCAAACAGCATTAGTTAGGAAATTCGGAGCAAGTCTGAAATCAGTTCCAAAGGTAATCTTCTGGAGTGTTCTTTAAAGCAAAGTAAGGTTTTTGGAATATCTGGGAATAAAAGGGTATAAAAGGTAATGGTATCTTGCGATTTGTGTTAGTACTATGCAGGTGCAAATTGTGGCAATTTTCTCTCAGAAACCATTATTTTTAAGGGCTATTATTTATTCTCAGTATAGATAGTTACGGGTATGGTCTCTGGGTGTAGACAAAAAAAATCAAATTGTTGTGAAAAAAATAATAAGAAATGAATCGTTCTGATCCAAAAAATCAGTCTTGCCAAAGGGGAATCGTGTTACACAGTAATAATTGGGTTGTGGACATCGAATAAGCAATTCATCATCTGCCCAGCCTTTTCCCATATATGTTGGGGTCGGCTTCCAGTCTTACCGGATTCAGCTGAATAGTAGTATTGTACATGGAGTGACTGTCTATCTGACCTCCACAACCCATATCTGACCGCCACAACCCAGTTAGTACTGGGTAATACAATACCCCTTTCTCCATGTAAAATATTGGTATTCAGCTGTACTGGTTATACTGGAAGCCGACCCTAAAATAGTCGGGAAAAGGCTAGGCAGATGATGATGTTGGATTGCTCTGAAATTGCCTTTATATTAATTCCTGCAGAACTGCATACCACAGCTGTTTTCTAAAAAACAGTCTAAAACAAAATTGAGGTCTCCCCAAAGACATTGTAATTACGGACGAACTAATGCATCCAACAGCGAGAACTGTCGCATGCGCTGTTCGACTGACATCGCCCGAGTTTCACTAACTAAGCTAATTACGATATCATTCCTATTCAGAGGTTTAGTTATTTGTGACTTGTAAAAGAGTTCTGTTGTTACAAAATGAATTCGGGCTTTCTCTTTGTATTGTATCGTTGCATTCATTATGGATTTGTTACTTTTATAGTAACTGCATTTATAGACAGAAATGACGTATTTATACTTATAGTGCCTGCCTAATGATGTAGTGGTCGCAAACGCGACTGCTGAGCATGAAGTCCTGGGTTCGATTCCCGGGTCGGGCAAAGTATTATTGGGTTTTTCCATCCATCAGGAATTTCTCAGAAAGAGCCACGGAGTCTGGATTTGCGCCCGGTTGATGGCAACAGGCTTTCCCCCTATCACATGGGACTTAAACATATTTGGCAAAATGTGTTTGTACAATTAGGTACACCTCTGCCTGACCCTTCGGGAATTACAGGCGTGATGTTATGTTAGTGCCCATATTCAGTAAATGTACATGATAGCTAAATGAATATTTGCTTAGTATGTTTGTTTTGTTATCAGGCCTAACGTCTCCAGACAGTTCCAGAATCTTTGTTCGGTCAGAAATATTGTATGCTAACATTTCGTATAAACTAATTTGGTATTCCGAGCACGAACACTGAATCTAGTTAGCCTAGAATCTGAATGTTTTTTAAGCGGAACTATCTAAAATTCTGAATAAATTATCCTGACCTATCTAGATATTGGTATAGTCTTATAATCGTAGCATTATAGAAAAATGCCTATTCAATTTATTTTCTTCGAAAACATTGGCCTGTAGATCTAATTGGCCAACTGACTGCAAACCTAAATAGAAAATTCACGGCCAGTACACTAATATCAAGGTTAACGCAGGGTACGCATTAGGACCAAGTTTAGTGAGGGTGTAAAAACGTTTTTGTATGTAGTGCATAGTTAACTAGCTACCTATCCGGCTCGAAGGATCAATGTTAACTCTGGATGAAATAAAAGAATGGGCTGTCTTAATTAAGGCTTGGTATATTGCCGTCTAATCTTACAAAATTATGAATTATTTTTTACCGCTTTAAGCAAAAATAGTTTTTATTGGTTACGAGAACCATTAATTGTTTTGTCTTTGAAGTAAGTATTTGATTAGAGGGGAATTTCCTCCATTGCATTGATGTCTGAAAAGCATTATGACCTTTCTGGGGAGAATATGGCGGCAGCGATTTTTATCCATTTTTTATGTTGATGATAATAGGTTCGAAAGTCACTGTCTGTTTATTATATTTTTGAAAAATAACAGCTTAATAGGTACGGATGAAATTTGGCACACAATAAGTAAACCACGACCTGGGTTTTTTTTTTCTTTTTACTCCGATGGTATGATGACGTAAAATTAAGTCAGTCATGTACACAATACACGGGTCTTTAATTATCGAGTTATTACACCAGTAAATACTTAAGTTGTTAATATTCTTCGAAGATAATTGGAGTATAATCTCTTTTACTAACTGACTCAAAGAGAAAGGAGCTTTTCGAACTTTTCGATTCGTCTGTACATCAATAAAATAAATGTAATTATAGGGTGACTGGTAATTACTTACCGATACTTAAACACGTGATTGTACTCATGATAACAAACATTTTTTTTACACTAATTCACTATCACAATAACACAACAGCCGTATGAAATTCGCGCGCGCGCGCCTTTAACCTATCAGCTGCGTGACGCCGTTTTGTCTCATTACTGTCGTACCCTGCAGCAGTGGGTAGATAGAACACCCGCGCGGCTCGCGCGCGCGAATAAAGCACTTTTTTTTTTGGATTTTTTAGACATGGCCATTCATTGGGAATTGTTCTCATTAGTTTGTCACTATTTAAATAAGTTTTATCGTGTTTATTAGTGTTAGTTTAATAGTATGATCATCGTAATACCCTTACCTCAATGTATTTGAAGTGAGTACAGCTTTTCTTCTTCAGTAGTCAAATCATTTTCCACATAGTCCATCCATCGTTTTTTTCAATTTTTCTTGTTTTTATAACCTGTCGATCTTCGAAGTTATATCTATACAAATAAATCAAATTCAAGTGTCTGTTTGTAATTTCAAAATAACAGCTTTTTACTGAATGCATATGAATGTATATACGGTAATAATAACGAAAACACATTTTTTTTTTAAATTTTTGTTTGCATTTGTTCTGGCTTATCTCCGAAACGGCTGGACCGGTTTTCACGGGGCTTTTACTGGCAAAAATAATTAAGTTTCCGTACAAAAAAAATTAAAACCCTTGAAATTGTTAAAAAAAATCCGATTCTAGGGAAGTAATCTATTTATAATATTTTTATAATAATTTCACTCGAAAGAAGATCGTCGGCAACAGCTAGTTGTGTAAATATAAGTGACGATAGAAGCTTTGCACAGATCTAACAATTGTTCAATTCGATATTCAGAGCGTGGTCCACTGGGCTCTGTCCAAGTTATTAGTTCAGCAACTTTAACGTCATTGGTTGCAGCCGGAACTTTGGTTAAGACATATTGCTTTTACAGTTCAACAAGGAGTTTCGCTTTGGAACGTAACGAGGTTTCTGAACGGATGGTTATATTAAGCTTACTAATCGCAGCTTATTGGAATTCCTTTGAAACGATTCTTGATGTAGTTACACTTTTATATTGTAAGACAGTCGTGAGGAAAGTAAACTTTGAAATAGATGAAGATTTATTAAGAGTATTAGTTACTTCAAAAAAAAAATATAAAAAAATAAAATAAAATAAAATTTAAAAAAAAGTAAATTTCGAGAGTTGTGAGCAGGGTGCGATGGTCTAATTGGTGAAGACGTCCGGTGTACTGAATCGGAAGGTCGCAGGTTCAAACCCTGCTCGCACTAGAATTTTTCTTTCCATGTCAAAACAGCTGTAGTTCCCTACGCAGGGTTTGCGTATAAAAATATTAAAAATTTGTATTAGTTACTTGTTTATGCCCGCGGCTTCATTTGTGTGGATCATAGGTATTTCTGGGAGAAAAAGTAGCCTATATGCTATTCCAGACTAATCCATTTCTGTGCCGAATTTTATCCAGATCCGTTCAGCGGTTCTGGCATCAATCCATCCATCCAAGTTTTCTCATTTATGATATTAGTAAGATACTAGTTTTTGCATTGATAACAGTTAATAGGGTAGTCTGACGTTTTAAATTGAACGCATTCATATCTACCGTGCTACAAGAATCTTTTGGCTTCTGAATGATGATGGGGGGATTTGGCAAACATTTCTGTCATGTTTTTGAGAAATTACTTTGGACAAACAAGCTGACAGAGTTAGTTCTTCTAATCAAGTTCAGTTTCATAGCCAAAATCGCCCTTAAAGGTGACATTTGCTATCTAAGGCTTGCAAAAGTCACTTTTATTTTACAAAAGTTTTCACAGTCGCCGAGAGCTGCCAGTGAACTATTTTAATAAACCTCACATCAGAAGGGTGGCTCGCAAATGTTTACAATTCATTGCGACGCCATCAGATAGAGGGAGGGCAGACGACAAAGGGGTCTTCTAGGAGAGCAGTTTTTTACTTTGAGGAATTGAAAAAAATACTGTACAATATATACAGTAACTAGACTTTGTTGACTAAAAAAATCAACTGAAAATCATCTATCTAACCTAACTAAATTGGAGTCGACTACCAGCCTTACTGATGCAACTGAATACCAGTATTTTACATGATACTCTTTGGTAAGACTGATCATCAGACTTTTAGGCTTCCGACAAACTTAAATATAAACACGTAAACTTACAGGAACTGATGGATGCTGTTAAAGGCGCCAAAGTTGTTGCCAAGTTCAGGCCCGACTCATTTATTTTCAACTCTAAGTAGACTATAATTAACGCCATTAAAAATTAGAATAGACATATTTTTTTGAAGCATTAAAGCCCAAAATCAAGTGTAAATTGTAATTTACAAACGGTTTCAACAGCTTACAAGCACAATGTCGTCACATCCATACATTCTCTCCAACCACCCATACACGATACGTTAGTCTGTTAATATTTACGCAGGGTCCACAGAGGGGAACTTGGAACAACAGGAGAGACGACTCGTTTATTTTGCAAACACGTCATCTCTGCCAGCCGCATCTTCACGGCTGTACGCTCTGGGGTATACAGTGATGTTAGGTGTAGTTAATTGGCATATGTCGACAATCACACTTGAAAACATGAGTTTTGGAGTATGAATTGTTTTATGACTATTATTGAAGTAACTGTCTCTGTTTACAGTGTTAATTATTTAAGAGTAGCTCATGATGTATCATTATCACAAAAGTGCCAGAAGGTGGCTATGAAAATTTTATATTCAAATTAACATATTTTAGCCTCTTATGTTTAAGTCCCAATGAATGAAGAGCCTGCCTATTACTATCATTCGCGCACAAATCTAAATCCCAGGCTGAAAAAATTTAGATGTAAAAAAAACCTAATAACACTTTGCCCGACCCGGAAATCGAACCCAGGACCTTATATTCAGCAGTATTTGCGACTACTAGAACATCGAAGCAGTCATATTTAAAATTATTCATCTACCTAACAATGTATTTTGTTTAGTGTTCGTAGTGAAAATTAATATTCTGTTGATTTCTTGTCTAGTTACTTATTACTTACGTCTGTATACGTAGGCGAAGATAATGATTTCTATAGCATTATAGTAGTTTCAATATTGCTAAAGTTTTAGTAAGCACTTACTTGTAACTCATAACTTTGTTTGTCATGAATATGTGAATATTGAGTTGATGAATTTGTGTATGTTTAACCTTCATCTCCTCTAGTTTTGGTTCTTACTGTGTGAGAGTAGCTCATGTCTTAGTAAAAATGTGGGCCTGTCAGTAAGGTGGTGGTTATATAGCAGTGATAGTCTAGTTGTGTGACCGTCGGACTGCCATATACCTCTGATTTTTCGGAATCATGTGCGTATTGTATTTATTACTTGCTTCGGTGAAGGAAAACATCGTGAGGAAACCAGCATGCCTGAGAGATATTTCTCGAAGTCATGTAAAGCCAAGTCAGAGGGCCATGGGCGGCGTAAAAACTCTGACACCAGGTTAGCCACTAACCACACGATAAACGAAGTAAAATGGTGGTTGGGCTGACAATATTGTGGATATAGATAGCTAAGCGACAATCGCTTCGTCTTTCTTCGACAACTTTCGACAGTATTGACATAAATAAGCTTTTCGGTCAACTTAATACATTTTATATTTTTCGATCATCATTTTCGTTGATAAAATGTCATTATGTCTAGGCGCCGAGGGTGCGCTAGCTTCAAAGATAAATATTGGTTGTAAGTCACAGGCATTCATAAAATTTCGATATAATTTTATCAGATAATTCACCGCCATATGCAAAACAGGGAGCTTTTCATAAAAAATAAAGTACACGAAGTGACTCCATTTTTCACAGAACAACGAGACGAAACTGGTGTTTGGGGGTATCCATTAAAAGTAGGGGGTTAGGTCAAAACTGGGCGCACAACTACCTCCCAAAAAAACTACTGCCGAAAGCATAAACTGGAATTTTGTGGAGTAAGCTGCGGCTGGATGTGATAAAATTTTATCACTTTATATTTTGTGCACTTTTTGGATATATTTTGCTGTTCTAGGTACAGGTAGGAACACTGATATACCTAACCTTTCAGGGAATACCAACGTGACGTTATTACTAAGCCTCCGCTGTCCGTCCGTCCGTTTTTCCGTCTGTCTGTCAGCGGGCTGTATCTCATGATCCGTAATAGGTAGACAGTTAAAATTTTAACATAAAGGGGGCTCCACTTCTACCATGGTTCGGAACCCTTCATGCGCGAGTCCGACTCGCACTTTTTTTTACTGGTTAACACTACCATTGTGTTCCGCTTCCAAGGGTATGGGTGCTGATATAAACTAAACTTTATTTTGGGATATTCAATATTACTTTGAGATGCTAAGAGGTTTCGGTCCAACTTTATTACGGGTTTAACCTCCTTAGTTCTTCTTTGAGTCGCTGTCATGACAGTATTTAAGATTTCGTTTGCCCAAAATTTTGCCACAATACACAGCGTCATCATTCGCTGCGCGGAGGTTACTTTAAAGGCATATGTTAAGAAAAAGCTCCTCATTAGTACAAATTAACTGCAATAAAGAGAGGATACCATCCTCTATGTTTCTAAAACCCTTTGTCCTACAGTGTGACAACAAGAACAAAACAATCCCAGTTACAACTATTACATAGACTAAAAAGAAGTCCATTTCACGAAACAAACGGACCGTAGTACCGCCGTCCATCCGTACTAACCAACAAATATTTCAGAGGACCTAACATGAACACACCACGGAAACGTAACGTAAATAAGAACGATATTTGAATCGAAAATACAACTATCCTAGATCATTTTGTTTTTTTTTTTGTTGCAAGCACAATTCACCAAGTCATCGGTCCACCTAGTGGGAGCTATTTATTTATTTATTTATTGACTTGGTGAAAGTTGCAGGGATCCTCTGGATGCAAGTCGCACGGGACCGGTCAATGTGGCGACACTTGGGGGAGGCCCATGTCCAGCAGTGGAAGTCTTTCGGCTGAAATGATGATGATGATGATAAAGCACAATTCTCATCATCGATTTATATAAAATCTTTAAAACTAAGTTAATATAATATGTGAAACGAGTATTTTCTTTTAAAATAAATCATTTGTTTTGGCTTTACGTTTACTCCACGCCTCGTTTACAGCTTTAGCAGCTTGGAGCCAGGAGTTGTGCCCAGTTAATGGCTATCAACTCGTCCCCTTTCGGAAATTTCAGGCATGATGACGTTATGATGATCCGTGCATTCAAAGTAATTATTTCAAATAGCCCAGTAGCAGGCACTTTTGAATTGTCCATAATACAAAGATGCTACAGTCAGCCACTTTTGCACTGCCACAAAAGCTGCAGCTGTTGTTTTTTGCTGCTTTTGCTTTAGCACTTTTGCGTTTAATAATAATTTATTAAGGTACATAAAAGTTTTGTAGTACTTGAGGGACTTACAAAGTATGCATTCATAACTACATGTTGTAGGTACAACCAATTGATGGGTGAATCGCTGCTCTCATAGCTAGATTGCTGAGCATTTGAGTAATCTGTATTTAGGACAGACAGTTTTGCGTTTATTGTTTATTTTTTTTGTAATTTTGTATGATGCACGATGTACCTGCGACAAATAAATATTTTTCTTTCTTTCTTTCTGTCTTTCTTTCTTTCTTTCTTTTTTTCCTTTTTTCTTTCTTTCTTTCTTTCTTTCTTTCTTTCTTTTTCTTTCTTTCTTTCTTTCTTTTGTTCTCAAACTGTGAAAGGCTTGTAGAATCCTTTTCCAAAGCGAAGATCTCTATGGAGAAGAATGGACTAGAAACTCCATGAATATTCTTTTAAATCTAAAAATACTCTTACAAAACCTTAGTAGTGTTCGTACTAGGTTTGCTATACCGCATCCTGCTTGTTTATATCCTTGGTCTAAAACCCAGCGCATATATTCCGTTGCAAAGCCTTGCTGGCCGGCTGCAGGCTATAACTTATGTTTATCTGAACCAACTGTTGGTCTGTTGGTGCCTTTTCAATTGTTAACTGTTTCTGTTTAAAGTTGCAAGGTAATTATGACGTGGGAATGTTTTCTTTTTAGTTGTATCTGGCTGTGGCCTAAGTTTAAACAAAAGGAAAGTGTAGTTAGATAACAATTTTATTCGTAAATAAAGGATTTACTTTTACTGGAACAGATTTGTTGCATTTTATAACTTAACATAACATGCCTGTAATCCCCGAAGAGTTACGCAGAGGTGTACCTAATAGTACCTACACCCATATTTCGCCAGTTATGTTTAAGTCTCATGTAATAGGGGGCGTGCCTATTGCCATCACCCGGGCACAACAGACTCCGTGGCTGCTACTGAGAAATTCCTGATGAAAAAATCCAATAACACTTTGCCCGACCCGGAAACCGAGCCTAGGACCTCATGCTCAGTAGTCGCGCTTGCGATCACTAGACCAACGAGGCAGGTTGTAATGCGTGTATATCAGGGTGGGTAACTAAACGTCCACCTGTTAAAGTATTTGGATATTAATGTATACAGTCGGCTCTACTGGCTGTCGGTTGACAAACATGGCCAGGCCAATGCCACTTCAGCTTGCTAGCCAGGGCAGAAGTGTCGTAGAGTGCAGACCGGGTATCGGCTAGTGTAGTGTGGGGCACCCCCAGCTAGCATGGACCGATAATTGTTAAGAAGGTGGCTGGGTCAGACCGTATGCAAAAGGCGGAAAGCCTGTTGTTACAGTGCAGCTTCGGATTCCAATGCCCAGTTTTAGCATGATATGCTTGATAAAACACTTTACGGGGTACTTTACAGTTCTCATGAAACTAAACCACTTTCACTATATGACCCAATCTGAAATATGAAAATATTAACAGTTATTCTTTTTTTATACTACATAGACTTGCATTTGGCCGCAACTCACCTGAAGTGAAGCGATGATGCGGCCTAGGGAACACGATTGCCTAGAAAAAACCGATTCACTCCAACTTTGAAGAGATCCAGATTATAATGATCGGGAACAGAGAAGCCGGCAGTAAATTTCACAGACTGGCGGTTCGCACGAAGTATAGCGCTTTGTTCGGATCCGCGGAACTTTAACCATATAACGGTGACGCTTCCATACCATGTTGATCGTGTCAGTATTGCACTTTTGTAATACCGAGCTAACTGACGGTCTACCACTTTTCACCGTTACGCCCTAACTCAAACCAACAAAAAAAGGAAGACGGCGCGCTGCGAACATCAAAACTGAAGCCACCTTTTATCTACGTGTGTGTCGAAGGGTGTGTCGAACATTTGTTAAAGTTTTTCCCTATAATTTGGGGAATAATATTTAATTGTATATACCTTTTTAGGATATCCGCTTTTGGTTTCTACGGCGAAGTCCACGATTAGTTGAATAAAGGTCGTTATTATCAAAATGATCGGAACAAACCACGCTGGTTTTCGATGGCAGTCATTCTGGATTATTACGACTATTTTTTATAGCTACTATCGTTTTACTTTTTATTCAGTATTAATTAGAAATTTAAAATATGAAATACATAAAAAAAAGAAAACAGGAATACTTGAAGTAAGAAATCATATTTAAATTTGTTCGTTTAAAATTGAATCGGGTACCGTGTGTATGGAATGGAATGGAAAAAAACGGTTAAAAACGTTTTATTAACCAAGAACAAGTTTTTGTTCGTCAAAAACGTTTTTTATAACGTTCCGTTCGAACGTAACCGAAACAAATCGTTTCTTAGGTATTTAAGACGATACCGTTTTGAAAAATATATCGGTATCCGAGCCCTGGAACATGGTTTTAGTGTAGGTGTGTGTGTGAGAGTGTATATTTACTTGCAGAAGCACGGTTTTGTGGCTTGAGTTTTGATGTTCACGGCGCGCCGTCTTCCTTTTTTTGTTGGTCGGAGTGCCGGATAATAAGGTTGTAAAGTGATCGACCCTCAGTGAACTAAGTAGTACCTACGGAACAGTTATTTTCCAAGTATGTCCCTTCTGTTACGCTGTAATGTATTCGTACTAAACTACAATTATTTTATGTAAATACTAATAGGTGAATACTATAAAACGAACAACAGAATGACCCAATTACGTATATATGATAGCATAGTGTTCCGCGGTTATAGGAACAGTGGCAATTACTGGTAAAATAGTAATTAATTAGTGGTTTATATGTCAAGCCATATAATAGTTAATACTGTACTCGGTTAGTAACTGAACTGCAGATTATGTCGTGGTATTAAACTATGTTGAATAGTTTGGGAAGTCTTACAAATATTATTATTTACTTACTTATGCCCGCGGCTTCACTCACGTTGAGTTCGATAATAGTCCGACGGGATCATACTACCGGGATAAAAAGTATTCTATTTGTTAATAAGGTTATAAATTATCAGTGTGCTAAATTTCATCCAAATCCGTTCAGTAGTTTTTGCGTGAAAGAGTAACAAACATCAAGACTTCCATACATCCTTACAAACTTTCGCATTAATATTATTAGTAGAAAGTTGTATGACAAAATTTGCTCTCTTTTACTGTCTATCTGTATATTTATTAAGTGAAAATCGCAAAAAGGCTAAATAATAATAACAGCCGTATGAGCTAAGCTTGTTACCGTAGCGACTGTCAAAAGGAAATAACAGCCGAGACCAACGGCTGAACGTGCTTTCCGAGACACAGAGGAAACTCGGTATGTAATGGGTTGTCACCCATCTACAGACAACCTAGGCAAGCACGGCTTAACCTGACGATTGATCCGAGCGGCTGTTATTATTAAGCCAGGAGCTCCTCTATATTTTTACATGTATGTGTACACAGGTTAAGCAAATAATTTTGTACCAACAACAAGATATGTTGAGTGACAGAGATTTTTGTCAGAGTTGGGTCTCGTGACCGATTTCCGTACCGATCAAATATTTGTCTAGCAGATAGTTGTTCCGGGTTTCGATGTTTGTATTCAGGGTGGAAGGGACGCCGACGCGAAAATGGTTACCACGTATTCAGTACATCATTCTGAGCCCTCACACATAATTTTTTCATTGGTAATTTAGTAAAAACCCTTTTCGCAAAAAATAAAACCGACTTCAAAAAAGTGAAAAATAACTTTAGCTTCAGAAGTCGGTGACTTTTGTTTGTTTGATTCAGTTTTTTTTGCTACCGACTTCTGAAGCTAAAATTATTTTTCACTTTTTTGAGTTTTTGAAGCCGGTTTTATTTTTTGCAAAAAGGTTTTATTATTTTTCAATTTTTAGTTGAAATATTCTGTACAAGGTTTCGGAGTAAACGAAAATATCATCGATGTATACAATTTTTAGATTTTTGTTGATTTTTCAAAAACCGCTCGACCGATTTCGATAAAATTTAAAAGGGACCTCCAGGAAAGTATACCCATTGAAACGAAAACTATTTTTCTAAATTGGTTCAGGCGTTCTAGTAATCGGTGAATATACATAAAAAAGACGCCGACGAATTGCAAACCTCCTCCTTTTTAAGGTTGGTGAAAAAACAGCTGTTTCATACAAAAGTGCAATACTTACACGGTCAAAATGTGTGGAACAGCTGATGTACTGAATACGTGGTAACCGTTTTCGCGTCGGTGTCCGTTCCACCCTGTATGTATCGTTGTATGTTTGTAAAGAAAGCTACAGTACTAATGAAAGTTTTAGTGGTTGACGGAAGGGTTTTTAGGTAAAACTATACAAATTTTTATTTATTTTTTTGTGAAGTAGTCCGTTGGTTGGCTACCGGCTAAACATATTGAGCATAGCATAACATCAAGCCTGTAATCAGAGTTGTTGGTCGAGTGATCGCAAGCGCGACTGTGAGTATGACGTCCTGGGTTCGGTCCCGGGTCGGGCAAGGTGTTTTTGGGTTTTTCCATTACAAATTTTCTAAGTAACAGCCACTGAGTCTAGATTTGTGGCCGTTTGATGGCAATAGGCTCGCCGCCTTATTACACGGGACTTCAAACAACTGGCGAAATGTGTGTGTACTATCAGGTACACCTCCCCGTGAGCCTTGGGGGATTTCAGGCGTGATGTTATGTTATTATATTATTTCTTATTTAAAAACCATAGTTCAAAGTCTTTTTGATAAACTTACCAAGAATTCATTACTATTTTAAAGCATGAATAATCTATCAAAGCATATTTACACTTAAAATCTATCTAACGAAGCTAATTAAATTGATACTAAGTTCCCTTATAAGCTTTTTTTAAAAATACATACACTTTAAACACATACAATAATCAACCTTATGTTCTGAAGTCTAAGGCAGAAGATAGAAATGTAAGCAAAATATTTTCAACCCACAAGTGAAGTGAAGATATCTTCAGCATTTTAAATTGGCTTATCCAATTACTGGTTGCAAGGAATATTGTTTTAAAATTCTCGATGATATCGTTTAATTTTCAACCTTAAACTGTTCGCTTTAGGGTTGTAATTTAATATTAAAGTAAGTAGATTTTGTGGCTTCTTTCAACTGTACGTTATTAAGCTAAGATTGCCTCAATGTTGTATTATAAATATCAAGATAACAGGATGGTAAATCCGAATAACACACTTGAAAAACACTACATAACATAAATATCACGCCTGTAATCCCTCGAAGGGTAAGGCAGAGCTGTATCCATTAGTAAACCCACATTTCGCCAATTATATTTCTGTCCCATGACCGAGCATATTGCCATCAACCGCGCATAAATGACTCCGTGGCTGCTACGTAGAAATTCCTGATAGAAAAACTCAATAACACTTTGCCCGACCTGGGAGCGAACCCAGGACCTCATGCAAAGCAGTCGCGCTTGCGATCATAACCAGCGTATGAGGGTCCCACTGCTGGGACACAGGCCTTCTCTCTCTGAGAGGAACTGATTCTGAATTCACTTGGGTCCAGTAAAAGTTGGGATTTGCTGCCATTTTTGGTTATAGGACGTTTGCTTACGATGTTTTCCTTCACCGTTTTCAGAGCAGCCATCATTCTTCTGCCCTTATTCCAATTTATTTGAGGTCGGCGCAGCATGTCTTCTTCTTTAATACTTCTCTATTACTCGTCATCTCAGCAGTCACCTCCTTTGTAGCCATAATATCATCCTTCACACAGTCCATCCATCGTTTCTTTGGTCTATCTCTACTGCTGTAGCCATACACAACACACACACACAACATTACATGACATTGACATCAATACACTACGTTTTCCTCATTTCCCCGCAACACATGAGATCATTCATACCATCGTTTTGAGCGCAATGGTGATGTAAATTAAAATTAATTACACTAGCTAAGTTCCTGTTTGAACTAGGAAATGCAATCTCGCAAGATTTTAGACCTAGCCTACCGTGTGCCTACCGTGTGCCTACCGTGTGCCTACCGTGTGCCGGACATGCTCGTTTTGCCTCTATACTTCAGGAACCACAAATGATAGACAGTTATGTGCAAACTGAAAGAGTTCGCCTCCGGCTTTATACAAATTCATTACTTTGTAATGAGGACCTACATTCCGATTCGTTTCGCGCACAACCGCGCTATGATACACACGGATAATGCTGCCCCGCTCAATCTCGCAATCTCGCGAGATCTGGTTGAAAAATTGTACAAGACTGAGTCTCGTAAAATATGAACGAGATCTCGCGACATATCGAGAAACAAAATTGCATTCCCTAGTTTGAACCTGCGACCTACAAGGCACATTACGACAGAGCTGTTTACCACTCCCCCAACACTGTTGCACAACAGCTGGCTTTATAAAAAACGTTACAACAACGTTATTATTTAACGAAACAAAATAATGACATTCAAGTAAATTAAACATATTTATTAAAAGCCGTCCATTGTGAAGTAATTAACAGCCATGTCTACGAAACAGCGTCTGTTATTGAAATCTGTTAATCGGACGTAAATATCTTTTGGCAAAAACGAAACGTTTCCAATTAAAATATCAATTAATTGACGTGACCAGTATTAACAAGATAACATTTTGTTTGATCTCAACATTAAATGAACCTTTTTAATTTGTTCAAACGTGAGGAAATTAATCCGTCTGTTTGTTTTGTATGTGTCCTGTTTAAACTATAAGACCGTTTTTATCGGGTTCCGTAGCAAAATGGCAAAAAACGGAACCCATATAGATTCGTCATGTCTATCTGTCCGTCCGTATGTCACAGCCATTTTTATTCCAAAACTATTAGGACTACACAGTTGAAACTTGGTACAAAATAAAAAAAATAAAAGATACATGCAGTGTGTCTATAGATAGGTCTTTAAAAATGATATTGAGGTTTGTAAAACCACTCTACCTCTCCACTCACCATTTTCTCAAAGACAATCGTTTGAAAGATAGACACTTCCGAAGTGGTAAAATGTGTAAATTCCTCTTATTTCTAAATTAAGTGGAGGAAAATTCTGAAAAAATATAGGATTGTAGAACGTAAAAAAAATTTCAACGAAAATTGGTTTGAATAAGATTTGATGTTTCGTTTTTGAGATATGGGACTTTTACATCAAACTGCAGCAGTAATTTTGTTATTCATGAACATACTATGAAAAACAAATTTAGTTTTGACGTTGAATGTAATATAATACAACATATGAATGAGCCTTCAAAATATTTGTATTATATTGTTGTCCCTGTGTGCGTATGAGTACGACTCGCACTTGGCTGGTTTTTTGATTTCCAGCTTGATAACTAAATTAAGTTCAGTTCTATCATAATAAGGTATTTGGAGGAAGATCCCGTAATCGCAAGACTTATCCTCCCCTTACCTGTAGGAGTACCTTACAATAGATAAGAATCATTCGATATTATGAAAAATCTGTCGTGCAGTCGCTTTGGCAGATAACAAAGGTGTGCTAAACAGCGGCGATTGACGTCATACTATAAAGTGTAATTTTTTTATATATATTTTTTTTTCATAAGTTGTTTCACCACCTTCACTGCCAGACACTTTGTGTGGTGGAAAACGCCCGCCAGACGCCTTTAAAGTATGTTGAATTACGCAATTGCGGTTAACAGTAACCACAATAGCAATTGTAATGCCACTTAAGTTCTGCCATCACCTTCGGAAGTCTTGTGTTGATTTTTAGTATTGTACATCATCATTATTTATTCCCCAAGAACTTGAAATAAACACGATCTATCCTAAATATAAATTACATACGTAGAAACTTCTCTCGATTAAAAACTGAATACCAAATAAACATTTCGCTCACATTTAGACCAAACTCATAACTGAGACCAAACCATTTTCACTCCAAAAACATTTCAAAATAAAATAAAACTGAAACTGTGTTATAGCACATTTGATATACAGTAGAACAACTACGAACAAATTGATACTCGCCTCTACATAACCTTTAAGCTAGTTTCTAAAAGTAGAATAATTTTCAAGATGATTATCATCAGTAGCCTTGTTGCACCCTCAGCTCTGGTTGTTGGGCTGCCAACGTTACTTCCACCATCACTTTGTAACCATTCCATTCCTCAGCTCCACCTGCCATTACTACGACTAGCCAAGAGTCCTGCTTACCACCGTTTTAGAGATCCTGCCAGAGAAACTTAAATCGGACGTCAGATCTCTGAGTTTCAGACTTGGTCTTCCAATGATATGTCTCAGATGGCATGACGAAGTCTACAACGAGCGACCATGTTACGGGCCTCGGTCATGAGTGTTAAAAAGGTGGATTTAGTAATTGTTACAAACAACAGTGACCTTCCGGACCCAACGGTTGGTTTACAGTTGCTCGATTTTCTTTACCGTGATTACGAAAGAAATAGTCTTGTTGATTTACTGTTGCATCCTTCCACAGTGACAGTGTTAGTAATAATCACGAAACAGGTTTGAAACATTTGGCGTGTGGATCGCAGATAGCATCTAGATTAAAAGCACTTGTGGTGGTACTTCGTAGCGTAGGTACCAGTACCACTAGTGCGACTAGAGGTACTCTGCTGCAGTTTTGTTTAGATAAGGATCTGTTTTTAACAGAACTTGAAATAGAGTGGTAGGTACGTGAGCTTTCAGGAATGATATTTCGTGATTTGTTAGTTTGATATTTTGTTTGGAATATTTTTGTTGCTATGCTACAGAATATAGATGTACTGGGGTTTGAAAAATGCTTTGGTTTTATTGGCAAAGTTTTTCAGTAGATATTTATTTTATTTTTATTTAAAAAACAATGCCTCACACTAGGAATTTCTCCTGTATCGTGGGTGCGTTTACAAACATTTAAACTCACATACACAAACAGCCGGACCCGGAACAACTACCTTTTGATCATACAAAGATTTGTTCCGTGCGGGGATCGAACCCGCAACACGCAGCGCAGCACCCAATCGCTCAGCCACTGCGCCAACCGTGCCGTCATTCTGGGGCCGGCCTTGTGGAACATCGGTTACGACTGGGTGCTGCGCGCCGACCTCCCTACCGGCGTCAGTGTAGTTTGCCACGCTGACGACACGCTGGTACTGGCACAAGGGAGGTCGCACGAGGCGGCGGCCGAAAACATGACACGCGGGGTTGCGATAGTTGTGGAGAGGATCCGGCAATTGGGTCTCGAGGTGGCATTGCACAAGTCCGAGGCCATGTGTTTTCATGGGCCTCGGAATGCGCCACCGTCGGGATCCCTACTGACGGCAGGAGGGGTTTCCATCGGCGTCGGGTCGACGTTGAAGTACCTAGGACTCGTCCTCGACAGCCGGTGGAACTTCGTGGAGCACTTCCGACGTTTGGCTCCCAAACTGGAACGGGCAGGGGCTGCCTTCAAGCGGCTCTTGCCCAACCTGAGGGGTCCAAACGCCTCCTGCCGGAAGCTTTACGCGGGGGTCGTGCGGTCCATGGCCCTTTACGGGGCCCCGGTGTGGGCGCGTTCTTTGAGGCGGCAAGCCGCCCACTACCTGAACGCGCCCCAAAAGGTGATAGCCATAAGGCTAATCCGGGGGTACCGCACGATCTCCGGCGAGGCGGCTAGCCTCCTTGCCGGATTGCCGCCATGGGATCTGGAGGCGATAGTCCTCGCGCGCCTGCATGAATGGCGCGCGGAAGCACTATGTCGGGAGGAAACACCGCTGCCGCGACAAATTGCCGCTCAGCGGACAGACCTCCGGCGTGATCTCATGGCGACATGGAGAGAGCGACTGTCGCAACCCCGTGCAGGGCACGCCACCATAGTGGCGATAAGTCCCCTCTTTGAGGAGTGGCTAGAGAGGCGCCACGGCGCCCTCACCTACCGCCTGACGCAGGTCCTCACCGGACACGGTTGTTTCGGGAGGTTCCTGCACCGAATCGGGCGGGAGGAAACGCCCGGGTGTTTCCACTGCGAGGATCGTCCGGAGGACACGGTGGAACACACCGTGGAGGTCTGCCCCGCTTGGGCGGAGCACCGCCGTGTCCTCATAGCGGCGATTGGCGGCGACGATCTCTCGCGTCCGGCCCTGGTTCAAGCCATGGTCCGGAGCGAGAGGGAATGGGAAGCCGTCACCTCCTTCTGCGAAGCAGTCATGCTGGTGAAGGAGGTGGCGGGACGTGAGAGGGAAAGAACCTCACGTCCCAGCCGCCGCGGGAGACGCCCTGGGCGTCGGGGGTCACGTGGTGGCTTCCGACCACCGTAGGCGCTGGCCTGTGGACGGCGAGTTATGGGCTAGCTCGCCGTCCGGCCGTCTTATGACTACAGGCCGTGTCGACGGCGCGTTCGTGTTCCACGCGCGCCTCAAAGAGATGTCAGCAATCAAGTAGGGGTCCGCATGGACCGATGCCTGCCAGGGCTGCGGGACTGTTCGAAAGAGATACCGTGGCCCTGGAACATAAAGGGCAAAGAAGGAACATGGATGGGTTTTAGTCAGTACAAGTCTGACACTCCCCTCCGCTCCGCCCAGAGTGGGGGGGGTCATTTGATGATTTCCCATCCGGAAAAAAAAAAAAAAAAAAAAAAAACCGTGCCGTCAAAAATTATTTTAAAAATTATGTTGACTGATTCTCATATTCTACCCATTAGGGTAGAATGTGAGAATCAGTCAACATAATTTTAGATAGGCACCAACTGTGAGCGTCTAATTAAAAAATATGAAAACAATGAAGACTGAGTCAAGGTTCAGTGCAACTAGTACGGACGAATTGCGAACGTGAGTCTGGACACCGGACACGTCCATACAAATACTCTGAAGTATCCGTCAGAGTCCGGTGTCCACGGTAGGTCTGCAAATTTGTCCGATATATATATATACTATTTTGACTGATACCTTAAACGGGTACAATTGACTAAATAAGCTTTTACACAAACTTTGGATTTTTCAGAAAATAGAACTGTGGTGGCTGCTGATTTGCTTTGTGTATGCATAATGCCTTGCGGCTAAACTAAAAAAAAAAATGCGGTTCCGGAAAATTCATGAAATAAAATACTGTGGAAAACCGCTGTATTTTTTAAAATCGTTCATAAATAATAATAGTTATGTGGTATCTTTGGGACAAAATAAAGTTACTTTTCGTATCTTTCTGTGTGACATTGTTTTTAAACTTCACAACGAATTTGATTGCGGTTTTCACCATCACTTAAAAAATTCAACCCGAAAGTTTTTTGAAATTTCAAAATAACAGTGTTTTTACTGAATGCATTATTATGAAAGTATGTACGGCACTCATCATCATCTGCCTAGCCTTTTCCCAACTATGTTGGGGTCGGCTTACAGTCTAACCGGATGCAGCTGAATACCAGTATTTTACATGGAGCGACTGCCTATCTGACCTCCACAACCCAGTTAGTACTGGGTAATACGATACCCCTTGGTAAGACTGGTTGTCAGACTTTTTGAAAGTATGTACGGCACTATAAAAACAAAACATAATTTTTTTAAATTTTGTCTTTTTGTCTGTCTGTTTGTTCCGGGTAATCTCAGAAACAGCTGGATCAATTTATACGGGAGTTTTACTGGCAGATAGCTGATCTTATAAGGAGTAACTTAAGCTTTATTTCACAATTAAGAAATAACCCTTGAAATTGTTAACAAAATGCGATTCAAATAGGGAAGTATTATATTAGTAATATTTTTATATTAATTTTGGCCGAAGGTCGTGGGCAACAGTTAGTGATAAATAATTAATATTAAAATTCAACTTATTAAATTTTATGTATTGTAAAGTCATTAAAACTGTGAGAAATAAGGTTAGTTAGTCACTTACTTACCTATAACAAACTTAACATGCTACCTTATTATAAACAAACTTCAAAATCAATAAACTTCTCGAAACTCCAGAAAATCTGTAAACAAGACTCGAAGGAAACTCTTACGTCATACTAATGACGTCACTTCGTAATTAACGTATTTGTTAGTTATTCTACCAACTTGTTGTAACACGTACAAGTTTCTCACCAACGCGTGTTTCAGAGGAAAATTATTATGAATTTGCTGCGGGAGTTCTACTTTATAGCTAAGTTTATAAGTTCTGAAGTATCTGTACAATGCTTTGCTGTAGTAACTTCGTATGTTCAATGTTCGACGTACTAAGTTGCTTAAGCAAAGGCCAGCTACACGCATCTTGCGTCAGAAAATGCGAAGAAACAAAATGAAATAAGTTTTTTTAGAGAACCCTACATACCACGAGTAACCGTGCGTGACAAGTCGTGCGGAGTCACGATGGAAACAGGTAAAAAGTCACATTTATTAATTTAATTATAAAGAAAGCTTACAGACTAATAACAATCTTAAAAATATCGTCTATGGCACGTGATACAAGTTGCGTCGCAAATTGCATCGCCCGAGGATAAGAACGGGAGTTAACTGCCACGTTAGTCTAGTGGGCAGAATTAGAATCATTGATTTATTAAACTTATCTTGTATCACAAAATCAAATGCTTTTATCATATCTGTCAGTCAGTATAGCGCACGAAGGTTTTCTTTATCTACATATGCAATTATACTGGATAGCAAATCAAATAGAGCCAGGACATGCCAGGACGCAAGCATGACTACGCAACAGTTTGCTACTAAGGTTATAAGTTCAAAAGTATCTGTAAAATGTTTCGCCGATGTAACTTCGGTAGTTACAATGTTCTATGTACTAAGTCGTTTAGTGTACCATGAGCTACACGCTTAAGTGACAGGCAATGCGACCCGACTTGCAGAGTGCTAAGGGAACTAGGTTAAGCACACATGTGAGTTAAAGTGAGCCGTATCGCCAGAGGACGTGAACAGGGACTAACTTCCACGTTAGTCTAGTGGTCGCAAGTGCGACCACAGAGCATGTGTCTTGGTTTACATCACCAGGGCAAAGCATTACAGGATTTTCTTAGTAGCAGACCCAAGTCTGGGTTAATGCCAATGTGTGGTTGCAAAGATGTAGTGACAAAAATTTAAAAAAGTATGCTTAGATGGTTTGGTCATGTGGAGAGGATGAGTGAATGGCGACTAACAAAAGGTATCCACAAGGCACATGTGAGAGGTAACGCCGGGAGGAGACGCCCTAGAAGGACATTCACTGACCTTATTGGTGAGGTTCTTCAGAAAGATCAGGTGCGTAGTACTCGCAACCGGCGTGCGTTTATGATCAGATGTGGATGAGGCAAAAGTAGTATGTAAGGACCGTAGCAGGGGGCGGTCTGTGCTTTCTGCCTACCCGCATGGGAGAAAAGCATGATTTTTTGCATGTTTGTTTGTGGTGGCAATAGGCTCATACTGTTCATTGGCCAACGCCGAGAATTGTATTTCCACCAGCGCTATAACATTAAGGCACTGATTTGCGTATTGCCTAATGTTAGTGAAAATGGTCACAAATATTTGCAATGCTCAGTGTAACATATACAGGGTGTTACGAACCGCCTCACCTACAGCGCAATGCAGTATCTCTGCGGTCTGTCGTTTCGGTAATGCGCACCACCCCTTAACTTACAATTTCCGCTAATGCAGTAAAATATCGTTCATTTGCTATTTAATTTTCTTCAAAGGAAACTTGCAGCTATTTCTGCACGATTTTCTTGGTTTTCGGGAATACTATGGTTATGAATTTTGGTGGTTGGCTTTTAAATACATTATATTTCTTCAATCATGTTATTAGTAAAATGTATGAATTCATCACTTAAAGACGCCGTATGTCCGTAGTCAGTGGCCCAAAAAGTCTGACAACCAGTCTTACCAAGGGGTATCGTATAACCCAGGGGGTATAGTAGTAACTGGGTTGTGGAGGTCAGATAGGCAGTCGCTCCATGTAAAATACTGGTATTCAGCTGCATCCGGTTAGACTGGAAGCCGACCCCAATATACTTGGGAAAAGGCTAGGAAGATGATGATGTCCGTAGACGCCTACTATATGAGGTGGAAGGGTCACCGACGCGAAAACGGTTACCACGTATTCAGTACATCATTCTGAGCCCAGAATGATGTACTGAATACGTACCGTTTTCGCGTCGGTGTCCCTTCCACCCCAAATATTGTGAAACATAAAATTGGTCAAATGTTACTTATTCACTGCCATGTTTTTGAAACTGAAGACTACTAAAGCCTTTTAAAGGACACAATATCATTGGGGTTGGGGGCAAAACTCTGTAATGTGGAGATTTTACTCCTTTAATTTTTTTTAACTAGTGAGTCGTCCAAGGAGAACCTACCACCCCATCACCTTTTTAAGCTAAAACAAGTATATTAATTACCTTTTTGAACACTCAAAAAGTTACTTCCGCCACCTAACCATTTCCTCCTCTTAACATATTATACTAACAAGCCAAAATCTTCTACCGCAGCTTTATAACTTAAATACCGCAACCCATTCACTTTATAAAGGAATCTTGAAAGCAAAGGCTTCAGTCCCACCACCGGCGACGAAGCGACTAGCGATCGATTATTTTCTCGCTTAAGAAACGCACAAAGGATTTTAGATCCTGTGTCAGTAAATGACAAACAGCATTTTTTATTATTTTTAATAGCCTGTACTCCCCACCTACTGCCGGGCAAAAGCCTCCCCCAATTCCTTCCATGTGCTCTTTTCCCGTGCCTCCTCGAACCAGCCCTCACGGTACGCGTCCAGATCCTCTCGCCACAACTTACCCTGTGTGACTGTTCGTAAATTACGAACAGTCACACAAAAATAAAATTTTCGTTTTTCCTAAATCATGCACATATTAGTATTAATGTCGGCTCCCCCAGAAGGGGGAGAGGCCGCGCCCCTCCGTCCGCACGGCCTTGTAAGACTCGACACCAAACTGGTCATCTTTCCACCGACTACTAAATTGAACTCCAGCCCTGTCCCGACTTTAGAAGCTAGGGGACAGGGAGGGGTACAAGGTGTAGTTAATATTGGGAGGTCACAGTTAAGACATACATGAATAATATCAAATCCTATAAAACTAAATCAGTAATAAAGTATGAAGCTAATAAGGAAAGAGGGCGCAAAGATATATATATATATGATGAAAGGTTGGTGAAAGGAAACGTTACGCTTGCGCTTAAGAGATTCACAATTTACAGTTACGTTAATTTAGTGGTTCAAACGTATTACGAACCCAACTCTATGGCATGTAACCGGTTACAATAACTGCCTCAGTACGTGACTGTTAGATCTAAGCGCATAGGCCCACTAAGGATCCTGCTACGAATTCTAACCGAACACGCTCCCTAAGCATCATTCACTTGTCTTCATCAATCCTAAGACAGAGTACTGAGAAGTCCTTCTGCCATTGAGGAAGACACGTTTTAGTAGTTCTCCCTACACGCGTATTCATGTTAGTAACACCCTTTACGGCAATCTACCCCTTGTCTAAGATAACACACAACTTGCACAAGCGCACCGTAGATTCAGTCTGTAGCAGAGCATATTGCGTTTGTTATTGGTGGACGCCGAAGTGGTGATATATCGTCACTTCACATTTCTTAACTCTTCCCCATGTCGTGGTTGCGTATCTCGTTAGTAATGTCGATTCAGTAATTTGCCAACCAGTGGCCGGGTTTGGGTTTAACGAGATAAACAGCCGGGGTTTGACTTTCTGTCCCTAGCGTTCCTTAGAACGGAGTTATCGATGTAGTTTGAGATATTTCGTGATGCCTACCCCCGCTCCCTGAAATGTGCGCCAACAATCCCCACGCAATGTTTCTGAGCTAGACCTTTACAGGAAGCAGTATTCATCAGCAACGTTTGGTTGATTTGTACCACAAGTACAAGTCGGCATCATATCACTGAGCAATATAATTTGTCTTAATCAACCCGTGAATATTACGGTGTTGAACAATATATTTTGTCCGAATGCGAATACTACGGTTCAGCCTTTCATTTTGTGGTTAGTCAGATAAAAGTCAACATTCGTCAATAGTCGGGTGTGTTGGTGTATAGTGTGTTTGTCGTATGCATGAAATGTGTGTATAGTGTTGCGAAAGGCGGTCTCCGTCCCTATAACCAAACGCAGATGACGAATATGTGCCAAGGTTCGGAGTTATTAGGACAAAGAACACATGAGATAATAATATACATTGTGATGATGAAGCGGCTCTACCGTCATGCTGAAATAAATGATTATTAACATCGCTGCGTTTCCGCCAAACTGCTACTTAAGCTAGGAGTTAATTATAGTTAACACTTACCACGTGTTCATTGTTCATTGAAGAGAATTAATCCCCGACTAACTTACAGAGTACTGCACACATTACCAGTTTCGCCTCTGCCACAGCTTGTCTTCTCCCGCGTCTCGACACTCACTTCAACTAGACTTATTACTACTACTTATATTTAACTTATTAAATCCTAATCGCTCTGTTACGACAGTCCACTGGGACATGTCCATCTTGGTACCAAGATTACGCTAACTACATGAACCTAACCTAGAACGTCCTAGCATTTTAACCGTTTTAGACCGACCACCTGACTTAGCTCGACTAGCCTCCACGTGTGGACCCTTCCGCGATTTCAAATCAACTGCCCCGAATCCACCCAGCTTTCTCCGGCCCAGCCTCCAAAAAACCACCACGCTTGGGTCGCCTTTTCAGAATCCGTTTCTTTTTTGTGCAAACGTCTCAATTGTATTCAGTTCCCTTCGAACGCCCAAGACCGGCGTAAATTGCAACCACATGTCGCACTAGCATTCAGAACTACGGATTGAAATTAGATATTTTTTTATATTTGGCCTGTCAGTCCCTAGTCCCTTTACCATTAAGTAAAGAATTTATGCGTTTCTAAGTGTGCAATATTGTTTTACAATTCAAGGAAGAAAGCTCACTAAATCTTTATTAATTACGGTCACTTGCCAGCCTGTCAAGCCATAAAATAGAAGTTTAATGTGTTTATAAGTGGCCCATACCGTGTGATTATTTTAAATAAAAATCAATACTAAAATATCTACTTAATAATTAGGAGTACGTGACAGACAGTCACACCTGTCTGGCCTCGGCGGGACCGTCCGTCTTCCAGCAACCATCGTGTGGATACTTTTACCCGGCTGTCATCGTGCATACGGCTGATGTGACCCACGCCCAATCCCATTTCAGCCTAGCAGCTTGTCAACGTCCACTATACCCTATGTGGTGTGGTGTTTCGAACCCTGTCTTGTTTTTTGACACCTAGAATGCTGCGTTCCATTGCCCTGTGGCAAACTCCAAGGTGGAACTTCTGAGACTCGGTGAGTGACCAGGTCTGAGCATCGTAG
Source organism: Noctua janthe (assembly GCA_910589295.1). Classification (NCBI taxonomy): domain Eukaryota; kingdom Metazoa; phylum Arthropoda; class Insecta; order Lepidoptera; family Noctuidae; genus Noctua; species Noctua janthe. The sequence goes on from OU342567.1 coordinate 2,016,959, forward strand.
GTTAGGATGCATAGCAACGTATAAGCATACCATGAACAGTCTCTGTGAGAAGGAATGGGAATTTAACCCACCACGCGAGTCCAGAACTGGTTGGTAGATGTCACATGTTTCTTGATTTTTTTGGTTCTACATAGTCTACATAGAACATGCCAGTTTCGTCACAGTGTTTCTTAGAACTTACAACTCATGACTCAAGAACCACTGACCCACCGCTGCTCCACTACTGTTCGTTCATATAAAAATTAATAGTTGATCGTTGATTGTTTTTAGTTTCTAGTTCTATTCGTTTCTCGCTTATCGTTTGCGGTGGGGCAGGGCCTTAGGGGAACTAATGGGAAGTAATAGTCGGTGATTGCACTGACAAGGGACTGATCCAATCAGCTTTGAGCAAAACTGCGGTATAACTACTGATTTCTTGTGATGGGTAGTTTGTTAGAGGTTATGTAATAGTAGAAAGTACATAGAGGTATGTCATGGTTCAGTCTCAGGCACGTCATAGGTCTCGAGTTCGAACCCAAGACACGCACCCCTGATTTTGCGGATTTATGTGCGTATTGTTTAATTATCACTTGCTTCGGTGAAGGCCCATGGGCGGCAAAAACTCTGGCACGAGTTAGGCACTAACCAGACGATAAAAAAAAGCAGTCTCAGGCAAGCTACTTTACTTTGTGTAATTTACATAATCACCACTGCTTTGAAACGGCCACGAAAAACATCATGCGAAAACCAGTATGTATGAATTGATGCAAAGAAAATTGAAGACACGTCACATCTACTTGCACTAGGCCAGCGTGGTAGAATATAGCCCTCTATCATTCACAGAGAGGAGCCTGTCTCCATTTATAGGTTGAATATGTACGGTGAGTGGACCAATAGGCCCTAATTAAATCCCTATGCCTACCAAAGTTGTTATGGCTATTTTGCTAAGCCAATTTAGACCTAATTTCAAAACAAGGTGCACAAATTCCTGCCATAGTTCCCATGAAACACTGGTTCAATTACATTAGACTGCAGTGTTGCTACGGCGTAGACACACTACGGCGTAGCATGGTAATTGTGTCAAGGCTACGCATGCTCGTAGCTGATAACCAAACCGCTACGTGCTACGAAATGTTTAAAACTTTTTTTAACACATTTGACTGGTGTTTTTTACTCTTACATTCTTATTTAAAAAATAAAAAAATAAAATTACAAAAAATACTTTTTTACTCATGTCAAAAAGTATTTTTTGTAATTTTCTATTAAGAAGAGAAAATTACTAAAAACACTTATGTTTATTATGCTAACCAGCCTAACCAATCCCACTCAGTATTAAAATACCGTTTACCTTAGTACCGTTTTGCCCTCATTTAATATATGCGTAGGCCCACCACACCGATCGCTCTTAACCATTCTATATCTATTCCCGTCGAAGCTACCGGATCACAGTGCATTATTAACCAGCTTTAATATCGTCTGCTGTTCCAAAGTAAGAACAGGTATTTTTAGACGAGTATCAATAAATAACGAGGCGTTTGTGATTTTTTGTAGAGTATGAATAAGTGTTGGAGATATTTTTAGCAAGCTTAGAAAAACATGTTTACTTTTTCTTCACACTTTGCTCAACCATCGAAATTCCTAAAACCCTAAATCTACCGTGGCGACTACCAGAAAGTAACGAGGCACTTAGATTCCGCAACAGAACATTATCAGAAAAAAACGATGAAGATGCCTACTCCTCCGCCAAATTTCTCCATGTAACTTTCTCCATGGGACGAACATCGTAATCGCGAAAAAATAATCAGCTGTCCAACACAACGTTCAATACCTACTGGACCCAAAAGTATGGGGAGTTGATATTTTTTTCGATATTTAGTTGTTTAGTTTGATAGTCTGCACCACACGCTTTATAAACGGATTACATCTTTCTGATACGCGGTGTATAATGCTGCCTTGGAGTAATAGGCTAATTCAAGATTCCCAGGATACAAATGGTTTTACTTCCCACGAGATCACATTATCTAATCCTGCTTAGAGAAAAATAAGATACCAAGATAAGACAGCATAAATAAACAATGACTCTAAACAAAATACGTCCTAACTTCGTGATCGTACTCCTAGTAACAGTTCCTTTTACGCAGTACCTCAAACAAATCACTGTTCCGAATACTAGTGATTTTTTGTACAAAAAATATATTCCTAGATTTTTTTTAGTCAAACTATGTTAGTCAGACAGTTTGCTAACCTAGCCTCGACGCTCAGTTTTTGTATAAAACGCTAGCTTGTTGTTTTAAGCTGTTATTTGGGGTCGAAAATTGTGGTTTTTACTCGCCTACGGTTAAATTGGATGGTTGTGATTTTAGCAATTTAGACGAGCGTATAGTTTTATTAATGAACTCACCAACACGGGGTTTTTCGAAAGCTTGCTAAAAAGTAATATTTGGTCGACGTTTTATCTATCTATATATATAAAATGGTAAACTGACTGACTGGGTGATATATCAACACACAGCCCAAACCGGTGGTCCTAGAGACATGAAACTTGGAGGGTGTGTTCTTTGTGAAGAGAAGGTCTCCACTAAGAAAGGGTTTTTGGGAATTCCACCCTTAAAGGGGTAAAATAGGGGATAGAAGTTATAGTAAGTCTGTCAGTTATGAAGTTAGGATCTTCAAATTGTGTGTCTAGGCTGACGATTGAAAATTAATTTATATGTATCTCGGCGTTTTTTGATAATTCTACCCCCGAAGGGTTAAAAACCCCGATGAAGGTAAGTAATCGGATATTTACGACATCCACACGGGCGAAGCCGCGGCAAAAGCTAGTAAACTACATATGAAAAACTGTTACATTGTTAACTGCCTCGTTAGTCCAGTAGTCGCAAGCGCGTCTGCTGAGCATTAGGTCCTGGGTTCGATTTCCGGGTTGGGCAAAGTGTTATTGGGTTTTCTATCAGGCATTTCTCAGTAGCAGCCACGGAGTCTGAAATTGCACCCGGTTGATGGTAATAGGCTCGCCCCTTAATACATGGGACTTAAACATAACTGGCGAAATGTGGGTGTACTATAAGGTACACTTCTGCCTAACCCTTCGGTGATTACAGGCGTGACTGTATGTTATAATGACATTGTTGACTATATTGGCAATAATTACGAAACTTTCAGCTTCTATTTGATAATTTTTCAAAGTCCACCTTACTGCTCAGCCTCGTTCCATAAGAAACTCTAAAGCAAAATTGTATTCCCCTAAACTCAGCAATTTTGACTCTGTGTTGTCTATGAATGAGTGGAATTTTTTTTATGAAGTTAAAAATACAAGGCGGCTGTAATTCAAATTAAGTCCCATGTCATAAGAGGCGAACCTATTGCCATCAATCGTCAAATCCAGACTTCGTGGCCGTTACTGAGGAGTTCCTGATGGAAAAACCCAATAACACTTTGCCCGACCTGGGAATCGAATCCAAAACCACGTGCTTAGCATTCGCGCTTGCGACCACTAACTAACTAATGATGTTTATTCACAAATGGTGCATAACTATATCAATGCACTCTCATTGGCGCGTTTAAAACAGAACAATGCTCGATCAATTTAATTGACATCGTGAGCTTCCAATTAATAAATTCTCATAATTCCCATTAGCGAAGTTTTAATCCAATTAAAGTTTCTCTCTGTGATATAAATACAAACACAATAACGTTATTAACTGACGGTGGTATGTCAGTGCTTGTTTTGGGACGAACGGAGTTCGAATTCTTTTTTTTTTTTTAGTTAGCCCGTATCCCACTCCTGAGCAAAGACCTCCCTCCATTCCTTCCACTTCTCACGATGGTGTGCTGTTTCTCGCCAATTAGCGAAGAAGCCATCCAAGGCGTCCCTCCATCTTCTCTTCGGTCTACCGCGACCCCGTCTAGCTGTTCGAATTCAATAAATTAATATTTAAAAGTTATATTGTTCACAACAACACTTTCGAGGAGCTCGTGGATAATAGCAGCCGCACGGGTCGATCCCCAAGGTAAAACAGTGCTTGCCTAGGTCGATCAATGGATGGGTGACCTTTATTACATACCGAGTTTCCTCCGTGCCTCGAAAAGCACGTTAAGCTGTTGGTCCCTGCTGACAATTGTAGATCATTGATAGTCGTTACGAGTAGTCAGATGTCCAAAAATCTGACAACCAGTCTTACCAAGGAGTATCGTATTTTCTAGATACTGGGTTGTAGTTGTGGACGTCAGATAGGCAGTCGCTCCATGTAATATACCGGTATTCAGCTGTTAACTTTTTTCTTTTGTTTTTGAATTTATGGTTTATTGTTTATTTTTTGTAATTTAGTATGACGCACGTCATGTCCCTGCGACAAATAAATATTTTTTCTTTCTTTTCATTTGGTTAGACAGGAAGCCGACCCCAACATAGTTGGGAAAAGGCTAGATAGATGAATGACAATAGGCTGGTCCCTGGTTACATGGGATTTAAGCTTTAATGACGAAATCTCGGTGTACAATAGGTACACTTCTGCCAAACCCTTCAGAGATGTAAAGGTGTGATATTATGTTACCTAGTCTATTAACATTGGTACAAACGCCATATTATGTATGTTTGTGATCTAACATCCAAATAACAATGTTTGTGTCAGTTTACCTCTTACGTAAAAGCCTTGATCTGACAGTTATCAAAAGAAATCAACTTATCCATTACTTGTAAGTTGGCACTACCGGCTGTCAAATAAGATTGTGTCCGGAGAAGTTATGCCGACGGCCAGTCATGCATAACAGAAAAATGTAAGCGACGAAAAATAATGTAGGTAAGTGTTTAGGTTGACATTTTTATCCATTTTTGTGGGTTGCGAGAAGTAAAACTTATTTGTTTTATAAGATTTAGAGATAATTTCGACATTTCATCCGAACGCTGGTACGTTTTTGAGGTTTATGTCTGCATCAAGGTTCTTACAAGGAATGATCGATGGGTCAATTCATCTAAAATGTTGCAGCCTTTTTTACGAAAAACGCCATAATTTTCAGGAAAATGTTTAAGTACGCAATTTTGCGGGTTTTCGCCATATTTTTAATAAGGTGTTAACGACCACTCAGACCAGTATTTTGTTATGATAAAACGAGTAAAGATGGCATAGCTTTTAACTTGGGAAACGCTATGGTAACGTTGAGAAAAATTCAGACATCTATACAAATAAAAAAAAATTGAAGTGTCTGTTTATAACTTCAAAATAAATATGTATACGGTAATTATAACAAAAAAGCGTTTATTTTTTTCTGTCTGTTTGTTCCGGCTAATCTCCAAAACTAGACTGACTGATTTTGACGGGATTTTTACTGGCAGATAGCTGATGTTATAAGGAGTAAAGAAAAAAGATTAGGGTCTCGTGCAAATTAACCCTTGAAATTGTTAACAAAATCCGATTTTAATGGGGAAGTAACAATTTTATAATAATTCCATGATGGCCGCCGGCAACAGCTAGGAAATAAATATAAACTCAAAGGAAATATGTTTTACACAAAGGTTGGGTTATCTAAACTGAATACACACTGTAAATAAATATTGACCGAATTTGATTAAATTTTATGTTACACGCGCCATAAACCTTTATTTGCCAATTTTATTGGATCCGACAATGAACTATTGTTTGATTTGCATTTTTTCACCAATTTTTACAGTGTTACGTGGGACGAATATCACACGTGGAATTGCTAGATTAAACATCTATGTTTTGATTGCAATATAAATGAGCGGAAAAAAGACGTAGGTTAGATTTAAAGCCACGGAGTCTGGATTTGTGCCCGGTTGATGGCGATAGGCTCCGGGCCTACATGGGACTTAAACTGGCGAAATGTGGGTGTACTATTAGGTACACCTCTGCCTAACCCTTCGGGGATTACAGGTTATGTTAGATTTAAATACAGCACATTATACATTAAAGCGCTGAGGGCCCGTTACACTACGTCCGGATAGACACTTATGCAAGATAAAAGACATTTGAGAAAAATCGAAGTCAAGGTGCCACCAGTCACATTATTGTTGTTTTTTTTTTGTTTTTAATGTTTTTTTGTCCTCATCTTTTAATTTATTTGCAAACACTGCAAAAGGATAATAATAAATAAAAAAAAAAAGAAAGAAAGAAAAAATATTTATTTGTCGCAAGGACATGACATGCATCATACAAAATTACAAAAAATAAACTATAAATTCAACAGGACGGAACAAAAAAAAAGAAAAACGTTAACAGCTTGCACGTCATGACTGCGAAAGGCAGGTAAAACCAGGTAATACTTGTCTGGACAGAAATTATGTTACTTAAAACTAGTTTCAACCAATCAAATGGCTTGAATCTAGTTAAAGTCATACTTGAGTATTGAGTGACGTTATGTAATACAGGCCATAGTCTGATCGACTGTGTGAAGGATGATCTGGCTAAAAAGGAGGTGACTGCTGAGATGATGAGTAATAGAGAAGAATGGAGGAAGAAGACATACTGCGCCGATGCCAAATGAAGTGCAATAAGGGCAGGACAATTATGCCTTAACAGTTAAAAAGAAAATCTCATTATATTCCCAGTAATATCAGAATCCTTTAACAAAAATGATCAAATAAAAATGTAAAACAAACACATGGTTTTCAAATATCAATATGTTCCCTCATTTGTAGGGATTTGGTTGAAATTAATACATTTTACCATTAGCAATATTAGCATTTGGTCAATTAACGCCTATGGAAAATAAATAGGGTTTCTGCTAAATTGTTTGACACGAACATGCGATATCCGGAAAATAATGTTTGTTTGATATAAGCATTAAATTAATTTTGGTGTTTTAGCTGCGAATATAATCAAAGTATTATTAGCAGTGTATTTATTTTTTTATTTATGGAAAACAAACAATTGTACAATATACTTGGTGTAAACGGACCCTTCACGAAGCCGTCAACCAAGCATTATGTACATCAAACTAAGTAACTTTACGTAAAAAAGCTTTTTTTTTTGGGGTGAAAAATCACGTTTTACGGTAGGACTCAATGTAACGCACTTAATACGTTGCGCTGATGCATGGATTGAAAGTACGGAAGTAAAAATCTTACATTAAAACATGTTTAAAAAAAAACTTGTGAAAAAGTTGGAACTTTGACAAAAATACCGCAATGACGAGGAGAAAAGTACCTTTCGGCTTCGTTAAGGGTCTTGTTACACCCTTTATGTTACAGTAAATATTACAACGTATTAGAAGTAGGCTAATGTACAATCCACGACGTTTCCAGATACAGCGTAGACACAGTATTAAGTCCGCCTATGTATCACTATTGTACATGAAGTTTAAATTACAATAACGTCAATAAGAAGACAAAAAAGTAATAATGAAATAATGACAGGAAGATATAAAAAGCAAATGTACATTACTTATCTTATGATTAGTAATTAGTGACCTATCCTTAAACACGTGATTGTACTCATGATAACAAACAACTTTCCCAAAGAAACAATTTTTTTTAATACTTTCACGTTTATTACAAAATGAAGATAATTTTAAATTGTTTCAGAATAACATGGCTCAATCTTTAGCCCAATTAATTATAAATTCCCTTTCACATTTACAATTTAATGTATTATAATTTTAGCATCACGATCAGAAATCGTTAAGCAAAGCAAGATGCATTAGGGGGTAGATAACAAAATAATTTAACGTAAAACATACCAAGAACGAGGATTAAGGTCAAGGAAACAAATCTTGTTGTTTCATAAATTTTCAATTTCATACGCAGTGGTAGGTACTTGGCTTCGCCGAGTCTGTGAGTGGTTTAAGTGAAAGGGGTAAGCGGTAAAAGCTAAAACTAAAATAACATAATATCACGCCTGTAATCCCTAAATGGTTAGGCAGATGTGTACCTAATAGTACACCCACATTTCGCCAGTTATGTTTAAGTCTCAAGTCAGTGTAATAGGGGGAAGAAGATGGATGAAAAAAGATTGCATGTAGCGAAGATGAGAATGGCTGCGGGACTGTTCGAAAGAGATACCGTGGCCCTGGAACACAAAGGGCAAAGAAGGAACATGGATAGGTTTTAGTCAGTACAAGTCTGACACCCCCTTCCGCTCCGCCCAGAGTTGGTCATTAGATGATATCCTATCCGAAAAAAAAAAAAATGGTGTGGTGTGACCAGAATGGATAAGGTAATTTATGGAACAAGTATATTAGAGGAAGTTTAAAAGTTGCGCCAGTTACAGAAAAGTGGAAAGAGAATCGACTGTCTTGGTATGGACATGTGATGAGGAGGGACGAATCTCATCGTGACTAAAAGAGTGATGATTATAAACGTTGATGGATGGAGAGGGAGAGGAAGACCAAAGAAATGATGGATGGATTGCGTGCGGAAATATATGAAATATAAAGGGGTAAATGATAGCGTGACGGTTGACAGAGGAGAATGACAGAAAAAAAACGTGTCGCGCCGACCCCAAGTAACATGGGACAAGGGCAGGAAGATGATGAATAGGGGGCGAGCCTATTGCTATCCACCGGGCAAAAGACCAGACTCCGTGGCTGCTACTGAGAAATTTCTGATGTAATAACCTATTAACACTTTGCCAGACCCGGCAAAGCTAAAACTAGACATTCATAAATATTAACAATATTGAACCATGAGGTAATATTGGTTGCCAGTGTTTGCCAGTTCTCATACTTAGAATTAATAATAATAATACTTTATTGATACAACAATTGATACTTTACTTACAATATGCTTAATGTCTAGCTAAATTCTCAATAATTTAAGGCGCACAGAAGTTGAAATCCTGGCTCCTAAACTAGGAATACCGTACTCCTAAACTAGTGGCTTGGAAGTCAGAAAGACAGAAGAGAAGTAAAAGCAAAAAGGCCTGAACAACAGAACATGATCGTGCTTTGCCGTTACGATTAATGTAAACAAGAAAGTTCAAGCCCTTTTCCATCTTTGTTGGGTTCGGCTCCCAGTCAACCCCAAAACTCTTTGCTACGCTGACATCATCATCATCATCTGCCTAGCCTTTCCCCAACTATATTGGGGTCGGCTTCTAGTCTAACCGGATGCAGCTGAATACCAGTATTTTACATGGAGCGACTGCCTATCTGACCTCCACAACCCAGTTAGTACTGGGTAATACGATACCCCTTGGTAAGACTGGTTGTCAGGTTTTTTGGGCCACTGACTACCAGTAACGACTGTCAAAGATCTGCAAATGACACGGGCAAATAAAACTTCTTGCCGTGGTACTACTGGATCGCTTGGTAGTTCCACGGGTTTTTTTTTAACCTCGGTACTACGGGTAGAAATGTTGGTAGTACCACGGTCAACAAACGGTATTAAACAATTTTTCTGTTAGTAAACCGCCTTTGTAACATTATAACATATATATTTTCAATCTTCACCAAGAACTTCACATCTCATGACTTGCACCGCAAATCCATCAGGAATAAAGTGGCCGCAACAGGCACGATACTACAATACAGGCGAGGTATTTCGCCAACATTCTCCCACCTGACATCACGGCATAAATTCCAAAACTACCAATAACGTATTCCTTTAGAAATTCCATAAAACTTCGCCGGTATGCTTGAGATTTGATATTAATAGCAACTTGGTTGTATGTATGCTCGAAATTTGATTTGACTTTGATTTTATCGCATGTTTTATGCAAATAATCAAACTTTGAACTGTTCGAAGGAATGTAGTATTACTTTTCGAATATCATCATTATCTGCCTAGCCTTTTCCCTACTATGTTAGTGTCGGCTTCCAGTCTAACCGGATGCAGCTGAATACCAGTATTTTTTGATAAATAAATGAACTTTTAAAGAGAGTGACCTCTGAGTTTTTTTTGCGGCGTTTCATTTGGCTTTTAATACTTACTTGCACATTTTTTTGCCAATGTAAGTACCGGATAGCATTTTTGCATGCGTTTACAAACATTTAAATTCGCATACACAAACAGCTAGACCCGGAACAATTACCTGTAGGCCATACAAATATTTGTTCCGTGCGGGAATCGAACCCGCGGCACGAAGTGCAGCAGTCAATCACTCAGCCACTGCGCCAACCGTGCCGTCAAAGGCATTGAGGGGAACCCGATCCCAACATAGTTGGGAAATAGCTAGGCAGATGGTTTATAAGTATCGGATAATACTTTTGTTTCAATTTAAGCGACAATCACAAAAAGTATCACCAATGAGTGTCGATATAGTCCTCAAAATCAATCTGTATTAGGGGAGAAACGAAGATTTCTAAAAAAAAAATCGTTCTAGTTTACTCCGCGCGTTCGTTGCTTCCTGGAGAAAAAATATATTTGTTCAATTACACGAATATGTTCTCACAATGTGTTTTTCCCTCACCACAGACCACATCCACAGGGATGAACTTGATTTGAATTTATGCTCCATGTTAACCGAAATCCTTTTACCACCTCTACAATATTCAAGCTCGTAACCTGATAATTAGAACAACGTTAATCACCACAAACTAACACATAAGAGTTCACAATACACGTATCCTGGCTGTTTGTACTACCAAGACACATAAAATTTAATCAGAGCGTGGCTCTTCATATCTGGGCCGGCTTAGAGGCGCCCAGTACGCTCTGAGTCGCATAAAGTTGTATTAAATTAGGATAAAACACATCGGGTGCCCGCACCTAACATAGAAAAAGACGTTTTCTTTTGTCATTGGAAAGGGAAAGTAAAGTAGTATCAGTTTCATTTATTTCAATGTCAATCTCGTCTATACAAATTAATAAAATGAATGTGTGTTTGTTATTTCAAAATAACAGCTTTTTACTGAATGCATATAAAAGTATATACGGTACTTCTAACCTATTTATATAAATATAGATAATTTTCCAGTCTTACCAAGGGGTATCGTATAACCCAGGGGGTATAGTACTAACTGGGTTGTTGAGGTCAGATAGGCAGTCGCTCCATGTAAAATACTGGTATTCAGCTGCATCCGGTTAGACTGGAAGCCGACCCCAATATAGTTGGGAAAAAGGCTAGGCAGATGATGATATGGATAATTTTCAGTGTACAAGTGAGATAGGATCAACATTCTAGGTCACTTTCAACGATCTCGGATGATTAATAGAGGCTTGAAAGTCTGATAATACAGCTCAGATAACCATCCCGAAATTAAATATTCTGTGAAGGGATTTTAATTACCGAAGTTAGTTATTAAATAAATTAGTTTGTCTAAGTTTCGTATATCTTAATTGATCGCTGTAGTATAATTTTATAAATATTAATAACTATTTAAATTAATTTAAATCAGAATTTTATTGAAAAGTTTGTTAAGAAAATCTGTGTGCAATTTAAATCTTGTCTGATTTGGATTGTGAATATTATTCAAAGTCATTAATCTTACTTTTGAAGACTATTTTAACTAGGAATACAGTTCATCAAGGCGACAGCCGCATTTCATCATCATCATAAGCCTACAGTACTACTGCAACTCTCATCCAGCTGCTACCAACCACCCCGCGGAGATCGTTGCTCCACCTAACTTGAGGACGTCCCAACGTACCTTTCGCGATATCTCCTCAAGAACGTCTACCTCAACGGTCATCGGTTCAACGGCTAATATGGCCGCTCCATTGCCGCATTTACACTATCAGTAGGTGTATGATAACCAAATCAGTGTCCATGGCTGCCATTCGACCGGCTGATCATTATTCTCTTCTTCGTCATCATCATATCAGCCCGGTATGCACTACTGGGTATAGACCTCCTCTTTCTTCTGTCACACTTCCTAGTTCTGTGCGTCAAATCATCTTCTCCACATTTAAATTGATAATATTTTTTACATAATCCTTTACCTCATTAGTCTAGTGGTCGCAAGCGCGACTGCTGAGCATTAGGTCCTGGGTTCGATTCCCGGGTCGGGCAAAATTTATTTGGGTTTTTACATTAGGAATTTCCCAGTAGCAGCCACGGAGTCTGAATTTATGCCCGGTTGTCGGCAATAGGCTCGCCCATGTAATAGGTACATGGGACCTAACCATAACTGGTGAAGTGTGGGAGTACTATAAGGTACATCTCTGCCTAACCCTTTGGGGATTACAGACCATGATGTTATGTTTTGTAAATCCTTTACCAAAATTTTACCCCAGTATAAAAATACGGTAAAACACAAATTACCGGTCTTTATACACAGAATATCGCATGCGATATTCGGTTTCCCGTAACCGCCGCTTCGACAGCTGACAACGATTGACAGCGAGTCGATTTCTCAATTTGCCGATTGAAGCAATCGTTTCAATGCTTTATATTTCGTTGAAATATTTCCTTGAGTTTTAGATTTCGTAAAGATATCAATAATGTGACAGAATTTTGGTAGAGTGGCCTTGATTTTGTCTAATCATCTCTTAGCTGACAGAGATTATCTTTAGTTCTTTTTTATCAACATTTTTTTGCCGATAGAAACAACAAGAATTATTTACTCAGGACTAGCTTATGCCCACGGCTTCACCCGCGCCGAGTTCGGTAATTATCATACTGGATCGTACTACCGATGAATACTATATGTTAATCCAGGTTATATAAAGTATCTGTCTGCCAAATTTCACCCAAATTCGTTCAACCGTTTTCGCGTAAAAAAGGAACAAACATCCGTACATCCCGACAAACTTTCGCATTTATAATAGTAGTAAGATTTTTAATACCTAAACCGATTTAAAAGAGAGTGTCCGTAAAATTTTAGTGTCCGTTCTTCTCCATGGATCAACATCTTAGAACCGGGTAACTTCTACTTTTTGACTAAGTGACTTTTAAAAATCAAATGTTTCAAAATTATTTCAATAAATAAAAAAAAAATAAACCATTTCTTTGAATTTTTCATTTAATAATTTTCATAGAATAATAAACTTGCTATCTTTATCTCACGAATAAAACCAGGAAAAGACAAAAGATATTAGAAGCTCATTAATTTGATTTAACTTAACTCTACGAACGACAGATTACACCTCAGAATATGCTAATTAAATATTATGTGTGGAAGTCACACACAAATTAGATGATTAATTAATAACTTTACCTAGTTTAATAACTCTTAGTTAGGTACGTACGTAACTTGTACGTCCCTTGTTTCTGAGAAGTTTGTGGAGTCGTTTCTTCATTCAAATTATAATTTCATTATTTTGATTTCATTATGAACTGCTTATAGAAAAGGAATGACTGAAACAAGGTTTATCATAAGCTTCGAATCACTAAATTTAAACCGGAGCTCTGAATAATTTCGACCGAAATAAAATCAAATTAAAAACGAGTTTGTTTTTCTTGCTGTCTCGATGGTTTAGCGCTGTTGCAGAGCGCGAGGTCTTGATCTCAATTCACAGGCTGGGCAAAGTATTATTAAGTATTTCCATCAGGAATTTGAACCCGGTTGATGGCAATAGGCTCGCCTCCTATTACGTGGGACTTAAACATAACTGGCGAAAGGGTGTACACCTCTGCCTAACTTTCCGGATGTGATGTATTGTAAGAGAGGCCAGATAGGGTCTTTTGGTTTTACATAGGACAAGCCGGTTTCCTGGCGATGTTTTCCTTCACCGTTTTGAGAGCACTGTGCACAAAGTAATCCGCCTGCTTGGGTTTGAACCTACAATCAACAATTAATTTTAAACTATCATAGTCACTAACATTATTATAACTAGAAACGGGATATTTACCTCCGTGCCTCGTAAAGCACGTTAAGCCGTTGGTCCCGGGTGTCATTTGTAGATCTTTGACAGTCGTTAGGTAGTCAGTGGCCCAAAAAGTCTGACAACCAGTCTTACCAAGGGGTATCGTATTACCCAGTACTAACTGGGTTGTGGAGGTCAGATAGGCAGTCGCTCCATGTAAAATACTGGTATTCAGCTGCATCCGGTTAGACTGTAAGCCGACCCCAATATAGTTGGGAAAAGGCTAGGCTGATGATGAAACGGGATATTTTCCATGTTTACTGTTTTCTTTGAGTTCCCGATATATAAAACAGTAAACATGATAAATATCCCGTTTCTTGTTGTAATAACCAACAATTGTTTAGCCATAACAAATGGGCCACCACTGCTCCCGTACTGGAGTAGTCGAAGTACACCGTTGTCTATCAAACAGACATGATGTTATGCTATGCCATAGTCAGCCTTATATAAACAAAAACCTGGAACTTCTGCCAATCACCTGCCACCCACGATCAGGCGACAATTCAATTCAGGTCACGCGCAAGCAAGTTGATCTCGTTCCATTATCGGGTCTACGGGGAAATCGGTGGCAGGTACATAAACAACTCAATCGAGTATTGTTCGGCCGGTTGGGGGTCAATTTTTGGTTAGTGTTGTTACAGTTATGATATGGAAGAATTGGTAGAAGCTGTGCCAAATTTTTCTTTGTAAACATACCTACCTTTTGTTGAGTAAGACTAAAAATTTATAAAAAAACTTTGATAAATAGAATCAAGATGTGGGATATTGTTTTAACAAAGTCAAAGTCAAAACATTTATTGCGAACCAGGGCTCGGATATCGGTATATTTTTAGAAACGGTATCGTCTTAAATACCTAAGAAACGATTTATTTCGGTTACGTTCGAACGGAACGTTATAAAAAACGTTTTTGACGTACAATAACATTTAAATCGTTCTTGGTTAATAAAACGTTTTTAACCGTTTTTTTCCATTCCATTCCATACACACGGTACCCGATTCAACTAAAAAAAAGTTAATGCTTGTCGCAGGCCGCTACCCGCGGCTACCTCTTGCGGAATAAACCGGTTTTTACCCTGCGGAATAAACGTTTCCATTTCGTTTTCGTTCCGAACAAAATGATCTACAAAGAACTGATCAAAACGTTTTAAAAACGTTATTTCAAATAACGTTTCCAAGCCCTCTTGCGATCTAAGTGTACAATGCGGTGTTATGTTATGTTAGTACTTATGACTTAGCAGCCTTTTACAAGCATTGCAATTTATCATTCGCATGCCCTTATCATCCTAAATTAGCAAGCATTAAACATTATTATTACTTAATTATTTTCTTTTATATTAGAACAATTAAATAGAGATTTTATAGTTATGTCAAAATTAAAATGTCAACGCTTTTCAATTCGTTTTTCAACGCTTTTCAACTTAACAATTCAACAACGCTCTCATCACCTAAACTCATAGCATGATATACTCTATAAAACAACCACCATCTATGCGAGAAAAAGAAAGCAAGATATATGGAAAGTGATCAACGGTATCCAAGTAGTAACCACCTGTGTCTTCTAACATCCTTCATCCCCCGAGAGGTTATATTTATGACCTGGAGCTTTCGTCGCTTTGTTCTCCTTTAAAGATGGCAGTAATACATGATAGAGGCTAAAACCTCTGTGACAGACAGACAAAAAGCGATCTTATAGTTGTCATGTTTTTATTTAAGTTCGGATCCTTTTAGTGAGGTTAAATCAATATGCTGTCGACATAGCTCACAGAATAAGTAAGCTGAAGTGGCAATAGGCCAGCCATAGAACCGATGACTGTTGGAATAAATGAGTGATTTTGAGTGGAGACCGCGAATCGGCAAACGTAAGGTGTGACGCCCTCAGGCTCGGTGGAGCGACGATCTTCACAAGGTGACTGGTAGCGACTGGATGAGGGTTGTCGAGAATCGAGTTAAGTGGCGTGCGATTAAAGATGATTGAGATTGATGATTGAGGCTGATGATGATGATGATGACATATAGGCAAGTCAGGGAAATTAATTGTGTTTGTGGTTAAGCAAATTGACTACAAACTTAAATAGTCTGTTGTCCTGTTCTCAGCAGTGGGTGGAACAAGGCTGCTAAAAATGATGATGATGATAATAATGACAACCGTCATTCTTTGACAGATAAATGAAATGCCTATAACACGACAAATTATTGACGTAAGGTGTCGATTTGCTTATAATTTCCAAAATAACGCAAAATTAAATTATGAAAACATTTTGCTTGAATTAATGTTATGAAATAGTTAGCTCCTTAGGTCAATTAATTTTATCAACAAGGAGCTAACTATTTTGCACGTTACATTGCAGCTTTCGTCTTCGCTTTCTTCTTTTTTTTACGGTGAAGGAAACCGGCATGTCCCAGAACCAAAAATTCGAAGACATGTGACATCTACCAACCCGCACTGGGCCCGCGTGGTGGATTCTAGCCTATTCCCTCTCATAGAGAGGAGGTCTGCGTCCCAGCAGTGGGAACATTAATAGGCTGATTATGCTTATGTATGCTTATTGCAGCTTTCTGTTGTACATTATATAGAATATAAATCTAATGACCTTTCTTTAAGTTTAAATAAATCGTGCCTTTGCAACAAAATTAAATAATAACGAAAGTAAAAAGAAATATTTCGTCCAGCGTCAGTAAACTATAAAAACCTATCTTACTGTCCACCAAAAGACGTACAGAAAATGAAGTGTTCTAATCTTAGACACACACACATACACACACACGAAGATACACCCACAGCCTTCGAAAATTAGTGGGCAAAAGAGCACTAGTGAATTCCCGTCGGCTCGGCTCTAATTAAATGGCAAAAATCGACTCGAGCCGGCTTGACCTAGTTGCGGGACAATTGAGTATACGAGAAATGGTTGGGCCAGCTCGCCGGAGTGGGGGGTGTGTGTTGGGAGAAGTAGCGGGTGTGTTAGCTTATCTGACTAGCTGTTGCCTGAGACCTTGCCGGTTCACAAGTCCGCGTGTGAATTGTGCGTATGTTCAGCAATATCTAAACAGACTACAACCAGATTTGTTTGTTTTTTTGAGAATGTAATATAAATGCATAGCAAATATTATTGTGTAGCATATTACAACTAAAAATGGAAAAATAAAAAAAAACTTTTTTTGCAAAAAATGAAACCGACTTCAAAAACACAAAAAAGTGAAAAATAACTTTAAACGGTGTCAAAAAAAAACTGAATCGAACAAACGAAAGTCACCTGAGAGTTTTTTCGTAACGGCATGTAAAGCCAAATCAGAGACCCATGGGCGGCATAAAAACTCTGAGACTAGGTTAGGCACTAACCACACGATAAAGAAAGAAGATCGCGCCTAATTTTTAGGCCAAAATCCAACTGTCGTTTCTAAACACATCCGCTTTGCGTCTACACATAAGGCACACACTAAAGTGAAACGTGCAGTTGTAGGCAATCTGTAACACGTAGTAATTAGCCAGATTTTCATACCTTGTTGCAGCTGCTAAAATTATGCCCAACCTCCTTTAAATTTGTAAGCCTTACTGC
Source organism: Noctua janthe (assembly GCA_910589295.1). NCBI lineage: Eukaryota > Metazoa > Arthropoda > Insecta > Lepidoptera > Noctuidae > Noctua > Noctua janthe. The sequence continues at coordinate 2,034,195 of OU342567.1, forward strand.
GTACGAATTTCATTTATTTAAATATTTGTACGTGTTCTAGAAAATTATAATTAATTAGTATTTAATTCTTGTTTTAGAAAATGTTGCGTGGGATGGCCTCTGTCTCAGAATAATGTTTTCGTAAGGTCGAGATTGATAACTAACTGTACAGCTGTTAGTAGTTGTCTACAGGCTGGTGATTTATTTTATTTTAATATCATACTAGTGACCGAGCGGTATCGTATTACCCAGTAATAACTGGGTTGTGGACGTCAGATAGGCAGTCACTCCATGTAAAATACTGGTATCCAGTTAGACTGGAAGCCGACCTCAACGCACTTGGAAAAAGGCTAGGCAGATGATGACTATGCGTATATATCTCTTTGGGGAATACAATATGTGATGTTATTTTGCAAAGATCCAAAATAAAACGCATCTTTCTTTTTCTTTTTTCATAAATAAAAACCATTATTTTCGTGTTCAGAAACGGCAGTAAACCCGCCAAATTCTATTAAAACTTAGCTCACCAACCAACGAACTATTTACCTTATTCATTAAAATATAAATTCATGAAAACACTGAAAACTGAAAGTTTAGTTCGCCTGAAAGATTTATAGTTAGTTAGCTGCCTCTGTTTATTTTCCAAGTTTACCTTTTAAAATGCTTTTAACCTAAGCTTCACTTTCAAAGTTTTTGGTCCTTTTTTTAAATATAAGATGCGAGGTAAGGCTTCGATAGAAAATCTTCTTTAAAAGAAGAACTAGTTCAACTATGAAGGAGCTTCACGATTGTCCACGACCTCAGGTGTTGCAACTTGCGTAATGGTACGGGCAAACGACCGGAGGTACTAGCAAGAGAGCGCGGTGCGTAACGTAACATCGATTTTTGAATCGAAAATACAATTATCCTTGTCTGTAAAATACAATTATCCTCGTCTGTAAAATACAATTATCCACGTCTGTAAAATACAATTATCCTCGTCTGTAAAATACAATTATCCTCGTCTGTAAAATACAATTATCTTCGTCTGTAAAATCTCGCAATTCAAGTAAGGTTTGCTGTAAGAACCCAATTCTGGGTTAAGCTCGCCTTTGTACATAAGCTATATGTTGTAATTATGTATTTCTCTTATTTTTGTGTGCAATAAAGAATAAGAATCCTATAGCATTTTAGTTAAATTATTTGCAACATGTACTTACAATCAGTATCATCCATAGAAATGAATAAAATGTGTAACGATTATTTTTAATTTCAAAATCGACGTATTTACATTACGTTTAAATCGCGCGCTCGAGCTAATGCCTCAGGGTCCGGAATCTGGCCCGAACTCTGAATGCATGTACTGAAATATTTCTCAAAATCTGGTGCTTGCAGCTAGTATGAGTCCGATTCGGTCGATTGGACTGCACCTTTAAGGAGTCGGCCCACTACACCTTACCATACCATGACCGTGTCATAAACGTATTGGGTGCGGTAAGAAGAAGGCATATTGAGTAATCCGTTTCAATTTTGTTTTTTTTTTTAAATCGTTGGCCCTCCCTATGAATTTCTCCTGTATCGTGGGTGCGTTTACAAACATTTAAACTTACATACACAAACAACCAGACCCGGAACAACTACCTGTAGGCCATACAAATATTTGTTCCGTGCAGGAATCGAACCCGCGGCACGAAGCGCAGCAGTCAATCGCTCAGCCACTGCGCCAACCGTGCCGTCAAATTTCATGTAAGATGGACTACTCACTATGCCCACTATTGTCGCCAGAGCATGTATTTCGTGGCTAAGAGGTTATACTGTTAAATACAAGTAAAATAATATCAAGAAACATTCAAAATTGTGATGAAAACGGTAACAAACTCTCTGGTCTAATTTAGCAAAACAATGTGGTCACAAAAACAGACACAAACAGCAACTTTAATTTAAAATATAGATACAGAAGTCGGTACATGTAAGTTCTTTCAAAAAGCGACAAAAATAACCAACAACAGAAGTCGCTGTCAACTCTAATTTATTTAACTTAATTACTCAAAAGGACCATTCTTTACTTAATTTTAATTGCCGAGAAAAGAAAGCGAATCGACCATTCGACGCTACGGCGGACATGCCCGAGGAAGCACGAACTGTTCCGAAGTACCACGAACAGTACCTACCGTACTAGTTTCGAGACTTGGAACTTTCTTCTGCTTTAAATGCAGTGTACTAGCGAAGTTGGTACTTCAGTTCCTGCTGCCATAAGTATTTCTTTGGTGTTGAATATCCATTCAGTAGTATGTAAGACGAGGTTTTTAACTGAAATATGCTCTTGGAATGAAAAAAGAACATGCAGATTTAAAGCTGTGAATATACAGGGTTGTTTGTAAAACACCAACAACCTCGCAGGAGTACATTACTAACATCATAAACAACAACATTTGTTCTACACTTTTCCGAAAACAAGCAAAAAAAAATTCAACTCTCCGTACATATGTTCGAACAGCTGATCGAGTTTTGTGTGAAAAGTCGATTTTTTTTTGGCTGTTTTCGAAAAAGTCGTAGAACAAATGTTGTTGTTTATGATATTAGTAATCTACTCCTGCGAGGTTGTTGGTGTTTTACAAATAACCCTGTACAAAAAATCAACTATACAAAAAAAAATGTGTAAATACGTTCCGATAGGGGTTACATTTATTTAAACAACGTACTAAAAAAAGCACTTTTGCATTTGACCCAAAAATTAAACAATACAGAGTTCCAATTTTCAACACAGAACTATATCGTGTAAATCCGGTAAAAGCATTAAAACCACAGAATTCAAAAGAATATTTCTATTATACTGGCATTTTCGTTCTGGTCAAAATCGTGTTGAAAAAAAAACTATGAAAACAATAACGGTGTGAAACAAAGGACGTAAACCTACGTAGGAAACGATCGTAGTGACGTTTACGTTCTATTGTTTGAACGTGAACGTTATAAGGTCAACACACACGCATAAGCACTGGCATTGGCATCACATCACCTCAACGGCTTGCCGTCAACCAGAGGGCCTACCATAACGTCTTAAAGCAGGAGTAATTCCAGTGTGGGAAAGAGACAGAGCTATGCAGGTCGTCTAGCGCCATCTCTTTCCCACACTGGAATTGCTCCTGCCTTAAGAGGTCATGGTAGGCCACCTGATGTCAGCGTAAGTCAAGCAAGACTCGCGTGCTTCATGTGTTTTCGTACGGCCCTTGGCAAGTCGCGCCTCTTTTAGGGCCGGACTCCACCGAAGCGGAGACAAGACGAGAGGAGAGGAATAGTGTTGTAAACCACCAATAGAATTTCGTTATTTACACTTCTCATCTCCGCTTAGCTTTAGTGGAAACGGTTGAGCAGAGAGGAGAGAAGATGTCTTGTAATTGTTTAGGCCAGCCTCCGCACTCGGCGGCCAAGTGCACAGCGGAGACAAGAAGAGACGTGAGCGGTGTGCGGTGACCGGTGTGCTGTGTATGAGAGGCATGCGGTGAGCGGTGCACATCTCCTCTCCTCTTCTCTTTGGTGGTGTCCAGGCTTCACTCGTGGCAAGCTCTAACCTCCAAACAACTTCTATCATTCGTTTTCCTGTAGTTGCTGACGTTAAACATGTCCCTCGAGTTTGTAGCTCATTGTCTATAGGCAAGCACGTAACGTAATCGGAGGTACGAGCGTCCGGTGTAAACGCAACGTAAATACGAGTACTTCGAATTTAAAATGTAAAACTATTCGTTTCACATTACTATTATCATAATTTCGAGAATTTATTTATATGTATGGATGAAACTGATTGTGGTTGTTGCAAACAATTTAACTTAAATGATATGTTATTGTATGTTTCATTGAAAAATTGACGTATTTACGACAAATTTACACCACGCGCGCGTTCCGTTCTTCTTCTATTCCGTTATGAATTTACGATTTATATAAGTATGTGTATGGAGTTGAACTAAGTTAATCCTGAACGATTAGAATTGAGGTGATGCAGAGCTTATGCGTGTGCATTGACCTTTATGTTGCGTAATGGAAGCCGGCTTTAAGAGAAAGAAAATATTCATGATTATGATTGTTTGAGGTTTTTCTTACGTACTTATTTCGAGATTGGGTAAATAGTTTTGGACTCAAACGAGGTTTATATCCAGGAGCTAATCAAGCGGCCACATCAAAACTCGGGTCTTAAGAGTTTCTTTATATCCCAAACTCCACACTACTTCTTGTACTGTTTTATAAGATTACATTAAAAATGCTGAGGAAACGATGGATAGATTGTGTGAGGAATGATATGAAAGGAGTAAATAATAGCGTGACGGTTGTCAGAGGAGAATAGTACATACTTTGAGGCGGGCAAATAATAATGATGATGGTTAAAAATGCTGAAGTTTAAAATAAAATATGAATCATTAGATTTGTTTAGAAGTTACAATCCTAGGCAAACTATAAAAAATAATCATTTTAAACTCATAACAATTCCCTTTTACATTTAGAACCTGTTATGAAGATGGTAAAGTCAGCATTTTTGTTGTACTACAAAGAGATGTAGCTGTTTTGACACTTTCGTCCTAACCAAAGCGATAAAGTCGTCAGATCGGTCGCGCAAATATAGGATGGTCTCGTTCATACGTCACCAATTTCTCTTTGGGCGAAACCGCGCGTTCGGGTTCGCCGAACAAACTAAATGCAACGGTCATGTGTACCAACGACCGCTTTGGTTTGGACGCGATCGACTTCTCCTGGAATATAAAGAAACGCAACTGATGTCAATTTCACACTAAAACTATCAGACAAAAAATTACCAAACACACATAACTGAATATTGACTCTCCGCCATTGCCCGCACTGTTTTCACAATAATAACGTTTACAGGCAATAAAACGATCCAACCAGGATCTAGGCACCGGCACCGGTTAGAACCTTTAGTATCTACGCGAGGACAGATCAAACGTCTCAGTGAATGTACTTTCATAGTGGTAGCGGCTCTATATTTTATCGCGTGTTTGTATACAGGGTGGAAGGAACACCCACGCACAAACGGTTACCACGTATTCAGAACATCATTCTGAGCCCCCCCCCCCCCACAGAATTTTTAAACCAGTTATTTAATAAAAAACAGCTGCTTCCTACAAGTGCAATACCTACACGGTCAAAATGTATGGAACAGCTGATTTTTTTCGTGTACTGATGTACATATATATTTTTTTTGATTTGTTATTTTTTTTCTAATTTTATTACCACCTGCCACCCTGTATACGAACATAGACGATAATTGTCGAAGCGCATACTTTTTCTGGGAGATCCGAACTTTGACTCTTGCCTTCCTCTTGTAAGAAATACGAACGCAACTGATTCCACTTTTCCTAATAAAATCCTCAAACAAAAAATTACCAAGAATAACAAACCCAACAGATATTGACTCCCCGCCATTACCCGCACTGTTTTCACAATAATAACGTTTATAGACAATAAAACGATCTAGCTAGATCCAGGCAACGGTTAGAACTTAACTTTCATTCCACGCGAGGACAGTGCAAACGGCTCAGTGAAATGGCGAAGCAATATAGGGAGTGGCTCCGAAACTAGCGGGACACAGCTTATGGAAATTTAATTTGGAATTGGAATTGGAGTTTGTTTTTCCGTTGTGTTTTGAAAGTTTGTCTAGGAGCTGGTAAAAACGAAAACTTTGAAGAGAATCGGATTTTAAGTAATCTAAAATAAAAAAGGCCCAGAAAACGGTGGCGAGATGATTTAGACGTGCATCATCTTTTTTCTCTCTTTCTTTTCTTTCATCAGTAGTAGAAGTACCTGGAAGGATATGGGGAAGGCCTTTGCCCAGCAGTGGGACATACAAGGCTAACGAAAAATAAAAATAAAACTGTGTTTTGTAGATAAAATAGGAATAACAGGAACAACATAATAGCTTGTGAAGTGTAAACAAAGATGAGGATATTTTTTATTTAATCCTTATTTCCTCTATTTTTGCTGGTATCTTCAACTTTAATTTTAACTTTGACGGTGCCTTACTAAACGGATTTATTCTTCATCTTTTAATTGTTGAGTATTTGGTAAACCCTATCATCGACACTTAACTAATGGACCGTTTTCCGGTGGTAACCAACTTATGCACTTTTAGCGCTGTCCACCTGAAGCAAAGAAGTTTCTTAATTACTCAAAATCCTTTACTTAATTTTAATTGCCGAGAAAAGAAACCTTCTCGAGCATTCGACGCTTTGGCGGACAAGACCCAGGATGCACGAACTGTTCCGAAGTTTCACGAACAGTACCGAACTAGATTCCGACTTAGAACTCTATTACAGACTGCTTTCAATGCAGTGTACAATCATGAGCACCAATGTGTAAACACCTAACAACTTTAAAAGAAAAGTGAAATTTTTAATAAGAAAAGTGTTTTTTTCCCACTTTTCTTATTAAAAATTCATGTTGTTACGAACATAGTATTCTGGAACTTAATTTTTTATGAAAAAGAGAGAGACAATCTACAAGTTACAATCGTTATTTCTCGCGAAAATTGCCTTTAAATTTAGGAAAGTGTATACATATTTGTGGTTGTGACTGTACTAGCGATAACGATGCAACTTTGATTTAAGATGTTTTACATAATCCTACGGGTTCGGGCAATACCAGAATTTAGAATTTCATACAATCATTAAGCAGAAAAACCTTTATTAGTTTAGCTAAGTATGACTATACGTGCCGTCAAACGAACAAATCGCAGTCTGCGTGGCGCCGCATCTATTATAAAGGGGTAAATACTCATGTATTTGTTCACGTACACGACCGTATGGTCTCAGTATTGCTGGGGTCACAGCAAATACTTTTCCGATACATTTAACCCCCTAAGCTGGTAGTTTTGTACGCTGATTCGTTCGTGTTATACACTGATTTAGCGGAAGGATTTGTAAGTCTTTTTAGGGTTGATAAGCCTAGGAGCTATATTGCAGCTTTTGAACTTGACCTTACGAATATGAAAGAAAAAGATGGAAAAAATGTTTATTCTGGGAATAACTTTTACTTACATATAGCTCAAATCTTATGTAAGTTCTTACCAGATTTTCCAATAATATAAAACTTGTCTGCAACAAGAATTTGTGTGGTATATCATAACCAGCCTATAATGTTCCCACTCCTGGGACACACGGCCTCCTCTCTATGAGAGGGAATGGGCTATAATCCACCACGCGGGCCCAGTGCGGGTTGGTAGATGTCACATGACTTCGAATTTTTGGTTCTAGGACATGCTGGTTTTCTCACGATGTTTTTCTTCACCGTTTCGAGAGCAGTGTTGATGAAATAAATTACACAAAGTAATGCGCTTGCCTGGGTTCGAACACAAGACTTACTGTTCGTAGATCGAGGCCGCCACCATTTGGCCACCGCTGCTCTTGTGTGGTATACTACAACTAAAAAACCCGACTACTTAATAAAATGTAGCCTATGTTACCCGGGCCATAATAACAAATCGATTGACACCTTTTTCATCAAAATCGGATGAATAGTTTAGGAACTACGGAGGAACATACGTAAATACATACACACGTAGACTGCTAAAATCATAACCGTTCCTTTTGGCTTCGCCGTAGTCATAATTATTAAATAGAAATTGTGCCTTTAATCCTAGCATCCACTTAAAGCACAGCTTATGCTATAAAATCAACTTAAGTATGTTTCTGCTAGCAACTAGGTGTAGTAGAATGTTATGACAGCACACAAACTTCTCCGACGACGCCATGTTTGTGCACCCTGGCCTAGTAACAGTCATTATGTATGTGCTAAGTGGGTTTCACTTCAAAATGTTGAATAATATCAGACATTTTCAGTTACATTAAGATTAAAAACAGTTCTTATTTTTTAGTATTCATTTCTTTGTTATTTTACTGACAGATATAAGCTACACTTCAATAACTTATTATTAGTCCTCGTGACTAAAAATTAAAAGGAAAAGAAAGAAAGATAGAAAATAGATTTATTTGCCACATGCCACAAGTGCACACAGTATAAAACAAAAATAATATTTCATAAAAAAAAACTTAAAACTAAACAAAAAAAATATACCGTGTGTGTGCCTCACGACAGCACCAGTAGGCCCAGTTCAGCAAAATGCCGGGCAACGCGTGCCTGACGCTGGTTTTCAATTGGACCTGGATTGGAGAGGTTACGGATTTAAAACAGTTTTATATGGTGGTAAAAGGTACTTAAATATGAATGATAGATGTGAACAAAAAAATAAATAAACATACAATAAATAATTAGTAACTAAACTACGAGGGAATCCGAGAACACAGGAGGGCGTAAATGGACCCTTTACAAAGCCTTCAACCAAGCACTATGTACATCATACTAATTAACTTTACGCAAAAATTATAGCTGGGAATCGACTTTTTTTTTTGGGGTGAAAAATCACGTTTTACGGTAGGACTCAAGTTAACGCACTCAAAACATTGTGCTGATGGATGGAGAATAGTACGGGGTTCGTGAAGGTGTATAAAGTAAAGTTCTTACTTTAAAAACATGTATTACAAAAAAAAAATGTTGGAACTTTGACCCCCAATGTTTCCGTAACTAGAAGGTTCCCAGGTATAGTCTGTAAAACAAAAAAAATAAAGAAATGACGGAGAGAAAAAGTGCCTTTCGGCTTCGTTAAGGGTCTTGTTACGTGCATGACACGTGACGGTGTTGGTCTGTGACAGAATGGTCTAGAGGGCAAAGTCTCAAACTTTTCAAAGCCTGCTACCAAGGGCTTAAAAAGCTGATCCTTTAACCTACCACATCCAACTTTACATAAAACATTAAAACTATCAATTTCACCACACCGCTTAGGATTATCCTCTCTCAAAACAATTAAACTTGGTGCCAACATAATGCACCTAATTCTACACGTATTCAGTATAGAACCGTACGTGTCGTGTGTTAGTTCGTACGTGATTTGTACGAGTACCTCACGTGATCCGTACGTGACCTCGTCCCAGTTGCGTTGACGTGTGGTGTCGTGCGATGTTGCGCGTAATATACATATCATTCTAGTGCAATTGTTTGAAACATAGTGCCGATAATGATGCACGTAAGTGTAACCGTTTGGCCACGGTGTGTTGAAATAGCGACCCCGGATAAAACAAATGAGAGAAACTGCTAAGAGCCATGCCATGAATCACCGCGTCGAGAAGGTTTTCAGGCAAGTGTATTCCCTCGAATATCCACACACAATATGTACACAACATTTTATGAAAACACTCGAAATCGGTAAATTTCGAGTGTTTTCGAGAAATTTTAAAATGCTTTTATCTATGTTAATTGTAAACCAACGTTAGTTCACTTAGTTCGGAAGAATTTCTAAGTAAACATTTTAAACTAGTTTAGACCTCCTAATTAGCATAAGCATAATCAGCGTATAATGGTGCCACTGTTGGGATGAAGGCCACCCAGACAAGGAATGGGTCATAATCTACCACGCGGGCCCAGTGCGGGTTGGTAGCTGACAAGGGTCTTAGAATTATTCGTTCTATGAGATGCCGGTTTCCTCACTATACTTCCCTTCACCATTAAGAGAGCAGGAGTGATGAAATAAATTACACAAAGCAATGCGCTTGCCAGAGTTTGAACTCAAGACTCGGCCACCACGGCTCTTCACAATAAACTAGACTTTAAATATCTCGCCAGTCTTAAAACAGAACCGGATTGTTTTCCCTGAAACAACCGGGAGTTTGTAAAGATCATAGCAGGTGCGGTTTCGTAAATATGTTATTTTCTCTCAAAAATTACATCCAAGCCTGCAAATCATCAATAATGAATGACACACGTCGGAAACAACGTGCAAATAGAAATCATCATCAATCAATGCTCCCTCTATGATTATGCAATGTATGTTCTGCGCACAAGGCTCCTGGGTCATAGACTAGTGGACTCCAACAGAGGCGAAACTCCATACAATAGAGGGTTCGTTGCCGAAGGCCCGGTTTTCACCAAAGCTCGGAGAGACGCGATGAGGATTTCAACCAATGTGATTGATCGATTGGCGCTTGTGGTCTCTCCTCTCCGTTCCTCTTCAATTTTGTGAAAACGAAATACAGTCGCACGGTTTGATTGAAGGTAAAGTTACTGAGGATGGGTGACTAATTACATATCGAGATCCCTCCATGCCTCGTGCTCAAAAGCACGTTAAGCCGTTGGTCCTGTCTGTTATTTATAGATATAGGTTATTTATGGATATAGGCAGTCGTTACGGGCCGTCAGAAACCCGAAAATCTCACTATCAATCTTACCAAGGATTATCGTGTTATGCAGTAACTTAGTTGAGGAGGTCAGATAGGCAGTCGCCCCATGTAATATCCTGGTATTCAGCTGCATCCTGTCAGACAGGCTAGGCAGGTGATGAGAGGCTAAAATGCATACAATCGGGCTGCGATGAGTAATGTAAAACAAACTATTTGGTGTACAGGCTTAAATGAACTACCAGATTCATTTTTGTTGTGCCCAATAGCTTTTTATGTTTATAGCATGTAAAATAAATGTGTGCATACTTAGTGTAGTGGTCGCAAGTTTTGCTGCGGAACATGAGGTGTTGAGTTTGATTCCCAGATTGCGAGTTTTGTAAGGGTTATAAGGTTATATCAGCTCAGAGTCTGGGTCATAGACCGGATGATTTTTACATGGGACTGTGGTAATTATTACTGGCGAAACGTGGATTTACTAAAGATCTGCCTAGATATTTGGGAAAAATAGGCGTAATGATGACTGTTGTATAAAAGAAATCACTACTCTGCACACTCACAACATGAACACTCGTGAACATTGTAGGCTTCGTAGATGAGTAGATGCTAGTTAACTATTGTTAACGTTTAATTCGTTTTACGTTTTTTGTAAAGAAAGCAAAGATTTATTGTCGGGCCTACGCTATCCCCCCATACTTAAGTACAAATGCTGTATCATAATATTTGTAAAACCCACTCATTTTAAAAGAGTAACCATAAATGGAGCTTCAAGTCGGTTCCTCTTCATAGGAAATGACCTACCCGAACCATGCACCTCTTTTCAACGTTTTATAAGTGCTCATGTAAGCCTATGTGAAATAAAATATTTTGATTTTGACTACTTTATTTAAAAGTACAAGTTAGCTATCTGTTCACCAAATGTCTTGTTTGAGTGTACAATACCATTACTGGGTGGCCTAATTAACCTATGTCCAAACTAGCAGCCGTTTAGGCAACCGTCCTGCCTCGTCGAACCTATGCCGTTCTGAATCAAAGGTGATTCAGAGCTTTTGGATAACGAAACGAACCGATATGGAAATATCTCCACAGTAAAATAGAGACAGAAAAAATAGAAAATAGAGCGAGTAGAACAAAATCCTACTATACAGAGTGGAAGGGGCATCGACGTGTTACAGACGAACGGTTGCCACGCAGCTTATGTCCAGGAGAACGGTTAGCACGCACTACCGTTCGGTACATCATTCCGGAAATAGAAATTTTTCATCGTAAAGTTAAAAAAAAATGTGCTGGCTCCATACATTTTGACCGTGTACGTATTGCACTATTGTAGGAAAGAGCTGTTTTTTTTTCTGATACATAATTATATCATATACGAGTATAATACGACACGGTTGACGGCACGGTTGGCGCAGTGGCTAAGCGATTGACTGCTGCGCTTCGTGTCGCGGGTTCGATTCCCGCACGGAACAAATATTTGTATGGCCTACAAGTAGTTGTTCCGGGTCTGGCTGTTTGTGTATGTGAGTTTAAATGTTTGTAAACGCACCCACGATACAGGAGAAATTCCTAGTGAGGGGCAACGTTTTTTTTAAAAAAAAAGAAGAAAGAATACTGTATTTGTCATTTTGAACCAAAGAACAGAATACAAGCTACAGAAAAAAATGTAGTTGTGTAATTGTGACCATCCAAAGGTGTTACGGTTTAAAATTCAAGCTTTCTATTGATAACGGCACACAGAAACCAAAAATTATTCCTCAACAGCGTAATCCGAAGTCTGTATTTGAAGCCTGTTGATGGCAACAGGCTCGGCAATAATGGGAATTTAAATAAACATATCTGCAGAAATAGAGCTGTATTATAATACTGTAGACCAATAGAGATGCACACCTCTCCTTACATAACAGATGTGATGTTACAATTGTACTTATACATAATCCTCATTCAATTCAGACAGACTTCAATGTCCCCATTTTGCTCTCATTTTTGTGTAACAAACAAAACATATTGTGCAAAGAAAGAGCTTTCATTCTCCCATCGGTGGATGTAATAGCAGGATTGACTGCTTTATTGAGATCCCTGGCTCCGCTTGTCAATATCATCTGACATCCCCCGGCCCCCATATACATATAATGCGGGTACTGTGCTCCCCATACGTTTTTGTTTCAAGGGATATTATTCGAGGAAACAGAATTTATTTTTACTGGCTTTTTTTGGTGTAAAACATGTTTGTGGGTATTATGTGTGATTTAGATTACCTGCGTAACGGTTTTTTTTCATATTTATAAGAGATGTTACTGTGACATAGTGAGCAGCATGACCGTTGGATCAGTTGAAAACTTTCATCAAAATATTTTTTATCAAGTAGAAGATTCTTTTTGATGTGTTCCTTTTCTCAATTTTAGGCAAAGGCTAGTTCATTTTAGAGCTGTAATTATTTAGTAGTTTTTGATATAAACTTAATAGTAGTAATTAATGGATTCTGTACGATCTAAACTTGATACCAACATCATATTTCATTAAAATTGATGGTTAAATGTTTACCTATCACAAAATATGATAGATAAGATTTAAACTAGAAGAAAATTATTACGTGTCATAGATAATCTTATCAGATATATTTTTCATAAAAAGGTCAAAAGGTATTTTTTTTATGAGATAAAAATTATAATTATCTGATAAGATGGCATTAAACCCATCTACGCCAAGTAATTAATTGTTAAAGCGTGTGCATTTTACCACAATACAGGAGAAATTCCTAGTGGTTTTTTCCTAACGTCTTAAAAAAAAACAAAAATATATTGAACAATATTCTTACTTGCTGTGCAAATCAACACCTCCACGTAAACACAATTGAAGTGTCTGTTTGTAATTTCAAAATAACAGCTTTTTACTGAATACACATGAAAGTATGTCATCATCATCTGCCTAGCCTTTTCCCAACTATGTTGGGGTCGGCTTCCAGCCTAACCGGATGCAGCTGAATACCAGTATTTTACATGGAGCGACTGCCTATCTGACCTCCACAACCCAGTTAGTACTGGGTAATACGATACCCCTTGCTTAGACTGGTTGTCAGACTTTTTGAGCCACTGACTACCTATAACGACTGTCAAAGATCTACAAATGACACCCGGGACCAACGGCTTAACGTGCTTTCCGAGGCACGGAGGAAACTCGGTATGTAATGGGTCCCATCCACAGACCAACCTAGGCAAGCGCGGCTTAACCTAAATATCGATCCGAGCGGCTGTTATTAATTAGCCACGAGCTCCTCACACATGAGAGATTCGAACTCATTGGTGATTTTAGTTTGTAACAGGTTACTTTTGAGTAGCATCGTGTGCGAGTCTTGTCTACAAATAATGAAACAAAATGTCGTCACGTCTTCAATGAAGAAACGACTCACTGCTTCCTAAAGCAAATTGAAACAAATTCCTTAAAGAAAATTACAGTAGTCTCAAGAAAACAGTTTGGAGAAAAATTTAGGCAGGTCTTTATCCCTAAGGCTTCGGTCTCGAAGTCAGCGATTGCGAGGCGGGGGCGCGTCGACGCGGGGAGCGGCGCGGCAACGCACCGCTAGACTGGTACGCATCGCTCGTACGCCGCTCCCCGCGCCGCTGCCTTCGCGGCCAGTTCCATATAAATCTATGCATTGAAACGCGCCGCTCCCCGCGTCTGCTGACTTCGTGTTGGTAGCCTAAGACTCCTGTCTTACCGCCGACCAGGAAGCAATTTACTATCGACTATTTTCTCTTGATTGTGGGTCCGGTATCAGTAAAAGAGATACATACAAGGTGTAAAAGGACCCTTAACGAAGCCATCAACCAAGCATTCTGTACATCAAACTAGGTAACTGTACGCAAATATTATTGCTAAGAAATGACTTTTTTTCGGTGTGACAAAATCACGTTTTAAGGTAGCGCCCAAAGTAATGCACTCAAAACATTGTGCTGACGGATGCTTTGAATAGTAGGTACAAGAGTCAGGGAGATATTTTAAGTTAAAACCCATCCTCCATCCATCTTTGAATATTTCCGTAACTCGAAGGTTCCCAGTTATGATCTAGGACAGAAAAATGATCGCAATGAAGAACGAGAGCCTTTTATCTTCGTTAAGATACCCTTAACGAAGCTAAAAGGCTCTCTTTTATAGCTTTTATAATTTATCGCTGACGGTTCACATCGCCGCCGGCGAGAACTCTGTCAAACAAACAACTCGTTTTTAGTCGCTAGCTCTATTCGCTTCTCGCTAATCGCTGACGGTGGTACATATTCCCAGTTCTGTGGAAAGTAGACTATAATGAAACGCCAAAGTTTTAAAATGTGAAGGAACTACAAACGTTTCTTTGGGAAATGTATAGATGGTTGGAATTGCCGTGTTTGCAAAACGAAAGTTTGAAGCAAGAAATGATTCCGTTTGGTTTTATATAGAAAATGGTCAGCAGAATTGTTAGTTCAATAGATCGTACGCGCTGTGATTACCGGCGCAAAAGTTACACAAAAATATATTAAAGATATTAAAATGTTTGTTACAAAACTGAACATATTCAAATTATAACAAAATACATTTAAGACAATCAAAGTGACATCGACTGTGTTAATATTATATGGTTGCTAACATAATACAAGGAGGAGCTCGTGGCTAAGTAATAACAGCCGCTCGGATCGATATTTAGGTTAAGCCGCGCTTGCCTAGGTTGGTCTGTGGATGGGTGACCACCCATTACATACCGAGTTTCCTCCGTGCCTCGGAAAGCACGTTAAGCCGTTGGTCCCGGGTGTCATTTGTAGATCTTTGACAATCGTTATAGGTAATCAGTGGCCCAAAAAAAAAAAAGTCTGACAACCAGTCTTACCAAGGGGTATCGTATTACCCAGTACTAACTGGGTTGTGGAGGTCAGATAGGCAGTCGCTCCATGTAAAATACTGGTATTCAGCTGCATCCGGTTAGACTGGAAGCCGACCCCAACATAGTTGGGAAAAGGCTAGGCAGATGATGATGATGCTAACATAATACAAATCTATAGTTGTAAGCTTCCTTTTAGTTATGTAAGAATAACATCCCTCGTTTGGATCAGCGGATTTCTTGCTTGATAACAAGATAAGCCGAACGTCAAAAATTTTCACTTCCTAGAAAAAATATTGCTCAATCTTAGTTTAAACGGTTTGTGAAGGGTCTTTTAACACCGTCTATAAATCCTTCAATTAAACTAGAACTCGGGACTAATCCCGCGAAACTCATCACCATGGTAACCCTCTCGGAACCAGTGATACCGTTGATTGAAAATGATCCGTATTGCTGCGCAGCACGCAAGAGTGAATATCGCTTGAATTCGATCAACCGCCTAGAGTAATCGTTGGCGGTGCGTATTATTGTATTCAATAATCATGTACGTAGATACTAATATAACAATTGGTGTGTGAAATGTTGATATTCAGTGAGATCTGGCTGGTTGATGTGAATTTTGAACTATGACTACTGTGGATATGTAATCGTAAGTCGACTGAATTGAATAGTATGATTTTTAATATTAGAATTAATGTCTGTAGAACTTATACTCTCACTTACGGGATATCTTCCGTGATTCTTGCCCGTTCTTCTCCATAGAGATCTACGTTAGGGAATGGGCAACTACAGTACTTTCACAGTTTTTGTGCCTTGTGACTGGGACTGTAGCTATATTTTACTGTTGTCTTTGTTTCGACAATTCAAAAGTGCCTGTAACTGGCCTACTTGAAATAAATGCTTTGATTTTGATTTTGATTGTTCATTATGTTGAGCTTCTGATATTTCGACGCTGTTACAAGCGCCATGATCGCGGGTTGAAAGCACACGGAAGATATCCCGTAAGTGACAGTATAAGTTTAGTTTTAAACCGTGAAAGTTTAAAACAGTGTTAATGGCTGTTGGTTTCGCTATATTATGTTTAAATTTATATTAGCCTTATGTAAAAGGATTTAAAAAATAACAGCAGTACGAGGCAATGCAGGGCATAAAAGCTACGTCTCCAAGCTCGTTTCGTGAATGGGTGACGTTCCAATACATAACGAGGCCCGTTTATGTCTCGGAAAAGACATTGGTCCCGGGTGTCATTTATAATTCTTTGACAGTCGTTACTCGTAGTCAGAAACAAGAAAGTTTAACAACCAGTCTTATCAAGTATTAATAGTCTAGTGTGGTGTCCGTCGCACTGCCAAGTCATTGGTTTCGAGTTCGTACCCAAGACACGCACCTCTGATTTTTCAGATTCATATACCTATTGTATAATTATCACTTGCTTCGGTGAAGGAAAACATCGTGAGGAAACCAGCATGCTGAGAGATATGTCTCGACGGCATGTAAAGATAAATCAGAGGCCCATGGGTGGCATAGAAACTCTGACACCAGGTTAGGCACTAACCACACGATAAAGACGAAAGATCAAGTAGTGGTGTGTCGTCCATTAAGCAATAGCTCCATGAAATACACTAGTATTCGGCTTCATCCGGTCAGACTGGGAGCTGACACCAGTAACTGAGTTGTTTAAGCAATCGCTCCATTCAAAACACCAATATTCAGGCAGCTGGATGCAGATCCAGTTAGACTGGAAGCCAACTCCAATATAGTAGGAAACAGGCCAGCGCTGGTCCCCGACCAAAGACCAGCACTATTAGCCTATCGTACAACTACCCTGCAGGTATATATTATTTATACTACCTACCCACATTACCAACTGAACTCCGCTAGCGTATTCTCTAATGATGATTACCTCTTCAACTCAAAATAATACTGAAGATCGTTTATTCGGGTTCTCTCATTCAATTTCGGCCTTTATAAATTTTGAATTTCTCCTAATATCCTACATCCTTGACATTAGGTAAACGAAAAGGGTAGTAATGTTGTTCCAAGAAAACGTTGGATTGGTAAATGTTCTAAATAAAATCCATTAAATTTTAAATGATAACTGCTCTGTACCGAAAACAGACATTACACACGACTGTATTCGCCAAAGCAGGCAGGCTGACAGGGATTATAGTACTTCCACACTTCGAAGACGAGCTCCTATTGCCATACGATGGGGGTAATTTACTGAGAAATTGAAACCAATGACCCAGTAGACCTTTGTCTTACTTTGGGCTGAAACCTCCAAAAAGGCATTAGGTGCAACAGACAGTTGATAGGTTTTTAGGCAATCTAGTGGCACCTGCAGTAGGTGAATACCTAAAAAGTTTCCCAAAAAGTAAAAGCCAAGTTCAAAAGCTAAGGACGAGCAGAGAAGTTCTACAAACCCGAACAAAGTGCTATGCTTCCAGATTTATTGTGCAAACCGCCAGTCTGCGGAATTCACTGCCGGCTTCTTCTTCTGTTTCTTGATCATTATAATCTAGATCTCTTCAAAGTTCGAGTGAGTCAGTTTCTTCTGGGCAACCGTGCTTCAGCCTAGACCGCGTCACCTTCACATCAGGTGAGTAGCGGCCAGAGTGGGAACTACACAAGGGACGTCTGACTGAACCCTCTACGTTATATTACGCGAAACTTCCGCCTTCCTTAACATTGGTAGATACCTCGGACACCCCAAAACCCATTAAGAAATTTGAGTACAAAGGGATTCTTGACAATCGTCATTTTGTCGCGAAATGGCACAGTTCTCACTATAGAAATAATTTGAATTTCTTGGTCCTTTCCAACTTTGTTAGTTTTGTGTTCGTCCTGGGCTGGAATATACGGGAGGTTGATTGGAGAAGGCGCGTTTCTACGGTCATCATTATCTCATCATCTTTTTGCCATTGTATCATGTTATTGGTATTTTTATTCCATTTTTCTCTGTCAAACCTATAGGTATTACATAGGTACAGTCACGAGCACCAATATGTATAAACTTTCCTAAATTTAAAAGCAATTTTCGCGAGACATAACGATTGTAACTTGGAGATAGGATCTTTTACATAAAAATATGAGTTCCAAAATATTGTGTTCGTCACAACATAAAATTTTAATCAGAACAGTAGGAGAAAAACACTTTTAAAAGTTGTTAAGTGTTTACATATTGGTGCTCGTGACTGTACTATGAACTGGCTAAGAACATATCTGTGGATAATACACAAAAAAATAGAAATAGGATCAGAAACGCTAGAGTTATAAGTACACTAGTGTACGGTCAGATCCCGTGCACGGCGCAGGGAGTCGGGTAATGCGAATTGCGAAGCGTCACGCACGTGAGTACCGTCGTGTCGCAGTAACTTGTGGCATGCTCTTAGCAATTTATTTCATTTGTTTCCTCCACAGACACAATAAACGGGTATATGTGCGAAAATGCTCTAACGGTAAAGTGTAAACTGATTCTAAATAGACCCTTAACGAAGCCGAAAGGCAGTTGTTCTCCCCGTCTTTGCGAACCTTCTAGTTACGGAAATATTGGTGGTCAAATTTCCAACTTTTTCACAAGTTTTTTTTTTTTTAATACATGGTTTTAATGTAAGATTTTTAATTTAAACACCTCCACGACCCCCGTACTTTCAATCCATCCATCACCACAATACTTTGAGTGCATTCCATCAAGTCCTACCGTAAAACGTGATTTTTCACCCCAGGGAAAAAAGTCGTTTCCCAGCAATAATTTATGCTTAAAGTTACATAGTTTGATGTACAAAATGCTTGGTTGACGGCTTCGTGAATGGTTCATTTACACGGACACTGGCACTGTATAATCACTCAAAACGAAAAACTTTTATTGAATTTTTCTCTCGATTTTTACTGCTGCATTTTTTACAAATATTTCGCGTTTTTCACTCTATTGCATACTGAAATTCCATCTGTTGCATTGCTGTGGGCATTAACTATCTATAGGAAGCTATAGTAGTTGTACATGCATGTTTTTCATTGTACTTTCAATTATTCGGATCGTTTTTTTTTTCAACATGTTCGCCATAACACTCTGAATGCTTCGTTTTGGATGTAAACTACTGGTTCATCAGTTTAGTGTACACAGGTTCGAGGAACTCGTGGCTTAATAATAACAGCCGCTCGGGTCGATCTTTAGGTTAAGCCGTGCTTGCCTAGGTTGGTCCGTAGATGGGTGACCATCAATTACATGCCGAGCTTCCCCTGTGCCTCGAAAAGCACATAAAACCGTTGGTCCCGTCTGTCATTTGTAGATCTTTGACAGTCGTTACAGGTAGTGAGTAGTCCAAAATATTGACAACCAGTGTTAGTTACCAAGGGGTATCGTATTACCCAGTACTAACTGGGTTATGAAGGTCAGATAGGCAGTCGCTCCATGTAAAATACTGGTATTCAGCTGTATCCGGTTAGACTGGAAGCCGACCCCGACGTAGTTAGGAAAAGGCTAGGCAGATACTGATAATCGGTTTAGTGTTCACAAGTGCAACTACTGAGCGTGGGGTCCTAGGTTCGATTTCCTGAGTGCCTGGACGAAATCACGTGATAACGTTGATGCGAGTGATTTTTAACTTTTGTATTGAAGTGTTATAAACTACCTTATGTTATGCCTATTAAAAACGCTTTTGAAAGTGCAACTTGACTTAAGACGTCGTCGTATTGTCGTCTATTCTGTAACGTTTGCAACGTCTTTCATATACAAAAATATAACATAAACAAACACACAAATGATTT
The DNA here is from genome assembly GCA_910589295.1 of Noctua janthe. Taxonomy (NCBI): domain Eukaryota; kingdom Metazoa; phylum Arthropoda; class Insecta; order Lepidoptera; family Noctuidae; genus Noctua; species Noctua janthe. Next base: position 2,053,995 of record OU342567.1, read on the forward strand.
CTATTAAAATTACTTCCCCGTATATTTCTCACCCCGTTCGTGAAACTAAGTAAAATGGTGGACGTCTTTGCACTATTAGTTGAAAGCGAGAGACATTTAAACCAATTTGTTGGCATCTTTCCTCCTTATTTGTCTCTTGGCTTCGACAACTCTTTGGTACCGTCAACTATTTCTTCATTATAATTCTATTTCTGTTCCTTGAAATAATGTTTTTCGTTTTGAAAATTATGTCTATGTTGTATTTTAATTTTATTTTGAAAGAATGGAGGCAGGCTTTTGAACGGGAAAAAGATGGGTGACGGAGTGCAGGCTAGGAAAATCAACCTAACATCAAGGCCGTTTTCTCCGAAGGTTTAAACAGAAGTATACCCATAATACACCCAAATTTCATCAGTTATGGTTAAGTCTCATAATGTAAGGAGCGAGCCTTTTGCCATCAACCGGGCACAAATCCTTCTGCCAGTGAGAAATTCCTTACGAAATAACCCGATAACACATTCCCCGGCCATAGGAATTGAAACGTCATACCGCAGCAGCAGATTGCGACCTTCAACAAGCAATAAAAAAAAATAAAAAAATGTCCGACTGCAAGTAAAAAAACAACGAGAATTTGGTTACCAAGCTTGTTTGCAACATGTTGAACATTGGTTAGTATTCACATGGTTTGTATCCAAAACCTTGGTTTTCAGACAAAGGGGCAATTTGCAATCGTTTTTAAATCCTTTCGTATTCCTTCAAAGACTTTCGGCACGATTGACATAAGTCTTTTTACAAGCTTGTATTTAACTTGTAATGTTTGTTTTTTTTAGAGCAATTCTTACAACTGAATTATGAAACAATTATTTATTTTATTTATTTATTAAAACTTTATGCACAAGTAAAAAAACTGTACAAAGGCGGACTTAATGCCATAGGCATTTTCTACCAGTCTACCTTAGGGTGATGCAGAGACAATATACAGTAGGTGCAATAACAGAAAAAAAGACTAGAAAATATTTATAACTAAAATATATAAGAATAAATACTTATATACATACATATATTAAACTTTATAAAGTTAAGAGAGATAAACAAGAAAAACTATAACAACATACTTATAATTATCCCCAACCGATTGAGCTAACATTTTGCATACACGTTTAATTTGGATGACAATGCATGGTTAGCTAAGTGACGTCATTTTAAATCCAAAATGGCGAACTCCCAAAGATGGCGGACTAGTTATTTTCTATACACCTCCATGATATGGGAATCAATTAAAAGAGTTTGCTGAGAAGAATTCTGAAAAAAGTGTCGTCACACCTATCTTTAAACATTTATAAAAACAAGCTTTGTTTTTATAAATGTTTATTTACTACAAGCTTGTTTAACTTTTCCATCACCGTTTTTTTTGTTAGCCTTTTTGAGTGACCCACTGCTGGGCAAAGAACTCTCCTTTCTCCATCCAAACCTCTCTGTCCTGTGCAATATCTGGCCATGCTCGCCTCGTAAACGAGATCAGATCGTCACACCACCTTCGTCGCAGTATACCTCGACGGTGATTTCCATCACCGTAATAGATCATAAAAGGTTAATAAGGAAGGATAATAAGTCACTAGGTCTGCAAAGGTCTACACCTCTAGTTTTATTTTACATAATATTTCTATCGATCTTTCGTTATGTTTGAAACTGGCATTCCTACACTTTAGTCTTATCTCAAAGATCAAAAACGTAATCTCCATAACTCAAAAAGTTTTCAAGTAAAATTGCTTTCAGTCCAAAGAATTCGAAAGGTATTAAATCAAAATTGCTCGATTGGTAGAAAAAGCTATCCATTCTTTGGTAGGCATGAAGTTGGGACTAATTTAGCAATGGTTATCAAAACTATAATTTGGAATTCATTTTTTGTATATTTTTGACATTGTGATTTATTTACTTTTTTTTCTTTTTTACAATTTTACTTATATTCTTGAATTAACCATTGCCAGCCTAACCTTTGAAATTGTTTTTATCATTCTTGACATTATAATTAAAGCCCCTGACATTGTATTCAATAATTCTTGACATAATAATTAATACCCCTTGACATTGTATTTGATAGTAGTTAACGTTTTTCATAATCTTGACATTGTATGGTTTATTATTAATTTTAATATTTTTGAAATATTTGTACGCTGGAAACAGCAGAATATTATGAACATAATGTTTTTGTAACACCTAAGTAACAACAATATTCCAACAAATAAATTTTATTCTATTCTATTCTATTCATGTTTTGGAACCACAAAGCCAGTCTCATACACGACAAACTGCAAATTAAATCTAATACGAACTTAGACTACATAATGCTAAAGTTGATAGTTGATTCGCCGGTGATTAATGTAAAGTATCTATGTATATCATCATCATCTGACATAGTTACGAAAAGGCTACTTCGGGGTCGACTTCCAGTCTAACCGGATGCAGCTGAAAACCAGTATTTTACATGGAGCGACTGCCTTTCTGACCTCCACAACCCAGTTCGTACTGGGTAATATGATACCCTTTGGTAAGACACGAGCTCTAGTATCTATGTAAATGTTTTACGCAAAATACGCGCTTTGGACGTGGAGTTGTGGACACCAGCCCGTCATACAATACAATGCAATCTGTAAATGTTATTATGACCTCGTAATGGCCCAGCGGTTAAAGCTTTGCCAGTCTTATAAGGTTTGAAATCCGGGCAAGTACCAGTCTTGGACATGACTAATATCGGTGAAGAAAGGTATTGTGATCGAAATTGCCAATCCGCCGCTGAGCAAGCGTGATGATCAAAGCTCATGCTTTCTGTGCATTGGGAAAATAATACACTGGTATTATTTTAATATTTTTATCTACAGCCTCGTTGATCTGGTGGTCGCAAGCGTGACTGTTGAGCCTGAGGTCCTGAATTCGATTCCCAAGTTCGATTGTCAAGCAAAGTGTTATTGGTTTTTTTCCATCAAGGATATCTCAGAAGCAGCCACGGAGTCTGGATTTGTGCCCGGTTGATGGCACTAGGATCGCCATTAAATGGCAATAATAACTAGCGAAATGTGGGTGTACTATTAGGTACACTTCTGCCTAAATCTTCGGGGATTACAGGCGTTATATTATTTTATGCATTATTAATATTATAAGCCTATATTGTCCCACTGCAGGCATAGGCCTCACTTCCCTCCTTGCACATTTCGCGATCTAGTGTGATTGTGGCCTGCAATCATTTGCGAAAGAGTCCAGCGCATCCCGCCATGACTTTATGGGCCTGCCACGTTGTCGTTTCCTGCTATTTGGTATCCACTGAGTGGAAATTTTTGCCCATTCCTCCTCCGACAGGCAGTGATTTTATGCATTATTTTATCTAAAATTCTGAATTCAAGTACAGATTCGTACCATTATTCTACACCAAAAGCATGCCTCATAGTTCGTACCAGTAACTATTGGTACGTCTCTTTTATTTTTCTCCAAAGTTTCTATGAACGATGGTAGATTCTGGACTTCAATATGCTTTGAAGTTGTAAACGAAAGGTTGGCTGCGAGTTCTGCGCACAATATTGTGTTTGAAGAATGCAATAGAAAGCAGCATTGGTAAAATGAAACGGAGGATAGGAATATCGACTTTATTGTAAGGAACGGTTAGGATATGCGGAAATGAAGTCCCTATCGTCACGTTTCTGCGCAAATTATTAGAAAGAAAGCCGAGTTCTCGATGGGATTTCTTTTTTATATTAGCGTTAATTCCTAGCTCACAAACAGCCAGACCCGTAACAACTACCTACAGGCCATACAAATATTTGTTCCGTGCGGGAATCGAAGCCGCGACACGCAGCGCAGCACAGCCTCTATGCCCAACCGTATCTTCAAATTACCATCGGCAAAAATTACAATCTACCCTTTAAAATTTCCACCAGTAACTGGGTAAAACGATACCTCTTGGTAAGACTGGTTGTCAGAGTTTCAGGCTACTAACTACCCGTAATGAGTATAAAAAATCTACAAATCTCAGCCGTGTCCAACGGCTCACCGTACTTTTCGAGGCATGGTGGCGCCTCGATATGTAATAGTCACCTTTCCACGGATCGACCTCGGCAAGAGTAGCGTAATTTTCCAATAAATAATTGCCAACCTTCCTATCTCACTTAAGCGTAAGCTCGTCGACATGTGTATCCTGCCTATCCTAACTTAAGGCGCCCTGACTTGGTCTTTGACGGAGGCTCAGAAGTCCAAACTCAAGGTTTGTCAAAGAACGATGGAGTGTAGCGTTCTAAATATCAAACTCACTGATCAAATGCGCAACACCACAATACGCTCAAAAACAGGCATCGGCGATGTTGGCGATAACTGGCGATAAGTCTGCGAGGTTAAAATAGGATTGGGCGGGTCACATTTCCAGGATTGGTCTGGACAGATGGGCTAGAATCGTCACACAGTGGGTCCCTGAAGACGGTCGTCGACTGCCTCTCTGACCTACACCAGTTAGTACTGGGTAATACGATACTTCTTAGTAAAACTTGTTGTCAGACTTTCGGGCCACTGTCAAAGATCTACAAATGACAGCCGGGACTAATGGCTTAACGTAATTTCCGACGCACGGAGGAAACTCGGTCTGCAATGGGTGGTCACCATCCAGGACATCTAAGCAAAGGTGGCTTAACCTGAAAACCGACCCCGAGCGGCTGTTATTATTTAGCCACAAGATCCTTTAACGACGTTGTAAGGTATTTAGAGTAAAACAATGTTGGTTGTAGGAAGGAATAATTGTTTTTATTTATTATGGCCTTATATACATACAAAATTACCAAGGCACAAGTAGTGGAGTTTGAGTAACAAGTAGTATTTACTAAACAACCAATCAGAAATCAGTTACATTATCATACGATGTGCGGAGCGCGCTGCGCGCCCTCTTGTAACAGTCCAAGTAATCATTTTAGCGCTGAGGTTATAAATATATGTGGCGGCGCGCCGCTCGATAGCTCAGTGTAGCAGTGGTATGCGCACGCGATGCATGCTGCTACAATCCTCTACTAAAACGTGTTTTAAAACGTTTTATAAAAATTTAGGCTGTTTGTGTTTGTTGCCGGGGAGTTCACCACTTCTCCTCACCAACTAAACCACTACGAAGTTGCGAAGGACGAGGCGTCTTGGAGGACTCTCATGTAATTTTGACGTTAGTTAAGTAATAGTTACCAATAGTGATAGTTGTATTAATTGGAAACTACTCAGCTATTGATACTCCTTGAAAACTAAGGGTAATGATACTCTCACTTAAAACAAATTCACCATTTACGTCGTCTTATATCAGCACGATCAGCCTATAATACGCCCACAGCTGGGTCACAGATATCCTCTTATTAGAGTGAGTGGGCTGTAATCCACCACGCACCTTGTTTGGATTCATAAACGTCACATTTGTCTTTGAAATAGGATATTCCAGTTTCCCTAACCGGTCTGAGAGCAGTAGTGATGAAATAAATTACATAAAGTAACGTGCCGTAAGTAAGTCGTCTTACATCGCCCAAACTAAACGTTCCGTTCTGCTGGGAAGTGGTTTCTTGCCACATTCCATACCAAACAAAACTTCAAAAGCAATACCTCCACAACCACCCCAAAAGCCGGCAACCTTTGTCTAAGAACCCCAAAATTCGCGCTCACCAAAATTCAATTTAGTCTGTACGGTAACTATGACCCAATTCCCATTCACCAGCGCCAGTGTTTCCCAAAATGTTAATAAACTTTTTTTCAAATATTCCCCCTCTTACCTTCGGTAACGAGGAAGTACTGAGGCCTACGTTGAAACATAATGTGTTTCAATAAAAGGTACTGCTTACTCAGAGTTTCTCAAACTTTTGAATCGTGAACCCTGAAGCGGTTTCGTTGGATGACAACTTTTATGGAAGTTTGTTTCGTGGTTTTATTATGTTATCGGTGTGGTGGCAATGGCCTACGTAATTTTTAGATGTCGAGTGACCTCGATCATTCATCGAGAAACAAACTAGATTTTCTAACTTTGTATGAAGTTGAAGTACAGCGTGTTGCAGTTTTCAGTGATGTCAATATCAAATTCAATCAAATTTTAAAATGAAGAATGAGTTGTTTCAATAGAAAGGTACATTATTACACTGCCTAGAAGTAATTGGATCCCTAAGGTTTTAAAACTTTTTCGATAAAGAAATTTTAGTCACTGAAGTACTTTTTTATTATGTTATGTACGTAACTAAAAAAAAAAAAGTAAATTATATTTTTTTAGTTACCTATATCAAACTCAAATCAAAAAAGGAATCTTTCAAGGTTGTGTGAAAATTATTATTATTCGTAAGTACCAAATTCTACAAAAGCCGTAAGATGTACTTGTCAAGGTAAACAAAATATTTTTGGGTGTTCCTAGAAAATTTGAGAAACACACCCAAGATCTCGATACAGCTCGTGAATTTTCGGTTTTTATACGAAAAGGCGGAGTGGAAGCGAAATTTTTTCTATCACACTTCTCATTTCATGCGAGTAGCACTCAAAACATTATTTATACGAGCCATTTCTAGATTTATTTATAGGTTTGTATTCAAGGATCGATGGCGTGTGAAATACGACGAGTGAGACGGGAATGTGGAATGTACCACCAACTAGTACTGAGAGAAATATTTGTATACATCCTTCTTGGCAATATTTTTTGTTTTATTTTTGTTTAGCCTGTTCTGTCCCCCAGCTGGGCAAAGGCCTCCTCCATTCCTTTCCAACTCTCCCGGTGTTTTGCCTTCTCTGGCCAATCAATCAGGAACGAGTCTAAATCGTCACGCCAGCGTTTCTTGGGAAGCCTCGGTGACTAGATCTTTGACTGTAGTTATAGGCAGTCAGAGGCCCGAAAGTCTGACAACAAGTTTTACTAAGAAGTATCGTATTACCCAGTACTAACTGGTGTAGGTCAGATAGGCAGTCGGTCCATGTAAAATACTGGTATTCAGCTGCATCCGGTTAGACTGGAAGCCGACTCCAACATAGTATGCAAAAAAGGCAGATGAAAACACGTTTTAGTAGAGGTTACTACAAAAACATTCTAACTAACCATACCACGGAAAATCCACGACCAAACGCAAACAAAAAAACATATTTACAAACAACTAACCGGGCTCAATGTGCCCGAAATAACCACAAAGTATACTTAATGCTGGTGGCTGGAATAGGGCACGATTTGCTGCCTCATCGCCTATTAACGTCAATCAACATAGAAAAGGAAATTGGTAATGGAATACTTACTGGAAGCCGTTTGTATGCCGTGTTTAAAGGAGTTAAGTGTGGCCACTCTTTTTTTAGTAAGCCAATTTGTATTAAAAAAAAATGTTTGAATGAAGCGCAGAGTTTGCCTTTGCGGCAGGTTTATGGTGATAAGGTCGCCCCTTATTACATAGGACTTAAACTTAACTAGCAAAATGAGGGTATAGCTACTGGGACCTCTGACTAACCCTTCTTGAATTACAGGCGTGATGAAGAAGGTTTTAAAAACAGCGTTAGCCACTTTACTTTCCTAAATTATTTCATCACAGCTGCTCTCCAAACTTTGAAGAAAAATACCAATACTTCGAAAACATGACGACTCCCGACCAAGTCGTGTAAACATTATAATACTCGTAGGTGATAAAAAAAACCTCGACTGCCTCGTTGGTCGAGTGGTCGCAGGCGCGACTGGGTTCGATTCCCGAGTCAGGCAAAGTGTTACGGAGTTTTTCCACCAGGAATATTTCAGTAGTAGCCACAGAGTCTGGATTTGTGTCCGATTGATGGCAATAGGCTGCCCCCCTATTACGTGGGACCTTAAACATAACTAGTGAAATGTGGGTGTACTATTAGGTACACCTCTGCCTAACCCTTCGGGGGATACAGGCGTGATGTTATGATGTTATGTTATAAAAAAAAACCTTTTTCTGACTGAGTACAGTACGTGACTGATACCTGTACTAAATAGCTACTTACTTCAGGGTAGAAAGGTTAATGAGTCCATCCTGTGAGTACCCAATAAGTAAACATAACGGCCGCCATTCTCTTCTTAATTATATTTTCTAAAACATTCACCCGTAATTAGAAATAACGATCGTAAATGATGCGTCAGTTTCCATCAACGTCATAAACATGGATAAAGCCACAAGCCCAAGCCTCGAGTGATGCGTTTTGCGACGCGACTGCTTCAAGCGACACACGCGTGTTATCTGCGTCTGTCTCTTGAATAAAGCCCGCTCTGAAAAAGTACGATCAAAACGGTACGGACATATTACCGACTGGATTCCGGCCACCGGGTTTCTAAAAATAATATACTGAAGTATCTGCGAAGGACGGATGTTTTGGGAGACTGTGTCTTGTAATTTATTTATCAGCCTAATTTTAATTAATGAATTGTCATAGTTCGGTGTTCGCAGACAAACCGGAGTCGGATCCGTTCGGTTTAAGTGAACTTTGAGTCGCGTCGTGATGACTTGTAGCATGTTCTAAACAACTTTTTTCATTTGCTTTTATTTCCTCGCAGTCACTCCCGCAAGACGCGTGTCGTTTGAACGTGTAGGTCGTGGCCAAGCGGTTAAACAAAATGGCGTCCCATAACATTGATATTCCATTTTCCAAATTACAACGGACTCTCCGAGTTTTGTACGATATTATGAAACAAGTACCTTTTCGCACATTTTGATTAGAAGTCAACGAAGCGTTACTCGATGGTGAATTAATTAATTTCGATGATTATAATTAATTTTAAAAGAGTGCTTTATGAATGAGTCTCATGATTAAGTTTTCGAACAAAATGCTGTGAAATTAGATGAGGGAAAACAGTGATTTAATTGTTTATTAAAACATTTAGGAGACGTAACAACTTCATTGTATTTTTTTATTGTATTTTAATAAAGCTATTTTCAGAATTGATAGTTTATTATTACCGGAAAATGTAAAATATACAAATACGATGTTTCTGAATCGTTTTATTGCGATTTATTATTAATAGATCATTTTATAAAGTAGTCTGTCGGATACTGAAATATGTATGAGATTCTAGGTAAAGTTGGCTGGTTCAGGGAAGAACCAGCCATCTTTACCTAGAATCTCATCAGAAATCTCAACCATTGGCATTCGTATTTTGTAAAATAATGTAAAGTGAAAAGCCTGTGTCTTGATTTATTAAAAGAATATGATCATATTTACTAATATGTTTACTTATATTAAAAAGGTTGAGACACATAAATAATTAATTAAATTTCTTATGAAATAAGCAGTACCTTTGTGCTTTTCTATGTTAATATATTGACTGAAAAGATGTGTGGTAATCGGTTATCGTGGTATGGACAAGTGGTGCGGAGGGATGAGGAAAATGTAGTGAGGAAAATCTTGAGTATGAATGTAGATAGGCTATAAGAGTAGAGGAAGACCAAAGAAATGATGAATGGACTGTGTGAAGGATGATATGGCTAGAAAGAGGGCCTGTGATGAGATGACGAATAATAGAGAAGTATGGAAGATGAACACATGCTGCGCCGACCCCAAATAAGTTGGATAACGGCAGGAGAATGAGGCTGATAGGTGATACATGATGATGATGGATGATGGATGATGCGTAGTACTCGCAACCGGCGTGCGTGTGTGACAAGTTGTATGACCGTGGATAAAGCAAGACCATATACAAGGATCGTAGCAGGTGCTGTAGTTTCTGGAATGTGCAAAAGATGTGATTATAAAAAAATAAATAAATGATTTTTTTCTCTTACATTCTCATACGCTATCATCTACATTTCGTTTTCATTGCTCCTTCTGCAGGTCTGAAATTCCTTTGTACTTCAATTTTATAATATTATGTATATGACTTTTCAAAAAGTTTTACGATTTTGGACTTCTCAATTTGTACTAAAAGTTCTTGTCATGTGTAATTAGAATGTTTAATGTTATTGCTAAAGTACGACTTTGATAACATATCCAGACTTGTGGATAAATAGCTGTTAAGTCTTATAAAACTCGTGTTCCATTTAATATATTTTCAAAGACACATTGATATTTTGCATAATGTATTATATGTTCCCACTGCTGGGACACGGGCCTGCTCCCTGTGTCAAGGAGGCTTAGTTTGGTGGTTCTTCTCCATCTACGTTAGGGAATGGGCAACTACAGTACTTTCACAGTTTTTGTGCCTTGTGACTGGGACTGTAGCTATATTTCATTGTTGTCTTTGTTTCGACAATTCAAAAGTGCCTGTAACTGGCCTACTTGAAATAAATGCTTTGATTTTGATATTGGATGTCACATGTCTTCGATTTTGTAGTGCTAGGATATGCCGGAATCCTAACGATATTTTCGTTCAGCCGTTGGTTTAGGGATCGCAAGCGCGACTGCTGAGCATGAGGTTCGACTCCCAGGTCGGGCAAAGTGTTGTGGATTTTTCAATCAGGAATTTCTAAGCAGCAGCCACGGAGTCTGGATTCATGCCCGGTTGCTGGTAATAGGCTCGCCCCCTATTACATGGGACTTAAACATAAGTGGCAAAATGTGGGTGTAGTATTACATGCGCCTCTGCCTTACCCTTCGGGGATTACAGGCTAATAGTTTGTATGTTTTCTATCACCGGTTTGAGAGCAGTGGTGGTGTAATTCACTAAACAAAATTATGCGCCTGCCTGGGTTTGAACGAAATGACGGCTAATAAGCGAATGTAACCTTAGGTATCTTATGACCGAATTGGTGGCATGGTGTCTCAACGGGGACAAGTCATTACCGCAGTAGATGCAGACATGCACTCTCTATTTGACACTGCCAACCTCTACACTCTGGGCTAATAATATGTGGCAGAATAAGCCATGCTGCTCCAAGTGAAGAGTAGTTATGTATGATAAGTTAAACAAACTTAAAAGCAAAACACTTGTGATCCAGTCCCTCTCTGAGATATCACATTCATACATAAAACACCTATTCATATTGCATGTGTGTCTTCAAAATCCAAGGTTGTCACTTTATCGCACAGAATATTCAAACAAGGCTGTTCGCAGAACCAAGGTGGAGTAATAAACAAAGTTTTTGTTGTGGCGATAAAAACAGAAACATTTTAGGGTTGAACGCTGAAGAAACGCTCGATTGCTTTTTATCAAGATTGTTGGGGAACTATTGGACTTTTGTCGGTTAGTCTCGGCACAGAAAATTGTTATAGAGAAAAGAATTTTTCCCGAGTTTTGTTTTTAAACAAAGGCAAGGCATTGGTAAAAGTTTAATTGTGCTCTCGCGGGCTCTTTGATCGGGATGAAGTCGGTTTGGATGAACGGCTCCGCGAAATTGTTTTTTAGTTTATTTTTCCTTTTTTTGGTCGTGTTTATTTGTTGTTGGCGTTCATTTTAAACGGAATTTATGCTAAACTGTGAAATTCGTGTTGTAAAAATGTAAGTAAATTAAGTTGTTTCGGTAAAAATAATACACAATAATTACCTACGTTTTTCATTGATGATATGTTTACACAATAGACTTCAAGCATTGTCGTCATTAGAAGTAGCTTTGAAGATGAATTGTATAGAAAGAAGATAGTTACGAGTAGGTCAGGCAAATGTCGTGAAGAAAGTTTTGAGGAAGAATGTGGATGAACGGTGTAAAGGATGATATGGCAAGAAAGGAGGTGTCTGAAGAGATGATGAGTGATAGAGAAGTATGGAAGAAGTAAGGGCAGAAGAATGATGTTGATGATAGATAGTTCAGGTGCGTATGGTAATCGTTCCACCCGTCACCAGATGCATGTCTGTGGATGGAGCAAGACCATATGCAAGGATTGCTGTAGTTACAGGGTCAGTAAGATGTTGCAGGTGACTTGCTGTAGTTTCTGGAGTGGGCAAAAGATGTGAGTTTATGTATTATGTTCTACGAGTTATGAGAATTGAATCATGTTTCATTTGAGAAATATGTTTAGTTTATCAGGTCTCTGTTTGAATCTGTTTGAATGCAGGAGACTGAATAAACAACCTAAGTCCTAGTAGGTAGAAGTGAAGCGTATTTCTACAATTATTGTCAACAGGATTACTTGACTTTAGCTTTTTGGTAGCTTACATCAATCTACGACTGAGTCGTTGGACTAGTACCCTGGGCTCGATTCCCGAATCAGTAAATTTTCACCACCCACCTACCCACGGATTCTGGATTTGTGCCCAGTTGATGGCAATAGTCTCGCCCCCTATTACATGGGAGTTGAACATAACTGGCGAAATGTGGTTGTACTTAGGTACATCTCTGCTTAAACCTTCAGGGATTACACGGCGTGATGATAATCTAATATTTTTTTTACTTTCCCAATATTGTTTTCGCAATTGAATGAATGTCACTTCTTAAGCCCGCTGTATTCTCATGTATGGTCTTTCATATTAATCGAGTGTAAAGCCACGTCTAATTTCCGTGTATTCTCAGTTAGAGATGAGTTTCCTTATGTCATCTCAAGGGACTCGTAACTTGTAACTAAGATATAACTCCAGAATGAGTAATAGCTGCGTCTACCTATGTCGTTCATAACGTAGAAGGTAATTACAATCTCTACAGAAGCTTATTTGTAAGGGTGGTAATAAACCTCATTTTCGTACCTAGTACAAAACATAACGTAACTGCCTTATTGGTTTAGTGGCTATCCACGGACCGACGCAGAGTAGTATACCCATATTTCTCCACTTATGTTCAAGTTTTATCTAATAGGGGCCGAGCTCATTTCCATCAACCGGGCACAAATCCAGACTCCGTGTCTGCTACTGAAAAATCCTGATGGAAAACCTAACGAATCTTAAACTTAACCTAGGAATCTAACGCAGGACAGCATGTCCAGCAGTCCCTTGCGACTACTAGACCAACGATCATCATCTTCATCATCATCATCTGCCTAGCCTTTTCTCAACTATGTTGGGGTCGGCTTCCAGTCTAACCGGATGCAGCTGAATACCAGTATTTTAAATGCAGCTATTCCACATCTGACATCCACAAACCAGTTAGTACTGGGTAATAGGTAATATGTAAATGTAATGCGATACCTCTTGGGAAGACTGGTTGTCAGACTTTTGGGCCACTGACTACCTGTAGTAACGACTGTCAAAGAACTAAACCAATGATATTTCAATTTATATCACACTAGCTGTTGCCCGCGATCGTAATTCGCGTGAAATGATTAAAAAAAATATTACATCCCTTTTCGAATCAAATTGGTTACGAATTTCAAGAGTTTTAATTTTTTTGCACAAAAGCCTTAGTTTCTTCTCGTGACATCAGCTATCTGCCAGTAAAAGTCCTGTCAAAATCGGTCCAGCCGTTTGATAGGTTAGTCGTTGGAATTGGATTTTGTTAACAATTTCAAGGGTTTTAATTTTTTTGCACGTAACTTTATTATTTTTCTAAAATAAAAGTAGCCTATGTAGACCTTATAACATCAGCTATCTGCCAGTAAAAGTTCCGTCAAAATTGGTCCAGCCGTTTCAAAGATTAGCCGGAATAAACAAACAGACACAAATTGAAAAAATGTGTTTTTGTTATAAGTGCCGTATGAAGAAAAACAGCTGTTATTTTGATGTTACTCGTACAAACAGACACTTCAATTTTATTTATTTGTATAGATTATAATTTATTCACTGTAATGTAAAACTTTCTTAATAAGACCGACAAAGTTGATTACTCGGGCTTAAGTAGCCAATAAATTTTGTTTCGTGTGCTTCAGCGTTTAAGTTACCTTTTGTAAGGTATTTTTATTTTCATTGTTGATGTTGGAACGTAGATTTTTTACCTCAATAATTGTTATGCTTTTAAAATGTTTTTAGTTTTGTAGTATGAATTTTCGAGTAAGAGCCTGGAGTGTGGATGTATGACCTGTTAATGGTAAAGTCGTGGTGATAACAAGTGATCTAGAGCTCTCAATGAATGGTTACCGGGAGACGGTAGAATCAGTGTTGGATTCAGATGGGTGTAAGAAATTCAGACGATCGTGAGTAAGACCTGGTTAAGACTCGCACGGACCAGCGAAGACTGGCACAAAAGAGAGGAGGTCAAACCCAGCAGAGGGAGGAACAAAGCTGCCAACGATTAGATGGGATTTAAACATAGATGATGTAAATAGATGAATAGTGCTCGTGGCTAAATAATAACGGCCGCTCGGGTCGATCTTCAGTTTATGCCGCGCTTGCCTAGGTTGGTCCATGGATGAGTGATCACCTTACATACTGAGTATCTTCCGTGCGTGCCGTTGGTCCCGGCTGTCATTTGTAGATCTTTGACAGTTGTTACAAGTAGTCAGTGGCCCGTAAGTATAACAACCAGTCTTACCACAGGGTATCGTATTACCCAGTACTAATTGGATTGTGGAGACCTAGTAGGCTGTCGCTTCATGTTAAATACTGATATTCAGCTTCATCCGGTCAGACTAGAAGCCGACCCCAACATATTTGGGAAATGGCTAGGCAGATGATGATCCTATGTGATGTAAATCCGCGAACCCATTTGATATCTGTCACTAATGTTTGTTACAAAATATTATGTTCATGAAACTTTTGTACATTTCCCCTTCCAAGTGTGTTGAAAACCGTCGGTATGTACGTGTGAGCGTTAGTCATCCAGTTTGTCTCTAGGTTACATTAGTCTTCAATGTACAAAGTTTGACATTAGAGTAGGTACATCAAAATTTACACTGAAAATATGAAAAAAAAAAACCTTTTTCAAAAAAAATAACAGACTTCCAAAAAATAACGCTAAAGAGAGGAAAATAACTTTGCTTCCGGAAGTCGGTGACTTTTGTTCATTTCATTGACTTTTTGCCACCGACTTCCAGAAGACAAACAATCATGTAAATCGGACCAGTCATTACGAAGTTATGAGGTAAAAAACATAAAAAACAGCCGAATTGAGAACCTCCTCCTTTTTAGAAGTCGGTTAAAAACTGTACACAAAACACAAAGAAATTTGAATGTTTCTATAGACCTTCAAGGTATACAGGGTCTAAGGGACAGCCCTGCATAAACTATGGGGTGAATTCTGTATATCAAACTAAGATGATCGGTACAAGAAATTATTCCAGGAATGTTAATAAAATCCAATAAATTTGATTTGTTTGATTTCCTCATACCCAATTTATCGTTACCGCGGCAAAACGCACGTAGCGAACGGCAAGCGCGACGACGAGTTCGATGAACTCTGTAACTAGGCAAGAAGTGAACAGCGAGCGCGTCGTTCGTTAGAATATTTCAACATCCATTGTTAGATTTTTGATTTTAGCCGAATTATTAACATAAATGGAGTGCTGCGTACAGGGAATTTAATTTTACATTGAAATAAAGGAATAGTAACAGAAAAAAAAAAAAAAAAAAAACTCTGGAGAAAAATTCCGGTGGAATATGATTCTAAATAAGGAGCTTAATGCACCCTGTCAGTTTGTGGAGAGCTATCCCTTACACCCTGTATAGATATGATGTTAGATCAATATTCTGTTGTCCTACTTAGGACACATAGTGTAAGTTGATACTCAAAACATTTTGCCGCTACCTTCGTTTTTTGACATATTTTTCTAACATTTGACAAATCCAATTTATAAAAGGTTATACTGAAACTTAGACCGCTTTCACATTTAGGCGACTTTAGCAGCGCGACAGTCGCGCGTCTAACGTCCAGACGGTAAAATTGTTTTTTTTTTTTTAGATTTTGTCTTCGATTGTGCTTCTGCCGCGCTACTGTCGCGCTGCTAACGCCTTAATGTGAAAGCGGCCTTATACTCCAGACTAGACGACATTTCGTAAAAGAGACAACAGTATAAATGGTAGAATAACATTAGTTTAGAGAAAAAATTTCGCGTCGAAACATATTACGTGAAAACATTTTTGTAGGTCAAAAAATTTTGGTTACGAAAGAGACTAGGGCGGCTGTTACTAAGAACTATGTTACATAACTGACTTAAGCCTGTATGCAATACAACTTTCCCTTCCCCCCAAGAAAGCCAGACATTAAATTAGAAACAGAGTAGAGGAACACCAAAAAAACGATGGATGGACTGTGCGAAGGATGGTATGGCTAGACAGGAGGTGACTGCTGAGATGACAAGTAATAGAGAAGTATGGAAGAAAAATACATGCTGCGCCGATCCCAAATGATTTGGGATAAGGGCAGTTCTTCAGAAAAGTTAGGTGCGTAGTTCTCGCAATTATTAGATAAGTAATTAGTAATTTAATTACCCCAAATAAATTGGGACAAGGGCATGAGAATGGTGATTATATGATTGGATATTTGCACGTGGACGCAAAAATGCAAAAGGAGAAAGTGAGGATCGAAGCAGGAGGCAAGTAATGAGAGCCTAGTTGTATGACCGTCGGACTGCCAAGTTCGAACCCAAGACATTCACCTCAGATTTTTCGCATTCATGTGCGTACTGTATAATTATCACTTGCTTCGGTGAAGGAAAACATCGTGAGGAAACCAGCATGCCTGAGAGATATTTCTCGACGGCATGTAAAGTCAAGTCAGAGGCCCATGTGCGGCATAAAAACTCTGAAACCAGGTTAGGCACTAACCACACGGTAAAGAAGAGGAAGAAAGTGCAGGAGGCGTTCTGTAGTTTCTGCTTATTTCCATGAAAAAACGGCGTGAATTTACATTTACTTGTATTAACATTTGTTAAAAAAAACTGTGTCCATTAATTTTCCCTTACTTTGCCGCTCCTCCAATGTGAGAACATCCGAACTTTGTCACAAACGCACTGCTTGCATACTAATGGCACAACTCTGCCTATACGAGGGATGAATAACGAGCGCAAACTTCATTCATTATGCCTGAACACATTGAGAAATGTCCGGGGTCGGCGGCTTTTGAGAATTTCTGCGAGCATATTTTCTTTGCTGCCTTGTCCAAGAGTAACATATATTATGAAGACATGCCTTATGATTAACGCTGAAAACGGGATATTTACCATGTTAACTTTTTGTTTTGAGTTCCCGATATTTCAGCGCTGTAGCAAGCACCATGATCACGGGTAAACTATATAGACAAGTTATTGCGGGTGGGTGTTTATTAGCAGACAAATCGGTCTACCCTCTTTCTTTCGGGGTTAGTGACCATGTCTGTTTAAAACTTAAAATGTGTTTTGTTAGAGAAACAGTTCATTGGTCGGAAATCATCAATTGTTTAACCATATTTCTTGCGTACGCAAATAAAAAAAAAAAATATTGCAAAACTTTGTAAGGAAGTAAAAACTACTGAACGAATTTGGATGAAATTTGGCACACATTGTATATTACCTTAATTAACACATAGGATACTTTTTATCCCGGTAATTAGATCCCCTAGGAAAATTACTACAAAGCCGCAGGTTTAAGCTAGTGTTAATAAAACATAACATCAATCCTGTTATCCCCGAAGAGTTATGCAGAAGCATACCCCATTATTACTCTTAGTTGGTACCACATTTCGGCAGTTATGTGCAAAAGAGGGTAAGCACATTTTGTTTGTTTCTGTAATGTGCATCTATGTCTTCTGTGTTTATACAATTCAAATTTAAGTGAGACGTAGTGTTCTGCCTACACTCATAAACTTTTAATGAGAGCCTGAATTGAATAACAAGTGCAGTTTAAACTTGCACCGTTCATTATATTCTAACACATCACCACCTGCATAGGGTCTGCAGTGGAGGTAGAAGAAAATAATAGTATGTTGATAATGAATAAAGTTTCATTTGATTTTTCTAGAAAAGAGAAATGATTTAAATGTGTGATGAGTATTTTTTTTTATTTTATCTTATTTCAATTTATTTTAATGTTATCTTATTTAAATTTTATCTTTAATTTAAATGTAATTTTTATGTTGTCTTATTTAATTTTAATTTTAATGTTAATTTTTATATATATTTTTTTTTTGTATCTAAAGTAAATTTATCTTTTAAATTCTGATGTTCTTTTCAATGTTAATTTATTTTATTATAATTTAATTTTAATAGGACTGTATAAATAAAGTAATCTGAAATAAATTAATTTTATTTTTTTATAGCCCTGTTCACAACTTCATGCGATGCAACTTGCGTCAAGAACACAAGTATTTATGCGGTTACTCGTGCCCAGGCCTATTCACACGGCGTATTTTTTCGGCCGCATTTAACAGACTTTAAACAAGATTTAGTCGCAGCCAGTAAAGCTTAGCAAACCTCCATAAATTGAGTGGCGCTGAAATCGCGCCTTCGTGAAACGCGCGTCAAAATAATACACCGTATGTACGCGTAGATGCGGCGACGCAAACGCGATGCGCACGCGCTTATTACACACGTATCGCTACGTAAGTGCATTTGAATCGATACAAACGCAACAATCTGCATTTACGGCGCCGTGAACGCGCATTCGTAAAACGTGCATCGTCGACGCGTATAAAATACGCCGTGTGAATACGCGCTCAGCAAATTATTTTATTTGATTTCTCCATAGTTTTTAACGCTACACACACGCGTAACACGCGTGGCACATGACCTTGTAGCTCCTGGCCATGCGGTAAGGAAACAACTAACAGTGAAAAACATTGCCATTATCCAGTCAAATCTATAGGACACCACTATTTTTAATTTTATCCATGAAAAAAGAAATCGCAAAATAAACTTTCCACATGCCTCATCTGCGTAGCCTTTTGCCAACTATGTTGAGGTGATATAAGATTTTAAACTGTCATGGTAACTGACATTATCATTAACGGGATATTTACCATGTTTACCGATTGATTTGAGTTCGCGATATTTCGGGGTTGTTGCAAGCACCATGGTCACGGATAAACTGAAGTTATTGCGGGTGGGTGTTTGTAAGCTAACAAATCGGTCGGGTATGTTGAGGTGGGTTTCCAGTCTAACCGGATGCACTTAAATACCAGTAATTTACATGCTGCGAATATTCAGGGTGGAAGGGACACCGACGCAAAAACGGTTACCACGTTTTCAGTACATCATTCTTAGTATCCCTACATAGAAATTTTTCATCGGTTATTAAAAAAAAATGAGCAGTTCCATACATTTTGACCGTGTAGGTACCACTTTTGTAGGAAACAGCTGTTTTTTTTTAATAACTGTTTTCAAATTTTTATGTGGGGGGCTCAGAATGATGTACTGAATACGTGGTAACCGTTTTCGTGTCGGTGTCCCTTCCAACCTGTATTAACTGTATATTAAAGCTACATATCAACTTGGCGTCAAAAATTGCTTCGACAAAAGCCCAAGAGAATCGCATGATTTTTCAGGTGACCCGATTCCGGAAAAAACATGCCGCCATATTAAAGTTTATTATTGTCGAAATGTTTTTCCGTTAATAATATCTATCTGTACATTTTGAATGGTACCTATGGGTTTAACAGCAATATAGATAATTTAAATGCTCCGAATATTTCTTCATTAAGTATACTTTATGGGGACGGAACGTATATATTTTAGTATCATAGTGAAAATCGAGTGTTGAACCTCTGGAATTGTAAATGTAAATGAAACTTATATTTTGTAATGTGATTAAATTATCAAGCCACTGCGTTGTGTGAACCCAGCTCTCCAGACAAGAGCCATTACCTTCATATTATAACAACACGCCTTGTAATCCCTGAAGGGTTAGGCAGAGGTGTATCTAGCAGTACTCCCACATTTAGCCAGTTTAAAGTCCCATGTAAAATAAGGAGCGAGCCTTTTGCCATCAGCCGGGCACAAATCCAGACGCCGTGGCTGCTACTAAGAAATTCCTGATGATGGAAACACCCAATTCTAGTAATTTACATGAACGAACTTCCTATCTAACATCCGTAACCCAGATAATCTATCAGGATAGACCAGCGTCAGGCACTAGCTGCTCGGCAGTTAGCTAAACCGGGCCTATTTGGCGCAGCCGTAAGACACACAATATTATATAATATTATTTGTCTAGATTTAACTTTTTTCATTTAATTTTTGTTGTGTGTCATGTGCTAAATAAATATGTTTTCTTTTCTCATTTCTCATACGCCTTGGTAAGACTGGCTGTCAGACTTTCGGGCTGTCAAAACCATTAAGAAAGTAATAAAAAATACATTATTTCCCCAAATAAAGTTGCCAAAACTTCCCCTTTCGCTCTGTAGGGACTACAGGAAACCACAGCCCAGTTAACCTAGGGAGCAGGTACAAAAAAAGGTTACAAAAAAGGGTAATATAAACTTCGTTCCCAGTTTTAATTCTGATCCCTTTTGTCAGAGCATTTTTGAAATTAGGTAGTACATTCATACTTTTGTTAAACACGACTTAATTTACGTAGGCTCGAGTTATGGTCCAAGTTAGAATAATGTTTTTTTTAAGAATTTTCTTTCAATTGTTTAGAGGAAGGCTTTGGACCAAGGTTTTTCTTCTTTAAGCTTAAGTAGGCATGTGGAAAGGCTCGTGGCTAATTAATAACAGCCACTCGGATTGATTTTTAGATTAAGCCGTCCTTGCCAAAGTTGGTCCGTGGATGGGTATCTATCACTATGTTGCTCACTACATTGATGATTGTTTCTTGATGAAGAGTGGTGACTTTAGAATTTAATTACGAAAAATCAGCCAATTTTACTGTTGCTATTATCGACACACGACAATCACAACCCCTACATCATCATAATTGGCAGCCACATTCAACCCATAACCGAGTTAGGGCTCCTCCCTTTTGTCTGTGCGAGTCTCATGCACGTCTCCACAAGATCTTCTTCTTGCCTACATTTCATCATTATCTTCCTGTCATCCATCCATCATAATCCATCCATCGTTTCCTTGGTCTTCATCTCCCTCTCCATCCGTAAAAAAATATATTCGTCTACTCTTTTAATCACATGCGATTCGTCCCTCTTCATCACTTGTTCATACCAAGACAATCGATTCCCTTTCAACTTTTCTGTAACTGGCGCGACTTTTAAACTTCCTCTAATATGCTCTCCGAATACCTACATTTGCCTAGTCTAAATAATAAATTGTCTGTAGTCGGGTGAGTGAATAACCTAAAAATTAAATGAGGGAATCTACTGTGGGTGCTTATTTCATGTGTGTAGTAGAAAAGAGCGTTGACTTAAAGGCCGACCGCTACAAGCAGCTTAACCCCACACTGCAATGTTGCATGTAACTTTGTCATTAACCAACATAAGTAAACTTCCATTCAAAATTCTTCATGAAATTAAAATCTTTTACGACAAAACAGTGCCAAGCTGCTCCGTCTCATAATTATATTGAAACAATTCTGCAATTACAATAGTAACCCTGAGCTTATAGCACCCGTCCCACCGCTGACGACTAGCGGGAAGCGAGTAGAGATAGCAACGAGAAATGAGTTGGCGAGCTTCGAGTGTCTAGTTCAGATAGTTTTGTCGTTGGGCTATAAGCGAGTGCGCCACTACGACAAGCGATTACTCGAGCCCAGTCACTTGCTTGTATGCATATGTCAATGAACCAAGTAAGTCTCTTAGCGAGTGTTCTGCTTACCAAGCGAACGTCGTCGAGCGAGTTTTTGTTCTTTGATAGATCTTGTCAATGCGACAAACTACAGAGAGAGTTCTCGTCTGCAGTGAGGACGGTCATTGATCAGATATATTATCATCTAAGTCTGTCTTTAACTTACACGGGACCTACATCTTTGCTGGGGAGTTTGTTCCCCCACATATTCACAGCTAAAACATTTTGAAGGGCGAAGAGAGGGCGTTTCGGGGACTTTTTCTTGTGAAAAGAACCAGCCAAGTGCATGATGGACTCGCGCACCGAGAGTGCCGTAGAAACTAATGGAGGTATTTTGTTATTAAACTACATATTTACGGTTTTCAGATTTATATTGATTGCTTCTTGCCAAATTACATGATCCTAGGTCAACGGGAACTACCCTATCGGTTTTGATTCCCTTGTGGAATCGCAAAATTTGCGACATAAACGGTCATATCTTTTGATGGCGTTGACTTACAAGTTTGATTTTTTCACTGCTCCAGACTTGAATATTTGGTATTAATTTCAGTTTGATACCTGCACGCATTCCTGAGAAAAATAGTCTTGACAGACCGACAGACAGACGGACAGACAAACGGGCAGACAGACGGGCAGACAGACGGGCAGACAGACGGACAGACAGACGGAGACAGACGGACAGACAGACGGACAGACAGACGAACAGACAGACGGACAGACAGACGGTCAGACAGACGGACAGACAGACGGACAGATAGAAGGACAGACAGTCGGACAGACAGACGGATAGACAGACGGACAGACAGACAAACAGACGGACAGACAAACGGACAGACAAACAGACAGACGGACAGGCGCACAGACGGACAGACAAACAGATTAACGGATAGACGGACGACAAAGCGATCCTATAAGGGTTCCGTCTTTGCCGACTGAGGTACTGAATCCTAAAAATGCTGATTGGTTTGAATTAAAGACATTTGTATTTGAACTTGCTCTCTTTTACGTACTTCTTGGTCTCTTCATAAGCGAGAAAATAGCCGAGTAGCTAGTCGCTCGCTCGTCAGTGACGGGACAGCTGCCTAAGGGGAAGTAAGGTCATTGTTTCTTCTGCGCGTTACTCGGCGGTTTTGTTATGCAAAATAATGAATTCGTCAACCGAATGGGCCGGCTGCATTATACAATGAAATATCACACTTTGCATTTAGGTTTGGGCTGTAGTTGGAGCTATGCGAATGGATTACGGGGATATATAAGGTTACATAACATTACGCCTGTAATCTCCGAAGGGTTTGCAGATGTGTCCCCTATATTACCTACACCCAGCCAGTAGTAATAGAGGGAGAACCTAAAGCCATTTATTTCCTCAGCTGCTACTGAGAAATTACTGAGACCTGGGAATCGAATCCAGGACCTCATGATCAGCAGTCGTGCTTGCAGCCACTAGACCAACGAGGCAGTTGAATATTATAAGGTTAAATTAAATTGACTGGAAAAACTTTACAAAAATTATGGTTTATACAAATGATTACGGGGTCAACGGCTTCTATGTACACAGTTACTTGAATTTTCAGTTTTGATTTTTTTTTATTACCATCTGTATACCTAGATATCATGAATTTAGGAATTAATACAAAACTTTACAGAGAAAATTATTATAGAGAAGTTATTTTTATACAGGGTTATTTGTAAAACACCAACAACCTCGCAGGAGTAGATTACTAACATCATAAACAACAACATTTGTTCTACGGCTTTTCCGAAAACAGACAAAAAAAAACGACTTTTCATATAAAACTCGATCAGCTGTTCGGACATATGTATGGAGAGTTGAATTTTTTTTGTCTGTTTTCGGAAAAGTCGTAGAACAAATGTTGTTGTTTATGATGTTAGTAATTTACTCCTGCGAGGTTGTTGGTGTTTTACAAATCACAATGTTTTCTTATTTAACCCAAAGGTTGACTGGTAGAGAATGCCTTGTGGCATTAAGTACGCCTATGTACCACTATTGTACATGAAGTTTAAATAAATAAGTAAATAGAAAATTTAGATAAAAAAAGGTAAGCAGACGTTTGTTTCTTTTCAGATAGTCGTACCTATTACCTAAGAATTTTCAGCTAAGGCTTCAGAAAAATGCATATTATTATTTAAAATATGCCAAGCGTTGCTTAGAAAAATTATATCTAGCAACAAAACATTTAGTGAGAGTTCAATAAAAGGAAGCTCTAAAATTCACCCAACCTTGACCATTTTCTAGACGGTCGAAGAAGAAGTGACGTAACAAAGTTCCAAGCACCCAACAAATTATGTATATTTATGTATGTACGAGTAGTTTCATAAGAAACAAAATAAAATTACTAGTTCTTCGTCCAAGAATAAAAAGTCCTCGAATTTAAAGTCGAGTAAGAATTAAGTTTGGAAACTAGATCCCATTCAGAAAAAGTACTTAAGTAAGTGAGTTCTTAGTTCCTTTTTAAAACTGCTCAAACTGAAAACATTTATTCAGACACTATGAAATTTTGACACATAGAACTTCAATTATGGAACTTACTTAGTGGAAGCGCTGGGATAGCCCACGGAATTCAAATTTTCTTACGATTTTTGCAATTTTCCGGCCAGTATCAGGCTGTATGTTAAATAAAATATGATTTACGGCCGTAATACGCATGTATTTAAATAATTATGTATCATTAAAATTTATTTCCTTTATTTATTTTTATACAAATCTTATACATTTTTAAATATTTCTTAAATTAAAAACAATATAAAAACATTTAAAAATATAAAAAAATGTAGCCCACCGGTATCGGGAACAGGGTCCAAGCTACCGGCGGTCAGGGCTCCAGAGAGAGGAACCTCCTAACAATACGAGCTGTGTCCAGGAGTACCACTTTCTGAATCAAACCCTTGATCCAGCCGCCTAACGAGAGCTTTCTCAGTCGAGGATCTTAAAATCATCAATACAACCCTCTAACTTCATTTAATCCCATTGAATGACTTTTTAATGAAATATAATATATATTAGGGTTTATTATAACTAGAAGACGGGATATTTACCATGTTTATTGTTTTCTTTGAGTTCCCGATATTTCGGCGCTGTTGCAAGCACCATGATCACGGATAAATATCCATCCCGTCTTCTAGTTATAATAATTTTAGTGACCATGAAAGTTTAAAATCTTATATTAGGGTTTGTTTGTAATAAATTCTTTATATATTTTTTTTTTAATCCATCCAAAATAGTAGAGCAAGCTCCGTGCCAATTTTGACATTGAATGTTTTTTGTTTACTTAATTTAAAAATGACTCACTATGTTTTAGTTATTTCTTATTTCAGCCTAGACTATGAATATACTTTATTTAAACACTATAATAGCCCAAAAATATCTATCGCTCCATCAGACAGCACAGCCTTTATGCAGAGGAAGTTCATTAATTCTCGGTAGTCTATTTTGGACGAGCCGAATAGAAACCTCAACAGAGGCCAAATAACGAATGTTTTCTTAAAGAAATTTGAGAAGGTATAATAATAATTGCCTTCTGCTTATCCAAGGTTTCAACTTAATGCTTTAAAGATTAACTTTCTCATTCATTTTGACATTAATTAAGTATAACTTTTCCTTGGCAACGAGGAGAGGTATTTTTTTTAAATCACTTTCACCAACATCAAAAGGTTACAAAAAATTTTTATGTGTATTTATTAAAAAAATATGGCAAAAAAGGAGAAGTCTGATTAGATGACGAGTTATAGAAAAGTATGGAGAAAGAAAGAAAGAACGAAAGAAAGATAGAAAACATATTTATTTGGCACATGCCACAAGTGCACACAATAAATTTACATAATAAAAAAGTTAAAACTAAACAAAAAAAAAGAGATAATATTGGAGGAAGAAGACATGCTGCGCCGACCACAAATAAATTGGGATAAGGGCAAGAAAATGATGATCTTGATAAACAACAAATATCATTATACTCTTTTTATGTCTATAATGACAAGTCACTTACAAAAAAGACAAGAACTTGTGTTTTAATACATTCGTTTACTCATTTTCATTCACTATGACAAAAAAAATCTTTATTATGAATCCTATTCCTAGAACTAAAAATGAAGACATGACATCCACTTATCTGCTTTAGGCCCTTATGGTGGATTACAGCCTACTCCTTAGAAAGGAGGTCCGTGTCCCAGCAGTGGGAACATTATAATTATGTACATTGGCTTATATATTGCTAATCATTAATCAATTATTAAGCTCTAGCTAGACAATAGCTAACAAAACTATACAAACATATCAGTATCAACTTGATATTTATTAATTTCGCTACAAAAAATAAAATTTAACGTCACCGTAAGACGTTATTAATGGAACGAAAATTTCGAGAGCTGTGAGCAGGGTGCGATGGTCTAATTGGTTAAGACATCCGGTGTACTGAATCGGAAGGTCGCAGGTTCAAACCCTGCTCGCGCTAGAATTTTTCTTTCCATGTCAAAACAAAACATAAAATGTTTTATTTTTAAACAATTACACAATTTTTATAAATCCGAACGAGCTCTTATTATTTGAGCACGCATTTCAAGAGTCGCCCAACCTCATTGATTCCACTTGGCCGCACTTGTGTCCAATTGTAACTAGTGCACAATGCAATTGTAACGGTGCTGTGTTCCGAATCATTGTAATGATTACAATGTACTGAAATGAAATTGAGTGCTCTCTCATTGTAGCTCAATTGACTACGAAAATGTTGTTCAAAAATCCGTTTTTCCAATTAAAAGTGATCGGATTTAATGATTTAACAATAAGGAAAAACGTCAAGTTAAATAATAATTAGGAACCTATAGTATTATTTGGCATGGGACCGGTCACGCCTGGTGTATACCCAAAGGGATAGGTTAAAGTAGAATAAAAAGGTATATTTATTATCATAAACACTAGAAACGGGATATTTACCATGTTTACTTTTTTTTTTGAGATCGCGATATTTCGGCGCGGTTGCAAGCACCATGATCACGGATAAACAGGTAGGTAAGTATATCTATTGTAGTAGGCACACCTACATTTAGCAATAATAGATTTATATTTAATTCATTGATTATTTTGATTATTATTGCTATTATTATTATTATTTTTTGTTTTAGTCCGATTTGTAATTACATATTAAATTTGACTATGGCTAATAATAATCATATCGATAGCTGTATCTATAGTACTATATTTAAATTCAAACCTAATATGTTGCATGCCGTAAGGTAAAATGTATCGGGACACTTAGCAAATATTCCAACTTATATGTATACCTACATTATCAGCA
This sequence comes from Noctua janthe, assembly GCA_910589295.1. NCBI lineage: Eukaryota > Metazoa > Arthropoda > Insecta > Lepidoptera > Noctuidae > Noctua > Noctua janthe. The sequence continues at coordinate 2,080,697 of OU342567.1, forward strand.
AATAAATGATTTCTTTCTTTCTTTCTTTCTAACGTTAAATCCTATGTTATAGTAAAATGTGATCTATGAAATATATTCCACAACACTCAGGAAACAAAACGAACTGCACAAAAGTACATACCTTCCTTTAAGAAAACAATAAACAGCGAAGTGGAAGTAACCCAGTAACTGAATATTCCGTTTTACTGGGCGATCGCTTTCAGTACCCTACTTCTGACTGACTGCATCCAACGAAATAAGTTTCAGTTGGAATATGACGAGGCGTTTCGTGAAAGCAAACTGAAAACTACGTAGAATCGTTGGATTTATACCTTGCAATATATTTTACGTGACATACTGTGTAAAGGATGATATGGCAAGAAAGGAGGTGTCTGATGAGATGACGAGTAATAGAGGAGTGTGGAAGAAGAAGACATACTGCGCCGACTTCAAATACCCAATTTATTTGAAGTGATGCTTATCTAAACTGTAATTTAGCTTAGTTTTATTAACGACTAGAGACCCGCCCTTGCTTCGCGCAACGCCACCTATCGGGTCTAAAACTATATCTGGTGAAGCTTATAGTTTCTAGCAATAGAGCTGTGAAACCTGCGTTCAAATCCATACAATAGTATACCTATAGATATTTGCATGCTGAATTTTAGTAACCCTTCTATTGTTGATATCTCCAGTCTGGAGATACGTCAAATTTTTCGCGTCTGTGTCGGTCTCCAGATTGGAGCCCTTGGTGTCTGCCTTATTTATTGACGTAAATCGCTTATGGAAACTGTATCTATACCGCTCAAACGGAATATGTAAAACCTAAATATCTTTAACACCTCGATGAACCATAGTTCACGCAAATAAAGATTATTCTATTCTGATGGGGTTAACCCCAACGTGGGTTTTTTGGAGACTTTTCCTTAAGTTTGTAGCGATTTTTTTATTTTCCATCACATAATTAAATTGACATTTTACTCTCAGCCAACAGGGAAGCTTTGCTTGGCTATTATTGTAATAATCAAAATATGAAAGCTAGATTAATGAAGAAACAATAGATGGCAGATGAACAATCCCTATAGTTAATTAGGAAGAAGAGACGGAAAGGCTGTTTATTTTTAAATAACGAATTTATTTTAACTCTGGTACCTACTCACTCTTGTTGATCTCAACCTAACTCTTAAGACAATAAACTTACTCTGTTACTTACAGGATATCTTCCCTGACTTCAAATTATTCAGAGCTCCCGATATTTCGACGCTGTTGCAAGCGCCATGATCGCGGGATGACTGGAGAATGCGGGTGGATGGAAAATAAATTGTTAGGTGCAGACAAGTCAGTCTACACTCTTTCTGGAAATTAAATACAGGCGTAAAGTTAACAGTGAAACCAGTTCACAAAACTTTGTCCCAGTGTGTCACAAACATAAAGTTGTCCAACATATCGCTATGTAAATGTCACTGCATTTAGACATGTGCACACAGAGTTTAGTCACAAAATGATGTTTGTGCACAGCTTTGACGTGTCTCGCTGGAATGTGTCCGTTTTCATATTTTCTCGTGCAGACCTTTTAATCTGGGCTGGGTGATTAAAAGTGATACAGGGAGGGAGGTTGGGGGGTGAATGTTTGGATGTCGAATGTGTTTCTCGTGTTATCACATAACATAACATCACGCCTGCAATCCCCGAAGGGTTAGGCAGAGGTGTACCTAATAGTACACCAACATTTTGACAGTTGTGTTTTAAGTTCCATGTAATAGGGGCCAATTGATAGGATTACAACCGGTTAGATTGAAAACTGATCCCAAAATAGTTGGGAAAAAGCTAGGCAGATGCTGACAATGCTTTAAGATGGTAGGGGATACGAGTACTTATTCTTTAAAAATGGTGTAAACGGAACCTTCACGGAGCCGTCAATCAAGCATTCTGTACATCCAACTAAGTAACTCTACGCAAAACGCGTGATCAAGTTGGAACTTTGTCCTTTAATATTTCCTTAGCTAGAAGGTTCCAAAGTTTAGGTATGGTCCAAAACAAAAAAATGATCGCAATGACCGGGAAAACACGAGCCTGTCGGCTTCTTTAAAGGTCGTGTTACACCCACACACATACAGCATGCTTGGCAGCCAATCCGCTGTTTATTTTTTCATTTTTGCACTCCAACATTTACGTAAAGCTTACTCTGTATGGCTACAACAGCAAACTTGATGTTCTCAACTGTTATTAGCTGACAGAACAATGATTTTGGAGAACACTCCCAATCTCTTAATTTCTTACTCTTTACATTACCCAGTACCAGTGGCGAAGGTTTCATACAACTCGATTCCTACCGGCTTCCCTTTGAAAAATGGCACAGTCAGTATTCTATAGACAAATAATATAATCACATTAAAGATATGTACTCTGGCTTACTTTTTATAAAAAATGACCCGTCGCTACTGCCCAGTACTAAGAAAATTCTCGTGTTTTCTTCACGCATACCCTTCCTACACAAAACTATAAACAATTCACTATTTACTGTAACACAAGTACAGATACCACACAAGGTTGCTCACCGCAAGGTTGTTACCTGATAACAGGTGTCGGGTGAAGGTATGCGATACTACTCCTTACGATACCCAACCTCTGTGGCTTCACCACCTTGAGTCTAAGAACCCTTCGCTTGATGGTTATTTTTTCTGGTATCTTCAAGATTGTAGTGTCAGTATTGTTAAATAATATTGGTGAAGTAGAATTTTTAGAGGTGAGTGGAGTAACCCATATTATAACTCTTTAATATCACCTGCCAGGCCTTTTCAATAACTATGTTAGGTTCAGCTTCCAGTCTAACTGGATGCAGCTGAATACCAGCATGTTACATTGAGCGACTGCCTATCTGACCTCCACAACCCAGTTAGAACCTACTGCGTAATACGTTACCCGTTGGTAAGACTGGCTGTCTAGCTTTTAGGCCACTTGAAATATCTACATGGCATAACGTGTTTTCAAAAGCACGGAAGAATCTCTGTATTTCATAGATAGTCACATATCCATGGACCGACCTCGTCAAGTGCAGCTTAACCTTCAATCGAACCATGTGGTTGTTAATATTTAGACCCTCTTTACTTATATAATATATCATCACGCCTGCGATCCTCAAAGGCACGAAGGGCTAGGCAGAGGTGTACCTAATAGTACTCCCACATTTCGCCAGTTATGTTTAAGTCCTATGGAGTAGGGGGCCAGCCTATTGCCAAACTAAGAAAATCCTGATGGAAAAATACAATAACACTTAACCCGACCCGGGAATCCAACCCAGGACCTCATGCTACACTACAATACTCTTTTATTACTAAAAAAATACCAAAACATTTACCTTTATTAAAAAAGTAGGACGATCAAAAACATATTTTCTTTTACCCTGAAAAAGAAAAAACACACTAGCAAACAAAACTAAAAGATAATAATATCTTTTTCGCATCGTTAAAATACAAAAGTCGGGCACACAAAACATCAAAAGAAAATGTATTCCAACCACTTTGTTGGCCAACAGTTACGGCCTGGCCACGACCTATACGATCAAACAACACGCGTCTTGCGACAAAAATAGCATCAAAGTAAATATGAGGATCCTTATTGTTTATATGTAATGTAACCTTTATGTACCTATATATAAGTATCTATCCTGGGCAGGTGATGCGGAGGAATGAGGAAAATATTGTAAGGAAAGTTTTGAATATGAACGTGGATAAGAGTAGAGGAAAACCGCCTACTTCTGAGGCTAAACTTATTTTTCACTTTTTTGTGCTTTTGAAGTCGGTTTTATTTTTTGCTATTTTTTTTTTTGTGTTTCCTTTTTTAGTTGTAATATCCTAATCCTATACAAATAATTGCTTCGCATTTATTTTACATTGTTAAAAATACATTTCATGGTAATAGGCTTATCCCCAATAAAATGGAACTTAACATACCTAACTGTCAAAATAAATGTGGGTGTACGGTACGCATCTGCGTACCTCCTCAGAGCATACAGGCGTGATGTTATGTTATGATGTTGAACAAATGAACAATAAAAATACAAGCGATTGCATCAATCACGACAGATTTGGTGTCTATTATTGAAGAGTTCTGTTACATATCTCCGAAGTCCATGATCAGATCATGACAATATTTCTGGGAGCAACTTGGGAGTATACTCTTTCAAACAAAAATAGAATTTTCCAAATCGGTTCAGGCGTATTCGAGCAATCGGAGAACATAAATTAAAAAAACATTCCGACGAATTACGAACCTCCTCCTTTTTTGAAGTCGGTTAAGTTGTATGTTGTGTGATTAAACAATGCACATTTTTATCATTTTTTGGAGAGTTCCGGTGTCTGTCTCCGAAACTCATCATCAGATCTATATATAATTTAATTGGGAACATTTCGGAATAAACCCCTTTCGAACAAAAAAATAATTTTTCAAATCCGTCTATATATGACGGAGTTATGCCCGAATGTACATAAACAAAAAAAAAAAACATTCGAATTGATAACCTCCTCCTTTTTGAAGTCGGTTAAAAAAAAAATGACCAGCACAGTTTAGTTGTCAATGAGTACACCTGATTGCTATCGACATGAAGTGCTTTGACAAGATTGAGATCAATAAGGCAAACAAGATATTCTATAGTTATCGTAAATTATACAAAGATTGTTAACTTTACATCATTTTAGTCTACCTGTGTGGTTATCTTCTGCCTAGCCTTTTCCCAACTACATATATTGGGGTCGGCTTCAAGTCTAACCGGATACAGCTGAATACCAGTATTTTTCGCTTGACGCAAACCGCGTCGTAAGACGCCTGAAGGCTCATATACGGAAATGCAGTGCGTGTGGCGTAACGTCTAGCGACGCGTTATACGTTTTTTTCCCGTTTACGGAAAGGCGCCGCGTGTAGCGGCCCACGTTATCACACGCGCAAACACAAACATATGGATATAAATAAAGTAAGATGTTGTTTAAGAAGACGCTGGGCGTGACGCGGCGCGAGTGATGCCGCGACCTCCGTTGCGTGTATCGCTACGTTTTACACGCCACTTCTCCGTGAACGGAGTATTAAAGGAACTTGGCTGGCCGCAACGCTGCGTGGGCCGCCGCGATAGACGTCACGAGCGACGCTGCGATGTAATCTGCGGTCACCGCCGCAAGTAACGCTGCATTTCAAGCCAACGCGTGTAAAATCCGTAAACGCTCTCATATATCGCCATAAATGTTTCATACACTGCAAAACGCGACGGTCGACGCGCCGCGTCTCCGTAAATGAGCCCAGAGGTCGTGACCGGGGCGTTAGACGTTTGATCCGTACTTGAGTATACTGTGACACTACAAAGAAACCCGACCCTTTGAAATACCTAATTATGTGTGAATTTAAAATATTCAGTTGTTAGAATTTGGGAGTGGGTTGCGACTATAATGGAGTTTTCGGTTAAGTGTCTCACTATGAAATATTATATGACATCACCTTTGCATTCTCCAAAGGGGTGGACAGAAATATTCTCATTCGTTACGTAAATGTAAGCTACCGAAAGCTAATGTCCATGTTAAGTCGTTGTAGAAATACGAGATGTTAAAAACAATTGGATCTTGTCATAACATTACATAACATCACGCCTGTAATCCGCGACGGGTTAGACTGTACCTATTTTAGTACACCCACATTTCGCCAGTTATGTTAAAGTCCCATGTAATAGGGGGTAAGTCTATTTCCATAAACCGGGCAGGAGTCCATGGCTGCTACTGAGAAATTCCTGATGGAAAAACCCAGTAACCCTTTGCCCGACCCGGGAATTGAACTTAGGACAGTCGACCAACAAGGCAGTCAACTTGTCATATCTCATAAAATAACTTAGTCTATGAGATTACTTGATAAGAGTTTTGACATAAGATTAAATTAAATAAACCTTCAGAAACAAACGTCCAAACCTCAATACCAATAGTTTCAAATGAAAATCCAAACTGTGTCCAAAAATACTTGTACACTTGCCAAAACCGTTACTGTTACCAGGACCAGAGAGTTTTAGCCGGTTAGCCTTTTAGCCATCAAATTATTTCGTGGTTCATTTAAGTTTCTACATTTACAAGTTGCAAGCCCTGTTATCATAATCGCAAAGAGAACTCTCCTCTGAAACAAAACACAATTTCTTTTTGTTCGAAACAAATGAATATCACGACAACTTCACATGGGGTGCAAGACTTGTTGTTGCAGTTCAATTTAAATTGTCAGTTTCGGTGCTAGATCTGCCAAAGCTGCACGATAATTAGATTGCGTAATGTAGCTATAGTTAAACCTAAAAAGCAATGCGCTTCAGTAATTTTCGTGTTCCCAAATTAGCATGAAAATATGTAAAACACTTTTTTCATGACAGCTCACAGAATAAGTAAGCTGATGTGGCACTGGGCCGGCCATATTAGCTGTAGTACCGATGGCCGTTAGGGTAGACGTGTTCTTGAGTGGAGACCGCGAATCGGCAAGCGTAAGGTGGGACGCCCTCAGGCTCGGTGGAGCGACGATCTTCGCAGGGTGGCTGGTATCGAGAATCGAGTTGAGTGGCATGCGATTGAAGAGGCTTATGTCCAGCAGTGGACTGTTGTAGGCTGATGATGATATTGTTGATTTGCAGACAGAAAACAACCATTATTTTTGTGTCGCAACTAAGTTCAAATTTTATTGACAAAAAAATAAAATGCAGAACGAAGAAATAAACACACTGGTACTTACAACTAGTACCCATTCGTAACCTAAAGCTCTCACAGGCTCTAAAATAGGAATTCCTAAAGTGTTCCTATTCGTAAAGCCTACAAAAACTAAAAAGTCCCAAGTCATTGGGTCATAAATATCCCAAACTGCTTTGCGAGTCTTTAAATAAATCTACCGAGTGACATTTAACCTACTGTTTCTCGCTCGTGGACAAATATTGCGTCCTAATAGACATTTTGAATTGCTTTTTAATCTTTAAAATAGCTGTTGCAAATTGAGGGTGAACTTTCTGTTTGCTGTTTTGGAAAAGAAGGCTATTTTAGGATTTGTTCTAGTTGATCCATCGGAGGAATACATTTAACTGTTTTTCAAATGAAATAGAGTTGATAGTGTTCAGAAAGGATTAAACACAGCACATAAACTCAAGGGGAAGGTTAATAAAACCATGGTTAGACCTGCTGTCTTGTATAGATCAGAGTGTTGGGCCACAAAAGGAATGAATGAAAGGCATTTGCATGTAGCTGAGATAAGAATGCTAATGTGTGGTGTAACGCGAATGGATAAAATAAGGAATGACCAGTTAACAGACTATTGAACTGATTAGAAGCCATGATCACAACTATGAAATTACTATAACATTGTCATAATAAGAGGAAGTCTGAAAGTGGCGCCGGTGACTGAAAAGTTGTGTGGTCATCGGTTGTCGTAGTATGGACATGTGATGCGGAGGAATGAGGAAAATTTTAGGTATGAATGTAGATGGCTATAAGAGTAGACGAAGACCAAAGAAAAGATGGATGGAATGTGTAAAGGATGATATGGCTAGAAACGAGGTGACTGCTGAGACGACTAGCAATAGAGATGTGTGGAAGAAGAACACATGCTGCGCCGGCTGCAAATAAATTGGAATAAGGGCAGGAGTATAATGACACGTTTAAATACTGCACCAGATCAGCATCACCTCATCGGCTCGTCGTCAAACCAAAGTAAACTTGTAATCGGATGAACTGGGCACCTTCGAAGCATTGTTGGCGTCGCCCAGCTTACGGTGGGCCTATCATCAATTTACAGCGACGGGCAGCAAAGTTGCTGATACTAACCGGGGGTACGGGGGGATCTTGGCCCAGTGCTGGTTGGTAATGTTCTTCAATATGTTTTCCGTCACCATTTTAAGAGTAACGTAACATAACATCACTGCTGTTATCCCCGAAGGGTTGGCCAGAGGGGCAAGTACTTAATAGTACACCCACATTTTTCCGGCTATGTTTTTAAGTCCCATGTAATAGCGGGCGAGCTTATTGCCACAAATTAAGACTCTATCTCTAGCTACCGCCAAATTCCTGATGAAAAAACTCGAAAACACTTTGCCCGACCTGGGAATCGAACCCAGGACCTACTTGCGACCACTAGACCCACGAAGCAGTCGTTTTAAGAGTAGTTGTGATGAAAAAGTAAAGTGAACACAAAGTAAAGTGCCTTGCACTGGCAACACCGCTCGCCTTCTTCTTCATCACCACTGGCCCACCACAGCCCTGTTATATAAAAGTCATGATAATTTAATCAAATGAATGGAATAAACGCAAAGTCTATAAAAAATTCAAGTACAAATTACTATGTAATTAGGGCAGTAAATGAGCATAAATTACAGGGAACGTGTAATGAGCTACCAATTCGTACTACATTAATTATTACTAATCGGTTCTGTGAATGCTCCAGCACCCGTTTTACCACAGAATAGATTCGTGAATCGAGTATCAGATTGAAAGTGTAAAATGCTTTAGTGTTTCGGTTTATTTGGTATTTGTAGATGTCTTTTTAAAAAAAATGTTGCCCCACACTAGGAATTTCTCCTGGATCGTGGGTGCGTTTACAAACATTTCGTTCACATACACAAACAGCCAGACCAGGAACAACTACCTATAGGCCATACAAATATTTATTCCGTGCGGTGATCGAACCCGCGACACGCAGCGCAGCAGCCAATCGCTCAGCCACTGCTTCAACCGTGCCGTCAAATATGACGAAAATAAAAAAGAATGTCGAGCTCAGGTCCATCCTAGATAAAATTGTATTTATTGCTATCCATTGTTTTATCCGACTGCTGGACACTCGCTATCCTGTGCAATCTTAGACCACGCTTGCCTCTCAGACAAGAATCAGGTCGTCATACCACCTTCGCTGCGGCCAACATCGACGGCGATGTCCTCCGTCAGTGTTCAGTGATCAGTGATCGACGATGTTTGCCCATCTCTCCGGGACTCCGGGTGCAATCGTGCGACGTGGCCACCCCACTCCTGCTGCAGCCTGGAATTTTACAATATACATTCACTTTGTGGTCTTGTTGAAAAGGGCTATTCAGTTTATTAACTCCTCTTATACAGTTATGCCTTAATTATAATGGCACTGTTTCGAATCTTCAACAATTTAGTTTATTGTATGTCTTAAAAAAGTTGTTCTATTTTATTTTGTAATTTTTTGTTGTTCGCTTTTTATTTAATTTAGTTATAATTGATTTATTCTGCGGTTCTAATAAATACTTTTCCTTTCTTTATTTATTCAAATTATTTTATTGATTGAATTAAATGTAAAAAGCTAATTGCCAATTCCAGAAATAAATCACGGTAACTATTTAAGATTTAGTTATGTGAAACCTCAATAAAAATAACTGGCTACAAAAAAATCGCGAAACCCACAATGGCTCCAATCCGAGAAAAAGCCGCAATTTAAAAAACAGCCGAAAAAAATATAAAAATCCCTTTTCGTGTTACCAATTCATTCTTTTTGCTGTAAAAACAAAGTGTCCGAAAAGCCTGGACACTTCTGGGGTCACTATAAATCACGGGACCAACCCGGGATTCGAACCCGCAATAAATATTTCAGCTGACAATTACTTGGGTAAGTGTACTTAAACATCCAACGCTTAAAGTATATTGATGAGGCTAACCAAGTTTAATGAAAGGTGGGTAGTGTGTTCTCACAAATTGAATAAAACTTTATGTGGGTCGGTTAAATGAAAACTATTTTTTTATATTAACTTTTTATTTTTACTGAATACCAAGCTTTACAGCTTTTTCTAAAATAATGACAGCTTTTCTCAACTCAGAACAGAAGAATTTAGAAAAAATAAAAAAAATAACGTCAAGTGCAAGTCGGGCTCGCACACAAAGGATTCCGTAGCACCAAACAACATAATAATTCTTAACGTTCATTTCTATGAATGTCAATTTACACCCAACAGCTAAACTAGATTTGTTTTTCATAATAATTATGTTAACGTAACGTAATAAAGTTACTGCTGCACTTTCACGAAAACGTCCCATATCTCAAAAGCTAAACATCAAATCTTCTTCAAACCAATTTTTCTTGAAAGTTCTTTTTACGTTCTACAACCGCACGCAAAATACGCGCTTTGACGTGGAGTTATGGACACCAGCCCGTTATACAATATTCATATTCATTTATTTGCGTTCCACAAGGTAAAAAATGGTGTTAACAAAAGGCTTAGAGCTAAGAGCCTTTGTAGACCCCGTCGGGGCACAGCAAAATTTAGTGTAAGATACATAAAAAATCTAATTCGTACAATCTTAATACTAACATGAAACCAAACAATTACATTCGCAAAAAAAAAAGCGAACAATTTTTACAGCTTTAGAAACAACTATCTCATCAACCATTGACTTAAGAAAATAAGTGTTTTTATTAACCTCGATATCCTTGATATAAGGATTGCTCAGAAATAACTAAACTTAAACTTATCACCAATTCCTAGAAATGAAAACCAATGAAGAAAATTGGATCATAAAGTACTACATACAATAAATTTATTAAGCTCACGATTGCTTTGTGCGTAACATCCAAGAAAAGGTTTTTTAGCGTCGTTACGGACCCCCAATTACACTTTAGTTTTATGAGTTCCGTACGATATTACGCATGTTATTTGTTACTCACATACAATTCGTTCAATGAATTGAAATAAATGTAACGACTGTTTCGATTGTTTTGTTTGTTACAAGTTCTATTACGGTCATCATTCTCATGCCCTTATCCCAATTCATTTTGGGGTCGGTGCAGCATGTCTGCTTCTTTCATACTTCTCTATTACTCGTCATCTCATCAGACACCTCCTTTCTTGCCAAATCATTATTAACACAGTCCATCCATTGTTTCTTTGGTCTTCCTCAACTCATATACCCATTCGTACTCAAAACTTTCCTCACGACATTTTCCTCATTCCTCCGCATCACATGCCCAAACCACGACAACCGATTACCACACAACTTTTCAGTCACCGGCGACACGTTCAGACTTCCCCTTAAATACTCATTTCTTATTTATCCATTCGCGTAACACCACACATTCCCCATAGCATTCTCATCTTTGCCACATGCAAATGCCTTTCATTCATCCCTTTTGTGGCTCAACATTCTGATCCATACAAGACAGCAGGTCTAACCATTGTTTTATAAATCTTCGCCTTAAGTTTAAGGGGAATGCGGGAGTCGCAAATTGTTCCCGTGACCTGCCGGGAAGTTCTATTACTGTATTGGTTTCTTATTGAAAAGGCTCAAAGACTTGGTTGATTTCTTTCTTGCCATAATATTATCCTTCACACAGTTCATCAATCTTTGGTCTTCCTCTCCTCTTATACCTATCCACATTCATACTCGAAATTTTCCTCACTTCTCCGCATCACATGCTCTTGCCAAACCAACCGATTACCACACAACTTTTTAGTCACCGGCGCCACTTTCAGACTTCCTCATATGTACTCATTTCTTATTTTATCCATTCACGTAACACCACACATCCCCCTCAGCGTTCTTATTTTAGCCACAATGCAAATGCTTTTCATTCATCCCACACACGACACAGCAAAACACAATAATATTTTAATGAGCAGTTTTATTGCATTTATGGTTTAACAACTAATTTCTAAATGGACAACTATTTTGTTCCGTGGGTGAATCAAAGGGCTCGATCCGAAGTGCAAAAACCACAATTGTTCTGCCGCAAGCGATGCATGCACCAATCAAGCCGTTTCGTTTTTGTTATAAAGAGTATTTTAGTGATCGATTTAAATTCAATACACTCGACTACGAAAATGTTCATGTAGGCTATACTTGTGATTTCGTTTCTAGGTTTTAAAACAAGAATGTGAGTTCTGTCAGTGTCCTCATAATGTCCGTACCAATTTGACTGATCCATCAGAGTATTAGTAGTAGAATGACGAGTACATCTCTCACCTTCGGTTTGCCGACGATTTAGTGGTCATGGCTGAGACCATGGAGGACCTCAGTACAATGCTCGATGGCCTCAGTAGATCTTCCGAAAAAGTGTGTCTTAAAAAGAACATGGACAAAACCAAAGTCATGTTGAATGCCCATGTAACACCCACTCCTATCAAGATCGGAGACTCTACACTCGAAGTTGTAGACGATTATGTCTACCTGGGACAAACGGTCCAGTAGGTAGGTCTAACTTCTAGAAAGAGGTCAGTCGTCGAATCCAACTCGGTTGGGCAGCGTTCGGGATGTTGCGTGGCATCTTCACGATCAACTTACCGCAGTGCCTCAAGACGAAAGTCTATAACCAGTATGTGTTGCCAGTGATTATATACGGGACCGCAACGTGATCGCTGATCAATGGGCCTCATCAGAAGGCTTAAAGTCTCCCAAAGGACAATGGAGAGGGCTATGCTCGGAGTTTCCTTGCGTGATCAAATCAAAAATGTGGACATCCGCAAGAGAACCAAGGTTACCCACGTAGCCCAATGAATTCCCAAACTTAAGTGGCAGTGGGCAGGGCACATTGCTCGCAGGACGGATAGCCGATGGGGCCAAAAAGTTCTGGAGTGGCGACCGCGAACCGGAATACGTACCGTTGGTAGACCTCCCACTAGGTGGAGCGATGACCTGGTAAAGGTTGCGGGGACCCGCTGGATGCGAGTCGCACGGGACCGGTCAATGTGGCGATACTTGGGGGAGGCCTTTATCCAGCTGTGGACGTCTTTTGGCTGAAATGATGATGATGATGTTTATTCCAAATGGTTTGTGAGTATACATTAATATTTTACAAGATACGAACAGCGATTTCAATATCATTAACACTGAAAACGGACGAAACGAAACGACTGAAACGTCTTGATGTTAAATTTGTCTGCTAATAAACACTCACCCGCAATAACTTCAGTTTATCCGTGATCACGGTGTTTGCAACAGTGTCGAATTATAGGGAACTCAAAACAATTGGTAAACATGTTAAATATCACGTTTTCGGTGTTAATGATACTGTTAGTGACTATGATTGTAACGTATACAGCTATTTCAATGTTTTGTCAAGGCGTGGGGGTGCGAAACAAAGGTGTGTCCACTAACCAAATATAAAACAAACTATAATTAAGTCATGAAACTGTAATTATGTACTTATTCCGCATTACCAAAGCCTGCTATCAAGGTCGGTTTTCCTTTACTTGGAGTTGCCGCATGGGTCAAGGTAATTAAATTAATGGTTTTAGTCTTAACTTTGAGGGTCTGTGGACCAACCATGGATGTAGAGAATACTAGAAGTGATACGGAAGTTGTAATGAATTTTCTTGCAAGTACATCAAAGGAACCTTGAGCAAAAACTGATGGTGGGAAGACAATCGATTTTTGTTGAGAAAAATTGTTGATTATGGCAGCGCAACATAAAATGAACTTCAAATATTGTGCTTATGGATCCGTGCCTCAGTACAGAGGACTTTATGATATTCAAAGTAAGGTAAAAGCATTCAAATACAGAGTCAGTTTAAGAAAAAATTAACTTCGGCTGTCAATCTCCGTTATCATAAAAGTCTCTCCCAGTATAAAAAGTAACAAAATAATTACGAAACTTTCGGCTTTGTTACGTTTTACATCTGTTGTGACTTGTGTTACATCTTTCGGTCATGTCAATTCTTGTCGTCGCGTTGAGGAATTTAGTCTTACCAAGGATTATCGTATTACCAGTACCGTAACCAGGTTGTGGAGGTCATCAGACGCTCCATGTAAAATACTAGTATTCAGCTGCATCCGGTTAGACTGGAAGCCGTACCCAATATAGTTGGGAAAAGGCAGGCAGGTGATGATGCCTGGAAGAATTTAGAAAAACATGAAGTGGCCGAATCAGTTGACTCAACATAGTGCAATACGCCACTCGTCTATTCAAAATCTACTTCTATACCAAAGTCTTATCTAATCCGCCTACTCTACTTGGTGGAAGGGACACCAACGTGAAAACGGTTACAACGTATCCAGTACATCGTTCTGGCCACATAGAAATTTTTCATCGGTTATTAAAAAAAAAATCTGCTGTTCCATACATTTTGACCGTGTAGGTATTGCACTTTTGTAGGAAACAGCAGATGTTTTTTTTCAGAATGTTGTAATGAATACGTGGTAACCGTTTTCGCGTCGGTGTCCCTTCCACTCCGTATATCTTTGTCCGATCCCATAGTTAAAACTATCAAAGCCAGTTTGACGGCCCTTTAAGTAATATATCATATGGGTTCTATTTATTCATAGGTGCGCAAACGGCATCCGGGTCTACCCATTATTTATCCGGGATAAGCAAGGATGAAGGTCGCCTGGTCAACCTAGCGTGGGACAGGTTTATCCCGATTTGGATGTGCGAAATCGTTTGTGATTTTTTAGACCTAAGTTTCGGCCTAGTTTCTGACAGGACATGTCGTAATGAGGGTTATATTTCTTTTTGTCTTAAGTGAGAGAAGTAAGTGTTATGTTTGTGTTTAGATGGTCTCTTGTGTTCTGTCTTAGTTAATCTAAGAGAGTAATCTTATGAACGGTCAGTGAAAGTATCCTAAGGTTTGTGCAACATTTCACGTAAATACGTTCGATATTTTCGTATGTTTGTTTGTTTTGTGAGATTTCAGGCCTTATCTAGTGTCAATCGCTTTACTGCCTCGTTGATCGACATGTTGAAAGGTCTGCTGTTGATTATGGGGTTCTAGGTTCGATTCCCACGTTAGGCAAAGTGTTATTGGTATGTTCCTTTAGAAATTTCCGAGTTACAGCAACGAAGTCTGGTGTCGTGCCTGGTTAATGATAATAGGCTCACGCCCTATTACATAGGACTTTATCATAACTGGCGAAATGTGGACACCCTGAGAGAAGAGTACACACTTCTAGGTACACTTCTGTCCAACCCTTCGGAGATTAAAGGCGTGTTGTTAGGTGTCAATCGCTTCCAATGTATTTATATAACGACTTTAAGCGGGATTGTTACAAAAAATTACAGTAACTGAAATGTCAATACCATACAATTCTTTTGATGTCAATTCTTTAAATTAATAATTATGTTATGTCACTGTTATCCTTAGAGACTTGTTTTGCCTGATGTTTAATGGATAAAGGAATCTTTGCAAAATTATTTTTTTATAATTTAAGTTTTTAAACTATTATGGTCACTAACGTTCTAATTAATACTAGAAACGGGATTTTTACTATGTTATTAACAGAGTCGCGTGTGTTGTGTTGTGTGTGTTGTTGTTGTTTTTGTTGTTATTTAACACGGTAAATATCCCGTTTCTAGTATTAATGATTATTTTTTTTTGTGTTTTTAAAATTATATGTTTCTGTCTGCCGTAAGTAAATATTCTTGTTTAGTACTGCCACCAATGACGAGATTATGATGCTTTTAGCGATAAAACCGCCCGTTGTGTCACTCTATGTGTAAATATTTTAATATTCTTTTACGAAATAATAACAGCCGCTCGGATCGATCTTTAGGTTAAGCCGTGCTTGCCTAGGTTGGTCTGTGGATGGGTGACCACCCATTACATACCGAGTTTCCTCCGTGCCTCGGAAAGCACGTTAAGCCGTTGGTCCCGGGTGTCATTTGTAGATCTTTGACAGTCGTTAGGTAGTCAGTGGCCCAAAAAGTCTGACAACCAGTCTTACCAAGGGGTATCGTATAACCCAGTACTAACTGGGTTGTGGAGGTCAGATAGGCAGTCGCTCCATGTAAAATACTGGTATTCAGCTGCATCCCGTTAGACTGGAAGCCGACCCCAATATAGTTGGGAAAAGGCTAGGCAGATGATGAAGGTTTCTTATTGTATGGTGTACATAATAAAAAATATTCTATGGCAATGTAACAATTTCTGATACTAACCACGATGACACGATAACGGTGACCGTACCATTAAGTTAGAAACTCATAATAAAGGTAATCACTAATCTTTGATATTAGCGTTGTCACCCAAATGAAAGGAAGCCTTCATTTCCTCGCCCAGACATGTGATTAAACAAATCCCCCCCATAAAGGAACTGGCCGTTAAACAAAATGGGCCCGAAAAATAACGGGCCGTACCATAAACGGGCCGGTACCATACCGGCCTTTGAATAACACATTACCGATAATGTTACCCAAAACACTTAGCAGGTTTTAAAGGCCCCGAAATTAAAAGCATTTTGTATTGAATTAAGATGCCTTTTAGCGACGTCCTAACATAATACGGGGATAATTAATTCATAATCTGTTTATGGGGACATAACGTCAATTTAAAATAGATTTTTTATAGACGTTTTCGTAATAACTAATTACGTTAATTAATTAATTTAGCAAAATTAATTAATTAACGTAATTAGATCACTGTTTTTGGTCCTTCACCAGATCATCATCATCTGCCTAGCCTTTTCTCAAATATGTTAGGGTCAGCTTCCAGCCTATCCGGATGCAGCTGAATACCAGTATTTTACATGGAACGACTGCCTATCTGACCTCCACAACCCAGTCAGGTTATACGATACCCCTTGGTAAGACTGATTGTCAGACTTTCGGGCCACTGACTACCTATAACGACTGTCAAAGATCTACAAATGACAGACGGGACCAACGGCTTTACGTGCTTTCCGAGGCCCGGAGGAAACTCGGTATGTAATGGGTGGTCACCTATCCACGGACCAACCTAGTCAAGCGCAGCTTAACCTAAAGATCGATCCGAGCGGCTGTTATTATTTAACCACGAGCTCCTCCCTCATTTTTATTACTTACCGTATAAAAATATTAGTCAGTGAAAGGACACTATACTATCTATTTGTAACGACTGATAATCCCGTCTTAAAAACTAACTCACTCCTTAAATGAACTATCAGCTCGTCTTTCTAAAACATCCACCTCCACAATATAAATTAAACTCTGTTTAACTGTAAATCCTCAAAAACCCTCGACTCAATTTATATCAGTTAGCAGTTATTACTGTAAGCCGGGATTACGTTCTCTAACGCCCCATTAAATGGGGAAACCGAACTAAGCGAGCCTTAAGACTGCCTTGTTCTGGGGTAAGCGCAGATTAAGGTAACAGGAGTTTTTGTCTTCATAGGTTTGTTTTTGAAAAGAGAGGTTTTTTATCGGTATTTGGGATGTTATTGATGTTTTTATGAAACATAACAGCTTGCTTGAAATTCTCGAAGGAGTAGGCAGAGCTATGCCTATAGTGAACATAATATGGTAGTTTAATTTTAGCCCTGTGGTACGGGCTACAGGGTAAAATTTGATTAGCTAGCGAAACTGCGCAGACGTGACGAGCATTGAAATGAAAACAAAAAAGATTTTTGGTGTCAATAACTGTAGATACTTCGAATATTAGAAGTGCTTGTTTATAAAAATCGGACACTTTCGGTTACTTTAGCTGGCTTTTTTTCAGATACTAATTTTCTCTACAGTTTTCGGATTCATGCAAGGAAACTATAACCATGCTTCTTCTCATTTTCTGGGTTCGATTTCCAGGTCGGGCAAAGCGATAATGGGTTTTTCCATCAGGAATTTCTCAGTAGCAGCCACGGAGTCTAGATTTGTGCCCGGTTGTTGGCAATAGGCTTGCCCCCTATTACATGGGACTTAAACATAACTGGCGAAATGTAGGTGTACTACTAGATACACCTCTACCTAACCCTTTGGGGATTATAGGTGTAATGTTATATTGTGTCTTCGTTTCGCTTTTGGTTGACTTTGAAGAAATAAATACCCGGCTACACCCTAATTCTATTAAAATAACCAAACTATGCTATCCATCTCAAAATATCTTTTTAGAAAGACCTTTCTAATACGAACCCATATAAGGTAGCTCGTAATATGTAGGAGATCGAGCAACTTCCTAGCTAAATAAATACCAATGAAAATATCAGTCGCCGGGTAACATTTTGCCTCCAGGTTTATATTCTGAAGGCTGCTTATACCACGTAAGCTGGGATTTAGAGGCAAGAGGAATAGTTTTCTAAGGTTATTTTTATATAAAAGTGATAGTTTTAGATAGTAAAAGGTTTATATTAAAAGTAATAGGGCAATATTTGTATGTAAGTGTAAAATTTGCAGCAGCAAAATACTTTTATTATAATGCTTTGCCTTTGCCGCGGCTGCTACTGAGAAATTCCTGATGGAAAAATCCAATAGCAATTTGCCTAACCCGGTAATCGAACCCAGAACCTTATGCTCAGCAGTTACGGTAGCGACCACTAGATCAACGAAGCGGTCCACATGAGGCCTATAATTTTAGTAAATATACACTTAAATCTTGAGGTATCTTTAGTTAGCGGTAGCCTGTTCTGCTTCCATAGTTAGATAACATAACATCATGCCTGTTTCTCCAAAGTCTTAGGCAGAGGTGTACCTTTAAAACTCCTTCATTTTGATATAATAGAAGGCATTTCAGGCGTTAGTATTAACCAGGCAGAAATTCAAACCATAGGCTTGTACTATTTATTCTGTGCTACGGGTTGCTACTGAGAAATTCCAGACCAAAAAACCCAATAAAACTTTTTCCGACTTGGAAATCGAACTCAGGATGTCATGTTCGGCAGTAGTATTTGCGACCGCTAGAACCACGAAAAGGTATGAGCAATTGAACATGTATATTATTCCTCACCCGATAAAGTCAATCTGTAAGTGTGGATAACTAAGGACTAAAGTGACAAACAATTTCCTGTCACCAAGCGACAAGATAAAAACCAGAAATTAATAGCAACGTTTTGTTAAGAAGTTTTTAACAAAACGCTGGTTAAAAATGACATTTGAACCCGTAAGCCGTAACCAGCAGCAATAAAAGATATAATTTAGCAGGAAGCCATCAGAATGCCTGTCAAAGCAAAAGTTGGTGGAATCCCGGCCATCGTGCCGTGTCGACGCGAAATTACAGTGACTACTAAAATGAAACAGCCCCACAGTTTTACAAGCACAGATATTTATTTTAGTACTGGATGGTGCTTTGTATAAACAGCTGGTATAAATAATAAGAGAGCACGCAGTCGCTGTGTTTTGTTTTGTGTGGCTAATTACGTACAACATACTCGTACTTGCTTGCATGCTTTTCCTACTGCCGTTCTTCTGATGCACCTTGCAGGTCGCATCTTAGGAACCTCCTTAAATCCCCTCCACACTCCACCGACTTCTACTCCTATTCCTTCACTGTACACGCCGTGCGGCTGTGGAATTCACTTCCGCCTGACATTATGGACTGCCGAACTGTTGCAGTTTTCAAAAGAAGAATGAAAGAACATTATCTTTCCATTTCGTCAGAGTTGCATAAGTATTTATTATTAGTTATTTTATTGTATTTACAGTATTGTTATGTTTTGTCTTTAGTTATTGAACTTAGTACGTCATGCTTAACAGTGGCGCTGGCAACCACTGGACCAGCGAACCAATCACTGGAACAAAACCAGCCAATATTACTATCAGCTTACAAAAAAATCCAAAAATCCATTGCCGTTGCCCCATCCAGCGCCCCTACATCCGTAAAACGTTCACAATTTTCGCTTTGTGTGACTGCGACAAAGGCGACCACTATCTATTGTTGAATTTTTAACAGCCTTCAGCCGCTTTAGCCTATATTGTATGGCTTTTTGTGTGAAACGTTATAATCCTACAATTGTTCCTAATCTGGATTAAAATTAACTTGTCACTTACATGTTTTTTGGAAGTACGAAGGGTTTCATGATTTGTTGGAATAATAACAACACGCCTGTAATCCCCGAAGGGTTAGGCAGAGGTGTACCAAATAGTACACCCACAATTGGGTGAGCCTATTGCCATCCAAACAAATCCAAGCTACAAATCAATTAAAAAAAACAAATCATTATTTATTTGTCAGAACATGGTCGGTATAAATATTATGGTCATGAGTTTATGTAGATTGTCTCATCCGTGGCTGCTAGCGAGAAATTCCTGAAGGAAAAACCCAATAAGACTTTGCCCGATCTGGGAATCGAACCCAGGAACTCATGCTCACTAACGCCCCCAACTGCATATGACTTACAACATAACTGACGAGGTACGATTCACGTACAGGCAAGTAATTTGCTGACGCCGCGACTTACTTTCCGTAATTAATTTTATAATTATTTCTGATACCAAACATTCGTTGACCAACAGCTACCTTAGCGAATAAAACGAATTAGCATCCAACATAACTTGTGTGTAACTTTTTTTTTTTTTTTCTTTTTCGAATGGGAAATCATCAAATGACCCCCCCCACTCTGGGCGGAGCGGAAGGGAGTGTCATACTTGTACTGACTAAAACCCATCCATGTTCCTTCTTTGCCCTTTGTGTTCCAGGGCCACGGTATCTCTTTCGAACAGTCCCGCAGCCCTGGCAGGCATCGGCCCATGCGGACCCCTACTTATTTGCTGACATCTCTTTGAGGCGCACGTGGAACACGAACGCGCCGTCGACACGGCCTGTCGTCATAAGACGGCTGGACGGCAAGCTAGCCCATAACTCGCCGTCCACAGGCCCGCGCCTAAGGTGGCCAGGAGCCACCACGTGACCCCCGACGCCCAGGGCGTCTCCCGCGGCGGCTGGGACGTGAGGTTCTCTCCCTCTCACGTCCCGACTTGTGTGTAACTTTTTTTTTTTTTTTTTTGGATGGGAAATCATCAAATGACCCCCCCCACTCTGGGCGGAGCGGAAGGGAGTGTCAGACTTGTACTGACTAAAACCCATCCATGTTCCTTCTTTGCCCTTTGTGTTCCAGGGCCACGGTATCTCTTTCGAACAGTCCCGCAGACCTTGTGTGTAACTTTACAATAAACTTGGGATCGTGAAGTCTCTAGTTTTCGTCGTTCGTTTTTTAGTTCGTATTTATTAAACATAACTTTTTTATATCTGTTTATTCGTTGCACACTTCATTTTATATTATTTTTATTATTTCCTTTATTTATTTCTTTACAAATTATTTTCATTTTTAAATATTCCTTAGAAAAAACAATATAAAAAATTGTAGCCCACCGGTATCGGGAAGGGTCAGGGTCCAAGCTATCGGCGGTCTGGGTTCCAGAGATATATATTATTCTTTATATTATTATCTGACCGTGGCATCATCATCAGAATACCAGCGTTGTGATTTTTTGTCCTGTGAGAGTCTAATAAATACTTTTTCTTTCTTTCGTCAACTCATCTACACTGTAACTCAACTACTCTGAGCCGTATAGACGAGGTATTGGTGCTTCTGCCTAACCTTTGGAAAACACAAGCTTGATAATAAGTCACGCAACGTAGTGATAAAATATTCTAAAACCCTAAAATATAGGTATTAAGTTACCCGTATGTACAAGAGCTCTCAAAACTGATAATAGGCGAGAAAGGGCTTTTAGTATATAGTTAGTTAATATTCTTCTGTATTTCATTGTGGAAAGTTTCAGATAAGGGCTCTTAAAGTAGACAGAGATACTTTACGCCTTTGAATGTTCAAGTACCCTATATTCATTTACATCTTGTAACTGGAATAGGTTTCAGAGTTTATTGCCCTCTTAATCCTTTGTAACGAATATTGTAATTGCGAAAATAACTTCACGCCTCTTATTACATTGGACTTAAACATAACGCGTGAAATGTGGGTGTACTACACAGAGTGAATCTTTGAACTGGGACTGTTTGGGGAAATTCGAATATTCGAATCTTTAGCTTTATTTCATGAAAACCATTTTGGCATACTTCATTCAGAATCGTATCTATATTTAGTTAAGGTTCATTTTTTGGTTAAGTGCGAGTTGTCCATAAAAATAAGTCAAATGTCAAGTCAGTGAAATTGACCATTAAAAAATGGTCAATTTCACTTCAATACAAATTATATGAAAAAATGTTTTATATTTGACCCACTTTACTGTCCCGATTTTTCTTCCGATGCAATGGAATGGTCCTTACAAGGAACACAGTCGAACACACTGAACATTGTTTACAGGTGGTATTGGTACTTTATGTGGTAGTTAGAAGAGCTCGTGGCTAAATAATAACAGCCGCTCGACCTTCAGGTTAAGCCGAGCTTGCCTTCTTATTCTGAAAATAACAAAGTTTTGTCAAAGACTGGCTAGTAGCACAGTTAAAAAAATGAGTTTAGAAAAAAAAAACATTATAGCAATTTATTAATATGAGATTTTACATTGTTTCAGATATGACGAAATCGAGTCAACTTATGAAACTGGATAGCAGATCATAATATTATTTGGTAAGTATTCAAACAACGGAAGATTAAAAATATCAATCTCAATGGACATTAGCCAAGTGCGCCGCAGATATTGTAGTGTACGAGTGTGTCTGCAAATACAACTGCACTCTCTGTTCCTTTACTCATCATCATCTGACTAGCTTTTCTCAACTATGTTAGGGTCGGCTTCCAGTCTAAACGGATGCAGCTAAATACCAGTATTTTACATGGGGCAACTGCCTATCTAACCCCAACAACCAACACAACCAAGTTAGTACTGGGTAATACGAAACCCCTTGGTAATAAGACTGGTTGATAGTTTTCGGACCACTGACTACTTAACGACGACTGTCAAAGATCTACAATTGGCAGCCGGGACCTACGGCTTAACGTGCTTTCCGAGGTACGGAGGAAACTCGGTATGTAATGGGGGGTCACCCATCCTCGGACCAAACTAGACAAGCGCGGCTTAACCTGAAGATCGAACCCGAGTAGACACGAGCTCCTCGCTCTCTATTTCTTTACTATCATAGGACAATACTCGTATTATATGGGGCGGCAATCTGACAAGACCGGGAAGAGATCAGGTCCAGGACCAATAGCGACACGTGTTCTCCGAGGCACGGAGAGATCACACCACCAGCTTCCAAACTCCGAGCCACTAATGAAAAATTTGTAATAGAAAAAGCGATTAAAAATTTAAGAACGATAATGGTTTATTGATCGCAGTCTTCTTTTTAGCATGTCGATGACAATCTAAATTAAGTCAGCCCAAAATTTGGCGACGAGCTTGGCACTTTCAGTAGCGTCTATCAGGTCCTGTGATGTGCAAACAACAGAACCGACAGGACATGATATCAAGTGTCCCTTCGTTTGTGGGACAACATCACATTAACACTCCAGGGCAGAGCCACCTATGAATCTCCACCTGAACAGATTTTCCTTGCTTCGGCCAACCAAAGGCAGCTCGTCTCCAGGTTTCAGTATCATCGTAGTATTTTTACCCGACTGTGACAAAACCCAAAGAAAAGGTATAATTAGTACCATCGATCCGCTTTATCTATACGCAAAACTCATCTCTATGATTGGTTGCCGTTATTGGTAATCCAATGGCAAACTGTTAACTAAGAATTTGACAATAAAACTAATCAAGATGTCAGAAACAAGGATTTTACAAGGATTAAAATCATTAGATTTATGTTTTCTTGACAATAACATTTGAATAGTATTGTATTGTTGACTTATGTAGTGACCACTTTAAGTGAGCAGTTCAATGTGGCGCTGCTTGTCAAGAAAATTTGCATCGATATGTCAAACTTGGTACATATATTTTAGTTCTGTGTTTACCCGCCTGTAAAAAAAAATTCCACTAAGAAGACAACAAACACAGGTCCGACATAAAATTTTTACGATCTTCAGTACACTTCAACCAACTTATCTGAGTTGGTTAAAGTGTACTGAATTTTTTTGCACAAACTAAGTAGGATGAGGGTTATCTAACGGCTTAAATCTAAATTTATAACCCAATGACAACTGCTGCTAGCCTAGGATTTAACAATAAGATTAATTAAGACTTCAGAAACTAGGGTTATATATTAGCCCTAAATTCAACACATTTATTTCAAGATTGTATGACTTACTCTTGAATGGGATCTAATAATAATTCAAACTGTCAATGTAATAATAGTCCTAATTTGCACGAAACTATTTTAATAAGCCGGTTCATCAACCTTTGCCCGAAGTGTCACAGAATTTCGTGACAAACCAAGCAGTTAGTGTTGCTAGTGTCAAAATAGTACTTAAACGACGTTGATTGATGTTGGCAACACAGTTGGTGGGAGTATTCCATTTGTAACTATTATTGTACTTTGAAAGCTGCCGTTGTTGGAGTTGTTGCTAATAAGCCAAAAATAATGTGTGTGAATACATTTTCATGAAGCGAAATTCCTGGAATTTGTTAGAAACAATTTCAACTGTTAATTCCAGTCAGTAATTGTGTTGAAGACAGGGCAAAAACCTCATGCTACAAAGAGACGGAACGAGCATTCTCTGTTTGTTAGATTTCAGACATCTAAGCTTTCGCTCAGAGTTTCTTTGTAGAATAAAATCAGGAATGAATTTATCCGGAAAAAAACTGGAGTGGGACAACTTAATAGAAGAATATTTTAAATTGTTGTTTTCAACTGTTAACCACGATAGGCTGAAAAGATTGAAGTCTTTCGGAAAACTTTTTGCTGAATATCGGAGAAGGCGGCTCACATTTGAATGAGAAGTGGTCTGGTCGCCTTGGAAAACGTCTATGCAATATCTCTCTTGGACATCAAATTACGACGTCTGTATACCCATACAAGTGGGTAGGCAGCACTCAAAGTCCCATGTTTCAGTAAGTGATGAATAATATGGCTTGACAGTGATGGATGACGGATAATTGAACTGTTACCAATTGGATCCGAGTGTTGTGTGTTTTTTTTATGTTATTTTGAGCTTGCTGCTGTATATTTTTTAAGATTGATTTTGCAAGGTTGAGCCTAAATAGAAATTGTTTTAGAACACGATAAATCACCTATTTTTATCGTGTCCAAACACGACGCTCTAAGCTATTTATTCCTTGGTCAAACACAAACAGACATTGTCCAGTGAGAGAGTACATTTAATTTTTTGTTTCTCTCTCTCTCTCTTTTTTGTCTCTCTTTTTTTGACAATGGTACCTACGCTTCTTGATAGTCATCTTTAAGCCTGATATTTTTTTCAACTGTGTAAAGGTTTCATTTGCTTTCTGCCATACTTCAAGTTCAAGTGCGTCCCACATCGACAAGGTCTAGACAAAGTTACATTCTTTCAGCGAAAAGTATATACATAAGCTAGAAAGAAAGTTATATAATTCCTATTGAGTGTCGTCGTAGAAATACAATGTATGTCGGATACGTCAGGATT
Organism: Noctua janthe; assembly: GCA_910589295.1. Taxonomy (NCBI): domain Eukaryota; kingdom Metazoa; phylum Arthropoda; class Insecta; order Lepidoptera; family Noctuidae; genus Noctua; species Noctua janthe. The sequence goes on from OU342567.1 coordinate 2,105,785, forward strand.
TATTCCGTTGGGCTCGTACATCATGTGGGTCGACGATGAGTTTCGTGCTAAGAAAACACACTGGGTGCGACACAATGTTTCTAGCAAACTAACAAATTACTTGAGATTACAACTTAACACAATAACACGGGGCAGAATGATTAGGGTACAGTTCCAAAACGTCTCAACTCCGCCGCGAGGGCGACATTCAATGTCTGAACATTGAATGTCGCCCTCGCCTCAAGCTGAACATCAGGGCTCTGTAGAAGCACGCTGTGGGGTGGGTAGACTTGTAAGTAGGTCGCGTGATGTCACCACTGCGTACTTTCGATGCATTTTTAAGCCCGTACCAATGACCGGATCCGACATATAAATGAATGTATGTACATTGTTGTCCGAACGGCTTGTGGCATTATATCCGCCTATGTACCACTATTGTACATGTAGTTTAAATAAATACGAATCACTTTGGTAGCGGTTGGTACTTGTAGGCCCTATAGATATGACCCAGACCCGCATGTAATTTTCTAGACTACGTAAATTATACGTAAGTATGTAAGGGTAGTAGCAAGTGGTTTTCTGTTGTTGCTGGCAACCCCTATGGAAACAAGCGTAAATTTATGTATGTGTTTCATAAGAGAGAAATGATAACGATGGATGGACAGTGTAAAGGATGATATGGCTAGAAAGGAGGTGACTGCTGAGATACGAGTAATAGAGAATATGAAAGAAGAATTCTTGGTGCGCTGCCCCCAAATGAAGGATGGAGAAGGGCAGGTGAATAATGATGATGATGTGATGAGTTGTCAAATTGCCCCGCTCTGTCTAGGGCAGCTTTAGTACTTCCAACATAATATTTCCTATTTTATTTTTTACCAACATTAAAATACCTAAAAATAACTGGTACAAGAACCCACACTATCTCGTGACAGCACACCATAACCGTGCCACGACACTCCCATGATAAAATAGTTAATATTTACGAGGTCGTAAAAAGTGATAGTTTGTGCCTCATGTAGGGGACCTTGAACCTATGACTTGTTAGTTTTTTGCCTTTTTGGTAGTTCTAGTAGGTTCTTTGGACATTTTTTTTTCATACCAAAGTTATCAGGACAAAATGTGGTACAAAATAGGCGGAAACTGGTGCCCTGACAAAGTAAGACGGGGCACGCCACGAAGGCGATGGCGGGACGTACTGGACAAGTTCCGTCGGAACTGGAAGGAGGGCGCAGTTTCGCGGGAAATGAAAAGAGTGCAGGGAGGCCTTTGCCCAAGAGTAGGACAGAGCAGGCTAGTTATCACTTCAAAAGTTTTTATCACTGCCATCAAGCAACATCATTACATCCAAGCCTTGTTCCACTCACTGCCGAGTAAAGGCCTCAGATCTCAAGTCATCTTTTTGCTATTATTTCTCCGTCTAAGCAAGTCTCAACCAGGTCTAAGCCACGATCTTCTAAATGTCATCCACCCATCTAAAAAAGGGTTGCTTGTCAAAAGGATCATTTTGAATACCAACTAATGAACTGCTGAAGACAAAGTAGCTTTCTCCTATATTTTTTAAACGACAATTTTTATTTATTACTAGTGTTTACCTGTAGATATTATCTATCTCACGGAAACCGTAGATTTCTCCTTGACAAAATATAGCCAATAAAACTCTCCGGTCTACAAACTATATCTAGGTATTCAAAGAATTACTTCGATCACCCTGGTGATGCGTGAAGGCATAACAAACTTTTTCCGTAGGATTTCTGAACAAATTGTTAAGTCTAAGGATTCTTTAAAAAGAGTGTTGATCTAATTTAAACAAGAGCTAAGTACTCCAAAGTCGCGATTGCTCAAAGGAATTCTCCGTAAGGAAGCTCTCAATTTAAATGCTTAGCCATCAACCAGTTTATTAGGTTTAAAACCGGTTAATTTCTTCCCTGGAGTCGTTTCGAATAGGCAGAAGCCCGAATCTGTGACAACCAGTCTTACCACGGAGTGATGATGATGCTGCCATCTAGCTGATTTCAGCCACAGCGAATGCATTCGAATTCTTTCTAGGGTGGTTGTAGAGAGCTTTGGTATGCTGCTCTTTCATGTGCTCTTAAGTGGCTATCATATCCAACATTAGCCGAAAACACTCCGAGCACTAAGCGGACATGTCAGAATACCATCGACGTCCACGAGGTATGTATCGTATTACCCATTACCTAGGTTGTGGAGGTCAGATAGGCAGTCGCTCCTTGTAAACTACTTGTATTCAGCTGCATTCGATTAGACTGGAAGCTGACCCCAACATAGTTAGGAAAAGGCTAGGCAGATGATGATGATAGGATCACTGTCCATGCAGGAGTAGCTTCATAGACGCTTCAAAATGCGTAAACTGCTTGAGTAGTCCAGCGTATTGAACTCGTGGACAGGGTACCTACAGTACGTAGTAGGAATATAAAGCCTATGAAACTACGCCTCCGTGGACTGTGACAATTACTTTCCTGGAAACAAACACTCTCTATCAAAACGCATACATCACAAATTCAAAGAAAATACTATTGCTGGGAATGTAAATTAAATTACTTCTCAATCCCAAATATGTAAAGCTCGTTTCATAAGTACAGTAACCACATTACGAGTTAGAAGCAGTCTCGTGAATGTGACCTTGAAATCCTAAATTATATTACTGAAGGCTTACGAATATACGCTCATCCTTTTGAGAATTTGTCAAGTTGAAATGACTAATTGTTTCAGAAAATGTATGAAATCATAATTGTGTTTCTTTATGTGTAATTCGGCTTTGGCGTAAGTTGAGAATTTTCGTGCCTAATTATTGTCGTGAGTGAATGGATAATGTTTGGGAATAATTTCGAGATTATTTTTGAGAGTTTAGCAGGGTGACTGTTTAGTTTCAATGTTAACTTCGGTCCACGACCTCTTGATACTAACTTCAATTTGAAAAGAGCGTACCTGGAGTTTCTTGCCCATTCTTTTCCATGAGATCTACAATTTAGGATTGGGCAACTACATTACATTCACAGTTATTATGCCTGTGGCTGGACTGTAGAAATAAATGCTTTGAGTTGACATGTCCATGTTGAAGAACTGATTGTGGATTCATCGCTGAACTTGCTAGCTTCTTCTTCTCGTTTTCATTTACATTTTTGACGATCAGTACGTAACGACCTGGACAGCTTTGTGGTTTACCACATTTAAGTCTTGGAGGGTGCACAGAAGATGCTTCACACCTCATACCTCCTGGTAGGAATAGGTCGACTATACACCGGTAAAACCTATTTAAAAAACTGTTATCTTTCAGGTGAGCGGTTCATAATCACCGCAAACAATCACAAACTAGTTGATAATGCATCAGTCGCGTTCTGTCCGGATCACAATTGAAATACTAGAGCGGAAATATTCTGGTGACTGGTGATTTAACGTTAAAATATCTGGTTACTTTTGAGTAGCATCGATGATAGAATACACCTTTGCCAATATGCTCTGAAGCCCCAGCTCAAGCGCGTGGTGTAGACGTAACGTAAATACGTCTATTTTTGAATAAAAAATACAATTATCCTAGCATGGCATTTTATTTAAATTGTTTGCAACAAGTACAATCAGTAACATCCATAGATATTAATACATTCTTAAAATTATGATTTTTATGAAAATCGACGTATTAAGTTTCGTTTACACCACACGCTCGTGCTAGGGTCTCTTGTTGCTCGTATTGGAAAGGATACCAACGGATGCCGTGGCAGCCGATCGCATACGGCAGGATGTCAACGCATACTATCGCCTCCGTACCGTCGCTTGCGAATGTATCCGTTCCAATCGAATAGTTTAATTCCTACCGTGTTGACGTTGACGACAGGCGGACGGAGCTGATCGTGCATCGCAGCATACTTTTGACTACGATCGCGTGTCTCGGAAGACGCCCGCAGTCAAGCTTTTGTGCGCGGCTTGGTAATATAGACTTTAAATACTGTGTACACGATTTAATATCGTTTATAGATTATAAAATCCGTTCCGATGCAAGCCGTTTGGTGGAAATTATATACGCCACACACCATACACGGACGCCAATACGCTCTGATCCTTAAACTTCCGGGACACAAATTGATTTATGCAAACTGAGATGAAAATCAATACATATTTACCATAATATTTGTACAATCTAAGCTCCTATGACGAACATGTTCAGAAGAAATTGATTGAACCCTTAATTACTACGCTCAGTAAACAGATATGTTTTGATTGCTATATGTTGTAATTAGCGAAAAGAGGAAGCTTCTCAATGCGTGGGTAAACTAATCCTTATATCTTGGATTTGGATGAAATTTAAAGGCACAAAAATAATCACATATAATCACAAATAATCTGTTATAACACAAAGGCTACTTTTCTAAAGCGGTAGTACGATCTCGAAGGACAATTGCATAAGCTATAAAATAATAAAAAAATCATCATCATCTTCCTGGCCTTATCCCGTGTTACTTGGGGTCGGCGCAACACGTTTCTTTCTTCCATTCTCCTCTGTCAACTATCACGCTACAATTACTCCTTTTTCTTTCATATCATTCCTCACACAACCCACAATCAATGAGGAGCTCGTGGCTAAATAATAACAGCCGCTTGGGTCAATCTTTAGGTTAAGCCGTGCTTGCCTAGGTTGGTCTGGATGACCACCCATTACATACCGAGTTTCCCCCGTGCCTCGGAAAGCACGTTAAACCTTTGGTCCCGAGTGTCTTTGTAGATCTTTAACAGTTGTTAGGTAGTCAGTGGCCCAAAAAGTCTGACAACCAATCTTACCAAGGTGTAAGGAATTACCCAGTACTAACTAGGTTGTGGAGGTCAGATAGAATCATGTAAAATACTGGTATTCAGCTGCATCCGGTTAGAGTGGAAACCGACCCCAACATTGTTGGGAAAAGGCTAGGCAGATGATGATTCCTCACACAATTCATCCATCGTTTCCCTGGTATTCCTCTCCCTCTCCACTATCAACATTTATATACATCACTCTTTTAGTCACAAGCGATTCGTCCCTCCTCATCACATGTCCATACCAAGACACTAGATTCCCTTTCAACTTAAAATCATAAAAAATATATAGTTATTAATCAAGTTCTTTCATTCTTTTCTTTACTACTTTCCAAGGCAAACTAAAACCTTATTATACATCTAAACACCCACATACATACCTTTACACGCGGCATGACCTAAAAAACTTACCCGGCCTACATACACAAAATTATGTAAACAATACACATCATAACATAACATAAAATAAGGTACTTTCGACCCAAACACAACACTAACCCTTTATCAAAACAGGAACTTATAAATAACAGAAAAAATAATAAAAAAGTTTGCGTGTAAATAACGATTACGGAAGGACGGATTCCTAATATTTACCAAGCGTTGTTGGTAGAAAGTAACACTCGTAAGTTTAACAATATTGCTTAGAATGGGAGGGTTAAGTAAAAGAATCTGTGAAGTGTTACAGCACGCGTAGTATGACCACCGTAGAAACCGGCTTTGTCGACGGAAGAATCGACAAAATGACAGATCAACAAAAGAAATCTGTCATTTTGTCGAGGGAAGCTTGAGTCTTATAGCAGCCCCCGTAGCATGACCACCGTAGACAAGGATTTCTTTGACGGAAGAATCTACAAAATAACCTATTGTCACAATGACAGATTTCTTTGCACTATCTGGCATTTTGAAGATTCTTCCGTCAAAGAAACCTTTGTTTACGGTGGTCATACTACGGGGGCAGGAGAATATTGTTAGAAGAAAAATTAATTGTTATGCAATTTCTTTCCAGCTGCTCGGTCGATCTTGATCGTCTACATCTTTGACAGTTAGCCAGTGGCCCAAAAGTCTGACAACCAGTCTTTCCAAGGGGCATGTATTACCTGGTACTAACTAGGTTGTGAAGGTCAGATAAAAATAATTGTCAGTTATCTAAGACTTTTCCTACCTTGCACAAGTGCACATTACCTATCCTAGAAATGATTGTTTCCAAAATTATTTAAATATACTTCTCAGTTTTAAAGTTAAAGTAGCTCAACGGTTAAAGCGTAGACTGGCTGAGAGGTCCGATTGCAATTTTGTCCGTTGCACAAGTTGTCTACAAAATAATTTAATTTCGTTTAGTTGAAAGAACACAAAACACGTTGAACCTTTTAAAAATCCAAAGCTTACGATAACACGTTTCGTTTATTTATTTAGGAAACAGGCGTTAATTGGTACAATTCACGTATGCCACCTCATTTGAGTGGAGGTCGAGCTGATCAATAACTGACCCTATTAGGCCGAAAGTACGTCATTGCGTAGGGTGATTTCAGCTTGGGAGCTGTTTTACCGACTTCTAAAAAAGAGAAGTAACATAACGAAACTTTTTTTTCTGAATTAAATAATTTAAATACTTTGTTTTTGAAAGTGTCAAATGCAATTTCGCATAATTTTTTTGGAAATTTATAAAGGGGTGTGAAGAACAAGGTGTAAAGTTCATCATCCCTTATAGCAAAGCGAGAGAAAATTTTCGAAAAATAGTGTTACAGTTAAATTAGACCGATTTTAGATTTTCCACAGAAACAGAAATTTCCAATTTTCTTCTGTTTTTTTTAAACTTTTCTAAAAGTTCTCTGTCAAGTTTTTAGACTTATGTATCCTGCTTATGCGTACGAAGTTTCATTATTATCAGTTACTACTAACCCTATTTCGCAGCCGAGTCTAGGACAAATATGTTAAAAATTTCTCATATAATATTCGTAGCAGACTATTTCAGTGTACCGATTTCATTTTTTACGACAGAAAAACAAATTTTCGTCATTCTTCTGCTTGTCAGTCGTGAAATTGTTTTTCGGAGAAACTGAGCCTTTCTTTTTAGCGTTCTGTAGGTGAAAGATAAACCTAGCTTTCGTTAAGTATTCAAAAATCGTAAAAATGGCACTAAAAATCTTACCCCTATAATATTGCGAAAGTTTGTGAGCATGTTTGTCACGCAAATACTACCAAACTGATTTGGATGAAAATTGGCACACAAATCTAAATATATAAAAGCGAAATGTCACTCACTACGTATAAAGATGAAATTTGGCAGGGTGGTACTTTATAGTTAGTAGACGTCCGCTAAGAACGGATTTTGCGACAAGGCCTGATTAAGGGGGTCTAAGGGGTCTCGCAAATTTGTATGAAAGTCCCTCATTTTTTGTGCTACAAACTTGATACTTGGCAGGGAGGTAGTTAATAGTTAATAGACGTTCGCTACGAACGGATTTTGCGACAGGGCCGGATTAAGAAGGTCTAAGGGGTCTTGCAAGTTTTTATGAAAGTCCTTAATTTGTTTATGCTATTAACTTGATATTTGGCAGGGAGGTAGTTAATACTTAGTATACGTTCGCTAAGAATGGATTTTGCGACAGAGCCGGATTAAGGAGGTCCAAGAGGTCTCGCAAAAAGTCATTTAATGTTGTATAAAGAACGGTATTAAAAAAAAAAGCGCCCAACTAGGTTCACTTAGAAAAAAAAGTTGTATATCGCCGATATAAACCGGTTTTTAAAGCCATATCGTCGCCTCAACGCCATTTAATTTTGTTTCGGACCTCTGCCGCCCAGAATTACAGCACCCAAAAGGACGCCTTTTGTAGTCATCAGTGCATTATCACATTTTGATCTGGCATTCACTTCTCACACATGACATAACATGACGCCTTTAATCCCCGCATGATTGGGCAGAGGTGTACTTAATCGTACACACATGTCGCAAGTTATGTTGAAGCCCCATGTAATAGGGGGTGAGCCTATTGCCATCAACCGGTCACAAATCCAGATTCCGCGGCTGCTACTGAGAAATTCCTGATGGAATAACCCAATAACACTATTATTTATATTATTTTTTCAATTGCATATACAACCATTGTTTATGTTAAGTGGAAGAGCGAAGTCACCTAAGGGGGCATCCATTAATTACGTGAGGCGTTTGTAGGGGGGGGGGGGGGGGCGTTGAACCGAATCTCACCCAATCTCCCGAGGGAGGGAGGGGGGTCTTGGCAAATATTACGTAATTTTTTTTTCCGCAAGAAACTGTAAATATTGCAAGAAAACTGAGTAAAGTAAAGATGTTTCACTAAATATTTTTTTTTAAAATTAATTCTACGCAATCAAGCGTAGATTACCGTATTTATACTAAACTACGCATTTTGATAGATGTCGTGGGGTCGAAAATCCCCAAAGTTGTCTCACGTAATTAATGGACGCCCCCTAACACAAGCATCTCCTTGCTTAAAAGGTGATCTGCAAATCACGTGTGTGATAACTTTTATGTAATTGAAATACACATTTTTTTAACACTTTGCCCGACTCCACAATCGATCCCAGGACCCAATGCTAAGTAGTCGCATCTGCGGCCACTCGACCAACGAGGCGGTCTCACACATACCTACACACCAAAATTTCCACGCGAACGAAGTCGCGGGCAACAGCTAGTAGTTTATAACCGGGAATTGTTATTTCCTGTTATAAACTATAGATATAGATAGGATACTTTTTATCCCCGTTGTACGATCCCATGGGACAATTATCGAACTCCACGAAGGCGAAGCCACGTGTATAAGCTAGTATTTTATACTTCTTTCAAAGTCATGCCTGTACGGCTGGCCAGGAGTAAATTTCTATGATTTGAATGCATTTCTTTGACTTTTAACATAGTCAGAAGCTTCTTGGTAACATATTGCAATCCAATACGTTTTATGTCTTTAATTACTTACTATTTAGTTAATAATAAATTACAGCTAATATATAAATAAATATATAAAATAATTACCTAATTTATAATTTAGAAAATATCTATTAATAATAAATAAATAAATATATAAATAAATATTGAAATATTAATAATAAACAAAATTAATATAAATCTACTCATAAATAATATCTACTTAAATATCTAAATATAAGATTTACTCCTTAATTTCAATATTATAATTTCAATATTATTATGTTTTTAAACAAAAAGCGCTTCATCCTCTCCTCTAAAAACTAACTTGCTGTGCCCGACAGGGTCCATAATTGTTTCTCTATAATTTACCTACCAGCCTTGTATACATTATGGAATGCAATAAAGTATTGAGTATTGAGTATTGAGTATGATTATTATATCATCTTTGCACTATAGCAACATAGTACAAAAAGTACTACAGCGCCATCTATGGCACAAAAGAAGAACTAACAACAAGATTCTGAATCGCGCTATTTAAAGTTATCCGTGACTTAAGACTATATAGAAAAACCCGACAACAATTGTCCGGCAGTAGTCCACCAGACTCAACACCCATCTGGTTGGAGGACCCTCCCTATTTCTTTTTAAGAACCTTACATCCTGTTCTTTATTATCTTCATTCCTGAAAGTTGTAAGGTAATTGGTTGTAGTGGTCCATACCACGACAACCGATTACCACACGACTTGCACATGCCCCTGCATGTGATGTGGAGGAATGAGGAAAATGTCGAGAGGAACGTTTTGAGTATGAATGTGGATCGGTATAATAATCATAAATCTTTATTTTCAGACCAGAGATCCAGAACAAATTAAAATAAATAAACAACTGGGCACTTACTAACTTAAAAACACGTTACACGGTCACAATAGCACATTTCTGAATGACGGTCTGTGTGCTGAAAGAAAAAGAGAAGAGTAGAGGAAAACCAAAGAAACGATGGATCGACTGTATAAAGGATGATATGGCAAGAACGGAGGTGTCTGATGAGGTGACGAGTAATAGAGTAGCATGGAAGAGAAAGACATGCTGCGCCGACCCCAAATGAATTGGGATAAGGGCAAGAGAATCATAACGACACCCTTTTATTCATATTCCTATAAGCTGGTAGAATTTCACTTTATCCATGACCGACTATTACGAGTGCACCTAAGGAAGGGTCCTTAGGTGCACTCGTAATAGTCGGTCTTCAGCTTAATAAGCCAGAACCCTCATGGTCCATCTCAAACGCTCATGACCAGTTTTATTCTGTAAGAATAAATTATATCAGCACTTTATACAGTTCAGGGAATTCTATAAGGTTCTAGGTAGATATACTGCCTCGGCGTTTTAGGATCCACTATTATTTTAATAAAAGAAACACCTTCGGGCCCTTTGTGATGGACGAAATGAAACCAAAGTCGAGTATTTTTAGGCCTACGATAACATATTTGAACGACAGTAACGTTGAGCCTCGTGTCAGCGTTTTTATGTCTTTTCGTTATTTTATTTTTTTTATGTTTTGATTACGGGTGTCACAATAGAGGCAGGAGAATAAGGTCATGTTAGGGATCGACGTGGGGACGTTAAAAATTAAGCAGATATTGCAAAACAGCCTATAATGTTCCCACTGCTGGGACTCAAGCCAAAAAGGAATTGGGTCGTATTAGGACCATGCAAGACCAATACCAGTGGATGTCACAAGTCTTCGAATTTTGCGTAATAGCCTCTAGGACGTGCCGGTTTCTTCTCGATATTTTTTTTAACCGCAAACATTAATCCCTGCTTTACTTTTTCGCCCTGTTCGCTGACGACTCGTGCGTATAGTAAACCGTGGCATGCTTTAAGCAAGTTTATTTATTTATTTTCCCGCAGTCACTTTCTCAATACGCGAGATGCAAGATTCATAAATAAACGAAGGTACGAAAAAAAAAATCCATATAATAATAAATTAATCCATATAAGTTAGTGTCCTCTTCCTTAAAATAGATGTATTTATCATGCTTATCATCATAGCCTTTACCCAACAATGTTGGGGTCGGCTTCCAGTCTAACCGGATGCAGCTGAATACACCAGTACTTTACATGGAGGTCAGATAGGAAGGCCTATCTGACCTCCACAACCCAGTTAGTACTGGGCACTGGGTAGTACGATACCCCTTGATAATACTGGTTGTCAGACATTCGGGCCACAGACTAAAAGTAAAAACTGTCAAAGATCTGTAAATGACAGCCGGGACCAACGGCCTAACGAACTTTCCAAGGCACAGAGGAAACTCTCTAAATAATGGGTGGTCACCCATACACGGACCAACCTAGGCAAGCGCGGCTTAACCTGAAGATCGATCTGAGCAGCTGTTATTATTTAGCCACGAGCTCCTCATGTCGAGATGTCTTCATCATCATTTATAAGTTAATCACACATAAAATGACATCACCAGCAGATAAAACGCATGTATCGCATGTATCATAAAAAATATTAAGGATATTGCCGGAAAAGATAGCTCGGGACAGATTAATAATAACATTAGGAGATAAGAGAAATTGCTTCACTGTATCGCCACAGAAAATAAATACAGAAGGCTAACTAGAAAGGACGAAAACAGGCGCACATACGTACCGATCTCCAAACGAAAGTTCACGCTTCGGGAATCATCGACTCACTTCGGAAATACGAACGCGCGATGATGACAACTAAAATTGAGCTGTTACATCAACGGAATTACTTGCATACTTGCTGCTGTATTACCATAGTTACAAAATTTTAAATTGACAATTCTATGTAATTACAAAACAGTTTTGATTGACTAAGAAATGACAAGGTACATCTATAGTAAGAAACCCAACAAAGAGATAACTTCATACAAACGCCTCAACGATAAGTGCACTACGACAAAGCGCGGTAGTACACAACTTAGAAACTTTGCTGCTAGGGAGTTTCTCTGTGGAGCGACATTCGTACAAATTCAAAGACACGAATATTACCGAAGCGCGTACCTTCTCTGTTTTACCTGCATGTAGATCAAAAAACAAATGACAGTGTGCTTGCTGCCGCTGTACGTGTCTTGTCTATACTCCATTGGTTTAGGTAGTTAAAAAAAGGTAAACAAATCGTAAAAAGGGTTTTTTTTATATTTGACACTTTCTTGTTTAAAAATACGTTCCATGAAAATTTAATTTATTTTCGATTTCACGATAGTTTCCTCTTTTACTATAGTATGTTCAACATCATAATTTATTCTTAAACTACTCTTCGCAGATGTAACTGCTTGAGCACAATTTTTAGATTTATCATAATATATCATATTTTGTAATCTGTCTTTAGCGAAGAGCCCAAAAGGACAGGTGCCCCAAACCTTTTAGAAAATACAACGAATTAGATAACGTTGCTAAATTAAAGAGTACAACTGTGACGTAGAGTGGCAACTGAAGTGGCAGGTATTATGTTTAGTCGGTTAACCAGACGCCTTTGTTCATTGTTGACAGCGCTTTGCGAATATATGCGTGTGTTTCGAATCGATTTTGTTTGTTTCTATTTGTGATGATATTCTTTGTTTTGTGTTTGTTATTTAGTTATTGTTAGTTTTTGTTATTATGCGTATTAATATGTGTCTATAAATAATATGATTTTAACATTTGAAATAAAAGGAGGAGCTCGTAGCTAAATAATAACGGCCGCTCGGGTCAATCTTTAGGTTAAGCCGTGCTTGCCTAGGTTGGTCAGTAGATGGGTGACCACCCATGATATAGGTACCAAGTTTCCTCCGTGCCTCGAAAAACACGTTAAGCGGTTGGTCCCGGCTGTAATTTGTAGATCTTTGACAGTCGTGAGGCAGTCAGTGGCCCAAAAAGTCTGACAACCAGTCTTACCAAGGGGTATCGCATTACCCAGTACTAACAGGGTTGTGGAGGTCAGATAGGCAGTCGCTCCATGTTAAATACTGGTATTCAGCTGCATACGGTTAGACTGGAAGCCGACCCCAATATAGTTGGGAATAGACTAGGCAGATGATGATTTGAAATAAAAGGTTTTGCATCTATGAGTCACGTGGTTTTTTTTGTTAACCCTTTTTCAACTACCTAAACCAATGGAGTATGTGTGCGTGCGTTTTCGCTCGTTGCACTAAATCGACCTTCTGTGTTCTGTCTATTCTGTGGTATCACACCGGATTTATCTAATATATTATTGGATATATACGCACTTTCGTCTCTGTCAGTGTTTGAGGTCAAACTGACCTCAGATAAGCAGGAACATTAATAAGGAGGCTTGGAAGACCGGCCATTTTGTTGAAAAGAGGAAAATCGGTTATTACTGTAAGTGATGTGGTAATAAAGTTCTTTATTTTAGTGGGTAGTTCGACAATTGGTAATTCATTCATTTTGAAAAAGATTTCATAGAGAGGGAGGAAGAATGCTTTAACCTGCTAATAATTTACAACGAACATTTGTCTCTCCGAAATCTTTTAAGAACCTGAATCTTAAATTGCGCATTGTATATGTCGTTATCGACTACCTCGTCGCAAGCGCGACTACTGAGCACGAGGTCCAAGGTTCGATTCCCGGGTTGAGCAAAGTGTTATTGGGTTTTTCCACCAGGAATGTCTCAGTAGCAGCCACAGAGTCCGGATTTGTGCACGATTGATGGCGATAGTCTCGCACCTTATACATGGCACTGAAATACATGTGGTAAAATGTGGCTGTAATAAGGTACACCTCTGCCTAACCCTTCGGGGATAACAGGCGTGATGTTATGTTATTGATTTATTTACCACCAGTTATAGCAAAATTACAGACTCGTCCAATACGATACTATAAGTTACAAAATACCACAACATATAATACGAGTATGAAATAATTAGTTATGTTCGTTCGGGTCGATCTTTAAGTTAAACTGTGCTTGTCTAGGTTGGTTCGTGGATGGTTGACCACCCATTACGTACGAGTTTCCTCCGTGCCTCGGAAAGCACGGTAAGCCATTGGTCCCAGCTGTCACTTGTAGATCTTTGACAGTCGTTACAGGTAGTCAGTGGCCCGAAAGTCTGACAACCAATATTACCTAGCACTAACTGGGTTATGGAGATCAGATAGGCAGTCGCTCCACGTAAAATACTGGTATTCAGCTAATTCCGATTAGACTGGAAGCCGACCCCAACATAGTTGGGAAAAGGCTAGGCAGGTGATGATGATGTTAGTTATGTTATGAAACTAGTAACTCGTAATACTTACAAAAATAAACCACCCCTTTCTCAGAATAAAAGACTTACTAAACACAACCTCGCTAAAACTATTAACTGCCGACTCCGAAGACCTTGAACTGATATTTTTGAACCATCCCACGTAAAACATTAATTACTTTGTGTAAGCAAATCGAGGCCCGTCCTAATTTCTGTAGCCTAAGTATACTATGTCTGAGCTGAATAGATAAGTCGGTCTGGCTATTTGTCACGTCTTAAGGCCGAGGTCAGTTATGTTGAGGTTAATTTGAGGCTGTTAAACTATTACGGTCCACTTATAAAGGGGCCTGTCCGAGCTGTTGGAACATTATAGGCTGATTATGGTAAGGTGTAGCAGCGATTAATGTGAAAGTACCAGGGTAGCCCTCGAAATGCATATTTTCTTAGGTTTTTTGCAATTTGCAGTCAGTCAATTTGCTCAGTGTCAGGTTGTCAGGACAATATGATTCACGCAAGTAACACGTATGTAGTAACGAATTAACTACACATGTTCTACTACGTTATTGTTGTTTTTTGACGGCACGGTTGGTGCAGTGACAGAGCGATTGGCTGCTGCGCTGCGTGTCGTGGGTTCAATCCCCGCACGGAATAAATATTTCAATGATCTACAGGTAGTTGTTTCGGGTCTGGCTGTTTGTGTATGTGAGTTTAAATGTTTGTACGCCCACGATACAGGAGAAATAGTGTGGGGCAACGTTTTTTAAAAAAAAAAGAAAGAAAAAGGAAAGAAAGAATTATAAACAAACTATTTCATGAAAAGTCATTCAATGGGGTTAAATGAACTTAAAGGGTTGTATTGATAATTTTAATGCTTATAATTCTGTAACTCCATACGCGTTACTAGCGCGAATCATATTGTCTTCAACATAAAACCTGACACTTACCTGCAAATTGCAAAAAACGTAAGAAAATTTGACTTTCGCGGGCTTCCCTGGCGCTTCCACGTTAAGGAAATCTCTTACACAGATCGAGCCTCGTGACAAATCTGTGTCTTGTTGGCGATAAAACTTACATTACGGTTCTCATATCTCACGTGGATTTTATGTCACACCGGCTGCTGTGCTAACACCATCGTTTGGGCAGGTTGAAGGATATGTCCAGTGATAGAGGCTAAATTTTACTGGATGTGTTAAATTGGATATATTGTTTTCGTTGGTTTTAGTGGCTTTAATTTCTTTACTGATCACTGATACATTTGGAAAAAAATTGATAGGTCGTCATCATTAAACTAATTAAAACCAGTCGGTGGGTCGCGTAGTATATGAGTGGGATCCATTACATTAAGCGTCAAAAACAAAAGGGAAGATAACCATGATCTTGGAAAGACGACTAAGTAGACGATAAATAATTTAGAATCGTACGTCACTATTTTTTAAACGTTTAGTCCCAGTATATTGTTGAAACCACATTTGCTGTAGATTCTTAGCCGACACATTTTTTTTTGTCTTGAAAAATTATGCAATCATTCATTTTCTTCTTTTTCAAATGATAAACGCAAATATCCGCAAATCCAACTTAATAAGTGGCGATAAACTGTCAAAATGAACATAATGCTTCTACACACAAACGTTCAGTAATACCATAATAACAATAATTCAGCCACCAACCCCACCATCTCCAAAGATCCCGAACGAAAAACAGCAATTACAAAAACCCGTAAACTACCATCAATATCGTGGCCACCATAGCCGTTCGGCCATTATGATCGTGCGTGTCATCTGAAAAACCATTCCCCTCTCCGCCACCCTGTGGAAAGATGGCCATAATGTCTTCTTTGCTTTGTGCGATATTGGTCCTAAAATTTGCTATATATCTTTTATGGACACCCTACTGACATTCGTAAGTATGTCGTCACTTTTTTTAAGTGTGATGACTTTTTGGATTTTTTTGTGTGCTTTTATGCGGGGAGGTTTAATAATTTAGTGTTTAAGATATTGAAAATCTTTATGAAGAGAAATTACTTGACGACTTTGAAAAATATTTATTTAAAGGTTGTAAATGATAGATGACAGGCTGACAGGGGAGCAGGGGTGGGGGGAGGGGCTGGGAGGGGACTATTTTTAAACGTTGTCTCACAAAAAGAATTTCTCTTGTGTCGTGGATGCATTTACAAACATTTAAACTAACATACACAACAACTACTTGCAGGCCAAATTGCTTTCGTACGGGGATCGAACTCGCAAGACGCAGTGCAGCAGCCAGTTGCTCTGCCACTGCTCCAACCGTCAAAAAACGTGATGCACCGACCCCAGGAAGATGATGAATATTTATTTATGTGTTGTCATGTTCATTACACAATTCGCTAGTTTTAGTATATGATCCACGTTAGCACACTGTATAGTTAAATGTCGGTTTGGTGTTGAATTAGTTCAATTACTATGCGCATTGACATCGGAGTCTGACACCATACATTCATAATTACGAGTAACTATATTATTACTCAACACTTGATAGTTACATTCCGAAACACTTATTCCTTGTTCAATCATCATCATCTGCCTAGCCTTTTCCCACTATGTTACGGTCGACTTCCAGCCCAACTGCATGCAGCTGAATATCAGAATTTTACGTGAAGCGACTGCCTATCTGACCTCCACAACCCAGCTACTGGGTGATACGATACCCCATGGTGGAGTTCTAGTCTGACTTTCGGGCCACCTGTAAATACTGTCAAATATCTACAATGCAAACTTTCCGAGACACAGATAATGGATGGTCACCCATCCACGGACCGACCTTCGCAACTGCTGCTTAACCTTGAAGATCGACCCATACTGCTGTTACTTAGCCACGAGCTTCTTAGATAAACACGTTTATCATCACATCCTCGAAATTTGTACAGAAAAAAAGACAAAGGTCTTCCAAACTCCAGCTTCCAGCCGATCAGAGACGAATCCACGTGTAAAAATGAAACGCGTCTTTAACATCCCGTGTTGATACAAACTTATTACAACTTTACCACTTCAATCCATAAGAGCTTTCGTGTTTCAGGGATTTTGTCTGAAAAAACTTTTCTTTTAAGACAGTCGCGTTTTGGCCCGGTAAAGTTTCAGCTTCATAATCGTTTTCAAAGTTATAAACGAAAGACTTTGGCGTAATATTACAGATTTCCGCTCGCTTGCCTTACAATTTTAGATACTTGACGAAATTGAATGTAAAATGATGATTTTAAAAGCTGACTAAGTGCTTGAGCTTTCCCTCACGTGTTTAGAAATCGTGTTTTGACAGTATTGAACAATTGCTTAGACTGATAGTTAACTTAGTCTTAAAAAGAGTCTTTTTTTTAAACAGATATACTTATCTATAACCATTTTTTTTTTTTTTTGAGGAGCTCGTGGCTAAATAATAACAGCCGCTCGGGTCGATCTTTAGGTTAAGCCGTGCTTGCCTAGGTTGGTCTGTGGATGGGTGACCGCCCATTACATACCGAGTTTCCTCCGTGCCTCGGAAAGCACGTTAAGCCGTTGGTCCCGGCTGTCATTTGTAGATCTTTGACAGTCGTTAGGCAGTCAGTGGCCCAAAAAGTCTGACAACCAGTCTTACCAAGGGGTATCGTAGTACCCAGTACAGACTGGGTTGTGGAGGTCAGATAGGCAGTCGCTCCATGTAAAATACTGGTATTCAGCTGCATCCGGTTAGACTGGAAGCCGACCCCAATATAGTTGGGAAAAGGCTAGGCAGACGATGTGACTTATCTATAACCATTTTCAGCCAATAGTAATCAACCGTTAAGCCGTTGGTCCCGGCTGTCATTTGTAGATCTTTGACAGTCGTTACAGGTAGTCAGTGGCCCAAAAGTCTGACAACCAGTGTTACCAAAGAGTATCGTATTACCCGACACTAACTGGGTTGTGCAAATCAGAAAGGAAGTCGCTCCATGTAAAATACTATCTGCATCCGGTTAGACTGGAAGCCGACTTCAACATAGTTGGGAAAAGGCTGGACAAATGATTATGAGCGGTCAACTCCTAGACAGAGTTTGCAACTGAGATCCATTTATCATGGAATTAGTGGTGAAAATTTGTCCCTAAGCACCACAGGTGGTCCCAAGTCCCATTTCTAAGGTCCCAGAACCACTTAGAAAATTCAAGGAAAATTATTTATCCATTGATGGGACACTGGCCTCCTCTCTATGAGAGAGAGGGGTTCCTAATTCACTACCCAGGCGCTTTGCGTATTGGTGGATTTCACATCATGACTTCGAATCATTGGTTCAAGGACATGCCGGTTTCCTCACAATCTTTTCTTTCAACGATTCATGAGCAGTAGAAATTAAAGATTTACTTAAAATTTTGACCAAATAATGAGCTACAATTTAAATGAAGCCTCATAAAATAATTACAGGCTGAGTAGCAACGGAATTAAACTATCATTGGTGGTAATTACGTAGCAGTCAAAATTCTACTATTCCACATTATGGTGACCTAAAATTGAGTAAAATTTATTTTAATTTATGATTAGAAAGCTCCACCATTTTGTAAATGTAAAATATGTCAGATATGTTAGGATTTATGCCGTTAGGCTCGTCCATCATGTGGGCAGACGATGGGTTTCGTGCTATATAAACACACTGTGTGCGATACACTGTTCCTAGCAAAACTAACGAATTACTTGACATTACAATTTAACACAATAACATGGGGCACAATGAATCGGATACAGTTCCAAGCTGTCTCAACTCCGCCGCGATCAGATATTGACTGTCGCCCTCGCCTCGAGCTGGACATCAGGGCTCTGTAAAAGCACGCTGTGTTGTGACTGGTAAGTAGGTCGCGTGATGTCACCACTGCGCACAGGCGCATTTAATTATTAGTGATCGTAGTCTGTTTAAACTAGCAAAAGATCAATTCTCGTATTTAAAACTTTCATAGGTTATTCCTAAAGTTATACTGAAATGTAATTAAGTTATGAGTAAGAAGACACACAGAATGGATGAGGAAAATGTAGTGAGGAAAATTTTGAATATGAATGTTGATGGCTATAAGAGTAGAGGAAGACCAAAGAAACGACGGATGGACTGTGTGAAGGAAGATATGGCTAGAAAGAAGGTGTGACTTCTGAGATGACGAGTAATAGAGAAGTATGGAAGGAGAAAACATTCTGCGCCTACCACAAATAAATTGGGATAAGGGTAGGAAAATGAAGAATGATAAAGACAATCAGAATTATTTCTAAGAAGACCTACTTCCAAGACTAACAACTATTACAAGTCAATTTGCCGGTCAATATCTGAAGAGTTTGTTTGGTTGAACGTGCTAATCTCAGAAACTACTGGTTCGAATTGTAAAATTATTTTAGTGTTAGTGTTAGATAGCCCATTTATCAAGGAAGGCTATAGGTTATACAGCATCACACTGCGACTAATTAGTAAAAAATTCACGCGGACTAAGGTCGTGGGCAACAGCTAGTTTTAAAATAAAATGATGTCAATGACTGAAATGATCTGATGTCTATTTTGAAGTCGAAACATTATGTTATTGAGTCGAACAATGCAGGGCTGTCTGGAGAAAGATCTTTGAAGAAAGACCCATTGTAGCTTTGGATTGACCTGCTCCGACAGGCACTATACGCATCCATCAGTAATTATGTAGCTCAACCCTTTTCAGAGAGTCCAGCAACCGGCCACTCGACACAACTATATCTACAGGAGATTTGGAAAATCTCTCAGTTCGGTACTCGCCCACATTTGAAATCTTAAACGTCAAAATTACATAATTAAACAAAGCCCACACGTGAGAAATACGCCTTCTTACCTCTGATTAAATATAAAATGAACGCCCACTATACTTCTCGTTTGTTGGCTTAGGTAAATTGACCGCCTACATAGGCTAACAGTTTCAGGCTTATTTGCACGTGGAATAAACGCCAGGAGAAAATGCTTGTACACACACACGCTCATATCCCTGTATTTTGCCTAAAGGTAACACTTAGGGTGACTTCAAATTCGAGGCGTAAAAAAGCGTTACAATGGAGCCAAATCGCTTTAACTAGGGAAAACAAGTGAATGTGCACTTGTACGAAAAATAAAAAAAAAATAAAAAAAAAAATAAAAAATAAAAAATGGGGTGAGCCTATTGCCATTAACCAATAGGACGACAGATCCAGACTCCAAAGTGCTACTGAGAAATTTCACAAAGCAAAACATCACGCCTGTAATCTCCGAAGGGTTAGGCAGAGGTGTACCTAATAGTACATCCACATTTCACTAGTTTCGTCTAAGTCCCAGGTAATAGGCGGCGCGCCTATTGCCATCAATCAGGCGCAAATCCAGTATCCGTGGTGGCTACTGAGAAGTTCCTGATGGAAAAAACCCAATAACACTCTGCCCGACCCAGGAATTGAACCAAGGACCTCATGTTCAGCAGTCGCGCTTGCGACCACTAAACCAACGAGGCAATCGACGCAGTGAGACATTTCAAAGACCCGATAACACTTTGCCCGACTTGAAAAACGAACCAGGATCTCAGCAGTACTCCTTACATGGCTGACGAGGAAGTAGTGTTTGTTTTGTCACTCGAAAATGGTATTCCACGTCTGGCTCCACCAGAACACCAACTGAGCACACGTGGGTTATGGCTCTCTTCCTCTCACAGATACGAGTTCTGTGTTCGTGCTGGGAGAACATTATTCAAATGGTGCTGCCATGTAGCTAGAGTGTCGTTGGTCTACTCAATTTTTTTTCATAATAATATATTTCTTTTTAGTTTGTAATGAATATTAATAATAACATTTGTAGATCTTTGACTTTGACTTTTTTGATTTGTAGTACTTGATTAAACTATATACTCGAACACCAAAGCTTAAATACAGTTAGAAGAAACAGGGCCCGAGTTTAAAGTTAAGAGAAGCGTCAGACAAGGCGACCCAATGTCACCCAAATTATTCTCTGCAGTCCTGGAAAATATATTCCGGAAACTGGATTGGTCTCACCTGGGTCTCAATATCGATGGACGGAAACTAAATCACCTCAGATTCGCAGACGACATAGTCCTATTTGAGGAAAACCCAAATCATCTCGAACTCATGATCCAAGCTTTAAGCAACGAAAGCGCCTTGGTGGGATTGTCCATGAACACAACAAAAACAAGACTGTTAACCAATTCGAAAAAAAAACCAATAGAGGTAGATTCAAAACCACTTGAGTATGTAGACGAATACACATATCTAGGCCAAATAATATCACCAAAAGATCAAACCAATAAGGAAATTAACACAAGAATAGCAAGTGGTTGGAGAAAGTATTGGTCACTAAAAGAGATCATGAAATCCAGAGACTTAGGAATGGCCATAAAGAGAAAAGATTTCAACATCTGCATACTACCCTGTATAACATACGGATGTGAAACATGGGCACTGACGAAACAACACAGAAACAAATTGCAATACTGCCAAAGAGCCATGGAACGGAGCATGACAAACATACGGAAAGCAGATCATGTAAGAAATGAACAATTGAGAGCAAAAACTAAGCTACCGGACATCTTGACCAGGATTGACCAACAAAAATGGAGATGGACTGGCCACATGATGAGAGCAAATTTAGAGAAATGGAGTAAAGTAATGACCGACTGGTATCCTTGGGGCTATAAACGCAGCAGGAGGAAACAGAAAAGAAGATGGGAAGATGAGCTCAAGCAAACAGCGGGCCCCAATTGGAGGAGAGTGGCTCGTGACAGAAAACAGTGGAAGCTAGAGGAGGCCCTTTGTCAAAAGGCACACTGAATTGAGGGACATATTGTAACAACGGATAGAGTAACAGAAACAATTCAGAATAAAAGGCATTTATTATTATTATACTTGATTAAACAAAACAGGTGTAGATACTTATTGACAACTAAATTGTGCTGGTAATGTTTTTTTGCATCATATATCTTATCTAAAGCTCGTGGCTGAATAATAACAGCCGCTCGGGCCGATCTTCAAATTAAGCCGCGCTTGCCTAGGTTGGTCTGTGGATGGGTGACCGCCCATTACATACCGAGTTTCCTCCGTATCTCGGAAAGCACGTTAAGCCGTTAATCCCGGTTGTCATCTGTAGATCTTTGACAGTCGCTACAGGTAGTCAGTGGCTCGTAAGTCTGACAACCAGTCTTACCAAGGGGTCGTATTACCTAGTACTAACTGGGTGGTGGAGGTCAGATAGGCAGTCGCTCCATGTAAAATACTGGTGTTCAGCTGCATCCGGTTAGATTGGAAGCTGACCCCAACATAGTTGGGAAAAGGCTAGGCAGATGATGATGATGGTTTGTAATAAATAAAGCTGGAACATAATGACAGATAAAACCTTATGGATAATTGTGACGTCACAACCCAGGATTCACTTGTCAAAAGACTTGAAACGTAATACGGATTGATAATCTGTCGGCTCCATGTATCTGTTAACTGAATGTTTACTGAATTGTGACCGTCATGTTATATTAACGCAGTGTTTTCGATCAGACGCACAGATATTATAAAAGAGTAATTTTGTCTAATAATTATATTATTAACATAGCATGACGGCTGTAGTCGTGATAGCTTAGTGATTTGACCGTTGGACTGTCAAGTCACAGGTTTCGAGTTCGAACCCAAGGCACCTCTGATTTTTTGGATTCATGTGCGTATTGTTTAATTATCCCTTGCTTCGATGAAGGAAAACGTCGTGAGGAAACCAGCATGCCTGACAGATATTTCTTGATGGCATGTATAGCCAAGTCAGAGCCCATGGGCGGCGTAAAAACTCTGACACCAGGTTAGGCACTAACCACACGAGAAAGAAGACTGTGTACTTTTTGCTTTTACTTTTAGGCATCCTATTAGGCAAAACTTAGAGTTAGTGAAAACAAGCATAAGTGTCTGTATATTTGTATAGCTGTAATGTCCGAAGGGTTGGGCAGAGATGTTTAAGCCACCAGAACATGTTTAAGTCTCATTTTACAAGGGGTGTGCCTATTGTCCTCAACCGGGCACAAATCAACCCGTGGCTGAATCAATCAAAATCTGATGCAAAAATGAGTTCTCAATACAAAGTTTCTTGAACCTGTTACAACAATATATTATTACACAGTTTACTTCAAAATAATTTTGTGGAAACGATCATAATAAAATTTAGGACATCTTAAGCACTAAAGTAAAGTCATAAAAATCCTGTCTAAAATACTTTTTATTAAGTTTCACTTCTTTTTACAAGCCTTTTCTCAGGGAGCTATGTACACGCTCTGGACATTAAAATGATTTATGCAACCACTTTATAATTGACTCTTTCACGTAACTTCGTGAGACCAGACTTAAGTCGATAGAATAAATAGAGGAAATTAAGTTAAATAATTAAGTATACATCCTTTGACCAGCACCACTCTAGGTACTTATATAAAAACTATTCTATTATACAAATTTGTTGATTTGAAAAGAATTTGTTAACAAACAATTGTTGATATGCATAATTTTTTTATATTTTTCTGGAGTTTAATTTCTTTTTTCTCGAAGTTACGACAATGAGAACCCATTATTTCACAATGTAAACGATATACAATCGATCGATCGATCAATCGATCTTTGCGTTCTGTATAAGCCTACTTTTATCTCAGTAAGATGATGATTTTTTTTGTACGAAAAAACAAAATGGCTGCCAAATAGCAGGGAACTGGATTAGACCCAAGTGTGTAGTGTATTTGTGTATTAAAATTGTTGTCTTATAAGTACCTAGAATATCGCTAGTCGGACCCATTGTATATACAAACTGTTAACTTCTTTGTTATCATGACGGGCCTATAACGAACGGTTACGTTGGAGCTCTTTGGGTACTACCGTACCCGTATAAAGGTACCCCCTAAAGTTATTTTACTAAAATACTTTACGTCTAAATCTGCGGGAAGTTTATCAAAAACAAGACATTAAAATTTTACTACGCGCTTCATAATAATAATAACTTGAGGCGAAACTGCGAAAATATTGGCTCAATTTCTGTGTATATATGTTAATTAACTTTAGATTATGTACATAAATAAACTATATTATGTATAGTGGGTGGGTAGAGAGGAATAGGCGTTTTGTGTTCAGTTCAACAGGCTAAAAGTTCAAACAACTATAGTAGTTGTGTTTTAGTATGGCAATAGCGGTCATTACCCTTTCCCTGATATCTCTTTACACGAACTGATACCATAAACCGTGAACTTATCGTTTCTTCTGTTAATGTTCAGGATCACAATCAATGTCAATTCAGAGGCTATTAACAGGTTTTTTAAAAGAAGAGATTCAATAAATGTATGTGATCCAATGACCGCTATTGCCATGCTAAAACACAACTACTACAGAATTTATTCAATTTTCGCTGTTTCACACGTGTGCCTGTTTTAGACTAAGTTAGACTAAATGACACCTAAATTAATGCCTGAATGAAAGCGCACTCTTGGTCTTAGTTGTCATTTATCGATTTGGCAGTCGTTACAGCTAGTCAGTGGGCCGAAAGTCTGACAACCAGTCTTACCAAGGGGTATCGTGTTACCCAGTACTAACTGGGTTGTGGAGGTCAGATAGGCAGTCGCTCCTTGTAAAATACTTGTATTCAGCTGCATCCGACCCCGAAGTAGTTAGGGAAGTGGCTAGGAATACGATGTATTTGTTGGTCTAGGTATATTCCATAATCGGTTAACAATTAGTGTTATTTCCACTTAAACAAATATCAACTGTATGCTATTGTAAAATAGATAAAACATAACTGGCGAAATGTGGGTGTACTATTAGGTACACCTGTTCCTAAACCTTCGAGGATTACAGGCGTGATGTTATGTTCGTCATCATCATTATTTCAGCCGGAAGACGTCTAGTGCTGGACATAGGTCTCCTCCAAGGGGGGGGGGGGGGGGGTCGCCACACTTAGCAGGCGGGTTGGCGATCTAAGTACGGTTGTTACAAAAGCACTGAGAACGCTGCTGCTCATTCTCTGGTAGGTCCCTTAGTCGCCTCTTACGACACCCGCGGGAAGATTTGGGATGGTGCTATTCTTTACGTCTAACACCATGCAGTACAATAGTGATTTTTCTTCTTATCGTACCATCGATGTTCCTTCCATATTAGACGGTTTGGGCCCAGTAGGTGGCCACGTTTATTGCAGCGGCAGAGGCACTATTCAGGTCGTCAAGAGTGCAGACAAACGGACACCAGGGACACTCCAGCAGGTGCGGCATAGTTCAATCGAACTCAACGCATTCGAACTCGGTGTTGGAGGGACCAATACTACCCCATTTTACCAGATTATGTTTGCAGCGGCCTACTTGGGTACGCAATCGATTCAGGGCTTTCCAAATAGGATACTGTAGTTCATTGCCGAGAGCCAGGTGTTCTTGGGGCTTTAAGAAGTCGCGGGGTGGTGGACACTTCTCTTGCCATAACTTGCTTCGTACTTTAGGTGGCCTATCTTGGATTGCCTGCGTGGAGCGTATGTGATGTTATGTTATGTTAGGTTTATCTCCTTAACTAAAATTATTCAAGCGACATCACGTATTTAGGTCGTTATTCTTTCACCTACTTTACGATGTTGTAAAAGAAGCAAGAAATTCTTTTGAAATAGTTTCAGTTAGTTAGTTTAGTTGAAATTGGTCCAGTCTTTAGAATGCTATTATTGGACATTTTTATGCGATCACTTTCGATATAAGTTCTTTAAGTAAGGTTATTTTAGGCGTGGATTTATTAAAATATTTTGCATCGACTTAATAAGTTCTATTTTAAAGGCAAAAATTTAATTGTTCCTTTAAAAACTTATTGACCTACCAATGGTTTCTCGCCGTTGACACCTTTATTTCACAATTGAGCCTGTTTCTACTTTTAGGCCTCTTTTTAACGTTATATTTTCTTTGTAAGTTAATTTATATTTTTAGGAAATCAAATTTTAAAAATATTTGGGGATTGATTAGTATGGTCTCAGGCGGAAAATGCCAAAAAAATATATCTATAATGATTGATACATTAGTGTTATATATAAAACCATAATGAATGTTCACATGTTGTCACGAAATAATGTTGAACTCACTGAATCTCATAACTCGCAACCCACACGTCAACACGACAAAGATTTATACAAGTTGATCACGTTATGAATTTCCCTTTTGCGACTCAAAAGGCCATTGTTCAAACAAATTGAATTGCCCGAATAAATATCGAAAGCTTTTACTTAAATTCAATTTTCCGTTCGTTTCAGAAACAAATGCGTCGGCTGACGAGCCCGCTCCAGGTATGCTACGGCACGAAGAAATGACCAACATCACAGCAAAATGGACCATAAGTACTGGACGACATGGATGAGGATCGCGTGCATACCACTCGCGCTGCTCACCACTACGGTAGCAGACTTCACGACGGAGTGCCAGAGGCCTTGCGACTGCAGATGGCAGTCCGGGAATAAAGCCGCGATCTGCTCGAACTCAAGCCTCAAAATAGTCCCAGCCAACCTCAGCAACGACATACAAATACTAGACCTCTCAAACAATAATCTACAACAACTTCACCAAGAAGCATTCAAAAAAGTCGGCCTCAGTAATCTTAAAAAACTATTCCTCAAAGAGTGCAACATCGAGATAATCCACAAAACTGCGTTCGTTACTCTCGCCATCATGATCGAACTAGATTTGTCGAAGAACAGAATCCGTTCACTTCACCCCGATACTTTCAAAGGCACAGAGAAACTGAGATTAATAAACTTAAGCAACAACTTTATCGATAAGTTAGAGGACGGTATATTTCGCAATTTGAAGTTTCTTCAGAAAGTAGAAGCGAGCAACAATAGGATACACCGCATAGGAACTAAAGCATTCGTGAATTTGCCGCAGTTAAAAATATTGAGATTGAATGGAAATAATTTGAGTCATATGAAACCGGAAACTTTGATGGGGTTAAGAAACTTATCCGGGTTAGATTTACACAACAATCCTTGGCGTTGTGACTGCAACCTCCAGACGTTTCGTGATTGGGTGATCAGTCACAACCTCTACACCCCACCCACGTCGTGCGCCGAACCAACATCTGTACAAGACAAACTTTGGAATGAATTAGACTCGTCTAACTTCGCGTGCCGGCCGACAATACTCGAACCGGTGCCAGAAGCAACGGTCAAAAGTTACGATGAAAACGTGACTCTGACTTGCAAAGTAGTAGGGAATCCACCACCTGAAGTAGGCTGGCGCTTTAACGGTAAAATTATTGAAATGAAAGCTTTTGGAGAGATTAGATACACCGTAGCGGAGAATACTATGGACTTGATACGATGGGTGAATCTGACTATCATTTATGCACGGTACAGTGACAGAGGCAACTATACTTGCGTAGCTGAGAACCCAGGAGGTCGTGATGAGAAGACTTTAACCCTTGTGCTTTCAAGATACGGAGGAGTGGGCACCATAGCTGGTATGGACACTGATTCCTTCGCAATTTTAGTTGGCTGTCTTACAGCAATAGTTATAATTTTCGGAGCTGCGCTAGTGGTGTGTTACTTTACAACACAAAACAATGAAATTAAAAGACTGATTAAGAACGATGCTCGTTCTTCAAATGGAGATGTGTTGATAGAGGGGTCAGAGGCTTCGGAAACTGAGAAGGGGTTGAAGGTGGAGGTGAACCCGGTGTCGAAGCCGCCTAGGAAGTATGAGGCGCCGCAGTCTTTTACGAGTGAAGCTACAGAAATGTCGGAACTGAATAGGACTTTACTGGACAACGAATCTGTATTAGGTAAGTTGCAACATTTTTTCATATTAGTGTTGGTAGTAAGTTCCTAGCGGATGTTTTAAAAGAAATCTCTGATTACCGTGAGCTTGATTCTATAAGTCATAATTGAGCTGCTTCTCAGATTTATTCTAAAATCTGACTAAAGAACGAGTTCTAACTTAAGACAGGTTTAAACCATCAGGCCATTTTTTTAATTTCGAACTTTTCTTCAACTAGGTTAAAGTTTGTAATACAATATTCACGAATTAAAATCGCTTTTAGACTCAGTTTTTGTAGTTATTGCTTTAATTTTGTCAGAATAGATTTCAAAATTCTAAAATTTCTCAATCTTTTATAGTTGAGTCTGATCTAAAGATAATTCTTACTTGTAATAATTCATTCGTGATTTAGTTTTTTCTCAAGTCTTGAACACAAAAATGTTCACACACTCAAATATTCATCGTAGGTAGCAGGCAAGTCATACATTCGAGGCTTATAAAAATTCTGACTCAGCAACACAATACTAACTTTTTTGCAAAAAAACCCTTACGAAACACTGTCTTTCAAGATAACCAAACAATGCAATTCACTACAAGTCCTGTACGAACTACTCGTACTTACAGTTGAAGTGGCCACCTGGACAAACGTGCTACCAGGTAGTTGGGTAGTAACAACATTGGATGGTTAGGGTCACCTCACACCGCCGCAAGGTGAGATGCTGTGCGAACTTTATAAGATAGAGATTCAATATCGAACTTATTTGCTACACACTGCCTCGTTCACATGACGTCTGGGGTTCTTTATGTTATACTGAACAGGCCTACGTTTGGCCGCCATGTGAAGCGATGAGCACGCTTGCCTAGAAAAAAACCGTTTTCCTCGAATTTCTCTGGTCAGGCAGTGTTTTTGAGATTTATGACACTAAGCTATAAGGGGGTCCCTATAACATAGAACTGAAACATAACTGACAAAATGTGGGTGTACCTACTGGTAGATATTATGTACACATCTGCCTATCGTACACCTCAACGTACTCCGACACGTTTTCGCGTAATTACTGAAACGCTGAACAATAAAAAAAGACAATTATTTATTTGCACAATAACATGACGCATAACATAAAAAAGCACAAAAGAGTATGTAGGGGAAAAATATTCGCCAATCCACGCAAAACAATGACGGTTATCGTCATTGTTTTGCGCGAATGAGGCCTTTGATGCCTTCTCGGGTGGTCAATAAAATTCGATGTTGTAGTCGCAGCGACACGTCTCGGTGTGTACTGGCCCTTACATGTCAGCAGAACGCTTAGCAAAGTGGAAATTGAATGTAGGTGAAGTCGTACTGATGTCAAAGAAAAATGTAATATGTGCCAGGTGCTCCCGACTAGTTTGTTCGAGGTAACGAGAGAAACGTACAAATAAATAGATTTCACGCTGAAAACTCACGGAGAGTTTCCTGTATTGGAATCTTTCTGTTTATCGTCTTCTTCTATTCTTCTCTATTACTTGTCACCTCAGCCTTCTTTCTCTCACAGTCCACCCATCGTTTCTTTGCCTTCACATAACACATAGCATAACCTAATGCCTGTAATCCCCGAAGGGTTACACCCAGTTATGTTTAAGTCTAGTCAGTAATAGGGGTCGTGCCAATTGCCATCAATCCGGCACAAATCCAGACTCCGTTGCTGCTACTAAGAAATTCCTGATGGAAAAACACAATAACACTTTGCCACATCTGGGAATTGAAGCCAGGACCATCAGCAGTCGCGCTTGCAAATACTAAATCAACGAAGCAGCCAACCAGGCAGGAAGCTGGTCGAGACAGGCAGTTCTTTGGTCTTCCTCTATACTTATAGCCATCCTACTACATCATACTCAAAACTTTCCTCACAAAAATTTTCATATTCCTTCGAAGCACTTTTCCTTAATTACCAATGAAAGCCACTTTAAACAGCCTGTAACCGCCAGTTCTGATGTCTACTTCTGCGTCAGATTACCTCAACAAAACCCTCGGGAAGTGATTGAGTTCCTATTAAAAGTTTTAAATTTAATTTAAAAGTCAACGTCCGACTTTAAAAGTTATTAAAACTAAGTTTAAATTTCAACGTACTGAAACAAATTCCTATAATTATATTATTTGTATCAAAGGCACGATACAACAGTAAAAGTAACTTTTACTTAGAATTCGAAATTAATACGTAAATTATATTAGAACTTTGTTTTTGTGCTTTCTAAGTTTGTCTTTTGAAACCACTATTTAATTGAAGAGAAGCATTTTAATAAAATAATTATGAAGATCTGAAATACTCTTTTTGACACTTTCTTACCATTCCCTGGCTTTGCATTAAATTAGCTATGGACTGATATTTCAGTCGCAAGTGCTACTGCTGAGCTGTCCTAGGTTCGATTCCAAGGTCGGGCAAAGTGTTATTTTGTTCCTCAATCAGGTATTTCTCAGTAACAGCTACAGAGTCTCGATTTGTGCCCGGTTGATGACAAAAGGCTCGTCCCGTATTACAATGAGACTTATTACATGGGATTCCCTTATTACAACACTGGCGAAATATGACGGTGTTCTATTAGGTACACCTCGGCCTAACCCTTCTGGGATTACAGGCGTAATGATGCTATGATAAATACAAGTTCAAACTTTATTGCTGCTTTAGAATATTAAAAAAAAAACCATTCTCACAATATATCATAATATGAGGACAATATACTATTGTGTTAATTACATTACATTGTATGAAAATAACATTACACTAGTACAAATACCGAATCCATGACAAGAACCATTTACCCCAAAATTAACTGTAACTCTTCCCGTGATATCTGATCAACCCGCAGATTAAAAAGGGTACAAACTCAAGTACCCCTCACCCCTCGCCCCTGATAACAATTACGTACTTGAGCAATACAAATTGCCCACCATGGTTCGTTGGTTAATCCTTTTGTTTATTATTCCGTTAATTTCCTTCCATTCTCAGCATAGAGCACAGAATCGTTTAGAGGGGGCAGTGCTATAGGCATCCTGTCCCACTACCGATGAGGAAGCTTCGAGCTATCGACTATTTCCTGAACGAAATGTACAAAAGATTGTACAGTCGCCAGCACATCAAGTTACCACAAACTGTCAAGCTCCAAATGATTTTAAACCATAAAATGTTGACGATTGAATTCAAAATCAAATGACAAAATTTAAAAGTTTGTGGTAACTTGATGCGTAGCTGGCGAATGTAAGTCCCGCGTCATCACTATTATAAAATGTGAAAGTTTGTATGTGTGTGTATGTTTGTTAGTCCTCTACGCTGAAACGGCTGGATCAAACCGAACTAAACGTGAACAAAGCCGTGGGCAGTAGCTAGGAGTAGTTAATAGTTGATCGCTGAGTGTTCACACCGTGACGGCGAGAACTCTGTTATACAAACAAAAAAACATGTTGTTAGCTCGCTTATCGCTAATCGCCGATGGTGGGACCGGTCCTCTACGAGCGTCATTTGTTTTGACCCGCGTTTTTCTCCACCAACTAGCACCATGGGACTGTCACTAACAAAAAAGTCGGCTTTTAACAAATCAACAATTCATGGCGCCGAAAATTCGTCGATTGATGGCAACTCGGACGGGTTTCAAAGTCGTCAGTTTCTAAACGTCATTTTGCTGTGTGAGTAACCTCATAGCCACGAGCTGCCCGCTTAAGCGGCACGCGTGTAGTGAGAATGACTACTACGAAAGAGGTTGGTTAGAGCATGCGACTGAAGCGGATTACAGTACTGACAGAACGCTCATGGTTGCTTGATGCAAGCCGCGTCGCTAGTCGCATCGGTCTTGATCGGGATCAACGGTGTGCACGTTTTGCTTGATGCAAGTCGTATCGAGGTCATAAACGGAGCCTAAATAGTGACAATGTAATTAAAGGGTTGGCAATGGCGCCTCTAGCACAGGTAACTCCTTGCTCTGTGGCTCTCAGTAAACAAATTAAATCTTGAACTGATAAAATTATACCGTACAAACCTTTGGTTCAGAAATTCGGGAATTCGTTCTTCATTCACTTTGATCTTGTGTTTCGTAAAATCAAAGTTATTTTACTTCAACTGGGTAATGTTATTTGTTAAGTAACTAAATTGATATTTGCCATTTGGTCCCGAACAATAATTGTTACGAATAAATTCACGAATGCAAATGTTATTATTTTATTATTTTTCAATTTAAACACGTTTCTCTAACGTAAACAAATGCAAATAAGATTCAATTTAAAAAAAGCTCTCAATACAAAAAAATTAAATAAAAGAATCTTTCCAATGATTATAAACAAATACGCAATAGCAATATGGCAGCAGCGAATGTGCTATACAAATATACAGACACTTATGCTTGTTTTCACTAACTCTTAAGTGTCGCCTAAGAGGATGCCTAAAAGTAAAAAGTGCAGTCTTCTTTCTCGTGTGGTTAGTGCCTAACCTGTGTCAGAGTTTTTATGCCGCCCATGGGCCTCTGACTTGGCTTTACATGCCGTCGAGAAATATCTCTCAGGCATGCTGGTTTCCTCACGATCTAAAGGACATAGTAAAGAAGAACATACACAAATTAGGGAAACAGAAAAAATAAATAAAGATCACTTAAAGTTTATTAATCGAGAAATAAATTTTTGCACAACATGGGTTAGAATGGTTGCTCTTATTAACTTTCTGCATACTTTACTTCCTTTGTCGACTGATCTCGACAAATCTTTACAAATAAATAAAATTGAAGTGTCTGTTTGTAATTTCAACAAACAAAAAACAACAGCTAAATAACAGGTTTTTATTGAATAAATATGAAAGTGTATACGGTACTTATAACCAAAACACATTTTTTCTTTCTGTCTGTTTGTTTCGTCTAATCTCCGAAACGGCTGGATTGATTTTGATGGAACTTTTACTGGCAGATAATGTTATAAGGAGTAATTTAGGCTAGTTTTACAAAAAAAAAATCTAATAATCTTTTATCAGAAAAAAGGGTTAGGGTTCCGTGCATAAAAATGTAACCCCAAATAGGGAAGTCATTCATCATCATTTCAGCCGAAAGACGTCCACTACTGGACATAGGCCTCCCCCAAGTGTCGCCACATTGACCGGTCCCGTGCGTCTGCACCCTTTACCAGGTCATCGGTCCACCTAGTGGGAGGCCTTCCAACGCAACTTCTTCCAGTTCGTGGTCGCCACTCCAGAACTTTCCGGCCCCATCGGCCATCCGTTCTGCGAGCAATGTGCCCTGCCCACTGCCACTTAAGTTTGGCTATAAGTCGGTAACTTTGGTTCTCTTACGGATTTCCTCATTTCTGATTTGATCACGCAAGGAAACTCCGAGCATAGCCCTCTCCATTGCTCTTTGGGTGACTTTAAGCCTTCTGATGAGGCCCATTGTGAGTGACCACGTTTCGGTCCCGTACTTAATCACTGGCAACACATACTGGTCATAGACTTTCGTCTTGAGACACTGCGGTAAGTTCGACGAAAAGATACCACGCAACTCCCGAACGCTGCCCAGCCGAGTCGGATTCGACGATTGACCTCTTTCTCGAAGTTAGACCTATCTAACTGGATCGTTTGTCCCAGGCACTTCGAGTGTACAGTCTCCGATCTTGATAGGAGTGGTTGTTACATGGGCATTCAACATGACTTGGGTTTTGTCCATGTTCATTTTAAGACCCACTCTTTTGGAAGCTCTACTGAGGTCATCGAGCATTGTACTGAGGTCCTCCATGGTCTCAGCCATGACCACTATATCGTCGGCAAACCGAAGGTGAGAGCTGTACTCGCCATTGATGTTGATGCCTAGCCCTCTCCACTCCAGAACCTTGAAGACACTCTCCAGTGCAGCGGTGAACAGTTTCGGAGATCCCGTCTCCCTGTCTCACACCTCGCTGCAGAAGGGTAGGTTCCGAGGTCTGCTCCTAAAGTCGGACTGACATGGTGGCGTTTTTATACAAACACTTCAACACCTCGATGTACCGATAGTCAATTTGGCACCGTTGGAGAGACTGCAGTACAGCCCAAGTCTCGATCGAATCGAAGGCTTTCACGTAGTCCACAAACGCTAAACAGAGAGGCAGGTTATACTCTCCGGTCTTCTGTATAACCTGCCGCAGCGTATATATGTGGTCTACGGTGCTAAACCCTTTTCGGAATCCGGCTTGTTCAGGAGGCTGAAAATCGTCAAACCTGCGCGCGAGACGATTCGTGATGACTCTTGAAAACAACTTGTAGACATGGCTTAGAAGTGAGATGGGCCTATAGTTTTTCAGCCGGGCATTGTCGCCCTTTTTGAAGAAGAGTACCACCACACTCCTGCACCGTGCCAGCGGCGTTTTCCCCTCGAGTATGACGGAATCAAACAACTTCTGAAGGGCATTAAGTACCGGTTTTCCACCTGCCTTCAGGAGTTCGGCCGTAATTCCGTCATCACCCGGTGCCTTGTTGTTTTTAATCTGTTTTAGAGCCATCCTAATCTCGTACAGGCTGACATCCGGAATGTCTTCGGTATAGTGTCGGGTCAGTCTAGCTCTTGGGTCGTTAGCTAGATTTGCAACGGGTTTACTGGTTGAAGTGTACAACTGCCCATAAAAACTCTCGATTTCCCTCAGCAGCTGTGGTTTGGCGGATACGATCCTGCCATCGTCGGTCTTCAGTTTCGTGAGCTGGCTCTGCCCAATAGCCAGATCTCTTGAAAATACCCTGGAGCCCTTATTCCGCTCACTAGCGTCTTTAATACGCTCGGTATTAAAGCGGCGGAGGTCGCTCTTTAAGGATTTAGAGATCCGTCTATTGAGTTATCGGTATTTCCACGCCTCGAAGACTGCAGGATCACCTCACGCCGCTCCTTCATGAGCTCGAGAGTGTGATCAGAGAGTTTTTTGTTCTTGTGTGCACGACATGTCTTGAAGAACTTAGACCCAGTCGTATGGACAGTTTCCACGAACCCATTGTTGTATTCGTCCTCTGAGCTTCCTAGGCATTCGAAACGATTCTGGAGCTCTCGGGGTTCGGGATCTGGATCTGTGCTGGACGGAGCGTAGACTTCATCAGTCGAGACCTTTCAAGCTTGATATTGATGTTCAATGTGCCTCTTACCATGCGGTGATCGCTCCAGGTTTTCACCGAATTGATCACAGAGACATTATTGAACATTTGCTTCTTGGTTGACACGATGAAGTCAATCTCATTTTTAGTTGCACCATCGGGACTCTGCCAGGTCCACTTCCTGTACTCACGCTTTTTGAAGAAGGAGTTCATCATATAGATACCCTCCTTCTCCATAAAACTAGCCAGTATATAGTAGTAATAGGAAAGTAATATTTTAATAATAATTTCACACGGACGAAGGTCGCAGGACACAGCTAGTGTTAACATAAAAAATGAATACAAGTAATGAACGAGTATTGATATTATACTTCTTTCTTTTCTCTATTCCTTTGTTCAGTAATATAAACAATTCCTCCGGGTAACTTACACATCCTGATAATAAATTCAAGACTTACATGCTTTTATATTTCCGATTCCACTACAATCATTCACTCAAACAGATTTGAAAATTTTATATCTCTCTTTATTTGCTATTCTGTATTTTCAGAGAGTGTATTCTGAAAATTGGCAAAGTCGCAAAAAGCTGCAAAAAATATTAATTTATTGAATAATTTACAAAAATTAAGAAATATCGCTTTGTATTTTGATAAAATATCCAATATGAATTGCAAGAACTAATATCCTGACATTAAGTTTTTTTAATTTTACAGTTATAGAAAAAATTTTTGAAAGCCTCCAAGTTCCTATTAACACCTATAACTGTTACAACACAATACCTAACGCAGTGTTATTATTGCAATTCAATCAAAATTTTAGCACAAAACAGCGAGGTTCCATCGAAATATTTGACAGTTTTTGGCGATGATGCCAAGTTACAGAAAAAACAACCTTAAATATCAAATAAGGGAAGCAAACATTGTGTACACATCAAAAATTCATGCGAAAACACCGTAAGAGGTGTTTTTGGTGCCGAAACGTCTTCATTGGGTCACCGTACCTCCACAATAGAACATGAAATTTAATGACCACCCAACTTGGTGGAGACAATTGTTGGAATATTCCGAATTTTTATTCGGCAAAAGTCGGGACCACTCAAATGTCAACAGCTTTGACTTGTTTTTGAGATTATACGGTTATGGTAATAACGGCGAGGGTTTCCGCAAAAAATATTTGTTTTAAGCATTGCCAGTGTTATTTTCTTCCTGATTTTCGTTGAAGCGAAAATGAAGGGTGTTTTTTGTGTGAATTGTGGGGCAGTTGATGTATTGTTGTGGAGGTCAGAATCCTGACTTCGGGGGCAGAGTTTGATGAAAATATCATAGCCACCAAAATCAGATAGCCAGGCCTATTATGTCTGTTTATTAAATGTTTTATTTACACCACAATAATTTCACACAATGATTTTTACGCCTTGACGGAACTGTTTTTAGCGGTAGATTCTTAAAAGCTTTAACTGAATCTTAAAACACTGTTATCCTGGTAGGAACTTCCATATGAATTTAACTATTTACATTGTACTTGAATCTCATCGTTTTTCTTTTGTCAACAGCATCAACCGAAGACAACAGCAGGCACCAAGAAGTAGAACTTCCAAAGATATCCCACGAAGCATTGCTCATGGACCGCCTAGTCCAGGAGCATCAGGCATACCCACCAGACCTCCTCGCATTCCCTCTCAGAGGGACCCAAGTCTCACCTGCAGGAGGACCTTCACAAGACACAGAGAGTCCAATCAAATCTCCAGTATATGGGGTCACTGCTTTCAATCCTGCCCTTTACAGCAGGTTTCAAGGCCAAAACTTCCAAGGTTCCATACCCTTAATCAGCTCGAAGGGCTACGTCACGTTGCCTAGAAGACCAAGAATGGTTCCTGACAGCAGTCTTCGTCCACAAGTGTTCTCCACTCTCAATGGTGTCATCCCTTACTATGACACCTTTAACATGAGGTTCTTCAACCACGGAGGCAACTACTACAGTTTGAACAAAAGTGAGATAGATTTGGGTCCCATAGGGAAGATGCCTTCTTACGTCGATGATGAGGAACCTGCTCCATCTCCTGCTCCAGGAACCCCTCATGCTACGATTCCTAGGAACAGCTTGAGTTCTCCAAATATCCATAACCAACTCCTGACTCTGCAAGCCATGTCTGTGAACCAGTTTATTAAGTCGGAACAGAGGCCTTTGAAGGTAACCCTGGCGGATCATGAGGGTTTGCTGAAGAATCGTGACTTTAGATCCGGTTACTCAGTGAATGTGGTTAGTGGGACCTTAGGAAGGTCCAGAACTGCTCCCAAACCACCTCCTAAACCCAGAAAGAAGGTGGCTAGTGAAGTGAAAGAACCATTTTTGATGAACGCTGGTGAAAATGCGACACAAGTGTAGATAATAGTAATGATGATGTATGAAAACTTTGTATAAAGATATTTTAAGAAGGTATTTCGAATTTGGTATTGAAATGTTTCGCAAAGGGTCGGTGTTATTTTAAGTTTAAATTAGATTATCAATTTTGTTGGAACGGATGTAAACAGTTTCCCGTTTAGCAGTCAAAGGCAAATATTAAAGCAAAAGTTCCAAGCCAATAATGATCTTCAAGCATTTGTAAAGGGTGTAAACAGACCCTTCACGAAGCAGTCAACCAAGCATTCTGTACATCAAACTAAGCAAAGTAAAAAGTAAAGTATGGTCTAGAACAAAAAATGATCGCAATGACGGAGACATCAAGTGCCTTTCGGCTTCGTTGAGGGTCTATCCACACTCTTTATGTTCTAATACTGTGAAACTGTCTGATCTCAATTAGGTATCGATAATTGCCTAATTAACTGGTAAACGAATAATGAACATTAAAGTCTACTTTAAGACAAATGCTTCGAAAATCATCCCATTATCGACCTTAATGCTCTATTATCGTTTTCCCAATAGTTTTCCGGTACTATAATGGCTCAGTTCTCGGTGGCTGTAATTCCGATCGTTTGGGTCATCAAAAAGATATAAAAGTAAAATGTTATGTTTGTTATATCAATGAAGACATTACCTAGCTCAAAGGTTTAAGTCGATTTGCCATCACATTACTTACTGTTTGGTTACAAAGGATACGTATTGCGACAACGACTGTAGAGAAAACAAATTAATCTCTGAGATAATGCTACAAAGTCATCGCGACGCGACTTGCAACACGACGGTACTCAGGGGAAGAAAGCCTGTGTCGTTTGACGTCAGTCGCGTCGCAAGTCGTAGGCGTTAGTCGTACAGATCTATTGTGATCATAGTAAGAAGAGTGAGCTCACACACTAATGTTGGCGTTTTCATGACAACTCAATTCAATATTTTATTATGTGTGTCAGAGATGTAAAAACTAAACAAGAACACGAATATCCTTTGACACAGTAAAGCGAGTGTGACGATTAAATCTTTGACCTAGCTAAGATTTTTGAGCATAAAATGCCTTGAATGCGTTTGGTCGGTCTGGCAATGTAAGGTTAAAAGGGGTACTGCCGAAATAACTAAGCTTGGCTGGCGATTAATGTTTTATTGATCTATTAATAGACAAGAATACGTTTTTACCTAGGTTCTAGAAACCTATTTTACTCACGAATTTGGTCTGTAAAACTAATAGTTACCTGTATTACCCTGTAGTACCTGATTACTTGTGCCCATTTGTTCACACACTCGGTGGTTAATGTAGTGCGTTAGTAAACATATGTCAATCATAATGTCAGCAGATTTAAGTCGAGTGTTATATAGAACGCGATCAGCATAATCTAAAGCGCGTTCAAGAGTTATCATTGTTAATAGGAATATTGACACCGATAGCTCTCGAACGGGGTCTATAATGGGTTTAAAAAGGCTCTTCACGACGCCGAAAGGCACTTGTTCTCCCCGTCATTGCGATATTTTGTTTTGTTCTGCATCATACCTCGGAAATCTTCTAGTTATGGAGATATTGGAGCTCAAAGAACCAACTATAAAAAATATGCTAGTTTTTCACGTTACAATTTTACCGTAAATACTTCCATAGTCCTTGTACACACGGCAGCACATGAAGCTGTACCTTTCCAGTATAACTTGGCCGCCACTTTGTATAGATTTCCTATACAATGAGATATCCGCATAAACTGGTTTTGTATAGCTTGATTAGCCGTCGTGCGTACTATTCAATGCATCCATCAGCACAATGATTTGTTTGCAATCAGCCAAAAAAGTAGTTTGCTAGATTTTTTTTTTGCGTTGAGTTACTTAGTTTAGTCTACAAAATGCTTGGTTAACGGCTTCGTGAAGGGTCCGTTTACACCTTGTTCATGTTGGTTGCGTTCTGTTTCTATGGTGAAATCGGCCCTTTTTTTGGAAACTGGGGCATCATTTTTGTAACGTAAAACCCAATCAAATATTCTAATAAGAGAAGTTCAAAAACTCTTTATAACGGCCTACAGTATCTTAAAACTTTAGTTAAAAACTTCGTGCAAATTTAAAAAAAAAATAACAAAGTTAGCATGACTTGGAACTCTGGTGACCCATAAAATGTAATGGTGTCATTTTAAAACCAAATTCGATTCTCCTTGGTAGCTTTAACTGACGCAATGAAGTTGGTAATGGAGTTTAAACTGTGTTGCTTTTATAAATATGATTCTAAATTGTTTGTGGAGCCATCAATGAAGTCTCTCTTATATAACGAATATCAGTATAGTTCATGCTTTTTCCCAACTATGTTAGAGTCGGCTTCCAGTGTAACCGATTGAAGCTGAATACCTGTTTTACATGGAGGTCGGTTAGTTGGCCAAGGTAAATGATGATGGTCACCCATCCACGTGTGCAAATATGGCGTCACTTGTACATTATAAAAGCCTCCACGAGTCGACGATTTAAAACAAAATAATGGGTTCATTGATGACTTTGAACAAGCAGAAAATTAATATGTTATTTAAAGTTAAAATGTTTATGAAACGTATATTTCTTTAGTTAAGTTTTTAAAGTTTATTTTAGTTATTTTGGTAAGACTGTATTCAAAATATTATGACCAGTAAACTCATTTAAAATGTTTTAAAAATATCTTTAAGATTTACTATAAGATAACACATGTTTGGGTTCATCAAAAAGAACCTAGATTTGAAATCAATTACTTAATTTTAAGTTCCAATAGATTTTTTTTGGAGATTTTTTATTCATTAGATTTTTTAAGTCACTGAAAAATATACCTTTCATTACGCAATCCCAGAATATCTGACTCTAAATAAACGAATAAATAAATAATTGATTCGTGAGTCAACACGCAAAATCACTTTATTTCAACTCCAGTCACTATTTGATTTATTGCATGAAAAATTTCAGCCATTTTAATTGAAAAACACATGACGTAACAAATTGAGATTCAATATTAAAGTGTAAATATCCAGCGCGGGCATTTGAATTCACACTCGGACACAGATTAACGAAATACAGAGGGTTCACATGAAACAGACATGTTAGTGACATCTACCCACCCGCACAGGGCTCGTAGTGAATTACATTTCACTCCCTCTCATGTAGGAGGTTTTTGTCCCAGCAGTGGCAACATTATTGGCTGAATATGATTAAGCAATAAAGATGCAGGATTAAAGATGCTTTTCCGTAGGCGACCGCACCTCAAATCACAATGGCACACTGCAGTGACACGACTGGTTTTGAAAACAAACTTTTCCGTTGATTATGGCGAAATTGTCATGATCGCCTTTATAATTATGAAGTGGTTTAATTATTGTCAAACGGCACATAATTTCCACAGGCATAGTTACCAATTTATGTTACCTAGTTATTTACTTTGTGTATCAAATAAATATTAATAAATATTAAATAAAGCTACTCACGCATCAGAAACTGGTGGCGCAGCCCTCAGGACAGAGCAGCCTTACAAAAACTTTTTCATTACAATTTACGTGTAACCTTCTGTGTTTACTTACTCCGTGGCAGGAGCTCAGCCAGAGCAACCGTGCTTCAAAATGTCAATATTTGAATCGTTGAAAATAAGCCTTCCCTGAGATGAGATCGTTTTCACTAAGCCTTTTTTTTGGCGTCGAATGATTTTGCAAATATTTAAATTAACTGTGCCATAAAAGTAACAACAATTAGTTAGGTGGTGGTGGTTTGTTAGTTTAGTTAACAGTTTTATGGTTCAGTTGTTGTTGGTTTAGTTGTCTTATATCTGAAATTGTACAGTCGAACAGTCTATTTGATACACAGGAAAAAATATTCATCTTTCCAGTACACTACTAATTTTCATTTTTATTACAAGCTACGAGCTTTTTATTTCTATCTCTACTCGCTCTACTCGCTAAATGCTAGCAGTGAAGCCATAATAGGTCTAAGTGACGAGCGAGTAGCCAGAAATTAGTAACTGTGGGACAGTACCTGTGCCAGTTACATTCAATAGGGAGCTGTGAATTGACGTTTACTTGTGAATGGAATCTATGCTCATCTAGTACGCACGGCGACCAATCAAGCTATACTAGACCATCTCTCATTGAACGGGAAATCTGTACAAAACGAGGCCATGTTATAGTGTATAGCTTGATGTGTGGCCGTGTGTATACCTTTTGAATGTCTTGTTTGTTGCTTTGTTCTTATGTTTCACCAGTTAGGTACGATAAATAATTAGTTACGTGATTTTGGTATGTATTCTGGGCTATAAACTATTTTTTTTGTATTTTCCAACTGAAAAATCTGATTAATTAAAACTTCACAATTTTTTTTTAATTTCGGTTTGATGGCAAAAACTTATCAATGTATTGGAACCATTACAAACTGTTTATTTTTATTAAATAATACGAAAGTGAAGGCTTATTTTTAACATTAAGTACAGTCGTCAGCACATCAAGTTACTACAAACTGTCAAATTTTCTTATTCGATTTTGAACGTAACCATCAACATTTTATGTTATAAAATCATTTGGAGAAATTTGACAGTTTGTGGTAACTTGATGTGCTGGCGACAGTATTTCGTATAACAACTTAACACTATACAGGTTGATTTATTTTGTTACTAAAACTGAATCAAGTTCTGACGTGTATTTTGTTTTACTTATTTTAATACTAGCAGCTTGTAGTACCCGCGATTTCGCTCACGTGACTGTGTAAGTATTGAAGTGAAGTCAAATTTTATATTTGACTACCTACCTATATTAATTTTTATTAAGATTTTATTGTTTGACTTAACTGTTTGATGTTCGTAGCGTATGGGACATGATTTAAAAACTTTCAATCCTATAAGTATGTTTTATTTGGCGAATATTATCTTCGAAATATTTCTGAAAAACCCACCAATAATTCGTGACTGTTTCCACTGTATTAGTTACTTCCAAATTTTCAATAACTTCTGAATAAATTGTATTCTAGCAGAAAATCTCTTATAATATAGGTTATTTTTTCATTAAATTAAGTTTTACTGTAAAAAAAATATTTATCTAAAAATAACTAGTTACTGCTGTCCCACTTTATCAACATTTTAATTTATAAAAAAAAACTGTTACCACACTACTTAATCAGTTAATTAAAAGTAGGTATTAATTATTGGTGCTTACGTAATTAATAAAATGAATTGCGTAAATATAACCTTCCATGCTTTCTTTTGTAGGGGAAAGTGTAGGCACACAGAAACTGAATGAAACCCTTTCTAAGACTAAGCATATGGTCATAGGCGGAAGCGAGTTGTGGCGCACCGCCGCGCGCCGAGCACTTGTTTGTGACTGATAGTTTGTTTGGCACCTGGGTCTTGCACAAGCCTGTAAACAGTAAATTTGCTATAAAATCTCGCTTGTTTGTGACTTGTTGACGGATATAATAACAAAAGTATAAATAACAGTTCAATAAATTACATTTTTTACAGGTTCTGGCTGTAAGTTATTGTAATACAACTACTGTACACTATACTTCACTAAATAAATGAATTATAATTTTAATACAAAGATCCTTTGGCGCTTGAAATGCTTTGACAGAGGGCACTGTTGGTTAACGTTTTTGTGTAGTTGTTTTGTTTAAAAAAATAATATGATTGCAGCAATAGTTTCGATTTTGGATAACATTACTAAAGATCCTTGTATATTTGTATTTGTCTCTGAAGAACAGCCTTAAATAATTTCGCATAATATTTGACACTCAATTCATTTAAAAAGCTTTCAAAAATCCAGTGCACCAGCATCATACAACAAAATGAGAGTGACACAGCGTTTCACTGCCCGCTATCGCTCACGCTTTCCGCTCCGTAATAAACATGCAGCCTTATATCTAACACCTTCGTCATATGATAAATGTTTTCGGGAGGTGCGAATGACATATAATGGGATTGTGGTTGATGGTTATCATCCTATAAAGTTAAGGGTTATTTTAGGCGAAGAAATGGGGTGTCGTGACGCTAATATTTTGACAAAATCGTTGTAAATCGAGAGTTACTGCTATACGTTACGTACCTATTTGTCTTGTACAGAAAAAAATAGACAAGTAGAATACAGGGTGAAATCCCTTCCACCCTGTAAACTTGTCTATTGTTTTTACTTTTTTTTTATTTTTCTTGTTTTTAGGTGGTGGTGTGTATATCATTCTGACCCCATTTAAGTTTTTCAACGGTTAGGTATAGAAGTGTGTCCCTTCCAAACCATATAAAAGTAAGGTCTTTTAATCTAGATACTTTCTAAAACCTATTACTACGAATTCTTATTTATTGATCGACTAAATGAATACTATAAAACAATAAAATCGTGATAATTTCAAATTAATCACTTATTGTTACAGAGCCTTACGAAAAAACGTACATTTAATAATAAATTTCCATAAGTACCTTTCAGGTATAAAACGCTGAAAAAGGATAACAGTTTTACAGGCAGATGTTCGCATGATTTTAAACCGATTCCATTTTTATTAACGTGCAGGAGTCCGACAATAAACCTTCACATTACCATAATATTGAATTTCTGTGTGCCTACATTTCCCACGTTCGTTTTACGGTAAAAAATTGTAGCCTTGTATATGTATACATAGTGTAAACTGTATAAAAGGTATATTTCAAAGTTTGTTCTTATACATATTATAACGAAATTAATTAATAAAATTATACTTACAGATTGTTTATGAGCGTTCAGCGAGTTCGCTTTGATGTTTAAGATAGATACAGCTGTCAAAATTGTATTTAATTTAATTTTGTCGTATTATTTATGTATGTATTTATGTATGTACGTATTATTTACATAATTATAAAATTATCTATATAAAAGTATAT
The DNA here is from genome assembly GCA_910589295.1 of Noctua janthe. Lineage (NCBI taxonomy): Eukaryota > Metazoa > Arthropoda > Insecta > Lepidoptera > Noctuidae > Noctua > Noctua janthe. Next base: position 2,149,714 of record OU342567.1, read on the forward strand.
TATTATAAGATAATTATTTTCAGGTATTATTGTAAAAAATATTTTATTGTATTGACGGGATAAATGCCCAAAAGACTGGCAACATTTCCGCAATGTATGGCTAACATTCTTCCATAGGAGCACTCACTTCAAGAGATATTTCCCAAGCCATTTCCTATGATTTCGTTCCAAAAGTACTTTTCTTGACACCTCTGCCATTATTAATGGCAGCCAAGTAACATTTCATATTAATGTTGAAATAAATTGCGGGAAGACCAAGCAGAAATTGGGATATTATTTTCTTAGAAACATAGAAATGTCATCGAAAAACTAGAAATAAAAGAAAGATGTTAGTTGGAAAATACGATAAAAGGACGAATTGTTGATAGTAATATTTTTTCCATAAAAAAACTGTCTGTATCTATCTTAAATGTCAGATACCTAGATAAAAGAAATTTTTAAAAATTGTTTATTCAATGTAAAAATGTAAATAACTATAGATAATTCGAAATAATTTGTAAAATGATGAAGTATATGGTGTGTTGTGTAATTATGGACGGACCAATAGTGTGGATTGCGATGCGAATGGTTTATTATAATAACGACGAAAATAAAAATACAATTTGAAATAAACATATCTGGGTTTTATTTTAACACCCTGTATGTTCTTGTTCCGGACCATCACATCGCGCCGGCCAGTAGGATCGTGTGATACGATCCCACGTCACCTTAATATCCCACCTAACGCTAGGCGCACGACCATAGCGATTGCATATTATTTCGATCATGACGACCAAACTCAGTGAGACTAACCATCGTCGCTGGCGAATTAGAGATGTTACAATGCACTAGTGTGCGCGTGACACAGCCACAGTCTCTCTTCCCTCTCTCTTAGGCTAGGATCTCTTTAAAACGCCAGACGCTTCCAAAAGCGTGCCATGACGTCACGAGTCATGACAGACGCTCCCTGCCATGGTTAATTTTGAAACCTATCTGGTAGCAGACCCACTTATTGTCATCAAACCACTTTGGACAAAGGTGATGTAAACTTTTCTTAGTCGCTTTGTCGGCGTCAATTACATGAACTCTAACTAGACAGTTATACAACATTATTTTTAGTATATGCGAAACCTGAATAAAGTTTGTTCAGAATAAGTAACTGAATCCATTCCAATAATTTTTAAACCATGTTATATTTTTTCCCAACAATATTTATAAAAGGCTACAAGTTGGACACCACGCGACACTAAGTACCTATCGCGATCGGTTAGGTACCTACTGCCAAATTATTATTATTAATGAGTTCAAGACGTCACTGGAGGCGGCACGCGGGCGCGCCGCGTGTTGACCACGTTTTTGTGTGGACAACCAGGTAACAGAACAAGTTTATAACTTCGTGATTTTTCAAGATACAGTTTTGAAATTTTGTACATAGATTCTTTACATAAAAATACTAGACACGTGTTTCAGGTTTCGTATATACTAAAACTTATGTTGTATATCACGGTGCAACTGTAATATCAGGCAGATTCTGTATCTTAAAGCAAAATCGAGGGTTGAATTCTCCATTGGAACTGAATGCGATAAACAACACGCTTTCAAAAGCGTTCAGTTTCATCATTGATAAAAAATAGTCGTGTTGCCCGCGACCTTCCTCCGCGTGACATTATTATAAAAAAAATACTTCCCTATTTGAATCGGATTCTGTTAACAATTTTAAGGTTTTATTTTGCATGGAACAGAAATAAAAGCACTTATAACATCAGCTATCTGCCAGTAAAGTCCCGTCAAAATCAGTGCAGGTGTTTCGGAGATAGGCCAAAACAAACAGACAGACAGACAAAAATTAAAAAAAAAATGTATTTTTGTTGTACCTACCGTAAATACTTTCTTATGTATTCAGTAAAAAGGTTTTATTTTGAAATTACAAACAGACATTTCAATTTTATTTATTTGTATAGACTGACAGCTCTCGAACGCACTTCACATGTGCGCGCGTTTAGTTTCAATAGTTACATTTGCTCTGACCGAACAAAGCAAGAGCCGTTTATATTTGAAACCGAATGACCAATTATTTTACAGGCCATTACTTGTTATTCGCTAAAACCACTCGCAGATTACATGCAAAAGCACATGCAATGTATTTCAAACATTCATGCCAAAATATTATTATCTCGACTAATTATTTAGCTTGCATAATAACTGAATGTATTTTAAATGAGGTCACTTATTTAGATGGAGGTTCATTAAATTATGCCGACGGAAATGCACTTCATCAAAACAGTTATTAAAATTAATTATGCCCCTCGGACTTGACTGCGTGAACAGATTTTTTAAATTATATTCCCAAATGAAATGGACCTTTTGTCCTTAACTTGATAACGATCATCATCAAGCCGTAATATCTTGCCCACAAGTTACATGACCATGGCACTGCGCTCCAAAAAACAATAGCTGACGTTGCTCAAAAAGCCTCTAAGCTGAAGTGGGATGTCTGCCGCATGCTCAATGAACTGTCGGCCAAAATAGACAAATAAACCTTCTCTTCTCTTCATCAATTCTTACAGACATCAAAACAGACTTATGGGAGAGAGATAGTGTCATAGGACTTATAGTACCATCCTTTACGTTTTATAGCTTTATCCTGGAGATGGTCGCGGGAATCAGCTGAATGCGAAACGTACAGGAGTAGACGATACGGCGACGCTTGGAGGAAACTTACATTTGTCTAGCAGCGGACGGCTTTCTACTCAAATGATAATTATTGATAGCAGGCGGAGTGCAGATGTGACCGAGTGGCTTCCAAGGACTGAAAAAAGAAGGAATCGTCCGACGACTAGTTGAACAGACGACGGGAAAAACCTGGATGATGCAGGCTCAGTCTGGATGGGTCGCGAACGTCATGCGTAGCAGTTCTCGCGGCTCATCCACCAAGGCGACAGTAGGCTCATGGCGGTGTTTTAAGTGGGTTCAAGCTCCACATAACCGCGCAACGTTTTCATTAAAAAAAAGGAATGTAGGTAGTGCAAAGTTGTGATTGGCACAAATAAAGAGACGAGGCCTATACCCAGCAGTGGATGAAGTCAGGCCATGGATAATGGTGATGATGTTACCCCTTGTCATTCCAACGATTGTTTCAATATTGGCAACCCATTGTCAACCACTTTACCTTCGAATCTGCTCCCACTAGTCCTCTTTTCCCACACACGAAAAATCCAAAATCGATTCGGAGGTAAGCCTTGAAAACGAACAAAACAAGAGTGACAGAGGGATAAACCTCTTGGGACCATGTCGTTGCATGACCATTTTAATTAAAACTGGTATTTTCTATTGTTTCAAATGGGAATTTTGACAGTAGGAGCCTATCGGAAAACGAGGATAATGGTACAGTCTACCCGGTACCACCAAGCGGCACTTGAATGAATGCCCTCAGTCGGATTTTCAATTGTCGGCTTAGCGCTGAAAGTTGAATTTCTAACATTACAAAAATCTTTAGGCATTAATTTGGATGTCGCTAAGTGTTACTGAACCGAGAATTATTCTTTATAATGTCCGTCTGACACGCTACAGACTAATTTACGTATCTCATACAGAACATTGAACTGCGCAAGTTGTTGTAAAATTCTTGAACTGAACATTTTAAACCTTTGCGATACATAAACTTCAATTTGCACTGAAACTGAAGTAGCATCGTCTGGTGACAAATATGGGAAACACAGTTATTTCAAAGAAATATACATAAATGCGTTCAAGTAAATTTTGACGATAGGAAAACACACTAGGGGGGCCTAGTGTGAGTTTTCACTATTGAACGTTTAATATCAAGAGTGGCTGCGCGCTCGGTCCAAACGCACACCTTCAGCACGGCGCGCCACACCGTGCCCAGCGCTGCCTCGTCCAGGAGCTCCTGACAAACAATATTCAATGGGTAAAAATACAACCGAATTGAGAACCTCCTCCTTTTTGAAGAAAGTCGGTTTAAGACATACACGCTCATTTCAATTTCTCGACCCCAGGAATGGAAACCACGAAAGTTATTGAAACTAGATCCTAATAGTTTATGAAAGAGAGACCTATCTATATCTCCATTTCTTCCTCCGAGAAAAAAATATAACAGTTCTGATACACATCCAAGTTTAATCACTAACCTACCCTTCTAATTAATCGATACCCACAATATCGTTCAAAAAAACAAAATTGAACTGACATAACACAAACAAATTAGCAGTTCCCCCTAAAAAAGGCCCAAACATTGTTTCCATCAAAATATGATACGCATAAAAAATTCATAGTCACCTCCCATTATTTGAGCGTCTAATTACGAGGGCCACAAAGGTGGACCGATGGGGATGCCAGCGCTAAACCCAAGGGGATGACCCGTGTTGCCAGGATGAAACGAAAAATACCACGAAAATACCGCGCGAAATGAAAAGTATATAATGTCATTCTATTTCCCACGGGCAGTTGGATTAGTGCAGTGTTTTTAGGTTACAATGGAGTGTTTGTAAATATAAGAGGGATTAAAAACTGGACCTAATTAAAAGATGATAAAATTAAACTTATACTGTCACTTACGGGATATCTTCCGTGATTGTTCATTATTTTGAGCTTCCGATATTTCGGCGCTGTTGCAAGCGCCATGATCGCGGGTTGAGTCAACCCGCGATCATGGCGCTAATCGAGGAAGATATCCCGTAACTGACAGTATAAGTTTAGTTATAAACCGTGAAAGCTTAAAACAGTGTTAGATGTTATAATGTTGAACATTCCGATTTTGAATATAATTGTAACCTATCATTCAAATGGACATGTAATGATGACGGATGAAACTCATGTGACTAAAAGAGTGATGCACATAAATTTTGATGGATGGAAAGAGAGAGAAAGGCCAAAGAAAAGAGGGATAGGTTGTGTGAGGAATGATATGAAAGAGAAAGAAGTAAATGAAGCCGTGACGTCTGACAGGGGAGAATGGAAGAAGAAATTTACACGTGTTTCGCCGATCACAAATAGAATGAGACAAGGCCAGAAAGATGATGATGATATAACCTATCATTCAAAAGTGTCTTTTGATGATCCAATTTAAATAAACGGTTTGACTTTGAAAAACAATTAAAAAGTTGGTTCGGGGAAAGTTCTGTTCAAAGTGATATTGTGTGTAATTAAATGATATGAAATAACAAAATTGTATTTTGTATTGTTTTATTTTTGTATAAATACTTTGAGAAAGTTGGTTAAAGTAATAACAGCCGCTCGGATCGATCTTTAGGTTAAGCCGCGCTTGCCTAGGTTGGTCTGTGGATGAGTGACCACCCATTACATACCGAGTTTCCTCCGTGCCTCGGAAAGCACGTTAAGCAGTTGGTCCCGGGTGTCATTTGTAGATCTTTGACAGCCGTTATAGGTAGTCAGTGGCCCAAAAAGTCTGACAACCAGTCTTACCAAGGAGTATCGTATTACCCAGTACTAACTGGGTTATGGAGGTCAGATAGGCAGTCGCTCCATGTAAAATACTGGTATTCAGCTGCATCCGGTTAGACTGGAAGCCGACCCCAACATAGTTGGGAAAAGGCTAGGCAGATGATGATTTTGAGAAAGTTGGTTTTTATTTTACCTGAAATTAAGTTAAGAGGTAATTAACAAGATTGGGTTTTAATTCCGAACGATAAAAGTGTTTTTGTCAGGAATTTCTCTATGACAGTCTGGAGTCCAAAATAAACCTCTGCTTACGCATAGGTGTACCTACTTTAGTACTCCCATATTTCACGGATAACAAGCGTGATGATATAGAGGGTGGAACGGACCCCGACGCTAAAACGGGTAACACGTTATTCAGTTATCAGTTCTGAACACACCGCACTCCCACATAGTCATCGGTAATTAGCAAAAAAACAGCTTTTCCATACTTTTGACCTTGTAGGTATTGCTGTTTTGTTGGAAACAGCTGTTTTTTTTTTTAATAATGGACGATAAATTTATATGTGGGGGTTCAGAATTATGACATATTAATTATTAAATACGTGGTAACCGTTTTATGCTTTTTGTAAAAAAATGATAAGAATTTTGGCTACCAAACGTTTCAAAAACATTTTGTTAATGTCGACCGATAGAGAGAGGTTTCCGACCAGCATAAGCATAAGCATAATCAGCCTATAATGTTCCCACTGCTGGGACACAGGCCTCCTCTCTGTGAGAAGGAATGGGCTATAATCTACCACGCGGGCCCAGTGTGGGTTGGTGGATGTCATAGTCTTCGAATTTTTGGTTCTAGGACATGCCCGTTTGCTCACGATGTTTTCCTTCACCGTTTTGAGAGTGGTGATGAAATAAATTACACAAAGTAATGCGCCTGGCTGGGTTCGAACCCACGACTTACTGCGCGTAAGTCGGGGCCGCGACCACGGAACCCTAAAAAAAACACAATTAAACACCATACATTCGGGTAACTTCCTCTCCTGGCAACACGATACCTGTGACATCAACTCATGAATCACATTTGTGTCAACACCATAATTAACTTGTGTGTCATAACATCACTGAGTTTAGATTGTATGTACTGGTAATGTAACTGCTAATGTTATATGAATATACATATATATTGGTGGGCAATTAATTTCCGCTAGATATAATTTGGTGTGCTCGGTGTGCTAGATTATCATTTCTAGATCTTTGACAGTCGTTACAGGAAGTCAGTGGTCCGAAATTCTGACTACCAGTCTTATCAAAAAGTATCGCTTTACCCAGTAGGTAGTAACTGGGTTTAGAGAGGTCAGATAGGCAGTCGCTCCATGTAAAATACTGATATTCAGCTGTATCCAGTTAGACTGGGAGCCGACCCCAATATATTTGGGAAAAGGCTAGGCAGAAGATGATAATTTGGGGTGCTACTTGTGCTAGGTGATGTACTATTGAGCATGAAGTCTTGGGTTTCATTCCCAGATCGGACAATGTGTTATTGGGTTTTTCTATCAGGAATATCTCAGTAGTAGCCACGGAGTCTGAATTTCTGCCCGGTTGATGGTAAAACGCTTGCCCCCTACTACATGGGACTTAAACTTAACTGGTAAAATGTGAGATTACAAGCGTTATATTATGTTATAATTTGGTGTGTAATGTAGTGTTGAAATTGAAATGGGAGGTCTATTTCAATCTTCTAAAGAGATATAAGATAATACAAAAGGCTATCATACGAAATGTCGTAGAAAAAATGCGATCCCATGTCTCAGAGACGTCTTGAAGAAAAATGACATTCATTACCAGTTTTGACACATCTCACTAGGACTAGACGAAGGATCAATGGTCAAACTTTTGCAAGTACCTAGACAACATTTTTGTTCGTGGTGTTTCGAACGCAGATTCAGAACTGGTTGACATTTTTCGCGTTTTTGCTTATCTTTTGTACTCAATGAAGTGGTAGCAGAACATCATCAAAGGCAGGTAATTCAATCAAGTTAGATCTACAAAAACATTGTTAACGAAGTTTGTTGAAAGAAATATTTTCCCGCTGCCCGTGAAAATATTTTTTACCTGAAATACAATTTTGAAACAATGTACCCTTTTCTGTAACGAAAACAAATAAGCTTCAAAACACTGAGAGTTCATTGACCGTTTCTATTACAAGTTTTTGCGAGACAAAAAACATCATTTTCAAGGAAAGCCTAACATAAACAGAACAGACATCCCAAAAAGATTACTGAACATCAAAACCTTACATTAATTCTAATTTAATAATTCACAACAAAAAACACGTTTTTATTCAACCTGCTCTTACTCAGCTAATTAGGCCGCCATCGTCCCAAATTGCCTATTCTTCTGTCGGCCCCAAAACCGTTAGCTGTCGCAAGGATAATCATATCTTGCGAACCTTTGATAAATAACTTCCGACACCGTTTTTTGTGTAATTTAGAACATTTTAAGGCTTTTTATTGTCATTTAGAGCAATTTTGTAATCTGTGGATGTTTTTTGCTTATTATTTCTTCGTGTTTAATTAAGGATATTAAGAGCTTATAAGTTTAACTGCCGAGTTGGTCTAGTGGTCGCAAGCGCAACTATCCAGGGTTCGAAACCAAGGTCGGGAAAAGTGTTCTTGGGTTTTTCCATTTCCAATTTCTCAGTATCAGTCACGGAGTCTGAATTAGTGCCTGGTTGATGGCAATAGTTCTGAAGTGGCGACCGCGAACCGGAAGACGCTGCGTTAGAAGGCCTCCCACTAGGTGGACCAATGACCTGGTGAAGGTTGCAGGGATCCGTTGGATGCGTGTCGCACGAGACCGGTCAATGTGGCGACACTTGAGGGAGGCCTATGTCCAGCAGTGGACGTCTTTCGGCTGAAATGATGATGATGATGATGGCAATAAGCTCGCCCCCTATTACATGAAATGTGGGTATACTATCATGTAGGTACACCTCTGTATAACCCTACAGGGATATCAGGCGTGATGTTATGTGTACATTTCACATCGGTCATTAAAACACATAAATTCGAAAAAATCATTATTACTTTTTGATTGACTTAACACGAAACAAACTCCCATGCGTATAACGTGTTTCCGTACGCTAAAGTGACAAACAAAAGACCCTAAAGCCCAACACACACAGGGCGCGGGCGTGGGTGGAGCGCGGGACGGGTCGGGCGCGGGGCGGGTCGGGCGCGGGAAGGGTCGGGCGCGGGGCGGGTCGGGCGCGGGACGGGTCGGGCGCGGGGCGGGTCGGGCGCGGTAAGGGTCGGGCGCGGGGCGGGTCGTGCGCGGGACGGGTCGGGAGTTCCTCAGGTGTAATAACAAAAACTATAAAAATGCAGTTTAACAGTTGCAAAAAGCAGATTCGTGGTAGCAACCGCTGGCGCATCAGCCGCGCCCGACCCGCTGCCGGCGCGCACCCGCTTTGTGTGTGAAACTGAGAAAGCAATGAACGGCGCGTCTCACGCGGTGGACACGACCCGATCCGCGCCCGTTTTCTGTGTGATTCTTCAGGGCAGAGTCGTCTTTGAATCTTCACCTGAACAGGTTTTCCTTGCTTCGGTCAACCGGGGTCCGGAGTCTAAAAGTTTTAAAGACTTGCAGGTTTACTGTGCCCCGTGTCGTGGCATGAAGAGGAAACGTTAGCTGCTAGTCCATACTATTTGCTCCCTGAAAAATAAATTAGCGCAAAAATATTTTCATTATACATATAATCTCCATCCCTACCATGCCTCTACGATTCCATATATTTTATAAATATAAATTTTATGAAAAAGAAACCTAACATAGAGAATCCTGCTGGCTAAACGCCGCTAGCCGCCGCACGCGCGTCTCGCTTGACGCAAATCGCCTCGCAGGTCGTGACCGAGGCCTAATGGTGGTATTCGAATATCTATTGTCATCCTATCTCCATAGGAAATCGTAATGGTTCCCTAATGGGGCACATAAAGCAGGCTGATCTCGGTATAAAAAGGATTCGGCTGAGATATCTCACAGTTTGAACGGGTTATTTGTAAAGTAAGGTGTCGATTATCCCTCGCTATTGGCTGATGTTTCTATCTTTGCATGTTTATGGAGTAAGCTGTTGATATAAAGGTCGTTACTGAATGTTTGTTTTTTTTGGGATATTGAATAATATTGCTTTTTTTTTAATATTATACGGTTGTAAACAAAAGTCAGACGATGGAACGTACCTAGTTATAAGATAACGGCACGGTTGGCGCAGTGGCTAAGCGATTGACTGCTGCGCTTCGTGTCGCGGGTTCGATTCCCGCACGGAACAAATATTTGTATGGCCTACAGGTAGTTGTTCCGGGTCTGGCTGTTTGTGTATGTGAGTTTAAATGTTTGTAAACGCACCCACGATACAGGAGAAATTCCTAGTGTGGGGCAACGTTTTTTTTTTAAAAAGAAAGAAAGAAAAAAGATAAATAAGGAGTAGGACTGACCCTAGCATGACCGCGCGGTGTTAACGTAACGTAAATACGTCGATTATAAAATTATTTTTACATAATTTTAGTGTGATGGCGTATTGTTGTTGAGGTGTGTGTACGGAGAGAAATTAAATGCGGAATTTACTTAATTGATTTCATTCACTCACTAACATATTTCGTGGACGTACTTGGTTAGTATTAATATGCGCGTCTATAGGTTGCGACGGTGTTGGGCGAACTGCTCGTTCGCGGGGCGCTGGACATGGTTGTGAATACAGAATGTCTGTGTCAGTGTTCCTACACTATTCCCCCTTTTTAAAAAAAAAAAAAATGTATATATATTTTTTTTACAATACAATTTCATTATTTCATAATCTAATAATTACAAGGCCGAATACAGTCATATTATAATTAGGTACTACGAGTTACAATGAATTTGCTTATACATCATTTAGTTACCATAACATGTCGTCACCTGATGCCTTGCGCGTGCGCGCTTGCGCTACTTGTTATGTTCGCTTTAAACAATGTTATGATTCAGAAAGTTTTAAGTTATATTATCACGCTGTTTCTACAAAGTGGTACAAGCAGTGCTTTGACGTATGAAACAATTTTTTTTTTTTTTTTTTTTAATTAATTGATTTTATTCACTCACTAACATATTTCGTGGACGTTGACGTTCGACTTGGTTAGTATTAATATGCGCGTCTATAGGTTGCGACGGTGTTGGGCGAACTGCCCGTTCGCGGGGCGCTGCACATGGTTGTGAATACAGAATGTCTGTGTCAGCGTTCCTACATAATTATCGTATTTTCGTAATTTTAAGAATTTATTTTATCTGTCGATAATACTGATTGTACTTGTGGCAATTAATAATTTGTCAAAAATGCTAAAGGTTAATTGTATGTTCTATTCAATAATCAACGTAATTTCGTTAGGTACGTTTTATCGCCGTGCTAAGGCCTAAGGTCTCAAAGACTGACGGTAGCTTTTAAATCACAAATCCTCGTAAAATTTATCTCAGTAAAAAATGAAGTGTCAACTTTCAAAGTGGCTATTAAAAATATGGCCCACTGAGTTAGCCACTACAAGGTTAAAACTTACGACCTAATAATTAAAATCGCCGCCGTAAACTCAAAATTCTTGAGAAAGTCATTTTATATTCTTAGTCATAAAAGTTTACGAGGTGAAAATAGGCAAATAAAAAAAAAACGTCAACTCAAATAACTGAGTTTTTAATTAAATGATGCAGTTAAAATTTTAGTGTCATTTTACTCATGGATGATTTTTATTAAAAACCGGCCAAGTGCGAGTCAGACTCGCGCTCTAATTTTTAATTTACTATTAGTTGTTATAGCGGTAACCGAAATACACATTTTGTGAATTACGGATCATGAGACAGCCCGCTGACAGACAGACGGACGGACGAACCGACGGACAGCGGAGGCTTAGTAATAGAGTCCCGTTGGTTACCCTCCAAGTACGGAACCCTAAAATGTATTTGGTTGGTCCCGTCTGTCATATGTATATCTCTGACAGTCGTTACAGTTAGTTAGTGACTTTTTTTTTTTTTTTTGGATGGGAAATCATCAAATGACCCCCTACACTCTGGGCGGAGCGGAAGGGAGTGTCAGACTTGTACTGACTAAAACCCATACATGTTCCTTCTTTGCCCTTTGTGTTCCAGGGCCACGGTGTCTCTTTCGAACAGTCCCGCAGCTCTGGCAGGCATCGGCCCATGCGGACCCCTACTCGGTTGCTGACATCTCTTTGAGGCGCGCGTGGAACATGAACGCGCCGTCGACACGGCCTGTCGTCATAAGACGGACGGACGGCGAGCTAGCCCATAACTCGCCGTCCACAGGCCCGCGCCTACGGTGGCCGGGAGCCACCACGTGACCCCCGACGCCCAGGGCGTCTCCCGCGGCGGCATTAGTTAGTGGCTCAAAAGTCTGACAACCAGTCTTACCAACGGGTATCGTATTATCCAGTACTAACGGGTTTGTGGAGGCCAGATAGGCAGTCGCTCCATGTCAAATACTGGTATTCAGCTGCATCCTGTTAGACTGAAAGTCGACCCCAACATAGTTGGGAAAAGGCTAGCAGATGATGGTGAATTTGTGTAATCTAGCCAATGCACCCAACCACAATATTATTATTATTATTGCAAAATATCTTACTCCACAAAGAATAACTCTCAGCTTTTGAATTCCACTGCAATAACTACAAAGTTAGCGCAAGGTATTCTTCGTTTATTTAGAACAAACTTAAGTTTAAGCTAGCTTAAACTAAGGTAACGATTGTTGTGGATTCAAGTCTTGTGCAAGTTCCGAAACTGGAAACACGCTTCAAATTCAACTTTGTACAAACTGTGATTCCTGGGAATTGATGGCGTTTTCATTAATTATGCGGAATTTAAGGAAAAAGGAGTGTAAATGCATTTCTGAAAGTAGATCATCATGTGCCTAGTCTTTTCTCCATCTGTGTTGGGGTCGGCTTCCAGACTATCCGGATGCAGCTGAATACCAGTATTTTAAATGGAGCGACTGCCTATCTGATCTCCACAACTCAGTTAGTACTGGGTATTACGTTATCCCTTGGTAAGACTAGTTGTCAGACTTTCGGGCCACTGACTACCTGTTATGACTTTCAAAGAACAAATGAGGAGATTAGTTTCTGAGGTGATCTTTCGAGGAAAGCACTGCGCAGATTTGATTGCGATTGGACCTGCCCAGTAATAGTTCACTCACATTTCGCCTGTTATGTTTAAGTCCCATGTAATCGGGAGCGAGCCTATCGCTATCAACCGGGCACAAATCCAGACTCCGTGGCTGCTACTGAGAAATTTCTGATGGAAAAACCCAATAACAATGTGCTCGAGAAAACCCACGACTTCATGCTCAGCAGTCGCGATTGTGACCACTAGACCAAGGATCCCCAGTCGAGACAGTTAGTTACAATGTTGATCAATGCCTTCTTTCTCTAAACAAGTAAAGACTTATGCACAGCAGTGGGGTATTATAATCAAATTATTATTTTGCATCTTCAAGCTCACAAAATAAGCTATTACACCCTAGTTACATAATATGGCTGCCTTTGACTCAAAGTTACGGTGCATTACTCACGGGACGGTTATTTTAACAGTACACGAAGACTCGGAACCCAATTATACTACCCTTGTTGGTTCCTTGTTAGTTAGGTTCACTTAAACTCCGCAATCTGGCTAATATACTACTCTTAATATTTTTATATGCAAACCCTACGTAGGGAACTACAGCTGTTTTGATATGGAAAGAAAAATTCGAGTGCTAGCAGGGTTTGAACCTGCGACCTTCCGATTCAGTACACCGGACGTCTTAACCAATTAGACCATCGCACCCTGCTCACAGCTCTCGAAATTCCGGTGCGGTGTACTGAATCGGAAGATCGCAGGTTCAAACCCTGCTCGCACTCGAATCTTTCTTTCCATATCAAAACACCAATATACTACTCTGTCAAGAAAATACCGGGAAACGATCAATAATACAAAATATTAGGTATTCATCTAAATTTATTTTATCGTCTTCAAAGTATGCTCCTTCGGAAACGATACACTTACGCCAACGAATAATCTAATCATCAAAACATTTTTTAAACGTTTTTTTGGCATTGAGTTCTAGTATTCAATGCATTCTCTACTCTAATCATGAAAAAACAAGTAACGATTTAGCTAGTACATTTTATCTTAATAACCTACTTTTACAGCTAACGGTACACATCTTTAAGATCATTTTCTCTGTAAATACACCGCGAACCCTTAGCCACACGAAATGAAACACAGTCGAGTAGACAAACAAAGAGAAACACAGAAATGTAACGATGTTTACAGAGACATCAATTTCGAATGTAAACTTGGAGGTTATTAACAAAGCTTTGGCATAGATGCCTATTTATTATGCGTTATAAATAGGTACAAATTCGTAGTCATGGATTTGGGTGTCGCATATTTCATCTTCAAAATTAACTATTTCAAAACCGACATGTCTTAGCACTAAGACTTTGAAGACACGTGACTTCTATCAACCCGTAACGGACTTATCATCAGCCTACAGCAGTCCAAACTTTTCAGACTTTGTTCTTTGTTCCAACTTTTTTTTTAAATACAAGTTTTTAATGTAATAATTTTACTTAAAAAACCTCAACGGCGCAATGCATCCATCAGCATAATGTTTTGAGTGCGTTACATTGAGTCCCACCGTAAAAGGTGATTTTTCACCCCAAAAAAAAAGTCGTTTCCCAGCAATAACTTTGGGGTAGAGCTACTTAGTTTGATGAATATCTACAATTTATAAGTTACTAGTATTGATGAATAGCTTGGTTGACGGCTTCGTGAAGGGTCCGTTTACACCCTGATCATCGCCCACTAGATGTGGTGATTATTTACGAAGTTATGATAACTTATGATAAGTTATGATAACGGCAGAGATTTCCCCGTAGTGGAGCATTAATATGCTGTTACTAAGATATCGGAACGATGGGGTGGGGTGCGATTGTTGGCGGTTTTAAATAAATTACAGAAATTTAATTCCAGGCCTAGGTGTTATTGGGTTGTTCCGTCAAAAATTTCTCACCAAGTCTGGATTTGTACCCGGCTGATGGTAATAGGCTCGCCCTCTATTACAAGGGAGTCATGGGACTCAAACATAACTGGCGAAATGTGGGTGTAGCTGCTGACGCACACCTCTGCCGAACCCTTCGGGGACTACAGGCGAGATGCTATGATTCCTATTTAACTCATTTCACTGTTCCTCTACATTTTCGTTTTTTTCGGCGACGTTTTAGAAAAAGTTTAACACCGCTACGGTCACTAGCTAAGCGGCTAGCTGTGACGTCATTAACAGCTACGCCGTAGCAACAGTGTGACTTTTAGTTTCTTCAGAAAATATTGATAGAAAAAAAAAAACTATGCTATATAAAATATAAAAAAAATTAAGTGTATGTTTGCGATTTCAATATAACAGCTTTTTACTGAATGCATATGAAAGTGTATACGGTACTTATAACAAAATACTTTTATTTTTTTCGTCTGTTTGTTCCGGCTAATCTCTGTAACGGCTGGACCGATTTTGACAGGAATTTCAATAACAGATAGCTGTTGTTATTATAAGGAGTAAGGTTACTTTTGTTTTAAAAGAGAATCACGGTCCTGTATAAAAAAATTAAAACCCCATGTTATTGTTAAGAAAATCTGATTCAAATAGGGACGTTATATACATTTTTTTAATAATTTCACGCGGACGAAGGTCGCTGGCAACACATAAAACTTCCAGAATAAGTTCACTCAACGAAGACGGAAACCATCTCTAAATCCTTTTCGAATTTTCGAAGAAAAATAATCTCATTCATCAAGGTAACATGAAATTCGACAGCAGTAATCTTTTGTGGAAAGGTCAATTGGAAGAACATTTTCTGATTAGTTGGTAATCCTACTTAAAGTTCAAACGAGAACAAAGGTCAATTTTTCTTCGACCCGGAAAGAGGTCAGAAAGACGTACCTAACTAAAAATAGAGTATACTAGCTGTACCCCGCGGTGTCACCCGCCGCTTCTGACTTGTTTTTGTGCTCGGCTGCTATTGGTCATAGCGTAATTCGACTATCCAACACTAAAATATTTTTTCAATTAGAACCTGTAGTTCCTGAGATTAGCGCGTTAAACCAAACAAACGAACTCTTCAGCTTTATAATATTATATGTAACAGACAGGTATAAATACATACATACATAAACTCAAGCCTTTTTCCCATAGGCAGAAATCACAGCACGCCACCTGCTACGATCCTTACATACTCCTTTAGCCTCGTCCACGTCTGGTCATACGCGCGCCGGTTGCGAGTACTACGCACCTGACCTTTCTGAAGAACCTCACCAATAAGGTCAGTGAATATCCTTCTAGGGCGTCTCCTCCTGGCGTTACCTCTCACATCTGCCTTGTAAATACCTTTTGTTAGTCGCCACTCATCCTCTCCACATGACCAAACCATTTAAGCATAGTCTGTTTAATATTTGTCACCTCATCTCCTTTTAAACCGCAACGTTTCCGTAAAACCTCATTCCTCAATTTATCAGTGAGTGTGCTTCGTTGTTCAAAAATAATAAGCTAATGCTGAATCAAACCGACATCCGACACGAACTAGTGTGATTAAAATAAAAATAAATCTTTATTAACAGCTGATTGTTAGTAACATCAGTGTAGCTCTGGCTCTTGTACTAGGATTCCCTGTATCACAAGAGCCAGTAAATAAGAATAATAAGTAAGAATAGCCCATAAATTCCTTTTTGTTTTTGTATATTAAATGTATGTAGTTAGTTATCATGGCTACATAATAATAGCTGCACGATTCGATCTTTCAGGTTAAGCCGCGCTTGCCTAGGTCGCTCCGTGGATGGATGATCATCCATTACATACCGATCCTCGGAAAGCATGTTAAGCCGTTGGTCCCGGCTGTCATTTCTATGTCTATGACAGTCATTATGGGTAGTTAGTCGCCCGAAAGTTAGGCTACCAGTCTTACCAAGGTGTATCGTAGTTACCAAGTATTAACTGCGTTGTGGAGGTCAGATAGGCAGTCGCTCGATGTATAATACTGGTTTCAGATGCATCTGGTTAGATTGGAAGCCGACCCCAACATAGTTGGGAAAAGGCTAGGCAGATGATGAGTTGGTTATCTTGTTTAAATGAAGGATTTGTTAAATTTTTCTACTCTTGCCTTTATTTCAGTCCGCTCACACCGGGACTCAACCACCAACAACAGAGTACAGAACCCGGGACTGACGATGGTCCCGCGAGGCGCCGGATGCGCCGACACGACTACTGGGACAACATGGAATATGAAAACTACGCGATTCCACTGTTTAAGATTAACGTCGGATGAAATCTGATCATGTTTGTGAATCTGATAGGGATTTTCGTTTTCTAGTGTAAAATAATGGGATGTTTGAAAGGAAGTAATTGAGCATGGGGCATTACACTACATCTATAATATCACGTCTTGTAATCCCCGAAAGGTTAGGCAGAGGTGTACCTAACAAGTACATCCACATTTCGCCAGTTATGTTTTAGTACCACGAAAAGGAGGCGAGCCTACTGCCATCAACCGGGTACAAATCCAGACTCAGTGGCTGCGACTGAGAAATATCTGACGGAAAAACCTATGAACACTTTGCCCAAACCGGGAATCGAACTCAGGACGTCATGCTCAGCAGCAGTGCTTGTGAACAAGACCAACGAGGCAGTTATAAAATAAAAAATAAATAAATTGTGTTTTAATTCAGGCATAATACCCATATACAACAAAAAATAATAATACACACACACACACATAAATAGTTATAGTAGCAAGTGGTTCCTACAACGTTTAAACACGACACGAAAACTTTGCCGATTACATTTATCTCCGTTTGGTTTTTGGCACACCTAAGCTACAGATAAAATAAGCTTAACATAAAAGAAACGACAATGTGACTTAATCCCAAGTAAAACATTTGACTTTAGATGTTCTGAAAACTCTGAGAGCTTTGTATATATGAATTTTGGTTAAAGAAAGTTAAGTACTTTTGAGTTATTGGTAGGTTTGTCGCGGGCGTTTTTTAAGTACCCATTTTATAAGGAAAGACAGTAGCGCAAAGTGCTACGGAAGGAAGGACCTCGTGGCTAAATAATACCAACCACTCGCGTCGATCTTAAGGTTAAGCCGCGCTTGCCTAGATTGGTCCGTGAATGAGTGACCACCCATTACATACCTAGTTTCCTCCGTGCCTCGGAAAGCACGATAAGCCATTGGTCCCGGCTGTCATTTGTAGATCTTTGATTTTGACAGTCGTTACAGGTAGTCAGTGGCCCGAAAGTCTGACAACCAGTCTTACCAAGGGGTATTTATTTTATTACTTATTTAACACTTCAAGCACAGAAGTACAGAGGCGGACTTAATGCCATAGGCATTTTCTACCAGTCAACCTTTGGGTGATGCAAAGACAAGCAGTGGTAGGTGTAAATCTGAAAATAATTTTAAATAATAATAAGATTAACTACAAGGATATATAAAATACTATAAATATATATCAAATACTATAAATATATATCAAATACTATAAATATATATCAAAATTTAAATTAATGTAAATAAACATTTCCACGAATATACCAAAATAAAAACACAAACAATGGGGAAAACATTACCGTTGTGACGAAACTGCCAGCTTCTTCCGAATGTACTCACGAACTTTAATTTTAAAAGATAAGCGATTGGTTGCCATCCTGATTTCCTGGGCAAGCGCATTCCACAGAGAAATAGACTGGACAAAGAAAGATCGGTGAATGAAATCAGTGCAGTGAGAGGGACATTGAAGCATACGGTTTTGCGATGATCGCAAGCTCCTATTATGGTTGGCACAAATATACTGAAAGTGGCGAGCAAGGTAACTAGGGGAAGTGGGAGAAACAAGAAAAGAAAACAAGGTGGTAAGCGCTCTTTGCTCCCTACGCTGACGTATCGTCTTACCTAGTACTAACTGGGTTGTGGAGGTCAGATAGGGCAGTCACTCCATATAAAATACTGGTATTCAGCTGCATCCGGTTAGACTGGAACCTGACCCCAACATAGTTGGGAAAAGGCTAGGCAGATGATGATGAGTATCGCAAACTCAGTCATCACATTCATTTATTTAAATGTAAAGTTCCCACAATAACCGTATACATATTTAAGTATTTAAATATTCAGTCAACAAATACAGATAAAATAACTGTGCATAAGCAGATTAACAATACACCATTCCGGTACACGAAAAAGCGTATCTGAATATTTTATAAAGTCAAAAATTCGGGGTAAAATGAAAGTAGCATGAGCCAAAACTGAATATGAATGTGGTGCAACCGTAGAAATTCAATTGGTACGCGTGACTCGATTTACATTGAAATGACATTTATTGATATCTGCACCCGGTTATATTACCCGTTTTTCGTGTTAAAAGATTTTTATACAAAACTTTTTGAGCGATTCTAATTTATTTTTGTAGCTTGCGTTGATTTTTCGTGGCTGGGTTGCGGTTTTAAATTTTCGGTTGAATATAAATGTTGATGGATGGAGAGGTATACCAAAGAAAAGATGGATTGTGTGTGGAACGATAAGAAGGAAAAAGGAGTAAATGATAGCGTGACGATTGACAGGGAAGAAAAAACGTGTTGTGCCGACCCGAAATAACATGGGACAAGGACAGGACGAATGTGGTTACCTTTTTTATATTTTTTCCTCATTAGATCCGCATCTAATGAATTGGTACGGGTACTATTGATTGAAGTTACCATTTGAGTTAAAGATGTTTGAGGACCACAATACACCGTGACTTTTTAGTCGTCTTACAACGGTGGTCTACTCAATGTACCCTACATAAAATAGCTCTAGGCACGATTTTTTTTTCCTACCATAATAGGTACAAAGAAAAATAAATAATACATTAGAATAAAATTATGAAACATCCTGTTACTGATGTTTACGTGTCAAACGGGAGAACATACCTACCCAGTGCTCGAGTTCAGTAGATCATCGCTCGCCACGGGTGTTTTAACTACGCCATGCGTCATATTACTAAATAATATGTTTTATTTTTAAATTATTAAAGTCTCAAAAATACTTATTTTTTTAATATTAATGATTAGTCGTCATTGGATACATGAAGTGGGCTGCCGTTGTAAGACGACTGAAAAGTCACGGTGTATATAATTTAATTATTTCCTCGTATTTAGCGATTAATTTTAAAGCTACAATAATGCCATTATCTTCCATATGATTTATATACTATATGTGAAAACTTGTAATTGGCTATATTTTGTTTAAACTTACTCACTGTCTGTTTAGCTGTAAGTTTTCCTAAAAATGAAATAAATAAGTAAATTATCGAGTGGTGATACCAGATTATGACATTTCTGTAGCTTTAAAATATTGTTGTAAATTGTAATTTCATGTAAATATTTGTTTGGTTGTATTCCTATCTATTACACATCATATTATGTTATGTTAAGCAACTTACCACTTCACATAATCCTCAATAGAATCTTTAACTCAAACACAACATAAGTTTTCTAATAAATAATAAAGGAAAACGTATCTAAAGCCATTGCTTTGTGGGGGTGACAGCCACCGACTGTCTTTTAAATCCCTTGTGGAAAACTTTAAAGTCGCCACAGCCGCGGGAACTCTCAACCGAGAATCGAACTCCAAACCTCATACAACCCACCTGTTAGAAAAGTATTACAAGTTTCTAGTTTTCCTGTTTGTTGAATTTGTTAGTTGTGGAAGTGATTTGAATTTTTTATTCTTCTCTCTAGTGCAGTGAACCGGCATTTTTTGCGGATTCTATAAAATAAGAGTAGCTTAGCATATTTTGATCAACATACATCCTGATACAGCAAATTGAAAAGGCGTAAAAAATATAACCTGAAAATTCAGGCTTCACGCTTTATCTACAACGGAATTACGGGGGGTCGGAAATGTCCTGAATGGCTTCGAGAAAAGGATAGTACGGCTGTGGCTTTTTTTGCTAGACTTGGCGGGGGCACTACCGTGCCTCGTGCCTCCAGATACTAGATCGACAAGCTTGTCAATACTGTAATTACTAATTGGACATTTACAAAACTCAAAACAAAAAACATGCCCACTAGCTGGCAATGTCCTGTATTTATAATGGGTGTAAATATAGGTACTATAAACGAAGCCGAAACGCACTTGTGGTAGAACAAGTGCGGCTTCGTTTCGATAATATTTTTGTTGTGGACTATACCAACCTTCTAGTTATGGAGATATTGGGGGTTTCAACTTTTACACATGGTTTTTTTTTTTTTTAAAAGTCTTAATGTTATAACTTTATTTTAAATACCTCCACGATCCCCGTATTATTCAATGTATTCATCAGCACAATGCCTATAGTGCGTTTCATTGAGCACTACCGTAAAACGTGATTTTCACCCCAAAAAAAAGCCGTTTCTTAGCAATTTTTTTTGGATAGAGTTACTTAGTTTGATGAACACAATGCTTGGTTGACGGCTTCGTGAAGGGTCCGTTTACACCTTGTATGAAGACTTGCCCTCTTTGCGTCTTACCGACACATTTTTTTATTATCCTCTTTTTTGACAATTTTTTCGTGAAATCTAGAAAACAGAAACCTAATATTCTGTGACATTAAACATTTATCATGCTACCCTCTAAGTGGCAACTTGGCAAGATCTAATACTGCCACATTTAGAGCATTCCCTATGGATGTCATTACGCTCCCTTATAAGATTTCATGTATTTCTGAAGATATTACTAGTTCAAAAATACTTTTAGTTTTCTCCAGAGATGAAGACGTATCTACTTGAGTTTCGGGTGGTCTAAATATTTGATTTGAAAACTTGAAATAATGATTTCAGCCTCACACGATGTCATGAAAAAAAGAGCCGCAATAATTATGAAAATCTTAAGAAATGAAAAAGAATCAACTCAAAATGTATGTAATGTACTTTTTAGAATCAGCAAAAATTTGAGACGGCTACCCACCTATATAGAATCTAAATTATATTGTCATTTATTTACAAAAATGACGTTCAACCTCGCCTTTTCCCAACTATGTTAGGGTCAGCTTCCTGTCTAACCGGATGCAGTCGAGTACCAGTATTTTACATGTAGCGACTGCCTGATCTACTTTTGACAGCCGGGAGCAATGGCTTAACGTGCTTTCCGAGGGACGGAGGAAACTCGGTATGTAACGGGTGGTCACTCATCCACAGACCAACCGAGGCGAGCACGGCTTAACGTAAAGATCGATCCGAGCCGCTGTTATTATTTAGCCGCGAGTTTAATCGCCAAATACGAAGAAATAATTAACTTATAAATTATGGCCCTCATACATCTTTGCAGCAAATGGTTACGTCAATCAAGATATACCTGTTCCAACCTAGGCGTGACTTAACCTAAATATCGACCCTAGCAGCTGTTATTATTTAGCTACGAGCTCCTCTCAGACAACAAAAAAAAAACTAAGGTTAGGTATGTTTGGTGTTTTGGTCATGTTGGGAGGATGAACGATACACATAATGTATTTATTTACAAGGCAGAAGTAAGTGGGTGTACTATTAGGCCTCCTACACCTCTGCCTCACCCTGCTGGCATTACAGGCGTGATGGTGTGTTATGTTATGTTATGTTATGTGAACTATCAATTCAAGACAAAAGACGATGTGAATTTTATTGTAATTTATAAGTGACTCTCAGAATATATCCCATTACAAAATTCATTAAAACATGAACTCAAATGGTTTGTCAAAATATCTACCTGCAAACAAAAGATGGCTGGCTGAGCGGTGAGCACGTCAACTTAAGTTTTCCTTGTTTGTCTTGAAAACATGTCGAAACGTGAGTCGACTTCTAAATCCTACGTGCAACTGGTAAAGATTCCGACAACATTTTTCATTTGACTTTGTATTGGGGACTTTCCAATCTACCAGTACCATTGTCTTGAGTCAATGATTCGTAGACTCGTTTGATTAAAGTTTTTTGGAATTTTCGAAAGGAAAATTTTTGATCAACGGCAATGTCAGCATGATTGACTTCAGTTGTGTCAATAAAGTTTTATTGGGCCTTTCTGATAGATACAAGCTGAGCGCCCGATTGAAATTCCTTGGATAGTCCTTCGGTGAAAATGACGAATTTTCATCCCCTATTTTTAGCCCCTTTAGGGCAGGAATCTTACAAAATTCTTTCCTAGTGTCGCTTTCGGTGTAAAAATAGGTGACTCTTGTGCAATATTTCAAGCGGTTAGCGGTTTAAGTTGTCTGTTAGTGAATGAATTTAAAGTTTTTAGATAGTAAGCTAGATAGAATATATCTACTACTTTATTGTACACCAAAATTGTAATACAACCTCTTTTAAAATATTGCTGAATCTATTGTTAAATGGCGGTATTGTCGTTGATAGCGATATCTTCCAGAGAACCTTTGGATGAAAGAAAGAAAAGAAAAAAGAAAGAAGAAATATTTATATGTCGCTGGGACATGACGTGCATCATACAAAATTACAAAAAATAAACAATAAACTATAAATTAAACAGAACGGAACAAAAAAAAAAAAGTTAAAAGCTTGCACGTCGTGACTGCGACAAGCAGGTTACCACTCAGCATGATGCTGTGCTATGGGGGGCCCACAGCACAGCGCTGGTTTTCAGTAGTGACCCGTGAAAAAACAAACGGAAGCGAAGACAGCATAAATATTTTTTACATCAATATGAAAATAAAATAAACAGTACTTGGGTTATAATATAAAAAAAACCTACCTCTAGAAATATAATAAACACTACAAAAAATATACAAGTATGTGTGCAGTGTGGATGGACTGTACAAATTAATGTGGTCAATTTTTTAATAAGTAAGAAGTTAAAATACGCGCTTTGACGTGGAGTTGCGGACACCAGCCCGTTTTACAATGCAATACAATAAGTAAGTAAGGAGTTCAAAATAATCACGTTGACGTCGACCTCACAGGCGCTTTGACATACCAGATACAAATCTAACTGATCTCTCAAAAATGCAACAACGTTACTTGCTGGCAAAAATGGTTTTCTTATCCATTGGTAATCATAAAACATCAAAGTTTTCTAATGCTTAACTCTCTCTTAACTCCTACATTCAGGTCAAGACAGGTGTAAATCGTTTTCAGTGTTCCGTTTTTCTACAACGTCTTTCAACGGACTGACATAAGGTATTCGATAGCGACAAAAACTGTCGTCGCTTGTGCAATTACGAATCTTCAGATTCTTTGGACACGTTACCCGCAATAATGATTCCATGGACCGATTCAGGGTAGAATCGAGGCACGAGACCACGTGGTCGATCACCAACACGACGGACAGACTCCATCAAATCTGTCACCAAGATCCCTCTGATAGAATGCGGCTAATAGAGACCGGTAGAAAAGGATCGCGAAGGCAGCGACCAGTTGTGGGCGACCCTCCATGCTCACGACCACTCTGTCAAGAGTGAACGACTAAGAAGCAGAATTCGATAGCTAATGTCAATCCAATACATTTTTTTAAATTTTCTATCATCGTTATTGGATCGAACTCTGTCACACTTGTAACTTTAACAAACTGATGTCGATAAAAAAAGTCTCTGATATTTTGAAAGCAATATACCAGCTGAATCGAAGAATATCCATTATTTTATACTGTGACAACGAACTAATATAATTTCTACTGACAAATTGGCATTGGTCCAGCCATTGAGCAAGAAACAATTGGATATCGAGACGGTTGGTCACATAAATTGCATCGGATATTTATGACAGATCACGATATTGTTGGAGTTATTTTAGTTAATTGTGAAATGTAGCGGAGAGTGGGATAATTGCGAACGCGGGGTAACCCCGAACGAAGTTAGAAGAAGTTACAGCATGTTAGACAAGGATAGTCGATAGTTTATTTCTAGAAGGAACAAGGGGGCCCGCGATTGACAACGGAAAGTCGATCGTAAGTTTTTGTTATAATTTTATGTAACTTTTTGCTTGAAATCAAAAAAATCAAAATCAAAGCATTTATTTCAAGTAGGCCAGTTACAGGCACTTCTGAATTGTCGAAACAAAGACAACAGTGAAATATAGCTACAGTCCCAGTCACAAGGCACAAAAACTGTGAAAGTACTGTAGTTGCCCATTCCCTAACGTAGATCTCTATGGAGAAGAACGGGCAAGAAACTCCATGGACACTCTTTTAAATCAGAATACTTTAACAAAACCTTGGTTACATCATTCATGTTGAGATGGTACATTATGTGAGAACGATGCAGAAAGATGTGTACGTTAAAAGTGTCCATAGTAAAAACAATTCAAAAATAAAATAATTAATTTAAATAAGCCGTGGCAAATAAGAGATGACCAGTCACAACTGACAGCGCCCGTTCACGAACGCACATATGGTGCTGATACACATGTATCAGCACCATTCAACTCAACCATTTTGAAGGTAACTAAATGATCCAACACACGTGCCATTTGAGTGAGCATGACATACCATGCATGACAACCGCCAGGGAACATTCAAGTCAAGAAAAGACGCAGGTTTCCAGCGAATGACAGCTTTTTAGTACATAGTACTGAAAAACTTTATTGTTGAAGTTATTGCGTTTATAATACAATTCCTCTGTATTTTATATTAAAATACATTATAAACAAAGAGTATTTACCTCAGAATTTTGTTTCTTAAATTTGAGCCCACGGAGCAATCGCGAACAAATCGAGGAGGAATCTTGAATGTTCGCCATCACTCCGAAACGTCATCACTATAGATGTGAAACTGTCTTTATTGGAATATTATTACCGTATATATTCACATTTAAATACACTTATATATCATTTGTTTTTCTTTTCCGTGATTACCTCATGATGTGTTCGAAATTAACCCACGCACTTCGGGTAAATCCGAACCCCAAGGGTTTTGTTTTTGTCCTAACTATTCATTTTATTATTTGAATTTATTAAAATTGTTAATGAGATTTTGCGACTGATTTGTTAAACTAAATGGTAAGCAATAAATATGATTCGTATCATAAACTGGTTTTGTTTAACTCGCATTCCCGCTTAGGTGTTCGTAGTTACCCCACTCTTCCCTATGTAATTTTGTTTGGCGATTGGTGGAATCAGGAACGGGAAATAATAATTGTTTTGTTTAGAGTTACTACACGGTACAAAAAAAAAACAGTTTACTGGGCCCTCGTGAACCGAATCAGTTCTTCAAACTAAGTATAGTTTGGTGTACTGTCAACGCTGTATTTTTTACTGTTGGTTAAGTTACGCGCTACTGTAACAGTGTTTTTAAAACGAAACCCTTATAGATTCGTCGTGTCCGTCTGCCTGTCTGTCTATCCGTATGTCATAGCCGTTTTACTCCGAAACTGTTGGCAAACAACAAGTTGAAATTTTAACTTTTGTCTATTATAAACCGCTACGAAAAAGTGATGTGAAATTAAGAATTAAAAAACAAAACGTAAAAAGTGATGTGAAATTAAGAATTAAAAAACAAAACTTTTTTTTTTCTTTTATTTTTATTATTTATTTGTAAAATTGAATCAGTTTTGACTGAATCAAACAAAAAACAATAAGAAATAAACAATTTAGATTTAACTTTAACATAGATAGAGCCAACATTTAAGCGAGACCTATCACCGACTTGTTCGTTAGGTGGGACACAATAGATAAGCAAGACGTAGAAAACTAAACAAGAATTGACATAATTCTTCGAAATTTCTACTTGACAGACATTACCAAAACGCCACTTAACAATAATTGTGTCAGCTATTAGAACACAAAAACGTTTGGATTATGAAAACAGTCCCCAAAGGACAATTAGCAGCAGCCTTATATACCGTTATTTATTAATTTAGAGTAATTACAACTACCGCAGAGCACTTTAGCTAATTAAGTACATAACATCGCCTTCCGTTTAGATGTAAACATCTACGTCACTACCTGGATTGTGTTTATCGATATGTATGGCCATGGCGAGTAAATAGGCTTGTATGTGGTGGCTCATCTTATCTCTTTGTGAGCTCACACTTGCACTGTTGGAATTTCCACTCTCCGTGATAAGCCGAGAGTTGAACAGCAAACTGTGCTACTTTTAACTACCTATTTTTTTTACTTTTGACGCACTAGGGATACTCTTTGTTGTATTCTAAGCACCAAGCACGACGCAGAAAGTTGAAAACGCCTTGGATTTTAAGTTAAGTGCGTGTTTTGCGGTAAAAGACGTAGCAAAAAAAACGGTGCAAGTGCGAACGTGGACTGGTTCATAGTCTCGTTGGTTTTATGGTCGCAACGCGCTACTGCTAAGCATTAGGGTCATCAATTCGATTCCTAAGTCGGATAAAGTGTTGGCTGGTCTATTAAGATCTAGCTGTTGCCAGCTATCTTCTATCGTGAAATTATTATAATAAAATTTTAAGGGTTTTCTGCCAGTAAAAGTCCGAGAAAGGAAGTAAGTGAAGGCCGAGGGAATCACCTAAAGCATGAAACCGGAAGTTACGAGTATATTTCTATGGCAGAAGAATGAATAATTAGGGTGATGATAATAATCCCAGAGTCTGGATATGTGTTTGATTTATGGCAATAAGCTCGGCTCCGATACAAAATGCGACTAGTGCTGCTACCTAACCCTTCGTCTAGAACAAGCATGATTTTATGTGTACCCCCTAAGTAATATATTCAACTGCCTCACTGGTCCCAAACAGGACTCCTGAGCAAGAGGTCCTGGGTTCGATTCCCTGGTCGGGCAAAGTGCTATTGGGTAGCAGCCACGGAGTCTGGATGTATGCCCGGTTAATGGAAAAAGGCTCGCCCCATATTTCATGGAACTTAAACATAACTGGCGAAATGTGGGTGTACTATTAAGTACACCTCTGCCGAACCTTTCGAGGATTACAAGTGGGATGTTATGACATAATTCAAATATAAGCAACACAATCGCTAACCTATTTCCCCGCCATCACGCAAATTTCAGTCCTAAAACAGAAGTCCACATTAAACTAACATAACAAAACTAACTAGAATAATCTACTGTCCATCTAGCGAACCTCAAAACAGAGTTGGCTGGGTAAAGTTAATTTTTGCGCCAGTTGTTAATAAAATGCGATACAACTCGCAGACAGTGTAATTGCCACCATTAAAAGCTGCCACTGGCGCCCTCTGTACCGACTAAGAATTGCGCTGTAGGGCGTAAACTGACACGATTCGGGAAAACTATATTTTTTTTTACACCAATATTATAATTATGTTCAGTTTCGTTTCAGAATATTTTATAGCTGGCAGACAACATAAAGGCGAAAACGAACAGTTGTACAGTCACGAGGACAAATATGTAACCATTTAACAACTATTCAAAGTGTTTATTTGTACATAGTAGTACACCCGTATGTCGCCAGTTTTGTTCCAGTCACATGTAATACGGGGCGAGCCTAATGCCATCATCATCATCATTCCAGTCGAAAGACGTCCACTGCTGGACATAGGCCAAGTGCCACAACCGCCACCAACCATCAACCGGGCACAAATTGGCTACCGAGATATTCCTGATGGAAAAACCCAATAAGACATTGCCCGACCCGGGAATTGAACCCAGGCCCTCAAGTTCAGCAGGCAGTTCACGATAAAACTTCCCTCATATTTCCCGATACTCACCCCGCTACGTCCTACACCCCCGTGTGTGTGGAGGGTAGTTACATGCACTGGCGTCGCTCAATATCTGTTATTCTCGGCGTAACACTAACGCCGCTACAGTACGCTTCACTAGTATTCACTACTGCGAAATGGTGTTAAAGATTCAATGATGCGATAATACTCGGTTTTAAGTGATTTTTTCTTTTAGATAATAGATTTTTATAGCTGGAAAAGGGTTCTATGCTGGCTTTTTCCCGCGGCTTCGTTCGCGTTAATTTAGAATTTGACAATCAATTCGGGTTGTACTCTGCTTATAATTCAATCATGATTCGAAAGACACGTGGCGCCATCTATTATCATAAGAACGTTTTTGTTGTTTTCCTCGGAAACAGTACTTTTTTTCGAAATGAAAGTTACCCTATGTCCGTGTCTGTACACCTGACAACGTATATGCAAATTTCAGGAAGATCGGTTCAGTGGTTTAGGCGTGAAATGGTAACAAACAAACAAACTTACTTTCGAATTTATAACATATAGTCATTAGGAGTTAGGATTATGCATTCAAACAGCCTTTCTGACGATAATATTTTAAGCAAATAAAAACCTTTGCTACCTAAGTACGGGAAGTTATGCACTCATTCGGGACAGTCCATTCGATTTGGCAGTATATCAAACAAAACTTAGCCGACCCGAAGCGATGTCTCCACAATTTATTTTGGCGTTTAATCAGCTAGTACCGATCGGCAAACTGCGTTCGGATGTTCTATTCTATTCTATTCTGACGTGTGGTACATAACTTATCAGTCAGCCTTACTATCTTAGTTAGTGACTGTTATTTTAGCTCATCACTGACTGTCATTCTTTCTTTTCGTGTCAATATGGGGTTAGTTCGAAATCAATGACCAGGGGGGTTACCATGACGTCTCAAAGCACCAGTAATTCCAGTGTGGGAATGGGACAGAGCTATACAGGTCATCTAGCGCCATCTCTTTCCCACACTGGAATTACTCCTGCTCTAAGACGTCATGGTAGGCCACCAGGTGTCAGAGTTATTATGCCGGCCGTGGACCTCGGACTTGGTTTTACATGCCATAGAGATTTATCTCTCAGGCATGTTGGTTTTTTTTTCCTCACGAAGTTTTCCATCACCCAAGCAAGTTGTAATTATTCAATACACATATCATTATGATTCCGAAAAATCAGAGGTGCGGTTTTTGCGTTCGAACTCGAGACCAATGACTTATTAAACGGCTCCTTGCCAATTAGCTATCGCGATTCGAATAAATTGATAAATTATTCCGAACCGTAGTACAACCACACTAAATTGTAAATTCATTCGAATAAATTATTCTAAGAAAATCAAACCGTGTTCCGTTGGTATTCGGTGGGACCATTACAACGGCTATAGACCACAAAATGTGTTCGTTTCGTCGAATACGGCCGTAACGGCCACAAAATGTTAATTAAATGTACCGTACTCAGAATTATCGGGCCCACAGATATCTTAACAAGATGGCGGGGAGTAGAAGGATTTATACGAAAGTTTGTTTCGATAAACTCACACTCACTATGAAACGAAGTAATTTTACTGTAATTAAGCTCATTCTTCATTCTCCTGCCCTTATACAAATTTACTCGTGGCTAAGTATCAACAGCCGCTTGGGTCGATCTTCAGGTTAAGCCGCGCCTTCCTAGGTTGGTCCGTGGATAGGTGACCAACCATGAAATACCGAGTTTCCTCCGTGCATCGGAAAGCACGTTAACCGTTGGTCCCGGCTATCATTTTTATGTTTTTTCGACATTTATGGATATTTTCATTTGTCTGACTAAATAAATGAATGCATTGAATTGATTGATTTATAGATCTTTGTCAGTCTTTGCAATTAGTCAGTGGTCCGAAAGTCTGAGAACGGTTCGGGTCGCTTCCAGTCTAACCTGATACAGCTGTATACCAGTATTTTACATGGATACGACTACTTATCTGACCTCCACAACCCAGTTAGTACTGGGTAATACGATACCACTTGGTGAGAAGTGAAGAGTAAGATGACTAACGTTAATCGTCTATGATGATGATTGTTGATATAGTCACTAATGATGATGATTAAGCATGCCGATGATCTGAAGTGGTGCCTTTATTTTTGTTTTGACCTCTGGACTTACAAGTAACGAATTGGATATAGAAAAAAAAAATACTGACCATCTGAAGAAACTTTTAGTATGCGACCTCTATACCGTCGTTTAGATCTCTATGGTCGAGCCAAACAGTACAAATTAGCGCAGAATGGACATAAACTTGTGTTATTATTGCGTTTATTGCCACCCATCCTTAATTACGTCTAGGCTGACCCATATATCAAGAGTCCACTGTGGAATGTCGCACAACTAAGGTTAATATTGCCATACTTGGGCAAATTGGTTCAGTGTTTCTCGAAGGCTTTTTATTTAACTTACATAAGTTGGTAGGTTAGGAGGCGCTCGTGGCTAAATAATAACAGCCGCTCGGGTCGATCTTAAGGTTAGGCCATGCTCACCCATTACGTACCGAGTTTCCTCCGTCCTTCGGAAAGCACGTTAAACCGTTGGTCCCCGCTGTCATTTGTAGATGTTTGGAAGTAGTAACATAAGTAGTCAGTGGTCCGAAAGCCTGACAACCAGTCTTACCAAGGGGTATTGTATTAACTAGTACTAACTGGATTATGAGCAGCGGTGGCCCAGTGGTGGAGACCCCGACTTACGAGCAGTAAGTCGTGGGTTCAAACCCAGCCAGGCGCATTACTTTGTGTAAGTTATTTCATCACCACTGCTCTCAAAACGGTGAAGAAAAACATCGTGAGGAAACCGGCGTGTCCTAGAACCAAAAATTCGAAGATATGTGACATCTACCAACCCGCACTGGGCACGCGTGGTGGATTATAGCCCATTTCCTCTCATAGAGAGGAGGCCTGCGTCCCAGCAGTGGGACCATTAATAGGCTGATTATGCTAACTGGATTATGGAGGTCAGATTGGCAGTAGCTCCATGTAAAATTCTGGTATTCAGCTGCATCTGGTGAGACTGGAAACCGACCCTGAAAAGGCTAGGCAGATGATGATGTGGAAGTCCAATGTAAAAGGTCTTATAAGGGACGATCATGTTACCATTAGCCGCAATGTGATCATCCACGGCATAAACGCAGATTCAGGGTTGTAACTGAAAAAATTCTGATGGAAAAACTCAATAACACTTTACCTGACCTTGAAATTGAATTCATGACTTCGTGTCTCTTCTTTGCTTTTTCTTTTAATTAATTACTATAGCAACCCCGAAATGCCACTAAAAACTTGTCACATTCTTGGAACATGCAATCGGTAGACCTTGAAGTCAGAGTCGCCATCTTGGATCCTTGCGGCTTCTATAGATAGATATGTCAACGCAGCTTGCATCACTTAATTTACGTATACAAGGTGTAACATAACAAACGCAAGAACTCCCGTGTGGTCTCTCGGAGCATGAAACTGAACAACTTTTGTTCTACGAGTTATAGAAATTTAAAAAAAAAATTGGACTTACTATAGGAACTGACGCGATCGGCTGATCAACATGTATGGCAAAACTGAAAACAAAAGTTATGAATTTCCAAAAGTCATTGAACAAAAGTTGTTCAGTTTCATGGTCTGAGAGACCACACGAGAGGTCTTGCGTTTATTTCTTGCACCCTGTATACATTATATTATTCCAGTCCCACTGCTGAGATCCAGGCCTCTCTGGGAATCAGTGGGCCATACTACGCCACACAGGCCACTTATTCCACTCTAACCAAATCTATCTTCCAGTTCCATTGTTATCTCTCCTGATCAATGAACCAAAATACCGATCCTCGGCACTATACTGTGCTAGAAACACAATGAGCAGTGAATCCACTCAATTTTCCATATTAACCAAATCGTACAATAGAAACTATTTGTAGGATTTCACTTTGGTTGGCTGACAAAGTCTCTAGAGATGCATTGAAATGATGCTCATGAATGACGAGCTTACACAATTGGTATAATATGATGAATTATGATAGACTGGACGAAGTGGTAAACTGAAACTTACATGGATTATTAAATACTGTCTAGTTCACCTAGATTTTGCAGTTAAGGGATTTTTTTGATGTTGGTCCTTGGTATAGCATGTAAAAAAACTGTGTCGTTGATCTAGGTGTTGCAGGCACCACTGTTAAGCGAGGGTTCTGCTTTGGTTTCGCAGGTTAGATAATTTGTGTGTTTTTTTTTTTTAAATCTAGGTTCACATAGATTCACATCTGCCAAACCCTCGTGGATTAGATAACAGGCGTCATGTTATGTCCAAAACAAATTTACTTATCAAACCCTATTAGACTCCTATTTTATAATCCCATATCGATAGTACCTAATTATATCTGCCTTACCTTTTCCCAACTATGTTGGGGACGGCTTCCAGTCTAACCGGATGCAGCTAAATACCAGTATTTTACAAAGAGCGACTGCCTATCTGACCTCCACAACCCAGTTAGTACTGGGTAATACGATATCTCTTGGTAAGACTGGTTGTCAGACTTATTTATCTCTGACTAAAGCATTAAAATCTACTACCCTAGGATATTAGGCAGCCAAATTCTGTTTATTTTTACAAATCATCATCTGCCTAGCCTTTTCCCAAATATGTTAGAGTCGGCTACCAGTCTAATCGGATGCAGCTGAATACCAGTAATTTACATGGAGCATCTGACCTCAGCAACTGGTTTATTTTTTTAAATAAACCAGCAAAATGGCCTGATTTAAAGCTATTTTGGGATCTCTCAAAAATGCTGTGTCCGTTCCTAATGGACTGTGTCTGTCAGATATTTTTTTGTCGGTAGACTAATATCGCTAGACAGACTGAATTTAAAACAATGCTGTATCACAAATGCAGTAGGAATAAAAAGAACTAGAAATGTTTAGTATCCATGCAAATGTGTGTGGATCGTAAACCTTTTGAAATGAAAATGTCTGTTGTATGAAATAATTTACGATTGAAACTGAATTTTTAAGGTTTTGAGAAGAAAACACAGATGTTTTCTAATTCAGCATCTCAAGAAATTTAAAATGATTGTAAATCTTTTTTGGCTCGATTCATACGCCTAGCCTTTACAAGGTATGTTGGGGTCATCTTTCAATTAACTGGACGCTGTTGCTTACTGTACTGTATTGGAGCGACCCCCATAACCCAGCAAACGGTTTAAAACCCTTTGGTATGACTGTTTTTTCAAACCTTTGACCTTTTGACTGTAGAATAGAATATACTTTATTGTACCCCAAAATTGAAACACAACTGTTTTACAATATTGCTAATTCTATGGTTACATTGGCGGTCTTATCGCTGATAGCGATATCTTCGGATATGAAGCAGACCAAGCCCCTTTTCCGCCTGGACAGAGATAGCCTCCGACTGGTGGCTGGGACCATCACCGGACACTGCTCACTGAACAAACACTTTCACACCATAGGTATCACTGATAGTCCCCTATGCAGAGCGTGCATGGAGGTGGAGGAAACGGTAGCGCATGTACTTCTCGAGTGTACCGGCGTCACCCAGATCTGCATGGAAACTCTTTTAACACCTCAAAAAACTGGGAAGATTGATCTGTTTCTGGACTGAGGGAGGCTGATTCGAATAATGGCCCCCATGCCTCAAGTGGGGGAGGGAGGGGTTTCTAGAGGTGTACTGATAATACTAAATAAACATTAAAAATAATTCAAGTAAAGTTATTTAGTTATACAAGGTGTAACACAATAAACGTATTATTATCTGTAACGATTGCCATTCACAGATTTTTGCAAGTGAAGCCGTTGGGTTTGACTTGCTTTCTGAGACAAGGAAGGGTCTCGACATTTAATAGACAGAAACCTGTCCACAGACTGTCCTGTTATGGTTTAGCACCAAACCTTGAGCTATGAGGATCTAAAGCATTAAAAAAACTTTTACCTAAATCTAAGACAGGTCAGGTCAACATAAAAATATCGCAAAAGCATCCCAAGCTTGCTTATCTCAACTCCATTTTAACAAAAATTTCAAGCAAAACTTACCAACCACAACTTAAAAAAGGATTTCCTTCGACCATAATAGAAAACTTTAAGCAACTTAAAGCTGGACCGTAACAATGGAAACTTATGTTTTATAAATGTTTAAAGTCGGGCAAAGTTTAACGAAGTATGTTAATTCACTTGATAAAAGTGGCGACCAGAGCTTTTGAAAGCCGATTTGTATATGAATTTATTGTTTTAATATACTAGCCGTTTTGTTCTCATTTTGTTGGAAAAAAAATCTTAAGGTGAAAGAGCCAGGGTAGTCTGTGAAATTCAATTTTTCTTACGTTTTTTGCAATTTGCAATAACTATTTCATGAAAAAGTCATTCAATGGGGTTAAATGAATTTATAGGGTTGTATTGATAATTTTAATGATTATAATTCTGTAACTACATACGCGTTACTTGCGCGAATCATATTTTCATCACCATACAAATTATTACACTAATCATTATTATTTACATTAATCTAAATTTTGATATATATTTAAAGTATTTGATATATATTTATAGTATTTTATATATCCTTGTAGCTAATCTAAGTATTATTTAAAATTATTTCAGGTATACACCTACCACTGCTTGTCTCTGCATCACCCAAAGGTTGACTGGTAGAAAATGCCTATGGCATTAAGTCCGCCTCTGTACTTTGTGCTTGAAGTGTTAAATAAATAAATAAATACAGCCTGACACTGACCTGCAAATTGCAAAAAACGTAAGAAAAATTGAATTTCACGGGCTAACCTGGCGCTTCCACTTTAAAACAGTTGTTTAGTGCCTTTTTGTCTCAAGTTTTCAGCCTCCTGAAAATGTTCGACTAACAATAGTTCCAAGGCAGATGCGAGCGGAAACGCAGGGAATGACTTCCTAGAAGGACATACACTGACCTTATTGGTGATGTTTTTCAGAAAGGTCAGATGCGTAGTACTCGTATGGTCAGATGAATGAACGTGGATGAGACGACAGGAGTATGTAAGGATCGTAGCAGGTGGCGTTCTGTAGTTTCTGTCTGTGTGTTTGTGGGAAAAGTTTATCGCACATCCGTGTGTCGCCCTCACGTAGTGCTGAGTGCACTTGAGAAACCAATTTGCAGATGAGTACATTGAAGATTTTTTAATCGAGAAATCCCCTATACGGGGTGGAAGGGATACCGACGCGAAAACGGTTACCACGTATTCAGTCCATCATTCTGAGCCCTCCCCACATAAAGATCTTTCATCGGTTATTTTTAAAAAAATCAGCTGTTTCCTACAAAAGTACAATACCTACACGTTCAAAATGTATGGAATAGCTGTTTTTTTTAATTATGATTGTACTGAACACGTGGTAACCATTTTCGCGTCGATATCCCTTCCACCCTGGATAAGTACGTAATTTAAGGTTTTTTCCGTATACACTAACTCACGATTTTTTGCCATAATAGGTATAAACAAAAACTACATAAACGCCACCTGCTACTATCCTTATACATACTTCTTTCGTCTCGAGTGCACTACGTGAGGTCTACGAACGGATGTGCGAATAACGCTTGTGCGACAAAACTGTACTGCGACTAACGTTAATATTTCGAATGCGCGCAAGTGCGACAAACTTAAGCTTGACTTTACGTTAGTGCGACCAAATGAAGCTCGTCAATGATATTCAGTGGTTCAGGACATCGCCATCGCCAAGCAGATGGTCGACTCTTTACTTGACCGTGAAGGCTTCCTGGTTTTTAGGTCAATGAATGTTGAATTTTTTTCCATTGACAGCTGCAGATGAATGTTTTGAAGAACACTGTATCAAGGAATTAACTTTTTAACAAACGAAAGTTACCGGACAGTATGCGTGATGAAATAGATATTTATTAAGTATCTACTAGCTACTCCACCACGCATCAGTTCGTTGACAAAGCTTATGGTTTCGCACTAGGCACTTAAATTGCGGCAGACCATCACAAAATAGTACTTAAGTACTATTTTTCTGTCGACACGGCTTTCGGTTTTATCGTGGATTTCAAGTATTTTGTAGGATTTGTAACCATATTCAAACAATAGCTTTACAGAAAGGCAGCTAAATAATTTTTGAGGTGATTATCAGGCACATTGAAAAAAAAACCTAGTAAGGCGGTTGATACTACAAATTGTTTGTATTATCTTATTTCAAGCGAAGAAATTCATATGGAATCTCTACATGAGAACAGTACATTTTGATACAAGTGGGGAAACTATGTCATTGCAGCCGAGGCGGAATTCAATTGTTATCGAGCCGAGAACTGCAGCGTGGGGCCGAGCGACAAATGCCCACGTGAATCAAACGACGTTCAATACACTTACGAAGAATTAAAATAACATCATGAAAAGCGTTTTTGTCATTAATGATTAAGAAACTATGATTTAATTTGCTTTTTTCCACGCGCTTTGCTTTTGCAGGTTGAAGGAGAAGCAAAGGTACGAAGCCGCAAAACAACCAAATATTAAAAAAAAAACAAATATTTTTGAATTTAGAACACAAATAAATGTTATAAAGCATATAATTTTATAAATAATAATGTTTATTTTTTATATTCTGTTTATAAACACGATTTATATATTCATACAATATTAAGGCTTTAAAAACATACGCCTATTTGCTGAGATTAAAATAAAACAATCACCGCCGACTGTAGGAATTGAACAATTGTTTTTTTGTTATCTGTCGAAATAAAACACTAGTAGAAATAAATGAAAAATAACCACGTGTGTGAAAACATTGCATGTTGAACCTAATAGCAGTGCGATAAGGGCCAGTTTTCGAGGAAGTGTATTGCAAAAAAATGACGATCGCCTTTCCTCTTTACTGAACCCCGTAGTACGCTTACCTTTATTAGTAAAGGTAAGCACATGAAGGTCGGTCCAGCAATTTACTTGGAATAAATCTGTGGCGTTTTTACCACCTAGTGCGTAAAGATAATCCATAGCAGTCTATTAAGGCATTTGATCCTATCACGTAACATTCTGCCGATTGCCATCGAGTGATGCGTAAGTAATTTGATTTGTAACGCGTTCTCTGACTTTGATTATAATTAATACGAAGTTAATGAATGAATTCATTAATTTTATTTCTGATACGAAGAATCCGGAGAGTGTTAGTGACTTAATATTAAAATTACTAATTATCTAGTTTTAGTACCAGTTACCAGTTCGACTGCCTCGTTGGTCGAGTGCTCTCAATCGAGACTGCTGAGCATGAGGTACTGGGTTCGATTCCCTGGGTCGGGAAAAGTGTTATTGGGTTTTTCCATCAGGAATTTCTCAGTAGCGGCCACGGAGTCTGGATTTGTGCCCGGTTGATGGCAATAAGTTTGCCCCCTATTACATGGGACTTAAAACATAACTAGCGAAATGAGGGTGTACTATTAGGTACACCTCTGCCTAACCCTTCGCGGATTACAGACGTAATGTTATGTTGTGTTCAAGTAGTTAGCCTCCGGTCTGTTTTAAAAAGAGGAGGCCTGTGTCCCAGCCGTGGAAAAATTGGGCTAGAAACTGATAGAACTTCTGGAAATCGCGAGTTATATTCTCTATAGCATCACGAGAACAGCATAATAGCTGGAGATCTATCTTGCCACAAAAACTCGGTGCACTAAGCGGTTCCAGACGAGAATATCTCACAGTGTAAATAGATCCCCAAGTGGAGTCCTTTCCAACATATTATCTTTCACGGCGCATGTATTATGCATGCTAGTCGCAGACCAACTTTCAGCCAGCTAGACGTTGTAAAATGGCTTCAGTTAACACATTTTGAGCTCGTTTTTAAAGTTACGTTCAAGTTACAAGTTTCAATTTTGTCTTGGGATTGAGGTTTTGCATTTTCGGATGAAATTGTGTTCTAGTCTAAAATTTTATTGGGAATCACATAAGACAAATATGCTTAACCAATACTTGGCGTCGAGACGGCTTACACTCGTTAGTCGGGACCGCCACTACTCGATGCTATTGTATACAGGATGCAATAAAATTTATGGACATCCTTTTAAGAGGTCAAAATTGCGAAAAAAAAAGTCGTTCCATACATTTTGACGAGTTATGCGAACATAAATGTAGGGAACAGCTGATTCTTTTTTCGTGACTTCAGGTTTGGTCCCATAGTAAAAGTTGTTCATAATGATGAGTACAATGACCCCTTAAAAGCATGCCCATGAATTCAATTTCACTCTGTATATTATTATAAGCGATTTTCCCAAGGAACGGACCTCTGATTTTTCGGATTCATGTGCGTATTATCACTTGCTCCGGTAAAAAAAAACCATCGTGAGGAAACCAGCATGCCTTTTTTTTTTTTTTTTCCGGATGGTAAATCATCAAATGACCCCCCCCCGCTCTGGGCGGAGCGGAAGGGAGTGTCAGACTAGTACTGACTAAAACCCACCCATGTTCCTTCTTTGCCTTTGTGTTCCAGGGCCACGGTATCTCTTTCGAACAGTCCCGCAGCCCTGGCAGGCATCGGCCCTACTTATTTGCTGACATCTCTTTGAGGCGCGCGTGGAACACGAACGCGCCGTCGGCACGGCCTGTCGACATAAGACGGCCGGACGGCGAGCTAGCCCATAACTCGCCGACCACAGGCCCGCGCCTACGGTGGCCGGGAGCCACCACGTGACCCCCGACGCCCAGGGCGTCTCCCGCGGCGGCTGGGACGTGAGGTTCTTTCCCTCTCACGTCCCGCCACCTCCTTCACTAGCATGACTGCTTCACAGAAGGTGGTGACGGCTTCCCATTCCCTCTCGCTCCGGACCATGGCTTTAACCAGGGCCCGACGCGGACCAGGGCCCGACGCGCAAACCAGCATGCCTGAGAGATATTTCTCGCCGGCATGTAAAGCCAAGTCAGAAGCCCATGGACGGCATGAAAACTCTGACACCAAGTTAGGCCTAACCACACGACAAAGAAAGAAGCGTTTTTCATCGTCTACCGCTTAATATATTCCACGAGGTCGAAATAGCGTTCAAACCAAATCCTTTCTAAAAATAAAATGACACAGAGTTTGCAGACGAAACCTCATTAAATATTTACACTAACTAAAAATAAAGTTAGTTTTTAGTGCTTTTTCGAACTAAACGTAACTTTTGTTAAAATTACTTACGTAAAATAATACTGATATCAGTTAATGGGACATTTTGGTGTGACAGCTAGCCGTCCAGTTTCCAGTACAGTTAGTTTTAATTTTATTGTTAGTTGATTTTGTTTTTTGGCAGAATGTGCGGTGTTTCCAACGAAAATAGACAAGTCATGCCATCCAGATGAGTTATAGAAAGTTTCCAAATCATTTAGACACCTTTTTTAGCTCAGAATAGTTACAGTACTTATGACAACATTTGTGTCACTTGTTTAATTTTTTTTATTGTGGAGGTCAGATAGGCAGTCGCTCCATGTAAAATACTGGTATTCAGCTGCATCCGGTTAGACTGGAAGCCGACCCCGACATAGTTGGGAAAAGGCTAGGCAGATGATGATAATTTTATTTTCTTTCTACAGATCCTTTTTTACCGATTGTGTGAAGATCGTAGACCTTATAGATTCCTAGATGCTTGTTAACTTTTTTATCGTGTTTTACGCTTTTGTGAAGTAAACACCGACTTATACGCTGTCCTCCCATACGTAAAAGAGTAACCATGGAGTTTCTTGCCGGTTCTTCTCCATAGAAAACGACTAACGAGAACCGTGCACTTTTTCTCGACGTTTTATAAGTGTATCTACACTAATATTAAAAAGAGGAAAGATTTGTATCTTTGTAACGAATAAACTCAAAAACTGCTGCACCGATTTCAATAATTCTTTCACCATTAGAATGCTACATTATCCCTGAGTAACATAGGCTATATTTATTATCACATAAAATAAAACACCCGTGCGAGCCGAGACGAGCCGCTAGACTCAAATAAAATATTTAGATTTTTGAACGTCACAGATCATGCCCGTATTTTCAGAAAGGATAGGCAGAAATTGTAGTATCTCACCAAAGTTTCGTAATGTTAAGTCCTATGTAATAGGGGGCGCCATCATTTGTGATAATAACAGCAAACCAGCTGTGGCCACACGCAGTAAAAATTAGACCGGTCAAGCGCAACATTTGAGGCCCTACGGTTTGTTGTGAGGCCCTACGGTTTGTTGTTGTTTAAAAGACAGCTTTAATTAAGGCAAAGGACTGTAATTTGATACATTTTGCGGTCAATAACATATAACATAACATACTGGGTACTACGATACCCCAGTTGTGATAGACAGTTGTGTACTGTAAGTATCTATTCATGCATACCTACACATACCTAATTAGAAACAAGTCTGTTTTACGTCCGTCACATCACCATCTCAGGTTCAGTTGAAAACCGGCGTCGGGCACTAGCTGCTCGTTAGTTTGCTGAACTGGGCCTATTTGGCGCCGCCGTAAGACACACAATATTATCTCTTTTTTTTTTGTTTAGTTTTATATTTTTTATTGTGTAAAAAGTTTTTTTTTGTTTGCTTGTGGCATGTGCCAAATAAATATGTATTCTTTCTTTCTTTCTTTCTGCCGTATGAGAATTGAATATTGTCATTCCTACTGATGTTAAGAGCAGCAGAAAGGAATAAAGTGGTCTAAAAAGGAATTCTAATCCTTTTCACTAAAGTCAAGTAGGTACCTAGGTTTCTATAAAGGGTGTAAAAAGACCCTTAACATATACGAAAGGCACTTATTCTCCCCATCATCACAGAAACAAAAAACAAAACAAAAGTAAAACATCCAGTTCACAACATTCAATGGTTATATATTATTCAATGGGCATAGGATAGTAAATAATTACAGCCATTCGGGTCGATCTTCAAGTTAAGCCGCGCTTGCCTAGGTTGGTCCATGGATGGGTGACCATCCATTACATATCGAGTTTCCTCCGTGCCTCGGAAAGCACGTAAAGCCGTCGGTCCCGGCTGTCAATTGTAGATCTTTGAAAGTCGTTACAGGTAGTCAGTGGCCTGAAAGTCTGACAACCAATCTTAGGGGTATCGTATTACTCAGTACTAACTGGGTTGTGGAGGTCAGATAGGTAGTCACTCCATGTAAAATACTGGTATTCGGTTAAACTGGAAACTGACCCCAACATAGTTGGGAAAAGGCTAGGCAGATGATGATGTAGGTAGTGTATACCTACCGTAGTAAAACCTAGACTATCGGAATCCACGTTTCGTAAAGTAGTAGTCGGTGTCTGAGTATGGACCTACGTGAGTTTTGTTCCGAACGCATACACGATACACGCAAACATTCGGTAAGGAAAACGCTTACAAAAAAGGTCGGCAGTTCCGCGGTCACGTATGGAGTAGGTCCCATTTGCTGACGTCACCGTATTGCAGCTTTATCTGAAAACGTGCCTAGAATCTCGGCCTAGACACACGTTGACTGCTCTTTACATTCTGCCGGCAAATGATAGCGGCTTTTTGTAGTAATAGGAGTTTTGTTAGTTTGATTTTGTGTTCGGCTGATTTGGTTAACGAAGTTAGTTCTTCAGAGTCTTTTATGCAAGGAATCGTTGAGAGTTTACTAATAAGATCAAATTATGAGAAAGGTCACATTAGGAACCTCCTAACAATACGAGCCGTGTCCAGGAGTACGGCCCTTGATCCAGCTGCCTAACGAGAGCCTCCTCAGGTATTGGTCGAGGCTCTTGGCAATTAAGCCATGGGCTGAAACAACTATCGGGGTCTGTTGTCTGATAAATCTAAATCTTTTAACCGCCTTGGCCTGATGAGAAGGCGGTAGACACATAAACATATCTTAATAGATATGTACCTATTTATGATCCTGGGTGTTCGGACCAGTACTTAGATACCAAATAAGGCGGTACCCTTTTTTTTTTGGGATGGGAAATCTTTAAATGCCCTACTCTGGGCGGAGCGGAAGGGAGTGTCAGACTTGTACTGACTAAAACCTATCTATGTTCCTTCTTTGCCCTTTGTGTTTCAGGGCCACGGTATCTCTTTCGAACAGTCCCGCAGCAAGGCGGTACCCTGACCTAATAACCTTAAGCATTTGTTCACTCTTCGCCGCAACGTATCTCTTGCGCTAGGTGGGGCCTAGCGCAAGAGACACGTTGAAAGTACACTCAGATTTTAGAATAAAATCTTTATAAAATCAAATTTTGGTATTTTGAAAAATATTTTTCTAGCATAATGTTCATTATTAAATTGCCTACCCATTACTGTAAGTAGTAAATCAAAATAATGGTTACTTTACGAGGAGATGCATGTTATCAATAATTATTTCTCATTTCTGTGGTTTTGTTTAGAAATTGGTTTTCTGTAATACGAAGCCACATCGCGGTCTACCTAGGTACCTCCTGGTACCGGGTAGGTAGACCGCGACGAAGGTGGTGTGACGATCTGCTCTCGTTGGCCAGATATTTCACAGGACAGAGGGATTTGGAAAGAGAAACGGGAGGCCTTTGCCCAGCAGTGGGACACTCAAACAGGCTAACATAAAAAAATATGAAGTCAAATTGTGCAATAAGCTTCCTGCCTACATTACAGACAGTCTTTGACCCCAAAAAAAATCACTCTATTTGTTCTATCGTGTTTAGATTATCTGTGCTCATAACGTCAATGGAGTTTTGCTAGTTCAATTTTAACCTTGTCTTTGAATCCGTAAGGTCTGAGTTTCTTCCCTGACAATCTTGATGAACGTCGTCAGACTTGCCTGTTTTTAATGGGAGTTAAAACTGCCGTACTGCTTCGTTGGTCTAGTAGTCAAAAGCGCGACTGCTGAGCATGAGGCCCTGGGTTCGACTCGCGGGTCGGGCAAAGTGCTATTGGGTTTTACGATCAGGAATTTCTAAGTAGCAGCCACTGAGTCTGAATTTGTGGCCGGCTGATGGCGATAAGCTCGCCCTCTATTACATGGGACTTAAACATAACTGGCGAAATGTGGGTGTACTATTAGGTACACCTCTGTCTAGCCCATCGGGGATTTCAGGCATTATGTTATGTTATGTTTATAACTGACGTAATACCGGCAACAAGTATGTTGCATGTCATATTGTTCAACCCCGGTTTATAGATACCTGCGACCACACTGAAAGCCATTCTTAACTAATCCATTACAAACACTCGCCGACATTTCAAAAAACGTGACGGTATCTCATAAGTTTACGCCGTAACCATAGCTTAAGTTAGATTTTATCATAAGCGTTTTCTAACGACGCTTATTCTAGCATTTACCTTCTATTTTTACAGGGTGTAAACGGACCCATTTTTTTTTATTTTATTTTTTTTTCGGGTGGGAAATCATCAAATGACCCCCCCCCCCCACTCTGGGCGGAAGGGAGTGTCAGACTTGTACTGACTAAAACCCATTCATGTTCCTTCTTTGCCCTTTGTGTTCCAGGGCCACGGTGTCTCTTTCGAACAGTCCCGCAGCTCTGGCAGGCATCGGCCCAT
This sequence comes from Noctua janthe, assembly GCA_910589295.1. NCBI lineage: Eukaryota > Metazoa > Arthropoda > Insecta > Lepidoptera > Noctuidae > Noctua > Noctua janthe. The sequence continues at coordinate 2,193,291 of OU342567.1, forward strand.
GCGGACCCCTACTCGGTTGCTGACATCTCTTTGAGGCGCGCGTGGAACACGAACGCGCCGTCGACACGGCCTGTCGTCATAAGACGGCCGGACGGCGAGCTAGCCCATAACTCGCCGTCCACAGGCCCGCGATGTAAACGGACCCTTCACTAAGACGTCAACCAAGCATTTTGTGTGTACATCAAACTGAGTAACTCACGTTTCACGAAAGGACTCAATGTAACGCACTCAAAACACTTCGCTGATGGATGCATTGAATATTACAGGGATCGTGGAGGTATTTAAAATAAAGTCATAACATTGAAAACTTGTGAAAAAGTTGGAACTTCGACCCCCAATTACTCCGTAACTACAAGGTTCCCAGGTATGGTCTAGATTTCTAAAACAAAGAAATGAACGCAATGGCAGCAAGTGCCTTTCGGCTTCCTTAAGGGTACTTTTACACCCATTATTGTTACTCACATGAGGGACAGTGGCTAAATAGTAACCGACACAAGAATCTATCTTGTAGACAACACTTGCCGAAGTCGGTCAAGGATGGGTGACAGTCCCACCAGCGACAAGCAGTTGGTCCCGGCTGACGAACTATCTTTGACAGCCGTTATGCTAGAAAGTTAGGCAACCAGTCTTACCCAAGGTTATCAAATTCTTACCAGCTTTTTCCGAATAACTTCATTGATTAATTGTGAAGTTCAGATAGGCAGTCGCCCCATTCAAAATATTGGCACCTACTCAGCTGCATTCAGATGGACTGGAAGCCGACCCCAACATAAATCATATTTATTTCTGTAATTTGGTTTACAAAACTCTTTTACATGTCAACATGTTATGTTTTAAAACTAGATGGGGCCGGTGTTTCGTACCTGACTACTTTGAGAAGAAACATCCGAAACAAACTCAGAGGTCACCGTCTCTTTTAAAGTCCAGACATTCAAATCAAATCAAATATCTTTATTGGAACAAAAACACATTTCACAAAGTAATTGCGTACGGAAATAGCTGCATTAGTTAAAAACTGTGTCACAGCTATTAACGCCCACCTCCAGGAGGGAGACGACAACGTTCCAGATACAAATATTAAAATAGTAAAAAATAAAATAGTAAACAATTAAAATAGTAAAAAAATAAAATAGTAAACAATTAAAATAGTAAAAAATTAACATGGCAAAAAATAAATTAAATATTATGTAAGTAATTGATGTGCATGTGGGAGTGTTGTATGTGAGTGTAGTGCGTGTCTGTGGAATGTGAGTGTAGAGTGTGTGCTTGTGGAACCCCACAAGCACACTCCGCGCTATTTGTATTTGGTGTGCATGTCTACGGAAGAAAGATCTTTACGGTTTGACTAAGTTCTCCAATTCTTCGTATGTGCGACTATGAAGCCATTGATCAGTAAGTCTTTTGCAATCCCGGAGAGTACATGGATAAATAGAAAGCACTTTATTTATTCTATTATAAAGCACGGGACTGCAGAAAATGAACGGCCGGCGGACAATTTCCAATTTAACACTTGATGTCGGGCAGACTCTGTCAGTTCTACGTTTGTGTCTTCCAAACTTTGGATCAAAAGACAAGTATGAGTGTTTTCGCAAAACTGTATTTAGCACAAAAGAGTGCCTTACTGTGGGTAGCTTCCATAGCGCGTACAGTTCGCTGGTAGGGAACCGATAAGGTTTGAAGGCCATTACCTTAAGGACAGCCCTCTGCGCCCTCTCCAAACGCAGCAGAAGACATTTACCAGCACCACCCCAGACCGAAATACAGTACGTTAAAATGGAATGGGCAAGAGCAAAATAGACAGTTCTCAGAGTAGAGAAATTGGCGGACGTCCTTAGATTTTTAAAAACAAAAATTAATTTTCTTACCCTAGAGATCAGCGAATCGATTTGCTCACTCCATGTCAACGTGCCGTCGACCCAGACTCCAAGATATTTTATTGAGTCCGCGCGCATAACTTCAGGACAGCCACAGGTGTCAGTCCTCATTGTATGACACGCATGAGCTGTCAGACGGAAGGGTGGGGCTGGCTGTGACGCTTTCCTTGGACTAAAAGTGATAAATTTGGTTTTATCCAGGTTGAGGGTGAGCAAATTCTGTGTGAGCCATCTCATAGTAACTTGCAAGGCTGACTCTGCCCGAAGTCGAGTTGCTCAAGTTATATGAGGACCATGTAGATTAATGTCTGAGATGGTCTTTTGAAGAAATAACCACACAGAATTGAGTGAACCTGTCCAGACAGTGCAAGCCAAGTCAGTGATCGTGTAGCTCGACTCATAATCCAGGGAGCTCAACGACACGACGTACAATACCAAAGAAAGGACATTTGGTTACGCCGCATATAGTACTCAAACTGTCAGACAATCGTGAAAGTAACTAAACTAAAAAATAATAATAATAGTATGACATAGTTAGGAAAAGGCTATTCAGACAATGAGCCCTAAAATAAGCGTTACCTACGAGAGAGACACCTACATATACCTAAATAGCGACCATCATTTAAATCTGCAGAAAACAACCTTAGTGTTCTATTCCTTACTACTTAGACCCTGGTGACCTGTAACGCAGGCTTCTTCAGAAACCCACTGCAGGCACCAGTCTCTTCCAATGATGGAATATAACATTAGCCAAAAACATTGTTAATATTTAAAGAAACCAATATTGCGAAGAGAATATAAAATAAATGAATTGACTTAGACTTACTTTTCAAGTGAGCCACAGCGCAATTATTTCACTCATAGATTCAGTAAAACAACGCGGATGGTTCTGGAACAATCTAGAAGGGCGGACGTTAGTTACAACTAATCTCCGGGTAACACCGTGAGTGATGTTGTTCCGCGTCTGATTGCTACATCGTCAATTGTGTTTAATGTCAGCAGGAGGCAGGGCTGTCAGTTCTATAATAATCAATTTTTTTTTTTTTTTTCGTTACCATTGTTGTTGTAGACAGAAAGTGCGTCATCTCATAAACTTGCTTAACATTTGTGACAGAATTTTATTGGTGCCCGGAACTAGGCATAAAATACCTTAGTTGCGGGTCTCCAAGATTTACTTACGGATATAAACAAATACTTCGATTATAACGTTTTATCTTTGAATCTCTCGTGTATTTCTCGACAGCATGTAAAGCCAAGTCAGAGGCCTATAGGCGGCATAAAAACTCTGACACCAGGTTGGACACTAACCATGCGATAAAGAAGAAGATCTTAGAATCAACAATAATTTTAAAAGAAAATATATTTAGCCTGATTAAGCTTAAACTATGCTAGTAGGTACACGTAGGCTGCAAAGTTTATTTATTTTCCAGTTTTTAACTATTCCTTCAAATGTCAAAATAATTCTTATAATGTTCATCTTCCTAACACGGCACAAAACGTCTTTTTTCCGCTGTCACATTAAAATCAAAAGATTTTGCTCACTCAAAATACAATCACGAACGCGTGCCAACCCTGCTTAGGGCATGTAACATTTTATCGCAAGCAACCTTATGAGGCGGCCGTCATGTGAAAATTTACGGCCATGTCTTACTACCTTTTTATTTCGCGCCAAAATAAGTGCTTTATTGTACCTACCTACCCTCTTGTTGAGCACAATGCGTGAACATGATACTGGATTGTGTCCAGTCTTTTGTTTTAGAACAAATGAATCACGGCTTTGGACGTTGTCTTGCTTGCTTTTCTCTTCAGGCGGTTGAACATCAATATTTTTTATGGAGTATTTTTTTGACTAGTTGGTCTAGCGGTCGCAAGTGCGACTGCTGAGCATGAGGTCCTGGGTTCGATTCCCGGGTCGGACAAAGTGTTATTGAATTTTTCCATCAGGAATTTCTCAGTAGCAGTGACGAAGTCTGTGCCCGGTTGATGCCAATAGGTTCGCCTAGTACATGGAACTTAAAACATAACTGGCGAAATGTGGGTACCACTGCCTTCGGAGATTACAGGCGTGGTTTATGGTAATTTTTTTCTAAGCTTTTGTTGTGCGTCACTTCATGCTGAAATAGATATTTATCACAAATGTTTACATTGTTTTAATTTACAATGTTGAAAGGTGCACGATCCACCGCGCACCGGAACTTATTTCCTCCAATAAAAATTGCTTGTACTCGTCGGGGACCAATATTCTACACTTTGTTGTGAACTGCAGTATCCAATTATGCTGTTTGTACGCACGACGACGGCCAATCAAGCTGCACAAAACCAGTTAATGCGGATCTCTCATTGTACAGGAAATCGATATATAGCGAGGTCATGTTATACTGGAAATGTATAGCTTGATGTGTGTACTACAGAAAGGCGTCCGCTTGAATGAGGGAGTTGTCTAAACTTTTAATTTAGCAGTATTTTGTTGGTTTCAGCTTTGATAACCCTCGAACGAAAATTCATTTTGTAAAAATACAACTTCTGATAGATAGACACACCAGGGATTCTTAAGCCGAACAGCACTTGTTTTCCCCGTCATTGCGATCATTTTTTTTGTTCTGGACCATACCTGTGAACCTTTTAGTTATGGAGATATTGGAGGTCAAAGTTCCAACTTTTTCACAAGATTTTTTTTTAGATACAAGTTTTTATTGTTATAATTTTACCCCCGTTTTTAGACCCCCGTACTATTTAATGCACCCATCAGCACAATGTTTTCAGTGCGTTACATTGAGACTTACCGTAAAACGTGATTTTTCGACCCAAAAAAAAAGTAGTTTCTCAGCAATATTTTTTGCGTAGGGTTACTTAGTTTGATGTACAGAATGCTTGGTTGACGGCTTCGTAAGGGGTCCGTTTACACCCTGTATAAGGGTGCCGTTTTCTCATTCGAACCTAGGGAACCCTCAAAAAGTTAAGAGTATTTAAACTCCACGGGCTAGCTTATGACAGCAGGAGGAGCATGAGGAGCTCGTGGCTAAACAATAACAGCCGCTCGGGTCGATCTTTAGGTTAAGCTGTGCTTGCCTAGGTTGGTCTGTGGATGGGTGACCACCCGTTACTTACCGAGTTTCCTCCGTGCCTCGGAAAGCACGTTAAGCTGTTGGTCCCGGGTGTCATTTGTAGATCTTTGACAGTCGTTAGGCAGTCAGTGGCCCGAAAAGTCTGACAAACAGTCTTTCCAAGGGGTATCGTATTACCCAGTATTAACTGGGTTGTGGAGGTCAGATAGGCAGTCGCTCCATGTAAAATACTGGTATTCAGCTCCATCCGGTTAGACTGGAAGCCGACCCCAACATAGTTGGGAAAAGGCTAGGCAGATGATGGGCTAGCTTATGACAACCCTTTTAACCGCTTCTTCAAGTTCAAACATTTAATCCATTCGAATCACCGTAAACCTCAACGCTGGTGTGGAACTTAAAACTAACTTTTAACTTGAAAGTCATTTATATCAAAGAGACCGAAACCATCTTAAAGTTTCGTCTTGAACCAATCTTTAACGGCTTTGTCTTGCAGTCTGAAACTTTTAAAATTAAAAGTGACTTCAATAATCGGAAAATATTTTGTGGGTATAGTAATTTTATAAGATTGAAGGAAAACTTCACAGGTTAGCCGAATATCGATAAATAATAATCATCTTTAGATTCTTCTTTTCTTCTTAGGGTGTCTATGGCAATCTAAATTGTGGCCAGATCTGAGCAAACAGTTCAGCGCATTCAGTAGCGTCCATCAGATCCTGTAATGAACAAACAACACCACACGCTGGACACGGCATTAAAGTGCCCCATCGCTTTTCGAACAGCACTGCATTTAGATCCCAGGACAGAATAATCAATGAATCTCCACCTGCTCAGGTTTTCTTTGCTGCGGCCAACTTGAGTTCAGAGAGTATTTAAAGACAAAAAAAAATATGACAGGATCGTAAACCGTTCAGCCTAACTCCATGGGAAATGCTGCAAGGTAAAAACATAATGTTCACATATGTTTTTAAAAATGATGGTATCCTTACTTTTTATCTCTACCTTTAACCGTTGAAGGAACACACCATAAGAAACTCCATATACGGAGATAATATCTAAAAGTGCCTATAAATGTCCCAATTTCGCTCTTGAATATATTCCCCTATATTTTATGGCAGCGATATCAGTTTCATAGTATGTTACTTGAATGGATGCCAAGAATTCTTAAATATTATGTTACCTATTGCTACAAAAATATTTAAGTATCATACAATAAAATTTTGAATTTACACAAGAACCATCGATGAGGATATTCATTAGTATGGCATTACTATTTTTACAATTGTGTATTTTACAATAAGGCTCAATTTACAGTGCCACGAAACGAAATGGAAGCGACTGTTGTGGTTTTTTTGAAACGAAATTGTACAAAGCATTATAGACCTTATGTCAATTTGGTAACGTATTAACTGTAGATGCGACACAAAAACGAGAGAATTCTCGCGCATTTTCGGGAATTCCTGTATCTAGCTGCTCTTATCTAGTTCACACGTTACACAATTGACATAAAGGTCATTGTCCTTTGTCCCATTTCATTACGATAAATCGCTTCTAATTCTTCCCTGTCAGCCGTCACGCTATCTCTTTCTCCTTTTTCTTTTATATTACCACTGATACAATCCTTGCATTTTTTTTTTGGCCTTTCTCGCCCTTTCCATTCACATACGGGTACAATATTATATCCATCATCATCTGCCTAGCCTTTTCCTAACTACATTGGGGTCGGCTTCCAATCTAACAGGATGCAACTATATACCAGTATTTTACATGGAGCGACTGCCTATCTGACCTCCACAACCCAGTTAATATCGGTTAATACGATACCCCTTGGTAAGACTGGTTGTCAGACTTTTTGGGCCACTGACTACCTGTAACAACTGTCAAAGATCTACAAATGACAGCCGGGACCAACGGTTTAACGTGCTTTCCGAGGCACGGAGGAAACTCGGTATGTAATGGGTAGTCACCCATCCACAGACCAACCTAGGCAAGCACGGCTTAACCTAAAGATTGATCCGAGCGGCTGTTATTATTTAGCCCCGAGCTCCGACAACATTATATCCATAAACAAAAATAATAACATTTGAGTTCCACGCGTTTCATCCCTCCTCATCACATAAACCATACCAAGACAGACTGGATGAGGCTGGCATAAGAACGTGAAGCTTGGCACCAGCAAAGAGAGGCCTATGCCCAACAGTGGGTGAAGTCGGGCTGTGAATGAATGAATGAAAGACAGACTACTCCAATATCAGAACTTAAGACATTTATTAAAAGCATTACAACATAGTAAAAAAAAACACAGATTAAGTACAGACACGTAAAAAAAGATCTAAAAATCTCTACTTATAAACTTAAAAAACTAAAAATTATGCATAAAATATTTATCAGTCATCAAAATTAATTAATCTCGATTGAAATGTTCAAATATGAAACTGTTCCAATCCGGACATCTATATGTAAATTATTAACAAAGCCTTACTTTCTAAACTGTATTCGTAATTTATCTCATTAACTTTTTTTCGTGACTTCAGCCAGAGTAACGAAACGCATTCATGTATTTTTAGCATGCTCTTTTAATTCAGCTTGAGATCTGAATCGCTTTCCATTCGATCCACAACTAGTGTACGAACACGATAATGAAAGAGCTTCTTCTGAAAAGGCAAGACGGAAAGAACTCTTGCTAACTGTTTCATCTCAATTGCAAGGAGCTTTATTTGAAAATATAGTTTCCTGTATGGCACGAGATCTGCCGCTTTAGACGTCTAGTCTGGTCCTTCCGTGTCCATTTTACAACAGCACTGAAGTTCGATGAAGGTGTCAGGTTCTGGTGATGGTGTAATGAGTATTCTATCTATCTATGTTGGAAATTATTTTTCCCGCATCAGCTTATGGATCTAACGATAGTTGACATTAGTGAGTAGATGATGTTCCTAAATGAGTTCTTCTTGTCGTAAAGATGATGGTTAAGGTTTTTCTTTAGGTAACAGCCTATTTTCTCTTAGCCATTAAATTGACTGCAATGATAGACCTTGCTTGGCACCTGTCTGGGTACTTTCATAGACATCGAAGGAGCCTTCGATAAAACAAACTTCTCCAGCATTAGCAACGCCCTCTCTCGACACGGAGTAGAACAGGTACTGACTGACTGGATCACTAACATGTTAAGTAAACGAGTGGTTCGTCTTGCAGAGGAACAGCAGATGGCCATGATAGCCAGAGGCTGTCCCCAAGGAGGCGTACTATCCCCCCTCCTCTGGAATCTGGTGATTAATGATCTTATCACTAAACTCAACGCGAACCATTTCTACACAATAGGGTACGCTGACGACCTCGCCATCCTCATCTCGGGGAAAGTGACGGGCACAATCTGCAATCTCACTCAACAGGCGCTACGCATCGTTGAACGGTGGTGCAGAGATTTCGACCTATCAGTAAACCCCACGAAAACGGTACTAGTCATGTTTACCCTAAAACGAACACTAGGCCTCTATCGCCTACCCAAACTTTTCGATACAGAACTCCAGTTAGCCGACGAGGTCAAGTACCTGGGAGTCATCCTGGATAGTAAGTTAAACTGGAGTAGTCATCTAGACAACAAACTAAACAGGGCCTGCATCACCTTTTGGCAATGCAGAAAGATGATAGGTAAGAAGTGGGGCCTATCCCCTAAAATTATACTTTGGTTATATTGCGCGGTGATCCGACCCATGATCACCTACGGGGCAGTAGTCTGGTGGCCCCGCACCAGACTAGCCACGGCCTCCATTAAACTGCAACGCATGCAAAGGCTTGCCTGCATGGCGATTACAGGTTGCATGAGGACTACTCCGACCGCAGCTCTCGAAGCCATGTTGGGCCTCCCACCGCTCCATCTGTTTATACAGCAGGAGGCGACGATGACGGCAGTACGCCTTAATACACTTCAACTTTGGGGTAAGAAAGAAACACAGCACACTGCCGTACTGGAGGGATTCTATATTGAGTTCCCCCTGGCAAAAGCAACAAACGATCGGATACCCAAACAGTTCGTATTCGACAAAAAATACAAAATCCAACTCCATGAGGACCACCGCTGCGAGGGATTGAGCCCTGCGGAACTACGGATCTTCACAGATGGATCTAAAACAGGTACTGGCACTGGAGCTGGAGTCTTCTCGGAAGATCTCAACATCCATATTGCCACACCACTGGGGGTCCACAACACGGTTTTTCAGGCAGAATGCATGGGCATTTCCCTGGCGGCATCAGCCATCTTAGCCAGGGGGGTTGTGGACCACTCTATTCGTATACTTTCAGACAGCATGGCTGTTCTGTTAGCACTAAACAACCATATAGTTAACTCTGGGTTAATACACGAGTGTCACCAACGCCTGAACCAGGTTGGTAATCACAATAATATAACCATCCAATGGATCAAAGGACACAGCGATTCCCGAGGCAATGATGCAGCGGACGAACTCGCTAGAAGGGGATCGAGCATGGCAGCAGTGGGTCCCGAACCCATTGTGCCACTCCCCTTCGGGTACCTACGCACACTGGTAAGGAAACGAACCAGCGAACAACACCACAAGCTGTGGCTGGACCATGGCGAGTGCAGGCAGGCCAAGGAAGCACTTCCTACTATCGATGGCCGCCTCACCAAACGAGCGCTTAGGCTGTCCAAACTACAGCTGCGCACACTCACAGCCGCCATCACTGGACACGGCTCTTTTAATAAACACCTCTTTGTCATAGGAGTCACAGACAGCCCCCTGTGCCGAGCCTGCATGGAGGAAGACGAAACAGCAGCCCACGTGCTTCAACATTGCCCAGTGGTTGCAACATACAGGGCAAAGTACTTCGGTACCCCAGGTACTCTCCGCGAGATTGTCAGCAACACCAAGGCGCTGCTGGCCTTTCTCGGGGAGTTAGGGTGGATCGAATAGATTTCCCACCCGCACGCAAAATACGCGCTTTGACGTGGAGTTGCGGACACCAGCCCGTTATACAATACAATACAATACAATAGACCTTGCTTCCCACCGCTAGGACGCAAGCCTCCTCTCTATGAGAGGGAATGGGCTATAATCTACCAAGCGGGCCCAGTGCGGGTTGGTAGATGTCACATGTCTTCGAATTTTTGGTTCTAGGACATGCCGGTTTCCTCACGATGTTTTCCTTCATCGTTTTGAGAGCAGTAGTGATTAAATAACTTACACAAAGTAATGCGCCTGGCTGGGTTAGAACCCACGACTTACTGCTCGCAAGTCGGCGTCTCCACCACTGGGCCACCGCTGCTCTCAGCTGCTCTTAGCTGCTCTGAGCTCAGGCACAACCAAATTAATAGATTTAAAATATTCTTTCAATCCTTCACCCTTCTCCACGTACACAGCATTAAAGTTGCTTTTTGTACTTAAAATAGATTTGTAAATATCTTCTAAGTTTTTTATGTCTTCTGCACTATCATTCTTAGTTCCATTTCCAGAGTTTTTCGGTGCTAGATTATGTATAAGATCTCCAAGTGTTGATATTTCTGCATTTAAAAAAGACTGACCTCCATCAGTATTCGTTTTAGGTTCTTTACGCTGTTCCAGATGATTTATAGATAATATTCGACTTGTACCAGTAGTAACGAGGAGCTCGTGGCTAAATAATAACAGCCGCTCGGGTCGATCTTTAGGTTAAGCCGTGCTTGCCTAGGTTGGTCTGTGGATGGGTGACCGCCCATTACATACCGAGTTTCCTCCGTGCCTCGGAAAGCACGTTAAGCCGTTGGTCCCGGCTGTCATTTGTAGATCTTTGACAGTCGTTAGGTAGTCAGTGGCCCAAAAAGTCTGACAACCAGTCTTACCAAGAGGTATCGTATTACCCAGTACTGACTGGGTTGTGGAGGTCAGATAGGCAGTCGCTCCATGTAAAATACTGGTATTCAGCTGCATCCGGTTAGACTGGAAGCAGACCCCAATATAGTTGGGAAAAGGCTAGGCAGATGATGATTCGACTTGTACCAGTAACCACGGTCCCGCGCACTGGAGTTTTTGATCTTTCTGTCATTTTACCCGACAATAGCAACGTAATGTAGACTTAGTGCCAGTTAGCGAATTGCATATTTTGCCATCAAGCATAGTAAAAAGAGCCTATGTGTGATGCTGTATTCTTTTTCATCAACCATAACTTATGTATCTATCAAACTATTGATCTGATTATCCATTTTGCCTTTTTCTTTATTTGTAAGCTCAACGGTTTCCTTCTCATATTGTTATTTGATGGGCCGGCAAAAACGTGGAGAAGAGGGCCGTGGATTTTGCCATGACACGATAGTTTTTCCATTTTTATTGTCAGCTATCAGTCGAAGCGGAACTAATGATGATAGAAATATATATTATTTATCATCACTCGTCTCTGATGCGAATTTTTGCATGTAATGCGTGTGGCTAGAACTTCCATAGAAGCCCCATTTAGAGACTAAAGAAATCTGTTTAATGTTAGTGCTAGTTACAGCTTCTTTTTGTGTAATCATTAAACGATTAGTTGTGTGGTCCAATAGAGATTGCAGTGGAACCGCACTTTCAACCTCAGTGGTTTTTATTCCGTCAGGCAGACATAGTTTTTTTGCAGTACGGACATTTTTATAGGAAGGAAATACATCCTTGAAGTAACTTATAATATTACTAGCTGACCTGGCAAACGTTGTTTTGCCATATAAAAAGTATAAAAAATAGATGTTGGCCGATTCTCAGACCTACTCAATATGCTCACAAAATTTCATGAGAATCGGTCAAGCCGTTTTGGAGGAGTACGGGAACGAACATTGTGACACGAGAATTTTATATAAAAGATATGGCATCCTACTTATTATATACATTCCTTACACAATTCGTCTATCGTTTCCTTGGTCTTACTCTCCCTTTCCATCCATCAAGAGCGAGAAACAGAGTGATGAGGCGTAATAGTGTATGTAAGTTATGTACCTTAAAAGCGATTAAATTTCAATGAAAATAGTTAATCACTGTAATCACTGTGCAATTCGTGTCTAGTATCCTTTGAATTTGACGAGCTATCCAGCGGTATCATTCAAAATATTCGCAGTCTCAATATCTGACCATGTTTAGATTCAAATAGAAGCTACGGAGTATAAGCAATGCTATGCTCTATTTTGGTGAATATTTAGCAAATGAAAATACGGACGTTTCAGGTATTTGAGACGAATTTAGTAGATCGGGTGTCCGAGAAATGTTATCAGTGGTAGGTATCTGATCGGTGAATTGATGAGCACGACGTAGAGAGAAATAATAATGAATAAAATAATTATATTAAAGAATGTCATCGAACTACGTAGTTAATTAAACATAATGTTTATAATCAATTACAATGGGCATTTAGATATATATTATTGGAAGTACCTACCTACCAATATTAGGGAAATCCAGAATATATTTTAATTAAGCCAGTTATAAGCACTTTTGAACTGTCGAAACAAAGACAACAATAAAATGAAGCTACAGTCACAGGGTATAACAAATGTAAAAATACTGTAGTAGCCCATTCTTAAGCGTAGCTCTCTATGTAGAAAAAAGGCAGCTCCTTGGACATTCTTTTCAATCAGAATATCATTACAAAACATCATACATGTTGAGTATGTTTGTACATTATGTGAGAAGCATATATCAAGACGTGCACGTTAAAAGTGTCCATAGTAAAGACAAAAAAGTCGATTAAAAAATAAAATAAACAATTCAAATAAGTCGTGGCAAGTATGAGATCCACAAATAAACATAAAATATGTAACAGTACGCCTGTGATCCAAGAACGTTTAGGCAGAGGTATCTACCACATCTCTAATTACACTCACATTTCGCCAGTTATGTTTTAAAACGAAATAATCATTATTATTATTATTATTTTAATCAATAACCGATTCATTCCATTTAATTTAATTCCTGGCAATTACTACCATTACCTTTGATAAAATTTGCGCTTTCCCGAAGCGCTAAAAGTAGGTAAATTTTGTAAACTAATCATCACAAATACAATACCTGTAACCGAGGATAAGTTCAATAAACTTCACCTGCCTTAATGACGTATGATATGACCTCTAAAACACAAATAAAATTACAACAAATAATTTCTACGACACATATCACACTAAGCATTGAAGTTTTTTTTAACTAAATATTGAATGACAAATTACAAGATATTAACGCACTTTACGAAAGTTTAACTGTTTGTGTGTTCTACGCAAGCGCTCTGCGTCTAATCTACTAAACGTCGACGGCATAGTTTCGATGGTGACCTTCTGTCCCAAACGACGCGGTACTACGCAACATGGTGTCGGGGATATCCCAAATCATAGACTATTAATAGAGTACTTTTACTCTTGTGTTATTATCTTTGATAGGTGCTCGTGGCTAAATAATAACAGCCGCTCGGGTCGATCTTTAGGTTAAGCCGTGCTTGCCTAGGTTGGTCTGTGGATGGGTAACCACCCATTACTTACCAAGTTTCCTCCATGCTTTGGAAAGCACGTTAGCCGTTGGTCCCGGCTGTCATTTGTAGATCTTTGACAGTCGTTAAAGGCAGTCAGTGGCCCAAAAAATCTGACAACCAGTCTTACGAAAGGGTATCGTATTACTCAGTACTGACTGGGTTGTGGAGGTGAGATAGGCAGTCGCTCCATGTAAAATACTGGTATTCAGCTGCTACCCCAACATAACTGGGAAAAGGCTAGGCAGATGATTAGGTACTTTTATGTTTTTTTTTCACTGTATTTACCAATGAGTGGTTCTTTATTATGGCAAACTTTCAATAAAAATAATCTTTAATTAAAGTTATTTAATTACTGTCAAATTACCTATTGATTAATTGACTTGTAAAACAGGCCCATTTATTCATCGCGATTTATTGCAATCGGCTTCTTCTCAATTCGTTGGCGACATCCACATCAGTCTTGTCTATGTAGGGCTGCTCCATCATCGAAGCCGAATAACTTGGCTATTGGTTGATCTTATGTTTAGTTTTGAATGTTCAAAACCACCAGCTTTTTCTTTTTACTTTCTAAATACTGTCTTTTTCAAGCTATCTTGCTTCCTTAAGTAGGGTTGTCATTTTCGAAATTTTTAAAAGTCCTGACAAAAATCCGGACATATTTTGTGAAAAAGTTTATTTAACTTTTTACCCGACTACGGCTAAGCAAAAAGGAGGGTTATGATTTTTAATCGATCTATTTTCTGTTATCTTACTTTTATAATATTCTATCAAAATCCCCTTGAAGTTGGAAAGTCCTCATAATAATATAGGTACATAAAGCCGGTGGACGGGCCGAAAAAAGTTAACATTATCTACTGATTATTTCAAGAACTGATAATAAGGTGTATCTACTGAAGTGCCAACCCTAGCATTTTGGCATACATTTTGAACATTTTTTAATATGCTTTGAGACGTCGTTTCCATTATATCTACATAGACCAGGTACGGGCGCGTAGTGTAAACGTAACGTAAATAATTCGATTTTTGAATCGAAAATACAATTATCCAATAGCATTTTAGTTAAATTGTTTGAAACAAGCACAATCACCTGATGACCTAGTGAAGGTTGCGGGGATCCGCTGGATGCGAGACGCACGGGACCGATCAATGTGGCAACACTTGGGGGAGGCCTATGTCCAGCAGTGGACGTCTTTCGGCTGAAATGATGATGATGATGAAGCACAATGATGAATAAATTCTTAACATATTGAAAATATTATTTGTGACACAAGTATTAATTTTTTTAAATTAAAAGGCGACATATTTACGTTACGTTAACAACGCGCGGTCGTGCGATTGCCCCTGTTATCACTATGGCATTAAACTCGATTTTAGGACAGAATTCAATTGATTAATTTATTCTTTTGTCGGCTGTATTAATGATCGATCGTGAAAGAGACGGAGTCCCATACATTTGGGTCGAGTAGGGATTGAAATTTTGTATGGAACAGTTGATAATTTTTTTGCATTTACGATATTGGACCCATGGAGGAAGTTGTTCAGTTTGATGGTCTGCAGCATATCCTTTGATATGACTATACCCTTTCTGTTACATATTTATAATAGTTAACCCACAATTTGTTCCTTCTTGCATAAATGCGATACACTTACCTATGTCCTTTTTACAAAATTAAACTTTTTGTTTGTATTCACTATCTGCAAGTAGACGTCAGTGCAATCCGGAATAATAAATGTTTCCTTTATCCCTTTCTTTAGGCATAAAACAATAAAAGATTAAGAAACACTTTATTTCTAGACCGGGAAGTCTTTAGACACAGACTTGTCGCCTTGTATTCTACTGGAATGCTAGGGTTGCCAGACTTTGAGAAATATTTAAAAAAAAAATTAAGTCTTTCAGGGCATCATCATCTGCCTAGCCTTTTTCCAATTGTACTGTAGTCAATTTCATAATCAGAAATAGTTATTGTCAAACATAGGCAATAACATTAAGAATTTTATAAGCAATAAAGGGTCAATCAAAGGTCGCTATGTTTTGACATTGCTGACAAATTAAAATACAAAATCTCAATTAAAATTACAAATTATTAATTTGCCTAGCCTTTTCTCAACTATATTGGGGTCGGCTTCCAGTCTAACCGGATGACAATCATCATCATTTCAGCCAAAAGACGTCCACTGCTGGACATAGGCCTCCCCCAAGTGTATTTCGAACTCAACATGGATGATAATGTTGAGTTCTAAATACGGTCAATGTGCCGTTGTTGTTTTTTTTACTATTCGTTCTAATATTTTCACCTAAGCAGCTTTCGTTAGCACGTAGATACTCGTATGTATGGGACAACCCTATTTAAATACAAAAATAACGCTTGCTTCTGTAGAATTTTCTTTAGATAATGCTCTTATTCGTCGCCACCTAACAGTACAGAATAATACATTTTTATAAAACAAGCTATTGTGCGACGAGGTAACAATGGGGAGAATTGTATGAAAGTATGATGAAACTTTCTTTCTTTAGTGTTAAATGACGGCTTATTAAGATCTATACAGGGTGTAAGGGACAGCCCTCCACAAACTGATGGGGTGAATTCAGTATATCATACCAAGATGACTGGTACAAGAAACTATTTAAGGAATAATATGGGAATCCAATAAATTTGATTTGTTTATTTCCTCATATGCAATGTATCGTTACCGTGGCAAAACGCACGTAGCGAACGGCAAGCGCGACGACTAGTTCGATGAACTCTGTAGCTAGGCAGGAAGTGAACACTCACTACGTTCACTTTGTTCGTTAGTATTTCAACATCCATTGTTGAATGCAGCCTGTCAGTTTGTGGAGGGCTGTCCCTTACACCCTGTATTTGCTGATTGACTGACTCGTTGGTCTAAAGATCGAAAGCGCAACTGCTAAGCATGAGGTCCTGGGTTTGATTCCCAAGTCGGGTTATTGCATGGGTTTTTTCACAAGAATTCACAGCCACGGAATCTGAATTCGTGCCCGGTGGATGGCAATAGACTCATCCCCTATTACATGGGATTTAAACATAACTGGCCAAATGTGGGTGTACTGTTAGGTACACCTCTGCCTAACTCTTCGAGGATTACAGGCGTGGTGTTATATTACGTGTTATTTGCTGCTTTTTGTCAATTGCCAATAGGTGACACTAAATGAATGCGCGCTGTTTTATTTTCAACTTTCGGCGCTGATCTGAGCGTTGAAAATCCGAAACTCGCTTTCATTTGGGTATTTATTCAGGTGGCGCCTCGTGTTAGTGAAAATAGCCATTTATGCAGTGCAATATTATTATTATTTTACGAAACGATTGATTTTTATTAAATGCCATTCGTAGCCCGAAGAATAGCCAAACTTAAGTGGCAGTGGGCACGGCACATTGCTCGCAGAACAGATGGCCGATGAGGCCGAAAAGTTCTGGAGTGGCGTCCGCGAACCGGAAGACGTTGCGTTGGAAGGCCTCCCGCTAGGTGGACCGATGACCTGGTGAAGGTTGGGGGATCCGCTGGATGTGAGTCGCACGGGACCGGTCAATGCCAACACTTCGGGGAGGTTTATCTCCAGTGGACATCTTTCGGCTGGAATGATGATGATGAAATGCCATTCATCTTCATCTGCCTATTCTTTTTCCAACTGTATTGGGGTCGGCTTCCAGTCTAACCGGATGCAGCCGAATACCAGTATTTTATATGGAGCGACTGCCTGTCTGACCTCCACAACCCAGTTAGTACTGGGTAATACGATACCCTATGGTAAGACTGGTTGTCAGACTTTTTGGGCCACTCACTACCTAACGTTTATCAAAGATCTATAAATGACAACCGGGGCCGAAGGATTAACGTGCTTTCCGAAACACGGAGGAAACTCGGTTTGTGGTATCGAGTGGTCACCCATCCATATATAGGGGTCTGCTTTCTTTATTACATCGTTTTGCCAACCTTGAATTTCGTCGCAATAAATGTTTATTAAATGTTAAAGCGAAGCTGCTAACGTTAACAGTACCTATATTAAAAAAGTTAATATGTCGGATTGTCGGCTAACAATGCGACTATTTCAAAAGCGAAGCTGGCAGTAAGAGTTATTTTGTGGAACTACAGCGAAAGTTACTAAATTGTCATGGAAATTATTTTATTCGTGGAAATTTTGTTATACAGCTACGAAATGTGGAATACTTCTTTTCTTGTTTTTAGGGTTTTACATTTTGCCCTTTAAGAGTTGTAAGGTTTTCCTATTTTCTTGATCATAGTCAATAAATAAATAAAATCATACCTATTTAATTATTGCATATAGAAACGGATAAAGGTACTGACCGCTTGTTGCCGGGACACCTGAAATGAGTGAGGATGCGTAGCGAGGGATGTGTGTGGAACTAACCAATAATATCGCTTCTTTTTCGCAGCTTGAGATATTTTAGCTATGTGATTGGTTAGTTCCACACACATCCCCCGCTAGGCATCCTCGCTCATCTCTGGTGGAAACGCAGCCTTAAGCTAGGCAGCCTTTTAAACCATGTCAATGATCTGTGTTTTATTGAAACGTTATTGGGTGATTATGCTAAGCTAACTAGTTGTTATCGTGTGCGCTAGCCCTTATAAGCTTTATTCATTGTAAAATAAAATGTACCTTTGTCATTACACATATTAAAAATGGCTGTGTATGCTGTAATGTTTTATGGATCATAATTTTAGCTAGACTAATCTAAAAAATGGGCAAGTTGTAAAAATCTGATGCGGAAATTAAGCTGTAAGTATTTGTATTTTTGTTGAGAGGTGAATAGAATTTGAATAAGCTTAACTATAGAAGGCTATAATTAATTTGGGTTGTTGTGAATTCAATCATCATTTAAAAGACACGTGGCGCCATCTATTATCATAAGAACGTTATTGTTGCTTTCCTCGGGAACAGTACTTTTTCGGGATGAATGGTACCCTATGTCCGTTTTCGTAAACCTGACAACGTATATGCAAAATTTCAGGATGATCGGTTCAGTGGTTAAGGCGTGAAAATGTAACAAACAAACAGACAAACTTACTTTCGCATTTATAATATTAGTATGGGTGAACTAGATGTTTACCTTTAATTATGAACATTGCATAGGCGACACAACTCAATAAATGCGTATAACACTACTTAAGCAGCAGTTGCCGAAGCTGGTCCATGAAGCACCCTCCATACACCAACTTCATCACTCATCATCTGCCTAGCCTTTTCCCAACTATGTTGGAATCGGCTTCCAGTCTAATTGGATGCAGCTGAATAACAGTATTTTACATGAAGCGTCTGTATATCTCTGCAACCCGGTTAACGTGATACCCTTTGATAAGACTAGTTGTCAGTCTTTCTGGTTTTTGACTATCCGTAACGACTGCCAACGATCTTCGAATGTCAGCCGGGACAAAAGGTTTAGCATGCTTTCCGAGGTACCGAGGTGTTTCAGATTTTATAGATGAAGTTGGTTGGTTGTGATGGTTGGTGAGGAGCTCGTGGCTAAATAATAACGGCCGCTCGGGTCTATCTTTAGGTTAAGCCGTGCTTACCTAGGTTGGTATGTGGATGGGTGACCGCCCATTACATACCAAGTTCCCTCCGTGCCTCGGAAAGCACGTTAAGCCGTTGGTACCGGCTGTCATCTGTAGATCTTTGACAGTCGTTACAGGTAGTCAGTGGCCCAAAAATCTGACAAACAGTCTTACCAAGGGGTATCTTATTACCCAGTACTAACTGGGTTGTGGAGGTCAGATAGGCAGTCGCTCCATGTAAAATACTGGTATTCAGCTGCATCCGGTTAGACTGGAAGCCGACCCCAACATAGTTGGAAAAAGGCTAGGCAGATGATGAGTGATGAAGTTGGTGCATGGAGGATGCTTCATGGACCAGCTTCGGCTACTGCTGCTTAATCTAGAAGATCGACCCGTGTGGCTGCTATTACAAACAAACGAGGAGCCTCTAGGTGGACCTGATAAAGGTTGCAGGGATCCGCTGGATGCGAGACGCACGAGACCGGTCAATTTGGCGACACTTGGAGGAGACCTTTGTCCAGCAGTGGACGTCTTTCGGCTGAAATGATGAGGAGCCTATAACTTCTGAGTTACCGTAAAGACTGTTTCCATATCAGAACCACAAGTTAAAAATAGTAATATGATTGCTTTCCTTCCCCAATTCAAATATGCCATAAATTAAGCCGAGCGTACAACAAATTATGCTAAGTTACTAAGCATAATTTATGGTAATTTATACCATACTTAACTGTTACTTAATGTGCTTTACAAATCTTAGTAGGTACGCGGTATTTTAGTGCATGTGGCCTCGGATTGTTCCACTTTACCCCAGCAAGTGGTCCCATCAGTGGGAGAATGTGGAGTGGATTTTGTTGTCCTCTTTGGTCTATATATCAATTTATTATGCTAGGGCTAGGCCGATTTTAGTATTAATATAAACTGTGAATGTAAAAAATAGTAAGATTCATAAAAACTGTTTTTCTTGTATATTTTTTTATAACTCACAACATTATTATTAAAACGTACCATCGATACGAAAAGAGGAGCTCGTGGCTAAATAATAACAGCCGCTCGGATCGATCTTTAGGTTAAGCCGTGCTTGCCTAGGTTGGTCTGTGGATGGGTGACCACCCATTACATACCGAGTTTCCTCCGTGCCTCGGAAAGCACGTTAAGCCGTTGGTCCCGGGTGTCATTTGTAGATCTTTGACAGTCGTTAGGTAGTCAGTGGCCAAAAAAGTCTGACAGCCAGTCTTACCAAGGGGTATCGTATTACCCAGTACTATCTGGGTTGTGGAGGTCAGATAGGCAGTCGCTCCATGTAAAATACTGGTATTCAGCTGCATCCGGTTAGACTGGAAGCCGACCCTAACATATTTGGGAAAAGGCTAGGCAGATGATGACCATCGATACGAAAGAACAAGCTTGAAGTAAAAAAAAAATCAAATAAATCAATTGATGCACATATCATGCAACAGATAAAAATAACTAGTCCGCCATCTTTGGGAGTCCACCATATTGGATTAAGAATTATGACACTTAGCTAACCATGCATTGTCATCCAAACTAAACGTTATGCAAAATTTAAGCTCAATCGGTTGGGGATAACTGTTTTAAATTTCAGTTACTCGATTTGACCGAAACAAACATACAATCATTACAAGTTAAATAAAATTTGCAAAAAGAAGGACCATTTCTTATAAATTATCTTTAATCCGATACTGTCAACTAGAGTACAATTTGTTTGGCTGAAATTGAGTGACACAAAAAAGCCGTAAACCCTAAAAAATAAGAATAGGAGCCATACATGTTCACATATTCCCTGCTTTCTCAAAACATAGATTTGTTGAGGTACCTACCGCTTTTGGCTTACGGGGGCAGTGTTGGACCCACTAATGGGATGGGACAACCTGTAGGGGCGAAGTGGAACAAACCGTTTCTTCTTTGTGGGATGGTGTGCAATGTTCGTTACGGTTTTGGTTTAAACGTTGAACATCGTGTTGGTTACATTTAACGACTACAATTTAAAAGGTGTGAAAAAGGGGTTAAATCTTGCGGACAGATTTACAAGTTTTTGTTGCAGTAAGTACGGCGAAAATACAACTGTGGTTGGCCTGTTTTTTTTTTACACCAGTGAAATTATTCAGCGTTTGATTTGAAAAAGTTTGGGTTAACTAATCAAGCTAATAATTTCTTACAAATTCATTTTCATCATCTGCCTAGCCGTTTCCCAAATACGTTGGGGTCGGCTTCCAGTCTAACCGAATGCAGCTGGATATTTATATTTTACGTGGAGCCACTGGCCTATCTGACCTTCACAACCCGAAAGTCTGAAAACCAGCCTTACCAAGGGGTATCGTATGAACCAGTTACTGGTTGTTAAGGCCAGATAGGCAGTCGCTCCGTGTGAAATACTAATATTCAGCTGCATCTGGTTGGACTGGAAGCCGACCCCAATAAAGCTGGGAAAAGGCTAGGCTAATAATTTAAAATGTCTCTTTTAAAATGAGTCTTCAGAAATCTTAAAGAAAGATTTCTGAAGACTCATTTGAAAGATCTAGACTAGAAAAGGGATGGCGTCTGAAATGATGATCAATGGAAAAGTATGGTAAAAGTCACGCTGCTCTGACCCCATACAAATTGGGATAAGGCCATTCGCAATAATAAAACATGACCAAAGAATTTGTGAGCAGAAATAGAAACAATGTTTTGCAATTTAATAACATCACGCCTGTAATCCCCGAAGGATTAGGCTGAGGTGTAGCCATATTTCGGCAGTCATGTTTAAGTCCCATGTAACAGAGGTCGAGCTTATTGCCATCAATCGGGCGCGGGTCGCAAATCCAGACTGCGTGGCTGCTACTGAGAAATTCTTAAGGAGAAACTCGATAACTCTTTGCCCGACCTGGGAATCGAACCCAGGACCTCATGCTTAGCAGTCGTGCTTGCGACTACTAGACCAATGAGGCAGTGTTTTGCAATTTCCATTTGACGAATTCCTTTGTAAGAAAGAAAAATTTGTAGCAAAACAAAGTAAATTGCACCAGAATAATTTCCTCTATTTCCCGTAACTTAAGCATAACTACCTACCTCCTTACCTAAAAACAACATAAGTATATTCACGCTGTAATTTCGCAGACTAAGCAGACTTTATGACGCCGAGCTAAGTGCACATGCACTTAACTTGAACTATATCCTCACTAAGTTGGCCGAGTAACTTACGTACTACCTATTGACTTTATCACCGGTTTCAGGGTTCCGTGGTTCTGTGGAAAGAAGTAAGAAAGAAATAAATGGAACCTTTGTGAAATCGCTTAAAAAATCATGTTTTTTTGGAAACAATGTGACGTAGTTGAATCTAGATAGATATTAAGTCCTTATGGTCGCAAGCGCGACTGCTGAGCATGAGAACCTGGGTTCGGTTCCCAGGTCGAGGAAAAAGGTTATTGGGTTTTTCAATCAGGAATTTCTCAGTAGCAGCCACGGAGTACGGATTTGTGCACGGTTGATGGCAATATGCTCGCCCCGTTTTAAATACGGATATGTTCACGCAAAAATTGACACAATTAGCGCAAGATCGCAAGATCGCGCGGGAGCTTTAAGTCAGATTCAGATTCGTGTGGTGTCTTGATGTCGGAATTGGCCAACCAAACGAAAAAAATTTTTTTTTAATTTAGACAGGAAGTCATTTCACAACGAGTTTTGATTGTTTAACACTGTGTCAAAAGACAAAACGATACGACACGACGCAGCAATGGTTTTGTAACAATATTTTGATTTAAAAGAGTGTCCATGGAGTTTCTTGCCCATTCTTCTCCATAGAGATCTACGCCTTGGAATGGGCGAATACAGTACTTTCACAAGTTATTATGCCTTGTGTCTGTGACTGTAGCTTCGCTTTCTTTATTTTCTGACATTCAAAAGTACCTGTAATGGTCTAATTGAAATAAATGCTTTGAGATAGAGTTTGAATGTAAAATTGGTCTTATGAAAATAATAGGTAATATATTATATAAGGTCTATCTTTTCATACACGAAATATTTTAAGAGTAACTTCTATAAGTCGTAAAGTCGCCATAGCAACGAAAAAAAAAATATCTGAGTAATTTTTTTTACGAAATTATTATAATTCTAAAATTTTTTGAGACTTTTTGCATAAAACCTTTACTCCCATATTCTAACAATGATAGTAGGTAAATACGACGTAGTAAACTAGCGTAATGGATGCTTAAAAATAAGGAGCCAGTATTTATTTTGTGGGTCAAGTAATTATAAATTATTTATTTTTTACAAAAAATATACTCAGATAAAAAAAAATCCCTTGAAATGGCTTTGTTATAGCCGTTAGATGGTTCCCTGAAAATATTTCGTGTATGAATAGTTAGACCTTATATAAGTTATTGTTTTTTGCAATAATGTGAAATGCGTTTTAATGTTAATCATCACATTTACTTAATAACAATCCATATAAACACGTAAAAAGTAGCAAAGAACTTTCCTAGACCTACATATCAACGATATGTTTTCACCGAACCTATGAATTATGCAAAAACGTCAACTACTGCAAATCCCAACGTCGCTACGTCGCGTAGCACCAATTGCTTCACCTCGTAGCTGACCCCAAAATTGTCGTAGCAGTGACGTCACAGCTACATGTCCCTGGACAGATAGTCAGATGTTTGCAATTGGATACTAAAGTTAGCTAATTGATAGTACTAGTTCCCAAGTGATGGCTTTGATAGCACTGTACCTGTGCAGGGTTGGTGCAGTGGCTGAGCGATTGGCGAATGCTACACGCTTGATATGTATCGTGATATTTATCTATTAATATTTTCGTATACTACTCATACGATACGAATCGCGTCAGTACGACGGTAAATTTCATTGAGTACACTCTACGTTTCGTATTACAATATAAATAAAGCTTGCGTTGCTGTTATATTAGCGATAGCATTGAAAAATGGACGAAATATTGATTTCAAGATAGAGAAAACTATACACATCTGAATTTATTAAGTCAGATTCGGGAATACCAAGAAATGGATGACTATGCCGATGCACGCTTTGGCACTTGAGCTGTCCCTCTGGTAGTGTTTCTAACACTTTTATGAATTCTTTCAAGTGCTTTTGGTCGTTTGTTTGAGGTACGGCGGGCGCCGCCGCCTCAATATGCGCGTCCTCTTCCATCGCTTACAGAATTAATACTGACGCGATAAATATCGATTAGAGACTAGACGCTCGATATTTATCAACGATACTTGATACAAATCATGGATTTTTAGATTTCTAGAACTCCAGCGATCCGTATCACGATAGGTGATACGCTATACTACAGACTCGATAAATATCGTGATCCTGGATTCAAATATCACGATAAATATCGAGCGTGTAGCATTCGCCATTGACTGCTGCGCTTCGTATCGCAGGTTCGATTCCCGCACGGAATAAATATTTGTATGGCCTACAGGTAGTTGTTCCGGGTCTGGCTGTCTGTGTCTGTGAGTTTAAATGTTTGTAAACGCACCCACGATACAGGAGAAATTTCTAGTGTGGGGCAAAATTAAAAAAAAAATAGTGGGGTCGATTCCTAGATGAGGTAATTATTTATTTTGTGTACTGTATGCGTACACCCCACAGATAATAGATAACGCAAGTATCACGATCCGTATAAAAACCAAGCGTGCATTTTTTGGCTACCTACTATGACGTCATAAACAATATTTAGTTACTATACAAACAAGATACTATACAAAATAGACTACGTTTTCGTCCTTTAAATGTCTGAAAGTCTTGAGTTGTAAAGTTGTTGTTTTTAAGGAATAAGCTTTCTGCGACAGTTCGCCACGTTAAGCATAAAATGATTTAGCCGGACACTCGCTTGCGTTATCTAGGTACATATATTTATATTGAGATAAACGTGAGGCATTTGCCTGTGGCTGAGAGATGAGAATGCTAGTGGGAATGTGTGGTGTTACGCGAATGGATAAAATAACGAATGAGAACATAAGAGGAAGTCTGAAAGTGGTGACTGAAGAGTTGTGTGGTAAACGGTTGGCTTGGTCTGAGCATGTGATACGGAGGAATGTGGAAAATGTCGTGAGGAAAGTTTTGAGTATTAATATGGATGAGTATAACAGTAGAGGAAGACCAAATAAACAATGGATGGTGTGAAGGAGGTGACTGCTGAGATGACGAGTAATAGAGAAGTATGGAAGGAGACATGCTGCGCCGACCCCAAATAAATTGAGCGAAAAACAGGAAAATGATGATCTATATCCGTGGTGTAGAAAATGTGTGTACACATTAGACTAAGCACAACGGCACAAATTATCAAAACTGTTGTGTCAAAGCATAAAGTTTTCTGTGCCACTATTCTGAGACATCACACTAACTACACAGCCAGATAAACTCGAATCGAACCATATCAACACTAATAGGAACTAGCAATCTCTGCCGGTCTCCAGCCTAACTTTTTAATTTCTACCGTCAGTAACTTCGTCGGTACAAAGTCGTCTGTTCACTCGATATATTGGGCGAAGCGCTCAGTTAGTTGCTGAAAGCTCAGCTATTATTAGAGCTTTTCTAGCTTAAAGTATTTATAGCAGCTTGGTTTTTTCATGCTGTGAAATGGAAGTCTTTGTTGGGAAGACAATTTGTAATTTTAAGAATAGCTTGGGGAGTGCACTCTGGAAGGTGACAATAATGCTGTCGAATATTTTGCTGTTTTGATAATATAGTTATCTTCGGAAAATGAAGGCTGTTTTTAACAGTCGCTCGGGTCGATTTACAAGTTGGTCTTTTTATGAGTGTCCACTCATTACATACCGAGTTTCCTACAAACCTCGCTGTTGGCCCCGGCTGTTGTTTGTAGATCAATGGCCCTAAAATCTCACAACCAGTCTTACAAATTGGTATCGTATTACCAAGCATTAACTGGGTTGTGGAGTTCAGATGGACAATCGCTCCATGTAAAATACTAGTAAATCCGGTTAGACTGGAAGCTGACCCGAACGTAGTTGGGAAAAGGCTGGGCAGATGATGATGAAGGCAGGAACTAAAATAACTTGGTAACTAAGGCATTTTTTAAAAACACTGATGTTTGATTTAATAGTATGGACGACAGCCGATCAAACTATACAAAACCAGTTTATGCGGGTCTCTCATTGCATATGAAATCTATACAAAGCGGAGCCAATTTATACTGGAAATGTACAGCGTCATGTCCCGCCTTGTGTACCTACTTAGATTTCAGATTAGTCGCTACACTATCAATTTACATTGAGATCCAGTCTTAAGTGGAAATAGTAAAGATTTCCTTTTCACCCGACTACGGCCAAAAGGAAGGTTATGATTTTAGCAGTCTTATGTGTTTGTAATTTACGTATGTGCCTCCGTAACGCCTCTATTCATCCGAGTTTGATGAATAAGGTGTCAATCGATTCGTTATTATGGCCCGGGTAACATAGGCTACATTTTAACCAACTTCAACAGTAGGAGGAGTAGATTTCACCTGTAAACCCCGAATTTAATTAGAGCCAGATTTTTCAGTAGACGGTTTTTTATTTGTACACAAATTCTTGTTGAGTGAGATACTTTCAATCCTTTAGGTATCGCTTTTTGTGTCTCTGGTACATTAGATTTTTATTACAGTTCTTACAGATAGACATTTATTTACCTTACCTACAAAAGCAACCCAAATTGTTTAGCCAGTACGTGCGTTAATTTAATTAACCCTTAACCCTAATTCCGCTTCAACACAAAATAAAATTCACTTTACATTTTTTAATTCGCCATTTCCGCCCGGGGCCAGTCAATATTGTTCTTCTACTAGATCGAGCCTGCACTGCGCTCGCAAGTGCTGAACAAGCAACGCCGGGGCGCAAACATTAGCTTATGATGCTGCATATGCTAATGTGTGTAAACGACGAGATTTTTGTTATTTCACCTTTGTTTAGTTGTAGTGTAAACTGTTGGTGCAGGAAATTTCTTTTCAGCACTAGTTCGTGTATTTTTCAGGCAGAAAACAAGCAGTTTGCGCACGTATTAGCTTGTTTGGGCTGCCGGTTGCAGGTGTCGTTGCAGGAGTATTGCTGTCCAAAATTTAGTATGAGTTTAGTGTACACAATATCCTTTAGACCCCGTTCATAACTTCATAATGATGCTACTTGCGACACGACATGCATAAAGCGACACGCGGGCCTTTTACTGGTTTCCTACGCGTGAGTATCGTCTGTCGCGGTGACTTGTTTTAAGCTCCGAACGACTTTCTTCATTTTGGTATAAATATGGCTTTGTTTTTTACGGGGAATCACTGACTCCTAAGTCACACCTAGTTTAGGAGTCAGAGTATTAAAGTTATTGTTACCTTGTAATAATATTTATTATGTTCTTAGTCTTGTGGACATTGTAATCAAAATGAAAAATAATTTATTTGGGTAAATAAGGTACAAGAGGATAAAGTATATTTCTCTTATTCTGCCATTAATTTCGGCGTGCAAATAACAAAAGAAAAATTGGTGACGTGATGGCTTTTGGTGAAATGAAAATGTAAATGTAAAATGAACTCGATGTTGCAACACGTGTGTTGCTTGAGAGAATAGCTCTTGGTTATACCGAAAACCCTCTTGGCATGCTTGGCGACAGGAATTGTGAGTTTTTTATCTTTACGAGCTTTTGCACATAGACCTAATCTCCCAAAGATATTCAGAAATTCAATTTACAACGCAACTGAATACCTGTCTGTGTTCAACGTTTCAGCAGAAAGACGTCCACTGCTGGACATAGGCCTCCCCCAAGTGCCGCCACATTGACCGGTCCCGTGTGTCTCGCATCCATTTGATCCCCGGAACCTTCACCAAGTCATCGGTCTGTCTGCATAAAAAATCTGGCTGTCTAGGAGGTCAAGCCTACCATGGGTTATTTTTGTCCTTGTAAACACAAACGATGGTAGAAAATTATTATGAAAACAATAACAAACTCCAATTTAACAATTCGTTGACTGGAAAACTGTTTTATTTAAACTTGTTTTCTTAATAATCAGGAAAATTATTTAAATTTTCTGTAAAATATTTTTTTCAAAAAAACTTTTTTTTAATTCACAAAACCGATGTACAATCACAAATGCAATAAAAATAGTTACAAAACAATATTTCTGATTGCCATCTACTAGATGTGAATCTAGCAAGCATATATTTATGTAAAACACTTACAATTTGACAAAAAAATAAAACGACAATTAGCTAATTAAAAGTTGTGACTTTTTCAAAATAATAAAAAACTTATGGGAAACAAAAATTAAACATAAGAAAGAATTATAAAAAAAAAACAATGAAAACATATTATACGATTAATTCTATTCAATTATTCAATTCGATTTATTCTATTTATTGGTGAGGTTCTTCAGAAAGGTCAGGTGCGTAGTCCTCACAAACCAGATGTATGAGCGTGGACGAAGCAAAAGGAGTATGTAAGGATCGTAGCAGGTGGTGTTCTGTGGTTTATGCCTACCCCATGGAAAAAAGTAAGTTTATGTGTGTTTCTAATATTTTTTACTTAACCAGGTCAACATTAAAACGCAAAGCTTAAGTTAACCCAATTATGTAAATACATTGAGAATGCCCAATTTTGTATTATAGTTCGGCTATTTTGCGTCTTGACTGAACCATCGTAGCTTCAGACTAAAATAAATGTATCTGAAATGATGAGAAGATTTTTGCATAATAAAGAAAAATACGCAGGTACGACTTGCTTGATGTCATTCTCCTTTAGACACCGTGTTGGACTTGCAACTCTCAGCGCGCAGCAAAAGTATGTGTTTGTGAAAACTGTCACAAGTGATTTTGAATATTAAGAAAAGTGGCCAGTACATCAAGCTTCCTGAAACTGTCAAATTTTCCCAATCAACCTTGAACCTAATACTTTAGTGATAAAGTTGAAAATCGATCAAAGAAATTTGACAGATGGTAGAAGCTTGATCTGTACATCAAAAATGTTTTTCCTGTAATCAATAAAATTGACTTTTAAATATTCTATCTTCATTTGTTCAGTAACTGCAAATTATGTGAAGTTGCAAATAAGGGTACTTTTATCAAGCCAGAGCAACAAAATGTTGCCCACTAGAGATTTCACACCTTTCATAAGCAGAATCGTTGACTGCCTCGTTGGTCGCGTGGTCGCAAGCGTGACTGCTGAGCTTGAGGTCTTGGGTTTGATTCCCAGGTCGGGCAAAGTGTTATTGGGTTTTTCTATCAGGAATTTTTCAGTCACGGTGTTTTGATTCGTGCCCGGTTGAAAGCGTAGCCCGGAGTACGCTGTGGGTGTGTCATCCCGCGATCCCGCTTGCTACAATGTTGAAATATCGGGAGCTCAAAATAATCAATAATCACGGAAGATATCCCGTAAGTGACAGTATAAGTTAAGATTTATCACATTGTTAAATTGTTTTATTTTTTTCTGTTATTATAATAACAGAAAAAAATAAAACAATTTTACATTTATCATCTTGAAAAAAAGTGGCCAGCGACCAACAGTTGCCGAGTGTGTAGCGAAACTATGAGTAAAAAATTCATAACATTATGCAGAATTTTAATTATTCCATGCGAATTTAATACTTGATAAGCATGTAAATGGTACAGGTGTTGTCATTTTAAATTCGTAATCCACCCTGTGTGATGATAGCGGAATTTAAAATAAACAAAGGGCTTACGGTTTCAGCAATGTGGTTACTGATATTCAGATGTAACTTAATATCATAATTTTATATAGATATATGTTACTGGTATAGGATATTGGGTTCCGTTTGGTAGATTATTGTGGCTCAGTAATTGTAACGGCCACGACGGACGTGATCGTAGGTCTGGGTTCGAACCCAGGCAATCAATTTACTTGGACGATCTTCAGGTTAAGCCGCGCTTACCTAGGTTGGTTACGTGGATGGGTAACCCATTACATACCGAGTTTCATCCGTGCCTCGGAAAACTTGTTAAGCCGTTGGTCCCGGCTGTCAATTGTAGATTTTTTATAGTCGTTAAGTTGTCAGTGGCCCAGTCTTACCAAGGGGTATCGTATTACGTAGTACTAACTGGGTTGTGGAGGTCAGATAGGCAGTCGCTCCATGTATAATCCTCACCATTGCTCTTAAAACTGTAAAGGAATAAATTATGAGGAAACCAGCCTTGTCCATGTTAATACATTGATGATGGTTATACACGCGCGCCAAAAGCGAGTATTCCACATGACCTTTCTGAAGAACATCAGTAATGTGTGGGCTGCAATACCTACGCCGACTTTTTTAAAATATTTTATAGGAAACAAAACGTCCTCTATTAAGTAATGTTTCGTAAGAAACTATGAGCTTTCAACGAAGTCTCGATGTGAATGGATTGGTCTCCGGAGATTGATGGCTTTATAAATTTTATTAGTTAATCGTCAGATTCACCTTACCACCTCTTGGATTTGTGCCCGGTTGACGGCAATAAGTTCAGCCCCTATTACATGGGACAAAACACAAGCGAACTGTGGGTGTACAATTAGGTACCAGTTTGCCTAACCCTTCGGGGATTACAGGTGTGATGTTGTTATGTATCTCAACAAATCTCGTCACATTTCTTGCTCGTGGACAATGTCACTTTGAAGTGTGTGTCTTGCTCACTCATGCTAATAATCGCATCTATCGGTCAATCCGAGATATGCGAACAGCAAGCTCAAAATTCTCTGAAAACACTTTTCTGCACGATCTAAGGTATGATAAGGGCATCGAACAATACAAGTCATTCAACAAAATCATATAACATCAGGTATCAGCAGAGGTATACCTGTACCTACATCCAGACTTTCAGACACAAATTCAGATACCGAGCTCTTATTTAAAATTTAATACACGAACATAATTTAATCACTCCAGCTCCGTTGCACATTTATCTATCAAAACTTTCCACCAATCAATAAACAACCTTATGTAATTAAAATTAGAGTCGTAATTAATTACAGCAAACTTGTACTAGATACATTAGCACCGAGATGTTTACCCTGGCAGATTTAATTACTTAGACTAAGTCGTTGAGTTTGTGAAGGGATAATTCGTCGTTATCTCTTGCTCGGAATTCATGCCTTCCGTAAATGGGTGGGTTATATTGAATAAGGAATGGATGTGGTACTTAAATAATCGGTTATATGGAATCGATTACGGAAGGCCCACACAAAGTGTCTGGCAACCAGCGATAAAGATGATGAAAACGTCAATAAAATACTAAAAAGCTAAAAACAAGCACGTTTAGAATCAGGCGGGACATGTTCCATATTTTAATAATTATTTTTTTATTCAATTCTGTTTGTCTACTAATATGCTTGTTGCTTGCTTTTCAGTCGGGATTTTTAGTTTTTTCATTTCTAAGTTTTCAGTTTCACGTATGATTTATTTTTTTACTTTTGTATACGATTTGTCATTTCGAATAACCAACTTTAAAACGTTACAGATCCTAAATGGTCATGTGAAATGATATGAGAAACTTAAAGATGATTTTTAAATATCCGCACTCAATACCTATAGTTCGTCGACTTCCAATATTTTCCTTTTCGCAATATAGCGTCTGGTTAAATTTTGATTATGTCTTTATTGACGTTTGCTAGATTATGACAAGTCGATTGACGTAAGAAACATTAAAATCGGCCCACGCGCTTAGTTTCTAAAGCACCACAAAGGAACAAACAGACATACATAGGCTGTTAAACACATTACCCTCCTTTGGGTTGCGTAGTCGGGTAATACAAATGTATTGGACTGACATATACTACCGCAAATCCGCAGCCTGTTGAAAGTCGTTTTAAAAACACGAAATTGATTGAAAACGATTAGACCTTGTATAATGTCTGGTAAACTTGCAAAAAACTAAAAGTTATAAATGAGTACCTATTTATTTTTTCATTCATTAAATAACAATTAATATAGGTACGCTAAAAAATTCTTATTAATTTTCATTAAACCCTTAACTACAAGATGATAATGAGACATAACTTTTCACATATTTCAATGAAATTAAGCGCGTTCTTCACAAAAAATAAAAGTAATACGTTTTAATGTAAGCAGACCCCTTATGAAATAAATCCTAATTTGTTAAACAACATCATTAAAATAATGATTACTCATCTAGATTTAAAAAATCGTAACGAGGCAAATTTAATTAAATATGTTACTAATTACTACATCATTTTAAACACCAACCAACTAATATTTTAAATGCGAAAGTAACTTTGTCATGTCTGTTTGTTACCTTTTTCGCCTTGACGGCTGAACGAATTTTGGTTTGGCACGCAGGTAAAGCATGACGTGGTTTGGGTATTGGATACCTTGTGTCTACAAGATAATTTCAGACAAAACGCTGGTGAAGCCGAGGGGAAAAGCTAGTGTTTTTAATGGTTTATTCATTTTTAATCTTTATTTAAAAACGAATAAATTAGCGGTTAGTGCCTTCGCTGTGTACATGTTCTTACCTTCGTGGCGTACCCTCATCACGGCCCGTCATACAACCATAAAGCGTCCACTGTTGGACGTAAGCTTCCACAACGAACAGTCCGTTGCTTTCCGTATCCAGCGTATTATGGCATATTGTTTTGCACAACTCGAGTGCGTAATAACTATGATTTCCCACGCGCGCTTTGAATGTGGAATGTTACAAACAGTAAAAAGAATGTTATAAGAATTGTTCAAAAATTAAATTCCCTAGCGCGTACTTAACTCGCAAATAAATGGTGAAAAAATACGCTTAACAAGGCAAAAGGCACTGGTTCTCCCCATTATTGAGATATTTTTTTGGACTGGACCATACCTTTTTTTTTTCGGATGGGAAATCATCAAATGACCCCCCCCCCCCCCACTCTGGGCGGAGCGGAAGGGAGTGTCAGACTTGTACTGACTAAAACCCATCCATGTTCCTTCTTTGCTCTTTGTCATCCAGGGCCACGGTATCTGACTGGACCATACCTGGGAACCTTCGTTACGGAGATATCGGAGGCCAAAATACCAAATTTTTCACTAGTTTCTTTTTAATACTAGTTTTTAAGGTAATAACTTTGCTTTAATTACCTCCATGACCCGTTTACTATTCAAAGCATCCATCAGCACAATGTCTTAAGTGTGCTACATTGAGTTTTACCGTAAAACGAGATTTTACACCCCCAAAAAAAGAAGTCGTTTCTCAGTAATAATTTTTGCGTAGGGTTACTTAGTATGGTTGATTGACGGCTGCTTCGTGAAGGGTCGTGTACACCCTGTATAACCTACTCACTTATGAAAATCTACCTTAGCCTTACAAAGTTAGAACTCACATCTTCCTTATCACGAGAATTTAATACGTTCCTCACATCTTCCTAACTCCTTGTTACACTCGGGGGCGCCTCCCCCAAACTTATTTAATTAGTATTCTGTAAATGAGAACCAGGGGTGGCGACAATCTAAATACAAGCAGTTTAATTTTTCGTTAATCGCCGGTAAAGTCGACGAGTTATGCGGATCCACGTTCCACTTTAAGTTTAGAGGCTGTGTATCTTGTTGCACGACTCTTAGGGGGTTCTCACACGATACCGCTCGTCCGTGCGGTTGGGGGGAGGAGGTGAAATTTTTTACCAATGACCCACGTGGATAGGCGGTGAGCACTGCTCTTCCGCGCGGTCGTGTGGTGTACGTGTCTTAAGCATCAATGAATTTCATACACGCCTATGCAACGTGAAATTCGCGCGGACGAGCGGTGACTGGTAGTATATGTGGGACGAGAAATATGTACATAGAGACTTTAAGAAACAGACAAGTCGTGTGAAACTTCCTAGAAATTCCCAAGTATGTTGGGGTCGGCTTCCAGTCGGTTAGATGCAGCTGAATTTTATTTAACCAGTATTTTATGAGGAGCGACGGTCTATCTGACCTCCACGACCCAGTTAGTATTGAGTAACACGATACCCTTTGGTAAGACTGGTTGTCAGATTTTCGGGCCACTGACTACTTGTTACAGCTTTCAAAGATCAACAAATAATAGTCGGGACCAACGGTTTAACGTACATTCCGACGCACGGAGGAAACTCAGTATATGTATGGTCACTTATCCACGGACCGTCCTAGGCAAGTACTGCTTAACCTCACATATTAGCCTGTGTGGCAGTTATTATTTAGCCACGAGCTCCTCAAACAAAGAAATCTTGTGTTCCCAAAAAATAAACATAAATGTTAATTCCAATTATTTGCGCTTTGTCAGTATTAACTCTCAGAATATAAATTGAGGCAGCTCTCATTCATGAACACTTAAATATTACAGCAAAACACTAACGGTTGCTGCGCCGTACAGCTGTTCATACATTAATTATATTATTCGAAGAACTGACACTCTGCCCAAACGTAACAACATTTTAAATTAAAATAATATACCATTCGACCTACTTTTACCGTTACATGACAACAAAGGCTGTATGTTCGAACAACTTACATATCGTTTAAAAACGGAATAATAATTCCTTTGCCTCACATTTGACTCATAAAACACAAATTAAGCATGACATTCGCTCGATTTTCGAATACAAAATGAGGATTCTTTTTTTGACATTTGTAAAAGGAAATTCGCGCCATTGAATTATGGAATTGTGAGTTTTTTGAAGCAAAATGAAAACGGTTTATTTGATTTTTTTTATTTATGATTTCTTGTTACAAGCTACGTTTTTTTAGTAAAGCGACTCATGGAGATTATATTAATTTACGTAGACTTGAACTTCTACAGTAATAAAATAACATCACTTACATATTTTATATCTCCAGAATGGGGTTTTTTAGGTTTCGGTAGGTATCTCAAAAGGAAAAAGGAACCCTAATAGGATCACTTTCCGACTGTCTGACTTTCAAATATAGGTCGTAGATATGACCGCTTATGTCTCATATTTTCGCATATTTTGCGACTTCACAAGGGAATGGCAGTGTTCTAAAGGGCAGTGTTCTAGGTCCGTTGTTATTCCTATGTTATATAAATGATATACCCTTAACTATAGAACATCCCATGACTCTTTTTGCTGATGACTGTACCACAATATTTACAGGAAAAAACTTACAAAAATATGAACAGGATATAAATAATAGCTTAAGTTTAATTATTAAATGGTTAACCGATAACAACCTACAAATTAATATTGGGAAAACACATGTCATGCACTTTAACCAGAGAACCAATCCTGTAAATCCAAATGTTAAATATGAGCATAACAACATTGTTAAAATTGACAACACAAAATTTCTAGGGCTTTGGTTAGATCGGCAGATGACATGGAAAACACATATTGAGCATTTAATAAAAAAGCTAAATCAATATTGCTATGCTCTACACAATTTAAATAAAGTCGCAAATCGCAGCACTGTTCTTACCGCATACCACGCATACGTCTCCACAACACTGCGATATGGAGTAATATTCTGGGGTAATTCTACGGATAGGGAAGCGGTCTTTAAAGCCCAAAAAAAATGCGTTCGTGCAGTAAGCATGATCCAAAACACTGACAGTTGCAAACCTTTTTTTATTAATCTAAAATTATTAACACTCCCGTCCCTTTACATTTATGAAGTTGCCATATTTATCAAAAATAACCCTAACCAATTCGAAACAGTATCCTCTAAACGCCACCAAGGTGCACTTAAGTCCAAATCCCATCAAACAGCCCTTTACTCAAAAAGTTTCCTAGGAATGGCGCCAAAAATATTCAATAAACTACCTAAGTCAGTAAAAACATCAAGAGATCCCAATACGTTCAAAAAAACACTCCATAACTTCTTAATTCACAAAGCATACTATTCTATAAATGAATACCTTAAAGAAAAATGACTGTTTTTATTACTTTTATTAGCTTTAGTTCATAAGATTATGATTATTACTTACAACTCAATAATTTAACTGTTTACTTACTTTGTATTGTTTATTTGTTTCTGTTTAACGTATATTTTATAAAAGATTTTATTAAAGATTTAATATAAGGTAATTAGCTGTAATGACAGTACCTAGTTTTAGTTTTTATTTAAGTTTCAGTTTTTATACATACCTATCAAAACTACCTGCACGAATTAATGTGTAGACACTATTTGTACGCCTTTGCAAGGCAGCACATAGTGAAACATAACTCTTTTTGATAACACCGTGTATTTACTTTACCTATGTGTCTCAAATAAATATATTTGAATTTGAATTTGAATTTGAATCTTGACCTAGAATCATGAAATTTGGCAAGAAGCAATCTCTCACAGCACATGTAAAGGAAAAAATCTGAAAGCCGTAAATATGTTGCTTAATAAAAAAAAACCCGCATTGTGAAGTTTGGTATGGCACCCTCGGAGCACGAGTCCAACTCGCATTTGTTTTAATTTTAAATCGCTTAAATATTATCGATATCTATATACGATAAATAAAATCGATATCTGCCCACCTTTTCAACATTTTAACATAAAAAAAAACTGAACACTTCAAGAAATAACTGTTACTGTGATCGCAGTCCCCAAAAAAACCTGGAAAAATAATTTTCTAGTGGTTTTTGGAAGGTAATTTGTGCCAAGGACGAGGGTCCCGATACAAATGTTTCGCTAGTGCGGACAAGGCGTAAGTTACAAACTAATTAACCTAAGTTTAATCATTAAGACATTATCACCTCACGATCTTTCTTCAACCAGACTTCGGGCGCACCCCTTATACCCTTATACAGCGTGTTATCTTGTATCAGTGTATCTGTTCAGCCCGCAATTAGACGAGGGCAAACTTGGGTGTGCCTATAGCCTGACTATTGTATCGTTTTTCTTATAGTGATAACAGCTAACAGGATATTTTGCAGTCCGAATGACGTTGAAAGACACATTTTTTTACAAAAAGCGCCCGTGCTTTTAGCAAATATTTGTGAAATTGCTTTGTGAAACTTAACACAACATCACGCATGTAATTGCGGGACTGTTCGAAAGAGACACCGTGGCCCTGGAACACAAAGGGCAAAGAAGGAACATGGATGGGTTTTAGTCAGTACAAGTCTGACACTCCCTTCCGCTCCGCCCAGAGTGGGGGGGGTCATTTGATGATTTCCCATCAAAAAAAAAAAAAAAAAAACGCATGTAATCCCCGAAGGGTTAGGCAGAGGTGTACGTATGTACCTTTACATACTTAAACATTTCACCGGTTATGTTTAAGTATGTAATAGAGGGTGAGCCTCTGAGACTCCGTAGCTGCAACTGAGAAATTCCTGACGAAAAATCCAATGACACTTTGCCCGACCTGGGAATCCATCAGGAATTTCTCATTAGCAGTTTGGATTTGTGTTCGGTTGCTAGCAATAGGCTCGCCCCCTATTATATGGGACTTAAACATAACTGGCGAAATGTGGGAGTACTATTAGGTACACTTCTGCCTATCCCTTCGGGGATTACAAGTGTGATATTATGTGTGTTTCATAAAGGAGTGGCTTTGTTTTACTGAAATGGCCATTTCTGTGGTATTATAGAAGTTTTTTTACTTTTCAGGTTAAAATATGAAGTGAAGCATTGAAAAAGTACATAACACTTAAACTACACTTTGCATAGCACAGTTAGCATAGCACAGTTAGCCTGAATACATTGACTGAAATTAAATTTTTAATTTGCTTACGATATTGCTGGAGCTCGGAAATGGGGCAAGCGAGTTTTTGAAATATTTAATTCATAAACAGCTTTTAAAAGTGGGTGTTAATGGTAAAAAGTTTATGAGTAATAGTTGTACCTATGGGTTTGTGGTTTGTGAAGGAGCGTGAATGTTACGTGTATAGTTATATTTTAATAAGGTTTTTAATATGTACGAGTATTAGTTTATTATTGTTTAAGATTATTTTGTGTATTTTATCTATGGGCCTCAGTTGCCATACATACTTCTTTCTACCATTCCAACTCATTCCAAATTAAATATAAACAACACATCATAAATACGTTTACGTTAAGTTCACCTTCTTTCGAAACTAAGAGAACTCATTCTCGTTACTTTATTACAAGTCAAAAGGGTGAATTAATAAAGGTACGGTTCTGACGGCAACGGCAGACTGCAGACGACAGCAACGTTGTGTTTGTCAATTAACGCAGATGAAAGACAGGCAAGTAAACATGGTTCGCGTTTGGAAAAAAAAATACAGCGACTTTGTAGTTTAAATGTCGAACGCCGCGACGTCACATCTACGACATCAGTGGCACTTCTCTTTCCAGATTCAGAAAACTTATTTGTCAAATAAAAAAGGAAATTTTGTTTTTCCATTAATGGCAGGTATTGACAGCACGGCGGAAGCGGTTTCATAGAAATAATAATAAAAATCCACCTGACCAAATGTCGGCCATTGGCAATCTCCGCGGAGACTAAGTGTCGACGCGGAAGATATTTTAGAGCACAAGGGTATTTGCAAACACTTCCTTATTCTCATAGTCCGATGAGATGACAATCAGACATGACTGGAAAGAGATTAGACGCAGAACCAATGAATAAACGAAGAGAATTGGAAGACTAATGATTTTACTCTGTATGTCACAGTCTTGCTGCATTCTGTCGTAACCCTTAAGCAACACTACTGCTGTAGTCTGCAGTCTGCTGTCGCCTTTAAAACCGTACCTTAAAGCTACTCGAAATACTTTACGGAGAGTTTTGTGCATACAAAATTTCATTACGAGAGGTATTCTTGTTTGTTAAGTATCGATGGGAACATTGGGAATTTGAGAAACACGAAGAATTTGGGGAAGTGTCGAACAACTTTCCAGAATACTAACTTTCTCTTCAGACATATGTTGAACAAGTATTGTTATGTTCTTTTTCCCCCTTGAGGGTAAAGTTTGGGGGAATATTATTAGATGCGTTTGTGCTTTGACGTATCTTTTATCTTTTCCTGAGAATATGTTGTCTTTGAAGAAAGAATTGGGACATGCGGTAGGTACTTATTTGTAACTTTGTTATTGTTTTTCGCTAACGTTACAATGTATTCGGCTATTGTCGTTTGTCTACGCTCGGGGAAGACGTTTCTTGTCTATGATAGTTGAGACAGATGTTATCCGCACAATTTACTAACCAGTATATACATCATTTAATATTGTTTCTTACCCGTTCTTCTCCATAGAGATCTACGTTAGGGAATGGGCAACTACAGTACATTCACAGTTTTTGTGCCTTGTGACTGGGACTGTAGCTATATTTTACTGTTGTCTTTGTTTCGACAATTCAAAAGTGCCTGTAACTGGTCTACTTGAAATAAATGCTTTGATTTTGATTGTAAATATCAAAAAAGGCTGCCCAGTCGGTCTAGTGATTGCAAGCGCGACTGCTAAGCATGAAGTCCTGGGTTCGATTTCCGGGTCAGGCAAAGTGTTATTGGGTTTTGCCGCTTGCCGTGGCTGACAAACAAATGGACCGCGCAGCTTACACGGCCAAGCTCTGGCATACAACATCAGATATTTCGAGAGTACCTCCATCCATCACGAAAAAGCACGAGTGACGGTTGCATTTTATATAGAAAATGGAAAATTCAGCAGTGTCCACACTGGCGACCGTTTGGTCATCAATCAATGTAGCCCATCTCCCGGTTGACATATCAAATTGAATGTTTTGCCTGTTTTATTGAGATCTCCGCTCGACTTTGTTCCAATTAAAAAATATGTGGATTTAATTGAATACTTTTTTATCGTAACGAAATGTCCAATGATTCTCTCAATTAAAGGTCAAAATATGAGTTGGTGATCGATATTCAATAAAACAACGATAACTTTGTTATTTTACCTGCCTTTACTTTGTGTTGATCATAATTATTTCATCACCAGCCCCGTAGCATGACCACCGTAGACAAGAATTTCTTTGACGGAAGAATCGACAAAATGACAGATAGTGCAAAGAAATCTGTCATTTTGTCGATTCTTCCGTCAAATAAATCCTTGTCTACGGTGGCCATGCTACGGGGGCAGTGCACTCAAAACAACTGCCTTTTTGGTCTAGTGGTCGCAAGCGCAACTGCTGAGCATGAGGTCCTGGTTTCGATTCCCAGATCGGGCATAGTGTTATTGGGTTTGTTTTTTTTTTATCAAGGGTTTTTCAATAGCAGTGGAAGGTTGGTCCGTGGATGTGTGACCATCCATTACATACCGAGTTTCCTCCGTCCCTCGGAAGGGAAGTTAAGGCGTTGGTTCCAGCTGTCATTTCTAGATCTTTGACAGTCATTACTGACAGTCAGTGGCCCGAATGTCTGACAACTAGTTATACAAATAGGTATCAAATCACCCAGTACCAAACTGGGTTGTGGAGGTCAGATAGGCAGTCGCTCCATGAAATACTGGCACTCAGCTGCATTCGGTTGGACCCCAGCATGGTAGGAAAAAGGCTAGGCTGATGATGATGCACAGAGAAGACAAAGGTTGTTTTGTCACCAACAGAGTTAAAAAAATCAAATGAAATACAGAAATAAATAAGTGTTGGAGTGAATTAATGAAAAAAAACATGAATATAAGCGAAAAGTTCAGAATTCCAGTAATGTTGGAATTTTAGAGAGTGCTCTGAATATGTTAGTACCGTTTACTGTTGAAATAAAACTCTCGTTAGAAAAATGTAAAAAAAAACAGGTAGGTTTTACACCTACCTGTTTTTTTTTACATTTTTCACCGAAATAATATTTTTTCTCTACTCAAAGTTTTATTATTCACAGCCAGTCGAAATATAAAAATGTGTTAAACGGGGTATAAAACATTTTAAATTAATTATTTCAGGCTTTTACGGTGTGCGCCAAAATTTCATTACTTGCATAGGTACCTCTACAATTTAAAGTCTGAGGCAATTTTAAGGTAACGTTTTATAACGAACATAAACGAATTTTTTAAATGTACTAAAACAGTGTTTAATTTTCTCGAAATATCGCGCTGTTGTTTTTAAAAAAACGGCTCCAAAGGTACATAACCTTAAAAAGTTTGTCCAAATTAGATATAACATGGTAATAAAATGCCAATTTTACCAAAAACCAAGGAATTAGCGACTCGATATTATCTATCACCTACACAAATATAGACTTTGTCGTTATATAATATTCAAGCGATTTATAACCTTAGGGTGTCAACACTACCAGAAAGAATAAAAACCTGTAAGAATAAAAATGTTAATTTTCCCTGAAAAGAAGGACAGAAATTTACCTTTTGCCTAAATGAAGAAAGGAATCTAGGACGAATGAATGGAGAATGGAGTCCTCAACAATTGAAGTTTACGATCTTCTTTAGATTTACGATCATGGCAGTAATCCTAAATGCTACAGTCTCGTTGATCTAGCGACCATATTGAGGTGATTCTCACACAATACCGCTCATCCGCGCGGTCGGGCGGGGACCGAATCTCATGTTAAATTGACTTGTATGAAATCCTTTAGTTCCTAACACACGTACAC
Source organism: Noctua janthe (assembly GCA_910589295.1). Taxonomy (NCBI): domain Eukaryota; kingdom Metazoa; phylum Arthropoda; class Insecta; order Lepidoptera; family Noctuidae; genus Noctua; species Noctua janthe. The sequence goes on from OU342567.1 coordinate 2,234,626, forward strand.
CGCCAAACCGCGCGGACGAGCGATGTCGTTTCAGATCCACCTTACGAGACTGTAACTGGTACAAGGCACCATTTTCCCCATCCTCTTTTTATAAAATACTAGCTGTTCCCGGCATGCGTTGCAATGCACCTTTTCCTACTACATACCTACTACCTACTTCCTACCTACCACCCACCTAAGAACCTTCTCCTGACAATAACAAACACAACAAAAAAAAAATTGTGAAATCGGTTCAGCTGCTTTCGAGATTTGCGCTTAGCAACGAATTCAGGGATTCATTTTTATATTATAGAAGATAATCTACGCTAAAATATCATCTTCTTGAAAATGTGACTAACAAAGACTTCAAGAGTTTAAAAACATTGTCTTGAAAGGTCTAGTTAAAAAAAGTAAGTTCTTTGTTAAAAAAGATCCCGAACACTTTATTTCTCCATACATTTTTAATAGAGCCAAGAGTTTTTTACAGCTCACTCCTCGATAGAAGTTTCGTAAAAAACACTAAAACGACGTTGTGTTCTGCAGTTAAATTCTAGAGATTTGGTTATAAATAGATGAGCGGAGCGAGAAAGACGTCAGCTGAGACGTCTGAAAGAATGTCTATGGAAGGAGCGAATTCGGAAATCGATTTTTTATTTCGATGTTTTCTGTAGATTTATGAAAGTGGCAAAAGGGGTATCTGAGGATCGCTGCTGGTTGTCTGTAGTTTCTGCCAACCCTAATGGGAGATAATGACACAATCTAAAAACCGGCCAAGATTCCGTACCATTGCAACAAGGTAACGAGGTTGGAGTTACAAGGTTCCGCTTGAGTCTGGAGACAGTTCAGGGACTTCCAGGGACATCATTTTGAAAGTTGTTGAAGAAGCATGAAACGATTTGAAACCAATTGTCGCTTGTCTAGGATCTCAGCTCCGCTCATCTCTCCCCCGCACCTCGCCCTTAGAAGCTAATCCTCGTAAAGCTTATCTTCACGGCTCAACTGACAGTAAACAGTTTCAGAGTCCTTTAACAACGCCTCTTAATGTGAAATAAGATGTTTTTTATACCTAAATATTTATAAAACTGCCTCAGAGCTGAGTCAAAGTTTTGTATATAAGTTGACAATTTGACCTTGTTTATTAAAATTACACGAAGCGAACAGAATGGCTGTTGTGAGCATTTGCTGCAACAAACTTAACATATTTTAAGCAACAAAGCAAAGAAATCGTGCTACTATTTTCTCATTATTCTAATCTTCCTTTAAGTCGTAAGTAGCATAGTGTTCTTAAGAACAATAAAATTCCGAAAGTCGCAACGGTGATGGGCAACAAAGTCGTCATAATAGGTTTGGAAGCGTTTCCATTGGATTACAAAGAAACCAATCGGGTCACTGCGGTGCGTCACAGCGGCAAAGCACTGCAGCTGCGGTATGTGGTTGCTTTCAGAATTGTATCTTTAAGGAAAGTCGGTTTTAAAACTACCAGTGCGTCCAAATTGTTTTCTTAAGGAGCCTGCCCACTGCACCGTATCATAAGATTATGCTAGGAATGTGCAAGAAAAAAAAAATTCGTTGTTTTGTATGATGACGGAACGGTCTAGTAGGCCATAGTCTTACATAAATAATATAAGTTATAATCGTTCTAAACGGATATGATACACTTCTGATACGTTCTACTGGGCATAGTAGTCCGTGTCATGTTTCTTTCCGTTCTAATACGTTCATGGCACGATCATGGTATGGTACGGTGTAGTGGGCAGACTCTTTAAATCAAAATCTAGCTTCTTTACAACCTACAAATCTGACTTTATGAGATCCTAATTAGTCCACAAACACCCCCTTCACTCCTTACTAATTAGAGAAACAACCCCCAAATCAGTTACAGCGTCTTAGAAACAACTACAGATCTAACGTGGCATTTCAAAGATATACATCCACATCTAACCCCGGGCAAACTGGCAGAATTCCCTGCTATAATAATGGCGACGACAACTTTTAGCCCCAGGCTGGCTGATGACCGTAGAGAGGGGCAGATATCGATATTGGTATCGATAAAGTTGGAATTATGTTATTTGAAACTCAATCGGATTGGGATGCTGGCTGTCGAGATATTGATTTTAAATTAAAGTTTACTATTGTAGGTAGAGGGTTATCGTTCTGTTACAGTTGTGGAATTAGTTTTGATCGAGGATTGCCCTTTGAACTACAAAGATGTAGGAAGCAGCGGGGTTATTGAGTAACACACTTTTGATGGCAATTTTGGCAGTTAAACTATAATCATTGCGTTATTAACGCAGTCGAGTGAGTGATCATTTTTTATGTATTTTTCTTTAAATCCATCGCATTGGGATTAAAAGCTTGATGAAGTAAATTGTAATACGTTAAAAGCAAAGTTATGCAACTTCTTATCATAACTATTTCCACAATGCATGTGGATTACTTTTTGTTTGTTGTTTTGTTTTGTTTTTGTCGAGTTTTAACTGTTTTTCTGTAGTAATAGATGTGGATGCCAGCGTTAAACAAACAATAACACGGTGAGTAAATAATCGACATTATTCTTTTCCACGTCGATATAATTAATATTTTTAATAATTAAGTTCCCCGCTCTACAAGTATTTGTAAAACGAAAAAAGGGCGATATTAAAATTCGAATTTATCGAAATTAGATTTTTTGATACCAACATTTTCAAAAGCGTACCAGGTTATTGTTTTTCATAATAATAATTTCCTAATAAAATGATTGTAAACCTCTTGTTTTTCATAAAAATTTTCGAGGGTTTATTTACCTGGACTAAAAATCGGAGGTGATTTTATTTGATATTTTCGATTTTCAGGTAAAAACCATTACAATGTGTAGTAATAAAATATAGAAATTAGTTTATTATGGAGTATTTGAACACGTGTCGAAGTATACGTGGCTGACTGATATTTACTAACTAAAATATGATGAACTAGCTCTTACCCGCAACCATACTACCGTGTGGTGAACATTCCGGAATAAAAGTAATATCTACGCAAACAATCACGTCATTAGGTGTCTTTTTACAGGAAGGGTTATGACTTTAGCAGTCTATGTATGTATGTATGTATTTACGTATGTTTGTATTTCCGTGTGTTTAACTATTCATCCGATTTTGATGTATAAGGTGTCAATCGATTCGTTATTATAACCCGGGTAACATAAGCTACATTTTAACCGACTTCAACAATAGGAGGACTCGATTTTACCTTGTATCCCCTGTGATTTTTCAGTAGCCGGGTTTTCTAGTTGTTGTATCCCACACAAATTATTGTTTCATTGCCTGTTTGACCTACTCCTGACCTCGATTCCGCCTGATTAAAAGATGGATGGATGTTTCCGTGAAACTTTCCACATGGAAAAACCAATATACACCTGGCCTGACTGCCAAAGCCATTCATTTTGCATTGACCATTATCTGACCAACAGAATGTCTAGACTTTAAAAGGGACTGATACCTCTGAGTTTGAGTATAAGCATAATCAGCTTATGAGGTTCCCACTGCCGAGACACAGGCAATGAGAGAGAGTGGGCTGTAATCCACCACGCAGGCCCAGAGCGGGTGTCAAAGATGTCTTGGAATATTTTAAGTTCTAGGGCATGGTTTCCTCACGATGTTTTCCTTTACCGTTTATTGATAGGAAGATGGAAGCTGATGAAATAAATTACAGAAGGTGCTTGACTGTGTTCCAACTCCCTTCTTTCAGCTCGTTGATCGGGGTCCCAACTATGTTGGGGTCGGCTTCCAGTCTAACCGGATGCAGCTGAATACCAGTATTTTACATGGAGCGACTGCCTATCTATATACCGGAAGATGCTGCGTTGGACGGCCTCCCACTAGGTGGACCGATGACCTGTAGAAGGTTGCAGGGATCCGCTGGATACGAGTCGCACGGGACCGGTCAATGTGGTGACACTTGGCGGAGGCCTATGTCCAGCAGTGGACGACTTTCGGCTGAAATGATGATGATGAGGATGACTGCCTATCAGACCTCCACAACCCAGTTAGTACTCGGTAATACGATACCCCTTGGTAAGACTGGTTGTAAGACTTTCGGGCCACTGACTACCTGAAACGACTGTCAAATCTACAAATGACAGCCGCGACCAACGGCTTAACGTGCTTTCCGAGGCACGGAGGAAACTCGGTATGTAATGGGTGGTCCCCCATGTACGGACCAACTTAGGCAAGCGCAGCTTAACCTTAAGATTCGCCCGAGCGGTTGTTATTATTTAGCCACGAGCTCCTCGTTTATGCATGTATGTTCATAAAATCTACTTGAAGATAAAACGTTTAATCATTAACGGAAAATCAAATCATTGACTCAGTCATGCAATCATGCATTCAATCATTCAAATCGGAAATCATTCATTTAAACGGTTAAGAGTCCTTTAGGGATAAAGCCTCACGTATGTATCTGTACATATGTTCTCTTTGTTTACAAACCATCGAAAATACTAGCAGATCCTCATCCCACCAAAGCAAATAACTCAAGACTTTCATCCTGACCCGATTCCTTACGCCATAATAATAAATTGTAGTCAGCACATCCCTGCATGTCTGTGTTTCATGCTTATCCTTGTTTATTCAGTGTTGTCGCTGTGAAGTAACGAGAACCGACAGCTAATATACATTTGAGCCCAAATATAAAGTGTGAATCTTTTTATGGGAATCTTCAAGACAATGGGAATCTACAATGTCGTTGGTTTAAGGTGCCATATTTTCAATTCTAACCGTTTTTCGATTATGTGTGTGCGTTTTGGATATTGATACTAGCTGCCACCTTCGTCCGCGTGAAATTAGCGCTGTGAAATATACTTTACGACTTATTCTCATACCTACTAAACATACATAAAAAAATCATGAAAATCGGTCGAGCCGTTCGGAAAAGTGCGAACACCGTGACACGAGATTTTTATATATGTCGGATTTGTCAGGATTTATTCCGTTGGCTTGTACATCATATGGGCAGACCATGGGTTTCGTGCAATGAAAATACACTAGGTGCGATACACTGTTTATAATAAACTAACAAATTACTTGAAATTACAATTTAACACAATTACACGGAGCACAATGAATCGGGTACAGTTCCAAGACGTCTCCACTCCACTGCGATCAGACATTTAATGTCCTCCTCGCCTCGAGCTGTAACTTCAGGGCTCTGTAGAAGCCACGCTGTGGTGGGGGTAAACTTTTAAGTAGGTCGCGTGACGTCACCACCAGCGGACTTGCGATTCATTTTATGTCCGTACTATTGACCGGCTGAGATTAGGCTGTGACTGTCTTACTACAGTGTAAAAGCTTCTTTCCATGCAGAGGAAATACGAAGATTAATCACCACGCCCATTTGCTTAAGGCTAATTAGAGATTTTAGATTAATAATTAGGTTTAGCAGGTTCTCACATCATTTTCCGCCAGGCTTCTACATTACATCTGGTACGATAAACCTAGAAAGTATATGGTATGTAATTATTATGTATTTCTTTAGAGAGGTCTAAGCCCAACAGACGAATATAATTATTATAAAATACTCGTTAGGTAGCTATGCATGTATAGTATGCAGCACCATCAGTTTTTTTATAAGGGTGACCACTGAAAACCAGCGCTGTGTTGTGGGCCCCCCATAGCACAGCATCATGCTGAGTGGTAACCTGCTTGTCGCAGTCACGACGTGCGAGCTGTTAAGTTTTTTTTTCTGCGTTATGCGTTGTATGTTTATTGTTATTTTTTTGTCATTTTGTATGGACGTCATGACTCTGCGACTAATAAATATTTTTGCTTTCTTTCTTTCTTTCTTTCTTTCTATCTTTCTTTCTTTCTTTCTTTCTTTCTTTCTTTCTTTCTTTCTTTCTTTCTTTCTTTCTTTCACCTTCTACTTCTTACCGTGTCGATGTCAATCTAAATTGAGTCAGCCCAAAATTTGTAGTACCTACACTCTTTAAACCTCAAAAATAATCCAAATTGATTTCCAAACAGATCTTATTATGAAAAATGTGGAGCAAAGTACTTTTCTCATGAAAAACCAATTGAGTACCTAGGAACACTTTTCTACAGGACCTCGAGAGTCTAAGGACTTTAATTTTAAGACGTTTTGTAGAGAACCAGTTTACAATTTACAGAATAAGGAATTTTCACAATAGAAAGCTTTTCACAATAGAGATTCTGCTTGTCCAGTAATTTTATTTTCGTTTTACTACGACAAGGTTCCAAGCTGTAGTGCTTATAGCTGATTGTGCCGTATTTTGTTGGGATAAGTTTTTTCTAGGCTAAGTATACAAGGTGTTAACGGACCCTTCTCGAAGTCATCAACCAAGCATTCCGTACATCAAATTAAATAACTCTACATAAAAATTCTTGCTGAGAAAAGACTTGTTTTTGGGTGATAAATCGCGTTTTACGGTAGAACTGTAAGGTAACGCACTCAGAAGCGTGTGTTGATGGATGCATTGAATAGTAAACAGGTCATGCAGGTATTTTAAGTAAACTTATAACCTTCAAAACCAGTACTTAAAAAAAAAAAAACTTGTGAAAAAGTTGGAACTTTAAAAACTCCGTAACTAGAAGGTTCCTAGGCATGGTCCAGATAAAAAAAAAACGCAATGACGGGGAGAACAAGTTTAGTGTCTTTCGCCTTCGTTAGGATCCATTTACACCTTTTATAATAAAAAAGATTGATTTTAGTAGTAGTAAGAAATCTAGAAGTTGCCCAGAAAATTACGAAATTCGAAAAACTAAATGCGTAAAAACTAATTGCAATGGGCAGGACAACATCTCTGGCGACGATGATGCCGGGCTAGCTAAAATTCAATTCAATGAAAAGGTAGGTATACAGTGTACCTAATGTTAAGTAATATTGTTCGGTGTGATTAGTATAATAGCTTCTTGTTTTAGTGTTATTCTATTTAGTCTAGTTTATCAGGCATTAAATGTTTGGGGATTATGCCTCAATAATAACTGCTGCACAGGCCAATCGAAGATTAAGCTGCGATTGTCGAGGTCGGTCCATGGGTGCATGACCATCCATTGCATATTGAAGACCCCTCAAAAATGTTGGGTCCTAGTGGTCATTTATAGAACTTTAAAAGTCGTATTGAAGTAAATAGCCTGAAAATCTGACAACCAGTCTTACCAAGGTCTATCGTGTTACCAGGTGGAGGTAACAGTGTTAAAGTCAGAAAGGCAGTCGCTCGTAAAATATTAGTATTTTACGTGGCTGGACAGGACGGCCGACGTCTAACGTGTGAAAAACGCTTCACCGATTGATTTTTTTTCCTCAACTTATTGGATTTTATTGCAAAAAGTAAGGGATGTGTTGATCGAGTGTAAAAACTGCGAGGCGGCTAGTTTCGCGGTCACCACTTATCGGAAAAATGAAGGGGCGTTACTTCTTCCTCATTTTATATCCGAAGGGTCCAGGAAAATGGGAATCAATCAGTCAGAACAAAGGTCATGTAAGTAAATTTATTTATGCCCTAAATCCATAAAGAAGTAATTTGATTTCTCATAATACTCTCATCATCATCATCTGCCTCGCCTTTTTCCCAACTATGATGTGATCGGCTTCCAGTCTAACCGGATGCAGTATTTTACATGGAGCAACTACCTATCTGACCTCCACAACCCAGTTAGTACTGCGTAATACGATACCCCTTGGTAAGACTGCTTTTCAGACTTTTTTTTCTCATAATACTCTCAAATTAACATAAATTACTAAACTTATCATTAAATACACAAACTCTCGCCTTTTACCATGGGGGTGAGCAGAAACTACAAAACTCCACCTGCACCTTTAGAAACCTTCTAGTTACAGACATATTGAAGGTCAAAGTTCCAACGTTTTCATTTCCAATAAAAAAAAAAATGCGCTGTGTTATTTTGTTTGATATACAGAATGCTCGGTTGACGGCTTCGTGAAGGATCCTCTTACAACAACTCGACAACAACCGTCAGGCAGTAGTCCACCCCTCCGTCTCAGATACTAAACCCCTCTGGTGGGAGGATCCTACCCTTTTCAATGAGGGATGAGGAACTGGACACTCTGTTTCTCATACCATAGAATTCTGCAAGTATACACGCCCTTTCAACATCAGAGAAACGAAGGAAAAATGATATTTTTAGACGGCATTGAATTCCGGAAAATCTCAATTCCGTTTTTATTTAAAAAATATAAAGCAATCCGTTTCAGTCGTCAGCCCTAAATATACATGCCAAATTAGTCGTTTAATTTTGTGAAAAAAAGTAGATACCTGTACTAAATATTGTCTATTGGCTTAAGTTATGAGAGTTAGCGATTTGTTAGTTTATTTATTATAGGGATAAGTCCGTGGCTGGCGTGAACACATTGACATGTCGACTTCTATGACTTTTTTTTTATTGGCTTATTACATCCTACGCATTAGGAATTTATATGAAAAAAATTGACAGTTATAGATATACATAATTTTTGGAGCAATCGACTTTGGTAATATGTTGACATCTCGCATTTTGACATGTCTAACTTAACAAAACCTCATGTCAAATTAACGATTCACATGTTTTTGTGATCGAACATTGATATTTTGTTATATCAACCTATACTCAGCACCCAAAATAATATTCGTTATTTGATATCTCAATTAATACACTTAAAAGTTTTGTTTAAGTACTTATTTTAAATTGACAAATTGAAGTGTCAAGCTATTGCCAGCTGAGGTCTTTTTGATTAAATCGTGACAAATTGAGATATCAAGTTATGGCCCACCGAAGAATTTCTGTTGAAATTGCGATATATTGAGATGTCCAGTTACGGCCAACGAAGTTCTGAGCACTAAAAGTAATAAGTATAGGTATCACTACATGTCCGTTATAAAAAACTTGTAACGTTAAATTAATATGTTTAGTTGACAACTTATGTACCCAAGTTGTATTAAAAAATAATCGAGTTATCAAAAAACTTTCGTAAGAAGTAATAATTTTTCAAATATCGCGGCAAATCCCTCGCTCGTGTGTTGGTAAACAAACGTCAGTTTAGAGTTCAGAAGACACGCGCGCGCGAACCGCGAACGAGTGTGAGTGCTTCAAATTGATTTCGTTTGTTTTTGAGTGTATCTATTGATTGATTTATTACTACAGTGTTTCAATTCATAAGTTGGGTGTATAGTTTGTGATTTGCAATGGAGGAAAAAGTGAGTACCTACCGACCAAACCTTACGGTCTACCTTAGTGTATTATCGTAACAGAGGGAATACCTACCTGATTATGTGACGTGATATCTAGGTATTTCAATATTTGGTTTTTGCAGAATCCGACGATTGCCGAATTAATGGCTAGGAAACGCAAGTTAACAGAACTTCGTGACATTAAGTTAAATTCATCTCGTCAGCGAATGAATGAAGTGGACGAAAACGGTAAGATACAGATCTTATACTCACAAATATTTTTTTGCCACTTTTTAGGTAGATATTGATGAAGGTTGGGAGTTAGTTATCTAGGTAAGTAACATATTGTAAGCCGACGTTCGGAATGGACGTAAAAATATCGCGGCGATTTTTTTCGCGCACTGGATTTTCAACGCTCTGCTTAGCGCCGAGAGTTGAAAATCCAACCAGTGTGTTTGTTCAACGCGTTGGAATGCACTCTGTTGGATTCTCAATGCTCGGCTCAACACCGAGAGTTGAAAATCCAGTGCGCGATAAAATCCCGCTGCGATATGTTTACGTCCGTGCGAACGTCGCGGTCAGCTGATTGTTTACTTGAAACTGTGAACTTAGATGTATGTAGACGATGGGAATCTAGCTGTAGTAGGTAGATATACACCGTCGTGGGTAAGGCCTCCCCCACATTAGGATCGCGCGTTCCTCGGGCGTATGAGCGACGCGTCCGCCGCGTGCGCGACGCGAGCGCGCTGCGTAAGCGTCACGTGTTGCCACCGTGTAACGTGTGTGCAGCGACCGCGCGGCGCGCACACGGCGCTCGCGTTGGCGTTTAAACCCTTCAGTCAAGTCGAAAGTCGAAGGGGTATGAACGCGACTCGAGCGCCGCGCGCGCGTGTGAGTAGCGCGGGCGCCGCGCGCGCTACTCACACGTGCTCGCGGCGCTCATCCTCGCTTCATCCTCGGGCGTTCACACGCCCGAGGATCGCGCACGCCTAATGTGGGGTCAGCCTAATTGTTCTATGAGTAACTTGCTCCTCTAATGTTGAAATCAAAACAAAAATAACTATTTAAAAGAAATGAAGGGTGTGTAGTATAACGGTTTAACTTTGGCTACTATCGTAATAATGATTATTTTCTTTCTTTACCTGAACTATTTTAGATCTGAAAGTTTATGTGTGTGTGTGTGTGTGTGTGTGTTTGAAACGATTTGCATCTGTTACTGCTGGGCAGATTTGGATGAACCTTGGTGTGTAGATAATCTAGACCCTGTAATAGGAATAGGACTCAGCAGTTAGACACCGCTAGTTATTCACCCAAACTAATATTATAAATACGAGAGTAACTGTGTTTATCTGTCTGATTATTATTTTTTATTGCTTCAGGTTACCCTAATCTTGCCACTCCACTGTCAAACTCTTCGTTATTGAGGAACATAAGTAACGATGTTCCATTATCTCCTTATCCGGTAATGTCCCCAGCAACCCAAGAAATTTATAATGTATTAATTACTGACCCAAGCCTACAATTAGATAATACGTCAGACATTGTCGAAAACAGTGAAGCGTCTGAAGAAAATGAATAGTTTAATGGCGACAGTGACGACAGTGTTCGTGATCCTGATTTTAACATAAAAAAAGTCACAGTAGATGATTCAGAAACTGACTGCGAATCATGTGATGATGCCAAAATTGAAAGCAAAGAATTGATACCAATCTCCGGGAAAATATCGAAAGCAACAAGAAATCCGGAAAAATATATCGAAGTCAACTACGAATGCGAAAATATAGCACCTACCTTAATTACGAAAGAAACACCACAAAATTCATCTATGGATAATACACAGAACAAGGAAACGGGGAGCTCAACGTGTGTGACAGACGAAAAAACGGCCAACCGAAGTGTTTCACCTGAAATGAATGAATATGAGAATGCAGCTCCTACTATATATGAGATAGAAACACCAACAGTGATCCTAGAAAAGACGAGTGAAAGAAATGAGATTTTAACTTTAACTATGGAAACCGAAAGTACTAGTGAAGAAAGGACTAATAATAATACAAAAAAAGGAAGATCAAGAGTGGAGAGAAATGCAAGCAAAACACGTCGGAATACAGGAAAGAGTTATATAACGGAAAAAGGTAAAGTAGTTCCTGACAGAAAACCGAAAGAGTTGAGTTCATGTAGACTAAAATGTGCTGAAAGAATTACAACGGCTGAACAGACGCATTGTTTTGAAAATTATTGGCAACTAGGAGATAGAGATAGACGGGCAGCATTTGTGTCTAAGTCAGTAATGATTTTCCCGAAAAAATCACAAAAAACGGGCAGCAGGACATTAAATAGAGAGTGCTACTGTAAATACATGCTAGAGATTTCTAATGAGATGAAACCGGTTTGTAAAGAGTGTTTTTGTAAAATTGTAGGAGAGACCAAGGGATTTGTTAATGTTATAATAGAAAAAAAAAAAATGTCTCCCAACGGAATCATTGATGAGGATCAGAGAGGTCGTCAACCTCCCAAAAATAAGAAGACTATCGAAGACATTTCGCTTGTCAATCACCACATTTTGAGTTTTCCAAGTTATGAGAGTCACTACTGTAGAAATTCGACTGGGAAGAAATATTTAGCTGCTGACCTGTCAATCGCCAAAATGTACAGAGAGTATAAAAACACTTCTTCAAATCCTGTCTCGTTAAAATTATATGCCAAATGCTTTCACGACCTCAATCTGTCGTTTAAGCAACCATCAAAAGACACATGCAACACGTGCGATGTGCTGAACGCTAAAATTAAAGTTGCAGATGAAGATCGCAAAATTAATTTAACTGCTGAATTAGCTGAACACCAACATCAAGCTGATAAAGCTTATGCTGAAAAACGTGTGGATAAAGAGAATGTCAAAGCAGATTCGTCTGTTAGGGCATTTGCATTCGACCTCCAGCAGTGCTTGCCGACTCCATATTTAAAAACATCTGTCTCGTTTTACAAACGACAGCTTTGGTCTTTTAATTTAACAGTGCATGATTTAGCAACTAATGAGGCTACCTGCTACATGTGGGACGAGACAATAGGAGCTCGAGGTGCAAACCAAATTGCCTCATGTTTGTGGCACTTCTGCAACAATTTGTCCTCCGAAGTAAAAGAACTGATTTTTTATTCGGATACTTGTGGTGGTCAAAACAAAAACAATGTCGTGGCAATGATGTTTATGTTTTTGCTACATAATCATCCGACGCTGCAAAAGATAAATCACAAATTTCTCCTCAGTGGGCACACACATATGGAGTGTGACTCTGACCACGCTATTATTGAGAAAACAAAAAAGAGAACACAAATGAGAATAAATCATTTGTATGATTGGGTGCAGCTGGTGAGGACTTGCAAAGTTCAGAAACCATTTAAGGTCGTGGTGATGACGGTAAATGATTTCTTGGATTTTGCTGAACTAAAAGCCAAGAAAGGACCCTTTACTATCAAAAAACTGGACGATTCTGGGGACAAATTTCTATGGCAACCTATTAAATGGCTGCAATATAATAAAAACAGCGTAGGAAAAATAAATTTCAAGAAAAGCCTGGATCGCGAACCCACTTTCGAGTCAGTGAACTTTCGGAAAAGAGGAAAAACCACCATAGATGTCTTTAGGTTGAGCCAAATCTCCAAGGAAGCTTTGCCAATCAGTGCAGAGAAAAAAAAGGATTTGATGGACATGATTGACCTGATTGACGATTCGTTCAAAGAGTTTTATATTAATATAAAAACTGTCGGTGATGTCTCTGCATCTACTGATCCAGATTTGGACGAAGACAACCCAGATGAAGAGGATTCTGAGGTCTAATAAAATACGAATGGTCTGCGACGAGGTTGAGGAGTCAACGTAGTTATTTGTGTTAGTAACATACTTGTATCTGTTTGATGACGTTGTTTGTGGTCCAATAAAGCAATTTTCTATTTTTTTATAATTTTTTTTATTGCGAAAATACTAAACTGATAGTTTCGTGGTGTTTGAATTAAATATTTCTTCAGTTAAAACAACATTACTTGATTTGAGTGAGTAGCAGCAAATTAAATATTTTTTTTATGTTTGTCATCTGTTTGCTATCCAATTAAAATAATGTGGTTGTCATTAAATTACATTGTTTACTTACTATAACTTCCCACTCAGAAGGTGAATAAGTTGATAACTGTTGGTGAACAAGTTGACAACTCGGTGCATAAGTTGATAACTCGTTGGTGAACGACTTGACAAGTCTATTATTTTGCAATCTATGGAAAATTTCGTTTATTTATTGTCATCATTGAAAAGATGGCACAAAATAACCTTTAAAACAACTTAAACACATATGTAAAATTAATTAACCGATTTACCAGAAGACGCCAAAACTTTAAAATGGCCGTCCTGACAAATTGCAGTTTTAGACATGTCAACATATTCACGCCAGCCACGGAAGTGTCCTCCACTTTTGAATTGTGAAATCGTTACAGATTGAATAAACTTTTCGGTATTTTATGTCCATACTTTTCGACTTTTAGTGGGTTCGATTCTCATTACTGGCAAAGTGTTATTGAGTTTTTCCATCAGGAATTTTACATGTTTTTAATTAAACACCTCCACAACCCGTACTATTCAATCCATCCATCAGCACAATGTTTTGAGTGCGTTACATTGAATCCTACCGTAAAAGGTAATTTTTCACCCCAAGCAAAAGTTACTTAGTAACTTATGTACATATTGCTTAGTTGACGGCTTCGTGAAGGGTCCGTTTACACCCTGTATACTCTTTGGCTCAACCCTCCAGTGATTACAGGAGTGATGTTACATTTAATAATCCGACGAAATTTGAGTTTTATACCTGTCTCTGCCTGCACCCTCAAGCAATACACGCGTGATATCATATCAATATCTCCGCTGCCTTTTAACCCTTGCACCAACAACAGTCGTATTGTCTGGAATGGAAATGGAATTTCAGCCCCTGGACAGGTTGTCACATAAATTGAATTTGGTACGGTGGGTAAATGAAGACGCCTGTCGTTCTTTCAAATTGGTATCGTTACTGTTCTCATAGATATTGTTGCTGTTTTTCGTGTTTGTGTGTGTCTGTTTACGTGTTTTTAACCCCCGACTCAAAAAGTGGGGTGTTTTCAGTTTGACCACAATGTGTGTGTGTGTGTCTGTCTCTGGCACCGCAGCTCTTAAACGAGTGAACCGATTTGTATGAAATTATTTTTATTTGAAAGCTAGTTTCTTGGTGATGGTTCTTAGATACGTTTTATTAAAATCAGTGCAGCAGTTTTCTAGATATGGAGGATGAAAGTGGTGATGAATAATCGAATATTTTCAAATGTACCTAAGTGGGATATCAAATGAAAGGGTATGATGTGTATATTACAATTAGACCTTTTTTTATCAAAACCGGCTCAGCCATTTTATTGATTTTGATTTTTTTTTTTTTTTTTTGATGTTTTTTTTTGTACATGAATACCTTGATCGTCGCGCTCAGTAACCAGCATGTCGGCTGCCATGTCGGTGGAGTCTGCGTCAATAATCTCAGTTACGCTGACGACATGGTGCTACTGAGCGCGTCGGTCTGTGGCCTCAGAAAGCTGGTGCAGACCTGTGAGGAGTATGCCATTGGTCATGGGTTAAAATACAATGTGACTAAAAGTCAATGCATGGTCTTTGGGGTCGGTAAACGTTCGCAAAACTATCCACCCGTTTTTCTAAACGGTGTTCCACTCGAAAGAGTGGATCAATTTAAGTACTTAGGGCATTTAGTTACGACCGACCTCAAGGACAATGCTGACATGGAGCGGGAACGGAGGGCCTTGTCGGTGCGGGCGAACATGATCTCACGTAGGTTTGCGCGCTGTTCGAGCGAAGTGAAGATAACGCTCTTCAGGGCGTACTGCACGTCCCTTTACACGTGCGGTCTGTGGGCGGCGTACACGCGTGCTTCATACGGGGCCCTCCGCGTCCAGTTCAACAACGCACTTAGGGCTGTATTGGGGCTGCCTCGCTACTGCAGCGCCTCAGCCATGTTCGCTGAGGCGCGCACTGATTGCTTTTACGCGACCATGCGCAAGAGGAGCGCGTCGCTGGTGCGTAGGGTGCGGGGCAGCACCAATGCTGTCTTGGCGATGATCGCGGACCGGATGGACTGCCTATACATACGGCACTGTTGTGGTAGGCATGTTGCCGTCAGCAGGGCCGGTTAGATGTTGTCCTCTTAATGTTTATTTGTAGTATATTTTTGTTTTAGTTTTTATTATCATTTGTGTGTGGTCTGTATTTGTGTGTACTCCAATATGAGTTAAGGTTGCTCGAAATAAATGTATTGTTTTTTTTTTTTTTTTATTGACTTTTCAAATGTTTGTTCGCTTTTCTTTGTTGCGATGGGGATTTTTTAAATTTTAAATTTAATTTTTTAATATGGGAAGGTTAGGCTGATGTGGTAGTGGAAAGGGTTCAAGCTTACAACCTCACTGGTCGATCTTCAAGGTTAAGCCACGCCTGTCGTGGTCAGTCTGCGGATTGGTGACCGATCATAATGAGACGAAATAGTGCTTTGGAACGCACGTAAAGCCATTTTGGTGCCGGCTGGATTTGTAGATCTTGGACAATAGTGGGTACTTAGAAGCCTAAAATTCTGACAAGTAGTCTGACCAAGGGATATCGTGTTTCCTGGGTTGTGGAGGTCAGATAGGCACTTTTGAAGACCTTGAACTTTTCTAGTCGTGACCGAACTCACAAAAGTAAATATTAGTCTGGATACGGTGAAGCGAACTTTAAGTAAAACATCACACATAACATCACGCTATCTAAGACCCAAAGGTTTAGCCAGAAATGTATCTAAAGTTCACCTGAAACCTATTTCACTAGTTATATACCATATAATATACTTATGATGTAAATTAGGAATAAAACTTGTGACTCATAGTTTGAAGGCTGATTTAATTGTTCAAAGTTCAGAAAATGCTAATTGATTTCAGCCTAGTTTCTAGTTAGAATAAATTTATTAATAGCTCATGTCTGTCCTGACCTAGATAAATCCCAGAGTCTAATGCAAATGTCCGTTGTCAGGCCTGAACATCTAATTTATGACTTCATCCAAACATACATTGGTGATAAGCACTAACGCTTGAATTTGAAATACGGACCTGTGGCAGTAGGGGGAGAGTAGGGAAGTAGGACGTAGGTCATATCTTAGCCCAATCTGTCCTACTGCTGGGAAAAAAACCTGGGATCCACTCCTTCCACTTGTCGCGGACCTTCGCATTCTCCTTCGAGTTCTGACGGAACTATGGTTAGTTCCGTACTTTACCCGCACCAGACTCGCGTGGATTATGACCCTGTCTTTCACAGTGTCTCATTGACAGTGAGGAGGCCTGTCCCCATGGGAAAATATTAGGCTGATTATGTACAGACTACCCCGTTGGTCGAGTGGTCGCAAGCACGACTGCTGAGCATGAGATCCTAGGTTCGATTCCCGGGTCGGGGAAAGTTTTTGTTTGTTTTATTAGTGTTTTCCATCAGGTATTTCTTAGAAACAGCCATGGAGTTTGGATTTGTGCACGGTTGATGGCATTAGGCTCGCCCCCTAAACCTGGGACTTAAAACATAACTGGCGAAATATGGGTGTATTATTAGGTGCACCTCTGCCTAACCCTTCGGGGATTTCAGGCGTGATGTTATGTTATGAAGTTAAAATCCTTATTATGAGACTGGAACCTTTATTTATACGTTCATCATGGCTGCGAGATTCCTTTTTAACCACTTGGAGCATCTTGATTCGAAACCAATCAGGTAATTTTGTCTCTCTCAATAAGTGACATAAAACTCAACTGGATTTTTACATTAGCATAACCCATAAATATCACGCTATTATCTAAGCTCCACAGAATTTGGCAAGACCTATACCCCAAATACCTCCCACTGACAATATCCTGATGCAAAAACCTAAAAACACTTTACTAGAGCCGGGAATCGAACTCAGAACTTCGTACTCAGTAGCAGCGCCTGCAACCAGTCGACCAACACAGCAGCACAATCAGAGGCACTTTTTCTTACGTTTACTTTTTATATAATTTTTGTATTATTGTAATTTCATTCATTTTTTTTTGTTTTGTCATGTGAGAGTCTAATAAATACTTTTTCTTTCTTTCTTTCAGCAACTTCCAACGACCTTTAACCCTACTTATTAAAATCTCAACGTTTAATTAAGCCAAACTATTTAATAACAGCACAGTACACTTGAGAGCAGTATAATTAACGATGCACACACATCAGTGGCAAATAACTCAGCGTCCAGCTGCACCCGACGCTTGCTATCCGCCTGTCCAGCTGTCGAGGCGTCACATGATATCATGTTAATAACGTTATGTGACACTGTTTCATTATAGCCTGCGATGCTGGTAATGGTCTTTGCTGTTTGGTATTTTCAGGTTACGTAGCTCTTGTCTGACGTCGATTGCATTCAAAGTGCAATCATCAAGATCCTCGGAGACGTATCCTGATAAATATACTCTTTTCATCTCTCTTGTCATCATTTTAGGCTTCCGTATCCGAAGGGTAATTAACGGGAACCCATTACTAGGCTTCCGCTGTCTGTTCGTCCGTCTGTCTGTCTGTAAGCGGGCTGTATCTCATGATCCATAATAGGTAGACAGTTGAAGTTTTCACAGAATGTGTATTCCTGTTGCCGTTAGAACAACAAATAATAAAAATAAATTAAAAATAAAGGGGGCTCTCTTCTATGTTGGTGCGAAACCCTTCATGCGCAAGTCCGACTTGCACTTGACCGGTTTTTTAAATAAACGTTGCCCCACACTAGGACTTTCTCCTATATTGTGGGTGCGTTTGCAATCATCATTTAAACTTACTTACACAAAGACAGCCAGGCCCGGCACAACTTCCTTACAGGTCATACTAAATATGCTTTTCCGTGCGGGGATCGAACTCACGACATGACGTAGAAGCCAATCGCTAAGCCACTATGCCAACTGTGCCGTCAAACATTAACTTAGACCATTAATTTGGTACATGATTCTGCAAGTTTATAATTCGGTTATTATAAATAATAAGCCGATTCTTACAGTGTAATAACTACACGCTTAAAAAGTATGGAACAGCTAGGCTTTAACACACTATCGGACTTCAGACCTTGTTTAAAGACTTTCATAATTGTTTTTTTTTTCATTGACGCAAAACTGTTTCAGCGCTCTCTGGAGGTTTAAAGAATGGTCACCCATCCTCGCACTGACCGCGACAAGAGCAACTTTACCTCATCCATCCATCAAAGCGTTGTTTTTACTTACAGAATCCACATATCATTTTACTTTATATCCTAGCCTGAAAAAAACTGAACATTCGAGCAGACCAGGCCTTTGTTTTACAAGCTCGAGCCATAAAGTACAATAAATATAAACGAGACTTTATTGGCTAGCTCGCCGGGGACAAATTATTTCGGAGCCATACACTTTGTTAGGTAAAACTACTTTTAAGGCTAGTTTACTGCCTATTTTATGGTGTAGGTAATAGGATTGGTGATCTGGGAGCAATATGTTTTTTTCTAGCTTTCAGACTAATCTGAGGGAGTTACAATAAGAGGATAGGTGAGTGTAAGTGACAAGAACAAAAGGCAATTTGGGCATAGCCATGTGGGGGTGATACGGATGGCTAATCAGATTATAGCAATAGTTATTTCTTTATTTAAGAACAACCAACAAAGCAGTGTATGCTTTGTTGGTTGTCCTTAACAAAAGATGAGTACAATAACTTTAAAAAAAAAAAGTTATAGTACTCATCTTATTTTACATTTTTAGTATAGCCTCAATTAAAGGCTGCCTCGGTGAATTAAACATAGGAGTAGGAAGTGCAGTTACAAAACAGATTTTACCTATTTAGGTACATAAATACAGATACAAATAAAAATGAAAACTTACTAATTAATGCTGAATTGGTTCGATAAATCCAATTAATTTTGTTCGACGTTGTGCCAACCAATAAAAAAAAGAAAGAAAGAAAGTGAGTTATATGGATGATTCACTGTATATGTAGGATGTAATGGGTAGTCATTCATCCACAGACCCACCTAGACAAGCGTGGCTTAAACTGAAGGTTGATCCGAGCGGCTGTTATTATTAAAGGGCCTCGCTCCATGATTTCCAATTATTTAGATTCTGGGGCATTGTTCGTTTGTTATGACCAGCTCGTTCCGTCATCTTCTACGTGATGCTGCCGGCTTTTGACTATGTTAGGACTACACTTATTCAACAGTTCATTGATCATACGGTAGACTTAGCCAGCCCAGTCCCACTTCAGCTTAGCGGCTTTTAGAGCAACGTCAGTAATTTGTGTTGCAAATACTGTTAGTTAACTTGATGCCTAGAATACTGCGTTTAATAGTACGTTGGCAAACCTGGAGTTTGTAACTTAAAAGTTTGTCAGAGACCAAGTCTGGGATCCATAGGTCAATAGGGGAAGAATGCACATGTCCATAATTTTACGCTTGAGTGGGAAGGTTTTCCTTCATAAACTCTTTCATGGACCAGTAGCACTTCCAGGCATTTTCGGTGCGTCGTACGACTTCCTTATCTTGTTTAGCCTGAAAAGAGATTGGCACTGCTGTTAAATCTGGCGTATTGGTCACCGTCGAGGCCGACCGCGGCGAAGGAGGGGTGACGATCTGATCATATTTGCGGGGTTAACATGGCCGAAGATCGCACATGATAGAGAAGAATCGGAGGAGAAAGGGGAGGCATTTGCCCAGCAGTGGGACACCATGAAGGCTAGTAAAAAAAAAATTGAAATTTTCCACTCATCATCATTAACTATACCAAAAGACTTACTCTTGCACCGCTACATCGACAGGTCCAGTACTGTTTGCTTTTCAAAATTTTAACTATATAGCGGGCAGCTTCTAGTACAGTTGGATGCAGTTGATTACCAGTATTTTACATGAAGCGACTATCCATCTGAACTCAATTCCTGGGTATTATGAAACCCCTTAGTAAGACTGTTTGTCAGGCATTCTGACTACAGCTAAACGTGCTTTCCGAGGCACTGCACAAAAATAATTATATTCACAACAGCACACCCCATTAATTAAAACCCAACCTCCCAACTGAAAATTTCAACCCCACACGAGATATTTATGAAAAATGGACTCTGTAATGGTGCTATAACACTACCGCCACACAGGGTCACTTCACCCCCACATAAATAAACCGAAGTATGTGCTAGTAATTGACCTAAATTTTTAAAGGGTGCTAGAGGGTTATAGAAACGTGACCGGCGTCATCTTATCTCCTGGTTTAAACGCAGGTTACGGGGTGAATTTTGTTTTTTAAAATTAAATACTTTTTTGTACGTGATGTATTGGCTTGGGGGAATTAGTAATTCGATTTGTTTATTTTTTTATTATAACTGTTTTCAAGTTCTTTCTTGAAGATTTTGGAGATCTTTTTCATGGAATTGTATTCCCTGTTAATGGTTCTGTAACTGAGTCTTGAAGTAATTTACTTAATAGTAATGCTTAAATTGCATCAAATGATCTAAGTTCAGAAAAAAAAACAGATAGTTTTTGAACTATTTAATCTGGAACCGGGGCCAATAGACAAGAAAGATGTGACAAATTTTTACAAAGTATTTTTTAAAGCCAAGCCCGCCACAGTTTTGCAAACCATTACAACTCTCAAACGTCAGAATCAACAGTGGCGACCATCTTGAAGTGGCCGAGGCAATGAACCTCGACGAGTTCCAAAGAAACAATCCGATTAATATTCGTTACATTACTCAAAAAAGAATAGCGAAGGAGCAAAAACTAAACTGATTTTTTAGAGGATGCTGCCGTTTCCTCCGTACCTAAGAAAGCACCCGGCTCTCATTTCTAGATATTTGACAGTCGTTATAGGTAGTCAGTGGCCCGAAAGTCTGACAACCAATTTTATTAAGGGGCATCGCATTACCCAGGACTAACTGGGTTGTGGAGGTTAGATAGTCAGGCGGTTCATGTAAATTTAATACAAAATTCGAAGACATGTGACATCTACCAACCCGCACTGGGCCCGCGTGGTGGATTCCCTCTCATAGAGAGGAGGCCTGCGTCCCAGCAGTGGGAACATTAATAGGCTGATTATGCTATGCTTATGCTAAACGATCAGATTTGATGCCATTCATCACGCGATTTTACCTAGTCCAGTAGCTTTATACATAAGAGCTTTTTTTTTTTTTTTTCGGATGGGAAATCATCAAATGACCCCCCCCACTCTGGGCGGAGTGGAAGGGAGTGTCAGACTTGTACTGACTAAAACCCATTCATGTTCCTTCTTTGCCCTTTGTGTTCCAGGGCCACGGTATCTCTTTCGAACAGTCCCGCAACCCTGGCAGATACATAAGAGCTTGTGTCAAATCCGGTAGTTCTGATTTTTTGCAGACTTGTTTATGATGTTGGCCCAATGAATAATCCAAGTTTGTGACCTCGATGGCTGAATGCAACTTTGTCAAAAATCGAAAAAACCGCGAAAATTTCGGATTTCTTTCTTACCTTTTCAGGACGTTTTTAAAGTAGACTAAATTTGCAAACAATAAGGAGACTATAATTGTCTCTGTAGACCCCATGGTTTCCGAGATAAAGCTTTTCAAAATTCATAATTTTTTCGAATTTCACATTTTTTTGCAATATTTTAGAAGTCACTCGAATAAACAACACAACACTAGGATTATTCATTAGGCCAACATCATAAACAAGTCTGCAAAAAATCAGAACTACCGGATTTGACGCAAACTACCCCGTACTTTTAGGCGACAAGGTTACTGGACTATACACTCTATGATATTTTACTAAAATCACGACAAAACTCCTCCAAACTCAACAACACAAAAGATTCAGCATCGCATCGTATTATTCAAAATAATTCGCTGAAATTCCTGAACTTAGGTTAAGTTTAACTTTCAGTCGTTAAATTCTCGAGCCACAGTCATTTACATAGTAATCAGGGTTACTCCGAGATTCCTGAAATTGTGGTCTGAAATCCTGAAAAACAACCCGTGAAATTGGTGGATGTGAATTAAAAATGCCGAGGGATGTGTTATAAAACATACATAAACTCACGACTTATGCCTTGGGGATAGGCAGAAACTACAGAATGCTACCTGCTAGGGTCCTTACATAAACTCTTTGCTTTTTCGACGTTCGTACATCTCGACTAGCACGTTGTATGGTGGCTTTAACAGGGTAGGGACCGACACAGTAAACACACTGGCTTCGAGTTCTTGAAAACTGACCTTAAGGTCCTCCTAAATGCTATGTCGTGGTTGTGCCAACTGGAAGAGCTCGTGGCTCAATATTAACAGCAGCTCAGGCCGATTTTCAGTTTAAGCCGCACTTGCCTAGATTAGTCCATGGTGGGTGACCACCCAATACATACTGAGTTTCCGCCGTGCCTCGGAAAGCATGTTAAGCCATTGGTGCCGGATGTCGTTTGTAGATCATTAACAGTCGTTACAGGTAGTCACAGGCCCGAAAGTCTGACAGCCAGTCTTACCAAGGTATCTACCAAGGTACCCAGTACTAACTGGGTTGCTAAGGTCAGATAGGCAGTCGGTTCATGTAAATTTAATACTGGTATTCAGCTACATCCGTTTAGAATGGAAGCCGATTGGCCGATAACATAGTTGGTAAAGGCTAGGCAGATAATGATGGTGGTTGTGTCAACTGGACATCGGTGACTAGAGACAAAGGTTAGTATAGCCCATAGTCGGTATTTGTGCCCGGTAATTGGCAATTGAATCATTTTCTATCACTTCCGACCTAAAAATAACTGCTAATTTTAGGTATAGATAAATAGAATTTACTTTATTGTAAACCTAAATTATTACATCGGCGTTTTAGAATTTTAACAAATATATGGGTACAAAGGTAGTGTAATTGGTGATAGCGATGTACTATACATAGTACACATCTCTGCTTAACTTTTGGGAAATACGAACGTGATGTTTCGTAATGACCAATTAAATTTAAACCCTCTATTAAAGTAACTATTGGTACTTAAATTTACGGCAGAGGTTACATTCAGATCGTTAATTATAAGCATCTGTACCAAATAGTTGACAATATTAATTAATGGGTCATCTCAAAGCAATTTATCTTTAGGATCATTTAGTACCTATATTTTGGGAGGAACTTACAAGGTCAACTTGGGAACAAGTTATAAGCTTTCAAAATCAAAATCAAAATCATTTAGTTCAATCCATTAAGAATCATACGATGCATAGATTTGTGACAAAATGTTACAATAATAATCGATTAAATAATATAAATTAAAATTTTGAAATTACTATGAATATGACTAAAAAAACAATTATAAAAAAATTTAAATACCGCTTACCGGTTTTAAATCTAGAGACGAGAAAATCTCAGGAAATCAATACATAGCCTAGATCTGAATATAGGAAGGTATTTTAAAACCTGAATAGATATAGCTAAGTCCTCGGGAAAACGCATACGGTCCAAGGGTAGACGATAAATTTAGAATGACGTCACTTAGCTAACCATGCCTTGTCATCCAAACTAAACATGAGTGCAAAATTTCAGCTCAATCAAAGATTTTTTTACATAGTTAGCTACAGGTGAAGCTATTAAAAGCGTATTAAAAAAAATAACCAATCGTTAGTAGAATATAGGGTGACTGGTAATTAGTGACCGATACTTAAACACGTGATTGTACTCAAAATAACAAACAACTTTCCCAACGAAATTTTTTTTTAATACTCATCCACTTTTATCACAACGGAGCGGGCTTGCGAGCCGCGCGGGTGCTCTGCCTACCCACTGTTGCATGGTACGATAGTAATGAGACAGAACGCGATATGCGGCTAACAGCTGATAGGTAACAGGCGCGCGCATGCGAATTTCATACGGCCTTATTGTGATAAAAGTGAATGAGTAGTAACAAAAAAATGTTTTTTTGAGAAAGTTGTTTGTTATCATGAGTACAATCACGTGTTTAAGTATCGGTCACTAATTACCAGTCACCCTATATATTTCACAGAAAGCAAATGCGATTATCAATTTCCGTTCATTTCTTTTCTAGTAAGAGGAACTGCAATAAGACATTAGCAGGCTCACATTACTCTGCCAACATGACAAATAGCTTAGGCACATAAGAATGGCTCAATTCTCAGTTCAATATTTATGAAAAAGTTTAAGCAAACCGACGAAGATTCAGCCTATTTAAATTATAGATTAAGTTTTATTTAACTTTCGTTTTGGTATGCTATTCTCTTTTATAGTTACTCCGTTGAATGTTATCTTAGGACTGATAGAGGTCTGGGATTAATTCTCGTTACTGATCTTGTAAACTAGTAGTTTTCTGCGGTTTTACTCGCATGCTTGGTTGTTGATCTAGTGGTTGCGAGCGCGACTGCTAAGCACCAGGTCGTGGGTTCGATTGTAAGGTCGGACAAGGTTTTCCATCACTAATTTCTCAGTAGCAGCCACGGAGTTCGGATTTGTACCCAGTTGACGGCAAAAGGCTCACCCCCTACTATATGGGACTTATACATAACTTGCGAAATTTGGGCGTGCTATTGGTACACCGGCGAATTTACATGGGCGGATCCGTGAGCTAGTATACACATAATTTACCGAGGTTCTGTACAAAAGCATAGACTAATGGACATACTCATAACATCATCATACATCAAACTAAGTAACTTTACGTAAAAATTATTGCTGGGAAACGACTTTTTTTTTGGGGTGAAAAATCACGTTTTACGGTAGGACTCGATAGAAAACACCCAAAACATTGTGCTGATAGATGGATTGAATAGTACGGGGGTCGTGGAGGTGTTTAAAGTAAAAATGTTACATTAAAACATATATTTAAAAAAAACTTGTGAAAATGTTGGAACTTTGACCCCCAATATCTCCGTAACTAGAAGGTTCCCAGGTATCGTCTAGAACAAAAAAATGATCGCATTGACGGGGAAAACAAGTACCTTTCGGCTTCGTTAAGGGTCTTTTTACACCCTTTATATTGCATTGACATTAGCTACAGTAACAAAGATGAGACGCTTTGAAAGCAATTGCCACTTTTTAGGCACTCTAGTGGGGTTTATTACTGCATTCATTAGACGCTCCTTTAGCTAGAATCTAACTTTTGAAGTTGTAACACGTTCCTAAGTTAATTAAAATTATCTCCATAACTGCACTCACGGCCACAATGGTATTCTTAGAACTTTTCTCATTATAGACAATTTCAAAGACCAACAATGCTGCCTGACCTTTGTTTTCCTTTTAACCTTTCATCGCCCCGTTTGTATCGTCGTCACAAGCACGACTATTGAGTGTGGGGCTCAGGGTTCGATGTCCAGGTCGGGCAGTGTTGTTGGGTTTTGTCCTTTAGGAACTTCTGAGTAGCAGCTGGCACCTTGTGCTTCTTCTTCTACTTCTTCAATCTTTGGCCACTCAATGCTTAGCGTAGGTCCAGATCTCTCCACTTTTGTATCGGGAATTTCCATTGTGCATCTGGAAGAGCAGACAATTGTTGGTCTGTCGCTTGATTTCTCCCGGTCTTCTCTGATTGCTGTTCTATCGATCGCTGTTCCTTTACTCTCATAGTCATCTGAATTTGTGATGTATTACTTGCTTAAATGGCAAGTATCAGTTAAAATTGGCTACCGTGGCCAAAATTCAGTCGGGAGGATATTATTATGAACGGTTGCACAACTGTTATGAATGAACTACTGGCTTTTCCTCGAATTTACTGAATAAATAATTTACGTTTTTGATTTTATACTGTACAAGAACTACAACTTTTCTTTGAATTCAAAACTGCATATTTCGCGAGGAAGAGGGTAGATGGTAGGTAAATAACTTGAGAGCTGTTGATTGCTTCTTACTTTATAAATTTATTTTATTAAGTAGTAGGGCAAACGAGCTGTTCAAAGCAAGTTTTTTGCCTGGAACGTTACTCACATAATGCTTCCGTTGGGGTTATTCAAGGAAGTTAAAAGAACCTTCAGTTAAAGTACTATAGACCGCTTTAATGAGTCCTCCGTCTTGCCCCATCGAAGGCACATTAAGCGTTTTCATTTCATCATTCAGTTCTATTTAAATTGATGCCTTTGCGAGGACTCATTAAAGCGGTCGGTCTATAGTATCAGTAGTAACACAATGCCCATATATATCTATTCACAATTTAAATTTAAATCGCTTTCCATGAGTGTCGAAGTGACCGTGTTATTTTTTTAAACTATGCAGCCAATTTCAGTGTCTCAACAACATTTACGAAACCTCTTTTAAAAATCCATAGTATTCTTACATATATTCAAGTCGTGAAATCTAAAGCAGGGGTTACTAGTACATTATAAACATTACATGCATAGTTCGTAGTTTCCTTCCTGATAAAGTACCCCGACTAAAGTGCTCAATACTCCTCTGTCTACCTTCGGATAACAATAGCAGCAAGGTTATATTTACAGCCCATTTCCCCGCTACCAGCTCATCCCAAACGCCCCCAAAACCTTAAGGCCATAAACCCAAGGCTCTAAACTAGAGGCTATAACTCATCAGCACACGATAACAGTCATTTGATGGGCGCCCAGATAAGCACAGTTTAAATCGAGTTGCGATTGGATTCATATCGATTTACGATGAGATATAATGATGTACTTGAAGTGTAGTGAACCTAGGGTTTCTGTTAATTTTGATGTTATAGCAAATTGGACTTTAGGCTAAATAATAACAGCCACTCGGGTCGATCTTTAGGTTTAGTCGCGGTCGATCTATAGGCGTGCCTCGGATATCAGGTTAAAAAGGCGTTGGTCCCGGCTGTCATGTGTATATTTTTGACAGTCGTTACAGGTAGTCAGTGGCCCGAAAGTCCGGCAACCAATCTTACCAATGAGTATCGTATTGCCTAGTACTAAGTTGTGGAGGTGAGATAGGTAGTCGATCCATGTAAAATACTGGTATTGCATGCTGTTAGACTGGAAGCGGACCCCAACATAGTTTGGCAAAAAGGCAGCTAGATTGATTGATCACTTACTCACCTGCCTACTGACTCACTCCATGAAACCATTTACGTGTAATGTCACGTTAATTTTCACGTTAAATGCCGTCCACCCACTTAAAATTAAGCCCCGTCTGAGTGGAGGTTATTCAGCGGAATTTTGATGTTTTTAAATCATAATTATTGTGATGGTGGATTAATTTTACACGAATAAACAAGCTGACAATGGATAAACTGTGGATTAACGTGTTTAATCTGCGTTGAATTTGTAGAAAAATAAATGTGATTAAAGTAACTTTGTTAAGGTCATGCAGGGCTTGTGGCAAAGGGCTCACCTCTCATGCACGAGGTTCTGGGTTCAAACATTCAAGTAGTCATGAGACGTTTTCCATTCATATGTTCTTTCTAAGTTTATTTTGGAAATCTCGTTTGCGAGGAATTTTCAAATCAAATCATTTATTTCTTTACAAACATGGGTATTAGGTAAATAGATGTTATTTTATAATAAGGTTCTCCACATTTTGCCGTCACATGGGCATGCAAATAATTGGTTTACAAATTATTATAAATTTGAAATAAGTGGCATGTCATTGGAATTATCTAAAATTAAAAAAAAAAATTAAAATATGCCTTTTTTTTTTTTTTTTTTTTTTCCGGATGGGAAATCATCAAATGACCCCCCCCACTCTGGGCGGAGCGGAGGGGAGTGTCAGACTTGTACTGACTAAAACCCATCCATGTTCCTTCTTTGCCCTTTATGTTCCAGGGCCACGGTATCTCTTTCGAACAGTCCCGCAGCCCTGGCAGGCATCGGTCCATGCGGACCCCTACTTGATTGCTGACATCTCTTTGAGGCGCGCGTGGAACACGAACGCGCCGTCGACACGGCCTGTAGTCATAAGACGGCCGGACGGCGAGCTAGCCCATAACTCGCCGTCCACAGGCCAGCGCCTACGGTGGTCGGAAGCCACCACGTGACCCCCGACGTTCAGGGCGTCTCCCGCGGCGGCTGGGACGTGAGGTTCTTTCCCTCTCACGTCCTGCCACCTCCTTCACTAGCATGACTGCTTCGCAGAAGGAGGTGACGGCTTCCCATTCCCTCTCGCTCCGGACCATGGCTTGAACCAGGGCCGGACGCGAGAGATCGTCGCCGCCAATCGCCGCTATGAGGACACGGCGGTGCTCCGCCCAAGCGGGGCAGACCTCCACGGTGTGTTCCACCGTGTCCTCCGGACGATCCTCGCAGTGGAAACACCCGGGCGTTTCCTCCCGCCCGATTCGGTGCAGGAACCTCCCGAAACAACCGTGTCCGGTGAGGACCTGCGTCAGGCGGTAGGTGAGGGCGCCGTGGCGCCTCTCTAGCCACTCCTCAAAGAGGGGACTTATCGCCACTATGGTGGCGTGCCCTGCACGGGGTTGCGACAGTCGCTCTCTCCATGTCGCCATGAGATCACGCCGGAGGTCTGTCCGCTGAGCGGCAATTTGTCGCGGCAGCGGTGTTTCCTCCCGACATAGTGCTTCCGCGCGCCATTCATGCAGGCGCGCGAGGACTATCGCCTCCAGATCCCATGGCGGCAATCCGGCAAGGAGGCTAGCCGCCTCGCCGGAGATCGTGCGGTACCCCCGGATTAGCCTTATGGCTATCACCTTTTGGGGCGCGTTCAGGTAGTGGGCGGCTTGCCGCCTCAAAGAACGCGCCCACACCGGGGCCCCGTAAAGGGCCATGGACCGCACGACCCCCGCGTAAAGCTTCCGGCAGGAGGCGTTTGGACCCCTCAGGTTGGGCAAGAGCCGCTTGAAGGCAGCCCCTGCCCGTTCCAGTTTGGGAGCCAAACGTCGGAAGTGCTCCACGAAGTTCCACCGGCTGTCGAGGACGAGTCCTAGGTACTTCAACGTCGACCCGACGCCGATGGAAACCCCTCCTGCCGTCAGTAGGGATCCCGATGGTGGCGCATTCCGAGGCCCATGAAAACACATGGCCTCGGACTTGTGCAATGCCACCTCGAGACCCAATTGCCGGATCCTCTCCACAACTATCGCAACCCCGCGTGTCATGTTTTCGGCCGCCGCCTCGTGCGACCTCCCTTGTGCCAGTACCAGCGTGTCGTCAGCGTAGCAAACTACACTGACGCCGGTAGGGAGGTCGGCGCGCAGCACCCAGTCGTAACCGATGTTCCACAAGGCCGGCCCCAGAACCGAACCCTGTGGAACACCGCACGACATCTCTCGCCGGTTCCATTCTCCGCTCCGACTGGGGTAGATGACGGCCCTATCCGTCAGGTAGTCCCCGACCACACGACGAAGGTAGGTCGGCACCCCGTGATACCGGAGTGCCTCCGCAATGCAGCTCCAGGGCATGGAGTTGAAGGCGTTGGCGATGTCAAGAGACACCGCCAAGACAACCCCGCCCCGGGACACCGCGTCCCCCGTCGTGAGGGCTCTCACGCGCATGATGGCGTCCACCGTCGAGCGCCCCTTGCGGAAACCAAACTGGTGTTCCGCAAGATCCGGCCCCATCCCTGCGAGGTGCCCGGCGAGGCGGTTGGCAATGACTCTTTCAAAGAGCTTGCCCACCTCGTCGAGCAACACAATGGGCCGGTATGCGGACGGAGAGTCCGCAGGGCGCCCTGGCTTCCGGATGAGGACCAGCTTCCCCGTCTTCCAACGAAGCGGGAACTGGCCTCTCTCCAAGCATGCGCTTAGGAGCCCTTCCAGTCGGGGCCCGAGAGCCTCAGAGGCCAGGACCCAGGCTTTGCCAGGCAAGCCATCGGGTCCTGGGGCGGTATTTCTGGCTTTCAGCCTGCGTACCGCCACTCTCAGGTCTACCCCAGTCACCTCCGATTAAAATATGCCTTACCCTCTGTGAAGTGAGAGATATACATACATAAACTCACGCCTTTTTTCCCATTAGGGGTAGGCAGAAACCACAGTACGCCACCTGCCACGATCCTCACATACTCCTTTAGCCTCGTCCACGTTCATACATCTGGTCATACGCACGCCGGTTGCGAGTACTACGCACCTGACCTTTCTGAAGAACCTCAATCATAAGGTCAGTGTATGTCCTTCTAGGGCGTCTCCTCCTGGCGCTGCCACTCACATCTGTTTTGTAAATACCTTTTGTTAGTCGCCACTCATCCTCTCCACATGACCAAACCATCTAAGCATACTCTTTTTAATTTTTGTTACTACTTCTTCTTTTAAACCGCAACGTTCTCGTATAACCTTATTCCTCAATTTATCGTTTAGAGTTACACCACACATGCTTCGCAAACCGAAGAGGGACACTTTTACCGAAAAAACTTCCTCGTGATTCTTGTGTTTTAGTAATAAAAGGTAACCTTCTTCTATTACCAGCACATTACGCTCAACATGAAAACTTGAGCAATGTATATTAAAACATCATGCCGTTTTCTCTAACGAGTTCTCTAATGAGCTGATATTTATCTACAGGGTGTAAGGGACAGTCCTCCACAGACTGATGGGGTGAATTCAGTATATCTTACTAAGATGACCGGTACAAAGAGTTATTTCAGGAATGTTATGGGAAACCAATAAATTTGGTCTGTTTTATTTCCTCATACGCAATGTATCGTTACCGTGGCAAAACGCACGTAGCGAACGGCAAGCGCAACGACGAGTTCGATGAACTCTGTAGCTAGGCAGGAAGTGTTTAGCTGATTTCACGCGTCGTTCTTTAGAGTATTTCAACATCCATTATTGGTTGTTTGATTTTAGCAGTATTATTTACATAAATTGAGTGCTGTATACAAGGAATGTTATTTAAATTAAATTAAGGCATAGTAACTGCAAAAATGATTAAAAATGATAATTTTCGAATAAAAATTCCGGTAGAATATGATTCAAAATAAAGAGCTGAATGCACCCTGTCAGTTTGTGGAGGGCTGTCCCTTACACCCTGTATACTGTATAGTACACCGACCTTACGTTAACTTATAATAACCGAGCACCGAGCTTATTTCCATCAATCGAGCACAAATCGAGACTCCTTGCCCGACCTGTCTACCGAACCCAGGACCTCATGCTCAACAGCACTTGCAAGCTGCAAGATCAACGAATCAGTTTTTTTTTTTTTAATTTTACTTGAAGGCATAACAAAATATACCATAATGGCCGCTGCATTCACGAAATTGGACCTTCTTTTTCCATTAGACTGTAGGATTATTTCTGAAATTGATCGAAGACTCACAATGGTTAAAATGTGTGAAGAACCCAATCGAATTCGGTCTCCAAAATGAGTGAGTATGACAAATGGCTGACGTAAGAGTAAGGGCTTTTCTTTGTACCAATATTTCTGAACGCGCCTTGCACTTTATTTGTGACGAAAATCAGTTTTTAAGTTAATATGAAAAATGGAGTACGACTCTGATCTTTGTTACCTTCAAAAGCAATATTTCAACTTAAACCTAGACACAATACATTTCGAAAAAGAAAAACAAATGTTCTCGAATTATTTACACTCATAAGTACAGTCACGAGCACTTAACAACTTTTAAAAGTGTTTTTCTCCTACTGTTCTGATTAAAATTTCATGTTGTTACAAACATAGTATTCTGGAACTCATAATTTTTTATGAAAAAGATACTTTCTCCAAGTTACAATCGTTATTTCTCGCGAAAATTGCTTTAAGATGTAGGAAAATGTGAAAATATTGGTGCTCGTGACTGTACACATATAGGTTGAATTTCTCAAATGAGAGTGGTTGGATTAATCCGAAACTATGAGGAATAGCTAAAAATACTCAAAGGAGTATCAGCTCGATTTTAATGAAAACAAAAATGGATCATAGGATTTTAGGAAAATCGAACCCCTTTTTTTTTCGGATGGGAAATCATCAAAAGACCCTCCCCCCCCACTCTGGGCGGAGCGGGAGGGAGTGTCAGACTTGTACTGACTAAAACCCATCCATGTTCCTTCTTTGCCCTTTGTGTTCCAGGGCCGCACTTGATTTTGGAAAAAAACACACAGTATTATTACACTATTCGTTAGCGTCGCTATTAAGGATCAAATTCTGTGAAGAAGAAGAACAACACGAAGAAAAAATACAAATATAACTCATTAACTACCTAAACTAAGTAAAGTTAATAAAATTTAGATGGGACCAAAAACACTTCTCTTGGACATCATCATCATCCTCATGTACCTGCAACTATTCCATGTTACTTGGGGTCGGCGCAACACGTTTTTTTCTTCTATTCTGCCCTGTCAATCGTCACGCTTGAACCTCAGTTCAAACAATTTAATCTCGATGTCGTAAATGTCAAAAGTGCTATTAATTTTGCTGAAGTAATTAAGTTTCTTGATACAAGAATCAACTACAAAATAATTAAAAAACCTGCCAAGTGGAAGTCGTACTCACACGCACACAGGGTTCCGTAGCACCAAACAATATTATAAAAATATTTTGAAGGCTCATTCATAATGTTGTATTGTATTACATTCAACAGCAAAACTAAATTTGTATTTCATAGTATGTTAATGAAAAACATAGTTGCTGCTGCAGTTTGATGAAAAAGTCCCATAACTCAAAAACTTTTTTTTACGTACTACAACACTACTTCTACTTTATTTCGACTTCTTCCTTTTAACGGAGAGGGCTATATATACATTTAACCACTTTAGAAGTGTATCCTTCAAACGATTGACTTTGAGAAAAAACGGTTTAGAAACCTCAATGTAATTTTTAAAGACCTATCTATAACGTAAAAGCATGATGAAATTTTTTTTTTTCGTTTACTTTCCATATATGGGGAACCCCCCTTAATCTTTTATTTTTTTAACATTTGTATAAAAATCGTAAAGCGGTTCACAGAATACATCTACCTCCCAAGTTCCAACTGTGTGGTCCTAATAGTTTCGGAATAAAGTAGCTGTGACATACAGACGGACAGACAGACATGACAAATCTATAAATGTTCCGTTTTTTGCAATCGGCTACGGAACCCTAAAAAACGCTAACATTTTTAATACTCTTGTCTGCTAATCATCTATCTTTGTTCTCCGAAATTAAACTTTTGGCTTGACTCGTTGAAACTTTCTAATGGAAATTAATTACTGTTGGCCGACGTTATTTATATGTTAGTAACGCCTTCGTATGAGAAAATTTAACTTAAGGGAAGGAAATACGAGTGTTTGTTATTTATGTCTTACTAAGTTTTGCTGCCATTTCTTCGTATTTTAGATCTTTTGAGTGCATTACAAATATTACCGGCTCCGAACGCGGACAACAGACACTGTCAGATCTTTCAGTATAGTATATCTGTCAGAGTCCAATGCCCAGAACCGCGTCCGATGTCCGTACCGGTACTTGTAATGCACTCATCATCTGCCTAGCCTTTTCCCAACTATATTATGGTCGGCTTCCAGTCTAACCGGATGCTGCTGAATACCAGTATTTTACATGAAGCGACTGCCTATCTGAGTTCCACAACCCAGTCAGTACTGGGTAATGCGATACGCACGAGGCATTCCTGTTATTACTATAATAGTAATCTGAATATTAATAAACATGAACTATTTTTTCGACCTCAGCCAAAGTAATTACAACAGTGAAATATTTTCCGTTAGTTTTTCAGTTTCAGATGAGCTCGTGGCTAAGTAATAACAGCCGCTCGGATCGATATTTAGGTTAAGCCGCGCTTGCCTAGGTTGGTCTGTGGATGGGTGACCACCCGTTACATACCGAGTTTCCTCCTTGCCTCGGAAAGCACGTTAAGCCGTTGGTCCCGGGTGTCATTTGTAGATCTTTGACAGTCGTTATAGGTAGTCAGTGGCCCAAAAAGTCTGACAACCAGTCTTACCAAGGGGTATCGTATTACCCAGTACTAACTGGGTTGTGGAGGTCAGATAGGCAGTCGCTCCATGTAAAATACTGGTATTTAGCTGCATCCGGTTAGACTTGAAGCCGACCCCAACATAGTTGGGAAAAGGCTATGCAGATGATGCAGATGATGAGTTTTTCAGTCACGTCGGTGGACCAAGTCTATAATTTTTGCAATTAGCACAAAAGTTCAAGTTGTAATCACATTGCGTTGGAGAACGAAGTGATTATGAATGAAACATTGCTATTGGGTCTTCAATTATGCTAGTTCTTTTTCGCTAAAGTCTGGATTTTCTTTGGCTAGATTGAATTTTGCGATAATTAAGTGCCTTATTAAAAACAGCCTGTAATTGACTTAAAGCAAGACAAAGGCCTTTTTGTTTCCTATTTTCTTTTATTTTTTTTTGTCTGCATGATCACGATTTCAGATAATGATCTCCAACAGCTCAATGGCGTAACACAGTTTTTCTCACAATTCTTAGGATATTGAAGAATTATAACATAACATGACGATTGTAATGACCGAAGGGTTACGCAGAGGTGTACCCATTAGAACACACACATTTCGCCAGTTATGTTTAAGTCCTATGTAATACGGGGCGAGCCTATTGATAACAATCGGGCGCAAATCCAGCTACTGTGAAATTCCTGATGGGAAAAGCCAATAATACTTTGCCCGACCCGGGAATCGACCCCAGGTCCTCATGCTCATTAATCCATTGTATAAAAATTTGTCTCCCCGAAAACATTAATAACACTACAAATGTTTCTAAATTATCAAATCGAAGGGTACTACGCAAAATTAAGAGTGCTTCACAAGTACCCCGCTGGCTGTCACACGGTGTTTTCCTTCGTTATTCAATGGTGTCATACCACCCCTAAGTGACACCCAAAAACCAAGAATTCAGAACATGTTCAAGAATGTTTTCGACTGTTATTAAAATAGGCTGTTCCATACAACAGTACGCAGTCAAAATGTTTGGTAAAACAATTTTGTTTTAATACCCGTCGAAAATGTCATTGGTGGGTCTAAAACGATGTAATTAATTTTGGGAAAAATTATTTGTGTCAACGTGTAAATTAGCTAACAAAGTAAATAATTATGATAGCACAAAAAGTCACAACACACTAAAATAATCGTCCCCGTGACTTTTCGAAGGCCGAGTACAAAATTAAAAGCTAGATCACGTAGGTCATGTCAAATGGAACATGCACGCTGGCTTGCACTTTGTATCCGAGTTAGCTTCAACTCGCGACTTAGGTACGATTCACACTTGTCTGGGAGTGTTTGTAACTCGATAGTCGACCACAGGGTACGCTCTCGAATTCTGCGGCTGTGAACCGCGATATATGTGGTCCTTAACGCCGTCGAAAAGTGTTGAAAACTGTAATAAAATAAAATAAAAAATAAAATAACTTGTGTTTTAATTCAGGCATAATACCCGTATACAACAACAAAAAATAATAATAAATTGAGATTGAATAAAAACAGTAAAGTAGAAAATCATACAAAAATATCATTAAAAAGTCATTAAAATCATTACATTACAAAAATCAATAAAAGTCATTCAATAAAAAAAAATAAAAAAAAATATTAATAAAATTACTCAAAAATAAAAACATGCGAGGTACGAGTATGTATAGGTACCCATAGTCTTCAAAAATAACAGCAACAACAACAAAGGTCCATTCTTTCGTCATTTTTTATTCCCGTTAAGGTGAACAGAAATCCAGTGCACAAATATAGGGCTTGCTAGGTTGCACGAGACAACCCTCAAAATGCTCAAATGTAATTGAATCAGAGGGCTTGGTGAGAAAAAAAATCTGTTTGATCGCGTTTACTCAACTTTTATTTGTACTGAAACTATACAAGCGTTGTGGAAGGACACAAATGGGTTTAGAATTTTCAATGATGTAGGTAATGTCAGTCATGAAAAATTGCACAAGGACTTCAGTCACAGACTATACTCCTCAGCCTTCCCACAGACAAGAGGGCAGTTACTCAACAGTGGAAACATAAGTTAAAGGTTGATTATGTAGCATGAGAGTAGCACATCTGACGGCCCAGTGTGCACCAGCATTTTAATTGCACATTGCCTTAAAGGGCAGTGTTGTAAATATTTATTTTTTCTGTTTTTAATATTAGGCTGTTTTGAAGCTTCATACCTTCGCTTCTCCTTCAACCTGCAAAGGCAAAGCGCGGACAAAAAATCAAATTAAATATTAATAGTTTCATGATGAATTTCTTTCTTTTTCTTTCTTTCTTTTGCTTTCTTTTTCTTTCTTTTTTTTCTTTACTTTTTTCTTTACAAATGCTTCCTCTCTCCTAACTCACTTATTTGCTGTCTGACAGGGTCCAAATGATCTAATTATAAGTCTACCACCTAAGAATAACATGTGGATTTCAATAAAAGTATTGAGAATTGACTAAAATACTTTTCGTTCTGTTATTTTATTTTTTCGTAAGTATATTGAAAAACGTCGTTTGATTCGCGTGGGCATTTGTCACTGCTGTTCTCGGCCTCGGCTGTAATGACAAAGTTTCCCCACTTGTACCAGAATGTGCTATTTTCTATAAAGCTGCCTACATTATTGCATTACAAATACATTTTGATTCGCTCCAATGCGACTCGCTACACTTAGGTGTGAAACGTACTACTACTATATTCCTTGTTTTGAAAACAATTTAAAATGAATTTGATTTTCTTTCGTTTCTCAGCTGTGCAAGTATAACAGAAATTCAATTACAATTTACTTAAATTATGTCATGTAAACTACTTTTGCTCGCAATTGCTACTATTTGCGGTAGAACACATGTTGCCAGAAAAAAAAATATTGAAGAATTGCCACTTACATATTTGGTGCTCAGTAACTCTTATACGGCTTAACTGATGTGGATGAAACTCACAACAGACAGACTCGGTTTAACGTTAAAATTCCCTTTGAAGAAATCGGAAATAAAAATGCTCATTTTCAAGCGAAATCAAAATGATTGCCTAAATATGATTGCACTGTTGAAATCTTAACTTAAAAAAAGTCTAGTTTTTAAACATCACTGATTTCCAAAATATACATTCAAATCAAAATTAAAACTCTAAGCAAACACAGAGTTTTTACTCCATTTAAAAATACCAGTCTGGTCTTTATTTGTTTTAAATTTATACAATTTTGGTTTATTTAATGTCTCGCATCGTCCTATGTCTGAACTTGTGAAGGTGAAACTCAATCGATTCGATAACTAACAAAATAAGGCTCTAGTGTGACCCGGGCGACCGCTGCCACTAAGATACATTTATATGCAAAAAAATATCATTTCTTTATTAGTTTTGGATACTAGGGCTTTGCTAGGGGTTTGCTCGGCTGGTTGAAGTTGAAAATAAATGTTGGTTTTCTCACTAATTTTAATTTACGATAGATAGCTAATTCATCATCATCTGCCTAGCCTTTTCCCAACTATGTTGGGGTCGGCTTCCAGTCTAACCGGATGCAGCTGAATACCAGTATTTTACATGGAGCGACTGCCTATCTGACCTCCACAACCCAGTTAGTATTGGGTAATACGATACCCCTTGGTAAGACTGGTTGTCAGACTTTTTGCGCCACTGACTACCTATAACGACTGTCAAAGATCTACAAATGACACCCGGGACCAACGGCTTAACGTGCTTTCCGAGGCACGGAGGAAACACGGTATGTAATGGGTGGTCACCCATCCACAGACCAACCTAGGCAAGCGCGGCTTAACCTAAAGATCGATCCGGGCGGCTGTTAGTACTTAGCCACGAGCTCCTCGCGATAACGATAGATAGCGATAGATAGCTAATTATGTGTTTTATGAAACAAATGAAGAAACACCTAATAGTAACGAAATTGAGCGGATAAATTAGTAAGCCTTGGTATTTATAAGAAAGACTTCCTCGTTGGTTTAGTGACCTCAAACACTAGGTACAGCTGACCATGAGGTCTTCGGTTTGATTCTCAGGTCGGACAAACAGCTATTGGGTTTTTCCGTTAGAAACTTCCGTAATCTGGTTTGTGGCCGATTGGTGGCAATAGGCTCGACTTAAACTTAGGTAACTGCTGGAATGTGGCTGTACTTATAAGTACACTTCTGCCTAACCAGAGACTACAAGAGCGATGTTATGAAATGTTTAAAAAATTATATCATTTTATTTTTGCAATCAGTTGAAGATGGCACCCAGAACTTTTTCAAAGACACTTTGAAATAATATCAGCCAATAATGATGATTAAAAAAGGAGCTCGTGGCTAAGTACTAACAGCCGCCCGGATCGATCTTTAGGTTAAGCCGCGCTTGCCTAGGTTGGTCTGTGGATGGGTGACCACCCATTACATACCGAGTTTCCTCCGTGCCTCGGAAAGCACGTTAAGCCGTTGGTCCCGGGTGTCATTTGTAGATCTTTGACAGTCGTTATTGGTAGTCAGTGGCCCAAAAAGTCTGACAACCAGTCTTACCAAGGGGTATCGTATTACCCAGTACTAACTGGGTTGTGGAGGTCAGATAGGCAGTCGCTCTATGTAAAATACTGGTATTCAGCTGCATCTGGTTAGACTGGAAGCCGACCCCAACATAGTTGGGAAAAGGCTAGGCAGATGATGATGAATGATGATTAAAAAAGTTACAAACGGCCACCTTTTGTTTGAAAAGCAATAAAATTTACAAATCGTCTTCAATTGTAATATAATTTCAAAGTCAAACAAACAGACAAAAGTTTCATATAGGTACTACATGTTGAACATGTGTTTCTGAAAAGATATTATTAGTGTGGACCATTACAGGTCCATCCACTCGAAACATTAGGGGTATTACCTTCTAGTTATCGTAGTAATATAATATTATGTTGTGTAGCCCTGCATTACAGAAGCACTTTCTAGTTTTGCAGCAAGGCAGAGACATTTATTTAAAACTATCTGTTATCTGCGACTTTCGTCCGTTTTTTTTTATTTGTTTCTTTTTTTCTAATTTTATTACATTTTGTTAAATTTTTAACTAGTACTAGGTACCTAAACCAAGAGTACATTGTGTTAGGTATTTTAATTTTAAGTTTGCATGATAAAGGAAGTCAGCGAAATGTGTGAAACCTTTTATTTTATAAGACCATCATGTACCATATTTCATGCAAAATAAATAATCTTGAATCTGAAATTATAATAAAAATATTACTTCCCTATTTGAATCGGGTTTTGCTAACAATTACATTTTTTTGCATCCAAAAACATCCCCTAATCCTTTGCCTAAAATATTCTAAAAGAAAGTTACTCCTTATAACATCAGCTATCCGTAAAAGTCCTATCAAAAACGGTGCATCCGTTTCGTAGATTAGCTGGACCAAACATACAGACAGGACAAAAAAAAAAGGTTTTTGTTATAAGTACCTACTGTATATTATTCTTTCTGCATATTTTACGGACGAAGCAGCGGGTGGAAGCGGCTACGGCTTAATGTGCTTTCCACTGAACAAACTCGGTATGTGGTCGGCGGTGGTCACCCATCTACAGACCAACCTAGGCCAGCACGGATTAACCTGGAGATTGATCCGAGCGTCTGTTATTGTTTAGCCACGAGCTCCTCGTAGCTGACCCCAACACAGTTTGAAAAGGCTAGGCAGATGATCAGTACCAAAACAAATAAAACCGGCTTTCAAAAACCTCATTAGCCACCAGTGTACAAAAATAGTACCTAGAACAGTCAGTGTTTCAATGGTAAATCCGTTGAATTTACAATAAATGGCCTACATTGACATCGCAGAGTCGACCGCGGCTTAATGAATTCGTTTTGTTGGCTTTTGTAGTGAATACGTCACGCTGCAAAAACTTTAATCGGGTAAGCAGAGAGACCGTTCGTATAAAAATTGTGTCAATTAAAAATGATGAAACGAGATGGCATATTTATATATAAAAATTTCCATGGAAAATGATCAACAATATATGAAATAGTTTCGAATAAAAAATAGCTAGACGATGGCTCGTAATCCGCTAATAAAACAAAAATAACTTTTTTTTTTATAAAACCGTTGCCCCACACTAGGAATATCTCCTATAACGTGTTTGCGTTTACAAACATTTAAACTCACATACACACCACCCGGAACAACTCTCTATTGATCATACAAATATTTGTTCCGTGCGGGGATCGAACCCGCGACACGCAGCGCAGCAGTCAACCGCTCAGCCGCTACGCCAACCGTGCCGTCAAAATATGTATGTAAGAGAAACAATTATGTGCATCCAAAAATTAAAAACAAATCATAACATTTTGCTCAAAAACAGTAGCAATTTCTTTAATAAATGCCAAAAAATATCAAAAAGTGTTTTCCCGTACCGGGAATCGAACCCGAGCCTCCTGGGTGAAAGCCAGGTATCCTAGCCACTAGACCATACGGGAGATACATGACAAATCGAAATAGCGGTTCAGTTACTACTAACACGAACGGCTGTATAAACAAACTTTATCTTTTTTTTTTATTTAGTCGTCACGACACGACCTCGATTTTATTAAACGGACTACCAGTATTGTTGTTACGTCTTGGTGACGTAAGCGCCAATAAATGTGTTGCAATAAGCGGCCGTTCACACAGCGGCGCTCAGTATAATAAAGGTTGACCCAAACCGGTACATGCGGTAAATTATGGACGCGACAGATATATTTATTGTAATGTTATATTTCTATGTAATATTGTTATTGTTGTTAGTTATTATATATTTGGACCAAAATGAGAGAAAAAGAAAGGAGTCACTCTAAACAGTGCTTTTTTTATTTTGTATTGTATTGTATTGTAAAACGGTCTGGTGTCCGCAACTCGACGTCAAAGCGCGTATTTTGCGTGCAGTATTTTTATTTTATTTTATATTATAACATTATTTGCTTAATAAAGCTTATTTTGATGTCTTTTTTTTCACATTTGCGCCCTTTTTGCAATATTGGTAGAATAGGTTTTAAAAACAAGAGAAAATACAATAAACCAAACAACTAAACACATTTATATAACCAAAAAATATACTACCAGAATCGGGCCCCCCTATCTTCACAAGTTATATGCAATCTTCATACTCGTAAAATCCCAGCTGTAATCTATTCAGGCCCTAAGCAAACGGTTGTTAATGGGCCTTGGGACCTCTGTGGTCCTAAAATAACAGCATTCGCATGATTTGTGTGGAAATCGCATTTTTTTTTGCAAGTAAAAAAAATATTTAGTAAAAAAAAAATATTTTTTTGAGGTGGGTAGGTAATTTTCTTTCGAGTGTTTTGTTTAAAAAATATGTTGATGTTGTTTTTTTTTGAAAAATATTCAAATTATTATTCAAAGGGTAGGGTAGGTTCCTTCAGAGGATCGAACGCCCATGGTAACACCCTGACTTTGAACGTACTGCCACTCTGGTCTAGTGGTGGCAAGCGCGACTGCTGAGCATGAGGTCCTGGGTTCGATTCCCGGGTCGGGCAAAGTGTTATTGGTTTTTTCCATTAAGAATTTCCCAGTAGAAGCCACGGAGTCTGGTCATGTGCCCGGTTGATTGCAATAGACACGCCCCCTATTACATGGGACTTAAACGTAACTGACGAAAATGTGGGTGTACTATTAGGTACACCTCTGCCTAACCCTTCGGGAATTACAGGCGTGATGTTATGTTTGAACGGGCCTAGCGTAGTACAGAGCTTTAATAGAATAAGAGACCAGTGTATACTGGTTTTGTTACTACCGATGCCGACTTGCAGGGCACTGTGCCTTAGTCAACGGGATTATTCTTGGTCGAGCTCTTTTATAACAAGTTCATTCGTGGAAGTAAAAATGCTTTAACAATTTCTTGACCAAGCAGAATTCCTGTGTTTCGGTATGAAGGGAATGGCACCAGTTAAATGTACCTACATATAGTAAAATCTGCTAAAGGCAGATCTTGGCGGGATACCGTTTCCAAGCCTTCAAAAAACATGTAATAAAGTTTGGTTTTAATCAAAATAGTATTAATTAGAAAAACTAGGTCAACGGAAAGTAACCTGTAGGTTTTGATTCCCTTGTGAAATCGCAAAATATATGTAAATATGCGACATAAACTTACTGGTTCGATTTTTTCATAGCTGAAAGAGGCATTGTAGACTCGAGTATCTGATATTAATACTTCTACGCGTTCCTGAGAAAAATTGTCTTAACAGACAGACAGACGGACAACAAAGTATTCCTATATGGGTCCTTTTTCCTTTTGAGATACGGGACCCTAATAATGATATTGACTTACAAAAAAAACATATAGACACATCTCGCGCGGCCTTTTTGGAAAATTAATTCGCTAATTACAGGGAGATTAAAGACATTCAATTATTTATGAGCGATAGACGGGACAAGACGAAGAAAATTGAAATCAAAAACTTACTACTACTTAGTAATAAATCGTTCTGTCTAGTATCTTACGCCCGCTTGTCAGGTAGCATTCGTGTGTCAAAATCGAAAATGTTCGGGATCAAAATATTTGTGTGAAAATATTCCTAATGTCCGCTCTATAAGTATTTTAAATCTCTTTGTAGGGGATGAATGTCAGTGTCAAAATCCGTATATCATTTCCTAATCGGAATTCCCATAAGCCCCACGGCCCCTCAAACAAGAAATCTGATACAAACGATCCAGAAATCCGGCTTAAATTCTCCTCCAAAAATGTTCCCTAAGACCTTGTATTCCATTAAACAAAACTTAAACAAATGGACCAAAACAAAAACACAATCAGTGAAATCAATCCATCATCTACAAAAGCATAAAGATAAATGAATCTTCCATTGTGGGTAGTCGTTATACAAATTCCATTTGAGAGTTTGAGACAAACGTCCCCGGTTATCTTAAGACAGAAATATTATCGAAAATCCTTAACGACCCGGTTTCAGCCGACACCTATTTAATGGTTGATCGTTTCGGCGATCGCCCTTCGTTTCCTTGCTACGATGAG
This sequence comes from Noctua janthe, assembly GCA_910589295.1. Classification (NCBI taxonomy): domain Eukaryota; kingdom Metazoa; phylum Arthropoda; class Insecta; order Lepidoptera; family Noctuidae; genus Noctua; species Noctua janthe. The sequence continues at coordinate 2,277,565 of OU342567.1, forward strand.
CTCATTTAACCCCCTACTTAAGGGTAGGCGCAAGGGGGCGATTCGTCTTGAGATTATTAGATTGAAACGGTAGTTAAGTCTCCCCGTCATCAGTCGGCGTATCGGTCAAGATACTTTCTGTTCAGATGTGGAGATTTATGATGTTGAAAAAAAAAATGTTTGCCTGCCACAAGCGACCTAGAATCATGAAGTTGAATGATATCTTTCATCCCGAAAAAAAACTACTGTTCCCGGGGAAAACAACAATAACGTTCATATGATAATAGATGGCGCCACGTGTCTTTCGAATCATGATTGAATTAGTATATTATTACAAGCAGAGTATAAACCCTGTTTTAAGCTTATAGCTTATATTCAAAGCCATATATATCATATATATTTTTACATGAACCCAAAAAAGGGTTTTAAGTTTCTTAAACGTTACAGGGTTTAATATGTCCTGTACCGCCACAATGATAGTTTTATGACCAGGTGTAAAATGCCTTGTACTGCAGGAAAGGAAAGAATAGAAAAATCACTGCCGCATGGAACGTGAGCACATTTTGATACAAGTGGGGAAACTTTATCATTCCAGCCGAGGTGGAATTCACGTCGTAGGCGAGGGTGTTATGGATCCGAGAACTGCAGTGACACATGCTCACGTGAATCAAACGACGTTTTTAATAGACTTACGAAGAAAGAAAATAACAGAAAGAAAAGTATTTTTGTCATTAATCATTATATAAAAGTATAATTTAATTTGTTTTTCCCACGCTTTGTTTTCTCAGGTTTAAGGAAAAGCGAAGGTATGAAGCTGCAAAACAGCATAATATTTTTTAAATTAGGACACAAATAAATATTGTTATGATATTCTGTTTATTTATAAACACAAATTAAATATTAAGGCCTTAAAAACACGCGCCTCTTTTCTGAAATAAAAAAAAAAACAATTACACCGACTGTAGAGTAGGCGTAATTGTTTTTTTTTTGCAATTCAATTTGAATAATCGTTTAAAAAAGAAAAAAAACACGAGTGTGAAATATTGAAGCTATTTATTTATATACCATTTTAAACCTAACGGTATTGCGATAAGAGCCAGTTTTCAAGGAAGTGTATTGCAAAACATTTTGATTGAGTCGTTGTTTCATGAAAAGGTAACAAAGGTATTTTCGCATTTCTAATAATTATAAGTATGGATTTGATATAGCTACTAAAATCAAAGTAAAATCTCAAATTACAAAATTCGTCTAGTGGCCTAAAATTTCAAGAACAAGAGTCGAAATTGAATCGTCTTTTCAAACTTTAACTACGGCTTTTATTATAATTACTTAGTAAGTAACAGGATCCCTTCAATTTAATAATTTTATGATATTTGCTTGTTATTTCACGTAACTTAAAGCTGCCTTTATTTTATTCAGTTCATCACAATACAGAGTGTAACAGAACCATCACGAAGCCGTCAACCAAGCATTCTGTACATCAAACTAAGTAACTTTACGCAAAAATTATTGCTGAGAAACGACTTTTTTTTTTTTTGGGTGAAAAATCACGTTTTACGGTAGGACTCGATGGAAAGCACTCAAAGCATTGTGCTGATGAATGGATTGAATAGTACGAGGGTCGTGGAGGGGTGTGTAAAGTAAAAATCAGACATTAAAAATATGTATTTAAAAATAAACTTGTGAAAAGTTGAAACTTTGACCCCCAATATCTCCGTAACTAGAAGGTTCCCAGGTATGATCTAGAACAAAAAATTATCGCAGTGACGGGGAGAACAAGTGTCTTTCGTTTAGTTAAGGGTCTATTTACACCCTTTGTACCAAGGTCAGATTTTCAAATACAGGTGTAAGTACAAATAACATCACATCTCATGTTTTCCCGAAGGTATAGGCAGAAATGTAACTACACTACACCCATATTTCGCCAGTTTAAGTACCATGTACTAAAACGTGGATCTCGTGACTAAATTATAAAAGCCGCTCGAGTCGCTCTTCAAGTTAAGCCGCGATTGCTTAGGTTGGTCCGTGGATGGGTGACCACCCATTACACACCGACTTTCCTGTACCTCGGAAAGCATGTTAAGCCATTGGTCCCGGCTGTTATTTATAGATCTTTGACAGTCGTTACAGGTAACATGTTACCAGTTTTTTTAACATTTAACATTTGAATAATTATCTGTCAATATGAATTTCCTGGATAATATTACATTCCGTCGCAACCGCAGCAGAAAATCGGAATCTAACTATGATGACAGCAATGACACGTCACAAACCTTGAATTGCACTATAAATAGTATGCCAGAAATATCGGAAGATGAAGAGAACAACCAAATAAGGAAGTTGCAGGAAAAGATTGATGAGTTGACGTCTCAACTAAACAGTGCTCATAAGGAAATTGAGATATTATCTTTGGAAAATAGCAGTTTGAAACAAAGTAATGAAGATCTATCCAAGAAAAATAATTTATACAAACAAATTGCTAGTTCTCCAGTCAAACTCAAGTCAACAACACCCAAGAAGACTCAGTCAAGACAAACTAAACAAACACAAACAGATGTAAATATTGGGAATACTACTTCTATAAATCAAGACAGCAAAACTGGAAGCAAAGATGTCACTGGTACTTCTTCTCTTAATAATCGAGTATCGAGCAATGTTATTAAACCTTATCTACAATCGGCGCCTATAAAGCATAAAATATGTATCCTCAGTAGTGAAAATAGCAGTAAAATATGTAAAATAATGGATAACACTAGTCTACCAAATAGCCATGAAATCTGTCACTATCGTAAGCCGAAGTGTAATTTAGAACTAATATTAGACAATATAGATAGTAAAGTTCACAACTTTACCAAAACGGATTTCTGTATTATCTATATAGGTGAAGAAGATTTCAAAAGAACTCAAAATTACATAGAACTTGTTGTACTTATTCGTAAAAAAATATTACCTTTGAATCATACTAATTTTATAATATGCCTACCAACTTTTAAATGGATGAATAATGTAAATATTATGTTCAACAGCCGAGTTGAGACTTTTAATAATCTACACTATATGGATGTAGAAACGTGTAATTATGCATACGTTTTAGATTCTAACCTTAATTTACCATACACTTATGATACATATATCCCACATTACGGGACACTAAATAACAAAGGTTTACAAATTATTATATTAGATTTAATAGACATGATCTCATACTGTAACACCATGACAGCCACTACCACTAATAGCTCAGAATTTGATTGTTCCCAAAAACCACAAAAAGAAATAACTGGTGCAGACTTACAAAATAATTCTCAGTTTTTTCTATAAATACATAAATATACTTCACCAAAACATAGCGGGACTGATGAACAAAACAGATACACTGACAGTCAAAATAGAAGAGCTTCACAATACAGGAACTAATATTGATGTAATTTGTTTAACTGAACATTTTATTGAGACGGGTTATGAACATTTGTTGCATATACCTAATTTTGCACCAGCAGCTTTCTTTTCTAGAAAGGCTAAGCGCGGGGGTACGTGCATACTTGTTAGAGCCGGACTTCAATTTAGAGAAATATCTGACGTAGCAAAACATTCAGTGTCAGGTGTCTTTGAATCCTGTGCCATAGAACTAATTCAACATAACATTATTATTATTTGTATATATCGCATACCTAAACACAATTACAATATATTTTATGAAAAATTAGAGGATATATTAAGAAAAAATTGTTCACTTTCTAATAAAAAAATAATCCTAACTGGTGACTTTAACATTGACATCTTAAAAAGAAATAAAATTACACTAGAATTTGAATATTTTCTTGCACAATTTAATCTTAAGTTAGCCCTTGATAAGCCTACTAGATTAAGCAGCAACACCTGCATAGATAACTTTGCCCACACCTACAGAAAAGACTGTAAAGCACAAATAATTGACTTAATTCTGTCAGATCATACATCTCAAATATTAAGTGTACCTATTTATAAATCATGTAAACTTAAATATTGGAAAACTCAAAAACAAGACATATGCCCAGAAAACTTAGAGAAGTTTAAAAATTATTTGAGCAATTTATCTTTCACACAAGTTTATAGCACTAATGATGTAAATGACTCGTATGACTTTTTTGCAGATGATTTTTCGATGCTATATAATCTATGTTTTCCAACAAAATATGTAACGATTAAAACGAATACTAAAATCAAATGGATATCGCGTGGAATAAAAATCTGTAGTCAAAAGCAGAGAAAATTACTTTGGGCGTATAGATTTAAACCCGACTGTAAAAATAAACTTGATTTTAAGAATTATACTAAGATTTACAAAAAAGTTATACGACTAACACAGAAAACTCAAAATAACCACTTCATAAATACTTCTCAAAACAAAGCAAAAGCTGCATGGCAAGTAATTAACAAATCCAAATTTCGCCTACCACAACATCTAATACCGTCCTTAAAGAGAGGTAATTCCACTATCACACACCCCACGGATATTGCAAACGAATTTAATAACTTTTTTATAGATGTAGTTGAAAAAAATATAAATAGTAACGTTACTTCGACTAGTAAAAATACTTATAACAACTTAACTCCACAATCATTATATATGCAACCAGTTTAACCTATTGACCTAATAAAAATAATAAATAATCTTAAAAATACAAATACTGTTGGTTACGATGGAGTATGCACTCAAGTTGTAAAATATGTCAGAGAAGTTATAGCAGCACCACTCACGCACATTATTAATTTATGCATAACTAATTGTGTTTTTCCCAATAGTCTGAAAAAAATAATTATTAAGCCCATATTTAAAAGAGAGGATAAATCAGATGTAAAAAATTATAGACCCATTGCCAAAATTCCTATTTTTTCAAAAGTTATCGAAAAGGTAATTTACAATTGCATTTATAATTATTTTGAAAAAAATAAGTTATTTTGCACTGAACAAAAAGGATTTCGTAAAAATACAAACATAAATATGGCATTGTTCGACCTACTCTCTTATATTATGACGTCTGTCGATGAAAGAGCTCCATTATGTGCTATATATACCGATATGACGAAAGCATTTGACTATGTGAATCATAAGATTTTGCTAAAAAAACTGTATGGCTATGGAATCCGAGATAATATTTTAAAACTTTTAGAATCATATCTGGATAACAGATCCCAGTGCACAGAAATATCACAACTATGCCAAAAAAGCAATTTAGTAACCATTTACACATCTCAACCAAGAGCTATAAAATACGGTGTGCCTCAAGGTAGCGTGCTAGGGCCGTTACTTTTTTTAATATACATAAATGATCTCCCAATATACATTCCTCAGAATATGGTTCTTTTTGCCGATGACAGTACAGCTGTTGTAAAATGTAATAATCATGTCGATTACGAGAATGATATAAATGATTGCCTCAATAAAATAATTAACTGGCTGAATAGCAATAACCTTGTGATTAATTTAAATAAAACAAAAGTAATGCACTTTCATCAAAGGTGTGAAAAACCTCCAGTTCATGTTACTTATGAAAAGTGCCAAATAGAAGATACAAACAAAGCAAAATTTTTAGGTATAATGCTTGATAGTAAACTAACATGGAAACCTCATATCGAAGAAATTTGTCTGAAATTAAATAAATCTGCATATGCATTGTTTCAGCTGTCGAAAAAAGTTAATACACAAACACTTTTAATAGCGTATCACGGATTGGTTGCATCAGTTCTGAGGTTTGGTATTCTTTTTTGGGGGCAATCTACAGATCGAGAAATTGTTTTTAAAGCGCAAAAACGATGTATTCGGTCCATATGTGGCTTAAAAACTATCGAAACTTGTGAACCTCATTTTAAATCATTAAAATTACTGACTATGCCAGCTATGTACATTTACGAAACTGCTGTATTTGTTAAAGCCAATTTAAACCTATTTCAAAAATTATCCGAAGTAAAAAAGACTCCAATGCGTTCTCAATATGTGAATAAACTATGCGACAATAAATGCAGAACCGCTTTACTTAAAAAGAGTTTTTTTTGGAATGACTCCGAAAATTTATAATAAAATACCCGACAACATAAAAAATTTGCCACTATTAAAGTTTAAGAAAAATATATACTCGGTGTTAATAGAAAAATGTTATTATACTGTAGAAGATTTTCTCAATAATAATTTTTAACATTTTGTGTGCAATAAACGTTTGATGTAATTTTTAAATATTTTTAAGTCTGTTTCTCTTTTTAGGTTAAATTTAAAATGGTTTTTATTTTTTGTTTATTTTCTTGTAAGTGTTTAATTTTGTTTATTTTGCCGTTTCTGTTAGTTTTTTTTTTTTTTGTGTTTATTTTCAATAATATTTGTACGCCTTCACGGCAAAACATAGCGCCCATTTAATTAACCTAAGACCTTTATGTAATACCTATGTTTTACAAATAAATATTCTGATTCTGATTCTGATTCTGATTCAGTCAGTGGCCCTAAAGTCTGACAACCAGGCCTACCAAGGGGTATCGTATTACCCAGTACTAACTGGGTTGTGGAGGTCAGATAGGCAGTCGCTCCATGTAAACAGACCCCAACATGGTTGGGGAAAAGGCTAGGCAGATGATGTGTACTTATTACTTAATAGAGCCGGGCTACTTATCCGTTTGACTTCTTTCACCGATCATTCTTTGTCCAGTCTATTTCTCTGTGGAATGCGCTTCCCCAGGAAATCATGATGGCAACCAATCGCTTATCTTTTAAAATTAAAGTTCGCGAGTATATTCGGAAGAAGCTGGCAGTTTCGTCACAACGGTAATGTTTTCCCCATTGTTTGTGTTTTTATTTTAGTATATTCGTGTAAATGTCTATTTACACTTATCTAAATTTTGATATATATTTATAGTATTTTATATATCCTTGTAGCTAATCTTAGTATTAATTAAAATTATTTTCAGATATACACCTACCACTACTTGTCTCTGCATCACCCAAAGGTTGACTGGTAGAAAATGCCTATGGCATTAAGTCCGCCTCTGTACTTTTGTGCTTGAAGTGTTAAATAAATAAATACTTTTAAGAAATTCCTGTTGACAAAATACTTGTCCCAACTTTGGAAATTAACCCCAAGTCCTCATGCTCAGCAGTTGTGCTTGACCAACAATGCATGTGCAAGTAAAGCACTTAAGCACGTGTCATTTGTTTCTATTTTTATTACCCGATTGAGAAGGGTAATGTGTTTATCAGCCTAGACATGTATGTTAGTTCCTTTGTGGCACTCTAGAGACCAAACGCGTGGGCCGATTTTGATGATTCTTACGTCAAACAATTTGTCTTAATCTTGCGAATGTCACGAAAGATATGAGAGAAATCAAAATTTAATATAAACTAAATTGAAAGTCACCGAACTATGTTAAGTGGGGTATCATTGAATAGGTGTTTGAAAATCATCTTTAGCTATCTCATATCATGTTTCATTTTGAATGCTCATTTAGGATTTTTGATGATTTATTTTAGGTAAGTTTTGACCAAACTCAGGAGCTGGAATTAAGGGTGAGTAAAGGTCTTTAATTGCCTCGAATCGCCAAAACTTTCAAACAGGTGTACGACACAATTTCGTACTTTCAAAAACAAAATTTAAATAAAAACAAAATTAATCGCGAAACTCAATAACGAACTTACACTGTGCGCCTTGTCTTACGTTAAAATGACGTAGATACCCAAGTTTTTAGCCAAGTTTTTTCTGAAGGCAATTAAGGTTCAACTTTGTATAAGGACGGGGCAGATTGTTTTTAAATATCTTTAGCTTTACGTAAACGATAGTAAGTTTTAATCTAGACTCTAATGGGTTTAAAAATAGTTTGATTAGATTTTCTCTTGGCACTAAAAGAGTTACAAACTCGTGGCTAAATAATTACAGCCACACGTGGCGAGGTTAAGCAGCGCTTGCCGAGGTCGGTCGCTGGATGGGTGACCTTACGTTTATAGGGCTGTCATTTGTAGATCTCTGACAGTCGTTACAGATTGTCCGAAGGTTGAAAATCTTATAACCAGACTTATCAAGAGGCATCATGTTACCCTGTAGCTAACTGGTTTTTGGAGGTCAGGTCAGGGAACCTGGGATCCTTGTACTATGCATGTTGGTGCCTTAATGAAAAAACTTCACAATATTTGCACTTATGATGTTAAAGAGACACACCTTTAAATATTGCTTTTATCATCGCAAATTAAAAACAAACATTATTAATTTGCTCACCATGAAATAGGTTCCAGGAATCTCTTACTTGCAATCTAAGCAGTATTAGTTTGTTTAGTGCCCATCTCATATGCAAGCCTCACTCGTTCCAGAGTAAATACTATCCCTAGAGCTGCACGCTTCATCGAGTTGTCTTCGTCCTAGGTGGAGGAAAACGGGGACCAACGGCTTAACGTGCTTTCTGAGGCACGGAGGAATTCGGTATGTAATGATGATCACCTATTCACAGACCAGCCATGGCAAGCGCGGCTTATCCTTGAAGATCGACCCGTGTCGTGAGCATGAGTCATGAGCTCTTCATATACAAGAGAGTGTATACAGACCCTTCACATAGCCGTCAACCAAGCATTCTGTACATCAAACTAAGTAACTTTTTTTTTTTTTTTCGGATGGGAAATCATCAAATGACCACTCTGGGCGGAGCGGAAGGGAGTGTCAGACTTGTACTGACTAAAACCCATTCATGTTCCTTCTTTGCCCTTTGTGTTCCAGGGCCACGGTATCTCTTTCGAACAGTCCCGCAGCCCTGGCAGGCATCGTCCCTTGCGGACCCCTACTTATTTGCTGACATCTCTTTGAGGCGCACGTGGAGCACGAACGCGCCGTCGACACGGCCTGTCGTCATAAGACGGCCGGACGGCGAGCTGGCCCATAACTCGCCGTCCACAGGCCCGCGAAACTTAACGCAAAAATTATTGCTGGGAAAGACTTTTTTTTGGGGTGAAAAATCACGTTTTACGGTAGGACTCGATAGTACGCACAACGCTTTCATTGTGCTGATGGATGGATTGAATAGTACAGGGGTCGTGGAGGTTTTTAAAGTCAAAATCTCACATTAAAAACATGTTTTAAAAAAAAAATGTCAAAAGTTGGAACTTTGACCCCCAATATCTCCGTAACTAGAAGGAGGAGCTCGTGGCTAAATAATAACAGCCGCTCGGGTCGATCTTTAGGTTAAGCCGTGCTTGCCTAGGTTGGTCTGTGGATGGGTGACCGCCCATTACATACCGAGTTTCCTCCGTGCCTCGGAAAGCACGTTAAGCCGTTGGTCCCGGCTGTCATTTGTAAATCTTTGACAGTCGTTAGGCAGTCAGTGGCCCAAAAAGTCTGACAACCAGTCTTACCAAGGGGTATCGTATTACCCAGTACTGACTGGGTTGTGGAGGTCAGATAGGCAGTCGCTCCATGTAAAATACTGGTATTCAGCTGCATCCGGTTAGACTGGAAGCCGACCCCAATATAGTTGGGAAAAGGCTAGGCAGATGATGATGATGATCTCCGTAACTAGAAGGTATGGTCCCAGGTATGGTCTAGAACGAAAAAATTATCGCAAAGACGGGGAGACTAAGTGCTTTTCGGCTTCGTTAAGGGTCTATATACACCCTTTAGAAATATTATTTTAAGTGAATAGGATTTTAGAAGGTAAATCTGTCAGTGTATCACTACGAAAATCTAGATTTGTTTCATATTTTTGCATCGTTTTCATCTCTCACATCGCAGGATTGGTAGCTTTACAAACATAATTTTAGTCACTGAATATCGAAATGAAACAACTCAATCACACTAATGGCATATTGAATTTATGCTTTTTATATGATAACTTTTATTAATTTCATTATAATGTCTAGATACTTCATACTTTCTGTAAGGTAAGACTTATAGGTTTAATAATTAAATTCATCATCTGCCTAACCTTTTCTCAACTATATTGGGGTCTGCAAAGTCTGACCGGATGCAGCTGAATACTAGTCTTTTACATGGAGCGACTGCCTATCTGATCTCATAACCCAGTTAATTATACTAGATTATAAGATACCCTGTGGTAAAACTGGTTATCAGACTTTCGGGCCACTGTAAGAGAAGAGTTTAACGATTTCTTAGCAAGTAATATTTTATTTAAGGATCGAAACGTGGTCGCTCACAATGGGCCTCTTCAGAAGGCTTAAAGTCACCCAAAGGGCAATGGAGAGGGCTATGTTCAGAGTTTCCTTGCGTGATCAAATCAGAAATGAGGGCATCCACAAGAGAACCAAGGTTACCGACGTAGCCCGAAGAATAGCCAAACTTAAGTGGCAGTGGGCAAGGCACATTGCTCGCAGAACGGATGGCCGATGGGGCCGAAAAGTTCTGGAGTGGCGACCGTGAACTGGAAGACGTTGCGTGGGAAGGCCTCCCACTAGGTGGACCGATGAACTGGTAAAGGTTGCAGGGATCCGCTGGATGACAGACGCACGGGACCGATCAATGTGGCGACACTTGGGGGAGGCCTATGTCCAGCAGTGGACGTCTTTCGACTGAAATGAATAATGATGAAGAATATTTCATTTTATGGCCAGATCGTGGCTAAATATTAACAGCTGCACGGGCCGGTCTTCAATATAAAATCGATATTACCTAGGCCGGTCCGAGGGTCCATCAAGAGTTTCCACCGTGCCTCCGAAAGCATATTAAGCCTTTGTTTCTGCGCCTGATCTCCAGTCTTATGGGATTGCCGTCCCATCGGACTATGAGGGTCCGGGAACAGAGAGTCCACCTGTGCCTGCGCTCACACTTGTATACTATAATATCACCAGCACGGATGATCTCCGCTTAGATTTTCCGGCGTGACCGAAAACGGTCAGGAGGAATGTAATTGGTGTGGATACGTTAACATAAGGAGGAGGAGCTCGTGCCGCTCGCATCAATCTTCATGTTAAGCCACGATTGCCTAGGTTGGTCTGTGGATTGGAACCATTAAATTTTCGGAAAGCCATTAAAGTTAAACTGAATGTTTTTTCAAATGATTAATACCAAAACACGCGGAACTAGTGCAAAGTTCTGAAAAAAAAACAACTGCCGAATTCGCACGTTATTTGGACGAGTGCAATTCAAACAACGTTCATTTCATAGGGAGTGATATGAAGATTCGAATGACGTTATTGCGACGGACGCTATTTAAAAAAAAATAAGAATGGTACGCCAGTTCGAAAACACGAATCGAATGACGTTGTCGCGAACACGCTGATTCGAAAAACTGTTTGAATGTAACGCTGGTACGATAGTCTTGGCATTGAAATCCACTGTTGGGAATAGCATATTCCAATCTGAATTTCGTCGTTCTGCGTCACAATGACGTCATTCGAATCTTCATATCACTCCCCATTTCATATGGCACAAGTTCCTGGAATCAATTTTGCCCATCTTGCGCTTTAACGAATGTATATTTTACTTCTCCTGCATTGGCACGATCGAAAACTAACAGAGATAGTAGAGTTTGGTACAGGGAGACGTGATGAGTTCCTTTATTGTTTTTTTTTTTTTGTAAATAGTGGGTTAGTAAAAGAACTACTATTTTGAGAGACCTAGAGGGGCCTTGAGGTATAGCCTAGTGGTGTGACCGTCGGAATGCTAAGTCATAGGTCTCGAGTTTGAACCCAAGACACGCAACTTTGTTTTTCGGATACATGTTCGTATTGTATAATTATCACTTGCTTCGGTGAAGGAAAACATCGCAAGGAAACCAGCGTGCCTGAGCGATATTTCTCGCCGGCATGTGAAGCCAAATCAGAGGCCCATGGGCGGCATAAAAAGCTCTGACACCAGGTTAGGCACTAACCACACGATAAATAAAGGCAATTGAAGGGCGTGTCATTATGCGAAAATGGTAGAAATATAACCATGATTTCTGAATAGGTAACGTTTATTAATCTTAAGCTACGTTTTTTTTTACGACGCTAAGCCATTGGGAATTGGGAATTCTTAGTAAGAAAATCTGGAGATAAGTGAGAAGCTCTTATATCCAGATCTTTTATTGCCTAAACGAACAATGAGAGACCGTGATCTCTGATAGGAAAGTGACTTGCTTCTCCAGTTTTTAGAGTTCCGTAGATGGGAAAACTGAACCCTTTCTTATTACGTCCTGTACGTCCGAATCTTACAACCATTTCACCGAAGACTCATTACAATGTAAATTATAAAGGTATGTTGTGTGCACTGCTTAACAATCATGCTAGAGTGAGAAAAAATACTAGTGGTGAAATTTCCCTTACATGTATCCGAGAAGTGAAAAAAAGGCCACGTAAAATTTACAATTTTAGAGTGAAATTGACAGAAACATAAATACGCTACTGTTCTAGCTTTACGTTACACTTATTATTTCATTTCTTTATTTATTACGTTTGTTTCAGTTTATTCCTTATTCCCCTAGTGTCACTTGTGCGGATATTACTGACATAAATTGCGACACTAACGTCTGTCAGAATAGTGTTGCTAGAAAAAAATAGGGTAGAAAATAAACGTTTTCGTTTTTATCTTTTTTTGTTTTAGAAGGTGTCTCGTTGGTCTAGTGGTCCCAAGCACGACTGCTGAGCATGAGGTCCTGGGTTCAATTCCCAGAACGGGCAAAGTGTTATTAGGTTTTTCCATCAGGAATTTCACAATAGCAGCCACGGAGTCTGGATTTGCGCCCGGTTGATGGCAATAGGCTCGCCCCCTATTACATGGGACTTAAACTTAACTGTCGAAATGTGAGTGTACTATTAGGTACACCTCTGTCTTACCCTTCGGGGAATACAGGCGTGATGATATTTTATGATAAGGTGACGGAAATCACTCCCATTTTATCGCGCATTAAATAATACTAGGAGCAGCGGCGGTTTAGTTGTGATATCCCTGACTTACCAAGTTGTAAGTCATGGGTTTGAACTTCAAACCCACCATATTTATCTCACTAGCTTTTGCTCGCGGCTTTGCTCGCGTTGTGTATTGAAATTAACCCTAGGGAACGTTTTAAATGTAGCCGATGACATTTGGGGATAATGTAGCTTCCCGTTAGTAAAAGAATTTTCGGAATCAGATCAGTAGTTCCGAAGATTCCCAACATACAAACTTACAAACAAATTTTACCTCTTTATAATATAAATACAGTCAGCCCCCAAAAAGATGTATACACGGACTAGGAATCATTTCATTGTCTACAACCATTTTTTCATAATTGTGCCTACAACGTAAAGCTACAAAACATTATGTATCCGGCCTGTGAATTGTCACTATGTTTTGCAGCTTTACATTGTAGAGACAATTATGAAATATTGGGTGTAGACAATGAAATGGTTCCTAATCCGTGTTTACATCTTTTTGGGGTTATCTGTACCTATAGGTTACCGCTGCTGTCAAATTAAAAGTGAAAGACCTAAACGGCCGGGGAACATAATTTGTTCCCCGGCCGTTTCTTTCCTGCACTTTTAGCTTTTACACTTGTAGTTATTTCTTGCGATTTAAGTGTTTTTGCTTCACCTGTAATACATTTGCCAGTTATTTTTAAGTCCCACATAACAGTAGTACTCTGCCTAACGCTTCAACGATATCAGGCGTCCTGTTATATCTCACCAGGTACACAAAACCCCTAATTCCAATCTACCCGTAAAGAGCCTTAGAAAAAACCGTTTCAAGCTTCACAACGCTTCCAATTTCCGCTAACACAAATCAATCCGTATAGTACGACTCCGGCAACTCAGGCAGTACATCGAGCGCGACTCGAGAACGTGTGAAGACGTTTGTGGGCAGATAAGCGATATCGGGAGCCCATTTGCCGCATAGCTGATAATTTCCGCTGTGCAATGGCGTCATTTACCCTTCGGGGAGTTTTGGTGGGGTTCCAGTGGCAGAGTTTATTGAATAAATTGTTTGGTGAGTATTTATATTTTAGTTTTTTGCGCAAAGTATAACTGGGCAATAAGTATCATAATTTATGATACAATAGGTTCTTCTGATTGGCTCTGGTAGAAAAGAATCAATAAAACACTAAGTTACGTGCAAACCGTTTTTTAGCCACTCTGGTACACCACTTGACTGTGGTTGAAATTTACCGTTTATGGGTATGAAAAACAAGGTGTAAAGTTCTCCACCGTCGGGATCCCTACTGACGGCAGGAGGGGTTTCCATCGGCGTCGGGTCGACGTTGAAGTACCTAGGACTCGTCCTCGACAGCCGGTGGAATTTCGTGGAGCACTTCCGACGTTTGGCTCCCAAACTGGAACGGACAGGGGCTGCCTTCAAGCGGCTCTTGCCCAACCTGAGGGGTCCAAACGCCTCCTGCCGGAGGCTATACGCGGGGGTCGTGCGGTCCATGGCCCTTTACGGGGCCCCGGTGTGGGCGCGTTCTTTGAGGCGGCAAGCCGCCCACTACCTGAACGCGTCCCAAAAGGTAATAGCCATAAGGCTAATCCGGGGGTACCGCACGATCTCCGGCGAAGCGGCTCGCCTCCTTGCCGGATTGCCACCATGGGATCTGGAGGCGATAGTCCTCGCACGCCTGCACGAATGGCGCGCGGAGGCACTACCTCGGGAGGAAACTCCGCTGCCGCGGCAAATTGCCGCTCAGCGGACAGACCTCCGGCGTGATCTCATGGCGACATGGAGAGAGCGACTATCGCAACCCCGTGCAGGGCACGCCACCATAGTGGCGATAAGTCCCCTCTTTGAGGAGTGGCTAGACAAGCGCCACGGCGCCCTCACCTACCGCCTGACGCAGGTCCTCACCGGACACGGTTGTTTCGGGAGGTTCCTGCACCGAATCGGGCGGGAGGAAACGCCCGGGTGTTTCCACTGCGAGGATCGTCCGGAGGACACGGTGGAGCACACCGTGGAGGTCTGCCCCGCTTGGGCGGAGCACCGCCGTGTCCTCGTAGCGGCGATTGGCGGCGGCGATCTCTCGCGTCCGGCCTTGGTTCAAGCCATGGTCCGGAGCGAGAGGGAATGGGAAGCCGTCACCTCCTTCTGCGAAGCAGTCATGCTAGTGAAGGAGGTGGCGGGACGTGAGAGGGAAAGAACCTCACGTCCCAGTCGCCGCGGGAGACGCCCTGGGCGTCGGGGGTCACGTGGTGGCTCCCGGCCACCGTAGGCGCGGGCCTGTGGACGGCGAGTTATGAACTAGCTCGCCGTCCGGCCGTCTTATGACGACAGGCCGTGTCGACGGCGCGTTCGTGTTCCACGCGCGCCTCAAAGAGATGTCAGCATCCGAGTAGGGGTCCGCATGGGCCGATGCCTGCCAGAGCTGCGGGACTGTTCGAAAGAGACACCGTGGCCCTGGAACACAAAGGGCAAAGAAGGAACATGGATGGGTTTTAGTCAGTACAAGTCTGACACTCCCTTCCGCTTCGCCCAGAGTGGGGGGGTCATTTGATGACTACCCATCCAAAAAAAAAAAAAAAAAAGCCGTTGGTCCCGGGTGTCATTTGTAGATCTTTGACAGTCGTTAGGTAGTCAGTTGCCCAATAAGTCTGACAACCAGTCTTACGTATTACCCAGTACTAACTGGGTTGTGGAGGTCAGATAGGCAGTCGCTCCATGTAAAATACTCAGCTGCATCCGGTTAGACTGGAAGCCGACCCCAACATAGTTGGGAAAAGGCTAGGCAGATGATGATGATTTGTGGCATAGATGGCGCTGTAGTACTTTTTGTAGGTACTATGTTGCTCAAAATCGAAGTCAAAATATTTTATTTCACATAGGCCTACATGGGCACTTATAAAACGTTGAGAAAAAGGTGCACGGTTCGCATTGGTCGTTTCCTATGGTGAAGAACTGGCAAGAAACGTGGTTACTCTTTTAAAATGATTTGGTTTTACAATGTTATCTTGTTTACAGCATTAGTACTTAACTATGGAGGGACAACATAGGCCCGACAATAAGTCGTTGCTTACTACACAAAAAACGTAAAACAAGATAAAAAGTTGACAAGCAAAACTAAATTAAACACGTGACACAAATATTTTCATCAGTGCTGTAACTATTCTGCATTTGTAGTGCCGCTGCAGCCATACTTCATCTCTTCGTTTATGCCAAGCCCGCCACAATATTCCTAACTTCGAAAGCCAGAATCAGCGATACCAGAAAAGCGCAAAGGCGATGAATCCGGATGAGTTCCGGTGAAGCGATTGAATTGAAGAGAACAGTGTAGGAGAAGAAAAACATAATTTCCACTTTCAAACCACATCTGCATCGTTTTGCTGGCTCATTGCTGATAAATAAAACGTTCAAAATAATTCAGTTTTAAATGTGTCTCTCATTTATTTTTGAATTGAGCACCTTTCAAATGAAATCCCACTCTAGCAAAGGGACCCCACCCAACGTCTTTAAGCGACCACGCGTTTTGCAGCTACACAACCTCTCACACACCAATTTTAAACCTTAACCCCTTTTCTTAAGGTCCTGAAAACTTCAGCATTACAGTCCCTACATGAAATACTATTTTAGTTAATATCTCGAACTGTCTTCTGCCATTACTGACTGTCAAAGTCATCGGTAAGCGACTCTCGATATTTGGTAAAGATAGTGATGTTGATAAAATCCTTAGTGGAAATTCAAAATAGACCTTACTAAAATATGAAGGGGGCTCTTGGCTAAATAATATCAGCCTCAAGAGTCGATCTTCAAGGTTAAGTAACGATTGCCAAGGTCGGACCTTGGACGGGTGACCAGGGTGACACCGAGACTCCACCTCGCCTCGGAAACCATCATCATCTGCCTAGGCTTTTCCCAACTATGTTGGGGTCGGCTTCCAGTCTAACTGGATGCAGCTGAATACCGGTATTTTTTTCTGACATCTAAAACCCAGTTATTACTGGATAACAATCCCCTTTGGTAATACTATTGTCAGACTTTCGAGCCATTGACTACCTGTAACGACTGTCAAAGATCTACAAATAACAGCCGGGACCAACGGCTTAACTTACTTTCCGAGGCGCCTCGAAAAGTGAGTTGAAAAAATTATCAGCTTTCCTATACAAAATTTCAATACCTTCTCAACCCAAATGCACACACAGCTACACAGCTGCACAGCTGCAGCTGCACAGCTACAGCTGCTAGATTCTTTTTTACCGATTGTATGTGAATGTGTAAACATTGTAGGCTTTGTAGATTCCCAGCTGCTTGTTAACTTTTTATTTTTTTGTTTTACAGATTTTGTGTAGTAAGCAACGACAATAAGTCGTTGCTTACTACTTAAGTACAAATGCTGTATCCATGATAATATTGTAATACCAAATGTTTTGAAAAGAGTAACCATGGAGTTTCTTGCCGGTTCTTCTCCATAGGAAACGACCAACCCGAACCGTGCACCTTTTTGTCGACGTTTTATAAGTGCCCATCTAGACCTATGTGAAACAAAATATTTTGATTTTGCTGATGATTTTTTCGCATTTACGATATTGGACCAACGAAGAAAGTTGTTCAGCTTGAAGGTCTGCAGCATATCCTTTCATATGACTATACCCTTTCTGTTACACCCTTTTTTTTCGGATGGGAAATCATCAAATGACCCCCCGCTCTGGGCGGAGCGGAAGGGAGTGTCAGACTTGTACTGACTAAAACCCATCCAAGTTCCTTCTTTGCCCTTTGTGTTCCAGGGCCGCGGTATCTCTTTCGAACAGTCCCGTGCTGTATACATACATGTATGTTATAATTATAATCTAAGGATGAGATCTTTCTTTTTCTTGTGGTTTGTGCCTAACTTGGTGTCGGAGTTTTTATACCGCCCATGGGTCTCTGACTTCGATTAATGATGAGAAATATGTGATAAACTCCTTAGTGAGAATTCAAAATGGACCCTACTATATTACAATATGGTGGAAAACGCATGTTTCATAGATGTTTATCTCGTAAATTGTGGGGTAGTTTATCATGAATAATGACACTTTTAGTGGCTTGATCGGTTTCGGGATCACATAACGTGGTGTACTGTTGATATTTTGGTCTTTTGTGGTAAAAGAATTTGGTGACATATTTCCCTTAGCAAATAATATTGAGTACCTACCTACTTTAATCTTAGCGAAATTCATAATACTAGTAATATAATTTTATTACTGTTTTTATATAAAATTAAGTTACTCGTTTAATTTTCAGAATTATTGCGATTAATATTAAAAATACTGTCAATTATATATATAAATTATTATCTAATTTAAAGAATGATGAGGTGGATGTGTGGTGTGACAAGAATGGATAAAGTAATATTAAGGAATGAGTATATTAGAGGAAATTTGAAAATTGCACCAGTTACAGAAAAGTTGAAAGGGAATCGACTGTCTTGGTATGGACATGTGATGAGGAGGGACGAATCGCATGTGACGAAAATAGTGATGAATATAAATGTTGATGGGTGGAGAGGGAGACGAACACCAAGGAAACGATGGATGGATTGTGTGAAGAATGATTTAAAAGAAAAAGGAGTACCGTAAATGATAGCGCGACGGTTGACAGGCGAAAATGGAAGAAAAAAACGTGTTGCGCCGACCCCAAGTAACATGGGACCAGGGCAGGAAAACGATGATTATCTAATTGAAAGAAAAGACGAACCGAGCATTGATCAACAAGTTTGCTGGCTGTTCACGATTTCAGACCATTTATGATGATTTTTTTTTTCAGTATTTATAAAAAAAAAAACGTTTGTGAACTTTGATCTCCAATATCTCCGTAAGGTTCCCAAGTGTGGTCCAGTACAAAAAATATTGCAATGACGTAAGAACAAGTGCCTCTTGGCTTCGTTAAGGGTGTGTTAATTTAGAAAGCACATGTTACTACTAAACCTTTTAGTAAATACAAACAAACAAGATGTTTGCCGTTGTTTGATTTGGAATGTAACAACTGTGATTAATTAATTATAATAAATTCGTAACAGTCTGTTGAGGTATTCCTCATAGCGCAACTATTTTAAAAAGTGCAACTAAATTATTCCTCGAAGCGCAACCATAAGTAGCGCTCACAAATTCAAATTCAAATATTTTACGTTTTTTGCTCAAAGCGCAACCGTGATTGAAAAAAAAAAAATGAATCCATCATACCCCTCTCTATTTTTCATCATAGTTGCGGTTTGTGGAATAAACATAATTATAATATTTTTAATTTGAATTTGTGAGCGCAACTAATGGTTGCGCTTAAACATAGTTGCGCTTTGAGGAATACCCCAGTCTGTAAACATTTTAACAGTAATTCATTTAATCATTCAAAGGTTTAATGAAATGTAAAAAAGTGTTTGTTTCAAATATTAGATAATTATATAGTAAGGTACCTTGTTCGTTTTCATGAAAATGAAGCACATAATCTGCTTATATTAATTAGAACAAATTAATACGCGTTTTTTTAATGCAAAAATCATGTAGAATCTCTGTTATTCGACATCTGTTTTTTCAACAAAGCGCTGCTCGATGTATTTAAAATTATGATACATAATTGAAAATGACTAACGTCTGTAATTCCCGAAGGGTTAGGCAGAGGTGTAACTAATCGTACACGGAGGAGATGGCAATAGGCTCGCCCCCTATTACATGTGACTTAAACATTACTGGCGAAATATGGGTGTACTATTAGGTACGTGATGTTACGAGTATGTTATGTTCTTTGAAAATTTTTGTAGTCGATTTAAAACAAGAAAGTATCAACATCATCCCTTCCGACATCCACGCAATAATTTATTATAACATTACATCAGTTAAACGTGTAAAGTATCAAATTAGGGCGATATCTAATTAAAATTTCCTTTTGTCTGTACAAAGCTGTAAGCGGCTTATTTACGTTTTCATTCAGACAGAAATTGGTGAATGTTTTGAACGAATCAAATTGATTTGTGAGAATTTCCGTCTTTATACTTTAATGAGGTTACATAGGAATTAGAAGTACTTAGATAATTGATAAAGAGGTATTGGTAAAGAGGCCTTTGATATCAGGTAGATAGGAAGGTCCCTATCTACCTGAGGATTGATCAAAGCACCTGCTTTGATTGAGAAGGAAGAGAATCCTTACACTGTAGAAAGCAACAAGCATCTTCTTCTTCTTAGCGTGTCGATGGCAATCTAAATTGCGTTGGCCCAGAACTGAGCCACTGATGATGTAGGCAGAGGTATGCAGCTAAATACCCTCGTGTAGCAAAGGCTGAAAAGCCGAAATAGCTTTCTGAAGTGTGTCACCTCGCTCACTGGCGAGCGGACTACGGAAAGACTAAAGATGTGGCGAAGGAGTGCCTCCTTACCTAACCCATTCGTTCCACCTGCTGATATACCCCATCTGGACATGAGTTGCCATGACAGACCTGGAAGTCTTTAAATTTAACAGAAATAGAAACTATTTATACTGCACAAAATGTTCGCAAGTGCAGCTCAAATTGTTTGCGCACAATTTCGGTGGAATCGTACCATTACGTTAACATCATGCGTTCGTTCCTCTAAAATATGGCGTTTCGACCTAATTATGTAATTTATGGAGGTTATAATACAATGTATATGGTTCTACGGGTTCTACCCTAATATCAAACGGTCATCAGTTACAATAACACAGCTATAGGAGCGTAATTAATTCCGTAAGGACGTCTGCGACATGTCACTGCGAATGCATTGCGCTGCAACTTGTTGAATACTGCGACTTAACGACTTGATACTTGGCAACTTGCTGCTTTTTAGGTGGAGTTATGACACTTGGTCCGGGTGGTACTTGTTGCTTTTTTAGAGTAGGTGAAATAGAATGGAGGATTTTTGTAGTGTTTTTAAATAACATATTGTTGCATTTAACGGTAAGTTCTGCTTCTGATCTCTCTCCGGTCGTGTCGGATTATCATCCCATTGGATTATGAAACTATGAGAGTAAGGGAACAGTGCATCTGTATTTGTGCACTATGCTATGTTGGATGACGGGTATTAACAAGGCTCTTAGTACTTTATTTGTAAGATAAGATAACATAGTAATGCCGTTCATTGAATTGTCTGGTCAACACAATAGTAAATAAGCCACTTACTAAAATTACGAATTCTGTATATTTCATCATATTAATAATGAAAAACAACTTATAACGAATAATGTGCTTTGCAGGTCATTACTACTCCTGAACAAGATAGTACTTATGACAAAAAGAAAGAATCTAGGTCTTCTTTTCCGTCTATATTACAAAATTAACATTAAAGCTTTGGCAATGTAACTTTTAGCTGGCAAAAGTTGGGCCTCGATTTGTATAAACTGGTGTGCAATGGAGAAAACCTATACTTAGCATTGAATACAGGTTGAAGGAGAAGAGAATAAGAGTAGTAGAGAGGGCATTTTTAGCTTCAAATATTACCAAACTGTAATGAGACTATGACAAGTAATCATCAAACACAACAACACAAGTATCAAAACCATTCAATCCTACCACTTCACGCTGTAGAACTCGAAATCCCCTAAGCCTAATCGCTTCATTTGGCTGACATGTCATAATTTATGACATAAACGAGTGCTATCTTCAACTTGATATATTAGGGGGAAATTAGGACCTTATTCTACCTGCTAATGAGTTTAAGTAGCATTTAAACCTGGGGCTAAAAAAGGTGCAGGAAAAGGGGACTAAAAAGTACTTACGTTTACGCGTATATAATGTGAATGTAGGTTTGGTTTTATGTGGCTAAAGAGGTGCTTAACTGTGCTAAGGAGGCGTATCTGATGTAAAATGTGAAGTAAATTTGCTCGTGTAGTTTAATGTGAAAATTCACAAGATTTTACATTCATTATTTTGTGCTACGATTTTAGGTAATAGAGAAATGTTGACTGTCCCAAAATAACTAAGCGGCTTAATTGATTTTAAACTTATACTGTTACGGGATATCTTCTGTGATTGAAAAACCGTGAAAGCTTAACAGTGCTTAATAGATTTTGTATTGCGTGCCTAATGTTGTTTTTTTTTTTAAATTGTTGTATTTATTGATGTTTACCATGTTTGTTAGCCATATAGCGTCCTACGCCTATTTCGAATTAAATAAGGCGTGTGGACGTTTAGCTTTATTTGTTCTTTTTTTATTTTTTTTCTTTTAGCCTTTGTATTGAATTGGGAATTCAAAATAAAAACCAGAGTAACTATTCATTTGTGACACCATTTTTAGATCTGTACGTCGAAATATAAGTGCATGGCACAGTGTAAATGTTTATATGATAAGTCATCAAAATAAACGATACGATAACTACCGTCCATAGAGTCCTTCGGGAACTTCCTATCACGAAGCAAAACGAACATTACTGTTCTTTGATCGGCGATTCCATTTTGAAACGTTATATCAAACTGTCATAGCACTGAATTCTGCTGCGTTGGCGTAAATGAGCACAATTAAGTGCGCCGCGTATACTGCCATTGAAGCTTTAACTGCCATCATTGTTGTTGTGGAATTTTGACACTGACAGCTTGACCATCGACGTGAAAGAAAACATAGCATAACATCTCGTCTATAAATCCCAAAGAGTTAGGCAGAGGTGTACCTAATAGTACACCCATGTACACACATTTCGCCAGTTATATTTAAGTCCCATGTAATAGGGGGCGAGCCTACTGCCATCAACCAGGCACATATTCAGACTCCGTGGCTGCTACTGAGAAGTCCCTGATGTTAAAACCCAATAACTCTTTGCCCGACCCAGGAATCGAACCCAGGAGCTCATGCTCAAAAGTCGCGCATGCGACCACTCCACCAACGAGGCAGTCGGATGAAAGAAAAGAAGATGTCAAATCGGGAATTTACAAACAGACCCTTGAGTTTATTATTTTAAATAAACCACCTCAATACACATCTAGAGGTACGAGGAACAGGATGTAAAGTTCATCATCCCCCATTAAAAAGAGAGGATCCTCCGACCAGACAGGTGTTGTGTTTGTTGGGCTACTACCCCACGTTTGATGTCGGGTAATCTCGCGTATAATTGATTGAGCGATGCAGGGTTTTTAGTTCTTATTTTGCAACATAGATGTCGCCATATACACAACTAAGTGCATGGCAAGAGGAAGACCAAAGAAAAGATGGATGGATTGTGTAAGGAATGGTATGAAGGAAAGAGAAGTAAATGATAGCGTGACGATTGACAGAGGAGTATGGAAAAAAAACGTGTTGCGCCGACCCCAAGTAACATGGGACTAGACAGGAAGATAAAGATGGCACTGTGTTAATATGTAGACTATAATTGTAGTCAAAGTGAATGATATGATAACTTTACAACTCAGTTCTTCGGGAATCGCCACCAAGCTTAGCCAAACCACCATAACGAAGTCTTTGATCGGCGATTCCATTTCGAAACGTTGTGCGAAACCGTCACAGCAATGAATTCTGCTACGTTAGCGTAAATGAGCACAATTAAGTGCGCTGCGTACATTGCTGGCTGAGTGCGGTGAACGCGGCACCGGTAGGCAACACACGACAGCGGAATTAATACTGGCTAGGATTTACGGGTGGGGTAAAAGGTGGTGGCAGAAGCGTTTAGATACATTAACTAGTATAATGTTGGTTTTTGTATTGTTCTAGTACATTGTAGTCTTGTTTTAGGTTTAAGTCACCTATAACATCTCTTTTGTATAATTGTATCTGCTTATGGAGGATCTGGGACATTTGCGTGAAAGACATATACGCGAAGGACACTTCCGCGAACCCACTTGCGCGAAAAGACATATGCGCGCATGGACTTTTGGGCGATTAGACTTTTGCGCGAATGAACTTTTGCGCAAAAGGACACTTCCGCTACTAGATTTACTCGCGACTGGCTACGGTTAATCTGTAGAGTAAACATAACATCATATTATTTCTTATTTTCAATGAGATAGAGCGAGAGAAGTGGCAACACTGCCCGAGAGACATGTCAAATTATTTTTTCGTATCTACCATGAATAGTGTTGCCAGATATAATTATTGTTTAATCGATTTACAATATCGATTTTGAACAAAATGATTTTACTCTCTGTTCAAGCTTTTGGGTTTCATTAATGTCGATTTTTAAGGTCATTCAGTTGTTTTAATGTCTATTATGACAAATGTATATTTATGTATAGAACATTCTTGTTACTTTGTACAAAAAAGATTAATCAATCGATTCCGATTTAGAAGAACCTCAGTGTTATGTTTACTCTACAGCTAACCTAACCTAATCATTCGCGCATAAGTCCTTTCGCGCATGTGTCTTTGTACGTAAATGTCCGTTCGCGCATAAGTCCATTCGCTCAAGTGTCTATGCGCGCAAGTGTCTATGCGCCCAAAGGTCCATTCGCGCAAAAGTCTAATCGCCCAAAAGTCCATGCGCGCATATGTCTTTTCACGCATGTGGATTCGCGCAAGTGTCCTTCGCGCAAATGTCTTTCGCGCTATTGTCCTGATACCCTTATGAATGGGTAGTATATAAACGAGCTTAAATAAAATTAAATTAAAGGTGTCTTGCCTCATCGGTTCTTCCTTTCGGTTGATCGGTTCACTAATGAATTATTTTCAATTTTGACTAATTTTGAGTTAAGATGTTTCATTTCTAGAGAAATGTGTCATATGGAAGAAAAAAATGAACAAAAAGTGTGGCGTCCAACATCTGCTTGACTCTGCTTGACTAAAAAAAAAAGAAAAAAAAAATCAACAAATCGCTCCACGCCTATACTGTAAACTCGCTATATCGCAGCGTATTCAAAGCTGAGCTGAGTGAAGGTTCTAGCGACATCACTCAGTTCAAGCTCGTGCAGTTTACCTACGTATGCTACTCACTGTTTGCTATTGACTGTGTTTAGAGACAACTGCAGAGTTGGACTTTTTATTATAAATGGCTGGATTGTGAAGATCTTGTAGCGGCACTACAAGAAGTGCTACAGCAACATAGTACAAAATTTACTACAGCGCCATCTATGATACATATGAAGAACTAACGTCGACAACTCTAAATCGCGCTATTAACGTTATCCACGACTTAAGAATATATAGAAAAACCCGACAACAACTGTCGGGCAGTAATGCCCACCAGCATAATAACCACCTGTCTGCTCGAAGGATCCTCAGTTTTCTATGGATGATGAAGAACTTTACACCCAGTTCTTAATACTCCTTTAATCAGATAAGAAGTCGCTTCATGTAAAATACTGGTATTCAGCTGCAGTGTAAATTATTACATCACTAGTATTTAAAAGATGAAGAAAACAAACATCGTGAGAAAGCTAGCATGAACTGACAATTCACAGACATGTGACATCCACCGACCGGATATTTTACAGAAAGGAGATGTATGGATGGCAGATGTTCCAGCAATGGAAACATTATAGGCTGATATTACTGAAAGCATATCAGGAGAAACTATCTACTATCCCAAGGTCATCCCTTGAGTGCCTCCATCCACAGAAATTTCAATTAACTTCACAAATACATCTGATAAGATGACACCGAAACGTACATGGACTCTGATGGTACTTAGCTGTCTTTTAAAGAACTGTATATATTACTAACCAATTCCATTCTTCTCCAGCTGCTTCAAAACCACAATCAAATCATTAAGTGATTAACGTCAAACACATTAGCCATCACGCAACAGTTGTAGTGGTGTAATGTCAACCACAGGGTCCCTAATACATGAACTGACATCAGTAATCGGCTCAGCCGCATACGCTTGTTTTGATAAGGGCCGCGTTTGATTTACGCGAGCGTATACATTTTGACATGCTTGAATCGAGCTCCAAACAATTCCTAAAAATATAAATGAACACAATACTACAAGGTATAAACGGATCCTTCACAAAGCCGTCAACCAAGCATTCTGTACATCAAATTAAGTAACTCTACGCAAAAATTATTGCCTGGGAACCGTTTTTAGGTAAAAAATCACGTTTTACGGTAGGACTCAATGTTGATGATTTCCAAAGAGTACTTAACAGCCAAGTAACCAACTAGAAAGTGGTTGGTCACAGTTCTAACCTTACTTAACCTATTTGATCGGGGTGCCCTGGTTTAGTTGCGACCAGGTCAGTTAGTTAAAAGACACTCATTTATTGACAAATGCAACCATCGGCTAGAAAACCAGAAAGGTTTAGAGGATGAATTAAATATTTCCTTAATTTTTACGAATTTTTAACGATATTCCAGTTATAAGTTTAGAATTACAAGACAAATTTTTAGTCTTTCACGTTCTTACGTGTTTACAAATGTATTTATGGATGATGCAACCCACACACAGCATTAAGTGACAAGGAAATTACTTACGTAAATCAGGTTAGCCTCAAAACCAGACATAGAAGTGTCATTCGTCCACCCACAAGTGGACCCAGTTGAGCACCTAGCGTGGGATGATTTTCATTTCATCGCCAGACGACTTACAAGTCCACTTATTTAGATTTTTTTTTGACGGATTTATTTGCAAACAGTTTCATTTTATAATTTTATTCGGAAAAGGTCAGACAGGTACGTACTCAGAGGTACTGACTAACATACTGAGTTTCCGACGCGCCACTAAAAGCACGTTATGCCGTTGGAGCCAGCTATCATTTTAAGTTCTTTGAGACTCGTTACAAGTAGTCAGTGGCCCGAAAGTCTGACAACCAGTGTTACCAAGGGGTATTACCAAATTGCATCCAGTTAGACTGGGTACCGACCCTAACATAGATGGGAAAAGGCTTGGTAGATGATGTAATGCGGGTGCCACTTGTCTCGATGTGGCAGCCCCGATTTGCTCAAGAAAAAACTGAAGTATACTTAGCTCAATAGCTCAAGAACTCAGCATTTATTTCAATTAGACCATATTACAGGCACTTTTGAATTTTAAAAACAAAATGGATGAAGCTACAGTCCCAGTTACAAGGCATAATAACTTGTGAAAGCAAAGCGTAGATCTCAATATAGAAGAATGGGCAAGAAACATTTTTTTTTTTTTTCGGGTCTGAAATCGTCAAATATGATCGCCCCCGCCCTAGGTAGAGCGGAAGTGAGTGTCAGACTTGTACTGACTAAAACCCATCCATGTTCCTTATTTGCCCTTTGTATTCCAGGGCCACGGTATGTCTTTCGAACAGTCCCGCAGCCCTGGCAGGCATCGGCCCATGCGGACCCCTACTTGGTGGCTGACATCTCTTTGAGGAAACTCCATGGATGGACACTATTTTAGCATTTCTGTAAACAATTATCAAGTCGGCGTGTGCCGATTCCGACCATTTGTTCCTAGTTGAAATACTGTGTGATAATACTATTATGTCTACTGTGGTCCTAGTCCCCTTGTCAGTGTAGACTCTTCTCTTTTCTTTAACACAAATGCTGTCAATTAGGTGTCTGATTATTTAAAGTGGGTACGTTTCTCATTATTATTCTATCCCTTTCTGTCTATTTTTACGAGTTGCAGTTAACGTAGGTAGAATTTTAATTTCGTTGTCCTTTGAAGTTTTTCTTTCGTGAAGTGTTTAAGACACGTATTGTCTTCAGTTTAAATAGTATTTGAATTTAAATAGTTTTCATTAAACTTTCATTACCCGCTAGATTTTGTCCGTGGCTTCGCTTGCGTAATGTTCGAAATTTATGCCAGAAAAGTTTTAAATATTGGGTTGTGGTACTCGGGGATAATGTAGTTTGCCATTCGTGCAAAATTTTTCGTAATTGGATCAGTAGTTCTGATAATTACCTCCTACATCCAAACTTACAAAGATCTAAATTTTACATCTTTTAAAGATCGAACAAAATTATAGTCACATGACGCCTTTAATCTCCGGTGGGTTAGGCAGAGGTTTACCTAATAGTACACCCACATTTCACCATTTATGTTTAAGTCGACAGCGAGCCTATTGTCATCAACCGAGCACAAATCAAGATTCCGCGGCTGCTACTGAGAAATTCCTGATGGATAAACCAAATATCACTTTTCCCGAGCCGGGAATCGAACCCAAGACCTCATGCTCAGTAGTCGCGGTTGCGCTTAATTGGCCTGATGTCTACCATCGAACACCATCAAACTAAATAGTGTAAGCTTAAACCCCAGAAAAGAATCTGACGTACGAAATAAGAACTTTTAAAATCCAAAACAAAATTTTAGCAGCTAAATCCCAAACATAAGTCATCACGCTCGCGTAAATCATACCCTTACCTCAACCATAATTGGGCGAATCCAGTAGACTAGCAGATAGTACCGCACAAATCAAAAGCAGATAGTTATATTAACCCTAGCGCGGCTTATCGGGCATCTCCGCGGCTTACGAACGGTTAACACTAAGCTGGCTATGAACTAAGTGAATACGACTTACTTGTTGTAAGTGATTTAGTTGGAGTTAGACACATTTGGAGCGTGAGGAATTGTGGGGTATTGATTCAAACTAATATTCGAGAATCTATAATAATTTAGCAGTAACTTTTGATACCAGATAGGGGTAGGCGTGTTCTTGAGTAGAGACCGCGAATCGACAAGCGTAAGGTGGGACGCCCTCAGGCTCAGTGGGGCGACGATCTTCTCAGAAACTGGATGAGAGTTGCTGAAAATCGAGTTGAGTGGCGTGCCGCCGATTGAGGAGGCCCATGTCCAGCAGTGGACTGCTGTAGGCTGATGATGAGCTTTTGATGCAGAAGCGTGGTGATTGGCACAAACAAACACAGCAGTGGGTGATGTCGGGCTGTGGGTGATGATGATAAACTTCTTAAAAGGGGTGTTCATGTGGTTTCTTACCTGTTCATTGGATCGAGTACAGTTTTGGAGAACCGATGGACTTCTTGAGAATTGAAAAGTTTTTATTACAGAACTAAGATACTTGCGGTTAAAAAAATAACAGCCGCACGTGTCGTACTCTAAGGGTAAGCAACACTTAACGAGGTCAGTCTCCAGATGGCTGAGCACCCAGTACTTATAAATGCCACTCTGCGTCTCGGTGGGTACTTTTAGATGACAATGATGTTATTTGTAGAGGAGTCGTTACAGGTACGAAGTCTGAAGTCTGACAACCGGTAAAGGAAATTCGTGTCATCCAGTTTGTAGGTTTCGAAGATCCGATAGGCCATGTGAAATACTAGTATTCAGCTGCATCCTTTTTGACTGGAACCCAATCCCAATATAGTTGTAGTAATAAAGGGTAGGCAGCTAATGAAGATGGTTAAAATTAATATTGGAATTTTTTTTTTAATCATTACTATGTGTCGGGGTTGGAATTTCTCCTGTATCGTGGGTGCGTTTACAAACATTTAAACTCACATACATAAGCAACCAGACCCGGAACAACTACCTGTAGGACATACATATATTTGATGAGTGTGGGAATCGAACGCGCAACACGCAGCGCAGCAGCTAATCGCTCAACCACTGCGCCAAACATGCCGTCACCAATACTGTAGTTTGTTTTCCAAAACCACCTTAAAAAAGTCTAGATTCAGTTCTTTAACTAAAACCTTCGAGGAACGTTTCCCCCCATAAATAATTCCGGACCCATTGACACGTTGATCAAATATCATAAAACCATATATCTGTTCGCAACGGTTTACGTTTTGCAGCTGTTTGCAATATATTATGTTAATGAATTTTCCGTTATGGGTGTGGGAACGCTAGTTATGATATCGACACACGAGCAGGGAGAACATCTAACATTCTTAAATGTTCTATTCTACTTTTTTATTATTACTTTGCACACTTGCCCAAGGTCGGTATTTGGATGGGTGACCATCCATTACATACCGAGTTTCCTCCGTGCCTCGGAAAGCACTTTTAATAGTTGTTCTCGGCTGTAATTTGTAGATCTTTGGCAGTCTTTATAAGTAGTACTGCCTATCTCATCTCCACAACCCAGTTAGTACTGGGCCATACGACACCTCTTGGTAAGACTGGTTGTCAGACTTTCGTGCCGCTGACTACCTGTAACGACTATTAAAGGTCTACAAAGTGCAGTCGGGACAAACGGCTTAACATGCTTTCCGAGTCACGGAGGAAACTCGGTAGGTAATGGGTGGTCACCCATCCACAGACCAACTTTGTCATGCGCTGCTTAACGTGAAGATCGACCCGAGCGGCTGTTACTATATAGCCACGAGCTCCTCACTACTTTTCCACCCAACAATTTTGTACGCCAACAAGCTCGCCCACCGTCCCTGCCGTACCCCACAATTAATAGTCTGTTTACACTCGTTATCAGCTCGAAACACACGTAGAGTTACTGTGCGTTACCGTTATTACGTGTAGTTGCCTCACCAATGAGCTCCTAACTAACACCCTTTAGTCACTGATCAATGATCGTGTGAGAAGGATTATTTATTTGTTGGTTGAGGTTGTGTATGAAGTGGTTCGAGAATAAGGGCGGTTTCAGATTATACGTAGAAGATGTATACGCTCGTTTTTGAACGCGCGTGTAGGTGCGTAAACGCCTACTTCTTGCCACCTACGGAATTCGTACGAACGTTGACGCGTGTGAAAGTGCGAGTCGCGAGATAAGTCGTCACTTTTATTGACTGACGTTATTTTAATCTGGCAAACAAGCAAGTGTAGTGCGTTCGAATTTTTGAAGTGCCGAATGTAGCGCGACCTTATACGTGCTACAAAATACACATTTCTGAAACCCCTCTAAAGGTTACATGAGCGAGTTATGCATGTAAGTTGATTATTTCATTACTATCTAGCCTTTTTTTTTTTTTCGGATGGGAAATCATCAAATGACCCCTCCACTCTGGGCGGAGCAGAAAGGAGTGTCAGACTTGTACTGACTAAAACCCACCCATGTTTTTTCTTTGCCCTTTGTGTTCCAGGGCCACGGTATCTCTTTCGAACAGTCCCGCATTACTATTTATTTAGCCTTGAGTTCGCACTCCTGAACATCCTAACCTCAGTTACCGAGTTTTAGGGCTAGGCAAGTACAGTGGTCATACATCTGTGATCATTTACAGAGCCTGAGATTTATTTATAAACAAAATAGTAATATAAAAAAAAAAACCTCGCGTATTTTTCGGTCATTTCTTGTTTTACTGCTATTGGTCCGTACAAATAGGGGTGGCAAGCAGATGTAGCTCGTGTGCAAAGGGTTTTGTGTTTAAAAATGAGCAGACGCAGCTTTGGTCGACTGTATATATTACAAAAGTTACCATTCGAATTTCTAACAAGCCGGAGTCTGTTCTAGGTTTGTAACCAGTTGATGGCCAATCTCTGCCTATCCCTTGGTTTTATATAGGCAACTTGTCTTTTCGTAAACAAATTGTGCACTTCTAATTAAGTTAACCTTCTTCCGCGTGTATTCTAAATATATTGGTTGATGAATTCCATGAAAACAGTATCCAAAAGCTTATATTCATCACCAGAAGTCTTAGAACGCGCGGTGTAAACGTTACGTAAATGCGTTGATTTTTTTATAGAAAATACAGTAATCCTATAGCATTTTACTAAAATTGTTTGCAACAAGCACAATCAGTATTATCCATAAAATTATTAAAAATATCATATTTTATGTGAACGAGTATTTTTAATTTAAAAATCGACGTATTTACGTTACTTTTACACCGCACGCTCGTGCTAGGGCCTCAGGTTCCAAAATTAAAACGTCGACAGCATAGCAACGTCTAGCGAGCGGTGGACACTTGGAGAGCCAACTGCACTATCTGTCTTCTTTCTTCTTCAAAGTTTAGGCATGAAACGTTTTAAAAGATCTTAGACTAAGTTACGAACTGCCATAGAACGAAAACAAAATGATTAACAATTTTATTTGTCTAATTTACTACATTCTCCAACAAACTCAAAAGAAATTGGCACAATTATAACAAACTAGCAAAACAAAGAATAATTATGAATGGAGTACCAACTACCACTTAGCTAATTAAACTAGCTACTAATTGGGAGAACAATACATTCTGACAGTAGAAAATAAACTTAATTACTGTACGTCTTTATTGCAGCACCGTGTCATAATTTTTGTTTAATTAAAAGGTTTTTTTTTCTTTGCAGTAGTTTGACTAGTAATTATAATTAACTACCTGCACGCGTAGCATGACCACCGTTAAATCGGGTTTTGTCGAAGGATTAATCGACAAAATGACAGATTTATTTTGTTGATCTGTCATTCAAGATGAGAGGAAGACATTGTGAGGAACCCTGAATTTTATCATCATCATAATCTCCATTTTAGTTCGGAATCACCCATTGTTGGGTATAGGCCACGTCTTTTTCCCCATGTCCCGCAATTTTGACGTTATAGTCAATCCAACGCGAAAATTTAAACTACGATAGAAAAGAAAACGGTCGCTTAGATTTTCATCATTATTTAAGGGGTAGGAACACACTTGCTCCCGGCCACTGTAGGCGCGTGCCTGTCGACGGCGCGTTCGTGTTCCACACGTGCCTCAAAGAGATGTCAGCAACCGTGGCCCTGGAACACAAAGGGCAAAGAAGGAACATTAATGGGTTTTAGTCAGTACAAGTCTGACACTCCTTTCCGCTCCGCCCAGAGTGGGGGGATGGTCATTTGATGATTTACCAACCGAAAAAAAAAGTGGTAGGAACACAGTATTAATGAAAGCCACAAAGTAATCATAATAAAATTGTTAGCTTTTATTAAAGTCTATTAATACAATTTTATAACAGCTTTAACATAAATCACTTAAATATTATTATGTAGACAATAATACTATATTAAAATACAATAACTCTCAGTACACAATCCCTAACAGTCTTCAATGCCAAGTCTGACCACCAGTCTTACCAAGGGGTATCGTATTCCCCAGTAACTGCGCTGTATAGGTCAGATAGGCCGTCGCTCCATGTAAAATACTGGTATACAGGTGCATCCGGTTAGACTGGTAGCCGACCCCAATGTAGTGGGAAAAGGCTACGCAGATGAAAAACAGTTTATACATATTGGTGCTCGTGACTGTACATAATTCTGGTACAACCTAAGTCACAATGGTCTTGATCCTGCCTTTGACGTCATCAAATCCTTTGTACCAGGTTCTAACTAGACCCTTATCATCGTCTGAATTATCATCGTGATTCTCACCCACTTGCTAATTTTCAGCTCAGCAATCTAAAGTTGAACTTTATCCATTTACATTTTAGGTCCAGTTTTCTACGTGTCTACTTTTCTTCTGTTTCTAGTCCTAATGATCGTTGCAGGGCTGATGTACTTGTTATGATAATTTCCCTATTGAACAATAAAAAAAAATTGTTCAAGATTCTGAACTTCTTCATCAGGAAACATTTTAACTACTAAGGCCTCCACCATTACATTACCAGTAAATGCATCCTACTATTTGAAAAGATTATAATAAGAAAAAGTGAAAGATTGTAATAAACTAATAAATGTAAATAATGATACAAAAAAAAAAACTCTTATAAGAAAAACAAAGAAATCTAATTGAGCCCACGAAATTACTCTACATTTCTTAACTGAAAAAGTGCATACTTTAAAGCATTTATTCTTAAACAAAGAATAAATTAAAATATTACTTGATAATTTGGGAAAATTTCCAATCACAATAGCTAAAAACTATATCAATAAAACTAAACAAAAGATTGACTGTCAACCGACTAAACAAGAATGCTGATCTTGTAAACAAAATAGACTAAAATAATCTAGAATGTAAGTATGGGCGTCAATGAGAAAAACTAAATCAAAATATTAAAAAAAAAAAAAAGAAACAAAGTGATTACTGGTGGTACCTACATGTTAGCATCAGACCGATGTTGACCTTTAAGTGTTTTCCAGAACAGTTCTTTGAGCAACCACAGAACCACCATCTGGATCTTATTCTCCCTGGCTCGCTCATCATCTTTCCTTTCCAAACTATCATCACGTTCACATGCACAATCCTCCTTGTTCCCACAGCAGCAAGGTTCATATTCGCAGCAATTTTCGCAATGACGACGTCTTGATCGTCCTTCGCAGTGTTTGTCATGGCATTGTCTTATTTGGTCACAGCAAGGAGCGTGGCGACAGCAATCAGACCTATGGTGGTCAGATCCACGAGCTCCTTCACATCTTCGTCGACAGCAACAATCGAACCGACGTCCACAGCTATGATGATCAGCGTTGCGTCCAAACCACGGATGAGGTCTGTTAGTTCCTGGGCTGTGACATCCACGTTCTTGTCTTCGTCCACATCTTGGATGCTCAGGTTCACGATGACAATGTCTTTCAGGACTGCGGTCAAATCTATGCCAACCGAATGGTCCAAAGCTTGGCTTATGGCTGTGATGATCACCACCACGGAAGGGACAACCAATAGGAGGTCTGCCCATTCCTGCGAATGGACCTCCAAAATGGCCGCCGAAAGGAGAGTTGATGTCGCAAGGTCTCATGATTTGAAATACACTTATGTGGCACTCAAGACCGTCCCAATCAATTTATTAGTTAATGTACTTATGGTACACTAGATTTTCTCTATTTAGTTGATGTTCTTGCTTTGAATAAGTTCACTTGAATGCCGGTCATATCTAAACACATTAGTTTATATCCACCTGAACATGACGCAATATTCACAACTGATTGCAAGGACGCTTTTACTGAAATGATGATGAAATTTAAGATTGTTATCTGCTTAGTGCAGGTATAAAGGGTATTTTGGAAATTACAAAATATGTCTAGTATGTGTGTGCAAAAAGGGTTGATTGCCCTCTTGTGCGGTACTGGAACAGTGTGCATACGGTCAACTGTTTTTCATTTTAGATAAGTTTACTAACATAGTCGTAAGTCATTACTAACAATTTATAGATTTTTTATCTGAATTAAATGCTTAATAATAATAGGTCATAATTATCCGTGTGATTCTGATAATGTGACTTATTTTTACCAGCTGCGGTTGACACACCCACATATCGCTAAGAATCTTTTGAAATCAATTCTTGGGCGTTAGGGATAATAGATAAAATAACATCACGCCTGTAATCTCCGAAGGGTTAGTCAGAGGTGTACCTAATAGTACACCCACATTCTGCTAGTTATTTTTAAGTCCCATGTAGCTCGTGGTTAAATAATAACAGCCGCTCGGGTCGATTTTTAGGTTAAGCAGTGCTTGCCTAGGTTGGTCTGTGGATGTGTGACCACCCATTACATACCGAGTTTCCTCCGTGCCTCGGACAGCACGTTAAGCTGTTGGTCCCGGCCGTCATTTATAGATCTTTGACAGTCGTTGGGTAGTCCAGTGGCCCAAAAAGTCTGACAACCAGTCTTACCAAGCGGTATCGTATTACCTAGTACTAACTTGGTTGTGGAGTTCAGAGCAGTCACTCCATGTAAAATACTGGTATTCAGCTGCATCCGGTTAGACTGAAAGCCGACCCCAATATATGTAGTTGGGAAAAGGCTAGGCAGAAGATAAACACGCAGGTAGACTAAAATGATGTAAAGTTTACAATCTTTGTATAATTTACTATACCTACAGAATATCTTTTGTTTGCCTTATTGATATCAATCTTGTCAAAGCACTTCATGTCGATAGCAACTCATTGACAACTAAACTGTGCTGGTCATCTTTTTTAACCGACTTCAAAAAGGAGGAGGTTATCAATTTGGATGTATTTTTTTGTTTTTGTATTTTCGGGCATAACTCCGTCATTTATAGACGGATTTGAAAAATTCTTTTTTTGTTCGAAAGGGGTTTATTCCGAAATGGTCCCATTTAAATTACATATAGATCTGATGATGAGTTTCGGAGACAGACAAACGAAACTCTTCAAAAAATGACAGCGAATCAACCGCAAATTGCTGTCGCATAAATGTGCATTGTTTACACAATCACACAACAATGATACTTAACCGACTTCAAAAAAGGAGGAGGTTCTCATTTCGTCGAAATCTTTTTTTTATGTATGTTCTCCGATTACTCGAAGACGCCTGAACCGATTTGGAAAATTCTTTTTTTGTTTGAAAGAGTATACTCCCAAGTTACTCCTAGAAATATTGTCATGATCTGATCATGGACTCCGGAGATAATGTATCAGAACTCTTCAATAATAGACAGCAAATCTGTCGTGATTGCTGCAATCGCTTGGTTTTTTATTGTTTACACAACATCATAACATAACATCACGCCTGTATGCTCTGTGGAGGTACGCAGATATGTACTGTACACCTACATTTTGACAGTTAGGTATGTTAAGTTCCATTTTATTGGGGATAGCAATACATTTCATGGTAATAGGCTTCTATTACCATGAAATGTATTGCTAAAATTGTAAAATAAATGCAAAGCAAATATTTGTATAGGATTAGGATATTACAACTAAAAAAGGAAATACAAAAAAAAAAAATTGCAAAAAATAAAACCGACTTCAAAAACACAAAAAAGTGAAAAATAAGTTTAGCCTCAGAAATAGGCGGTTTTCCTCTACTCTTATCCACGTTCATATTCAAAACTTTCCTTACAACATTTTCCTCATTCCTCCGCATCACCTGCCCAGGATAGATACGTATATATAGGTACATAAAGGTTACATTACATATAAACAATAAGGATCCTCATATTTACTTAGATTCTATTCTATTGTTAACAATGTAAAATAAATGCAATGCAAATATTTGTACAGGGTACACCTAAAAACGGCAAAATAAAAATAAAAAAAATTGCAAAAAATAAAACCGACTTCAAAAACTCAAAATAGTGAAAAATAACTTCAGCCTCAGAAGTCGGTGACAAAAAAACTTAATCAAACAAACAAAAGTCACCAGTAAGTAATGAATTGCGTCATATACCTAGTTGTTTATGTTTTTTTGGCGCGTGCCCTTGATCGGAACTAAACGCAGCCATCTTGATTTTATGTTTACCAACAGCACCTACCATTGTCATTACAGCTCCGAAAGTACCACGTAGTACTGCCTGTGTTGTCTAAATCCATCATTGACTAATGGGAAGAGCTTCCTCGAGCAGTCGTGAGTAAAATGATATAAATGCCAAGTTCGTCCCGCGACACTTGTACAGACAGCAACCAGTTGGATCTCGCAAGTTGATTTTGTTCGCGTTGTCCCGTCTATTATCTCGAGGAGGAGCTCGTGGCTAGATAATAACAGCCGCTCGGATCAATCTTCAGGTTAAGCCGCACTTGCCTACGTTGGTCTGTGTATGGGTGACCGTCCATTACATACCGAGTTTCCTCCGAGCCTCGGAAAGCATGTTAAGCCGTTGGTCCCGGCTTTCATTTGTAGATGTTAAACCAGTCTTATCAAGGGTATCGTATTACCCAGTACTAACTGGATTGTGGAGGTCAGATAGGCAGTCGCTCCATGTAAAATACTAGTATGCAGCTGCATCCGGTCGGACCGGAAGCCAACCCCAACATATTTAGAAAAGCTAAAGGCTAGGCAGATGAGATGATAGTCTAACCGAATCCAGCTGAATGCCAAAACTTTACATAAATCGCTTGCCTACCTGACCTCGGCCACCAAGTAACTGGGCTCCATGATACTCCTTGACAAGGCTTATTGGTTGTGCGTTGTCCCGTCTATCGAAAGTATACTAAATGTTTTTGTTTAGGACACATCCTTTCACACTCTTCTTATAGTGCACTGGTCGTTTGCCAAGAATGCGTTTGAGAATTCATCATCATATCAGCCCGGAATCACCCACTGCTGGGTACAGGCCTGCCCTTTTTTCTGCTACACTTCCTGGTTCTGTGCATCCCTTATCCAGGTGTTTCCCGCGACTTTGACGATATCGTCAACCCAACGAGCTTTAGGACGGTCTGGTTTCTTTGGCGTAACTTGGCCATCATTCGGTCAAAGCCTTGCTTCATCGGCCATCTCCGCGTCTAGCCAGATGTCCTGCCCAGGTCCACTTGCAGCGCGAGGACTACATGAGCAATTGAGAATTACAAACGTTATAATAACCGCAGATTTAAATTGTAAGATTCGACTTATACCAGGGCTGCGGGACTGTCGAAAGAGATACCGTGGCCCTGGAACACAAAGGGCAAAGAAGGAACATGGATGGGTTTTAGTCAGTACAAGTCTGACGCTCCCTTCCGCTCCGCCCAGAGTGGTCATTTGATGATTTCCAATCCGAAAAAAAAAAAAAAAGATTCGACTTATCGTCATAACATAATAAGGTTTATTTTTTGTTTGGAATTGCGTGGCATTTAAATACTGTAGTCAAGATTAAGGACGGCTCTAATCTGTGTTGACTTTGAGTCTATCATTAGATCATTACAGATAATTGGAAATTTCAATTAAAAATGTTTTTTTTTTAATGTAAATAGTGTGTTATTCCGGGGCACCTTTTAATATTGTTATAAATAAGTGTAATTTTTCCATACATTTGGTGGCGGCAAAAAATTCAATCGCTCTGTCTTTCCAAATTAGGTATGCATAATAGGAATGTAAGACTAGAATCGTAATTACAAAAGAGACTAAAGGTAATTTTTTCATGATTTTTATTCAAATCTAATAAATAATAATACGTATTAAATTAGCCTTATCATAGATCTCTTGAATATTATTACATAAACAATAATACTAAGATTAAAATACAATTACTTCAGTTCACAATCCTGCTACCACCTTGGTCACAATGGTCTTGCTGCTTCCTCTGACGTCATCAAGTTCTTTGCACCAGGTTCTGACTAGATCCATACACATGCTAATTTTCAGGTCACCATGTTTCAATCCCAATTTGAACTTTGTCCAATTCAGTTTAAGGTCCAGTTTTCTTCGTGTCTAATCCTAATGATCTTTGCAGGGCTGATGTACTTGTTATGATAATTTCCCTGTTAGACAAAGAAGAAAAATCTGTTGAAGATTTTGAAGATACTGATTTCTGAAGGTCTACATCGGGGAACATTTTAACCACTATTAAAGCCCTCACCAGGATATTGAAAGTCAATTCATAAATAAAGAGATAACTAAGTAATAATGTATTACTAAAGATAAATAATGAAACAAAGAAAGCTCTTATAAGAAAAATAAAGAAAACTAATGATACTGACTAGACTATGCCTCATTTTTTAATTGAGAAAGAACAAAGTTATGGATAACTTCTTAAGTAAAGAATAAATTAAAATAGTATCTACTTGAAAATTTGAGGTTTTTAATCATACCCAATACCGACAAATTAATTTAATCTAAACTTGACTTAGCACAAGACTAAACAAGAAGGTTGAACTTGTAGATGATCTACATAGAATGTGAAAAACTAATTAATGTAATTAAAAACAAAAAAATGAAACAAAGTTATGACTGGTGAATATAGTACCTACGTATTAGCATCAGTCAGATGGCGACCTTTTAGTGTTTTCCAGAACAGTTCCCTGAGCAACCACAGAATCACCAGCTGGATCTTGTTCTCCCTCTCATTGGCTGGTTCATCATCCTTCCTGTCTAAACTATCATCACGTTCTCGTTGACGATCTTCCTTATTTCCACCGCAGCAAGGTTCAGATTCGCAACAATTTTCGCAATGGCTACGTCTTGATCGTCCTTCGCAGTGATTGTCGTGGCATTGCCGTCTTTGATCACAGCATGGAGCGTGGCGACAGCAATCAGACCTATGGTGGTCAGATCCACGATGTCCTTCACAGCTACGTCTACAGGAACATTCGGAGCTATCAGATTGGCCCCGCTGTCCACAGCAATGTTGATCAGCGTTGCG
This sequence comes from Noctua janthe, assembly GCA_910589295.1. Taxonomy (NCBI): domain Eukaryota; kingdom Metazoa; phylum Arthropoda; class Insecta; order Lepidoptera; family Noctuidae; genus Noctua; species Noctua janthe. The sequence continues at coordinate 2,317,061 of OU342567.1, forward strand.
GCCAAACCAAGGATCAGGTCTGTTAGTTCCTGGGCTGTCACATCCACGTTCATGTCTTCTTCCACGGTTATGAGGTTCACAGCAATGACATTCTGATGGTCCACGGTGAACACGTCCTCTATGGTGATGCTCGAAGGGTCCCCATCTTGGATATTCAGGTTCACGATGACAATGTCTTCCAGGACTGCGGTCAAATCTATGCCAACCGAATGGTCCAAAGCTTGGCTTATGGCTGTGATGATCAGGAGAGTCACCTCCATGGAAGGGACCACCAAAATTAGGTCTGCCCATTCCGGCGAATGGACCACCAAAATGGCCGCCGAAAGGAGAGTTATTCTCGCAGGGTCTCATTATTGAAATATGCACTTATATGGAAGACTGTCTCAATTGTATATAACTTATTGAATAATGCACTTATACGGTACACAAGATTTGCTGTTTTAAATATAGATGTTCTTGCTTTGAATAAGTTCACTCGAATGCCGGTCATATCTTAACACATTACTTTATATCCAACAGATAATGATGCAATATTCACAACTGATTACAAGTGCGATTGTACTGATATACTGACGAAATTTTTGGCAGACATTGTTGTTTAGATAAAAGGTTTGCAGAAAGGGTATTTTTGGAATTTCCAAATGTTTTTCAAAAAGGTTGGAGTTCTATTTCTGGATATTTTATTGGAAGTCTACTTTATACTGATTGAGCAGGTTTTTATGTGTAATCTTTATTAGGGGGATGTCTTTCTGTACTATGCGTGTTTGACACACTCAGAAGTCACCAGTATTAAGTAATCATGCTTAAGGATGGGTGTCAGGGATCGTTGATGTTAGTCTTAATAAGAAAAAAATACGAAAATTGCATGAGGTCATGAGTTCCATTCCCAGGTTAGGCAAAGATGGGTGGAAAATGGAAAGATGGATGGATTATTTCATGAGGAATTTCTTAGAAGCTGCTCAGAGTCAGAAACTTGGTTCGGGCAATTCCCCGCCTCTATTACATGGAACTCGCATACAACTGGTGGCATGTGGAGGTACAGCTATGCCTAACCCTCTTAGGCGTAATGTTATGTTTCAGAGATGATGACGTCATACGGTAAAGGCCGGTCCACCGTTAGGAAGTCGTGAACTGTAAATTTGTCTGTGTCAATATGAAAAATAATAACTACAAACAAGCCAATCAGGCAAGTCCTTACATTTTAAACCTTATTTACTTCATCCACATAGTTCTGTTTCCTGTACAAACTCATTTAAGAACTATACAATAAGATAGATAGATAGATAGATAAACCATTTATTTAGTGCACACAAAAGACATAGCACAACACACAGAAGCACAATTAAATTATACAAATTACACGACTATATGGCTATATAAAGACAAGGTGCCAATGTACAAAAACAAAAACATATTACGAAAGAAGTATAGTAACACTGTAAGATAAATAAGAGTTCTTTTATTTTAAACCTTATTTACAACAGATAGAGTAGAGTGTCTGTTACAACTTACTTTTCTGTCAATCTCAGTAGTTTTTCTCACAGAAAAAAAACGTCTGCATGAGTCGCTATTAATAATATTTAAATAATACCACAGGTAGAATAAAATGATGTAATGTTTACAATCTATGTATAATTTACGATACTTGCTATATTATATCTTTTGTTTTGTCTTGTTGATGTTAATCTTTCTTAACTAAGTACTTGATTAACAAAACAGGTGTAGGTACTTATTGACAACTAAATTGTGCTGGTAATGTTTTTTTCCATCATATATGTTATCTAAAGCTCGTGGCTGAATAATAACAGCCGCTCGGGCCGATCTTCAAATTAAGCCGCGCTTGTCTAGGTTGGTCTGTGGATGGGTGACCGCCCATTACATACCGAGTTTCCTCCGTATCTCGGAAAGCACGTTAAGGGTCTCAGTACACATATGGGATCGGAAAGGGATCGTCACCGTATCGCCTCGAGCCGTTCAGAATGGTTTGTATTAAACTCCCTACTGCAACGCACACTAATCGGAATAATAACGTAATCGCCTCGCCTCGGAACAGGCTCCGAACTTGAATTCCCGCGCTTACGGCTCATCGTCCCCGCGCTTACGTTTCTCCGTCCCCGCGCTTACGTCTCTCCGTACCCGAGCTCACATCTCTTCGTCCACCCTTTCCCCTTTCCCCTCCCGCGACTTGCCTGCTAAAGACGCCGCCATTCGCAAGGAGTATTTCATTCGTATTGCGCGTATGTTTTATTTAAAATTTTAAGTTCGATTCATTCATTCATTCATTCGTTTTTTTATAGTCCGAAATTCCCCTTCAGTACTCCCTTCAGTACCAGGTCAGCCAGGGCGCGGCGAGGCGTAAGCGCGGTGTCGCCTAGCCGTAGCCGAGTTGCGGTACAGGCGCTGCTGATACGCTTTCGTTACGTGCATACGGTAGGTTGACGCCTGGTTGACAGCGAGGCGAAAGGCGTTACGGTTACGATCCCTTTCCGATCCCATATGTGTGCTGAGACCTTAAGCCGTTGGTTCCGGCTGTCATTTGTAGATCTTTGATAGTCGTTAGGTAGTCAGTGGCCAAAAAAGTCTGACAGCCAGTCTTACCAAGGGGTATCGTATTACCCAGTACTATCTGGGTTGTAGAGGTCAGATAGGCAGTCGCTCCATGTAAAATACGGGTATTCAGCTGCATCCGGTTAGACTGAATGAACTGAACAACATAGTTGGGAAAAGGCTAGGCAGATGAAGATTTGTTATCTAAATCCATTATCGAGTTATGCCAACAGCCCCTTGGATAGCAACGTCCAAACTCCCCTCGTGAAAACAGAAAGCAACACAATGACATACAAGGTGTAAACGAATCCTTCACGAAGCCGTCAACCAAGCATTCTTTACATCAAACTAAGTAACTCTACCCATTTTTTTTTACTGGGAAATTACTTTTATTTGGAGGAAAATATCGTTGTACGGTAGGACTCATCATCATTTCAGTCGAAAGACGTCCACTGCTGGACATAGGCCTCCCCCAAGTGTCGCCACATTGATCGGTCCCGTGCGACTCGCATCCAGCGGATCTCTGCATTTTTCACCCGGTCAACGGTCCACCTAGTGGGAGGCCTTCCAACGCAACGTCTTTCGGTTCGCAGTCGCTACTCCAAAACTTTTTTTGGACTCAATGTAACGCACTCAAAACATTGTGCTGATGGATGCATTGAATAGTACGATAGTCGTGGAGGTATTTAAAGGAAAGTTATATTAAAGTCTATATTTTTTTTTAACTTGTGAAAAAGTTAGAGCTTTGACTCCCAGTATCTCTGGTAACTAGAAGGTTCCCGGGTATGGTCTGCATAAAAAAAAAATCGCAATGACGGGGAGAACAAGTGCCTTTCGGCTTAGTCTAGGGTACGTTTTCACCCATTATATTCTAGGTAACGCATAAAACTGAATACCTAGGTAACTATTCTTCCACAATTAGTTTACTTCTGTTTGACCAGCACTGCCAAAATGCTGGTTGCTGTCAATGACAAGTCTCTCAAATAACAGTGATCTTTATGCGCATTTTGACAAGGTTGTTGTTGGGTTGCTGGTGTCAGACGTGAACTAACTGTGAATGGACCCTCACCACGAGGATTCTGAACTGGAGTATTGTGGAGAATGACGAGACCATCCCCAAATACTCTTTTCTCCAATGACTGCTACTAGTTTCCGCAACCTAATTTATTACTATGGCTTTGGTTACCAGGAGTCCGCACACCTTTGGTAATACCATGATATTGAGTTAATCTCAAGTTGCATGATAACAAGCTTATCTAAAACCTAAATATACCTATCTACAATCAGTAACGTCATCAGCATATCAGTGCAACCCCACATGAAACTGATCGCAAACGTTGCATCATTTTCAGGATATAATCTCGTGTATGTTGATACGGGCAGCATTCGAGTGAACTCATTCAAAGCGAGAACATCTGTTTCTACCAATAAAGTTTATTTGTGCAACGATAAATAATTAAAATTTAAATCATGAGAGGACAAGAGTTCGATCCCCGTGGTACACCCTTTGAAGGGTTCTTTGGACCTCAAGAGGAAAGAAGAAGCAGACCTTCGGGCTGTCCATTCCGTAATCATGGTCAACAAGACCATAAGCCTGGCTATGTCCCTTTCGGCAAGAATGGATTTGAATTTAATCCTGAACACTTCAGTCATCATCATCACCACGGGCCACACCATCGTAGATGTGGACCTCCAGAAGACCGTCATCAAAGACATGGATGTGGACGCTGGGGACCTCCTAAACGCGACTGTGATGAACCATCTGAACACCGCTGCCATGGACCTCCCGGCTTCAGACCTGGTCACGATGTCAGACCTCACGACTTTCACGGACATGGAGCTGGCAGCAACAGCTTCGGACCTCGGCCCTGGTGGTTTGGAAGACGTGGCCCATCCGAATCTGAAGAACGTCCTTGGTTTGGACCCTGGGGAGGACATGATCAGCGCAGATCCTAAAATTTCAATTACCTGATTTCCTATGGCGATATCGATGGCAATGTGTTAAAAGGATTTTGTTTTGTAAAGTATACTTACATTTTTTTTTTTTAAATACACTTGTAGTTAAAAATGTACATTTTCTTTGTTACTATTAAATTTTAACTTATTGATATGGTAACGTTTGGTAAAAAACTTGCTTGTCATTAAATATAGATTCTTATATACATATATACAAGTACTTACATTTGTAATTAACGTATGTTTTAAAATTAGTCTTTTTAAGTGAGAGGACTCACATTTCGGTTTTTGTAATATTTGTTAGGAAATGTGACTAACGCGGTCGAAATTTCTAAATTAATTATCAGCCAGCTGTTAAATACTTTGTGATGTTATAACTAGTTTAATCAATGTAAAAAATATAAATAAATTAAATGGAAAGTAATGTAACGTTTTTTTAAAAATTTGCAACTGGTTTCCGCAACTTTAGATTCCGAGCTCCCAAGATTGGCTCAAAGCAATTAAGAACGAGAGAAAATTGGGTGAAAGCATGATTATGCCGTGCACATCTTACAACATCACTGCTGTTATCCCCGGAGGGTTAGGCAGAGGTGTACCTAATAGTACACCCATATTTCGCCAGTTATGTTTAAAGTCTCGTGTAATAGGGGGCGAGCCTATTGCCATCAACCGGGCACAAATCCAGACTCCGTGGATGCTGCTGAAATTCCTGATGGAAAAATCCAATAACAGTTTTCACTACCCGGGAATCGAACCTCATGCTCATCAGTCGCGCTTGAGACCAGTCGACCAACGAGGTCGTCTTATGGCGATGATGTAGGTTTATGCTATGCACTAGTCCAAAAAAGCTGCTTATGATAAGCCTGTGAAAGTTCTGTGATAGATATAATAGAAATCTCCAATAATTATATAGTAATAACAAGACCGACTGGCGGTCGTCTGTACCTATTTTTAGGGTTCAGTAGCTGAATGCCAAAAACGGAACGCTTTTAATTTCTTCCGGTCCGTCTGTCCGTCCAAATGTTTTACTGCTGTTTTATTTCGAGGCTATTTGTATAATATCAATGACAACATAGCTTGGGAGGGAAGTGTGTTCTTTAAAGACAGTGGTGTCGTATCATAACGAAGAATATAAGTAGGGCTGGCAATCTCCAAAACCCTACAGTGGATGGTTAATCAGACAAGTGTTTGTTCTAATTTTTGATGAATAAATGATGTGTGAAAATAACTATGGTTTATTAATCATACATGGCACTGTAAAATTACGTCATCTTGCTGAATTGCGGTATTAAGAGTCTCCGCAAAATAACCACCTTCCAACGGAACATCAAATTAAATAGTCTTGTTTTGAAAGTTTTTGTTTCATTTCGACGTAATGGGGGCATGGTTCTTTGGGAATTGTACCCTGGGAGTGGCCCGACACGCACTTGGCAGGCTTTTTTTACTATAAGAACGTGGTCTTACGTTTTATTTTGCGACTTTTGTAAATGCAATGCGTATGACAGTCCCATCGTACCCTAAATATAATTATGTTGCTCATATCTGAACCTAAACTGATGACTCTTCTCATCATTGCACACACACACTTTAATTTTTATAATTCTATGGAAGTATATTCTATGACTGATTACTTTACTGACAAACACTACCCACAAATCACTATTTTGTTGTAATGTTCCGTCACAGTCATCATCCTCCTACCCTTGTCCCATTCTACTTGCGGTCACACGGCATCATTTACTCCTTTTTTTTACGCACTATTCCTCACATGGTCCATCCATTTTTTCTTTGGCCTTCCTCTCCCAGTCCATCCAACAACATTCATGTATTATTCTTCACTCTTTTAGTCACATACGTTTCATTCCTCCTTATCACATCCTTTTCCACTCCCTTTCGAACGAAACCACTTTCAAACGTTCCCTATTATAACTACACATTCCTTACCAGCACATCCATCTCAACATTTTCATCTGCTTTACATGCAATCGTTTTTTATCAATCTTCTTTTCAGCCCAGCATTCCTGTCCATACATAATTATGTATTTAGGGGCATCCGTGTGTCACATGTTGTTCCAGTGACCTGTTGCTATTTCATACATCCTAAATTAATCCGGTTCGTTGGATCTCGGTTTACTTCGCCATTACCTTGGAGAAGCGATCCGTGGTACCAAAAGTTGGAGCAGCTCGGTATGGGCGTGCCAGCAAGAGTGAGGCAAGACGTGATACCGCCAAATTGTCCCGTCAAGGTGGATGTTCAAGAAACTTCAATATGCAATATAAAGTCACGATAAACAGGTAATTAGGTATCAAAACATGTTCTTAATTTTCATACATATTTATTTATTTAGATTATCTACGTTGAGTTCACACATTAAGCAGCTCAAAATTCAAACCTCATTTTTACAAACTTAACAATATTATACAAAAATAAAATCGTATTTACTATCCTATTGATAAAGCATAAATTAACAGTCATATATAATCATCATCATCATCATCATTTCAGCCGAAAGACGTCCACTGCTGGACATAGGCCTCCCCCAAGTGTCGCCACATTGACCGGTCCCGTGCGTCTCGCATCCAACACATTTAAATGTAACTTATCCTCACTCACAATAAACAAACGTCTACCTTAATAAGTATTTAAGTAAACCTGCAATAATATCACCACTTCAAACAGCTAATACCCTAGTAGATTTTCAGGGTCTATGATGATCAGGTCCTCCCCAAGGACCACCCGAAGGACGTTCAGCAGACTCAGATGCACCACGTCGTCCAAACCACCAGGCTTGTGGTCCGAAGTTGTTGCTGCCAGCTCCATATCCGTGGAAGTCGTGAGGTCTAGCATCGTGACCAGGTCTGAAGCCGGGAGATCCATGGAACAGCGCACCGTCTCCATCAGCTTCGCGTTTAGGAGGTCCCCAGCGTCCACATCCATGTCTTCGATGACCATCTTGAGGAGGGGCGAACCTGTGATGGTCTGGACCTTGGAAGCCAGGATTTCCAGGGCCGTGATCAAATCCAGGTCCAAAGCCGTGTTTACCGTTATGGTGATGGTGCCTACTTAGAGGACATCCCCACGGTCTATATTTTCTTTCAACTTGAGGGGCGTAGTACCCGTCGAAGGGCAAGTCACAAACATCGAACTCCTGTCCTTTCATGATTTTGATTTACTTTACTTTTCACTTTAATGCACAATATTTTCTGGATCAATACTTGAATGCACGGGAAAATTAGTACAGAAGATTTTTTCGATTGAATACTGATGTTCTCGCTTTGATTGAGTTTGCTGGAATGCCGCTCGCATTGACTTGCGCTAGTTTATATTGTTCTGAAGTGACGCAATTTTACTATAGATTACGATTAGGGCTGTTCTGATATGCTGATGAAATAGTCTTTGAAGCTACGTATTTTATTTTGACAGCAAATAAAAATCTAATCTAATCTTCAGATACAACACTAATCTTATGATGCAAGCATAATCAACAGACTATAATGTCCTTACTGCTGGGACACAGACCTCTTCTCTATGAGATGGAATGGGCTATAATCCACCGCACTGACCCAGTGTTTGGTAGATATCACATGCCTTCGAATTGTTGGTTCAAGGACATGCTGATTGCCTCACGACGTTTTCCCTCACCGTTTTCAGAGCGGTGGTAATGAAATTAATTACACTAATTAATGCGCCTGCTTGAGTCCGAACCCAAGAACTACCAATCGTAAGTCAGAACCGTCACCATTGCTCACTATTCAGAGTAATATTATAGTCTGGTATGGATGAATGGGAGAAGCGACTATTGCAATTCAGTCGACGTCATCCATTGCCGGGCCTTATTTATGTATTTGCTTGTTCCAATCCCCACGTTCATAGTACTGCCATGTACCGACCGAACACAAATTCAAACTCTATCTGTTCTCGTTCGTAATGTCTATAGGTATACCTGTAACCATTCTGTTATGACTGATCTCTCTGCAAACAGTTATGTTTGTTTGTGTATTACTTAGAAGAACCATGTTATGCTATCACAGTATTCTCCTCCGTGCCCTAATAATGCCTGCAAGTGACAGAATTTTCCGAAGTCAATTCAGCCTGACTCGTACGTAAAACTTTCTTATCGTATCGATGTTCCTTCCATATTAGACGGTTTGGGCCCAGTAGGTGGCCACGTTTATTGCAGCGGCAGAGGCGCTATTCAGGTCGTCAAGAGTACAGGTAAACGGACACCTGGGACACTCCAGCAGGTGGGGCATAGTTTGATCCAAAGCGCCGCACTCGCACTCTTTGCCAGATTATGTTTGCAGCGGCATACTTGGGTACTCAGTCGATTCAGAGCTAAAACCAAAAACAAAACAACACAAACAAAAAACTAGAAAAACACAAAAAAAAAACGAAAACCGTCGCCGTCGTTAGTAAAAATTATTATTATCTAAATAGTCTAGGCTAGGACCGGTTGGATGTAAAAGGTGGAGGACTAGGAGTTGTGATGCAGCTTGGGAAGAGTCTTTGTCTGTGTGGACTAGTCAGAGTTTAGTTTTGAACAGCCCTAGAAGTCTTCAACTTTTTATTGTGCCCAGTTTGTATCAATGGGATCGCTTCCGTTCAGATGGAACTCAAACATAATTCTAAAAATATGGATGTAGGTGCTATACACATCTGCTTACTACTTTGGGATATTACAGGTGTGATTTTTTGTGTATTAATACTGTGACTAAGCTTTAACAGTCGCGGATTATTATGTTTATTATCGGTCACTGACATAAGGGTGAGTCGGACTGTGAGAGATTGCAGGAAGACATAGATAGGGTGGTAGAGTGGAGCCATAAAAATAAACTCTATTTCAACACAACGAAATGCTCAGTGATGACATTTACACGCGCGAAGACTGCCTTAGCTTACGAATACAAAGTAGAGGAAGCGCCGATGCAGCGAGTGTCTCAGGTACGAGATCTAGGAGTACTGCTTACCCCGGATCTAACTTTCCGGGATCATATAGTTAAGATTTGCAAAAAGGCGTACAGAAACCTTGGTTTCGTGCTGAGACAGTCGCAGGGATTCACAAACTTAAACACGCTTAGGGTGCTGTATGACGCTTTGGTAAGGAGTCACTTGGAACACAGTGCGGTGATTTGGTCTCCTCATGAAGCGAAATACAATGTCATGCTGGAGCGAGTACAGAACAAATTTACAAGACACTTGTATTTTAAACTTCATGGGGTTTACCCATTTTACCCGCTGATGTATCCTACACTGTTTGTTCTGGGTATGGTGGGGTACAACGAACTCAGAGTGCGCCGGGAATTTACGCTTGCGGCTTATGCTCTAAAGCTCTTGCGTGGAGCAGCTCATAACCCGGGTGTGCTGCGTCACCTGAAGCTGTGCGTGCCAGACCGGTATGTATGGAGGCGGCGGCGACCGCCACTGCTGGCCGTGCCTGCTGCCAGAACCAATCTGCTGTCAAAAACACCCCTCACCCGCACAATATGTGTATTAAACGAAGTTCATGAGAGAATTGACATATTTTCGTGCAATCTGAGTGAATTCGCAAAAGTGTTGTTGAATTGTGTTAGTTATATTTAGATATTAATATTATGTGTTAAGATTTTTGTTGTTAGATTTTAAGTATTAGCCGTAAGTTGATTTTATTTGGTAACCACTATTGTATTGGGGTCATCCTGTAAAGATAGTGTGTGTAAGTTAATAATAAATAAATAAATAATAATAAATAAATAAATAAGGTAGGTCGTGTTTCACCTTCATGCTCTTCAACCTTGAACTTCTAACAGTATTAGCATTTGACCGGAATCCTGTTATGTTGTTCAAAATAATCAATAACGCTGTTAGTTTATCATCTGCCTGGCCTTTTCTCTCGAAGTTAGACTATCTGGCTTCTGATTAGAAAAGATTGTCAAAGATATGCAAATATCAGCCGGGACCAACGACCTAACTTGCGTGGAGGTTCCCACACCTACGTCGCGACCTCGGCGAGCGTTGTTCAATCTTGAAATCGGTCCATGCAGCTGTCGTTAGTTAGCCTCGAACCCATTAACCACAATGTCAGTTCATAAAAATATTTGCCCTAATTGTATGTACCTACTGCTATCGGTCAAAAATATCTTTAGGTGATTTCACATGAGATAAAATGTTATGTTTTAGTGAATCAGAAATATTAACATACATTTTTGACATTATTCATATTTGTTTGGGATCAATACTATGACTGCCTGCTTGGCTACTTGACACACAGACAAACACACAGTACAAATATGATGACTGATTCATTGGTCTAGTGGTCGCTAGCGCTACTGCTAACCATGAGGTCTTTGGTTCGATGCCCAGTTCGAGGACAATATAACTGGGTGTTTCCATCAAGTACTTCCCTGTCTTCAGAGTCGCCCCATATTACAGAGGACTGAAACATAACTGAAGAAAAGTGGGTGTTCTGATGGTATACTTCTGCCTAAGCCGATGAAGATGGTGATTACTGACGTGACGTTATGTTACGTTATGATGTGATGTTCTGTATAGTGTGTAGCAAGAGAGGAGTTTTGGAAGTCGACGTTTCAGCAGGGTTAAAAGTAAATAAAATGTTCTCATTTTTAATCAATAATATGTATTCATTGTTAAATTCGATCCACATTTATTAATCTATCACTTTTCAAAACATTACACACAATAACTTTTTGTTCAATGTCTTATAAACAAATACAAGAATTAATCAATACCATATAAAATTACTACACGGTTAGAAAATAACATAAAATATTCTTTTACAACAATACCTGTCCAGTGTCCACCTTAACTCAGAAATCAGGTACAAAAATAATTAAACTTAAAAATAAAATCACAATATTGCTATCACATCACTTATTACTAGTTATTTTGCAACCACTGTATAATTAGTCTTGTTCACATAGGAAACACTACGTCATCACTTCAAAAAAATTGCGAACTTGTAGCTCTTCAAGGTCTATGATGATCAGGTCCTCCCCAAAGACCACCCGAAGGACGTTCAGCAGACTCAGATGCACCACGTCGACCAAACCACCAGGCTTGAGGTCCGAAGTTGTTGTTGCCAGCACCATGTCCTTGGAAGTCGTGAGGTCTGCCATCGTGACCGGGTCTGAAGCCGGGAGCTCCATAGAATTGCACACCGTCTGGTAGTCCATCACCCTCGCGTTTAGGAGGTCCCCAGCGTCCATATCCATGTCTTCGATGACCATCTTCGTGAGGTCCAAACCTGTGATGGTCTGGACCTTGAAAGGCGGGATTTCCGGGGCCGTGATCAAATCCAGGTCCAAAGCCGTGTTTACCGTTATGGTGATGGTGCCTACTTAGAGGACATCCCCACGGTCTATATTTTCTTTCAACTTGAGGGGCGTAGTACCCGTCGAAGGGCAAGTCACAAACATCGAACTCCTGTCCTTTCATGATTTTGATTTACTTTACTTTTCACTTTAATGCACAATATTTTCTGGATCAATACTTGAATGCACGGGAAAATTAGTACAGAAGATTTTCTCGATTGAATACTGGTGTTCTCGCTTTGAAAGAATTCACTGGAATGCCGGTCATATCGACTCGCGTCAGTTTATATTGTACTGATAGTGACGCAACTTTACGATAGATTACGATTAAGACGGCACTGATATGCTGATGAAATTGTCTTTGTGGCTACGTATTTTATTTTGACAACAAATTAAAATCGAATCCAATCTTCAGATAAAACACTTATGAATTCTTATGATGCAACTTACCTTTAACAATACATAAGAACACGCCTGTATTAAAAGAAGGGTATAGGCAGAGTTACATACAAGGTGTAAACGGACCCTTTACGAAGTCATCAACCAAGTATACTGTACAGCGGGACGTGAGAGGGAAAGAACCTCACGTCTCAGCCGCCGCGGGAGATGCCCTGGGCGTCGGGGGTCACGTGGTGGCCGGCCACCCTAGGCGCGGGCCTGTGGACGGCGAGTTATGGGCTAGCTCGCCGTCGGCCGTCTTATGACGACAGGCCGTGTCGACGGCGCGTTCGTGTTCCACGCGCGCCTCAAAGAGATGTCAGCAACCGAGTAGGGGTCCGCATGGGCCGATGCCTGCCAGGGCTGCGGGATTGTTCGAAAGAGATACCGTGGCCCTGGAACACAAAGGGCAAAGAAGGAACATGGATGGGTTTTAGTCAGTACAAGTCTGACACTCCCTTCCGCTCCGCCCAGAGTGGGGGGGGTCATTTGATGATATCCCATCCGAAAAAAAAAAAAAAAAAAGTATACTGTACAACTCAACTAAGTTACTCTTTTTATTTAATCTAACGACTTTTTATTTTTGTGTGTTAAAATACGTTTTACGGTAGGAGTCTATGTAACGCACTCAAATTATTGTGCTGATGGATGCAATGAGTAGTAAAGAGGTCATGAAGGTATTTACTATTTACTACCTTTACGATCGTAAGCAATATGTTACATTTGATAATGCCAATTCGGAGTGCTATTCTGTCACTTCTGGCGTGGGCCAAGGTACTAACCTCGGTCCCCTGTTTTTTTTTAATAGTAGTTAATGATCTACCCAACTATGTAGAACACTCCACAGTATTGATGTATGCCGATGATATCAAAGTTGCACTTCCCATAACTAATAGTAGCGATTCAGCCGCACTCCAACTTGTCATCAACATTTATTATATTATTATTATACATCGACAATATCCACAATTGGTGCATTAAAAATAACCTTAATCTTAATATTAGTAAATGCTCGATCATGACCTTCTCTAAAGCCACACAACCCATCATCAATATCTACACTTTAAACAAGGAGCCCCTGAAACGAGTTTCTACTGTGCGTGATCTGGGTACTAACTTTGACCCACACCTAACGTTTAACCAACACATTATACAAATCTGTAACAAGTCCCGAAAAAGTCTAGGTTTTGTTTTGCGACAGGCTAAAATTTTTAATAATCGGCAAGCCATAACAGTAATTTACAACTCTTTCGTCCGCAGTTTGCTCGAAACCGACAGTGCAATTTGGAGCCCCCATGAAAAACTCTATAAACTAATCATTGAAAAGGTCCAGAAGTTTTTTATCCGTTTCCTCTACCTCAAATTATATGGGTTTCACCCATATATGTATCCTACGCCATTCGTGTTTGGTATGGTGACATACCAGAGCTTAGAGGTCAGGAGAAATCTTGCTCTCATTAAATATGTCGTTCGCCTAATTCGTGGCTCCCATTTTAATTCGCATTTATTGCAATATATCTCCTTTAACATCCCACTACCTATCAGACACACTCTTCGCCCACGCCAACATCCTCTTTTTTCGATTCCTCAAACCAGCACCGTAACCCTTACGACAAGCCCGCTATTTCTAGCTCTTAACCATATTAATAACATTTTAATGTTTGATGAATCCATAAATATTTTTGCAAGTACTGATCTGAGACTCCTCAACACTGCTTCTCGATACCTGGAGTCCATTGCCACTCCCAGTACTATCTCCTCGGGGTAAACAAATTGTATCCCTAATAAAAAATATATAGTTTTATGATGATACGAGTTTTGTTCATTTTTATTGTTATTTCACTGTGTTTATTCTGTCTACTAAAAATGTTTTGTTTATACTTCGCGCCTACCCTATTGTTTACTTAATAATTTTATTACTATTTTTTATTTTTTTTATTCTGATTTTTATGTTCAACCAATAACTTGTATGTGTGGTGTAAACTGTAAGTATAAGTTGGTTATAAATAAATAAATAAATTTAAAGTAAAGTTATAACATTAAAACTTGTATATTTATAAAAACTTGTGAAAAAGTTGAAACGTTGACCTCCAATATCTCCGTAACTCGTTACAGCTATGGTCCAGAATTAAAAAAAATATAGCAATAATGGGGAGCACAAAATTTGAAATCGAAAGGCATTTAATGCCTTTCGGTTTTGTACCGTCATATTTTCGAGTCATATTTTTTGTGTAATATTAATAGGTAAATAGGAAGCGCCTATCGTAATTCACCATTATCATCCACAGAACGACTTCGTCCATATTAATCTCATTGCTTGTTCTAATCTCCACTTTCCTTTCCAGTCTCATCCAGGTCCTACTGTTGCAATTTACCGACCGAGAAATTCACAATATATAATCTTCAATTTAAAGTATTATGCCCAGTTTGTATCAATGGGATCTCTTCCGTTCACATGCAACTCAAACATAACTCTAAAATTATGGATGTATGCCGTACACATCTGCTTACTACTTTCCAGAAATTACAGGTGTGATTTTATGTGTGTCTTAATACTATGACTAAGCTTAATTAGTCGAGGATTATCGGTCATTGACATGAGGTAGATGGTGTTTCACCTTCATGCACTTTAACCTTGAACTTCAAACAGTATTCGCGTTTGACCGGAATCTGATGTGTTGTTCAGAGAAATCAAAGACGCTCTTAGTTTATCATCTGCTTATCTTTTACCGACGAAGTTAGACTTTCGAACAGTAGATTTGTAAAGATTCACAAATAACAGTCGGAACCATCAACGGTCTAACCAATCACTGAGAAATATCGATATGTAATGGAGGGTCCCACATCTACGTCGCAACCTCGGCAATTGTTTAACCTTGAAATCGAGCCGTGCAGCTGTTATTACTTAGCCCCGAACCCACTAACCACAGTGTCAGTTCAATATCTATATAATATTTTGCCTTATTGTATGTACTGCTGTCGGTCAATAACATCTTAAGATGATTTTACATAAGTTAAAAAGTGTAATGTTTTAGTGAATCAGAAATACTGTGTTTATTTTTGACAGTATCTATTTTTGTGTGGGATCAATACTATGACTGCCTGCTTGGCTAATTGTAAGTGATAAACACTACATAGTTCACACCACTGATATTATGATGACTGCTTCGTTGGTCTAGTGGTAAGTAATGCTACTGCAGTCCATGAGGTTTTGGATTCGATTTCAGTTCAGGGAAGGTATTATTGGATGGACCCATCAAGAACTTCTCTGTACTAGCCCAGAGTTAATGGCAACAGACTCGCCCCATTTTACAGAGGACTGAAACATAACTGACGAAATGTGGATGTTCTAATGGTATTATTCTGCCTAACCTTATGAAGATCACTGGTTTGATGTTATGTTACGTAATGATATGATGTTCCACAGAGTGTGTTGCGAGAAAGAATTTTTGGAAGTCGACGATTAAGTAAGGGTTAAAACAAATTAAATCTTTTCATTTTCAATCATTATTATGTATTTAAATTTAAATTAGGTACATATTTATTAATATTTCATGGAATAAAAACTTTTCAAAACATTATATAAATTAACTTTTAACCACTGTGCTTTTACGGTTTAAAACAAAACTAAATAAAATAAAAACCGGAAGCTGAAAATAATGAACAATCACGGAAGATAACCCGTAAATGACAGTATAAGTTTAAATAACTTTTAGTTCAGTGTGCCATAAACAAATACAAGAATTAATCAATACCATAAAAATTACTTGGTTAGTAAATATTATATTACAACATTACCTCTGCATCTTACTCTACGATTATGATATCTTAGCTTACCAGGTACAAAAATAAACTTAAAATTAAAATCACATTATTGCTATCACATCACTTATTATTAGTTATTTTATAACCACTAAAATATTAGTTTTCTTCACATAAGAAAAACTACGTAATCGCTTTAAAAGAATTGCGAATTTGTAGCTCTTCAAGGTCTATGATGATCAGGTCCTCCCCAAGGACCACCCGAAGGCCGTTCAGCAGACTCAGATGCTCCACGTCGTCCAAACCACCAGCCTTGAGGTCCGAAGTTGTTGCTGCTAGCTCCATGTCCGTGGAAGTCGTGAGGCCTGCCATCGTGACCGGGTCTGAATCCGGGAGGTCCATGGAACAGCACACCGTCTGGTAGTCCATCACCTTCGCGTTTAGGAGGTCCCCAGCGTCCACATCCAGGTCTTCGATGACCATCTTCTTGAGGTCCAAATTTGTGATAATCTGGACCTTGGAAGCCGGGATTTCCGTGGCTATGATCAAAGCCAGGTCCAAAGCCATGTTTACCGTTATAGTGATGGTGTCTACTTAGAGGACATCCCCACGGTCTATATTTTCTTTCAACTTGAGGGGCGTAGTACCCGTCGAAGGGCAAGTCACAGACATCGAACTCCTGTCCTTTCATGATTTTAATTTACTTTACTTTTCACTTTAATGCACAATTTTTGTATGCACAAGATTTTCTGGATCAATACTTGAATGCACGGGAATATAAGTACAGAATATTTTCGCGATTGAATACTGATGTTCTCGCTTTGAATGTGTTTGCTCGAATGCCGGTCACAACGACTCGCGTCAGTTTATATTGTACTGATAGTGACGCAACTTTACGATAGATTACGATTAGGGCTTCTCTGATATGCTGATGAAATTCCTGTTTTTGATGTGAATCTTTGTATGATGCAATTTGTTTATTTTGGCTTTGTTTAGAGAATCGCCAGACTTTTTATTATTCTAAAATTGGATCATTATGTTTTCTGGGAACTGTTAAATAAACTCAACTCTTTACATATGCTGTTCATTTTCTGGTAAATGTTAATTATGGAATTTTATATCATAGCATTATGCTTCTAATTCTCGGATGGGATAGGCAGGTTTGTACTGTGTGGTGTTGGAAAACGGACCTTTCACGAACCTTAACCAAGAATTATGTACCTCGAACTAAGGCACACTGCGCAAAAACTATTTCTGGGAAACTACCTACTAAGAGTACGCTCCATTACCCAGTTAGTACTGGGTAATACAATACTCCTTGGTAAGACTGGTTGTCAGGTTTTCGGAGTACCTGTAACGACTGTCAAAAATCTATAAATTACAGCCAGGACCAAGGCTTAACGTGCTTTCCGAGGCACGGAGGTAACTCGGTATGTAATGGATAATCACCAGAGGTCGGAAATAGGTGAATAGAGAGAATAGAGTTATTTACGTACTTGCACCGAAATGTTGATATTAATATGGATCTTCCCGGAATTTCCCGGGATTTATAATACAATCCCGTGTGGCCAACAATATTACAAATAAATAATAATAAAAACCTCAGAGATAGATAAGACAAATAAAACAAAGATAATTAACATACAATTTTTATTAGTATTTACATTAATTCACAATACAATTTTTATTTACGTTGCCCCACACTAGGATTTTTTCCTGTAACGTGGATGCGTTTACAAAGATTTAAACTCACACATACACAAATACCCAGACCCGGAACAACTACTTGTAGATCATACAAATATTTGTTCCGTGTGGGAATCGAACCCGCGACATTTTTTCATTAACTACTGCGCTGCGTGCGCATGATGTCCGATGTCGGATGGTTTAAATTGTGTGAAAGTAAATAACTTTTTTATTTAATAAATGACGGGATTTTTCTGCTCTTTAAAATTAATCTTGGGATTTGAGGCATATCCACTTTATTCTTTCGCTGTATGAAATCAGTGTAAGTACACAAATAACTCTACCTAATTCCGACCTCTGATAATCACCCATCCACGGACCGACCTAGGCAAGCACTGCATATCGTTGAAGATCGACCCTTGTATCTGTTATTATTTAGCCACGAGCTCAACTACAAACATTGTAGTTTAACTCTAAACTGTCTAGTAAACGGAGGCCGACTATTTTCGTACTGACGTACTAATAGAGGATGAGTCGCACGGTGAAGGTCAGTCATCAACGTTGATGTTATGGTGTTTGATATTACATCATACCTTGTTTATTTTCTCAAATAGATTTATCTAGTATAGAGTGTCTTATTGTACAAAGGGTGTAAACAGACCCTTCACGAAGCCGTCAACCAAGCATTATGCACATCAATCTAAGTAACTTTAAAAATTATTGCTGGGAAACGACTTTTTTCTTTTTTGGGGTGAAAAGACACGTTTTACGGTAGGACTCTTTGTAACGCACTCAAAACATTGTGCTGATGGATGCATTGAATAGTACGGGGGTCGTGGAGGTGTTTAAAGTAAAAATCTTACATTAAAAACATGTATTTATAAAAAACTTGTGAAAAAGTTGGAACTTTGACCCCCAATATCTCAGTAACTAGAAGGTATGGTCTAGAACAAAAAAATGATCGCAAAGACGGGGAGAACAAGTACCTTTCGGTTATGTTAAGGGTCTATTTACACCCTTTATAAATATTTTTTTTTTATTTTTCTATTTCCTAGTTGTGGCCGGTAAATTTATTAGTGTGACAAAGAATTTAACAGACAAAATGTGAGTTTCTAAATATAAAATCGCTATCTACACCTTTGGGGAATACTAGCATGATGTTATGTTATCTTGTATCGTTACTTCGATATTAATCTTATCATTTCATTTTGATAAGAAATACACCTGTTTCATTGACATCGAAATGTTGTAGGTTACGTTTTTAAAATGGCGCCAGATTTCATCATGTTTTATCTTAATCCATCCTCCATTGATTCAATGATTGTGACTGATGACATATTAACCATTTTAAGAATGTGTTGTTTTATTAAAATGGTTTTCAGGGTATACAGAAAGTTTGTGGTATAAATTATATGTGTTTACAGAAAGACTCAAAAACTCTCTGGTGAAAACTATTTTAACAATAACTAACATTTATTTAGAAACTTATTGGGTTTGTTAGGTTTTTTTTTGTGACCCTTTGCAAAACATTGTTGTAGTAATTCTAGGACTAGGTAATTACAACGTACTGAAACAACATAATTATTTTAAATAGAAAAAAACGCATTTTAACATAATAAGGATTTTGGCTGACACCAGTCAAAAGTGGTTTTGACCGAATAACAGTTTTGACTGTAACATATACATGAACGGTGTGGTACATTCTGTTTTTCGCGTCAAACGCCAATGTCGTTCGTGCCTATCTCGCGACAAACGAGTCGCGACATTGAAAGTTCTATCACTACACGAAGGTTTAGGCAGGATTACTTAGGTATAACTAATAATGTGTGGATGTAATAATAGTAGGTACGCCCACATTTTGCCAGTTATGTTTAAGTTCCATGTAACAGGGGGTAAGCCTATTTCCACCAACCGGGCAAAAATCTAGACTCCATGGCTACTAATGAGAAATTCCTGAAGGAAAACCCAATAACACTTTGACCGATCTGGGAATCGAACCCAGGAACTCATGCTCAGCAGTCTCGCTTGCGATCCTTGGACCAAGGAGGCAGTTCTATCACTTAATTTCTGTTGTTTTTTGTTCTGTGCCGTGATGTCGTCCCATGATTTCGTTCTAATCCTGGGAGGTGCAAGTGGCTCTGCAGGATAGACATTGGTAGTGACGCATATCCTGCGAAAGGGTTCCACACTGGCAATGTGTTTTGGATGGGTCTAGGATACGGTATTCGATCGGAGTTTGATTAAAGAAGTGGCTAGAAAGATGTAAAAACTGAAATCTTGAAAAAAAGCACTTACGCCTAAAGCTGTTACAGCGCCTAATCCAGTGTCATTGCAATCTTTAGGTAATTCATGTACTGCGTATTACAGCACACAGCGCTATTTCATTATTTTCAAATTCAAATTCATTTATTGCCGTACACAACAGAATACTGACAGGTTTAACAGCAGTAAACTAGGTACAGCCTGTATCTTGGTGACCCATACACTACACAAAGGTTAAATTAGAATTATTGATTAATCTATCAAAACAGCGAAATATTTGACACCAATGTGCAATGTTGCTAACTTTCAGAATGCACAGCCTTCACTGAGGTTCTCATTAAAACAAAGAACATCAAACCCATCAACAATAAACAATCCCAATTTTAATTTTAACTTACGAGTCCCGACGCCATTTTGTTATTGCACAGGTTGTTGCAATTCGTCCGTGACGTCACTCTTCCGGTTGCCAGCGGTTGCACAGTCTGCTGCTACATGCTGAATATTAATATTGCACCTAGATTACAATTTATATTTTAATGAAGTTGGTTCAGTGAAGTGGACATTTTCTGGGTTTTATTTTGGTGGCAATCCTGAATCATTTTGTGGGGATCTCTCATTGTAACTCTTATTTTCAACTTAATTTCGCCGGTTACGTGTATGTCCCGTGTTAAATCACGGTTGCTACTGAGGAACCCCTAATGAAAAAACCCTAAAACAACCTCCAAACCCTATAAATTTGCCAGACATGGAAATCGAAAAAACGACCTCACATTTTGACCAATGAGACAGTTTTGTATTACGGTCATCAATTGGGGCATGTAGAATTTTTAGAGCTTTTTTTTTATACTAAATGGGCCTACTCTTGAAGTCGATCTAGTCCCGAGGACAGAGATGAGGTCGACGATGAAACTAACTAACCCAAAATAAGCCTATTAACTCGCGACTTAAATAGATTGGGGCCATATGAACTTGAACACCGACGCAGGCAGGGAATTCCACTCCTTGGCTGTGCGCAAAATAAATGATGTGGCAAAGCGCTTCGTACGAATGTGTGGAACAACGACAAGGTATGGATGATAACCTGCAGTACGTCTGGACTCCCGATGGAAGAAGGGAGATGGTGGAATGAGCTCGTGAAGCTCCTGTTTTATTAAGTTTTACTCAATAGTAAAATTAATTCTATTAGAAAACAGTTTGCTTTTAAGATTATACACGATTTCCAAATACAGGCGCACCAAAACCCTTACACATAACCGACACATCCTCGATCTACACTCGCTAGTTTCCACAAACATGTTAACAGTCCTTCAACTAACTATCAAAACTGACATTTACAAATCCACATCTACATACAAAAGCCCCTAAGTCTAACACGAACGCGCGACGTTAACGTAGGTGACAGCCACTATTTATATCGCGTAATTGCCTATAGATAAAGAGTAAAGCAGTAAAAAAAAATGAGATGCGCGAAACCCATATTTTAAATGGTCAAATCATTAGAATTGTATTTTAATTAATAAAGCAGTGATAGCCTAGTGGTGTGACACTTGGACTTAAGTCTCTCTCAAGTTCGAATCCAAGACACGCACCTCTGATTTTTCGGATTCATGTGCGTATTGTATAATTATCACTTCACATCGGTGAAGGAAAATATCGTGAGAAAACATGCATGGCTGGCTGAGAGATATTTCTCGATGGCATGTAAAGCCAAGTCAGAGGCTCATGGGCGGCATAAAAACTCTCGATACCAGGTTAGGTACTAGCCACACAAAAAGAAAGAAGATTAATAATTAAAAAAAAAACTACAAAAACAAGACAGAGTACTATATTTCAATCACTGCTGGGTAGAGGCCTCCCTTTTTTTTCTGCCATAATTCCATGTTCTGTGCTCCCCTTATCCAGGTGTTTCCCTCGACTTTGACAATATCGTCGACCCAACGAGCTTTAGAACAGCCCTGGTTTCTTTGGCCTAACTTTAGCCACCACTCGGTCAAAGCCTTGCTCCATCGGCCATCTCCGCGTCTAGCCAGAGTCGCACCGCGCGGTCCCCGACGTTGTAGACTTTCGTCTGATTGCGGATTTCGGTGTTACGCACTCGATCTAAGTGGGTTCTATTATATTATAACCATAATTAATGTTACTCTTTGCAGTTTTACTATATTTTATTCCCAGGATAAATATTTGTATTTATCGTGAGTTATGTGTTTTAATCAAATTAAATAAGGTCAATGTGGCGACACTTGGGGAAGGCTATGTCCAGCAGTGGATGTCTTTCGGCTGAAATGATGATGATGATGATGATGATGATGATGTGTGATCAAATCACTGCTTAAAACAAGCTTTGATTTGATTAAATTGACATTTACTTAGACTTTACCCGACCTTACCCTCTGGGCCTGTCCTCTATGGGGGTTTGCCAACCTCTTTTTTTTTCGGATTGGAAATCATCCAATGACCCCCCCCCCCCCCCCGCTCTGGGCGGACTGACTACTGACTCTATTGACTAAAACCCCTCCATATTCCTTCTTTGCCCTTTGTGTTCCAGGGCCGCGGTATCTCTTTTGAACAGTCCCGCAGCCCCGGTTGCCAACCTCCTTTACGTTCCGTTTCCTCCGCGCGTTCATGCTAGCCCAACGGGACGTCAGAGAATATAATTAGAACTGCAGCCACCGTTTCAACCTAATTTCAATTCAAGCTGGAAATTAGACTGGCTTTAGACTAGACATAGATAATTTCAGACTGCGCTCCGCTAGGTAAATATTAAGGCTGAGCGTATAATGTGGCAATCTTAGAAATGGAGCCGGTAGACATTGTTGCCTAGGATTTGGGAGAGGATATGCGACTGGTTAAGGTGCAGTCTGTTTCATGGCGAGCTAAACGCCGTCTGTTCAACACTTAGGGGATTACAGGAGTCATGTTATGTGTCTAAATCCCCATATTTTATTTATCCAACTATAATGCAGAAGAAAAGTTAAGAATTACTCTACCTACGTGAGTCACATACTTATATTTATGTGTATTGATTTGAATTGTGTTATGTATCGTACAAGAGTTAGTAATTATCCACTTAGTAAAGAATTTCTTTTCGTGAGGTCTCCGAAAGAACCCTATCTATACACCGTGACTTTTTAGTCGTCTTACAAAGGTCGTCCACTCAATGTACCCGACATAAAATTGCTCTAGGCGCGATTTTTTTTAACTTCCATAATAGGTAAAAAGAAAAATAATAATAAAAAATTAGAATAAAATTATGAAACATCCTGTTAATGATGTTTACGTGTCAAACGGGAGAACAATACCTACCCAGCACTCGAGTCCAGTAGATCATCGCTCGCAACACGGTGTTTTAACTACGTCATGCGTCATAATACTGAACAATATTTTTATTTTTAAATTATTGAAATCTCATAAATACCAATTTATTTCTATGAATGTTTATTATTCATTGGATACATGAAATGGGCTGCCGTTGTAAGACGACTAAAAAGTCACGGTGTCCTTGCAATAATTTATGCTGTTGGTTTGTTGTATAGAACGCTGAAACAATGGCCCACCTTCCATATTGCCCCGCATGCCCTATCTCCTGCGCTCTTGCTGATTTATTTACTGCATCAGTGAGCGGGGTACGCGTAGCTGAGTTTTGGGCTAAACATATTTAAAATTTTTGCCATCGAAACGCTAAGAAGGTAGAATGCTGAGATAACGACGATGATGTGATCATTATTTTTACACATTGTATGGAATAATTAAAACATCGCCCCGTAACTTGTCGCACGTATTCTAAGTCGGGTTCAAACGTTGCGGTTGTGTGTTCCGACCGATAGCGACTACCACCACGCCTGTAAGGCTCAACGCACCGATTTAAATAACACTGTGAAATCGACAATTATTGGACAGACTATGTGTCCTAGCTGTGATTTAGGTCTGTGGTTAGATTCAGACAGGATCGATATGTCTGGAAGTCATTGGAACTTTGTTATTACAAAAACAAAAAATCTCTGCCGCATAGACGGCCAGTAAATCAGTCTTTGGTAATCGGCCTGCTTGGAGTCCAGCTTTTTTTTCGGCCCCAGGGACTGGGCTGTCATGCACAATGCGGCTTCCAATTTTTTTAACATAATATAATATAAGAGCGAAAAGTCACTCACTCACGTATAATCACGAAATATCGAAAACCGCTTGACGTAAAAAGATGAAATTTGGCAGGCAGGTAGTTTATAGTTAGTAGACGTCCGCTAAGAACGCATTTTACGACAGGGCCCGATTAAGGAAGTCTAAAGGGTCTCGCAAGTTTGTATCTCACAAGTTTGTATCTCACACATACGTCACACCAAAACTTCCACGCGAACGAAGTCGCGGGCAACAGCTAGTAAGGACAAAAGATACATAATATAACATCACGCCTGTAATCCCCGAAGTGTTAGGCAGAAGTGTACCTAATTGATACACCCATATTTCGCCAGTTATGTTTAAGTCCCACGTAATAGAGGGTGAGCCTATTGGCATCAACCAGGCACACATCCACATTCCGTGGCTGCTACTGAGAACTTCCTGATGGAAAACCTGTTTCATTGGTCTAGTGGTCGCAAGCAGGACTGCTGATCATGAGGTTCTGGGTTCGATTGCCAGGTCGGGCAAAGTATTATTGGGTTTTTCCATCACGAAGTTCTCAGTAGCAGCTACGGAGTCTGAATTTGTGCCCGTTTAAACATAACTGGCGAACTGTGGGTGTACTGCAAGGTACACTTCTGCCTAACCCGTCGGGGATTATGTTATGTAAAAATCATCTCTCCTCACTTACGATTTGTAAAAGACACACTAATTATCGAATAATAAAATAAATATTCGAAGTCCAGGGACGTGAGGGAGACGAAGCGAGATGCGTGTGCGTTCGATCCGGTGCTGTGAACAGATGAATTTGTGATAAGAAAGAATATTCCAAATTAATTGGTAGCCTGCTTTTTTGCCCTTGTCATCTGCCTAGCCTTTTTCCATCATATTAGGGTTGGCTTCCAGTCTAACCAGACGCAGCTGGAAACCAGTATGAAGCGACTGTCTATCTGCCCTCCACTACACGATACCCCTTGCTAAGGCTGGTTTTTAGGTTTTCGGCAAACTGACTACCCGGAATGACTGTCAAAGGTCTACGTATAATTGCCGGGACGAACGGCTTAATGTGCTTTCCGAGGCACGGTAGGGTCTATAACGGATGGTCATCCATGCACAGTAAGACCTCGATGAGCAATGCCTAACCTGGAAGATTGATTCGTGTGACTGTTATTTAGCCACGAGCCCAGCACATAGCCGATTCTCTACTCCATTTTATTCAAAACCATTATGTAAAAACTACATACATACTATGGCCCGAACTTCTCTATTTCAACACAGGCGAACTCGCTGACAAAGGCCAGTCAAATACGAAATTTACCCAAAATTTGACATACCACTCTACATTCAATATAACTTCTGCTACCCCAGAAATAAGGTTGAAAGTCGAGTGTAAGAAAATGCAAATAAGAAGTCACGTAGGTCGTTACTTCCGCTAGTTGTCGGGATACGGGATTTGTAGGGTGACCATGGCTTGTAGTAATTTGTTGTGTGTCAGGACAGGGATTTTATGATGTGTGGTCCGATGGGTATTTGTTGAGCGAAGGCAAGTGGGTTATGTTGGAAGTTTTTGTACTTTTTTTTTACGATTAGTTACTCTTTTGCTGTTTGGTAGACTCATTTCATGTACGGCAATCTTGTAAACAAATAAATTAAATTGAAGTGTCACTTTGTAATGTCAAAATAACAGTTTTTTAATGAATGCATTTATGCAAGTAAATACGGTACATAATAACAAAAAAATCTTTTTCTTTTTAATTTTGTTTGCTGTCTGTCTGTTTGTTCCGGCTAACCTCCGTAATTGCTGGACCAATTTTTAGTGTCGGGACTTTTACTGGCAGATAGTTGATGTTATAAGGAGTAACTTATGCTACTTTTATTTTATAAAAACGATTAGTGTTCCGTGCAAAAAATCAAACCTTTGAAATTTCACGCGGACGAAGGTCGCGTGTGACAGCGAGTAGTTTATAAAATGTAACGCGGTCTTCCAAGACGTTGTCTCTTTCTAACTACTAGAAAGATTTGCTTTTAGACAATAATGCCATCTCAGTCTTGTTTAGTTTTGACACCCAATTCTGACTCTGGCTTGCTACGCTCTGCCATGACAAACACATAATGGTATGGTATGGTCGTAGTTTGTGTTTGATGGTATTTTTAATTTATAATGATTTGTTCTTAATGTATATGTATTTTGTAATGATTTGCGTTTTTACTTTTTTCAAAATATGACCTGTAATTTTTGATAATTTATAATAAATAAACTAAACTAAACTATGCTCAATATAAAAAAATCGAATAACTATTATATTCCACGGGTTTTCATTTTTGTCACTGACAAACAATTCATCGAGGTTTGATAATGCTGCCCAGATGCATTCAAAATTTAAATAAAATAACAATTGTTGGTGAACCAATAAATAAACCCACAGTTGATTGTGAACTACGAGTAATAATAAGATCCGAGGTTACAAATGAACTTTTGTAGGTTTGAAATTAAATAATGTAATTTTTACTTACATTATTTGACAGCCCATCAGCATTGCACCTGACGAACAAATATTCTATTTTTACCTAGCCAATCGTCTTCTTTTTAACCAAAGTCGCTCCCGCTGTTTGTACGCTTAGATCTTTTAAACTACGCAACGGATTTTAATGCAGTTATCAGCAATAGATAGATAGATCAAGAGGAAGGTTTATATGTATTTATTGTACCCGTGCAAAGCCGGGGCGGGTCGCTAGCTAATTAATAAGGAAACAATAAAGTCCTGCTAGAAAGTAACTAAATAAGGCCACCCTACCCGCGCAAACTTACTGCCGCAACTTTAAAGTGGTAATTTTCTAACGACTTCTAAATGGCTCCATTCTGCTAGTTTATCCTCACTGAAAAAGTACAAGAATTTGTGTTTTTTTCAGTCAGTTTGTTAGAGAACAATTCTAGGCACTTTTAAGCATATTATTATAGGCATGGCTAGTTACGTTTTATAGTTGAAATATTATTTTTCCTTTAATTAGTAACACATAAAAAACATCACGCCTGTAATTCCCGAAGGGTTAGCCAGAGGTGTACCCAATAGTACACCCACATTTCGCCAGTTATGTTTAAGTCCTATGTAATAGAGAGCGTGCCTATTGCCATCAATCGGGCACAAATTCACACTCCGTGGCTGCTACTGAGAAATTCCTGTTGGAAAAACCGAATAACACTTTGCCCGATCTGGGAATCGAACCCAGGACCACACGCTCAGCAGTTTAATTAATAACGCCCGACTTTTTAATACGTCGTCAAACTTCCGGGATTCGTAACGACTATAGAAAATGCTACAAAATAAACAATGGCTTGCCGACAATAGCTTTCTACCTCTCCCATTCCTCAAACCATATTATTGATGAACAAAAGTCGACTGACAGAAGGTATTCAACAGGCAGATGTGAGTGGAAACGCCGGGAGGGACCTGCCCTAGAAGACCATACACTGAGCTTATTGGTGACGTTCTTTGCAAAGTTCAGCTGCATAATACGAACTGGCGAGGGTGTATGACTAGATGTATCTTCTTAACGTGTCTATGACAATTTAAATTGAGCCAGCCCAAAATTTGGCAACGAGTTTGGCACTTTCAGTAGCGTCCATCAGCTCCTGTGATGTGCAACAGGACAGGCAGGACACGATATCATGTGTTCCATCGTTTGTGGATCACACGCACTAACCAACCAGATGTATGAACGTGGACGATGCAAAAAGAGTGTGTCAGGTAGCGTTCTGTCGTTTCTGCTTACCTTCATGGGAAATTGGCGTAAGTTTATGTACTTTAAAAGGTGTATGGAAAAGAGTACGCTTAGATGGTTTGGTCATGTGGAGAGGATGTGTGAAAGACTAACAAAAGTTATTTACAAGCCAGTTATGAATGGCAACGCAGAGAGGAGACGCTCTAGAAGGACATACGCTGACCTTATTGGTGAGGTTCTTCAGAAAAGTCAGGTGCGTAGTACTCGAAACCGGCGTGCATGTATGACCAGATGTATGGACGTGAACGAGGCTAAAGGAGGATGTAAGGATCGTGGCAGGTGACGTTCTGTATTTTTGCCTACACCCATGAGAAAGAGGTGTGTTTATGAGTCTACGTACGTTTATGTACTTTATGAGTATCACACAACCACAGATTCAACTCACATCAGCCTGTACGTACATACCTTATTTACGAAACTCCTTATAAGCAGTTTCTCTCCCGCGACCTACAAGCATAACTTTCAAAGCATATTTAAATTTATTCACCGAAGCAAAATCTGATAAACTCGCTGAGACGAACTAGCTGTTAGCTAGACGTGTTTTCAACGGAAATTAAGGTATCTCACGTGTCCCTATATTACCTTTTAACCCTTTTGAGATAGGGTTAAAGATTTGGAGGGAAAATTCCGTTGGAAAAATAGGGTTATGTCTCTTTTGGGGTGTGAATTGAGATTCGTTATTGTGATAGCGAAAACATGTGTTGGGATATTTGGTTCATGTATTTGATCGGTTATCTAGCTTGCTTATGTACCTACATAAGGAGCTCGTGGGTAAATAATAACAGCCGCTTGGGTTGATTTTCAGGTTAAGCCACGCTTGCCTTTGTTGACCCGTAGATGGGTAACCAATCCATAACATTCCGAATTTCTTCCGTGCCTCAGAAAGCAAGTTAAACCGTTAGTCCTAGCTGTCAATTGTAGATCTTTGACAGTCGTTACAAGTAGTCAGTGGCTGAAAGACTGATAACCAGTCTTACCATGGAGTATCGTATAACCTGTGGAAGACAGATAGGCAGCCTCGCCATGTAAAATACTGGTATTCAGCTGCATCCGGTTAGACTGGAAGCCGACCCCAGAAGATGATGATGTACATATGTCTAATAAATAAAGTAATGTACGAGTATTATACTTCAAAATGGCCGGAATGGACCGGATTCACGAGTGCAGCTAAGTTCTTCCACCTCGCAATTCAAGGAGAAGTATTCCGAGTTGATGGCTAACTTTCAGTGATTGGCGAGGCACCAGAAGAAGATTCAACTTCAGGGCAAAAGTCTGCGGGCCTGTGGATGGCGAGTTATGGGCTAGCTCGCCGTCCGGCCGCCGCCGTTGCACGTGCGCCTCAAAGAGATGTCAGCAACCGAGTCCGGGGGTCCGCATGGGCTGACGCCTGCCAGGGTTGCAGGACTGTTCGAAAGAGATACCGCGGCCCTGGAACACAAAGGGCAAAGAAGGAAATGACACTCCCTTCCGCTCCGCCCAGAGTGGGGGGGTCATTTGATGAATTCCCATCCGAGAAAAAAAAAAAAATAGGGCAAAAGTCTTTTCTCATACTAAACCTGTACTTAGTCGTAGTCTAAGTTGTGCATTGATTTGTGTTGCATGTTTCATGATAATAATCGCACTTTCTGCATGTGCATATTTTCGAGGGTGGTGCTGCAGTTTGCAGTGAAACTTGGATTTAGTATATCGTAATTAAAATTTAATGAAACATAATATTTTACAGTCAAGAATTTCCGCAAAGTAACGCCTGATTTTATAAATTATCATACAGCGAAAGCTATATACATTGATCACCACCTTTGCTAATTTGTTTTCAGCGTATTTAGACTATTTATTAGTTTCATAACTCCAGGTTTCCTCAGCAAGTTTTAATTTGGTTTTTAGAATTCTTGTGTTATTTAAATTCGGTCCTATTTCGACTTTACATCAGGATGCAGCTGAATACCAGTATTTTACATGGAGCGACTGCCTATCTGACCTCCACAACCCAGTTAGTACTGGGTAATACGATACCCCTTGGTAAGACTGGTTATCAGACTTTTTGGGCCACTGACTACCTAACGACTGTCAAAGATCTACAAATGACAGCCGGGAACAACGGCTTAACGTGCTTTCCCAGGCACGGGGGAAACTCGGTATGTAATGGGTGGTCACCCATCCACAGACCAACCTAGGCAAGCACGGCTTAACCTAAAGATCGACCCGAGCAGCTGTTATTATTTAGCCACGAGCGCCTCCACGGGATCGTATTACCGGATAAAAAAAAACATATATGTTAATCCAGGTTATATAACTCAATTGTGCCAAATTAGATCCTAATCCGTTCAGTAGTTTCAGCGCGAAAAAATAACAAAAAAAGTTCAAATTTTGACGGCACGGTTGGCGCTGTGGTTAAGTGGTTGGCTGCTGCGCTAGGTACGTGTCGCGGGTTCGATCTCCGCACGAAAAAAATATATGTATGACCCACAAATAGTTGTTCCGGGTCTGGTTGTTTGTGTATGTGAGTTTAAATGTTTGTAACCCACTATACCGGAGAAATTCCTAGTAAGGGGCAACATTAAAAAAAAAATCATCCTCTCAAAATTTTACAGTTATATTATGAATAAACATATATTGTTTATTATATTACTAAGAAGAAGAAGCAGTGAATCGCTACATTGTACAAAGGTGTGTCTAAAACATAATAATTATTTCACAGTGAGCATAAGGCTGCGATAATTTTAGCCATATTCATTAACAGTTTCCTGCTCGCTTTTGATAGTTAACTAACAAATGCTAGTAGCGTGGGCTCACTTCTATGAGATGATATTTTGCTTGAAACTCAAGGCGTTAATTGTTGGTTTCTTTGAAATCTCAGACTGTACAGCGTTTGAGGTATTCGTTTTGTAAGTATAATTATTATGAAAGAACATCACATAACATAACATCACGCCTGTAAACCCCGAAAGGTTCGGCAGAGTTGTATCTTTATTACCTACACGCTGACTTTGCCAGTTATAAAATAAAAATAAAATAAAAATTATTTATTGTCTCATTATGTTTACAAACTTAGATGAAGACCTGTTATGTTTAAGTAATATGGGGCGAGCCTATACCCAACAACCCGGCACAAATCCAAACTCCATGGCTGCTACTGAGAAATTCCTTATGGAAAAATCCAATCTACTTTGCTCGACCCAGAAATCGAACCTAGGACCTCATACTAAGCAGTAACACTTGAGACCACTAGACTGGCGAGGCAGTCGTCATCGTTATGAAAGAAATTTGTGAAATCTAGTATCAGTGCTATACTTTAAATCATTTAAACTGAAATATACTAACCGCAAATACACTTAGGTCCAAGCGAGTTTGAGTGACACACAGGCACGCCGAGTACGCGAGCATTAAATTACGCGACCAGTATGTCCTGTGACCACATACCGTGAAATGCGCTTGAACCCGCTCAAAGTTCGATACTCACGGACGTGAAGTTTGGCGAACAATCTGGAATTTTTGCTGGACAACTGGTAAAACTCGGAATCAAGCCACATTCCGTTCCTATTTGATTTATTGAACGTTTGAGTTTAGGTGGAGTAGTAGCCTGTATAAAAAAAAACACTTAACTGTCTAAAATTCTATATTCATCATCATTAAGCAAGTACTAAGTAAAGACGTTCCGCCCGTATTATGATCATCAATGTTCATTAAAAATAATAATTTCTATAATTCCATATTGTATTTCTTAGTATCAGGACACTAGCGCGAAAGACATTTGCGCGAAGGACACTTGCGCGAATCCACATGCGCGAAAAGACATATGCGCGCATGAACTTTTGGGCGATTAGACTTTTGCGCGAATGGATCTTTGGGCGCATAGACAGTTGCGCGCATAGACACTTGAGCGAATGGACTTATGCGCGAACGGACATTTACGCACAAAGGCACATGCGCGAAAGGACTTATGCGCGAATGGTTAGGTTAGGTTAGCTGTAGAGTAAACACACACTGAGGTTCTTCTAAATCGGAATCGATCGATTAATCTTTTTTGTACAAAGTAACAAGAATGTTCTATATATCAATATACATTTGTCATAATAGACATTAAAACAACTGAATTACCTTAAAAATCGACATTAATGAAACCCAAAAGCTTGAACAGAGAGTAAAATTATTTTGTTCAAAATCGATATTGTAAATCGATTAAACAATAATTATATCTGGCAACACTATTCATGGTAGATACGAAAAAATAATTTGACATGTCTCTCGGGCAGTGTTGCCACTTCTCTCGCTCTATCTCATTGAAAATAAGAAATAATATGATGTTATGTTTAGTCTACAGATTAACCGTGGCCAGTCGCGAGTAAATCTAGTCGCGGAAGTGTCCTTTTGCGCAAAAGTTCATTCGCGCAAGTGTCCATTCGCGCAAGTGTCTCTGCGCGCATGTGTCTATGCGCGTAAGTGTCTATGGGCGCAAAAGTTCATTCGCGCAAAAGTCTAATCACCCAAAAGTCCATGTGCGCACATGTCTTTTCGCGCAAGTGGGTTCGCGGTAGTGTCCTTCGCGCATATGTCTTTCGCGCAAATGTCCCAGATCCGTATTTCTTTTAACTGTGCAATAACTTGCACTTGTCTGTTACATGTTTTCTAAATGCACATGTGAAGAAGTTTACAAAAAAAAAAACTGTTTAAAATAAAGTTTTTTCTTGAAGTGTTAAATGCAGAGTTATTAATATTACCTACTGGTCTCAATAAAGCAGCCCGATACAAGTCAGGTATGGTCCAATTGATAATAAAAAACTGACTTATGATTTGTTTCTTTGTTAGAGCAATGACATTATTTACTGATCAATGTTACTATTCCTGCTGGCCACTAGTAACTTCATTTGCTGAGTAAACATATTTTGGGGTTGCCTCAATATTGAAATGATCATTTTTCATCATCATCACCATTTCAGCCGAAAGACGTCCACTGCTGGACATAGGCCTCCTCGAAAGGGGGTGTTTTGCCTTAACCGCCATGCTTGGCAGGCGGGTTGGTGATCGCAGTACGGTTGTGATACACGCACAGAGAACGCAACTGCCCATTCTCTGGTAAGTCCCTTAGTCGCCTCTTACGACACCCACGGGAAGATATGGGATGGTGATGATATATATGATCATTTACTAAACGACTGTTTAATAAATCGCATTAGTACTCAAAACGATTTTCAGATGCTTCATTTGTAGTATTATTTTTAATATTAGACAACTTTATTTCTTTATCATTTTTTTACACAATGTCTCCATCCAGACATTCGAGGTTTCACACTAATTATCAAAAACTACGACCACTTATCATATTTCAGACTTCTATAACTGTTAAATATTATTACAAATACTTATCTAAACTAGCCCCGTAACGATTATTACCGCTTGTTATTACTTGAAAGCAGTTAATTTTAAACATTATGCGCAAGTACAAAAAGTACTTGATATTTCTTTGATATTTCTAGGTTTCGTTATCTTTTATCTTTTAAATAGATGCTTTGGAGGCTCATTTTGTACTAAAAAGCGAGTTTTTTGGGAAAATTATACGGTTTTAAAGATAAGGCAGTAATTGTGTTATGGTGATGTGTAGATGGTAGATTACTAAGAGTTCATTTTGTAGGTAACTAGTTACTGTTGTACCCCTAGTTTTGCTTGTGTATTAAAGAATTAAGTTCAAAGTTCACAAAAGGAACTTTCGCAATAATTATTATTATTTACATCACATCACCAAACAATTTTCCTGGAAAACTTTTTTCGTAATATTTGTTCATAGTTGCAATATAATTGAAATATGTGAAATAAGTAAACTATTATCAATAGAACTGTACTATTTCATGGGAAATAATGTTGCACAATACTGCGTAAGAAAATGAAGCTTCAATTCTTAAATCTGATACACATAAACGTCCCGTATTTAATTTAATTAACATTACTAACTATAATTTTCTAAAATATGGCTGCCTCATCTATCCGGTACAGCATGAGGTCCTGGGTTCGATTCCCAGGTCGGGAAGTGTTATTGGGATTTTCCATCACCAATTTTTCAGTAGCAACGCAGAGTCTGAATTTGTACCCGGTTGATAATTCAAGCAATTCGTTCGCACCTATCACCCGGGTACAACGTAAGTACACCACTGCCTGTTACAGTATAGTTTGGACTCTATCCTTTATTCTATTTGCAAATTAGTTAAACTTTACATACTAACTCGGGCGGATGTATAGAATGACTGTGAGTCCCCAAACTTATCGCAACTTATCTTGCTCAGTGCTCATTGCAGCAACAACAAATAATGTGGACACGGATCCCTAAAAAAAGAAAGGTTTTTTCTCATTTCTACGCTGAAGGGTTTAAAATCATGTTCTGAATTCACGGTAACCTTTTGCTCGTCGGTGTCTCTTACACCGTTTATAATAATCTCAAAAGAAGATAGGTAGGTGAGCCAATAAGTGACTTATTCGTCAACTGGCGAGTGTGAAACTCGCGAGTGCGCGCGAGTTGGCACCTTCCGATTTTACCTCTTTTTTTGTCGTCAACTCGCGAGTTTCACAGTCGCCAGTTGACGAACAAGCCGGATAAATAAACGTATGTAAATTTAATTACTCACCGAAAACTACGAGTACTACGATCTTTGGAGTTAGTATTAATGACGTAGACAAGTACACAACTTGGTGGGCAATTGACCATAACCGTATGACGTCATAGCCTCTTAAAACGTATTTAGTTCGTATGTCCCGTGAAAATTGTTAGTTTCCGGTTACTGTACAGTTTAGTGTAAACTACGACGATCGTCGAGTTAGGTACAACTAGGGTTGGCAATTTTGGGAAAACTGTAGAGAAGTTTTCTCAGCAGCATTTACGGTGTCTCTGCATTTGTGCCCGGATGATGGCAATAGGCTCGCCCGCTATTACATGTGTCTTAAACATAACTGGCGAAATGTGGGTGTACTATAATTAGGCACACCTCTGTCTTACCCTTCGGGGATTACGGGCCTGATATTATGTAGAGAAGTTTCATTCATTATTATTTGAAAAATCTATGAACAGAATAAATAACGAGAACCTGAAAATCGCTTCGTTTTGTTTAAGTACCTTAATAAAGTCCCCATACCCCATCCTTGTCTATTTTCTTTCCATAACTAGGTAGGTATTGATGTTTCATAAAATGATACTGAAACATTTTGATGACTTTCAATGAAAAAAATACACGGAAAAAATAATGACCCAACATTTGGAAGTTCCTGAAACATCCATACAAAAACAGTTACTAATGGTTTTGAACTAAATTATTTTATCAGAATTTCAAGTGTTTACGAGTAATTTCATCAGCATTTCAGTGCAACCCTACTTCAAATCGATTTCACAACGTTGTGGAACTATCGTTCATATAAACTACATTGAGTCGATATGACCGGCATTCGAGTTAACTCGTTCAAAGCAAGAACATCGATATTCAATCGAGAATATCTTGTGTACTAATATTTCGGTGCATTCAAATATTGATTCAGAAAATTTAAACCATGAGAGGATATTTTGACAACGAATTGTTTGGAGGCCATTTTGGCCCCCGTTTTGGTGGAATGAGCAGACCTCCTAACTGTCCTTTCCGCGGTGACTTTCCTGGTCATCACGGTACAAGGCCAGGTTTTGGACCCTTTGGACGATTTGAACACAGTCCTGAGAGGCATGAAGAACATCAACATGGACCGGAGCATAACAAACGAGGAGACGAAGATGGTCATCGTGGAAGAAGATGTGGTGAGAATGATTGTGACGGCGTCACAGGTCCTAGCGGTAGACCTCACGGCTTCCACGATCACGGACCCAGCTGCCGTGGACATCGCCCCAGCTTTGGACGAGGTCTAGAAAGGCATGGACATCATGAACATGGAAACGAGCACCAGAAGCCTACCGA
Source organism: Noctua janthe (assembly GCA_910589295.1). Taxonomy (NCBI): domain Eukaryota; kingdom Metazoa; phylum Arthropoda; class Insecta; order Lepidoptera; family Noctuidae; genus Noctua; species Noctua janthe. Next base: position 2,352,832 of record OU342567.1, read on the forward strand.
AGATAATCATCGTGGACGTAGATGTGGTCGCCATGGTGCTTCTGATAGTGATAGTGATGGACCAGACGGCCACCATTGCCGTGGACCTCCCGGCTTTAGAGGTCGTGGAGGTAGACCTCACGGTTTCCATGGACATGGACCTAGCCGCCACGGACCTCGCCCCTGCTTCGGGCACAGTCCTGAAAGACATTGCTTTGGACGACGTGGACCATGTGACTTTCCTGACCGTCCCTTCAGAGGACCTTGGGAAGGCCCTTGGATCATTGATCACCCCATGAACAAGTTCGGTCGCCATGTACCTAGCCAGCCGTGGTTCGCCCATAGAAGACCCTGCCCTTACAATTCTGAAGATCGACCATCAAGAAAATCGAACTGTGAAAAATGCCGTGAAACTGAACCTTGCTGCTCTGGAGATAAGGAAAACAGAGGACGTGGTAAAGGAAGAAAGGAAAATAGACCGTGCTGTGATAAGGATAAAGAGCAAAATGTGGGTGATACTGTGTTTGTTCAAAGAATTGTTTTGGAAAAAGCAACAAGGCCACAATCTGTTTGAAGTATTGACGTATGTAGGTCCTTTGTTTATTTATATTTATTTTATTTACTTTTCTTTCTCTAATTATTTAAGTATCTGTTTTCTTATACCCCTTTGTAAATATTGAATGAGTTCCCAATCTGTAGTATTTTTTTGGGTGAGTGACTTTCGTGACGTTGCCCCCCCCCCCCCCGCCCTAGTGTGAAAAACAAGATTACCATTTTATATAATCTTAAAATTTTCCTTATCAGCTGATATGCCCATGATTCATAGTCCCTTAACTTATCTTTAATATACTAAGGCATTGCATTATTATTCCTTATCAATCATTTTACGTTCTAGTACTTAGTACTTGTATCGATACTCTTTTATTTTCTACCTTTAGAAAGACTTTAGTCCAGCAGTGGGCGATTCTGACTACTAGTAACAGTATTCTAAATTTTTGTCAATCTTTTTTTTTATTTTAGCACTTATATTTTAATGAATTTACTTCAAATGTGGTAGCCAAAACAAACTAAGAGGTTACTCTGGAACTGATTTAAACTTTTAAGACAAACCTTAACAGAGGACCAAGCCGGTAGCAAAGTGAATGCACTTTGGGCAATTTTTACAACGATATGGACTATTCTCAAAAAATTTAAGCATTTTTTGAACTTGGAAGATGAACTAAAAACTTGAAAAAGCTCTTTAGTGATACAAAAGGAGGAGGACCAAAAATAACAACTGTTTGAGACGATACCAGAAACATCGATTGAAGACATATTTAATAGAAACTACTATAGTTTATATTCAAGTTTATTGAACATTAATCTGTAACAAATGTCCAATAATTATTATATTTTATTTAAATAAAACCAAATTTAAACAATTACCTACTTTGTTTTTCTTTTTCTCTTTACAAGTGTCAAAACTATCAACTAATTATAATACATTTTTTGTCTTTTTAAATATCACTTTGTCTAGACCCACTCTAAGTACAGACCAGCACATCAAACTACCCGAAACTGTCAAATTTTCCCAATCAACCTAATGCTTTAGTGATAAAATGAAAATCTATTAAAGAAATTTGACAGATTGTGATAGCTTGATGTGCTGGCGACTGTACCAATTAGAGACTACTACTGAGTATTAGACAAAACAATATTGATACTTACACGAGTATAGAATATTTTCCCCAAACCTGTTCAAGGTTTCTTTCTAACAAAAATACATATAATATTGAAACGGGAGTACAATAGTTATGTTACTCATTTTTCGTCAAAGTACACGCCCGTGTACACGTGTAGTTCATCCTCTGAAAAACAACATGTATATTAGCATATATTTTGCATACAGGGTGTTATTTAAATTGTGTTCCATAGCAACAAAATGAAAATGAAAATAGTCGATCATTTCACCAGCATTCATTACGTTTTGTGTTGAATTTGATTGAAAATAATTTATAACAAGAATTTATACTACAACTAAAAAAGCCAACCACTGAAACATCACGCTCTAATTAAAATCTGGGTTTACAAGATAAAAACGACTCCTCCCTTTGTTGATGTCGGTTAAAATGTAGCCTATGTTACCCGGGTCATAATAACGAATCGATTGACTCATTATTCAACAAAATCGGATGAATAGTTTAGGCGCTACGGAGGAACATACGTAAATACAAACATACATACAAACATACATACATAGACTGCTAAAATCATAACCCTTCCTTTTGGCTTCGCCGTAGTCGGGTATAAACAGCCCAATTCCGAGTCTGACTCGTCCACAAAGGGTTCTAAAAACGCAACATAAGTAAAGAGGTACATTTTGTGGTAACTTTTTTTTAAATTTTATATTTCTTTTTAGTTATCCTTTATTGACACAAGCAATTTAACAACCCCTGTATAGTGCTAGCGAGCTTTTCACCGACACGTGTCCGCATACATTGAAAACTTTCGAAAACCAGATTATGTTCCATAGTTCGTTGGATAGAGAGTGCAGTTTCCAAATAAATTGTATGAAACACGTGTTATGTAATACTACACTGGGAATAATTATTGTAGTAATATGATTTGTTATGATATCGTGAAAGGAAACTAAGATAAATTACGTAAAGATTAGCACTGAAAATATGATCAATTGATCAGAAATCTAGTACAGTAAATGTTGTGAACTACGATGTCGTCATCATCAACGAAACTAGACTCCACGGCTGCTATTGTGAAGTTCCTGATAGACAAACCCAATAACACTTTGCAAGACCAGGGAATCGAACTCAGGACCTCATGCTCAGCAGTCACGCTTGCGGCCACTCGGCCAACGAGGCAGTTGCTATACCTGTGCACCTCTGCCTACCACTTTCGGGGATTACTGGCGTAGTAATATGCATACGTTCAAAAAAGATGCTTTTAATAGTTGTTTGATATTAATAATAACTTACGTAGAATAATTAGGCTTTACACGTTAAAATCTCGCTTTGAAACTAAGCCATTAACTAAGTAGGGGCTCCAGTTAACACCAAAACTAATCCCAAAGCCCCAGTAAAACCCGTGTTAGTAGCCAAATCCATCTATAGCCTTAAAATTCCAAAATAACCATACTTTCTACAACTTTAAAAGACATAACAAAAACCCCGAAGGCCGATTTAAATTAAACCGAGTCAAACAGTCAACTCAGACCGGGGATATCTTTCAAAAATAATATTTTTTGAGCAGTCCAATTAAGGGTGGGTTCTCCAAAGCTAGGCCCATTTCTGTAAGGATTTTTGCAGATCACTGAGAATTAGATTTGAGTGAGCGGCGTCATTTAAATTCTTTAATAATTGGTAGGGTGGGGTATGTGTTAAGAGCGGGTAGCGATTTTGTTTTATTTTAAAAAATATTTATTTTTGGAGTCGTATTATCAAAAACATAATGATTAAAAGTGACTACCTAGTAACTCCATTGTTGGTCCAGTGGTCCCAAAGTGCCACAGCTGAGTCTTGACTACGATTAAAATATTATTGGTTTTTTTCTCAGTAGCAGCCACGGAGTCAGAATTTGTGCCCGGTTGATGGCAAAAGACTCATCCTCTATTATATGGGGCTTAAACAGAACTGAAAAAACGTAGGAGTACTCCACTGCCTAATTCTTTTATCTAGTGTATAAAGCAGTTTTTGTTTTTACAACGACTTTCAGCATTTTGATTGAGAATAAGCTTTCATACCGGGTGTAAACAGACCCTTTACATATCCGTCAACCAAGCATTCTGTACATCAAACTAAGTAACTTTACGCAAAAATTATTGCTGGGAATCGACTTTTTTTTTTGGGGTGATAAATCACGTTTTACGGTAGGACTCGATGGAAAGCACTCATAGCATTGTGCTGATGAATGGATTAAATAGTACGAGGGTCGTGGAGGTGTGTAAAGTAAAAATCTTACATTAAAACATGTATTTAAAAAAAAACTTGTGAAAAAGTTGGAACTTTGACCACCAAAATTTCCGTAACTAGAAGGTTCCCAGGTATGGTCTAAAACAAAAAAATTATTGCAGTGACGGGGAAAACAAGTGCCTTTCGTTTATGTTAAGGGTCTATTTATACCCTTTATAAATCATAACACATTTTTTTTTAAATTTCCTTTATCAATATCTCGAATGTAACTATGTCTTGATCATATAGCACATTTTCGCCTAACGAGAAAGTACCCTAAGACATAAATTCCAAAAAAAAACACTCTTAATGAAATCGCTCTCATCTCCCAATTTGCACCTCTTTTGAAATCAAGAGAAATCATATATTTTACTCGACAGCCGATAAGGTAAGGTAGGTGCCGATTGAAATTCCTTTCGCGCGCCGCTGCCTTTGAATACTGATATAGTCTATCTATCTTATACAGGGCAGGTATCAAATGTTTTATTTGTTTCTTTTTTATGGCAGTCATTTTTTGTCTTGTTGAAAAAAAACTGAAAATACATATTTTCAGTTTTTTTGTAACTGAGTGACAGACGACGCATAGCCGAATGAAAAAGACACATGATGTGTTTCAATAAGAAAGGATTTATCTTGTTTAGGATGTATCGGTATAACGTGCTTCAATAAAATAAAAACTAAAACTCAATAAGTAACTTAAGTAGTGGTCGACACTTCGCGTGACCAGAGGGCTGAGGCTCTTTCTTTGGCCAAAGAATTAGCATTGCCATTCAGCGTGGCAATGCTGCCAGTCTTCTGGGCACGTTTCTAGCTGACAGCGATTTGGAGGAGTACTTTGACTAAGTGTCCTATTGTCGTCGTTGTTTAGATGTTTATATTTGCTTACTTTTAAGTCTTATTTTTATCATTACTTTAGTTCTATTTGTAGTCTGTATATAAAGTACATAATATAGTTTTGTTTATAAATAAATAAACAGTAGTGAGATAACCCGCATGTATTGAAAACAACACAAGACAAAAAATAAACTATTTTCAATATAACCCCGCAGTTATTCGCGAACTCTCCCGAACGAACGAACAAAACATATTTTCGCAAAGTTGCAGTACGCTTTAACAAAAGTTTTATTAAAAACGGTCCGATAACCTGTTTTTTCTTTTGCAACTCAATAATCGGGCCTTTTAAACTTAAACTTGTTGGGGAAGTCCAGAAAATTAACTAAAAAGTTCCAAGTTATGACTGCTGTAGTCGGAGAAGCAACTTGGAGTTGTTATTTAGAAATTATATTTAATGTTTTCTTTATTTAGTTTTAGCATGTCTTTGTTTTTAGGGATGGTAGTCAAATGACAAAAACCCTTATTTAACCCCGCCTTGCCTGTCTGTCCGTCAGTCGAGGGTGTACTATTTCACCCTGCCTACACCATAGGAGAATACAGTCTTCATCATCCGCCAGCCTTCCAGTCTAACTGGAGCGATTCTATGCCTTTCTGACCTCCACAACCCTGATATTATATTACTGAAACTAGCGGTTGTATGCGACCTTCGTCCGCGTCAATTTTAATAAAAAATATTACTTCCCTATTTGAATCGGATTACGACAATTTCAAGGGTTTATTTTTTTTGCACGGAACCCTAATTTTTTTTTTTAATAAAAGAAGCCTAAGTTAGTCCTTATAATATTAGCGTCCCCATATTTGGAGATTAGCCGGAACAAACAGACAGTCAGACAGCCGGACAGACAGACATAAAAATTAAAAATGTTTTCTTTTTTGTTATCATAACCGCATATACTTTCATATGCATTCAGTAAAAAGCTGTTATTTTGAAATTTCAAACAGACACTTCAATTTTATTTATTTGTCTAGATTATGAAACCAAATCGAACCTCGATCAATCGATAGTCTTTATTTGTAAACATAGGTTTCTCTATGTTTTGCCATTTGGCGTACAAATATACATTTAAAGGAGGCGTATTATAAAGAGGTAAAAGTTTAATTCATAGTATCAATATCAATTTTAATATAATGCATTAGGTAATGTCAGTTAATGTCAATCTTTAATGAAATACGATACCTCTATGGTTCCGAGACACGAAAAACTTTATTTCTTTAACAAAAATCCTGCGGAAATCGTTTATCTCTCAATGAATGAGTAAAGGTCGATAATAAACTTATACGGGACAAAATGGCGACGTAACCTATTTATTGTCCATTGTCGTTTGTGTGTATGTGCACTTTAAGTGCATGAACGGGTTTTATGACTTCAAGCGGTCCGCAACTTGAGTTACGATCACAGACCGTTTAAAAATATAGAGAAGTCCATAAATTGTAAAAGAGCCATGGTGGTAAAGACCTGACTTACGAGTTGCTGGTCGTGGTTTCAAAGCCAAACAGGTGCTTTATTTTGTGTAATTTATCACATGACTGCTTCGTTGGTCGAGTGGCCGCGACTGCTGAGAATGAGGTTGAATCCTGTGTTGAATTTGGATGTGTCTATCTTTCAAACGAGTAACTTTGAGAAAAAATGGTTTTAGAAACCTCAATGTCATTTTTAAAGACCTATCTATAAACACCCCGCACGTATAGGTTTGACTTTTTTTTTAGTTTTAGTTACATGCACGTATGTAAAAATTGTCCCTCTCATAGAGAGGAGGCCTGCGTCGCAGCAATGGGAACATTAATAGGCTGATTATGTTAAGCTATGCTACTGCATTTTATTACTGCTAATCTACCTACCAAGTTTCAACTGAGTAGTCTTAATAGTTAGTAGAGTAGTGGCTGTGACATACATACGGACAGACAGACATGACAAATCTATAAAGGTTCCGTTTTTTGCCATCCGGCTACGGAACCCTAAAGATGTGACTGTCTAGGACTAGGCGCTGTAAAAGGTGTAAGACGTGTATCTGGGAATGTTTTTTTTTTGTGTAAAACCAGATTCTATCATTTTCACGCTCTATGGCTACGATGGCGAAATGAAAATAATTCCATTAATATTTATTCAGATGAACTCAAGTGTTATTTATATGATTCCGTCAGACTTAAATTAAATTCATACGGTAATTCTATATGTGCCCGTGACTCTGCCTGCTTCAACTTTTAAATATTCGGGGATGAAAAAGTACTGTTTAACTTTTCTGGGGGCGAATTTTATTTTTTTTAATTTATGGTGTATGTTCTATGTGCACACACATTTTTTACACGCGATGTAAGATGCATCGAGACACCAACTTTCACGATAAAGTAGGTACATGATTCTAGACGCTCCATCGTTTATTTTTGCTCTTTTAACATGGAATTAATGTTATTTTAATTTAGGTTTTGGATGATAAGAATGTGTAATAATACCTATATGGAAAGATAGTTCTTTTTTCGTTGCACCTCATTAACAAAAACATTCATTGGTGGATGCGGTTTCCTTACGATGTTTTCCTGCACCTTTGAGAGCAGTACTGACGAAACAAAACACACAAAGTAAAGAAACCGGTTCTACATGCAATGTTATCTGTGCGATTAACAAATATACAGAAAATCCGGCCGCAATCATTGTAGTCGGAAGCCCACAAAGCAGAAACGCCCATCATTTTTTTTTTATAAATCCTCCCCCCACACTAGGAATTTCTCCTGTGTCGTAGGTGCGTTTACAAATATTTAAACTCACATATACAAACAGCCAGACCCGGAAAAACTACATGTAGGCCATGCTAATATCTGTTCCGTGCGCGAATCGAACCCGCGACACCCAGCGCTCCAGTCAACAGTGCCGTCAATTAGAGGATACTCAATTCCCAATGGAGGATGAAGAACTTAACACACTCCACCTCTTTTCTTCAAACCAAACTCAAAAAACATAATTATAAAGAAAATCCCCGACTAAGTTCTACTCAAACGGATAGTTAATCAAGGCGCACCTATTCAAAGGAATCGTTTTAAAATGCAAACAGTTTGCAAGATGGTACCAATAATAATTTTCATTAAAATCCTTCGTAGTTAATTACCTGGGCTCCTTGGAGAGGCTACCAAGAGATAATGGTTTTACTAGATGAGACGTTCAAATACATAATTCTTGCCCGGTTCAGGACAATAGGGTCGCTCCTTATTACATTTGCATGGGACTTAAATATAATTGGAAAAATGAGGTTGTATTATATAAGGTCTATCTTTTCATACACGAAATATTTTAAGAGTAACTTCTATAAGTCGTAAAGTAGCCATAGCAACGAGAAAAATCTGAGTGTTTTTTTTTTACTAAATTATTATAATTCTAAATTTTTTTGAGACTTTTTGCATAAAATCTTTACTCCCATATTCTAACAATGACAGTAGGTAAATACGACGTAGTAAACTAGCGTAATGGATGTTCAAAAATAAGGAGCCAGTATTTATTTTGTGAGCCAAGTACTTTATTTTAAATTAATTATTTTTTATAAAAATATTCTTAGATAAAAAAAATCCCTTGAAATGGCTTCGTTATAGCCGTTAGTTGATTCTCTGAAAATATTTCGTGTATGAATAGTTAGACCTAATATAGGGTAGAAGGGGTCACCGATGCACCCCAATTAGTATTGGGGTGCACGACTACCACTTATACAACATGTAACGTAATTAACGCACACCCTCAGACACCCCAATTAGTATATTATGTTATAATCATAATACATACACTGAATTTTTAGTTAAACATATATGAACATTGATTATTGATTGATTTAGTTATACTAATTCCGGAAGAATGTTGTGGTCACAGTACAAATCCACGAACGCAGACAGTCGCACACGTAGGTATGAGGGTCTTGTTAGCCTAGTAGGTATTCGCTCGCGTTCGAAACGAGTTAACGAGTTTTTACTGTAATTTACGTAGTTTTAATTATTTTTGAGAAAAAAAAATACCTATAATAAAAATTATAGAAATCGATTCAGTAAACGATTCTGAACAAACTAATTTCAGGATGTGCGTTAATTATGTTACATGTTGTATATGGAAAAGCGGATTTTTTTTTAAATTACTGGTGAGAAATTTCTATGTGGGTATAATTATATAATCTCCACCTGTATAATGTGTGGGTACAACCCTCACTCCCTCACTTACTCCCACCCACTACTCACTTACTCCCACCCACTACTCACTTACACATTCACCTTCACACCATCTCCTACACACATAACACACTTCACAGCACGTTTTTTGCCTTTTATAAAAATACTGTGAATCCTTTCATTTTTATTTTTATAAGTTTATATAATATCTAGATCAGGCTCAATAACTTAATAATAATTACACAACCTGAGGAATGGGCGGAGCATCCTAAAAAAAGCAAACTATTTTTCGCTTAAAAGGATTCTCCCCATTGTAACGAGAATAAGTTATTTTAGTTGAAGCAATAAACATTTTTATTTATTATTTTATGAACTGACTATGTGTTTGTGTCCCTTCCACCCCGTAGATACACCTCTGCCTATCCTCTCGGGGATTACAGGCGTGGCACCATGTTATGTGTTGGCAAAAAAAGTGAAGAAAGCTCCGTACGGGCTCTTGTTCACAGTCAGTGTCTGCCCGGTATGACACGGCCTAAATATTCCAAACAACGTCTTAGCACCACTGATGATTACGCAGTTATAGCATCGCGCTACACAACCTGCAGCGACACCAACGGTGAGGCTGCGCCTTGCCTTTTTCTAAAACACTTAGTTGCGTTCTTGCGTTGGCAAATAAAATTCTAACGTTGAATATTTGCATTCATGTAATTACATTTTTATTATTTTGCAACGCAATACAATACAAAAAAAAAACTAAAAAATGCCGAAAAATTTTCGCGAGCGGACACAGTGAGTATCGTGTGTCGGGAACAGAATCGACTTACAAGTGACAATGGTAGCGGTACTGAGTACAAAAACGAACAAGAAAGTGGGTAGAACGATTTGTCTGCTCATAAACACCCACCCGCAATAACTTCAGTTTATCCGTGATCTGGTGCTTGCAACAGCGCCGAAATATCGGGAACTCAAACAAATCAGTAAACATGGTAAATATCCCGTTTCTAGTGTTAATGATAATACAATAAACTATGAAAAAAAATATTTAGACGTAGAGCGGTTCCTTAACAGTCATGGACACTTAATCGGTAGCATATATTTTCTGCCTCTTTGTTCAAGAGATCGCCGAGTGCGACTGCGACTGCTGAGTGTGAAGTCTCGGGTTCATTTCCCAGGTCGGACAGTGCTATTGGTCTTTTACTATCAGGATATTATCAGTCCGGAGTCTTGCCCGCTGTATAGGGACGTCTGTATTAGATTGCACAGGAACATAACTTGTGAAATCTGAGTGTACTAAAGGAACACCACTGCCTGACCCTTCGGGGATTACAGTCATGATGTTTTATCGTGCTATTTTTGGCTTACCTTGCACTATTTCTGGTAGGTCACATCCAGTAACTCTATCCTATCATATGTCCAAAGACGGTAGAAATTCATTAAAATTTCTCATAGGACTGTCCTAGCGAGGACCGTCAAGCGTGTTGCATTTAGACAAACTTTGCTAAGATATTATTCAGATAAACCCGGAATGTTCCAGAATGTACTAATTGTTTGTAAGCTTTCGTTTTGATGATATGTTTATTTTAATAATCAGAAAATTCTCTTTATTTGCGAAATGAGACTGAAAAATATTACTCTTATTTATGAGAAATAGAAAAAGTAATATAGCAACACCTTTATTAGAAAAAAAAATGAGACGTGTAACCTTGTAATTTTTGTGTATATTTTTCCTTTTTAATACTTGTACATATTTTTATTATTTTGTTGTATATTTTTGAAGAATAATAAAATTAATTTCTCATTAAATTCTAAACGCTGACAACATAATTCTTGACCTCGATTCCGGGAAACAGAGAGTTATATAAACAAACAGAAATCTTATTAAATCCATGGCCATCGAGATGGGGCCATCCAACCATTTCTCGAACATTCTAAGAATAATAATGGCCCAATATTTCGCTAACTGACAATATTATTACGATCTTTGTTTATATGGTTACTTTGTGCCTTCCGATTGGCTGATGAGGGCTGATATTTCGTCTTTGGGTATATGCTGATTGTATTTATACGAAACTAGTTTTTTCCCGTAGCGTTGCTCGCGTTACAATCGTCAAGAACGTTTTAAATATCGCCTGCGACACTGGAGCTTAATGTAGCTGCCTATCGGAATCAGATAAGTAGTACCGAAGATTAATGCGCACTTTCGTTTATTTTTTAGAGTTCCGTAGCCTAAAAACGGAACCCTTATAGATTCGTCATGTCTGTCTGTCTGTCCGTCCGTGTATCACAGCCACTTTATTCCGAAACTATTAGGACTACACAGTTGTAACTTGGTAGGTAGATGTATTCTGTGAACCGCTTTGTGATTTTTATAAAAAAACAATAAATTTAAAAATTTTAGGGGGGGGGGGGGGGGTTCCTCATACATGGAACTGAAACTAAAAAAAATGTAGGATTGTAGAACAGGGTCATGTACTCACTAGTTTTAAGCATAGCGTGTAAAATTGGTTGTGTACATTGTGCAATAAATTTGTTTTTGCAAGTGCATTGTGCAAGCCTTGACAGTCGTGAGAAATGAAAAATCTGACGACCAGTCTTATTAAAGAGTATCGTATTATCCAGCAACTTGGTTATGGAGTTCAGATAGACAGTCACTCCATTTAAAATACCGGTGCATTCGTTAGACTGGAAGCTTACCCAACATAATTGGAAAAAGGTTTGGCTGATGATATTCGAAAATAACACAATACATAATACATATACATAAAATAAAACAGACAACACAAAAGCTTTTACAACTTCTGTCAGTCTGTGCGTACATTATGCTAAACCGCCTGAACTTTGTTTGATGGGGTTTGCAATGCTGAATAATTTTGCACCTCATAAGGGTCCCTTTACACCGAAGTTATTGCTTTAATTAACCTTTTTTAATTTAAAGAAAAGGGGGATATATTTGGGTTTAAATAAAATATTGACGTTTTGACTGAGACTACCTGTTAAAAAATATTTAAAAAAAAAAATTGACAGGAAGCTTCATAAAACTAATCACCAATTATACCAACATTACAGACTCATCCTATACGATGCTATAAGACACAAAATAGAACAACATAAAATATAAAAGAGGCTAAGTGTTGCCATACAACGTGGCAACGCCGGCAGTCTTTTGGGCACATTACCAGCTGACAGCGTTGAGGAGGAGTTTTTTTGATGCCCTTTTGTAGTTTGTTGTTAGTTTATTTATTTTAGGTTATTTAATAGTTTTTAATTAATAATGTATTTAGTTAGTTTATTCAAATTAATAAAATTTAAATATAAAATAAGTAAATAAATCATGGGTACAGTAAGCTGCAAGCCAGTGGTAGTTCGGAGTTAGAACAGAATAAGAGGTTAACAACGTTTTAGTGCCACTGACGTTCGACAGTCTGTACCTCATGGTCTTAGAAAAAGTCTAATCCAAATATATTCAACAATTCAGTAAATTCGCGTAAACCAGTGATAGAAAAAATACTAATTTCATTTTATTTTTAATCTGCTACAGAAATCATCCCTTTATATTCACATGAATAGAAGTGAAAGTTCCTTGCAGCACTAACTCCGCCTTTGTAGTACATTACTACGCTGCTGTAGATAAAGTTTCAACAAATAAATAAAGTTACTTCACCAGAAATCCAGACCGTACTATTTTCAACGACCTCCAGTCTGAAAGTTCTAAAATAATAAGCCATCCCGAAATTAGTCCATCAATATTCCGCCACTTTTAATACCATTACCAAGTCCTAAGTATTCACAAGTATGATGAATATTTGCATATTTCTTAAGGGGTCGCCGTGCATGTAAACTCCGCGATTTAATTGGAATTTTACCATCCCTCTTGAAGGCGCGAAAGTTTCAGAGCAGCGCGGGATCAATTTCCAATTCTGAGTATTCTATTCGCGTTCGCTAGGAACTTTGGTGGTGTATCAGGTGTCGATAGAATTTTGTCGATGAATGAATTTTTTCGTTTCCGTATAGACCAGAGTTGTCGACATGAAGCCGCAACGGGTCGGCTATATTAGTCGTAGAACCGTGACCGTTGGGGTAGACATGTTCTTGAGTGTAGAACGCCAATCGGAAAGCGCAAGGTGGGTCGCCCTCAGGCTCGGTGGGGTGGCGGTCTTGGCACGGTGGCTGGTAGAAACTGGATTAGAATTGCCGAGAATCAAATTGAGTGACGCGCGATTGAAGTGGACTATGTCCAGCAGTGGACTGTTGCAGGCTGCTGATGATGGTGTAGTGGAAACTACAAAGACACATACAAGAAGATAGACGAGACAACGCGAATAATAATATCGAAATCTACTTGCAAGAAGGTAACTGCTGTCGGTACATGTGTGATGTGTCGAACTTGACAATTATGTAATTTAGCTACTTGGCTTCACTATTCGATATTTCTTCTGATAACCTAGCTTTGCTTTAGCCCTGTAGTTTCTTAAATCTTTTGGGATAAAACCTACCCATTTCTTCATAAACAGTAACTGTTTGTTTATAGGAAATGCCTAGTGTAAAATACATTATAATGCAAATAAAAACACACACATTGATGAAACTTATCTTTAATTAAAATATCAGTCAGTCAACTTAAACTTATTACAAGGATTAACTTGTAAACAATTGCGCAGCTCTTCTGGAACCCACGACAAGACCAGCCCAGGTCTCGCGGCAAACCTGTTCAATGAACCTGGGATCCAGATTGAAACCTTGATTGCCATTTGAAAGACCAGGCAGCTCAAAAGTATAACTCAAGGGAACTCCAATAAGATGAGCGTAGTCTTCAGAAGCACCAGAAGCCCGATAGTTAAGGACTAAAGCGGAGTTGCCAACAACATAGCGAGGGAAGTTCGACAAAGAATGACTGCGGATAGCATCAGCCATGGCAACACCAACAGTGTGAAGGCCAAGGCTGTTCTGAGAGAGAGCGCCGTTATGTCCCCACGGGTACAAGATCATACTGCCGAAGCTATGCATGGTGATGTATAGCGCGATACGGGACAGATGCTGTTGAAGGATATCACGAACGACTCTGGTTTCGATCTCGGAGAAGGCGCGGTTTCCAGCGTAGATGTCGGAGCAAGCACTATTGCTGGTACCGACGGTGTTCCAGACGAAGTCATAGTTGCGGTTGCCGTCGACTCCGGGGCACATACCACTGCTTGCATGCGTGTTGGTGGAGCGGGTCTTGCGCCAGAAACGAGTCTAGAAGTAAAAATATTGATATAGTTGTAGTATATTTTGTTCCTAAATGTGGGGAAAATCTTGACGAAGAATATAAAGGTTAGGTTAGGAGTAGACCAAAGAAAGGATGGATTTATGAAAGATATTACTGAAAATAATAAAGAAGGGGGAAGGGGAAGTTTAGAAGAAAAAGACTTGCAGCAAAGACCAAATTTCACATAAAGGCAGACGAACATACTAGCATCGATTTGCTCAGTACTAACTGGGTTGTGGAGGTCAGATCGGCAGTCTCTCGATGTAAAATACTGGTATTCAGCTGCGTCTGGTTAGTCTGGAAACCCACCCTAACATAATTGGGAAATGGCCAGGCAGATGATGATGATGAAGGGCAAAAGAATATCAACCTGATTTATGATATTGGTTCTTAATGATTAACTTTTAATAATAACTGAGAAAAGCCAAATACATTTAGTCTTTACTTACGTTGGTAAAAGTGAATTCATAACCATCAGGGTTGACAACAGGCATGAGGATCCAGTCATAGTTATTCAGAAGATCAGGCTCAGTGACATCCTCAGTCAGCTTCCTGATGGCCCAAACGACGGTGGGAGGGGAGATCCATTCCCTGGCGTGGATACCACCATCGATGAAGATGACAGGCTTGCGTCTATCTTGAAAGTTGGTGGTAGAAATTCTCAGATATCTAATAGGCCGTCCTTGGAAGGAGTTTGCTGGTGTCACTAATGTTGCAATGTTTGGGAATCTTGCAGCAATATTAGCCATGTAATTGTAGATCTAGAAACAGAAACATATTGATAAAATTAACGTCCTTAGGTTCAACGTTGTCACTCTGTCATTGTATTGGATCCCTGACATCTTCAATGAATGATAGGTATTTACCGGCGTTTGGTACGATAGTTGCTGAACTATTTTATGCTTGCATTGAATGCTTTTAGTGATATGTACTGTGAGTGATCTTAAAGTTTGTTTTGTTTAATCCAGTCAAAGGTCCAATGATATCAGTATTGAAATCTTTTGTTTATCCGATATTGCAACATATTTGTTTAAATCCTTTAAGCTAAGCGGTTATAACGGGACGTGACTTGCATTGTTATAACCTTTACTTTATCTGCTTAAAATAGATAAAATAGAAAATCAGTTACGATTAGTTAATTAGTAATTATTGTGGTACAACTCGTATCAATCATCATCATGTATTTTTCCAATAATATTTTTGCCAATCGAGTACTTCCATTCATGATGAATCATTATGAGAATAAATTGGTATTTGGATTAGTTTTTTTTAATTGATCTTTATCTCGTATCGTGCAACGACATAAAAATACCATTTTATTAGTACCACTATGTGGTTGATTCTACAGATGTACAGTTACCATCAGCTAAAATGAATGTCATTTTCTCTTACATGAATCACTGATTTTTGGTAAACCGATTTACCCATAAATATCTACTCATCAGCATCATTGGCAGATTAATTGTTCCATCCACCTTTTCCCTAATATAAGAATGCACATAACATAACATCACGCCTGTAATCCTCAAAGAATAAGCAGACGTGTACCTAATGGTACACCCACATTTCGCCAGTTACGTTTTAAGTCTCATGTAATAGGGGGCGAGCCCATTGCCATTAACACAAATCCAGACTCCGTGGCTGCTACTGAGAAATTGCCGAACGAAAAACCCATAAAAACTTTGCCCGATCCGAGAATCGAACCCAGGACCTCATGCTCAGCAGTCGCGCTTGCAACCACTCGACCAACGGCCAATGTAAGAATTAACTTCTTTAGAACATATTATGTAGATGCCTCGCAGTACTTACCACATCCAATCGCTGGTAGTTATTAAAAGGCATAGATTTGCCGCCATTTCTAGAAATTGTCCTTGTCCATTCTTGAATAACCTCATCGTCGTGATCAAGTGCACTGTAAACAAAGAGATTTTAAAGACTCACAGAACGAACATTGGGAATATTTTCATACAAAAATTTTGATCCCAAACATTTTCGATTTTGACACACTAAGCTACTTGACAAGCGGGCGCGTGACACTAGACGCGACTTGTTACTAGTAGTAACAAGTATTGGATTACAATTTTCTTCGTCTTGTCCCGTCTATAGCTCGCAAATACTTGAATGTCTTTGACTGTTAACGAATCCATATTAAAAGGTACAGTAAAATTACCAGATCATTATCATAATCTGCCTGACCCTTTCCCTTCGGTTTTGGGGTCAGCTGTTACCAATGCCAGTGTTTTATATGGAGCGAATATCTGACCTCCACAGCCTAGTAACTGGTAATCGTGATTTTTTTTTATCGTCTAATAAGACCTGATCTATACCGAGTTTCCTGACGGTCTGCAACTTTTCGCCCTTATATCCTAAGTGATAAGGTTAAAAAGTGATTGCAGTAATCTCGGTAGTACAGGTCATTGTACAAAATTAGACGACACGCCTGTAATCCCCGAAGGGTGGTGGGTGGGTGCAGAGGTGTACCTACTTGTACACCTACAGCTGTTTTGATATGGAAAGAAAAATTCCCGTGCGAGCAGGGTTTGAACCTGCGACCTTCCGATTCAGTACACCGGACGTCTTAACCAATTAGACCATCGCACCCTGCTCACAGCTCTCGAAATTTTCGTTCCATTAAGTATCAAACTAACTTAAACCAACACGTTGACATTACAGCCAAATCAAGAGCGAGCAGGAGCAGAGCTGTGAGCAGGGTGCGATGGTCTACTGAATCGGAAGGTCGCAGGTTAAAACCCTGCTCGCACTGGAATTTTTCTTTACATATCAAAACAGCTGTAGTTCCTTACGCAGGGTTTGCGTATAAAAATATAAAAAATTAGTACACCTACATTTTGGCATTTATCTTTAAGTTATTAATAGGGGGCGAGCCTACTGCAATCAACCAGGCACGAATCTAGCCTCCGTGGCTGCTACTCAGAAATTCCTGACAGAAAAACCTAATAACATTATACCCGACCTTAGAATCGAACTCAGAACCTCATGCTCAGCAGTCGCGCTTGCGACTACTAGACCAACGAATTTAGATTTCGCCTATTATGTCTGTAGAGTTTCACCAACTAATTTCACAGTATCGTAGTCTCACTAATAACATAATATGAAACGTGATCTTCTCTTGTGTGAAATCTTCATATCCTGATTAACTAAAATCGCTATCGTCGACACAGCCTGTCGTCATAAGACGGCCGGACGGCGAGCTAGCCCATAACTCGCCGTCCACAGGCTCGCGCCTACGGTGGCCGGGAGCCACCACGTGACCCCCGACGCCCAGGGTGTCTCCCGCGGCGGCTGGGACGTGAGGTTCTTTCCCTCTCACGTCCCGCCACCTCCTTCACTAGCATGACTGCTTCGCAGAAGGTGGTGACGGCTTCCCATTCCCTCTCGCTCCGGACCATGGCGTGAACGATCGCCGCCGCTAATCGCCGCTACAAGGACACGGCGGTGCTCCGCCCAAGCGGGGCAGACCTCTACGGTGTGCTCCACCGTGTCCTCCGGACGATCCTCGCAGTGGAAACACCCGGGCGTTTCCTCCCGCCCGATTTGGTGCAGGAACCTCCCGAAACAACCGTGTCCGGTGAGGACCTGCGTTAGGCGGTAGGTGAGGGCGCCGTGGCGCCTCTCTAGCCAATACGGTACCCCTTAGGTAAGACTGGTTGTCAAACTTTCGACGCACTGACCTGTAACGACTGTCATAGGTCTACAAATGACAGCCGTTATCAGTGTAATGAGTTATAATAATTATAGGTTTAACCACAAAAAAAAAAAAAAAACATCAATCAGAAGGATTAATTTGTGACGTCTGTTAGTAATTGTTTTTCTAACGTATAAGCTTTTAAGGCAAGGGCATTATCTAAAAATAATTTATGAGTTTCGAATGTTGGGGGTAAGATTACTGTTTTTGAGAAAACAACGACTTATATTAGTTATGTGATTAGAAATATCACCACTAATCTATAATTCAAAGATAATGTAAAATTTACCCAAAATGACAAATAATACATTACTAGTTTATGATCGCGGCTTCGCCCGCGTGGAGTTCGAGAATCGCCTACGGGATCTTACTTCTGGGATAATAAGTAATCTATGTATGTATAGTACTTACATATATTTATATACAACTGATACACATGTCTCATAATTTTAATTGAAGAGTGTGTACACCAATTTTCGAGTCAATCGACCCAGAAAATATTAAGTTTCACAGAAAATTCAACCCCCATTTCACCCCCTTCGTTGTGGAATTTCTAAAAACTATTTCATAGTGGATACTCTTCGAAGAGTGGGTACTCTTCGCAAAGAATACACCCATCAAATTTCATGTCTTAAGAACAGCAGTTTAGGCTGTGCGTTGATATATCAGTCAGTCTGTCAGGACTTTGAATTTTATATTGGGAGATGATTTAGGAAAAACTGTGATACACATTTCTCATAATTTTATCTGAAGAGTACGTACACAAATGTTTAAGTGACTTCGAGAATATAAAGTTTCACAGAAAATTCAACACCCCATTTCACCCTCTAAGGGGTTGAATTTCGAAAAACCCTCCCTTATTTCTTGTCTACATTATAAAAGGAACCTCTGTGCAAAATTTGAGCATTCTAGGTCTAAGGGTTTGGGCTGGGCGTTGATGAGTCAGTCAGTCAGTCAGGACTTTTCCTTTCTCTGCTCAGAATGATTTACTGAATACGTGGTAACCGTTTTCGCGTCAGTGTCCCTTCCAACCTGTATAGAGAATAATTCAAAACTTACGACTTAATATCATCAGCATGAGTCCTGTAGGTGATGCCCAAATTATCCAAGCTCTTGACAAATTTTTCTTGATTTTCTGGTTGCACTAAAACCACTGCCTCCCGTTCAATATGGGCTGGGCCTAAGAAATCCAGGCCTAATTTATCACCTAGGTCGTTCAGGTTTTGGACTTGCTCGATAGTGGTAGGTGCTACAAAGTATGATTTCCATCTAGAAAAAAATTTAAGACGTTAAATCTTTTGAAGGAGATATTTATATTGGGTGTAATATGAACCTTAAGAGCGTTAACGTCTGACGGCATTTCATATAAAATTTCAAGTGTTTTTTTTTCGAAATGACTGAACCGATTTTAATGAAACTTCATACGCATAAGCAGGATACATAAGTCTAAAAACTTGACAGATTTGAAAGATGTATTCTTACAAATTCCTATTTTAGTTTATTTCTATTGTCAAGGTTTTTTTAAATAAAAGTAACCTAGGATCGAGGACATACTATCACAATAATCACTCAAATAAACTAGTTATAAATATATATTATTTTATTTTATATACATGGACGTTCAACAACTTACACGATTATTAAGCTTGAGAAATACAATTTTTTTTTGGCCTTCTCGAAATTAATTAGTAAAGACATGAAATACAAAGAATGAAAAAAAATAGAACGTGATGAAAGCTTGTCTGCAGATCCAAAATTTCAACCTATTTAAAATGTATAAAAAAATCTTTTTTTTTTTGAAAATTGAATTTTAATAGTAATTACAAGTAAAATAAAACTTACCCGATGTATTCTTCATGTTTAGCATAGGCCAAAGCCAACAGACCAGCAAACACAAGTATCTTCATCATTGCAAACAGCAGATGCGAGTATCTGATAGGCTTGTCCACCAGAGTTTTTATAATAACTTACACCTGATATCACCATACTGATAACACCATCTTCTAGTACTGATTACGAACGCGTGCACGATAGCAAATGTAATTAGCTTTAATATACTTAATCACCGGATACAGATGGGTGCATTTTATGGAACTAATCACATGATCAATCAAGGGTTTTTTTTTGTTTGTTTGAATTTTCGTTCTTTCACTAAAATAATAAAAGTATAAACAAGGAGCTCGTGGCTAAATAATAACAGCCGCTCGGATCGATCTTTAGGTTAAGCCGTGCTTGACTAGGTTGGTCTGTAGATGGGTGACCACCCATTACATACCGAGTTTCCTCGTTAAGCCGTTGGTCCCGGGTGTCATTTGTAGATCTTTGACAGTCGGTAGTCAGTGGCCCAAAAAGTTGACAACCAGTCTTACCAAGGGGTATCGTTTTACCCAGTACTAACTGGGTTGTGGAGGTTAGATAGGCAGTCGCTCCATGTAAAATACTGGTATTCAGCTGCATCCGGTTAGACTGGAAGCCGACCCCAACATAGTTGGGAAAAGGCTTGGCGGATGATGATGATGATGATGAATAAAAGTATAAACAAAGGAAACCAATAATTTATTTAGCCTAACAATATTACTTACAAAGATACTGCTTTTGCATAACTCTCAAAGAAAAAAAAAATCCTTCAAGACAGTTATGATGGATTAAAATGAAAATCACACCGCTTTTTTGCTCTTCTGGCACCCACAATGATGGCTGACCAAGTAGCACGGCATACGTCACTAATGTACTGGGGATCCAGATGGAAACCACGATATGTAGTCGCAGTTGAGATTCGCCTCGTTGTTACACCAGGCAGTTCAAAGATATAAACTAAGGGAACTCCTATATGATGAGCATAGTCAGTAGAAGTACCACTACATTCGTAGAGTAACTTTGCTGCATTCCCGACAGTAAGTTGAGGTAAGATAGGCCGGTTACGATGAAATATGGCATCGGCCATTTCCCTGCCAACGGAATAAAGAGCATCGTGGAATTGAGAATGAGTGCTTGTGTGTGCCCATGGATACAAGATCATACTGCCGTAGCTATGCATGGACAGGTACAGAGCAACGCGAGATTGTCGTTTTTGAAGTACCTCCCTAATAACTACTGACTCCTGTTCCGAGAACGGTTCTTTTCCAGGAAATTTTATGGAGCAGGGTAGACTCTCAGTATCGGAGGTATTCCAGGCAATATCGAAGTTGCGGTTAGTATCGACTCCAGGACAGACATGATCGTTAGGATGACACTTGGAGCGATTCTTGCGCCAAAAACGCATCTGAAAGTAAAAACAATTTTTTTTTATTATCTAATCGATTTCCTATCATCTTCTTAGTTATTGTTTCAATTATACTACAGGAAGATTACGAGACTTACACCGGAAAAAGAGTATACATAGCCATCAGGGTTGGCAACAGGCATGAGGATCCAGTCATAGTTATTCAGAAGATCAGGCTCTGTGACATCCTCAGTCAGCTTCCTGATAGCCCAAGTGACAGTAGGAGGAGATAACCATTCCCTGCCATGCATACCACCTTCAATGAAGATGATTGGTTTGCTCACATCCTTGAATTTAGTGGTTGATATTCGCAAGTATCGTATAGGGCGACCCTCAGAGGTATTTAGAAACGTCACCAAGTTAGTAAAGTCGGGGTATTTAGCGACGATATAATCCAGATAGGCATTGATCTAGAAAAAAAGCATCGGTAATTGAAAAATTATTTGATATTTCTGTCAATCGGTGGCTTTTAACGATTTGCTTGTTTTGTATTTCTTTTTTTGTAAATGGTGTTAATGTATATTAAATATACATTTGTAAAAAGATTCGAAAACAACCAAGCGCACCCAAGGTTCAAAAATCTCTGGCGAACCAGGCGTGTCTATGTTTTTATTGACTAATCTGGTCTGTGACGAACTTTAAATATAATTTATTTTAAGCATAGTTCTCATGTAAGTGACTTTGTGTCTTTTTTGAGAAAGCAATTTTCCCAAAGAAACTTTTTTTTTATACACGTTCACTTTTATCCCAATAACACAACAGCCGTATGAAATTCGCGCGCGTACGCGCCTTTGACCTATCAGCTGTTAGCCGCGTGACGGCGTTCTGTCTCAAAAAATCAAAATACAATATTTTTTTTCACATAGGCCTAGATGGGCACTTATAAAACGTCGACAATAAAGTGCACGGTTCCGGTTGGTCGTTTCATTTGTTTCATATTCTTCCACCATAAAACGTCTCTGAGTCGGGTTAATAAGCGGCGGCCTTTCACTTCTTAGACGACTATTCAGACTACCTTCTTCCTCAAACCTCTTTACCCAACGGCTAACAGAATTTCTAAAAAAAAACAAAATATTAACAATTTATTTAATAATAAGAAAATCACACACCACAACTATCATCATAATAATTATAATTTTTAAAAATAACTTACACATTATAAGTCAGTTTCAGTTGAAATTTGAGAAATATTAAGCCCATTTTTACGCAAAGCGACAATATTTGCCCTGGCATCAATACTAATATTAGCTTGCATCTTGAATAAAGACAATCAAACAATACGCTAATCGTAATAATAACACAAACGCTCGTAACAAAGTTCACCAACTGACAACGTCATAACTAACTACTTTGTTCAATCCAGAAGTTTATTTTGTTTCACATTCACCCTCATCTTTTTTGTTATTAATAAGTTCCAACTAATATTTAGAAAAACATATCTCATCGGGTCTAACGTATCATTTATAATTAAAACACAAAAAGTGTAATGTCACTTGGGTTCGAACGCAGGCTACAACGTGGTTAACGCTATAGATAAAATTATCTATAGCGTTAACCGCTAAGCCAGATAGACACATAATAAATTAAATTAATAAATAAATAATTATTAGTTTGAAATTAAATATCACTAACTTAATACTCCGTCGCGACATGACACTAAGGTTGTCACTAAGGCAAATGATCATTATATCGCACTCTTTCTGGCTAGATAATTATGAAAGAGTGCGATATACGAGATCGTGTATGTGTGCAAAATGTTTGTTATGGAAAAAGGTCGTAAGTGCAACTTGTTATGATGCGATCGTTTTGTGAAACTGCTAATGGACTTATGGTCTCTACTGTACGTATAAAAATAAATGTTACTTTTTGAAAGTTGTTTGTAATCACGAGTATAATCACGTGTATGCATCGGTCACTAATTACCAGTCACCTTATATTCGAGTCAATAAACGATATTCTAGTCTTAAAATCTATGACATCAATTATGGGGATTTATGTTTCACTTACCTTATCCCATGGTTCGTAATTTTTGTAAGACAAAAATTCGCATCCTTGTCTAGTAGCGGACTTTGTTATATTCTCGTTCACTTTGTCGTCGTGTTCGAGTGCTCTTAAAAAAAAAGGTCGCAATCTGTGATACATTTCAACTGCTGAGTAAGAAATACTTAGGTAAATTATATGGTTTTCGTAAGTTAGGGCTGACCTAGAAAACTTTAAATAGACTTTGGACCCAGGTTCGCCTCAACAACGAATATCTGCCCAGGAGTTTTAGGAGGTTCAACAAACGATGATGTTTAATATTATACCTTGCGTGTCCTGTTTTTTGTTCTTACAGGAACTGATGGACGCTATTGAAGGCGCTAGACTCGTGACTCAGTTCTGGGCCAACACAATTAGGGTGCCATCGATATGCAAAGAAGATGTAGTTCATACCAGTCATCGTTGTTATAATACCATTTGGTCCAACTTGTCCCTCACTACAGGGACAGCCAGGAGCACCAATATGTATACCGCCAGTAACTTTTAAAAGTAATTTGTACTAACGTATTGATTACAATTTCATAAATAGTTGCGAAATATTATTCAATTATTATGAAATAGGTTTATCTGAAAGTTCAAAAGCAATCGATTTTTTACGACTAATTACTTTTGATTGAGATAAGTGAGATTTTGGTGGTCGTTACTAGATTATGGAGATTTTGAAATTACTAAGAGTCAGAATACCAGTTTTGGTGTAGGTACTTTTTATCCGAATCAAAGATTTACTAGGGAGACTACAAAGGTTAAGTCTAAGAGCACTATGGGTTAACCATTTGAGCTACTAAAATCTGGTTGTCATTTGTCCTCAAAGAAGTTTAACCAGCAACCATACGGTAAAAATGTTCTCACTCAAGAAATATTTCATCATCATCTGTCTAGCCGTTTTCCAAGTATGTTGGGGTCAGCTACGAGTCTAACCGGATGCAATAGACCACCAGTATTTTACATGGGGAGTCACTCCATTATTATCTAACCTCCACACCATTGGTACGATTGGTTTTCAGTCTTTCGGGCCTCTGGCTACTACAAATTAACTTACGATTTAACGTCATCAACATGAATCCTGTATTTGATGCCCGAATAATCCAAGTTCTTAATAAATTCTTCTTGTTGTCTAGGGGCCACCAGAACCACAGATTCTCGTTCTACAAGAGCAGAATTTAAGAAATCCAAGTCCAATTTCTTACGAATAACATTCAGGCTTTTTACCTTCCCTTCAGTATTAGCTTGTACGTAGTATGATTTCCATCTACAAAAAAGTAATATTGCACTTCAGTAACGCATAAGTTAGGTTCGACCTATCGATAATCATCTTCGTGCCCTCGTCCCATATTACTTGGGATCGGCGCAACAGGTTTTATTCTTTCATTCTCCCCCGTCACGTTATCATATACTCCTTTTTCTTTCATTCCTCATAAAATCCATTCCCATCTAATTATTTTCTTTGAATGTTTGCCTTCCTCTCCCTCTCGATCCATCAACATTCATATGCATCACGCTGTTAGCAACGGATTTTGATGCGGTTTTTTTTAATAGATAGAGTGATTCAAGAGGAAGGTTTATATGTAAATTTTGCACCCGTGCAAAACCAGGGCGGGTCGCTAGTTAATAATAAGAAAGTAATCATACTAACCCAGCATAGTGTTTGTGTTTAGCATAAGTCACAATTACTTGCGATTACTTGGGATCGGCGCAACAGGTTTTATTCTTTCATTCTCCCCCGTCACGTTATCATATACTCCTTTTTCTTTCATTCCTCATAAAATCCATTCCCATCTAATTATTTTCTTTGAATGTTTGCCTTCCTCTCCCTCTCGATCCATCAACATTCATATGCATCACGCTGTTAGCAACGGATTTTGATGCGGTTTTTTTTAATAGATAGAGTGATTCAAGAGGAAGGTTTATATGTATATTTTGCACCCGTGCAAAACCAGGGCGGGTCGCTAGTTAATAATAAGAAAGTAATCATACTAACCCAGTATAGTGTTTGTGTTTAGCATAAGTCACAACATATTGGGTCATCAGCACGAACAACTTTGTCATTAAACTTATTCGGTATAAATCCATCATATATCCTGATACCATTAACTGCTTATCTCCTAGTAGCTTATCCGAAGCGTGCGAGATAAAAATAATTACTTTTAATTATTATTAATCCATGCTAGGTGTGTTTTAAGATTACGGGATTAAAGACACGCGTGTGAGTACTGGAAAATTCCCCTGAAATGAAAATAATGTTTTTATAAAATCATTAGTCATCGAATAACAAACGTGATACATAAGGTATTTTAGTTAAATACTGATTTTTTTCTGACAGCCTTTTACGTGTCCATCTGCTGGACAAAGGCCTCCTCTTTCGCCATCCATACCTCTCTATTTTCTACGATCTCTGGACATGTTCACCCCGCAAACAAGATCAGACTGGCCACCTTCACCACGGTTGTTCAATTAAAAAAGGGCAAAAGTAGCTACAGAGCCGGTTCACAACAATTGGAATCGGCAACGCAGTAGGTCCAGAAAAACATGGCTTGATGACTAGTCTGCTGCCTTAAAAAAAAAGGCTTCAATAACAGGGTTAAGGTAAAGGAAGGGATTCCTTTGCCCTGCAGGATTATATTATATTGGAATGGCGCGAGTCACGTGACCGTTGTACAAAAATCTGCTTGTAATGGGTGCCTGAATATGGACGACGACAGCAAAGGTTGATTCGAAGTGGCGCAGGACCAGAAGAAATTTAAGGAGACATTTGCGCAGTAATGAAAAAATGTTAAAATATTTACCAACAGCTAATGGTTAACCTGAAACGCACGATAAACTCTGCATAAAAAAACATAAAAGTGCACATAAAACAAAAATGAAATATTGTACATATTTACGATACCCATTAAAGTTGAAAAAATAAAAACTACTCTTTGTTTGGCATTCGGAGCGGAGAACTGTTCATTGATAGCTGAGTTGGTCCACCAATTCGAAGTCAAAGAAGAAGGAAAATCAAGAACTAGATTGTCTGGAAAAGAAGTGCAGCTCATTATCATTATCACAGGTGAGAGACGTTCACTACGTCACCACTTTCTCCAACCATTGCATCGATGTCCTCCATAGTTTCCGCCACGACTCATCTGCCCTTTTCTCAACTATATTGGAGTCGTCTTCCAGTCTATTTCGGGCCACTGACTGCCTGTAACGACTGTCAAAGATCTACAAATGACTAAGTGATTACATGCTAATGGCACCCCCTATGGGTACGAACCTCGGCTTAGGGCGTCGCTGACGTAGGACAGCTAGGGACAGACTGGATCAGAACAACAGCGAGGCGAAGGAAGTCTTTATCGCTTTAATCCATGAACTCTTACTAACCAGCTCAAGCTAAATTGGCTTCAGTAAGTTTCGTCACTCCCTCATGATAAGTGACTACTCCAATACATTCATTGACAAGTTTTGCGGACTTCGAGTGTGCCTAATCATCGTGATTAATAATACGTGTGAGACGTAATTGGCATTTTAATTATTTACACATAATCTTCGATAGTATGTAATTAATCTAGTTAATCTGATGATTAATTGGTTGAACTCCTTGTGCGACTACGCCCTTAATGAGGGTAAACAGAAATATTTTTAAACATGCGTCATTTGGGACGTTACGAGGTTTTAAGAGCATAATAAGCATGGTGTTCCTACTGCGGGGACACAGGCTTCCTCTCCATGACAGAGAGATTGGGCTGTAATCTACACGCTGGCTCAATGCGGATTAGTAGAGGTCTCATGTCTTATTTTCAGATCTAGGGTTTTATAGGTTTAAGGTAACAATTAGTTAATTAGCTCGTGGTTAAATGTTAACAGCCGCACGGGTCAATCTTCAGGTTAAGCCGCGCTCGCCTAGGTTGGTCCGTGGACGGGTCACCCATTACATACCGAGTTTCCTCCGTGTCTCGGAAAGCACGTTAAGCCGTTGGTCCAGCTTGTCATTTGTAGATCTTTGACAGTCGTTACAGTTAGTCAGTAGCCCGAAAGTCTGACAACCAGTCTCAAAAGGTATCGTATTACCCAATACTAACTGCGTTGTGAAAGTCAGATAGGCAGTCGCTCCATATATACATCTGCATCATGCATGTACTGGAAACATAAGACTTGAATAAAAGGATAAAAGTGCTGAATAATCTGAAGTATAAATGTTATCCTACAATAGGTCCTAAACAATTATAGATACATAATTTTCCAAATCATAGGAAATTTAGAAAAATAATTATTCTATTAATCCCCCCAGATTAATAGAATTAACTTGTAATATTTTATCTATAGCCCTTTCGATTTCTGATAGTATCGTATGATTGAGATGATAGTGTTATCTCGGGAAACTGTTATAAAAACAATGATAATACCCAATACGACATTCATACAAGATGAAGTTGCTTGTAGTGGTAGCGTTATTTGCTCTGGCATATGCCAAACACGAAGAATATGTCGGGTTTGTTTTATTTTTTATATTATAAGATTCGTGTTATAAGTGATGAATATAGAATTAAATGACGATGGATGGAAAGGGAGAAGAAGACTAAAGAAAATATGTATAAATTGGGTGAGGAATGATAAGAGGGAGAAATCAGTAAAAGATAGCGTGACGGTTGACAGGAGAGGATGGAAAAAGAAAACGTGTTGCACCAACCCCGAAGTCACATGGAACAATGGCAGAAAGAAAATGAGAAGATGGTATTATTCAAATACAACATGCGGTAGTACGGCCACCGTAGAAGAAACAAAAGACAAGATGACAGATTTAAGAGAAAGATTTCAAATGCGTGATGTCAATAAGCTTTCTGGAGAAAAAGTTATAAAGCCAAAAGACAGATTTTTGAAAATTGATTTTATTTTAAGATGTAGCTGAAGCTGAAGACATCCATGTAAACTGATACATTTGATTATTTGGTTTTTATTATTCACAATATTTATATTTATTTACAGATGGAAATCCTTCTATATCAAACTTGCCACCGACAGTCATTTCAAAGCTTTTGAGTCCATAGTAGATAAATACGAGTTGGATGTCTTGAGTCATCCGATCTTGGGACGCGAAGGAGTCCTACTGGTAAAACCTGACCATCAAGCGGCTTTCATCCAGGAAGTGGAGACTGAGGGTATCCCTTATAGGATACATTCTGATGACGTTAAAAGGTAAAGATTACAATTTACACAAGAAGATAAAGCTTACCTTTGTCTCTAAAGAGTCTGGCAGAAACACGTTGCGTTTGTTTCATTATGTTGTAATTTACATGTAATGCAATTTCAATTCTTAAACAGTGCTGATTAAAAAGCGCCATTTGCCTATTGCCATCAACCGGGCTAAGATCCGGACTCCGTGGCTGCTACTGAGAAACTCCTAATGGAAAAACCCAATAACACTTTGCCCGGCCTGGAAATTGAACCTTGGTCTTCATGCTCAGCAGTTGCACTTGCGACCACTAGACGAAAGAGGAACTGATTTTATTGTTATTGTTTTTAGCCAATTGGATTATGATGATGTACTTATCGAGTTACAAAAGAGAGCCACCATGAGGAATGGCGGTCGCCAGCTACCATATGACAACTATCAAGAAATCGAAGCTGTAAGTAGCTGCTGTGTCTTTAGCTAAGTCATCATCAGAATCATCATTCTGCCGTCATCCCAATTCATATGGGGTCGGCGCAACATGCCTCCTTCTTCCATACTTCTCTATTACCCGTCATCTCTTCAGTCACCGCCATCATCATCATCTGCCTAGCCTTTTCCCAACTATGTTGGGGTCGGCTTCCAGTCTAACCGGATGCAGCTGAATACCAGTATTTTACATGGAGCGACTGCCTATCTGACCTCCACAACCCAGTTAGTACTGGGTAATACGATACCCCTTGGTAAGACTGGTTGTCAGACTTTTTGGGCCACTGACTACCTAACGACTGTCAAAGATCTACAAATGACACCCGGGACCAACGGCTTAACGTGCTTTCCGAGGCACGGAGGAAACTCGGTATAAAATGGGTGGTCACCCATCCACAGACCAACCTAGGCAAGCGCGGCTTAACCTAAAGATCGATCCGAGCGGCTGTTATTATTTAGCCTCGAGCTCTTCAGTCACCTCCTTTCTTGCTATATCATCTTTGAGATAGTCCATCCATTGTTTCGTTGGTCTTCTCCACTCTTACAGCCATCCACATTCATACTCAAAACTTTTCTCACAACATTTTCCTCATTCCTCCCTTCATTCCTCAATACATACCATGTCCAATCATCATGTCACATTTTTTGTAGTAATTGCAGAAAATACTTTAAAAACTTTCATTCCCTGTTTAACTGGCTTAATGGATGAATTAAAAATAAATTATTAGTGCAGAAGGAAGTCTTAAACACTTCATAGAATTTAAGATTATTTTATTGATGAATTTGCTTCAGGACCCTAATACGTAAATAATTCTAGTTTAATTATGGAGAGGATATACTTATCACTGTTCCTCAATTTCTTACGTCTTTTCGATTGCTGTTTGGATTAAAATTGATGGTTTGTAAATGGATTAACATCTCGACAACTTTTATATTTCCAAGGAAGTTGGATTCTATCAATTAATCTATTTATTTCAATGCAGATTCCTTGCCTTCAGTAATTTTGTGCGTTGAGTACTTTAGTACTTTTAAGTGCAAGCGCACTAAATGTATCGCAAGTTTTAACTTGCTAAATATTTAGTGCACTTGCACTTAAAAGGGCATCAATCATTTCGCAAGTTGTACTCTCAACGAAATCAGCTACGGCTACTGAAATCTTAGGCAAAACTCTATTATCAATACACATGAGCTGTATCTTATCAGTTTTTTCTGCTTGAAGATTTATTGAATACATCGATAGTATTTCTTCATTCCTGTGACGAATACATTGACAGTTTGTATTTTAATCCAAACATAGTTTTATTGAAGCACTTGTATAATTCATTTCATCATAACTGCTCTCAAAACGGTGAAGGAAAGCATAGTGGGTAGCCCAGAAAAATCTAATATAAAAAATTCGAACATACGTGTCATCGACCAACCCACAATGGGCTCACGTGGTGGATAGCGGCCCATACCCCTTGGTAAGACTGGTTGACAGACTTTCGGGCGACTGACTATCTGTAATGACTGTCAAAGATCAGCAAATGACAGCCGGGACCATGCCTCTCACTGAGGACTGTATCCCAGCAGTAGGAACGTTACAGACTGATTAGTTAAAGGAAGCACTAGGGTCAATGGGTTCGAAATTTTGCTACTCCAAGACTAAGAATTCAACGTAGCAATTATGTTAAAATTCTTTTATACACATTCGTCGTTAAACAACATGAAAGAAAATGATAAGAATCTGAGGGCCGAAACAAGTGGCAATCGTTTTGATAGAGTTTCAAATTTATACACAGACTCTTAACAGAATAGAAATAAGCTTTTCAAGTCAATCATATTTGAAATGTTCATCGTCATTTTTGCTGACAGAATGTCACTATGTCCGTGTCCTCTCATTTTTGTTATAACGACTAAGCGTTTTACACTTATTTAAGATCGTTGTACCTACTTTGTTCATTAATTTGTAAAAAATCATATTTTCCAGATCAACGATTACATCGACTACATTGGCAGACAATACCCTAACGTTGCCACCGTTGTGAACGCCGCCAACTCATTCGAAGGTCGTCCCATCAAGTACGTGAAGATTTCCAACACCAACTTCGAAGACGAGAGCAAGCCCGTGATCTTCATCGACGGAGGCATCCACGCCAGAGAATGGATCTCTCCTCCCACCGTCACCTGGGCCATTCACAAACTGGTCGAAGATCTGACTGAAACTGACCTCCTGGATAGATTTGACTGGATCCTCTTACCTGTTGTCAACCCTGATGGATATAAGTTTACTTTTACCAATGTAAGTGCAAACGTTTAGTTTAGTTAAACTTTAACTAGTGTTTTTGCAAAGTTAATGAATTTGGGATAACTGGTTATTCGAGCTGGTTCAAATTACACAATATAACAAGTTCCAAATGTTGTAAAATATAATGACAATAACACAATACGTCTAGACTGCATCGGTGTTGTGGTCGCATGCGAGACTGTATGAGGTCATGGATATCGAATCCCTCCCTCATGCAGTCTCCAGACCCAGATTGGGCAAGGTGATGGTGGGTGTGTTTACCAAATTCTTAGTCTGTGTCTGAAATGAGGGTATGCTATAGTTACTCCTCTACCTAACCCTTCAAGGATTTCAGGTATGATGTATTCTGCAATTTAAAAAAAAAAATTTGGTTGCAGTCCCGTTTCTGGCGCAAGACCCGCTCCACGGACCAGAGCATCCTCAGTGGTACCTGCCCCGGAGTCGATGGCAACCGCAACTACGACTTCTTCTGGAACACCGTCGGTACCAGCAGTTCCGCTTGTTCCGATACCTACGCAGGCTCCCGCCCCTTCTCCGAAGTCGAAACCAGGGTCGTCAGGGATATCCTCCATGAACATTTGGCCCGCATGGCTCTATACATCACCATGCACAGTTTTGGCAGCATGATTCTTTACCCCTGGGGACATGATGGTTCCCTTTCTCATAATGGTCTTGGTCTTCACACAGTGGGCGTTGCTATGGCCAACGCTATCAACCAACAATCCTTACCCAACTTCAGATCGTATGTTGTTGGAAATTCAGCTCTAGTCCTTAACTATAGAGCTTCAGGTGCATCTGAAGATTATGCTCATCTGATCGGAGTGCCTTTATCGTATACCTTTGAACTGCCTGGCCTCTCGAATACTATTTTAGGTTTTAATCTGGCTCCTAGGTATATTCAACAGGTGTGTAATGAGACTTGGGAAGGAATCATTGTTGGGGTCAGAAGAGCCGGAGACTTGTTCAGAAATAAAAGACTGTGATTTATTTGTAGTTTTCTTTTGTATTTCTTTTGTATTAGGAGGTCAAAGCAACAGTGTCTTTGAGAAAACCAATGCTTTATACAATCTCTAGGACATTGCTTTTGTTAATGAAATTCGCTTTTTAGAATTCAGCGCCCTCTCGTACCATCATTACACACCACATCAAAACACACAGCTACAATCTTAATTTAAACCAACTTTTGGATATCAATGTTTTGTCATTGATTTACACATCTGTTACAGACTTAGGAGTTCGAAAGAATATCACTAGATGGCACTGTTGTGATAAGAGCAAAGATTGACGGGTCTAGCCAAGTTGGACACCTTTTGTACCTATTTTCTTTTTATGATTAGTATTACTTTCGTGACAGACTTAATAACTAAAAGCGATCTCTTCCTACTTAGTCGTTCACTACTCGTTGAGGACCGTGATCCCTTATCGATATTTTCTGGATGCTATGTTTTCATTTGCGGCCTGTGGCTTGATGGGAGCACCACCTATTACTATAAGGCAACAATTTGTGTTTCTGCAATTAATATTTCCAAAATATATATAACAGTCCTCAGGTTATGTTTATGCAATCTCACTTTAAATGTTTCGACACAATCTGATTAGCATTTGCGATCAACATTGCGCCAATTTCAGAGTTTTGCTATTGAAGTCATGAATATAGTCATAATATGTTATCTGGCAAAGGACCGTGATTGGCACAAGAAATGAGAGGCCTATACCCAGCAGTGGCTGAAGTCGGGCTGTGGATAATGATGATGTCCTTCACAATTTTTGTAATCATTTTGATGTATGCATTTGATCGTCATTAGACATCAGATATTATGCAATTGTATGTTTGCATAAATGAAAATGCATAAAACGCTATTTCTATAGCGTTATTGCAAATTCTAGTAGGTTTTCATCGATAGTGCTTATTTCAGTAGCTAAATGATTGTGTTAGGCGCGTTGTATTACGCTGTTCTATATGAAAACCCGGGACTTGTAGGAGAAAAAAAGGTTAACGCATATATCAACAACACCGGCCTAACCCCGCCTTCGGAGGATTCTGCACAAATGGTGCCGAAAAAGTTGTGTAAAAATCAAAATTAAGTGACAAACGTCACAAGTTTTCTCTAGAACAGCTAGAAGAATATTTAATTTGTGTATAATCACAAGAATTACAACTGATTATTGATATATATATCTTGTGAAAATAAACGTAAATTCTAATAATATATAGCCATTTGATGATGCATATTTTGTGCATATTTCGCCCTTAGTGCATATTTTGGCATTTTGATACCGCATATTATAATCCGGTGCCTAATCATCATCATCCACATACCAGCGTGGTCCACACCCAATGCTGGGTATAAACCTCTCTGTAAGTTTACAAAATTTGTTTTAGGGGAAGTGGTGTTAAAACAAAACAAGTTTTTCCTTTGATGGTGTTTTAATAAATTACTCTTGCTCATTCAACTTCATTTAAACTTCATAATTCGGGAACAAATCACCTGCTCTTCTTGCACCAACAACAATACCTTCCCAGGTTTCACGGACAACCTGCTCAATGTACTGAGGGGCTAAGTGGAAACCGTTACCAGTAGAGGAAAAACCAGGCAATTCGTAGGTGTAGGACAGAGGAACTCCAATGTAATGCGCGTAGTCTTCAGAAGAACCAGCGATGTAGTATCCAATGACCAAAGCAGAGTTGCCAACAACGTAATTCGGGAAATTGGGAAGTTTGAAGTTGTGAATAGCGTTAACCATGGAAACACCTACAGTGTGAAGACCGAGAGCATTCGAAGACAGGGAACCATCATGTCCCCATGGGTACAGGATCATGCTGCCGAAACTGTGCATAGTAAGATACAAAGCAGTACGAGCTAAATTTTCGTGAAGTATATCCCTGACTACTCTAGTCTCAATTTCGGAGAATGCTTCAGGACCAGCATAGACGTCGGAGCAAGGGTTGTTGCTGGTGCCTATAGTGTTCCAGACAAAGTCGTAGTTGCGGTTTCCGTCTACTCCTGGGCAGATTTGGCTGACGGGGTTCGAGTTGGTAGAGCGAGTCTTGCGCCAGAAACGGTTCTGAAAACAAAAAAAGTTAAATGAATAACGCCGTTCTTATAATTATTGAAGAGAAAACCAAATATATCACATTGTTTCAGAACGGAGAAAACACAACTTGTAGAACTCAAAACAATTACTGTACTCTGTAAATCAAAACAAGAATTTATGAGTACAACAAATACATACATTGGTATGGGAGAACTTGTATCCATCAGGGTTGACAACAGGGAGAAGGATCCAGTCGAACCTTTCCAAGAGGTCACTTTCAGTAACATTTTCGACCAGCTTATAAATGGCCCAAGTAACCGAGGGCGGAGAGATCCATTCTCTGGAATGGATGCCTCCGTCTATGAAGATCACGGGCTTGCTCTCGTCTGTGAAGTTAGTGGTGGAGATCTTGAGATATTTGATGGGGCGACCTTCGAAAGACACTGCGGGAGATACTACTGTAGCCACTTCGGGGTATTTTTCGCCGATGTAGTCGAGGTATTGGTCGATCTGAAATAATTGGAATGAAACAATACTGAGGACATTCCAATACAATAAAATGAGCATAAAACGCCAAGAGGTGCCAATAATTTATGGACGTATAATGGGTGTAAAAGTACCCTTGACGAAGCCAAAAGTCACTTTTTTACCCGGTTATTACGATACTTTTTTTGTTCTAGACTATGGTCTAGAACAAAAAAAGTATGCCTAAGAACCCTCTAGCTACGGAGATATTAGGGTAAAGTCCCAACTTTTTCACAGGTTTTTTTTTTTAAAGGAGATATTCCAGAAATGTATGGAGCCTGGGCCAGCACTATGTACACTATATGTAAATATAGCTATAAAATACAGTAACCGTTGTTTATTGTTAATTTTCTTTAATTTCACTTCGTTTTAATGTACGTTCAAATTCACTTGGGCAAGGAAAGCAACACAACATAAAATTAAACATGGTGGATCAGATGAGCAGTTTGCGCAAAATGTCATTTTGTTTTCAATGACATTTGATTGACGTGTATCATAATATCTGCGATAACAAACAAACAGAAACCATAAAACAAAGCCGCCGGTCAGCAGAGAAGCAATCAATCAATGTCCGTAGTAGTAACCTGGGTCGCAAAACAAAAACAATCACTTAAAACACCGAAACACATACAATTCAAACTCAAAGCAAAAAAGACTCAAAGACGTCACTTCAAAAACTGTCAAAGTCGTCAAACGTCATGTCGAACACAACTGTCATGGCTGCCCAAAAATAAGGTTATCTTATTAAAAAACCTTTCAAATGATACTTTTTATACGCCTGTACCCTTTTTCAAATTTGTTAGTATTTTATGAAATTCCCCTTTTTTTTTCTATTTATCTATGTAATGTACATAGTGGTGGCCCAAAATCAAACGTCTCCTTTAACTTTAAATAACTCCACGACCACTGTACTATTCAAAGCCATAGGCACAATGTAGCCAAGAAGGAACCCCTTGAAGCGATTGATTAGGTTTTTCGCCCTCTCTGGTTGATTTGGCTTGTTGTGTAAATGTGTCTGTTAGAACAAGTTAAGATTAACCTACCTCTTCCAGTTGTTGGTAGTTGTCGTACGGCAGCTGGCGACCACCGTTCCTGGTCGTGGCTGATTTTCTTTGTTCCTCGATGAGCTGGTCATCGTAATCAAGGGCACTGAAAGGTTCAGTTATTTTATTAGCTTTTTTTCCTTTTGTTTTTCGAGTAGGATAAGAAAATTAAGTTTATCACACTAGAATATATCCACATACGGCTTTTGTAAGCTTGTGGCTGTTCCGGTCTCCTAATAGAATAGAACATCCTTCGGGACTCAGAGTACACGGCAGGTTTGCGGTAAAGACAAACTATGTGAACAGTTTCTGCTGAGACACTGGACTCGGAAAGCATTGGACGTGATTAAAGTGTTCTTTTTTCTTACCTACACTGTTAAAGTACTGGGCCTTTACCTAGTAAAAAATGGAGTTTTCCCCTATAAATTGAAGGTTAGTGTGGATTAAGATTTTTAATAACAAAACCAATTGAAACTATTTTCATAATTACCGTTTCACATCATCAGCATGGACCCTGTAGGTCATACCCGCAGCCTTAACATCCTGGATGAAGGCAGCTTGATATTGAGGCTTGACCAGCACCAGACCTTCGCGTCTCAAGGTCGGATGGCTTATGAAGTCCAGCTCATATTCCGCGACCAATGGGCCCAAAGCCTTGGACTGCTCTTCCGTTGAGACTCCTACAAAGTAGGATTTCCATCTGTAATGTGATATAAAGTTGTTTTTCTGATTATCCTTGGTTTATATTAAAACTGTTTGGTCTAGTTGGTCTTTTCATGACTGATTTTCATATCTTCAATTCTTAATCTACCGCCATTACTATATTTCATGTTTGAGTGTTACCAGCATTAAATTTTATATTGAAAAAGTCGTTAGAATATTTTGAAAACATCGGGAGATTACAAAAAAAAATTGAAAGAAAACAGAAGTCCATAATAAAATTAAAAACTATAATACCAAACCCGGAGTAAAGTAACACTCATTGACACATTTATTACCAATAGGCCAGTTACAGGCGCTTTAGAATAGTAAACTAAAAAAAACAATGAAGTTACAGTCCCAGTCACAAGACATAATACCTGCAAAGGTACTGTAGTTACCATTCCAAAGCGATGATCTCTATGGAGAAGAACGGAATTATACTAGTACTAACCCGATATAGTCTTCATGCTTGGCATATGCCACAGCAAAAAAAGCCGCCAACACCAGTAACTTCATCTTGACAGAATGTTTCGCTCAGAATCACCATTATTTTTATAAACATCTGAACTGTACTGATATCACTGTTAATCTTACAGATACGGTAAGTAGTGATAAATAGTGCGGTAGATATACCGGTAAATCTGTATCATAAACCACTTTTTGGCAGTTTAAACAGTCCGATTCGTAAAGTAACGATTGTCCTGCGATGTCACTTGTAGATATTATCGTATTTTATTTGCAAATCAAAAAAGGGCAAATTATGTCATAATTTGTATCATTGTCATCCTAAGCGTTTTCCTTTATGGCTACCAATCTATAAAAGATATTATTGTGCACTCTCTTCACACACTACCATAGTCTGATCGGACGGCAATCCGACATGACCGGAGAGAGATCAAGCGCATGACCCACGGCTTGACGTGCTTTCCGAAGCAAGGGGGTATCATACCACCAACTTCAAAACTCCTGGCTGTTACTCAGAAACTTCTTATGGAAAAAACCCATTTACACTTAACCTGACCCTTGAATCCAAACCAGGACCCCAAGTTCAGCAATCGCAGAAGAAATTCAAAATTATATTGGATTGAGGCTCGGTTTTCACTAGACCGGAGAAGTGAGGAGATATGTGGAGATCAGCGGTGTAGCGGGAGGTGTGCTTCCACTAAAGCAGAGCGGAGATGTGAGCTGGTTAAAGCGGTGCCGTGCTGTCTTCGATTCGTCAAGAGGACAGTTCTACTGAACAAGCTAAAGCCTTGCAATACACTGCTTTTATCTTCCAAATACGATTCGAAACCAAGACATCTTCTCTATTCTCCACTTAAATGGTGTCTTCCGAAGCCGGTCAGTTGTAGAAAAAACGATATATTTGATTGGTTATTTAAGAAATATCTCATCTGGTCTCTGTTCCTCTCCGTTTTGAAGCAAATCGGGTCTTACACTCTTGTAAGACCCGGTTTGCTATCGCAAAGTAAAGAAAACCGTTATATAAAGACGAAACGATATGAAAGCATAACCATTTGCCTAGGGTACATCTAGGGCCTTCTGGCAAAACCTGGTTGAGACTGGTACAGCGTGGAGACTGGCGCAAACAAAGAGAGGTCTAGACCCAGCATTGGATGAAGTTAGGCTGTAGATGATGATGATGATGGTCTTCTGGTTCTGCTTGCGATGGCAAATAAATACAAAATAATGCTTCCTGATTCGAAGTGGTGCGAGAAACGCGTGGAAGGAACTGAGGGAGACATTTGCCCAGCAGTAGGACAGTTTAGGCTAAATAAAATAAAAAAACGTACTGACTGATTTTAATTTTTTTATGTAAGTAAAAACAGTATACAGTAGTCAGGTTAATCTAAGGATTTTCTATAATCGGGTATTAGCAGTATCAAAGACATAATATTATCAAAATCTGTCTATAGCTGTTTTAGATAATAATTCATTAATCCTTTTCGTTGTTTTTCTATTGGACACAGTAGCGCACACGCAATCCGCTTCATCATACAGGGTTTTTCCTATTTTCGCAAAAAACTTAACCAACTTTCAAAAAAGGAGGAAGTTATGATTTTATGAATTCGGCCGGTATTTTTTTTTCTTTTAAGTGCACCGATAACTTCGTGATTATTGGGCCGAATTGCGTTTCGGTAGAGAAAGCCCGTGCGATGATCCCATTTATGAATTTATTATTTTTATTACATTTGCTTAGTAGTTAATGAGTTAACTCTTTTAGTATGTACTAGCGATCCGCCGTGGCTTTGCATGGGTGCTATTTGCATATAAACCTTCCTCTTGAATCACTCTATCTATTGATGAAAACTGTATTAAAATCCGTTGCGTAGTTTAAAAGATATAAGCGTACAAACAGCGGGAGTGACTTTGTTTTATACTATGTAAAGATTTTTTATTCGACTATGAGCTCTCAATAACTTCTAGTTTCAATATTAAATTAATACATTACAGAAATTTGTGTGAGATACCACGACTAAAAAGGGTAATATAATAAACTCCATGCGTGCCTCGTTGGTCGAGAGGTCGCATGCGACTGCAGGCTAAGCATAAGTTTCTGGGTTCTATTCCCGGGTCGGGCAAAGTGTTATTAGGTTTTTCCATTAGGAATTTCTCAGTAGCAGCCACGGAGTCTGAATTTATGCCCGGTTGAAGGCAATAGGCTCGCGTATTATTACATGAGACTTAAAACATAACTGGCAAACAAAATGTGGGTATACTAATTAGATACACCTCTGTCTAACCCTTCCGGGATTACATGCGTGATGTTATGTTATGTTTTATATAATATTTCCAACTTAAAATACAACCGACTTCCTAAAAACACCTTTATGTGGAAATTATTTTAGTTCCGTAGGTCGGTGGCAAAAAAAAAGCCAATGATAAAACAAAAGTGACCGATTTCCGAAACTTGTTTCCACTTTTTGTGTATTTATGGAAATTGTAAGTAGTTTGTATTTTTATATGGTAAAAGACTTGAAAGTATGGAATTAATCCTGTGT
Source organism: Noctua janthe (assembly GCA_910589295.1). Taxonomy (NCBI): domain Eukaryota; kingdom Metazoa; phylum Arthropoda; class Insecta; order Lepidoptera; family Noctuidae; genus Noctua; species Noctua janthe. The sequence continues at coordinate 2,392,272 of OU342567.1, forward strand.
AAATGCGTTTTTTACTAAGTATGTGTGGATAACTTTGAATTGAGGAGCGATGTGATAAAATGAAATCGCGATTAAAAAGTTGTAGGGAAGAATATTTTAAAAAGTTTTCAGAAATGTATTGGGAATCTTGGAAGGAAGAATGAAAGATAACTTAAGATATTTCGCAAGACAGATGTGGGTAGAAATATGGAAGAGAAACCTCAGACCAGAATGACATAAACTGACCGTATTGGTGATGTCCTTCCAAAAAGTCTCGTGCGTAGTACTAGCAACCAGCGGCTAGCGTGTATGACCAGATGTATGAAAGCAAAAGTATAAGGAGTATACAAGGTGTAAACAGACCCTTAACGAAGCCGTCAACCAAGCATTATGTACATCAAACTAAGTAACCGTACGCAAAAATTATTGCTGGAAAACGACTTTTTTTTTGGGATGAAAAATCACGTTTTACGGTAAAACTCAAAGTAACTCAAAGTAACGCTTCTTTGAATATAACGGGGATCGTGGAGGTATTTAAAGTAAAGTTACAAGATTAAAACCTTGTATTTGTTAAAAAAACTTGTGAATAAGTTGGAACTGTGACCTCCAATATCTCCGTAACTAGAAGGTTCCCAGGAATGGTCTAGAACAAAAAAAAATATTACAATGATGGGGAGAACAAGTGTTTTTCGGTTTTGCTAAGGGTCTAGTTACATCCTTTATAAGGATTGTAACAGGTAGACCACAGAAGCAGTTTTTGTCTACCCCAATGAAAAAAGGTGTGGATTTATACCGGGTGTAAACAGACCCTTCACATATCCGTCAACCAAGCATTCTGTACATCAAACTAAGTAACTTTACGCAAAAATTATTGCTGGGAATTGACTTTTTTTTTTGGGGTGAAAAATTACGTTTTACGGTAGGACTCGATGGAAAGCACTCATAGCATTGTGCTGATGAATGGATTGAATAGTACGAAGGTCGTAGAGTAAAAATCTTACATTAAAAACATGTATTTAAAAAAACACTTGTGATAAAGTTGGAACTTTGACCCCAATATCTCCGTAACTAGAAGGTTCCCAGGTATAGTCTAGAACAAAAAAATGATCACAGTGATGGGGAGAACAAGTGCCTTTCGTTTATGTTAAGGGTCTATTTACACCCTTTATAAATATTTGTACAATTTATACTTTTTAAAACACTTTTTATACGGTCATTTTCACTCATCCTATGTGAATGTGCCCTTAATTAAAATTAACTAAAGATAATTATATTATTATCTTTAGTTAATTCTATACTCAGGATTAAAGCGGTTTATTATCACACTTTTGCAATACTTATTATCTACAATGATTTCGTTCACGTGCCTAAGTACAAGATAAATTGATAACATAAAGCAAAGTCATCAGCCGACCAAAGACTGTATTGATAGGTGATTGCATTATGATATTGTATTTAGGGTTCCGTACCTCAGGCGGCAAAAACGCAACCCTTATAGGATTTTTTTTTTGTTGTCCGTGAAACAATCAAAATTGTATTATAATATTAATTTTAATTAATAAATGTTTTGAAAGGTCAAATTCGGAATAAAATCAATGTCAAGGTAAATATCAAAATATTGTGATAAGGCGTAGTCGACGTAGCTGCAGTCGACGGTGACGCCGGCGTAGTTCGCTCGCTTCGTACGCTCTCTAGACCCCGTCATCCCCTTTGAACCTAACCTGTCTGGAGTCGTGATGACCGAAGTCCCGAGCTCGCTTAGCTCGCTTCGCTCGCTCCTGCCAAAAACACCAATAACTAAAAAAGAGGATCATTTTTGTATACCGAATATTAATTGAGTACGCATAATTATCATGTTACCTTGAATGCAGTTCATTTATAATTTATTCGTAGATCAAAGACGCAATAATTAATATAAAGATTACCATAAAAATAAGCACAACATTTATTTTTAAAGTGCTCATCTACAATAGATCAAGTAGATTTTAGAGGATCAAATAATATTATCCCTAAAGATATGACCGTTTATGTCGCATATTTTGCGATTTCACATCCGAACCTATGGGGTACGTTCCGTTGACCTAGAATCATGAAATTTGGCAAGACGCAATTTCTTACAGCATAAATAAAGGAAAAACTCTGAAAACCAATCTGAAATACAAACGAGTAGTTTAATAACAAAACACCCACAAGTTTATTAATTGTATTTATTTATTTACTTCAGACAAAACGATCCATAATTTTGTTAGTAGTACACTTAAAAATAATGTTAATAACATCTAAATTTAACATTAAAATAATCTATAAACAATAAATTAATACAATACTTATCCATGTCAAATAAATTGTAATATGTACACAGCCAAATTTAAAAATATAATAAAAATAAGTTAAATTAAAAATAATAATTATGGTAATTTGAGATTGAGATTATACAAATAATTAAAATGTCATGAATAAAATTAAATTAAACACAAACATTATACGGAACCCACGGTGCGCAAGTCCAGTTTTATATAGAAACCAGAAATACTGCTGACCAATTTCCAAACCCTGTCGATGCTGAAAAGTCATCAAGTAAAGATGACATTTTTTTTTTAAATTTGAGTCTTCTATGAACTAAATTCCGACGATTACGAAAATTCCATAGTAATTCTACTAAAATATTTTGAGGATTATTGCACAACATTGTGCAATGTTTGAACTGAACATTGGAAACAAAAATATTTAATTAATAATTCCAATTGAAACATTCTAGATGGTACACCTTCCTTAAGATTCGCTTTTAATCTGCTTTTATGACTTGATTACGTTTATCTATTTAATCCTGATTACCTACCTAACCAAGTAGTGCAGCACGCGTATATTTTTAAGATTACATAACACCACAACATCAAGCTTGTAATTGTGAAGAGCTTGGCAGAGGTGTACCTAATACTACACCCACATTTCGCCAGTTATGTTTAAGTCCCATGTAATAGGGGGCGAGCCTACTGCCATCAACTAAGCACAAATCCAGACTCCGTGGCTGCTACTGAGAAAATCTCGATGGAATAAACCCAATAACACACATTTTCTAAAGTTTTTTATCAGAAATAGTGCAGCCACATTTAAACAATGCACATTAAGTGTGGCTACACCGTTTGACGTAAGCCGTCGAGGAAAATTTTTCGCCATAAGCACAACTTTGATAGCATTTGGGAAATGTGCTAATAAAATTGATGTATCCTGATACCGAAGTAGCCGAGTGCAATTACCCAAGAAGTGGAACGAAATTTATAGTGGTCGGATTTTCATGGAACTTTTTTTATTGAGTTTTTAGTGTGATGGCGTATTGTTGTTGAAGTATGTGTACGGAGAGAAATTAAATGCGGAATTAACTTAATTGATTTTATTCACTCACTAACATATTTCGTGGACGTACTTGGTTAGTATTAATATGCGCGTCTATAGGTTGCGACGGTGTTGGGCGAACTGTGAATACAGAATGTCTGTGTCAGCGTTCCTACACTATTCCCCCCTTTAAAAAAAAAAAAATATATATATATTTTTTTACAATACAATTTCATTATTTCATAATCTAATAATTACAAGGCCGAATACAGTCATATTATAATTAGGTACTACGAGTTACAATGAATTTGCTTATACATCATTTAGTTACAATAACATGTCGTCACCTGATGCCTTGCGCGTGCGCAATTGCGCTACTTGTTATGTTCGCTTCAAACAATGTTATGATTCAGAAAGTTTTAAGTTATATTATCACGCTGTTTCTACAAAGTGGTACAAGCAGTGCTTTGAAGTATGAAACAATTGTTTTTTTTTTGTTTTCTTATACAATAGTGCGGTTACCCATGTTTCATGGTCCGTCTTGATATTTTCGCTTACTTAACTTAAAATATTAACAAAAAATTAAGGGTAATCACCATGACGACATACTCTGCCATAAAAATAAATTTGCACTCCTTGGAGTCTGCAGTATTCGTCATGGTAACGCCGATGAAAATACATGCATACATTACATAACTGCGACACTTACACTATTACACATACTTCACACAACTTGATTTGAATGTACGATGGACGATAGTTCGGAGCGGGTTAACATTAGTATACAACTTTGGGATTTGGTGATATTTGCGGTGGTTGTATAGTTTCCAGTCTGATACTCTGTGTGGCTGTTGTCTCAACATTATGCCTAACACTATGTCTAGGTATCTCTTTGTATGACACAGGCTTAGTTAATTCAGGGAACTTACACAACAATGCATAATAGTGGCAATTATCAGTAATGGTTTTCAGAGTGGGCTCAGTGGAATTAGAGAGATTTCCTCTCGAACTTAAATTAGTAACTTGATCGACTAGCCTTCGTCCATTCAAATCAATTAACAACTTATGATTAGCTAAGAAGTCAGCACCTAATATTGGTTGCTGTACGTCTGCTATCGTAAATAACCAACGGAATGCTCGTCTAAGATTTAAGTCTAGTTCTAAAACTTGTGTACCGTACGTATTGATCTCGGTACCGTTCGCAGCATACAACTTATAACAGGCACTGTGTGCGTTATCTTTCTTAAAAACAACTCTGCGAGGTAGAACAGACACTTTTGCACCACTATCCACTAAAAAGTTCAAACCTGAATTCCTGTCCTTGACACATAGACGGTGACTGACGTGCGCGCGGTCGCAGCCTCCCGTCGCTGACTGCACCGACTCTAGTTTTCCGATGGCTTGGCGTCTGTCTTCTTCCAGTTGCACGGTTGCACACACTTATTCGCCTTATTGCGGAATTTGAAGTGGTAGAAACATAACCAGTTGGGGTCGTCTTCAGGTGCCTTTGCGTTTCTTCTAGGCCTGGAGCTGGATCTTGATCTGGATGGGGACGTCCAAGGTCTATCGTTTTGTGAGCGACTTCTGTAGCCGTTCTCGATGTTGCGTAATCGGTCGCTCAATTTATTAATTTCCGCCAGTACTAGATTATCTTTGTCCGATGGGCCTGGTTTTTCCTTTACGCAAGTGTGACTATCTGTCACGTACTCCTAATTATTAAGTAGATATTTTAGTATTGATTTTTATTTAAAATCATCACACGGTATGGGCCACTTACAAACACATTAAACTTCTATTTTATGGCTTGACAGGCTGGCAAGTGACCGTAATTAATAAAGATTTAGTGAGCTTTCTTCCTTGAATTGTAAAAAATATTGCATCACTTACAAACGCATAAATTCCTTATTTAATGGGAAAGGGACTTGAGAAATCTTAAGAAGAGATAAAAAAATTACGGATTTCTAAAGGATACTAACGCCACATCTGCTGAACATGTTATTGGGTATCGCACGGCCCGGGACCCTTTAAAACAATTGAGACGGTTGCACAAAAAAAAGAGGCGATTTAAAAAGTATGGGAACATGCCAAGCGTGGCTTTTTTGGAGGCTGGGCCGGAGAAAGCGGGGTGGATTCGTGGCAGTTGATTTGAAATCTCGGAAGAGTACACACGTGGAGGCTAGTCGAGCTAAGTCAGGGAGTCGGTCTGAAAACGGTTAGAGAGCAAGGCCGTCCTAGGTTAGGTCCGTAAAGCTAGCGTAATCTTGGTACCAAGAAGGACATGTCCCAGAGGACTGTCCTAAGAGAGCGATTAGTATTTTATAAGTTAAATATAAGTAGTAGCAATATGCCTAGTTAAAGTGAGTGACGAGATCCGGAAGTAGACGCTGTAGCGGAGGCGAGACTGGTAATGTGTGCAGTACTCTGTAAGTAGCTGGTAACTAATCCTCCTCAATGAACACGTGGTAAGTGTTAACTATAATTATCTCCTAGCTTAAGTAGCAGTTTGGCGGAAGCGCAGCAATATTAATGATCACTTATTTCAGTAAGACGGCAGAGCCGCTTTATCATCACAATGTATATTATTGTGTTACGTGCCCTAGTAACTCCTAACCTTGGCACATATTCTTCATCTGCGTTTGGTTATAGGGGCTTAGACCGCGATAGGGTTAGGGCGAGAGAAGCTATTTCAGTTAAGTTAGGAGACGTTGTGAGTACCGAGAGTCTATGTCCAAGTGGGTTGTCGCAAGAGTGCAATAATTATGGAATAAGTTAAATATAGTTGGGTTAACAGCCCTGTTTAAATCAATCTAGTGTGTGTGTGTGTTTGTTGGTGAGCGACTGGGTCCTTTATTACAATAATTATCCTAGGCTGATGTTGTAATTAAAGTTCTTAAAACTACACAGACAGAAACGTGTTGCTGGGGAGTTTGTTGTGCCACTTCTTCTCCTCAGCTCCAACACTAGGAAGTGGTAAAGGGTGGGCGCTTTTGGGGCTGTCTTTAGGGTTTCAATAGAGTTGATCTCCAACTCTATTGCAAAATGGTTCTTGAGTTTTAATTATTAACTCTGCCATCTGGTAATTCTTGAATTATGTATTCATTAGCTCTAACCATCAGTTCAGCCAATTTGCCGTTTGAGTTTTGATTCTCAATCCTATTATGACCAACCATATAGTGATTCTAGAATAATATGTTCTTATCTCTGACAAATGATTCGGTCAGGCTGACACGAACACGTGTCTTGCAGATGCGCTAGTTGTACGAATAGAGCACATGATCCATGGGGTGGGATTGGAATGGTTTGATACCACAACTATTATATAACCAGTCTAAGGACTGTTAGGGACCATGTCTACCAGTTAGCATGATGATCGACGTTCTGCCGCTGAAAAGCCGCCTATGTCAAGTTCACCAGTTCGAAAGAACTGCTAGGGACAATGCTCACTAGGAGCATGATGTCGACGCTTTGCCGCTGAAAAGCCGCCTACGTCACTTATGGAAGTGTTGCTCTGGGTGCTCCAGGTGCAGATGTGAAGTATCGTGGGAGTCACGACTGACCAATTACCAATTACGCTAGCGTAACGGTTATTTACAAGAACTGTTGGTTGCGACATAAATATACTTAGTATCTCCCAGTTATGTTTTACCCTTTTGAAACCACTTTCAATATATTTCATCAACTGTGAATTCCCTAATCTGATTTACTATATCTTTCAATCCTTTCCTTGTTCTAATAATGATACGAGGCATTGGACTTCTTCATGTTAAGGAATTCAGTTCTCTTAGTCGGTGGAAAGATGACAAGTCTCGGGCGAGTCTTACAGGGCCGTGCGGACGGCGGGGCGCGGCCTTTTCCCCTTAGGGGGAAACCGACATTAATACTAATATTTACATGATTTAGGAAAAACGAAAATTTTATCAGCCTAGGGTAATTTACGAACAGTCACATGTGGTGCCGTGACCAGGATTCTCGTCATTAAATGTACTGAATCACTTCAGTGCAACGAGAAAGAACAATTTATGGGTTACTACAATAAAACACAACGTAATTTTATGGTTCTAGAAAATGTAAGAAACAGCTAGAGTTACAACGGCTAAATAAACATATTTTAATTAGGTCACGGTTTGATTGAGATGTTTGAATTCTTCAACCACTGGTAGTGGGTTCAATTCCCACATGATTTATCAGTTGATATACTTACACTCCATTGTCATGGATTTTGGGTTCGATTCCCGCCTGACATAATAGTTGATAAGTAATTAGATTATGTCACGGTTTGTGAGTTCAATTCCCGCATGTTTCGTTGGTTTAAATGGTTTTGGTCCCGATGCTAGTTAAAGTGGGTTCGATTCCCGTATACTATATGTGGAGCTTTACCTGCTTTTAAGTGGATAACAGTCGAAAAGGCTGTTGCTTTTGTTCCAGTGCGACTTTAATGATAGGTTCGAGTCCCTGTTGATGAAGGTTTAGTGCCCGATAGTACTCTTACAGATTTTGATACATGTTTGCTATTGCACGATTAGTATTGGTACGAGTATGAGTGCGTGGATGAGTGAAAGTAGTTGTAAGACACGCCCTCAACTATGGGTAAACTTCATATTATTATTGCTTAGATACCAAGAAGCATGAATCCTACAAATAGGCAATCAATTTACTTGAGGTTTCATTAAACTAATTTCATAGGAAGTTAACCTAAAACTTTTCAACTCTGTAGCGTATGTCATATAATTGGACAGATACTCGTGTGGACTTATTTCGAATTCCAGGATATTTCAAATCTTCGCTTGGCTGTCACTACGCTTTGTCTAAACCTTTGTTTGGGTTGTGTGTTGCGCTTGGGTCAAAGTTTCACCAAATTCAGCTGACGTCGGCCGACTCCAACGACAGCTGTAGCATGGCTCCAGTTACGAAGCTAAGTTCTATTTTTATTAGACGCTAATGTTACCCGTTGTCACGCGTTATGATTTTGTTATCTCAACAATACATATTTTATATTGTTTTGAGCTATAGTACTTTAAAAACTTACCTAATCAGTTCCAATATTGGAAGCTGTCAGGTAATATTCTTGCCAATATTTTAATTTCCAAGTCAGGACATTACAACAATGTGTCCTAATAAGTCAATAATCGTTAAAATAATCTATAGTGTCCACATTTCAAAGTTAATGCCAAGGTCAAGATTCTTATTTGCTCAATGAAGGTGCACAAAATGTATTGTGATTTTTATTTTAGGTAGGCCCCTATTCTTGCAAATGATCGTTATTTCAAATTACATAACATTCATTTTCTAATACAACTTTCCAAATCTAGTTGGATTTCAGAACGGCTCTTTCTTCCTCGAGACGGAGGGGGGTGACTAATTGGAATAAAGTCTAATATGTCTATGTGCGGACTATTTCAGCAACTCCTACAACTACGAGCAACTCAACTGACTAAGCTGACTCAGCGTTGAGGTGCATTAGGGAAGGCCTCTGTCCAGCAGCAGCTGCGGTAGGCTGAGTTTAGAACGAGGGAGCACCGTAGGTAGCGTCGTTCGATAGCACAAATACTCTTAAAACAGACTCTGGTATGTAAAACTAAATTATAAGCATGCGCAGGTCTTCTGCAATTACCTGAAATGTGGTAAATGGCAAAAGTATTTTGAGAGAGAATAATTTAAAATAGAGGAATTATGTATCGATTAAAAGATACTTCTGCAAAACTAATCAAATTATAGCAGACGATGTATCTTATTAGATTACTGTTCCAGTTGGAACAATTATAATAATCTGTTCAGGTGAACATGGCAGACGGGAGTACTTAATGTATTCTTTAGTACTGTCATGAAACGGCACAGCTTATCCTATTGTGAAAGCTCATCCGCTGTACTGCGTCACGCGTCTGATTTTCAGAGCGGGGAATGTGACTATCTGTCACGTACTCCTAATTATTAAGTAGATATTTTAGTATTGATTTTTATTTAAAATCATCACACGGTATGGGCCACTTACAAACACATTAAACTTCTATTTTATGGCTTGACAGGCTGGCAAGTGACCGTAATTAATAAAGATTTAGTGAGCTTTCTTCCTTGAATTGTAAAAAATATTGCATCACTTACAAACGCATAAATTCCTTATTTAATGGGAAAGGGACTTGAGAAATCTTAAGAAGAGATGACAAAATTACGGATTTCTAAAGGATACTAACGCCACATCTGCTGAACATGTTATTGGGTATCGCACGGCCCGGGACCCTTTAAAACAATTGAGACGGTTGCACAAAAAAAAGAGGCGATTTAAAAAGTATGGGAACATGCCAAGCGTGGCTTTTTTGGAGGCTGGGCCGGAGAAAGCGGGGTGGATTCGTGGCAGTTGATTTGAAATCTCGGAAGAGTACACACGTGGAGTCTAGTCGAGCTAAGTCAGGGAGTCGGTCTGAAAACGGTTAGAGAGCAAGGCCGTCCTAGGTTAGGTCCGTAAAGCTAGCGTAATCTTGGTACCAAGAAGGACATGTCCCAGAGGACTGTCCTAAGAGAGCGATTAGTATTTTATAAGTTAAATATAAGTAGTAGCAATATGCCTAGTTAAAGTGAGTGACGAGATCCGGAAGTAGACGCTGTAGCGGAGGCGAGACTGGTAATGTGTGCAGTACTCTGTAAGTAGCTGGTAACTAATCCTCCTCAATGAACACGTGGTAAGTGTTAACTATAATTATCTCCTAGCTTAAGTAGCAGTTTGGCGGAAACGCAGCAATATTAATGATCACTTATTTCAGTAAGACGGCAGAGCCGCTTTATCATCACAATGTATATTATTGTGTTACGTGCCCTAGTAACTCCTAACCTTGGCACATATTCTTCATCTGCGTTTGGTTATAGGGGCTTAGACCGCGATAGGGTTAGGGCGAGAGAAGCTATTTCAGTTAAGTTAGGAGACGTTGTGAATACCGAGAGTCTATGTCCAAGTGGGTTGTCGCAAGAGTGCAATAATTATGGAATAGGTTAAACATAGTTGGGTTAACAGCCCTGTTTAAATCAATCTAGTGTGTGTGTGTGTTTGTTGGTGAGCGACTGGCTGAGTCCTTTATTACAATAATTATCCTAGGCTGATGTTGTAATTAAAGTTCTTAAAACTACACAGACAGAAACGTGTTGCTGGGGAGTTTGTTGTGCCACTTCTTCTCCTCAGCTCCAACACTAGGAAGTGGTAAAGGGTGGGCGCTTTTGGGGCTGTCTTTAGGGTTTCAATAGAGTTGATCTCCAACTCTATTGCAAAATGGTTCTTGAGTTTTAATTATTAACTCTGCCATCTGGTAATTCTTGAATTATGTATTCATTAGCTCTAACCATCAGTTCAGCCAATTTGCCGTTTGAGTTTTGATTCTCAATCCTATTATGACCAACCATATAGTGATTCTAGAATAATATGTTCTTATCTCTGACAAATGATTCGGTCAGGCTGACACGAACACGTGTCTTGCAGATGCGCTAGTTGTACGAATAGAGCACATGATCCATGGGGTGGGATTGGAATGGTTTGATACCACAACTATTATATAACCAGTCTAAGGACTGTTAGGGACCATGTCTACCAGTTAGCATGATGATCGACGTTCTGCCGCTGAAAAGCCGCCTTTGTCACGTTCACCAGTTCGAAAGAACTGCTAGGGACAATGCTCACTAGGAGCATGATGTCGACGCTTTGCCGCTAAAAAGCCGCCTACGTCACTTATGGAAGTGATGCTCTGGGTGCTCCAGGTGCAGATGTGAAGTATCGTGGGAGTCACGACTGACCAATTACCAATTACGCTAGCGTAACGGTTATTTACAAGAACTATTGGTTGCGACATAAATATACTTAGTATCTCCCAGTTATGTTTTACCCTTTTGAAACCACTTTCAATATATTTCATCAACTGTGAATTCCCTAATCTGATTTACTATATCTTTCAATCCTTTCCTTGTTCTAATAATGATACGAGGCTTTGGACTTCTTCATGTTAAGGAATTCAGTTCTCTTAGTCGGTGGAAAGATGACCAGTCTCGGGCGAGTCTTACAGGGCCGTGCGGACGGCGGGGCGCGGCCTTTTCCCCTTAGGGGGAAACCGACATTAATACTAATATTTACATGATTTAGGAAAAACGAAAATTTTATCAGCCTAGGGTAATTTACGAACAGTCACACAAGCAACACTGTGTGAGAGACGGGTGTGAGAAAATATTCGTCGGCAGTCGTTTTTCCTTCCATTTTGCTTGGTTACACGAGAGTTTTAACACTATAGAACACGGTTGAGTTGAGTTGCCCGTTCTCGATCACGTACACAGTTTGTTTCACGCCGCACTGATAGATCACGTCGGGGTCACCAATTTAGTGTGATGGCGTATTGTTGTTGAAGTGTGTGTACGGAGAGAAATTAAATGCGGAATTTACTTAATTGATTTTATTCACTCACTAACATACTGGATGGACGTACTTGGTTAGTATTAATATGCGCGTCTATAGGTTGCGACGGTGTTGGGCGAACTGTGAATACAGAATGTCTGTGTCAGCGTTCCTACAAGTTCCTGGAGGAGTGGAGAAGAAAGTTAAAAAAAACAAATTCGCCGCTCGCGACTTTTTTTTTTAAATTACCTTTGGTTTATTTTTTTTTGTTAATGAAATCAACTTTTGAAATAACTTCAAATTCGATGGATTCGTATTTCTTCTCCACTCCTCCAGGAACTCAATAAAAAAGTCCCATGAAAATCCGACCACTATAAATTCGTTCTACCTTATTGTCTAATTGCACTCGACTAAAGACCGTCACTTTGAAATGATTTGCGACTATTTCATGAAAAATCATTCAATGGGATTAAATTAACTCAGAGAGCTGTATTGATGATGTTTAAGGTTATAACTCTGTAAAGCCATATTTGTTACGATCACAAATCATATTTTCAAACGTAAGGAAAATAAAATTCCTCATACTACCCCCTTAAAATGAATTAAATATTGATTCATTTTCTTTGTGATCTTAAAGCAGTGAGGTTGCCATGTGCAGCCACAGTCCACTGTTATACCAAGAAAATTTATTTCGTGGGCTTTTTAATTCTTTGATCGGAATAAGTGATCATGTGGTCAGAATTTGATTTTCTATTGTAGAACTAAACGAAAGAGGTTTTATGAATGTTCACTTTTAAATTATCATTAATAAGCCATGTTCTGATAGCATTAGCCGTTTCATTAATTTATGTGTATAATTAAGCACTTTGTCCTCCGTAATAACAACCGCAATATCATCTGCAAACAGTGAATAAGAATGATTAACATTTGGTAGAACAGAAAAAATACCGACCCTATTACACTACCTTGCGGCACTCCTGTATTGTTGATCTTAACGTTAGACTTACATAAAATTTATTCTTTATTTAAAATCATTTTGTTAATTGCTATATACTGAGTCCTATTTGAAAGGTAAATTGCAGCAAAAACCGTACTTTTCATATTTATTGAGCTGGATATTGTGGGAACTAGGTCAGTCAGTTACGGATCAGTGACACTAATGATGTCATTATCTTTTATAATTGTTCCCATTCCATTCCTTGATAATAATCAACAAAACCGCTTGCGGGACTTTCCTACTAGAAAACCCATAATTAGACAAATGATTAAGCATTGTTTTATCGAATGCTCTTGCGCATATAACCGAACGAATAGTATCATTTGTAGTATTTCGTGATTCAGTGCCCTAAAAATCTCAAAATCATCATGAAGTACTTACTAGTAATTCTTTTTGTATACTTAGAATTTTGGCTAAACATGAAAATGAGGGGTGAGATTTTCTTTAAATTACTTGCTTGTTTGGGTGTTCTTAGTGATAGGGATTTAAATAGTAAAACAATGGAAAACACTAGGTGCTTTTCAACATAATTATCCTTGATCCACACCCTGCTGAGTATGGGCATCCTCTCTTTTCTTCCATTCTCTCCTTGTCTGCGGGAGTCTAAACCAGGTCCTACCCAAGTTCTTCTGAATGTCTTTTACCCATCTGGTTGTTGGTCTACCAACACTTCTGATACCGTCTCCCGGGATCCATTCAGTGAAGGCTCTACTTCTTCCATCACCATCTTCCCAAGATTACTATTGCAATAATTCTTATAATTTTTTAACGAAGAAGTAGACCTTAACAAAAACTTTGGCATGGACTGGGGAACTGCTTCTAGCGGCAACCCTTGCTCCGACACCTACCACAGTGCCGGACCCTTCTCCGAGCCGGAGACGGAAATCTTCCGGGATATCATCGCCGTTCATAGCAAGCGCTTGGCCTTATACCTTGACATCCACAGTTTTGGAAGCATGGTCCTTTACGGCTATGGACACGGTGACTTCCCACCCAATGATTTACAACTTAACTTGGTCGGTGTCCAAATGACTCAAGCCATCGATAGGGTCAAGTGGCCTTCCAACAGAAACTATATCGTTGGATACACTCTTCATGTGCTAAATTATGTAGCTTCAGGTGGTGCTCGTGATTATGCCCTAATGGACGCTCTGTTCTCTTATACCTACAAATTACCTGCTTGGAGGAATAATGCATGGTTACAAGGTTTCCTGGTAGACCCTGAATTTCTTGAGCAGGCTAGTTTTTAAACCTGGGAAGGTATTAAGGTTGGAGCCAGGGCAGCTGCTAACGCTTTTAGTCAACGCAATTTGCTTTAAGATGATAATTTGTGTTCTGACTAAATTATTTAATTAATAAATTACTTGAAACTACATTGTGGTGTTTTGTATTTGTAGAATCTATACCAATATTATAAAGCCGAAGAGTTTGTTTGTTTGGTTGAACGCGCTAATCTCAAGAACTGGTTCGAATTGAAAAATAATTTAGTGTTGGATAGCCTATTTATCGAGGTAGGCTATATGCTGTATAACATCACGTTGCTCAAAAAGAAAACAAGTCAAAACAAGTGAAACCGCGGGGCACAGCTAGTTTAGAAAAATATCACTTTCTACCTATCCAATCATATTATGATGATAGCATCCAATGATGATCGATCTTTACTTTGCTCGACTTTGGACGTGAATCGAACCTGATAGCTCACACTCAGCAGTAGCGTTTACAACTACTGAATCAGTGACACTTCTGATTTCATTATCTGTTATATTTATTTTTCCTCTTATCTCGCCGGATAATCAATAAACATGGACTTTCCAATTAATTTTCATTCATTTTAATCTTAAAAAGTACATCCTTATCATAATTAACTACGTAGATTCCTGATGAAGCAATGCTTTATTCTTTACTTTATCTGATGCTCATGCCCATATAACCAGGCGATTTGTATAATTTATAGTATTCCGTGATTTAGTGGCTTTTGCGCGAAGTCATCATGAAGTATTTACTGGTATTTTCTTTTTGCATCTTTGGAGTTTTGGCTAAACATGAAATATATGATGGGTAAGATTTTCTTGATTTCTGCTTGAATATTTTCAGTGATTATAATGTTATGATGAAAAGAGCTATAATTTATTTAAGAAAAGATTCACTGTTTTGTGCAAGGTTGCTGTGTTTTACTCATTCAAAAGACACGGGCGCTGGTAAAAAAACTAGTGCCATATGAACCACATCAACCCCACAACTTCCTAACTTCTTTAATTCTTTTGTTTCATATAGTGAGCTCAATTATCTTTTGCTGTTTTGACATGGAAAGAAAATTTCTAGTGCGAGCAGGGTTTGAACCTGCGACCTTCCAATTCAGTACACCGGATGTCTTAACCAATGCCTTGCATGTGTCTTGCTTTGTCTTGTCTTGCCTTTTTTTCAAAAATCTTTATTGTAAAATCTAATAGATACCTACAAACAATAATTATGTTATTTCCTTTTCTTTAGCCACGCAGTATATGAAATAGATGTGGACTCGATTGAACAAGGCCGACTAGTCCATGATGTAGAAAACGAGATGCTCCTCGATGTGTGGTCCGATGCAATCCCTGGTCATCCAGGACAAGTTCTGGTGCCTAAGGTCAAGAGAGAAATCTTTGAGAGCTTCCTTGAATACAATGGTGTACAGTTCAAAGTTGAAGTAGAAAACATTAAAGAGTAAGTAGTAGATGGTAAGACTTCTATCACTAAAGAACATTGCATAAATGTAGCAGGAGGTTTAAGCCCAGTCATCGGTAGTTAAGGTGGTCCAGATGATCTTTCAGCTGAACGAAAATAAAATTGATAATGATTGCAAAGAATATGTTAATTTTAATAATAACCAGGCACCTAAAGATACGTCTAAAGCTGTAACTGTAAGTCTTTTACCAAATGACTAAATAATAAACGGCAAGCATACTCATGATGATTTCGATTTCAGGCAACTTGACTTAGAAGAGAAACTCCTAGCGGAAGCTGCGGCTAAGAGCAACAGTTCTAAATCTCGTTTAGGTTTCGATAGAATTCACACGTACGCTGAGGTAAGTAAAGCCATACACACCAAGTTATATTTATATAGAGTAGACAAAACCTAAAATCATTAACAGCCAAACTTCACCCACTACTGTGTATAGGCCTCTCTTTATTTGTACGAAGCTCCACGCCCCTGTGCCAGCCTTTTATCGCGATGGCAACAATGTCGTCTACTCAGACGACAAAAACCATACCATGCGACAATGAAATTGAAAACCCGTAGAAAGTTTCTAATCTATAAAATATTGTATGCGGGTAAACAGGTCATCAAGACGAGAGGAAATTCAAAAGGAAATTGTCTATAGTCTTTTTTATAAAACTATACTAAAAACTTGAGCTAGGTGACTTGTGGAATCCTATTTTGCAAGCTAAAAATATCTACTAGAAATTAATTATGTCGTTTGTTTTTAGGTCGATGCTTACTTGGATGAGCTCGCCAGGCAATACCCCAATGTGGTCACTGTCGTGCTCGGTGGACGCAGTATCGAAGGCAGACCCATCAGGTACCTCAGGATTTCCACCACCAACTTCCAGGTAAGAATATTTTCGTTGTAAAGAAGATAAGTTGTTCCTAAGAAAGATTATACTCAAATCTACAAGCTTTATTGCTACAAAACACTCCAGAATATAGAAAATCACGAGAGCAAAAATACTTATACAGATCTAATTATCAAAATGTATTCTTTTGCAAAAGCAACGACTAATTTAGATAGTATTGTCATTTGAATGATCAAATGTGAACAAAAGGTTATTTCGAAACAGAACCAAACCGGTTACTTTAACTCTTTTGATATAAAGCTTTAGTAGCCCGCTATTTAAACCTAATTTATGTCTGTCCTTTAATTGTAGGACACCAGCAAACCAGTCGTCATGATGCAATCTCTTCTCCACTGTCGCGAATGGGTGACCCTCCCTGCTACTCTCTACGCCATCCACAAGCTGGTGATTGACGTCACTGAGTCGGACCTCGTCCGGGACATTGACTGGATCATCCTGCCTGTAGCCAACCCTGATGGATACATCTTCACCCACAGTAGCGTAAGTAGATTTGACATGAATGGTTATGATCACAGCGACCCTGACTACGACAAGTAGTATCACCCACTGCTCACAAGTAAAGTAATAAAGTATCATGAGGAATGCCCCATAAACAATAATTCGTATACAGAATGACATTCACCAATTCACACTGCTCTCTCAATCAATAATAATTAGCATTAGCATGAGATTATTATCTGTAATACATCAAACAATTGGTGATGATAAATTACATCCTGATGATATAATCTTTTATCATTTAATCACATTGATTAAGTCTATTATATGGAAATATCACCGGATGAAGTACGTCACTTATTGCGTTGCGCAAGGTATAAAAAGAAACATTCGTCTATCTGCATTTGTAACAGTTAACGTTCAATAGGGTTTACTCTATTACAGAAATTTGTGGAACTTTATTGAATGTTAACTTGACCTTCTATTTTCTTCTACAGGAACGTTACTGGAGAAAGAACCGTAGACAGAATCTGGCCGGAAACGTCTGTGCAGGAGTAGACCTTAACAGAAATTTCGGCATGAACTGGGGAACTGCTTCCAGTAACAGCCCTTGCTCCGACACCTTCCACGGTACGGGGGCCTTCTCTGAACCGGAGGCCGCCGTCATCCGGGACATTATCGCTGCACACAGAAACCGTTTGGCCCTTTACCTCGACATCCACAGCTTCGGCAGCATGATCCTCTACGGTTACGGAAACGGTGTCCTCCCACCTAATGGTTTGCAACTAAACCTGGTTGCCGTCCAAATGGCTGAAGCCATCGACAGGGTCAAGTGGCCTTCCAACAGAAACTACATCGTTGGAAACATTTTCTATGTCTTATACGCCGCTTCGGGTGGTGCTAGTGATTATGCCCAGATTGCTGCCGCCCCATTCTCTTACACATATGAATTGCCTGCTTATAGAAATAGTGCATGGTTAAATGGTTTCCTGGTAGACCCTG
The DNA here is from genome assembly GCA_910589295.1 of Noctua janthe. Classification (NCBI taxonomy): domain Eukaryota; kingdom Metazoa; phylum Arthropoda; class Insecta; order Lepidoptera; family Noctuidae; genus Noctua; species Noctua janthe. Next base: position 2,409,995 of record OU342567.1, read on the forward strand.
AGTTTATTGAGCAAGCTGGTTATGAGACTTGGGAAGGTATTAAGGTTGGAGCCAGAGCAGCTGCTAACGCTTTTAGACAACGCAATTTGGTTTAAGATGATATTAAATATGTTGACTGATAGTATTTAATGAATATATGATTTGGAACTGATCTATTTATTTAATAAAGTGCAATCTACTATGACACATTCACTATACCTACTCGTACATACAATTAAAAACTTACAAAAGTGCACAGTGCTTGCAAACATTACAGCCAGAGCAATACATATTCGTACTATTGCTAAATTAAAACAGACCAAGACGTTTTTGTAAAACAAGTAAGCAGTAAAAATCAATAAGGAGCCATTATATGAAAATTAAGTGATTTTTTTTCTTGGTTGTCAATTGGTACATTGCGATATCCTGTTTTCCTGGCTCCGCTTGGATTCTGAATCCTGATCCTGAGCAACGTGTTCATGCAATTTAACTTCTTTCAAAGATTTCAATTCCTCTGCAAAGATGGAACATTTACAATGTTAACTTCTTCCTTTATCGTGTGGTTAGTACCTAACATGGTGTCAGACTTTTTATGCCGCCCATGAGAATCTGACTTGGCTTTGCATGCCATCGAGAAATATCTCTCAGGCAAGCTGGTTCCTGCTCGGGCTGGGGTACTGTTCGAAAGAGATACCGCCCTGGAACACAAAGGGCAAAGAAGGAACATGGATTCGTTTTAGTCAGTACAAGTCTGACACTCTCTTCCGCTCCGCCCGGAGCTGGGAAATCATCAAATGACCCCTCATTTGATGATTTCCCATCCGAAAAAAAAGGCAAGGGTTACCTCATGATGTTTTCCTTCACCAAAGCAAGTGATAATTATAATTATACTAACTTGCTGTGCCCGACAGGGTCCATAATTGTTTCTCTACAATTTACCTACCAGCCTTGTATACATTATGGAATGCAATAAAGTATTGAGTATTGAGTATTGAGTATTGAAACGCACATGAATCCGAAAAATCAGAGGTGCGTGTCCTGAGTTCGAACTCGAGACCTATGACTTGACAGTCCGACGGTCACACCACTAAGTTAACACTACTTACTGTGTAATGTTAACTAGAACATCACACCAGATGTACCGGAACGGCTATGGGTAATGGAATCTGGTAATGCGATTGCAGTGCATCTGAACAGACTATGAACCACTTGCTGGAGAACCGCTTAAGTGTCCGTTTTCATGCAATATTGATAACCTGGGTTCAAAAATGTATTCAAAGTACCTACCGTCGAATAAAAGATGAATAATGAATGGTTTCCATAGATACACGTGTAATATACTATAATACAATAAGCAATATTTCTACAATCGCTGTGACTGACAAAACGGACGAATTCATAACAGCAATAAGCAGAAACTAAAAATTTGCTCATAATCGTGACAGCCGAATTAAACTCCTATTTTCTTTTTACGGCAACTGCCAAATGTATTGATATTTTTGTCTCACTACCCTCCACTTTTCATTAAAAAGTTGAAACACTTTCTCTATCCTTCTTATTCGGTATTTCATCATCAATATCGTCATTACGAGTATCTAGGCCTTATCCGAATTTATTAGGGTCAGAGCAGCATTAGTTAACGATAAGAAATTAAATCCATCGACACTCTATCGATATCCCTTTCATCCCAGCTCTATCCGCGGAGTTTTCAACACCGAATGGTAATGCGGTGTAATCCCGGCGTCGGAACTTTTCAATGGATGTAGAATACCGCTGCATCGCTGCAACTGAAGATTTCCCAACATTTTTTTCAATTTTCTAATTGAATTTTGTATTTAAACTTGCGTAAGTGCATGTTCCAATACATTTCCTGTAGTACAGAGTAGCTCAATATCGTAAACGTAGTTCTTGTATAAATAATAACAGTCACACGGGTCGATCATATAGGTCAAGCAACGCTAACCATGGTCATCTGTGGATAGGTGACCGTCCATTACTTACTGAGACCCTTCTGTGCCTCAGAAAGCACGTTACGCCTTTGGTCCCGGCTGTCATTTGTAGAACTTTGACAGTTGTTACGGAGTGCTCAGCAACCAAAGTTCTCACAGTGAGTCTTGCCAAGAATATTGTAACTGGGTTATGGAGATTAAATAGGCAGTCGCTCCATGTAAAATGAAACGATGAATAAAACGATTATTCACGTGCATCCGTGTTCGACTGGATGAGATGACTAGTATAGTGCTATGTGATCATTTACCCAAATTTGTTTTTGTAATGCTGTTCCGATTGAGTAGATTTCTTGTTGAGAAGTTAAGGTGTGAAGTCACATTAAAGTTCCAGAAAAAAAATTATTGGCATTACTTGCAGGCTGGTATTAGCAAAAGATTCCTTCTCAGAAATAGAATATTATTGATATCAGTTTTTAAACTGTCATGGTTACTAACAGTATCATTAACACGGGATATTTACCTTGTTTACTGTTTGTTTTGAGTATTCCGTTTCTAATGTTAATAATAATACTTTTGATATCTCCTATATCTGCCATCTGTCAAGAAACATAAAGGGTGTAAATAGACCCTTAACGAAGCCGAAAGGTTCTCCCCGTCTTTGCGATAATTTTTTTGTTCTAGACCGTACCTGGGAACCTTTTAGTTACGGAGATATTCGGGGTCAAAGTTACAACTTTTTCACAAGTTTTTTTTTTTAATAAATGTTTTTATTGTAAGAATATTACTTTACACACCTCTACCGCCCACGTACTATTCAATCCATCAATCAGCACAATGCCTTGAGTGCTTTCCATCGAGTCCTACCGTAAAACGTGATTTTTCACCCCAAAAAAAAAAGTCGTTTTCCAGCAATAATTTTTGCGTACAGTTACTTAGTTTGATGTACATAATGCTTGGTTGACGGCTATGTGAAGGGTCTGTTTACATCCTGTAGGTGTTTGGTGCAGGAAACATTTTCAATTTGACAATTCACTAGTAGCTAGTTGCCAACAGTTATTCTGGCAGTCATTAGGTATCACTTTAAACCGATAAGTCCAAAGGTGGTATGTGAAATATCGGTGCAAAATTTTTAATCCAGAGTTTAATTGTAGTTGTATTTCGCCTCAAAGACTATGAACTAGTGATAAGGAGGGACGAATCGCATGTGACTAAAAAAAGCGATGAATATAAATCTGATGTGGATGGAGATGGAGAGGAAGACCCAGGGAAATGATGGATGGATTGTGTGAAGAATTGTATAAAAGAAAAAGGTTTAAATGATTGCGTGACGGTTGACTGGGGGAGAATGGAATAACAAAACGTGCGGCTCGGACATCAAATAACTTGGGACAAGGACAGGATGATGATAATGATATCGCCTCAAAACTTGACACATTACTAATGTTATCCCGTCATCACTAACACCAGATTAAACCTGAATGAATTACTAAATAAAAGCGAATTTTAACGTGTCGGTGACCGAATTCAAAACCTTAATACCTTCAACATCATCATCTGCCTAGCCTTTTCCTAACTATGTTAGGGTCGGCTCCCAGTCTAACTTGATGCAGCTGAATACCAGTATTTTACATGGAGCGACTGCCTACCTGATCTCCACAACCCAGTTAGTACTGGGTAATATGATACCCTTTGGTAAGACTGGTTGTCAGACTCTTTGGGCCACTGACGTAACGACTGTCAAAGATCTACAAATGACAGCCGGGACCAACTGCTTAACGTGCTTTCCGAGACACAGAGAAAACTCGATATGTAATGGGTTGTCACCCATCCACAGACCAACCTAGGCAAGCACGGCTTAACCTAAAGATCGACCCGAGCGGCTGTTATTATTTAGCCACGAGCTCCTCGCACCTTAATACCTTCAACAATAATAATAAAAACCATTCACTCACAAATCTTTTAATCGAAAATACATGCATCCAACATCTTACAAATACGAACACAACACCCCACTCCATATTGGAAAGAAAATCCTGCATTGTTTTTTCAATTCAGGTGGGGCAATAATAGAAGAGAATTCGCTTCGGATTGCTCCACGTCGTTGCCCGGGGAGAGGGGTAGAGGAAGGGAGGAAATATTGCCCCAAGGAGGGGACGTGACATGCCAACGAGAGCTGGACTATAGTGAGGTGTATTTTGTTAGGTTTTAAAGTTGTTTATAATTATATTGGTTGTAAAATTATAGGGTTACTTTTAACCCTTAATCTGGCAAGGGGAAAAATTATTTAAATATTGATTTCTGTATATATTTTTCGTATCGTTAGATGTTTCTAAAACCAGGAAAAATAATTAAAAAAATCTAGTATATCTAGATTTTTAGAAATTACATGTCCAGTATACTGGACATTGCCAAGTTCGCCAGAAAGTAAACGAAAAAAACCGTGTAATGGACATTGTCGAATTAAGGGTTGAGTTTTTTTTTATTTTTATGAGATCTTTTTTTATGCAAATATGGAGTTTAATGTGTAATGCGTGATGGGTCTTGGCTTAGAAAGCCAGTCTAGATTCAACAAAAACGTCCTTGGACCTCTACTTCCTGACATTTCGGCAACGACTGACTGGCCGAGAGCACGTGCTCATTGACAGTTATTTTTAATTTATATCTTTAAGGATAAAACCAAACTCATCATCATCTGCCTAGCCTTTTCCCAACTATGTTGGGGTCGGCTTCCAGTCTAACCGGATGCAGCTGAATACCAGTATTTTACATGGAGCGACTGCCTATCTGACCTCCACAACCCTGTTAGTACTGGGTAATACGATACCCCTTGGTAAGACTGGTTGTCAGACTTTTTAGGTCACTGACTACCTATAGACTGTCAAAGATCTACAAATGACACCCGGGACCAACGGCTTAACGTGCTAAAACCAAACTATTTGATGTAAAATAAAAGTCTTACATTGTTAAAAAAAACGCTGCAGATTTTTTCAAAGTCGGTGTGCAATATACTTCCCATTGTCGAATTAAGGATTTGTGGTAGGCGAGATGCCTTTACGTGAGGCCTATTTCATAGTTACTCATAACTCCCTCAAAGGAATACAAGAATGTGACGAGTTTAACTCGTGGATATTATTTGTTAGGAGTTTCAAAGGTCTTCAAAGATAATATTTCATCATTTCAGGCTATCTAAATGACCTGGTGTCGCAATACGCGATTTGGCCCATAATGTCAAAATACAAACTGCCAATATATCGTGATACATAGCATGCTGTCTTGTCTTTTCTTTAAACGGCGTCATCTAAATGAGACCTTATTAATAATCAGCTAAGGGAAATTATAGGAATTTACAGAGCTTCAAAAGTTTCATTTATCAAGACTTAAAGTAAATTGCTTTTTATTATATCTGTGGTTTAGTCGATTATACTAACATAGGTTAATAAATATTAACAATTTTATAAGTAACGTGCCTGAAACAAAAATAAATAAATAATAGTTTCATCGATACCTACCACCAATTTCTAAATAACTTAAACAGTGACATCACTATCCTAGAATGTCTGTCTCGCCAGGTACACGACTACGTTGTTGCTCAAGAAAATATGTCACACGTAAGATACCTGAAAAATCCTTATATTTATCACTGAAACACATTCTTAACCTACCCATTTAATTGTTGAGATTTTCTATACTGTACTTAACTACTGCGCGCTAGGCTTGTGGCTATACAACATTATTTTTAGTAGATGCGAAACCTGAATATAGTTTGTTCAGAATAAGTAACTGAATCGATTCCAATAATTTTTAAACCATGTTATATTTTGTCCCAAAAATATTTAAAAAAAGTTACAAATTGGACACCGAGCGACATTAAGTACTTATCGCAATCATTTAGGTACCTACTGCCAAATTATTATTATCGATAAGCTCAAGACGACGCTAGCTAGCAGTCTATAAAATCGTGTTGTTGGAGTGAATTCGCAAGGGTATTACTATTTATATTGTGCTACAAGCAAAATAATACTAAATTTTTATTTTTATTTTTAATGTTAGTGAATTATGTTTGTGTTTAGGTTTGTAAGTAATTATGTTAAGTTTGTATGTGTAAGTATATAGTTTAGTATATTAGTTTAAGTTCTTAACTATCGCATTAGGGTTAACCCTGTAATGATAGTGTAAGCCGTTATAAATGAATAAAAAAAATAAAAAAAAATGTGAGAAATAGTTGTTCTATAGTTTCTGCCTCCCCCAAGTATTAAATGAAAATATGCTGTGCAAGAAACATCAAAGAATTAGATTTCCATAAAGCTTTCTTATAAATTACTAGCGACCCACCCCGGCTTGGCACGGTTGCTATGTAGATACACATTTACATATAAACCTTCCTCTTGAATCACTCTATCTATTACTGAAAACTACATTAAAATCCGTTGCGTAGTTTAAAAGATCTAAGCGCACAGACAGCGGGAGCGACTTTGTTTTATACTATGTAAAGATGAAGTGGGTTGATAGGCAGCCGCTCCATGTAAAGTACTGGTATTCAGTTGCATCCAGTTAGACTAAAAGCCAATAAATTCTTTGGAAAAGGCTGGGCAGATAGTGATGAAATGAGTAGAAAAATTGTGCCAAAACTTAAGCTAGAAACAGCACAATCAGGAACTTTTAAATACAGGATATTCTCTAAATACAACACGGTCGTTATGCCCTCGCAGCTGAAAATACAGAAATTTCAATAACCACCTCGACTCTGCTGAGCATGCGGTCCTGGGTCGGATTTCAGATCGGGCAATGAGTTTTTTGGTTTGTCCAGGAATTTCTCAGTTGGAGACACGAAGTCCGGATTTGTGCCCGGTTGATGGCAATAGGCTCGCCCTCTATATCATGGGACTTAAATCATAATGCTGGCGAAATGTGGGTGTACTATAAGGTACACCTCTGCCTGATCCTTAGGGGATTACAGGCGTGATGTTATGCTATATTCAATAACAGACTATTTCATTAAAGTTACTTCATCATTTCAGCCGAAAGACGTCCACTGCTGGACATAGGCCTTCCCCAAGTGTCGCCACATTGACCGGTCCCGTGCGTCTCGCATCCAGCGAATCCCCGCAACTTTTACCAGGTCATCAGTCCACCTAGTGGGAGGCCTTCCAACGCAACGTCTTCCAGTTCGCGATCGCCACTCCAGAACTTTCCGGCCCCATCGGCCATCCGTTCTGCTAGCAATGTGCCCTGCCTACTGCCACTTAAGTTTGGCAATTCTTCGGGATTCGTTGGTAACCTTGGTTCTCTAGCTGATTTCCTCATTTCTAATTTGATCACGCAAGGAAACTCCGAGCATAGCCCTCTCCATTGCCCTTTGGGTGACTTTAAGCCTTCTGATGAGGCCCATTGTGAGCGACCAGTTAAAGTTACGTTTTAATTATTCTTAACTTTTGAACGCCAGAGCTTAAAAGCACGCGCGTGCCCTTTACGCCAAGCCAATTCACCTGCCATTTTGTCACATATTTGTGTCGTTTGGCGTTCAGGGCACGCGCTTACTTGTCACGTATATGTGACAATGGCGTTCAAAATTTAAGACTGATATTTTGCTAATAAAGCTGAACATTCAAAGACAAAGAAAAGCTGTGAAAAGAAAACAAAATCAAAAGTCCGCCACGGAACTCGGATAAGCCGCATTTTATAACAGATTACTAAGATAATCAATTCTTTATCATCTCAGCCATATTAAATTCTCAAAGAGTGCGAATTTTTTAAATTAAATCTTCCCATTTTTTATCGTAATTCAGTTCGGGATCTGTTTCCAATTTGTGGAGATTGCTTTCAAAAAATTCTTGGAGAAAAATAAGAAGGTATTAAAGAAGTTTTTTGAAGATGTAATAACGATTGTTTTAACGGCTATTTTAAACAATGATGAGAATCGAGGAAACTGTAGTTACGTATAAGTATTATAACATACATAATCGGCCTATAATGTTACCACTGCTGGGACCCAGGCCTTGAGAGGGAACGGGCTAAACACATAACATAACATTACGCCTGTAATCCCCGAAGGGTTAGGCAGAGATGTACACGTTAGTACTCACACATTTTGCTAGTTATGTTTAGGTCCCATATAATAGGGGGCGAGCCTATTGCCATCTACCGGGCACAAATCTAGACTCCGTGACTGCTACTGAGAAATTTCTAATGGAAAAACTCAATAACACATTCCCCGCCTTGGGAAAAGAACCCAGGACCTCTTACTCAGCAGTCGACTACTAGATCAACGAGGTCAAAACAATGCTAAATTAATTAATATTACAATTACTCAGATATATATCTGACAACCAGTCTCACCAAGGGGTATGGTATTATCCAGTACTAATTGGGTTGTGGAGGTCAGATAGGCAGTCGCTCCATGTAAAATACTGGTAGTCAGCTGCATTCGGTTAGACTGGAAGCCGACCCCAATATAGTTGGAAAAAGGCTAGGCAGATGATGATGATGATGATGACAATAACTTAGATTTTTTTTTTTAAAAGGTGATAATTTTCATAATAATAATCCACCGCTGGCTCAGTGCGGGTTTAGTAGATACCACATGTCTTCAAATTTTCGGTTCTAGGGCATGCCGGTTTCCTCACGATATTTTTCACCACCGCTGTTTTGAGAGAAATGATGACGAAATATATTACTCATCGAAGTATTACTTCAAGATAATGTTGTTTTGGTAAAGTTTTGACATTCAAGGCTACACTGAGTATATATTTACAGAACACACAAAACATTTCTCCAAAATGTTTGCAACTCGATCAAGTTGATTGTGGGTAATTGACTGTGGCCCTTTGAATTCACAAATTGAGTTAGATACCGCTAAATATCTTCGTGGGTGAGTCGATAGCAATGTAAATACTAATAATGATGTTGCTTCCATGAATTTGATAAGACTATTGTACCGTAGATTCACCTCCAATTCAATTACTTACTTAGTTCAACAATAACGACTTTCCCCATTCACAATTTAATTTCTAAATATTTGGATTTCGGACAAGATACTTTTGATACCTTCTTTAACTTCAATTGATAGTCTAGTGGCGTGACCGTCGGACTGCCAAGTTATTGGTATCGAGTTCGGACCCAGAACACGCACCTCTGATTTTTCGAATTCATCTGCGTTTTTTATAATTATCACTTGCTTTGGTGAAGGAAAAGATCGTGAGGAAACCAGCACGCCTGAGATATTTCTCGACGGCATGTTAAGCCAAGTCAGAAGAAGCCCATGGGCGGCATAAAAACTTCACTAACCATACCATAAAGAGGAATTGTAGTTTTCATTCAGGTTCAGCTTGAGCTGCCATTTCCACTTTTATGTTGAAAATAGTACTAATTATTTTAAAATCCATTTAATTTACACTAACATCAAATTGATAATCACTTGAGTAAAAATAGCATCAATTGGTAGTGAGCCTATTCCTGGAAACAGCTACTTAAATAAACTAAGTAATAGTTTTGTAATAGTTTTGTTCTTAAAATAAAGCGGCTGGGTTAAAAAAATCTTACTAATTGGTATAAATAAGTTTCGAAAACCATTTCACACATATAATCTAATCATTTCATCAGCGGCAACAGCTACAGCTTTCCAAACATCGTCAACAATACCACCAATGTCTTTTTCAGCTATAACAACACCATTCTCACCTTGTACAATATCTACATTATACGTATACAATACTCGTTTCTCCCTAGCATAATCTATGCTAGTACCAGAAGCTCTATCAAATATGACTGATCCAACATTCGCTACATACGCTCCATTCATAGCTTTAATCATATCTAGACCTAAAAGATGATGTTGCCTGAACATTCCACTTGCTGCTCTTTCATAGTTCCATGGATACGAAATATATCCTCCATTATTTTGTAAGGAAATATACAGTTTAACTTTAGAACCGTTACTGTCAATGATGCTTCGGATCATTTCGGTTTCTATTTCGGAGAATGGTTCTGTGCCTCCGTATAGATGACTGCAGGGACTTGAGCTAGAGTCAAAGTGAAGCCAATCCAGGTCGAAGTTACGATTGAGGTTCACTCCTGGGCAGACATGCGCCATGTGGCTGGTGGTGCTTCGAGATTTCTGCCAGAGACGGTGCTGAAAGAAATTTGTGGCCAAAATTAGTAAAACTTATTTTTTTTCATGTTATTTTTTTATTTTGTTTCTGTTGTTGGTGCTTGCAACAGCGCCGGAATATCGAGAACTCAAAACAGTAAATATGGTAAATATCCCGATTCTAGTGTAAATGATAATATTTTATTTCATTTTCTTTTTGAGTTGAATCAAATACCAGATCCTTGGTGCTACCTTTTCCGTATACGTAAACTGTTTAGACCAAGTATTCTAAAGTACTCAAATCATTATTGATAATTCGTTTTCTTTGTTACCCTCTGCTCCAATACTTTACTTTATTATTGTTCTTTCATCGTCATTATTACAAAAGGTTTAAAAACAGCTTCTTCATAGAATACCTATTTCTTAATTATTAATAGCATCAGACTTACACCGATAAATTGCAAATTAACAACGGAAACAGAAAACAAAATTGATTTCTTGTTTATGTTTTACTTTGACTTGCATTTGTGCCATATATTGAATTTCCTCATACAAAAAACTTAGCAAAATATTACTCACATTATCCCGAGTATATTCATATCCATCAGGATTTAAAACTGGAACCACAACCCATTCCAGACCATCCAGAAATTTCTGCTCACCCAAGATTTGCTCAATAACGTTCAACGCAGCTGGAATGGTAACCCATTCTCTGGGATTTATACCAGATTCTATAACAATTATGGGTTTTTCTACTGCAGTGTTGGTATTACTAGTTACTCTTAGGTATACCAGAGGTCTGTTCTGATTGGTGACTCCATATTCCACTAATTCTGCTTTGGCATTTGGGAACTTTCCTTGTAGTGTTCGTAGGTAAGTTAGAATCTGGAAAAGGGAAATGATATAGTTATCAATTTAATTAAATTCTTGTAATTCTTCCCTGACTACCTCGTTGGTCGCAAGAGTGACTTCTTCATGAGGTCCTGGGTTCGATTTCCAGGCAAAGTGCTATTGGGTTTTTCAATTAGGCATTTTCTCAGTAGCAGCCACGGAGTCTGGATTTGTGCCCAGTTGATGCCAATAGGCTCGCCCCCTATTATATGGGACTTAAACAAAACTGGCGAAATGTGGGTGTATTACTATTAGGTACACCTCTGCCTAATCCTTCGAGGATTACAGGAAAAGAGGCGCCGAAATTGAGAAATTAGGAATTAACACATAACATTTGCACGCATGTTAGTTAGGCTGAGTTGCCCTACCCGTTATTGTAATGGGGGGCGAGCCTATTGCCATTAGCCTGTCACAAATTCAGGCTCTACCTAGCTATTAGTGGGATATTCCGAATGGAAAAACCAACCATACTTTCATAGACGATTATTATTACACTTTCAATAAACCGTCTTCAAATTGTCCTTAAATACCTTAAGCCCGGTCTGCTCTAACAGGAAAGAAACTAACATAATATCAAACGGAATAATAAAATGCCCGATCTTTTTTCACGACCAAGAATTTCCTTTTCTTCAAATATTCCAATTTGTCAGTCGAAGAATAGTCGTCGTCTTCACACGTGTAGTTTTACTCAATTGAATCAAGAGGGTGCTACCCACTTTCGGGTTGACATTTTTCGGCACTGCCTGGCCGCAAAAATCGAATACAATGTAGATATATTTTAGGGAAAACTGATGATTATGGCTAGAAAAGAGGGGACGAAAAGGAACGATTAACGTTAGACTTATCAGAATCAGACCACGCGTTTGGTGTCTAGAGCGCCATAAAGGAACAAACATACATGAATGATAAACACATTACCGTCTGCAGTCGGGTAGAAAAGAAGACATGCTGCGCCGAACATAAATAAATTGGGATAACGATCGGAAAATGATGATATTTATTTATTTGTTATTCCTTAACAAACACATTTGTTTTTACAGGTAAGACCCAAGCTAACAAAGTAGTCATAAATTGCAAATTATTTAGTCCCAAGTAACGGGTCTGGGTAGAAGCATAAGTTAGAGAAAAATCTGATCTACTAAGCTTGAATTGAGCCAAACCGACCCGCACTGTATATAGCAATATATGATACAGTTTGCCAACCGATTTGAGCCGAATGAAAGCCGAATACGTGTGATTTCTTTTTCATTCAGTCGCCTTTAATGTTTAACCAATACTGCGAATCAGTACTAGTGTGTAGCACTGCTAAGAACTTTCGCAGACGCCTTGCGATCTATTCTTACTAAAGGAAAAGTTCCTCGTTCGAAATACTTCCGTAGTATTTTTTCTCGAAGGGATACGCAGAAGCGTACGCAGAATTTTATGACAATATGTTATGTAAGAAAAGTAAGCTTAATTTTAAGAATTTCGTCAAAGAATTATCTAACGCACGTTTCCACGTAAACGAGGCAACAACTAAACGTATTGTGTGAACATTAAGACGTAACTTAGACAAAAATACAATTCTGCAACCTGCAACTCTTACAGCTTACGTAGAAACTTAAGACAACCTAAGACAGCACGGTTGGCGCAGTGGCTGAGCGATTAACTCTTCATGTCGCGGGTTCGATTCCCGCAAGGAACAAATATTTGTATGGCCTACAGGTAGTTGTTTCGGGTCTAGCTGTTTTTGTATGTGAATTTAATTGTTTGTAAACGCACCCACGTTACTTTTGAAATTCGTAGTGTGGGGCAACGTTTCATTCTCGATTCTGTGCCATATCCATCTATTTCCTGCGACTTTGACGATATAGTCAACTCAACGCGTTTTTCGATTATTCTTAAGCAAAGAGATTTAAAACAGTTATAGAGCGGACATTAAGAATATTGAAATACAATAATTTTCATCCCAAACATTTTCGATTTTGACAAACGAATGCTACCTTACAAGCGGGCGTTATACTAGACAGAGCTACTTGTTACTAAGTTGTAACAGGTTTCGGATTACGGTTTTCTTCGTCTTGTCTCGTCTATCGCTCGTAAATATTTGAATGTCTTTGTTTTTATGCTACATGAAATTGAGTTATTCTTACAGCATCATATGTGTGGTAGCGTTTAACATCAAATGCATCAGTCTCATCATCAGCATCGTTGTCATTCTTTGATGATCGTGTTCTACTCTCCTCTTTTGTTAAGAATCTGGAAACATAATTAATTTCATCATTTAATCGGAGTTTCTGAGATAATTTTAATATTTAAACCCAAAGATTTCAGCCGCTAGATGTGCCCTAACCGTACTTACAAACACTGAGAAAAGTGAGCAATCACATCCCGCATAGAAAAATCGTTTCAGTATACGAGAGAGCGAGACAACACTATTCAAATTTGGTTGTTAATGAAACGTAATGCCCAAGGCATTAAGTCAGTACTTACTTGCGCATACAGTTTAATAAATAAAATATAAACGTGACCATTTTTAACACAATAGGGCAAATCTGGTGATTTAAATATTTGGTTATTACCATATCCTATGATTAAAAAAAAAACCATTAAGTACATAAAATTATAACACCTTGGAGTTGTAGATCACCTTTCAAGCAAGGAGATGCTTGTGTTAAGTGGCTCAGCTCTTTCACTTAACATAGGGTAAATGACCAAAAAAATCTAATTAGTCCGTCAGATAGATTTTCAAAAAATATTGGACAATAAATAAAAAAATAATACTAATATTTAAAATAATATTTAAATAATATTTTTTCTTTTTTCACGTAAACAAAAAATTACGACGATACAGTGCGACGAAAACTCATGTGACGTCAAATTGCGGTACACTTTTTACCGGAAAGTGACGTCACAAGCCCCCACTCATGATCTTCGATGCGTTTTATCTTCGTCATTTTTATTGATTTGATAAAACTAAAAATACGTATCCAATATTTTTCGATAATCTAACTGACGGACTAAATATAATCATATTTTATTAACCCAGGAAACATCACCAATAAACAATGTAAGTATTTTAAAAATAAATGTATAAGTACGGCAATACCTTCTTAAAACAAACTTCCTTACCCCACAAATAAGAACACGTCAAGGTCTTTTTTAAAACCCTAGACTTACGTAAAGGTAAAGCGATATAACTAGGCTAATATCAAGAAACGTCTAAGGCCTTCTAAATTAGATTCGACCTTTCCTGTCAGGTAGCTCGACCTACACACGTGTTCTGAGTTAGTCTTAGTCAACGCTTTTGAGTTTTCCAGCCTCCGTTTCTACCATACGAAAGTGTGTTAAAATAAAAAAGCTAACGATGTTCTGAGAATTCAAATTACAGACCTTTTTATTTGTGGTGGTATCGTGTCTAAGGCTCTTTCACTGGCACAAGGGAGGTCGCACGAGGCGGCGGCCGAAAACATGACAGGCGGGGTAGCGATAGTCGTGGAGAGGATCCGGCAATTGGGTCTCGAGGTGGCACTGCACAAGTCCGAGGCCATGTGTTTTCATGGGCCTCGGAATGCGCCACCGTCGGGATCCCTACTGACGGCGGGAGGGGTTTCCATCGGCGTCGGGTCGACGTTGAAATACCTAGGACTCGTCCTCGACAGCCGGTGGAACTTCGTGGAGCACTTCCGACGTTTGGCTCCCAAACTGGAACGGACAGGGGCTGCCTTCAAGCGGCTCTTGCCCAACCTGAGGGGTCCAAACGCCTCCTGCCGGAGGCTATACGCGGGGGTCGTGCGGTCCATGGCTCTTTACGGGGCCCCGGTGTGGGCGCGTTCTTTGAGGCGGCAAGCCGCCCACTACCTGAACGCGCCCCAAAAGGTAATAGCCATAAGGCTAATCCGGGGGTACCGCACGATCTCCGGCGAAGCGGCTAGACTCCTTGCCGGATTGCCGCCATGGGATCTGGAGGCGATAGTCCTCGCACGCCTGCACGAATGGCGCGCGGAGGCACTACGTCGGGAGGAAACTCCGCTGCCGCGGCAAATTGCCGCTCAGCGGACAGACCTCCGGCGTGATCTCATGGCGACATGGAGAGAGCGACTGTCGCAACCCCGTGCGGGGCACGCCACCATAGTGGCGATAAGTCCCCTCTTTGAGGAGTGGCTAGAGAGGCGCCACGGCGCCCTCACCTACCGCCTGACGCAGGTCCTCACCGGACACGGTTGTTTCGGGAGGTTCCTGCACCGAATCGGGCGGGAGGAAACGCCCGGGTGTTTCCACTGCGAGGATCGTCCGGAGGACACGGTGGAGCACACCGTGGAGGTTTGCCCCGCTTGGGCGGAGCACCGCCGTGTCCTCGTAGCGGCGATTGGCGGCGGCGATCTCTCGCGTCCGGCCTTGGTTCAAGCCATGGTCCGGAGCGAGAGGGAATGGGAAGCCGTCACCTCCTTCTGCGAAGCAGTCATGCTAGTGAAGGAGGTGGCGGGACGTGAGAGGGAAAGAACCTCACGTCCCAGTCGCCGCGGGAGACGCCCTGGGCGTTGGGGGTCACGTGGTGGCTCCCGGCCACCGTAGGCGCGGGCCTGTGGACGGCGAGTTATGGGCTAGCTCGCCGTCCGGCCGTCTTATGACGACAGGCCGTGTCGACGGCGCGTTCGTGTTCCACGTGCGCCTCAAAGAGATGTCAGCAAATAGGTAGGGGTCCGCAAGGACCGATGCCTGCCAGGGCTGCGGGACTGTTCGAAAGAGATACCGTGGCCCTGGAATACAAAGGGCAAAGAAGGAACATGGATGGGTTTTAGTCAGTACAAGTCTGACACTCCCTTCCGCTCCGCCCAGAGTGGGGGGGGTCATTTGATGATTTCCCATCCGGAAAAAAAAAAAAAAAAAAAAAAAGGCTCTTTCACACGACACCGCTCATCCGCACGGTTCGGCGGTGAAGTGGATCTTACGACACATTTTCTTGTATGAAATTTGTTGTCTAAAGCCATTCACGCTAGATGGAGGGTAACCTAACAGGTTTGTCTGACATTTGGACTGTACTGGTAAACCGGAGCGTGGATGTTGCAAAACTGTGGTAGCTCAAGCTTACCTAAAGATAGCCATACACGCTAGGGCGTGAGGAGCTCGTGGCTAAATAATAACACCCGCTCGGATCGATCATAAATAAATCATATTTATGATCTTATTATGATCTTTATGTTCAGCCGTGCTTGCCTAGGTTGATCTATGGATGAGTAACCACCCTTTACATACGTTTGCTCCGTGCCTCGGAAAGCACGTTAAGCCGTTAGTCCCGGCTGTCATTTGTCTTTGACAGTCGTTACAGGTAACCAGTGGCCCAAAAAATTTGACCACCAGTCTTACCATTGGGTATTGTAGTACCTGGTACTCACTGGGTTCTGGAGGTCAGATAGGCAGCCGCTCCATGAATAATACCGCATCCGGTTAGACTGGAAGCCGGCCCTAACACGTTGGGAAAAGACTAGGCAGATGATGATAAGCTAGGGTGTACCTGACAAGTTTACCTGTACAGGTATACCCGACAGGTAAGCTTGAGCTGCGTAGTGGACAAACCTGCACAGTTTTGCAACATACACGCTCCGGTTTTACTTAACGCACGTACTCCGCCCGACTGCGCGAACCAACGGTGTCATGTGAGAATCGCCAAATAGTAATCTCAGTAATGTAACATAAAAACCTCTTAATGGCCTACCCTTTTTATCATTTAATGTAGCTGAATTAAGATTACAATCATTAAAAAAAAATATATGTGTTTTAATTCAGGCATAATACCCATATACAACAAAAAATAATAATAAATAATAAATTGAGATTGAATAAATCATACAAAAATATCATTAAAAAAGAAAAGTAAAAGTAAAGCGTGTGTAAAGTGTGTGTAAGTTTCATTATTAAGTAAGGTTGAACAAGAATCTATTAGCAGGTGGTCCAAATTGTGAGAAATATCAACATCTTTGTTTCAAAACAATTTCGCGATTTTTCACCATACTGGCAATGCCATTAAACCTCTAAAAGGTCTTTGTAGCCCTGTTATTATGTAACTCAATGCACATTTTAACTTTCGGAGGTGCCTTCAGTGTGGTTACCATGACGTCCTAAAGCAGTATTGTGTTAATCTGTCTCTTTCCCACACTGTGGGACACACACACAGTGATGGAAAGAGACGGAGTTATAGAGGACGTCTAGCGTCATCTCTTTCCCACTCTGGAATAAGATTAAGAGCGTTTATACAAAAAGTGGTCAACGTCGCAAATAGCTGTCAAATATTTCACTGTTTTGATGGATTTGGCAATATTACTAAAATATTGATTATGAAATGTAATAATTAATATCGTCACATCCAATATTTTGTTTTAGATGTAAAAAAAGTATTTGGAAACTTTCCAAATGCCTTTTTTACATCTAAAACGGTTAAAACATCAAATTCAATGTTTTGATTGCAATTCATTATTTATATTTTAGTTGACTAGTTAGCCATATTTCTTATTTCCATACAGTAATATTGCCGAATTAATTAAAACAAGTAAATATTTGACAGCTATTTGCGACGTTGCCAACTTTTTGGATGACGCTCTTAAAACAATACTGCTTTATGGCGTCACGGTAGACCACTCGATGTCAAGCAATCATTGTCCAAATTAATCAACACGCCACATTAACTCCGCGGGAAAATTGATCCAAACCTCATTACAGTAACAAATTAAATAAATATCGGGAAATATTTACCAGCGCGGTTATATTGGCTTATTGATGATATTGGTAATTTTATAATTATTAACGAGATTAATTATTTTCAGTGTATGTTTACAGGAGTGTTATTTTAATTATTTATCGCGTTTCCGTAAATATGTCTGCGTAAATAGTTTAAGATTTACATCAGCATCAGCCAAGCTTTTACCTGACGGTAAGGTTATTCGATTTCAAATGATTTTCAGTCCATATTTTATCGTATGAACTGGCTTATGAACGCGGCATCGTCCGCATGGAGTTCACTAATTTTCCCACGGGGTTGTACACACGGCGCCACATGAAGCTGTACATTTCCAGTATAGCTTAGCCTCGCTTTGTGTAGATTTCCTATACAATGAGAGATCCGCATAAACTGGTTTTGTATAGCTTGATTGGCCGTCGTGCGTACTATTGGGATGAAAAATATCCTATACTAGCTTTTGCCCGCGGCTTCGCCCGCGTGTATGTCGAAAAATATCCGATTACTTACCTTCATCCCCCATTTTAACCCTTCGGGGGTAGATTTCTCAAAAACGCTGTAACACGTATAAATTAATTTTCAATCGTCAGCCTAAACACAAAATTTGAAGATCCTAACTTCAAAACTGACGGACTTTCATATAAATTTCCATCCCCTATTTTACCCCTTTCGGGGTGGAATTTCCAAAAATCCTTTCTTAATGGATACTTACTCTTCACAAAGAACACACCCTTCAAGTTTCATGACTCTAGGACCAGCGGTTTGGGCTGTGCGTTGATTTATCACCCAGTCAGTCAGTCAGTTTACCATTTTATATTATATAGAAGATTTTAATTCAGATTATGTACCAAATTACATCCAAATCCGTTCAGTAGTTTTCGCGTGAAATTGTAACAAACATCCATCCATCCTTACAAACTTTCTAATGCATTATAATATTAGTGTAAAGCAGGATTAGTAATTAGTAAGACGATTTCGACTCATCATTATCATCATTTCAGCCGAAAGACGTCCACTGCTGGACATGGGCAAGTATCGCCACATTGACCGGTCCCGTGCGACTCGCATCCAGTGGATCCCTGCAACCTTCACCTGGTCATCGGTCCACCTAGTAGGCTCAACTTCATTTAAATACAAAAAAATGTCAAGCGTAACCAATAATCCCAAATGGCCTCAACTAAGTATATTTCTATCAGCGCTCATTATGATGAAGAACTTAAAAATGCGAACCGATATCAGTTACCAAAAAGCATAAGTAAACCCCTTTATATGAGAATGCCCCTTGTCTATGCTCTGTAGGACACCAACAAGGTGCTACCTGCCAAAATTATAATAAATTCTTTTATTTTCTACCGTCAGTCACACAGAATCGGAGCTCCTTAGCTACAACTTCGTACACAGTGGGACAGTTACTGATTAAAAAATATATATCTCCTACTCACTCGTAGACATCTTCAATATACACCTCTCTGTCTATCCCCAATTCTTCCAGCTTCTCCTCAAACCAGTCAAAATCAGAAGGTGGTACCATCACCTTGCCGACCACCCCATACTGGAAACTTGGTCTTCTCCAGAAGTCTATTGCGTCAGTTTTCAGTAGACCGATGCTGTCTTGCTGTTTTTGGCTGTTGAGTTCTATGTTGTAGACTTTGTATCTGGAAAAGAAATAATATTATGGTGATTCTTCACGTAACTAAGTAGTTTAAAAAGTTAAACTAGAGCTCGTGGCTAAATAATAACAGCGGCTCGGGCAGATCTTTAAGTTAAGCCGCGTTTGCCTAAGTTGGTCCGTGGATGGATGACCACTCATTACATACCGCGTTTTCTCCGTGCCTCGGAAAGCACGTTAAGGCGTTGATCCTGGCTGTCATTTGTAGATCTTTGACAGTCGTTACAGGTAGTAAGTGGCCCGCAAGTCTGACAACCAGTCTTACCTAGGGGTATCGTATTACCCAATACTAACAGGGTTGTGGAGGTCAGATAGGCCAGATAGGTCAGATAGGCCATGTGAAATACTGGTATTGAGCTGCATCCGGATAGACTGGAAGCTAACCCCAACATAATTGGGAAAAGGCTAGGCAGATGATGATTAACGTTAAACTGCAGAACGATCGCGGTAGATTTCTATGAGACTTGCTAGACCAGGAAGGCATCTCACTCAACCTGTACAGTCACGAGCACCAAAACGTAAGCACTTCCCTAAATTCAAAAGCAATTTTCACGAGAAATAACTGCTGTAACTTGAGTATAGTATCTTTTTCATAAAAATATGAATTCCAGAATACTATGTTCGTAACAACATGAAATTTTAATCAGAACAGTAGGAGAAAAACACTTTGATGTTTGACAAATAGCAACTTTTAGTTTTACAAGCAATTATACAATGCATCGACTACCATCAGACCTCTAAACCTATACTTGTTCTTCGTGTCGCTGGCACGACAATTTTTATGTTTTTTTAGCGCAGAACTTAGCCACTTCCACCACGTGGCACCGCAAAGGTCACTTCGGCTGCATGATTTTGGCTAAGAGGACACACACAGGTCCACAGCCACATCCCGCTGCTGTTTAATTGAGGTAGCCCCTGGCGAGGTTGGAGTAACATCTTCCCCCTTATGAGCTTTAGATCTTCGGTATGGAAATGACTGATGATGTTATTATGCTTTCAGGATTCTGACTTAGCATAGCATACAGATTTGTTTACAGATACCAGTGCGACAAAAAGGTCATACGAAATAGTCCATCATGCAAATTAAAATATAATCCAAGATTATTTATATTAATTAATGTAGATTACAATATATACCTACGTTATGTTGTTATTATGAATGAGAAATAATAAAAATTCTAACAGATTATATTAAATGTAATTATTTGGTAACTTTTTTTTTTTTTTTTTTCCGGATTGGAAATCATCAAATGACCCCCCCACTCTGGGCGGAGCGGAAGGGAGTGTCAGACTTGTACTGACTAAAACCCATCCATGTTCCTTCTTTGCCCTTTGTGTTCCAGGGCCACGGTATCTCTTTCGAACAGTCCCGCAGCCCTGGCAGGCATCGGTCCTTGCGGACCCCTACTTATTTGCTGATTATTTGGTAACTAAGATATCGATTCTGAGAAAATAATCGGTGTCTTGAAATTGTTATTTTAAAATGCTCAGTAGCTATTGCACCCACGGCGCAGTTTTTATAACGGGTTATTTTAACAAATAATTCCTGCTGACTGATCTCCACAATTATTTTCAATTGTTTTAAGAGAAAGTACATTACAGTCCTCGTACCCTTTTAGCTCGGTTCATTACCTTTTACGACTTGAGAGAGATAAGCAAGTTAATGTGATTCTATATTTTTTGTCATTCCAAGTCTGCAAGACTTAATGAAGGGTAAATATTACATTGTAGCTTTTTTTTAAAAAAACTTTGTAATATGAAGTGAGTGTCTTTTTCCTGTTTTTAAGTCAAATAACTTTGTTTTTTTGTTGAAGACAATACATAAACAAATTGAAAATAAAACTATGCTATAGCATTTTAGTTTTTTTTTGCGACTAGCATTATTGTGAGCCAGTGTGTGTGTGGATGTTGTGTAAGTAATACGGCTAAGACTGTAAGTATATATACATTCCTACAATAAATATTATTACAGAAATAATTACCTATTTCTAATTGATTTGCATAAAGAAAATAGGTAACGTTCACTTCACGCTTGGTGCGTTCATGCTAGGCCCACAGTGGCACATGCTAGGCACAATTATTATAACATTCACACCCTACTTGAATGCGAACTCATTTATTTTAAAATAAATTATCTGTTTTTTTCATCTGAATTGTACTACACCGCACCGGTCTAATTTTGTGGTAATTTATACTTATCTCTATTTCTTAGTATTTTAGATTCCAACTTGCAATATTGACACAAAAACTCTATTTGCTGAGGAGATTGAATAGAACTTTTTAACGTGGAAAATTGACCAGAGTCTATGAAAAATACTTGAATTATTTAAGAGATATCATATCAGCATATTTTAATTATCACAGTTGACCATAATCCTTTAATTAAGCTCACAATCAAAGGGGGTATTGTTATCAACATCACGCTTAGTGCACGGATTGGTGGTCAGTGTTTGTACTTTTGCGTCCGCTGTCCGTCCGTCCGTCTGTCTGTCAGCGGGCTGTATCTCATGATCCATAATAGGTAGACAGTTGAAATTTTCACAGAATGTGTATTCCTGTTGCCGTTAGAACAACAAATAATAAAAATAAATTAAATATTAAAGGTCCTATTACAATGGTACGGAACCCTTCATGCGCAAGTCCGCACTTAGCCAGTTTTTATACTAAATAGGCTTGCTTTTGGTCGCAACTTGTCTGATGTGAAGCGAAGACGCGGCTTAGGGTGGAGACGAGATTAGACTTATTTTCTCTTCCGACCTTTCCACATAACATCACGCATGTAATCCGCGAAGGGTTTTTACATAAGCCCCCTACACTGTTCCCAACCACTACAAGTCTGCAAATTCCTGGAATCCTGAATCAACAAAAGTGACTACTTGAAAAATGTCGAGGCACTGATGCTCGACAAGTTCCATAGAAATGATTCATCTGGAGGGTTATACAGAAGAGTAGAAACTCTTCTGTGTTCCCAGGAGTGTACACCCACATTTCACCTGTTATATTTATGTCTCTTGTAATAGGGGATGAGCCTATTGACATTAACCGGTCAGAAATCCAGAAACCGTGCTGTTCCTGATGGAAAACGCCACAATGCCTTTTTCCAGCCCACCTCATCCTCTCGCTTCAGACTTGACGACTGTCAAAGATCTACAAATGACAGTTGGGTTCAACGTGCTATCAGTGGTACAGGCTTTGTGTATAGAGGATGGTCACCCATCCACAGATTGACCGTGGCAGGTGTTGCTTTAGCGTTATTATATAGTAGTAAAACTCACTCTTTATACTCTTCATTCTTTGCAGCCACCAAACAGCAAAACACAATAACAAAATATAAATAAAATAACATTTTAAAACAAATATCTTAGTCTGCCAGCATTTACATACTAATTATAAGATTAATGGTAATTTGAATATTGAGGTATTTTATCTTATCTGATTAATATGTAAAACAGAATAACTTGCAATCTTCACTTATGTTAAAGGTAAGTGCAGACAGGACCAAACACGATGAAGGAGCTCGTGGCTAAATAATAACAGCCGCTCGGGTCAATCTTTAGGTTAAGCCGCGCTTGCCTAGATTGGTCTATGGATGGGTGACCATCATTTACACACCGAGTTTCCTCCGTGCCTCGGAAAACACATTAAGCCGTGGTCACTTTTGTTCCCGGCTGTCATTTGTAGATCTTTGACAGTCGTTACAGGTAGTCAGTGGGACACTAATAAAGTCGGACTATCAGTCTTACCAAGGGGTCGTATTACCCAGTTCTTACTGGGTTGTGGTCAGATAGACAGTCGCTCCATGTAAAATACTGGTAATCAGCTGCATCCGGTTAGACTGGAAGCCGGCCCCAACTTTGTTGGGAAAAGGCTAGGCAGATGAGACAGGACCAAGCATGCGTACCCCATGTCAGGGCATAGACAACTAAGCGTTTCGTATTTCTACAACTTTCAACAGAATAACATAAGGTTTTCGTTAGCTGATGTGGTACACTTCAACCAACTTATCTATGCAGGCGGGAAAACACAGAACTAAAATAAATATACCAAGTTTGACATATCGATGCAAATTTTCTTTACAAGCAAAGCCACTTTGAACTGCACACTTAAAGTGGTCATACTATAATCGATTATCGTGGTATGACGAAAATATGCTGAGGTAAGTTTTGAGTACGAAGATGGCTATAAGAGTAGAGGAAGCCCAAAGAAACAATGGATAGACTGTGTGAAGGGTGATATGTCCCTGCCAGGGTTGCGGGACTGTTCAAAAGAGATACCGTGGCCCTGGAACATAAAGGGCTAAGAAGGAACATGGATGGGTTTTAGTCAGTACAAGTCTGACACTCCCTTCCGCTCCGCCCAGAGTCAGAGTCATTTGACGATTTCCCATCCGAAAAAAAAAAAAAAAAGGGTGATATGGCTAGAAAGGAGGTGACTGCTGATATGACGAGTAATTGAGAAGTTTGGAAAAAGAAATTGGGATAAGGGCGGGAGAATGAAGACAATGATGTAAATCCAATAAATTTAGACTTTCCCCGTCATTGTTACCGCTGATAGAATATCTCTTTTTTCTTAGCCCCGGCACGGGTTAAGTTTTAAGTGTAACTAGTGATTCAATATGTATGAATTTAGTTCTTATATTTCTCGTTTGTGGCGGCAATGTCGTTATATGTTTCATCAAAACTTTATGAAAATGCTTCCACATTGCGACTGGGTTGCTTTTGCACGGTACGGTTAACGTCGCGGCTAAGCTATTGACTGCTGCACAGCGTGTCGCGGGTTCGTTATCCGCACGGAACAATTATTTGTATGGCCTACAGTTAGTTGTTCCGGGTCTAGCTTTTTGGTATATAAGTTTCATCATCCAGTTGCTACCAGCCACCCTGCGAAGATCCCACCGAGCCACCGAGCCTGAGGGCGTCCCACCTTAGGCTGGCTGATTCGCGGTCTCCACTCAAGAACACGTTTACCCAAACAGTCATCGGTTCTACGGCTAATATGACCGGCCCATTGCCACTTCAGCTTACATATTCTGTGAGCTATGTCGACAACTCTGGTTCTCTGTGAGTTTAAATGTTTGTAAACGCACCCGCGATACCGAAGAAATTCGTAGTTTGGAGAAAAGTAAAAAAAAAAATGATCCTGTTAATGCAAAGTGTCTGATGCGTGGTATTCGCGTTTGAGTATAGTATGAATGTACCTTAATGATATCTTTATTCTGATACGTACTTTGTTTACCCCTAAAGTGCTAGTAGTCAGTACTAGGGACTAGGGTGCAAGTTCTAACCACTAAGAAGATTATATTATAAATATTTACCATTAGAGTATTTACGAAGTTCAACTGCGTCGTTATTCTAGCGGTTGCAAACGCTAGCAAGCGTTTTTCTACCAGGATTTGGCAGCCGTGGAGTCTATACTTGTGCCCTATTGATGACAATAGGCTCGTACCCTATTATAAGAGACTTAAACGTAACTAACTAGTGCTAGCCGGTGTGTGTCGTGTATAAGGTTTCGGTACAGGCATCTATGCCATGCCAGTTTGCCAATGCCGAACTCTTCGGGAATTTATGTTGTGTTATTTACATTTTTTTCCCCTATCGAACTGAATTAATAAAATTGTAAGGGCTTTCGGATGAGGAACACCATGCTGATAAAACTCAACAACGTTACCCAAAATACAGCCAATCAAGTGGGACTGGGCCGGACATGTTTGCAGCAGTTTCTATGCATTCAAAGTCAATTCTTCAGTAAAGGCAAAATTTTATAACAAAGGAATTATTTACTTCATTTTTCAATTCTATTATTGATTCTAATGGCCCATTCGAGTTGTGTAAGGAGAAAAATGCACAAGAAAGTTAATTGTTACTCTTGAATACCACCACAACGTCTACAAGAAAACATCCAACGTCATCGTGGCAGACCCAGATGTAGATGTTGGTTCAAGTTTCACACTGATTGGAAGAATTGGACCTTGTCGGTGCCGGGTCGAATTGAGTTTATAGGGAACAGAAATGGAAGCCAAAACTGCAGTAACTTATTTTTATTTTAAGGGCTAGTTTCACAGTGCTAACTAGGATTCCAGATTCCATTGGATTGTCGCCGACGAGACTGAATGAGTCAAGGAGCTTTATGCTCGCTTATTGGACGTTTGCAGTACCATTACTGCAAACGTCCTCCATAGCTGTTTGCAGCGGACACCCAAATTATCAACAGTAATATTCACGGCCATGTAAAAGGCATTAAAAATTCACCGAATTTATAAAATTATCCAATTTATTATGTTAACGGGAACTTAATCGTAGGAGGCGATATATTATAAGCGTGGTAATGAATGTCGACCTTTAACCGTATGAGAAAATATCCTTCAAAGTGTGAAAATTACACGCTGATATTATTATTACTCCTACAAACCTTCCTTCTATCTTTTCGATAATTAATATATTTACGGTTTTTACCTTTAGGTGCCCCGTCTCACAGCTGGCGATAAGCGAGAAGAGCTAGCGAACAAACAAGATATTTCTCTGACAGAGTTCCCGCCTGTGGTGTGTACAGTCCGTAGCTAAATAATAACAGCCCCACCGATCGGTCTTCGGGTTTAGCAGTGCTTGAGTAAGTCGGTGTGTGATAGATAACCGCCCATTACATACCTAGTTTCCTCCGTGCCTCGGAAAGCACGTTAAGACGTTGGTCCCTGCTGTCATTTGTAGATCTTTGACAGTCGGTACATGTAGTCTGTGGTCCAAAAGTCTGACAACCAGTCTTATCAAGAGGTATCATATTACTCAGTACGAAATGGTTTGTGGATGTCAGATAGGCAATCGCTCCATGTAAAATCCTTGTATTAAGCTGCATCGAAATTGGGAAAAGGCATGACAGATGAGGGTGTGAACAGTCAGCAATAAACTATTAATATACAGTGTGTTTCAAAAAGGTGTGGTATGTGACCAACCTTCGGGGTAATTTAGACCATCATACTGAACCACTTTCTCCATGGGACCACGATAGAAACGCAAAAAAAAAACCCGTTCCATACATTTTGGTCGAGTAAGTATAGTGTTTTTGTATGGGACTGGGTTCGAGGGTCGGGCAGTGTTATTGGGTTTTTCTATCAGGAATTTCTCAATAGCAGCCACGGAGTCTGGACTTGTGGCCGGTTGACTGCGATAGGGCCGCCCCTATTACATGTGACTTAAAACATAACTGGCGAAATGGGGGTGAACTATTCGGTACACCTCTGCCTAACCCTTCGAGGATTACATTCGTGATGTTATGTGTCTCTATTAGTGACACAGGATCTACAATCTTTTCTACGTTTCTTGAGCAAAGAAACAGTGGATCACTAGTCTCTTCCTCGTCGGCAATGGGACAGGCACCTGAATCCTTTTACTTTAAAGGCGGTTTTTCCTTTCGGTTTATTAATTTTATGCGTACCAAACCGTGGGTGGGCTTTCATTACTTGGCGTTAGAAACAATATAGCGATAATAAATATAGGTTGAATGTTCCAGAAACATTAAAGCTTCGATTTTCTCTGGACGTTACTAAAAGTAAAGACTATAACAGAACTGTTATCTCCATCGGTGATCGATGTGTTAGGGACTCTTCCTTTGGTAGATAGTTCCATCCCATAATTGCAGACTTTTTGATGATAAGAGCATGGTTTTTTATGATCTGTTAGGTACCACGTTGAATTGTAATAATCTTAATACATTTCTTTTTATTTCGTATCGATATGGTACGTCCTGTCAAATTACTAACATTTAAATCTCGGCATCACACGCTCAATGGTCCAGTTTGAGGGCTAAGTGAGGAAAATAAAACGCTTAACATAGAACATAGATCTCGGCGTCAGTGTCGGGTTTTTATGTCTTCTTTAGTGCAGGCGTACGGACACTTTTGACACTCCAGTATGCGAGTTATTATCTGTTCGAGAGCACAGCAGTTACACTGAGTGTCTGAATCAAAATACACTATTTAATATTATATTAACACCGCATAACCTTCGTGCAAGACTATTAGAAATAGTTGTGGTTAAAAGAAAAATATGTAATAACATTGAATAGAAAAATTCCCAGATCTATCTCAATATAGAATGTTCAAATGTTTTCAATATGTTAGCAGCATGTCGTCCAGATAACTGATGAGTTTAGAACAAACTGTAGTTACAATCTATCACCGCTAATGCACTTGTGCAATCTATACCATGGCTTTGGTTCCAACGGTCTTTGTTTAAGGAAAGCTTGAAGGTTTGTTGGCAATGGAACGGAACTCATGATGCATTAGTGGTTATAGAATCAGGCGTTAATTTGCAAAATCCATGACATTAAAATGTAATGCAAAAAATATTGTTTTTATTCCGCAAATAGAACCGCTTGGATGCAGGATATAGCGCCACCCCTTTCCTCTTAGGTACAGAAATATGCACGTGCAAGAAGTACAAAAATTTTCATGCATCATGCACCTAAACCTTTACTCAACACGTGGAGGAATTTTACATGGCATCCTCAGGATATCATATTCTGACTTGGCAAGGAAGTTGATCAGCATTTTAAGGCTCTTCCAAATCTTCTGTGTAACCTTTTGAATGTGCTTTAGACAACTACCAAGCAATGTTTTTCAAACATAAACATCAAAAACACGAGTACAACAAAAATAAAATATTTTGGTTATCGTCTGAGTTTATTAGTATTACATACAAAATAAATAAGATAAAAGATGAAATTGCTAACTTTTGACAAAAACGCATTCATAGACTTGTTTATATATTTTTTTTTATTTTTTTAATAGCCTGTACCGTCCCACTGTTGGGCAAAGGCCTCCCCTAATGCCTTCCATAGACTTATTACTTATCTCAGAAGATACTTCTTCTGGAAAGCATTGCGAACAAATCTGGCTCCAGTCTTAATACCTTCCCAGGTCTCAATACCAGCCTGTTCAATGAAAGCAGGGTCAACGAAGAACCCAAATCCACCAATGCCGAACCTGTGTCCTGGTAGTTCGTAAGTGAAGGAGTAAGGAACACCAGCAGCCATGGCATAGTCCCCAGCACTGCCTGAAGCCTGGTATAAGACCAAGGCAATATTACCGACGACATAGTTTGGATTCCAGCTCATTTTGACAGCGTCAATAGAAGTGGCCATTTGGACTCCTACAAGGTGGAGCATGAGAGCATTTGGAGGAAGGACACCATTTCCGTAGCCGTACAAGATCATGCTCCCAAAACTGTGGATGTCCAAGAACAGTTCGATACGACTGCTGTATTTGTCGAAGATTCCCTTTATGATGGCAGTCTCTGGTTCAGAGAAAGGAGCAGCTCCGTGGAAGGTGTCGCTGCAGACGATGTTACTGGACGCGGTAGACCAGAAGACGTCGAAGTTCCTGTTGAGGTCTACGCCGGCGCACAGTGGGCCGTAGTTGGTGCTGCGGTTCTTACGCCACAGACGGAACTGAAAGAAGAATTTGAGGATGATATTAGTTTTAATGTGAAAAAACGTGTTGCAAAGTGCAAAATGTGGCAAGGACATAATAATGAGGAAGAAACGTGAGGTCATAGAATCTGTATAGTGATCTAAAAACAGCTTTTGTGTGAAACTGTATAAGGGCTTATAATTTTTTTTTAAACTCGTCTAATGTATCTTAAGCTACGACTAGTCATTCTGAGATTTGTTAACATTGACTCGAAATTGTTCCTTTTTTATCTTCCTTTACATTTTTGTAGTAAATCTTTCTTTCTATACTTGTTACAAAGTTCAAGTAACAACTTCAGCTCCTCACGATCTCACTCTTAAAACTTAACTACAGCATTTTACCCTCGGAAAAAATCACTGAGCACAAAATAATCCCCCAGCATTGATCACATATTTTTATCTTCCTGACCCCAACATTTTGGCAGCATAACGTGGCGGTTACGTTATTGGCCAATAATTTAATATCTGACGTGTGAGTTTCAGCCATCATTTTATTTTGCAAATAAAATTTCGGGACCAATTTTCCATATTGGCTGTGGCCACAAATTGGTTACAATTATCGAGTAACTGTTTTAGCTTTTTTGTGTTTTTAAAATTGATAGTGGTAAGGTGGTTAAATGGGCCCAGGTAGTCGAAGAACACCATGATAGTTTAGTCAGTAGGAGTGGACTGGCAGACTCCTGCGACCCCCCCAGGGCGGAGGACCTCCAAGAGGACACCAGCGTTTCGGTAGTTTGTGTCAACTCCATACATTTTTGACTATTCCACCATCATTGCCACTGACATAACGTTACTTTTTCAAGACCTCCTGAAAGCAGATTCCAAATTAGTTGTAAAAGACTCGGTGACTAGATTTAAGTTTTAAATTGTGTGTAATTACTTTTGATATGTCACACATTTTCTCTCTTTCTTTATCAAAGGGATCCTTACCTCTCTATGGGTATGAACGTATCCATCAGGGTTGGCAATAGGCAGAATGATCCAGTCAATGTCCTGCACCAGGTCTTGCTCTGTGACGTCAATCACCAGCTTGTGGATGGCGTAGAGAGTGGCGGGGAGGGTGATCCATTCGCGAGCGTGGAGGAGGGATTCCATGAAGACTATGGGTTTGCTGGGGTCCTGGCGAAGGATAGGATTATTATAAATTTTTGTCTAGTTCAAACATGCAGGTACGTTTAAGTCCCATGTAAAATGGGGCGAGCCTATTGCCATCAACAGTGTACAAGTCGAGCCTTCGGGTAACTACTGAGAAAAGTCTAACGGAAACACCCTAGGGAAAAAAGGCAAAAAAAAATTCTTTGGAATTTACAATAATTTTTAGAAGCGAAAATTTGTTGCCACACACAAAGCAAGCATAACTTAGATGATGAATACGTTGGTGATCTTTTTAACCTACTTTAAAATAGGAGGTTTGTCTTCATAACAAATCATGCATGAAGGAGTTCATGCATGATTTGTTATGGTTCCGATAACCGTTGTAACTGCGTCACTATGACATTTATTATTGGTTAGTAATCTTCTGTAAAACCAATTAATTAATCCATGTATTCTTAAAAGATAAACGAGGAATTTAGTGTAAATTTTAAGTAGCTGATATCTATGATGAAATTAATCAATCATTTTATCTTTTACGTGGATTATGGAAATTTTGTTTTGTTTGTTTTTATGTTTGCCTTAAAACGTGAAACAGCAGGAACGTTATTTTGGGAGATATCTAGAAGGTTAAACTGAACTTGCAGTGACCAAATTAGGAATGGGTAGAATATGCAACATTACTCACTCTATTCAGAATTTCGCAAGGCAACCAACGTGAGTTTTGAGTAAATCAGAAAATGTCGCTCCTCCCAAAACCGAATAGATAGCAGACTAAACGCAGTGAATACCTATCTCAAGAAACATGGTAAACCTCTGAATAATATTATTTAATGATTCCAGATAAAAAAATATTATTCGACCTTGAATCAAAACAAGCCAAAATGTGCCACGTTTTCCATCCTTACCTCGAAATTGGTGGTAGATATCTTGATGTACTTGATATCCCTGCCTTCGAAACTCTTGCCTGCATTAACCAGTGTTACTGTGTCAGGGTAAGCTTCAGCCAACATTTCCAGAAAAGTGTCCACCTGAAATAAGTGTAAAAGGTTATTACATTTTGGAACTGATGATCCTGGCCACCAATTTTATGAAAGGTCTAGAAACAACCGGAGGGTTGCTAATGAAAAAATTGTATCCGTAAAACCTATAACTTCTTGACTGCTCTGGGAATCAAGCCCTGGACCTCGCGCTCGGCAGTCGCACGCTCGACCGCCAGGCCAGCGTGGCAAATAAAGTCTTTTTATGCTGCTAATGCTGTCAGCATTTGGGCTCGCAACTCGTTGCTTTGTTAAGAAAAAGAAACTGACCTGGTGGTATGTGTAGATCTGGTCGAAGGGAAGGGAGTCCAATCTTGAACCATTGTTCTTCTCAAAAGCCGCAGCGTGAAGCTTGTCCTCCAAATCAAGGAGTCTGAAAATGAAGTCGTGCTAAGTCAAAATGTTACCTCCATATAATATCTTGGCTGAAAATATTTGAGACGAAAACTATAAACGTTAGTTACCACGAGACATCGTTCCATCTCTTTCTTGCTCTTGTAGTTTGACAGTGACGGTAATAACGCTTAGCCAAAGTGTTAAGATACTTTTATAAATCGGAAGGATAAAGCAGTGTAGTCCTTTCACAATGAACGATGACCTGGAAAAGGTCACAAGAATCCACTGGATGCGAGAAACACAAGGCCAGTTGATGCCACAACGTTTCGGTGAGGCCTATGTCCAGCAGTGGACGCCTTTCTCTGATATAAATATTCACAAATAATTTAGTCGGTAACTTACTCTTTAATATTATCAGTTTCGACCTTGAACTCTACACCAGCGGCTTTAAGTTCATTTTGGAACATCACTTTCTTCTCCTTAGGTACGAGGACTTGGCCATCACGTCCTGGCAACGCATGAGACCAGACATCCAGATCTAAAGAGTGGCTGAGGTGGTTGACCAGCTCAATTTGGTCTGTAGACTTCACTGAGACTTTGTAGAGGCCGTATCTGGAAGAGAGATGATTTTGTAATGGTTACCAACTAACATTTTCGCACCCAAGTAGCCCATCGGTATCGGAACCAGAGTTCAACCTATCGGCCGGTCAGAACTCCAGAGATAGGAACCTCCTAACAATACGAGCCGTTCACGTATCACCGCTTTCTGAATCAATCCTTTGGTCCAGCTGCCTAACGAAAGCCTCCTCAGGTGTTGGTCGAGGTTATTGGCAATTAAGCTATCGGCTGTCACAATTATGGGCACAATGATCGTTGAGTCCTCATCCCGTACAACCTCGCGAGTCAAGTCCAAGATACTTAAATTTCTTATCTTTCTCGGCTTTCACGAGATTCTAATCATGCGGGACCGTTATGTCAACAATCATTGCGCGCCGCTCTAATCATCATTGTTTGCCATGTGTATTTTTAAGCCACCTGGAATATAATTACCGAATCGAAACCAAAGCCCAAAAGATATGCACTCTGACACTGCACTAACGAAACAGCACAAATAAAGGGTGTAAATAGACCCTTAATGAAGCCGAAAAGCCCTTGTACTCCTCGTCATTGCGATCACTTTTTTGTTCTAGACCATACCTGGGAACCTTTTAGTTACGGAGATATTGGAGGTCAAAGTTACAATTTTTTCACAACTTTTTTATTAAATACTACTTTTTAAGGTTATAACTTTACTTTTAATATCTCCATGGCCCGTTCAAAGCATCCATCTACACAATGTTGAGAGTGCGTTACATTGAGTTTTTCCGTAAACGTGATTTTTTACTCCAAAAAAAAAGTCGTTTCCCAGCAATATTTTTTGCGTAGGGTTACTTGGTTTGATATACAGAATGCTTGGTTGGCGGTGGTTAAGGGTCCGTGTAGACCCTGTATTGCGCATATATTTCCTATTCAATGAAAATGATTTAAAAAGGCCTTACCCATCATAGACCTCGTGTTTAGCTAAGGCCAAGCCCACAAAAACGAACAAACTAACTAGCTTCAACATATCTACTTCACCAACTGTCCACAAATTAATGATTCAATGCGATATTCTAATCAGTCCTCAAATAATTATCACAATCGATTCATCATTGGCTTTGATAAGGATAATTTTATTTATTAATCTGACAGATCAGAATTTATTTTTATTACCCTGTGCTTACCCATTCCTTGGTTTTGTAGGTCAGATAGGCAGTCTTCGTCATCTTCCTGTCCTTGTCCCATATTACTTGGGGTCAGTCACGCTATGTGAAATTGAGCTAAAATGGTTTTTTAAATAATAAATTGAACAAGTCTTGTGGTCGTAAGCGCAGCTCCTGAGCATGAGGTCCTGGGTTCGATTCCTGGGTCGTACAGTGTTATTGGGATTTTCCATCAAGAATTTGTCAATAGCAGCCACGGAGTCTGCAATTGCGCCCGGTTGATGGCAATAGGCTCGCCCCCTATTTCATGCGACTTAAACATAACTGGCGATATATGGGTGTACTATTGGTTACACCTCTGCCTAACCATTCGGGGATATAACTATGATGTCCATGCAAAAAACACAAAACTATAAGAAAAATGTCGAGTTTGGTTCTTAGTTAAGTTAACAGGTACATACACGTACTTTGTTTTTTTTTTGTTTTCCTATATTCTTTTAAATCCCTTTGCTTTAACAATAAGGCTCAAAACCTCCAAAATACTTAGTATTCAATCTTTTTGAAAGAAAAGCGTCTCTCAACAACCTGTATTTCCAGAATCACAGCATTTTAATTAAATTGTACAAAAATAATCACATCGCAGAATGCGAACTGACAACATAATTAAAAACTTCATTTCTCGTGTTACTTAACGGAGCAAAGCAGCTTGACTTAACAGTTGCAAGTTTATTTTATAAGTATTAAATAAATTATTTTTATTCATTACATACATACATTAATTATTTTGAGAAATTTTACGGCTATAAGTTTTATTTATAATTAGTCGTTGGCCTAGAGGTCGCAAGCGCGACTGCTGAGCACGTGGTCCTTCGAGATCGGCTAAAGTGTTATTGGGTGTTTACCACCAAAAACATTTCAGTTGCAACCACGGAGTCTGAATTTGTGCCCGCCGATGGTAATAGGCTCGCACATAGGGGACATAAACATAACATATGAGAGTGGATTACTATTTAAATATGTACACCTCTGTATAAGCCTTAGGGGATTACAGGCATGATATTATATTATGTTTTATAATAAGCCTATAACGGTCCCACAAATGGACTCAAACTTCCTCTTTGTAAGAGAAAGTGGGCAATAATACCAAACGCGGTCCTACTGCGAGCTGGTGGATGCCACTTAGTTGACCTACACTCATGAACACGTCTAATACGTCTTGCTGCTAAGCTCTTAGGCTCGGAATCCGCTAAAGTGGAGATGTGCGATCGCCGTACACCGCTCGCCACACATCGCTCACATCTCTTCTCATCTCCGCTGTGTGCGGAGTCTGGCGCGGAGACGAGAAGTATAAATTCTATTGGTTTTACAACACACCTCCTCTCTTCTCGTCTCGTCTCCGCTTCGGTGGAGTCCGGACCCTATACTGTGAGACTCCAAGCAAAACCCTTTAGATAACTCTCTAAGAGACCTTGGAAGACCTTATAGGTCAGCCGTACCGTGGGTGTCCACGTGTCGGATATTTAAGTCATAAAGGTTACCAACCCGTACCGGGCCGGCGCAGTGGATTACAGCCCACTCTCTCTCACAGAGGAATCCTATAACATCTTAGCCTGATCATCAGCAGCAGTTATAGCCTAGTGGAGTGACCGTCGGACCACCAAGTCATAGGTCTCGAGTTCGAACCCAAGACACGCACCTTTGATTTTTCGGATTCATGTGCGTATTGTACTTCTATTTCCTTCACATACTTCGGTGAAGTAAAACATCGTGAGAAAACCAAACCAGCATGCCTGAGCGATATTTCTGGACGGCATGTAAAGCCAAGACAGAGGCCCATGAGCGGCATAAAAACTTTGACACCAGGTTAGGCACTAACCACACGAAAAAGAAGAAAGAAAGAAGATCGGCTGATCATGAAGTCATAGGGACCTAGTTTCCCTGAAACAAGAAGTCAGAATATTAAAACTAACAATAAAAAATAACCAGCAAATATGTACTTTCTATTATTATCGCCAAATCACGCTGCAGAACCAACAACTGCAGTTCGTTTCCACGGGTATTATTAAATAATAACCGCTTATTACCAAGAATTAAGACTTCCGTTAGCGAGAATTACATTTTAATAAGACTCAGCTGGGAATACCGGTATTGTGGTTTTAATAGTTAAGGCTCAGGATACAAGAGAACCTTGTGGTTGGTAATATTCTGGATATTAAGTAAAATAGGTTGATTATTCTCTAGATTTTATTTATGCCTAAACGGGTCGATGGATGGTAAAACTACGGTTACCGAAGTCAGCACTGAGCTGAGGAAAGCACGTTAACAGATGACACTGGTTGCTATTTGTAGATCTTTGACAGTCGTTACAGGGTAGAAGCCAGAAAGTCTGACCACCAGTCTTACCAGTTGGTATCTTTTTACTCAGTAACTGGGCCAATTAGGCGCTCGATTTATGTAATAAACTGGTATTCAGCTGCATCTCGTTACACTGGAAACCGACCCCAATATAGATGTGAAAAGGCTAGGTGGAGAACTTTTCATTTAATGTAAGTTTTATGAAAAAAAAACTGTTCTGCATAAAACGTGACTTCTGAGCACGAGGTCCTGGGTTCGATTCCTAGGTCGGGTAAGGTGATATTGGGTTTTTCCATCAGGAATTTCTCAGAAGCAGCCCCGGTGTTTGGATTTGCACCCGGTTGGTGGCAATTGGCTTGCCCTCTATTACTTGGGATTTAAACATAACTGGCGAAATGTGGGAGTACTAAAGGAGTACCTAACACCTCTACTTAACCCTTCGGGGATTACAAGCGTGATGTTATGTTTTATTCTGCATAAACTTGTGTTGTATTAATATGAACTCACCCTTATCCATTGCTGATCCATTTTCTACTAATTATGTACAATAGTGAAAAGTATACGTCACAATAAAATAATAAGTTATTTAATTGTAACTAAATACTGTACATTACAACAACTAAAATTGCGTGACTTTGATGCGAGTTTGTCACATAGGTAATTAAAAAGTATATATTTTGTGTTCGCACAACTTGACAAATATAATAGTTTTTTGGTTGATCTCATATTATCGTTTATAAAAAGAGTGTCTTCGCCTTGGAATGGGCAACTATAGTACTTTCACAGTGATTATGCTTGTGGCTGGACCGTAGCTACATCTTTCTGTTTGTTTTGGCTATTCAAAAGTGTTTTTACCTAATCTAGCTTAATATTCCAAATGTGAAAATTTGGATGTCAGTTACTCAATCACGCAAAGATGGCTGATCGGAATAGGATGAAATTTGGCACACAGATGGCTCATAACCTGAATAATTACATAGGATACTTTTTATTTCGGTAACTTCAGTCAATTCTGAAGTCTACGTAGACGAATTCGCAGGCAGAAACTAGTTGGAAATAAATGCTTTGAGTTTGATTTTTGAAAGATACGTATAATGTCTTCTTAGATGGTTTTCAGTTATTTTTATTACACGTTGTAAATTAGCAACTCCTAGTGCTTAGACACCTCGGCTGCCTCGTTATTCTAGTGGTCGCAAGTGCGACTGCTGAGCATGAGGTCCTTGGTTCAATTCCCAGGTCGGCCAAAGTGTTATTGGGTTTTTTTCATCAGGAATTTCTCAGTAGCAGCCACGGAGTCTGGATTTGTGCCCAGTTGATGGCAATAGGCTCGCCCCCTATTACAAAAACATACACACACACTTAAACATAACTGGCGAAATGTGGGTGTACTGTTAGATACACCTCTGCCTCGCCCTTTGGGGATTACAGGCGTGATGTGATGTTTTGTCCTAGTGTTTAGAGTAACAGTTGCTTATCAAGTGACCCACTTTCTCGATTGACTTCCTAAAGAACAGTTTATTTTTAAGAAAAATCTTAGTAACCAAACTTCACTGAACTCAAACGATAAAAACTAAAGAAAGCACCAAAAAAATGCCTCAAATATATTTTTAACGTAAATATGAATAAATGAAGTGTTCTTACAACTAAATTATTTTTTTAAACAATATTCTGCCTAAACACTTTACATAAAATAATTCTGCATAGCTCGATAGATGGCGTTGACGTCGAATTAGATCTCACTATGGTTTCGTTCCCTCACAAAACATAAGACGTGCGGGTTACAGTACGATCTTCAAACAAACATACATATATACTATATTTTTGGTAGGGCTAACCCTGAAGGTGCAAACCTGATGGATGCATATGCTCTAAAAAAAATTATCTATTTTACGGTTTAACATGTGCTTTCCGAGAAACACGGCTATTAATTTAGCACGCAGCGCCATCTGTCGGAATTTTGTAGAACTATTTTTTCATAGGAACGTTCCGAGATAGATTGTTATTTATAATTTAACTAGCGATTCTCTCCAGTTTCTCACGGGTGCAATATACTTAAAACCTTCCTCATGAATCACTACCTACTGCTGAAAACTGCATTAAAATCCGTTGCGTAGTTTAAAAGATATAAGCGTACAAACAGCGGGAGCGACTTTGTTTTATACTATGTAAAGAAGCCGTTATGTTGTGAGGGGTAAGCAGAAGTGTAGCGCTATTTAAGTTGTATTTGCTTGAGGATCTAAAGACGCTTCCTCATCTTAACAAGCCATGATTCGATTTTTTACAGAAGTGAATCAGAACCGTTACATTACAGGCGAATTCTCCCAATGAGGGAGTGCCTTAATAGTGTGTTCTTTCTAACATCATATTGCAGTCATCATTAGATCATTGTAACGTCAACGGTAATAATGGTCTAAGCTAAAATTGCATCGTAGTTAAAACCGAGACCTTACACAACAAAAAAGTGACCAAAATGACACAACGTCATTGTTGATTCTTTTAGTTTTTAACCAGCATCTATCCGTAGTTCTTTACTTATAAATTTAAAAGTATCGGCTAAACGAATTTCTTATAAATTTGGTACAAAGGTTGACCGTGATCTAGGTGAGGTATAGGATATATTTAACTCTGATAGCACGTTTCCTCCGTGCCTTGGAAAGCATGTCATGCCGGTAGTCCTAGCTGTCATTTGTAGATCTTTGACAGTCGTAACAAGTAGTAAGTAACCCGAAAGTCTGACAACCAGTCTTACCAAAGGTATCGTATTTAATTGAATTAATACAATTAATAAAAAAAGCCTTTAATTCTACCCTAAATACATAGAACAAATAAACCTGATACATCATAAATGTAACAAATCATATTAACATTACATTATCAACAATACATTCATTCCATAACTCTGATTAATATCATTACATTATTAAAATTACATTATTAAACGAGAACGATAGTTTGAAAGAAGAAAAGAAGAGGATCTATAAAGAATGGAAGAGAAAGGCAAAAAAGGCGGTAGCAGTTTCCAAGGCTAAGGCACAGGAGAAGTTATATGACTCACTGGACAGTCCTAGAGGCCAGAAGGAGCTCTACCGGATTACAAAAGAAAGAGAAAGGAGAACGAGAGATATGAATCATATAAAGAGTATGAAAGACGGCGCTGGTAAGGTTTTATCTAAAGATGATGAAATAAAAAGGAGATGGAAGGGTTATTTTGAAAAGCTAATGAATGAAGAGAATGAATGGAGCGGTGTGCTTAACGAGGTACAAGTAAATATGGGTTTGGTGAGGCAAATTAGCATGGATGAAGTGAGGAAGGCAGTTCAAAGTATGAAAAATGGAAAGGCCATGGGCCCTGATGAAATACCAGTAGAAGTATGGAAGTGCTTAAAAGAAGACGGATGTATGTGGCTGACTTTATTCTTCAATAAGTTGTTGTATGAAGGAGCGATCCCACAAGAATGGTGCAATAGTTCGCTAGTGCCCATCTTCAAAAATAAAGGTGATGTGCAAGACTGCAACAACTATCGGGGGATAAAGCTCATGTCACATAGTATGAAAGTATGGGAGAAAGTGATAGAGAAAAGATTGCGAGAGGAGAGTGAGATTACCCAAAATCAGTTTGGGTTTATGCCAGGTCGAGGAACAATGGACGCCACTTTTGCACTCCGCCAATTGTGCGAGAAGTATAGACGTGCACACAAAAACTTGCACATGGTGTTCATTGATCTGGAGAAAGCGTATGATAGGGTACCTCGGGATGTGTTGTGGTGGGCCTTGAAAGAGAAAGGTATACCAGGGAAGTATGTAGAGTTAATTCGTGCTATGTACAGTCAATCTTGTACCTACGTCCGGTCAGCTGCTGGCAACACCGATGAGTTCAATGTGGCTGTAGGCTTGCACCAAGGGTCGGCTTTAAGTCCTTACCTCTTCCTGTTGATTATGGACGCTTTGACGTCGGACATACAGGAAGAGGCACCCTGGTGCATGCTGTTTGCCGATGACATTGTTCTTGTCGGTGAAGATGGATCTGAGATCCAGAGCAGATTGGAGAAATGGCAACAGAAGCTGGAGAATGTTGGCTTGAAAATCAGCAGAACTAAAACGGAATACATGTTCTGCGATTTCGGCGGTCTCTCCAGTTCTGGAGCCATAGCGCTAAATGGCGCGTTTCTTCCTGTCTGCTCCGACTTTCGGTATCTCGGTTCACTCGTGCAAAGCGATGGCGAAATAGATCGTAGTGTAAAGCACAGAATTAACACGGGATGGATGAAATGGCGGCAGGTCACGGGAACAATCTGCGACTCCCGCATTCCCCTTAAACTTAAGGGGAAGATTTATAAAACAATGGTTAGACCTGCTGTCTTGTATGGATCAGAATGTTGGGCCACAAAAGGGATGAATGAAAGGCATTTGCATG
Organism: Noctua janthe; assembly: GCA_910589295.1. Lineage (NCBI taxonomy): Eukaryota > Metazoa > Arthropoda > Insecta > Lepidoptera > Noctuidae > Noctua > Noctua janthe. The sequence continues at coordinate 2,449,722 of OU342567.1, forward strand.
TGGCGGAGATGAGAATGCTAAGGGGGATGTGTGGTGTTACGCGAATGGATAAAATAAGAAATGAGTATATAAGAGGAAGTTTGAAAGTGGCGCCGGTGACTGAAAAGTTGTGTGGTAATCGGTTGTCGTGGTATGGGCATGTGATGCGGAGGAATGAGGGAAATGTTGTGAGGAAAGTTTTGAGTATGAATGTGAATGGGTATATGAGTAGAGGAAGACCAAAGAAACGATGGATGGACTGTGTAAAGAATGATATGGCAAGAAAGGAGGTGTCTGGCGAGATGACGAGTAATAGAGAAGTATGGAAGAAGAAGACATGCTGCGCCGACCCCAAATGAATTGGGATAAGGGCAAGAGAATGATGAATATTAAAATTACATTATAAGCATTCCATTATAAACATAACATTACGAGCATTACATTATTAACATTACATTATGAGCATTCCATTATAAACATTACATTACGAGCATTACATTACGAGCATTACATTATTAACATTACATTAAGAGCATTCCATTATTAACATTACATTCTGAGCATTCCATTAATTTCATAACATTCGTTCATATCATAACATTTATTTCATTACATCCATTTAATGACAATACATACTTTTCATTACATTTACATATTGCACTTAATTTATGGAAGTAAGTCACCTCTGAGGCGTAGGTTCCCCCCAGGTTTCTCCATTTTTCCCTATCTTCTTGTCTCCTCCAGTCTGGTCCACATCTATCTTTAAATACATCTTCTCAGCGCTTTCACGTTATTCCTTGCTTTCTTTTTCTATCTCTAGGCACCCACTCCACGATTTTCTTTGTCCATCTTTCGTTTTTCGTTCTACAGAAATGTCCTGCCCATTTCCATTTCAGATTTCTCATTCTTTCAATGACGTCCGTTATTCCATTTTTTTCCTTATGTCCTCTTTAGTCATTCTGTCAGACGTATGTCCAATATGCTCTGCATTTTACTTTGCATGACACCGAGTTTGTGCTCGTCTGCTTTTCGTAGTGACCATGTTTGGCATCCATATGTAAGGCATGGAAAGATCGCTATTTCGTATAACTTACTTTTCAACTTCATGTTTATCTATAAGGGGTATCGAATTACTCAGTACTAACCGGGGTGTGGAGGTCAGATAGGCAGTCGCTCCATGGAAAATACTTGTATTCAGCTGCATCCGGTTAGACTGGAAGCCGACCCCAACATAGTTGAGAAAAGGCTAGGTAGATGATGAATTCCGATAGTACGTTTCCGTGAGATAAGATACAGATGAGTGGAGTGACAAGAATGCATAGTAAGGAATGGAATGAACTATTTGTATTATTTTTAGTAGTTCGACTGCCTCGTTGGTCTAGTGTCCTGGGTTCGATTCCCAGGTCAGGCAAAGTGTTATTGCTTTTTTCCATCAGGAATTTCTCAGTAGCAGCCACGGAATCTGGATTTGTGTCCAGTTGAAGGCAATAGGCTCGCCCCCTATTACATGGGACTTAAACATAACTGGTGAAATGTGGGTGTACTAATGTACAAATACACCTCTGCCCAACCCTTCGGGGATTACAAGCGTAATGTTATGTTATAGATGCATTAAACAAGGACAAGGAATAAATACACTATATAATCAATAAATCAACCCCGCGTTACCTAATAGCATGTACAAATGTCTACAAAATAAAACACTCATTCTGGCCGAATTGCCTGACGTTAGCCAAATGACCCGTGTAAGCGATTGTATCCAACTACCCTTCTACGAGGACTATGCTTACGGGTTAATGGTCCACTAATGTCTTTATATCATAATGGAAATAGAAATATAAATGTGTAGGAAGTGGGTAGGTAGGGATAGTATTCATAATTTTCGTGAAAGTATATTTACGGCTGTATTTCACTTTTTTGATGTGATTAGGGGACAGTGAAACAGGGGAAGCTCACTTGATGGCTTCATTCATAATATAACCCATACTGTTCTTAGTATAATATAAATTATTCTTTATTGGACTGCCTCGTTGGCCTAGTGTTTGCAAGTGTGACTGCTGAACAAGTGTTCCGGGTTCGATTCCCAGGTCGAGCAAAGCGTTATGGGATTTTTTCCATCAGGGATTTCTGAATAGCAGCCATGGAGTCTGGATTTGTGCCCGGTTTATGGCAATAGGCTCGCCTTTTTTTAAATAGGACTTTAACAAAACTGGTGAAATGTGGGTGTACAGACTATTAGGCACACCTCTGCCTAACCCTTCGGAGATTACATTCGTGATGTTATGTAATGTGACATTGAAACAGTTTAGGCTTTTTTTTTCGGATGGGAAATCATCAAATGCCCCCCCTCCCCCCACTCTGGGCGGAGCGGAAGGGAGTGTCAGACTTGTACTGACTAAAACCAATCCATGTTCCTTCTTCGTCCTTTGTGTTCCAGGGCCACGGTGTCTCTTTCCACTTGATGACTTCATTCATAACACCTATCCTCTATCCTTCTATCCTAACTTTTATTTTATAATTATCCTTTTATTAGTTTCCTTGTAAATGCGAAAGTACAAAGTTTGCCTGTCTGCCTGCCTGTGACATTTCACTCCTTAACGGTAATACGGATTTGCATGAGGCACAGCACACAGACAGAGCATGATCTAGGTTAGGTCATAGGATACTTTTATCCTGTTAACTTAGTACATTCCCACAGGGTCATTTCTAACATCCAGGAGATCGAAGCCGCGAGCTAAAGCTAAAACAAAAAATTCATTATGAAATACACAAGAAAAAAAACTTTCTAGCTTCCACGAGTTGACACCAGCGAAAAAACAGTCCTTTCTTTTAGATAGAATATTCTTTATTATGTACACCATACAAACACTTACAGTCACTTACGCGATCATCAACATCATCATTCTACAGCCCTTATCCCAACTTATCTGGGGTCGGCACAGCATGTCTTCTTCTTTTATACTTCTCTATTAATCGTCAGAGGGGCAGCGGTGGCCCAGTGGAGGCGGTCCCGACTTACGAGCAGTAAGTCGTGGGTTCGAACCCAGGCAGGCGCATTACTTTGTGTAATTTATTTCATCACCACTGCTCTCAAAACGGTGAAGGAAAACATCGTGAGGAAACCGGCATGTCCTAGAACCTAAAATTCGAAGACATGTGACATCTACCAACCCGCGCTGGGCCCGCGTGGTGAATTATAGCCTATTCCCTCTCATAGAGAGGAGGCCTGTGTCCCAGCAGTGGGAACACTATAGGCTGCTGCTATGCTATTAATCGTCATCTCAGCAGTCACCAGACATTTTTTTTATCTTATTTATTTTATCAGACATGATGGGCCTCACAAAAAAAAAAACTATTTATCTACGCTTAATGGCTAATTTAACTAATTCATAAATAAATTTTATCTCATCTGACAGTGGACGGGCCAGAATCAAATTACACATGGTAAACATCCACCACCCCGCCACACTCAGCACACTTTGGTGAGTTGGATTTACCCATCGGAAAAGCAAATTTATTTAGCGGTATGTGCCCGGACCGAAGTCTTAGGGCAGTCACAACATCTGTTCTAGACTAACCAGTTCTAACCAGACTCTACGAACCACGGTGAACCCGTGAGGCCAGGCTGTATGTTCTTATACCAGATGCCTTTAGAAAATGACCTCTCGTCATCTCTGCAGTCACCAGACATAATTGATAATTACGGGATATCTTCCGTAATTATCGGAGCTATTATTCTGAGCTCCTGATATTTTGACGCTTTTGATGATTTTGACGCTTTTTGCTGTTGCAAGCACATTGCGCTTGCAACAGCGTCGAAATATCGGGAGCTCAGAATTATTGATAATCACGGAAGATATCCCGTAAGTGACAATGTAAGTAGTCATAAACCGTGAAAGCTTAAAACAGTGTTTATACAAATCACATTGGGTGACATAATGGTCGGTCTTATCGCTAAAAGCGATCTCTCTCACCATTTCAGCATGATCTATCCCCGTAAAACCAACGCTGACACAAGAGAAGAAGAAGGATATAAAGTATAAAGCACAAACAAGCAATATAAAGGTGAATAGGTCAAGCCATTAACGCTTAGCACAAGTTGCACAGTTTGAAAGAAAACAAATATTCTACGGAAACTTTATGCGGCTGTCTGTTACACCGCAATGTTACAGAAAATCAAAAAGTCATACATTCAATTCTAATTATTTAACTAGTTACATCTTCTCGATATTCGTATATTTTTTACAAAATGCTAGAAGATACGGGACCGAAACGTGGTCGCTCACAATGAGCCTCATCAGAAGGCTTAAATTCACCCAAAGGGCAATGGAGAGGGCTATGCTCGGAGTTTCCTTGCGTGATCAAATCAGAAATGAGGAAATCCGTAAGAGAACCAAGGTTACCGACGTAGCCCGAAGAATAGCCAAACTTAAGTGGCAGTGGGCAGGCATATTGCTCGCAGAACGGATGGCCGATGGGGCCGGAAAGTTCTGGAGTGGCGACCGCGAACTGGAAGACGTCGCGTTGGAAGGCCTCCCACTAGGTGGACCGATGACCTGGTAAAGGTTGCGGGAATCCGCTGAATGCGAGACGCACGGGATCGGTCAATGTGGCGACACTTGGGGGAGGCCTATGTCCAGCTGTGGACGTTTTTCGGCTGAAATGATGATGATGATGATGATGGCTAGAAGATGAAAAAAAAAAGAATAATGAAGACGATTTTTTTTTTGTGCCTTAAACGTTCGCGAGCGGTCTTAGTGAGTTCCGTGTGTCGGGAACAGAATCGAGTTGTGAGTGACAGTGGTAGCGGTACTGAGTGCAAAAAACGAACAAGAAAGAGGGTAGACGGATTTATCTTCTCATAAACACCCACCCGCAATAACTTCAGTTTATCCGTGATCATGGTGCTTGCAACAGAGCCGAAATATCGGGAACTCAAAGCAATCAGTAAACATGGTAAATGATAAAATGCAAGAAATACAAATCAACGTTATTCTTGCTTCACAAAGCGCCTACATAAACTAACATAGCAAAAAAAACATACGTGTTTGTTGCGCTATAAATTAACAAAGGCGCGATCAACAGCATTAGTAACATGCAATAACTCTCGTTGTTGAACCAATATCAATGTTCGCAAATGATAGAATCGCGTGCATGTTCCGCTGATAACTACCGGTTACTTAAGTGAAAACCAAGCTTAGATGTTGCGTTCAATGTGTTTTATTATGTGTTTTGTCGATCGATTACTTCATGTTTCTTGAGAGATATTTTTTGGGATCAGCACTTTATACGAACGTTAAGCAGCACTTTATTTATTTAGAAGAGCATCATCATCTGCCTAGCATTTGCCAAACTATATTGGGGTCGGCTTCCATTCTAACCGGAGACAGCTGAATACCAGTATTTTACATGGCGCGACTGCCTATCTGACCTCCACAACCCAGTTAGTACTGGGTAATACGATACCCCTTGGTAAGACTGGTTGTCAGACTTTTGGGCCACTGACTACCTAACGACTGTCAAAGATCTACAAATGACAGCCAGCAATGTTTATTTAGAAGAGCAACAGACTATTAATAAAGTGGTATATGGTCTTCTTCTTTCTCGAGTCGCTGGCACGACATTATATTTAATTGACGCAGAGCTTTAGCACTTCAAAAGCTTCGTCGGTGGCAGCACAGAGGTCGCCTAAGCAACCTTCTTTGGGACTCAGCGGGCAGATTAGGAGGTGGAGCATAGTTTGCGACACCCACGCCCCGCTGATCCGTCCAGGTAGCCCCACTTTGCTAGGCACGGTAAAATCATGATTGGTTTTAAATAACAGCAAAAATGACATTTTATTTTCCGTCCATCAGGCGTAGCACCGCCATAGAAACGTTTTGTCGACGGAAGAATTGACAAAATGACACATCAGCAAAAGAAATCTGTCATTTTGTCGATTCTTCCGTCGACTAAACATGCTACGCGTGCTGACTGTCTCTCTCACAGAGAAGTTTTGTTTTCCTGTTTCAGAGAGCAAGAAATATTTTAGTCTGATAACGCTATCCTTAAGCTACTGTCCCACTGTTGGACAACCTGTTTATAAGCTAGCTTCCTACCAATTTTGATGTGATTTGGAAGTGTCCTTGGGTATTTGTCAAAATCATCATCGTCATCAGCCTACAGCAGTCCACTGCTGGACATAGGCCTCCTCAATCGCACGCCACTCAACTCGATTCTCAGCAACTCTCACCCAGTTGCTACCAGTCACCTTGCGAAGATCGTCGCTCCACCGAGCCTGAGGGCGTCCCACCTTACGCTTGCCGATTCGCGGTCTCCACTCAAGAACACCTACCCTAACGGTCATCGGCTTACTTATTCTGTGAGCTACGAATAAGTCGACAACAGAAAAATACAAAATACTCAGCCTTTGTCAAAATACTTAGCAATTATCTGAGTTTTTTGTTAATTTTAAGTCTTAAGTCAGTAAGAAAAGATCTCCTGAAAACTATAAAGACCGACGGTGTAAGTACTTTTAAGCTTCGCCAAGTTCAAACGACATATTCATATTAAAATTTATGACTGAACTTTAAATAGTTACGGCCAGCGATGCAATATAAGTTTCATTGTTCCACTTACCAAGTTGTCGGTAATGGCTGCCTGTATTATGCTGTAAATATTACAAGAAATATGGCGGCGTGGTAGCCATCTTTCTTTTTTGTTTTGGCGCCAAAAGTTGGTGCTTGTAATTTTGTGTTTTTGTTCAGATGGTTTTTGAGTATGTTGATCAGTTTTTCAGGTGGAGGAGCTAGTGTCTTAATAATAACAGCCACACGGGTCGATCTTCAAGGTTAAGCCACGCTTGCCTGTGTTGGTCCGTGGATGGGTGACCATCCATTAGTGTTTCTTCTACGCCTCGTAAAGCACTTTAAACCGTTGGTCCCGGATGTCATGAAATGCTGTCTGACAACCAGTCTTACCAAGCGATAACGTATTACCCAGTACTAACTGGGTTGTGAAGGTCCGATAGGCAGTCGCTCTAAGTAAAATAATGATATTCAGCTGCATCCGGTTAGACTGGAAACTGACAAGATAGTAGGGAAAAGGTGAGGCTGACAACGACTACTGGAATCACTTCGAGAATTATTTAAGTGGCCTAGATTATGCGACCATAACTAAGTGGTTACTGCTATTAGTAAAGTAAACACCATGACTAACATACGGTCAAACATTTTCACAAGTCGAGTGTCAGTTATTTTCAGTTCAGTCATTTTGTAGGTATCTAAGAGGAGTGGCCAATAAATGCAGGCGTCTATCCTTAACGAGTCATAATAACTGTCATTTAGAGACCTATTTACTACAGCAGACGAGTTCAAGAACAAGCTGAATATACAGGGTGTAACATAATAAACGCAAGGACTTTTGTGTGGTGTCTCAGACCATGAAACTGAACTACTTTTGTTCAACGAGTTCTTAAAATTCGCAACAAAACAAGAATTTATAGGAATTGACGTGATCAGCTCCCCCACTCTGGGCGGAGCGGAAGGGAGTGTCAGACTTGTACTGACTAAAACCCATCCATGTTCCTTCTTTGCCCTTTGTGTTCCAGGGCCACGGTATCTCTTTCGAACAGTCCCGCAGCCCTGGCAGGCATCGGCCCTTGCGGACCCCTACTTATTTGCTGACATCTCTTTGAGGCGCACGTGGAACACGAACGCGCCGTCGACACGGCCTGTCGTCATAAGACGGCCGGACGGCGAGCTGGCCCATAACTCGCCGTCCACAGGCCCGCGCCTACGGTGGCCGGGAGCCACCACGTGACCCCCAACGCCCAGGGCGTCTCCCGCGGCGACTGGGACGTGAGGTTCTTTCCCTCTCACGTCCCGCCACCTCCTTCACTAGCATGACTGCTTCGCAGAAGGAGGTGACGGCTTCCCATTCCCTCTCGCTCCGGACCATGGCTTGAACCAAGGCCGGACGCGAGAGATCGCCGCCGCCAATCGCCGCTACGAGGACACGGCGGTGCTCCGCCCAAGCGGGGCAGACCTCCACGGTGTGCTCCACCGTGTCCTCCGGACGATCCTCGCAGTGGAAACACCCGGGCGTTTCCTCCCGCCCGATTCGGTGCAGGAACCTCCCGAAACAACCGTGTCCGGTGAGGACCTGCGTCAGGCGGTAGGTGAGGGCGCCGTGGCGCCTCTCTAGCCACTCCTCAAAGAGGGGACCACTATGGTGGCGTGCCCTGCACGGGGTTGTGACAGTCGCTCTCTCCATGTCGCCATGAGATCACGCCGGAGGTCTGTCCGCTGAGCGGCAATTTGCCGCGGCAGCGGAGTTTCCTCCCGATGTAGTGCCTCCGCGCGCCATTCGTGCAGGCGTGCGAGGACTATCGCCTCCAGATCCCATGGCAGCAATCCGGCAAGGAGGCTAGCCGCTTCGCCGGAGATCGTGCGGTACCCCCGGATTAGCCTTATGGCTATTACCTTTTGGGGCGCGTTCAGGTAGTGGGCGGCTTGCCGCCTCAAAGAACGCGCCCACACCGGGGCCCCGTAAAGGGCCATGGACCGCACGACCCCCGCGTATAGCCTCCGGCAGGAGGCGTTTGGACCCCTCAGGTTGGGCAAGAGCCGCTTGAAGGCAGCCCCTGTCCGTTCCAGTTTGGGAGCCAAACGTCGGAAGTGCTCCACGAAGTTCCACCGGCTGTCGAGGACGAGTCCTAGGTACTTCAACGTCGACCCGACGCCGATGGAAACCCCTCCTGCCGTCAGTAGGGATCCCGACGGTGGCGCATTCCGAGGGCCATGAAAACACGTGGCCTCGGACTTGTGCAGTGCCACCTCGAAACCCAATTGCCGGATCCTGTCCACGACTATCGCAACCCCGCGTGTCATGTTTTCGGCCGCCGCCTCGTGCGACCTCCCTTGTGCCAGTACCAGCGTGTCGTCAGCGTAGCAAACTACGCTGACGCCGGTAGGGAGGTCGGCGCGCAGCACCCAGTCGTAACCGATGTTCCACAGGGCTGGTCCCACAACCGATCCCTGTGGAACACCGCACGACATCTCTCGCCGGTTCCATTCTCCGCTCCGACCGGGGTAGATGACGGCCCTATCCGTCAAGTAGTCCTCGACCACACGACGAAGGTAGGTTGGCACCATGTGATACCGGAGTGCCTCCCTAATGCAGCTCCAGGGCATGGAGTTGAAGGCGTTGGCGATGTCAAGATACACCGCCAAGACGACCCCACCCCGGGACACCGCGTCCCCCGTCGTGAGGGCTCTCACGCGCATGATGGCGTCCACCGTGGAGCGCCCCTTGCGGAAACCAAACTGGTGTTCCGCAAGATCCGGCCCCATCCCCGCAAGGTGCCCGGCGAGGCGGTTGGCAATGACTCTTTCGAAGAGCTTGCCCACCTCGTCGAGCAGCACGATGGGCTGGTATGCGGACGGAGAGTCTGCAGGGCGCCCTGGTTTCCGGATGAGGACCAGCTTCCCCGTCTTCCAACGAAGCGGAAACTGGCCTCTCTCCAAGCATGCGCTTAGGAGCCCTTCCAGTCGGGGCCCGAGAGCCTCAGAGGCCAGGACCCAGGCTTTGCCAGGCAAGCCATCGGGTCCCGGGGCGGTGTTTCTGGTTTTCAGCCTGCGTACCGCCACTCTCAGGTCTACCCCAGTCACCTCCGGAACGTCGTCATCGTCATCGGTGTAGTCCGCTTCCGGCACCGCACGCGGCGACGGAGCCATAGGCGGGGGAGGATGCTCCCCTCGCGAAGGGAACGATGCGCTCACCACGTCCTCCACGAGCTCAGGCCGGAGACTCTGCGACAGCGGGGGGGCCCGGGTGCGGAGTTTGTCCCGCACCATCTTGTAAGGGCGCCCCCACGGATCTCCGTTCAGAGACTTCAGCATCTCCTCGCGGGCCAGATTCTTGGCCCGCCGGACAGCCTCTTGGAGGGCGGTCTTCGCCGCTCTGTACCCCTCGTACAGCTCCGCCTCAATGGCTGTCGCATCCGGAGGGCGAAAATAAATAAATCTCCATTCAAAGTTTTTCGAAAATTCGCTTGCACACTCGGGAATCGAACCGGCTAAATAAAAAAAAATAATAACAATTGAAATTGACACCCTATACTTTTATGGCATCAACCGCCTATCGGTTGATGCCATAAAAGTATAGGGTGTCAATCATAAGGATCAAATCTCTCTAACAAACATGATAAATTAAATGCAAGGAAAACCCTGAAATCTTAACTAATTTGTATATGGAAAAACTAAAAAAACAAGTAAAACAAAAGTCTTACAACAAAAGTTGCTCAGTTTCATGGTCGGAGTCACCACACGACTTTTTATAAATACATTCTAGAAACAAAATAGACAGTCTTGCAATGCAAAAATCCTCATTACTCCTGTTTTAAATCAGGGCAGAAATCCTGAACCGTATCCCACATCCAGCTGAAAAGCAAAAAACCCGTTACTGTAAACACAGCAACCACAAATGGAATCTCCTCGGCCATATTTTAAAAAGTCCGAAAACTACTCCGTTGTGTCTTGCCATGTATTTCGTTTAGAATTCAGCTCTTAAAGAAATTCTTGTATCTCCACTAATGTGCTGGGTTAAGGTGTGCGCGAGAGCGGGTAATAGAAGAAAAGAGATGAAATGCTTCATTATTGGCTCCTTTTAGAAGAGTACCTACTGCAGCCATAATTATTTCTGTCACTGAAAACTTTGGTATTGCTCAGATCTTAAGCTTGACATACACTGGCCAAGGACAGTGGCGAAGACCGACTACATATAAGTGCTTACAGTGGCGAATGGCGAGCACCTAAACAGTGACTGTTTGCTCGCTTCTGTCTGATCAGTTTACACCACTGTCCTTACCCACTTCACTTCACTAAACACTTGACTAAAGTAAATCGGACTTTAGGGTCAAGACAGACAGACAAAGTGCCAATCTAGCAGCGATACCGATGTTGGACAAGTAAAACAAAATATTTAATTGGCGTATGCTATCTAAAAGCATTAAATGTCAATACTGTTGAGAGTAGATATTCGAAGCGCTTCCAAAATGATGGCCACTTATCTAATCTAGGTCCTCTGGTCTGAAGGGCGTTCACTTCCATCGTGTTGCTCGACGAGGTGGGCAAACTCTTTGAAAGAGTCATTGCCAACCGCCTCGCCGGGCACCTTGCGGGGATGGGGCCAGATCTTGCGGAACACCAGTTTGGTTTCCGCAAGGGGCGCTCGACGGTGGACGCCATCATGCGCGTGAGAGCCCTCACGACGGGGGACGCGGTGTCACGGGGCGGGGTCGTCTTGGCGGTGTCTCTTGACATCGCCAACGCCTTCAACTCCATGCCCTGGAGCTGCATTGGGGAGGCACTCCGGTATCACCGGGTGCCGACCTACCTTCGTCGTGTGGTCGGGGACTACCTGACGGATAGAGCCGTCATCTACCCTGGTCGAAGCGGAGAATGGAACCGGCGAGAGATGTCGTGCGGTGTTCCACAGGGATCGGTTCTGGGGCCGGCCTTGTGGAACATCGGTTACGACTGGGTGCTGCGCGCCGACCTCCCCCCTACCGGCGTCAGCGTAGTTTGCTACGCTGACGCCGGTACAGTGGGGGGGTCAATTGATGATTTCCCATGCGAAAAAAAAAAAAAAAAAAAAGGGCGTCCACTTGCAGATACCGGCAAAAGCAATACAATGAAACTATGGCTTTCGAAATAATGTACCTACATTGGATTGACGTAGGTATATCACATTCGTGAAAGAAAATTTCAACAACTACGAAACGAAGAGAAGGGAAATTATAAACAGAGGTACTTCATTAAGTAAAGAAGATAATAAAAATCACGATACATCATCATCATCATCATCTGCCTAGCCTTTTTCCCAACTACGTTGGGGTCGGCGATCATTATTATTATTATTATTTCACGATTACTCGTCATGAAAGGACAAAAGATAAAAGATACTTTATTTGTCAAATATGCGTTTACATAAACTGACTAATCAGACATGCAAGGTATTGAATTAATAGATGTTGTGTGCGTCCATGTTTTACCAATAACGGCGTACAAATTTTGTAGGTATGAAAAAATACATTTAATTGCATTTTACATAATAGTCATTTATAATTTCATTACAAAATATAAATAATAATTGATGTCAAGATATTATAGTATAAGTATATTATAGTCAAAATAGATTAGAAATTATGTCCAGAACATTCATTATTATGCAGTCAAATAGAATCATTTAAAAGTCGATTGATTTAAGATTCAAATTATTCAATTGTTATTCTTAACTAGATATGTACGAGTATATTAGAAGTCGGAATAGAAAAGACCTTTTCATTTAAAAAATCTATAACATTGTAATACACTTTACTAACTAAAAAATTTTACAGCTTTTCTTTGAAAAGTGACAAGGGTAGTTGTCTCCAACTTTTAGGTAATTTATTAAATATGGTAGGAGCCATACAGAAGACACTTTTGCGCACGAGGGTTGTTCTCGCCGTATAAGAGCATATCCTGGTGTTGTCGCGCCTATTACGGACATCACAAACACCTTTCAAATGTACCGTACCGAAAAAAGGGTAGGTAGTCTACCATTTCAGAAAAATGTCTTCATTATCATCATGCTTCAAGATTTATTCTCCACAAGACCATTTAGGCTCTAACAGAACACCTTAAAAGCCTCGATTTGTCACTTATAAATTAAAGTCTGCGAAGAGTGCCTCCACGTAGGCAATGTCGTTAGGTTCATCAAAATAACTTATGTGTTACATAAATCGCTTAGAATTCAAGGCTTGCACGGTTCCCGCCCTAACTCAAGTCAGCGACAGGAAGTGAGTGTAGGAAAAATGGCGGTGTTTCCGGCAGGGTAATGGCGGCGCGCTCACTACTGGGGCCCGCTCGGGAATTGGTAATACTGCTGTTTTACCTCCACTATGGTGGGTGATGTGCAGAAATGTGGTAGGACCTGGGTAGTTTTATTAGTAGAATCTTGAAATGTGTAACGGCTAAAATTTGTGGGTGAGAAAAAAATGTTGCGTATTTTGGCGAGCGGGTGTTTTCAAAGATCTGTGCTAATTAGTATCTACTTAATTTTAGTCAGATGCTGTGATGGCCCTGTAGTCTAGTCTAGGATTCGCACTTTCAAAATCATATGTACTTACTTTTATCCTGGAGATCACTGACATCGGTAGAGGAAAAAATCGTGAGAAAATCTGGACTTTTCCAGACTCCGTGGCTGCTACTTAGAAATTCCTGATGGAAAAACTCAACAGCACTTTGCCCGACCCGGGAATTAAACCCAGGACCTCATGATCAGCAGTTGCGTTTGCTATCACTAGACCAACGAGGCAGTCAGGGTAGAATTATTAGGTAGAACTTGGTTCTTTCAACTTCTGAGCATACTCTTTGATATTTTTAGGTTATTCCCTTTCATTAATTCTCTCTACTTGTACCCAAAAATGAGTATATGTTACGGTAATAATCTAACTTTGTAATCTTATAACTTTGAGTCTTATTTTTTAACTTTTACCGACCAGCGTAGTGAATTATTAACAACCGTTAAAAGTCATTTCAATTTTCTGTTCACATTCACCAAATCATGACGTAATTATTAACAATGATGGATAATTATTAATAATTTTCAATTAATCACTTACCGTAACATATACACTTATTAATTTCAACTACACAAAGCATACAAGCTTGCTTGAAAAACACAAGAATGACAATATCATCCATACAGTTTGCATTTGGTCCCCACTTTAATTAGGACCCCTTTTCTACACAAACGAATGACTAGGCTCACGAATAGAAGAGACTGGTTTAGAGCGACGTCTCAGTCATCAAGTTTATTCTACTCCATCGTTTGCTTACCCAAGTAGGCCGCTGTAAATTTACTTGGGAATATGGGTGATTAAAGATACCCGACCAGACCATAGCCCACGTGCTGGAATATCATATGTGTCCGAATACCTGCACATTAGAGGACTTAAAAATGGTACAGATTGATAGTATAGTAGTGGAAAAATAGGTCATGCTAAGAAGACTGACAATAATCAGCACTTTTTGAACATCAAAGTTTACAAGCGACAGTCCCCCAAAACACCAGCGCTTCGCCACTTCCTAGTGTTTTAGCTGGGAAGAAGAAGTGGCGGAACAAACTCCCCACCAACACGTCTGGCTGTTTGGTTAGAAGAACCAGATTCTATACAAAAGTCAGTAAGATAATAATAACGAAGAATGCATTGCATTAAATTATTGTCACATGTCAGACGTCATATCTCCGAAACTGTTCACCGCTGCACTGGAGGATGTCTTCAAGGTTCTGGACTGGAGAGGGCTAGGCATCAACGTCAATGGCGAGTACATCTCTCACCTTCGGTATGCCGACGATATAGTGGTCATGGCTGAGACCATGGAGGACCTCAGTACTAAGCTCGATGACCTCAGTAGAGCTTCCGAAAGAGTGGGTCTCATAAAATGAACATGGACCAAACCAAAGTCATGTTGAATGCCCATGTAACACCCACTACTATCAAGATCGGAGACTCTACACTCGAAGTTGTAGACGATTATGTCTACCTGGGACAAACGGTCCAGTTAGGTAGGTCTAACTTCGAGAAAGAGGTTAATCGTCGAATCCGACTCGGCTGGGCAGCGTTCGGGAAGTTGCGTGGTATCTTCTCGTCCAACTTACCGCAGTGTCTCAAGACGAAAGTCTATGACCAGTGTGTGTTGCCAGTGATTACATACGGGACCTAACCTAGAACCTACCTAATTAATTTTATGCACAGTCACTAGCAATAAAATTTATGCACTTAGCAAATTTAAAAGCGATTTAGTCCTGAAATAACGGTTACAATAAGCTGTTTTGTAATAGTATGTCTTTCTGGTGGCTCAAAATGGGCCTCATCAGAAGGCTTAAAGTCACCCAAAGGCCAATGGAGAGGGCCATGCTCGGAGTTTCCTTGCGTGATCAAATCAGAAATGAGAAAATCCGTAAAAGAACCAAGGTTACCGACGTAGCCCGAAGAATAGCTAAACTTAAGTGGCAGTGGGCAGGGCATATTGCTCGCAGAACGGATGGCCGATGGGGCCGGAAAGTTCTGGAGTGGCGACCGCGAACTGGAAGACGTTGCGTTGGAAGGCCTCCCACTAGGTGGACCGATGACATGGTAAAAGTTGCGGGGATTCGCTGGATGCGAGACGCACGGGACCGGTCAATATGGCGACACTTGGGGGAGGCCTATGTGCAGCAGTGGACGTCTTTCGGCTGAAATGATGATGATGATGTCAGTTAGTACATACCAAGTATTAAAAAATATACTCAAGCATAAATAAAGCCTCCAGGAATAAAGATCGTACTTGGAACGATGCTAAAAATTAGTATTATTAAAAATACCACAATTCTGCAACTCGTGAACCAAGTCACACATTCATCAAAGAGTAAAGAAGAATGGAAGCAACTCGTCGGGTTACGTAAGTGCGTCGTTGCTTTGTGACGCACGGTCAAGTCCTGCTTATACCCTGTCTGTACCCTGGGCTTGAGCCATCTGCATGGGTTTATTTACGGAATTTCAATCGTAGCAGAACCTACCTAATTAATTTTATGCACAGTCACTAGCAATAAAATTTATGCACTTAGCAAATTTAAAAGCGATTTAGTCCTGAAATAACGGTTACAATAAGCTGTTTTGTAATAGTATGTCTTTCTGGTGGCTTACAATGGGTCTCATCAGAAGGCTTAAAGTCATCCAAAGGGCAATGGAGAGGGCTATGCTCGGAGTTTCCTCAAATCAGAAATGAGGACGTCTTTCGGCTGAGATGATGATGATGATAATAATGTCTTTCAAAATACCATGTCCGTGAAAACGTAAACCGTTAATCAATACAGCAGGAAAAATCACCAACTCAACCTTCGACAACCTCGTTGGTCTAGTGGTCGCAATCGCGACTGCTAAGCATGAGGTCCTGGGTTCGATTACCGGATCGGGCAAATTGTTCTTGGGCTTTTTCACCAGGAATTTCTCAGTAGCAACCATAGATTTTGGATTTATACCTGTTTCATGGCAAAGGCTGGCCATGTTTTAATTACATGACTTAAACATAACTGGCGAAATGTGAATGTACTATTGGAATTGTGCTATTGTACTTTGTGAATGTACTCTCTGCCTTCGGGAATTACAAGCGTGGATGTTATGTAGGTAAAAATCAGTATTAAAAATTGCTGCGTGTATACATTTCATTGCTCGTAATTGTATGTATGTTCAATGGCCTCCATATTATATTTTGTTCTCGTTTCATTATAATTTAAATTTCTGAAGGCGAAATGTGGGTGTCAGAGTGCTTCTAAACAAATTACTGTTCATGGTTAAATCGCTTAATTTTGTGGTGTTACCATACCTAGGTCTGTAAAATATTTACTGAAATCTGTTCATGAAACACGTATGCGGTGTGTTTAGAGATCTCGCGCACTTTAATCTAGACTTCGACGTAACTACGAACTGTTAATGAGGATACGCATTTAAGTCAATAAATACGAAAGAAAAAGTATTTATTGGACTCACACAGGACAAACAATAAAAAATAATAAAACGAAGGAAATAAAACCAGAATTAAAAAAAAAACACTAAGAAAACAAAAAAAAAACTCATCATCTGCCTAGCCTTTTCCCAACTATATTGGGGTCGGCTTCCAGTCTAACCGGATGCAGCTGAATACCAGTATTTTACATGGAGCGACTGCCTATCTGACCTCCACAACCCAGTCAGTACTGGGTAATACGATACCCCTTGGTAAGACTGGTTGTCAGACTTTTTGGGCCACTGACTGCCTAACGACTGTCAAAGATCTACAAATGACAACCGGGACCAACGGCTTAACGTGCTTTCCGAGGCACGGAGGAAACTCGGTATTTAATGGGCGGTCACCCATCCACAGACCAACCCAGGCAAGCACGGCTTAACCTAAAGATCGACCCGAGCGGCTGTTATTATTTAGCCACGAGCTCCTCCAACAAAAAAACAAAAAAAAAACTAAAGCATAAAATTAAACTTATTATAGGTTATGTACGAGGCCAAAAGGCCCTATCCGGGCATGGTGCTGTGACGTATAGCGATATATAGCCTACCCTCTCTCACAGAATGGCCGCCTGTGTCCCAACAGTGGGAAAGTGATAGGCTGATCATTCTATGCTTACGAAACCCTTGGCTGGCGGACTAAGTCACTGACATTAGCATTGCCTTTTCTTTGCAATGGATTTTAGAATGTAGACGTGTGTATCGGACATTAATGAGGTCACATTATATGACCAAATGTATAATACAGCTTTTGCCAGCGGCTTTTCCCACGTGAAATACGGTAATTAATCCACGGGAACGTACTAACAGAAAAAATAATACCGTTTAGCCAAACATGCGATTGATTAACAAAAAGGAAGGAAAGTTCTGGGTTCGATTCCTCGGGAAAATCAGGTCAGGCAAAGTGATATTGCATTTTTCCAGCAGGAATTTCTCAGTAGTAGTCACGGATTCTGTAATTGTGCCCAGTTGATGGCCATAGGCTCGCCCCCTATTACATAACTGGCGAAATGTGGGTGTATTATTAGGTACACCTCTGCCTAACCCTACGGGGAGACATGACGTTATTTATGTTATGTGATTAACAAAAATGCAGATTTTTACATTTGGAATTATCCTGCGAGAAGTAGAATTTCGATTTTACTCTAATAATACAAATTATTTGTCGTATCCACTCTAAACTTCACATCATCCGCATCGCATGTAATTTATCAAAGTCAGGGCAAGCGTCGTAGCGTTAATTACCTTGTGTCGGATCGCTCATCGACGTATCGACGCCACCTACGCTGATGTGTGCGTCAATATGAACGATGTATTTAAAACTGTAGACAGAGTCAGCCTGGAGAGGCTCGTGCTAAATAAGAACAGCCACTCGAGTCAATGTATGTTAATAAAGCGCTTGCTGAGATTGGGCCGTGGATGGGTGACCGTACGCAAAAAGTGCCTCAAAACGGACATTAAGTCGTTGTTCCCGGCTGTCATTTGTAGGTCTTTGACAGTTGTCAGTTGACAGTTGGTCTTTGACAACCAGTCTTACTGAGGGGAACCGTAATACCAAGTAACTGAGTTAAGGAGCTCAGATAGGCAGTCGTTCCATGTAAAATACTGCGTCAGCTGCTTTCGGTTAGACTGGAAGCCGACCACAATATAGTTGGGAAAAGGCTAGGCAGATGATGAGAGAGAATCAGCCTATACCGTTCCCAATGCTGGGACACAGGCCTTCTTTCCATGAGAGTAGGCCATAATCCGCCTCGATATCCCAGTGCGCGTTGGTAGTTGTCACATATCTCTGAATTTTAAGTTCGAGGTCAAGTTACGGCACCCTAAGAGCCTCGACGAATAGCTAATTGCTTTTAAAGCGATTCTTATTTCTGCAGCAACTTTCAATAAGACAAGCTTTCTTGTAACTTACATATGACAGCCCAATATATTTTTGTCGTTTCAGTCATTTGTCAAATTAAATTTTTATCCGTATCTGACCGTGGCATCAGTTTGGGGCCTATCAGAATAGCAGCGCTGTGACATTTTTGTTTGAATATTACAGCTGAGCTCACAGACCCGGCCGCTCCGGGCATTTTTTTGTATGGTCTTCACACGTTGCACTATATGTTAATTGTGGTATTATACCTATATAGACAGTCCACTAGTTTTCACTATAAAGTCCCAACCGAGTCTATGCCACCACCACCACTAGTAAGTAGTAGTTATTACTTTCTTTACATATAATTTTCATTTTTAAATATTTCTTTAAAAAAATGTTTTATTGTTAATTTAATTAATTCGATTTGTTCTGTGCGAGATAAATAAACACTTTTACTTTCTTTATCGCTGATTGAATGTCATTTCCAGAGGTCCTGACTCACATTTTATTTTATGGATTTCAGCAAAATAACGCCTGATTCCATATCTTGCAACAAAAGCTGTTATCTAATGTTCCTGCGCAGAAATATTTCACGAGAATACACAGCATTAGTATAAATAAAGAATAATAAATATCATTCTCTGGATCATAAACTAATAAATAAATGAGTGTTTCAAAGAAATATCTAAAAAAAGTGAAACAAAAATCACCGGAACAATATTAAGATGAAAAACATCAACTAGAAGTTCTCTTTATCTCGAATACTACGGAACATTAACCGCTCTGAAGATCAGTACCTAACAAATAACAGTTTTATTTTATTTCAATCACGTCGTTCTACATTATGACCGTCATTTTATAAATGTTCAGCTTTTCCAGTGAAGTGGAACTGAAGAAAAACTTTGCAGACAAATGAAGGTCAGGGTCACTCGAAGAATTATAAAAAAGGTTGCGCTCTTAAAGTTCTACCTCGTTGGTATAGCGGTCGGAAGCGCGACTGCTGAGCATGAGCTCTTGAGTTCAATTGCCAGGTCGGGCAAAGTGTTATTAGGTTTTTCCATCAGGAATTTCTCAGTAGCAGCCATGGAACCTGGATTTTTGCTTGGTTGATGGCAATAGACTCGCTCTCTATTACGTATGACTTAAAACATAACAGGTATAGAAGTAGAAGAGTAGAATGTAGAAGTGTTGTAGGGATTACAGTTTTCTTTTAGCATTTGATAATTCAAAATTTTTGACAAAGCTTACGATACTTTATCAAAGAAAGAAAGAAAACGCAGGATTATGTAATACGGTCATCGCTCAGCATAATGCGGTGACGTCATGAAGTGTTGAAATGACGTCGTCAATCGGTGCAGCATGTAAAGGGCACTTTATAAGCTTTTTCTCAACACAGTCGCTAAAACGGTTACCACGATGATTCAGTACATCATTCTGAACGCCCCACAAATAAATTTATCATCGGTAATTTAAAAAAAAAACAGGTTTTACATACATTTTGACTATTGTAGTTTTCTAGGAAACAGCTGTGGTAACCTTTTTAGCGTCGGTGACCCTTCCAGCTTGTATAAAGGATGTAAAAATACCCTTATTTTTTTTATTTTTTTTTTCCGGATGGGAAGTCATCAAATTACCTCCCCCCCCCCCACTGGGCGGAGCGGAAGGGAGTGTCAGACTTGTACTGACTAAAACCCATCCATGTTCCTTCTTTGCCCTTTGTGTTCCAGGGCCACGGTATCTCTTTCGAACAGTCCCGCAGCCTTGGCAGGCATCGGCCCTTGCGGACCCCTACTTATTTGCTGACATCTCTTTGAGGCGCACGTGGAACACGAACGCGCCGTCGACACGGCCTGTCGTCATAAGACGGCCGGATGTAAAAAGCCGAAGGATGTAAAAATACCCTTAATGAAGCCGAAAGGCACTTGTTTTCCCCTTTGTTGCGATTTTTTTTTTGTTCTGGACCATACCTGGGAACCTTCTAGTTACTGAGATATTGGAGGTCAAAGTTCCAACTTTTTCACAAGTTTCTTTTTTTTAAATACAAGTTTTTAATCAATGTTTTGAGTGCGTTACATTGAGTCCAATCGTAAAACTTCATTTTCCACCCCAAAAAAAGTCGTTTCTCAGCAATATTTTTGACAAGTTTTTTTTTAATACAAGTTTTTAATGTGATAACTTTACTTTAAATACCTGCACGAACCCTGTACAATGCATCCATCAGCCCAATGTTTTCAGTGCGTTACATTGAGTCCTACCGTAAAACGTGATTTTTCACTCCCAAAAAAAATTTTCTTTTCACAGCAATAATTTTTGCCAGTTACTTAGTTTGATGTACAGAATGCTTGCTTGACGTCTTCGTGAAGGGTCCGTTTACACCCTGTATGAAGTACGCACGACTTACGCACCTACCACATGTAAACATGGATAGAAGATATTTTTATCAAGCCACGCGTTAAATCACTTTCTCTGAAATGCCACAGTACTAAATTACATTAATGATTCACAGAGCGAAGTTGTTCTAGATAGAGCACTTTAACTGTGGACTTGGGTATAAATAAATTTAGTTTGTTTTTTCTTGTACTTACCATATGTACGCCCAATTTCGCTACCACCAGGCCATACCTGAATGAAAAGGCACTGTTGAATTCTGCAATTTTATTCTGGCATTTATTTAGGATACGCTTAGCGTAAATGAAAACGGGCATAAGTGCCTGAGTTGCATTTAAAGACACCCAGGAGAGGTGGGTTGTTTGACCAATCAGGAATACTGACGGGAACCAATAACATAATGCCTGAATTCGCCAATGGGGTAGACTCTTTTGAAACTAATATCACATTACTCGACCAGTAAACCGTTTTCGGATTCCTTGGATACCAGGTGGCCTACCGCGTCTTAAAGCAAGAGTAATTCCAGTGTGGGAAAGAGATGGCGCTAGACGAGCTGTTTAGCTCTGTCACTTTCCCACACTGTAATTACTCGTGCTTTAAGACGTCATGGTGGGGTTACCATGAGTCTCATAAAAACAAATGCCAACCGGCCATACTCTTCTTGACTGACTTCTCCA
Organism: Noctua janthe; assembly: GCA_910589295.1. NCBI lineage: Eukaryota > Metazoa > Arthropoda > Insecta > Lepidoptera > Noctuidae > Noctua > Noctua janthe. The sequence continues at coordinate 2,471,194 of OU342567.1, forward strand.
ATCCCACGCCTTTGAATTCAATCCTGGAAAAAAATCTACCAGCTTTTATAAGCCACCCTGAGGTGGTGGTTCATGACCTCCCACGATGTGAATCGCGACGCGTTTTGCGAAACGAGTGCGCGCCTCCTGTTCCGTCTGTCGCATCGTGTTGACTCGAAGCATGCTCTAAACAAGTTTGTTTTATGTGCAGTCGCTATAACAATATGAGTGTCGTGTTGCTTGAATATGTATCAATCAGTGCCATCATCATCATATCAGCCGAAAGACGTCCACTGCTGGACATAGGCCTCCCCCAAGTGTCGCCACATTGACTGGTCCCGTGTGTCTCGCATCCAGCGGATCCCTGCAACCTTTACCAGGTCATCGGTCCACTTAGTGGGAGGCCTTCCAATGCAACGTCTTCCAGTTCGCGGTCGCCACTCCCACGTCGGTGCCAATCGGCAAAGAATTTCGTTACTCCTCCACATCCCTCTTTAACTTTATCGCAATTCATCCCAAGTCCTAAGTTTACGCACTCCCAACCAGCCGTTCCGTAGATTTAATGTGGATTATAAATCAAAAACAGGAGAAAGGCCGAAAATTTTATCCAAGTACTTCCCGCCAAGCGGGAGGTCTGTCGGAACTGTTAACAGATGTATGTCTGTTATCACCCCCTCCGTCTTCACCCCCAGATTGGAACTGTAAGAAAACATGGAGAATTTTTGGTTCCTACTCCGAGAACCGGATCGTTATTTAACTGCTTACTTTAACTGATGGTTTTAGTTACCAGTCGTAATTGACAAAGTATGTTGATACTATTTGTGTTATAACACAACATCACGCCTGTAATCCCCGATGGGTTAGGCAGAGGTGTATCTAGAAGTAGACCCACCTTTCGCCAGTTATGTTTAAGATATTTATGTAATGGGGGCGAGCCTATTGCCATCAATCGGGCACAAAACTAGACTCCGTGGGAAAAATTAAAAATATATATATAAATATATAATAAATTTTCGATAGCAAGAATTTTTTTTTATATATTTATTTTGTACCCTATCACAATGTTTTCTTATTTAACCCAAAGGTTGACTGGTAGAGAATGCCTTGTGGCATTAAGTCCGCCATATTTATTTATTTAAACTTCATGTACAATAGTGTAAAAATTCCTGATCTAAAATCCCAATAACACTTTGACGGAAGCCAGGACCTCATGCTCAGCAGTCGCGCTTGCGACCACCGACCAACGAGGCAGTCAGTGATAACAGTTAGCCAAATTACAAAACCACTTTTAGATTAATTATCAAAATACTTCAGATCCAGGTCAGTCAATTTGTAGTGTTTTTGGATATTTTGCAATTATTACGTAAGATAAAATTTCTTTGTTCTTTTTAATTCGTAAGTAGTTTTTTTTTTTGTGAAAAGAGACTCCAGTAACCACATTATGGTATAGTACGAATGTTACGTATGAACAAGCAGAATAAAAAACATCATCATTTGCCTTTTTCTCAACTATGTTGGAGTCGGCTTCCAGTCTAGCGCTGGATGCAGCTGAATGCCAGTATTTTACATGGAGCGACTGAACTCTACAACCCAATTGGGTAATACGATACCACTTGGTAAGACCGGTTTGAGACTTTCGGGCTTCTAACTACTCGTAACGACTGTCAAAGATCTACAAATCACAGCCAGGTCTGACAGCTTAACGTTCTTTCCGAGGCACGGAGAGAAATCGATAAATGGTCACCCATCGTTGGACTGACCTCGATAAGCACTGCTTAACCTTGAGGATCGTAATATGCAGCTGTTATTAATAAGCCACGAGCAACGAGCACAAGCTAAACATAAAACTTTATCTAAATTAGTAAAACACGAAGAAAAACAAAACTCTAATACAACCACAAAATCGTTGTAAAACAAAGAACTCGCCATTTGCAAAACCGTTGCTCTACGCCTGCCGCCATCTTTAAAAGACAAACTTAATTTGGCGCGTAAACAACAGCCGAGCTTCCATCTATCAACTTAATGAGAGCTGCCAATACCATGCGACCTCCCTAATCTGAGTCGGGAAGCTGTATTGCACTAACGCGCCAGATTTTGCGGTTTATTTTGTATCGAAGACTCGTTGGAATACGAATCCTGAAGAATAATATGGTGAAATAGGATGTATTTAACGCTGGCAGAGGACCTTGTTGGTTAGTGTCGTCAGAAAGGTCAGGTGCGTAGTACTCACAACCGGCGTGTGTGATAACCAGATGTATGAACGTGGACAAGACGAAAGGAGTATGAAAGGATCGTAGCAGGTGGCGCTGTGTGGTCTGTGCATACCTCCGTGGGAAAAAAGCCTGAGTTTATGTATGTATAAGTTCAACCATTAGAAATATAGGTATAATCAGCATCTTATCTGCCAAAAGACTTCCATAGCATAATGCGCTGGCCATAGCTCTGTGGGTCGTAATTCATTCCTTGTTCAGGGAATGTTGGTGTTTTTGCATGTCATCGATTTTTGATAATAAAATATGCCGATCTCCTCACGATGTTTGGAGATTGGCATCAACGCAGTGAGCACCGCCCTGCAGTGGGTGTAATTCTTCAGTGGATGATAATGCCTTGGGTTTGAACTCACATGTGTATGATGTTTGGACCGATACCAAAGAGAAACCACTGTTTTGAAAGAAAAGAAAGAAAGAAAACATATTTATTTGGCCCATGCCAGAAGTGTACACAACAATCACAAAAAAAATATTAAAAAAAAAAGCTTTAATTTATACAATTAAAATGTTAAAACAAAACAACAAAAAAAAAGGAGATAATATTGTGTGTCTCACGGCTGCGCCAAATAGGCCCAGTTCAGCAAACTGCCGAGCAGATACTGCCCGACGCCGGTTTTCAAACCTTTGAACCAGAGTGGAGGTTTTAATCGGGGATTTTTTTAAGGGTTAGGTACAAAGCTCTATAGTAAAAGAGAGGAAAAGAGGTTAACCCACATTTTAGAGTTAATCAGCTTATAATAACACGCACAGACTTTTTTTACATAAAAATATGAAAGTGACGCAATTTGCCCGCGCTAGGTGTTTTGTCTCTTTCATTCTAGTAAATCAGCAATATTATGGGTTAACCCGTATAAGGGTTAATCAAACATAATATGTATTGTAGGTTAAACCGGTTAACCTTTTTAGCCGATTAATCGGTCTCTGCCTTGAACTACATATTTCGAAACTGAACCTCAACAATCTCAACAATAAATAGGTGTATTCCCGTTGACCCCACTGGTGTTGTCTACTTGTGTCTGTCGAGTCAACAAATACAACAGCATTCCCAACAATCAAAATGGCGCGGGCCATCAGAATTATGGCCTGCATGGCGAGGACGTTTGCGGGTAAGCAGTGGTTGCATTTCTGTAGCTCTGGCATGGCTGTGCGGGCTTCAGTTGAACTATATAGAGCTGGTGAAACTACTGTGTTTTGGGTGATATAAGGCTGTTTGTGAACTAGGCAACGCCAGTTCTGTTCAAAAAACTTAGGCCTCTTTTATGCGACGCTGAGATACGACGGGAACATTCCTAACTTCAAGCACGTCAATCGGATGCAGCTGAATACTAGTGATCCAGTATTTAACATGGACCGACTGCCTATCTGATCCAGCAACTGAATAACACGATACTCCTTGGTAAGAGACAGAGTTCGGACTTCTAATTGCTGGTAACGACTGTAAAAGGTCTACAAATGACGGTTCCCTTATCTCTGGTTTAAAACCAGTCCCTATTACAAGCGACATGTTTTTTATTTAATACCCAGTTCAGCTTTTGCTAAGCCTCCTTCGGCAGCGACGTCTATTAATGCATGATGAATGATTGACGCTGGCTTAGGACGAATAGTGATTTTAATCTATTCAAATAATAAAATTGTAACAGGCCGATGTCGGTACTTTGAAGATATTGTAAAAAAAATATATGAGGGGTTTTTATTAAAGCAACAGAAGTCACAGTTTAGAATTTTTGTCTGTCTGTCTGTCTTTTTCTCTGTGAGTATGTTTGTACGCGCATCACGCAAAAACTACTGCATGGATTTGATCGCGGTTTTCGCCACTCTACTTCTAGATGCTTAACTTAAAATATAGGCTACATTAGATATAGTTTTGGTCCCGATAGGTGGCGCTGTGCGAAGCAAGGGTGGGTCACTAGTGTTAAATAAATATTGAACTTGCAAGGTAATGTTACAGCGAGCCTTTATGTAATAATCATAAGAACTGATATTTCACCTGTGACAAATAATAAATGAATTTGAATTTGGAGAATATGGGGTGTAAAAACATAGGTTGATACAAAAATCCGATCAACGGTATCAACATCTCTATATGTATACATCCGCAACAGACACAGAGGACTACACGAATAGTGCAGTTCGCAATTACCCTCCGACACAGCTTTTGTTATCCCTCACCGGTGATTGAGCTCATTCAACTTATCGCAACCCCTTTGCGTTAACTGGGTAGACAGAGTTTAAGTTTACATTAACATAAGACTTAATTTTTTCGTTTCGAAATGAAATATTCTGCATGTTGCAATTTAACCACTTACAGGCACTTTTTATAGTCAGAAAGTTTGTTGTAATACACGCATACATCTCCATACCCGTTCCAAATCGTAGATCTGAATGGAGAAGAACTGGCCAAATCAGTAGAGATCAGCCAACAATCAGCGCAGGAGATAATATAGTGCACAAGTCTTCCCTGCTCCTCATAGTCTTCAGGGACGGCAATCCGACACGACCGGAGAGAGATCAGGTGCACGACCAACGGCTTAACGTACTTTACGAGGCATGGGGTTATCATACCACCAACTTCCAAACTTCGGGCTGCTTCTGAGAAATTCCTAATGGAAAACTGATACAGTCACCTACGGGTTATCTTCCGTGATTATTACCGCTTGCAACAGCGTCCAAATAACGAATAATCACGCAAGATATCCCGTAAGTGACAGTATAAGTTTGGTTTGAAACCGTTAAACCTTAAAACAGTGTTTCCTAATGGAAAAACCCAATGACGCTTTGCCCAACTCGTAAATCGAACCCTGGACCCCACGCTCAGTAGTCTTGTTTGCGACTACGAGACCAACGGGGAAGTTATATCGATATATGTACTGCATGTTAAAGGATATGAGACTCAGTGAATTAAAAAACACAATAGATAGCATGGAATTTATTATAAAATTTACGTTATTCTCGCTATAAGTACTTGCAAAAAATTATAACTGTTACTAGTTATGCTTTTAGGATTATAAAGCGTACTGTATGTCTACTGTATTCATCATTCAGGTGTTTCAGGTGCATCAGGAGTAATCGGCTTCGCCGTAGTGCTCTCCTCGTTCTGGCGCGCTGGTACCGTTCCCGACATCCACCATGGGATCGCTGTCCATGGAGGTGACGTCGTCGACCACCAAGGAGGTGGTGTTGTCGACCACCAGTCTGGTGTCGACGTCGATGTACCCTGTGGACCCTGTGGCGTCGGTGTCGTGGACCACGACGGCGGCGTTTGAGTCACCCACGGAGGTGACGTCGTTGACCACCAAGGAGGTGGTGTTGTCGACCACCAGTCTGGTGTCGACGTCGATGTACCCTGTGGACCCTGTGGCGTCGGTGTCGTGGACCACGACGGCGGCGTTTGAGTCACCCACGGAGGTGACGTCGTTGACCACCAAGGAGGTGGTGTTGTTGACCACCAGTCTGGCGTCGACGTTGATATACCCTGTGGCGTCGGTGTCGTGGACCACCCCGGCGTCGTTTGAGTCACCCACGGAGGTGACGTCGTTGACCACCAAGGAGGTGGTGTTGTTGACCACCAGTCTGGCGTCGACGTTGATGTACCCTGTGGCGTCGGTGTCGTGGACCACCCCGGCGTCGTTTGAGTCACCCACGGAGGTGACGTCGTTGACCACCAAGGAGGTGGTGTTGTTGACCACCAGTCTGGCGTCGATGTCGTGGACCACCACGGCGTCGTTTGAGTCACCCACGGAGGCGACGTCGTCGACCAAGGAGGTGGAGTTGTCCACCAAGGTGACGTCGTCAACCAAGGAGGTGGTGTTGTCCACCAAGGTGACGTCGTCGACCAAGGAGGCGGTGTTGTTGACAACCAGTCTGGTGTCGATGTAGCCTGAGACGGCGATGTCGTGCACCCCCAAGGGGCTCCAGTTGTTGTGGTGCTCCACGTAGGTTCTTCAGTTGTGGTCGTAGTAGTGCCCCACGGAGGTACTTCAGTTGTGGTCGTTGTGGTGCCCCACGGAGGTGGGAGCGTGTTTTCCGGCACAGGACTCACAGGTTTGTCATCCTCATCGCTGATAGGAAATTCCTTGTGGCATGCTCTGTCGAACTGTGCCAACGCCTTCTTATCAGGAAAACTTTCCGTCTGATTAGAATAATTGACACAGCCACTTGGCAATGTATCACCAAATGTGGTGCATATTTTCTGCAGGAACGAAATGTCATCTACTCCATAAACAGTGCTGTTGTCGTTTAGTTCTATGATGGGAGTGAAATTGATGCCTAGTTTTGAAAAACTGAATGATGCCGCACCAGCCCAGAACCCTCCAGACGCTACGCACTGCTGAAATCTCTTGGGGTCAATCCCAGCTTCACACAGGCAGTATCCGCCCGGCTTTCCTGAAAATGACAAAATATTAATTAATATCACTATCAAGTTGGTCCCGCAAAATATTATATTAAGAATATAGTTATTATGAAGATACATATATGAGGTTGGCTTAAGGTTTAGTTATGGAATCAGGTGTTACTTAGTGGAAATCCTGGACATTTTAGTAGTCTGTTCCTGTGTTGAGAGGTGGAAAGTCGGTGTGATTACAGACACATGAGCCATTTCAGCTTTGTCTTAAGGATGCGACTACAAGCCTCTGGTACGGTTACGGTTTGGAATAGGCAACCACAGTACTTTCACAAGTTAATACGCGTTGTGACTGGGACTGTAGCTTCATCCTTTTGTTTTTGACATTCAAAAGTGCCTGTAATGGTCTTATTGAAATAAATGCTTTTAGTTTGAAGTTTTTGAGTATTGCATATAGTAACAAGACGGCTTAAAAAAGCAGCAATCGCTTCCAAAGCATTTCAAAATTCTACAACAGTCAGTCAAATTGACACAAGCTTTTCAGTGGTTTATAATTGTTACCAAAAATATCACTCGTCTAGGCTCTAAGGTCTATATTGCCTTACCTTCGGCTTCACATTTCAAATACTGCGCCTGCAGAAAGGTGTTCATCCGCAGGTCTTCCAAAGCGCACATTTGAGGCACTGAATACCTCCCACTGCCAATCAAGGAATATTCCACGATTGTCTCTCCACCAATGTTGTCTATAATCCATGGGAAAGTTCTGGTGAAGAATTCCACATCCTTATGGACATCTCCGTAAACGGAAATGACCAAGGCAGCATTTGTGCTAGCCAGCAAAGCGGATAATAATAAGAGAATCATTGTACTGGTTTTTCTTATTCTTCTTATAACAAAACTGAAAGATGATTTCTAAGAATCACCAATTAAAATATATTATTCTTTCACTTATAGAAAAACATTTTTAATAGTAAATAATTCTATTTTCGTTATGAAGATTATTTTCCAGCAATGGACTTTAAGTACTTGATTAGTACAGTTGGCGATGCCAGTGCTCAGTTCGAAAAGGTTTTAATTTATTTAAACACAAGAAGGGAACAAAAACTACTAACAAAGAATAATAAACACGTTAAACTTTTACTACTAAATGTTTTTTAATAATCACTACATAGTATAAAACAAAGTCACTTCCCGCTGTCTGTCTGTCCCTATGTATGCTTAGATCTTTAAAACTACGCAACGGATTTTGATGCGTTTTTTTTTAATAGATAGAGTGATTCGTGCGAAGCTGGGACGGGTCGCTAGTTAATTTAATTTTGTCTAACTAATACATCAATGGTTTATACCTGGGTACCTTCTAGTTAGGGAGATATTGGGGGTCAAAGTTTGAACTTTTTCACACGTTTTTTTTTTTTAATTTAGTATTTAATGTAAGATTTTTACTTTTAACACCTCCATGACCCTCGTACTATCCAATCCATCAGCATATGGTTTGAGTGCGGTACATTGAGTCCTACCGTAAAACGTGATTTTTCACCCAAAAAAAAACCTTGTTTTCCAGCAATAATTTTTGCGTCGAGGTACTTCGTTTGGTGTACATAATGCGTGGTTGACAGCTTTGTTAAGGGTCTTGTTACACCCTTTATAATGTGACTGTCCCCAAAACGCCCATCCATCCTATTGGACTTTCATAGAAGTGGGAAGAGTGGAGCCTTTGCCCAGGAGTAGGAGTGAACACTGAAAAGACTAGAAAAAAAAAATGGTTTGTACTAAAATTAATTTTAATTTAATTAGTTTAATCGATGTTTGTCGTTAACTATACTAACTTTTAATCAGAAATCATAAGATCATAATGATAAGATACCGGTAATTTTCTATTATCTATAGGTATTTGTATTGTGGTTTTCCATAGTGATAGAAACTGATATCAGAAACGAACCAGTCGTATTTGCAGGTGACTGAAGTTTACAAGGAAAAAAAACCGGCCATGTGCGAGTCGTACTCACACGCACACAGGGTTCGGTAGCACCAAACAATATAATTAAAATATTTTGAAGGCTCATTCATATGTTGTATTGTATAACAGTCAACAGCAAAACTAAATTTGCTTTTCATAGTATGTTAATGAATAACAAGGTTACTGCTGCAGTTTAATTAAAAACTAAACATCAAATTCATCATCATCATCATCATCATTTCAGCCGAAAGACGTCCACTGCTGGACATAGGCCTCCCCGAAGTGTCGCCACATTGACTGGTCCCGTGCGTCTCGCATCCAGCGGCAACCTTCACCAATAATCGTTTCTGAAAAAAGTGGCTGTGACATACGGACAGACAATCATGACGAATCTATAAGGGTTCCTTTGTTGCCATCGGCTACGGAACCCTAAAAAAGCAATTAAATACGATATCATCGTCAATGTGAATCTTAAATACTGTCATCGTTATTTCGGAATAATCATCATTAAGATTATTTTTATTTACGGCAATTAGTTAAGTATCAGATTACTAAAATCCGTGTAAAAAACACGTATTATAGTAATCTGGTACTTAACCTTTTTATGCCGTTATCATTCCATCTGCTTGATTAATAATTTTATGGTTCCGAACTTAAAAGGAAAATTGAAACCTTTGTTATCTCAGTTACCACGTTTTCACATTCAGTACATCATATTAAATCTGAACGGGGCACATAGAAATTATTTTTATCGGTAATTAATAAAAAATACATCTCCACCACCATCATCAGCACTATAGATTTTGACCGTATTGCATTTTTGTAGAAAACAGCTTTTTTTAAATATTTTTATACGCAAACCCTGCGTAGGGAACTACAGCTGTTTTGACATGGAAAGAAAAATTCTAGTGCGAGCAGGGTTTGAACCTGCGACCTTCCGATTCAGTACACCGGACGTCATCACCAATTAGACCATCGCACCCTGCTCACAACGCTCGAAATTTTCGTTCCATTCATAACGTCTTACGGTGACGTTAGCGCCATCTATTTAAGAAAGTATCGAACTAACTTAAACCAACACGTTGACATTGCAGCCAAATCAAAACTGCTTTTTTTTTTTAATTACCACGTTTGTGCGTCTGTTTTCCACCATGCATACAGATGTACAGCATAAAATTTATCGTCATTGCACGACAGTGACTGCCCAGTATAGTTTCGTTGAGAACCCTACATATCTGAGCCCGATTCGCTCTTGGTGGATTTTTTATCATTACATTATCTAGTAGATAATGATAGGTGTCGTACTACGAATGCAAACATAAATAGTTTTTTTTAGAATTCCCGCTCTGGGTGGAGCGGAAGGGAGTGTCAGACTTGTACTGACTAAAAGCCATTCATGTTCCTTCTTTACCCTTTGTATTCCAGGGCCGCGGTATCTCTTGCACACAGTCCCGCAGCCCCGGCAGGCATCGGCCCTTGCGAAACCCTTCCTGTTTGCTGACATCTCTTTGAGACGCGCGTGGGACACGAACGCGCCATCGACACGGCCTGTCGACATAAGACGGACTGACGGCGAGCTAGCCCAATACTCACCGTTCACAGGCCCGCGCCTACGGTGGCCGGGAGCCACCATGTGGCCCCCGACGACCGGGGCGTCTCCCGCGGTGGCTGGGATGTGATGTTCTCTCCCTCTCACGTTCCGCCACCTCCTTCGCTAGCATGACTGGCTTCCCATTCCCTCTCGCTCCGGACCATGGATTAAACTAGGGCTGGACGCGAGAGGTCGCCGCCGCCAATCACCGCTACGAGGACACGGCAGTGCTCCGCCAAAGTGGAGCAGACCTCCACGGTGTGCTTCACCGTTTCCTCCGGGCGATCCTCGCAATGGAAACACCCGAGCGTTTCCTCCCGCCCGATTCGGTGCAGGAACCTCCCGAAACAACCGTGTCTGGTGAGGACCTACATCAGGCGGAAGTTGTGGGCGCCGTGGCGCCTCTCTAGCCGCTCCTAAAAGAGGATGAGAGAGGAGGAGGGGATTTATCGCCACTATTGTGGTGTGCCGTGCACGGGGTTACGACAGTCGCACTCTCCATGTCGCCATGAGATCGCGCCGGAGGTCTGTCCGCTGAGCGGCGACGATAACGTTTGCCTGCCTCGTTGGAAGTGGAAATCATGTTTCGGGATCCAAGACACTTAAAGTGTTTCTCTGGGACTTCGTCGAGCTTCATTGTCTCGGCGCTTTTCTGGTGGTTACCACTGTTGATTCTGGCTTTCAGGAGTTGCAGTGGTTTGAGAATAGTGTGGTGGGCTAGCCTCGTTGGAATAGTGGGCATAAGCCTGGCGACGGGATCAAACACAGGAGACCACGTTCAGCAATAAACCACCACATTTATTTTTCCTTGTTGCAATAATCTTGGTGTGGGAATCGAATGACTTGAGATCGAGTAACATTTGCTCGAAAACGTTAACTCGATAGTACTTGAAATCGATACACATTTTATGAGCGCGATACTAATATGCTCGAATCATCGACAGCGCGTAGGCGGGTCATACACAAAACGGGTTATAAAAATATTCGAAATGAAAAGTCGTTGATTTTTTTTCAAATCAGTCTCATTTATTAGATAATCTTACAAGTAATTAGAAATTAATCAAAAACCAGATCGTTATTCAGATTTCAGGAAGTTATTTAACTTTAATTTTTTTTTACGTCCACAGAAAAGACCCCTTTCCACAGAAGAGAGGTTAATCACTGTCATATACACATTTACTTGCCATTTAAACTCGTAGTAATTAACAAAAGTTATCCAGGTATATACTTTGGAAAATACAAACAAAAAAACAAAAGTCTTACCAACAATCTTTTTCTTTGATAATAGGTATTAGTAATAAAATGTAATTTTTCAAGGGTTCAAATATTGAAATTATACCAAATATTTTGATTATTTTTCATTTTAGCCTCTTATATTGATCAATAAAACGTCAAACTAATAAATAATTAATATAAAAATAAGCTTTCAAAAAATGTTATCATCACTATCATCATTTTCAAAGAACGAAGGTCGTACTTTAGGTTTTTTAGGTGGTGTAACTGAGTCATCAGAATAGTTATTCTCACAGAGAATCCTCTTTCGCGAAGTACTCGGTTGACTAGTCACATTTTTTAAAAGTTCTGAAGGTGTTAACAACAATGGCGAAGGAGTTCTTGGTCCAGTGATAGTTGATACAGATGCTGTTCTATGAGAAGATGGCGAACTAGTCACAGAAATACTTGACGAAGGCCTTGAAGAACCTACTGATGAATCTTCTACAGGATCTGAGACACATTCAATATGAATTTGTCCTATTTCAAAATGAGGACAACGAACGTGAGTGGCACATGAAATACAGCTTAATCTCCTGGCGTGCAGTAAATTAGGTTCAGTAGCGTTCCATACAACTTGGTGGATTTGGAAGGTACCTTTAAACGGACGACATTTACTTGCATCCGCTATTCTCTGTATTTCAGGAACATGAGTATCATCAACAGGAACAATTTCGATACCTTTACAATTGTCCTTCAAACAACTGACAAAACCGTCAATATTTGTGATGTCTCTTCCATGGGCAACAATATTGTCACACGTCCGTTTTACGCAGCCACCAACACCATCAGGTGCCCCCTTACCGTGACCAGCTTCACTAAAATGCCACACGATCCTCTCTGCTTTGGAGAGTTTACTCACATAATTTACAATTAAATGGAACATAGTCTTGTTCCGATATTGCGTTGTAGGTCCATCGCTTAGAATATGTAATTCTTTCAAATGTGGCGAGATAATTTTAATTTGTTCAATTATAGGTGTCAGATGTGCGCAAATAAGAACGGGATCGTGTCTCAAATTTTCAGATACCGAACAGAAAGACGTAGTTTTTACTACGTTTTGTGGCGGTTCTGAATTAGCAGAATAGTAGACGCACGTGTGTAATGAAAGTTGCGATTTCGATCCTCCAAAATGGGCTGATTGAATTTCAGATCCGTACTTGCAAGAATAGTTTTCTGAAAAGTCTATATGTAGTAACCCCTCAGATGGCGAAAGACTTTGTTTTATGAATTTTATAGCGTTATACTGATTAGTGATGTTGGCAAGATGCTGCATGAATATAGGTAGGTTTTTATTTAAAATGTTAACAAGCAATTGATGCGATGTCTTTACGCTTTCTTTCACAGTTTTCTTGCAAATCTTCTCATTGCCTTTAATTATTACAGTACAATTCTTAGTTACCCATCTTTGGTAAATTATTGTATCATTGCCATTTAACAAAGTGTACTTTGGAACTCTCTCAGAACATTGTGAACATTTTCGTTCCAAGCAAGGAACACTAAAAGCATTATTACAGCAAAGAGATTTTGCTAAATCGGTGGCAGAATAATGATTTAATATCTTATTTTGGTGTAAGGCTCGAACAATATAATCATTATTCGTATGAACGGCACACAGGCAAGTATTTCTTGACGCGGCTTTAGGGAACATTACCCAGAATGGACGATGTCGGCGGAATGTTTCGTATGAGACATTCAAACCAGTCGTATTATTAAATTTTTTGTGAAGGTTTAGAAGTGTATCACTTAAAAGACGTATTTGCTTTTTGACTTTTCTGCGCGTAATCGTTTCCTTTTTACCAGCTGTTAGTCTGCTATTTTCATCATTGATTAAAAAATCATGTACCCTTTTTCTTAAGCTAATATTTATGATAATCTCCTGTCCTTTACTTTTTTTTAATCGTATTATTCGCATCCTATATTTAGAGAGCTTTCGTTCTAAAATATTTAATCTTTCTATTAAAAACTGATTTTGAGCCTTCAATATCCGGCGATTTCGTAATCGTATTGCTTTACCCACCTCTACACGTGAGTGTGATGAGCGAGAAGAACTGGGAGAAGAAAGCGGTGTAATCACGTGTACTATTTCTTCTGCTCGTTTTCTTAGTCGATCTCTTTCACGTCTTAGCTTGGCTTTTTCACGCCACATTTTTCTCATCTGTCGCTGCTGTCTGGGTGTAAAATCTTTAATTGTCTTCAATAACCCATTTTGTTTCTTTAGATGATATCTTTCGCGTTCTTTTCTATTTCTTTCTTCTATGGCAGTAGCATCTAATTTAGCTCTAGCTCTTCGCATGCTAAGTTTTTTCTGTTCACGACGACGCATTTTCTTCTCTTCGTCAGTTAATTGGGTTCTAGACCGACTGGATCGAGGCATTGTACCTGAAACAAACCCAACCATGCTAAGCACCCCACACTTTGCAGAAAATAAATAAAGCTCCTTTTTCGGGTGCCGACACCAATGATGCGGTATTTAAATCATGCTATCTCAGCCTGCCCGTTTGTTTGAACAACATTGTAGCTTTATTAGCATAGAAAACCGTTAAAATGTTATTTTTTGTGGACATGCATCTTTCCTGTGGACATTTATGTTCACAGGAAAGATGTCCACATGAGAGAGATATTTCAAACTAAAATCAAAGCAGCCATTTTATTTTTAAGGTTAGAAAACAACAAAAGAAACTTTGAAAATACTCCTCAAAAAGCATATCGGCGCAATATTTACTAAAATATAAAATAATAACTTACCAAATTACAACTAAGGCAGGAAAGACGCACTGAACTTTGACAAAAAAACTTAATTTTATTTTAATACTTCGTAAATTAGAAAATGGCACGTAGCTGTACTGACAAGGACTCCAACAAATGGCGGCTATCCAGTGTTGTCAATTTAAAAAATATTCGATACGTGGTAGCTTTAGTAGAAATTAAAATTTGGTTGATTTTTAGGTCCACCAAAAAGACCTAAATCCTTATAACAGCATGTTTATTGGAAATAAAAAAAATGTCTTGTGCAATTATTAACAACTATGTGATAAAAATAATATTCATTACTTATCACGTAAATGCGACAATGATCTTTTGATAAATATGTACAAAATAATTAACTACATCTATCCAATCACTCATACCCCGAATCTGAACAGTCCACACGAAGAGACTTTTGAAACATTTTGTTTTTTTTTTTTAAATACAGAAATATTATTTCATAGCTTGAAATATTATTAGTAAACAGAAAGGTAACAATGATTTAACTAAAAAATTAAAGTCTTTAGTTACTGTCGTAAATTTTTAAGTTATTTTATTCGAACACCCATATGTGTATGACCCAGGCCCATTACCTTGAAACATCATTTCTTGACCGACCATCTAATCGATTTACAGAACAGTTTATAGAATTTTTATTTGAGTTCCTACAATACATATAATGAAACAATACATGCGCAGAAATATAAATAAATTATATTCATGAAAAACAACAAAATGGTAATAATATAACATTACAAATAATTTTTTATTAAATAGGTAAGAAGTAATTTTTTTTTTTTTTTCACTCTATCGTACGAACTCAAAACATTGTGCTGGTGGATGAATTGAATAGTACGGGGGTCATGGAGGTGTTTAAAGTAAAAATCTTACAATTAAAACTTGTATTTAAAAAAAAAAACAACTTTTGGAAAAGTTGGAACCTTGACCCCCAATATCTCCGTAACTCATTTTTTGTTCCATACGTACCCTACGTATGCTCTAGAACAAAAAATGATCGCAATGACGGGGAGAACAAGTGCTTTTCGGCTTCGTTAAGGGTCTTGTTACACCCTTTATAATATCTCTCAAACCAAGTCATGATAATTTCTGCTTCCTGTGAACTCTAACTCTCTTTGAGAATTTTAAACGCTTCTGGAATTTTTACTGGATTCAAAAACGCCAAGGCATAAAGATAGCATAATTTTAGCGCAAATTCACTGTCTTCGCCATATCTAAAAGAGAGACCGCTTTCTTGTTTTTTTCTTTACGCAGACTGACCGAAGTGAAAAAAGCAACCGCGTTCGGAAATTCAATTTTGATGCCGTTCAACGCTGCCTTTTCGAAGTCAGATATGACGTGTTGAGGCTCCAAAACTATATTGCATTCGGAGGCGTATTCTCGGAGCTGACGAAAAAGATAAATACAGCATTCTTCAGTTTTCCGAGGTACAAACCCATTTTACGAGGAGCACGATTCTTTGATAATCACCCTTACCGACAATGCCAAGAATAGAATACAAATTTATAAATAATTGTGGGTTGCCCACAAAAAGTTCCGTCCATTATTCATACTTCAGATATTTTCAATATTTGTTTTAGTTGTGAACAGAAGTATACGTTACTCGCCAGACTTGTAATCCCTCGCAAAAAATATTTCTCCGTCTACCTTGTGCAATTCCTCTAGTATTTCTATGTCTACTAATTTTCTGGTTTTCACTGGCTTTTCTTTCTTCTTAGCGCGCCTAATAATTTGTCGTCAGGCGTTTTTATTTGGGACTGAACAAGCGTTTGTGCTCGGTGCATTAGACAAAATTTTGTTAATTATCTGCCTGGACGTGTCGTAAAATTGATTACTGCATCTTGTTTTATATCATTTTTTAATTGTACTATTGTTTTTTTTTATATCCGGATCAGGCGCATGACCATGAGCACTCATTTATTTTCTTCTTACTTCCAGTGTGCCACGCCTTGTGTTCGGGGCAGTCACCGCGTTTAAATCCGGGCGTCGGCTTCCGACATATACGGCACAAATACTTTCCGAGGCACCCATGCCCGGAGAGCACCAGTGTCAGCCGGAAAGTGAGGTTGCCATGCCGCCACTCTGCCACTCCTTCACCACGGTTTTACTGCCGCAATAGCGGCGTGCCCTGAGCACACTAAACGGACGAAATGCGGGTTACTATAGGTTTGCCTTTGCCTGACCTTTCGGGGGTTACAAGCGTGATGTTATGTTTGTAGAATGTTTTATTGTTGTGTTTAAAAAACGACATCCATCACGAATATGAAGTGTCGGTTAGTACCTTACTTCGTATGATTAGTGTTATACTCGCAATACCCTGAAGGACGAGACATACTGACATTCTATCAGCGTGACAGATGATAGAAATGACAAAAATTAATTGGATTGGATAACCGAAAATACCAAAAAAAATGTCAATTCTGTTGTAGAAATACCAAACGCTTTAAAAACCTTTTCCACTTGACTAAGCTCCATGTTCCACCTAAAACATGCATACTCCTATGCTGTATCGTTACGTAATAAAATTCTATTTCAGAAAAAATCACCAGGAATAAATTCCACATTTTGGAATCGACGAAAAAACTTGCAAAATGAGCGTAGCGCACTCACCGATTAACCATGTTGACTGACGTAGTGATGTGGCCTTGAATATCGTCAGAATTCATATCGATAAATGAGATTCTATTCATGATAGTCCTTCTGACTCACCATTGTAGGGTTCTGTTTCCAAATAACAAAATCAGAACCCTTATAGATTCGTCCTGTCCGTCTGCCTGTCTGTCTGTCCGTCCGCTGTATGTCACAGCCCTTTTACTCCGACACTGTTGGCACCACACCGTTGAAATTTGGATAGCAGGTGTCTTTTATGAACCGAAATTACGAATTTAAAAAATCCAACCCTATTTTTTATTATGGCCGTAAAAATTGTGCCCCTCCCCACCCTCTAATTTATAAAATAAGAAGAAAAAACTCTGAAAAAATGTAGGTTTGTAGACACGACCAGAGAGAAATCAGGCGCAGGACCACCAACGAGCCACGCGGGGATCATACGGCCAACTACCAAAGTCAGGGCCCTGGGTTCCAGAACATTCATAATAGCAAATAAATAAGTAATAATAATAATAATATAGTTTTTATTCAGATCGACTTAACCTATTAACAATATTCTAAAATAAAACATAAAACTTTAAACTTATTCTAGTATTTGATGCTTTTTTATTTTCAGTAGATCTGTTTGCCAATCGGCAAAGGCCTCCTCCAACCTCTTCCATTCTGATCTTTCTTGAGCCACTCTATTCCACATAACTCCTGCCACTTCTCTGATGTCATCATCCCACCTTTTCAGCGGTCTGCCTCTTTTCCTTTTACCTTCCCTGGGATACCACCTTGCCACCTTTTTACTCCATGTGCCCTGCCCATCTCCATTTGAGTCTTTTTATTTTCCGTACTACATCTATGGTTTTTGTTTTATTCCTAATGACACGATTTTCTAGTCTGTCTGATCTCCTAACATTCAGCATGCTCCTCTCCAAAGCAAGCTATTCAACACCTGCATACTACCCGTCCTTATGTATAGCTGCCAATCATGGACCTTAACTCAGGAAATGATACATAGATTAGCGACTTGTCAATACGCTATGGAAATAAATAAGTAAAGGTCTTTTATTTGGTGCTACTACATACATAGCATCCCTACTGTTTATTAAGTGATAAGAGCGTCGTACAATGATTGTTCGTATAAAAGTCACACTTGACGAGAACACTTTGAAATCCGAGAAAGATAACAAAGTTAAGTATCTTGAGTTGATTCACCAGGTTGTCGCCATGTTGGATATGGAAACAACAACCAATGTGACAATAGTCGTCAATATGTGATGGAAGGGACACTGACACTCAAACGGCATATTAATTTATCATGTATTCAGTACATCATTCTGAAAACCGGTAGCTTGGAGCTTGTTACCAATTCAGGACAGTTGTTTTTTGTTTAATCAACTCTGTCTTTCACAGCCCACAGATGGGCCTATGCCTCATCCAGGCTATGCTATAATACCTGGCCTCCGCCATCCGGTCGTCGGTCCATCTAGCTAGGGCTAGAGCTAAGCTACATGATCACCTGCCTAGCCTTTTCTAAATTATTTGGGATCGCCACCATTAGCACTTTACCCTACTGTAGTTATACAATAGGATAAGGTTCATTTCTTATAAATTCAATATTTTTAGGTAAAAACTTCTTTTTTTTAAATAAAGTTTACGCTACTTTTTTAGCCTAAAATTTTTTATACGCCCTTCCTATATAGGAATAGCGCATAAAAAAAATGCCATATGTCAAAACATGTAGCAACTTTATTTTTATTTATAAGACCTGTATAGTGCATAACATACCCACTCATGTTTTACAAAATAAATATATCTTTATCTTTATCATCATCATCATTTCAGCCGAAAGACCACTGCTGGACATTGGCCTAACTCAAAGGGCGGGTTTTGCCATAATCGCCACACTTGGCAGGCTGGTTGGCGGAGCGCCACATTCAATAATATAATACTTACTAATTTCAATGTAACTTTCCACACAAACGTAAAAAAGGTATCGACATCAAAAATGCCTGCCAACATCACTATTTTTGCGTGAAAGAGCGTTTGGCATTTGACCCAATCCCGAGGAGAACAATAATTTACATGCACCCCGGGGGTCGCATGCACCCCACCCCAGGTTTCACCCCCTTTTATCCCCATTTACCCCAACACGGAATGTTGTTGCAAAAAACAGTTATTTTTCTCAATAAATTAAACTGTCAATTTTTCTTAAAGACTGCCAGAGATTATAGAACTCATAATCAAAACATCTCGCTTCTATTTACCGAAGGGATATGCAGAGATTTAGTACATCCATGTTTTACTAGTTATGCTAACAAAGTCCCCTGTAAAAGGGGGCTTTTGCCTTTAACCGAACTGAAACTTAACCTGACCAGGGAACTGAGTTTAGAACCCCAAGACGCCTTTACAACGGAACGATGTGTTTAGTTATCTATACAATTACAATGATTTGTGGTCTTTATTCAGAATAATATCTGTGGTTCTAAAACATCGGAAGTCAGAAAATAAACACAGAGAATGTTCTGTATGTTTTGTAAAGGCAAGGGTAATAATAAATCAACATCCGATAACCCTACCAACGACATCTGTGACGAATTACCAAAATGAATGTTGTTTAAAACAACATGACAAGCGCTAAAATCCTCGCCTCGTCCTCATAAATTATGTCCTTTGCGAAATATAAAATACGACTATACTCGCACCATCTAGTGAACTTGCAAAACACTAGAGTCATAAAAAGTTGTTAACAGATGGCGCTGTAATGAATTATTGATTGTACGGCAATTTGGCATTGTTACTAGCAGGTAGGCTTCGTTTTGAAAAGTCGTGAATTATAGTAATCTGAAATTATCGGGCCGGCTTTATAAAGTTGGTAATAGCAGGTCAGTCACGCACGGAAAGTTTGCCCGTAATTTTCATGGTGCTGCGTTTAGTAGAACTTGGTGCTCGACTAGTTATTGTACAGTCAACAACGAAAGTCCATGAACAGATACTAACTTACAAAACACCTGAACACTGAAACGAACCATACACAACCAACAACAACAAAGAGCCAACATAGGCACACCGAAACATGCCCCTTTTTTCGTCATTTTAAACTTGATCAATTTTTGGCTCAACTCATACATACAACATGATGAGTCAGAGAGATTGTTCAGTAGATTTTTCTTTTGGTTTTTATCTAATTTTAAAATCTACTACTTTTCACACTATGATTTTACAAATAAGCACACATTTTGTTAATTTTAACAGGTATAGGAAAACCAGGTAAGATTGGCACATAGTTAGGTGTAGCAATTGTGACTGTAGCTACAACGCAAGTTCGAGGAGGTACTTAAGGTAAGTACTTAAGTCTGTAAAGGTCTAAAGGAAGCCACGAACTGGACCAATCTTCAAGACAAATAGGTTTTATAATTTGTGATGAACCCAGACCAGAAATACATCAATAACAGAAAACCATGCCTGAAACGGCAAGCACACTCTCCCTACTCAACGCTCCCTCGTCCTTGAACGAGCTCTATAATTCCCGACTCCGTCTATCTCCTTCACTTAATTCCATTCGAAATTACAAATAGCTTCTTAGGGCGTTCCCAACGATTACATTTGAAACTTAAGGCTATTTCAAACAATTTATGATAGCTCTGACTTTCGAAACTCGATTTGGGGAAGTTCCCGAAATAATCGCACAGATTTGTCGGCAGTTTTAATGTGGGGTCAACGGATTTGGGGTGAGGTGTCAGTGTAAACCTGTAAAAATCTTACTGTAAAAATAAAATAAAATAAAAATGGATGTTTGCTACTCTTTTGCAAAGAGCTGCAATAACTACAGAACGGATTTGACATCTATCAACCCGCACTGGGCCTAATGGATAACAGTCCATTTCCTCTCATAGAGAGGAATTCCTGTGTCACAGCTGTGGGAGCATTATAGGCTGATGTGATTACTGACCATCATCATGATCATCTGCCTAGCCTTTTCACAACTATGTTGGGTTCGGCTTCCAGTCTTAACGGATGCATATGAATACCAGTATTTTACATGGAACGACTGCCTATCTGACCTCCACAACCCAGACAGCACTGGGTAATACGATACCCCTGGATAAGATTGGTTGTCAGACTTTCGGGCCACTTGCTACCTGTAACGACTGTCAAAGATCTACAAATGAAAACCAGGATCAGCGGCTTTCTGACGCACTGGGGAAAATCGGTATGCTATAACTGACGGTCTTCAAAATATCTACGCCCAGGAACGAAAGCAACCGCTGCAACCAAGGCCACAACTTTACAACCGACCATTCATACATTTCGTTAGAAGACGAACGCTTTGCTAAATGGATGCTCGGGTACAATTGACCGTAATTGTTTTTAGAGTCATTAAAACATTAAGTGTTATAATTTTCTTTGTTCAACTGGGGAACTTTGAAAAATGGGACTGTCTGTTGCCATACTAATAAAATGGTAATTGACTTTTATTTCTGACATCTTAAAGAACTTTTACAAGTATTTATTTTGTTCTGGCTACTGAGTTTCCTACGTTTTAGGAATAAGCAGATGTGAATGGCAACGCCGGGAGGGGATGCCCTATACACTGACCTTAATGGTAAGGTTCTTTAGAAAGGTCAGGTCCGTAGTACTCGCAACCGGCGTG
Organism: Noctua janthe; assembly: GCA_910589295.1. Lineage (NCBI taxonomy): Eukaryota > Metazoa > Arthropoda > Insecta > Lepidoptera > Noctuidae > Noctua > Noctua janthe. The sequence goes on from OU342567.1 coordinate 2,492,623, forward strand.
CTTGTATGACCAGATCTATGAACGTGGACGGGCGCAAGAAGTATGTAAGGATCGTAGCAGATGGCGTTCTGTGGTTTCTGCCTAGCCCCATGGGAAAAAGGCGTGAGTTTATGTATATTATATATACAACATTATTTTTAGTAGATGCGAAACCTGAATATAGTTTGTTCAGAATAAGTAACTGAATCGATTCCAATTATTTTTAAACCATTTTATATTTTGTCTCAAAAATATTAAAAAAAGTTACAAGTTGGACACCGAGCGACATTAAGTACCTATCGCAATCATTTAGGTACTGCCAAATTATTATTATCAATGAGCTCAAGACGACGTTGGAGATACGCGGGCGCGCTGCGTGGTGGCCACGTTTTTGTGCGGACAACCAGGTAAAAGAACAAGCTTATAACTTTGTGATTTTTCAAGATACAGTTTTGAAATTATGTACATAGTTTCTTTACATAAAAATATTAGACACGTGTCTCAGGTTCTCCAGGTACTAAAACTAATGTTGTATATAGGGTGGAAGGGACACCGACGCGAAAACGGTATTCAGTAGGTACATCATTCTGAGCCCCCCATATCGAAATTTTTCATCCGTTATTAAAAAAAAAACAGTTGTTTCCTACAAAAGTGCACCTACCTACACGGTCAAAAGGTATGGAACAGCTGTTTTCTTTTTTTTTTCTGTGCATTAGATCCTGCGTTCGATTCCGAGATCAGTCAAAGTATTATTGGGAATTTACACAAACATAGCCGCAGTGATGCTTCGAATGCGCGACAGTGCCAGCAGTATCTTAAATACTATTATGGATAGGGTTGATTGCCCTCTTGTGCGGTACTGGTGTGCACACGGGTTGCAGGCGAACAGTTTTTCGTTTTAGATAAGTTTTACTGACATAGTTTTAAGTCATTACTAACAATTTATGGATTTTTATCTGAAAAAAAAATGCTTAATAATAATAATAACAGGCTCGCCCTTTATTACATGGGACCACAGAGTACATTTTTATATAGGAATGGGACTTCAAAATTCTGACGAAATGTGGGTATACTGAGAGCAGCGGTGGCCCAGTGGTGGCGGTCCTGTCTTACGAGCAGTAAGTCGTGGGTTCGAACCCAAGCAGGCGCATTACTTTGGGTAATTTATTTCATCACCACTGCTCTCATAACGGTGAAGGAAAACATCGTGAGGCATGTCGTAGAACCTAAAATTCGAAGACATGTTACATCTACCAACCCGCACTGGGCCCGCGTGGTGGATTATAGCCCATTCCCTCTCATAGACAGGAGGCCTTTGTCCCAGCAGTGGGAACATTATAGGCTGCTGCTATGCTATGCTATGTGGGTATACTGGTACACCTCTGCATAACCCTTCGGGGGAATAAAAGCGTGATGTTAAGTTATGAAACTTGTAAAATAATCTCCACAACATATGTAGCCATTTCGATACGCTTGCCAGTATCTGCGCTCTTATACAAGATATATTTTCCTTCAATATACCGACGTTACGTTGGATCGAGTCCCTGATGTTGTATAGTGGTAGGGCATGAAAATCTATCGATAGATTTGTTGGGGTTCTCCATCACGGTATTGTGGCTAAATAATGTCAACGTCACGGGTCAATGTTTTAGGTTAAGCAACGCTTGTCAAGGTTGGTCAGTGGATGGGTGACCATCCATTTCGCACCGAGTCTAAGTGTCTCTCTCGACAAGCACTTTAAGCCGTTGGTCCCGCCAGTCATAAATTTGAACCTTTTGAGCCTTAAAATTTGAGCCTTAAATTTGAACGTACTTTACATCTCAGTCTACCTCATCGGCGAATACAAGCGTGATGTTATGAACTTTTTAATATGGCAATTTAAGTCTCAATCAGAAAGCTAGTATTTCTAAAACCTGTATTAAGTACCAAACTGGTGAAATTCCAAACCAATCCAATCCAATCTCTGCCAAACCTCACGGGGAATACCGGCGTTATGTTTATCCGTTTTTCGTTTTTTTTTAATCGCTAGTAACACAGTGCACGTCAATATTTTAATGTTTAACTTGCTCTTCGCACGCGACTTGGTCGCGAGGTGTTCGTATGTTGACAACAGCGCCACCTATCGGGTCCCAGTGTAGCATAAAACCATCCAGGTGACCCCTTACGTACATTAAAAATAACATCAAATTGGTGAAGCCGTATCGGCGGAAAAGAATTTCACATTTCGCACTCAGGAATTATAAATATCCCGACAATTAATGCCTTTTCTGAAGATTATTACATTACATAAGTTTCACATATTATAGGATAGATCGCTACACCGGGACCGCCCACAAAGTAGATGAGCAGTCCTCGGGACGACCTATACCATTCAAAAATATGTTCGCCCTTTTAGGACATTGCCAAGAGTCACCGAGGCCAAATAATTCCACTTACTTATTACATACTTTTGCTACTTATGCTTTCCGTGTGAACGAAACCATAGCGCGATTCAGAAACGCAAACAAATAGTACAACGCCATCTATCGAGCGTGGAGTCCAACTTTTGTGCTTAGTATTACAGTTTTTTTTTTTACTATGGTGACCTTTTTAGAAACAGTAAAAATACTCAAAAATACTATTGTTATATTTTTAACCGACTTAAAAAAAGTAGATTATGGATTCGGCGAGTACCTATCTATATTTTTTATTATTTAATAGATATCATTGATAATTTTTAAACCGTTGTCGTTGTAGATCTTTTAGTATCTTTTCGGTTGGGTTAGTTCGAATGTCGAACAACGAGTCTAGGGGTATTCTGTTGCCAGTAACAGGATTTAGGAGGTCAAATAGGCAGTCGCTCCATGTAAAATCCTGTTTTACAGCTGAATGTCGTCAAACTGCAAAACCGACCCTAACATAGTTGGGGAAAGGCTAGGCAGATGATAATGATCTCAATTTTTAAGACATATTGACAACAAAAACTCCTAGTTACGGATGACAGCAATGTGGCGGTGTCCTATTTCCTTTTATAAACTAAAATAGTAATATTTAGTTTATTTCTTTCGTCTAATTTACAACGTTTTAAGTAAATATTTCGTTAATCGTATCATATTCAGCTATTTGCAGAATTCAGTGAACAATAAATCAATTTATAAATAAACAAAAATATTATCGATGCTTTTGTCAACATCCCTAGTCGTCTTTGTGAGCCAATCTCCCTATTTACGGGCGTGCAGCGGTGCAGACTCTATTAAATCGACGCTAGGGCGGTGTGTCACCTGAATTAATATCGATTAGAGCACAACACTATCGTCTTCATCGTACCAAAGGACTCATTAGTTTATTTATTAAAAGACAGTGCTTTATACTGACGCGTAGGTACATTCTCATCTTAAAAGTAATCTTGATAAATGCATGAACGATATCTTCTTCTTCTACGCCAATATGATAGAGGTAAGTTAGAAATAGAAGGTAAATGTAACTACATATAACCAGATGTGCCATGTAAGACTCTTAGAACATTCATTATCATCTGCCTAGCCTTTTCCCAACTATGTTGGGGTCGGCTTCTAGTCTAACCGGATGCGGCTGAATACCAGTATTTTACATGAAGCGACTGCCTATCTGACCTCCACAACCCAGTTAGTACTGGGTAATAGGTACGATACTCCTTGGTAAGACTGGTTGTCAGACTTTCGGGCCACCTACCTGTAACGACTGTCAAAGATCTACAAATGATAGCCGGGACCAACAGCTTAATGTGCTTTCCGAGTTACGGAGGAAGCTCGGTATGTAATGGGCGGTCAGCCATCCACAGACCAACCTAGGCAAGCGCGGCTTAACCTTAAGATCGACCCGAGCGGCTGTTACTCTAAGAACATTGTTGAAACTAAAAAAAAAAATATCTACGTGCTATGTAAATTTTCTTTTAAATAAATAAAATAAATAAATAAATTCCTTTTTTTCTTTTCATTTATTTTATTTCCATTTTTTCCCATTTTTTACTTTCTACTTTATGTGGTAATAATAATTGGGATATTCCTCAAAGCGCAACTATTTTTAAGCGCAACTAAAATATTCCTCGAAGCGCAACCATTAGTTGCGCTCACAAATTCAAATTAAAAATATTGTATGTTTATTCCCCAAAGCGCAACCATGATCGAAAAAAAACTAATGAATCCATCATACCTCTCTCTATTTTACATCATGGTTGCGCATCGAGTAATAATTTAATTACGCTTAGTTGGTTGTGCTTAAAAATAGTTACGCTTTGAGGAACAGCCCTAATAATTGCTCATCATCGATATTAAAGCTTACCAAAAGGCCTAATCAAGAGACGATCATCAATCAATCAATCAAAATATTTTATTTCACATAGGCCTAGATGGGCACTTATAAAACGTCGACAAACAGGTGCACGGTTCGGGTTGGTCGTTTCCTATGGAGAAGAACCGGCAAGAAACTCCATGGTTACTCTTTTCAAATCATTTGGTATTACAATTAAAAAATCACTTCCACAACGGCTTTAAGAGAATAAACTTAAATAAAAAGACGTAGTGTCAAAAATTTGAAAGATTATGCTTATCTGGTTTGGTCATGTGGAGAGGATGAGTGAAAGCCGACTAACAAAAGTTATCCACAAGGCAGACGTGAGTAGCAACGCCAGGAGGAGACGCCCTAGAAAGACTTACACTGAGCTTATTGGTGAGGTTCTTCAGAAAGGTCAGGTGTGTAGAACTCACAACCGGCGTGCTTATGACCAGACGTATGAACGTGGACGAGGCTAAAGGAGTATGTAAGGATCGTAGCAGATGGCGTGCTGTGGTTTCTACCTAGCCCCATAGAAAACAAGCGTGAATTTATGTATGTGTCTTATCTTACTTTTTACTATTATAAATTCGAAAGTTTGAGAAGATGGAGGGATGCATGGATGGATGGATGTTTGTTACTCTTTCACGCAAAAACTACCAAACGGATTTGGATGAAATTTAGCACACAGATAGTTTATAACCTGGCTTAACACATAGGATACTTTTTATCCCGGGTGTATGATCCCCTGGGACAATTATCGTACTCAACGCGGGTGAAGCCAGTGACAAAGCTAGTGTATCAATATAAACATGTTTGCCATGTTACATTTCTAAGGTATGGTAAACAGTTACTCATTGATTACACGGGACCGACGCATCAAAGAACAGGTTACTCAATAGATTTTCTGTAGCTGTTCTTCAATTGTAGGTATCGCAAAAGGCCACTAAGGGGATTACGCCAAGAGGATTGCAGAAAGTGCTTCGAACCAAAATGCATTACCTAGATACGTCACATAGACGTAGCCACTAGCCACTCGCCACGCCACGTACACCTATTTTACAGAGGTTGTATGGAATTTGGTGACTGTTGGTTCTGTGCTCATCCATATCATGATTGAGCTATTTCTGGTTTTAATTCCCTCCTCCCCCAAAGTCCGTTGTTGTTGCTGTTGTTGCAACAACAACGGACCACATAAACTTCGTTTTTTGCTTCGCCGCAGTCGGGTAGTAAGCAATCACTGAATTTTCTAAATAATCTTCTATAGACCGACCGCTTTAAAAAGTCCTCGCGAAGGTATCAATTCAAGGACTGTTCGAAAGAGATACCGTAGCCCTGGAACACAAAGGGCAAAGAAGGAACATGGATGGGTATTAGTCAGTCACAAGTCTGACACTCCCTTCCGCTCCGCCCAGAGTGGGGGGGGTCATTTGATGATTTCCCATCCAAAAAAAAAAGGTATCTATTAAAATGGAATATTCTGAAGGTTGATCACGTATTGGTTCAATTAGTATCGTAATACCTACGTGGATTATGGTTATTTTAAAGCAAATAACCTGTAGGGATATTTTAGGACTTTGTGGACGCTTTATGTGCCTTTGATGGGGCAAGGCGGAGGACTCATTAAGGCTGTCGGTCTATAGTAGGAGCGTTGTAGTTAGCAATAGGCTCGCCCCCTGTTACATGGGGCTTAAACATAACTGCTATGTTTAAGTAGGTACACTTTTTTTTTTTTTTTTTTGGATGGGAAATCATCAAATAACCCCCCCCACTCTGGGCGGAGCGGAAGGGAGTGTCAGACTTGTACTGACTAAAAACCATCCATGTTCCTTCTTTGCCCTTTGTGTTCCAGGGCCACGGTGTCTCTTTCGAACAGTCCCGCAGCTCTGGCAGGCATCGGCCCATGCGGACCCCTACTCGGTTGCTGACATCTCTTTGAGGCGCGCGTGGAACACGAACGCGCCGTCGACACGGCCTGTCGTCATAAGACGGCCGGACGGCGAGCTAGCCCATAACTCGCCGTCCACAGGCCCGCGCCTACGGTGGCCGGGAGCCACCACGTGACCCCCGACGCCCAGGGCGTCTCCCGCGGCGGCTGGGACGTGAGGTTCTTTCCCTCTCACGTCCCGCCACCTCCTTCACTAGCATGACTGCTTCACAGAAGGTGGTGACGGCTTCCCATTCCCTCTCGCTCCGGACCATGGCTTGAACCAGGGCCGGACGCGAGAGATCGCCGCCGCCAATCGCCGCAAGTAGGTACACTTCTGCCTAACCTTTCGGGAATTACAGGCGTGATGTTACGTTATTCTTCTAATGTGCCTCTATTTAGCCATCAACTTTGAATATAAAAATTGAATAAGGACTAAGAGAACTCCATATTCAATGTCGGTGAATTTTAATATTCCTCTGCTATATTTTCAGGATAAATAAATCCCCACTGCGGAAAGTCCACCACATTACTAAGCATTTCTAGTTTATTCTATTAAACGAATCCCTAGACAAACAAACCAGACAGTTTTAATATCCTACTGTCGCCTACAAAACGTAGTTTTCTTTGAAATACTTGCGTGCGCTAGGCTATTTTATTTCCTTCTGCTGTAGAATAAAACATGGAAATGATATTGTTCTGTTATTGCAATAATACACTATGTCGTGATGTCCCAGTGGTTATTAAAGTATCGCCTCTCATGCCCGAGGTTGTAAATTCAAATCCGGACAAGTAACAACGTAACTTTAAGGGATCGTGGCTAAATTATAACAGCTACACGATTCAATTGAATGTTAAGCTGCGCTTATTGAGGTCGGCCCGTGGATGGGTCATGTCGTGACTCCTCGACGTGATTTGGAAAGCACGTTATGTCCTTGGTTCCGGCTGATATTTTAAGATCTTCGTCAATCAAGGGCCCGAAAGTCTGACAACTAGTCCTACTAGGTGGTATCGTGTTCCTCAGTTACCGTGTTAGACATACCACGTTAAATACTGGTATTCAGCTGCATCCGGTGAGACAGGAAGCAAACCGAACATAACTGGAAAAAGGCTAATAAGATGATGAATGAGCAGAGGAGGAGGACCTCCTCCTGCTCCTGCATCCTCATCAATTGTTAATTAATTGAGGAAGAGCGAGGTTTATCCCATCACAAGTATCTTCGGATTACTTCCTGGGAAGCCCCGGCAACTTATTTGTATTGATTTAAGATAATAAACACATTTTTTTTTTATTTTATTTTTTTATTGACGTGAAGGCTCAGATATTTAAATCACGCCTCTCATACCTGAAGTTGTAAATTCAAATCCGGAGAAGAACTAAATGTGATGCTTCAATTCGCATGAAGGTAGACTGGAAGTCGATCTCGACATAATTGGGGCAAGGCTAGGCAGATGTTGATATTAGCCTGGACGGACGAACCCTACATTTCTGTAAACAGAACCAACCTCAATTGTCAGAATAAACAAAACAAGAAAGCTCATATATGTAAAAATGCAAAGGAAAGCAATCTAGAAGCCACCCACCCGATATCCAAGATATTAACTAGAATTTTTAAGAAAATACTTTTAATATTGTGGAACAAAAGATTCTTAGATAGCTATTCGTTGGAGCTCGTTACGTGTGAAAGAATACTCGTATATGAACAATAGCCATTGTTTTAGTATTGAAAATTAAAAAGTAAAATGTGCTTACATAGTGTGCAGGAAAGGCTGAAAATACAGTAGCCGGCAGTACCATGGAAAATTGAGATTTTCAACAAGTTCGCTAGATTGAGCGTCGCATCGTCACTGCATCTCATAATCTGTATGAGAGTCACGAGCAAGCAGTGATAACCTAGTGGTGGGTGTGACCGTCGGACTGCCATGTCATAGGTCTCGAGTTCGATACCAAGACACACTCCTGTATTTTTTCGGTATCATGTGCGTATTGTATAATTATCACTTGCTTCGGTGAAGGAAAACATCGTGAGGAAACCTAACCAGCATGAAAAGGAACAAGAAGAAGTAACACAAGTAAGTTTCTCTCTAAAACTCATTGTGTCACATAAATACCTGGAATTGAACAATTATGTGAGAACGTCACCGACTTATTTACCCAGCCAGTAACGTTTCATTTTGTAATTTATCCATTTCATCACCACTGCTCTCAAAACGGTGAAGGAAAACATCGTGAAGAAACCGGTATGTCCTAGAACCAAACAATCGAAGACATGTGACATCTACCAACACACACTGGGCCCGCGTGGTGGATTAGAGCCCACCCTCTCATAGAGATGAGGCCTGTGTCCCAGCAGTGGGAACATTATAGGCTGTTTATGCTTATGCTATGCTTATTACCACTGCTCTCAAAACGACGAAAGAAAACATCTTGAGGAAACAGGCATGTCGCGGAGCCAAAATTACGCAGACATGTGACACCTGACCTCATTCGTGTCTTAAACACTCGTACGTCAACACGAATTCTTGCAAGAAATTCACAATTTCCACTCACAATAGTGGTGGGGTAGGAACACAAACTGCACGAACTCGTATTTCAGTTACGAACCCATGTTTTCAGTATCGGTAGGGAGTTCAGTTTCCCCGATGGAATCTTTAAACAAGTTATATTTTGGTTCGCGTATTTGCTGAACCTGTTCCCCGCTGTACGAAGTTCCATTTCGTTAGGTAGCTGGTATGTTAATAAGCGGAGCGGTTGGATATCTAAGTAGATTTTTTTCATTATTGGCATCGTCATGAGTCTGAGTTTAATGCCCGTTTTACAATAAAAACGGAGCAGAGAAGAGACGTTCGCATATGGACCAATCACATTGGTTGAAATCCATATCGCGTCTCTCATCTCACCTGTGATTGGCCGAACGAATCTTGCCCATCTCCTCTCCGCTCCAGTCATCTCCGTTTTTCTATCCCGAAATACAGGTAAGGTTGGCACCTTTTGATGTCTGGAAAAACTCAGCCAGTTACTGGTGTTTTCCCTTACCGACATAGGCATTTCTATCTGGGACGAACCTCTTCTCTTGAGACATGAAGACACCTAAGTTTCAACTACATATAAGGAAAACAATCTCCGAGGTAGGCTTGTGGCACAATTTTTACGTTGCCTAAACGTTTTGAGCCGAAAATTGAAGATATGATAATAAAACACTACTCCTGTAATCCTCAAAGGGTTAGACAGATGTGTATCTTTTCTCTTTTGACGGCACAGTTGCCGTAGTGGCTGAGCGATTGACTGCTGCGCTGCGTGTCGTGGGTTCGATCCCCGCACGGAAAATGTTTATAAACGCACCCACGATACAGGAGAAATTCCTAGTGTGGAGCAACGTTTTATAAAAAATAAATAAAATAAATCTATAATACTCTACATATTTCTAGTTACGTCTGAGTCCCATGTAGTTGTGGGTGAACCTATTCGAAAATCCAGACTTTGAGCTGCTACTAAGAAATTCCAACCTTCATAAGGCAAAGGGAATATTTTTCCCACCATATTTTTTCTGCTCATTAATTAAATAATGTGTTCCTGGTAGGTATTCTATTGTTGTACAAAGGTTATTTAAAGACTTATTAATCATTCATTTAATATTCAAAGAACATAAAAAAATGTAAAATAAGCGAAATTTATTTTCGCTATGCCTATTTGGCATTATTTTCCGATTCCCAGATCGCTATGCCTGTTAATGGGTTAAACCGACATGCCCCAACTCGGAGTCGTACCCAGTAGCGTTTGCGATCACCAGAGCAACGAGAGAACCGAGGCCATACTACCCGTCTCTGGTACATGCTGGAGAATTGGAGATATGTAGATACTAGTTCGAGTTCACCTTTCTTTGTCTTAGATCGAACACTTGTAGCAGACCTAGGATTTTAAAATCTATAGCCGTATTGTCCGCTACCGCCTATGAATAAGTCCTTGCCCTTACCACTTTGTTTTCCAATTTGTTGTAAAGACCGTAAGCGAGTTACAGAAAGTTTTAAGTAAACATTTAGTTGGACAGGTTTAACTACTCGGAGGAGAATGTTCTAGATCTTGGGAGGAGTACAGGTTACAGTTGATTTTTTAGGTTCTCTGTTAACTACGGAAACAATATCCTGTAGGTGAGCTTTAGAAGTATGTTGTTTAGTAGGCTGTCATCATCTGCCTAGCCTTTTCCCAAGGGGTCGGCTTCCAGTCTAAACGGATGCAGCTGAATACTAGTATTTTACGTGGAGCGACTGCCTATCTGACCTCTGACTTCGAAACTACCATTTCATATTTTTTGACCATAGCTTCTTTTATAGTAAGCACAGCATACTAAACAACTGAGGAGCTCGTGGCTAAATAATAACTGCCGCTCGGGTCGATCTTTAGATAATGCTGCGCTTGCCTCCCACTCATTACATATCGAGTTTCCTCCGTGCCTCGGAAAGCACGTTAAGCCGTTGGTCCCGGTGTCATTTGTAGATCGTTGACAGTCGTTACAGGTAGTCAGTGGGCCAAGTCTGAAAACCACTCTTACCAAGGGGAATCGTATTGTCCAGTACTAACTGGGTTATGGAGGGCGAATAGACAGTCACTCCATGTAAAACACTGATATTTAGTTTCATCCGGTTAGACTGGAATCTGTTCACAATATAGCTTGGAAAAAGCTAGGCAGATGATAAAGAAAGCAGAAAGAAAAAATATTTACTTGTCGCAGAGACATGACGTGTATACAAAATAACAATAAAAATACAACGCAAATAACAAATATTTATAAATAAAACAACACAGAAATAAAAATATAATAAGAAAAAAATCTTTTTTGCAAAAAATAAAACCGACTTCAAAAACACAGAAAAGTGAAAAATAACTTTAGCTTCTGAAGTCGGTGACTTTTGTTTGTTTAATTCAGTTTTTTTGTGTATTTATAGGATATTACAATCATATACAAATATTTGCTATACATTTATTTTACATTATTAACGATACATTTCATGGTAATAAGTCATAAAGAGGAAAGATTTTGTTGTTTGTTTTTTGTTTGTTTGTTTGTATCGAATAAGCTCCGAAACTACTACTACTACTATAATTTATTTTAAAAGATAATTGAGATCCTTAAGAAAATTGCAACAATGTAACCCAAAGTAGCAAAATTTTGCCTATAAAATTCGTTATTTGGCGTGCACTGAGAAAACTATTGATGATACTTAAAAATGATGTACTACATGATTACAGTACTCATTATTACCTACAAAAAAGTCCGCGAGAGTGTATATCTAACTATCATAGTTAAGTCACAATAGCAGCTTTTGTGTTCTAAAATTTAATTAGATCGCCCCGGTAGAAACAAAAGTTGGTTACATTCGTATTAATTCTTATTCAAATCGTTTTATTATCAAGGGTATTTATGTAGCAGTAATATACTGTTCAAGAAGAACTTATCATCAATATGAAAGATACATGCAGCGACATCTATTGAACCAAAATGGTACTAATGAAAAAAAATGTGCTCACAAGATAACTTTAAAATTGACTGACCGGCTTTGTTAAAAAGTTATGATAGCGTACTTTAGACTAGTCTACATGACACTGCTTGAAAATCTATACATATAGCCTGTAGAGTGTGTGTTCGATCGCTTTCCATGCGTTTTGAATACGAAAGGCAGTTGCAAGAGGTCCGCAACAGTTTACAGCAGCTACATCGTGTTTCGGCTCATTTCATGCACCTTGGTGAGAACATTACAAGGTAAACAATGAATATCCAAGGGATTGCAGCCATCGCGACAGATTTACTGTCTATTATTGAAGAGTTCCAGTGTTAATCTCCGAAGACCAGCGTCAGATCTTCACCAAATAAAAAATGAGACCACCGCGGAATAATATTCTTACAAACAAAAAAAGAATCATCAAAATCGGTTTACAATTGGCGAAGATATCGCTGAACATACACACAAAAAATAAAACAAAAAAAAAATTCAGTTGACTTGATAACCTCCTCCTTTTGGAAGTCGGTTAAAAAGTTAACCTTGCACGTCGTGACCGCGACAAGCAGGTTACCACTCAGCATGATGCTGTACTATGGGGGGCCCACAGCACAGCGCTGGTTTGCAGTGGTCACCCGGGATAAAACGTTCGGAAGCCAAGACAGCATAAATATTTTTGATGATGATGATGATGCTCTGTCAAAAACGGGACAAAATCGATTACTACAACCACTTTACCTAACATCCATAGCAACTAATTTGATTACAGGACTACACAAAGTTAAATTACAGTCCATTCAAATAACCTGGATATGAAAAACCTCTTGAATATGACACGGGGAACGGAGCAGTGACTCAGCCACGCGTGTGCTGGTTGTCGATCGCTTCCGTCATGAACAACGAATTGTTGGAGAAGGAGTCCTTCTTGGATAGACAGGAGCTGAACAGTTGAAAGGCTTTGTAGAAAGCGTATGTATGTAACTAAAGATTAATCTTGCACAGTTACATATAAAAAATGGAATTTGCCTGAACGTCTTTATTGCTTTAATTCATCCCCGAAATCACCGAAGGTAAGGCACCAGAATTTGTCAGTTATAGGGTGACTGGTAATTAGTGACCGATACTTAAACACGTGATTGTACTCATGATAACAAACAACTTTCCCAAAGAAACATTTTTTTTTTTAATATTTATTCACTTTTATCACAATAATACAACAACCGTATGAAATTCGCGCACGCACGCCTTTGACCTATCAGCTGTTAGCCGCATGGCGCCGTTCTGTCTAATTACTATCGTAGGTACCGTGCAACAATGGGTGGGCAGAACACCCGCGCGGCTCGCAAGCCCACTCCGTAATGCTCCGCTGTTGTGTTGTTGTGGTAAAATTGAAAGAGTATTAAAAAAAATGTTGCTTTGGGAAACTTGTTTGTTATCATGAGTACAATCATGTGTACAGGTATCGGTCACTAATTACCAGTCACTCTATATTCAGGACCCTATGTCATAGGGGGCGAACCCATTGCCATCAACCGGGCACAGATCATTTATAACAATTGCAATTTTCCCCACCTGGGAATCAAATCCAAGACTAAGCCTGGCAGAAGCACTGGCTACCAATAGACCAGCGAGGCAGAACATAAGGTAAACTACAAAAAACTGTTACAAAATCATCAACTAAAAAATATTATAGTATAAAAAACACGATTTAGAGTAACGTTATTTTATTTTTCGTATTCTTCCCAGCAAACCCTTTCATTTGATACCCATGTCATGGGAATGCATAAAAAATAACTGGTCCGCCATCTTTGGGAGTCCGCCATCTTTGGGAGTCCGCCATATTGGATTTAAAATGATGTCAATTAGCTAACCATGCATTGTCATCCAAACTAAACATGTAGGTGACATTGCACCACAATCGGAAACCGGGAAGTGGATCAAATTTAACTTCTACGACTTTTTGACATAGTATGGTAGTTATACAGAGTGTAAGGGACAGCTCTCCACAAACTGATGGGGTGATTTCAGTATATCATACTAAGATGACCGGTACAAGAAATGATTTCAGGAATGTTATGGGAATCCAATAAATTTGATACACAATGTATCGTTACCGTTCCAAAATGCACGTAACGAACGCCAAGCGCGACGACGAGTTCGATGAACTCTGTAGCTAGGCAGGAAGTGAACAGCTGATTTCATGCGTCGTTCGTTACAGTATTTCAACATCCATTGTTGGATTTTTTTTATTTTAGCCGTATTATTTACATAAATGGAGTGCTGCGTACAGGGAATGTAATTTTACATTGAAATAAAGGAATAGTAACTGATTTTATTTTTCTTAATTAAAGTTTTCCGAAGAAAATTTCCGGTGGAATATGATTCAAAATAAAGAGCTGAATGCACCCTGTCAGTTTGTGGAGGCCTGACCCTTACACCCTGTATAGTTACAGGTGAAGCTAATCAAAGCGTGTTAAAAAATACCACCTCCTACACCATTTTCGCACATCACAACCAGATTCATACGTGCAACCACTGAATTATTCGGCTGTGAATATTCCGATAGTGAGCCGAATAGAAGCCGCTTCGATGTACCCACGTCGGATATCCAACCAATCGATGTTTAGTCTCGATGTACACATTGATTTTAATTAACCACTCTGAAGCGAGATTTTTTTGTGATGTTGTTGTTTTTGGAGCCTGTTTTCTTGGTAAAAGGTTATTTATGAAACAAACATAATCGTACATAACCGCCCCGTTGGTGTTGTGGTCGCAAGCGCGACTGTTGAGCATGAGGTCGTGGGTTCGGTTTCCCAAAACGGGGAAAGTGTTATTGGGTTTTTACATCAGGAATTTCTCATTAGACCGCCACGGAGCCTAAATTAGGACCTGATTAATGGCAATGGGCTAAATAATAACAGTCGCTCAGATCAATCTTCAGGTTAAGCAGTGCTGCCATTCATTACATACCGAGTTTCCTCCGTGCCTCGGAAAGAAAGAAAGAAAGAAAGCACGTTATGACGTTGATCCCGGTTATCATTTGTAGATCTTTGACAGTCATTTCAGGTAGTCAGTGACGCGAAAGTCTAACAACCAGTGCTACCAATGGTTATCGTTTTACCCAGGACTAGCTGGGTTGTGGAGGTCAGATAGGCAGTCGCTCGGCAGGCATTTGATGCTCTGTGTTGCGGTAGCGAAGGGTCAATTTTGAAGGAGGTAAGCCGGAGTACATATCTTTAATGTGATTATATTATTTGTCTATAGAATACTGACTGTACCATTTTTCAAAGGGAAGCCGGTAGAAATCGAGTTGTATGGTACCTTCGCCACTGCTGTGTTACACTAAAATATTGACTAAGTATTGCAATAATAACACCGGATTAAAGTCTTGTAACAATTTTAGATGTAAAAACCAGTGGGAAGATTTTCACACCATTTGCACCTAAAACTTAATATTTAGTGTAGCTTTACCAGTTATTGCAATTTTTATTTTATTTTAATTTATAAACAACCAGCTTATGCTGGCTGGATTCGCCCGCGTGAAAGATAATTGTCCCACGGGATCATACTACCGGGATAAAAAGTATCCTATGTGTTAATCCAAGCTATAAACTATCTGTATGCTAAATTTCATCCAAACCTGTTCGGGTCTTTTTGCGTGAAAGAGTTACAAACATCCATTAATCTATCCTCACAAACTTTTGCATTTATATAATATTAAAGTAGGATACTTGAGTGAAACACAGAGTAGTATTTCAATTCAATATTATTGTTATTTCAATATTATATATTTTGATTTAGTCATATTAAATTCCATCATACATAACGGCTATACAGGATGTATTTGCACACCATTTGCGCTTATTATTATTATTATAGTCAGTTTACTCTACTTAATAAATGATTATTTTTACCACAGGTTTATTGGCATCTTACAAAAGAACATCGTCTGTCTCAACCGGCGCCTCTGGAGCATCCATCAGGCATCTTGTTTTATACTGGTCTTCAGTCAACACATTCTGAGCAGTGAGATTTCGAAACTTCTCATATTCACAAAACACTCCACAGTCTTCTATTTCTAGGTAAGCTTCTGGTTCGTCTGGCGTTTTAACGTATACCGGCTGAAAAAATTAAAATATACAGAATTAATCGTCGGGCAATCTTCAAGGGTAAGCAGTGCTTCCCAAGGTCGGTCCGCGGATGGGTGACCATTCATAACAGCCGAGTTTCCTCGGTCTGTTTTAAAGCACGTTAATCCGTTGGTCTCGGACACCCGGCTGTCATTTTTGTAGATCATTGACAGTTATTACAGGTCGTCAGTGACCCGTGAAGTCTGACAACCAGTCTTATCATGGGGCGAGGAATTAAGGTGGTTTTTACACGATAATTCTCGTCCGCGCGGTTGTGCGGTGAAACGGATCATGCGTTGCATTGGCTTGTATAAAATCCGATAGATGCCTAACACACATACACCGCCCGACCGCGCGGTCGAGCGACGTTCACCGCCTCTTCGCGCGGCATACAGTCCATACATACCCTTCGCCATTTCTGCCCGACCGCACAGACGACAGATGTCGAATCGCCTAAATCAGACATGCTTGTAACATTTTAGTTCAAGGTCATAAGAAAACCAAACGAAATCAGTACCAATACATATAACGTTGAAGGGGCGTTCCAGTCTTACCCAGGGGTATCGTTTTACCCAGTACTAACTGAGTTGTGGAGGTCAGATAGGCAGTCGCTCCATGTAAAATACTGGTATTCAGCTGCATCCGGTTAGACTGGAAGCCGACCCCAATATAGTTGGGAAAAGGCTAGGCAGATGATGATAGTGACATATAACGTTGAATTCATCGCACAGTTATATAAGCCCTGCATAGGATCAACTTCGCCACAACTCACTATTTTCGATTAGTAAGACCGCTTTCACATTTAGGCGACTTTAGCAGCGCGGCAGTCGCGCGTCTATCGTCCAGACGGTAAAAATCTTTTTTTTTTTTAGTTTTTGTCTTCGACTGTGCTTCTGTCGCGCCACTGTCGCGCTGCTAACGCCTTAATGTGAAAGCAGCCTTAAGGAAATAATGAGCAGTTAATCGTTTTACTTACCACAACAAAATACTTCCCAGATTTCTTACACCTCCTCAACTCTAGGGCGTATACAGAACAGTATCTTGGAGCCCCCTGCCTCGGAACAGCCTTGGTGGCCGCCGTGAAGGAATAAACGTTGAAGTCGTGGGCTGACATCAGCCTGAGTCTTGGAATGTTGGCACCGGAGATTATCTGGTCGGCAGTGTCGAAGAAATCTTTTAGGAGGACTCCTGAGGAGAGACAGGTTCATCAGTTCAGTCTGATATGCAAATTAAAGCTACAATAGCAAAAGCTAAATGGTGGTGTAGCCACTTGGTAATTGGAGATGGATGCTCACTCTTGGCTAATGCTGAAGAAAAATTTGCTATTCCATATAATCTAATCGTGTTAGTATTGCCTTTTTGTATGGAACATCAGTTTCTTTTCGTTTTCATTTTTCAGACGTGCCCTCGTAATAAATTTAAAAAAATCGAACGATACTCTGGTGTATGAGGAATGGATGGAAAGTTCCTCGTCCTCCAAGCCAAGCCAAGATCTTCCGACTGGAGTTGTGTCTGATTTTAAATTTAATCAGACACATCACCAGTCCGGTCGGATGATCTTCCATTTTCAATGGAGAACGAGGAACCTTGAACATTTTTTTTTTTTTGTTTCTGTCCTGTTGTATTTATAACATTTGTTATGCGTTGTACGATTATTGTTTTTTTGTATGCACGTCATGTCCCTGCGACAAATAAATATTTTGTTTCTTTTTTTTTATTTCTTTATTCTTTATTATATGAGAATTTAGGTTACACTCACCAACTTCCAACGGAATATGTTGTTGTTTTCCATAAAGGTAATTCGCAGCCTTTCCCGCAGCTTGTCTTAGGGTGGGCAGTAATCTTCGGTCCAAATCAGTTAACGGCATGCCCACGCTTTCCTAGAAGATTTTAACTTTTAAACATTCTTTTATTTAAATGATGCTCTTCCAAGTCTTCAAAATTGAAAACATCATCATCTGCCTAGCCTTTTCCCAATTTTGTTGGGGTCGACTTCCAGTCTAACCGGATGCAGCTGAATACCAGTATTGAACATGGAGCGACTGAAAACACCTAAATATATTTCGTAAATAAAGAACTTCTACCAAGTTACGTAGCGACAATTCAATCAACAACAAATACGAAACTAACCAGCAATTTCAGTTGGTCGGGTTATATTTTTGCGATATAAAGCGCTGTCTAATGTTTTGTGGTACTGGAACGCGTCTGATACATAGAACGTAAACATTTTTTGAAGTAAGTTTGTGCTGTTTTCGCGGATTAAGTTATATTGTTCGTTATTGTTGATTTTGTTTTTTCTAATCAGTTAGTTTTATAAGGTAGCGAACCCCTGAATGTGT
The DNA here is from genome assembly GCA_910589295.1 of Noctua janthe. Lineage (NCBI taxonomy): Eukaryota > Metazoa > Arthropoda > Insecta > Lepidoptera > Noctuidae > Noctua > Noctua janthe. The sequence continues at coordinate 2,510,784 of OU342567.1, forward strand.
GTTTACAAAATGTATAGCTTCTCGTGACGGGAAGATGAAATGCGTGTGGTCTTTTCTCCATACAAACGCTCTCGCCTGTTTTCTTTCTGGTTTATGACTTTAAAGCAAAGATTTTAAACAGTAAAATAAATATCAACTTCTTCTATGTCCCTATGTTTTCCTTTTTGATGATACATAATCTTTATAAGCACTAGAACCTTAACAAAATGCTAAAAATTGCCTATTTAGACCGCTGTCAACAGAGGCCTAGTGTAAAAATTTGACAACTATTAAAGAAAAAAGAAAAACATACACACAGGATATACCCTTCATATTCAGTTTATGAAATATCTTTTAAATTGTTCGAATATTTAAGGAGGAAACAGTCGAGAGCCAAACCTCGAATTATGACTTTTTACTTAGGCTTTTTAGTCGAATGTGCAGTTATCCTTATCGCACCAATGTCGAAATCGCCCTCGCAGTGCGACAGCGATAGTTTCTTCAAATACCTAATTTTCTCCGACCGCATTTCCTCTTTAGCTATGGATTTTTTTCTTGCACAATGAGCTACACGGACTGTTTGCTTTTTTCTTAATACTTGTGCTTTATCCCTTTAAGTAAATTCTCATCATCATCATCATCATCATCATCCTGACCTTGTCCCATATGATTGGGGTCGGTGCTACACGTTTTTTCTTCCGTTATCTCTTGTTATTTTTCTTTCAAATATTTTTTCGAATACAAGCCACAATAACTTTACTAACAGCCTAATGATCTTAAAGGTTAAGTCGCACTAACCTAGGTCGGTCCGATTCCAAGTTCCTCCGTGCCTAGGGAAGCACGTTAAGCCTTTGGTATCGGCTGTCATTCGTAAATCTTTAACAGTCGTTACAGGAAGTCAGTGGCCCGAAAGTTTTATCATTACCAAGTACCAGTGGCGAAGGTTCCATATAACTCGATTCTTACTGGCTTCCCTTTGAAAAATGGCACAGTCAGTATTCTATAGACAAATAATATAATCACATTAATGATATGTACTCCGGCTTACCTCTTAAAAAATTTGACCCTTTGCTACTGCCAAGGACTAACTGGATTGTGGAGGTCAGATAGGAAGTCGCTCCATATAAAATACTGGTATTAAGCTGCATTCGGTAAGACTGGAAGCCGACCGCCAACCCCAATATATTTGGTATAAGGCTAGGCAGATGATGTTGCAAACGTATAATAGTGGGACCTTGACTTACCTCACTTGCGAAAGTGTTCAATTTCATATAGAGAATCACTGGATTTTTATGCAGACTAAATATTAGATTTGCTGATAATTTATCCATTAACTCGTCATACATCTGCATGTCTTTTGGAAACTTGTCTTCTTTAAACATACCAACAAAATGTGATATGAATTCTGGGCAATTTCCTATACTTAAGTTCTGAAAGAAGGAGATAGATATACGTATAAAGTCGTTTTTCGTGTTTTTTCTTTTGTGATCAATATATCACAAAGTCCATATATGAACAGATTTTGATGCGATTTTCACCATGATTTAGTGTCTTTGTCTTCGAATAGGCTGACAATACCATTCAAATAATAGCCACATTATTTAATTGTAGTCGTCACATAACATAACATCATGTTGTAATCCCCGTAGGGTTAGGCTGCGACTGAGGTCTACCTCATAGTACACCCACATTTCATCAGTTGTCTGTAAGTCCCAAGTAGTAGGGGGCGTGCCTATAAGTATCAAACCAGCATAAATCTAAGCTCCGTGGCGGCTACTGAGAAATTCCTTATAGGAAACCCAAAAACTCCGTGACCGACCCGAGAGTCGAACCCAGGACCTCAAGCTCAGCAGCCGCGCTTGCATTGACTACACCAACGAGGTATTTTTAATAATACTCATAAGGCTTCCATATCTACTTACAGGATCCTCAGCAGCTGGAGTTACTGCCATCTCCAGTGGCACTAACTCCATACCATCAGACCACAATTCTCTAGAGGAATAAGCAGCTGTCACGGCTATTTTTACCGTCATTTGTGTTCGGTTCGTCTCGGTGGATCGCACGAAGATTTCCGAAGAGTTGTAGCATGATGAGAGGAACTGGTTGTAGCGACGGCGGAGAAACCGACCTAGGACGAAGCTGCGAAACTTGCCAGTCTGAAAAAAGGTATGGGGTTACAACTATGGTAAGCTATTTTATTTAAATAACAGTACGTTCGGAAAAAAGCTCCACATCATTCCAAATTTTTCAAACATGAAAATTTGAACAGAGGGGTTACTATGGTTAATTCCAGTGTGGGAAAGAGAGAGCTATACAGGTCGTCTAGCGCTATCTCTCTCCCACACTGGAATAACTGCTGCTTTAAGACGTCATGGTAGGCCACCAGAAACACCAGAAACACCAGATAGATTCAGAGATAACAAACCGAAACGCTCATTTGGACGATTAAAGAAATTAAAAAAAAAATGTTAGTAATAATTCTATTTCGTATAAAAATCGAACAGTACCTTCCCTAATTTTAGTCTCAATCTTAGCATTTAAAAACTAACAGAGAATGCCGAAAAAGAAACTTACCTCAGTCAAATGCCCAAAGCCGTAGTGGTGCGACTTCCAAGACAGTTCTAGCGGACTGTCACTCAAGGTAATTTCATTCAACTCTGCTGATCGGTCTCCATGGCGATGAACCTGTCAACAATCAATGAAGAAGGAGTATGCTGAAGACCCGCCATAAAGAGTAGTCATGGAGTTTCTTGTTCATTGTTCAACATAGAAAACACTTTAGAATGTGCAACTACAGTCATTTCAGAGTTATTATGCCTTGTGGTTGGACTGTAGCTCACCTTTTTGTTTTGACAATTCAAAAGGGCCTGTGACTTAAAGCATTTATTTCAAATAGACTAATTACAGGCACTTACAAAGCTTAAGCTCTAGGCTTGCAACTAAGTCAGTTAAAACACAGAAACAGATACCTGGAGACGTTTAAGTAAAAGCTAAGACCTATTGCGTCCAAGAAACGCAATCTGTTGGAAAGTAGATTGCGATGGATGTTAGCTTAGTTCCATCTGAAGGCGCTCCATCACCGGGAGCATTTGGTTTATTCCCGGTCGTCCCCACCTCGTCGTCCCCACTGGGTACGAATGGGGAAAAAAAGTTTCGTTCCTCCCCAGTGGTGACGGTTGGAACTTTTTATTTCCCACTTGTTCCGCTATAGACCGAGAGTCAAAATGCAGTAATGGGAATTATTATGATAATTTAAAAAGACTGAGGCAATTAGTACAGTATTTGTGAATCACAGGTAAACAACGAATTTAAAAAACGGTAATTGTAAGTAATTATGTTGATGTTAGTAACAAACAATAGATACGCAATGACGCACCCTCACCACCCTATGATACACACCTTAAAACTGTAAGAATTTGTGTAAATAAGTTGATTATCTGTGATGCATAATTTTGAGCGAATTATTGTAAATTCGTTGATTTACAAATACTGTACTAATTGCCTCAGTCTTTTTAAATTATCATAATAATCCCCATTACTGCATTTTGACACTCGGTCTACAGCGGTACGAGTGGGAAATAAAAAGTTCCAATCGTCACCACTGGGGAGTAACGAAATTTTTTTCCCCATTCGTACCCAGTGGGGACGACGAGGTGGGGACGACCGGGAATAAACCGAGCATTTGCCTGTAATGTAACAGTCCAGATCCGAGCATTACATCAGTGAGTGAGGAGATCCGAGCATTACAATGCGCAACCTGTAACGATTCAATTAGTAACAGCCACTAATTGGTTCTGTACGAAATCGAATCTTGGATTGTTACATTACAGGAAGGGAGCGCCTTTACGTCAATATAATTGAATCCGTTGGTCAGTAAAGACAGCAACCGCGCTATCTTTATCGATCACCAGGACATTGTAGTCTTACCAAAAACGCCATCATCAGCTCAGTGTCCTCAACCGTGTGACAGCATTGTACAGCTATCGGATCTTGGACGCACAGGAAATATACAAAAACAAATGTTAACAACATGTTTCTAAAAGAAATATGCAACAAATGAATTCACACGGTCCACATACGTTGATTTAACGCTTTTAGGCGGTCAAAATAGAAAAATCTAAGAAATTTAAACTAGTATCGTAAAAAACTACAATATTAAATGGAATGAGGGTATTTGCTGAACACAATTTAATGACTATTGGCATAATTGGCTTCGTCGGTGATTTACTGTGACAATCTAAAGTTGACGGTTGATAACGCACCGAGTATAATTGCATATGTTTTATCTTTCATCGGGCATTTAACTTTGTAATATTTTTATTTGTGTTGTGTTCACAACTGAATTGATGATGGAATATTGTAATACAGGTATGTAGTAATCAATTAAACGTTTTAAGTCTGAATCTATTAATTTAGTTTTATTGTGCAAGGATTTAAACGATACGGGTTTAAATCCTTGTAAAAAAACTCAATTTACAAATTCTTAATAAAAATAGCGGTGTATTTCTGAGTCATCTGACTTACTATTTCGTGTAGATTTAAGCCGTAAAAAAAATTTGCCCATAAGTGCCACTTCGTCTGTTATCTCAATCTCTATAATTAGAATCACTAGGGTACTAGGGAGTGGTTCAAAATATAGATTAGTTACCAGAAAATGGTTGCACGATAAAATGGGTGAATTTGATGCACCGAAATCTATACTATACTTAATATTATAAAGCTAAAGAGTTTGTTTGTTTGAACGCGCTAATCTCAGGAACTACTGGTTTGAATTGAAATATTCTTTTAGTATTGGATAGTCCATTTATCGAGGTAAGCTTTAGGCTATAAAACATCACGCTACGACCAATAGAAGTCGAGCAAAAATAAAACAAGTCAGAAACGGTGGGTGTAACCGCGGGGCTCTGCTAGTTTATTGATAAACTAAATCACTTAGAAAATTATCTTTTAACATTGATGATTGCTTTGATAAACAAAAGAATGAGTAGAAACATATAAAAAAAACAAATATCGCCATTAGTTATTTTGGACAATAATATTTTTTACTTTTTTTTCTTTATTAACAACTCTAAAATAAAATTTTATTATAATTTTCCTGTCTTCAACTTACAGATCAATAAAAAGTAGAAAAACATTTTTGTCCGTCTAAAACTGTTAAATCAAAGTATGTGCGGTCCTTTATATCCATATCGTAGCTTTATGGTTGTAAAATCAGTCTTCATTATTGAAATATTTACTTTACAAGGCAATAAAACATAGACATGTATGGTACAAGGCCATACATTTTATATTTTTGGCCTTGTCTAGGGTTTGGATCTAGCGTGGGTGCTAGCAAAGCATTATGAAGCGAATCTAAGTGAATTACAAGTGCGATAGCTAAGTGAATAGTGATCAGTGGTGAATTTGTGATTGTGTAATAACCGTTTTGTGATAAATAACAATATTTCGTGTTTAACCGGTATTTTTTTAACTTATTTCATACCCAGATCGTAACAATATGAACCGCCGCCCGCGCGTTTGCTGGTAAAAGAACTATGGCGGGCGCCTTACGCGGAGTGACAGGGAGAATCAACGAAACCGCGGTCCCTGCGCCAACATCCTCTCACATCATTATTCCTCTGATGTTGTATAGCTTTCAAAATCACTTTGATCTTTAGTCTCGTTTAAATAAGTATTCTATTTGGCTGTCACTTACAAGGCAGTCAATATAATAGTGATCTTTAACCTCATTTCAATAACGGTGCTGCTTAGTTGATGTTGTCGGATCGACGTCATGGACTATATATAACATTACAGTCCATGACGTCGTCAAGTATTAGAGTTATGACTTACTAGCATTGGCTTGCGGCTCCACCCGCATTGATATCGAAATTTATCCCACGGAAACAAACTTCCAGGATAAAAAGTATTCTATGTCCTAACCTAATTCAAGGTCTACCCATGTGTCAAATTTCATCGAAATCCATTCAACAGCTACGTCGTTACAAAGTAGCAATCAGTCAGACAGAGTTACTTTCGCAATTATAGTATTAGTATGGACTAGCAGTGCCCCGCCACGTTTGTTTCTAAAAATATTACGTCCCTATTTGAATCGGATTTTGTTAACAAATTCAAGAGTTTTAATTTTTTTCAAAAATAAAAGTAGTTTAAATATTATACTCTGTAAAACATCGGCTATCTGCCACTAAAAATCCCGTCAAAACCGGTACAGCCGTTTCGGAGATTAGGCGAAACTAACAGACACTGACAAAAATTTTTAAAAATGTTTTTTTTGTTGTAAGTACCGCATAAAGGGTGTAAGGACCCTTAACAAAGCTGAAAGGCACTTGTTCTCCCCGTCATGGCGATCATTTTTTTGTTCTAGAACATACCTGGGAACCTTCTGGTTACGGAGATATTGGGGGTCAAAGTTCCAACTTTTTTATATACACGTTTTTATTGTAAGATTTTTACTTTAAACATATCCACGACCCCCGTAGTATTCAATCCGTCCACCAGCATAATGTTTTGAGTGCTTTACATTGCGTCCTATCGTAAAACGTGATTTTTCACACCAAAAAAAAAGCCGTCTCTCAGCAATAATTTTTGCGTCAAGTTACTTAGTTTGATGTACAGATTGCTTAGTTGACGGTATAATTTTATATACATTTAGTAAAAACCTGGTATTTTGACATTATTCTTATTCTAATTCTTTATTGCACACAAAAATAAGACAAATACATAATTACAACATATAACTTACGTACAAAAGCGAGCTTAACCCAGAAATGGGTTTTCTTACAGCAAACCTTACTTGGATTGCGAGATTTTACAGACGAGGAAATTACAAACAGACACTTTAATTTTGTTTATTTGTATAGATAGATCATAACTTGTAAGTCGTAAACAAAAACCGGTAACGTCATAAAACTCACCAAGTGATAAAATAATTAGAAACTTGTGATTGACTGACGTGACGTCAAAATCACTCAAAAAATCAACTGAAGAGAACATAACATCACGCCTGTAGTGCCCTAGAGGTTAGCAGATGTATACTTAGGTAAAACGACATTCCTTGGTAAGACTGGTAGTCAGACTTTCGGGCCTAGGCTACCTGTAACGACAGTCAAAGATCTACAAATGTCAACCGGGACCAATGGCTTTACGTGCTTTCCGAGCCACGGAGGAAATTTAGTATGTAATGGGTGGTCATCCATCCACGGACCAACCTAGGCAAGCGCGGCTTAACCTAAAGATCAACTCGAGCGGCTGTTATTATTCGAGCTGCTCTGGAATGAATATTCTTGCAATATGTACCAAAAAATAATTTCAGTTAACCATCCATGACCATCGTCGCCAGTACCACCGTGATGTTAAAGAATCGAACTCTTACGATTACCCATCCCATACTGTCCGCGACAAAGGCTGCTTACCCGAGAATACATGTTATCACCACCATATCAGCTACGAGCTTGATGATAATATAACAATCAGAAAACAATTGGTAAAACCATCAATTTGTGTTAATTAACCTAAAATATTGATTCTTAACGCAATGAGCACAAATGACAAGGTACAATACTGTTTAAGGCAAATTTATTTATTTTGGGCTACAAACAAGTAACAATAGAATAATTATAATATAATTGTCATAGCGAGACATGCTCCAGTATCTAAGCACAGCATGCCTTGAGGTTGGACTAATGATGAATCGGTCAGACTAAAGTCATGACTAATAGCACAAAAAATAGTGTTGAGGTAGATGGGCAAGAAATCCACTACGTCGATGAGTACATTTATTTGGGCCAGCTAGTCTCCTTCGAAAACAGGCAAGACAGAGAAATCGACAGTCGTGTCGAGAACGCCTGGAAGAGCTACTGGTCCATGAATTCGCTGATGAAGGGTGACCTACCTTTATCCCTGAAGCGCAAACTCATCGACATGTGCATTCTGCCCATCCTAACCTACGGTGCTCAAACTTTTCCCTGACCGAGTCGCAAAAGTCCAAACTCAAGGTCTGCCAAAGGGCGATGGAGCGTAGTGTATAAGGTATTAAGCTCAGCGACAGAATTCGCAATACCACAATACGCTCAAAAACTGGAATCGCTTATGTGGGCAATAAGACTGCTGGGTTGAAGTGGGCAGGACATGTATGTCGAATGCATCAGGACCAATGAGCCAGAGTAGTCACGCAGTGTGTGCCAGAACACGGGTGTCGTCGCCGTGGGAGGGCTAGAAAAATCTGGCGTGACGATTTAGAGGCGTTAGTGAGAGATTAGCCGGAGAAAGCCGCACGTGGAGAAGAATGGAAGGCTATGGGGGAGGCATTTGCCCAGCAGTGGGATAATAATAGGCTAAATAAATAAAAATAAAATAAAATAAATTGTCGTGCACATTACTGTAGGTATCTATTTATATACTCTTGCACCAAGCGAAGTTTTTACATTTCATTAAAAGTGAATAACATGGCTCTGCTAATGGTCCCGGCTGTCATTTGTTGATACTTATCAGTCGTTACAGGTAGTCGCCCCAAAGTCTGAGAACCAGTCTTACCAAGAGGTATCGTATTAATTACCCAGTACTAACTAAGTTGTGGACATCAGATAGTCGCCTCAAAAAAAATACTGGTATTCAGTTAAATCAGGTAGTCGCCTCATAAAAAATACATCCGTTCGTAATAGACTGGAAGCCGACCGTAACATAGTTGGAAAAAGGCCTGCCAGATGATGGAGTACGGGAGCAGTGGTGGCCCAGTTGTTATGGCTTACGAGTTGTTAGTTTTGGGTTCGAACCCAGGTAGACGCGGCTATGTATGTATTTTCTTACATCAAGACTGCTCTCAAAACGGTAAAGGAAAACATCATCAGGGAACCGGCTTGTCCTATGTAAAACAAATATACTGGGCCCTCATACAAATAACATCACGCTGTAATCCCCGAATAGTTAAGCAGAGGTGTACCCAATAGCACACCCACATTTCGCCAGTTATGTGTAAGTCCCATGTAATGAGAGCAAGCCAAAAAACCCAATAACACTGCCCGACCTGGGAATCGAACCCAGGACCTCATGCTCAGCAGTCGCGCTTGCGACCACTAGACCAACGAGGCAGTCCTGTTTTCCAGTTCAGTTTTGAACGTCAAGGCCGTCCCCCAAAACGCCCTTCGTCTCTTCAGCCGGCCGGCCGGCTTTGGCTTCGCCTTCGCCTCTTTATCAGAGATGAAGACGTGGCGGAACAAACTTCTTAGTCAATAGGAACATTACAGGCTGATTATGCTAATCAGTACGAACGGCTGCGTTAATATAGAACTACCTTTACTCAGGTATTTGTGTGCTAGAGATCACGTATAGCAATTTCTTCAGGCGAAACATCGAAATTGTATTATAATAATATAAGTTTATACAATAAATGTCACAGAATTATACAAATATCTTTCAGGCTATATTTTTTCATTATGCAAAAGAATTTAACATCTGTAACCGAACTTGGCAAAAGCCTGCATTTCGGCTATCAGCGCCAATCCCCTCAAAATTAATAATTAATAACAGCCATCAAGCAGAAATCATCATCTGCCTAGCTTATTCCCAACTATATTGGGGTCGGCTTCCAGTCTAACCGGATGCAGCTGAATACCAGTATTTTTCATGGAGCGACTGCCTATCTGACCTCCGCAACCCAGTTAGTACTGGATAATACGATACCCCTTGGTAAGACTGGTTGTTAGACTTTTTTTTGGGCCACTGACTACCTAACGACTGTCAAAGATCTACAAATGACACCCGGGACCAACGGCTTAACATGCTTTCAGAAGCAAGCAGAAAACTCGCTATAAAATGGGTGGTCACCCATCCACAGACCAACCTAGGTAAGCACGGCTTAACCTAAAGATCGACCCGAGCGGCTGTTATTATTTTGTTTTTATTTTCAAGCAGAAATGTTAACCTTTATCAAATTATACCAATAATAATCATAAAAACTAAAATCATTAAAATCTAGTTTCTAAGAATAATAAAATCATTACAAAATTTAATTTAATTATCACAAAATGTTTTGCAATAAATACGTTTTGAAATAATAAAAATACGTAAACAGTGCTCTTTAAAGATTCAATCATGCCTGACTAGTTTTTGACTATTTTGTTATAAATGCATCAATTATGCATTTTATTAAATTGCATAAATGTCTGTCAAGGAATCAAAAGGTTAATCCATTTTTTAAATACATTTTATCTTTCTCACAATAATTTTTAATTTTGTTTTCCTTATCTTCGTAAAATAAGTAATTCCTAGATTCGGGCAAGCAAAACAAGACGTTAATTGACAATTACGGTGTAGGAAACTATGGGTAAGGAAAATCACACATAATATTACACCACAGCTGCTATTTCCCAAAGGTTAGACAGAGATGTAGGTACACCCATATTTCGTCAGTTATGTGTAAGTCTCATGTCCCTAATAAGGGGCGTGCCTATTGCCATCAACCGGACATCCGGATTCAAATTTTAGGTAAACGGGTATTATAGCTGGTCAAGAGTACCTAATAGAAAAAAGCACACAGCGACACAATGAAGCTCTACGCGTCCCGCAGACAAAATTCAACAGTCTTCAAAGTTGCAGAAAATATTATCATTAAGAAACGGGATATTTACCATTTTTACTATTGGTTTAGTGACGATGACAGTTTAAAAACATATATTGCAGAAAATAACACAATTACGTATAAAATCAGTGAAACTAAACGACATAATAATGTTACCAAATTTTTTTAAGATTGATTTTTAAGAACCGCTATGTGTAAATTTGACAAATGAAATGAATGCGAATGAATTTGTTTTTATTCATTAGTTCATTTGACCTCCTCACTAACTCTAACTTCAAAACCTACCTTCTTCCTATGGCATTAAGTCCGCCTCTGTACTTTTGTGCTTGAAATGTTAAATAAATAAATAAAATAGCAACCAGTCTTACCAAGGGCGTGTTACCTAACAACTGAGTTGGAGGTCAGATAGGCACTCTGTAAATACTGGTATTCAGCTGCATTCGGTTGGATTGTAAGCCAACTCCAACATAGCTGGGAAAAGGCGAGGCGTATTAAAATAAGCCTAACGTTATTCCTTGGGAGTTTGCCGATCGAAAATGTGTAGTGAATGTTATCTGTCGTGTTTGTTGTTCAACACGTATGTATGGTGCTGAAGCTAACCGAAACTGTCAAATTTTCCCAATCAACCTCGAGCCTAATGCTTTAGCGATAGAGTTGAAAATCTATTAAAGAAAGGAGATGTTTGATTTTGGGCCACCACTATGTACACTACATAGATAAATAGAAAAAAAGTAGGGGAATTTCATAAAAATACTAACAAATTAATTTGAAGAAGGGTACAGGCGTATAAAAAAGATCATTGGAAAGGTTTTTTAATAAGATAACCTTATTTTTAGGGCAGCCATGACAGTTGTGTTTGACATGACGTTTGACGACTTTGACAGTTTTAAGAAGTGACGTCTTTGAGTCTTTCTTTGCTTTGAGTTTGAATGGAATGTGTTTCGGAGCTTTAGTGATTGTTTTTGTTTTGCGACCCAGGTTACTACTACGGACATTGATTGATTGCTTCTTTGCTGACCCCTGGCTTTGTTTTATGGTTTCTGTTTGTTTGTTATCGCAGATATTACGATACACGTCAATCAAACGTCATTGTCAAAATGACATTTTACGCAAACTGCTCATCTGATCCACCATGTTTAATTTTATGTTGTGCAGCTTTCCTTGACCAATTGAATTTGAACGTACATTGAAACGAGGTGAAATTAAAGAAAATTAACAATAGACAACGGTTACTGTATTTTATAGCGATATTTCCATATAGTGTACATAATGCTGGCCCAGGCTACATACATTTCTGGAACATCTCCTTTGACAGGTTGTAGTAACTTCATGTGCTGGCGACTGTACACTGCCGTATTGATTGTGTCGACTCAAAGACCAAGCGGAAAGTTCCTTACGTCTATGCTTCTGGCATTTTACCGTTATTCCCGATCATCGAACATACATACACCACAACATACATAGCTACCAAACCAAAGTTCAGAATAACACATACCTGCCTACCTACTAAACAAGTATTACACTAAAGAAACAGTGTTAGGCACTATTCACCTTAATAAAAACAAAATGTTATCGTCAAATTATTCCATAAAAGCCTACGACCTAAAAATGTCAAAAACCTGATGAATACTGACGTTGTTGACAGCAACTAAAAAAAAAACCGTTGCGAAAGTGGGCCTTTTTGTTGTTTTCAAAAAAAGAAAGTTTTAATCCATTTGTATCCGTTAAAAAAAAAAATGTAATTCCCAATCCATACTAATATTGTATGTAAGTAACGCAAAAGTAACTATTTATGTCTGTTTGTTTGTCTTTGTGTTTGTTCTTTCACTTCTAAATCACTTCTTCTCTTTCTTCTTAGCACAAACAAATGGCATCGATGGCATAAAAATCAAACATAAACATGTCTGATTTTTATCCCATCGATTTGTTTGTTTGTTTTGTAATTGACAAAATTCAGCTACGCGGACACCTCTCACTGATACAGCTAAAAGGTCGTCAAGTGCGCAAGTGACAGATTGTAGGTGCTGCAGCAATTGAAGCTTTAACATTATGATATTTGACATACGATGGCTGTCTCTTAATACCAGGCCTAACTCAGAAAATTCTATATCTAATTTTATTTAAATTTATTCCTCTACTTGTCACGTTTTTACTCGATGGAAGTACATTTTCAAAAACTCGGCTGCCTTGAATTTTTGCCTAACACACGACTGAAACATTTTCACTACATATACAATTGCGGTAGCCATTTTGGGCACCGCTTTTTCATGTCCAGATTTTCGGTCAAGATACGATGTACACACGGCGGCACATGAAGCTGTGAATTTCCAGTATAACTTGGCCTCGATTTGTATAGATTTCCTATACAATGAGAGATCCGCATAAACTGGTTCTGTAAAGTTTGATTGGCCGTCGTGCGTACATACAACACTTTCTGAAATCCTTACCTTATCTGCTGGTTCGCGCACTTTCAATCGATGATCATCTAATATTTTTTTTTTTTTTAATTTTATTCATTACTAGCCCGCGGCTTTCGTTCGCGAAAAATTATTTAAAAAAATATTAGTTCCATTTTTTAATCGGATTTTGTTAACAATTTCAAGGATTTTTTTTTGCACGGAACTCTTTTTATTTTTCTAAAATAAAAGTAGCCAAAGTTAGACATCTACTATCTGCCAGAAAAAGTCCCGACAAAATCGTACAAACAGACAAAAATGTGTTTTTGTTATAAGTGCGCAAATATATTTTCATATGCTTTACAAACAGACACTTCAATTTTATTTATTTTTGTAGATTTCTAGCGTTCTGTTCTCACCTCTTTTGGTCGACTACTGCGATGTTCATCTTAGCAGCTTACACGGCCTCATTTAAACTCCGCCACCCAATATTTTATTGATGAAACTGAAGGAGCAGACTCCTCCGGAGTTGAGGACGGTACTCTCTACTCTAAAATAATGTGTTTGCATTATTTTTAAAACAAAAACCGCTATAAATACGTCAGGCCGGGTACTTTTGGTACTGCCTAAGTACCTACAGCCAGTCTCACCAGGAAAAGGACATGCTAGGCTATGGTTGAAGTGCGCCTTACGTGCGCTATGGATTGAGAACTTCATCTTGATTTTTTTTTTCGGAACACCGTTTTTTTTAAAGTTGCCCCACACTAGGCATTTCTCCTGTATCGCGTGCGTTTACAAACATTTAAACTCACAAACACAAACAGCCAGACCCGGAACAACTACCTGTAGGACATACTAATATTTGTTCCGTGCGGGAATCGAACCCGCGACACGCAGCGCAGCAGCCAATCGCTGAGCCACTGCGCCAACCGTGCCGTCAAACATCGGTTTAACTTTGACTTTAGTAACGGTGCGTTGGTGTACCGTTTCTGAGAAATAAGCCTTCGGAATTTCTATTATTATTTATGATAATACTCTTAACTCAAAAATGGTAACTCAGATACAAATCTTTTCGGGAAAGAAATTGCTGTGCTAACGCCCAAAAAACTGTTTTGGTAAAAAATATACTTGATTGGTCCTTGACGAGTATCTAGGTTTTTTTTCTTATGTCTTAAAGAGCCCGTAAGAGTATACTTCAACACCAAAAAAGGCCCGCCCCTAAGGTGACACTGACGTAGAACAGGGTGTAAGGGACAGCCCTCCACATACTGATGGGGTGAATTCAGTATATCGTACTAAGATGACCGGTACAAGAAATTACTTCAGGAATGTTATGGAATCTAATAAATTTTATTTGTTTTATTTCCTCATACGCAATGTATCGGTACCGTGGCAAAACGCATGTAGCGAACGGCAAGCGCGACGACGAGTTCGATAGACTCTGTAGCTAAGCAGGAAGTGAACAGCTGATTTCGCGCGTCGTTCGATAGAGTATTTCAACATCCATTGGTGATTTTTTGATTTTAGCCTTTACTTAAATGGAGTGCTGCGTACAGAGAATGTGAAAGAAACTATAAAATAATTAAAATTTTCCTGAGAAAAATTCCGGTGGAATATGATTCAAAATAAGGAGCTGAATGTACCCTATCAGTTTGTGGAGGGCTCTCCCTACACCCTGTATTTCTTTTAAAAAATCATGAGATATTTATTTTTATTATTATTAAATTCGCTACATATCTGAAGTAATTAGTAAATCAGCCAAGAAAATGCAATCTCAAAATGAAATCGATGTATTATTAATGATTAGTTAAGAGTACATAATTATACAATAACAATAAAATTATTATCCAATGACAGTAATAAAATCATGACATGGACACGCGAAACATAACATACTCGTAATAAGAGAACTAACTCATACAAGCGTCTTATCATTGGATTGTCTCAAGCAACGCAAGTATACATAGGCCTGCGCACACGTCGCGTTCAGTGCCAAACCGCGCGCGCAACTCGACTGGACAACATTGAGTTTTAGTATTTGAGTGATTTACCGGAGTTTACCGTAAGTAATTTTTTTTTTCGTTGGTTTAAGATTTTTTTCGTTATTTACGTAAACTAATTCATTTAATGCTTTGCCTTTTTTGTTGTTTTCTAAGAGTAATTAATAGTTTGGGTTTAGTTGATTATATTTGATTTAACTGTAGATTTTTTATTTATCTACAGTAAAATATAGTATGGCCATTAGAAATAAAAGGTATAAATGACAATTCTTAATAAAAAAAATAGAATACTATTTTTTTTCTAAAAAAAACTTAACTGTGGAATATTAATAAAACTGATACTAATTAAATTAGGTTTTTACCTTTTGCCGAGTATTTATTCAAAAATTCTTTACACTTTGAAATGCTTTATAATCGTTCTGATTAGTTAACGATAACGATAAAGTATTTCAAATGTTTTAAATTGTCTTCATGCTTCATGACAATTACACTGTTTAGTTGTATTTTTTAAAGAATCCCCGGAGTATAAATATGTATTTGTAGTGTTAAGTTAAATAAACATTAAACTTCATATAATCATAATGTTATCAAAATGAATGAAATCTAAATTTCCGTGCCTCGGAAAGCACGTTAAGCCGTTGGTCCCGGGTGTCATTTCTAGATCTTTGATAGTCGTTAAGTAGTCAGTTACCCAAAAAGTCTGACAATCAGTCTTACCTAGGTTATCGTAGTACGCAGTACTAACTGGGTTGTGGAGGTCAGATAGACAGTCGCTTCATGAAAAATACTGGTATTCAGCTGCGTCCGGTTAGACTGGAAGTCGACCACAACATAGTTGGGAAAAGGCTAGGCTGATGATGGATGATCAATGAAATCTAAATTTCACTCACCTAATAGAAGATATTATTTGACTCAAATCCATGACTGAGAATTATATCCATAGGAATTTAATTTTAAAGTGAAACTGAGTTAATTAAAGGTGCAAACTAATACTTTAAAAAATATATAACAAAATAGAGAAGAGCCCATAATAGCCCTGAATAAAATAAATTTCAATCAGGTTTTTTTGGGATTACCAATATTAAAACTGAGTTTACAACCAACCATAACATAACATCACGCCTGTAATCCCCCGAGGGTTAGGCAGAGGTGTACCATGTACTTAACAAACTAAAAAATAGCAAAGAGTTTCAAAACTAAAACAAAACAAATAGGTAATTATTTCCTGTTGTAAAACTAATCTGTATACTAAAATATTTACAAAGCACAGCTCAAATAATTTCAGAAATATCCTTGAGACGGTTCTTAGTACAAAAAATCATAATTATCTTGAATCATAGAATCGTGAGCTATCATTAGTAATACATGCTAACAATCTTATAAAAATTAATAAGAACGAAGTAGATGCAACAAGAAATAAATATTGTAAATTGTGAAGATGGTAGGTAATCTTCTACTTAACAAAACATCGTAAATTAATTAAATCAGCATAACCGAAATAGCATTCTACACCAGACGGCAAATCAAGCTATACTAAACCAGTTCATGCGGAGCTCTCATTGTATATGACATCTATACAACGCGAGGCCAAGTTATACCGGAAATGTACAGCTCCATGTGCCGCCGTGTGTACTTACAGTATGACTTAGCATGAAATTTTGCAGAAAATTTACCCTCTAAAGGGCTTAATTATTTATTGTCCAGGGTGGAAGGGGACACCGATGTTAAAACGGTTACCATGTATTCCGTACATTCTTTCTGAGCCCCCCCCAATTTTTACATCGGTATCTTTTTTTTTTAAATCAGCTGTTTTTTACAAAAGTGCTATACACCTACACGGTCAAAATGTACGGAACAGCTGTTTTTTTTAAATACCGATGAAAAACCATTTGTGTGTCGATATCCCTTCCACCCTGTTTATGGGATGAAAGTATGTATAATCGTTAATTTTTGTCAAATGTGGGTAAACTGTACCCATCTATTCTGGGAGTGTGAATGAGACGTTATGTTTTTATTAAAAACTTTGTGCGTTGATACTGATACTGTTAGCCTGCGTCATCCCACTGCTAGACAAAGGCCTCTCCCCATGACTGACATTCAGTTGCTACGATCCAGGGCTAATGTGGGCCACTGGTCGTTTGTTTTGTCCAGCTCGTCCCACCATCTTCTAAAAATTTATATGTAATGGAAAAAATAACTGTTCTACGTAACTAGAGAACGGCTAGACGAAAAAGGTTTTTTTAATACTAATTCGTAATAGCCTAATCATGTTATTAAGGAGGGATAAAATAAGAAATTTTCCTGTAAAATAGGAAAATTGGTAGTGATTTTTCTTTGAATACTGGACAACGTCTTTCGTATTTCAGGACTGCTAGTAAAAATAATAAAATACCACGACCTTATTATTGTCTAGCTCAAAACAATCTGAATTGTTTTATGATGAGCAATTCCTATAATCTAATCAGTCATTATTCTCGTGTTTAAAATTATTCAAATCGTGTTTAATTTATTCAATCGGTATCTACTCTACGTTGTAGCGATAAACTCTGATAATTTTTATGATTTACGTCCATAAACGAAACGTAACGTTGTGGTTAACATTCATTGTTTTACGACTGTAATCCCCGAAGGGTTAGGCAGAGATGTATTAAATAGTACACTAAAATTTCGCCAGTAATATATTTCATTTCATTTATTCAGATAACTAAGATTCATTGGGTTAGTGACTATAAAGGGTGTAAATAGACCCTTAACATAACACACACATTACCGAAAGGCACGTGTTCTCCCTGTCTTTGCGATCATTTTTTTTGTTCTAGTCCATACCTGGGAACCTTTTACGGAGATATTGGGAGTCAAACTTCCAACTTTTTCACAACTTTTTTTTAAAATACATGTTATTAAAGTAAAATTTTTACTTTACACACCTCCACGACCCCTGTACTATTCAATCCATCCATCAGCACAATGCTTTGAGTGCTTTCCATCGAGTCCTACCGTAAAAAGTGATTTTTCACCAAAAAAAAAAAAAGTCGATTCCCAGCAATAATTTTTGCGTAAAGTTACTTAGTTTGATATACAGAATGCTTGGTTGACGGATATGTGAAGGGTCTGTTTACACCCTGTATTCTCAACCTATGTTAGTACTTAAGTAAAAACACAGACAGGGTACAGTTATGCTTAAGTCCCATGTAACAGGGGGCGAACCTATTGCCATCAACCGGGCACAAATCCAGACACCATGGCTGCTACTGAGAAATTACTAATGGAAAAATCCGATAATACTTACCCCGACCAGGGAATCGAACCCAGGACCTCATGCTCGGCAGTCGCGCTTGCGGTCATTAGACCAACGAGGCAGTGTTTTAGAGAATAATGTAATTGCTCTAAGAGCAGATTAAGAGGTAAGATATCGTTTGTGATCTGGCTCCACAGTCGCAATGTGGCTTATCGAAATAAAATTGAAAGAATCATCAATCAATATCTATGTCATTTGCCTCGTGTCTTTTAAATCAACATAAATATTTTTTTTAGTAAACAAGTCCCTCAGTCAGGGTTTTTTTAAACATGTATTCGTCGTACCTATGTATCAGTGGCGAAGGTTCCTTAGAACTCGATTCCTACCGGCTTACCTCTTACAAAAATTGACTCTTCGCTACTGCCATGTATACCAATATTTCTTCCTAAGTCCAATGAAGTATTACCAAATTTTGTAGTTGGCAGGAAACCTACAGTCCCTTAAAAAAGAGCATATTAGATTATTGATATACCAACAATCAAACTATAGTTGTTTTATTGACGTATAACCATTAAAAAATGGTGCTGAAACGGACGGCACACTCGGTGGACGCTCTCAAAGAAGACTGTCCACCAAGTCATCATCATCTGCCAAGCCTTTTCCCAACTATATTAGGGTCGGCTTCCAGTCTAACCGGATGCAGCTGGATATCAGTATTTTACATGGAGCGACTGCCTATCTGACCTCCACAACCCAGTTAGTACTGGGTAATACGATACCCCTTGGAAAGACTGTTTGTCAGACTTCTTTTTGGGCCACTGACTACCTAACGACTATCAAAGATCTACAAATGACAGCCGGGACCAACGGCTTAACGTGCTTTCCGAGGCACGGTGAAAACTCGGTATGTAATGGGTGGTCATCCATCCACAGACCAACCTAGGCAAGCACGGCTTAACCTGAAGATCGACCCGAGCGGCTGTTATTATTTAGCCACGGGCTCCTCACTGTCAGCAAGACTGTCCACCAAGTACGAGTGGCAAAAAGGCCCATGGAGCGAGCCATGATCGGCATAGCTGCTTAGATCAAGAGCGTCTTACCAAAATCCTCCGTCTGACGAAAGTCGACGACAGCGGGGTCCGGGCGGTGCAACTCAAGTGGACTTGGGCAGACGCGGAGATGGCCGAAGAGTGGCCAAGGTTAGGCCAAAGAAACCAGGGCTGTCTTAAAGCTCGTTGGGTCGACAATATCGTCAAAGTCGCGGGAAACACCTGGATAAGGGACGCACAGAACCGGGAAGTGTAGCAGAAGAAAGGGGAGGCCTGTACCCAGCTGTGGGTGATTCCGGGCTGATATGATGAACCATTAAAAGAACTGGTTTTAGTCAATGAGAACAATAAAACCATTTAGTTTTAACCTCAATTGATACTACAGCACTAATTGATATTATTCATTTAACTTCACGTTGTTTTTAAACTGCTTATAATAGACCTAAATTTCTGGGTTATCAGCTAGAAAAGCAGGTCTATTACTTCTAGCTGATAACAGAGAAATTTAGGTCTAATATACCTAAGCAGTTTGAAAATAACACGATGATTAGTTAACTTAAAAAAAGATATGAATAATTCATAGATAAGTACTCATGCATTATTCATACATTTTTTTTAGTATATCTAGTTGTCACAAGCGTGACTGTTGAGTAGGTCCTAGGTTCGATTCTCAGATCGTGCAAAGTGTTATTGGGTTTTTCTTTCAAGGATTTCTCAGTAGCAGTCACGGAGTCTGAATTTGTGTTCGGTTGATGGTAATAAGATCGCCTCCTATTACATGGGACTTAAACATAACTGGCGTCATGTAGGTGGACTACTAGGTACACTTCTGTCCAAAGATATCGGCATGTCATCAGGGATTACCGGCATGATGTTATGCTCTGTAAATCGCAAACGGGTTTTTTCTTCCTTCGTATTAAATTGGAGAATTTTCGTCTTTTCCTTGCAACAAAAACTGGGGAAAGTAGTTGTCACACATACCGCACATAGGGAAATCCATTTTCCGATTATTTACTTATTTAAATGGTATTTTACCTTCCTCTACAATCTAGGTTACTATTTTAATCACGAAGTTAGTGTATTAGTACGTCAAATCTGAAACTGACAACTTGTCCCGTAGCGGTTACCCGCATCTAGGAGATAAACTATGTAACTATTTTAAAACAATGACAGTTGATATTCAAATTCAAATTCAGTTATTTGTTGGAATATGGTACATTATTCACGGTCGTATGTTTATTCAGTGCTCTCATCACATTCTGCCACGTGTGGCGTGTAAATATTAGGTACATAAATATAATTATTACAAGACAAAATATTAGGCTGGTACCAATTAAAAAAACAATTTGTGGCATGTCAGTTAAAAATATTTTCTGGATATCATTCGAAATATTATTAAATGTCAAACTATTACAGAGATATGTCAAAGTTAATAAGATTACAATTCAATTAGCATGTCAGTGTCATTCAAACACTCGTTCAAATTATAATATTTTTTTTTACATAATAAGTCTTTGAATTATTTTTTAAACGCATTTAAATTTAACTCTTTTAGATAGATAAGGGATTGTGTGTGTATCCTTCGGTTGTATTGATAGGAAGGATCGAATCCCACCCTTACCACTACGAAATAAAGGTGCTGTCAAATTGGTAATAATTTGACTATGGAAACACCTCATCTGAGTGGAAGTCGGTCCGTAGACCACTGATTATCTATTGCATACCGAGTTTTCACCGTGCCTCAGGAAGCATTTCAAGCCGTTGGTCCCGACAGTCATTTACATAGATCTTTGACATAGGCCGTGCTTGCATAGATCGTAACAGTCGTACAGTTTACTCGACTTGAGAATCGAACCCGAGACCTCATGATCAGCAGTAGCACCTGTGACGACTAGACCAACGAGGCAGGCCATGCAGGAAAAATGAAAAAAACTATTTAGTATAGCAAGGTCAAGAAACCAGGTACCAACTGTTGCCACGACCATTATGAACTGGACACAGCAAAACAAATATTTTATCAACAAAATTACGTTTAAATAATGCCCATCTAAATACAAGTTTTTGTCAAAACGACCTCTAAATGCAAGACGATGAACTTCTTATGTAAAGATTGTTTCGGATCACAGTTGATTGCACTTTTTACGTCATTGATATGCGCGTTGATTTTGCTTGTTGCCTAGCGACTATTATCTTGCCTCGTTGGTATAGTGGTTGCAAGCGCATGTGGTCCTAGGTTCAATTCCCAAGTCGGGTAAAGTGTAATTGGGTATTGTCGCTAGGAATTTCTCAAGGGCAGTCCGGAGTCAGGATTTGTGCCCAGTTGATGGCGATAGGCGCGCCCTTATTTACTAATAGGGCCAAAAAACTCAAACAAAACTAGCAAAATGTGAGTATTACTCTAATTAATCCTCCGGAGATTACAGGAGTCATGTTATGATGGAACTAATGACTCTTTACCACTAGTCATAAAAATCTGACAATCAGTCTTACCAAGGCGTATAGATCGTCTACATTAAAACTTTCCACCAAAACTAGAACTTGATTTAGTCATTTTTAAGCTAGTTTTATCGCTATTTGAAAAAAATAGGTATTTCCAAAAAAAACAATCATGTCAAAAGCAAAAACAATCATAAAAAATAACTGGTTAACTTTCAAAAATTTTCCTTAAATTGAAACGGTACAGTTTTAATCAATCGTAAAATTAGTCAGTCAATCAGGATTTATGAGTACGCAGAATTATTTTAATAACATCAATAAATACCTGTCGTTATATTGACGCAATTAAAAACTGATAAACAATTTTTTTTTTAATCTCCATAGGCTTAATTTCATGTTAATTTGAAATTAACATGAAATTAAGCCTATGGACTCAAATAACCGGTTTTTATTAAAAAATTTTTTACGTAGTTTTTAATTAAAGGCTCTTGGTTAAACTAAAACAGCGGCACGTGTTCATCTTCAAGGTTATGCGGCGCTTGCCCAGGTCCATAGTTTGTGGATGGGTGACCATACATTACATTCCGAGTTTTCTCCGTGCTTGAGTAAGCACGTTAAGCCGGCTGTCATTTATAGATGTTTGAAGTCGTTGCAGCTAATCAGTGGTCTGGAAAGTCTGACTGCAATTAGGTAATACGATACCCCTTGGTAAGACTGGTTATTCTTACTAAGGGGTATCGTAATTGGTTGTGGAGGTCAGATAGGTAGGCGCTCCATGTAAAATACTTATATTCAGCTGCACCCGGTTAGACTGGAAGCCGACCCCAACTTAGTTTAAAACAAGTTAAAAATGAAACTCCAAAAATGGGGATTGCTATTTTTCCCATCTTTGGGATCATCATCATCATCATAATTTCAGCCGAAAGACATCCACTGCTGGACATAGGCCTCCCCCAAGTGTCGCCA
The DNA here is from genome assembly GCA_910589295.1 of Noctua janthe. Lineage (NCBI taxonomy): Eukaryota > Metazoa > Arthropoda > Insecta > Lepidoptera > Noctuidae > Noctua > Noctua janthe. Next base: position 2,533,424 of record OU342567.1, read on the forward strand.
CATTGACCGGTCCCGTGCGTCTCGCATCCAGTATCTTTGGGATCGATACAGGCTAATTACGTATGAGATACCATTAGACACAGGCATAAATATGTCATGTATAATTTATTGCGACTATACGAGGTGGATGGGACACCGACGCGAAAACGGTTACCACGTATTCAGTACATCATTCTGAGCTCCCCACCCATACAAATTTTTCATCGATATTTTTTTTTTTAAATTAGCTGTTTCCTAAAAAAAAAGTGCAAAACCTACACGGACATAAATTTACGGTGTAATAGGACTATTTATGTTTTCATTTCAAATAAATTATTGTTATTTAATATCGCTCGAATCTCTTAACAAGGCAATTATATGTTAATAATTGTTAATTTATGTGTAATTTATAAGTAATTACCATTTAATGCATTACTATTAGAAGCATGCATCTCTTACGTAAGATCTTTGCTTAAAAATCATAATCTATACATATAAAATTTAAAGTCCTGACTGACTGACTGATATATCAACGCACAGCCCAAACCGCTGGTCCTAGAGACATGAAATTTGGAGGGTGGTGTCTTTGTAAAGAGTAGGTATACACTAAGCAATGTTTTTTCAAAATTTCACCCCTAAGAGGGTGAAATGGGGTGTTGAATTTTCAGTGAAACTTTTTATTCTCTTGGTCGATTGACTTGAAAATTTGTGTACATACTCTTCAGTTAAAATTATGAGAAACGTGTATCACAGTTTTTACAAAATCATCCCCAAAAGAGTCAAATAGGGCTTCGAAACTTACGTAGACGGGCGGATGGCGCGCAGTGTGGCGCAGCGCAGGACGCGGGAGTATATACCTATTAGTAAGTAGGTAGGATTTTTCTGAGGTAGACGTTTCTGTAGATATATGTGAAATCTCGATTTTCGCATTGGCGTATATGGATGGAGGGATGGATGTTTCTTACTCTTCGTTACTTGGATGAAATTACAGTTATGTAATTTCATCCAAGTAGTGTGCTACGTTCGTCTTGTGGTAGCAAGCGCTATTGCTAAGGTTGGGTTCTTGGGTTTGATTCCCGAGTCGGGAAAAGTGTTCTTGGGGTTTTTCACTGAGAATTTCACAATACTACACCGGATCTATGCCTGATTTGTGATGGCAAGTAGACTCGCGCATTAACTTATAAATATTTTCATTTTCATTTGTTCGGATCCTTAAAAATATGTCAATGAATGTTGCCAGAATACAAAACCTGTCCTCAGCACTACTCAGTATCATAATACTGTGGTTTAAACGCCCAATGATACACGTAAGTACATAAATACTGACCAATTCCCCAAGATACGTTAAATAAGACATGTGTCACAACACACTTCCGGTTTTAATGCGGTGTTGTGAAATGGTAGCAAGGCACAACTGCCTTCTATACGCCCTTTATAAGAGCAACCACATAAATATGATGTATCAACTTCATGTCAAACATTTATACAACGAGCATGGATCTTTCGGCGCACGAATCGTGTTACTAGGGGGTTTTAGTTGGCCCTTTGCTCACGCTTTTTTCGCATAAACCACAGAACACCTCCTGCTAGGACCCTTACATACTCCTTTCGCCTAGTCCACGTTCATACATCTGGTCATAGCATAAGCATAAGCATAATCAGCCTATTAATGTTCCCACTGCTGGGACGCAGGCCTCCTCTCTATAGAGGGAATGGGCTATAATCTACCACGCGGGCCCAGTGCGGGTTGGTAGATGTCACATGCCTTCGAATTTTTTTCTAGAACATTTTCTCGGCCGGTTTCCTCACGATGTTTTCCTTCACCGTTTTGAGACATCTGGTCATACACGCTCGCATTTCTGAAGATCCTCACCAATGACGTCAGTGTATATCCTTCTAGAGCGTCCGGCATTGCTACTCACATCTACCTTCTTTGTATTTATTCTTCTTTATTATTTCATCACCACTGCTCTCAAAACGGTGAAGGAAAACTAGTGAGGCATGTCGCGGAACCAAAAATTTCGAAGACATGTTTGTGAAACTACCAACCCGTACTGGGCCAGATTGGTGGCCTGTGTCCCAGCAGTGGGCACGTTACAAGGAAATTATACTTTTGGTACATATTTCTGTAGGTCAAAACAACATCACGCCTGTAATTCCCGAAGGGTTCGGCAGAAGTGTACCTAATATTACACCAACATTTCGCTAGCTATGTTTAGGTCCCATGTAATAGGAGGCGAGAGCCTAATACCATCAACCGGGCACAAATTTAAACACCGTAGCTGCTACTGAAAAATTCCGAATGAAAAATCCCAATAATACTGCCCGACCTGGGTATCGAACCCAGGACCTCATGCTCAGCAATCACGCTTTCGACCACTAGACCAACGTTGGTATTGCTGTAGATAATTGTTTTGTGAAATTATACTTAAAAAGCAAGATTTAAGAAGAGCAAAATATTTTAAGTACATCAATAACTGTCGAAAGGTCAATGCGGTGATGTAATCGAAATCTTCCCTTTTCAAGGTTCTTGAGTCTTTAGGTATTAAAATTTATTTTATGTGGCAATAAAGGTCATAGTTGAAAGGTCTTGTTCTTAAGTAAAAGGCGACCGGTCTTCAAGGCCATGCTATAAAATATATTATAAAAATAAAAGCATAAAATATGTAAACTAAATTCGACTTCTTTCTTTCTTCGATTTTTGAATCGAAAATACAACTGTATAGTATATTGGTTTATTTTTGCGACAAGCAAATTCGTATCACACCTCTGCAGATAAGCGAAACTTGGGTTTTTAATTTAAGCGCCAGCTAGCGAGCGAGCGAGGGAAACTATATAAACTAAGCGAAGTTTTGGCGAGCTATAAACTATGTGGGTTCACACTGAAAACTACGGACGGACGGGCGAGTGAGCGGGGGGCACCGGGCGAGGCGGGCGAGCTGAACGAATAGCATCGCTGGCATCGTTTGTATCGCTGACGTAACTTAGCTCTGTAATTCGCGGTGTGAACCAAAGTATGAAAATAGGTGAAACGATGCTCGCCCGGCTCGCTCGCTCGCTTGCTAGCTAGCGGTGTGGCCTGCGCTTTAGAATTGTTGGAATTTACGTTACGTTTACGTTTATTTTTTCAGTTTTTTCCGCGGTTTTGGACCTCGGCCAAAACCGCGGAAAAAACTGAAAAAATAAAGTAATTAAAATAAACCGTGGCAGCTAAGAGATGACCAGTCCCAAGTGACAGCGCCCGATCACGAACACGACGCATTGATCAGCACCATTCAACTCAACCATATTGAAGGGAACTAAATGACCCGACACACCCGCCACCATCAGAGAGACATTAGAGTGCGCATGACATTCTCTCAGCCACCAAGGCATATAGATAGGGACTGTCTTATCTGTATGTCCAAGTATTTCGCATTCGCGCCGCCAGAATTGGTACAGCAAAGACACACCTCTCCTCTGTTTCAATGAATATTCTTATACATGTCCCTGTCTTTTAATATAGGGTAAACGAAATCATCGCAAAATTAGTGCTAATTAATGCAAGGGGCTCGTGGTTAAATTATAACAGCCGCTCGGGTCGATCTTTAGGTTAAGCCGCCTAATAGGTTGGTCCATGGATGGGTGACCACCAGTTGCCTCCGTACCTCGGAAAGCACGTTAAGCTATTGGTCCCGGCTATCATTTGCAGATCTTTGACAGTCATAACTGGTAGTCAGTGGCCGAAAGTCGGACAACCAGTCTTACCCCTAGTCTTACCTAGGGGTATTGTAGGACCCAGGACTAACTAGGTTGTGGAAATCAGATAAGCAGTCGCTCCATGTAAAATACTGGTATTTAGCTGCATCCGGTTAGACCGAAGCCGACCCTAACATCATCTGCCTAGTCTTTTCCCTACTATGTTAGGCCGACCCCAACAGTTGGGAAAAGCCTTGGCAGATGATGAATGTAAATTCTTTATCTGCACCACAACAAACCTTTGCCCTACATAGTACAGTATCTTATTAGACAGGAAAATCGAAATTCTCATTGCTTGTAATTACTACAAATAAATTACTACTAAAACAATGTGTTATCATGAAATACACGAACGGGCAGACCTAAATATTATACGCAAAACTGAATAAATCCGCTTACAACTGAATACTTAAGTCAATACGCAGATAAATTATTATTATTCTTCTGAGAGATTATGAGAAGCCGTAAATTTTGTAATATACATTAAATTCTTCATTCCGGTTTATTCGATTGGGTTCACGGGTTTTTTCACATCTTCATCATTATCTGATTAGCCCTCTACCAACTGTGTCGGAGACGACTTGTAGTTTGACCGGATGCAGGTGAAGACTTGAATTTAACATCGAGCAACGGCCTATAATAACTTGGCACATGGTAAGAAGAAAAGACAAAAAAAGATATTTATTTGTCGCAAGGACATGACAACATGACTGAGGAAGGCCAGCCCGTCGTGGTCGACCGCGGCGAAGGTGGCCTGATGATCTGATCATGTTTGCGAGGCTAACATGGCCAGAGAAGTATGGAAGGAGAAAGGGGATGCGTTTGTCCAGCAGTGGATCAGCTTCGTTAGGTATGGAGACAGTGTGTTGTTTCATGTCTAGGTGATACATAATCAGCCTATATCACTCCCTTTGCTGGAACACAGCCCTTTTCTCTGCTACAAGGAGTAAGTAGGGTGTTATCCACCATGCGGGTCCAGTGCGGGTTGGAAGATGTCACATATCTTTGTCCTAGAACAGCTTTATTATCGTGCAGGAAAAACGTGTTAAAAACCATTTCATATAAAAGATCATGTACCGACTCATTAAAAGCCAATTAACGATATTAATCATTAATTGGCTAATTGGCAAATAATGAGTCTTAATTATCATAACACTAAAAGCGGATAGAAATTAAATCACGTCACTAAGAAAAACAGATAATATAAACAGAAGCGGGTAGGACAGTCCTTTCAAAATAATTTTACCTTTGGTCGTTATGACTGCGACCGAATTCGGTTGTTTTGCGATCGCAAACTATGTCGAGACTGGACTGTAGCCACCCAAAATCAACTGTATTGTGAGGAAATAAAGATTTAGACAGACGTGACAGTGGGAACAACCCAACATCGACCTTATCTAACGGGAATAAAGATCACGGTAATTTTAATACTAGCAACATCAGATGTAGAATACACCAAGTTTTCGTAAAACACAACATTTTATAATTTTGGACATTTAAGCTGTACAATTATCAAAAAGGGAAAAGAATAGTGGTGTAACCGTCGGACTGCCAAGTCATAGGTCTCAAGTTCGAACCCAAGACATGCACCTCTGATTTTTCGGATTCATGTGCGTATTGTATAATTATCACTTGCTTCGGTGAAGAAAAACACCGCGAGGAAAAACCAGCATGCCTGAGAGATATTTCTCGACGGCATGTAAAGCCAAGTCAGAGCCCATGGACGGCATAAAAACTCTGACCAGGTTATCCAGTGGTTAGTACCACAGGTCCCAAAGGATAAAGATGAAGAATAGGAAAGTGCTCAGAAGGCTGGCAGCATTGCTACGTTGGATGGCAATAAAAAAAATAAAAATTAAATAAAATAAATAAATAAATTTATTCAAAAATATAAAGTGCAACTTTTACAGTTTTTCTTAAATCTATGTCAAGTTCACCCATGATTTGTGCCTGAACTAGGTAAAAAAGCAATGCAATGCAATGCAATGCAATGCAATGCAATGCAATGCAATGCAATGCAATGCAATGCAAAACAATGCAAGAAGGCAATGCTAATTCTTTGGCCAAAAAAAGGCCAGCCATCAAGGTAGAATAGTTGTCTTCTCTTGCGTGTCGCTGAAACGACAGTATTTGTATTTTGTTAGCCCAAAACTTCGCCACATCCACGCCGTCGTCGGAGGCAGCGCAGACGTCACTTGTCAATTATGAACAGCCTGTAATAGGGTTTTTTAGGAAAGAGATCGTCCGGGGAATTACCAATAATGGATGGGTGACCACCCACTACATACCTAGTTTCATCCGTGCCTCGGAAAGCACGTTAAGCCGTTGTTAAAAAATTAAGTTAGTTTAGACTTCTTTAGTGTTTTTTTTTTTTGCAATTTTTATTTTATTTTGTTGATTATGATATCCACTTACAAATGCTTACCAACAGCATCTCACTGTCAATGTCTTACAAACGCCAAAATACACTTGTTTTAATGCTTTGATTGCAACCCAAAACCGCCGCCGATAAAAGATGATCTCACTATTGATAACTATTATTTTTTTGCTTAACTATCGTCAGTAAGAGGTCATGTCGTATCTCCAGTTCATCCATTTTGAAGACACGTGCCCGTTTATCGTTTTTGAAGCCAGATAAGTGTATGTTCATAACAATCTAAAGTTCAATTTATTGAGGCGCTTCCTAGGTCTGCGCATGAGTTGGTCACGTGATTGGCCGGGAATTGTCGATATACCGTACTGGTATAGGGGAATGGTGTGAGGTAAAAATTTAATAATTTTTGTTGGGATAATGTGACTTACTTTACCAGTGAAAGTCAATCCAGAAATCAAGCTATCTCTTCGCTTGATTTCGTCAAAATTGTTTAAGGAAAAAGTACCTACATCATATAAAACAGTCGATGTATGAAAATATGTATGCCAACGCCATATTCAGGGTGATAAATTAAAACAACTTATTCTGTGTCAAAATGTTGGATTGTGTGAGGACAGAGGAATGGTATGAAAGAAAAAGGAGTAAATGATAGCGTGATGGTTGACAGAGGAGAAAGGAAGACGAAAACGTGTCAGAATCGAAGTAACATGGGACCAGGGTAGGAAGATGATAAAGTTTCTGCAAATTGTTGCTTGAAAGAAAAAGGCATGACATTGGTATTTACCAGGTTTTCAGAAGTTCATTACACTGAAAGCCAAGACAAGTGGCAATGGCTCTCAAGGCGTTTCGTATTACTACAACGACTTTCAACACGATTGACATAAGCTTTTCGATAGCTTATGTCAATTGAATACATGTTTTGACTTTTCTGATAGAATGTGAGGCCTGGCTGATGGCAGACTTGTGATCATCATAACCATTTACTCATCATCTGCCCGGCCTTTTCTCAACTATGCTGGAGCTCTCAGCCTAATCGGATGCAGCTGAATACCAGTATTTTACATGGAGCGTCTGCCTATCTGACCTCCACAACAAAGTTAGTACTGGGTAATACGGTACCCAGCGACGGTAAGACTGGTTGTCACTGGCCACTGACTATCTGTAACAACTATCAAAGATCTACAAATGACAGCCGGGCCTAACGCCTTAAGCCTTTGCTTAGGAAACTCGGACATGGACCTGATCATTTACTTATCTGAAAGTAAATGACCAAAAAGGCTTATCTACTAAGAGCACGTGTCCTATCCGCAGAAAACCAACCACACGGCACCAAAACTTATTTATATAAATGTTTTTATTTTATTAAAGTTATCGTTTATCGCTGAGACTTACAAATCACAATAATATTGTTAGGGTAATTAAACGTTTATTATCCATACTAATATTTATCATAAATGCTAAAGTACGTAACTATCTTTGTGTGTGTATGGCCCCCTCCCTTTATTCGTTAGTCTGTATGTTTTTCAAGTGTTAACGGCTGATCCGATTTTGACGAAATTTCTTGCTCAGATAGATGATGGACCTGGGTTAGTACTTAGTGCCAGTGACCGTTCGCTCCGTTAGAGAATTTTCGATCTCCAAACGGACGAGGCCGCTGGCTAAGGCTAGACAACTATTATATTTTTGTCATTTTACTTGACAAATGTCAAACATAGACAGACATGACATTCAGACTGGTCCTGATAAACTTTAAATAAGGTCTTGCTATTAATAATTGTGTGTTATTAGTTATTGTAATGTTTTGTTTAGGTAATATGCGGGTTTATGTAATAAATTGTGTGATTGATGAGTTTAACGTACAGTGAGTGGTAACAATTAGCTGACCCACCTTTGTATAAATGGTTGAGATTTTTAAAGAAAATGAATCGATAGAATTTATAATTCTTTTATATTTTATTTACTTTAGTCAAATAAATAAAATACAAAAGAATTATAAAATTGGCAACATATTTTAAAACATTTCCAGATTTCACAGGCGTTTTTTTTTTTTTTTTTTTTCCGGATGGGAAATCATCAAATGACCCCCCCCCCCCACTCTGGGCGGAGCGGAAGGGAGTGTCAGACTTGTACTGACTAAAACCCATCCATGTTCCTTCTTTGCCCTTTGTGTTCCAGGGCCACGGTATCTCTTTCGAACAGTCCCGCAGCCCTGGCAGGCATCGGCCCTTGCGGACCCCTACTTATTTGCTGACATCTCTTTGAGGCGCGCGTGGAACACGAACGCGCCGTCGACACGGCCTGTCGTCATAAGACGGCCGGACGGCGAGCTGGCCCATAACTCGCCGTCCACAGGCCCGCGCCTACGGTGGCCGGGAGCCACCACGTGACCCCCGACGCCCAGGGCGTCTCCCGCGGCGACTGGGACGTGAGGTTCTTTCCCTCTCACGTCCCGCCACCTCCTTCACTAGCATGACGGCTTCCCATTCCCTCTCGCTCCGGACCATGGCTTGAACCAAGGCCGGACGCGAGAGATCGCCGCCGCCAATCGCCGCTACGAGGACACGGCGGTGCTCCGCCCAAGCGGGGCAGACCTCCACGGTGTGCTCCACCGTGTCCTCCGGACGATCCTCGCAGTGGAAACAGCGTTTCCTCCCGCCCGATTCGGTGCAGGAACCTCCCGAAACAACCGTGTCCGGTGAGGACCTGCGTCAGGCGGTAGGTGAGGGCGCCGTGGCGCCTCTCTAGCCACTCCTCAAAGAGGGGACTTATCGCCACTATGGTGGCGTGCCCTGCACGAGGTTGCGACAGTCGCTCTCTCCATGTCGCCATGAGATCACGCCGGAGGTCTGTCCGCTGAGCAGCAATTTGCCGCGGCAGCGGAGTTTCCTCCCGACGTAGTGCCTCCACGCGCCATTCGTGCAGGCGTGCGAGGACTATCGCCTCCAGATCCCATGGCGGCAATCCGGCAAGGAGGCTAGCCGCTTCGCCGGAGATCGTGCGGTACCCCCGGATTAGCCTTATGGCTATTACTTTTTGGGGCGCGTTCAGGTAGTGGGCGGCTTGCCGCCTCAAAGAACGCGCCCACACCGGGGCCCCACAAAGGGCCATGGACCGCACGACCCCCGCGTATAGCCTCCGGCAGGAGGCGTTTGGACCCCTCAGGTTGGGCAAGAGCCGCTTGAAGGCAGCCCCTGTCCGTTCCAGTTTGGGAGCCAAACGTCGGAAGTGCTCCACGAAGTTCCACCGGCTGTCGAGAACGAGTCCTAGGTACTTCAACGTCGACCCGACGCCGATGGAAACCCCTCCTGCCGTCAGTAGGGATCCCGACGGTGGCGCATTCCGAAGCCCATGAAAACACATGGCCTCGGACTTGTGCAGTGCCACCTCGAGACCCAATTGCCGGATCCTCTCCACGACTATCGCAACCCCGCGTGTCATGTTTTCGGCCGCCGCCTCGTGCGACCTCCCTTGTGCCAGTACCAGCGTGTCGTCAGCGTAGCAAACTACGCTGACGCCGGTAGGGAGGTCGGCGCGCAGCACCCAGTCGTAACCGATGTTCCACAGGGCCGGTCCCAGAACCGATCCCTGTGGAACACCGCACGACATCTCTCGCCGGTTCCATTCTCCGCTTCGACCAGGGTAGATGACGGCTCTATCCGTCAGGTAGTCCCCGACCACACGACGAAGGTAGGTCGGCACCCGGTGATACCGGAGTGCCTCCCTAATGCAGCTCCAGGGCATGGAGTTGAAGGCGTTGGCGATGTCAAGAGACACCGCCAAGACGACCCCGCCCCGGGACACCGCGTCCCCCGTCGTGAGGGCTCTCACGCGCATGATAGCGTCCACCGTCGAGCGCCCCTTGCGGAAACCAAACTGGTGTTCCGCAAGATCCGGCCCCATCCCCGCAAGGTGCCCGGCGAGGCGGTTGGCAATGACTCTTTCAAAGAGCTTGCCCACCTCGTCGAGCAGCACGATGGGCCGGTATGCGGACGGAGAGTCCGCAGGGCGCCCTGGTTTCCGGATGAGGACCAGCTTCCCCGTCTTCCAACGAAGCGGAAACTGGCCTCTCTCCAAGCATGCGCTTAGGAGCCCTTCCAGTCGGGGCCCGAGAGCCTCAGAGGCCAGGACCCAGGCTTTGCCAGGCAAGCCATCGGGTCCCGGGGCGGTGTTTCTGGTTTTCAGCCTGCGTATCGCCACTCTCAGGTCTACCCCAGTCACCTCCGGAACGTCGTCATCGTCATCGGTGTGGTCCGCTAGGCGTAACGTTATATCGTATAGCTACAAAATATTATGCATTTTGAGTGAATTTCACCAATAACACTGAACGAACAGCACATTTAAACTGCGTTCAAGAGCTTTCAGTGTCAATATTCCAAACCAAAGATATTGATGAAACTGACAGCTCTAGAACTGTTTGATTTGTGATGGAAGTCGGCCAAATAGTAGTTTTATGAAGGGTGGATCATACGTACCAAATGTTATTGGATTACAAAGTATAGCAAGCAGGTTATCAAAGGCAAAATACGTTAATTTTAAAAGTAAAAATACCCGTTTCACATATAATATTTTCACAATTTTAAGAATGTATTCTTTACTATGGATGTTACTGATAGAGTTTTGGCACAATCAGTAAAATGCATTGCTAAAATGCTATAGGAAAATTGTCTCCGGTAGCAGTCACAGCGATGTTTGTACGTCAGTGTTGATCGCACTGTGGTGCGCTGCCACCCTGGAGATACATTTCAAATCTGTCACATGCCTGTTGTTACACCGTCGACCATACCTTTCAAAACTTAATACGGAAACTCAGTTTAGAACTAAACTGACTGCTAAAAACTTGTCCGGGGAAGTCCTTACATAAGTTTTTCTACATAAAAAACCATAGCTACGCAAATACATTTAGACAACCTTTTACAACCAATTGAAAGAAAGAAAGAAAAAAAGAAAGACGAAATGTACAAATTGATTGGATTGTTTTTTTTTTTCAATTCATATTTTTTTTTTTTTTTTGGATTTATTTCAATTATTTTTTTGGTATTGCAATACCAAATTAGTAATTTACGTAAATAATTATCTTCAAGTGGCTTTTGTTTATTTACAAAAAAAATATCATGTTATCTGAGTGTGACAACGTGTTTTTAAATAGATAAGAGGTTATTTTTTGCATATGACTTTTGTTTATGTAAAGATATCAATTATCATGTAGTTTAAATATAAGCAATGAACATAGGTACCAATAGTAGTTATTGTAACACGTTGACATAATATTATGTTTTTTACACCATGATCAGCTGCCTGGCCTTTGGCCAACTATGTTGGGATCAACTTCCATTCTAAACGCAGCTGAATGCCAGTATTTTACATAGAGCGTCTGCCTATCCAACCTCGACAACCCATAGTTGTTAGTCTTCCAGACTTTTGGCTACCCGTAACGACACCAAAGATCCTCAAATGACAGCTGGGAGCAACGTCCGTTTAAACATTTTTTTTTTTTTCGTAATTTAATCTAAAGGATGTAAAAATCCCTTAACGAAGCCGGAAGGCACTTGTTCTCCCCGTCTTTGCGATCATTTTTTTGTACTAGACCATACCTGGGAACCTTCTAGTTACGGAGATATTGGGGGTCAGAGTTCTAAGTTTTTTTTTTAAATACATGTTTTTAATAAGATTTTTACTTTAATCACCTCCTCGACCCTCGTACTATTCAATCCATTCATCAAAACAATGTTTTGAGTGCGTTCCATCGAGTCCTACCGTAAAACGTGATTTTTCACCCCAAAAAGAAAAGTCATTTACCAACAATAATTTTTGCGTAAAGTTGCTTAGTTTGATGTACAGAATGCTTGGTTGACGGCTTCGTGAAGGGTCTGTTTACACCCTGTATTAGTAATTATTATTTATTAGCATAACACATATTTCTGACGACAAGGTTGGTTTTTATTTATCCGGAAACAGTAAAATCAAATTAAATTTATTCAAAGAAAAAATGACTTTTTTATCTCTTGAAGGAAGCAAAAACTAAGCCCTTCGTTTAAGTCGGGTAATTAAAGCCTAAACAAATAGGAAAAGGTTTAAAATATAAACTGATACAAAAAGAATTCTTTCCTAGTCTAGTAATATTATTTATTATTTAAAAACATAGTAAAAGAAAAACCGGCCAAGTGCGGTCGGGCCACGCACCGTGTAGGGTTCCGTAGTTGCCCATCAAAATAAGGGGATTTGCCTTCGGACGATGATTTTTATTGTCATAATATTTTTTTAAACAAACTCGCAATATTTTTAAAGTTCTATCCCACGACATACCACACTAAGGGTTACGCGAGAAAAAAAAAAATCCCCACTTTACGTGTAGGTACAGGAGATACCCTAAAAAAAATACTTTTTGAGATTTTATTTTACCACTTTGACGGCGTAACTAATTTGTAAATTCATGCCAAATTACAGCTTTCTAGTACTAAGAATCTTTGAGGTAAGCTGCGGACAGACAGACGGACAGGGTGAAACTAAAAGGGTTCCTTTCCTTGAACCCTAACAAAATGGTTACCTCTATCGATTAGTCTCGAAAGTTAACAATCCATATTCATATTATTAATTAATAGCAAACATGGTAAATAACCCGTTTTTAGTGTTAATAATTGTCAGTGATATTGTTATCTACCTATTTTATTTCCTTTTATGATAAGACTTTTAACAAACATTTTTGTGTTTGACTGTATCAAAGACGAAAAATGTTTGTTAAAAGTAGACCCTACCACAAATTATGCTTTTGTTAGAAAGGAAAAAGGACGTAATTATGACTCCCTAAATAAACAGGAAGGGCTGTTTGTTTACTTTAATTATATTATTTACCTACTTAACAGAAGTAACACCCTGTCCTAAACTAATCTTATATGATATAGTTTTCGTAGCATCCGTTAAAACCCAGAAAAATTAGGTCAGGTTTAAGCAAACCGTAGGAAATGGGTCATGTTTGTGATTGACTTGGTTTTAAAGAACAATTTCACTTAAATATGTGTTACTCTGTTTTACTGAAGGAACGTTTAGGGAATAACCACACTCATCGACGTGGAATCGCGTGGAACTTAAGCGTATACTCCGAAGTGCCGGCGAGTCGCGTCTTCCGATCCTAAACGAAGCATATTATGATGCCAGTATCATTTTACTAATTTTTTTAACGTAAAACTCTGGCTACCCGGCTCAAGCCGAGTCTGCGTCAATACGTGTGGCCCTTTCCATTCTAATCACAAACCCTTTCATTCAATACCCAACGCGGCCAATTTCTAACATTTTTTTTTTTTAATTTATGACTTTATGTCCCCTTGCGGGCGCCATATTGAATTTAGAGTGACGTCGCATAGCTATAACCAGAGGACGATCAAAACGCTTCCTAACGATATCTCATTGGCCGAATTATGACAAGTAGTTTAGAAGTTATGCGGGAACAGATGAACATACATACATACGGGCTGAAACCATAACCCTCCGCCGTAATCGGGTAAAAAACTATCTGTCAAGTTACCTTATTGAAATTAGCTACCTAATTTCAATAAGGTTCAATCATGTGGCAATACCATCTATACTAATATTATAAATAGGTAAAATTTTGTTTGTTAGTCTGTATGTAGGGAGTAATCTCCGTAAGGAATGATCCAATTCTAAAAATGTTTTCACTGGTAGAAAGCTACATTATTCTTGGGTGCTATAGGCTATAAATTATATTTAATTTTATATGATGCATATTAGACGAGCTATCACAATTTTTGAGGACCAAGTCGCGGGCGAATTGCTAGCAGATAATAATATTGAACTAACAATATTTTTGTATGAAACATTATTTTGCTTTTGTTACAGAAGATGTTCCGGTACCTAGTCCTGTCGTACCTGCTGATACTGGCCAACGTCTCCTGCGGGAACCCTATCAGCAACGAGGTCATTGAAGATCACGATCTGGTGTTCGCGGTGGTGGTAAGTACTTCATTATTAGGTGTATAACTGAGTGATGGGGAAACATGTAACTAACTATTCCATTGAAATTGGAAGCAGGTTTCATCTTTTTTAAAAGATTTCCTAAAGACCAACAAGGAGGACCAACTCAGTAGTAGGTCCTCCTGGGTGGTTAGGAACACCTGGCACGATAAAATAAAATAAAAGTAAAGAACTGCACCCCAATTGTGTAACGCGCTGTCAATCATAATTTAAATATGCCAATGACTGTGGTTGAACTGACACAATGAAAGGCATTGCAATTGAAACTGTGTTACGCAATAACCTCGATGGTTTACACCTGAATTAAGTATCTAAATAAAAAGAATATTTTTTTTCTCAAACAAAACATTGAGAAATCAAAAGGCAGAATAAGGACACAAGGAGGTTGCATGTTAAAGGTAAATAACTAGTTTTTGCTCAAGTTAAATATTCAAGTTTTGAATCATATTATCACCCAATGCAGAGATCATTACAGAAAAACGGCACACAATTCTATTACGTATGCCCTTGTTATTGTGTAAAAAAAAACAGCTAAATCACGATAATGTTTTTTGACCTCTGGGTAGATATAAAAACTGACTTGTTTTTATTTTCACTGTGGAGGGCAATAGTATTGATAGTTTTTTAAGAAAAACTAAGGTTACAAAATTATCAATTGCCAAAATTATATAGGGGGACTGGTAATAATTAGTGACCGATACTTACACGTGATTGCACTCATGATAACAAACAACTTTCCCAAAGAAACATTATTTTCATACTGATTCACTTCAATCACAAGAACACAACAGCCGTATGAAATTCACGCGCGCGCGCCTGTGACCTATCAGCTGTTATAGCCGCGTGAAGCATGACGCCGTTCTGTCTCATTGCTAAAAAAAATTTTGTTCAATAACCGATGAAAAATTTCTATGTGGGGGGCTCAGAATGATGTACTGAATACCTGGTAACCGTTATCGCGTCGGTGTACCTTCCATCCTGCAGAGTTATTTATCATTAAAATCATCAATACAACCCTCTAAGTTCATTTAATCCCATTGAATGAGTTTTTCATGAAATAGTCGACCAAAGATTAAATTACTTAATTCTGAAATCGATCGGTCCGTTTAATTTTGAGAAACGCTCCATCATTCTTTGACAAATCAGTTTGGATTTAAGAGCCTCGGTCAAAGAAAAAGTTTAACCATCATCATAAACATGTCGAAAACCCCTGCTACAAGGTAATCATACTGTTTTCTAATCAACGGGTCGTGATCTTATGCCTAAAACGTCAGCAAATCTCAAGATTATTTATAAAATAGGTACTCATTATCTTCAGAAGATAATAACAATGATAAATAAAGAGTAATTAATCTGCCTCGTTCCGTGACCCGATATGATAATGATTTTACCACGTTCCCACATTACCAGGAATAAGTAACGTAAAATAAGGAAAATGATTTTGTAAACCATAGAGGTGCCATTTCCAAGGCGACTGTAACTACAAAACGCAGCTTCACAGCCACAAGCAGACACACAACCAATCATTCAACTCGTCATATCATAGATAGTCCACTCCTGGACATAAGCATCTCCCAAACTGTGCCAGAACACCCCTGTTCTCCGTCTTCCGCATCTACTTCGTTTAATTTTTAAGGTCATCTAGCTTTCACACCGCTCTTGTCGATACGCGGTGTCCACTCGGTTGCCACATCAGCCAACAGTCTGCGGAGACACGAATAGTGGCACTTCAAAAAGTACTACATCAACATAGTACAAAAAGTACTACAGCGCCATTACACGAACACACGAACGAAGAACTAATATCAAAATTCTAAATCTGTTAAAGTTATCCGCGACTTATGACGATATAATAAACCCGACAACAACTGTCGTGCAGTAGCTCACCAGACATAATACCTGTCTGGTCGGAGGATCCTGCCTTTTTTATGGGGTATGAAGGATTCGTCCTTTTTTTTCGGATGGGAAATCTGGGCGGAGCGGAAGGGAGTGTCAGACTTGTTCTGACTAAAACCCATCCATGTTCCTTCTTCGGCCTTTGTGTTCCAGGGCCACGGTATCTCTTTCGAACAGTCCCGCAGCCCTGGCAGGCATCGGCCCATGCGGACCCCTACTTGGTTGCTGACATATCTTTGAGGCGCGCGTGGAACACGAACGCGCCGTCGACACGGCTCATAAGACGGCCGGACGACGAGCTAGCCCATAACTCGCCGTCCACAGACCCGCGCCTACGGTAGCCGGAAGCCACCACGTGACCCCCGACGCCAAGGGCGTCTCTCGCGGCGGCTGGGACGAGAGGTTCTTTCCCTCTCAGTCCTCTCACGTCTCGCCACCTCCTTCACTAGCATGAGGAGGTGACGGCTTCCCATTCCCTCTCGCTCCGGACCATGGCTTGAACCAGGGCCGGACGCGAGAGATCGCCGCCTCCAATCGCCGCTGCAAGGACACGGCGGTGTTCCGCCGGCGGAAGCGGGGCAGACCTCCACGGTTTGCTCCACCGTGTCCTCCGGATTCTTCATACCCTGAACTTTTCATGTCTGAAACCCTGTGAAAATGTTTCCAAAGGCTACATTGTTGCAGGTTGCTGTTTACATTTAGTCACACATAAACTAGCCTACAACTCCGATTGAGCAGTTTGGCCGGTTGTGATCGTCTTCGGAATTATACCTTCAATGGTTATATTTAATTACAAATAAGCGTCGTATGCCTCGTCTGACAACCAGCCTTGCCAAGGGGTATCGTATTACCCAGTACTAACTTGGTTGTGGAGGACAGATAGGCTGTCGCTCCATGTAAAATACTGGTATTGAGCTTTATCCGGTTAGACTGGAAGCCGACCCGACATAGTTGGGAAAAGGCTAGGCAGATGATGAAGCGTCGGATGCCTCGTGATGAATTTATTAATATTAATTGTAATGCATTATAGTCGGTGCAATGTTTCTTTGTAGTCATTTTGGTATATCATTACTTCAAGTCAATAGGAAATGAAGTACCTAGGACTCGTCCTCGACAGCCGGTGGAACTTCGTGGAGCACTTTCGACGTTTGGCTCCCAAACTGGAACGGACAGGGGCTGCCTTCAAGCGGCTCTTGCCCAACCTGAGGGGTCCAAACGCCTCCTGCCGGAGGCTCTACGCGGGGGTCGTGCGGTCCATGGCCCTTTACGGGGCCCCGGTGTGGGCGCGTTCTTTGAGGCGGCAAGCCGCCCACTACCTAAACGCGCCCCAAAAGGTAATAGCCATAAGGCTAATCCGGGGGTACCGCACGATCTCCGGCGAGGCGGCTAGCCTCCTTGTCGGATTGCCGCCATGGGATCTGGAGGCGATAGTCCTCGCACGCCTGCACGAATGGCGCGTGGAGGCACTACGTCGGGGGGAAACTCCGCTGCCGCGACAAATTGCTGCTCAGCGGACAGACCTCCGGCGTGATCTCATGGCGACATGGAGAGAGCGACTGTCGCAGCCCCGTGCAGGGCACGCCACCATAGTGGCGATAAGTCCCCTTTTTGAGGAGTGGCTAGAGAGGCGCCACGGCGCCCTCACCTACCGCCTGACGCAGGTTCTTACCGGACACGGTTGTTTCGGGAGGTTCCTGCACCGAATCGGGCGGGAGGAAACGCCCGGGTGTTTCCACTGCGAGGATCGTCCGGAGGACACGGTGGAGGTCTGCCCCGCTTGGGCGGAGCACCGCCGTGTCCTCGTAGCGGCGATTGGCGGCGGCGATCTCTCGCGTCCGGCCTTGGTTCAAGCCATGGTCCGGAGCGAGAGGGAATGGGAAGCCGTCACCTCCTTCTGCGAAGCAGTCATGCTAGTGAAGGAGGTGGCGGGACGTGAGAGGGAAAGAACCTCACGTCCCAGCCGCCGCGGGAGACGCCCTGGGCGTCGGGGGTCACGTGGTGGCTCCCGGCCACCGTAGGCGCGGGCCTGTGGACGGCGAGTTATGGGCTAGCTCGCCGTCCGGCCGTCTTATGACGACAGGCCGTGTCGACAGCGCGTTCGTGTTCCACGCGCGCCTCAAAGAGATGTCAGCAACCACGTAGGGGTCCGCATGGGCCGATGCCTGCCAGGGCTGCGGGACTGTTCGAAAGAGATACCGTGGCCCTGGAACACAAAGGGCAAAGAAGGAACATGGATGGGTTTTAGTCAGTACAAGTCTGACACTCCCTTCCGCTCCGCCCAGAGTAGGGGGGGGGCATTTGATGATTTCCCATCCGAAAAAAAAAAATAAGTCAATAGGAAATCATGACAAGCAGCATCTACCTAAGTGGAGCAATAAGGCACAGCTCAATATCATCGTCATTTCAAGTGTTTTTCCCTAATCATCTTTTTTTTCTTCGCAGGTCAATAGACATGGAGAAAGATCGCCAGATGCTGATGAGCTGTCTTTATCTGATCAGCAAGAGTTGATCTTAAATCTGACTGCACTTGAGGGACTAGAGGGATTGACCAATGTAAGTAGATATTTTATCCAACCGCCGGAAGTCATATTTGATGCCTCACTGGTCTAGTAGTAAAGTTATAAAATCAATCGTTACTTTGCGGATATTATGTTGTGCAAAATATTAATTTTAATTCCGCGAAAAATATCCAGACCTGGATACAGGATGCAGAATCGCCCGACCACAAAAAAGCACACAAACATGCGGGAATAGCAATAATAGCTAATAATAATAAAATAGCTTCATCCTCTCCTCTAAAAACTAACTTGCTGTGCCCGACAGGGTCCATAATTGTTTCTCTATAATTTACCTACCAGCCTTGTATACATTATGGAATGCAATAAAGTATTGAGTATTGAGTATTGAGTAATAATCAGCATTAGGGTGGAGTGAAAAAAAACGAGATGAGATGTTTTTGTATGTATTTTGCATAGTTATTCATTCCTTTAGTAATTTTAAATATCAATATCGTAGTAAAGATAAAAATATAGTCGTAAATAATGTTTTGACTGATAGACAATTTTTTTTTTTCTGAAATTCGAACCTAATATTTTGCCTGAACACATCTATTAATACGTATCATCGATTGATCATACATCTTCAAATTTGAAAAATATTTTTTTTTCACTCCACCCTAATCAGCATACCATGCACCCAAATCTACACTCGACGTGTTTCACCCCATCATCCTCAGGATCAATCTGGAGGTGTGTGGACTCGACTACCGCTCGGGCGCTAAGAATCGGGATGTCATAGTTGCAAACGCTTCTGATGAGGGTCGGGTCTTGAGTCTGATCCCCAGGTCGGACATTATTATTAAGCTTTTCGAAGGTCTAAGTTTATTATTTATTTGAATTTTGACCTTTCCCATCAGGGTAACGTCAATAGCTAGAATTGAGTCTGGATAACTACGTAACTGGTTAACAGCCTAGTTAATGGGACTTTAACATACCTACCTACTCGTATCTGGCATATTTAGGGTACACTGCCTAATGTACTGAGCGAAGGGTGATGCCGAGTAATAGAGAAGTATGGAAGAAGAAGACATGCTGCGCTGACCCCAAATGAATTGGGATAAGGGCAGGAGAATGATGATGAAGATGTTGGCAATGCCTAATGGAAGCCTTTGTAAGAAAATAGGTGTGTTCGGTATTAGCCATTGTTTGAGTCTGTTTATAATCATCTATTTATATAAAATTCAAAGTACAGTCTGACTGACTGACTGACTGATATATCAACGCACAGCCCAAACCGCTGCTCCTAGAGCCATGAAATTTGGAGGGTGTATTTTTTGTATAGAGTAGGTATCCACTAAGAAAGGGTTTTTCGATATTCCACCCCTAACAGGATGAAATGGGGTGTTGAACTTTCTTTGAAACTTTTTATTCTCGGAGTCGATTGTCTTGAAAATTTGTGTACATACTCTTCAGTTAAAATTATGAGATACGTGTATCACAGTTTTTCCAAAATCATCCCCGTCAGCCAGTGTCTGTCAGCCAGTGAGGACATTAAATTTGGAGGGTGTATTTTTTGTGAAGAGTAGGTGTCCGCTAAGAAAGAGTTTTTCGAAATTCCACCCCTAAGAGGGTGAAGTGGGGTGTTGAATTTTCTGTGAAAGTAAGTAATTATTCTCGGGGTCGATTGACTTCAAAACGTCCTCTTCAGTTAAAATAATGAGACATGTATATGACAGTTTTTCCAAAATCATCCCCCAATAGAGTTAAATAGGGCTTCGAAACTCACGTAGACGGGCCTGCAGTGTTGCGAAGGGCGTGCGGGGCGCAAGGGTATTTACTTATTAGTAAGAAGGTAGAATTTTTGTAAATAATTATGTGAACCAGAAACAAACGGCTGAACAGATCTGGATGAAACTTGGCACAGAGATAGATAATAGTCTGGTATAGCACAAAGATTACTTATTATCCCAGAAGTAAAATCTCGTGGGCAATTCCCGAACTCCACGCGGGCTAAGCCGCGGGCATAAGATAGTATACTCATATCAGTCAAGCTGGTTATAAAAACTGACGTCATAAATTACTACAATTAACCGACAAGCATTGTAATAAGATAACTATGGAAAATTGCAAAAATTAACCACGGGAAACGGCTTGTTATATTGCTTGTATATATTCATGAATTCTTGTCGAGTAAAATATTACCTACTAAGTGAAATACTTTTCAAAAACGTGACACAAGTTTATCAATAAAAGAAAATATCACGTATTGCGTGTCACGTAATGCACGATAAGTTTTGAATGATAATTATTTGTATCTCTTTTAGAAAAGAATCCAATAAGTATTTTAGACATCTAGTACCTATTGAAAATAATACAATAAAAAACTCATGTCGCACGGTTCTATATAAGTTTAAGCATAATCAGCCTATAATGTTCCCACTGCTGGGACACAGGCCCCCTCTCTTTGAGGAGGAGTGAACCTCCATCCATCACTCGAACCCAGTACGACAGCCTAGCCCAGCCCAGTGGACAACGAGCCCAGTGGACATTTGTGTGACAGATGTCAAATATCTCATCAAATTATTAGTAGTTCATAAAAATATGAACTGAAGCACTCAGTCTGACATCATAGTAAATTAATAGATCGGAGGCCTTTGTTCCAGCAGTGAGATGATATAACGACCTAATCTAAGGTGCCTGATTGGTCTAGTGGTCGCAAGCGCGACTACTGAGAACGAGGTCCCCGGTTCGATTCCGAGTTCGGGCAAATTGTTTATTGACTTTTTCCATCTGGAATTTCTCAGTGGCAATCATGAATTAGTCTTAAACATAACTGCTGAAATGTGAGTGTACTATTAGGCACACCTCTGCTTAGCCCTTCGGAGATTACAGGCGAGATGTGATGTTTCTCTCCTAAGGTATATTAAAAAATAGTATAGTACCAGCATTTCCGTGACCGCACCAAACAATCACTGTCAAGGTGAAGTTTTACGTAGGTATGCTCAAGTGCTTCGGTCAAGGTTTAGTGAACGAGAACTACATTTCTTTTGTTTGTATTTTTTTTAGTTTCACACTGTAGCTTACTTGAGGCACGTGGCTCGTAATCAGCTGATATTCAATGGTAAGCAACACTTGCCGATTTCGGCCCGTTGATGGGTGGCCATAAGCCTCAGTGCCTCAGAAACCACTTAAGGCTGGCAGTTGGTCCCGCCCGACTGTCATTTGTAGATCTTTGACAGTCGTGACTACCTGTCAGTGCCGAAAGTATGAGAACCAGTCTTACCAAAGGGTATGTCAACCGGTCAGAGATTGGTTGTCAGATATACTTAGATAACGCAAGTATCACGATCCGTATGAAAACCAAGCGTGCCAATTTTTTGACTAGGTAAATCTACATATATCTGTGGTTATCAGCTTAACATGCATTTCAAGATACGGAAGGGAACCGATTATTAGCTTTATTTCCTTTATCAACAAGACAGAATATTGTCCAATTGAATCGGCTAATGACATAATGCCAATAATTAAAAAACGTGATAACAACATTTTACTCATTGCTAATCTTTCGCGGAAATTATATTTGAACGACAAATTCTTATCAAAGATACATGGTTCATTTGATCTTTGCGCTTGGTAACTGTAAAGTTAAATTACTTTATATACTTACACGTGCCTTCGTAATAAGGGCTCGTTTATTATTTATGGTTTTAGGTAGGTATCTGATATTTCTAGTTATTTACAGCGAAGGTTTATTACTCCCACTGTTGGGCAGGAGCCTCGTGCCACGAGGAGCTCGTGGCTAAATAATAATAACCGTTCGGGTCGATCTACAGGTTCAGCCGCGCTTGCTTAGGTTGATATGTGGATGGGTGACCACCCATTACATGCCGAGTTTCCTCCGTGCCTCGGAAAGCACGTGAAGCCGTTTGTCCTGGGTCATTTGTAGATTTTTGAGAGTAGTCAGTGGCCCGAAAGTCTGACAACCAGTCATTCCCATCGAATTACCCAGTTCTAACTGGGTTATGGAGGTCAGATAGGCAGTCGCTCCACGTAAAATACTGGTACTTTGCGATCACTAGACCAACGGAGCATTTGAAAAAAAAAATTAAAGAATTACAACAAACATAAAATAATTGGCAACACCATCTTTTTGGCACAACACATGTTCGTGCAAGATGTATCTCCAAGAAAGTGAATTGTCATCGTAAACTGTGTAAATACATAAGTAATTACTTCATGTTCTTAGCCTTGGCTTTACATTCGTTACATTGTTCGGACTGCACGAAGGCCAACAACAGTGACGTCATCGCATTACAGATGTGTCACTGAAAAAGAGATTTACGCTTTTGAATTGGCAACATAATAAAACATCACACCTGTTATCCTCGAAGGCTAGAGAACACCCACATTTCATAGTTATGTTTTAGTCCCATTTAATGGGAGGTGAGCTTATTGCCATCAGCCGGGCACAATGCCTCCGGGCTACTACTGAGAAATTTCTGGTGGAAAAACCCAATAACACTTTGCCCTAACTGGGAATTGAACCCAAGACCCAAACTCCCCAGAAACAGCGTCGTCGATGGCGACAATTCCACCTGCTTAACCAGCTTCTGCAGTCTACCGTCACTTGTGTTGCTCGTTATAGCTAGTTCACACTTTTCTATAAATTGAATGCTGAATAAAAATACTATTGTTTGATTCACTTCTTGCACGCAATTGCAATTCGGGCTAAAATCCACAATTGAATTGGAAAACCTGCAACGGATATATTAGTTTTACGTGTCCAGTTCTATACGGAATATTCGGATCATGAATTTTGAATACAAAAATATGCAAATAAAATCGGATACACGCAAACTTTTATTACCTACAACCTAAATCTAAAAAATATAGGTACCGGAATACCGATACATTTGATAACTTTTCGTGCTTAGCAAGGAATAAACTTTACGCTCTCATTGTTTCTGCTACAAATATTTTTTTTTTAAATATCGACATCCCTTGGATTTCGTTTTGACTTGGCAAAAACTTGTACACTAAAATTTGAATAGGAGGCAAACATTGGCTTTTTATCCTATTAAGTATACAAATTAGATTTCCAAAGTTTTCATTCTTTATCACTTTAGAACGTCTGTTAGTTTTCAAACTGAAAGAAGTCCTTACAAGCTCATATCATCATCATCAACAGCCTAGTTCTATCCTCAGCTGGTCTGATCAGCTGGTCTGTGTCAGTCTCATCCAGAGGACCTCGTTAAGTAGCAATCGCTTTTAAATCGTCGTCGTTTCGATCTTTTCGGTACCCTACTTCGTCCAAAACAATTTTTCTAGGCTTTATCCGCAATCTTTTGTTGGAAGGGGCTTAAAAACTCATTTTATTAACAAAAAAACTTCTCATTGCAGGTCGGAAAACGACGAGCCTACCAGATCGGCAAGTTCTACCGCCAGAGGTACGGCTCTCAAGGACACAAGCTGATCTCCAACCTCTACATTCAAAATGAGATAGCCATCCGGTCTACCGATAAGGAACGGACGAAGATGACCATCCAGGTGGCTATGGCTGCTGCCTACCCTCCGGAGCCGGAGCAGCAGTGGGATGAAGGTCTGGGGAAGGTGTGGCAGCCTGTGCCTTATACGGCAGTGCCTTTGTTGGAGGATTATGTGAGTAGATGGGATTTTGTTTTTTTTTTAGAAATACTATTTAATATTCGATGTCTTCTTTTTAACCCCCGATGCAAAACGAGGGGTGTTATAAGTTTGACTGCAATGGTTGTGTATGTGTCTGTCTCTGGCACCGTAGCTCTTAAACGAGGGATGATTTGGATGCAGTTTTTTTTATTTGAAAGCTAGTTTTTTCGATGGTTCTTAGATACGTTTTATCAAAATCGGTGCAGCCATTTACTAGTTATGGGTAATGAAAGTGGGTATGAAAAATCTAAAAATTCATATACCCAAGTGGGGTATCAAATGAATGCGAATGATGTGTATATTACAATTAGACTTGTATTATCAAAATCAGTTCAGCCATTTTAGACATGGGGGTGAAAGTGGTGATGAATAATCGAATATTTTCAAATCATGCATGCCACTTTTTAGATTTTTCATACCCACTTTCATTACCCATAACTAGTTACATTTTATGCCCCAGTTGGGTATCCAAGTGGGGTATCAAATGAAAGGGCATGTGTATATTACAATAAGACATGTTTTATAAAAACCGGCTAAGCCATTTTATTGACTTTTCAAATGTTTGTTCGCTTTTCTTTGTTCTGATGGGGGTTTTTAAACTTAATTTTATAGCAATTATTCTACGTGTCGCGGGCACGACCATTTTCTTATTTCGTTAGCCCAGAACTTTGCACTTCCGATGCGCAAACCACCGCGCACCGTGCTTCTTCCGCGCGCCTTTTCTGCGTATATTCCGTGTCTAATAAAATACGTGTTGGTAGTTGGAACACGTATTCTACATGTTGAGTGCATTGTTTTATGGATCTTCTCCATTTAAGAAATACCAATGAACTGTAGAACAGCAGATCCTCTTTCCCTGTTTATAAATAACGCTTTTATTTTTAGTTGACTGTTGCATGATATTCTAATGTAAATAATAAGATAACGCGAAAACTAAGTGCAGATCAATGTGTCAATGTTATGCTGAGAAATTAAAATCTGTGAACCATAATAATGCAGGATTTAGTTCTTTAGATACCTTTTTAAAGGCGCTCCCTCACAGGAGGATTCGCTTGTAATGTAACAAATGAGATATTCGATTTTGAGCATTACGATACAAACACAGGTTCGCGGCGAGCATTAGCCGGTAATGTAACAGTCCAAGATTCGATTTGGTAGAGTAACAAGTGACTGTTATGAATAATATTTTTTTTTTTTTAGAACAACTTTATTTTTCATAAGAATTACATAGATAATTCACTTACTGAGAAACACACTAAAATTAAAATTTATAATTAGAGCGCACAGATTATGTGGGTACACAGATAACTAAAAAATATAGACTCGATCATAAGTTTAACAAAACACAACATGGATGTAGTTTAATTTTACTGGATGTGGCATCGATGTCTGTTATGAGCAGGTTTGTTACAAATTTGTTTTTAGTTTATTATCTTATATATTTTTTGGTACATACATGATTTATTGATTTTGATTTTGATTATAATATACACATTTTATATTTTGAGTAGCTATTATTATTTTTTTTTTTTTTTTGTTTTGTTTAAGTAATTACAAATGCTTGATATACTTTGTAACATGTATGTTAATTTTTTTTTTTTTTTTTTTTTCTTATTTGTATGGATTAATTGTGTGGGCTTTTAGTAACTTTTTGAACCGGGCATAACTTTGTTCTCCTTTTATTACTGATGGTAATTTATTATAAATTGTAACACCTTCAAACTCCAAATTTCTTCTTCCATAGTTAGTTCTAGGAGGGCGGGTCACTAAGTAACTAGCACGCCTTAAGTTAATCTTTCGCGTTTGTTGTTTTGTTACAAGTCTTATATTAGAATGGATTTGCTTATTTAATATTTTACGTACTAGAATACATGTGTAGTATATGTAGGTTTGTTTTATATTCATTATTTTTGTTTCCTCGTATATTTTAGTAGTTGGTGTCCGAAATGAATAGTTGAATAAAATTTTAATTAATCTATTTTGAACTCGTTGAATTGGATCTATGTTAGTTTTCGCTGCAGTACCCCAGATTTCAATGAAGTAGTCGATATGAGGCTTAACCAGAGAATTATTAATAAGATATCGCACTTTTCGAGGGAGACAATTTGTTATGTTGTGAAGAATAATAGTAATAGTAATATCGTTACAGTTTGCGCACTGTTATACTCGGTTCGTCTCACTTACTAATGCAATGTCTGAATCTGAACTATGATAGTACATTACAGGCGAATGAAATAATTCTGGAACTTATAACTATGTTTTTCATCAAAAGCTTTAAAATTACTTCCAACACAAACATACCGACATACATAAAATCATCTCTTATTCCCAAGGAGTCAGAATTTACAGAACGCCATCTCCTACGATCCTTACACAAGGAGTGTGACAAGCGGGCCTGTGGACGGCGAGTTATGGGCTAGCTCGCCGTCCGGCCGTCTTATGACGACAGGCCGTGTCGACGGCGCGTTCGTGTTCCACGCGCGCCTCAAAGAGATGTCAGCAACCGAGAAGGGATCCGCATGGGCCGATGCCTGCCAGAGCTGCGGGATTGTTCGAAAGAGACACCGTGGCCCTGGAACACAAAGGGCAAAGAAGGAACATGGATGGGTTTTAGTCAGTACAAGTCTGACACTCCCTTCCGCTCCGCCCAGAGTGGGGGGGGTCATTTGATGATTTCCCATCCAAAAAAAAAAAAAAAAAGGAGTGTGACAATGTTCATTCATCATCTGCCTAGCCTTTTCCCAACTATATTGGGCAGCTTCCAGTCTAACAGGGTGCAGCTGAATACTAGTATTTTTCATGCAGCGACTGCCTATCTGACCTCCACAACCCAGTTAGTACTAGGAAATGCGATACTCCTTGGTTTTTCAACGTTCATTATTACAATAATCACCGCGAAATCTATCATCGAGTTAAACGTCGCATTTATATCAAAAACAAAGATAACTCAGTATCTTAGTTGTTTTCAAATAAGGTTCAAGTTCAAGTTACATAATAATTACAACTTTAATAAACTTTAGTCTTTGATAACAGCTTCATTATATTAATTAGAAGGCATTTTATTTAAATTTTATCTTGATAGCCACACAGATATTATTACGCCTGTAATCTCCGAAAGGTTAGGTAGAGATAAACCCCAATAGTACACCCACATTTCACTAGTTATGTTTAAGTCTTATGTAGTAGGGAGCACATATCCAGACTCCGTGGCTGCTACCGAGAAATTCCTGATGGAAAAACTCAATAACAAAATCAAAATCAAAGCATTTATTTGAAGTAGGCCAGTCACAGGCACCTTTGAACTGTTGAAACAAAGACAACAATGAAATGTAGCTACCAGTGGCGAAGGTTCCATACAACTCGATTCCTACCGGCTTCTCTTTGAAAAATGGCACAGTCAGTATTCTATACGCAAATTATATAATCACATTAAAGATTATGTACTCCGGCTTACCTCTTACAAAAATTGACCCATCGCTACTGGTAGCTACAGTCCCAGTCTCAAGGCATAAAAACTGTGAGTGTACTGTAGTTACCCATTCCCTAGCGAAGATCTCTATGGAGAAGAGCGGGCTAGAAACTCCATGAACACTCTTTTAAAACACTTTGCCCGACCCGGCGAATCGAACCCAGGGCCAGCTCAACAATCGCTTACGAAGACAACGAGGCAGTTCTATTTACATCAAGCCAGAAAGAAAGTAGTCTTTTCCTTTGTTTGTTCGATAGCAAATCTAAAATTCAATTAGGTTAACTTAGATTTATCGTAACCGCACAAAGGTAGCTTCCACAAAGTTAACTCGGAATTTAATTTAAGACATTGTTCGACCTTTGCTTTATCCTTCTATTTCAGTACAAATAAGATTTGTTTTAATATTTCCTGAAACATATGGTGGAAGAGACACCGACGTTAAAACGGTTACCATGTATTCAGTATATAGGGTGACTGGTAATTAGTGACCGATACTTAAACACGTGATTGTACTCATGATAACAAACAACTTTCCCAAAGTTTTTTTTTTGTTTTAAACTCATTCTCTTTTATCACAATAACACAACAGCTTCAGTCGTATGAAGTCGAGCGCGAGGCGCCTTTGACCTATCAGCTGTTAGCCGCGTGACGTCGTTGGGTAGGCAGAGCACCCGCGCGGCTCGCAAGCCCGCTCCGTAAGTTTTACTGTGATAAAAATTAATGAGTATAAAAAAATGTTTCTTTGGGAAAGTTGTTTGTTATCATGAGTACAATCACGTGTTTAAGTATCCCTAATTACCAGTCACTCTATATAAGGTCTATCTTTTCATACACGAAATATTTTAAGAGTAACTTCTATAAGTCGTAAAGTTAACACAGCAACGAAAAAAAAAAATTATCTGAGTGTTTTTTTTACGAAATTATTATAATCCAAAAATTTTTTGACACTTTTTGCATAAAACCTTTACTCCCATATTCTAACAATGACAGTAGGTAAATACGACGTAGGAAACAAACGTAATGGATGTTTAAAAATAAGGAGCCAGTATTTATTTTGTGGGTCAAACATTTTTAAATTATTTATTTTTATAAAAAAATATACTCAGATAAAAAAAAAATCCCTTGAAATGGCTTTGTTATAACCGTTAGATGATTCCCTGAAAATATTTCGTGTATGAATAGTTAGACCTTATATACATGTGTATTTTTCGTCAGTCATTAAAAAAAAAACAGCTGTTTTCTACAAAACTGCAATACCTACACGGTCAAAATATATGGAGAAGTTGTTGTTTTTTTAAATTACCGATGAAATATTTCTATGTAGAGGCTCAGAATGATGTACTGAATACGTGGTAACCGTTTTAGCGTCCGGGTGCCGTCCATCTTGTATACAACAATCCCTTGGAAAGTTTATAAGGTTCCTTGAGGTTAGATTTAGTGTATTTATCAAAAACTTATGTTTACAATGTGGTGTATAAATATTATTGTTGGTAGGTACTCAAACTTTAATCTACCTAATTCCACATCATAAAAACTGTGAAATGATATCAGCGTATGTTTGAACAACATCTTTTACAATGTACCTACTCATAAACTACGAAAACAGAACATTAACCGCCATACTAGCCAGTATGGCGGTTGCGACTTGTAATAAAAACTGCATGCAGACAATGATCAAATTGGTCTTTTTTCAACGAGGTTTTACATCAGTAACCCGATGCTTACAAAACAGGTTCTGTAACATCTTGAGCTCAATACTTTAAATTATATCTCTCCCTTTTTTCAAGTATCAGTCCCACATTACGAGGTTATCCTTAATTATTTATCTTCACAACTTATCGATGTCGAAAACGACATAGATATGGTGTAAACGGACCTTCACGAAGCCGTCAACCAAGCATTATGTACATCAAACTAAGTAACATGACGCATTGCTGGGAAGCGACTTTTTTAAAGGTTTTACGGTAGGACTCAATGTAACGCACTCAAAACATTGTGCTGATAGATGAATTGAATAGTACGGGGGCCGTGGAGGTTTTTAAAGATAAAAATCTGACAATAAAAACATGTACTTAAAAAAAAACTTGTGAAAAAGTTGGAACTTTAACCCTCAATATCTCCGTAATTAGAAGGTTCCCAGGTATGGTCTAGAAAAAAAACTCGGCTTCGTTAAGGGTCTTGTAACAACAACCTTTATATCTTTTTCTACAACGAAATTCTCTCTTCTTTCAGCTCCGCTACTACTCCAACTGCCAGCGCTTCAAGACTTTGATGGCCGAAGCCAAGGAATACTCATTAACCGAAGAGTTCGCGCCCTTCATGGACCTCATTCCTCTGCTGAAGAACAAGACTGGAGTGGACTTCACTGAGAATCCTCTAATGTTTCAATCGCTATACGACTTGTATAGGAGTACGGTGAGTTGTCTTTCCTTCTTTGATTCTTGAAGGTTGGCAAATGAGTCAACAGCCTCTCAGATAGGAAGTGTTAAAGCCACTCTTATACAAATAATAATACCTTTAAGAGTGTTCCAACTAAATAAATGTAAACATAGTAACTTTGCCAAAACGTAATGGCCCTTAACCATAGATACTTAGATATCTTTCATAGATATCCGTATGAAAACCAACCGTGCCATTTTTTGACTACCTACTAATCTATTTAGTTACTATACAAACAAGTTAATATACAAAATAGAGTACGTTTTTGGTCTTTTATGTCTTGAATTTTAATTTGTGTAACTACACACGCCAGGTCCAAATTTCGTCAAAATAAATATTAATTGTTCAAACAATACGAAATATGCTTACGAATTCTTTTGACATTTACACAGCTGCAATAGTACACTGATCACATGTATGAAAAGCCAAATATCAAACTCTGACGCATATTGCTCGAACCTACGTTATTCCGCATTTCAGTGGTAATAAGATAAGCTGCCTTCATAATTTATATATTAAAACATTGTACAGACGTCAAGCACTACCCGAAACTGTCAAATTTTCACAACAAACTACCTCGGACCTAATGCTACAGCGATAAAGTTGAAAATCTATTAAGAGCGTTAACGTCTTACGGCATTTCATACAAACTTTCAAGTGTTTTTTTTTCGAAATGAAGGAATTAATTTTAATGAAACTTCGTACATGCATTAAACGCACACTATGTAAGAAAGCATATTACAAGTTGGACGATTATATCACTGATAAAAATGCTTGGCTCAATGCCGGTCCTGCTCCACAAGAACAGGGGTGCCTAAATTGATAGCATTAAATAGTATTGTTGGAGCTGCTGAAGATTGTATAACTATCTTTGCATTGTATAGATTCAATCTCTTTTGTATTATATAGCCGCCTAGCCCATATTGTGTGAGTACTATGTACTAGAAAGCTGTCATTCGCTGGAAACCTGCGTCTTTTCTTGACTTGAATGTGCCCTGGCGGTTAGGAGTATGTCATGCTCACTCAAATGTCTCGCTGATGGTGGCACGTGTGTCGGATCATTTAGTTCCCTTCAAAATGGTTGAGTTGAATGGTGCTGATACATGCGTCATGTTCGTGAACGGGCGCTGTCAGTTGTGACTGGTCATCTCTTATTTGCCACGGCTTATTTGAATTAATTATTTTATTTTTGAATTGTTTTTACTATGGACACTTTTAACGTACACATCTTGCTGCATCGTTCTCACATAATGTACCATCTCAAAATGAATGATGTAACCAAGGTTTTGTTAAAGTATTTTGATTTAAAAGAGTGTCCATGGAGTTTCTTGCCCGTTCTTCTCCATAGAGATCTACGTTAGGGAATGGGCATCTACAGTACTTTCACAGTTTTTGTGCCTTGTGACTGGGACTGTAGCTTTATTTTACTGTTGCCTTTGTTTCGACAATTCAAAAGTGCCTGTAACTGGCCTACTTGAAATAAATGCTTTGATTTTGATTTTGATTTTGTACGCATAAGCAGGATACATAAGTCTAAAAACTTGTCAGAGAACATTTGGAAATGTCTTTTTAAAAAAACGATATAGAAAACAATATGGATGTGGAAAATCTAAAATCGGTCTAATTTAGCTGTAACACTATTTTTCGAAAATGTTCTCTGATAATTATTTAGACATATGTATCCTGCTTAATGCGTACGAAGTTTCATTAAAATCGGTTCCTTCATTTCGAAAAAAAATCATTTGAAAGTTTGTATGAAATTTAGTAAGACTGTAAGAGCATTAACCTCTTACAGTTTGACAGATTGTAGTAGCTTGATGTGCTAGCGCCTGTACCAACTACACTAGCCAATTCAAAATCAAAGGCTTACCAGTTACCACCAACGCTACACTAATAAAGCATTTAATAAAAATTACCTACCTATACGTAACAGTTCTGAGAGCAAATTGGGTAGCCAAGCTTTATACGCAAGAATCTAAAATCGCGTAAAGGCTACAGGATCTGCTAGTCGTCCAGTACACGATTATCGATATGACCAATATTTAATTAATTTTTCCTTTTCTTTGCAGATCGCGCTAGGTCTAGATATTCCTGATTGGGCTAAGCCTTTGCTGCCTAGGCTGGGTGAAGCTGGTAGACTGGCTTACAGGCTGTACTTCAGAAATGATGAAATGAAGAAGATTGGTGGTGGTAAGTTTTAAAAAGATATTTTTGCCAATTCTTCTACAAATTGAAAATGTTTAGTAAATTCATCAGCCCTTACAAATACCTAGGATGATCTAATACTGGTGGTTGACCGATCCTTCCAGGGTACAGTTAACTGGAAAAAGAGTTA
The DNA here is from genome assembly GCA_910589295.1 of Noctua janthe. Classification (NCBI taxonomy): domain Eukaryota; kingdom Metazoa; phylum Arthropoda; class Insecta; order Lepidoptera; family Noctuidae; genus Noctua; species Noctua janthe. The sequence goes on from OU342567.1 coordinate 2,565,823, forward strand.
TACTATCAGTAATAACGATGACGGAAAAGTCAAATATAGTATTGAATACCGAAAAGCCCACCTGACTAGGCTCTCAGGTGCTGTTCTGAAAGTCACATCAGTCAGACCGCCTTCCGTCTGGTAATTGACGGCACGGTTGGCGCAGTGGCTGAGCGATTGACTGCTGCGCTTCGTGTCGCGGGTTCGATTCCCGCACGGAACAAATATTTGTATGGCCTACAGGTAGTTGTTCCGGGTCTGGCTTTTTGTGTATGTGAATTTAAATGTTTGTAAACGCACCCACGATACAGGAGAAATTTCTAGTGTGGGGCAACGTTTCTTTTATAACAACCAAGCCTTAACCAACTACTTCACCTAAAAGTGAATTCTTCCTCCCATCCCCAGGTGTTCTCCTAAACATGTTCATCCAAGCCGGCAACGACTTCATCGCCGGGAAGCCAGTATCCCAACCTCTCCGCCTGTTCTCCTCTCACGACTTTAACCTTGGATCCCTAATGGAAGTGGCCAACGTGCAGAATGACCAGACCATTCCCGAATATGGATCTGTGTTCGCGCTGGAGCTGTACAGGTCTAAGAATACGGGAGCTTTAAGTGTGCTGGTGAGTTGAGTAGTAATATCAATTTGCTTTGTAGTCTTCTGTAGGAGAAAGAACGGTTCTCGTAGAGGAATAAATTACTCGCAGCGTTTGGGGACATCTGGAGTTGTTCGACTGAATTGGTAGGATTTAAATCCAGGATTACCGTATGTATACCTAATTGAAATGTCCTCAAACGCTGTAAGTTTGTCGTTGAAATACTTTGAAAGATCATGATCATGACGAAATAACAAATCAATTTAAATTTTCTTTTGTGAAGTGTAAGTCTTGAAGTAGGTAAGCAAGTCCTGGAAAATGTTTGTCCAGAAAGTGATTAGATGGACCATTTCAGTTCAGTCAGTTATCATCAGTTTTTACTACAGAAACCGAGGATGCAGTGTTCTGGTTACTGGTCTCGCAGATAAAGATCCCGATACAACCTGGATATATGGCAATGTATCGACGATATTCTACCTTTCCTTCATGAGATCAATGTTCTTTTTTGTCTATCTCCATCGTAATGTTCACAAGCTCTAATTTGAATTATTTCTCTCTTTTCAGCCTGTCTACCTCCCAAAAGCAGGCGAGTCGTCCGCCAAATATCTGAGGATTAAGAACTGCGACGGTTCTTGTCAATGCAGCTTCACCAAGTTCAAGGAGATGACCAAAAAGTTCCTGTTACCTGAAGCGGAGTTCTACCCACTGTGTGGCATTAAAACTGAGTTATAGTTTACGATGAAGTATTAGAATTTATTTTTATGAATACTGATGTCGATTTCGTAATGAGAAAAATTAAAAAAAAAAAAAAAAAAATTGCTTTGTGTAAGTTTGTTAAAAAACTGGCCTGTAATCTGTAATCATGCTGTAGTACCGTAGAGATTACAAGGTGTTATTTAAATTGGACCTGGAAAAGTGTCATTGTACTCATAGTTATGAACAAATTTACTTTATGAAGTAACCTGAAATCATTGTCCCACACATTTAATATCGACAAAATGTAGGGAACCGCTATTTTTTTCAAGCTTCAGAGCTTCTCAAGATATTGTATTTTCTCGATTTTTTAAAAGAAAAACACGACGCCGTCAACGATTCGCGTCTAGTTTTAGTTTAATAAGGTTTTTTATATGTATTACTTTATTATTTTATAAGATTATTTTGTGTATTTTTATCTATGGGTCTCAGTTGCCTGACAATAAAAAGATTGATTGATTGAAACGCACAATAAAGTGAGGAATAATCGAAATCAAAACGACATCAGTTCTATAGCTTAAGTTAACATTAAGTAATTATATCAGGATGTTACTTAATTACCACGGGATTGTTAATGAATAAGTGTGGTTAGTCCCTAAAGCTTTGTATTCACTACAGGAAGAATTATCCGCGTCGCAGCACGATACGATGTCGTATCGTGTTTATGTGTTAAGGAACAAAATAACTCCGCAAAGTGACAAAATATAATCTACTAAAGTGAATACTACGCTTATCCTCAGTTTCTGGAAGCCTTTTGAATGTAGGTAATCTTTTGTCAAATCTCATGTCAAGTAATCGTTGATATAACATAACATCACGCCTGTAATCCCCGAAGGGTTAGGCAGAGGTGTATCTAATAGAACACCCACATTTCGCCAGTTATGTTTAAGTCCCATGTAATAAGGGGCGAGCTTATTGCCATCAACCGGGCACATATCCAGACTCGATGGCTGCTACTGAGAAATTCCTGATAGAAAAATCCAATAGCACTTTGCCCGCCCTGGGAATTAAACCCAGGATGTCATGCTCAGATGCGCTTGCGACCACTAGAGTAACGAGGCAGTTAGTTAATTTCATTGACTATAATAATATACTAGTGTCTGCCCGGGTTTACCGAAGACTGGGATAAAAAGTATCCTATGTGTTAATCCAGGTTATAAACTATCTGTGTGCAATTGCTGTGTGTAAATTTCATCCAAATCCGTTCAACAGTTTTTGTTTGAAAGAGTAACAAACATCCTCACAAACTTTCGCATTTATAATAGTTGTAAGATAGGTTGTAAGAAGTAAGATTTATTCAATCATCTAACGTGAGATTTTAGAGCAGATTTACCAATAAGAGATTCGAATAAGCTTCCAGAAACTGGGTGTCAATGCTCTGTTTTGGTTGGATCTGTATGCAACTGTCGACCAGGGGCCATCCTTAAATTACGTCACACGTTAGGGGGGGGGGGGGGTCTTCGAAGTGTGACATTGTAGTTACAAGGGGTAGGAGGGGTCCTACATTTCGTGGTATCACATTTCAAAATCTAAATATAATTCTAAGTATTAAATCACGAAATTTTAACTATTAACGAAAGTTAAAAGTATTCTCAACAAGTAAAATTGAAAAATATGTGACGTCACACTAGTGAGAGCAGTCTCACAAATGTGACCAGCTGTAAAGAGCAAGGGGGGGGGGGGGGGGGTAAATATCATAAAATTCGTGCGACGTAATTTATGGATGGCTCCCTACCGGTATGGGAGTGTAAACTTTGATCTGTAATTTAATTTATACCTACTTTTATTTAAATACCCTAGCAACGATGCGAGATATAGTTAATTCCACTGTTTTATTGAGCTCCTAAGGCTTCATTTACACATTTCCAGTCTCCAACCTGTAAAATCGACCTAACGTAGAAGATACACTTTCTCTGTAGATGATTTATATCTTTTTATCTACATAAGGCTGGTCACGTGGCGTGGCGCACGGTGACCAATCAAGCTATACCAACCAGTTTATGCGGATCTCTCATTGTACGGGAAGTCTATACAAAGCGAGGCCATGTTATATTGGAAAAGTATTGTTTGTTTTGTTGCCGTGTGTACCTAGATATATGTGTCTTTACATCTAGTTCGGCCTAGGAACTCCACTTTGCACAAAAAATTAAAAATATAAGAGTGTTAAAGGTGTAAAAATATTAATTTTCACTGTATTTTATTTACTGCACTATGTAAAAATATTTTTTTTTTTCAAAAAGAAGTGTAATTGTGTTACGTTATTTTCATTACTTCGCTTTTATTAGCTCAAATATTTAAAATAGTTACTCAAAATACCTTTTAATTTTTATTCCTTGTAAATGTTTATTACTAAGATATAATTTAAAGACAACAAATATTGTAATACATGAGTAGTTTACTGTAATAATACATTTAATTATGTACAATTGGTAACTTTAAAAAGCCCTTGAACAAAAGAATTTTAATCTAAAAATAATAAAAAGTATTTTGACAGCCTCACCTCATAAGATGGAGACAAGGCACTCTAGCGACGTTACCCCAAACTTTTATAAAACGACGTGTGCTTCAAGTAAATCGTTTTGTTACCAAGAGATGGCGCTGTTATAAAATATTGAAACTACTTCAAAGATGAGTAGAACAACTGTTTGAAACGGGTCTGCATTTCTGTAAGCTCCCTTTGCAGGGGTAGCGTGAAGTGAAAATAGTTTTGTCTGTGATATTAACGAGTAACAGAATATACGTACAAAATAAATACTTTTATGCACTGAGTGTGTTGTTTATTTCCTTGTACGTAATGTTTAGAATAGAATATAATAATTTATTTGTGTAAAAACATGGTACATTAAGGTCTTATAAATAGGTTTGTGAACTTACATGTTTCGCCATAAAATGGCATACAAATTTTTGAACATCTTAAACATAGAATTTTATTACAACAACAATTATTAGTGTATATATTTATATTTTTATATGTCTAGTTAATAAAAATAACAATAATAGACTCATTTAATAAAAGAAAAATTAAATCAACTTAAAGAACTCAGAAGCCATATCTATCGGATACTGTTTTATCAAGAAATTCTTTCAAACTATAAAAACAATTGTCAACAAGCCATTTATGCAATTTGGATTTAAAATATTTTAAAGGGAGTTCTCTTAACTCTTTTGGTATGTTGTTAAAATTTTTTATTGCAGTGATTAAACTATTTTTTTGACATAATGTGCTTTGATGTGAAGGTATTCGCAATCTTGTGGGGTCTCGACGAGTGTATTTCGAATGCAGGACACATGCTATAAAAAATTTAGAGTGTTCCTTCACAAATATACCAGCCTGCATTATGAAAAGTTTGTTTGCAAGTACCTAATTGATTTAGTGGTCGTCCACCACCACACTGGTAAATTGGTGATTAGTCATCATGGATGAAGGTACATTCCGTCAAACGCAACCGACCGGGATTTCCGTAATAGTTAGGCACCAACTCAGTTGGCCTTGGCCAGACAGGTACCAAATGCACAGAGATTCAATACATACCTACTGTCTTACAGTCTTAGAAACTTCTTATAGTACCTATTACGACAATTAACAAAAGGAATCTACCTACGTCATATTAGATATTGATAAATCTCGCAAACATAAATCTATGTTGATTTTCACTAACACCAGGTAACACTTATAATTAATGAGTGCGAACCGTTCAATTGAACCCAAATTGAAATTCTAATAGTGCAATTTGTAGATATTTTTTTTTTCGGTTGGGAAATCATCAAATGACCCCTCCCGCTCTGGGCGGAGTGGAAGGGTGTGTCAAACTTGTGCTGACTAAAACCCATCCATGTACCTTCTTTGGCCTTTGTGTTCCAGGGCCACGGTATCTCTTTCGAATAGTCCCGCAGCCCCGGCAGGCATCGGCCCTTGCGGACCCCTTCATGGTTGCTGACATCACTTTGAGGCGCACGTGGAACAGAACGCGCCGTCCATTAATCACCGTCCACAGGCCCGCGCAATTTGTAGGCATTTATTTAGGTTTCGTGTCAGATAAGGAATATTTTGTACGGCTCATATGGATTGCCATAGTGTTCACGTTTGAAGTTACAACTCACAGCCAAAAAGAATACTAGCTCCCTCTTGTCAACCCACTCAGCCAGCTTAACTCTAAGCAGACTTAAAGTGAATCCGTAAACAATAAACAAAGGCGTGTCTCAAGTTTTACTGAGAGCTGTATAATTCCTTCAAATTAAAAATTCTCCGTACTTTTCAGCTCTGAGCTGAGAAGGTGCTTTTAAGCTCCTTACTCGAGCATAGACTAGGGTACAATGCGAAAATATTTTGTGAGCTTTTGAGCTGTATCTTTATAGTGAGTTGACTTACAAAATTTGATTTTTGTTTGTTCAAATAAATGAGGCGAGGAGGTCGTGGCTAAATAATAAAAGCTACAGGTCGATCTTTGAGATAAGTATTGCTTGCAAAGGTCAGTCCCTGGGTGGGTGACCATCCATTACTTACCGAGTTTCCTCAGTGCCACGGAAAGCACGTTAACCCGTCGGTTCCCCAATGTCATATGTAGATCTTTGAACGTAACGACTGCGTTACATTTAGTCAGTGTCCCGAAAGTCTGACAACCAGTCTTACCAAGGGGTACCGTATTATGTTACGGAACCATTTTAATTATGATCTATGTGCCGCGGACGCTTTCAAAATCAAAACAAATTTATCCAAACTAGGCTAAATGTCAGCACTTTTTGAAGGTCAAAAATAACTTGTGACAGTCCCCCAAAACGCCTATCCTTCGTCAGTTCCTAGTGTTTTAGCTGGGAAACAGTGGAGGAACAAACTCTCCAGCAACAAAACTGGGGGGTTACTAAGACGTCTTAAAACAGGAGGACTTAATTCCAATGTGGGAAAGAGGCAGAGCTATACAAGTCGTCTAGCGCCATCTTTTTACCACACTGCAATTACTCTTGCCTTTTTTTTTTTTTTTTTTTTCCGGATGGGAAATCATCAAATGACACTCTGGGCGGAGCGGAGGGGAGTGTCAGACTTGTACTGACTAAAACCCCATCCATGTTCCTTCTTTGCCCTTTGTGTTCCAGGGCCACGGTATCTCTTTCGAACAGTCCCGCAGCCCTGGCAGGCATCGGCCCTTGCGGACCCCTACTTATTTGCTGACATCTCTTTGAGGCGCACGTGGAACACGAACGCGCCGTCGATACGGCCTGTCGTCATAAGACGGCTGGACGGCGAGCTGATTACTCTTGCCTTAAGACGTCATGGTAGGCCACCTGATCGTTAGGTTAAAAATACCTTCTCTGACAACATGTAAGAAGTTCCTTATTTTCTTCTTATGAATCGAAATTGGCTATAACATGGAAATTTAGGGTCCCTTGGTTCATCTTCGTGGAAAAAGTATCCCTACCCTCCCTCTGTTCGTAATCGGGCTCTCCGGCAAGGAAAACGGCCCCATGCATGTCAATATGAAAAAGGTTTTCAGAAAGTAAGTAACACAAGAACACATTTTAGGCCCAAATTACCTTCGTATCTATTTAATAAGAAAGCTGTGACGAGGGTGTTACCATTTACCATCTCATATTTTGTTACCCGGACGAAATGCGCCGAAATTAGGACTCGCCCGTTCAAATAACCACGGACTTACAATTTTGGGTTGTGTAGCAGTCCTTCCGAAGTGTAAACACCTGCTGTACTGTAGGTAAGTTCATTCTACATTTTTAGTGTTAATATTCTTGACTTTGGAACATTTTATTGTAGAAAGTAACATTGCCAAGGCTGACTCGCAAAGTTGCTAGTTGTTATCCTTGGAAAGACTGATGGTGGACAACAAGTAACGCACTGATCATGGGCGCCGGCAGGATTATTTCCAGGAGGGTGCATCTTCAGCTCCATGAACATGATGACGCTGTTAACTTTTTTCTTTTTTTTTTTTGTTTCGTCCTGTTGAATTTATAGTTTATTGTTTATTTTTGTAATTTTGTTTGATGCATGTCATGTCCCTGCGACAAATAAATATTTTTTCTTTCTTTTTTCTTTCTTTCTTTCTTTCTAAGAAGACAGGTCGAAAATGTTTGCATTCCGCCTCGGATAGGGTTGGTGTCTCGATAGTTGCCCGTGATTTCGAGGGTGAGAGGGGGAGGGATTGTGTCTGAACACTTATCCACCACGTGAGTCCAGCTTGTGTTGGAAGGTGTCAATGTCACTTGCCAGTTTTCTCACTCCACCATTTTGAGAGCAGTGGTGATCAAATAACTGCCTGCCCGGGTCCAAACTTACGACCCACAAGTTGTACCTTTTTTTTTTTTCACTCTGGACGGAGCGGAAGGGAGTGTCAGACTTGTACTGACTAAAACCCATCCATGTTCCTTCTTTCCCCTTTGTATTTCAGGGCCACGGTATCTCTTTCGAACAGTCCCGCAGCCCTGGCAGACAAGTTGTACCTTGCTTTCGTTTCCAGTGGGCCACAACAGCTATAATAAGAATTTGTAAAGTAAGACTGTGTGTATCTACTGTGTACCTACCTAGTAGTGTGTATGTACCTAGGTAGGTACACAGTAGGTACAAACGTCTGCCTTCGTCTAGTGACAAATGTGCCAGTGGAGCTTAAAGAATCTCCTGATTGATCCTTTGGTTTTAAAGGAGAGGACATGTTAAAATCTATTAGTCCAATGACTAAATTTTACCTGTACATAAACCTAACCAAATACACGTTAGTGTCGGTTGCCACACTAACTGGATGCAACTGAATACCAATATTAGATGCATGACAATGAATAGGATACAAAAATACCTAAATTTTAGTCTAAGATGTCGTGAAAACGGAATAATCAGATTATAAATTGGAGAAGTATGAAATGCCCATACGTTTCCCAGTGTGGTGAAACCCCAACATCATAAATCAAAATTGCAATACCTACTCGACCCAAATGTATGGGACAGCTGATTTCTTTTTCGCATTTACGATATTGAACCCAAGGAGAAAGTTCTTCAGTTTGAACCTTTTCTGTTGCATTCTGCATGTATGAAAGTACTGCCCTGCCACCATTTCCTACGACTTTCGAGATCGAGAAATAAACTTCCTAGTCTAGTCTTACTACTGTGGTTTTTAAAAATCGCTAGTCGCTCCGCTTGATTCTATAAGACTGCTCCCTAACCACGTCCCGAGGGTCAAATTCGACCGTAATTTTACGTAACGTCACGGGAAATGTAAATTTTTCGCATAATTTATGCTTTTGTCTTAGCTAATGTTTGTAAAAAAAATTGGAACATAAGTTTTTATTCCATTTTAAATATTAACCTTTGTACTTTCGAGGATTCAAATTCTTTGAATTTTTCAACCCATCTATTTCATGTTAAATAATATATTTTTAAATGAAAAGAAGAAAATTAGGTTTATCTATCAACATTGAACATGTAGGGTAGGTAGGTACTAAGTTTTGCGTCCGTGCTGTTAACCGTTAAGGAGTTCTCTGGTGACGAGGTGATCCTGACTGCAGGATCAAGTCATGTCTGTCATTAAAATGTATTGTCACCAGAACCAAAGGTGTGTGCAAAATTTTAGTTCAGTCTGATGGAGAAAACTTGTTTAAAATTCAGTTGCAAGATTTGACCAATACCATACAAACTAAGAAAGCAAATTAAATAAAAGCTTACAATCAGCTTGTGTTATGTATATTTTCAAAAGTCTGCTTATAATGTTAAAATTTGATCTAGGTACTATTTCGGCAAGCATAGCGTTAAATGGACGCCCCAGTTACTTGGACTATTAATATAGATTAGACTGGATGCGGAAACGAAGGCCAGAGTGTTGTGGCGTAGCTTGGAGAAGATCCATGTCCAGCACTGGACTGCCAAAAGCTTGATTGATTGATTTGAGGAGTTTCTCCTAAATCGCTATAAGTGTACGGTTCAGTAGTATTATCACCTTCCCACCCTTATCCCCAAGTTACTTGGGGTCGGCGAAAGACGTTGTTATTTTCTTCCAATCTCAACTGACGTTATGCTATAATTAACTCTCTTTCATTTCTATTCTCACACAATCCATACTTTTCTTTGGTCTTTGTTTTTTGTTTTTGTTTTTGTTGTCTTTGTTTTTGTTGTTTGGTCTTTGGTTTCTTTGGTCTTCCTCTCCCTCTCCATCCATTAAAATTAATATTCCATCACTCTTTCAGTTCCATACGATTCTGAAACTAATAATGAATGCAGAAATAGCACACACATTTTACGTAGCAGTGATAGCGTAATGTATATTTATCATTTGTTTTGGTGAAGGGAAACCTCGTGAGGAAACCAGCATGCCTGAGAGATATTTTTTGATGGCATGTAAAGTCAAGTCAGAGGTCCGAGTGGCTTAAAACTCTGACACCAGGTTAGGCACTAACCACACTATAAAGAAGAAAGAATGCAGAAATTAAATGAAGGCTTATAAAAGTCACAAAATTCCATAACATGCACTAATAGTGCCAAGACTACAAAACTGCAAACGCATCTCCTACGCAACAGCGCCAATAGTGCCATCTTGGAACCATTGAAGCTGAAATGGCAATTTCCAGCAATCTTTATGGGTTTTCTCTTCCATGACTACTTTCAGTGTAGTGGTCTAAATTTTTATGTGTTATTCTGAAAAGACTTGAGCCGTCGTTTGGATAGGTTATTTTATTTTATTGGGCAATTTGAATAAGGCTTCTCCTTTGCGTCTCAATGGTTTAAGTTCTTTCATAACGGATTTTGCAGTTTACTATTACTAGCCCTCATCAATGGACTGTTTGAGGAAATCTATCTGTCCAACAGTGACAGTCTATTTGTCCTACTTGCTTAGTTGAAAGTGGAGAAACTATCAGACATAATCATTATCATCATCAGCTCTGAATCGACTGCGTACCCAAGTAGGCCGCTGCAAACATAATCTGGCAAAATGGGGCATTATTGGTTCCTCCAACACCAACTGCGAATGCGGCACTCCGGATCAGCGCCGAACTATGGCCCAACTGCTGGAGTGTCCCGGGTGTCCGTTTACCTGCACTATTGACGACCTGAAAAGCGCCTCTACCGTGGTTATAAACGTGGCCACCTACTGGGACCAAACCGTGTATAGAAGGAACATCGATACTATAAGAAGAAGATTCTTCATCATTCTCATCACCCGTTTCCAATTTATTTGGAGTTAGAGCAGAGTAGACAGTGGTGACTGCTGAGTTAAAAACTATGTCATCGAACATCTCTTTATTAAAAACAGTGAAGAAAATACCTACAATAAAAGAACATCTCACTCACAAGATTTTCCTTTACCGCAAAATGTTACAATCTAATTATTAGCCATGTACAGTAATGTACGTAATTAAAATCTAATAATTACGTTAACAACGTAACAAACAGTAATTAATGAATAATAACAACCAAGTAGACATCTCGCACATCTCAATAGAACGCTTTTAATTAAATGCTCTCAATATCTAATGAAAAGCCATTTACAAGTGAAGTATTTAAAGCTACATTATTAACTCTTTGGTAGTATGTGAAATGTTATATTGTTGAAATGGATGTGAAAATAAATAGGGTTTCTATACTGACTGCTGAGACTATTAAGATTCTATTGGTCCTGGGTTCGATTACCGGGTCGGACAAAGTGTTATTGGGGTTTTAAATAAAATTAATCAGACGTATTCAGTCGGTATTTTTTATGATATCCAGTCCAGCACTAATCGACTACCAAGTCTGAAAACTGAAATGAAAGGTGTATTCCCGTTGGCCACACCGCCCGTAGCCTCACTGGTGGGGCTAGCGGGAATTGATTAAAATAATTAAAAATTGTTCCCGTTGGCCCCACCGTATTTTTGAAAATAAAATATTACTCAAAGCACTTATTTCAAAAACACAATCGCGTGATCCTCTTTAGGTTTTGACCATAGTTTAGGCTCTTTGATGAAAAATTTAAATAATGTTAAACAAACAAGCATATATTACAGATTTTTTTTGTAATATCTACAGACCGTAGATATTACCAAAACAACGATTTGAACATGAGTATCACTTGGCGAAGCACAGCGCCGAATGTAATAAACCACTCAACGGTACGCCGATGACCGTAATATTGCTATACTCATTCAGTCAGGCGTTCACGTTTATTATGCTGTTTGAGACGAATTTAAATCTAGAATCGATATTCTTTCTGGAACAGCCGTTATACGAGTACTTACATTATTTTCTCCTCGTTTTCTAAACGAATCCAGTAAAATTTATAGTGTTTTGTCGATAGCGTAGGCGGTTGGGTAAGTAGGCAGAACTTGCTTAGTAACCAACCAAAAAAATATATCAAAATTAATTAAATCCCTTCGTTTGAAGGATAACGATTTTAGAGCTTAGGGAATACCGTACGGAATTGAGTTGCCTATTTTCACCAGCATTACTCGTAGGTACTGCTTGATTACGGGACGGAGGAATGTGGGAAGACAACCAACTAGGTGGACGTCTGAAAGTGGCCGGGAAGAAACTGGATAGCTGAAAAAGAAAGAGAGAGACAGAGAGAGACTGCTTGGTTCAACGCTCGACTCGGCACTGAGAGTTTAAATTCCAACAGTGTGATAATATTTAGGTCTAATGTAACTTAGTTTTAGGGAAGATTTTCAAAGAAACAAACTAAGTTTACCTTAGATAAACAGCTAGGTATGTAACTAATTCCTAACTTACCGTTACAGCAGTTTCCAGACACATAACTTCTAGATAACCTAAAAGTCGGCCTAAGTTCAACTTGACCTGTAGGTAGGTATCTAACCTACCGACCGGGCAACCAGACTAATGAATCAGTCAACGTGATGTGAAGTTACTGTAATTAATGTTTAAGCCAATTGTCTAAACAAACAATAACTAGTTTTTCGTAAGTATCTATGGATATCCGGATATCCATGGATAATTGTAAATGTCATTCTTTGCTTCTATGATAATATTACTCACTGCAAATTGATTTATTTTCCAAACAATCAATTACCACGCGACAGTCAACACGATGTAAGTAGGTAGGTACCTAGGTACCTACTACTATCTCGTATTTTTATATTTCATTCATCATTGAATATTCCACATAAAAAGTCGGATCTCTTCAAAACCAGCACAAAATATCAGTGCCAAAAATAAAACGTCATTTAATACACTTGTGAATTCAATTTTAAATCGTCTCTCGGTACATAAATCACTTTTTCTCATTCTCAAAATGGCGGAAACGGGCTACCCCGTACGAGACGCGAATTTAAAGTCTTGTTTTACATTTTGTCGCCGGATTTAGGGTTCCGTGGTTAACAATAAGGAACCCTTGTTGGTTTGTCGTGTTCGTCCTTCTGTCCGTATCAGACATCACCTGTAACTTTGTAAGTGGGTTAGAAATTGGAATTAGAACATATTTAAAAACACCGTACCCTCAGATAATTCAGAAATGCGTGAACATATTTTATAGGTGATATACAGATATCAAACTGACTGTTTTATTAATGAAATGGAGAATGGAGTTTCTTGCCCATTCTTCTCCATAGAGATCTACGCTTTGGAATGTGCAACTACAGTATTTTCTCAAGTTATTATGCCTTGTGCCTGTGACTGTAGCTTCTCTTTTTTTTGTTTTTTGACATTCAAAAGTGCCTGTGATGGTCTAATTGAAATAAATGCTTTGAGTTTGAGTTTGACTTATAATAATGTTATAAAATTTGATAATAAACCAAGGCACAATACAACAAACTTCTTTTCTTCGCGTCATGAGTCATGTCATAGAAAAGTCTAGCCGCAGAAGGCGGGCTGTCAAACTTACATTTTTATATGTCACCAACACCGTAATCGCGAAAAAATAAAATCAGCTGCCCCACACATTTAGCAAAATCATCATTGAAATTTTGTACCACACATCATGCACATATAATATTGAGCAAATGTATCTATAAATCCTGCTTTTACCCTTTGTCCAATACGGAACCCCGTACTTATCACAGGAACTTACCACATATTTTTGACGATGGCAATCTCATCAATTTCCTTGATGACGTGGGAATGTAGCTTGTAAGGTAATAAATCAGTTTTATAGCGCGTAAGTTAGAAGTTTTGACTTCATGAGACGGAATACATTACGCCGTGTTGTGAGGACTTACCGATTACTATTGAATTGTAAGGGTTGAAGAATAATGTGGTATTTCAATGGACCCCTCTGAATTTGTAAGAGATGATAATAAACAGTAGGTTTTGACATTCATACCTGTGTGGAGAACTTAATTCCATGCATCAAATATAATGATTGTGTAGTGCTTTGCAGAAAAACTAGTGATGTGCAACCTTAATTACTACCAAAACCGAAAACAATCATAAAAATTATTAAGTAACGAGAGTAATGTAATAATAAGTGTTTAAACAATTCGGATTTTTATTTATTTTAACTCTTGTGTCAAAATTGCTTATTCAAATCTAACCAGGACCACATGTTTGCAAACTATTTGTGATGCATGTTTATTAAAATGATAACAGGTTAGGTTATCTGCTTTCCTCACCCTTCTCATAAGTATGTATATCGGTTTATAAATTACAGCAGCCAGACCTAGAACCATATATTTCAGCTAGGCTAAAGATTCATAGAATTAGTTATCGGATGTCTCACCCTTTCAGGTATTTGCGTAAGCTTCAAATCAAACATGGCTGACTAATTACGGTCTGCAACGCTATGACATGTGTTATCCGTTTAGCCGTTGCCATACGGTAGATAGGCATCTCTCAGAATTCACACAAATATCTTAGAATCTGTCTACCTGAGTAAATATCAGCATGGTAGTTTTAGGTTTAAAAACTGATGTTTACGAGCCTCAAAACCGATTTTTGCCAAAAAACCGAAATAAAACTGTAGGGATATGTAATCTTTTTCTGTCAGGCACCGAGGTTGAGTCAAGTCATATACATTGACCTGAATAGCGCATAGTTTAAAAAGTATTGATGTACCGTTAGTCATTTAAGGGGTTTCTCAAATTGTGGTACAAGTACAACACTTGAAGGGTCTGCATATTAGCCATCGCGAGATTTTCGCAATCGTGACACAAAAATAATTTAAAAAAAAATACTTTTATAGCAAAATACTGAAGATTTAAGATGGAAAAATCCTGCACACAGCATCCACAATACTATACTGTACTAATTACCTACAATTATTATATGTTAGTACATAATATTACGTATAATACCAAATAAATCACGTAATGAACATCAATTGCCCATCCCTCAAGCAACACATAACATTAATAGTACGAATTAATTATCGTTAATTGCAATCAACGGCCCAGTAGCTGCTTTGAATGCTCAGCATATATAATATATAATTCCAGATGTATTTAATTTAATGAGTGTTATATTTATGAATAAATAATTTACAGCGAATTTCACCAATTCAAGTGTTATCATCATTGCAATGAAATAGTGACGAGATCCACTGATCGCGTTAGTTCCGATGGTGAAATTCGCTCCAAGTGATGTGATGAAGGTGTTCAGGTCTGGATTATGCTTGGATGCTAAAGTAAGAGATAGTGTTAACTCAGTCTAATCAGTCACATCTAATAAGCTGAGTTTTTTGCCTTCACATACATACGAACAATTAATTGTTCAACTAATTGTTTGTTTGTCAATACATTGTCTAATTGTTTCTTCTTTCCATAAACTCGTTTTGAATGGTAAAAGGTGATTAGGATCTTAGTTGCTTTTATTCACACGTATACATCTCACACCCTTTGTGATTAATACCGCAATGGTTCTTTAAAATAACGTGTAAGCATTTTCTCTGTATTTCAATGACCGGAAAAACATTTCCAGCTACTCAACTGCCCGTGAAAGATCTGACGAGGAACTAACGGTTGTAACCATTTGAAGTTGTCTGTCTAAATTATCCTAATAGAAGGCGTTTAGTAACCCTGTTTCCAGGCAGACGATTGGTGACCTTAGGGGTCAGCTCTAAGTGGCCCTAAGGTTAACACTTGCCTTTCTGGGTATCGTTGGTATGATATTTAACATGGAATGAAACACTCAAGCGACGTCTGTCAAACATAAATTATGAGTGTATTTCAATTTACAAGTCTAGCTAAAGTCAGTCATAATGGCACTTAAAATCTTGATTATAAAAGCTAATTTGTGTATGATCATATAACTTGCTTTTACTACTATTACCATTTACTTTGTGATACATAAAAGGCAAGTTGCCTTAGTAACCTTTTCCAAATCAAAATAGTATCTCGAACGTAATGAAACCAAAACACAACCCGCTTTATATCGTATTTCGCGTAATTGGTACTATACCTATTACTCTTGACAAAGGATGTATTTGGAAATTGGGATACTGTTCGTTTACATTAAGTTTATCTCAATAAGGGATATGCCAAAGTTCAAGTTTTCTTATCACAAAGAAATCAAAAGACGTATGGGATCGAAACATGGAGTGCCGTAGTTTTTTCCTATCACCATGGGGGAAATGGCAAAAGTTTAAGTAGCTATGTAAAGAAATGAAGATTTTTCAGTCTCGATTATTACTAACTGCGGCAATACTCCATCGATCCGAAATGACCAAGTTTTAAGAGGTCAATATTCGTTCAAGACGCACTCAAACTTATTCGACTTTGTGCCAAAAGAACTAATTTAATTTTGCTTGTTTCGCCATAACTATTCTGAGCCATTCTTCACGGGGTTTATAGAATGACGGGTAAAGTTCAGAAAAAAAGTTGTAAAACTTAAATTCGATTCGCATTTTTTCTTGTGTTAGGGTTGTGCCGAAAATATCAGCCAGTAACTTGACTCAATATGGTCTAATGAACTAATGAATTACTGAGACATTTCTGTTGTGTTCCTCGCAAATGATGGATAAAATTCTTAATTTAATTGGGTGACATAACTCATTTTTACAGCTTGTTTGTGGTTCAGGAACACAAAGTAGTGAAGGACACCTTATATAGGTGGCAAAGTATGTCATAGTACCTCTTTAGTAGATATGCACAACAGGCCTCCAACTCCGTTATTGTTATTTTACATCGATATTTTATTATTATGGCTTTCCATTTCATTCAATTTGTATTGTAATGAATTAAATAAATTATTTCAATTTGAGTGACTTTCTGGATAAAGACACAATACTAAACTAGATCAAAGTTTTAAATTAAATAAATTGGGTGTTTACGTACAATCTCTTTTTAAAGTTAATAGTAAATTCCACGCTTATTAAAAAGTTAATTTTATTGGAACAAGCCCTTTTTAATGAACATCAAAAGATAAATAAAAAAATCCTAAGAACTTACTTCATAAATTCATAATACAATAATTTAATTCAAGTATTTGTAAGTAAAGTGCTAGGGCCCAGTAAGCTTAGTAAAAGTTAATACTTAAAAATCTGACAACTCAGTTAGTTTGTATGAAAATACGAAAATACGTAGATAAGTTTGACGAGTGAAAATTACATAACCATAAAATCATTCACTATGATGACTTCGCGGTGTAATCTGCTTAAATGCCAAACTACTTATACTTCCTAGAAGTATCTTAAACTTAAAAGTGCATTAGATAAAGGTATCAGCTGCCGTTCAACTTCATTATTGTACAAAAGATCACTGTTATTTTTTTATTAAAAAAAACCTCGGCAAAAAACCGGTCACGCAGGTAAGTGTCCCCTCCCTAGCGCACGAAGTGAAGTTCATAACACTTTCTGTGCGCCCTGTGCAAGGCGAATTACGCGAACTTCAAGTTAAACACAGAACGCAGCGGGCTATGCGCTCCCTGATCGTGACTTAAACAAAAACAAACCATTTATTGACGCACAAAACCGAGTTTTAACACGCACTCTACTCCGTAATTTAACAACAAAACCCAAAACAAACGTACTAACAGTGAATTGTAACGTTACAACAACTCTGCAAGTAAAGTTTTTCGAGTTTTGTTTATAGTAATCGCCGCGGCAACCTGGCCGAGTTACGGAGAGCAACAGTTTGCTAGTCGTGTACACGCGCGTCGCCTCCTTCGATTTTGTTAGGTTATACTTCTATGTCAGTCGTGCAGTTAAAGACAGCGTGTTACGTCGCGTCGCTGCCTCGCGCGCTGTTATCGTCGAAAACTTTTTATCTTGTGTCAAATATCGTCGATAAATAGCGTAAAATCGATCCGAATAACGAATTTTAATCGAAAAAGTGTTGTTTTAAGTGTTTGAGTGATTTATTGTGGTAGTTTTTGTGTAATAAGAAGTGCATTCTTTGGTGATTCATCTCGTGACAAGAAATTGTGTACCTACAGTGTCGCTTCGTGGATGTATTGGTAAAATTATGTGTGGCGAGTACGAGTGAACTAAGTTTTTATTTCCGAGAAGTTATGCAGAGGAATTTTATTTGAGGGTGATAAAAAAAAGGTAAGTTTTCTCTTGTAATTGGCCCGCGGTTATGAATACCTAAGCTGAATAAGTAATCTTTTGTTCTATATTTTATTGTTTGCGTCCAGAAATGTAGGCAGAATGTTTGGCCATTTAGAAATTACGTTTCTATAAGATAAGAGCGATAAAACGTCGTTGTTTATTAAAATATTTGTCGGTAACTTAATGATTCAATTCCACAAATGACAACAGACTACAGTGACTGTATCTAAGGACAGGCAGAGCAACAAAAAAGTAAATAGGGGTGAAATCACCAGGAGTCGGCTGTAATTGGTCAATAAAAAAAAAAAATTAAAATGTGAATCGGACTTCCTTCGGAGATTTAAGTAGCCGAAAGTGTAAACAGAGCAATTTACAAATAGCGGAAATTAAGCTTGTAAACTAATTAATAATTAATTTTTATCGCGAATGTATTTTATTTTACCACGAGACGTAACTTGACGGTTTGTATTTAAATAATCCGATTTTACTTCTTAAAAACAGGTTTTAAAGGTAGGCAGAATAACTTGTTTCCTTTGCTTATTGCTTGATTCATCCAGTATGGCGCCCGGTTGACCGGCAGCTGATGACTACAAGCTACTATTATTATTAATACGAATAGCTGTATGACTCAGATTTGACTAAACAATAAGACAACATTTTATGACACTAGTGCACAAAAAACAAAAATGTGAATATTGCAAATCTACGTTGTTTTCGAATTGAACCTGATAATGCAGCGATAAATTAAATATATTAATGATACGGACTCAAGTTTTTGCTAACCTAAACAAAATAAAATAGGTTCTAATTTCACTGCCTCTTGGTGTGTTCCGACTTATCTGACAGAAAAATCCATACTATTGTCCCAGGCAGGTCCCATTTACCTAGTAACTGTAACGGTATAGATTTATCCGTCAGTCAGAAATTTATTTCAAGGCCTTAACTTAAAAATCACTTTCGACATTCAAACACGTGAAACACTCATATTCATCTTAGCAAACATACAAAGAGATTCCTAAGATCGTAATTACCTACATAATTTGGTTATCCTCTATCTAGTAATTACTTGAACCAGTAGCACCTACGAGAATAATATAATATCATGTTAATTAGTCAAGGAGTTCTAATTTACGCTCCACCTACCTACAAAATACAAATTTATTTTAATCAAGTTTGAATAAGTTCTGAAGGATAGCGGGAATGCGTGCCTAGATATAAACCTGAGCCAACAGCGCCTGCCACTCAAATAACCCTTTTATCTTACTGAAACAGGCATCCTTTTTGTGATACCTAGGGTTCTAGGTAGGTGGTAGGTCCAGCCATTTGACAGCATTACATGACCCCTGTTAGAATGGAAGAATAGGGAATGAGGGGTCAGGTAATGCTGGGCCGTTGGGTATTGATTTTACGAGCATTATAGAAAAGGATTTTTTTAGTTCGTGTATCATAACAAAGATTATTATAATTTACTAAAAGATAGTGTATTGTTATTCAATTAAAGGAAAGACAAACATCTTTTTATGCGCCTAACAGCGTCAAAAAATGGTCATGATGTAAATTTTTCGTTGACAATGACATTTGTATAGTCGGTACCTACCTACCTGTTTTCTAGCTCTCTCATACTCAAAATCGTATCAGCTCATCATCTGCCTAGCCTTTTCCCAACTATATTGGGGTCGGCTTCCAGCCTAACCGGATGCAGCTGAATACCAGTATTTTACATGGAGCGACTGCCTATCTGACCTCCACAACCCAGTTAGTACTGGGTAATACGATACCCCTTGGTAAGAATGGTTGTCAGGTTTTTTTGGGCCACTGACTGCCTAACGACTGTCAGAGATCTACAAATGACAGCCGGGACCAACGGCTTAACGTGCTTTCCGAGGCACGTATCAGCTATTATTCATTATGCATAACTTTATTTGCATTCCATTATGTTTAAAGATCCCAAAGTCTGTCAACCAGTCTTATTAAGCGATATCGTCTTACCCAGTAGTAATTGGGTTGTGGAGGTCAGATAGGCAGTCGCTCCATGTAAACTTATTAGACTGGAAGCCGACCCCATCATAGTTGGGAAAAGGCTAGCCAGATGATGAATGTTTAAAGATACCTCAAAGCTAAGGAACAATGACGGAACCTGTAGGGCGCAGCAAAAAGATCGTTCGTTATTCTACGCGAGACGTGTGAGCTCACACCTTACTATACCTACTTAACACGTGTTTTCGCGAAGATAGTCCAGATTTTAGCCCAGTCAATAGAAATAAATGAATGTTGATGGATGGAGAGGCAGAGGAAGACCAAGGAAACGATGGATGGATTGTGTGAGGAATGATATGAAGGAAAAAGGTGTAAATGATTGCGTGACGGTTGACAGGGGAGAATGGAAGAAAAAAACGTGTTGTACCTACCGACCCCAAGTAACTTGGGACAAGGACAAGAAGATGATGATGAGCAGTTTCAACTCTCACCCTATTGTATTGTATAACGGGCTGGTGTCCGCAACTCCACGTCAAAGCGCGTATTTTGCGTGCGGGTGGGAAATCTATTCGATCCACCCTAACTCCCCGAGAAAGGCCAGCAGCGCCTTGGTGTTGCTGACAATCTCGCGGAGAGTACCTGGGGTACCGAAGTACTTTGCCCTGTATGTTGCAACCACTGGGCAATGTTGAAGCACGTGGGCTGCTGTTTCGTCTTCCTCCATGCAGGCTCGGCACAGGGGGCTGTCTGTGACTCCTATGACAAAGAGGTGTTTATTAAAAGAGCCGTGTCCAGTGATAGCGGCTGTGAGTGTGCGCAGCTGTAGTTTGGACAGCCTAAGCGCTCGTTTGGTGAGGCGGCCATCGATAGTAGGAAGTGCTTCCTTGGCCTGCCTGCACTCGCCATGGTCCAGCCACAGCTTGTGGTGTTGTTCGCTGGTTCGTTTCCTTACCAGTGTGCGTAGGTACCCGAAGGGGAGTGGCACAATGGGTTCGGGACCCACGGCTGCCATGCTCGATCCCCTTCTAGCGAGTTCGTCCGCAGCATCATTGCCTCGGGAATCGCTGTGTCCTTCTCAACTCTCACCCTATTACGTGAGACTTAAACATAACTGGCAAGAGGTGGGTGCACTATTACACTACTACCTTACCTCTAAGGATCACAGGCGTGATTATAAGTAAAATAAGTTACGTTCTACTAGTTACTTTTATAGGCAAACAGGTCAATGACCCGAGAGCCAATCTTTGCTCCGGCTCGATCATCATAATTACTTATTATAAGATGTGAAACTAATGACCTTGGCTAACTTACTTGTTATCGTAGCTTTATATTTTAACGACCTATTTCAAGGTCCAATGGCGAAAATGGCCATCTTAGGCCGTAACACAGGAGGTACTCGACAAAAAATGGCTACCTAGGGTAAAACATTAAGTACTTAGTCAGCTTTTTAGCGAGAATTTTAATTTTGGTGAGAAGTCTGTTCAAGAAAGTTTTTTTTTTGTTCTACAATCGGCATTAATAATAATTGTAAGGTTCTTCGTTCTGGAGCCCTGACCACCGGTAGCTTGGACCCTGTTCCCTATACCGGTGGGCTACAATTTTTTAAAATGTTTTTTCATTATTTTAGAAAGTAAAATGAAAAAATATCGTAAATTTGTATGAAAATAAAGGTAATAATAATTGTAACAAATTATCACTACGTTCAATGCAACAACTCATAGATAAATCGGCAAAAACAATAGAAAATCTGTTAAAATAAATAACTTACCCAGAATAACATGAATAAAACATCGAAAATGTGACAAATTAAACGTCATCTGATCGACACAACAAAACACACGTTGTTTTACATACTATGTAAAATAAACCTCATTAGAATTTTACAACCAAAAACCGGTCAAGAGATAATAATGTGAACAGAATCAGCACTGCATCGTTGGTAGAATGTTCGCGACTGCGGTGCATGAGGTCCTGGGTTTGATTCCTGTTTCGGGCAAACTGGCAAAGTGTTATTGGGTCAGGAATTTCTCAGTAGCAGCCACGGAGTCTGGATTTATGCCCGGTTGATGGCAATAACCACACCCCCTATTACATGGGACTTATTTAATAAATTAACTGGTGTAATGTGGGTGTCCTATTAGGTACACCTCTGCCTAGCCCTTCGGGGATTACAGGCGTGACGTGTCATCATCATCATCATTATTTCAGCCGAAAGTCGTCCATTGCTGGACATAGGCCTCCCTCAAGTGTCGCCACATTGGCATGACATTTGACACGCCTTATTTCCAAAATCTGCCTTTCACCAGCATAACATAATCAGCCTATTAATGTTCCCACTGCTGGGACGCAGGCCTCCTCTCTATGAGAGGGAATGGGCTATAATTCACCACGCGGGCCCAGTGCGGGTCGGTAGATGTCACATATCTTCGAATTTTCGGTTCTAGGACATGCCGGTTTCCTCACGATGTTTTCCTTCACCGTTTTGAGAGCAATGGTGATGAAATAACTTACACAAAGTAATGCGCCTGCCTGGGTTCGAACCCACGACTTACTGCTCGTAGGTCGGGGTCTCCACCACTGGGCCACCGCTGCTCTCAGCCGCTGCTCTTTTCACCAGCATTTATTGCAAATCGTCGCCTAAGTATAGCTAAGTATATTGTTAGCCATTCGTCTGTCTCGCAATCTAAATACTTAGAACTTAGGTATCCTATGGTACGTAATAGTTGCTCGGCAGTCGACGGTATCGCATATCTGGGCAGGATTTCAGCTCAACCTAGAGTTTATGAACTATTCGAGTCTGTGAACACGGGGTGTTTTGTTTTGCTTAAGGTGGTTATCGTTTTAGTTAGATTTCGAATTATGTGGATGGTTATTTGGTTATTATTCTAGACTGATTATATGCAACTTAAAATCTTCTGAATATGCATCATAAATGCTCGAAATATGCAACAAAAGTGCCAAAATATGCAACATCAAATTGAAACATGGGCAACAAAATATTGTCTGGTCAATTGTGCAGTATGTCAATTTAACTGCTTTTTTGCGGTTACTGGCTGGAGCACATTTTTCCAGTTAGATACATTAAAAATTAAAGGAAACATGCCCTAAAAATGCACATATAGTGTACTGGTAGCTTGGACCCTGCTCCCGACACCGGCGGACCACTATTTTAAGCTAATACATATCTTCAAAAAACGGCCATAATATGCAAATCTAGCATTTTCATATACTTACTCCAATCAATATTCGTTATTCTGAGAATGCGATGTAGTGAATAAATATTTGATTTTGAATTACTTATTAAATGTACTAGTGTGTAACCTGTAATGTACACATTTTGAGTTGGGACCTAGTTCTATCCTGCACTCCCCAGAGAATCCAGAATCCAATGACTGATGCTTAGGTTACTGAGTTGAGTTGACTGTGTGTGTATTTGTTGAGCGTGGTTTTGCTAGAGGGCTAAATAATTAGGAACTTTCTGGAATCCATTTTTTTCCTAATTCAAGGCCAATTGTGGTTTTACATACAGCTCCCCCTTATCAATATACAAGCTTCATGTATTTTCAACACCACCAAGATTGAATTAATGAAGTATGATTCTAGCTGTTTGTGTATGTGAGTTTAAATGTTTGTAAACGCACTCACGATACAGGAGAAATTCCTAGTGTGGGACAACGATTTAAAAAATAAAAACTATTGCCAAATCCCCAATAGCAGGCTTTAAAGTTTTTACAGGCAAATGTTAAAGCCAGTACCTAGAATAGCAGGTAATTACACTCGGTGCCGGATCGGAACCAAATTCCGTGGCGTCAACACTCCATAGCACAGTCCGTAGTACGGGGTCACTGAACTGCGACAGGCGTCAATCTGTGCTAATGTAGTCTTGGCTTTAGTTAGCCTTATAGCTTTGTTGACTAGCTTTAGCCCGTAGTTTCTCCTGTTGTGGTAGGGAATTATCCCTTGGGAACATTTCTTATGACAGTCGGGGATAATGCAGCTTCCCATTAGTGAAAGAATCTTCGGAATCGGACCAGCAGTTTGGAAGAAACACACTCTCAAATACACTTTACCTCTTTATATTATTAGTATTAGATTCCCGAGTCGGTTGAAAGTGTTATTGGGTTTTTCTATCAGGAACTTCTCAGTAGCGGCCACGGCCCCTGGATTTGTGCCTGGTTGATGACAATAGGCTCGTCGCTGGCCTATAACTTGGGATTTAAAACAGATAAACCTCTGCTTATCCCTTCGAGGATTACAAGCGTGATGTTATGTATTGCCTGATAGGATTATAGATATCAGAATGAATGTCGAATTCAGGATTACTCAAACTCTCCGTAGGCTAACTACCAACCACTAAACAATGCTGTAAAGGCTTTGAAATAAAACTAAAAGCTGGAGATTCTACTCATTAAACTTCTACTAACGTTCTACTTCATTAGAAGCCCGATTGTGGCTCGAAACAGTCATTAGTTCAACATCTTTTTTTGTAACTTTTTCACGTATATGTTCTGTTTTTTTACTATATGTACTACATATAAACATCGTTACCATTAGTAGCATCAAAAGTAACACTAGGTATAATAAATAGCCACCATTATATTAATATTAGGTGGCCAAATTAATACTGATGATAAATAATTAGTCTGGAATCTAATTTAGCGCTGAACGCTATAATTTAACACTTTGTTTATTAAACTGGGAACTAAGTTCAAAACGTGTTATTAAAGTCTGTTTTTAAATATAATTTTAGTAGCCTTTACTGTCCCACTGCTGGGCAAAGGCCTCCCCCAATTCCTTCCATGTGCTCTTTTTCTGTGCCTCCTCGAACCAGCCCTCGCGGTGTGCGTCCAGATCGTCTCGCCACCTCTTTCTGGGCCGGCCTCGGCGGCGCCGTCCGTTTTCACGGCACCCATCGTGTGGAGACTTTTGCCCAGCGGTCATCGTACAAGCGGCTGACGTGACCCGCCCAATCCCATTTTAGCCTAGCAGCCTTCTTGTCAACGTCCAATATGCCCGTTTTGGAACGCTTTTTCAATATGAGAATTTTATATTCTACGACTTATCAACATTGAGGGGATGAGTGAAAGGCGACTAACAAAAGGTATTTAAAAGGCAGATGTGAGTGGCAACGCCAGGAGGGGACGTCCTAGAAGAACATGCACTGAAGTCAGTGCATGTTCTGCCAGATATCAAAATGAATACCTGCCGTGGTTCCGTGCCGGGTTGATGCCAATAGTCGAGCATTTTTCCCATATAAAAATGGGGACATGGTACATTACTTGGCAAAATGTGGGTGTACTATGAGGTACACCTCGGCCTAACCCTTCGGGGATTACAAGCGTGATGTTTGGTGACCTCATCAGACCTCATAGAAAGATGTGTTGTGAGTAGTACTCGCAACCAGCGTGCTTGTATGACCAGATATATGAACGTGGACGAGGCAAACGGAGTATATAATGATCGTAGCAGGTGGCGTCCTACGGTCTGCATTCAGTAAAACGTTGTTATTTTGAAATTACAAACAGACACTTTAATTTTATTTATTTGCATAAATTAAGTAACTGCATAACTGACCTTAACGACTCAGTTACTGGAGAACACGATACCCCTTGGAATGTCTGATTGTCAGGCTTTCCGGCATCTGACAACCCGTAAAGACCCTACAAAACATCTCAACGGTTAATAATACACACGTTCCGACTACACAATCTAGTCGGAGTGCTCTCGAGACTGTCGATTAAGCCACCTATCTTACAGAAAATTAGATTTTTTCTACACAATACGATCCAGACGCGATGGCCACAGTAAAAACAATGAGCAGAAGTCTCATTAAACAAGAGACCTATAATAAAAGCTATTAAAAAGCTTTTTTTTTTTGTTACTCATTCTGCCTATGTTGGTATCTGATCTACTACAGGACTGATGAAAATACCAGTCATTTTAATTGCAAAAAAACACTCAGGTTCAGAACTCGATAACCAATCTATGACTGACACATTGACGATAATTTGTCAATTTTATACGAGTGTAGTATCTACGACTGTTAAAATGTAACCACACATAAACTTTCTAGAACAAGTTCTTAAAATGATTGTGAAAACCCAACCAAAATTCATATTGGAGTTAACAAAAAATTTAAAAAACGACTTTGTTTGTGCCAATTGGACATCTGCGAAGCCTTTAAAAATTTCTGTTGGGGTCGGCTTCCACTCTAACCAGATGCAGTAAATAATCTGAACATAGTCTGAAAATTTACAAAGGATTACTCTTAATTTAAGAATTAGCCTGCGACTGAGAATCAACCAAATAAACGTCCTAAGGAATGATGTTTTAAACCTTCTGCCTTACTTTTTATCGTGTCACAGTAAGGACGCCGCCCTCGCTATCTTCCATCCACTAGTTGGATACCATATACTATACATACATACTACACAGCATGTACATAGGTAATTATATGCCTTGTAGTTGTATTAGAGAATAAACATGGAAGCTGGGTGCAGACTTGTGGAAGAAACATGCATAATAAACTGGTAAACCTCTTCTAAGAAGCGTTTATTTTTAATTTTTATTAATTAACATACATTTCATTCAGAGGTTTTTCTGAAATTTTCTCGAAGGCGGAACGGTAATAATTATAATTTATGCTAAGTCACTTGTAGAGTTAGGCAGAGGTGTACCTAATAGTACTCCCATATTCCGCCTTGGTTGGTTGTTAGGGGTGAGCTTATTGCCGTCAACTGTGCACAAATCCAGAAATTCGCTGTGGAAATCCCTGTAACATTTTGCCTGATTTTGGAATCGAACTCAAGACCTCATTACCACTAGACTATCGAGACAATCAAGCAATAAGATTTATTAATGTTGACTCTGTTTACAGTCTTTGAAAAATACGAGCTTCGAAAGCGATTATCCTTTGTATAGATAGGTCATCTGAACGCTCATACTTCTTTGACCTACCACAATACCTAATTACCTATCCTTACCTGACCTTCTACATACGCCCAGTAGTAGCATCTACTTTCGCACACACCCTGCAGATCTCGTCCTCGTTTAATCAGGTGTAGGGTAACTAAGTGGAGCATGAAGGAAGGCCTCCCATTTCCTTAAGTATCAGTCTTGCGTGTTTTCCTTCCGTACTTTCACGCCTTTTTGCGGTTACGTGATCGGCAGAAACTGTGCTAAGTCATTGTCGGGAAAAGTGGTTGTTTTGTTTTGGGTATAAAATATGGCTTTGATAGCAGAAACTCTAGAACGCCACTTGCTACGATCTGTCTGTAATATTCCTTTTGTATCGTTCACGTTTGTTATAGTTCTGTTCAATCTCACGCCAGTATTATGATATTATTAGATACTGAAAACCGTATGATTTGTTCTTATTAAATAAATTCAGTTTAAGGCGTGAATTATTTAGAAACGGCGTAAGGTCAAGGCGCGGCGCAGGCGTGGAATTTATAACGAAACGATAGAACGGCGGGCCTACACTGCGCTGCTTGAATGTAATTCACGACACGTCACCTACGTAAATTTTGTATGAAAACATTTTAAAGCAGCATCATGCCTGCGCCGCGCCTTCACCTTACGCCGTTTCTGTATAAGTATCTGTTTGACTAGACCCTATTGTCATTTCCTCAAAGTACAGGGAGTAACAACAAAATAATTTTAACGCGAGGAAACCACAACGATTTGAATACCCTTCGCCTGAGGGAATACTCAAGTCGAGAACCTCCCTGCCTCTCCCTCCCTTTTGTAGTTGACACGGGCGCAAAAGCTAGACTTTACATTATTAAAAACCGCCTCTTTGCTCTAGTGATGACAATTTGTTCCGAGCATGAAGTCTTGGGTTCGATTCCCAGGTCGGGCAAAGTGTTATAGGGTTTTTCCACAGTGATTTTCTTAGTAGCAGTGAGGGGTTTGAATTTGTTCCCAGTAGATGGCAATAATCTCACCCCCTATTACATGGGACTTAAACATAACTGGCAAAATGTGGGTGTACTGTTAGGTACACCTCTGCCTAACCCTTCGGAGATTACAGGAGATATGTTATGGTTAGCAATAGACCGCACTTCCGTGACACTGCCCTTTACCTGGCTTAGTGTAGTACGGACTTTCAATAGAATAAAAAGCCAGCTTGTACTGAACTTATAGTATCACTTACGGGTTATCTTCCGTGATTGTTCGTTATTTGGAGCTCCCGATATTTCGACGCTCGGTTGCAAGCGCCATGATTAATTAATTCTCTTAAAGCTAGACGTGCTGTTCACCAAATAACAACACCGTATAAAATTATACATGGTTATACCGACGACGCCTCGGATCTACATGCGGAGCTGTGTCAATTATATCTTCCAAATAATTATAATCGCTCTAGAAAGCATAAATTGTTTAATGTTCCTATTTTGTCGCACTGTAGCTCGAGCCACTTCCCCTATACCGCTTATGCTGAGGATGCTCAACGCGCTCGTGGAGACCAAGACTGGATTGGACTTGTTTGCTGATGAATGGAAGACGATAATGTTGAATGTTTGTGATTCTGTAAATAGACCGAGTAAAAGTATTACTTTCATTTAGTAATTAATGGCTTATGCAGTACTAAATATAATAAATAAATAAATAATAATAAATGGTCGCGGGTTGACTGGAGAATGCGGGTAGAAGGAAAATAAAATTGTTAGGAGCAGACAAATCTCAGTATAAGTTTAGTTTTAAACTGTGGAAAGCTTAAAACAGCTTCAGCTTAATACTGGTTTTGTTCTCTGTTATGTTCGGCTTACCTTACTCTCAAAATAGGGATGTTTCCTGAGTAAAAAAAATATGATTCTATTTAGTCCATCAGTTAGATTATCTAAAAATATTGGAAACGTATTTTTTGTCATCAAATCAATAAAAAATGACGAAGATAAAACGCATCAAAGATCATGAGTAGGGGCTTTTGACGTCACTTTCCAGTAAAAAGTGTACAGAAATGTGACGTCACACGAGTTTTTAACGCACTGTATCCTCTTAATTTATTGTTTATGTGAAAAGAAAAAATCGTGTCCAATATTTTTTGAAAATCTATCTGACGGACTAATTAGATTTTTTTGGTCAACTACCTTCATCATCATCATTTCAGCCGAAAGACGTCCACTGCTGGACATAGGCCTCCCCCAAGTGTGGCCACATTGACCGGTCCCGTGCGTCTCGCATCCAGCGACTACCTTATTAAACAAAAAATAAATGCGAAAGTTTTCTGTTTTCAATCAATAAATTGCTAATTAATAAGTAAACTATGTTCGACAGAATAATGTTCAAAAGTAATTAAAATTAAAAATGATTATCAAAAAACAATGTTTGGCTCTATTAAACAATAAGTTCTAACAATGCTAGTTTTTATTTAGATATACAGTCTAGTTAACAAAACTAATTAATAAAATTGGTAATTAATTTTAGTTACATTATGATTTTAAAGCAGTGTTTGTAATTTTAATAATTTTAAAAGATACAGCAATGAGACAGACGGACGGACACACTAACAGACAGTGGACGGAGTCTTACTAAGTCCCGTTGACACCTTTAGTTACGAAACCCCTTCAGCGGTTGGACCTTTGCAAATAGGGCAGGTTAACTACCAACAAAATTGGCCAGCAGCTCATGTAGGCTGGACAATAGTCATATGTTATCTCTTGGACCTTGAACTGACCTATAGACCGACCGCTTTAATGAGTCCTCCGCCTTGCCCCATCAAAGGCACATTAAGCGTCCACAAAGTCCTAACAATATCCCACAGGTTATTTGCTTTAAAATAACCATAATCTAGGTAGGTATTACGATACTAATTGAACCAATACGTGATCAACTTTCAGAATATTCCATTTAAATTAATACCTTCGCGAGGACTCATTAAAGCGGTCGGTCTATAGTAACTAGAATAAAAAACAGGCAAAAAAACAAACCGAATTCAACTATGAGACCGCGCCAGCTTCCTCTACCAAAAGAAAAATTAATCACGTAAATCAGACCAGCCTCTTCTTCTTAGCGTGTCGATGGCAATCTATAAATTGTGTCAGCCCAGAACTGAGCTAAAAGGGTAATGTCCATCAAGTCCTGTAGTGAACAAACAACAGGACACGGACGACGGATCGGACCAGTAATCACAGAGTTATGAGCTAACAAACATAAAACAAAATACATCTGAATTGAGAACCTCCTCCTTTTTAGATGTCGGTTAAATGTGCCCTAACGGACTACTAACTACCACATGTGGTGGTGTTTTCATTTAAGACAATTCTTGTTTTAACATAATTGTCGTGAGTGCACTGTTTTGGTTTCTTATCAACAAATTAAAAGTAAATTAACACTTCGTATCAGTTCATTGGTCTCTCACAGTATGTTAATTAGGTTTGTCATTATCGTTCTTAATCTAAAATTACTTTTTACTTTAAAATAATAATTGAAAGAAACCTTTGCTAGTCGCCATAAATCAAAATTGTCAAGGACCAGCACGCGTAACATAACCAACGTAGAAACGGGTTTTGTCGACGGAAGAATCGACAAAATGACAGATTTCTTTTGATGGTCTGTCATTTTGACGATTCTTCCGTGCTGTAGAATCAGTTCGTAGTGCTCGCAGCCGGTGTGCGTGATGACCAGTTGTATGAACGTGGACGAGACGAAAGGAGTATGTGAGGATACTCAATACTCAATTGTTTATTGCATTGCACAATGTAGGCTTAGGTGGTAGACATTTTTTAAAAGAAACAATCGTCATAGCAAAAGAAAGATAATAATATGTGGAGATCGTATCGTAGCAGGTGGCGATTATATTTTCTGACTACTCCCATTGGAAAAAAGCGTGAGTAATATACGACCAGTACAGTTAATGCGACGGAAATCAAGTTTTGATATTACATTTCCTTCCGAGAATTATGTTAATTAGAACTTTCTTTGATCACTCTGATCAACTCTGATCCCCAAGATACAGACTAACGTCTAGTTTGGGCATCACCGTTCAAATTTCTATGTTTAATGTACATGATTATTAATAAATAATAAATAAAAAAAAAAACAAGTACTTAATTACTTACTAAATAATTATAATCTTGTTAATTATCGATCTAGTTCTAGTTAATATACTCCAAAAATCAGTGCTTTAGTTTTAGAGGTCAGGGAACTTCTTTACTGGAGTCAAAATTTGATGATATAGTTGCTTTCAACCTGCGTTCCAGCACGCGAGCATGACCACCGTAGAAACGGGTTTTGTCGACGGAAGAATCGACAAAATAACAGATCAACAAAAGAATTCTGACTATTTGTCGATTCGTCCGTCGACAAAACCCGTATCTACGGTGCTGTCAATATTACATAACAGTTATGGTATGACACTGACAGCTCTAGGACGCGGATTTATTATGCTGATCGCGTTCAGTTGTATTGGTGAAATCTGCTCTAACTTTTCCTTGGACAAAAATCGAATTTCTTTATGCATGTGAAGAATAGAAAATAACCACTCGAAAAAAAATACCTTCCATTTGAGTTATTTGAAAGTCTAAGAAAGAATCTAAAACTTGAGGAGATTGTCTTACCGAATCACTGAATAAAATCGGTTACTTACCGAATGAATCAAAGAAAATTGGATTTCGCACGTCAAGCCTATTGGAATAAGATTAGTTGGAGAAACCTTGGAAAAATGTTGTAGGTCAATGTGCTTCAAATCTTCTATAGCCGTTTAATCACTTTTAATGGTTATTTCTTTTCAAGGAGGAGCTGGTGGCTAAATAATAATCACTCGGGTCGATATTTAAGTTAAGCGGCGCTTGCCTACGTTGGTCCGTGGATGGGTGACCGCTCATTACGTACCGGGTTTCCGCCGTGCGGAAAACGCGTTAAGCCGTTGGTCCCGGCTGTCATTTGTAGATCTTTGACAGTCGTTACTGGTAATCAGTGACCCGAAAGTCTGAGAACCAGTCTTACCAAGGGGACCGCATTGGATTGTGGAGGTCAGATAGGGATTTTATATGGATTCGCTCCATGTAAAATACTGGTATTCAGCTGCCTCCGGTTAGACTGGAAGCCGACTCCAACATAGTTGGGAAAAGGGTCTGGCAGATGATGTATTAAGATCATTGAGATGACTCAGTGATTACAAACGGAGGGGGAGGGGGGGAAATCACGTCGGGGTCACCAGTTTGGTGGTATGGAGAACAGGGTGTAAAGTTCTTCATCCCCCATAACTGCATCCATATAAGAAACAACGACTCCTAATATGGAAACTTCAGTAACCAAGTAACCATGTCACCAATCATGTACCACATAAAAAGCCATACATGAACTATAAACCCTTAAAAGCACAAACTTGTATGTAAATCAGTTCCCATCACCAGCAAGCTATTCTCTACGACATTACAAACTAGTAAGTCTACTTTAGACCAGTTCAGTTCACTGACTACACGACTTGTTCTCCTAAAATAACCGCCCTAACTAGACATTGACTAAATAAGGCGTGTAGTATGTCAGACTGGGTATTTATCTCGGCATCCATCAGCGTTGCTATTTGTGGAACATCCCTAGTAGGATTATAGTTAAGTAGCTTAAGTAAATAATGTTTGTTTATAAGTAGGGATACTTTTTTACAACCTATATTTAGCTTATTGACTTGTTGGTCGAGTGTTTGCAAGCGCGACTGCTGAGCATGAGATCCTGGCTTCGATTCCCAGGTCGGGTAAAGAGCTTTTGGGTTTTTCCATCAGGAATTTCTCAGTTACAGCCACGGAGTCTGGATTTGTGCCCGGTTGATGGCAATAGGCATGCTAAGTATTACATGGGAGTTAAACATATCTGGCGAAATGTGGGTGTACTATTAGGTACACCTCTGCCTAACCCTTCGGGGATTACAGGCGTGATGTTATGTTATTTAGCTTCTCTTAATAGCTGAAGGCATTTTGGCAAGCAAATTTTGAACTAATTCCTTTTGCTAGATAATCTTTACCTTACTAGTACAGAGTAGTTAGTAGTATTCGGTGGTATTCGGTTAGATTGGAAGCCAAGTTAAACATGGTTCTAGGAAACTAGGCGAATGATCAGTCATCATTCTCCAATAAAAAATGTAATGCAATTTATTTGGAGTCATTTCTTCTTCTTCCATACTTCTCTATGATCCACGTAGTAAGTCCCTTTCTAGCTATGTCATCTTTCACACAACCATTCATTGGTTCTCTGGTCCTTCCCTGCTCTTATCGTCACCCACATTCATACTCATAACTTTCTTCACGGCATACGATCAATAGCCGATGGTGAATCTCGACGAAATAAGAGTGACAATGCGTTTGAACATTCTAGACTTTGTTTCACGCAACTATGCTTTGTGATACGAGTAATTACAAAAAAACAAATAGGAAAGTCAAAACAAATAATAAAAATCCCACTGATAAATTTCCGGCTTTAGTGCTAATGATAATTAAAACTATTTCGAACAGTGACAATAAATACCACGTGCAAAACAACACGTAGCTTCATTCATTAGTTCATTATCAACAACATCCAGGTTCTTTCCGTAACACATGTTCGGTCGCAATTTGCTGATGCTACCTTGCTTTAACGCCATTACTTATTTCCTGCTCTTTATCAAGTCAGTATTCTTGTCTTTATGACTCTAACGGTGATTCGGTTTGTAATTCTAAATATTATCACGTCTGCAGCTATGACATTGTTTGTTGTCATGGTTATTTAAATTCTGTATGACGTTTATTTGGACTTCAAAGCGACCTTGACCTGTCAACTGTTCTGATAGTTAGACGGATAAGCGAGTGCCATCTAGTTATTTTTTGAGTTCTATTCCTGCGCAAAGGTTTTTTTTTTAATATTAAATGGTTCTCTCTTGCCCTGAGGACAGAGATGAGGTCTCCCCCATATTCTTCCTGTCTCCTTCAGGTTTCACCTTTTCACCGGTCTGTCAAGAATGAGTCCAGATCGCGACTACACGCTTCTTTAGGCACCCACTGTGACACGATCATGGCTCATCTCTTTTCATGCATCCTGTAGGTTTGGCACGTCTAGTTGAACTTTTACTCACTTTATCTCGTTTTAAAATATAGTTTACCGCTGACTGAATGAGCTCTGTCCCTGCTGCACTTGTCTTCCCAATTACACCCTAATGTATAGTTAGTTGTCGTTTATTAGCCTGTTCATTGAACTATTTTGTTACACATACCATACCTATTATAATATTATACA
The DNA here is from genome assembly GCA_910589295.1 of Noctua janthe. Classification (NCBI taxonomy): domain Eukaryota; kingdom Metazoa; phylum Arthropoda; class Insecta; order Lepidoptera; family Noctuidae; genus Noctua; species Noctua janthe. Next base: position 2,599,733 of record OU342567.1, read on the forward strand.
ACATGCAACATGCATTCAACTGTTTTGTTAGGTACACCTACAATACGTACGTAAATACGGTAGGTAGGTATGGTTTAGCTACAAGATTGCATCAAACATTCAAGTTACCAACTACTAACCACTGTTACTAGGTAGTTAGTCAGTACCACGTGTACTGATAAACGGTGCCTTTGTTATGCTAAACGCTTGATCGTGAAATGTAAATGTTCATAAATATTCTTGATATTTATAAACCACTTGTGGATTAAAATAGACTCTATGAGAGGCGTTACTTGAATTGCGCCCTGTGCATTTTCAATAATCTCAGTAGCAGCCACGGATTCTGGATGCATGCCTGGTTGATGGCTATAAGCTCGCCCCCTATTACATGGGACTGAATACACTCCCTCTTGTCCTCTGTCGTGCTAGCGATACAAAGAAGAAGAAGACCTCTGCCTAATCTTTCGGGGATTACAGGCGTGTTGTTTTGTTGTCACCCTCACCCAGTGCTCACCCTGCACGCGTACCCGTAGAAACGGGTTTTGTCGACGGAAGAATCGACAAAATGACAGATTTCTTTTGTTGATATGTCATTTGCTGACTGGCTAATATTTTTACCACGGCTTGACGTAATTTCGACCACCGAGATCGGCAAATGACATTGTTGCCGTCGCGGGTAAAACCTGTAGAGCTGGCTAGGTCCAAGCAAAGAGTTCAATCTATACCCAGTAGTGGGGTGAAGTCGACCTGTGGATGATTATGATGAGCCATTATTATTGTTTACTAGCTGTCGCCCGCGACCTTCGTTCGCGTTGAAATTAATATAAAAAAAATATTACTTCCCTTTTTTAATCGGGATTTTGTTAACAATTTCAAGGGTTTTCATTTTTGAGCACGGAACCCTAATTATTTTTCTAAAATAAAAGTAGCCTAAGTTGTTGTAAGGTCTACTTACAACATCAGCTATGTGCCAGTAAAAGTCCCGTCAAAATCGGTCCAGCCGTTTCTCAGAGTTTTTGGTATACCTAAGTGCCGTTTATATTTTCATATGCATTCAGTAAAAAGTTGTTATTTTGATATTTACAAACAGACACTTCAATTTATTTATTCTTATAGATTGGTTCGTACCATTGCAAGGTAACAAGTTTTTTTCTCCAAAGACCTGTAAATGTCTGTCCTTGTCAATTTGTTGTCAATGTATTCTATTGTGAGAACAATGGACTAATATACTGGTTATATAAAGACTATTATGTTATGAGGACAAGTTAGTCTGTTCTATACAAAGACGAACACTTTCGTGTGAGTTTGCGAAGCGTGGTGATATATTTTGGCAATCTACTTTAACAACTCGACTAAGTTGTCAGTAGCAGTTAATAATTCAGAATCATAGTTTCACCATCGAATAGAGTTCGAAATGGCATATCCTCAAGTCCAACTTTGCTTTTGGCACGAAGTAGTAAGATAAGTACTTCGGCACATTGACAAGTTCGGTAGCCTTTTGCTAAGTCAACAGTTAACTTTTAATTTGTAATTTACAAATGGTGCATTTATACTGCTGAGAATTGCGAATGATTTGAGACCATTCCGAACTTGGAATGAATAATGGAACCTACAGTTAAACCAGAGAAGTTGTGCGCTTCGGTTACCTTTGCGTTTTTTGTGAATGCTTGTGATTTTGCTTCTTTTACAATGAAGTCTCCTCCATCCTCAGACGCTAAACATAGTTTCAACTTCATTATTTATTTAATGATTTCACTTACGTAATGCGTCAGAGATCGCTATCTTTAGGCAGAATATGTTGGGCTGCTAACTTGCTATGAATATGACTATGGCTTTCCTTTAACTGTTAACAAGACACTTTATTTTAAGGCACCGAAAAGCTTCTTCCACGTGTTTCGAATATGCACCATAACTTACTGGTTTATTTGTTGTTTATCTGAAGATTCGGGCAAATAGGAGCAAGCAGAACCTTAAACTCTGAATTTATCAATGTTTCATGTCCATAGTTTTACATCATTTTCAGGAAAATGATGATGATGATGATGATGATGTAAAACTGTGGACCTTCCCTTATCCCAATTTATTTGGGGTTAACGCAGCATGTCTTCTACTTCCATACTTCTCTATTACTCGTCATCTCATCTCCTTTCTTACCATATCATCCCACACACAATCCATCCATCGTTTCTATGATCTTCCTCTACTCTTATTCCACATTCATACTCAAAACTTCCTTCACTACTATTTCCTCAGTCTTCCGCATCTCATGCCCATACCAATCCAACCGATTACCACACAACTTTTCAGTCACCGGCGCCACTTTCAGACTTTCTCCTATACCCATAGTTTAACATATCACCCAGATAAGCTGTGTCTTTTAAAGGAACTGCATATATAATCGAAGTACTTAATAATATGAATTAAGATAATATTATAAATAGAAAACAAAACAAATGTCAGTCTGCCAGTTGGCAATCCATGAATAAATTTATGCAGTCAGTATACGTCCTAGATCCTCAGATAACGTCCCCTTTCTTAGTGACACTAGTGCCATTGTAGTGCCAAATTGGCACTAAAGCTAATTCGGCTGTATTTGCATCCGAAACGGATGTCATATGCTTAATATATGCCATGCAATAATATCTTGCTTTGTTAGATGTAGGATACAAAGAGATTTTCGTTCTTTGAAGATGTTAATATGGGGCTGTTCCAAGATTTCTCAGTACTTTGTAACACAACATCTACTCGGTCGATTGAACCTCTGTAAGTTTAAAGCCGAATTTTGCACATGATTGAGTTTTTGCAACTTTATTGAGCCTGTGGGATTATTAACCATCTATTGGTAACTACAAGGACCTTTTACATACAGTTTATTCAATCAAGATGCCAAAAATTGAAAATTACTATCACTATCTTGGGAATCTTACAATCAACTCGAAGGTGAGATAAAGTGGGTTTCGATCAGCGATAACGCTGACGGAAAAGTCAATATTGTAGTCTTGAATTATCATAACACATAATCATCATCTGTCTAGCCTTTTCCCAACTATGTTGAGGTCGGCTTCCAGTCTAACCTGATGCAGCTGCATCCCAGTATTTTACAAGGAGCGACTGCCTACATGACCTGTACAACCCAGTTAGTACTGGGCAATACGATACGCCCCGGGTGGGACTGGTCGTCATTGCGATCTTTTTTTTTTTGTTCTAGACCTGTGAACCTTCTAGTTACGGAGATTTTGGAGGTCAGAGTTCCAACTATTTCAAAAGTCATTTTTTAAAGAAGTACAAGTTTTTAATGTTATAAATTTACTCTGAAACAGCTAGACGGGGTCGCGGTAGACCGAAGAGAAGATGGCGGGATGTCTTGGATGGCTTCCTCGCGAATTCGCGAGAAGAAGCACACCATCGTGAGAAGTGGAAGGAATGGGGGGAGGCCTTTGCTCAGGAGTGGGACAATTAGGGCTAACTAAAACCATATCACCGAGCCTATCACCATCAACCGCGCACAAATCTAAACTTCGTGGCTGCTACTGAGAAATTCGTGATGAAAAAACTCAGCAGCACTTTGCCCAACCCGGGAATCGAACCCAGAGTCTCATGCTCAGCAGTCGCGCATGTGACCACTCGACCAACGAGGCAGTCAAGTCAAGCAGAGATAGACCTTGAATAATTCAATCTTGTATACGTAGTATGAGTATCGAGATTTACGAAGACCTATCAAAAATCACGGAGAATACAAAGATCCATAATATACGTGATTATATGCAGAAACCTATCACAACGCTCCCCTTATGCATATTAATTATGTCCCTGATCAAAAGACGAGTTCGGCTGTTGATTTTACATTACATGTTGAGTTTGTGTTAAGGTGAGTATTCACTAGAACACTTTCTCGAGCATTTCCGTGTAATGTAACGTTTCTGCAAACTCTCGACACGGTGTTCGAAGTAATGCTTACGGCAAGTGAATAAGTGATAGCAGACGCAAAGCCAGATGATAAATGATGTTTATTTTGCAAATAGATTTTTACAAACACTTTTACACGTAATTTTTTTGGGGCCGGTGTTTCGTACCTGACTACTCTGAGAAGAAACAGCCGAAACAAACTCAGAGTTCATAGTCTCCTTTAAGGACCAGACATATTCTTGGTCAACTCAGATGAGAACTGTGTAGATTAGTGTCTGAGATGGTCTTTTGAAGAAAGAACTACACAGATTTGGGTGGACCTGTCCAGTCAAAGCAAGCATTTGTCAGTTATCGTGTATCTCGTCTTATAACTCAAGGAGCTCATCGATACAACGAACAATACCAAAGAAAAGACATTTGGGTAGGTCGCTTATAGTACTCAAACTGCCAGACAATCGTTAAAACCAAAGGGAAAAAAAAGGATGGGTGGATGACTTTCAGAAGATAGCCGGTAAGACCTGGTCGAGATATTTTCTGTTTACTTTTCGTTCGTAGGTCGAATCTGCAGGTTTTGTCGACGTTTGTGTTGTCTCGATGAAATGTTACAAACATTCGCTCGTTTGTTTGCTAATTGAAGTTGTAACAAAGCGGTGAGCGTATCGATAATTGACAAGTAAATCATCTGCTCTCGTCCCATGTTACTAGGGGTCGTTGCAACACGTTTATTTCTTCCATTCACCCCTGTCAACCGTCACGCTATCATTTATTCCTTTTTCTTTCTAAAATCCATGCATCTTATCCTTTGATCGTCTTTTGTTACGCGTAAATGCTTTAGTCTATTCTCACCCTTACGTCATAAGGGGTATACGGAACCTCATTGCATCTTATGGGTGTCGTAAGGGATTCTTGCTTATTTATGTTACAATAACTTTCTTGCTTAGCTTGTTATTAAGGTTGTATTTAAGTTAAAGGTTTGTGTGTTGTGTATATTGTAACTATATGTTGTGGTACCTGACGTTGATGTTAGCAAGATGATATTATAATGTTTGTTCATGCCCGTGTTTATGAGTGTTTAGTTATTTTCCGGATAGGAACTATCTGTCTACAAGGTGTAAACAGACCCTTCACAAAGTCGTTAACTAAGGATTCTGTACATCAAACTAGGTAACACTAAGCAAAAATTATAGTCGGGAAACTTCTTTTTTTGGGGTGAAATATCACGTTTTACGGTATAATGCAACGCATTCAAAACATTGTGCTGATGGATGCATTAAAAAGTACAGGAGTCATGGAAATGTGAAATGTGGGTGTACTAATCAGGAAAATTTTATAACAAAAAAGTTAAAAAATGTCGATGATGGTGTTATTAACGGTGAATATACTAAATATTTAACCGAATGATGTTTGTTTTACTCATAAAATAGTAATAACTTTAAAATTTCTTGAATCCACCAGCTTTAATAACCAGGTGCGGCATTGTTTTGTTTCCCCAGAATTCAGCTAAACTGCATTATAACAGTGCAGTGGGCCATACATCCAACTAAGTATTCCTATTCCAAGGATTTTAGAGCATGGAATAGCTCTTAGTGCCCGTCTAAATTTTGGGCTAAATTGTTATTTATTTTCCTGCTAATCCGGCTGCGGAAAAATGGCAAAATGGAAAAGGAAAGTAAGTGATGAGGAAAAAACTTTAAAACTTTCGTAAAAGACTTAAATCATGTGTTTTCTTACGAATTTAATTCTTGAAAGGATAAATTTCCTAAACTTTGTATGAATTTCATAAACTACAAGTTAATTCCTTAAAATGGTCTTACATTCAACAGAACTGATATTGTTTTGGTTTTTATGGTTAAGAGGCAACAATGGAACCCTTATAATTTCATCCTGCCTGTCATTGGTCCGATCCGATCTAGGACTAATGTGGACCACTGGTCGTTGGTTCTGTCTAGCTCGTCTCGCCATCTCCTGCGAGGTCTACCGCGTCGCCTTCTGGCTGTGGCGGAGCTCAATATCGTGGTTAATTTGACCCGCAGCTCTTCAGGAAGAAGTGAATTGACGAAAAAAAATGTTTACGTAATACTAACCAAGTCGACCAAGATGAATAAAATATATTCAATATGCATAGGCGTGTGAGATATTTTTGGATCATTTGGGAATAGTTTAGGGTCAAATGGTTTTAATACCGACAAAAACTCACTTTGTTAAAGGTCACTCGTACTCCTACGACCGTTTCGCGGCCCGTGGCAAAAAGGACGTGGAACTTCTTTCTTATCCATGAATGACGTGGGTGGATCATAAGTTCAAGGGCAGTGTTTTCTCCCGACTACTAAAAATGACCTAAATTTGATTTATTTGACGTCATTTAGGATCCCATGATGTCCTCTACTTACTAGTTTTACGGTTTCCTACGTACCAGAGGGTTTACACAAGCGACAATCAAAGCGTTTGTTCCCTGATCATCATAATCTGCAATCTTCATCTCTTCAAAGCTCGATTGAAACGAAAAAAAGTCTAGGCAAGCGTCCTCCACCCTAGGCCGCATCATCGCTTCACATCAGGTGAGTTGCGGATAATCAATCAATTATTTGTAAAAAAAAATCTATCAAAAGTCTTGCCATAAACTTTTCGGGTAGCTAATGTCAATCCAATACGTTCGTGACTTTTTCGCTGCTTGCATAATCACTTTGTCGAAACCATCTGTCGTCATCATCTTAGGCTCTGGTTCTATGATACTTAGGGTCGGTGCAACACGTTCTTCATCCATTCTAGTCCCTCTCATCATCATCATCATCATCATGTCAGCCGAAAGACGTCCACTGCTGGACATAGGCCTCTCCCAAGCGTCGCCACATTAACCGGTCCCGTGCGTCTCGCATTCAGCGGATCCCCGCAACCTTTACCAGATCATCCTAGTCCCTCTAATAGCAATTAAATCGTAAACGAACACAAAGCAACAAATTAAATCTATGCAAATCCAACCCACGTGGTGTTTTTCTCACTCAGCTTCAAATGCATTTGCAATATATCTTAGCTGTTTAACTATCCTATTCAACTATATATATCGGGGCAAACGTTTCAATCTCAAATTGCATCTTAACTAATTAAGTAGTTCTTCGTTCTCTGTGGAATTCGAAGATAAATTAATCAAGAGACCGAGCTTATCTAACTAAAGTTTATTCTGTATTGTTCGGGAAACTTGCTCGCTGGACTTGGTCACTCAATAGTAGATTATAGATAGATAGAATATACTTTATTCATCATCTGCCTAGCCTTTTCCCAACTATCTCAGTCTAACCGGATGCAGCTCAATACCAGTATTTTACATGGAGCGACTGCCTATCTGATCTCCACAACCCAGTTAGTGCTGGGTTTTATCCAGAGGTCGGAATTAGGTAGAGTTATTTATGTACTTGCATCGAAATGTTGATATTAATATGGATCTTCCCGGGATTTATAATACAATCCCGTGTGGCCAACAAAACAAGTAAACAACACAAGTAAATAATAATAAAAACCTCAGATAAATAAGACAAATAAAACAAAAAAAATAACATACAATTTTTATTAGTATTTACATTAATTCACAATACAATTTTTTATTTACGTTGCCCCACACTAGGATTTATTCCTGTAACGTGGATGCGTTTACAAAGATTTGAACTCACACATACACAAATAGCCAGACCCGGAACAACTTCTTGTAGATCATATAAATATTTGTTCCGTGCAGGAACCGAACCCGCGACATTTTTTCATTAACTGCTGCGCTGCGTGCGTATGATGTCAGATGTCGGATGGTTTAAACTGTGTAAAAGTAAATAACTTTTTTATTTAAAAAATCACGGGATTTTTCTGCTCCTTAAAATTAATATCCGGATTTGAGGCATATCCACTTTATTCTTTCGCTGTATGAAATCAGTGTAAGTACACACAAGTTACAAATAACTCTACCTAATTCCGACCTCTGGTTATATTATACCCATTGGTAAGACTGGTTGTCAGACTTCCGGGCCGCTGACTCCATGTAAAACTGTCAAAGGTCTACAAATGACAGCCGGGCCAACGGTATCACGTGCTTTCCGAGGCCCGGAGGAAACTCGGTATGTAATACGTGGTCACCCATCAACGGGCCAATCTAGGCAAGTGCGGCTTAACCTGAAGATCGACCCCAAGCAACTGTTATTATTTAGCCACGCGCTTCTCGCAATTATATACTTCATTGCGCAACAAAATCGTTACACAGCTCAGCAACCGAGGTCTGGTAATATTAATTTCACAAGTATTTATCCTAGTTGCAACTTCGGTAAATCCCTCTCTCTACCGTGAGACTTCAGAGAAAGCAGTATTTTAAGCCTGAAATACCCAACTTAAATTAAAGGTGAAAGCCAGCGAAGTGCCGTTTCACCTGCAACCAGCAATAAAGGATGCCGCATGAAACCACATGCGAAATACTACCCCGATATTGCAGCAGGCTAGCTTGCAGCACTATGTTGTAATGCTGAAACCTTGTACATACAAAACACGTACTGTATACCTACTGAACAATATAGAAGTACCCGGTGTCGTAACCAAAGCGAAAGGTCGCGTGAATACGTTATCGTAGCGTTCATAAATGTAGCAAACAGTAGCGAATGGTCAATTTTTGTAAGAGGTAAGCCGGAGTACATATCTTTAATGTGTTTACATTATTTGTCAATACTGACTGTGCCATTTTTAAAAGGGAAACCGGTAGGAATCGAGTTGAATGGAATCTCCGCCACTGGTAGCAGAGGTGTCCTCTGTCGGCCCAACTAGGCGATCCGAACAAATTGAAAGCGAACGTCATTTGGTTAGGGCACGGGTGGTCACAAGTCACAACAACAGAGGAGAACGATCAGTTGAGTCTTTTGTTTTTGGATCAAAATGTATTCTACTTCGTTATAATCCCTTTGCGATAGTACTCTTAAAAATCTTGGAATTTTAATCCAGAACCGAGCTACTACTACTAGGTATAATTGCGTTACCATACCTTCATTTGTAGACCTTTAAAGTCGTTACATGTAGTCAGTGGCCCGAAAGTCTGACAACCAGTCTTACCCAGGGGTATCGCATTACCCAGTACTAACTGGGTTGTAGAGGTCAGTTAGACAGTCGCTCCATGTAAAATACTGGTATTCAGTTGCATCCGGTTAGACTGGAAGGCGACCCCAACATAGTTGGGAAAAGGCTAGGCAGATTATGATGACCTTCCATAATTTCTTCCAAGTTGCAGTTATAAGAGCACGTAAAACATGATGCCAGTTGTTCCATCGCTTTCAGAAAAGCACCACATTTTGCACTTCAGAATGGAATTGTCTATGAATAATAGCTGAGTTTGTAACACAACCATCAACTTCATTATAACGGAAACGGTTTGGAAACCGCATATTTCCGCTTTCCTCCAATGTTGGTGTTACACAGGATTAGGAAATGTTCAACTTAGTTGTTTGAGGGATGCCTAGGGTTTATGCTAACAGGCATCTCCCATCCGAATAGAGAAATACATGCATTCATATATAAGGTGTAACGAGACCCTTAACCAAGCCGAAAGGTACTTGTTCTCCCCGTCAACGCGATCATTTTATGTTCTAGACCATACCTGTGAACCATCTATAGTAGTTGTGTTTTAGCATGGCAATAGCGGTCATTGAACCACATACATTTATTGAATCTCTTCTTTTAGAAAACGTATACAAACCTGTTAATAGCCCCTGAATAGACATTGATTGTGAACCTGAACATTAACAGAAGAAACGATAAGTATACGGTTTATGGTTTCAGTTCGTGTAAAGAGATATCGGGGAAAGGGCAATGACCACTATTGACATGCTAAAACACAACTACTATAGTAACGGAGATATTGGGGGTCAAAGTTCGAACTTTTTCACAAGTTTTTGTTTTAATACATGTTTTTAAAGTAAGATTTTTACTTTACACACCTCCACGACCCACGTACTATTCAATACATCCATCAACACAATGTTCTGAGTACGTAACATTGAGTCCTACCGTAAAACGCGATTTTCACCCCAAAAAAAAAAGGCGGTTTCCCAGCAAAAATTATTGTGTAAAGTTACTTAATTTGATTTACAGAATGCTTGGTCGACGGCTTTTATGCCATTTTCCCGAACTTTACGAATGACCATTACGAATTCTTACGAATCATCATTCTTCTGCCCTTATCCCAGTTTATCTGGGGTCGGCGCAGCATGTCTTCTTCTTCCATACTTGTCTTACTCGTCATCTCAGCAGTCACTAGCCATATCATAAAAAAAACATAGTGTCACGCCTGTAATTCCCGAACGGTTTAGGCAGAGGTGTACGTAATATTACACCCACATTTCGCCAGTTATGTTCAAGTCCCATGTAATTTGGGACAACCCTATTGTCATCAACCGGGCGCAAATCCAGACTCCGTGGCTGCTACTGAAAAATTCCTGAAGGAAAACACCCAATAACACTTTGCCCGACTTTATTTTGTGCCGAAAAGCACAAAGCTATAATAATAAAAAAGAAAGGAAGGAAGGAAGGTCGCAGGTTCAAACCCTGCTCGCACTAGAATTTTTCTTTCCATGTCAAAACAGCTATAATAAGTACTAAATCACCTTATTACCTTTTAATTTAGTTCTAGTTGAACACCGGTATACTCTCATAGATTGGCTGCCGATAGCATAGTTACATTGGCAACTTAATTAATAGGTTAACAAGCTCATCTCGTGAGCTCCGTTCAGTAATCAATACAGAAATTGAACTTGATCAACGTGGGATTCATTGTGCTTAATAACGATGTTCAGTTGTGTATTATGAATTGGATCTATGGTACTGGAATGTACGGGCTTGATAGGAGATGACTTCAGTATAATTAAAGGCCAAGGAACTCTCTAATGTGGTTCTCGTGATATCACAATACCATTGACATTAATGGTTACCGCTGATAGAATGTCACTTTGTTTAGGCCTTCTGGAAGTCGTTAAACAAACTTACAAAAGTTGGTCGTTGCTAAGAAAATCTTCACATAATATTTACAATAATTCTCCTGCCCTTATCCCTATTTATTTGGCTTTCGGTTCTTTTTACTCCATACTTCATAAGAAAACCTACACAATTAACGCATCATTGATCCAGTCAGGCTTTTAAGTTTTTTGTATGGCATATCATATATCCACCAAGTGCATAGAACAGCTTAGAGATCGTCGATGTTGGTTACTGCACAACCAATTCCTTTTACCAATTTCACAGACCGCGTAATCAACAAAAGAATAATTAATTAATTTCACAGATCAACAAAAGTCTGTTTGTCATTTTGTCGATTCTTCTGTCGACAAACCTGTTTCTACGGTGGTCATGCTACGCGTTCTGATATTGGTTACTGCACAATCAGTTCTTTTTACCAACTTCACAGACCAGCAGCACGCGTAATCAACAAAATAATAATTAATTAATTTCACAGATCAACAAAGGTCTGTTTGTCATTTTGTCGATTCTTCTGTCGACAAACCTGTTTCTACGGTGGCCATGCTACGCGTTCTGATATTTTCAGTAAAACATAGCCTATCTATGTTATCTAACTTCTACCGAAGGACAAAATAATATCTCGTCCAATGTTTCGTCGATAACTTACTCCCTTGTCAGCACTAACTAAGGATATACTTAATAAATGTTGTCTTTGTATACGTGTAGCGTATAAAACTCTACGATTTATTACGTCTTATCTCTCTCATGTTTTCCTTTTTCCCAGTACAAAAACGGATCGTAGTTGTTTACGGGTCTCAAGGTTTCTAGATCAGGAACACTATCGGTATTCTGCAATACACTCCTTGTATTGATAACGCCCCGTTCACAAACTCTGGCGATACGACTTGCGACGGGGCTTGCGTTAGGTACTACCGAATTCACTAAGGGTCGACCACTTCTCAACCTTATTTCTTAAAGCATAAGGGTGAAAAGTGGAAGACCGTCCGTACACTCGGTAGTACATGCTCTAAGCATATTGTTTTATAGGTCGTGGCCAAGCGATAAGAGGTGGAACAATAATCGTATTTTTCTTCGTCTCCTTTGTTGCGACACTTGCATTGTTTATCTTTCCAAGTGTGAATTCATCAATGCACTCACGTAAACACCGACAAACTGTAATCTTTTCTTTGTACTACTTGATTCATCGTTTTATAGAGATTAAATTACATGTCACCTTGTCATGTCGTGAGGACATATTTGAGTATGAATGTTGATCGTTGGGATATGAGTCGAGCTACACGATCACTGACAAATGCTTGCACTGTCTGGGCAGGTCTACTCAAATCTGTGTGGTTGTTTCTTCAAAAGACCACCTCAGACATTAATCTACATGGTCCTCATATGATTTGAGCAATGTCTGGACTTTAAAAGAGACGGTGACCTCTGAGTTTGTTTCGGATGTTTTTTCTATCCATCTAGTTTTAAAACAACGTGTTGACATGTAAAAGAGTTTTGTAAACCAATTTACAGAAATAAATATGATTTATGATTACTTTAAGAACAGTCCATCCATCGTTTCTTTGGAGTTCCGATAAACTCCAAAGAAACGATGGATGGACTGTGTGACAGATGATTTGGTCAGAAAGCGGATAATTACTGAGCTGATGAGTTATAGAGAAGTATAGAAGGAGAATTGCAGCACCGACCCCAAATAAACTGGAAAACATGCAATGACCATGTCATTCTCAAATAGTAACTCCGAAAACAAATCCAATGTGATTCTAGGCCAAATGCGACTTTAAACTAAACCAGACCTTTGGGGCAATGGATTTCGGAACACAGAAAGGGCGATCCCGGCAATTTTAATTGGGCAAAGCTCCAATTTGAAGTTACAGTTACGGAAACAAATCCTCTAAAAGAAAACACTGTGGAAACTGAGATGTGTGTTGAAATAACATGTTGAAACAAGAGCTTGAGTTGAAATAACGACGACGGTGCATAACAAGAAACTCGATACTTTTGTACCTTATTGTAAACTAAGGTAATACTCGTATATTGCGAAACTGTGCCCACGCGACACCATCGCTTACATTTCTGCTAAGTCACTCTGGTTATGTAATGAGTTTTCATAGCTGGTCGATGGTGGAAAGTTGATTAGCATGTTTTAATTTATTAAAAACACGTGTTCGGTGTGAAATTGTAGCAACCGGTAACTTGTTTTAGCTACGACTACTTCTACATACATACAGGCTTGAGTATATTCATGCCTTTGCCCATGGGGTTAGGCAGAAACTTCAGAACACCACCTGTTACGATCCCTAATACTAATTTTACTTCGTCCACGTTCAAACACCTGGTCATACACGCAAGCTTGAGAAAATATATGACTTCTATTTTAATAATGAAATGATGATGTTTTTATTTTTTGCTTAATTGGTTTTTAACACTTTTAAAGACTAGATGAGACCGGTGTCCGTGTGTCGTTCTTGACTACTCTGAGGAGAAACAGCCAAAACATACTCGGAGTTCGTAATATCTTTTAAAGCTTAGTTATGGTGAGCATGGTACTTACTTCAAGTCGGGATTTAACGGATAAAAAATGAAGAGACACTGCGTAACTTGCAGAAAAAGTGTGCTAATAAATTTCAAGTGCTTCCAAATTTACTGGCTTGGAAACCTGGCGCCGGCTTGTCTATCGTATCTACTCGTCTCCCTCAAAAAAACCTCAAGGGTCCTTAGTACGACGTGCTCAAGTACCGATACTGGTGTCACCGCCCTCTCAAATGTTCTCAGGTACCCCTTTCTTTCTTGTCCAAAAAACTTGACTTAATTTAGAATTCAGGGAGCGAAATTTACATCTTAAGGGTCCAACTTTTGAATTGACTTCGCGCTAAAATAGGCTTGAAAGACGGCGTTTCGAATCATGAATCTTGGATTCTAACTTTATTTTATTTGTTGGCGTTCAAAAAGATTGGAATTAAATCAAATGAGCTGTAAGTAATTTTTGAACGAAATTATTTTTTGAGCAAAAGAGCAATGTATTTGTGATGGTATAATTTCAGCTGAATTTTAAGTAAAAATTTAATCAAACAGCCCTATTATTTGATCGTAGTACTTTTCTTTTTGGGATTACATTTTCAGATTTTGATATATATTTTTTAATTTTATGTGCTTTTTTATTTGACTATGCGACTGTCTAATAACATGAAAGAAAATGATATATTTACGATTTTAGCGCAGACATAACTAAAATACGAATATACGAATTAGATCTGAATTTTTTCGCAACATTGCGTGACTTTCAGGACAATCAACTTGCCTAATCCGTTAGGGCTGTAATAGATCATCGTTTACATTGTTATTTGGGGCCATAAAAGCGTAATTTATATATCATTGGACGAGCCAAATAGAGCAACAGGTTCAGAAAGTTAGAACGAACGTGATCGAGTAGGCCACGATAGCCCTTTGGGCTAGAAATGGTCTAGAATTTTAGATAATTTAAGTGCTTAACGACCGACGAATCTGGATTCTTGAACCCAACTCAACGTTTACACGCAATACAATGCTGTCGTTGTCATTTTCAGTTGTACGAATAAAATAGAGAAAATTTAAATACATGTTAAGTGTAGTTAAAGAATTCGCAAATTAATGAGAATATTTAATATAGTCACTATAATCTTCTGCTTGAAAAGAAAAACGAATCAAGCAAGGGACTAGGGACTCAGTATGCAACAGTAGGTAGTCAGACGCAGAACACAGCTGTGGCTAATTTAGTTGTAGTTTAGTGAACGTCTGGGAGATGTAGTAGCTAGATAGATGCTAGAAATATGTAGTTGGGGTGTAAGTAGGTGCAGATTTAGTAGTGGGATAAAACACACAGATGTCGTAGCTGATGTTAGATGGAAATATTAAGTACTATCTAGAAGCTTTTGCCCAAGATTTCGCTCTCGTGGAAGTCTGAAATTATCCCAAGGGAACTATTATTGGGATCAAAATTATCCCATGTCCTTTCCTAGTTCATGGTTTGTTCATGGAACACAATTCATCCAAATCCGTTCAGGTAACAAACGGCAGGATATAGTCAGACATATAGAATTTAGAAAATAACATTTAGATTCGTGACTCAAAAGATGAAAGGGATAAAACATTTAGCTGGACAGGACATAGGCCTCTCAATCGTCGTCAACAGCAAGAACTAACTGTAAATCTAGCTATAGACCGACCGCTTTAATGAGTCCTCACGAAGGTATCAATTTAAATGGAATATTCTGAAGGTTGATCACGCATTGGTTCAATTAGTAGGAGGACTCATTTAAGAGGTCAGTCTATAATTTTCTAAACGAGCTGGATACTACCAAACACAATGAGAGTTGTTTTTTGACATGGAAAGAAAAATTCCAGTGCGAGCAGGGTTTGAACCTGCGACCTTCCGATTCAGTACACCGGATGTCTTAACCAACTAGACCATCGCACCCCGCTCACAGATCTCGAAATTTTCGTTCCATTAATAACGTCTTAGGTGACGTTAGCGCCATCCATTTATGAAAGTATCGAACTAACTGAGAGTTATCAAACTCTCAATGGAGAAAAGTAATGTAGAAGATATACGGGCAGAAACGGCTCAATATCTGTCGAGCCGAGTAGGCTTACGTTTGATGCGAAGGTCTGTGCTCCAACTGATATGATGGAGATAGGTTTATGGGATATCAAGTTATGGACCGTGTCTATTAAGGATTTGTTCGATAGGGGAAAACGCGGTGCAATTGAGTTGTTCTTAGACACTTAACTTGTGGGATTTTATACATGAAAATTGAAAGTTTTCTGATGTCATTTCTCCTGTTCTGACAGCAGATGTGTGATGTGTCTGGGAGTAATAATATCTTCTATTTTGAACTACTCCGTTGTTCTAGCGGTCGCAAGTGCGACTACTGAGGTTCTGAGTTCGATTTCCGGGTCGGGCAAATTCTTAGTAGGTTTTTCCATCAGGAATATCTCAGTAGCAGCCACGGTGTCTGGATTTCTGCCTGGTTGATGGCAATAGGCTCGCCCCCTATTACATGGGACGTAAACATAACTGGCAAAATGTGGCTAAACCGTCGGGGATCACATTCAGAGTTTAATTATGAATAACTACAGTAACCCAATATTAATTCTAACTAAAAACTGGTATGGGTAGCCTAATGGATGCATGAATGCTTGAAACTTAAATTTTCGGCTAAATAGTATTTATTACAGGCGTGATGTTGATCACAACATCGAACAGGAGATACGGAGAGAATAGGTACACCTACCCTGTTCGAAACACGCGCTCTAAAGAAGAGAATGGCCGATCATTGACACCGTAATTAATATATGATATATCTCATATTTAAAAACATTTTCAAAGGGAATTTTCCAATGGCGTGTCTCTGACGTTATTCTCTTATTAATTTGAAATTTATTTTTACCACATAGAAATTCAAAGAATGCAGACAAAAGCACACACCATATCGAATGAGATAACTTTGCACTGCAGTCGTACACCTGCCTTCAAATAAAGTAAACTCCTGTAACAAGATACCTTTGACAAAACATACCTACGTCACGGTGTCAAAGTCAAAAGTTTCCGAGTTACGCGTAAATCTTGGAAACTCGCTTAACTTTGTCTTGAGGAATTGTTAGTGCTCTATGTAGTTTAAATTCACTATCTTGTATTTATACAAAATAGAATGGTATTTAATTAAATACAAGTTATAACTTGTATTGATTATCATTTGTATTTTCTATCGTTAGGAATTGAGCGGACCTTTGAATTGAAATAAGAAGTTCGTTTGTGCGACTCCTCCTCGTTGGTCTCGCGGTCGCAAGCGTGACTGCTGAGCAAGAGGTCCTAGGTTCGATTCCCGGGTCGGGCAAAGTGTTATTGGGTTATTCCATCAGGAATTTCTCAGTAGCAGCCACGGAGTCTGGATCTGCGTCCGGTTGATGAAAATATTCTCGCATCCTATTACATGGGACTTAAATATAACTGGCGCAAAGTGGGTGTACTATTAGGTACACCTCTCCCTAACCCTTCGGGGATTACAGGTGCGATGTTATGTCGTAAACGACTTCTGCATGGTCTTCATGTGACTTGACCAAGATTATGTCTGGACTTAAAAGAGACTGTGACCTCTGAGTTTGTTTCGGCGGTTTCTTGGGCCTGCCTCGGTGACGACGACCGTCTTCAGGCACCCACAGTGACGATTCTGGCCCATCTATCCTGACCCATCTGTCCTGACCCATCCTGGAAATGTGTCCCGCCCAGTCCCATTTTAACCTCGCAAACTTATCGCTAACATTGGCGATGCCTGTCTTGGAGCGTATTGTGGTGTTGCGTTGTTCGATCTCTCAATCAATTTATTTAACAAATTAAAATAATTTACTTGTACGTGTATCTGTAGACCTATGTCGTGTTCCTTAGTAAGTTAAAGAATAAAATGTCCATTACATAAGCACTTACTTACCTGTATGTGTGTTGAGGAGCTCATTCAAAGGAAGATCGTTTGTTGTCAAGCGTATTGTTTAGCTATTGTTTTGTTGAAGGAACTCACGAACCGGACACACGATAGTTCGTGTTTATTTGTTTATTATGTGTGTATTAATAGTATGCGTTATTATTAGAAAATTATTATTATTGTATGGAGTATTGTTATTGTTGAGTAGTAGTAGACTAGAACTTATCGTGATGATGAACATCGTCCAGTGAAGTTCCCGATTTTTTGTTAAATTGACAAGGGATCTTGGTGTTTCTGCTTTGTTTCTCATGTGTTAGGTTGAAAATACACTGGCGAACCCCATGAAATAGCAGGCAGTAATCAGCAAGTACGTACTTTCCACGAGGAAATCCGTGACCTCAGCAAAATTAACTTAAAGTATTTAAATACAGATTCAGCCCTTCTAGTTTCATTTCG
Source organism: Noctua janthe (assembly GCA_910589295.1). Taxonomy (NCBI): domain Eukaryota; kingdom Metazoa; phylum Arthropoda; class Insecta; order Lepidoptera; family Noctuidae; genus Noctua; species Noctua janthe. The sequence goes on from OU342567.1 coordinate 2,617,522, forward strand.
AATTCACCTAAGTAACAATCTAACATGCAAAAAAAAACCTTATACTGTCACTTACGGGATATCTTCCGTAATAATGAACAATCACGGAACATATCCCGTAAGTGACAGTACAAGTTTAGTTGTAAACCGTAAAAGCTTAAAACAGTGTTGAGGAAAACGTTTCACAGTACTCAAAAATCTAATTACTGGAACTGTCTGTTGATCTACCCCACAGATATTAAACCTAGATAACGCAAGTATCACGATCCGTATGAAAACCAATCGTGCCATTTTTTGACCATCTAGTATGACTTCATAAGCACTATTTATTTACCATTAAAACAAGTTACTATACAAGAAAGAGTACGATTTTGTTCTATAAATGTCTAGAATTAAGTTCTTAAGTTGTAACGTCTTTCTTTTAAACAAATTAGCTTGCTGCGACAGTAGCCACATTAAGCGTAAAATGCTTAAGCCGGGCACGCGAAGGTACTCTTGCGTTCTCTAGGCATGCATAAATCTGTAATCAACCCTCATTTTTAATCAATTGAACAATAAAGAAAAGCTTCACGTAAACACCTATGAAAATTTTCACCATAATTCTCCAAATAGAGTCATGATAATGAATTAATAGCCAAAACCTAAGTGTAAATTAATATGAATAGCATTAAATTATTACAGCACCCGACTGAATAAATTCAGGACAAAGTTTCAGCAGTTTTGCGAACAAACAGTTTAATATTAGGCTTGTGAGTTAAAATGGGACTGGGCGTTGTACACGAATATATCATTTATGTTGGAACCAAAGTTTTTAGTAAATAATGTACTGTCGTGAAGGGACGGAGAATATATTATTTATATCTGTATGCGTGTGACCTTTTGGGCGATTATTTTTTCTAGTTTAATATATTCTGTTGATCTTTGGGGCTACTCTTGAATATAACACAGACAGGATAAGCCTCTCATGCTCTCGAATCTGCGACCAATCGTTTCTCTGATATCTAGGCTATTACGAGAATTGAAAGACGGTTCATTCACTGAGTGTATGTTTTGGATGTTCAGGAGATTCCGTCGATGAATTAGCATTAATTGTTGGCTATATCATAGATGATCTGATTTATTAATGAACTAGCTGTTTGCCCGCGACCTTCGTCCACGTGAAATTATTATAAAAATATTACTTTACTATTTGAATCGGATTTTGTTAACAATTTCAAGGGTTTTATTTTACTTCGTACGGAACCCTAATTATTTTTCTCAAATAAAAGTTACTCCTTATAACATCAGCTATCTGCCAGTAAATTCCGTCACAATCGGCCCATACGTTTCGGAGTTTAGCCGGAACAGACAGACAAACATTAAAAAAAAATTGTATTTTTTTTTATGGAGTACCGTATATATATAAACTTTCTTAAGTATTCAGTAAAAAACTGTTATTTTGAAATTACAACAGACACATTTGTACTGAAATATAATTAGGTTTACGTATAATAATTTCACGCGGACGAAGTTCGCGGGCAATTGCTAGTAGATACCTAAATAAACAGATATCAGTAACGAGAACTTGTGGGCGTTTGATTAATAAGTTAGTAAGGTCTGTTTCTCTGAATTGTAATTAGCCGAATTATCGCCAATTTTACGAGGACTTTCGAAACAATGTGATTAATTGTGTGATTAATAAGACTTCAGTGGTACCAATGGCGTATCTATTAATGTATTCGGTGTAGTGGGGATTAATTATTACGCTGTTCGATGAACATGATATTATATGGACGTCGTGGGCGTTGAGTTTAGAAAAGTGAAAACACAACTTAATACAAGGTGTAAGCAGACCCTGGACGAAGCCGTCAACCAAACATTATGTGTCTAAGTAACTCTGCGCAAAAATTATTGCTGAGAAACTACTTGTTTTTTGGGGTGCAAAATCAGGTTTCAGGCACTCAATATAACGCACACAAAATATTGTGCTGATAAATGCATTGAATAGTAAATGGGTCATGAAGGTGTTTAATGTAAAGTTTAAACAGTTTTTTGTTTGTTTCCAGGTAAACTCCAGAACAAAAAATATTTCGCCATGACGGGGAGTACAAGTGCCTTTCGGCTTCGTTAAGGGTCTGTTTACACCCTTTATAATAACATCAGGCGTGGCATCATAGTAAAGCCCATAAGGCCATTCTTTTCAACATCCACATTTCCCTAGCTATGTAGGTATAACTTTTGGCACAAATCTAAGTAAAACTTTGAATAAAGTACTTCGTAAATCAACAGTGACACAAGTTGTCTTAGTGTTCAAACAAAAACCATAAATGATGACGATGATGCCATCTAGCCGATGTCGGCCACAGCGACTGCATTCGATGGCTTTCTAGGGTGGTTGTCGAGAGCTTTGATGTGCTGCTCTTTTATGTGCTCTCAAGTGGCTAGCATATACAACTTTGGCCGAAAAACTCTGAGCACAAAGCGGACACGTCGAAACACCATGGACGGCTTTGTAGGGTGTTGTAATAATAGTAAATTCAAGTAATACATTCATCCACCAAGTCCACAAGTTTAAATCCAAAAACACAGAAACTCATAAAGTAAATAGCTTAAGCATAATCAGCTTATAACGTTCCCACTGCTGGGACACAGGCCTCCTCTCTATGAGAGGGAATGGGCCACCACGCGGGCCCAATGCGGGTGGTAAATGTCACATGTCTTCGATTTTTTGGTTCTAGGACATGCCGGTTTCCTCACGATGTTTTTCCTTCACCGTTTTGAGAGCAGTGGTGATGAAATAAATTACAGAAAGTAAACCGCCTGCCTGGGTTCAAACCTTCTGACCCACGACTTATTGCTCGTTGTCTGACGCGCCACCACTGGGCCACCGCTGCTCTGAGAGAAAGTAAATAATAAGTTTGAAATATAACGCTCAAATATTCTGGGGCACATAGTACCTAATTAGAAAGGTTTATATTCAACAAAGGTCTCGCCAAACAACAGGAGGACCTAAAAATAAAAAGTACTTTCCCAAAGGAATATTTATTTTGTACCTGACCTAAAAAGCTTTAAAGTATAGTCGAATTTAATTGGGTTAGACTATAGAAGTTAATTAATTGTAATTAATATTTTTTACGTGTCCTGACCTGAAAAAATCCTGCTAAAAAGGCAGATTTTTACTAAACCAACCAAGTGCGAGTCGGACTCGTGGACTTATTTTAATGTAATTACCACGAAAAATAATGAGATACAAACTTGCATTAGTAACACGTGTTCTGTAAAACAGACTGCCTCGTTGGTCTAGTCGTCGCAAGCGCTACTGCTGAGCATGTGGTCCTGGGTTCGATTCTCGGTTCGGGCAAAGTGTTACTCTCAGGAATTTCTCAGTAGCAGCACGGCACGGCATGTTCTCAATGGATCTATGTCCCAGTTAAGACCTTACCCTTACCCTAGTTTTTTTTTTTTCCCACTCTGGGCGGAGCGGAAGGGAGTGTCAGACTTGTACTGACTAAAACCCATCCATGTTCCTTCTTAGCCCTTTGTGTTCCAGGGCCGCCGTATCTCTTTCGAACAGTCCCGCAACCCTGTTACCCTTACCCTTGGCTTTATTCTTCTCTTCTTCTTCTTCAACCTTAGACCACCCAATGCTGAGTGTAGATCTCTTCCAAATCTCTTCACTGTTGGCGACTTTGGTGTTTTGTGCTCGTCTTATTAAGGGGACTAAAAGTGGATGTACTATAAAATTTGTACACTTTCGCTTAAGCTTGTATTATCTGAATAAAAAGTTTATCTTTTTGTGTAGTAAATAAAATTCATTATGACTGTTAAAAATCGTGTTGCGTCGCGTCACGTCTCAGTGTGAACTGACCCTAACCTTTTTGGAATTACAGGCGTGAAAAAAAATCTTTAAAATTTGAACTGGCTTACCATTACCGTTTAAAAGAACCAGCCGACATACAGACAGACAAGGCGTAGGCTGTGTTACTCCATTTTCGCTTATTAGCTACGAAACCCAGAAAACAAGCTATTTGATCATTTAAATGTCTGTTTTCCTCAATCATCAGTCTTCTCAGATATAGGTACTATTAGTGAATAGCAATTTTACATAGTTCTGGTACATAAACCTATAATTATCGGCAACATTTATTACCGCCAAAATCATGTTATACCACAATATTTAACCTTGAACATTACATAAATCAGCCAGTTAATTTGCCGTAGATATTCCTACAAATTATTGGTTAGAGATATTATAAAGTTCACCTTATGATTTTGATACATTTTTTATCACAAGAATAAAATAGAATGTTAAATTTTTTTTTCATACAGTCCATTGATTATATGGAGCTCGTGGCTAACTAATAACAGCAGCTTGGGTTGATCTTCAGGTTAAGCCGCGCTTGTCTAGGTTGGTCCGTGGATGGGGACCACCCATTACATTTCGAGTTGCGTCCGTGCCTCGGAAACCCGGCTGTCAATTGTAGATCTTTGACAGTCGTTACAGGTGGTCAGTGGGTATCGTATTAACTAGTACTAATTGGGTTGTGGAGGTCAGCTATGTAGTCGCTCCATTTAAAATACTGGTATTCAGCTGCTTTCGGTTAGACTGGAAGCCGATCCCAACATAGTCGGGAAAAAGCTAGGCAGATGATGACTCCATTGTTTATTTATCATAGAGTTTGTTTTATGTAAAAAACCTTAATTTAATCTGCTGAGTTATAGGCCCCTCTTTGCAATAGCGACCAAAACTACGACATCCGCTGCCGCTTATGAACGGTGAGACCTCGCATGAAGAGCGGGGTGTAAAATTCTTCATCCCCCATAGAAGTAAGGAGGATCCTCCGAGCAGACGGGTGTTATATCTGGTGGGCTACTGCCCGACGATTGTTGTTGGTTTCTTCTATATTGTCTTATGTCAATCTCCATGTAAAAATGAACTCATATTGAACTGCACTCACGTAATACATCCATCCATTGCCCACTATCTGTTTTTCTGCGCAGTAATTCTGATAAATTATAAAATCAATTTCATTTCGCCATGTTTCTTTTCTTAACAAAATATAATATTACCTACCAGGATACAAGAAATGGAATAGAACAATAAATCACCCTGTGTCAAGGATTTTACGAGCACATGTGGAAATAAAAATCCCTCAGAAACACATAAAAAGGAAATACATTTCCCTGCATCAAAGTTAGGGAAAGAATGAGAATTTAATGTCATATTCTGATGTTGTTTAACTTCGTTTTGAAGAGTACTCTAACTTCTACCTTGTTAATTATTGTTTGGAGGTCTGTGGAAGGAGCGTAATTAAATTATTAGGTTGGAGCTGTAGTCTATATTATATTATATCTCTAGTCGGCAGTTTGCTGAACTGCGCCTATTTGGCGCAGCCGTGAGACACACAATATTATCTCTTTTTTTTTTTTGTTTTGTTTTAACATTTTTATTGTATACATTTAAGATTTTTTTTTTTTTTTTTTGTGCTTTTTGTGTGCACTTGTGACATAGGCCAAATAAATATGTTTTCTTTCTTTCTTTCTTTATTATATAATAGCATTTCGCCCGCGACTTAATCCGCAAAAATTGTGATAGCTCGGCTAATATGCATGATATAAATATAATTTATAGCCTATAGCACCCACGAATAATGTATCTTAAAACCAGTGTACCTACCTAAATGGTAAAAAATATTTTATTCTCATCATCAGTTACCTAAGTCTGATGATGAGAATATATTTTTCAGGTCAGGTAGGCAGTCGCTCCATATAATACTGGTGTTCAGCTGCAACCGGTTAGACTAGAAGCCGACCCTAACATAGTTGGGAAAAGGCTACGCAGAGGTGATGATGATCAATTATCTAAGTAGGTACTTAAGTACCGAACACTGACGCAGATTTTATTGATCACAGACTAAACTAAACCAAAAACATCCTGTTGCTAAACCAGACGGCGAAACAGGAAGTATCAAAGAGAAATGAAACCTATCAGCTGTCAAAAAAGTTTTCATATTAAACTTCTCATGTTTTTAAGTGACAGACTATTTATTATATATTCTGAGCGTGTCGTCTAAACCTGTGTATTTGGGGTTACGGTTTAACCCAATTCGATCATCATTCTCTTGCCCTTATCCCAATTCATTTGGGGTCGGCGCAGCATGTCTTCTTCTTCCATATATATATACTTCTCTTTTACTCGTTATTTCGCCAGACACCTCATTTCTTGCATTCTTTACACAGTCCATCCATCATTTCTTTGGTCTTCCTCTACTCATATACCCATCCACATTCATACTCAAAACTTTCTTCACGACATTTTCCTCATTCCTCCGCACCACATGTCCATACCACGACAACCGATTACCACACAACTTTTCAGTCACCGGCGCCGCTTTCAGACTTCCTCTTATGTACTCGTTTATATACTCATTATCCATTCGCGTAACATAACCCAATTCGAAATAGGATATTATTTTTTATTAAATTAATAAAATATTTTGCTTTTGACAGCTCCAATTTTCTAAGTGAAATACGTTTTCTTGGTTATTTTACCTCTGGGATGTCAGATTTTTATATTTTGATCTTTATTTTCGTTTGGTATAAGGTTGGTAATCATAATTCTATGGGTTACATAACTGTCAAAGTGATCTTTATTATCTCTCCTGTAAGGTCGCTGGTGGGCGTTCGGGGTCAATCTTCAGGTTAAACCGCGCTTGTCTAGTTTGGTCCGTGGATGGGTGACCACCCATTACATACCGAGTTTCCTCCGTGCCTCGGAAAACACGTTAAGCCGTTGGTCCCGGCTGTCAGTTGTAGATCTTTGACAGTCGTTACAGATAGTCAATGGCCCGATACTTTGATAACTGGTATTCAGCTGCATCTGGTTAGACTGGAAGCCAACACCCACATGGTTGGGAAAAGGCTAGGCAGATGATGAAGGTGGCTGGCGGGATACTGTTTGGGTTGCTTACAGATGTAAAATCACTAAAGTAAACGAAGTAAGTAGTACTAGTTATTTTTATGGCATAAAATTTTGGTTAATGTTTTTTAAACAAAAAATATCTTATAGACATAAACGTTAAATAATATCTTATTCAATACAGTAACATACACGCGATATGTAATCTTATCAACCTATGATATTCGGTCATGTCTAAAATGATAACTTGTGAGTTGTGTATTATACCGTTCTGAGAATAATCACACGTGATAATCAAAAACATTAGTAAATAATAAATATCATTGTACTACGTACCTTCCCGAAATCATCACACTTTTTGACAAAGGTCTCTTAGAAAAAAAGAACCTTTGATCTCCTTGTTAGCACTACCACAGTCGAGTTAAACGCATTTATTTATAACAGTTTAGACTATCATTACAGGGTTTACCCTAATGCGACAGTTAAGAACTTAAACTATAACCTAATTATAACCAAAATAGAAAATAATAATACTAACAAGATTATTAAATTATTACACCAAGCATAACATAAATTACTTACATAATCATAGTACAAGGAGGAGCTCGTGACTAAATAATAACAGCCGCTCGGGTCGATCTTTAGGTTAAGCCGTGCTTGCCTAGGTTGGTCTGTGGATGGGTGACCACCCATTACATACCGAGTTTCCTCCGTGCCTCGGGAGGCACGTTAAGCCGTTGGTCCCGGTTGTCATTTGTAGATCTTTGACAGTCGTTAGGTAGTCAGTGGCCCGAAAAGTCTGACAACCAGTCTTACCAAGGGGTATCGTATTACCCAGTACTAACTGGGTTGTGGAGGTCAGATAGGCAGTCGCTCCATGTAAAATACTGGTATGCATCCGGTTAGACTGGAAGCCGACCCCAACATAGTTGGGAAAAGGCAAGGCAGATGATGAAACATAGTACAAACATAAACATAATTTACTTTCTTTAAAAAATTAGAACAAAAATTAAGTATTACTTTGCTTGTAGCATAATATAAATAGTAATATCTTGCGAATTCACTCAAACAACGTGTAAACGCATCGATCTGAGTTAATAGTACTACGCATAAGAGTAGCATACTAGCATAAGAGTAGCATACTAGCATAAGAGTAGATAGTACTACGCTTGCTCCAAAAGTGATTACGATTTCAGGTTAGATTTTCTCAAGATGTTTCCACCATCACCGAGTGAGTTGGTAATATTTGATAAAGATAAAGATATTTTGTTATAACTAGAAGACGGGATATTTACCATGTTTATTGTTTTCTTAAAGATATTTTATTTTGCAAATACGGGTATAAGTCACGAAAGAGATACCGTGGCCCTGGAACACAAAGGGCAAAGAAGGAACATGGATGGGTTTTAGTCAGTACAAGTCTGACACTCCCTTCCGTTCCCCCCAGAGTGGGGAAGGTCATTTAATGATTTCCCAGCCGGAAAAAAAAAAAAAAGTGATGTTACATAATTTAAATATAGAAATAAAATATGAAAGAGAAAATTGTGCACAATAAATTCAAAGAATTTTCCTGTAATAAAACTTCACTGTCCTTCAATGGCTTTCCAAACATTCCATTTCCTATCTGAAACTGTGCAATTTACGACATACGTATCTTGCAGTAGGTACACAGCGGGCACATGAAGCTGTACACTTCCATTATAACTTGGCCTCGCTTTGTATAGATTTCCTGTACATTGAGAGATCCACATAAACTGGTTTTGTAAAGCCTGATTGGCCGTCGTGCGTGCTTCATATTTTATTTGATACGTAACAAGAGCTACTATCATTATCAGTGAGATAACAATGACAAGCCCCTGCCCAACATAGTGGCCCAATTTCTTCAATATTTCTCAAGATAAACAACTTTATATTATTATAACTAGAAGACGGGATATTTACCATGTTTGTGTTTTATTTTCTTCAGTTTATCCGTGATCATGGTGCTTGCAACAGCGCCGAAATATCGGGAACTCAAAGAAAACAATAAACATGGTAAATATCCCGTCTTCTAGTTATAATAACTTAATATTACCTACTTTTCTGACCCAAAATTTTCATTTAATTCAAGTCCTTGACCTCCATAAAATAAAGCTCATTATAAAACGCATTATTTTATATATTAGTCTATAAGGGTCACTTTTGCTGTTTTAATTGGCAATTTTGTCCTCTGAAACTGCTAGGGATTATTGTCAACAGTACCTTTAAATAAAGCTTTTATTAAGTATGTTATACCTCACGTTGTTCTTGATTATAATTTAATAGTATAAAGGAATATTTTGTGTTTTCATTAGTTGTCATTTTGCGTGGGTGTAAAAACAAACTTGCGAGTAGGTGGGCGAGATAAATTACCTATTAAAGTTTAATTTAGCCTGAGGCGGCTTTCTGAAATATGCGATCGTCGCGTACACGCGAATTTTCTTTGTGTTCGGCGAACCTGATGTGTGAAATGAGTGGCATTTGAACGCGTCGATAGCATTTTCTCGTTCGCTGTTCTGCTTTGATTAGGACGCAGAGTATCAGTTTACATAACATCATACCTGTCATGCCCAAAGGGTTAGGCAGAGGTGCACCTAATAGTACACCCACATTTCACCAGTTATGTTTAAATCCCATGTTATAGGGAGTCTATTGACATCAACCGAGACTCCGCGGCTACTGAGAAATTCCTGATGGAAAAACCCAATAACACTTAACTCGACCTCGGAATCGTACCCAGGACCTCGTACTCAGCAGTCGCGCTTGCGACCACTATACCAACGAGGAAGTCGTAGTATCAGTTTACTTGGAATAAATCGTATTCTGCCCATGACCATAAAAACACAGCTTACTTAGACTACAGTTATTGAAGAGAACAATATATACAAAACTAGCCAAGATATTATGCCTGCTTTACTGATTGTTCATGATGAACATTAAAATTGATTTTCCTGTCAGACAAAATCATCATTATCAAAATCTGTTCGCTACTTAAGCCGTAAGCACGTTCAAAACAGACAGAAAGACTTACTTAATCCTTTAAGGATTAACGATCACAAAATTCATCTGAATTACTTTAAGTTACATTTCACCAAATTCAAACATAATTATAATACCTTAAGGGGATGTGCTAAGGTAGCCGTCGAAATAATAAAATAAAATGTAAACATAAAAATCAACAATCAGTAATACAATTCTCCAAATTAGTGTTGTCCTCAAATGTCATGATGAAATAGTCAATTAATAAGGTAATATTAATTTAAAGGATTTTATTGGACATTAGTTTATCATTCCATACATGATATAACACAAAAATTTCGAAACACATTTATTTTAACATATAACCTGATTCTCAACAGTAACTTGCAAAAACCGTAATGAAATTTGGATATTGCGGGCTACCCCGACGTTTTTGCCTTAACATTGTTTATACTGCTTGCCTTTCTGCTCATCCTATAAACGGAAGACAAGCCGTGAAGACAAACAAGGTGTTCATATAATCCGGCATCAGGCTGCCACTAACTTCCTCTGAGCGCATGAATTAATTACATTTTAAAGTTACCAGCGGTAGGTACTCGATTTGTGAGTCAAACAGTTTCGGGATCCGACTATGTTAAAGAACATTGGCGACAAAGCGTTGACTTCAATGTGCCGTTGTATTGATCGATGAGAGAATGAATTATAGGCTAGGGACTTATCTAAACGAGAAATCTCTGGCTAGGTGTCGGCAGGAATTTCGCGAGTTTAACTTCTTTCCATACCTGAGAACCTTAGATAAATTTACATTCTATCAGCGAAAAAGATGATGGATAAGTCAAAAATGTATTGCATTGGCGTAAGGTACCGAAAGGTTTCTGTCAATCCTTTCATTCTTTTGTAAATATACAAAACAGTTTGAAAGCGACTACGGCGTGATGTTGCCATTGTTCACGAAATAATGTTGGCTTTTTCTTGCTGTGTTGATCCTAGCTTCATACCGGGTGTAAACAGACCCTTCACATATCCGTCAACCAAGCATTCTGTACATCAAACTTTACGCAAAGATTATTGCTGGGAATCGACTTTTTTTTTGGGGTGAAAAATCACGTTTTACGGTAGGACTCGATGGAAAGCACTCATAGCATTGTGCTGATGAATGGATTGAATAGTACGAGGGTCGTGGAGGTATGTAAAGGAAAAATCTTACATTAAAAACATGTTTTAAAAAAAAAAAAAATGTGAAAAGTTGGAACTTTGACCCCCAATATCTCCGTAACTAGAAGGGTCTAGAACAAAAAAATGATCGCAGTGATGGGGAGAACAAGTGCCTTTCGTTTATGTTAAGGGTCTATTTACACCCTTTATAATAAATGTAGATTATTTATGTTTCTCTAAAGGAGAGGTAGAGATCCCAACGAAAACGTTGGTCCGGAAAAGGGTCTTGGTCAAACTGGGTGTAAATCCAATAGAATTGAAGTAGTTCTCCAGCCTCAACCAGGTTTTTCCCCCGATGGCAACTATGTCGTCTGCCCAGGACCGTGGAGATTGGCACAAGAAAAGAGAGGCCTATGCCGAGCAGTGAGTGAGTTCGGGCTGTGGACGATGATGAAGAATAAGTACTCCAATTCATAGTATTGCGACAAGTGCCATAGTTGCCGCAGAACTACTTGTATGAAGTGACGTTCTTATTATGATCTACTATTTAAGATATAGGTATTATGCCCTGGATTAATAGAAAATTGCCCTTGGTTCTTTGTTGTTCCAGTCTTTTATTTTTTTTTCGGATGGGAAATCATCAAATGACCCCCCACTCTGGGCGGAGCGGAAGGGAGTGTCAGACTTGTATTAACTAAAACCCATCCATGTTCCTTCTTTGCCCTTTGTGTTCCAGGGCCACGGTATCTCTTTCGAACAGTCCCGCAGCCCCGGCATGTCCCCGTGCCTTGATCGACGTATTTTTTTCGGTACTGCTAGCTCACTTAGTAAATCATAATCTGCCTAGCCTTTTCCCAGCTATGTTGTTGTCGGTTTCCAGTCTAACCGGATGAAGCTGAATACCAGTAATTCTCATGGAGTGACTGCCTATCTTACCTCCACAACCCAGTTAGTGCTGGGTAATACGAAAAAATCTTAGTAAGACTGGTTGTTAGACTTTCGGGCCACTGGCTACCTGTAACGACTGTCAAAGATCTACAAATGCTGACAGCCGGGACCAACGGCTTTAAGGTGCTATTCGAGGCACTCACGTAGTAAATAAATACTAATATTCCATCCACATATCCCTGCATCGTAGTCACATACGCTTGCATTATTAGACTGTTCACTACAATAGTTCATTTAAACTTTCAGATCCAACTCAATTGCCAGTCAACGCCTCATAATTTATTTTAGATTTACTGGATTGTTATGAAATGTTCTATTTATGAGTATATTCAGGCACTTATACTAACATAGCATAGCGTCTATCATGTGAGGTTTGGCAGAGGTTGTAAAATTTTTAATCGGTAATTTTAAAAAAAACAACTCTGTCCTACTAAAGTGCACCTGCACGGCCAAAACTCAAAATGTATGGAACAGCAGATTTTTTTAAAATAACCTATGAAATATTCTGGTGGGGGGGCTCAGCATGATGTACTGAATACGTCGTACCGTTTTCGCGTCGGTGGCCCTTCCACCCCGTATTGTACCTACTCACATTTTGTCCGTTATGTTATACTAGCTTATACCCGCGGCTTCACCCGCGCAGAGTTCGGTAATTGTCCCACGGTATCGTACTACCGGGATAAAAAGTATACTATTTGATAATTAAGATTATAAACTATCTCTGTGCCAAATATCATCCAAATTCGTTCAGTAGCTTTTGAAAGGAAGAAAAAGAAAGATCATCAAACATCCATCCATCGTCACAAACTTTCGCATTTTATAATAGGTGTAAGATATAACATGGCTCTGGCACTAGAAATACTCATATTTTTTTCTTAGTTATAATATGAAAATCCTTCAATTAAATAAGAAAAACGCTGGACCAATTAACTACCAATGCCAATATCGTCTTACAAAGTAATAACGACATTAAATAACAATTTTCTGAGAGCAAATATCGTGTAGCTATCGGCGTCTTACAACTGCCTAATTAGCGAAACGACAATTCTCATTACGGGGCAAACGGATCATGTTCGCTAAGAAACCCAATTCGGTATCGAAAATACGGCGGAAGAGATAAGGATAAAAAAAGCAGCAAGGTCATTTTTTTACACAAATATTCCTTAAAGGTCATCCAACGATATCAGAATTCACGGAAAGCAACGTACAAAATATAGTTAGCATTTATTTGATAATCTGAATGAAATGGATGAACGGGGACTGAATTACAAAATTACATGTGAGGCAGAAGGCTTAGGGCTGCGGGATTGTTCGAAAGAGGTACTGCGGATCTGGAACACAAAGAAAGGGCTTAGAAGGAACATGGGCGGGTTTTAGTCAGTACAAGCCTGACACTCGGAGGGGTCATTTGATGATTTCCCATCCGGAAGAAAAAAAAGGCAGGAGGTTCAGCACCTTCTTGCCCCATTATAATATTTAAGTGCACACAAAAAAAGGAGAATCGCACCTCCGCTTTTCGGACAATCATTGTTGGGATAATTCTCGTTGGTCTAATGGCGACTGCTGAACATAAAACGTCCAAAGTGGCGAAACGTGGGTGCACTATTAGGTACACCTCTGCCTAACCCTTCGGGAATTACATTGTATATACTTGTTCTTCATTTTCTTTTCTCACTAACCGAATACAACCAAAATTCTTGCTCCACCTGCCACCATGTCCTAGTCCATCGACAATTTCTCTCTCAAACCAGTTCTGAACTTTTATCTCTCGAACTTAAGAAACCAGTAACTACCGAAAGACATGTTTTGCAATTATTATTGCCAGCCCATATTGTCTCACTGCTGGCCAAAGGCCTCCCTCCATTAATTCCAACGGTCACGATTCTGTGCTACTTCTTTCCAATTCTCAAGGAAGACATCCAGTTCGTCCCGCAATCTCCTTCGTGGTTGGCAATAACCTTTCATTTTACATGTTACTGTATTCCCCGTAAGGTGATATTGGCGTGAAACTTGAAAGGCCTTTCTCGAACACCTCATTAATCAAATGAGATTACGCAAAGTATGTTTTGATTATGTTGAGTCTGCCAGTTTAGAGGTGGTAATAAATTTCATGCTAAATCGAGGCTTAATTACGGAGAAAATTTAGAAGGTATGTAAGTTTGAGATCAATCAGCCTTAGGTGTAGAAAGCCTTCGCGCATATCTTAAGCTTCATTGTTTTAAAGGTCACGGTTAGACAGGAATTCAGGCTTGGCATAATCTAGGTTCTAAGGTTATATTCTAAACTGTGGTTTTAAATACGGGAGCATCTATTGGCTTTAGTATATTATAAGGCTATATTGTCCCACTGCAGAGCACAGGCAAAGGCCTTCCTTAACTCATTCCACATTTCGCGATCTAGTGCGATTGTAGGCCAATCCTTTACGAAAGAGTCCAGCTCATCTCGCTATCAGGAGATGTAACCAGCCCAGTTTCTCTTCAACCTAGCAGCTGTAAGGCCAGCATCATGTATTTGAGTTTTGGAGCGAAGTTTGGAGTTTCTGATGCGGTCCGTAAGTTTGACACCCAGTATACTTCGCTCCGTAACTCGTTGACAGACCCCAAGTGAGGACTTCTGACGTTTTACATTTTAGTATAAGGGGAGATAATTCCAATGTTTTCGGAAAACAAGGCCCTTACTCTCAAAGAAGGCTAGATAATAACACCCACAAGCCGTAAAGAACGGAAGAATATAAACTATAATAATAATATCAACCTTCATACAATAACAAGCCAAGATGGCACGAGGATATGATTAAGTGATCTTTCAAAATTTAAGACGCGGACTTTAGTAACGTAATACAAAGGTATAATATATAAAGATTGCCGGAATGCTTTAGGCAATATCTGTAACGAAACAGTGGTCGACAGAGATGATACCAACCGCAGAAAAACCCGATGGACAGGTGACTTATTCTTATTGAACTTCGATGTAGCTTAATTTGTCAAACCTTGGGGTCGGTTTCCGGTCTAACCGGATGCAGCTGAAATACTTGTATTTTACATGGAGCGACTGCATATCTTACCTCCACAACCCAGTAAGTACTGGGTAATACGGTGCCCTTTGGGAACACTGGTTGTCAGGCTTCGGGCCACTGACCACCTGTAACGACTGTCAAAGATCTACAAATGACAGCCGAGACCAACGGCTTAACGTGTTCCGAGGCACGGAGAAAACCCGGTATGTTATGATGGTCATCCATCCAGACACACCTCTTGAAAAACGACTTGTGTGGCTGTTATTATTTAGCTTTACGTCGAGAAGGTTGTTGCAAAAGATTCGCTATGGTCACGAGACAGTTTGCAAACAAAGGTTACACCTCAGTCGTTGGGGTATTCCTCAAAGCGCAACTATTTTTAAGCACAACCAACTAAGCGCAACTATATTATTCCTCGAAGCGCAACCATTAGTTGCGCTCACAAATTGAAATTAAAAATATTATATGTTTATTCCTCAAAGCGCAACCATGATTGATAAAAAATTAATGAATCCATCATATTTTTCAGGAATAATATAGTTGCGCTTTTTTGGTTGCGCTTAAAAATAGTTGCACTTTGAGGAATACCCCCAGTCGTTACCAATGATACCATCAATACAACTTTAACGGTCTTCACCGAAGCAATAACAATTACTCTTTAACTTTGGGGCGTACAAATTGCATTGAGATATGCGTGTAGTCGGTACCTTTCATTTTTACCTGCGTCTGCGTTCAATATAGAAAGTTATTAAGACCATGAGGTTATTGGGCCGTTGTTCATTTGTTTGTTTGTTGTTATTTGGGTATATTATTATTGTAGTTACTGTTGAAGTAGGTGTAAGTATAACAGGGAATATGCAAGAAAACTTTTTGTTTTTATTTCTTAAAAATGCCTTGTATTGGCCCATAAAAACATTGTGGGACACATGTTTTATGTTCTAATACAAAATTTGATTTATAATTTAATATTTTATGTAGCGTGTTTTTTGTGAAAAGAAACGCACACTCAAAACGTCGACGTCAAAGTCTATGTGTCAAAGAAACACTTTTATTTGAAAAGTACTTACAGTTTCAATAAGATTTTATTATAATATTGTTATTGCAATGTTTGCTTGAATAAAGCACATACAATTAGTAAAATTAACATACTAAGGGTAAAAAAGTAGATGTAAACAAGCCTGATAGAGGTAAATGACGTCACATAACATGACATGTATGGCCGCGACAACCACGGACGTTTGAACTGTCGTAGAAAATTGTAGGAGTTTAATATTTTTTTTTGAACGACAAGCAGTAGTTGAACTTAACTTTTAAGTATTTTCTTGGGTTGATAGAACTATATTTTAGCAAAAATTCCATGCATATTGACGGTTGTGTTTGAATGTATCTGATTTGTTTTTTTGAGTAGATCGTTTGCCAAAGATTGAAGTTATTTTAGTTGTTTCGTATCTAGAGACTAGAGACACATGATTGAACGTCTGTCTAGACTACTAATGTTACTAACTATTCATTGTCTAACTACTGATTATGTTTCGTGTTTTCTCGTTTCATCTCGCACGCTCTTTATAAGAATATTCAGGTAGGACATATTTACTTTAGTTTTCCTACAAAATGATAGCTGAAAATATGCTTTCTTCTTCTCTCTCGAATAAGGCATTAATAACAAACGATAAGCGAAACAACAACCCAATGACGCATCATACCTGTAATGGCCCTATTATCGCACGGGTATCATACACATATACTAACTTACTACCTAGAATTATACCCTTCTCCTACAAGGGGTAAACAGACCCACCTTGTAGGAGAAGGATTTTTGGGGTGAAAAATCGCGTTTTAGGTTTAAAGCTCTACGTAACGCACTCCAAACCTTATGCTGATGGACACATTGAGTAGTACACGGGTCTTGGAGGTATTTTAAATAAGGTTGCAACTTTAAAAATTATTTGTTTAAAAAAAAAAACTTGTGAAAAAGTTGAAACTTTGACCTTCAATGTCTCCGTAACTATAAGGTTCCCAGGTCCTCATCACCTGCCTAGCCTTTCCCCAACTATGTTGGGGTCGGCTTACAGTCTAACCGGATGCAGCTATAAGGTTCCCAGGTATGGTTCGTAATAAAATGATCGCAATAATGGGGAGAACAAGTGCCTTTCGGCTTCGTTGCTATTTACACCCTTTATAACTTGATAGTTAGCTACCGTTCATCCTTTTCCTGGAAGCTCTGAGAATCGTATGGCACCATTTGCACCACGAATCGCTAAGCTATGTGCTAACGCTGAACGAATTTCTCAGTAGCAGCCACGGAGTATGGATTTGTGTCCAGTCGATGGTAATAGTCTCGTCCCCTAGTACATGGGACTTGAACAAGGAATATATAACTGGCTAATTACGGGTGTACTATTAGGTACACCTCTGCTTAAACCTTCGGGGATCTCAGGTGTGATGGTATGTTATGTTTATTGAAAGAATCACCTTAAGTAATGCTACAATAGAATCAGACAATTTCTTCACTTCAAATACTCAATGCAAAAACCGGGTTTTACTAATATTTTTACAAGTTTCTGTTCTGCAGACAGACATCTGAAATACATAGCTCAGATTTCGTCCAGAAATATAACTTAAGCACTATGATTTACTCTAGCTGTGAATTAAGACGATATAGAGTGTTTGAAATCCTTATAAGTTTAATTTAATTCTTAGTTCAGCTGTTGAAAAACTTGAAACTTATGTTAGGAGTTATTCGTTGTGATGTGATTTTCATCTCCTGCAAATGATTTTGTTTTGACTACTATGATCTGTTTTTATTAATATTAAGATGTAGGGTGACGTCTGTTAAAAAATAACACTGCCAGTCTGTTTTGTCGACTTATTTAGTAATTGTGTAATGAGAGACCTACGGCAATTATTTATTTTAATTTTTTTTTACTTTGTTTGGGTTTTTAGCGAGGTAAACAACGACAAGCCATTTAAAAGCCTCCACAGTTAGCAATAAACTATTGTTGTACAAACTAATAACTAAGCATAATGTAGTGACAAAGAATAGGACTAAAAATATTAAATTAAATTAAATACCTGCACAAGCAAGCGCGCAGACGTAACCATTATTAAAGTTCATCATAAACAACACAGCTTTTAGACAAGGCAGTACTAATTGTCGCTAAGCTGCTTGCAAACAAATCGATTGAGGGGTGTCCGTTCATTACAACTTGCTTAAATGCTTTGATTGAGCGAGTTTTCCTCCATATAATAATAATAATAATAATTTATTTAATTCAGACCATTGATCCATATAGTGTTAGTAAAATCTTAACCTATTGTTAGTACATAAAAAGCTTAAATTAATTGGCGACATGTACGCCAGTACGCACATGTCTAGCTGCCCAGTGCCTAATGAAAGGCCCATCAATTTTGTCCGCCAGTGTAGCCAGTATGTTGTTGTTGTATGTTGTTGTATATATTACCTAAAACAATATTAATATCGTTTTTGTAACTGGTAGTCAAACTTTATTATACTTGGTTGTTTGTAAACATAAAATATTAAAAGAAAAAAGCCATAGATGATATTCGTTTTGGAACAAACAAGATAACTTTTGCGGTGTTGAAGTGTGGAGTTGCAGGCAAATAATACCCTTTATGATTAACTTAATAGTGTAAGTTTCTTTTGAACCTCTATATTAATGAATAAGTTTAATTTGATTGTATATCGTTTATGTTTGTGTTGTTATTGAAATTTTTGTGCTAAATAATGAGTCATGTTGACAATGAATAAATAATAAAAATAACAATAATATACTTTAATACGGTCCCTAGTGGGCCCGGAACGACCTAGAAATACACCTAATATTGGCTAGGCATATATAGACTAGATCTTGGTACATTTTATCGAAATCTGTCCAGTAATTATACATGTAATAAACACGACTACACGACTTTTTGCCTGCTAGGATTCTTAATTCCATCATCATCTGCCTAGCCTTTTCACTTTTGTGTTCAGGTCGGCTTCCAGTCTTAACAAATGCAGCTGTATACCAGTATTTTACATGGAGAGACTGCCTGTCTGACCTACACAACCCAAATTATTCTAAGTTTCATCATCATCCGCCTAGGCATTTCCCAACTATGTTGGGGTCGGCTTTCAGTCTAACCGAATGCAGCTGAATACCAGTATTTTACATGGAGCGACTGCCTATCTGACCTCCACAACCCAGTAAGTACTGTATAATACGATACCCCTTGGTAAGTGAGACTGTTTGTCAACTCTCGGGCCACTGACTACCTGTAACGAATGTCAAATATCTACAAATGACAGCCGGGACCAAAGGCTTAACGTGCTCTCCGAGGCACGAAGGAAACTCGGGATGTAATGGGCGGTCACCCATCCGCGGACAAACCTAGCCAAGCGCGGCTTGACCTTAAGATCGACCCGAGTAGCGGGTATTATTTAGCCACGAGCTCCTCCTTTTTATTTATTCTTAGCTACATACCGACTCCTTTTCCATGCTCATCTGAGAAATCTTTTAAAAAGGCATTACATTTTAAAATATTTTTGTGTAATTACTATTCTTAGCCGGAGATGATAATTCGTAATTTCATTGTGAAGTTAACATTAATTATGTACTAATTAATGTTTCCTTTTGTTCCAGGTAAGATTTCAACCAGCAACAAAGAGATATAAATTTATGAAGTAGTCCGTAATAGACATCCCTTCAATCAGTCTATGTAGATGAGATTACCCGGAAATGTAGTCAAGGAAAATTAAATCCACGTAGTGGATGCTGGGGGCAATTTTTGAAATGATGGTAAGTCAAAATTTCTTATTTACTGATACGTCGTCCGCAGAAACGGCCATCACAAGCTTAGTGTAATTGTAAGTTGCGCATCAAAAATCGAAGTGCTGGAAACAGAAACAGCATAAGCATAATCAGCCTGTAATATTCCCACTGCTGGGACACAGGCCTCCTCTCTATGTGAGGGAATGGGCTATAATCCACCACGCGGGCCTAGTGCGGGTTGGTAGATAACACATGTGTTCGTTTTGAGAGCAGTGGTGATGAAATAAATTACACAAAGTAATGCTCCTGCCTGGGTTTGAACCCACGACTGCTCTGCAACAGACACAGACAAACGGAAACAGGGATTGACGAAAAAGAAAAAATGCCTAAGATACCTGTTGCTGTGAATGATTTTGCAGAGCTTGGTTATGGGTTCGAACACCAAATCGCGCATTGTGTTATTGGCAATCTACACACACCGTAAAATAAGCTCGTAAACATATAACTGAAACATAACTGTGTGAAATGTGGGTGTTGGTCCCTACCCATCTTCAACCGTCCCCCTTTGTACTAAATACAAGCGTGATATTACATAACCTATCACTAACAATTTTTTTTGCACAATTCCTGTAAGTACTCAATTTCAAAACCACATAACTCCCAACCCAGTATCGATTTATTCTTGACGACGGGCATAGTATCGTCCTGATAAGAGATAACGCGATAACTGTATGTGCTTTGAGGGGAGCGGCCTTATCGCTTGCAAAACGGACTGGACTGTGCCGCAACGTTGGCAGTACTGACTCACGACTGAGTACCGTCGGCATTAAAAATCAAAATCTTCTTGTTTTTTTTTTTTCAAAATGTAACAATTATAATGACTTTTGATTTTTTTTTTTTTCGAACAATCTGTTGCACACGACCTTCGTTCGCGTTAAATTATTATAATTCTATAAATACCAGATTCTATTAATGTCACATTTCTGATATAATTTCAAAATAATAATTTCTTTAAGTGCGTGTTGCGTCGGGTAGAAACAGCCAGCTATAGAGCTGACAAACGCTCTACTTAAAAAGACAAAGAAAAAAAAACCTTTTTGTACATGTTCCAGTTTTTGCGTGCGAGATAAATATCTGATGTTACTAACGATGTAGGAGAATTTCTAGAGTACTCTAGTAAAATATTACGTTGAATGACTTTTGTTACCGACCGTACCTTTATGAGGCATGGCAGGATTGCACGGTCGTTGACTTTAGTGAAGTTGCAGTACTTATAGTATAGGGATGGTTTTCAAAGGCAATATTATTATACTGAATCATAGTATTCATTGCACCTAAAAGGAATACTTACATCTTCTTAAGCCGATTTAAAAGATAGAATTTGCGGTCTAATTGTGTTAACACACAATAGAAATGCCTTTAATTTCGGCAATTCAGTTAATCGTCAATGCGTCATTTATGTTGTCGAGATAAAAAAATTTTCAAACCAATAAAGTAATGAATTTACGAATTATCTTCAAAGTCCTCATTAAAAGAAAATTGTGATTAAACACATAACCCTCCTTTTGGGTTTCGCCGCAGTCGGGTAAAAAGTGAGTTATACAATTGGTCTAAATTTTGAAACGAATGTTGTAAGCATTTCCTTTTTTCAGTAAGTTGCTTCTTCTATTTAAAAGTTGATAAGAACTTGCTAAGAAACTTCACCTTTTGTTATGTCTGAAGATTCATTGTTTTGAATATCTCACATATTTTAAACAAACTTCCTCATGCATAACTATAACAAAATCATTTTCATACATTATCAAAAGATTTTCAACAGGATGAAGGTAAAAAAATATTCTTTCATATTCTTCAAACGTGTTCATGCGTCTTTCACATCAAAGCTACAAAACAGATAGGAACCAGTCCAATTTAAATCTTTTCCTTATACAGTCACCCAAACATCACATGCACTACGGAAATCGCTCCTACTGCATCGACATAAAAGCGCTGTCATTGTCAAATTTTTACCTCTGATATGCGGTTGAGTATACGTTCTAGTTTTTTTTGCCGGAAATTACTTTTGTTATGATAGACAAATTGGCGGAAAAGTGAATCTGTTCCACTGAAAATACTTTTTCTCTCATATTTTGTTTGCCTTTTTTGTAGTTCAGATAAAATATAATTGAAGGTTATTTTTTTTTTAGTAACTACATTGTATCGTCGTCTTACTTCCCCGTTTATTTTGATAGTAGGTGACTTAAATGAATATCTAAATCTCCTTCATTATCGGTGGTCTGGTGTCACAGTTTTTATGCGGCCCAAGAGCCTCTGACTTGGCTTTACATGCCGTCGAGAAATATCTCTCAGCATGCTGGTTTCCTCAGGATGTTTTCCTTCACCGAAGCTAGTGATAATTATACAATACGCACATGAATCCTAAAGATCAGGGTGTGAATTGGTGTGGTGTGGCTGGACTGCCAAGTCATAGGTCTCGAGTTCGAACCCAGAACACACTAGCACTTCAGTTTTTCGGATTCATGTGCGTACTGGATAATTTATTATCACTTGCTTCGGTGAAGGAAAATATCGTGTGGAAACCAAACCAGCATGCCTGAGAGATATTTCTCGACGGCATGTTCAGCCAAGTCAGAGGCCCATAGGCAGCATAAAAAACTCTGACACCAGGTTAGTCACTAACCACACGAAAAAGAAAGAAAACCGATTTCCTCAAGATGTTTTCCTTCACCGTTTTTTAAGCTACGGATATTGAAATGGATTCCTTACACCTACGCGGTATGGGGTAAAATATTATAATATCCAAGAAACTTAAGTCAAGTTCAAAGGTTCGAGTATTAAACCCTACTTTACACAAATCGTTTTAGAATCTTCTACACGTGCCAAGCCCGACCTTATCATAACTTTATGTTAAAAGAAAGGACAGAAGATGTCCTCGCTAATCTCTAGCAGCCGACGAAAAGTCGACACCAATCATTACATCAAAGTGGTACAAAAAATGGAGCTAAGCTTTATTTATTGACTAAATTACAGACAAGGCTACGAGACAAGATTTATCTGGAAATATTTAGGCTAGATACATAAATAAACTCAAGCCTTTTTAGGTTAGGAACAGCGGAACGCTACGTTATATCCTTTGATATCTGTTGATACTTGTTAGACCTCTAGATAGGCAGTCGCTCCATCAAAAAAATCCCCTGAAATGTAGCTATATCAATATATTAAAAGCCGACCCCAACATAGTTGGAAAAATGGTAGGCAGATGATGTTTGTTGATGCTCTCATGTTCCTACATCAGTGTTTGCGAGAGGAGCTCGTAGCTAAATAATAACAGCCGCACGAGTCGATCTTCAAGGTTAAGCAGCGTTTTCCAAGGTCAGTCTGTGGATGGGTGACCGTGATCCATTTCATATCGAGCTCCGTGCCTCGGAAAGCACGTTAAGCCGTTTGTCCCTGCTCTCATTTATAGATCTTAGACAGCTGTCTGTCTGACTGCTAGTAACGACTGTTCGTTACTGGTAGTCAGCGGCCCGAAAGTCTAACAACCAGTCAACCAAGCGGTATTGTATTACCCAATACTGGGCTGTGAAGGTACAGATAGGCAGTAGCTCCATGTAAAATACTGGTATTCAGCTGAAGCCTAAGGCTAGGCAGATGATGACATCGGTCTTTGCGAGTACCTACTACGCATCTGACTCATGACAAAGATCATCAATAAGTACAACATAGGCATTACCATCTTGGGCTTACCACATTACTACTAACATTCGTAAACCGTAAACTGCAGCGTCAATGTCACCCAATTCGCATTGACAAAGCGCAGCGACTGGACTGGATTCTAAGTAATTCTATGAAAACGCTCCCGTAGAAGGCGACTTTGCCGTTTTCAAAGAGTTTACACAGTAACCTATATAAGAGCACCTTTATGCGCTCCTATTGTCCTCCTTCCATTCAGCCTAGACTCAAACTTAGTCCAAAGAAAAACCATAACTGTTTATTGGTGATAACGTTTACTCCAATCGCCATTTCTGGAAATCGGTGGACCGTTACAGGCCCTTAGCTGGCCCTTATCAGATTAAGGACCTCGAGGAAAAAGGTAACAGGACCATTAGAACAATTTTCCTGTACGTGTGGGATCCCAAACGGGTCCAATTATGTGCTATATGTTATGTGCTATTAACGTGTGGTTTGCGCGTGTTGACCGGCCTATTTAGCCGTTGAAAGGCGACTAATGCCTGGAGTTATACGCGGGGAAGCGAATATTAGCGTTAATGTAGCTTAGGGTAGACAGGAATTAGGATTTTTGGTGTTCACAGCTAATTGTATAAATACTTAAATATCAGACGTGTATAGCAGGATTTTTTAAAGGGAGTCTCTTATTTTAATGGATAGCCAGAAATTAGGATTTTTGATTAGAAGTGTTTATGTAAGTGCTTTTGAAGAATCTTTAAAGTATTTAAGTTATATGCCATAAGCATTATTCATCAAGCAGGCTGATTTAAATGTTTCTCAAGAAATAAACTATTTACGAAACATCGTTTTAAAGACTAGTTCATGAGAAGCTTAATCCTGAGTGTGATTTCTAATACCAAAGTGAATTTTAATCCTTGAGACAGTTTTGGTTGGGTAGGAGATAATGACCATAATTTACACATTGAGTGGCTGGCTCATCATTATCTACCTAGCCTTGTCCCAACAATGTTGTAGTCGGCTTTCAGTCTGACCAAATGCAGCTGAATACCAGTAGTTCACATGGAGCGACTGCCTATCTGACCTACACAACCTATTTAATATTGGGTAATACGACACCCTTGGTAAGATTGGCTGTCAGACTTTTGGGCCACTGACTACCTGTAACGGCTGTCAAAGATCTACAAATGACAGCCGGGACCAACGGCTTGACGTGTTTTCCGAGGCATGGAGGAAACTCGGTATGTTATAGATCTTCCACCCAACCACAGGCCAACCTTCTCAAACAGACAGATAAGCTGAAAATTGAACCACGAAAACCCATAATATGGTATCGGAACTCAGCGAGATTTTGCTGGAACCACAAAAAAAGTAATAAGTAACCACTCAAGCTTAAGCCTTAATCTTGAGTAAACCATGAAAATTGCGAAAGCAATTTATAAGGATTTTATCGCTAGCACTGGGCTTGTTTTTTATTATTATTTTTAACCATCAGGATAGCTTACAGTAGACCAGGCCGTACTTTAATTCTCGCTGGGATGGTAATGGATATTCATGATTTGAAACACTGTTTTAAGCTTTCACGGTTTATAACTAAGCTTACACTGTGAGAGCAACGGTGGCCCAGTGGCGGAGACCCCGACTTACGAGCAGTAAGTCATGGGTTCAAACCCAGCCAGGCGCATTACTTTGTGTAAGTTATTTCATCACCACTGCTCTCAAAGACGGTGAAGGAAAACATCGTGAGGAAACCGGCATGTCCTAGAACCAAAAATTCGAAGACATGTGACATCTACCAACCCGCACTGGGCCCGCGTGGTGGATTATAGCCCATTCCCTCTCATTGAGAGGAGGTCTGCGTCCCAGCAGTGGGAACATTAATAGGCTGATTATGCTTATGCTTTATGCTTACACTGTAACGGGATATCTTCCGTGATTTTCAGTTATTCTGAGTTCTCGATATTTCGACGCTGTTGCAAGCGCCATGGCCGCGGGATGACTGGATAATTAAATAAATTGTTAGGTGCAGACAGATCTGTCTACTCTCTTTCTTAGTCTTTTGCTACTCACACTATTGGAACTCGATACAAACTCACGGCAAAACACACTCCTTATTACTCCACAAAACGTGATATGCATGATTTCATCATTTCAGCCGAAAGACGTCCACTGCTGGACATAGGCCTCCCCCAAAAGAGGGGTTTTGATATAATCGCCACGCTTGGCAGGCGGGTTGGCGATCGCAGTCCGGTTGTTATAAACACATAGAACGCTGTTGCCCATTCTCTGGTAAGTCCCTTAGTCGCCTCATGCATGATTTAGTCTGCGAGTAATATCTTATTTAGTCTGAGTCTGTCTGAAGGCATCAGATGTGTGATGTGAACTTTGAACTGCTTTGTCGTTCTTGTGGTCACAAGATCGACTGATGAGCACGAGATCTTGAGTTCGATTCCTGTGTCGGGCAAAGTGTTTTTCCATTAGGAATTTCCCAGTAGCAGTCAAGGAGTCTGAATTTGTGCAGGGTTGATGGCAATAGGCTCGCACTCTATTACATGGGACTTAAACATAACTGGCGAATTGTGGGTGTTCTATTAGGTACACCTCTGCCTAACCCTTCGGGGATTGCAGGCGTGATGTTAATGTTTTGAATAGCTTCTTGTGTAACCTGATAAAATTATTAACATTTGACATGGAGCGAAAGTCGTCTGGTCTCTGTCAGACGGTCAGTCCACCACAACTCAATTAGACTAATTTAATTACTGATAGTTAGATTTTGTGATAGATGTTCTCTAGAAAAGGGGTGAGATCTGAGCTGGCAGCTGATAAAGTTAAATGGATGAAGAGGATATGCTGCGCTGACTTTTATTAGATTTAAAAAAAGTTAGACTGGTTTATGACCGTGACTGTCCCCGCCTGGAGTTCGGCAACTGTCCCACGGGATCGCACTACCGGGATGAAAAGTATCCTATATGTTAATCCAAGTTATAAACTACCTGTGTGTCAAATTTCTTCCAAATCCGCTGAGTAGTTTTTGCGTGAATGAGCAACAAACATTCATACGAGTACATCCTCTTTACAAAACTTTCGCATTTATATTATTTGTAAGGTAGTCAGCCATCGGGGACAGTGACAGCTACAAAGTCAACTCAACATTTCTAGTCGAGTGCTTTTAGACAATAAGGTGGAACGAAATTTATAGTGGTCGGATTTTCATGGGACTTTTTTTATTGAGTTCCTGAAGGAGTGGAGAAGAAAGTTAAAAAAAAAATTTCGCCGATCATGACATTTTTTTTTTTTTTAATTTTCTTTGGTATATTTTTTTTTCGTTTATGAATAACTTCAAATTCGATGGATTCATATTATGGCGTAATAGTGTGACCTGCGTGCATCAATGTACCGTCAATTTTGTCTGTTTCTTTGTTCATTATTGTCGATATAATGCATATTTCAAGTATTTTTTGAAAATTTTATATTTTCTACAATTATTTTTAAAATATCAAATTTTAAGAGTAAGATTTCTTTTGAAATTGGTAGCTGATGATTTTTCACAGACAACTGGATCAGAAAATATTCATAAAAACCACTTTCATGAGTGTAGTAACTTAAAATACATTCGCAAATGTTAGAAAATCGTCTATGTTAAAGTTAAAGAAAGGTATTTTTTGTCTAATTGCACTCGGCTATTCAGATAAATCCTTTTATCCTGCTAGCTCTTTCTATTTAGTTACTTAGCAACAACTAATAAATCCAATTAACAATTAATTCTACCCGACAAGATACTAAAATATTTCGAAACGCCAGCGGACCATCTCTTCGCAAATTCGACGTCATCGATATTAATTTCTGTCTTAATTGATATTAGTTTCGTCTTCATGACAGTATTCCCTGTTGGACGAATAGCTCGGAGTTTAGGCTTCAACCGTAACTAGTATGGCGGGCAATATTTCGGTAACTTAGGCGTCGAAATTGAAAATTTGAGCAATGAAATAGTGAATGAATGGCGCTCGATGAGCTGGTATTAATTTCTTCATCTCCAAGGCGTCTCTGGGTTTTGAAATTAGGAAGGCTGATGAGATGGAAGGCGGAAACCATCCCATCTGGCTAATCAAGGTCGTACTTAGGATTCTAATAGCAAAAGGGGTGTAATTAAGCTTTTGAAAAGAATCTAAACCAGTGCTGCACTTCAACATTTAACCTACAAATGATTAAAGCAGCTACAGCACTTTTTGCCACGAATTTTCAGTATGTCACTGCTAGATTTTAACAGATTGATCATCTATTAGCCTATGTTGTCCCAATGCTGGGCAAATACCTCCCCATAGCCTTCCACTCTTCTCTCCGTGCGGTTTTCTCCGACTAATCTCTTAAAAACGCCTCTAAGTCGTCACGCCAGCGTTTTCCAGGCATCCCTCGGCGACGACGCCCGTCTTCTGGCACCCATTGCGTGACGGCTCTGGCCCATCGGTGCTGATGCACTCTACAGACATGTCCCGCCCAATCCCTCTTCAACCCAGCAGCCATATTGCCCACATAATTGATTCCAGTTTTGAAAAGAAAGCTGCTCAAGTAGACATGCATGGAAAAATTCAGGAAGAGGCTGCTAAAAGAGCACAACAAAACGAGGCCGCTCAGAGAGCACATCAAGAAGAGGCCGCTCGGAGGGCACAACAAGAAGTGACAACTAAGAGTGTATCAGTATAAAAACCTTGTATTTGAAGCAAGTTAAGTAGATAAAGTCAAGCATTTTCTTACGCCACCTCTCAACGACATCCATTTAAACGAATGGCAGGTTTTTCTACAAAATCCTGCTAACTTTCGCGAAATCCCGTCTCGCATACTGAACTTGAGCAGTTACGAAGTTTAACGTTACTACTAATACAACATACACTCGCGAAAACTTCTAAATGAAATATGAAATGGCTAGTCGGTTACTTAATATGCGAAATTTTACAATATTCCGCGTCGCTTGACTGCAATTTGCCGGGTTTTCATAATGTTTTAAAACTCCTTAGTTACTTAGGTTTAATTAAGTAAACTGCTTATATTGTACGATTTCCTCAAAAGACAGTGCGTCAGATGAAAGATGCAAATTGTGGAGGAACAGACTTCCCACCCTTCATCAATCCAGCAGAACATCTTCCTCCTGGACAGGAACTGCAGTGCCGAATCTGGAAATCTCTTAACCGTTTGCGAGCCCAGGTTGGCCGCTGTAGAAATAATCTGGCTAAATGAGGTATCATCGACCCGTCCCAAATAAAATGTCAGTGTGGAGGATATGCCCCACCTCTTTTCTTGCTCATCTTGCACAACCACCTGCACCTTCCAAGATTTAAACGAAGCCAACCACACAGCTGTGCAGGTGGCAATATACTGGTCGTTTATTATTTGAGTTTATCGATACGCAAAGAAGAAAATTGTACTAACTTGTGCCCGCGATTTCGCCCTTGTAGATCGAAAACTATCCCAAAGACATGTACGAACGGCGACCAATCAAGCTATACTAAACTAGTTTATGAAGATCTCTCATTGTACGGGAAATGTATACAAAGCGAGGCCATGTTATACTGGAAATGTATAGTTTGATGTGTTACCGTGTGTACCTACATAGATAAGTACTAACCCAGGTCATGTAAGACATAAGGACTCATGAAAAACTTGAGTGCCAAATATGGTCGAAAAACGTTCAGCAGGTAAACGCGCGAAAACGTTACAGACAGACTGAGTTACTTTCGCGTTTATAATATTACTAGCGACCCGCACGGGTGAAATTTTAATTTGCTGAAAACTGTATTAAAATCCGTTGCGTAGTTTAAAAGATCTAAGCGTCCAAAGTACAAACAGCGGGGGTGACTTTGTTTTATTCTATGTAAAGATAGTACAGAGGTCGTTGAAGTTAAAAATCATAGCAGAGTGACTAAAAAGCTAAGTGGTGTAGGATCCGTTCCGACGTAAATTGAAACTGCATAAAATGTCTGACTAAAAAATAGAGGGTATTTTTTCAAGGGAATAATTTGATGTAACTGTAGCTCAAGTAACAGTGCAATATTCTGATGACTATTTTTATTACCGCTCTGCTTGAAATCGTTTTTCTAGGAATTTTCTGTCACTATAGGAACTTATTTGTAATTTCAAGCACCATAGTTGTACAGGCTGTGCTGTAAATACTTTTCAGAATTTTATTTGTAGCCAATTTTGAGAACGCACTTAAAGCAAGTAATGCATGGCAGTAAAATATTAAGTTTAAAAAAAACCTACAAGACACTTATTTGCCATACCAACATTCCTGTACGATAGTAACTAGAGTACCGTTGAAAATTGATTTAAGCAATTCTAAACGCTAAAGTAACTGACGTAAAAGATATTTTACATATGAATGCTCGAGGTCATAGTAACGCAGAAAGACGGCCAAATGTGATACAAAATATCGCCGTCAGAAATTTCGAGAAGCCTAACATCACAACAACAGCTGTTATCTCAAAAGGTTAGGCAGCGGTGCGCGAACAATTAGACGATCAGTAACGGTCACTTTTAAAAGTGATTTTCTCCTACTGTCTTGTCATTTTAAGTAAAAAAAAAGAATTGAGAATATCCTCCTTTTTAGGGTTCCGTACCTCAGTCGGCAAAAACGGAACCCTTATATATAACCGTTTGTCCGTCTGTCAAGACCCGTTTTCTCAGGAACGTGTGGAGGTATCAAGCTGAAATTAATATCAAATATTCAGGTATTACTATTCTAGGTACTACAGTGAAAAAATAAAACTTGGATTGATATTCGCTTGTGTCATTATTGACTTTTCTATCATCGTTATCGCTGATAGCAAGTCACTTTGTCTATTTGTACTGCATTTTCTTCTAGACTTTAATTGTCTTTTTCATGTAACCAAAAGACGTGACATGAATTTCGTCAAATCGATCAAACAAAAATTCGCCATACAAACCTAATCTTATCTCTTTATTAAAACAAGATAAAACGCCAAAATATCAATTCTTTGGAAAAATCCAGTGCTGTAAAATACTATGCAGTTTTAGGCGCATCGCCCACTGATAAGTCGAGGCGTCGTCACCGTCGTTACGGTCAGTCGAGTCGTGGTCTCTATTTAGAGTCGAGGCGCGGACGGTTGTTTACTTCCCGTTTCTTTACGTAGCCACGCACGTAACGAAAAGACAAAAAAGCGTCAGGAGTCGTGGACACACTTCGTGCCTGCATCTCCACTCCGCCGCGACTCAACCTCGCCCGTTCTGCGTCTCTAGGATATTTATCAGCGCACTGACATTTATTACTAAAGTAAAGCTAGATGTGGTCCGCCACTTGCGCGCCCTCCTGATCATGTAGGCGACGGGCCTTAAAGTGTGTCAGTCAATCAACTTAGCCTTCCATTCTAGTCCACTGCTGAACATAGACCTCTCCTATACCACCCTGTTTTTCGCCTTTTGTGCACCTTTTATCCGGTTCATTTTATAGCCAAAGTAATAGAGAAGTATGGAAGAAGGAAACACGAAACGCCGATCCCAAATAAATTGGGACAAGGATAGAAGTATGATGATGATGATGATTCTAGCCTACTACATAAAAGATAGGAAAAGAGGAAGGTATTGGATATAGTTGACTACAAATATAACAAGACATAACACAACAAATGCAATGATCATATAATAAAAACTCGCGTTTGGCACAAGAGAAGCGTTCAGTGCTAATGTAGTTTGAGAAAGTTCACGCTCTAATGGCACAATTGACTCAGCTAAATGGATCATAGAGTGTGGATTTGTATGTTAATATGGTGCCGCTTTTATAGCTTTAATATCAGGAAATAGCACGCTTATAATCATCATCATATTAGCTGAAATACATCCACTCCTGGGCATAGCTTTCGCCACAGCACACAGTCTTGAGCTTCTCGCATCCAGCAGATTTCCAGGGCCTTCACCAGGTCACCAGTTAACTTTAAGAGAGGTCTTTAAACGCTTAGCCTACAGATATCTTGGAGTATTCGGAAATGAAAAACGCAGTGCGTCGTATCTCTGTACCTGAAGAACACCTGCCCTGGAGAAGAACAATAATAATCCCGAATTTAAAACAAGAATACTATAATTTACCTTATCCTATATTGAAATATAATCCATTATCTACTAGGGCGCATTTTCATCGACTACATTTTGAGGTAGTTTCAAGAATCTTGCAGCACTAATAGCAAAGGCAATTCCTTGATACTTCAAGCCTTCAAGGATCAAAGATTCAAAAGCGCGGGTTTCTATGCAAATACGAATAATAATATCCACATCAAAGCACACAAGCAATACCGACTCTCAAAGGTTACAATAGTCCATGCAAACGATTCCAGGAAACTCCAAACGCGGCCATTTTCTTTAATTGGCTCGACTTGAGACCCAATTAGAATAAACTCCATGTTTTTGTTTAATTCCCAGATCAGCTTCCCAAATTAAACAGCTCTTATTTCTTCGGAAGTTAAACGGAGTAATTACTTAGCGTTTTAAGTTAAAAGGTCAGTTTGTTTATGTTTGGGGAGTTTACTCTTTATGTTACCGATCTAACTGATAACGGTATTGGTGTAATTAAAGTTGGACTAATTTGCTTACCTGTTGCCGCGTCGTTGGGCTTCGAAGCGGTTTTCCTTGAGGTGAGACAGCGACGTGCTAAATTCATGTATTCGGTTTTCCTTAATTACACCAAAATAATCCCCGGTTTCTGTCTGCATTCTTGACCGTCGTTTGTCTCTTTAATTGTGGAGTTAAATGCATATCTTGACATGCGTTTCTGAACAGTTTTTCTTCCTTACCTGTTCTGTCCCACACCTGGTCAAATGCTCCTTCTTTCAAATATGAAGAAAAAGAACAAAAGGTCCCAAATGCCCGGCGGGTCCAGTGGTGTTGGCCGTTGGCCGCTGATGACGGTGGGCAGCCTAATCCTTGAGTCGAGCTTCTTTAAGAATCCCCGGGCGAGATAGAGCTGCACATTATGTTATCGAAAAAAACACTACACTCAAATAGACCACATTGTCTAATCAACAGTCATAGCGAGTTTCTCAGACCTCAGAACTGAGCATTAAATCCTTCTGTTCCTACATTAAAGGTCAAAACACCCAAAACTATACCCATCCCGCTTTGTTTCGTACTAAATGATGATGCCAGATATGATTTAAGACCTACGCATTGCGCTTATCCGCTCTCCCTACGCTAAGCCCAAAGTCTTTCATAATTAGGAGTCCGTGACCAAGCCTTTTCACGCTTCAGGCTTATAAAAGCCTAGCAAAAAATATAAGTACACAAATTGTCGGTCTCTTAACTGCGGTAAACTTGAATAAGCTCAGGTGTTTAGTATCCGAGGCCACAGATTCGATTCCCAGCGGGGATCGTTGTAATTTGTAATCTTATTAGTACATCGCTCTGGAGAGTCGCGGTGGAAAATAAGTTCTTAGAAGGCATGTTTTTCTAAGAAGTTAGCAGTTTAAAGTTTTTTTGTTTCTGTTACGACCATTATCATTTCAATATAATAATGCACTGAGAGTACTGCTACGGCTGCCGTGGCGTTGTAGTGCGTCGGGGATGTTTGCAGATAATAATATTGATGGTTTTGCCGCCATTATTAGAAATTGATGTGCATCCCTGATGACTCGTGTTCGCGGCAGCACCAACAGTATTCTCAGTGTATTTGCAGATCGATGGGATTCCCCGATGCTGCGGAGGTGGATGCGGCTCCACGCTGAATTTTAATTGTATATATGTGTCTGTAACCTACACTAGAAGTTAAAAATTTTCAATTTTTATTCTTTTCTATTTACAAGGCTGGTGTTTGCTGGCTGTACTTACCTAGGTACTACAGAATCGCATGACACATACTTTTTTTTATCTAATATTGACCGAGTGTATAGACAAGTAGCAATCGCTTTCAAAACCTTTCGAATTTCTACAATGTTTTTAAATTGTGTTTCTTGTGCCAATCCCACACACTTTTTAAGTTTTCCCTCGTCACCATCGCTGATAGTAAGTAACTTTTGAAGTTTATCATCATAATCATCACCTCCTAGCCTTTTCTCAACTATGTTGGGGTCGGCTGCCGAACCGGATGCAGCTGAATACTAGTATTTTACATGGAGCTACTGCCTATCTGACCTCCACAACCCAGTTAGTACTCGGTAATACGATACCCCTTAGTAAGACTGGTTGTCAGACTTTTTGGCACCACTGACTACCTAACGACTGTCAAAGATCTACAAATGACTCCCGGGACCAACGGCTTAACGTGCTTTCCGAGGCACGGAGGAAACTCGGTATGTAATGGGTGGTCACAAATCCAGAGACCAACCTAGGCAAGCACGGCTTAACCTGAAGATCGATCCGAGCGGCTGTTATTATTTAGCCGCGAGCTCCTCCTCATTTTTGAATTTTATCATAATCTTTGTCTAGGATCTCTGCTATTACAGTGTTAGTTTCCATTATTTAACCTTATTATGTAATAATACTCCTTGTAATACAAATTTTCAGAGATTAAACGCCACCCAGTTCTTACTTACCAAAAATGTGGCGAACTTTCAATATAACCACATGAAGCTGAATACCAGTATTTTACGTGGAGTGACTGCTTATCTGAGCTACACAACCTAGACACATGCAGTGGTACCCTGGTGGCGTGACCGTCGGTCTGCCAAGTCATAGGTCTCAAGTTCGAACCCAACACACGCACCTCCGATTTTTCGCTTTCATGTGCGTATTGTATAATTATGACTTGCTTCGGTGAAGGAAAACATCGTGAGAAAACCAGCATGCCTAAAGGGAGGCATAAAAACTCTGACACCAGGTTAAGCACTAACCACCAATAAAGAAAGAACCTAGATACTAACTGGGTAATGGGTTACACTATTTTGAAAACGAGAAAAGATTCCTTCCTTTTGGAGCAAAAGTAATTTTTAATATTCAGTTTTATTTCCAGTCATCATGTTAACTCTTTCTTTCCAATGGCACTTCGGCTCATATTCCTGTTTAGTGACGTCACATTGAAGGTTTTTATTCGATGTCCGAAGCAATTTATTCGTGAAGTGTGACGAGCGTCAGGGGACTCGAGTCCCTGGTTGTGCGTTGTTTACGTTTCAAAGTTGAGTATTCAATATGTTACAGGTTTACGGCTAATACAGGTTGCTGATTTTATGCGGTATTTTGTTGAAAGGTGCTTTGTGTATAACTTAAATTTTATTTGGTGACAATCTGAAACATTATTATTTAAACAGTGTAGTGTTCTTAACAATACGCGATTTTAGATATATGGTCCCATTGAAATAGATGTAGGAACTTTTAGAAATCATTCAGACCATCAAAATAAGGACAAGGGTAAAAAAATAAGAAAAACGCATTAGATACTTACAAGAAAAAAAATCAGCTAACGAAAATACACTCAAAATGTTGGTGATTTTAGCTCAAAATAAAATTACTTTAGTCAGTGTTTTTTTATATCTTTGGTTAGACGTACTGATCGCTGTGTTAAAATTTGTCCATCTATTTTAATGGGACGTTATATATTAAAGCTGCAGCGTCCTGAAGAGATACTTCTAACAAAACACAAAATAATTGAAAGAAAGAAAATTGCAAAATACAATTCTTTCGTTCCATTTTCTTCTTCGTTTCAATAATATCGTTAATTTATTTCCGATATCCCAGTACCCCAAAGATTTCCTTTAACAATGAATAACCGACATAATCATAAATTAATCGTTCTATCGAATCTAATAAGGAAGGAAAAGAAATCTTACGCGTACACGGATAAAATCAAGAGTACATTAATCAAGATTTTATTATCTTTAATAAGCTACTAATGCTCTGTAGTTTTAATTACAAAATACCGAAGGAAATAATATTACATTCACGCTTGTAATCCCCGAAGGGTTGGGCAGAGGTGTACCTGATAGTACCACCCATATTTCGCCTGTTATGTTTTAGTCCCATGTAATAGGGGGCGAGCCTATTGCCCAATAACACTTTACCCGACCCGGGAATCGAACCCAGGACCTCATGCTCAGCAGTCGCGCTTGCGACCACTCGAACAACGAGGCAGATTATAATCACAAGAAAGATAATAATCAAAATAAAAGAAAGTCATCCTTCTTGCAAATGCGTATGGCGACCTACAGCTAGATGGAAAGGTGGCTGCCACAGACTGGATGTGGAAAACAGAGAACAGGACTTTGTAACGCGGTTTGGGAGAGGCCTTTGTCAGTGAACTGCGAAAGCCTAAGTTGTTTGTGTTCCGTCACTCGGGTTAGTTTGGGCAGAACAACACTCCTATATGCCCCGAAAAGGCAGACAGAGGAAATATAATTGTCAAAATGTATATGGGTTCACTACAGAACTATACCTCCTGTAATAAAAATACAAAATACGATCCTCTTGCACTTTAACTGGGCAAATCCAGACTCCAGGGTTCCACTTGAAAAACAATGAATAATATGAAAAAACCCAATAGCACTTTGCCCGACTTAGGGATCTAATCTGGCACGGTCAGCAGTCCCTAAAGCAACAAGGCAGTTAGACAATTGAATAATACTCTTTTTTTATTTAAAGTTCATCATCATCATCCACAGCCCGACTTCACCCGCGGCTGGGTAACCATCCCTCTTATTGTGCAAATCTCCAACCCTATCCAAGATTTACCTGCAATTGCAACAATGTCGTCTGCCTATCTTGCCGGTTGACCAATAAATACTTCTAAACCTCGGACGCCACTTGGTCACACTTATCCCAGTTAGGTTCGACGACCCGCAAAATTGAACACCTGACAAAAATAGTATAAAGGAAATCACTGTATCTACGAATGTCTCAATTGAATCTGAAGAGATAGGTCAGTAACCCTTGTTCGAAGTACTTTATAACAATACCAGTGATTGTTGTCAGAGCTACCAACCGTAACCGAATGATGTGTCGTTTATATTGGACGCCATTATAAAGATGTAGTGAGAAGGATCATGCAGTGCAAAATGTAGCCAAAGGGCATCTAATGAACGCCACCACCTAATGGGCCAGACCAAACTAAAAAGTACTATCAACTCGAAAAGAAGAAGAAAACCAAACAGGAAGAGGATGGCGGGGCTTTGTTCTCTCACTAGCCCCCTTCATCCCTTTCGAAGGAAAGGTTAGGACCTTTCCAATTCTGGTATGGGTTTATAGGAATTAGTTCTGTACTTTCGAGACTAAGGATGTAAGGACGAACCAAGGCACGAGCCTAGTGTTATTTGAGGCACATGAAATAACCCTCACAAGCTAATTGAATTAAAACTGATTTTACAGTAAAGATTTAAATCGCTGAATGTGTCCTCGCCGTATTTTGGCTCGTGCGAAGAAGTATTAACACCGAGAAGAGTCAACTCGCACTATTCAAATGCATATGTAAATAAAACTTAAACGATTTTTTTACTTATATTTTTGAAAAGTTAGAGCTCCCTCGAACATGTCACCCATGACCTAGAATCTATTCAATTCGCTGAAAACCGAGTAAGTACGAACGCCGAATCGTAGACATCAATCGTCAGAAAGGTCACGGAACCGTCTTTAAGAAAATCGAGAGACACTATTGACGGCTATTGACGTAAACCTGATTAGGGTCACGTCACTCACGTCAAATAGCTTAGCGTTGTTGAAGTGGTGAAAGATATAGTAGCCGCTTATAAAAATTACACGTCGAACTTTTTAAAAAGGCTAACACTGACAAAGCCAGGTATTTTTTGGCTAGTTTACTTTGAATTCCACTTCTGGGCAAAGGCTTGCCCTTACTCCTTCCGAACCTTGTGCTATCTCTGGCCATCATCATCAACTGCCTGCCTTATCCAACTATGTTGGGGTCAGCTTCCTGTCTAACCGCATGCAGCTGAATACTAGTATTTTGCGTGGAGCGACTGCCTATCTGAATGAACTCCACAACCCGACTGGTTGTCAGACTTTCGGGCCACTATTACGGCCATATATTTACCAATTTGAATTAACTGAAAAGCTGACCATCATCATTATCGGCAGCCTTGTTCCACCTACTGCCGAGTGCAGGCCTGCTCTCTTTTTTCCCATTCTTCCCTGGTATAAACGAGTCTTATCCAGGTCTTTTCCGCGGCCTTCTGTAGGTCGTACATCCATCTGGCAAAATCTGGCTTAAGGACGGCGTGGTTAAGCCAAGTGCACATTAAACCCTGATCGGATCGCAGCGCGTCGCATTTTAATACAAAAAGCGTGGTGCGGCATACTTGTAGTGTGCGATGGTTTCTGTAGATGGTTCATATCATAGGAAGATTTTGTTGTCATGCGGTGCGGCCTGCCACAATGAGTAAAAGAGAACTACTTTCGTGAACGGGCGCTGTCAGTTGGGACTGGTCATCTCTTAGGTGCCACGGTTTATTTTAATTACTTTATTTTTTTCATTGTTGATTTAATCTTTTACTCTGGACGCTCTTAATGTGCATGTCTTTTACATCGTTCTCACATATATGTATAATCTCAACATGAATGATGTAACCAAGATTTTGTAAAAATATTTTGCCTTAAAAGAGTGTCCATGGAATTTCTTTCCCATTCTTCTCCATAGAGATCTACGCTTTGGAATGTGCAACTACAGTACTTTCTCAAGTTATTATGCCTTGTGACTGTGACTGTAGCTTCGCTTCTTTTTGTTTTTTTTTTGACATTCAAAAGTGCCTGTGATGGTCTAATTTTAATAAATGCTTTGATTTTGACTTGACTTTGACTTTATGGAAGAAGAAGATATGCTGTGGCGACTCCAAATAAATTAGTATAAGGGCAGAAGAATGATGGTGGTAATACCCGCCACATCTATGTTAGGTACTTTAAAACCGTCGTACCCTGTCGACGACGCCGCGAAAGCGCCAAGTTATGGGCCAACAAAAGGGGTTTGAATTTTATGGCCGGCCTAACTTCCGCCATTTTAATTTCAGCTTTGTATGAGACAAAATGTTCTAACGTGTCAGGTTTCCGAGATATGAGCTATCAAAGTTAAAGTCCATTCACTGACGGCATCTTCAGAACAACTTTGATAGCTTATAAAACTGGTTTGAATTGATACCAGCTATCGATTAATATAGGTTTTATGCGTGGCGTTTAAGTTAGGCAGGCCAGGCTTCATACAAAAACCTTCCAAGCCTTTTGAAATACTGACGATCCAAATACAAAGAAGGAGTCTATGTACTAGCTAGGTAGGTAGTTAGGAATAAGTGCTAAACAGAATAGACAATAGTACCACCTCTTTAATAGATCATTCATCAAACACTTGACAGGCCTGCCTCAACCACCCATTGTACGAGTATTGTAAGCGGATCTTCTGATCATATCTGTCTTCCGGTACACTACTCAAGACTCCACTTCAATTTGAAGCAACCGAGATACAGTATGCAAACATCATTGTTCCATAACTGCTAACCAGTTAGCGGTAGTGTGTAATGGTGCATCAAATTAAACAATATGTGTGGCAGAGCCGTTGATCGGTTGCGATCTATTTAAGATAACAATAGGATTATTAGTAAGACAATGTGGGTAATTATTGTGTCGTTAGTAATCGAGGTGGTTTTGAGGTGCTAAGAAGGTGCTTGTTTATGCATTTACCAATGTACTGCCGTACCATTGGTTGGTGCAGTGGCTGAGCGATTGGCTGCTGCGCTGAGTGTCGCAGGTTCCATTCTCGCACGGAACAAATATTAATTGTATGTTCCGGGTTTGGCTATTTGTGTATGTGAGTTTAAATTTAACGCACCGACGGTATAGGAGATATTCCTAGTGTGATATAAGTTTTTAAAGTAACATGCTAGTATTCCTAGTGCGATGTGCAACGTTTAAAAAAAAAGGGATTTGTTTTTTTTTCTCAGTTCATCTTTGATACCTCTTACATAATAATATCTTAATGTTCCTGTCCATGATTCAGAAATGGTTAGTAAAACTGACAAAAATGTTAGTAAGCATTGCCATAAAACAAAATAAACAGATAAGCAAACAACAACGTTAGTCACTGTTGCGACACCCATGGGAGACGGCGACGGCATAACAGCATACCACGTATAGACCGATACATTGTCTAGAAAGAATCTACTTTGGCAATTTTGAACAACAGAAGCGGGCCAGCACAACAACAGAATTGTGTGTAAATCTGGGATTAATGATCTTATAGCAGCGCTACTAAAAGTACTACAGCAACAAAATAACTAACATCAGATTCCTAAATCGCGCAGTTAATGCTATCCGCGACTTTAAGACTATATAGAAAAACCCGATAACAACTGTCGGGTATTCGTCGGTCGGCCCACCTGACATACCCGTCTGGTCGGAGGATCCTCTCTTTTCTATAGGGGATGAAGAACGTTACACCCTGTTCTTCATACCCATAAAATCTAAAGCTAGATTTTTTTCAATACTCGTCTTCCCTCTCTGTGTTAGAAGAGGTCTTGTCCTGTAGTAGAAGAATTTATTTATTTATTATTAACTTACACACACTATCTTTACAGGATGACCCCAATACAATAGTGGTTTGACCCCATTACATGTCTAATTGTAATTACACACCAAATAAAATCAACTTACGGCTAATACTTAAAAATTAAACAACAAAAATCTTAACACAGAATATTAATATCTAAATATAACTAACACAATTCAACAACACTCTTGCGAATTAAAGACGGATATTATAAAACACAAAAACACACCGAAAAACTATTCAATTAATGGCAACCCTACTTTCTCTGAAACTCGAAACACAGTTCACTACATTATTTTCGCCTCTGAACTACACAAAAAACACGAAACAGCCGCATCCAAGTGTCCCACTGTCGCATATTTTTATGATCGTCCCACAGACAAAAGATATTAAACCGCCCAACTGAGTTATTGGTCCAATATCTGTACAACAATGGCGGCCAACAATGACCCATGGCCACGGCGGCCACAATGGATAATAAATAGATGGGCCAGAAAAATGCTGAGTCCCGAAATTGTTCCGTTTTGTATCCTTTTATTGTGGTTCCCAGCAATTATGTGGGAAGATGCAGCCTGGCCCAATTTTTCGCGACCGTTTGTACTGGTAATTGTGTTGATACAGTGTCTTAAGGCCGTTCTGTTTTGTGGAAATTACCCTCTTATGTGTTTCTCCAGAGTCATTAGCGAAACGATGTAGTTTTGGCTTTAGGAACTGCCGGATAATTTGCTCATAACATCAAACTGCGATGACAAATTTATTGTATCTGTGAACCGTGGCGATTTTGACAATTTCCTCCATATTTCGTACATTGAAGAGGTGAAGTGACCACACTTATTGAAGCGGAATCGGCTACAGCCGATCGGTAAGAGCCTAAGTTCTCACAATAAACACGAATACTCTGACACAGACTAGAGTCGCGTCGTCCGAACCGAAACGAGGCAGATGACGCCTCTTACACTCTTTAGAGTTCAAAACTGTTTCCATTCCGCTTGATAAGTGTAGTCTATCCCTAAGAGACCTATTCTTAGCTCTTACTTGATGTTGAAAATAGGGCTTTCTGTTTCTGAATTCAGTATAAACGTTTGTTACAAACTTTGAACCAAACCGCCAGAAGTACTTAGCAGAAGCCATTCTCCCCACAATCGCTCATACAACGTTGCTCTAAAATTATGCATGTATGAACCTGCCGTTCGCTCTGTTTACTCGCTCCTGTGCATGAATGTGCTATTGATGCAGTAGTTATAACTGCCGTGACAGTCTGTTGATTTTGAAGTCTTGACTGGGTACGGCAGGTCGCACATCAGTGGTAACCATTAAATCCCACAAGTTCCTGCTAGATAAATTCTCACTCAAATGCAAAACTGCACCCATCTTTTTACGATTCCGTACCTTAAAAGGAAAAGGAACCCTTATAAGATCACGCGTCTGCCTTTTGCTCAGGAACGCGTAGAGATATCAAGTTGAAATATCAAATATATACCGTCTACGGCCTCTTTCAGCTGTGAAAAAATCAAACTTGTAAGTCAACGCGATCAAAAGATATGACCGTTTATGTCGCATATTTTTCGATTTCACAAGGGACTCATAACTTATATGGTTCTTCCCGTTGACCTAGATTTTTTAAAGATGTATAACCGTATTTTTGTGATAGAACTGTGAATTAACGATTAATCTCTTGTCTTTTCAGGTACATACTGAACTTTTCTTCCGACGATATTTTCATCTTTCAACGAAAATCAACACAGGTACGTGAAATGTGTAAGTCTAACCCCAAAGACAATCAAGATCCACACAAGCAAACCAGTTTCTTCACGAAAAAGAAAAACATTTACGCAAATAGATGTTCTAAGTAAATATTGTCCAAAAACTTTGTCTATTTTGGTAAGGTAGGAGGTATTTATCTTCTTTACTTTCGGGCGGAATATGATAATCTGAAACTTTGAGGAAAAGTTACGCGTGTATTAGACTTTCATATCTTGTTTTAAATATTAGATTTTATCTTACAGTGGATTTGGTTATACAAATATTAGCTTGACGATTTACTATGTAAGATTTTTTTAGGGTTCCGTGAGTAATTGAGTATTAAAGATTCCTGTACAGATTAATGTGTTGTCTATGAGTGTACTTACAAAATGTCGTCAACATTTTAATTTAGTCAAATAAAATTATAACATCACGTATAATATATAAGCTACATGTAATTAGGCGGAGCTCTATACCATCAACCGGGCACAAATTCTGATTCTAGGCTGCTACTGAGAATTCCTGATGGGAAAACGAATGCTCTAATTAATCTTACTACTGTTATAAATGTGAAAGTTTGTGAAGATGGATGGATGGATATTTGTTAGTCTCTCACACAAAAACTCTTGCACGGATTTGAATGAAATTTGGCACACATATAGTTTATAACCTGGATTAACACATAGTATAATTTTTATCTCGGCAGTGCGATACCGTGGGACAGTCACCGAACTCCGAGCGGGCGTAGCCGCGAGAATAAGCTAGTAATTACATTTTTTTTTCCGACGAAAACATTTGAATAGTATTCACATGTAAAATACGGTTTATAAAAAATCACTGTAACAATTAAGCCAAATTCAACGCTAAATCTAACTTTAAAACTGTCAGTTACTGAAAATACGTACAACCAACTTATATTTCAATTTCCAAATTGCCAAAAACAACTAAAAACAAACTACAACGTTTAACAAAAGTTTTGCAGCTAAAATATTTTCTGGAATCGCATTAACACGGAACTACTGTTACAAAAATGTAAATTAGACTGGCAGACACGCAAACTAATACTATGGATTGGAATTATACAGAATTTAAAATACCCTTAACGAAGTCGAGAGATACTTGTTTCCCGTCATTGCGATCATTGTATTGTTTTATATCAGACCTGGGAAATCTCTGTTTACGGAGATATTGAAGGTCAAACTTCCATCTTTTACCCAGGATTTTTTTTTCGGTTTTATTATAACTTTGGAGAGCAGCGGTGGCCCAGTTGTGGAGACCCCGACTTGCGAGCAGTAAGTCGTGGGATCGAACCCAGCCAGGCGCATTACTTTGTGTAAGTTATTTCATCACCACTGCTCTCAAAACGGTGAAGGAAAACATCGTGAGGAAACCGGCATGTCCTAGAACCCAAAAATTCGAAGACATGAGACATCTACCAACCCGCACTGGGCCCGCGTGGTGGATTATAGCCCATTCCCTCTCATAGAGAGGAGGCCTGCGTCCCAGGAGTGGGAACATTAATAGGCTGATTATGCTATGCTATGCTATTATAACTTTACTTTAAATAGTTCTTTGATCCCTGTACTATTCAATGGATCCATTAGCATAATGTTTCGAGTGCGTTACATTGAGCTCTACTGTAAACCCTGATTTTTCACACCAAAAATGATCGTTTTTCAGCATTAATTTTTGCGCAGTGCTACTTGGTTCAATAGACTTCATAATTTCAATGGCAATGTACCAGAAGACCAAAGTAACGATGGATGAACTGAATGAAATATAACATGGCTAGAAAGAGGGCGACTCATGAGATGACGACTAACATCACACCTGTAATCCCCAAAGGGTTAGGCAGAGGTGTACCTAATAGTACACCCACATTTCGCCAGTTATGTTTAGTCCCATGTAATAGGGGCCTTAAATCGAGCACAAATTCAGACTCTGTGGCTGACACTGAGAAGTTTCTGATGGAAAAACCCAATAACACTGTGTCCGACCTGGGAATCGAACCCAGGACCTCATGCTCAGCAGTCGGGCTTGCTTGGCTTACCACTAGAATAGCGAGGCAATCA
Source organism: Noctua janthe (assembly GCA_910589295.1). Lineage (NCBI taxonomy): Eukaryota > Metazoa > Arthropoda > Insecta > Lepidoptera > Noctuidae > Noctua > Noctua janthe. The sequence goes on from OU342567.1 coordinate 2,661,257, forward strand.
GATAACGACTAATAGGGAAGTATCGAAGAAGATAAATACTGCGTTGGGAGGAGTTAAGAAAATTATGAGGAGAATGCATTTTAGCCTCATTAAAATATTTGATTTAATTTGTAAATAAAGAAATCCTCATTTGGGAGGTCTGCGAGGGTTTTAAGTTCTTTTGATGAAGTTGTAGGTACACTTTAGTGTATTAAAATTCACTACACACTGCTAAAATCCGGACACGGTATGTTTATTTTTCGTACATCTTAGTAATAAGCTGCTATCACCAAATAATTTCAAAGTTTCTGCATAATACCTGAAAGCTAATCCTATTATATTATATTATATTATATTATATTATATATTTAGTTATTCTTATCTAGTTATCTGTTAAATTTCTAGTCTTTATAGTCTTGACAACACTGATTTATTCTATGTTCAGAATAATCTAGATCTCCATTTTCTTAGAACAGACTGTAGAACCGCCTTAGAAACCCCAAAAATATTCCAGACGCTTGTTTATTAAAACCAAAAACAACATAAAAAGATTACTTGGACGTCAAGCCACCTTTATCCGAGTACTGAAAATAATCTTGTAACAGAACCTTGAGAAAAAATGTAAAATAAGCTTAACTTTCGTCTGATGTAATCTCCAAGAACGTGTCTCAGGATGTCCTTTCTCTCGTTTTAGCGGTACGTAAGAAAATTAGGGAAACATTTCTATGAAATAAAAGAGATATTTGTATTTACTTTCGTTTTGTTTTGTCTTAAAAGAAATTGGGAAAGGAAGTAAACTCCAATGGAAAATGTGACGATTTCCTTAATCCAATTTTTAACACAGTAGGAAGCCCTATTTCTGGAAAATTCGAAACAAAATTGTAATGTACAATTTTTGTATCTATAAACACAGTCTAAATATAAGACAAAGTCAATTTGCATGTATGTCTGTGTGATCGCTTGTTCTTTTACCTCCTCCTCGTCTGCCTAGCCTTTTCCCAACTATGTTGGGGTCGGCTTCCAGTCTAATCGGATGCAGCTAAATACCCGTATTTTACATGCGGACCGACTGCCTATCTGACATCCACAACCCAGTTAGTACTAGTACGATACCCCTTGGTAAGACTGGTTGTCAGACTTTTTTTCTCGCTTTGTTCTTTTACTAAGTCTAAAAGGTTTATGTTTATAATTCATTCAATATTAAACTTAGATAAAATAAAGAAATCTTAACTTTCTTTAAAGTCGTTAAAACCGTCGAAACAGTAAGTAATAAAGTAAGAAACTAAACCAGCTGACAAAACAAACTATAAAGCGTCACTAGACAGTTTTTTTCGAACTACCCTCAAACAGCGATAAAGCACGTTCTCTCTCCTCAGTGATGCGCCAAGATACTCCAAAAGGATCGTTAAGAAAACCCTATCATCTTCACAGTATACCTTGGAAGTATCTGAAAAAAATATCTCCTTGGAAAGGGAGAAAATTAATTAAGATTTGTCTTCGGCTTAGTAAAAAGGTAAAATTGAAAATACGGAAGGTGGTAATTGTGAGTTAGTGTTATTGGGGACGACATTTCTAATTTCAGAATAAAGGGAAAAAGTACCTTCTGTTTGTCTGCAGTATAATTTTATTTGGTCAAAATTTACGTTTCTGACCGACTTTGCAAAGAATTTAATAAAAAAAATTGGCATTCATGTAGGTGTAGCTTAGTGGTTAGTGAAAACCGGCATTATAGGATGTCTTTTAAGCGTTAAAGACTACGTGCTGAAAATCTAGGTCAAGAAAGATGATATGGCTTTTAGGGGGTGAATAGTGTGACAACTGTTAGAAAGGTATGAAAAAGAAAACATTCAGCGTCAATCTCAAAGAAATTGAAATAAGGGCAGGAATATAATAATCTTAAGAACCGGGCCTCTAATCCAACACGAAAGAAAACTATAAATACGTTCTAAGATACACTCACGCTTTTACCCGGCTACGGCAAAGTCCAAAAGAAGGTAATGTTTTTCCACATGTCGTCACACGTGATCTTTATAGGTCACTCGGAAATAAGTTCTTAGAAGGTTGCCAAAGTGGCATTTATGCTCCTAATTTTATGTTCACAAGGAAGGCACGTTACATCGCCGGTCAAGGCTAATAGCTTTCCGTTGGCAGTTTCGGCATTTAGGGTCTAATCACACCAACCACTGTTTGATTTAAAGAGTGTTTCTTGTCCGTTCTTCTCCATGGAGACCTGCGGTTTGGAATCGGCAACTACTGTCTTTTCACAGTTATTATGTCTTGAAGCTGAATTGTAGCTTCATGTGAGTTTTTGACATTTCAAAAGTGCCTGTTACTGGTCTATTCGAAATAAAAATACTTTGAATTTAAGGTTTTGCAAGCGTGTTTCCAGCGAGTACGCCACGTTTCCGTGACGAGAACGATTGACATGAGTGTACAAGAGTGAGCGAGACAAGCGAGTGTAAAATACTCTGAAATCGCGTCGCGTATACGCCACTAGCTCGCTAGTTACCAACGAAATGCCCGTTCACAAATCGTCTCGCAAGAAATACGCTGGCAATTCGTCAGTGTGACAACGCTCTTACTCGGTTCCTTGAACTTCACCAGGATTTCGGTTCGGCTGTAAAAGGTGATATATAGAGTTTCTGGAGTCGTAAGTCTTGGTAAGTTAGATTTGGTTGTTATTTTGTTTGAAAGCCGGCTATTTGTAGTTTGTGGCTCTAGAATGGACTTTTGGATCTAGATAGTGTGGTTGAAACGTGTTTCGTTAGCTGTCGTAAAATTCGATTTTATGCATCGTATAAAACGTGTTTGCTATACCATTATCCATTCATAGCTCGTCAAACTTACTCTATTTGGATCTTAATTTACACAGGACGATACAAAAACAGTGCATGAGGGGATGAAAAGTATGTGACTAAAAGAGCGATGAGCATACATGTTGATGAAGAGAAAGAAGAATACCAAATAAAAGATGGAAGGAAGGATGGGAAAAAAGGAGTAAATGATCATTTTGTTTCCAATTAACATGGGCAAGGGCAGGAAGATGGTGATACGATAACAGTGAATATTATTTTTTCTTAGTTTCTTAAACTAAATATTCGAAACTGACATCATTACCCGTTCTATTTTACAAACAACATTGGATAAAAGGCGACAGACAAGTATTTGACCGCTGAACTGAAAATCCATAAATATGAAGTGGAAATGACTTCGTCTGCGAAACGCGTCTGTCTGCAATCTTCGATACCATTCAATATTTTTATTTTTCGAGCGGATTCTTTCTCTCGTCGCCTTTATTTACTGAAGGTCGTGTCTGGCATGTAATGCCGTCTTCCATTGTCGCCTTGCAATAATGCCTTTTGTCAAACAAATCATTGGATTTAAACCGAGAAAGATGATTTTAAACGTAGTCTTCGATTTGCTTCTGTTCATTAGCACCTCGCTGGGGTCGGCCCCTCATGTCTGAGGATCGTCGTCAGCATCAGGGTTGCATCTGGAGCGGATGATCTGCCTCCACCGGTTTCTGTCCAGCGCGTCTCTTAAAACCGTGTAAAATTTGGATGCCGAGTCTTTAATTTGGTCGGTCCATCTTGTTGGTAAACGACCACGCGATCTTTATAGCCTTCGGTGTTCCCAACCACAATCAGTTTTTCCAAACTTTCGTCGCCTCTGCGCACTGTGTGACCGAAGTACGAAAGAATACGTTGTCGGCATAAGGTGGACAAGCGAGTTTTTATTCGGAGCTGGATCAGGATCGATGCATTGGCGCGTTTCGCCGTCCAAGGTATTCTCAGCATTCGTCTCCAACACCACATTTCGAATGCATCAATCCTTTGCCTTTCTCGGGCCAGGATTTGCCAGTTTCTACTCCATATAGGAATATGGGGAAAACCAGAGGTCGTATCAATCTGATCTTAGTTTTGATACCAATTCCTCTTTTCTTCAAGATGTTACTTAGTAGGGACATAGCATCTTTTGCCATCCCAATTCTCCTTTCTATTTTTCTGCCATTATTGTTCATTAGCATAATCAGCCTATATTGCTCCCACTGCTAAGACACAGGTCTTTTCTCTGTACCAAAGCGTGGACCATTATCCGCCACGCTGGCCCAGAGCGAGTTGGTGGATGACATGTCTTCAACTTTTCGGTTCTGGGACATGCCGGTTCCCTCACACTGTCCTCCTTTCCCATTTCCTTCGCCTCATCTATATTAAACACTAATTTAATTAATTTATCATGAAACTAACGCTTATAAGCAAAACCAAAGGTATTACTCCAACTGTCGCCCCTTATCAAATTTCCATCAAATATGAACGAATGAAAATTACAACACCCCATGCAAGTTTGGCTAACCCTACAAAATCCACAGCCCTTTCCTGGCCGTAAATCGTTCAGATCATTCACAATTTACACGTACAGAATTTAAACCTGTACCCAAACACGTCTTCGGAAGTTTCTCGGCTAAATTGGGGATCCTGAAACCTACTTTAGCCATCAAATGTTACCGAAACTTTACGGCCCACGGTCCAGATCATTGGAATTGCTTCCATGTTTATTTGATTCGACCAACTCCTAAAACAGGTGCGAAATTGTTCCTGTCCTTTAAGTAGATTCTAGTTTGTTTAGCTGGGTTTGGTAGTGTAATTGAGTTTTGGCTTAGGTACTAGAGATTTTTTGGGTAAGCTCGATTAAAGAATTTACGTGATGTGAATTTGTTTATCTTATTACTGGGACTCAGCGCTATAACTGTCAGAGTATTTTACATGCGTAGCACATTTTAGATGATATTTTTGGTGTAGATATCGTCATCTAGCTAGAATCGAGAGTTCTAGAAAAATATTGTAGAAGGCCAACTTTATGTTATGTTATTTCCCTAAGTCTCAATAGCTGTTGTTGTCTTTGCTCCACTTCTTAAGTAGAACATGATAAGGTTTGGTTTTTTGACAACAAAATTCATCCAAGAAGCCGGAGGCTTAGAAATATGTCCGGAGAATAAGCCCACCTCCGATTTAACTGGACTTAATACGTCTTCGGCGAAATGGGTCCAACGATCCAACCTTAAGGGAATGCAGACGTGATGATACAATAATATTATATGAAAGGTTAAGGTTTAGAATTATTATTATTGTGACCTATAAACACAGGCGATAAAACACCCACGCTTTGTCGGGAGGGACTGGGGACTAAACCTGATCCGACGGTCCATCTTTCTCACTTAACCTTCAGGGAAGCTTACGTTTTATCTTAAATTCGACATTTTTTGTTGGTTCTTGCCAGTCTAGCATAAATAACGTTAGATATCAGGGCACGCAAGACAAGATATAGGGTGACCTAAGTGATATGTTGAGGTGTTCTTTTGTTTGGTGAGAAAGCTGTCACTAAACACCTACTTCCATTCTTGGTCTTTAGTGCAAAGCAGCTCCTTCTATCTCAGTATCTCAGGAATGAATGAGTAGTCATCCTTAGTTTTATTCATAGCATTCAGGCTAGCTATATTACATCATCATCATCATTTCAGCGGAATGACATCAGCTGCCGGACATAGGCCTCTCTCAAGTGTCGCCACATTGACCGGTCACGCAACGTCTTTCGGTTCGCGGTCGCCACTCCAGAACTTTTCGGCCCCATCGGCCATCCCTAAACTACGTACATAACCTGAAACGGTACGAAAGTTGATATGGGTAGAAAGAGAGCCACTTCCTTTAGCATCTATTAGTATAGAGGACTGAGGAAGAAGAAGATAGTTGGCAACCCTAGCCACGCTTCACTTCAGCTCCGCGCATTTTAATCAATTAAATTATTTAAAACTCATTTTAACATCGGACTAACAAAGTTACATTGTCATAATAGCCCAACGAACGTGCACAAGTGTTATCGGAGTGACATCCTAAGAATAAGTGTAAAAACTAACCAAAGATCTTAGTGGACCCAGTGTACTGTGTTATAAAGTGAGTACGGACACATCCATCAGTTATTTACGAACATAGTGAATTTCGGAAAACTTATGCACACAGGAATTGTCACTACCTAGCTGTGCGCGTAAAAGTGCAAATACTGTGAGAAATACACGCTTTTACTTTCAAAGCCAGTTAATTTTTCAAACATTTAATGTAAACAAACAGCAGCTGAGTCACGCCAAGTTGATCCACCAATCAAATCACGTATGCAACTTCTGACACATGTATCTCGTTCGGAAACGCAGCGGTGTTTTTTTATCATAGTTTTGGACACTGGGCTTTTGGGAAGGGCATAAATTCCAAAAATCGACTACCAATAATCGATTTTTTTTTTGTCCCAAATTTAATCGTGTGTTTGTATCCCGGGAAACTGATCCAGCTAACGTGCTTTGTGACTGAGAACACAACGAAATCTAATTAAAATGCCACGACAAGCGCGTACCCCGCCTAAAGAATCCGGTGGGAGTGGCATAACTCACGCATCCTCTGAACCTAACATACCTGCTGCCAGTACACCTGATTTATCAAATGTATGTGTTAGACAGAAACGTCCACGCATTGACGGCTCACCTGATCCAGAATTTCAATGCTCAAAAAGTGAACTGATCGACTGTATTCGTCAAGAAATACGGAGTGTCCTGTCATTGGAAATTTCAGCCAACATCAAAAAAAGTTTCACTAATGAACTGGGTGACATAAAATCATTGTTCCACGAACTTAAGCAGTCAGTCGACTTTATAAGTGAAGAGTTTGATCGGATGAAGGCTGACCTTGAGACCTGTAGGAACGACAATAGAATCCTTCACAAAGAGAACGATTCTCTCAGGCACACAGTTTCTGAACTTTCATCAAGAGTAAACCTGATTGAACAGCATGCACGTCAACAGAATTTAGAAATAAATGGCATACCGGAAAGCAAAGCAGAAAATCTGGTTAAGACTGTTCAGCAAATTGGAAATGTAGTCTCTTGTTCCGTCAAAGAAGATGACATCCTGTCTGTAGTACGGGTAAGGAAACTGGATCCAGAAAGTAATAACCCCAGAGCTGTAGTTGTCAAGCTGCGTAGCATGCTGCTGAGGGATACCATTCTAACCTCAGTGATGAATTATAACAAAACGCACCCCGACAAAAAACTTAACTCGCAACACCTTGGGTACGGCAACTTAGTTAAGCCTGTCTTCGTATCGGAACACCTGTCACCACTAAACAAAAAAATTCATGCGGCTGCCAGAAAAGTCGCGAGAGAAAAAGGTTACAAATATGTTTGGGTTCGTGATGGCAAAATATTGATAAGGAAGGAAGATGGTCAACAAGCCAAGCAAATAAAAAGCCTGGAGGCTGTCTCTTTACTATAAAGGGATCGAAGGCGCACAAAGACCGTGATCTTGCTGTCAGAATTCACCATCTATTATCAGAACTTCAGAGGTCTTAAGACCAAATTGCTTAATCTCGGGCTAGCCGCACAACTTAATAACTATGATGTAATAATTGGAACAGAGACATGGCTTGATGACTGCGTAAATGATGGCGAATTATTCGACTCCCGATATATAATTTATCGTAGAGACAGAGCTTCTACTTCTCTTGGCAGCAAAAAAGGCGGAGGTGTACTGATCGCTGTTTCTAGGGCTATGGACTCAACACGCGTAACAAAATGGGAATCAGATGCTGAAGATCTGTGGGTCAAGCTCAAAACCGACAGCAGAAAGGGCAACCTATACATCTGTGCGGCCTATTTGCCTCCACCTGTGCAACATGGCCCACTTAATTTGATCCTGGACAACGTGGATGCAGCGATTGAATCAACGGGAGGAGATGTAATAATTGCTGGGGACTTCAATCTCGGGTTCATCGACTGGAACATGGACAATACTCTCTCCAGCTCACCGTGTACAACTGCTAGGAACTTTGCGAACAGGTTAGGCTACTCACTAGTTGATTTTATGTCGTCAAATAGCATTAAGCAAATTAACACTGTTAGGAACTGTTACAACAGAACTTTAGACCTTATTTTATGTAACTTCCACGGTGGATCTGTCAGTGAATGTAAAAATCCAATGTCGCTGGTCGATGTTCATCACCCTCCTCTTGACATCACCATCAAGAATATTTCACCCGCAATATTAAAAAGTAAGAGTTCTCTCAAATATAACTTCTGGAAAGCCAACTATGCACTCGTAAATGAGAGGTTGAGGGGCATCGATTGGGCGAGTTTGTTTTCGGATCTGGCGGATGTGGACTTAATGGTAGACACGTTGTACGCACAACTGAATCGAATAGTAGATGAATGTGTTCCTAGACATAATAGACGCAATAACAAATTTCCTATCTGGTTTTCAAAATGTTTGATCAGACTCCTCAACGAAAAGGAAAAATTGAGAATTCGTTTTAAGAAATACAAAAATCCCAGGGACAAATATGAATACCGTATATTGGAGGAACGTTCTAAAAACATGATCAAAAAGTGCTACAGCACATACATCAATAATACTGAAGATAACATCAGACTGAATCCGAGGGCATTTTGGTCATTCGTAAAGGCCAAAAAAGCCAAGTCTAATGACATTCCATCTGAGATGTATTCTAGCGGGAAGGTGGCAACTTCTGGGGAAGAAGTGAGTAAACTGTTTGCCTCACACTTTTCTGCCACTTTTGCATCTCCAGCTGGTACAGTCGCGGTACAAACAAAGTCAAAAGAGTATCCTCAGCTTGCGCTAGGAAGTCATTATTTCACAGAGCGAGACGTACTCAAAGAACTAAAAAAACTAAATATCTGCAAAGGTCCAGGGCCTGACGGCCTACCGCCGCATTTCTTAAAGCAATGTGCCAAATATTTATCATTACCGCTCAAACTTATCTTTAATAAGTCCCTTATGTCTTCTAAGTTTCCCACGCAGTGGAAAATCGCACACGTTGTTCCAATATTTAAAAAAGGGGAGCCTAATAATGTTAAAAATTATCGGCCTATATCTCTTCTTTCAATTTTCTCGAAACTGTTCGAATCATTAGTTTGTCCTGTATTAACTTCGCTCATTAAAACTCAATTGGCTACGCAACAGCACGGTTTCTGTACCAATAAATCCACTACCACCAACTTAGTTCACTACATTAATGATATAAGCAGATCCGTAGACTCCGGTGTGCAAGTGGACTCAATCTACACTGACTTCAGTAGCGCGTTCGACAAAGTAAATCATGTGCTTCTACTTCAAAAACTTGCGATCTATGGTATGCATGGTCATTTGCTGCGCTGGTTTGAGTCATATCTCACGGAACGACAACAGAGAGTTATTATAAAGGGTTATCAGTCGCCACTTTATTACTCAACATCTGGGGTGCCACAGGGATCGCATCTTGGTCCTATTCTTTTCCTGGTATTTGTGAACGACATCATACACTCCATTAAAAATTCAAAATGCTCTATGTTTGCGGATGATCTAAAACTATACAAGGAAATTGAATCAAGCACCGACATTGCATTGCTTCAGAAGGACTTGGACGCAATTCATGAGTGGTGTCATAGTAACATGATGACTCTCAATGCCGTAAAGTGTTATCATATAACATTTACACGGAAAAAGTTGATTCAGCCTTCAGCATATCACCTAAACGGCATAACTCTTCAGAAAGTCGATACCATTCGTGATTTGGGAGTCCAACTTGATAGTCAACTATCCTTTATAAATCACATTGACACTATTGTCGCCAAAGCAAGCAAAATGTCGGGATTTGTAAAAAGAACTTGCAAGGAATTCCGGTCAACCGGCACCCTTAAGGTTCTCTATAGCTCTCTGGTGAGGAGTATACTGGAATATGCATCTCCTGTATGGAATCCCGCGTATCGTGTCCACATCGACAGAATAGAGTGCATCCAAAAAAAGTTTACGAGATACCTCCGCTACAGATCACAGACTTGTGATCGCGAAGCTGATTATCCTCAAAGGCTCTGTCATTTCAAGATGAGCTCTTTGGAGCAACGAAGAAGTTGCTCAGATTTAATTTTCTTTTATAAGACCCTTCACAATTTGGCGAATGTACCGGAGTTGGTCTCGGAGATCGGTCTTAATGTGTCCCGCCGTACCTCATACAGATCCAATTTCAAAACAGAAACTTTTCAAATGCCTAAAAATAGAACTAATCTTGGTCGTTCAGCTCCTCTATACCGATTTTTGTCTAGCTACAATAAGCTGAGCACGCGTACAAACAACTTGGACATATTTTCGAACAGTCTAAATGAATTCAGAAGATACGTCCTCAGTTCTTGATCGATTTGTTGGTTTATTTCTTTTACAAAATGTTAATTTGTGTATTTGCGTGACTCCATTTAATGTATTTAATATTGTACAATTTAATTTAATTTAATTTTTTACTCAAATTTTAATCTATCCTATTCTTTTAAAATGTTATTATAAATAATGTAATAATTACGCCCTAATTTATTTGTTATTTTTAAAGTTTTAATTAATAATTGTTATTCTATTCTAATTTAAATGCTGTTTTTTAAAATTTTGGAATTGTACTGTATTTTAATTTTTAATTTAAAAACTACTTTACGTTTTAAATCCAATGTAAACTTTATAATTTTAATTTTGTTATTTTCATATATTTTCATTTCAATTTTTATTTCTTATTTTATTATACAAGTGCTGTGCACACCTATAAGTGACGAATTCACCGCAAAGCTGTTGAATTAGAAAATATTGAATGTAATTATTTAGTGAATAAGTCGTTGGTGTGTCAATAAAAAAATAAATAAATAAATAAATAAGACATGCTGTGCCGACCCTAAATAAATTGAGATTAGGACATGGAATTAATGATGAACCTGATTAGTAATTATGCCAGATTGTTCATAACCTTTACTAAAAGCAATTATCCATGGATGATCACAAAACACTAGAGAGTGCGAGGAAGACCTAGAAGACCTAATCAACAGCTATTATCGAATTTGATCGCGCAGTTCGCTTTTGTACGGATTCATCCGTTCTCTTTTTATGTAAGCGATCGGCTATAAGTCTCTTTGAACAGATAATCTTCGATTTGGCAGTTATGTAAAGAAAACTGGAGTTTGAGTTAATTTTTACTTTTGGCAGAGACCGCGACCACAACGATCGCCTTGTGAACTTGTGAGTGTTGCGCGAACTTGACGCGTCATCGAGAGGATGCCTTGCATTTGTTCCGAACAAATGAGTGACACAAAAATTATCGCGACGCTCGCTTATTTGCGCGACCGATCGCTTTGGTTAAAACGCGGTACCACGACTCTGAACAGTTAATCTTCCATTTGGATTTTACGTAACCTAAGCTGACGTTTAGTTAATTCCTACTTTTACCTAAGACCCATCAACAATTTTCCTGGACACACCTTAGCTTCGGCCGACTTTAGTACGAAGTTATGTAAGCAGAACAGGTGTTATAAGTAAAACTTCTTCGAGTAGTAATCCGTCATCGGCACCTGTTTTCCCCGTATTTGTTATGGCTAGACTTCCCCAAATATTTACTTAAGAAGAAAGCTGGCTTACCACGATTTGGTTTTTGTGTTAGTTTCGTGTTTACCCTGTATGGTGTCGAATTTGTAAATGTTTTTGTAAAACAGTTTTTTGGAAGTTAGTTTGTTTTGAGACTACCTGCTGTTAGTTATTATATATTGGGAAGGATTTTTTGTGCTAATTGGTGCGGTCGGATGTTCAGTTATGGCTGATCAGTTAACTTTCTCAGTAGCAGCCGAATCTGGATTTTTCGCCGGTTGAATAGCGATCATCTCACATTGCCTATACGGGACTTTAAGCGGCGAAATATGGAGCAGTGGTGACGGCCGCGACTAACGAGTTGTAAAGCGCGAATATATGTCATCTTGAGGAAACCAGCACATTCTAGGACCGAAAAATACGAAGATTTGTGATATCCCCAACCCACACTGGGCCTGCATGGTGGATTATAGCCCATTTGCTTGTGTACCCAACAGGAACATTATAGGGTAACTATGATAACTGGCGAAATATGCTTGTACTATTAAACTACCTCAGTGCAACATTACTCAGCATCAAAACACACTCATTAAGCAACTACCCTATCTCAATAACTAGCAGCAACGCATGATATCAACCGATGCATGTTACACTGGCCTTGAATGCAGGAGCAGCGGAGCGGGTAACGCGAAATGGACTCAGACCCTCACATGATTGAATGGATGGAATTTCACATACTGTGGTGCTATTGATTGGGTTCTGTCTACTGTAACGGGGATATGGTTGAGTGGAGGAGGGAGAAAGGTACTTTCTTTATTGTGAGGGAGATTTTGAAAGAGGAGGGGGATATGCTTAGGTGAATTTTCGTTGTGGCAATTTAGAAAACGTAGTGAATACCAGTCGTCTTGGTCGTAAATTCGCTGGGAACACCCTGCGTAGGGTCGATCCAGCGTATTTATGCAAGTTATACGTAAGAACTTACTTACGTATTATGTTTTTGTGGTATCGAAGCGAATAGGTCGCTTCGATATAGCTCTAGATATCAGAATAGCTCTGGATTATATTAATTCGCAACTTGAAAAGTGACCTGCAGAATTCGAGGTGGACCAAATTAGTCGAATTATCCGATAAAATACACGTGATAAAATGCAGTTGCTAATACACGTCAATATTGGTCTTCTTATAAAACAAGGTTTTGCCCGAGACACGTTTGACACGTAAACCATGGAGCTAATTTTTACTGTGAGAACCTAATTATGATCGAAATACAGTTCTTCATTTAAACTTAAAACAAAGTCCGGTACTAAGTTATCTGTTGCGACATTTATTAGGCATGAAACATAAACTATGGACACCGTATAACAACACAGGTGACGACTAAATCATACGGTACTATAATCCTCATTTTATTGTCCTTGTCCCATGTTACTTGGGGTCGGCGCAACACGTTTTTGTCTTCCATTCTCCCCTGTCAGCCGTCACGCCTTACACCTTTTTCCTTTATATCATTCCTCACACAATCCATCCATCGTTTCCTTGGTCTTCCTCACCCTCTCCATCCATCAACATCCATCAAATCTGATGCGTCCCTCCTCATCATTTTCTATAATGCCGTTACCAAAGATTTTGTCCAAGCTACAAAGGACAGCTTAACCGTCCTATACCTAAACTTACTCAACTGCCACGATCCAGCCAGTGGTGACAGAATCTAATACAAGTACAGATACAGCGGCAACCATGTGGTCAAAGTTACTATGGCAAGTATCAAGGAAAGTTTGATCACTCGCAGAGTCGCTGTCCATAGCAGGCTTTGTTGCTTAACTGTTTACGTCTGTTGTATGGTCTTGTGGATGCGTTTTGTTGACGTTGTTCAGTTCAGCTGCTAGTGTAGTTTCTTGTTCTCGATTGTCCAAATGCGGTTGTGATTTCTCTCTATTAGGGCGTCTATCGTTGAGATGGATGTGTGGAGTGACAAGAATGGAAAAAATAAGGAATGAGTATGTTAGAGGAAGTTTGAAAGTGGCGCCGGTTACAGAAAAAATGAAAGGATGTCGTCTATCAAGGTATGGACATGTAATGAGGAGGGATGAAAAGCATTTTACTAAAAAAGTGATTGATATTAATACTGATGGATGGAGATGGAGAGGAAGGCCAAAGAAAAGATGCATGGTTTGTGTGAGGAATGATATGAAAGAGAAAGGTGTGAATGATGCCTTGACGTCTGACAGGGGAGGATGGAAGAAGAAAACGTGTTGTGCCGACCTCAACTAGAATGGGACAAGGGCAGGAAGATAATGATGATGGTCTATCGTTGACTGTGTTTTTTAACTAGCCTAGTGCGTTTTCACTCGATCTAAAAGCGTTTTTTTCGTAGCAGTAGCACTCTACGTAACCCCTCCTACCTACTTCCACTTCTTCCTACTTCTAAACGGAGACAGCCATCAGTCATACATATATGCCCTGCCCTCGCTTGATAACCTTCAGAGTGCTACTGAAATGACTGCAAACATATCAGTCTTCAAAATGGTTTCAAAGACGGCGAAATGTGAAAATAATCATTTTAAGCATTGAAAAATGTAATGTAAATCATAGCTGTTATTCAAATTCAGACCACTAGTCAAAAAGGCTAAAAAAGTTCAGTGAAAATAACAAAAAAGATAACACAAAATGTAGTTAAAATAAACAGTTATTTCCTTTTTCTGTTTCGTTCCTGCGACTCGCCAGAAAGAGGGCACAGTTAACAAATAATACCATTAACAGCAAAGTTTATGCATAAAATATTAATACAAAATACAAACCAAGAAACAGAAGCTTAGAAGGTTAAATTTTGAATAAGTTCCACAGAATATCAGTCATAGCGGAAAAGTTCTGGATGTTTTGAGCAGTTTGAGCATCAAACTATGTGAAACTTTCGAGCATGCAGTGCATCGACTTGCCCAAAATTTGTTCAAAAGCAGTGTTTTGAGTAAAAAAAGGCGGTATCGTAGCACAGAAAGAAAAGAAAACTTGTTTACAGGGATTTTAAAATATCTCTGTACAGAAAAGCATGGAGATTTATTGTTACAGAACTTCTGCATCAAACCGTAGCGTTAAAAAGAAGAAATCACGTCACTATTTTAAACTATCTTCTCAAAAGCAAAGATGGATCCGATGAAAAAGATGGATCTTTGCATTTTACACGTTGTCTTACTGATTCTTTTACCAACTGTGAGATAAATACTTAAGTACCTCCAGCATCTTAAATATTAGTGTACTCATTAAACAGCCGTTTGTAGGAGCTCTTCGAATTTATCATGACTAAGAAGATTGTAATAAGTATTTCAGAGAATAGTCTTCACTGTTTCAATTATTGAACATTCAGCCAACAGTGTTGTTGGGTTAATAGGGATGATTACAGTTAATTAGGTAGCGATTATGGTAATGTTTTGCAGCGGGCACAATGTGTGTGTTGTTGTTTTGTTATCTGTTATTACTGTGGAATATTTTTGCATATTCTTCTCTCGTATTAGCACGAACTGAATTAGAATAGATCAAAGTTACTTTTGCACAAGTCACAATTAGCGACTTGCTCCCATCCGTCCCTATATGCATATCTTAGGGGCAGATGGTAAAAGTAGTATCATCGTCCCCTATGCAATCGGCGGCTGTGATTATAGAGGACGATGGCACTACTTTTCCCATCTGACCCTTTGACATAAAAAGGGAATTCAGAATGATGTAATGTGTCCCTTCCACCTGTATAAATCGTGGTGAAAGAATGAAAGATCAATACTTGATTTACGATAATCCAAAAAAACGAGACCATGCAATAATGCTACACAAAACAACAGAGTCAAAAAATAAAAGAAATAAAAATATCCATATCAAAAAATAATCGAAAAAAATAATAATAATATCTTCATCAAAAAATATCCTCAGAGGACTCCGAACCGGCCATCAAGGAAAGACAAAGCAACACCAATAAATTACTCACTATTAATATATCTTC
This sequence comes from Noctua janthe, assembly GCA_910589295.1. NCBI lineage: Eukaryota > Metazoa > Arthropoda > Insecta > Lepidoptera > Noctuidae > Noctua > Noctua janthe. The sequence continues at coordinate 2,676,649 of OU342567.1, forward strand.
CTTGTTTTATTGAGAGTAAAACGACTCATTCTTTTTTATCATCTCTTATTTATTGTTTCGTATAAACGATCGTATTTCATTTCCTCCTTAATATTTTATCTTCAGTGCCGAGAACTTAATTGGTTCACACGGCCAACTTTGTTGGCCTTGCCTCAAAGCGAAGTTATTCCCGAACTTCGTCAATTCCATACGTATCACCCAATTTTCCCGAAAGATTCTATCTTGGAACACCATTGTTCTTAAAACAAAAGATCCTTAAAATATGGTGTCTAATATTTTATGGCGGACCAAAGTTTTGCCTGTAAGAACTGAGTAATTAAGAGTATGAGTTGAGTTATAAATTAATTTCCGATAAATTTGTGATGCCAGCCTTATGTAATTTTCTTTTGTTTGAGTACGGGCCAAGTTTTCCATCAATTACGAATGAGGGAGGATCATAGGTAGCAGCATCGTCTGTTTTCTTACCGCGAGTAATATGCAAAACGCTATATCATTTTATCGTTTACTTTGTTCCTTCCACAATCACGTATGCTTTCAATATGCGGTTCCGAGCAATAACCTCTTGAGAAGAATCAATACATCATCTTTTTCTAATAAATTAGGTGTTCCAAATGCCTCTGACGGCTCCTCAACTACCAATGTGATGAAATATACATTATAACTCGAATCCAAGGATTGTAATGATGAAAGTTTAGTTATTTGTGGAGCAAGTTCTGCAACACCTGGACGGACACTAACAGTTAAGCTCAAAATTGCGAATTTTGAATGAATAAATGAAAATGGTCGCTCAAAATGGCGGACCGAGTCTCGGGAAATGTTTACTCTTTATGCGTCATAATGTCAGCTGCAATACTTCTACTGAATGTAGAATTTCTCCGTAACTTCTACATAGTCTACAACAATATTCCTAACGTTAACAATTCATGAATGCCAGAGATGAAGAAAAAGTCATGCAGCAACATTTATAAAGTACACATCAAAGAGGAGTAGGTAAAACTCCGAAAGGAATTTAAAAATACATGAAATCTAGAAATGGAATGTTTTAAGATAATCATGTTTTACAAAACAACAAACAAAAAGATCTGTTAGGTAATCACAAACTTCTTGAAAGACTTCATCCTCCTAAAATTGTTCAACAATTATATTATTTACACAAAATTGAACGAAAACTCTTAGTGTATAACGAGAGCTCCTCATTATAAGAAAAGGATTTATTTTACTGACTTCTCCAATTTCGAGTGATCTTCAGAAATGTGGCCGCTTTCTTGGCATTTACGGAAAACGCTCCTAAAATACAGCTCGGTATTCCCGAAAGTGCCTTAAAAGTAATCTGGATTATAGCTCTTTTACAATTTTAAAGCTTTCTAGGTCTTATTTGTGGTCGTTGAGTCTAAGTTCAATGTTATTTTGCTGTGTTTATGGAAGGAGTTTAGGGACGGGATCGGGATTTTTGGGATGTTAGCCTCTGAATTCATATTGGAGTAGTCTAGATTACCTATGGCGAGGAGAGCGATATTAGAAATTTTGATCATTTTATTAAATTCACTTAGCTTCATGTTCTTTTTAATCAATCTACAGGGTCTATTTATATTAGTCTAATCAACAAAAATATCTGATCTTTTATTTAACTTGAAATACCCGTTTCTGTAATTTTTTAAACTTTTAAACTTCACAGTACGTGAATTTTTGAAGTCGTTGTTTAACTACCAGTAATCCAAATATCATCAACAGATCTTCTTTTTTTGTTTTATTGTTGATATTTAACCCTGTGTTTTTAACATAAAGGTTGGAAAAAACAATAGAGAGATTCAAGAATGGCATCCTATTTTTACGGCAGGATATTGACCCAAGTATCTAACTCAATTTAAACGTCACAATGCGGAAGAAAAAAAGTAATGGCGGTCATCAACATCCTTATTGAATTCCGCAACTTGAGGATCAATTAAAGGAAGCTGGTAAACTGAATGGCCCTTGTCTACAAGTTTCCCATTAAATGGGTAACTTAATATTGAGGACCCAATACCCATTTTGATTGAACCATTACTTAAAGGTTACGACTTTAAGTGCGGTTGAAGGGAGACCATGTTTCTTGGAAATTATTAGTGTGTGATGGTGCCTTTACTATGGGATAATATCAATAACTATGTGTTGCCCGCAGTCTCATTGATATCCTAGATTCATGGGGAAGCTATTGCATACAATAAACGTTGTTTAAAACTCATCACCTGCTTCTTTTGCCAACTGTGTTAGGGTATTTTATATGAAGCGACTGCCTATTTGGGGGTCGTCCTTTAATTACGTAAGGTTAAAACAGGGGTGAGAGGGGGTCTGAAAGAACACGATTCAGCGCGATAGATGTGTTAATAAAAATTCGTGAGACAAAAAAATTTCATTGAATGTGTAACGCGGTGACGCGTAAAATATATTTTACTAATAAAATTAATTAAATCCCGAGCAAACGAATTTGTATCTAAAAGTGCGTTTTCTTTTTTGTTGAAACAGATTATTAATGATCTTTTTAATAAAAAAAAATGCGCGTGATGCGAGGAGAGGCGTGATGTAAGGAGGGGTAGCCTAAAACCTCACGTCGTATCACCAAGAGGGAGAGTGGCTATAAAAGTAGCTTAAAAAAACCTTACATAATCAAAGGATGGCCCCTAGACTGCAGGCCGACCCTAACAGTTGATTAAAGCCTAGGCAGATGATGATGACTTAGATGTTTGATCAGTGTCCATCTTTGTATAATGTAATCAGGTAACATGCGAGTTAATTGTGATTTATGCTCCGCTAATTGTTGGTTGACTGACATGCAGGTGGTGTTAATTATATTGATTGCTGCAGTGGTGGCGCGGTAGGGTTTTATTGGTTAATAACTGCAGTAAATAAACAGGGTGAATTTCCAAGTGGGCGTAAATGGCCAAATCCGCAACTAAGAGGGATAGCGAAAAATACTCCAAAGGAGGCCGATTTTGATAAAACTAAAACTGCATCATTGGATTTTTGAAAAATTAATATTTCTAGCCAAGAATCGAACTAGTTGGTTTTGATAAAAAAAAACACACTGTATTATTGCGCCATTCGATAGTGTCACTAATAAGGATCAAATTCTAGGAAGTACTTAATACCTATAAGCTTTAGTAATCACATCTATTTTCAAAACTTGAAAATAACTTCGCACACTTTCTGTTCGAAAAATAAGAGGTGAACGAAAGATTTCAGTGAACTGTATTCATTAATACGAACAAACCTTTTAGAATGGGACCAACCCAACAAAGAAAAATGCAACAGCAGCAAACATGTGATATACAAAATCGAGGTATTCCTCAACGCGCAACTATTTTTAAGCGCAACCAACTAAGTGCAACTAAATTATTCCTCGAAGCGCAACAATAATAATAATGGTAATAGTTGCAATTCGAGAAATTATTAAAATGCGCTTAAAATAGTTGCGCTTTGAGGAATACCCCACAAAATCAGCTTATTTTCAAATTGGAATACTCTGATCTTTACGCAAAGACAAAAATAAAAAGCAACTGCAAGATGCGGAATTGGAGATAGCACTCCTAATGAGTTCTAAAAGAGTTCAAGAGAGAAAATTTAATGCAAAAAATACAACTCATATCTGCATCTTTTCCCAGTTAAGTAAAAACACGGCATTATGCACACGACTAAAGTGAAGATTCCAAATGAAATAGATCCTGTCATAAATATGTATACAAATCCCGACGTCCTCCCATGAGGAAGACGCCAATTTCACATTCATGTATCTATCTGCGAAGATAAAAAGATGAATATTATTAGAATCACATGTTATTGGCAATATTATTGACTGATGTTAGTTTAAAGTAATAAGTATTTGTATAAAATATCTTGGAGGAGCTCGTGGCCAAATAATAACAGCCTCTCGGGTCGATATTCAGGTTAAGCCGCGCTTGCCGAGGTTGGTCCATAGATGAGTGGCCACCTATTACATACCGAGTTTCCTCCGTGCCTCGTAAAGCACGCTAAGTCGTTGTTTGGTCAGTGTCCCAAAAGCGTGACAACCAGTCTTACCAAAGGGTAAGACTAACCAGTAACCAGTCTTATTGTATTACCCAGGACTAGCTGGATTGTTGAGGTCAGATAGGCAGTCGCTCCATGTAAAATACTGATATTCAGCTGCATCCGGTTAGACTGGAAGCCGACCCCAACATAGTTGGGATAAGGCTAGGCAGATGATGTATAAAGAAATTCTTAAGTGAAGTAGCCAGAACTCAGATTTTATGCATGGTTATTGGCTGGTCCTTAATTACATCGTAGGTACTTAAACAAAACTTGACTAAATTTGGGTTTACTATCGCACGTCTGTTTAGGAAGAACAGTGCAAAAAAAACTGACATTTAATGATAATATCGATAGCAATGTTGTAAAAGCCAAAATGTATTCGATTGACAAAAGCTACCCAGAACTCGTGGTAGAACAACGAAATTCTCTTAAGGCCATTGCCACTTATTTAATATATATCATGTTGTTTTGATTAATATTACATTTTTCAAGGCTTTTACTTCAAAAAGTGGCTTCACATTGTTTTAAAATAATTTGATACCACAAGAAATGTCTGGACTTTAGAAGAGACCTCGGAGAGTTTGTTGTGAAATTCTCCTCCAGAGGTTTCATGGAGATTGTATTAACAAGTAAAAGGAGCTTTATTAATCCCTTGGTTAGGCTCAAAATCATACCCGGACTCATAATAATTAATGTTATCATTGATATGAACTAAAAATCAACGTATATCAAAGCTTAATTTTCAATTTTCAAATGCTTACCTGGTATATATGTAGTAGCAGACCCTTTTACCTATCTTTTGAAAAGGTAGTAGGTAGGTAGTGTACGAATAAATACATTCCGAATCGTTATGAAAGATCCAATTAGGGACGCGCCTTATCGATGATAAGATTCGTAGAGAAAATCAGACAGGAGGACCTAGACTTAGTGACATTTTATTGTGAAAAAAAATCTATATATAAATAAAATACATGCACCTGTAATAACATAACATCACGACTGTAATCCGCCTGTTAGGCCGAGGTGTACCTAATAGTACATCCAAATTTCGCCCGTTATGTTTAATATTATGTCCCATGTAATAGGGACGAGCCGGTTACCATCAACCGGGCACAAATACAGACTCCGTGACTACTACTGAAAAATTCCGGATGGAAAAACTCAATAGCACTTTGCCCGACCTGAATTGAACCCAGGACCTCATGCTCAGCATTCGCGCTTGCGACCACTAAACCAACGAGGCAGAAACTGAACTGTTATAGTTACCGAAAAGCTTATGTTAATCCTATTGAACGACATTGTAGAAATACAATACAAAACACTTCGAAAACGTCTAGGCCCTATAAACAGTTGATACGAACTTAAAACCCAAAGAAAACAACAAGTCTCCATATAATTGAGTTCCTTTATCCATTCAAACGTGAAACATAAACTGCGAAGTTCAAAGCATTCTGTGGTTATTTTTCGCTATGCAGAGCAACCGCTTCAACGGACAGACAGACACTGGTCTCACCGGTTTCTTAGCAAACTATCTAAAAGGACTTAACTCTTACTTCTTCAAACAAAGCTGTACCTTCACTGTTCTCTATAAGATTGAAATTAAAAGCACAGCCTCAGTATTGTTGTTGATAGTGCAGATCGAGGCACGAGTATTGGATTTTCAATTCAAAACTGAAGAAGTAAGGTAGATTTTTGTGTTTAAGGCAGTTGTTTATAGTGAGATCCTGATTATAACCCGTAGGCAGTTCTCCACCACCTATTTCGACTTGAAGTAAAAACTGCATATTATAGATAAAACAGTTTGCAAATTGAGCATTTGATTTTCTAAATGTACCAGTATGTTTATCTAATAACAGAGAATATGGCCTCTTTGATTCGCTATATGATGTGACAAGTCAATTTGCTCGTTGATATGGCTTGAGGAAGCTGTGGGATAGGAAAATTGACTTAACAAGTTATATTATTTAGAATGATGTTCTATTTTTACCAAGCAAGGAGCTCGTGGCTAAATAATAACAGCCGCTCGGGTCGATTTTTAGGTTAAACCGTGCTTGCCTAGGTTGGTTTGTGGATGGGTGACGACCTATTACATACCGAGTTTCCTCCGTACCTCTGAAAGCACGTTAAGCCGTAGGTCCCGGGTGTCATTTGTAGATCTATGACAGTCGTAAGGTAGTCAGTGGCCCGAAAAGTCTGACAACCAGTCTTACCAAGGGGTATCATATTACCTAGTACTAACTCGGTTGTGGAGATCAGATAGGCAGTCGCTCCATGTAAAATACTGGTATTCAGCTGCATCCGGTTAGACTGGAAGCCGACCCCAACATAGTTGGGAAAAGGCTAGTACCAGTTAGTATTGGGTAATGCGAGACCCTTTGGTAAGACTGGTTGTTTGACTTTCGGGCCACTGACTACCTGCAACGACTGTCAGAGATCTTCAAATGACAGCCGTGACCAACATTAAAGATCTTCAACATCAGAGATCTTCAAGATCGAGCCGAGTGGCTGTTATTATTTAATCACAAGCTCCTCCTGTTACCTACTATTGGTCATCTCAGCTCTGCTTGAATGGTCAAGCAGCCTAATCATTTGAATATTCAGAATATGCAAGTAAACGGCATCTGTAACATAATCCTATTAATCTAGATTATTCTAACCTAAATAGTAATCAATAGATCTGAATTGTATGTTAAGTACCATCTTGTGTGTCATCGCGATTATATTGAGTAGGTTAATGAATTCCAGTGTAAGATAATTATTACGTCATTAACAATTAATTAATAAGCGCAGTGTTGGCCCTGCGGTAATGGTCCCCCGATTTTCATGTCGTAAGCAGTTGGTTAGAGTCCAGGGTTCGATTCCCGGGTCGGGAAAAGTGTAATTGGGTTTTGCCATCAGGAATTTCTCAGTAGCAGTCACTGGATTTGTGCTCAGTTGATGGCAAGAGGCTCGCGCCCTGTTACATGGCGACTTTGACATAACTGGCGAAATGTGGGTGTATATTAGGTACACCTCTACCTAACCCTTCGGGGATCACAAGCTTGATGTTATAATATGATACGATCAAAGAACCTTCAGTTCGGCCTACGTGTACACAATGATAAGTGATAGCGGTTCTCTGCATTAAATTCAGCTAGACTAAAGATCAGTGTTCAATACTGTGAGGACTGTTCCACAAATTTGAACGGACTTAGGTCTGTCTAGAATAACAAGTAGGTCTGAGTATCTAATAAGCCTTCGTCTATGATAGGGTTCCTCGGTTTCTGAATGCCGACAGAGAAACCCTGCTAAAATGCCATTTGAACTAGTCAGTTGATATTTTGAAACTAGATTTTACTCGCAACTTCGCTCCTGTTATGTACGGTAATTAACACAAGAACGTTTTAATTGTAGCCTATAACACTCGGAGATAATGTATCCGTGCTTCTAGTTAGTGGAAGAATTTTCCGAATCGGAATAGTAGTTCCGATTACGCCCTACATACAAACAAATACCTCTTAATAATATTAGCATACAGGGTGTAAACAGACCCTTCACATAGCCGTCAACCAAGCATTATGTACATCAAACCAAGTAACTTTACGCAAAAATTATTGCTGAGAACGACTTTTTTTTTTTGGGGTGTAACATCACGTTTTACGGTAGGACTCAATGAAACACATTCAAAACATTGTGCTGCTGGATGGATTTAATAGTACGGGGGTCATGGAGGCGTTTAAAAAAAAATAGATTAAAAACATGTTTAAAAAAAAAAATGTGAAAAACTTGGAACTTTATCCCTCAATATCTCCGTAACTAGAAAGTTCCCAGGTATGGTCTAGAACATAAAAATGATCGCAATGACGGGGAGAACAAGTGCCTTTCGGCTTCGTTAAGGGTCTGTTTACACTCTTTAGATAATTACTTTGGCATTTGTCTTCCCAAATTACCCACAGTTTGATCACATAAATAAAAATAGTACTTAGCATAATTATGCCAATTTTAGAAATTAAATTAGTAGGTATAATACATTAAGTAGCTTACTAACTACTCGACTTCAACAAACAATCTTATTTTAACTACAATTTATTTATTTATTTATTTATTCAACTTACTACTATCATTACAGGTAATCTTAAACCTATTTCGACAGTGTGGCTATCACTCTTATTTCTAACACAGGTCCATTAACTATTGTCTATTACTACTTATAAATAAGAAACTACGTTTAACAAAACTTTTGCTAATTCACTCATAGTGCACGAAAAAATGTCGATTCGCTCGTGAACCTCGTTCACTACGCGGATCGTTCTGGTGAGAGGGGTTTTAGCCAAGAGATTGGTTCTGGCTACCGGCACGGCTAGCAGTGGTGGGCGCCGCCGCCTCCACACGTATTGATCCGGCACGCACAGTTTAAGCTGCCGCAGCACACCCGGGTTATGAGCTGCACCACGCAATAGTTTTACGACATACGCAGCGAGAATAAATTCCCGGCGCACCCTCAGCTCATTATACCCCACCATACCCAGTACAAACAGTGTAGGGTACATTAATGGGTAGAATGGATATACCCCATATAGTTTAAAATACAAATGTCTTGTGAATTTATTTTGGACTCTCTCCAACATTACACTGTATTTTGTTTCATGTGGAGACCAAATAACTGCACTGTGTTCAAGATGGCTCCTGACTAGAGCGTCATATAACACCTTGAATGTGGTAATATTGGTAAACCCATGTGATTGCCTCAGTACAAAACCTAAGTTTCTGTACGCCTTTTTGCATGTCTTTATGATATGTTCCCGAAAAGTGAGGTCTGATGTGAGAATCACCCCGAGATCCCGTACCTGTGAAACTCGTTCCATGGGTGCTGCTTCCACTTTGTACTCGTAGCATAGTGGGGTCCGCGCCCGAGTGAACGTTATTACTGAGCATTTGTGCACATTGAAGTAGAGTTTATTCCTCTGGCTCCACTCTACCACTCTGTTTATGTCCTCCTGCAAACGTTCACAATCCGACTTATCTTTCACCTCAAGCAGCAATTTAAGGTCATCAGCAAATAATAAACACAGACCATGTTTGATAACCTCCGGTAAGTCATTTATCATTATTATGAATTCAAGTGGCCCCAAATTGCTGCCTTGACTTACGCCAGACCTGATGTAATACGGCTCGGACTTGCACCCTCTGTAGTCAACATACAATTCACAACAACATACAACATACAACGTCAATTCTCGTTACATACTTGACTGTAATCACTGTCTATAAGTTAGTCAGTTAACAGTACTCTAAGTAAGGTAGGTACTTCAGTAACTATTTAGCCTACTTTTCATCTCATTACCTTTTAATTACTTATTGATCAATGTGGGCTAATGATCTGATCATGTCAGAGCAGCCGTCTATTCATTGTCTTAAAGCATTTACGCAGAATACCTACAGTTAGTAGGATCTATGTGGTACCACAGCATGCACATACAGAATTAAAGCCAGGAAACTACATGGGCCAGTAACTTGCCCAAAATCATGTAAGGAGCTTGCATGACGTTCAAATGATCACCAATCAGAAGTTGTTAGCGCACACTAGCACGCTACCTACTTGCGTGGTATTGAGCATCTTACTGGCATGTGTAATACTGCCAAGTAGCATTAAAATAAGAGAATATTTATCATTAACATTAAAAAATATTTGCCATGTTTAATATTTGTTTTGAGTTCTAGATATTTTGGCGCCTTAGCAAGCGTCATGATCCCGGATAAACAAAAATGATTAGAGATATCGCGGACTCAAAATAAGTAGTATATAAACATGGTAAATATCCCGTTTTTAGTGTTAATGATAGATAATATTTATTCAATTCCTCTACGAGTTTCTTCAACAAAACTCAATTACAAAAAACCTGGTCACCTTTTGCATATCCACTTTACCAACATCATTACCTCCCTTTAAGCCAATGTAGGCTAATGATCTTATGACGAACATCCGATACAAAGGAGCTCTCAGGCCAACGATAACAGGATTTATAAATAGGATCCATTGTTTCCTCTCCTGACGCCTTCCGGTCATTATTTATGGGATGAGCTGATCGGAAAACAAGAACAAATCTGGGAACTTTGGTATAACGGCTTTGTGGAGCTGTGGGTGGTTAAACTCTAGAATAGAAACAAATGTACAACAATAATGGGTATGAAAATACCCTTAACAAAGCCGAAAGGTACTTACTTGTTTTTCCTGTCTTCAATCATTTTTTTTAGCATACCTGGGAACCTAATAGATACGGATATATTGGAGGTCAAAGTTCCAACTTTTTCACAAGTCTTTAATGTTTATTTATTTTCTTTTATTTATATATTTACAAATCAATTACATTTTTAAATATTCCTCAGAAAAAAACAATATAAAAAACATTTAAAAATATAAATAATTGTAGCCTACCGGTATCGGTCCAAGCTACCGGCGGTCAGGGCTCCAGAGAGAGGAACCTCCTAACAATACGAGCCGTGTCCAGGAGTACCGCTTTCTGAATCAAGCCCTTGATCCAGCTGCCTATTTTTTATTATTAGGCGTTACATAATAATTTGTACATTGCAAATTTAAGTCGCGCCTCATCACTTACAGAAAAGCACACCATGTTATAACTTTACTTTAAATATCTCTATGACCCCTGATCCACCAGCACAATGTTTTGATTGCGTGACACAATATTATATATTTATATTTGCGGATGATAGCACGGCCATTTTTAGTGACATTGATAAAAATGAATATGAGACAAATATTAATAAATCATTAGAAACTATTATTGATTGGTTGACTCTAAATAATCTTAAAATAAATCTTGACAAAACAAATTACATGACATTTACAAATAAAAACACAAAAACGGAAAAAATACAAATAAGTTACAAAGGTGAAATAGTAAAAGAAGTCAATGTCACAAAATTTTTGGGTATACATATTGACCGTGGACTGAATTGGAAACATCATGTTGACCAGGTCTGTAAAAAATTGAACCAACATTCATACGCCCTGTACATGCTTAGGAAAGTTGTGAACGAGAGTGCATTATTAAACGCATATCATGCTTATGTGGGCTCTACACTAAAGTATGGCCTTCTGTTCTGGGGAAACTCCTCCAACAGAGAATATGCTCTTAAAGCCCAAAAGAAAAGTTTGAGAAGCATAACTGGGCTGAAACAGACTGACTCATGCCGGGAAGTGTTCAAGAGTTTAAAAATTTTAACTCTGCCTTCATTATATATTTATGAAGCGGCAGTAATGATAAAAAGTGATATAAGTAAATATGAAACACTTAGAAGTGCACGGCACAAAAACGAGCTATCGGGAATTAGATGTAGAACGGTTAAATTTAAATCTAGTATATTTGGAATGGGAGTAAAAATTTATAACAAATTACCAAACGATGTTAAATGTATTTCAGCGATCAATATTTTTAAACATAAGCTAAAGGAATTCCTGTTAAGTAAAGCGTACTACTCTATAAACGAGTTTTTTAACGACAAAAATTTGGGTTAGTTTAAATATTTTGTTTTTTCTTTACCATGACGGCTGTTCTATGACTTATATTTTATTTATAATTTGACATGTACCTATAATATTTTCAATGTTTCAACTTGACTAATGAAAAAACTAAAAAAGTCATAATAACATACATTATGTTATTATGACTTTTTATTTTATGTATAATTTGACATGTATAATTTGACTAATCCAAAATATTTTTTTACAATACTTTATTATGGTACAATTTTATACTAATGCTAAGATTGATAAAGTGGGGATAAAGTGTAAATGTATATTATATTAACGTAAGTCAACAACAAAGCGCCAAAAATATTGTACACCTTATAGGTATGTTACATTGCTCCTATAATTATTATGACTATGACATCTTTATCTACATGTGACAAACAATAAATGATTTGAATTTGAATAATTTTTGCGTAGAGTTACTTAGTTTGATGTACAGAATGCTTGGTTGACGGCTTCGTAAAGGGTCCGTTTACACCTTGTATAGTCTTTAGATATTAAAGGTCTTTGTACTTTCTGTAACGAAATTTCTTTATTTCTAGTTAAGTGAGTAATGACCCTTTTTTAGTAACATGGCCTCTAAATTAAAATACAAATAAACTTACCGTGCAGAAAAAACATCGCGATGAAAGCCGTACTTTGTCTAAAATTGCCAAAATGCGGAATGCAAGCGTGGCGATCATAGCTCATTCCTTGTACGATAAGGTTGGCTCAAAACCCATCCAAAACCATTCCTCTGAATTGACACCCAAGAAATTGTAATCTGTAACGGCCAAAAAACACAAAAATATCAGAAAAACGGGCAGCTCTTTCATCATCTAGGTAGTTACCATTACTGATAACTTTTCGTGACCTATGTCCTCAACTTGACTTCGCGTTGTGGAATGCGATAAGCGAGTAGTACGCTCCAGTTTATTTTAATAAACATAACGCTTGTAATCCCCGAAGAGGTAGGCAGTACTTTGTCTAAAATTGCCAAAATGCGGAATGCAAGCGTGGCGATCATAGCTCATTCCTTGTACGATAAGGTTGGCTCAAAATCCATCCAAAACCATTCCTCTGAATTGACACTCAAGAAATTGTAATCTGTAACGGCCAAAAAACACAAAAATATCAGAAAAACGGGCAGCTCTTTCATCATCTAGGTAGTTACCATTACTGATAACTTTTCGTGACCTATGTCCTCAACTTGACTTCGCGTTGTGGAATGCGATAAGCGAGTAGTACGCTCCAGTTTATTTTAATAAACATAACGCTTGTAATCCCCGAAGAGGTAGGCAGTACTTTGTCTAAAATTGCCAAAATGCGGAATGCAAGCGTGGCGATCATAGCTCATTCCTTGTACGATAAGGTTGGCTCAAAACCCATCCAAAACCATTCCTCTGAATTGACACCCAAGAAATTGTAATCTGTAACGGCCAAAAAACACAAAAATATCAGAAAAACGGGCAGCTCTTTCATCATCTAGGTAGTTACCATTACTGATAACTTTTCGTGACCTATGTCCTCAACTTGACTTCGCGTTGTGGAATGCGATAAGCGAATAGTACGCTCCAGTTTATTTTAATAAACATAACGCTTGTAATCCCCGAAGAGGTAGGCAGATACATAATACCCCTGCCCCCCACCGCCTGCGACTGCCTCGTTTGTCTAGTGGCCGCAAGCACGACTGCTGAGCATGAGGTCCTGGGTTCGATTCCCAGGTCTGGCAAAGTTTGATTAGGTTTTTCCATCGGGAATTTTCGGTTCCTCACGATGTTTCATGCCTTTCATCTTCATGTCTATTTTATTTATTATTGATTTGTAAACAAGCCGATGGTCCTCTTACTGGCAACTGATGACATCAAGACCTGGAGAAGTAAAATGATACATCTGCAGGCCTAGATAGTTGGAAATTGCTTACAAAAAGTTTCGTATTTCTACATCGACTTTTAATAGGATCGACATAGGCTTTTCGACAGCTCATGTAAGACCCATGGATACATGTTTGGCTTTTCATCATCTATTTCATCAACCATCAGTTTGTGTAGGCCCTCTGATATGTTTTCATCATCTTGGCATTTCGGTATGTCCAATATCCTCAGGATCCTACAGTATTGGTATGGGAACCAAGAAAATGTTGTTAGGTGGTCCAATGCACTCTCTGGGACTTATAGGTTAGAATGCGGTGTGAGGCAGGGTGGTCTGACCTCCCCTAGGCTATTTAGCACATATATAAATGGCCTAATCGTGGATCTCAGCAATATGCGAGTCGGATGTAGCGTCCATGGTGTAAAAATAAATAGTGTCAGCTACGCTGATGACATGGCGTTGCTGGCACCGACGGCAGGTGCTGTAAACAAAATGCTGCGGGTCTGTCAGGCGTATGCTGCCTCGCACGGACTTATTTATAACGTCAAGAAGTGCGAATACATTGTCTTTAAGGCCGGCGGTGAATGCCCAGATACTATACCTAACATTACCCTAAACGGCTTGAACGTCAAAAGAGTGACAACATTCAAATATCTAGGGCATCTTCTCGCCGACGACCTTAAGGACAATGTTGACATTGAAAGGGAGCGTAGGGCGCTGGCGGTCCGAGGTAACATGTTGGCCCGAAGATTCGCTCGGTGTGGCAGTCAAGTAAAAGTAACACTGTTTAAGGCATATTGCCAGAGCTTTTACACGGGGAATCTTTGGGTCAACTATACCAAAAGAACGCTGGATGGCCTACGCGTTCAATATAATAATATTTTTAGGATGCTGTTGGGACTGCCTCGATGGTGCAGCGCTTCTGCGATGTTTACGCAAAACCGAACTGACGGCTTCCATGCCGTCATTCGCAAGAAAACCGCGTCGCTGTTGTCAAGGTTGCGGGCGAGTGCCAACAGCATTCTTAAAACTGTGGCGGAGAGTATCGACTCTCCGATTATTAAAGGTTTTGTGAGAAGGACAATCACTCAACATTAATTTGGGGTTGTCCTTTTCACAATACTATATTATTCTGTGTCTCTATTTTAGTTTAAGTACTAACACTAGTAATAAGTTATTTTATTGTTTACTAACACGTTGGATCATTGTTGTCCGAAAAATAAAGAATATTATTATTATTCCTTTATTTATCTTTACACAAATCTTATATATTTTTAAATATTTCTTAAACTAAAAACAATATAAAAAAACATTTAAAAATATAAAAAATTATAGCCCACCGGTATCGGGAACAGGGTCCAAGCTACCGGCGGTCAGGGCTCCAGAGAGAGGAACCTCCTGACAATACGAGCCGTGTCCAGGAGTACCGCTTTCTGAATCAAACCCTTGATCCAGCTGCCTAACGAGAGCCTCCTCAGGTATTGGTCGAGGCTCTTGGCAATTAAGCCATGGGCTGATACAACTATCGGCACAATGATCGCTGAGTCCACATCCCACATGTCGACAACCTCGTGAGCCAAGTCAAGATACTTGATTTGCTTATCTTTCTCGGCTTTCACGAGGTTCCCATCATGCGGGACCGTTATGTCAACAATCATTGCACGCCGCTCTGATCGATCCACCACCACTATATCAGGCTTATTGGCTACAATAGTCCTGTCAGTTACGATGGATCGATCCCAGTACAATGTGATATTGTCATTTTCGAGAACTGGGTCGGGCACATACTTATAGTACGGTACTTCCGATTCCACAAGGTTGTATTTTAGAGCAAGTTGCTGATGGATAATCCTGGCTACAAGGTTGTGTCTATGCAAGTACTCTCCGTTAGCCAGACGAGAACACCCGGAGATAATGTGACGGATTGATTCGCCTGGACGGTGGCATGCCCGACATATGTCAACCGTACCGTCCTTCACAATAAATCTCCGGTAGTTATTCGTCATCATAACTTCATCCATAATTGCACAGACAAAACCTTCGGTTTCTCCAAAGAGGTCCCCGGAACGTAGCCAGGCTACGGACGCTGGTAGGTCTACATCGGGCCCATGCAGGGCCCGGAAAAACCGTCCGTGAAGCTCCTTACTCTGCCATATTTCCATGCGGTCGTTAGTGTCAAGTACTACAGGTTTGCGCCAGTTCTCTTTAGCCAAGGAGAGCGGGGTGAGCCCCTTGTCCACTGCGACCACATCTCGATGCATCCCCACGTCGGTTTCAAGGAAATATTCCCTGAGACTGTATATCTCGCGATTGTGAAGAGTCTTAGCGTTTAAAAAGCCTCGACCCCCACACCTCCGCGGGATATACAGTCTCATAACAGAAGAACGCGGGTGATGCATTCGATATGTCGTCAACAATGTACGGACCCTCCTATCCAGGGCGTCTAGTTCTGTCTGAGTCCATTTGAGTATGCCGAAAGAGTACGTCAGAACCGGCATGACCCAACCGTTGAAGGCACGCACCTTATTGCCGCCTGATAAAAGACTATTAAATACTTTTTTCAGACGGCCAAAGAAGCGCTCCTTCAACGATTGCTTCATGTCAGCAACATTGATGCCCAGCGCTTCCGACATACCCAAATACTTATAGGTTTCAGTTGCTGAGAGGGATCTAAGATTTATGGAATCCGAGAGCTGGGTTCCCACAGATTCCACAATCTCACCTCGCTTTACATGCATGACCGCACATTTGTCCACACCAAATTCCATCCTGATGGCGCTACTGAAAGTTTCAGTTACTTTCAGTAGCTCCATCAGTTGCAAATCGTTGGGGGCAAAGAGTTTCAGGTCATCCATGTAAAGGAGGTGAGATATAACTTGACCACCTCTCCTCAACCGATAGCCTAGACCTGAATCCTCCAGCAGCGTGCTAAGAGGATTCAAGGCTAAGCAGAACCAAAGCGGACTCAAACTATCGCCCTGAAATATACCTCGCTCTATCCTTATCGGCTCGCTATTCCTCTGGATTTGCCGACATCCCGGATAGCGAAGGACTGTCCTCCATTGCCTCATACATGACATCAGGAAGATGCGCAGAGTTGAATCAACTTTATACAACTCTAGCACCCTCATGAGCCATGTATGTGGCACCGAGTCATAGGCCTTCTTATAGTCTATCCAACATGTCGACAGATCCCTTCGGGAACGGCGAACCTGTTGACTAATGGCCATATCAATGAGGAGTAGCTCCTTAGTACCGCGAGACCCGTTCCTACATCCATTTTGAGAAGCGGACATTACAGAATTGTCATCAATGTGTTTGTTAATTTTAGCTCTCAAAATGGATGTAAGAACTTTATAGACTGTCGGAAGACAGGCAATCGGTCTATAATTTTTGGGCTCCGCAGTACTACCCGATTTATGGAGCAGGTGGGTTATCCCTGTTGTCAGGAACTCTGGCAGCGACCCTGACTCTAAGGCTGACTGGAACAGGATCGCCAGGCGAGCGTGCGACCTTGTAAACCATTTAATCCAGAAGTTGTGCAGCCCATCCGGCCCTGGAGATTTCCAGTTAGGTAACGGACGGACTGCACGAACTACGTCTTGGGGGCTGATAGTGATTGCCCCCATTTCTGGTACTAGAAATTATTATTATTATTATTAATATGCTCCTCTAAGCATAATAAATCTCTCGAGATTGGTTGAGCAATGCATTTGTCATGTTGACCTGACCTTCAATAAATTAGTGGACTAGTTTGGAGACGGGCACTAAGATAATCTAATCCGCTGGAGATCTAGGATCCTGGTGTAATTTGTGTAGATTATAGTGATGATTATCCGTGGAGGTTAATCATGTATTGTTTTATGACACCTTAGCAAAACCCAAAAGACCAACATAGAAGAAAAGAACCAGGCAGGCACCTAGGCTGAAACCCAGGTAGGCATTGTAGTTTATGTAAATTATTTCTCTACGATTGTTCTCTAAACGGCATGTCCTAGAACCAAATAAAATCCATGACATCCACCAACCCACACTGGGATTGTGTGGTCGATTATGGCCCACTCTCTCAGAGAGAGGAGGCCCGCGTTCCAGCATTGGGAACGCAATTGGCTGATTGTTTTACCTTGGTAATACTATTCAGTTTTCTCCAGCCAAGGAGTAAACAGACAGCATAACTCTGAACACCAGAAATGCAACTCAAATGATATTAAAAACGCTGTTACAGCATTATTTCTCTTTATTCACATTATAAAACCCGCTTTAATTAAAGTAGCATTTCATTCTTTGCATATCTAGGAGGAAGCCACACTTTCCAAGTAATAACTGCAGACAATGTTCTACAAAGCTTTTAAGACTTTGTAACCTTTGGACTCTGAAACACGGATTAATAGGGCAACACTGAATACTGCAAGAGCTGCCCACCCCAAGTTGGCACGTCGTAAATCCAGCCCAGAATATTTGAGATATCACCGAATTAATCTAGACATCCCAAATTACGGTCAGGCCGACATAAAAGGTAAGCCTTGGACTTCGTATAAGTGCGGCAAAAAGGACGCAGAATTTATATTAGCCAGAAGACTCACTGGAGATAATTGTCAGGTATGAAGCATACAAAGCCTCAATATGTTCACAAATTGCCTAAATGGCCGAGAATTTTTCATGTCCCTCGCTTCGTCAAATAAAACTGTTCGCTCACAAGTTGAAACAGAGTCCAAAATGGTAGATAAAGCATTTTCTTCTCATGAAACAAATATTTAAGGAATATCATTGTGCACGCGGAAAATTGCTGGGAAATAAAAAGTTGTACATCTACGGACGAATTACATGCGAAAATTTTCTCGCATTTCATTTTCGTCCATTATTCAGTGCTGTAATAGCTTAAACTTTTTAATAAGCGAACAGCATAGAACTAAATGGGCTAGTTCAAGCTTTTAGCACTTCACTCATATATCAGGCACGAGAATAAAAAAGTTTGGTACCTGGGAATATCCCTGGAGATGTTTATTGAGCTGGTTTGAATAGCAATCGTCTTAAGACTGGCGCGTTCTACTTATTCCTCGATAGACCATTTTTTCACGAAGTTACAGCGATTCTTTTACGTCCCGGTTTTGCAGAAAAATGTTCGTGAATTTCTCGATGTTAAGATGTTTACAACTTGCTGTCTTGCCAACTTCCGGGCTCTATTTCGTGTATGCCCTACTTTTAGAGCCTTTAAGATGTACTCCTCTGGCTTATGTACCTAAATTTCGTTCTAGTTTAAAGCTGTGTGCCTCTGTTACAAATCACTTAGAAAAATATGTTTCGTGCTTGTAGACAGTGCTCTTAGTCAGTAGATGGCTGTTGTCTCATAAGCTTCACTTCACGTCATATCTACTAGCTGATCACGATTCGAGGCGATGCCGCAACCACGGATTACGGTGTAAGTTGCAAGAATGGAGTTTCATGGACAGATTATGAACGAATCGATTTGAAACTATACCGAGTAATGCTTATAACTGTGTACTATTTTTTTTTCAACCTGTTCTGTCCCGCTGCTGGGCCAAAGGCCTCGCCCTTGGCTTTCCAATCCTGTTTACAATTTGCCCTCTCCGACCAATCCGTTAAGAATGAGTCCAGATCGTCACGCCAGCGTTTCTTGGGCCTGCCTCGGTTACGACGGCCAACTTCAGGCACCCACTACGTGACTACCTTCTGTCCGGCTTCATCCTAGAAACGCTAGCGTTGACTATTAAAAGACGAAAAATGGATTACCATCAAAATAACATACAAGTCACGCCTTTTTACCATGGGGTTAGGCAGAAACCACCTGCTACGATCCTTACATACTCCTTGCGCCTCGTACACATTAATTACGAGTTCTACGCACCGATTAACATCGACACTGCATATTTATTTATTTATTTATTTAACACTTCAAGCACAGAAGTACAGAGGCGGACTTAATGCCATAGGCATTTTCTACCAGTCAACCTTTGGGTGATGCAGTGACAAGCAGTGGTAGGTGTATATCTGAAAATAATGAATAATAATGGTGCATATCTTTTGGTCTAGTCAATTTTGAACAAAACCCTTCACATTTTAAAGCATCGCTCAGATTGTTTACCCACCTACATCAACATTATCCTAAATGAAACCATCAATTTTCCAATTGACTTTTACAAAACCCGTATCATCTCGAGTAACCCGATCTCTACGAACCCATTTGACAAATAGGACATCCCTTTTTAAGTCTTAACAAAAGACCCACACAGATTTAACCCTCCATCTATTTCAGTCACGTTCTTGTCCGCAAAATGTCCTCTCTGTCATCCATCATGTAGTTATTTCCATCCATCCTATTTGGCGGATATGACCTGACCTAGACTATTTCCCAGTCCCCCGTGTAACCCGAGAATTTATACATAGTATAACAATGAAACCTTTATAACCTTTTATATGATTTCCTCCCATATTTCTTGGAGAGTGTATGTTATATGTACTGTGATGTAAAGCTGATTTATGTATGTGAATTTATATGTTCTAGGGTCTTGCTAAGATTTGCTTTTAACTTATTTTTTGAGTTGGAATATGTCTGAATTATTTGGAATCTTTTTAGAGAATGTTTGACAAGATGGGCTGCGTGGTACAGTTTATTGGAAAGATGATACCGTTTTGGAGTTTATTGACCCTTTTTTTTTCCGGATGGTAACAGTATCTCTTTCGAACAGTCCCACAGCCCTGGCAGGCATCGGCCCCTACTTGGTTGCTGACATCTCTCTTTAAGGCGCGCGTGGAACACGAACGCCCCGTCGACACGGCCTGTCGTCATAAGACGGCCGGACGACGAGCTAGCCCATAACTATTATACATACTTATTGACCCTTTCAGCTTTACTGTAATACATAATACATGTAGTATGAAGTATTTACAACATCAACCTAGACTCACCCCATTATCCTTTGGGGGCAGGCAGCATCTTTACATACTTCTGCTTTGTCTACGTTTATATATCTTGAGAAGAGCTCGTGGCTAAATAATAACAGTCGCTTTGGGTCAATCTTTAGGTTAAGCCGCGCTTGCCTAGGTTAACCTACAGACCGAGTTTCCTTCGTGCTTCGGAAATCACGTTGGTTCCGTCTGTCATTTCTAGATCCTTGGCAGTCGTTACAAGTAGTCAGTGGGCTGAAAGTCTGACAACCAGTCTTTTTAAGGGGTGTCGTATTGCGGTATTACCCAGTAGTAACAGGGTTGTAGAGGTCAGATAGACCGTCGTTCCATGTAAAATACTAGTATTCAGCTGCATCCGGTTAGACTGGAAGCCGACCCCAACATAGCTAGGTAGATGATGACTTTCACACATTTTCGTCATATAAGCACGCCAGTTGTGAGTAGGTACTACTATTCCTACCCGTCTCTATCCCGAAGAAAAACTCTGTAAGCTTTTGGCCGACCATAAAGTGTGATTACCTAATAATTATTGAAACCAGTATAAGGCCTCACATGATTACGACAAAATTTATTTTCAAATAAACTACCAACCTGCCACTTAGTTTAATCCAATTATTTGGCATCAGTTACCGTGACATATCGGCCATGTTTACTCATAAATATGAAAGAACCATTTTCATGGGACGATACGTCCGTTGCCTCCATAACTAGGGTTGCCAGTATTCCAGTAATTTGTATTATCGTCATGTACTCCTCAGATATGTTCTGTGTCAATCTTGAATTCTTGATATTTGGGTCAATACTGGGCTTGTCCGTGAGTGAAATGGAATATTTTTATTTATAGAAATATGTTACTAACACTTTTGTTCTGGGATTGGAGTGGACTTCGTAAGCATGCCGTTATTGTAGCACACGATTTGAGATGGTTTACGTAATTGATGTAAAGTTTCATCTAAAATCTTGATGAATCTTACAATGGTGCACCCACATTTTGCCAGCTAAGTTTAAGTCTCATGTGATAGGGGGCGAGCCTATTCTTTTGCCATCAACGGGGCACGAATTCAGACTCAAGGCAACTACTGAGAAATTCGACAAAGACTATCCCAGGACAACACACTCTGCAGTCGTTTTTGAGACCACTAGAGCGACTCAGGTCCATTATGAAACCTATAATAGATTTTCCATCGCAGCGGAAACATATGACTCCAATATCGAAAACCGATCCGAACCCACTTCGACAGTATAGGTCAACAGACAAATGCACTTCTCATATAATATCATGTAACTTTTCCATCTAGGTTCCTGTCCAATCCCATTTGGTGCCACCTTCGCGATATCGCCGTCGACTTGGCCGGGTTTCCAATTTTATGTTTACTCCAGTGTCTCCCCATATCTATTTCATAGCGTTCATTTTGTGCATGTTTCTGAAACATGCTTGTTTTTTCACGCCTTTTTCGCTTTTATGGGTGTATTGATAGGGTTTATATCGTGGATTTCTTCTCTTTCAGCTTACTTTCCACGCTTCCTAGAATGTTCATACATAATATCTGAAAGAAAATGTATCAATATCAGACGAGGAAATAAGGAGTGTTTTTTTTACAAAAGTTTAGCAGAGCATAATAAGTCTTAAACGTTCCCATTGCTGGGACTGAGGCCTCTTTAGTGGTAGGGTACACTAATTATTGTGTCTGTGTGGTGAGCGGCAGTAAGTAAAAGATGATGTCGGTACTCACAATTATAATGTTCTCACAACTGGCACGGACACATTCACAAAAACACTTAAGTTCGACATACACGTTGAGACAGACAGATTGTACATACACAGGAAAACTTTGGATATTCCACTAATCCCGAAGGATTCGCGATAGAATCGGGAATACGTGGATAGCACGGAGTTGCGTGGGCTTCGCGTCGTGAGAGCGAGATCGTACTAAAGGTCAACCAAGGTGGCCGACCGCGCGCTGAGACCCGCGACCCCACTCTTGCGCAGCAAGTACGTCACCGCGTGACGTAGTCGCGGCGCGCCTCCACAGTACTGTGTTGGTACGGTATGAGCGTTGGAATTGTATGTTATAATATTGTTGTGTAAAATAAGAATTGTATTATAATGTAAATGTTGTTGTGTAAGATACGAATTGTGTAATGTAAATGTTGTTAAGGATCGCCACATCACTCCCCTCCAGAGACCGTCCTACGGGCGATAATAATCTGGGAATCGAACCCTTCGACCAGACCTGGTAGTTCTGACGGGAGTGTCCGTGGGTTGTTTTTCTACGTGAACGTCTTGGTCGGTTGGTGTGTCTGCCAATATGTAGGCGGGTTTGAGGCGGTCCACGGAAACTTTGACCTTCTTACAGAAAGAATATGTGGCTTGAGGTAGCGAGGTCCTTGTGGACAAATATTTTGTCCTTGGAATGACGTGCAGCTGGTGTGGGCTGCAATTTTGCGGCAAACGAGCGTAAGCGAGTGGTGAACTCCGAGATGTCGGTGGTGCCGCCGTCACCAGGGTTGAAAAATTCTCCCGGAAGTCGTAAAGGCTCACCGTATAGGAGTTCCGCAGAAGAAGTCCGTAGATCCTCTTTAAAAGCGCTCCGGACACCCAATAGAACCAAGGGCAGAGATTCTGTCCAGTTATGGTCGGCGTGGCACATTATCGCCGTTTTGAGTTGTCTGTGGAATCGTTCCACTAGGCCATTGCATGCTGGATGGTAGGCTGTGGTTTTTCGATGTTTGAATCCGACTATTTTGGCTAGATATTGGAACAGTACGGATTCAAATTGCCGTCCTCTGTCTGTGACAATATCCGTTGGACAACCAAAGCGGGAGATCCAGTTGGTCAGCAATGCTTTACCGACTGTTTCAGCCGTAATGTCTACAATCGGTACAACTTCTGGCCACCTAGTGAAACGATCCACGGCCGTCAAACAGTACCGGTAGCCCTGTGATGGAGGAAGAGGACCTATTAGGTCAATATGGACGAAGGCAAACCTAGCACGGGGTAATTCGAATGTGCCCAATGGTGAAGACACATGGCGATCAACCTTTGTGCGTTGACAGCTGAGACACGTTCGTGACCATTGTCGGCAGTCCTTGCGGATTCCAGGCCAAACGTATCGCTGCGCAACTAATTTTGCGGACGTGTTTACTCCCGGGTGGCTGAGGCTGTGTAGGCTCTCAAATATTTGCCGTCGTAAAGCTTTGGTCACGAATGGTCTGGGAATGCCTGTACTCACATCACAGAGTAACTCGACGGGACTATCGTCGATTTTAAGCCTCTTTAGTTGAAGAGACGTTTCTGACTGCAAAAGATGCAACAGTTCCGGGTCTGAAGTTTGGGATTTGGCGAGAACTTCGAAATCGACTGGAGTTTGCAGTTCACTGACGCGGGACAATGTGTCGGCGACGATGTTGTCTTTGCCGGATATATGTTGAATGTCCGTTGTAAACTGCGAAATAAAATCAAGGTGTCTATACTGACGCGGAGCACAGTTGTGCTTTCGCTCATGGAAAGCGTATATTAACGGCTTGTGGTCAGTATAGACAGTGAAGTGCCTCGCTTCCAACATGTGGCGGAAGTATTTTATGCCTTCATAGATCGCGAGTAGCTCACGATCGTATGGCGAGTACTTCTGCTCAGCGGGGCTCATTTTGCGCGAGAAGAAGGCAAGCGGTTGCCACTGCTCGTCTTTGAACTGTTGCAAAACTGCACCCATCGCCAGATCAGACGCATCTGTAACTAGGGCGAGGTTTGCCTGGTAGTCAGGGTGTGCAAGCAATACGGCGTTGCAGAGGCTATCTTTGCACATATTAAAGGCGGTGAGCGCCTCGCCTGTTATCTCCACGGGATGTTGACCTTTTACGGAGCCGACTAGCAGGGCGTTAAGGGGACCTTGACATTGTGCGGCTTTGGGTATAAACCGTCTGTAAAAGTTCAACATCCCTAAGAAACGCCTGAGCTCCCTAACTGTTTTAGGCGTGGGGAAGTCCTTGATTGCTTCCACCTTGGACTCCAAAGGTCTGGTTCCGGCTGCAGATATGCGGTAACCTAAGAATGTGACTTCGTCAACTCCGAATACACATTTCGAGGTGTTGATGACGATGCCATATTTCTGCATCCTGGTGAAGAGCTGATGCAGGTGGTCCTCGTGCTGCTCCAGGTCTTTCGAGAAAATAAGAAAATCGTCAAGGTAACAGTAGCAGAAATCAAGCCCGCGCGTCATTTCATCGACGAATCTCTGAAATGTTTGACCTGCATTCCTCAGACCAAAGGTCATATAAGGAAATTCGTACAGGCCAAACGGGGTTGTGATCGCCGTCTTCTGGATGTCGTCCTCGCTGACCGGTATCTGGTTGTACGCTTTGACCAAATCAATAGTTGAGAAGACCTTGCAACCGGCTATGCTATGGGTAAGGTCGTGGACATGCCTAATTGGATACCTGTCGGGTATGGTCCTCGCGTTGAGCAGCCTGTAGTCACCGCAGGGTCGCCAGCTGTTGTCCTTTTTCGGCGCTAAATGAAGGGGTGAAGACCAAGGGCTCTCTGATGGACGAGCAGTGCCGTTGCTAAGCATGATCTCAAATTCTTGCTTAGCGATCTGCAGTTTATCTGGGGCTAGCCTGCGAGGGGAACAAGAGATGGGCGGCCCGGGTGTGGTGCGTATGTGGTGTACTGTGTGATGTGTGATTTTTCGGTGTGTGCCCGCGGGTCGTGTGATCTCGGGGTACTTATTAAGTATTAAGTGATACCTCGAATCACCAACTGAAACCTTCACTGAACACGTCGACGAAGCCCTTGCAATGGAAGCTGTTACAAACATTGAGGTGGTTTTGTCCACCAAACGATGATTTCTGATGTCAACAAGCAGATCGTAAAAGCTTAAAAAATCTACACCGATTATCGGCTTGGTGACGTCAGCTACAATAAACCGCCATGGAAAGTTACGGCGCAAACTTAAATCTAAATTTAGTTGTAGATAGCCGTAAGTATCAATTATAGACCCGTTAGCGGCCGATAATTGATAGTTCGACTTGACACGCTGTTCACGTAGAACATGTCGCGGAAACACACATAAATCACTACCAGTGTCCACTAAAAACTGTGTCTTTGATGTTCGGTCCGTGACGAAGAGGCGACCGGTAGACGTCAGACAGTCGTCAGCCGCCATTACCGACTGCCTTTGGAGTTTCCCGACTTGTCGTAGTCGCATGGCTTAACGCATTTGCGAGCGTTGGCCCCGAACTTGGAGTGGTAAAAGCAAAACGGTTGCTTCTGGTGGCTGGACTCGGATCGCTGTCTGGATCGATGACGCTGTTGGTGGTTCGAACGCGATTGCGAACGAGGTCTCCTACTCAGCTGCGTCGTCAGATTCTTCACGGCCTTCTTTAATTCGGCGATTTCGTTCGCCATCTCGAGCATGCTAGGGCCCGACGCCGATGCTGCTGCGACTTGGCCTGGGGTCACAATGTCCTGGACCCTGTCCGCCAGGTCTGCTAATCCTTCGAGAGAAGTAAGTGGCTGTGAAGCCAGCAGGGTCTGGACATTGCTCGGCAGACGGCTGCTCCATATTGTCCGGAGGAAGTCCTCTGGGACACTCGGTCCGGCCAAACTTTGAAGGTGTCGCAGGAACTGTGAGGGTTTGCGATCTCCGAGCTCTTCGTGAATGAGAAGCTGCTTCACTTTCTTCTCGTGTGACGCCGTCAGTCTCTTTATGAGCTCGTGTTTGAGCTTCTCATATTTGTTGTTTTCAGGTGGGTGAAGAAAAATATCTCTTACTTGTTTGGAGTACTGGTGCTCGAGGTTGCCGATGACGTGGTTAAATTTCGTCGTGTCGCTGGTGATGTTGGCGTTCGCGAACTGAGCCTCCACTTGTGCGAACCAAACCTCTGGGTCATCCGGCCAAAATGGTG
Organism: Noctua janthe; assembly: GCA_910589295.1. Lineage (NCBI taxonomy): Eukaryota > Metazoa > Arthropoda > Insecta > Lepidoptera > Noctuidae > Noctua > Noctua janthe. The sequence goes on from OU342567.1 coordinate 2,702,909, forward strand.
GTATTCGTACCGCTATACGGCAAATGTCGGATGGCTCGTCAATGGACACGCACTTTGCACGACGAGGTTTTGGACGAGAACGGGTACTTCCATACGATTTTGCGGAGTCACTGCTATCACTCATCGCGCTAATGTAGTGCTTTTTCTTGGCCTGATTAAATATGGAACTTTCTGGGTTCTGACCGCACGTGGTTATCGAGCCTTTCTGGCTAGCGTGTTCTAGGCGGGGTCACCAATTTAGTGGTAGGGTACACTAATTATTGTGTCTGTGTGGTGAGCGGCAGTAAGTAAAAGATGATGTCGGTACTCACAATTATAATGTTCTCACAACTGGCACGGACACATTCACAAAAACACTTAAGTTCGACATACACGTTGAGACAGACAGATTGTACATACACAGGAAAACTTTGGATATTCCACTAATCCCGAAGGATTCGCGATAGAATCGGGAATACGTGGATAGCACGGAGTTGCGTGGGCTTCGCGTCGTGAGAGCGAGATCGTACTAAAGGTCAACCAAGGTGGCCGACCGCGCGCTGAGACCCGCGACCCCACTCTTGCGCAGCAAGTACGTCACCGCGTGACGTAGTCGCGGCGCGCCTCCACAGTACTGTGTTGGTACGGTATGAGCGTTGGAATTGTATGTTATAATATTGTTGTGTAAAATAAGAATTGTATTATAATGTAAATGTTGTTGTGTAAGATACGAATTGTGTAATGTAAATATTGTTAAGGATCGCCACACCTCCTTTCTATGAGAGGGACTAGTTTACCGGCCCAGGCCTAGGGGTCACATGTCTATGACAAGCCCCGCATTTTCTGTTTCCCTTTTCCATTTTGAGAGCAGTGATAGTGAAATTAATAACACAAACACAAGATCTACACATGAGCCTCCACTGGACCAAATGAAAATTAACTTTTAAGAAAATAAACCCAGATGCTTATACAATTTAACTTTTTTATTTTTTCGTCAATCGACGTTTAAAAGCACTTTCCTGGAGCGACTTTAACGTCAGCGCGATGTCAGCTACCGCTGCGATTAGACGCCGACTGCAGCTGACGGTCTCAAAGCTTACCGCTGTAACCAATTTAAAGCAGCATTTAAGTGAAAAATTTCGTATTCATTCGAAGTCAATTGAGGGGTACATTCGGTTACACATTCGTAACGGCGAATTACAATCGCCGAAGCAATCACTTATTCGGCTGTCTTTAAACGTTAAATTGCGTTCGGTATCTATTATCTCAAAATAAGAAAGCAGTGATAGCCTTGTGGTGTGACCGTCAGGCTGCCAAGTCATAGGTCTCGACTTCGAACCCAAGGCACGCACCTCAGATTTTGAGCTTGAGGGCACGCAAAGCCAATTCAGAGGCCCATGGGTGGCATAAAAACTCTCACACCAGGTCAGGCACTAACCACACGATAAAGAAAAAAAAGATCGCAAAATTAATTTAAATCTCGCACTTTCTGTCGATGTAGAAATACGAGAGAGATCTTTTTTGAAAGTGACTACCTTTTTTATAGGTCCCCTAAAAGGTACAGTATATTTAGTTTTATGGCGATATCTTCTTCATGTTTATATCATTCATGAAACAAAACCTCTACAAACTCAGCATCATTGACTGGCCTTTATTCCAATTTCTTTGGACTCAACGCCGCATGCCTTCTTCTTCCATAAATCAAAATCAAAAATCTAAATATTTTATTTCACATAGGCCTAAATGGGCACTTATAAAACGTCGACAAAAAGGTGCACGGTGCGGGTTGGCCGTTTCCTATGGAGAAGAACCGGCAAGAAACTCCATGGTTACTCTTTTCAAATCATTTGGTATTACAATATTATCATGGATACATCATTTGTACTTAAGTATGGGAGGACAGCGTTGGCCCGACAATAAGTCGTTGCTTACTACACAAAAAATGTAGAACAAAATAAAAAGTTAACAAGCAGCTGGGAATCTACAAAGTCTACAATGTTCACACATTCACAAACAATTGCGCTTCTCTTTTACTCGTCATCTCAGTAGTCACTCTCTTTCGAGCCACATCATCTTTCCCACAGTCCTCCCCCACAGTCATCGTTTATATGGTCTTCCCCTGGTCTTATAGCCATCCTCATTCAGAATATTCTACGGCTATATAACACCTAAACCGCACTTGCAATATTTCCTCCACAACGTTCCTATTTGCCCGACCAACATTAATGGCTACTAATTCCTATGCGCATATCTTGAATAGAATTGTGGGTCTTTACACCCGAGAGGTTGCATATGATACAGAATATACCACAGAGTACGAAAATGACTTACCTTGGCAGCCTTTAGAGACTGCTGTCGTGCTTCTATCGTATCGATGTTCCTTCCATATTACGGTTGGGCCTACGGTTTGGGCCCAGTAGGTGGCCACGTTTATTGCAGCGGTAGAGACGCTATTCAGGTCGTCAAGAGTGCAGGTAAACGGACGCCTGGGAGACTCCAGCAGGTGTAGCATAGTTTGATCCGGAGCGCCGCACTCGCACTCGCTGTCGTGCTAAAAGTTTGTCAAACAGATACGAACAAATTGCCGACACTGACATAATGGGTGTAAAAGTACCTTTAACGGAGCCGAAAGGAACTTGTTCTCTCCGTCATTGCGATCATTTTTTTGTTCTAGATTTTTTTATACCTGGGAACTTTCTATTTACGGAGATATTGGGGGTCAAAGTTCCAACTTTTTCGACACTCTTCAATATCTAAAATTCTAAACGTCATTTGTTTCGCAGTGCGATTACCTAAACGGTAAAATGCTTGGTTTGTATGAGAAGTGTTACAAATGTTACAATACCGCATCTAGCACCGTCCACTTCGTCTTTTCGTCTCTGTGTTCTGTAGAATATAGGTACACACACGATCTAGACTTGGTAGATACTAGATAGAATATGTGTTTGTTTAAGTCTCAGTGTCTAATCCTGTACGAAGACGCTTAGTTCACGCAAGCTTGAACGTAGATGTTAAACAAAACATGTTGATTTTCTTTGAGGATTGAAAGATAATGTATTCTCTTTTCATACCTACATCTAGATATTAAACAATTTAATATTCATACGTCTTCATAAAATGTTGAATTCTATGGCAATCAGTTTTGGGTGTTGCGAGCAAACAAGGTGTAAGGAAAATTTACAAGAAATTCGCTTTTTTTTTTGCTGTTGGAATAAGCTGTTGTTGCTGTCGTATACGTACCTTTAAAAGTGATCGACAGCTAACACAGTAGTGTTAGCTGTCGATCACTTTTAAAGGTTCACACTGGACCAGATATTTCAGTACAGTATCTGTCTAAGTCTGGAGTAGTGTCCACAATATGTCCGTACCGGTTTGGTAGAAACTTTACGAAAATATAATTGTCATTCGGCAGAATAAAATTATAGACAACGCCTTTTTTTGTATTAATTTCTTAGCAATCATTTTCAGGCTCATGTGCGGTAATAGAATTAACTTAACCTTCAACAGACCCTAGCAAATTGAATTAAGAATAGCTAACCATTATTTTTCTCATACAAAATCCCAATTAGATCTTTTCAGATATCTCGTACTGAAGGGCCAAAGTCTTTACGTAGAATACCTACATTGTCTACAAGTTTTAATGATACTTGTGCTGTAATAAGCGTTAGTTTCATTTTATTCGACGTGAGGGGTGTTGTTATTACAGATTATATGGCTACAACACCTGCTGGTATTACGAGCTGCGAGAAATTAATATATAAAAATGGTTAGAGAAAAACATTGTATATTTTTGGTCCTTTAGTCTAGTTAGACACACTTGAAATGATATAGCGACCTTTCCTAAAAATGTGTAAGTAATTATTTTAGCTTTATTTTTAATTAGTAGAAAATCTTTTTTAATCCAATATAATTGCGAATGTGTTAAACATGAATGGTAAATCCACTAATGTGGTGGGTTGACTCCTAAAAGCCATCACACATTTTTTTTCTTTATACAATTTTCGAACATACGATACCGATGGGGTTTTGCTAGGTAATTTAATTGACCCAGTATATTTCGTGTACCACAGTGTGAGATTTCCGCCTGAACCCACAAAAGTCCATACTACCTTTCCATTTTAATTCTCTTTACAAATAAACACACTGTAGAACCTCGGCATGTCTTTCCTACCCTCATCTCGAGTCGCCTACAGGAAATTCTTCTAAAAGGCCCTTTTTATAGACTTTAATGGTTTTACAAAAAATATTAAAGAATGGAACATAATGCTAACTGATGTAACTTAGCTCTGGACATAAAAGGAATAAATTTAGATAGCATTTCGCAACAAAGGCACGTAGAAAATGAGGAGATTGATTAAGGTACTCCTAAATTCTATTTTTGGTGTCTGAATTAGATATAAGATCTTTCCTTTCGAGTTTGTTTGGTCTTAATTACAAGTTTGGTCCTTAGAGGTATTTTCATTTTGAAGACAGTAATTGGTGTTCCGCTTCTGAGAAAAATGTAACTTAATTACGTGAAAAAAAAGTGTGATAATTGATTGTCTTGGTATGGATATGTAACGCGGAGAAATGAGGAAAATTTCGTGACGAAAGTTTTGAGAAACATTGTGAATGGCTTCAAGAGTAGAGGAAGACCAAATAAACGATAAATGGACTGTGTGAAGGATGTTTTGGCTAGGAAGGAGGTGAAACGACAATTAATGGTGAAATATGGAAGATGTCTTCTTCATTCAAACTAATTTCTACTGCACAGATGCCTAATAATATCGCATAAAGGTAGAAGAATAAGTTATGTTGAAAACACGTATTCCTTATTTATTATGACTGTTTGAGATGTTTCGCAGCAGTTCAAAAGAATCCAATATTATTGTAAGATATTTCAAAACAACATCATTATAACTCACATTAAATTAATAGTTGTTCGAAACACATCATAATAAAACAACATTGCATATAGCTACATAAAATCTTAATATTTCACTCATAAAATTTTATTGCCAAAGCGACTCCACGCACGATCAATAAAACGGGCGAACTATTCTACGAACCCTTAGAGCCGCCTTATTGCGAAAAAAAAAATCAAACGCAATTTTGCTTGTTAGACTTAATGATAAATTCGTTGACAAATGTTCAGTCATGAAGAATTGTTTCTTTTTGAGAGAGACGAGTACAAAAACTAGTTTCTTTTTACGTTGGATATCTCCTAAGTGAGCTCTTTATTGTTGTAAAAGCTTTAGCGCAGGTAATTCATCACCTGTCCGACCATTTCCCAAGCATGTTGGGATCGGCTTCCAGTCTAACCGGATGGAGCTCATACCCGTATTATGACAGGAAGCGACTGCCTTTCTGACCTCCACAACCCATTCACTGGATAATATGATATCTTTTATTAAGACCGGTTGTCACATTAAAGAGCTTCTGATTACCCGTAACGTCAAAGTCGGAGTCGAAGATCTAGAAATGACAGTGGGGACCAACAGCGACAAGCGGGGACTTCGAACTATCTGAGCTACGGAGGGGTCTCGGTACTCGTATAGATGGTCGCCATCCACGGTCCAACCTAGGCAGGCCTAGTTTAACTTTCGATCGATCCGCATCTATTACTATTTAGCCAAGAGGTGTAATTTTACCCACAAAAGTACTAAAAGACTGAAATGCGACACCTACTACAGAAACAGTTTCGTACTTCGTTCCGTTTTCGTTGCGCACGTTCTCCATGCATAAGTTAGTATGTACATTCTAAAAGTGGAAAGCTATTCCAAATCCAAGATCAACAGAAACTTCTTGTCCTCAATTTAAAAGCCTAACCACAACCGTTTTGGCGACCGTCTGAGTATCAAGCACCCAATTTATATCTCGCTCATTTCAGAAAAAGAATAAAAAACAAAGGACAGCTAAGTCTTTACTTAAACAAAAACAAAAAGGAAGGGGTACAAAAGACTCGAAACCTTAAACATACAAAAATAGCAGGCAGATTGGAAACAATTTAACAAGGAACCAGACAGATAGATAAAGAAGGTTAGCTCCATACAATGAACGAAAAGGTTAAAAATCTGCCGTATCGACATAAACTCTGGAAATCTTTCAACCGATTTCGGGTCCAAATTGGCCGTTATCGAAATGATCCTGCCAAAGGGGTTACCCATCCCAAACACAGTGGCAGTGCCCCTTTTGCATGACAATTATATCCGACCACCTTTTCTGCTCAGTCAGATGTAAATTCCACGAAGCCGATGACAGTGCTTTTCAGATTCATACTGGTCGCACAAAATTTGAGTGAAATTGACAGTAAAGAAGAACACGCTCGACGTACACGAGCGAATGGCAATTTTAAGACCGCCTTGTATACGGAACGTTTCTCACACGTACACCGCCAGACCGCGCGGACGAGCGGCGCGGCGAACAGGATTGCGGCGCTCATCCGCGTGGTCGATCGGTGCCGGTGTCGATGTGTGTTAGGCTACATGTACGCTCACCTGTTTCTGCTCGTTGTACGAACCCGACCTTCTGTATTATGTGTTATGGAGCTATCTCATTGTGGATCGTGGAGCACGAATTGCTCCGGTCCTTTATCATAAGCCTGTTGCTCAAAGCGAATATAAGGCGCTCAATTCCGCAGCATTGCCGGCGGTATTCTGCAAAAAAATAATCGGCTTGCGTTTTTAAGAGGTTGAATTTTTGCTGAAAGTGTACTCTGAATTATAAATTTTCTTTCCTCATAGCCTGTGTTTTACCAGCAATGTCACGAAATTTTTTGGAGGCAATGCCCAACCATACTCTTACATTTCCTTTACATCATTTTCTGCCTCTAATGTGCAATCAGAAGACTCTGACAAATTATAGCTTCTCAACATATTAAACAATGTGCTTAGTATTTCTTGTATACTTTATCGGCTTATCTTTTCCCAGATAATTATACAGTTAATCATAGTCATGGTGGGTTCTTTCACACATGTGGTGCAGAGGGATTTCAGATGAAATCCTACAAGATAGTGGGTAGTTCTTGGTATTATTTGTTACTTGAGGGTAAACATCTGTTTCTTGAACTAGCTTAGAGTCCCGTGACAGTTTTAAGATTACAGAATTTATTCTAAGTTATAATAGATAGAGAGAAGAAAACTTGAGGACTCGAAGTATCTGTTAACTCCGAAGCTAGTATTTAAAGCTGTGATTCTTGCTGTCAAAAATCCCATTGTAAATGCTCAAAACGGCAAAAAAAGCAGAGAAGAAACCGGCATGTCCTGGAACCAAACATTTTAAGACATTTATGTGACGTCTCGTGTATCAACCCGTACTTGGTCAGCCTGGTGAATTGATGGCCTATGACCTAGCAGTTCCCAAACATCATAGGCTGACAACGCTAAATGCTCATGTAGACCTTATTTGTCAGAAAAAGTAAGTGTAATTCCTGAAATTGGCATCACCAGCTTAATCAGTAAAATTCTAATATAAGCATTCAGGAATTTGCAGCAGAATATAAGAAATGAAAATTCAAGCTTCTTATTTCTGCCTGAGCATCGCTGAGATTTTTTACAGTTTTGCGCCAGATGCTTTTATTAAGGAAAAGTCTATTGCAGTAGCAAGCAGTAATTAAAATTCCAAATAATAAGGTTTCTTTCTACTGAGGTTTTCTGCAAATGTGAAATTGAAATTATTGAAATGGAAGTGGGGCTTGCAGTGAATTTAAAAAGGCGTCTTCTTGAGATGTAACTGGTTTTTATATTTTGCTGCACATCTTTTAAAGATTAAAATAAAACATTTTGTTTTGAACTGTTCACTGATTATGTTGATGTTAGTGGAGCGTAACATGTATATTGATTTCAAAGATAATTTTATTTATCAGTGCAGTATTACCACAGTCTTGTTGTTGCGTTGGTCTAGTTTTCGCAAGCTACTGCTGGTCCTGGGTTAAATTCCCAGATCGGGCAGTGTTATTAAGTTATTTCATCCGGAATTTCTCAGTAGCAGCCACGGAGTTCGGATCTGCGACTTGTCGATGGCAATAGACTCACCGCCAATTACATGCGACAAACATATCTGACGAAATGTGAATTTACTATTAGGCACACCTCTGCTGCCCTTCGAGGATTTCAGGCGTGATGTCAGGTTATTAATATAGATGAGGTCCTAAGTCGAAATGAGCGATGCGACAATATCCAGAATTACATATGAGGATATAAATTATCCCTTATCACAAAACAAACATTCGTAGGCTTACTGTCACATCATAAGATTATTCAAAGTCATGTTCTAACTTTAAATCAGCCAATCGCATCATCTGCTGGCACTCAGCCAAATTGCGTGGCGATGTACGGTAGTCCGGTCTCCGCATCCTGTCATCCTCAGATGCTTTCATACGGTCTGGCAAGAGGCGCTCCTTTATGAGTTGGCAGTGTAGTGGTCTAGTACCAAAAGACGTCTTATTCAGATTAAACATATTGCTTATTTACTTTATATATTTCTCTACTTGTGTTTACTTCAAAGTCTCGTTTAAAGGATGTGAATTCTTAGAATCGACTGAGCTGCAAAAGGTTGTACAATTTTTCGTAGTTTTGTTGACCGCCTCGTTGGTCTAGTGGTCAAAAGCGTGACTGCTGAGCATGGGGTCCTGTGTTCGATTCCCGGTTCGGTCAAAGCATTATTGGGTTTTTCTATCAGAAATTTCCAAATTTCAGCAACGGAGTCTGGATTTGTGGCCAATTTTGATGCCAATAGGCTCGCCCCCTATTACATGGGACTTAAAAAACATAACTGGCAAAATGTGGGTGTATTATTAGGTACACCTCTGCGGTAACCCTTCGGGGATAACAGGCGTGATGTTATGTTATGTAATTAAAATCAAGAGCCAAATTACATACGATAGTCCCCTAAAAAGCCTACTCTTCCACCACTTCTTATTATTTCAGCTGAGAAAAAAGTAGCGGAACAATCTCCATAAAAACATAATACTTAATGAATACATATTTTAAGTAATTTAATAATATGAGTCACTTAAATATTGATAACGAATTGCGTTTTCAACATTTTTCGAACTTGAATATCTTAAAAAATAAAATTTAAAAAAAATATATATATTCGAACCACGCAATAATTGATAAAGTTCACTGAAGGTCGACCACTTTTCAACCTTATCACTTAGGGCATAAGGGTGAAAATTGGCAGACCGTCAATGAATGCGGTAGTACACGTCTCCCAAGTCACATGCCCTTGCAGAACCCTTTATCAAACTCGATATCGTCTCTTAAGGGGCCTCCCTGATCCCATAGTAATTAGTAAACCATTTCCTCCTTATAGACTCTTAACAAGTACAGTCAAACAACACTGGTAACAATTTGACATTAACAACGCTCTTAAGTCGTAGCAGTATGGTTGACTTTCGTAAAGCAAGTTTTGTGGAACAAGTACCATCGAGGACGGATAGGATCAATTAATTATTCACGATGACTGACATATGATCAAGTATCTCTGACTACCCTCTAACGATGATACTTCACTTTTTCAACTACCCTCCGCGAAATTATTTTGCACATCATGTAAACAGGGTTTTTTAGTAAAAGTTTCCGGTTGTTTTACGTAAAAGAAATTGTTGAAGGCAAAGTTTTTTGTTGGCTTTTAAAAATGTTTTGCTGGGAGATTCTTTTTTCTTGTCTAAATAACTTTTAATTTGTGTACACAGATTACAAGGGAAGATGATGTAGGAAGTTTCGTACAAGGGTAGGCTTGTAATAGTTAGTTGTTCTCGAGAAATGTCTTCCTGAACCCACGTTTCAATAGTTAGGGAGTGTCCAATGCTATTATAAAGAAAGATACGCTACGTTCATACTGAGTGGCGTTCAAATATCGTTGCGTTGCTACGACTGCGTTAGATAATACGGAACGTACGAAACAGAAAGAGAGCTATTGCGCTTGAAGTACTTAAATTACGACAATTGTCTGAATTATTTGTCTGCAACAATTTGCGCGCGCTAGTGCGATATCTACTTCTTTTTATTTATAATATCTATATATTTATAATATATTGGGAGTATCAATACTTTTCGACGCTGAATCACGCCACCACGTCGAACTATTCGCTTTTATATTCGCGTCGATAACTGTAGCCACACCTGTATTAAAAGAAGATTATCGTAATGTTTTTATCCCACTGCTGGGCTCTCGCCATGACATCGTAATCATTTCATTGTTTTTAGCAAGCAACGTAAAAATTATATGTTGCCATTCTTATCAAAATTATCTAAATCTAAAACCGTATTTCATAAAAGGGTATCCTACCGAAAATAATCTCCAAAAGCGAATAAAACGTTCCAAAAGTCGTTTCTTTTGAACGTTTCACTCTCTCTTTTGTTTCCCGGTTACTTACCAGACAGACAAAAAAAAGACATAAAAGATTTGTTCCCCGACTTAATTTAAACATAGCTATTTTTAGACCAGACTTTCAAATTGGCTGTTTGGGACAGGGGTACAAATGTGATGTATGCTTTGTAAAAATGGTTGAAATATGTTTGTGATTTGTGAATCAATCATCGCGGTGGGAGAAATATGGTTTTTGCGAATGTTGATTTGTGATGTGTGTGGAATTGGAGAATCAGGCTCTTGTTTGTAACATTTGCAAATGGATGCAAATGGAACGTAACATGCTTTGTGCATTGTTTTTTGATGCTTACTACTTACTTGGAACGTAACCGTCCACGTAAACATCAGCTCCGTAATTTAAAATCTTGTATAAATAAATAAACAGTAGTTAGGATATAAAACAAAGTGAATTAGTGAAAGGACACTCCTATACATACGTGACAATGTTATGAACGAAAACCATTTACAAAAAGTGAAGTTATAAACAATATAAAAACTGTGAAAAAAAACCAATGATTTTCTTGACCACAAACTTCTTGTGACATAAACTGTGCACCTGTGTAAATATAAACTATTGCTAGTGATAGACTTCATGATTTTTGACAAAACTCAAGAAAAAACAGTGACTAAAAACGGGAAAAGTAAACAGAAATATTTAAACCTAAACCGTTTGAAACGTACGTTCCTCAAACAAAGGATCGAACTTTGGACCTGCCCGACGCCCGACTTTAACAGATCAAGTGGTATACTACTTACTACTCACCTAATTCCAGCGCCTTACGTAGTGAGCGTCTAACGCAGTGGTTAACGCTTTGACTGCTTTGCGCGTTGAATCTAAAGGACTCGAGTTCGAATCCCACTTGCACGGAAACTTTTTTTTCTTTTTTTTCCATTATACAAACATTGGAACAGAATAAATTTACAACAATAGAAAGAAAGGTATCACAATAAATTGAAGGAAACATTAGTAGTTAAATAATGGATTCTTGTAACAAAAACGTCACGCAGAGGCGTAAACAACTTAAAGGTGTTAGTAGTCTTAGCGGCTTCGTTGATAATTCCATAAGCACGTCGTCTAGCATGTACCTTTCAGATACCGCACGTAGTTTGCCAGATCTATCGAAAGTATTGCTCAACCATGAAGTAGAAGAGTTGAGAAATGAAATAATGAAACTTAGAATGGATTTAGAAAGATCTCAAAACGAGGTAGATAATTTAAACTCGGAAAACTTTTCGCTCCAACAAGTAATTACATCTCAACAAAACAAAATAGATAAGTATAAATTACTTTGTACGGATTCATGTAGGATTATTAATAACAGTACAGTATCCTCGAAGAAACGCAAATCTACGAAGTCGAAACGTAACTCATATTTGAATGAAAGTTATAGCGAATTACATATAAACCTTGAGAACACTATCGAGACTCCGATTAGTAACGTGCAGAAGGAGAGGATTTCTACTACAAACATGAAGTTAAATGACAAAATTATCTCAAATAATACTCCTTCGGAAAACTTAAATCCGGGTATAAATGAAGTAATTAGTACCCCCCTGGCTGTATCAAGCACAGACATAATCGTAAATAAAACCAATAGCTACAGAAATAGGATTCTAATATTCTCTGACGAACGCACACATATGAGAAACACACTACAAAATCTGATCGGATCAAACTTCATCGTGTCATCCTTTAGCAAACCTGGTGCAACTACGGATAAACTACTCGAATCGTCACTAGAGCTGTGTAAAGATTTTAACAAGTTTGATTATGTCGTAGTTATGTGTGGCAACAATGATAAGGACCCATTAAGAATACAATCAATTCTATATTTTTACTTGGATAAACTTGCTTATACGAATGTGTTACTTTGTAATCCAAAAAGAGGAAAGTTCTTAAGTGAGCTTAAACTATGTAAAACTTTCCATCACATCTGTTCCCAGTTTAGCCACAGTGTATTTGTTAACATCAACTGTAGGGTTCCTTATGCCTCTTTCTTTTTGGTACTATGCAGGTTTGTGTTGAGAGACATATTGCATCTAAACTATAAATATAATTATAAACAGTATAGTGAGTCTTATTATAAAGATATTAAACAAATAAAAGCAGTGTCGATGTCCACGCAGACAGAAATGTTATTGCAACCAGATCTAATATCAGTAGAAACTCAAACGGAAAATAATTTATTTCGAGAATGAATTTAATTTTACTATACTACACACCAATATACAAGGTATTAGGTCAAAAATAAATGATTTGGAATTGCTGGTAGAATCAAAAGACATCGACGTTCTTTGTCTGAGTGAAACTTTTTTTCGTGACCAGAGGGCAGAAACACTACAGTTGCCGAATTATAAAATGGGTTCATATTTTTCCCGGAAAAATAAATCTCGAGGTGGTGTGTGTATTTATGTAAAAAACTCAATTAACTACAAAAAAATTGAATGGTTATCTGAACTATCGGTTGAAATTCATTTTGAATGCTGTGGTATAATAATTCCAGAGACTAATTGGTATATATTGTGTGTGTATAGAACACCAAACAGCAACTTTAATCTGTTTATTGAAAAGCTTGAGTTATTATTGTTTAAACTAACCATCAGATTGAGATCCATAAACAAAAAAATATTTATCCTAGGTGACTTTAATATAAACACACTTGCCTGTACCGGGAAAAGTACTTTATTCAGAAATACTTTAAAAAAATTCAATTTGCACCTGACCTTAAACAGACCAACCCGATTAACATCACATTCTGCAACGTGCATAGATAACATAATCACAAATCATTGTAAATCCAAAGCAGAAATATGGGATTTAGGAATATCGGACCATACATGTCAAGTAATAAAGATACCGTCTAATTTAAGTTTCAGAGAAAAATACTGGTTCAAAATGCGACGTAATATAAATTATTACATCGACATATTTTTAAGATACATTTCTCAAATCAAATTTCAAGATGTGTATCATCATCTAGATGCAAACACAGCTTACGAAGAGTTTATTAGCTTATTTAAATTAATTTTCGATATTTGTATACCAGTTGAGAAAGTTAAAATGCACTATAAAAAAGATACAGCATGGAAAACCAAAGGAATCATAATTTCTAGTAAAAATAAACGAAAAATGTACCTACAAACAAAAAGTAGTACGTCTCAAGAACTTAAAATAAAATATGTTCGCTGTTGTAAAATCTTAAAGCGTGTAATAAAACAATCAAGAAAAAATTCAAATGTGAAATTCATCTCATGCAGCACCAATAAAACCAAGGCCACATGGGCATTAATAAAACGACAAACCCAAACTGTAAATGCTCTTCAACCCATAATAGACTACATCCTGCACAATAACAATGTTATAAAATCTCCTGTAAAATTAGCTAGTATTCTTAACAATTTCTACATTAACCAAAATCTCAACACTACGACACCGGACAATAACAATTACAAATCACAATCAACTTCTAACTCAAGCAGTATTTTCTTGTATCCAGTGGACAGACGCGAATTAATAGATATAGTTCTAAAATTAAAAAATAAAACTAGTTGCGGACACGATAATATACCCATTAGAGTTATCAAGGAAAGCATCCCATTTATTGTTGATCCACTGGTACATATTCTAAATCTTATGTTACAAACAGGTAAATTTCCAGATACCCTAAAGATAGCTCTCATTAAGCCATTGTATAAGAAAGGATCACGGCACGACATTAATAACTACAGACCAATTGCATTATTGCCAAGTTTCTCGAAGATATTTGAAAAGGTTATCCATGCTAGAATCACAAAGTTTTTAAATGTTAATAATATTTTGAATGTTAACCAATTTGGATTCCAAAAGAATAAAACTACATCATTGGCAATATATAAATTATTTAGTACCATCTGGGATAAAATCAATAATAAAAAACAATGTGCTGCTCTTTTCATTGATATGTCTAAAGCATTTGACTGTGTTAAGTATGACATTTTGCTTGATAAATTAGATGGTATAGGAATAAGAGGTATAGCACATAAATTAATTGAGAATTATTTAAATAATAGAATGCAAGGCACTTTTATTGAAGTATATAATGAACTTACAAAAATGGTGGAGGTAGTGAAATCTAAATTCGAATCTGTAATACTAGGCGTACCGCAAGGTAGTATATTAGGACCCCTCTTGTTCTTATTGTATATCAACGAGCTTCCAAATATAATTGACCATCTTTGTGTAATGTATGCTGATGACGCAACTATATTTATTTCAAATGAATATTCCAATGACCTTATTTACGAAACTGAAATAAATAGAATATTAACAACTGTGACTGATTGGTTGCAGTCAATAAACTTAAAAGTCAATGTCTCAAAAACCAAATTAATTCAATTTAGAAATTATAAAAGTAAACCTACTACTGTGAATGTAACCATGTCTGATACAGCGATTGAAGAAGTAAAAGACACAAATTTCTTAGGAGTTACAATAGATCAACATTTAAACTGGAAGGCACATATTGAAAAGATTAATAAAAGGATATCCAGTGCATGCTACGCATTGTCAGTTCTGGCAGAGACTACAAATCCAAGTGTAACTAGAAATGCTTATTTTGGAAATGTGTACCCACTGTTAACTTATGGTGTCATATATTGGGGAAACTCGACAAACGTACAATCAACATTCATTCTCCAGAAGAAATGTCTTAAGACAATATACAACATGCATAGTACCGAATCATTAAGAGATGTTTTCAAAACGGAGGGTTTCCTGACACTGACTGGTATTTATATACTCGAATTATGTTTATTTGTTAAAAACAATATGCAATATTTTAATTTCAAATCAAATTTTAAAAGAAACATTCGAAAACAATATAAATATGACATTAATTTACCGGTTATTAACAATGTGATTTTTTATAAAAGTACCTATGTTACTGCTATTCGTGTGTACAATCACTTACCGCCAGCAATTAAACAATTAAATGGAAATATGTTTAAAAATAAATTGAAAAAAATGTTAATTGCTAATGTATTTTATAATCTGCATGAGTTCTTTGAGAAAAAATAATATTTGTATGCACCTTAATCCTTAAAATACCATTGCATATCCGACTTGGGTAAACTGTTGAAACTAAAAATGTAATGTTTACTAATAAGAACTTAATGTACACAGTTATGCAATAAATATATCTTTATCTTTATCTTTATCTTTATCTTTGTTTTATCTTTTTCTTATGTTTACTTTTACATAATTTTTTTTTTTTAATTAACCCTTTTTTTTTTGTTTTGTCCTGTGTGATTTTAATAAATACTTTTTCTTCTTCTTCTACTTCATTATAACTTGATATTTTAAATATATTTTCTATGCTCAATTTGAATTTAAAACCTTTCCCGTCTAAATATAAAACAAGGTTTCACTTCAGACCTAGATTTAATCTAAGGAACCAATTCCGAATTTGGCTCTATATTACGAGTACGACAAAGACGCGTTGCGCCGACCCCAAATAACATGGCACCAGGACAGGAAGTTGATGAGTACGAGTACGACAAAGATCGCCTATCTTAGTACCAGACAAACTCATCAATTTTGTTTCACCTGCATTTAAATCACTCTTAAGTCTCACGTTGATATTACAAGGTATTTCGTTTGACATGGTTTGAACTGCAGCCAGTTTTAAAAACAGTTATTCAAGTACAGTCAGTGTCGAGTATTATCTAACCTCTCTTCCCCTCTTCTTGATAAAGGGGATAGGTCTAATCTCACAACGAAAGTACGTTACAAAAGGCGTTAATCACCACACAGGATTGTTTTCGTTACCACCGATAGGCTGTCACATAAAGTCTTTATATCGCCGTCCGCGACCCATTTCAGGTTATGACGGTATGTTATACGATATTTTAACAAAAACCCCTTAAAATTCAGTTTCGTAGGAAGGAACGTGACCATACATACAAACATGTTCCCTGATATTATTACTTTACTCTTATACAGCGTGTATCAAAAATGTGTGGTCATATTTTAGAGTGAGTGATTTCAATTTGGTGGTATACTTAGACCTTCAAATTGAACAACTTTGGGTATAGAAACACCTTTGTAATCACGAGAAAAGAATTAGGTAGTCAGTCAGCTGTCGCATACAAAATTTCAACATGTACTCGAGCAAAATGTTTGGTACAGCCGATTCTTTTTTCGCTATACAATAATCCAATGGAGAAAGTTGTTCAGTTCGAGGATCTGTCATCATCAGCCTACATCAGTCCACTGCTGGACCTAGGCCTCTTCATTCGCACGCCATTTAACTCGATTCACGGCAACTCTCATCCAGTTGTTACCAGCCACACTTTGAAGATCATCGGTCCACCGAGCCCGAGGGCGTCCCACCTTACGCTTGCCGATTCGCGGTCTCCACTCAAGAACACGTCTACTCCAACGGTCATCGGTTTTACGGCTAATATGGCTGGTCCATTGCCAATTTAGCTTATTCTTTGAGCACATAGCTCAAAGAATAAGCTAAATTGGCAACAACTCGGATTCTCTGTCAAATCACCTTGTTCCGAAAGCGATCCCTCAGAGAGGAGTCCCTCAGGGTCAAGAGGGTCTGTACCATACCTTTAAATACGACCACTCATTTCTACAACACGCTGTATAACGCATTGTTCACTCACTCGACCGTTTAAAAAAGTGTTCGCGAAAAAAGTTTCTATTGTTGACAGACTTGCTTTAAAACTTTTTGTAGATTAAAGTTGGAGTAAGATATTTTTGTATGGTGTATTCAAATGCAGAGAAAATGGGGTGCGGTTGAATGGTTAAATTATTTATTGTCATTGAGCTTTTGGGGTACTTTTATGAATGAGAGTATCTTCTTTTTGGCATGCAATAACATCTATACAAATAAATAAAATTGAAGTGTCTGTTTGTAAAGTCAAAATAGCAGCTTTTTACTGATTGCATATGAAAATAAATACGGCACTTATAACAAAAACACGCTTTTTTTTTCATTTTTTGTCTGTCCCTCTGTCTGTTTGTTCCTGCCAATCTCCGAAACAGCTTGACTGATTTTGACGGGACTTTACTGGTAGATAGCTGATGATATAAGGTCTAACATGCCTATGTTAGACCTTATAACCAGCTATCTGCCACTTTTATTTTAGAATAAAAATTAGGGAACCGTGCAAAAATATTAAAACCCTTGAAATTGGTAACAAAATTCGATTAAAAAAGTCACATTTTTTATAATAACTTCACGCGAACGAAGATCGCGGGCAACAGCTAGGTGTCGTATAAATTATTAAGTGCAGTAATTGCCCATAATATGTGCGAAGGGTTAGGCAGAGGTGTATCTCAATTCTAACTAATAATTTAAGATATAAGATTTTAAACTATCATTGTCACTAACATTATTATTAACACTAGAAACGGGATATTTACCTTGATAAATTAAGTTTATCCGTGATCACGGTGCTTGCAACAACGCCGAAATATCGGGAACTCAAAGAAATCAGTAAACATGGTAAATATCCCGTTTCTAGTGTTAATCTTAAGATAATTTCACGAAAACACAAAACCCTCCCAGCTCTATTCACGAGTAATTTCGTTCCCTCAAAGACTTTGCAGCAAGCACTTCAGTGTCAGTTTGTCGGCAGTTCCTAACGTGGATGAATGTTTGACAAGCTCTTGTATGGCTGCGCCGAATATCCGAGTACCGAACGGACCGGCCTATCGCTTTCACAACAGATGGTCGATACACCTGGTGCAGCGGCTTTGAAGTGTAGTCTATTGCATGGGGTGGAATATGTAAATTGATGAGTAACCTTTTTTAGGTAATTGTGTTTTGAAAGGATTATTCAGAATAAATAAATTATTTATTTCAATACAGTGACAACATTGTTACAGACATCTTCAATTCAATTCAAATCAAATTTTCTTACGTTTTTTGCAATTTGCCGGTCAGTATCAGGTTGCATACTGAACAAAATATGGTTTGCGGCCGTAATAAGCATGTCATCATCTTCCTGACTTTGTCACATTGTACTTGGGGTCGGCGGCACACTTTTTTTTTTTTGCCGGATTGCCGCCATGGGATCTGGAGGCGATAGTCCTCGCGCGCCTGCACGAATGGCGCGCGGAAGCACTATGTCGGGGGGAAACTCCGCTGCCGCGACAAATTGCCGCTCAGCGGACAGACCTCCGGCGTGATCTCATGGCGACATGGAGAGAGCGACTGTCGCAACCCCGTGCAGGGCACGCTACCATAGTGGCGATAAGTCCCCTCTTTGAGGAGTGGCTAGAGAGGCGCCACGGCGCCCTCACCTACCGCCTGACGCAGGTCCTCACCGGACACGGTTGTTTCGGGAGGTTCCTGCACCGAATCGGGCGGGGGGAAACGCCCGGGTGTTTCCACTGCGAGGATCGTCCGGAGGACACGGTGGAGCACACAGTAGAGGTTTGCCTCGCTTGGGCGGAGCACCGCCGTGTCCTTGTAGCGGCGATTGGCGGCGGCGATCTCTCGCATCCGGCCCTGGTTCAAGCCATGGTCCGCAGCGAGAGGGAATGGGATGCCGTCACCTCCTTCTGCGAAGCAGTCATGCTAGTGAAGGAGGTGGCGGGACGTGAGAGGGAAAGAACCTCACGTCCCAGCCGCAGCGGGCGACGCCCTGGGCGTCGGGGGTCACGTGGTGGCTCCCGGCCACCGTAGGCGCGGGCCTGTGGTCGGCGAGTTATGGGCTAGCTCGCCGTCCGGCCGTCTTATGACGACAGGCCGTGTCGACGGCGCGTTCGTGTTCCACGCGCGCCTCAAAGAGATGTCAGCAACCACGTAGGGGTCCGCATGGGCCGATGCCTGCCAGGGCTGCGGGACTGTTCGAAAGAGATACCGTGGCCCTGGAACACAAAGGGCAAAGAAGGAACATGGATGGGTTTTAGTCAGTACAAGTATGACACTCCCTTCCGCTCCGCCCAGAGTGGGGGTCATTTGATGATTTCCCATCCGAAAAAAAAAAAATGGATGGTTTTAACGATTATTACTCTGTAAAGCTATATTTGTTACGGTCGCGAATCCTATTTTAATAAACGTACAACACATCACTGATCTGCAAATTGCAAAAAACACAAGAACAATTGAATTTCGCGGGCTACCCACCTTAAAGTACAACATACAGACATTATGTAGATAGGTCCCTTGGCTCCCAAACTAGGTTTTCACCCGTGACTGGCAGAACGTATGCTTATTTTGATATTGAACGTTTTACTGCCTCATTTGTGCGTTACTGCTGAGCAAGTTATAGATTCGATTTCCAAATTAGGAAAAGTGTGAGGTGAAAATACATGTGTATAAGCACCGCCTCAAAACACAAAAGCAGGAATCGAACGCAGCATCGCACTAGACTTATTGATTTGTAATCAGAATGTTGTCATTTTTAATTAAAATCTACATTTTCATTGGAAAACCAGCCGACTGTAAGCCATTACAGAGAATTAATTATACTAAGGTTACAAAGTACAACAACCCCTATAATTTTACATATTTACTATTTATGCATATATAAAAAAACGGGGATTAAAGGCGTTACGGTATGTAACGCCTGTAATCCCCGGGTAAGGCAGAGGTATTACCACAGTACAACACCACATCTCAGAAATAAAAAAAGGACTGTTCAATTTTAGTGGTAGATGAGTAAAAGTAATTATTAAAATTTTATAAACAATTTTATTATCAGACGTGTCTGATTGACTTGATGACCTGACTTGATCTCTGCTGCACTGATCCCAAATAACATCGCATAAAGGCAGAAGAATAGTGATGTTGAAAACACGTACGCACGGCGGCCAATCTAACCATGAAAAACCAAATTAAGCTGATCTCTCATCATACGGGAAGCTCATACAAAGCGAAGACAGGTTATACTGGTTATGTAGAGCTTGATCTGCCACCGTGTGGCGTACTCAACTCATTGTGCTGATGGATTTATTGAATAGTATGGAGGTCGTGGAGGTGTTTTAAGTAAAAATCTTACATTAAAAAAAAGAAGTGTGAAAAAGTTGGAACTTTATCCTTGTAACTAGAAGGTTCCCAGGTATGGTCTAGAACAAAAAATGATCGCAATGACGGCGAGAGCCTTTTGGCTTCGTGAAGAGTACTTTTACACCCTTGATTCCTAATGCACATTATTATGACTGTTTAAAATGAACCTAAATATCACGAGACAAGGTCAGGAAGATGAAGATATAATAATTATCAACCGTGTCTGAAATTGTATGTAATTCAAATCAACACTAAACTAAGCTTAACAATATTCCCTGTATTATAATATTACAAATCCTCTTCGGATTCCGGAAACGGATACAACACGATTGTTATACTGTTCGAGTTCTCGTCTGCGGTTTGAAGCATGTTTTGCCTAACACTAAGCGTCATCTAAATGAATGCTCGTGCTATTTAAATTTCAACTTAATGTGCTAAACTGAGAGTTGTAAATCTAACATAGTTGTTTTTTTGCTTAGGCATTGGTTTAAGTGCCGCCTAGTGTTGGAGAAAATCGGGCATGATTTACCAAAATCTTAAGCGTTTTCCTTTGTTTAAGATTGACGTGATTTATGTTTCATGTCTGAAGCAAGCATAGCGATATGGTTTTATAAATTGTTTGTGAATTCGTTGGGTGTAGAACTCACCTTATTTTTCGCAAAAGTTTATTGATAACAATAGTAGACATGTATGTAGCTCAAATGTATGTTCAAGTTTGATATTTCTGGAAAAACGGTACGTAGATATTATATTATTAGGTTTTTCTTTTTACTTGTATGAGTGGTTATTAAATGTTGATTCAAGTTGGTTTATACATATTAAATAACATAACATCATCACGCCTTGTAATTTGTAATCCCCGAAGGGTAAGGCAGAGGTGTAAGTACTTAACAAGTACACCCACATAGCGCCAGTTATATTTAAGTCTTATGTAATAGGGTAAGTACATAGTCTTATGTGGGGGGCGAGTCTATTGCCATCAACCGGGCACAAATCCAGACTCCGTGGCCGCTACTTAATAATGAAATTCGTGATGGAAAAACCCCATTACACTTTGTCCGATCCGGAAAACGACCCCAGGACCTCATACTCAGCAGTCGTCCTTGCGACCACTATACCAACGAGGTCGAGCACAGGAATAAGTTGGCTTTGTCCATTGGAACTACTGATGGTCGACTGAACACCCACGTAAACGCCGCATTCCGTCAGATGTCTTGGTCCGAGAGCTATAGTTGTTACATTGACTAAGTCAGTGTTGTTCTCGGCACTGTCCCACAAATGTCAAACTACAAGAGAGACAGGAACATGTGTAGGTCAAAGCACTGAGTAACGTCTACAGATTTCGGTCTAAGTCCCATAAAGTAGAAGCAAACTAACTGGGTACAATTACAAAATAATAACTCCCCATAAGTCAAAAGTTCCCACTGCATTCGTCACAAACGACAAATCTACTCGACAACTTTAACACTTCACAAACTTGTTACTTAAAACTTGATACTAATGTAAATAATATTTGTTTCAGGTATTTACACAGTCATGCACTAAGTGGATTACGTCACATGTAAGTTAACACTAAAGTTTTGCTGAAATTCAGAGCTGAAGCGTTGCGCTGTATCGCTGGAAATGCTGGTTGAGCTAAGCTGCTAACTAGTTTTCAGCGCACTCTCTTTTTGGTGACTGCGACTAACTGTTTGTTTTTAGGCCTGATTTGCTAAGTTAAATTCTGTGTGTTTTTATTAACGTAAATGATTATGTAGGCATCAAATTCATTGAGTGTTGTGAGACATAGTATGCAACTAAACAATTGTAAAGTTGTGAGGAAGAATCGTACCTACCTACATAATTTATTAATTTACCCATATACAGGCTAACCAATAATATGTGAGGGTAAATCCTAACGGTGAACAAGGACACGGACACCGGACTTTAATAAGCTGCACTTTATGAGGAAGGTGTTCATTTCCGGGTCCGCGTTTGCAATTTTTCGATACCATTTTAGCCGAAAGACGTCCACTGCTGACATAGGCCTCCCCCAAGTATCGCCACATTGACCGGTCCCGTGCGACTCGCATCCAGCGGATCCCTGCAACCTTCACCAGGTCATCGGTCCACCTAGTGGGAGGCCTTCCAACGCAACGTCTTCCGGTTCGCGGTCGCCACTCCAGAACTTTTCGGCCCCATCGGCCATCCGTTCTGCGAGCAATGTACCCTGCCCACTGCCACTTAAGTTTGGCTATTCTTCGGGCTACGTCGGTAACCTTGGATACCAGTGTAACAGACCCTTCATGAGGACGGGCGCCTGTATGTAACAGACATCGATAATCAATTTTTCTCCTTTATTAACAAAAAAGACGTCATGTGAGAATTTCCCGAGTATGTTCATTTTATTTCCACATTTTGTCAAAAAATCAGTAGATACAAAATCGTACACTTGTTCCACCAGTACCCTCTTATTTCTTCAAAGAAGAAAAAAAGGCAGCTACCTCTATTAGTTCCATTCACAAAGGCCAGAGCCCTATGCTAACAAGTATATCCAGAGCAGCTGCTGCTAATTGAACTTAATTTGTCGGCGCTGTCGTAATCGCTGGGAACTACAGGCTGCTGGCTTAACGAATAGTCCTCTAGATGGTTCGCAAACACGAGAAACAGACAAATGAGAATCTTTTCTTTTTGACGACAAAGTACAGATTTCAGATTTTGTCGTCTACAAAAGATATACGGAAGCTCATACCTTTTTCCTCTTTGATAGGCGACATTTACTGGACACTACCATTTTCTAAGTTCACACTCTAACTTATTTAGTATTTTTTGTTATAATCAGTATTCAATTGTCACGATTCAGAAGCGTCCTTTTATGAGCGTATTGTTTTTGAAAGAAAGAAAAGCATTTATTTGTCTCGCATACGACAAAACAAAATGATAAAAATTAATCAAAAATAAATATATAAAAAGTAACATAAGAAAAACTTAAAAATAAGGCATACATTAAAATAAAATTGGTCCTGTACTTGACCAATAAGCCCCTATCTTTGCATAGTGCTGTAACGTTAAAAAAAATGTCATAGCACTGGTATTCTGATAGGGCCCAAAGTGATGCCACGGTTTTTGACCATTTCATACCATTTTAAAAGAAGTGAGATAAGGACAAGAGAAACATGATGGCCGGGCTTTCTCTAAGATGTTCTATTCCACAATCAGTCCGTTATGTATGACCAAAACTGAGAAAGTATGAAGAAATAGTCAGCCACCTAAGGATTAGTAAGCTGGCTTCCTCAAAACCACTATTTAAATTTAAATCTATGCACTAACTTATATTTAATTTTGGTTAAAATTTAAATGGAATAGACACTAGGGATAGCCCTCAACGGAACGTTAACAGAGATTAAATTAATACTCAAAATCCACCAGACTTGAAGCAATTATGTGCGAAAGCCAGACTCGGAACCACCACATTTGCTGCTTGAAGTAAATTAAATCTCAAAATTTTAGGTCTAAGGCCACTTTCATACCAAACGTGTAAGTCGACCGCCGAATCTGCGAGCTGAGCTTGATCAGCCCATAATGTTCCCACTGCTGGGACACAGGCCTCTTCTCTCTGAAAGAGAACGGGCAGTACCTAAACGACCACGCGGGTACATACGGCGACGAATCAAGCAATACACTTCCAGTATAACATGGCCTCGCTTTGTATAAATTTCCAGTACAATGAGAGATCCGCATAATCTGGTTTTGTACAGCTTGATTGGTCGCCCAGCGTACATGCTCAGTACAGGTTGGTGGTGAATGTCACATCAGTTTTTAATTTTTGAAGGTTGCAGGGATCCGCTGGATGCGAGTCGCACGGGACTGGTCAATGTGGCGATACTTAGGGGAGGCCTATGTCCAGCAGTGGATGTCTTTCGGCTGAAATGATGATGATGGTACAAATACATAGCGGTTTCCTCATGATATGTGAATGATTTGAAAGCTTCGAGTTCTAATCTCGAAAAACTGTACCATGTCATTCGGCGCTGCTGGGGCGTCCGACTACACTTTTGGTGTGAACGCGCCCTAAAAGACTGACTACTCTTTGAATTAATATTGAATTGTCTTAATTAATTTTTGCAATGCTATTTCTGTTTGGTACTTGTGACATCATTTGTTTGTACCGTTTTACGTTACACTATAACAATAATTTATTAATTTAATTTTAGCATATTAATGTCAATATCAAATTTTAGCATATTGTATTGAAGCTGAAATTAAATTCTGTCTCTGAAACTCAATTAACTAACAAACAATATGAATTAAGTGGAATTCAAATGAGCTAATATAATTAGTTTCACTTGAAAATAACTAGACCCCTTTCAGTCACAAACAACAAAAACTTAATCATATTCTCAGCCTTAAAAATGTGAGGAGCCTTCTAATTAATTTTACGTCATTAAAAAAAGAAAATCTTAAGAAGACCACCCCAGCTTTGGCAAAAAATCAAGAAACATTCGAGTAAAACCATTTTTATTTAACAAAAGGCCAGTATCAACGTACGAAATTAGATTTCTAATACCCTCACTTTTTGTCCACAAAAGCTCTCATTATCAATACACTTGGCAATTATTTTTTTCTATAATAATAGCGGAGAAATGTTCGGATAAGGGAAAACCAACCCACAAATGCGGAGGTAGCAATTTATGTTCTTACCAATTATCGCGGGGGACCCACAATTTTATTAAACCGAAGGAAAATATGGTTCCAACTGGGAAGTGGGGGGCGAAAAACGTTCCATTACCATATTAGGTTCTGTGTTCCAGAGTTTTGCATTTACATTGTCATTGGAAATGAGATTTTTCGTCTCTCGTGAAACTTATTTTATGGTCGTAGTAGCCTTGAATCTGTAACTAGGCATAGAGAAGAAAAAGCGACCTTTCACAATACATAATAAAGTTCGCAATATAATATCAGTGTTATTATGTAATATATGCTTTATCAACTTAATCCTTTTCTGCTTTGTGAAGCTTAGCTTCTGACAGGTCTTTTAACCCGTCAGTGGCTGTGTGGTAATATTTATGTCAAGACCATTTTGTCTATATCCATAATATGTAAGTTGCTTGTTTTTATTACCTTGGAGAAAGAAAATGTGGTTAATTTAAGTAAATAACAATTACAATCAAAATTCACTCACATTTTCAATTATTATTTAATTTTTTGACGTAGACCACCTCATTCTAAGATGCCTCATCGATTTATTCTTGTTAAAATTTGTCAAGAAAAGGTTTTAAATAAATTCGTACGTTACAGGGGAAATAGGAATGCCTATAGCAGAGAAAAATGATACCGTAGTCATTTCAGGTTATTTGTATCGCTATAAGCCAAAATCTCATTTTTAGCTGTCTTATGTTCCATTTGCTGCAAAACGTTCAGAAAAATCACATGGTTTTACATAATGATGCTCAAGTCGATTTCAAGTTATCCCTTACAAAAATATCATTGTAGTAACGAGAATAAAATCAAATTTACACGCAGTTCCCAAGCGACAACATCATTTACAGGACTTTTATTTACATAAAATAAATCTGTACATCCACAAAACTTACGTCCATGACTCAAATATGACGATAACTGAGGAAATAAACCATTAACATGGTTTTATGTCCTTGGCGACCATTCAAACTTATGGTGGAAGCCATTATAAACGACCTGCGTTGAAATTAATTAGCACGGGCTTAACCTTTTCACCGCCAGTGTCGTGTATGGACGTCGAGCGTAATGTTTGATATGTCACGCGTGATACGACGTCAATTTGTTATTGAAATTACTCACTGTTGTACGCCTTTTTTACGTGTATTTTTTGGGAAGAGAAGCCAGACATGTACTATATTATGAATCTGAATTTCTTTATGTTAATATTTTTTGGTAACGTAATTTATGTTAACGTTCTATACCTACTGTTGTAGCAGTCACAGGGTTGAAACCCGAACCCCGTCGCTTTGCTCCAGAAAATACGGTAAAATATAACCTCAAAATTACACAAGAAACTTCGTAATTCTCCATGCAGCTAAAATGTACAGCATCAAAGTTCAAAGCACGGCTTTGGCAGCGGCAGGGCATACCTTCGCCATCTTAACGGCAAAACGGTACTTTACTTAAATAAATCCAGTCTGATATGATCTAAAGTAACCGTGTTCGTTTACTTCGTGACTGCACTGCAGGACAGGGCTGGCAGTAAACCCAAGTTATATATTATACTGATAACAGGAATAAATAATACAAAATCAAATTACACAAAAAAAATAAGCTGAATAGAGAGAATTATTTTTTTTGACATTGACACTTCGGGACGCACGCAAGCTGTTTCCGCAGCTTGTCAAAAAAAAAAAATGCAACCGAACGGGGAACAAAAATGTCTAGTATTGTTGTTACTAATGTTATAAATAAGACTAGTAATAAGTGTCTATGAAGTAAAACGACATACAGTTTTCAAATCACGGTATTCTATGAGCTTTTAGCGAAATATTAGTATCGCTTAAAACTGTCAAGCAACCAATAAAAAAAAAACGTTAAGATTGATTTAAAATCGATATCAACTTTCGACTTATACCAGGCAATCTGCTTTAACAATAAGATGACCAAATTATACAATAATACATCCTCCCAGCCCTGTGCCACGACCAGTTAAATATGAGCTCAGTGAGTGAAGTTACAACTTTATTCGTCGCGTTTTAGGGTTGGCTAAAGAAATGACGAATCCGTTCCACTGGTCGAGAGGTGAATGCTAGACGAACGTGCTCAGTATCGTAAGTTAGAAATATGTTTTTCATATTCACTGGTCGTGTCTGTATTCGTGATTTGACATTGATATTCGTGTGTAATTGTTGTTTTTATGTCGTGATGTGAGTTTTTATATTAAAGTTTGATGTGTTGTGATATTTGGCTGCTGTTTAATCGCTTTGTGGACGAACTTTTTGGTAATAAACGTCATCTGAGTCGATATAATGTTTAAAAGAGTGGCCATTGAATGTCTTGTCCGTTCTTCTTCATAGAGATCTACGCATTGGAATGTGCAACTACAGTACTTTATCAGTTTTTACGCCTTGTGACTGGGACTGTAGCTACACTTCGTTATTGTCTTTGATTCAACGATTCAAAAGTGCCCATAACTGGCCTATTTGAAATAAATGCTTTGATTATGATAACATTTATTTTCTTTAAAGAAATGTTTAAAAAAACCTCAGCCTTAAAGCAGAACTAGTTTATCTGTCACTATAAAACAATTTTTACCGCTAGAAGCTTTAAAGAGAATTTTCACTTTGAAAATCAACAACTCAGTTGATTTTATACCTTAATAACGATTTCGCAAATAAGCTTACCGTTTAAGATGCCAAAACTTCTAAAGATTATCTACAGCCGAACAACCTCTAAATAATCTTTAGACCAACATCGTTGCTATAAAACAGATTACCATCGAAACACTGAAGAAAACTTTACCAAATACTGCGAAGACTTTAACTAGTAAACAACAATTTTGCTTTCAAAACAACAACATCTTCAAACACAGTTCGGGCTTTTTCAAATTAACCAGGATTAATTCCAGGCTTCATCATTATCCTATTAGGCAACCATGGTATAAGACCCATCCCAGGATTAACCAGGCTCACAATTCATCTGTGCCTAGGCTTACATTTTGCTGAACAAAAGTCATCTAGTAAAATTACTTTTAGTTTGGCGGCGCCAAAGAAAATATATTTTGATGAACAGGCATTTTCAGCTAAGACACCTATTTTGTCGAAGTTTCAGACGGTTGTAGGCAAAGTATTTTGCTTTAGTAAGGGATTATGTGGGATACGAACGTTATCTCCTTTAATAATCCGACACGGGTAAATGCTGAGTAATATTTTGGAGTAAAACTGTAATCGAAATTAAATAAGGACCAACTGAAGACTAAAACTTTGTGAGACTGTTTTAAGCTTTCTACGGGACATCTTCCGTGTCATCCCGCGATAATGGCGCTTGCAACAGCGTCGAAATATCGGGAGCTCACAATAATTGAAAATCACGAAAGATATTTCGTAGGTAACAGTAAGTTTAGAATTTTGTGTTTCCCGAAATAGGCCTAGGAAATGAAACAACAAAATGAAATGATCTGGAAAAACAGGAACTATAAAGAGCATGCTGAAGTGGCAGTGGGCTGGCCATGTTCATGTATCCCTGAATCATGTTGATATTCGGGTCTGCTCGGTACAATTAGAGCGAAGCCGAACGGTTTTTTCCCGAACCTACATATTTGTACGTGTATTCGATTTGCCGCAAGCATATGATGAATCATGCCGTCACATCCCTTAGCTGTCAGACTGTATAGGTACTAAACCACCCTTCTTTCACCCCTAGGCTACACCGGAACTTCACGAACATTCCTACAGACGCGATAAGCGCTACCAACCACACATTCATCAAAAATTGCATACATTACATACGTTTTCTTGTATTAGGGGTTCGCGATAAAAGCGAAAGCAAAAAACCCTCTAGTGGGACTCCAGGATTTTGTTTACAAGGGCATTATTCGAGTGACAATCTTACCTAGCTTTGCTTGGTAAAATCTTTCGACTTTTTGTTCATCGTCTCGTTCTACATTATTCTACTCGGTAAAGCTAATTTGTTGTTTCGAGGATAATATTATTGAAAAAAATACCAATTTTGGATGTTCATATTTATTCGGTTCGGTTTAAACAGGTTCTACAAATGTTCACTAATTCACCCTTAGTTGTCGATAATGTATTATTTCCGACTGCCTCATTGGTCCAGTAGACTGGTGAGCATGAGATCCTGAGTTCGATTCCCGGGTCGCGTAAATTGTTATTGAGTTTTTCCATCAGGAATTTCTCAATAGCAGCCACGAAGTCTGGTTTTGTGCCTCTTTGATGGCAATAGGCTCGCCTCCTGTTACATGGGACTTAAACAAAAAAATAACTGCCGATATGTTGGCGTACTGCCTAACCCTTTGGGGATTACAGGCGTGATATATTTTTGTATTTTTAAATTAACTAGCAACACTACAGTCGCGATTGGTATCGGGGTTTCAATGTAATATTTAAGTGTTGCCAAGACTGAAAAAGCAAAACCGGCTGTTTGTGTATGTGAGTTTAAATGTTTGTAAATGCAGATACATGAGATATTCCTAGTGTAGGGCAACGTTTATTAAAAAAAAAGAAAACTATTTTCGATTAAACGCTTGAACCGTAACTTACTTTTTAATATGAAAAAACAAAACTTTGAAATACCATTTTTTGTTGACATTACTACAGATCCATAGTTAACATGACAAAAAGTTCTTCATGCGCTTTATGTATCAAGAAAGTTTTTGTTTATCTGACTTATGTCTTAGTGTAACATTGGTTGTTTCCTTTTATGTGACGAAATATTTATAGTGATTTTTACGATGCGTGGACTTATGAATGTTTCTTTCTTTCTTTTATGTATGTCGTCGTCATCATCATCATTCATAAACGTTAATGTTCCCTGTTGTGTATGGTATTTGCATCGGTTGGTAACTCGCGAAGAATTTTTTGGATACCTTACACACGTTGGCATTTCAGATTCGGTGCAGTACTAATATTTGAGAGACTTTTTAAATTAATATTGTACTTTTAAGTATTTTTGACGTTATTGACATCGGTGAAAGAAACAAATCGTCAGGAAACGTGGGCATATATTTAACGAATACTACCTTCGTACGAATGAATTTATTATAAAAATATTACTTCCCTATTTGAATCGGATTTTATTTACAATTACAAAGGTTTTAATTTTATGCACGGAACCCTTATTTTTCAAAAATAAAAGTAGCCTCAGTTAGACCTTATAACATCAGCTATCTGTCAGTAAAAGTCCCGTCAAAGTCGGTCCAGCCGTTTCGGAGATTAGCCGGAACAAACAGACAGACAGGAAAACAAAAGTGTTGTTGTTGTAAGTGCCGTATATATTTTCATAAGCATTCAGTAAAAAACTGTTATTTTTATATTACAAACAGACACTTCAATTTTATCTATTTGTATAGAAAAGTCTGAGATAGCATATATGTTCTCAGCAAGCGTCTCGTGCCTTCTCTGTATGAGAAGAGGGCTTCGCCCTGCAGAGGGACCAGTGCTAGTAGTACAAGTATTAATAGTTGAAAAAGCAGTTGCATCATTTTGTCCCAAAAGTCCGTCTTTCGCAACTCAACAACATTCGTCATTACCCTGTCAACGTAACAACTTTTTCCTCCCACAAACCCGTCTTAAGTGCCACATAAATACATGCGCATCGGCGATAAATTTGAATCTACCCTACGTTTTGTACCCCCACTTAAGACCCCGCACAATAAGTCAAGTCCTAAGCAAAGTTGGGGTGCAAAGCATCCCCTGCAAAAGCCTGAACATCGATAAAATGACTCTGAGGGGATGAAATAGAGTTATGAGACGCGAAATATTTTTATTTGTTTGAAAACGATCCATTTTTATGTAGATGCAAGTTTGAGAAATCGTCGGTTGTGTGTCAGTTATTACCCTTCTCATCACATAAGTGAATTGAGTGTGGTTTATGTATGGAAAAACTCGTTGAATGCACCTTTTTATGAAGTCGCTTAAAAAGTTTTAATTTTGGCAGTAGAAACATGAAATCGTACAAGTCATTTTGAGACCTATGATGAGGTGGAATGAGGAAAATGTCGTGAGGAAAGTTTTGAGTATGAATGTGGAAGGGTGACAGAGTAGCGGAAGATCAAAGAAACGATATATGAATGGATTGTGTGAAGGATGATATGGCAAGAAAGGAGGTGTCTGATGAGATGACCCGTAATAGAGAAATATGGAACAAGAAAACATGCTGCGCCGACCCGAAATAAATTAGGATAAGGGCGGGAGAATAAAAATGACCTAAAGCTGACCCGTCTGTCGTCTAAGTAATAGTACATAAAAATTCATAGCTAGACTACTAGACATACTACGACTTTAGGTTTAATGGTAAGGACCATTAAACCTAAAGTCCTAAATACAACAGACGAATACTCTCTCAATGATTGACATTTTTATTAGTCCGTATTACACAAAGTCCATCTAACTGTCCTTGGTTAAATGGGTTGACAGTCCATTCCGTTGTGGTCCCAACAAAAGGAACTGCCCTTTTTAAACGTAACACCAAAATATCCCTTCGTACAACTTTTCTAATTAAAACGGAATTGTGAACCGAAAAGTTTTTTTGTTTTTTAATTTTTAATCATCCAGATGTCCATGGGCCAGTAATTAGGGGTCTATCTTGACCCCAAAGTGGCGTAAATCAGTTAAAAAATTCTTGTTTGAGTTTCAAAGGTTACGCACGAGTGAATTTGTTTAAAGAGGTTCCAAGGAAAATAGAATGGAAATGTGTTGTTTTTGTATAAAAGATATGCGGAAATGTGTTATGTTTGAGTTAAGTCTTTCGAAGAAGAAGATAATGTATTTGTAAAGTAAATATCAAGTCGTGATTTAAGGATCCGCTTCATGATTTATAATAACTTTAAAACTTTCCCCTTTATGGAAGCACACTCAGCTTTTGGACAAAATGGATCAAATTATCAGACATACTTTCGTGCTGTGCTGGCACTGCCGCTGCGGCTGCAGAGAACCTCAAGCGGCGTAAATATAGAAACCTTTGTGGTAACTATATTTTCGAGCCGTTTGGGGTTGAAGCTCTGGGGCCGTGAGGTCCGAGTGCTCATAGCCTGTTTAAGGAAATTTGGAAACGCCTTGTTGACGCTTCCCGTGACCCACGGGCAGGGTTTTACCTTGGCCAAAGGCTAAGTGTTGCCATACAAAGTGGTAACGCCTGGCGGCGTTGGCGTCTCTTGGGCACATTACTCTTAGTCTTACTTGCCTAGGTTGGTCTGTGGATAGATGACCACATTACATACCGAGTTTCCTCCGTGCCTCGAAAAGCACGTTAAGCCGTTGGTCGCGGCTGTCATTTGTAGATCTTTGCAGTCGTTACAAGTAGTCAGTGGCCCAAAAAGTCTGACAACCAGTCTTACCAAGGGGTATCGTATTACCCAGTACTAACTCAGGTCAGATAGGGAGTCGCTCCATATAAAATACTGGTATTCAGCTGCATCCGGAGTGGAAGCCGACCCCAACATAGTTGGGAAAAGACTAGGCTGATGATGATAGTTTACTCTACTAAATATTTTTTTTTAAAGTTGAAAAACTTTAAAACTGTAGCTTTTAACGCACAGTTTAGGCTCCACTGGCGGGCTCAGAGATGTGAAATTCTAACAATCCTAAGGGGGTAAAAAGGGGCGTTCAATTTTGTGTGCCACGATGTTAAAAGCACAAGCTACTAAACTAACTCACAAGCTCATCAAGCTTGTGCTAAAAAGCAGCTTTAGTTCAGTATATGGGAATGAAACACGAAATCCCTGCCGGCTTATTTAAAGTTAAATTAGTTGAAACATACTAATTCCCGAATTTCAACACACACGCTTTTAATTACAAGTTGTTGAAACTGCATTTTGATTAGAGAGTATGACTTTTAAATAACATCACGCCTGTAATCCCCGAAGGGTTAGGTAGAGGTCTACCTAATTGTACATCCACATTTCTACTCATTGTGTTCAAAAATTGTGTGTCTCAGCTCCGACGCATCACGGAAGTTTACTTTTAAATAAAATTTAAATCATTAAAGCCTTATATACTATAGCCAAATTATAAAAACAGTGATCACTGTGTTATACTAGTGCCATGCTGCTATGCTGTAGCCCCACCACGCTCCACATATTTAGAAAGAGAGAGTTTGTAACGAAAGAGAGAGAAAATGTGTACTTAGCGCTGAGAAGCAGGGAGCGCTATGAGATGCGCGAGTAATCGAGTATGTTGCGCAGAGGAAGGCTTCACTTTTTGTTAACGCTTGATTTTATCACCCATCTATTTGTCATACCATACGCTATATATGAAACGATTCTTAAGCGAGCGAGGCGGGCGAGCATCGTTTCTCTTTTCATTCTGTGGTTCACACCTCGAACTAGAGCTAAGCTACGTCAGCGATACAAACGATGCGAACGAAATATTCGACGATGCCAGCTATGATGCGCCCGCCCGCTCGCTTGCCCGCCCGTCCATCCGTAGTTTTCGGTGTGAACTGACATAGTTTAGCTTGCCAAAGCTTCGCTTAGTTTATATAGTTGCCCTCGCCTCGCTTCGCCCGCCAGCTCGCTCGCTCTCTCGCTAGCTGGCGGTGTGGCCTGCGCTTAAAGGAGTTAACTCCAAAAAAGCAATTTAGTAATCTTGCAAGATGCATTTAGAATATTCCTTTTTTATTAACAGATAAAGTTAAAAAGTAAAGCAATATTCAGCTTGCATTGCATAAAAGTGACAGAAAATTGTTTTCATTTACTCCCCGTGAAGTGCGGAAGCCTGTTCCGCATAACAGTGCATTGAATACTCAATTTAAAGTACATTGCGCGGTTATTTCAACCCCTATAGAAGTTCACCCCCTTTTTTAATATCGCTTGGTTTTATTTAATCCGTTTGGTATTGCTTCTTTATGGCATGTGCTTCCCTGGGGTAAGTAGAGATAAAGTGCACGTACTGATTGCCATACTGTAGAAATATCCGGTTCTTTTTGATAGGGGAAATGTAAGGTAATCCCACATGGCGGCCATTTTTATTCAGCAATGGTCACCCATAGCTATTTGTCATTCCATACGTGAGTATTCTTTGGCATACTCAGTATTTTTTAAGGCCATTTTTCCATTTGTTGACAAGACTAATAGAGGTTAATCAGTAATCCTTTGGGTTAAACAGTCTCGTTGGTGTAGTGGTCGCAAGCGCAACTGCTGAACTTGAGGACCTGGGTTCGATTCCCAGGTCTGCCAAATGTTAGTGCGTGTGAGTAGCAGCGACGGAGTCAATATCTGTGCCCGTTTGATGGCAGTACGCTAACCATCTATTACATTTAGGTACACCTCTGCTGAACCCTTCGGAGATTACAGGCGTGATGTTATGCTATGTAGAAGGAAAGTACAGTTCGTAAACAACACAAGGAAGAAAATCCAAGATAAAAATTCACTCCACCATTTTGTATTACAATCATAATGGGCAGTGCCTACACAGCTCGAGCTAGCGGAACAAATTCCCCCTAACACCCCTTATACCCCTTGATGTTACGGAAACCATAAAGCGTTTACTCACCTTCTCCGCTGCCCCGAAAAATAGGAGGATTCCGATCCCATCAAAATATTAGCTGGCAATTTCGAGACTACCCGAACTTTCGTTGAAAACATTAGCATTCTTATGGAGAAGAAACTCTTTCATCAGTTCCATCGGACGTAATAATCATTGCATTGCTCGGTGCTGGGTAAATGGTCCGTTTGTGGGGTGAGGACTTAGAGGAGCGGTGAGCGGGAGCGGTTCATTGTGTTTGTTCTTATGTCCGTCCGTCCGTCTTTGGGGTAAGACGGTGTTGGAGCGGATACCCAGAACTGATCATAGAAACGAAGGCGGGCCACGAGCATTGCGGAGACTTAGGCTGCGTTACCACCAGAGATGAGCGAGGATGCGTAGCGAGGGATGTGTGTGGAACTAACCAATCACATAGTAGTTAGAATACCTTTTATTTTTCGGGTGGGAAATCATCAAATGACCCTCCTGCTTTGGGCGGAGCTTCTTTGCCCTTTGTGTTCCAGGTCTGCGGTATGTCCTTCGTACAGTCCCGCAGCCCCGGCAGGCATCGGCCCTTGCGGAGCCCTGCCTGTTTGCTGACATCTCGTCAAGTGCGCGTGGAACACGAACGTCGACACGGCTGGCGAGACGGATGTCGAGCTAGCTCATTACTCACCGTCCACAGGCCTGCGGTAGTTAGAATAGGTACCTCAAGCTGTGTTAGTTCCGCACACATCCCTCGTCATGCATCCCCGCTCGTCTCTGGTGTAAACGCAGCCTTCCACTCAACATTAGGTGGATAAGGTTTGAAGAAAGAGTCCGTGATAGTGGTCTCAATTATCAGTTTTTGTCTATGAACTATTGAATGTTACTGATGATGTAGGTAATTCTTTTAGCTGAGTAGCTGAACTCACTAGATACGCATAGGAAAATTGAATTTTCTTACTACTAAGGGGTGAAACTAAATAGGGTGAAAATATTTTTTCCTTCTACAGAAGTAGAAGTTGAAATACAAAGGCAATAACAATAGCTATGTAAGCTAAGCAAGAAAAAACTAATTTTATTACCTTCGGATTAAAAAGCATTTTCTTCTAATTTATTAACTACTAACAACCTGTTACTTAGTACAAGGAAAACTGCTGCTTTTATTGTATCCACCTAATTAAATTAAACATTCCGGGGCAGAGTACAGAATAATTGAGTTGTTGCCTTATCTAAACAAGGATTAAAAACATCTCGATTGTTTTACGTTTTAGTTAAACAGAGAAAACCGTTACACAATGGCGTTAACTAATTTTGGATAGCTCTTTTCATATTACTTTATTGGATTCGACAAAATTATCATCATAACATCACGCCTGCAGGGTTAAGCAGTGGTTGACCAAAAGCAAACCCACATTTTGCCAGTTAAGCTCCATTTAGGGGGCGAGCCAATTGTCAGACACAATTCCAGACAATCATCATCTGCCTAGCCTTTTCCCAACTATGTTGAGGTCGGCTTCCAGTTTATCCGGATGCAGCTGAAATACGCGTATTTTACATAAAACGACTGCCTATCTGACCTCCGCAACACACACATTAATACAGGGCTATACGATACCCTTTAGTAAGACTGGTTACCGGACTTTCGGGCCACTACCTGTAACGACTGTTAAAGATCTAGAAATGACAGCCGGGACCAACAGCTTAACGTGCTTTCCGAGGCACGGAGAAAACTCGGTATGCAATGGGTGGTCACCCACTCTCGGACCAACTTAGGTAACTTACTTCCACTTTTGATACAACAACACAACACTACATACACACAAAAGTAACAACCACACACCCAACTACAACAACACACAACAACTACAACACAACTTTTGATAGTCACCAACTCACCATAACAAGAAAACGCTCATACACAAAATCGCTACCGCTTATCAACGCGCACTTCTCTATTCCCAACAGATACATATCGGAGGGCCGTATAGTTCTTTTGTGCGATAGAATCCCTACGAGGGGTCCACGGTACATTATTATGTGTATTTTATTGATAGAGGGATTTCAATGCCGATAGATTCCTTACCCTTCTTTGATCTATTCAGATTGAAGTTTTGTAAAATTTGTTCCTTTGAAAGTGTGTTTTTCTGCGGTTATGTTTGGTTTGACTGCCTCGTTAGTTTTAGTAGATAGATGGAATATGATAGATATTGTGCTTCATAATTTCCAAATTTTTGTTTTTTTTTTTCAAATAGATACCGTGTGTAAACAGACCCTTCACATAGCCGTCAACCAAGCATTCTGTACATCGAACTAAGTAACTTTAAGCAAAAATTATTGCTGGGAATCAACTTTTATTTTGGGGTGAAAAATCACGTTTAACGGTAGGACTCGATGTAACGCACTCAAAGCATTGTGCTGATGGATGGATTGATTAGTACGGGGGTCAAAAATCTTACATTAAAAACATGTATTTAAAAAAAAAACCTTGTGAAAAAGTTGTAATTTTGACTCCCAATATCTCCGTAACTAGAAGGTACGGTTTAGAACAAAAAAAATTATCGCGAAGACGGGGAGAACAAGTGCCTTTCGGCTATTTTAAGGGTCTATTTACACCCTTTATTATTTTCAGCGTACTTTTGATCGCAAGCGCCGCTATTAAACGTGAGGATCCAGAGGTTCAATTGCTATGTTAGGTAAATTGTTATTGGAGATAGTTTAATAAGAGTCTGGTGTATGGATTTATGCCCGGCTATGATGTCGATAAGCTCGTCCTTTTTATGTGACTTCGACAAACAAAAATATAGTAATTAAGACGTTTTATAACTTGTCTGCTAAACCTTTCAGAGAATAACATCACGCCTGTACGCCCCGTAGGATTAGGCAGAGGTGTACCTAATAGTACACCCACATTTCGCCAGCTATGTTTAAGCCGCTTGTAATACTGGCCGAGCCTATTGCCATCAACCGAACACAAATCCAGACTCTGTGGCTAGAGAAATTCGTGATGGAAAAACCCAATAACACACTTTGTCCGACCCGGGAATCGAACCTAGGACCTCATGCTCAGCAGTCGCGCTTGTGACCACTCGACCAACGAGGCAGTCCTTCAGAGAATATTGCCGTCATTATGTTGTGTTACCTTCACAAAAATATTTTCTTCAAGAAAGGTTGACATACCATTTTATTTGCTACCTTAAGTAACCCTTTAGGGTATCTAATGTATTTGGGGTACCTACTATGTACTAAAAAACTTTATGCCGAGCCGTTTCACAAACGTGACGAACCTATGTTTCGTTGACCATCACAAGGGTTGACTTAACGCGTCATAAAAGGGTAGTTGATGTAGTAGAAACCTTTTGTTATTGTGTTGTTTTTAGGGTTCCGTACCTATAGAAAAAACGGAACCCTTATAGGATAACTCGCGTGTATGTCTGTCCGTCTGTCACAGCCAATTTACTTCGAAACTATTAGACCGATTGAGTTGAAATTTGGTTCACATATGTAAGTCGGTGACCGAAAGACGGATGTGTAACGTAAATTAATTAATTTTAAACATGGGGGCCACTTTTGGGGGTTAAATTGGAAAATATAGAAAGGTGTTACATATGAAATGAAAGGGTTTATGTGAGCATCCCAAATATATATTCTTTTTATAATTTTAAAATAAAAAGTTTTGATATTTAAGAAAATTGGTGAAAATTGACAATTCCCCCCTTCCCGTAACTCCGAAACTATAGGGCCGAAAATTATGAAAAATATACAAAAAATAGTTCTTTGCCTATAGATTAAAACCTATCAGAAATCTATGAATGTACGGAACCCTCCACGCAAGTTGAACTCGCACTTATTCGGTTTTTTTAGTGAAGAGTTTTTTTGTTTAGACATTGAACACGTTTTTTGTCAAACATTTGTTACCTAACGCCAATACAGTTCCAACATTCTATTCAATTTAAAGATCTTGCCTACTGTTGCGGTTCTATAGGTAAGCTAGTTGTAATCCAGATATTTAAAATTCTAGTAGGTACGAATGAACTTGACGACTAATAGTAAAGTATTGAGGAAGAAGACATGTTAAGCCGACCCCAAATAACATTGGATAAGGAGAAGAGAATGATCTTTTTTTCTTTATCTGCACTGTCCTCAAAGAATATGGGATAAGGGCCAGTGAATGATTATGACTTTGTAAAAGGTTATGTTTTGTCAATGATATAAACATAAAGAAGATATCGCTATAAAACTAAAGATACTGTACCTCTCAGGGGTCAGATAAGCAGTCGCTCCATGTAAAATACTGGTATTCAGCTGCATCCGGTTAGACTGGAAGCCGACCCCAACATAGTTGGGAAAAGGCTGGGATGATGATGACCTCTCAGGGGACCTAGAAAAGCGGCAGTCACTTCCAAAAATAATCTCTCTTGTAGTTCTACAACGACGGAAAGTGAGATTTAAATTATTTTTTCTTTATCGTGTGGTTAGTGCGCAACCTGGTGTCAGGAGTTTTATGCCGCCCATGGGCCTCTGACTTGGCTTTACATGCCGTAGAGAAATATCTCTCAGACATGCTAGTTTCCTTACGATGTTTTCCTTCACCGAAGCAAGCGATAATTATACAAAACGCACATAAATCTGAAAAATCAGAGGTGCGTCTCTTGGGTTCGAACTCGAGACGTATGACTTGGCAGTCCGATGGTCACACCACTAGCTTGTTACTGCTAGCAAGAGAATGATGATGAGGTTTAAGAGCTCCATTTACTGGGCATGATTCCAGAAACGAGAATTTTCAAAGCCAAAATTTTGCCAGAGGTAGGGGTCGAATCTAAGACCGCTCAGGCCCTCGGACATGGCGTTCTTTCTCTAGCAAATGATCAGCATTTTTGCCCTTATTCCCACTTATTTGGGGTAGGCGCAGCAAGTCTTGTTCTTCCATACTTCTCTATTATTCGTCTTTTTATTTCTAGCCATTATCTTTATCTAGAACATGATGACAATAAATAATTAGAAAAAAAAAACAAGGTAACACTAATGCCTTTTCTTAGAAAGAGTTGACATCTTCGAAAATACATACATGATAACAATATGACATACAAAATGAATGATTGACATAATACAGAGAGCTCTTGGTAATATTGTATCGAAATATGAGTATTAAAACCTTACCTATTTGATCTTATAACGAAAATATTGCAAAGAGAAATATAAAAAATATAGGTAGATATTTTTATTCATGTATTGTAATAATATGGGGTAATACAATATAATAAATTTGAAAGGCTTCCTTAAAAGCTACCTATTTTACGTTTATCGGGAACGCAAAATATTCGATTCCTCACAAACGTGTTCCTCTACCGAGAAATCCTTTTACTAAACAAATAACAGAAAAAATCACTTTGATTGTTTAGCCGTGAAATCGTAAAGAACTCCAAACCTAACCTTAATACCTTATCGTGTCGTATTAGCCCTGGCATGGGTGGTGGAGGTCAGATACAGGCAGCACCATGTATAATACTGGCATTCAGCCGCAGCCGTTAAGACTTGAAGACACCAACATAGTTTAAAAAAGGCTAGGCAGATGATGATGATAAGCTACAAGAGTTCTCCCGGCAAAGGTCCATCCATTATTTCCACTCTCGATAGTGCTTCTTCTAGTCAATTGATGAGGAAGCCATCGAAGGAGAAGGACAAACTAAGAATACCATAACATCCAACTTTTTACAGACGAGCTTAAGAGACCAGATAACAACATATCCTGGCAATATGCCGACGACACCAGGATAAAATCTTAAGTCGTTCCCAACTAAGACTAAGAAATAAGGCGCCTCCCAGAGCATGTCGCCTCATTAGTAACGCCTCGAGTTTTCCTGTAAGAGTACATGGCTTAACTGGGTAAGACTAATGCTTACTATATAAGCGCATTTATGTAAATATGCAGTTTTACTGCATAGCAACACACGGAAACCTCAATATGGGGTTGAATTTTTTGTTTATTGGAGAAACGTTGAAGCAGAACTTTTAAATGGAATTCATTCTCAAAAATTTGATTTTGTTACGAAATTATTATAATTTTTTTAACAATAAAGTATAATGACAGTTAGAATCAGTTGAAGTAAGTACAACTTAGCATCTTTAAAAAAAGTTTGTTTAAAAATCTAAAAAATCCTTTTGTGCTCATGGGGAGGTCGGTTGGCAAAATCACTTAGGCACTCTGAAGTAGCGTCGCTTACCTTCACTTTGATAATGAATGCGACGAAAAGCGGGCGAGTCATTTCATAGATAGACCTAGCTCAAACTGTATGTGCGGATACAAGTACCTACCGATCAGCGCACACAGCGCATCTTTGAAAGATTCGGCTTTTCCCAATGCCTCAGTTTCCTAAAAAACAACATCCACTATCGCCCAACCAACGACTTTCCTATTAACGTAATAGGTTTTTAATTAACCGGTAAAAAGCAACAGTTCTCCTAATGGCACGTATGGGGAAGAACTTGGAAGATATATGGAGTGCTTGAGTTTGGAGTAACAAGTTCGTATAATGCAGTGGGTTGAGGGGCGAGGGGTTGAACTAAGGTAATAGTATGTCGAGGTTATGTTATTACCCGGAAATTGAGGAGGTACTTTTGGGGTGAATAAGGAATTATGTAGCGATGAAAAGACTTAAATATAGGTTCTATAGATGGGACAAACTAACAGCATTGTTATCCACTTGCAATTATCAACCGGTTGGTGTCGGTGAACCCGCACTGGGCCGGCGTGGTGGATTATAGCCCATTCCCTCTCATAGAGAGGAGGCCTGTGTCCCAGCAGTGGGAACAATATAGGCTGATTATGCTTATGCTGGTATCGGTGAATGTGTACCGTCAAACTTGGCAATTATTTGAATTTGTCAAGTCGCCTTTCTGAGACATGGGACGACATGACTTCTCCATAATATCTTTACATCGATTTAATTATGATCGCTTATCTATTACTTAGACTTAAACATAACTGGCGAAATCTGGGTGTACCCTCTGCCTAACCCTTTGGGGATTACAGGCTTGATGTTGTTTATGTTTTATGTAAAATGACTCAATTAAATCTCGTCAATAGCCACTTCTGTGTGTGTTCATTACTGTCTCGTTACACAATAGACACCTATTCAACAACAGATTGTTCTTCAATTCAATAGAAATCGGTAAGCCCTCACAGCATGTCATCAAGGGAATTGATGAGATTGCCACTGGCAATTAAAAACCTTTCTCATGAAGCAAGAACCCTTGTGAGTCCTCATCTAAGGGTTATGCCCTTCTAGCCTAAAGCACCAAACACGTCCTCAGGCGATACGAGCACGAATCATTTGTTTCCTTCATGTTTGTACCGTCCCTCCGTAAGCCGCGCCTCGGTGACTCGAGGAGTCGGATTCTTAACAACTTCTCTCAATTTAGTTTTCCCGCTGTCGGTAGCACGAAACCACCATGTAGCATCACCGCGCGGGCGTACTACCCATATATCCGCTTCGCCGCCTCCGTGCGAATGAGCGGTTTCACGTGCGAATCGCCTTGAGCGTTAAACTCGTGGCCAAGCAGCAAAGCGCACACACGATTAACAGCAAACCTCAAACAAACAAAAACACCATTACCTCTTTTTCGGGTAAAACTGCCCGAAGTTGTGACGATTATCCCCACATGTGCGATTAAGAAACAAACCTGTTTTTAGCTGATAATTAAAAAGTAATTAAGTAAACAGGGGCGCATTGATCCGGCGGCGCGCGGTGTGAAATTAATAGCCTGTTAGATGGGCTTTTTGTGAAATTGACTTCTGTGGTGCGTAGTGATGTAACGAGTGTATGTTATGGTGTTGTCGATGTTTTTCGTCGTATGTTAATGGTCTTTGGATTTAGGATTTCAGATGCTTCCCTACACCTAGTTTCTGAATAGAGAACATGAGGTTGAAAATTTATGACAACCTTCAGTTGTTTGTGATAAAGTTTGACATTATTCTCACCTTGAAAATCTCGATTCAGAAACCAAGTGTTTGAATATTTTTTTTGTAGGGAATTACCTAATTCAGGCTCTGCCCTGCCTAGGCTCCATTTGGCAGTGTCACGGCCACCGTATTATCTATCTAAGAAATTAGCTAGTTTTTATGCAGAACAAATCGTAAGTAATGAAACTTACAATTTGTTCTGCATAAAAACCAGCAAAAATACTTTAAGAAAATCACACTTAAAACATTTTAATGACACTGAAGAAGACTAGTTATTTCCCAAAATGAAAATGAATTTATGCTGAAGAAAGTTATCTAGAGGAATTGGTTATTAACTAACGGTATCCTTGCTTGAGGTTTACCACATACCCTCATAACACATTCCAGAGATTTGTAGCACTAAAAAGCAATTTAGGTCTATCCTAAGTCTAGCTATTAAACAAGGCCGACCCACATACATACTGAATCAAACGATACTCCATTATCTATTAAACCTATCATAATTTATAAACATAGCGCCCCTTGTTTATAAATTCACAACACGGTCTACAACTTAGTCAGTACTTAGTTATGACTACTAAATTATTTGTATCCTGACTTTATGGCTGTAATAAAGTTAGGTGGAGGCTTGACCTGGCTACTGTTTGCTGGACTGGCCATTGTATAGTATACCTATCGTGTATTTCCTATGTATGACCTCGCCGAGACATGAGATCACACTTTTGGACTCTCTAACTATGGTATCTTTAATCTTTTCGGAGATGACAAAATTTTTGCTTGCAGATCTGTCATATATTTACCAACCTAAGGTTCTGCATTTACTTTCTTCTCTTCTAAAACAGGACTGCCATAGGTTGTCTTTTTTTTTCTTACATTAAATTAAAAAATGGCCAGTATGTTTATACTGGCCATTTTTTTTATTTAATCTAATGGCGTTTACATTTAAGTATAGACAATCATCTTCACGACTGTCAATGATGTGATGATTCATTGAATAAGCTCATTTTTAGTGCGCTGTACTTATTTGGTATCTGTGGCCTGTAGTAGTCATTCGATTAAAATTAACAAACTCTCGAAAAAAAAAAAGAAAAAACAAAATTACTTTTCCGCCGACAAAAACCCCATCGTATCATGCCCATCCCTATTCGGCTTTGGTTGAACACAAAGGTATGTGCTCAATGCGGATTGAAAGGTAATCATTACACCCGCAAACCCATTACAAAGAGTTGGGGTATTAAAAGGTCAATAGTAATTTTTGGCTCTTTTCAGGTAAACTTTTCAAGTGAATAAGGATACAATGGTCATACGAGAATGAGGTAGTCATTAGTACGTAATGAGATTATTTTAACATAAGTAATGAGAACTGTGAAATGTAATGAACAGTGAAATAAATGTTTTGATATGGAAAGAAAAATTCGAGTGCGAGCAGGGTTTGAACCTGCGACCTGTGAGCAGGGTGCGAAGGTCTAATTGGTTAAGACGTCCGGTGTACTGAATCGGAAGGTCGCAGGTTCAAACCCTGCTCGCACTCGAATTTTTCTTTCCATAGCAAAACAGCTGTAGTTCCCTACGCAGGGTTTGCGTATAAAATATTAAAAATTAGTGAAATATATGTTGTGTTGCTACGACAAGGATAGCATAACGTAACATCAAGGCCGTAATCCAAGGATCCGGCAAGGATCCCGAAGGAC
Organism: Noctua janthe; assembly: GCA_910589295.1. Lineage (NCBI taxonomy): Eukaryota > Metazoa > Arthropoda > Insecta > Lepidoptera > Noctuidae > Noctua > Noctua janthe. The sequence continues at coordinate 2,747,028 of OU342567.1, forward strand.
CAGGCAGTTTACAAATCCAGACTAAGGGTTACCTACTTTCAGCTCAGCAATCCAGCAGTTGCATTACAACCTCTAGAACAACGAGGCAATCAAGGATATTGTGGAATATATTAAATTGTCATCATTCTCCTGCCCTTATCCCATAATTGTCTATTACTCGTCATCTCAGCAGTCACCCCCTTTCTAGCCATATCATCCTTCACACAGTCCATCCATCGTTTCTTTGGTCTTCCTCTACTCTTATAGCTATCTACAATTCAACATTCATTCTCAACATTTTCGTCATCTCAGCAGTGGCCTCTTTTCTAAAGCGATAGTAATCAATATTATTAATAGCGTAGACTTACAGAGCATAAGCACAATCAGATTCCAAAAGTTCCCACTGTTGGTACACAGGCCTCTTAGCATACAAGTTGAATCCCTGCTTGGTCTTAAGTTCCAAAGTACACGCAGACAAAGCCACAGGCAACAGCAAGTTGAAAATATATTTCGTATAGCTTAAGTTTTATATATGGCAGAGTCGTGCAAGGAGGGAAGTTTAACCCTCGTACACTCTAGGCGCATTTGTATCGGAATATGGTTTCAGCACCAGTTTAGAATTTAGATGTGCTGACCAGTTTTAGTATTGGATCTTTATGAGGAATAAAGATGTAGAATCTAATTTTTTCAACGTGGAGGAATCTAAATAACTTATCACATTACACGTGATCAATGTGAGTCCATTGAGGATCTAATGAATGCCTTTCATCATTCCCATGCCCTTATCTCAATTTATTTGGGATCAGCGTAGTATGTGTTTTTCTTTCATACTTCTCCGTTAATCATCATCATCTGCCTAGCCTTTTCCCAACTATGTTGGGGTCGGCTTCCAGTCTAACCGGATGCAGCTGCATACCAGTATTTTACATGGAGCGACTGCCTATCTGACCTCCACAACCCAGTTAGTACTGGGTAATACGATACCCCTTGGTAAGACTGACTTCTCCGTTAATATGATAATATGAAATATTTGATTTCACCTATGCACTTATAAAACGACGAGAAAAGGTGCACGGTGTTATTGGTCATCTCAGTAAATACCCTCTTCCATATTAATATTATCAGCTTCCATACAGTCCATACCTCTTCCCCTTCTCTTATTAGCTATCCACACTTGTATTCAAAACTTTCCCCACGACATTTTTTTAATGAACGCAGACTGCTGTCATTCATGAGGCATCCTACCAAAAATCGAAAAGAAGAGTATATTCTAGAACAAAACACTCCTCTTTAAAAACAAACAGTGATCTACAAAAGACAGAAATAAAAAGAAAATTGTATTTTAACGAGTGTACATTTGAATGACGAGGGAGGACGGGCATAAAGTTCCAATTTGCGTCGAAAGTATTATGATGCGATGTAATTCAGATAAAGTACTGGGTATTTGAGTGCTTATGTTCACGACGAGCTGGTGAGGGGTAGGTAGGGATAGTGAAATGGAGATTCAGGATGTTATGATCTCTGAACAATTGAACCAGTTTGTCCTTTTTGGATTACTGCAGTAAAGTAAACTAATTAAACATTCCAGCTAACAAGAAAACTCCAGATTTTAATTTACTTACACACAACATCACGCCTGTAATTCCCGAAGGGTTAGGCAGAGGTTAAGTTTACAGTACACCCACATTTCACCCGTTATATTTAAGTCCCATGTAATTGGGGTCAAGCCAATTGCCATCTGCTGAGAATTCCAGAAAAAAACCAATAACACTTTGCTCGAGCCGGGAATCGAACCCAGACATCTGAAGACAACCGAACAGTTGGACTTCATAGTTATCATCATTTTAGTGGACCCTAGAATGACAGCAATTATTAACAGTCTCAGTACTTCCTAAGTACCAATTCTTCAACTTTGAAACAGTTATATTCATAGAAAATGACGAAGTTTGAAGTTATTTGATTGGTACTAATTGACGGCACGTGTATCCCAGATCCGTGGAAACTAATAGGGATAATTTCATGAGCAAGACAAATATAATAATCTGATACATGAAACGACATATTCTGTTACATGACGAATTACTAAATTCTTGTAAATAACATAAAACATAACATCACGCCTGTAATCCCCAAAGGGTTAGGCAGAGGTGTACCTAATAGTACACCCACAGCCAGCTATGTTTAAGTCCCATGTAATAGGGGGCGAGCCTATTGCCATCAACCGGACACAAATCTACAATCCGTGACTGCTACCAAGAAATTCGTAATGGAAAAACCCAATAACAATTTGCCCGACCCGGGAATCGAACCCTAGACTATTGGGACCACTAGGTAGACCATCGAAACAGTCATTTCAGTTTTCATTTAGAATAGCTAACACCTAAGTAAATGCCTAAATGAAGCTGATAGACGCTACTGAAGGCGCCAAAGCCGCAGCTCAGTTTTGGCCAGATTCAATCTAGACTGGTCGACACGCTAAGAAGTAGAGCAAAGCAGTCTGTCGGATTTTCAATCTTAGGCATGGTGCTGAAAGTTGATAATCCAACAATGAGACAGTGGGTGTGGGTAGTCGCCAAACGAACCTTTGGTTACCACTCAGTGTTAGAATGAAAACAGTCTACTGATTTTGTAAATCAATTATTTTCTATAGATTCCATTGAAAAACGAACATCGGGCCACTGACTACCCGTAATGAATGTCAAAGATCTGCAAATGACAGCCGGGACCAACGGCTTAAAGTGCGTTCCGAGGCACGGAGGAAACTCGGTATGTAATGGGTGGTCACCCATTCACAGACCAACCTAGGCGAGCGCGGCTTATCCTGAAGATAGATCCAAGGCGGGTGTTGTTATTTACCCACGAGCTTTTTAAATAAATAAAAAATTTATTGCAGACCACAAAAAACGTACAATAATGGCATAGTAGTTTATGTGTCATAATATCAGTCGTCATACAATAATTTAATGAATGAACGAAGTAAATAAAACCACAGTCATTGGAAAGCACTTTGAACGATTGAACACTACAAACACGCACTTACGCGATAACACCAAATACGTGATCAGCCATTACTGAATACTCATTCAAGTATTTGCACAAATCACTGATTCATTAAACCACGACCATATATAAATTACAGGCACAAATAGCACAAATACCGGCTTAGTCAACTGTGGGTCTAGTACACACGCGCAGAGTAAACGTAAAAATGGTGGCCAGCGCATCAAGTTACCACAAACTGTCAAATTTTCTCCATTTATTCCATTTTGAACTTAACCGTCAACATTTTATGGTTTAAACTCATTTCGAGGACAGTTTCTGGTACTCGTAACTTGATGGCGACTGTTCTAAGTTCGAACCATTTTAAAATTGAAAAACACTCAATTTTAAGACTTGATATATGTGAGAGATGCTGTTGGGTTTGTGAACGGTAGTTTACTAGATAGATAATTAATTTAAGAAACAACAAATCCGTCAGGATGATAGTGGGGTTAGCCCTATGTCCAGCAGTCTTTCGGCTGAAATGATGAAGATGATGACAGTGGGGTTTGTGACACTGAGCCAGTAAATTGTGGTTACCGCGCTGTTTCCGTCCCAACGGTTTATATCATTAAAATTTTAAAAACAATCTTTCAACTCTTAGAGCTTAATCAACCGATGGAAAACAAAAGTGAGAATATGCAAAAATCACGTCACTGAAAAATACTGTAAACTCTTGTACTGCTTATGTACGAGTACGACGATATACTCGTATATTACTATGTTGCTGGGGAGTTTGTTCCGCCACTTCTTTTTCCCAGCTAAAACAATAGGCAGTGGCGAAGGGTGGGCGTTTGGGGGAATGTCTCCTGTAATTTTTGACGTTCAATAAGTGCAGATATCAGCCTAATCTGAATGAAGATAATAAGATAATTTTAGCTAGTGGCTAAATAATAGCAGCCGCTCGGATCGATTTTTAGGTTTAACCGTGCTTGCCTAGGTTGGTCTGTGAATGGGTGACCACCCATTACATACCGAGTTTTCTCCATGCCTTGGAGAGCACGTTAAGCCGTTGGTTCCGGCTGTTATCTGTAGATCTTCGACAGTGGTTACAGGTATTCAGTGGCCCAAAAAATCTGACAACCAGTTTTACCAAGGGGTATCATATTACCTAGTACTAAGTGGGTTGTGGAGGTCAGATAAGCAGTCGCTCCATGTAAAGTACTTGTATTCAGCTGTATCCGGTTAGAGTGCAAGCCGACCCTACCATAGTTGGGAAAATTCTAGGCAGATGAGGATCAGCCTAATTTGAATAAACGATTTTGATTTAACGTTTACATCGCATGTTTGTACTTAGCCCTCAATATGTCCTTCGAGAATTCTAGATAGTAACTAACTGACCATACAGCTGTTTGCTCCAAGTTCTAAGTTTAACCTAGTTTTGCTGACTGAACTGACCGACGTGATCCGACTTACTGATCGGAGTTAAGGAGTTAGACTAACAATATGAGTCTAGTTTGATAGCTTTTTAGTGTTTTTTTTCGTGATATGATGCAGGTTGAAATAAGTGTTAAAAGATGGTTCGAAAATGATGAAACTAAACTGAACGTTTTCTTTTATCATTATCGTCATCTGCCTAGACTTTTCCAACTATGTAGGGGTTGGTTTCCAGTGGAACGCAGAATTATATGTAGGATACAAAATTGTAGTAATGTGGAATTATTACAATTTTAACAATAAATCATAAATCATATTTATTTCTGTAAATTGGTTTACAAAACTCTTTTACATGTCAACATGTTATGTTTTAAAACTAGATGGGGCCCGTATTTCGTACCTGACTACTCTGAGAAGAAACATCCGAAACAAACTCAGAGGTCACCGTCTCTTTTAAAGTCCAGACATTGCTCAAGTCATATGAGGACCATGTAGATTAATGTCTGAGATGGTCTTTTGAAGAAATAACCACACAGATTTGAGTGGACCTGTCCAGACAGTGCAAGCATTTGTCAGTGATCGTGTAGCTGGACTCATAATCCAAAAAACTCAACAACACGACGAACAATACCAAAGAAAGGACATTTGGGTAGGCCGCATATAGTATTCAAACTGCCAGACAATCGTGAAACTAACTAAACTAAAAAAATAATAATAATAGTATGACCCACCACCATTGAGACAAATAGGTAAGTTTACACGGTAGAAAGACCAGCTTTTCAGGTCCTGACATGATTCTAGACCCGACAACAACATTAAAATGTTTCCTCAGTTATTGTCGGTTAGAAAGCAATGGGCCTTTGCCCAGCAGTGGGACAGTATAGACTAATATAACAAAAAAAAATGCCAGTAAGTCGTGTACTGAATAAACCTTGATAAAAGTTTGCATAAGGATGACAGGATGTAGGCAAGATTATATCGTGAATTTATTCCGGAAAAATCGGCGTTTCTAGGAAAAAATAAATTGGTCCTGTCCTATGTGTCATCCAAAATAATTGAGGCCTAGGTAACAAGAATTTCATTTTAATAAATAACGGATAGTGAAACTTATAAAGATCAAACAACCTACAGGCAAATAAAAACTTGATAAAATAAACAAATTTTGTAATTAATTCCCGTAAAAAAAACACAGACTAACAACAGACGATTTTTTCACGACTTTCCCTAAATTTAACCGAAAATAAATAAACCAACTCACTCATAAACAAAGACCAAAAACAGCAAGTAAACCTTTTAAAAAACGAAATCCCCTGATCTCATATTCTTTTCCAAGAAGAGACAAAGGTAATTCAAAAAGATTATGCCATCAAGGGATGCATAGACGGTTCAACCCTAAGTTGTCACCCCGTAGCGGCACTTATTCGCCCCGGCTTTGCATAATTTAACTCGCTAAGATATGCTTCAGGACGTGTTGCCTTGCGACTTGGTGGCTAAAAGATTCTTCGTTTGCGATTGCTTGAGAAATCTTGAGGAATTCCGGTATTTTTTTTTTATTTAGAACGTTTTGGTGTGGCATCTTTCAACATAGAAAGAATTCTTCTGATTTATTTTGCTGGGGGATTATTCAAGGTGTAAACGGACCTTTCAGGAAGCTGTCAAGCAAGCATTCTGTACATCAAACTAAGTAACTCTATGCAAACATGATTGCTGGGAAACCACTTTCTTTTTAGGCTGAAACATCATCTTTTACGCCTTACGGTAAAACTCAATGTAACGCACTCAAAACATTGTGCTGATGGATGCATTAAATAGTAAACGAGTAATGGAGGTATTTCAAGTAAATTTATAACCATCAAAACTAGTTAAAAAAAAAAACTTGTGAAAAAGTTGGAACTTTGATCCACAATATCTCCGTAACTAGAAGGTTCCCAGGTATGGTCCGGAACAAAAAAATGATCGCAATGACGGGGAGAACAAGTGCCTTTCGGTTTCCTTAAGGATCTATTTACGCTCTTTATTATATTAAATAAAATTATTTTTGCAGGCACAGATAGGTTTCTACAACCATAGATTTATAAACGTTGCTTAAAGTTAAATAATCATCAATATTTGCTTAACTACACATTCTTCGTCGAGTCGATGATTCTTAATTCAAGTTAAAATTAAGCTTCGTCCAGAACTCAGGCACATCGACAGCGTCAGCTGTGGCTTCGGGCTGATCAGACAAAGAGTAGGTGGATCCCATAAAAATTTGGACAGGAGATGGGACAACTTTGTGATTTCCATTTTTGTTTTTCTTTAACCTTTTGAACGCCAGTGCGCGCGTGTTCTCCACGCCAAGCTACAATTTTAGCTACCAGTTTGTCACATATTTGCGTCGCTTGGCGTTCAGGGCACGCGTTTGCTTATCACGTATATGTGACTATGGCGGTCAAAAGGTTAAGGATCATTTATTTTAAAAGAACCCTCGAAAATTTAATAACGTTGCCGGTGTATATTGTAAGTTACTAACTTAACGTTAGCTGATATACAGCGAGTTATGGGCTAGCTCGCCGTCCGGCCGTCTTATGACGAAAGGCCGTGTCGACGGCGCGTTCGTGTTCCACGCGCGCCTCAAAGAGATGTCAGCAACCGAGTAGGGGTCCGCATGGGCCGATGCCTGCCAGAGCTGCGGGACTGTTCGAAAGAGATACCGCGGCCCTGGAACACAAAGGGCAAAGAAGGAACATGGATGGGTTTTAGTCAGTACAAGTCTGACACTCCCTTCCGCTCCGCCCAGGTTGGGGGGGGGGGGGGGGGGGGGGCAATTTGATGATTTCCCATCCGAAAAAAAACAACCTTAGCTGATATTTTATTTACCATAACAATGCCTTTTCAAATATTTCATTTGTTGTATTTACTTGTCATTTTTCGCGTAACAAACTGGCATTAACGCTATTGTTATTCAAAACGTTATATTTGTTGATTCATTGTATTCCAATACCAAATGCGATATAAATAAATAGGTACCTATCTAACTATTTTTCGATAACTACGTCGGGGACTTTTTATTCAATCCTTCGGTAAAAACCTTTGACGTTATAGATAACTCTCATTATTGGCAAGTTACCAATGTCATTTTATTATTTCGTTTTTTGACTGCCTCGTCGGTGTAGTGATTTGTTAGCGCAGCTACTAAGCCTGTAGTCCTGGGGTTCGAATTACAGGTCGGACAGTGTTAGTGGGTTTTGGCAGAAAAATTTTTTTGATGGCCGTCCTGAGACTTGATTTGAGCCAGCTTGATGGCAAAAGGTCTGACACAAATTGTATGGGACAGAAACAACCACACCAAAACAAACCGTGTGGGTACTTGTGATATATGCAAAAGAAAAGAATAGAATAAATACCAACATCATGATAACGTAGGTGCAGGAATGAAGAAGGATACGATAGGATGGCGTGTGAAGGATGATATGGCTAGAAAAGAGGTGACAGCTGAGATGACGAGTAATACAGAAGTATGGAAGAAGAAGACGGGCTGCGCCGATCCCCAATAAGCTGGGCAGGACGATGATGATGATTATTATGTAGGTGTTTTGGTAGCAGTCTTCTACCTACAAGCTATCCAATACAACGTAATGTTATGTATTGTTTTTGTCTTTATTTGTTACTAACTCGTGTTGTGTTCTTACTCGTGTTACTCATAATAATGTCGTAAGGTTCAAAACCACAGCATATTATTGTGGTTGTAAACATTTTGACCGCATAACTTGTTGTGAAATTACGATTATAAATTATTGTGGACCTTGAGAATACATGTAGAATTGTTATTGTGGCTAGCCGGAGTACCTATTACAGGGCAAATGAAAGTTAAGGAAATATTATAACGTAATTTATTAATGTTATTGGAAATAATACTTGTATTTTACAAGGACAGAAAATAACAACCAAATTATATGCTGTTAATATGCTAATAGAATTAAGAAAGATGTGAGTATTAAGGGAAAACGACTTTAACTTCCAATATTGTATTCTAAGAGAGCAGCGGTGGCCCAGTGGTGGCGGCTCCGACTTACGAACACACATTACTTTGTTTAATTTATTTCGTCACCATTGCTCTCAAAAACGGTGAAAGAAAACATCGTGAGGAAAATGGTATGTCCTAGAACCAAAATTCGAAGACATGTGACATCTACCAACCCGCTCTGGGCCCGCGTGGTGGATTATAGCCCATTTCCTTTCAAAGAGAGGAGGCCGTGTGTCTCAGCAGTGAGGACAAATAGGCCAATCAGCCTATAATGTTCCTACTGCAAAAATCGTAGAACAATCATAAGCATAACCATGCTTATGATTGTTGTTGTTGTGCTTGTTGTGTTACGATTTTTCGCATTGTTTGACGGTTCTAAACAAACCGAGAAAGTGTGTATGACAAGCAGAACCTTTGTTAAAAACCGTGAAAATGATATCGAAAGAGAAAACTGACCGACAAATGGAACCGCTTAAAAAAAAACAGCCCAAAAAAACGCAACACATCTCATGCGACAAAAAAATCGCTCGTCTGTCCACACAATGAACTCATCAGTCTCTGTTCCCAGCTGCAACTTGCAAGTCACACCCTTAGGAATTCCAATTCTATCCAGTTTCAACCCTCAAATGCGCGCTAACGCCACCTTGTATTCTGATTAATATTTATTATTACTGCCAAAAAGTAATGATGCTATTGTATAAGGTAATTTTAGGAGAACAGCTGTATAAGACTGATGGACAGAGAGAAATGCAAATGGGCTCATATTTAGGGGTTCACATACGTGGTGTTTTGGGAAATTGAAATGCATGATTTGTTTTTTTTTTGTTACAGAAAATCTTTTTGCGTCTACAGTATAAGTAAATCCTACAATAGTTATAAACGGTTCGATGCTTGTAAATTAGATCACGGTTAAGCCGTGCTTGCCTAGGTTGGTCTGTGGATGGGTGACCACCCATTACCACCGAGTTTCCTCCGTGCCTCGGAAAGCACGTTAAGCCGCTCCCGGGTGTCATTTGTAGATCTTTGACAGGCGCTAGGTAGTCAGTGGCCAAAAAGGCTGACAACCAGTCTTACCAAGGGGTATAGTATTACGCAGTTCCAACTGGGTTGTGGAGGTCAGATAGGGAGTGCATCCGGTTAAACTGGAAGCCGATCCCAACATAGTTGGGAAAGGGCTAGTCAGATGATGATGATGCTGGATGTAATGTCCAAAATGGTTCGATAGTCTACTTAGCAGTTGACCTCAGAAATACGTGATCCGTAGAACAGGCAATAATTTTAACATCAAAGACTTTTTTCAACCTTTGCTCTACAAAAAATAGAATTTCTCCGTGGGTGCGTTTACAAACATTTAAAACGAACTTTTAAACATTTAAAGCGCATTTCGCACATACACAAACAGCCAGATCCACAACAACAACAACAACAACAACCAACAACAACTACCTACAAATAATTTGTAGTGCGGTGATCGAACCCGCGACACGCAACGCAGCAGCCAATCGCTCAGCCACTGGGCCAAACATGCCGACCGAAAGTTCCCAATTGCCATCTTCATGCTCAGTATTTCCATCGGTAAAATTAATAAAGATTCGTTATCACATTTCTGCCTTCCATTGCACTATTTATTACAAAAAAAGCCCCCTCTTGCATCCACATCGGCCAAAAGCATGCCTTTCATATCGGCATTCACAACATCCTGCGAATGAGCTATTCGGCCATCTTCCACGCTATTAATCACAAAAATACCTCATATTCAGGTATACGTCCTTCCAAGCTTGACTCCGTAACCGCCTATGGGTTACGGAAACCACTTATCAACCTCCCGCGAGCTACGTAACGTCCTCTCCCATAAACTATGTCTGAACCTGCCATAAATTCTGGCAAAAATACTATAGCAACGCGTTTTAGCGTATCAGTTTCGTGTCAAAAGTCGTTCAGCTTTTAGGTCGGTGTCAGCTCAGCCGATGAATATTTTTGGAGAAAAATGGGTGGAATAAATAACTAATATAAATAGGATGTTTAAGCGCTATGTAGGCCGTGTTGGGAATAGATTACAGTTTTTGCTTAAGGAAGGAAGCGTCAAACCAGCGAAATTTAAATTCTCTTACGTTTTTTGCAATTTACAGGTCAGTGTCAGGCTGCATGTTGAACAAAATATGATTCGCGGCCGAGACACGTATGTATTTACAGAATTAAAATCATCAATACAACCCTCTAAGTTCATATAATCCCATTGAATGACTATTTCATGAAAAGTCATTCATTGGGGTTAAATGAACTGAACGATTATTTATAACTCTGTTAAGCCATATTTTTAATATTATCGTACCTACTAGGACACTATAAACAAGTTGAAGTACACAGCTTTCGTATAACCTATGTACCGATACGGATTCGTTGTTGATGTTTCCCCTAGGGAGCAATACGGTTGAGCTTATCGACTTTTATTGAGCACAATTCAAAGCGGAGTTCGCTTGTATGTAGCGTTTTGTTTTTCAGATAGATCAACCCAATCACAATTCTTGCTAAGCTGGCGATTTTAGTCAGGATTTATTTGAAACTTTAATAGTACGCCTGTGCAGAAAAATAGTGTTCAATTCTGACATTTCTGACAGAATCCATTCCGCCTGTCCACGGTTGAATTACCAAACCGGTTTTAGTATTCTCTCGTAAAATGGTAGCTTAAATACCTGAGGGCTTATACCAAGTGACATTCTAGTCAAAAATTAAATTGACGAAGAAGAAATACTAAAAACCTTTGGAAGGGATTTCCAGTTGCCTAGGCCGTCTGTGGCTTAGAAGTTCACAATATTCCTTGTTCCCTATTGTGCGAGACAACATCCAAGCTCCACGAGCTCATTCCACTATCTCCCTTCTTCCATCGGGAGTCCAGACGTACTGCTGGTTATCACTTCTCTAATGCCCATACGTTGTCGATTTTCCTAGTGGAATTCCCTGCCTGCGTCGGTGTTCCCGAGTTCATATGACCCCAATCTGTTCAAGTCGGGAGTTAATAGGCTTCTTTTGCGTTAGCTCGTTCCATCGTCGACCTAATACAACAAGACTGAGGTTAAGAGTAGGCCGATTTAATATTAAATAAAAAGTTTTACTCCAAATCTTACTACCCACTGCCAATTTACTCGTACCTTAATTAATTCCTAGTACGATTGCCATAAAAATACTAACAAAGCCCGTGATCCATATTTATTCCCGAATTCAATCCAACATACATACAACCAATAGTACACACTTAACATCAATATGTTCCGTCCATAGTGTCGTAGCCTTATAGCCTGTAGGCCACAGTTGACAAACGACGCAGTAGAGCTATTAATCCGAAGAACATATCCGACTTGAGTTACTGTTATATTCGCTTCTGTGTTCCCGCTCTAGTGTTCTTGTTATGGCTGGGACGGGACACAGAGTAGAGAGGAAATGGAGGGCTCATCATCGATAGTCTCTTAAAATCCTGTATTAGTCCTTAAAACGTCCTATGGACTTGTCATGAAACTCACAGAGTGTAGAACCTGGTTTAATTAACTAGTTTAGTAAATATATTTATCATTATTTTTCACAAGTGGATGTTTTTAAACGTTCGTACAACTACTAAGGACTGATTAATAAGCGTTCTATTGTTTTAACACCATCTTTGAAGTTGGAACACTGTTTCTTGGATCCTGAAATAGTTATGGTAATAGTACTCGTATTATACCATGATTTCTTTTAGAAAGAGGTCATCGTCCATGCAGGCTTGCTTTTTGCAGTTGGTTTTATCATTTGTCACTCCATTTTGTCACTTCTCTTGAATTCATGTTCATGTTGTTGTGCATTCACTACGTATATTTAATTCAGGTAACATAAATGTCGTGTTACGACTAAGTCTAGACGCTGACTGAATTAATATTATTTTTATTTATAGTCTTTTAAAACTCTCTTTGTTTAAATAACATTAGGTGCGGAGCGAAGTCAGCAGTTTAAGTTGTAAGGTCGTATTTGCCGGAAAAAAAAAAAAAAAAAAAAAAAAGGTCGTATTTAAAAAAAATATAAACACAATTTTTAAAAGTCCCTTTCTTGGAACCTAGATTTTATACTTTTATTAAAAAGGTTTTATTCAAAGACTTTGTCAAGCCTTGACTACTTTAACTCATAAATATTTATTAGGAAAATAGAAAATTCTTCTAAGAATAATTATTCATAACTTACTTCGAAAGCTTAAAATTAAAACAATTAGTGCTAATTTTTTAAGTAAAATTCTCTGAATTAAATCTTACTGAATTACTAATCTCGGTAACAGTCATCCTGAAAATACAAAGACGTTATTATGTTCTAGAAATTTCTAAATTTTAATCTTATTCCGACTGAAGTTTACAATGCCCAAAAGACGGGAGCGCCTATAATTTATTTGTTACCTGGCTGTTCTTTCCTTTTAATTTAACTTTACCTCGAGTTACCAAGGACGACTGATGAATAAAATTATTATGACTAAGACTGATTCTAGGAAAAAATAAATAACATTTTTAAAAGTATATTTAAATAAAGTCTAAATTTCTTAATGATGCTCAGGTGTTGGCAAACGAAAAACGATCATATCAGAGATAATGAAACAATTACTTAGAACACAAATATGCCATCCATTGATAATGGGTGTAAAAGTACCATTAACGAAGCCGAAAGGCACTTGTTCTCCCCGTCAGTGCGATATGTTTTATGTTCTAGCTAGATCATACCTGGGAACCTACTAGTTACGGAGATATTGTGGGTCGAACAAATTTTTTTAATACCAGTTTTTAATGTTAAAACTTTACTTTTAACTCCTCCACGACCCCCGTACCACCGTACCGTATGCAATTATGCATCCATCAGCACAATGTTTTGAGTGTTACATTGAGTTCTACCGTAAAAAAAAGGTTTTCCAGTAATCATTTTTGTTACTAAGTTTGAGGTACAGAATGCTTGGTTGGCAGCTTATTGAAAGGTCCGTTTACACCATGTATACAAGTCTCATTAATGCATTCCAAGACAAATTCAACAAATTCTTAAAACTCAAAACTGTCTACAAATAACAGCCATTACATTCAAATCTCTTCACATAAATACATCTACCTACCTACTTAATTATGTAAAAGGATCATCTGAACAAATCTCGAGCAGAATGTGTTACATTTCCAAGTCAATTTGTTCAGGAATTCGTCCTTTTCAGTAAAGAGGATGTCACCGTACGAACATATTTATTTGTCACATTTTCACTTTAGAAAGAGACTGGTATGAGTGGAATAGATGACGGTCTACAGAGTCCTCAAGACCATGGAGACTGCAAAAATTTTACTACTTAGTAAGTTGCCGTGCCGTTACGGGGTCCATCTCAGGTGACTCTTTGAATGTAACATCTACTTACCACATGAGTGCAATAAAATATTTGAGTTTGAGTGTTGGCAACACTTTCCATAAAAACTAAATTCGAAACTGGGCATGGGCGGGCACTTATGAAAAATCACAAGTTAGATTTGATGCGAGGTTTTAAATGATCGTTTCGGTCAAGGACATCTACTTTGTGGGACTTTTTTTTATAAACTGGGGTTCCGTGATAATGTCTCACAGGTACCCAAAACTTCGCACGCAAATTCCACAAATATTATTTAAAGTATCATAAAGGCGTCTCTAGTCACTGCTATCGGGACGAATTCGTACTCTGTGACTAAACCGAACTTATTCTGCAACTCAGTGTGCCATATTAACGGCCTGGCGCCGTGAATGTGATGGGGAAAGCTCCGTTGATTGAATGGAAGATGGTGCGGCTCAATTTGGAGGCCTGACTTATGGGGTGTGACGTTGCCACGGTGTGAGGGCGTGATATCTATTTTATGGTTATGTCATGGTAATTTGTTTGGGAGTACGGGGCTCGGAACGCAAATGATACGAGTTTGTCGTCTTTAAATTCGTGTTTATTGTTGCCATCATCATTAGGCATGTTTCTTTCTTATACCTTACTACTAACATCTATCTTTAGGCTCTTTGAAAATTCTTGTGTCACTCAACTGTCACTCGTTCGGAATGTTTGGATATATTTTTTTTTTTTTGGTTGTCATTGTTTTTTCTTTCTTTTTTGTAGTGTTTTCATAAGATTTTCTTTGATTAAGAATATCATCTTTAAATATTTACGTAGTGTATTAAACTAGCTGTAATATTGCAACAATATTATTCTAAGCAAAGGCTATTTGCGTATTGTCTGCGTCCTACGTCTATCCTCCAAAGACCTATTGCAGTGGTCTGCAGGGATCGTCCATATTTAGTGGAGGACATTTACGATACTAGCAGAATAATGTTACCATTATATAGAATTTTCTATGACCTTTCTTAAAGCATGTAATACTCTGCATTTAGCATTAAGAGTTACTATGTGTTATCTTTTTTTTATAGTTCCGAATTTTGAACAAAAAACGATCTCTCTTTGTCCGTCCACACAGAGGTTTTTATTTATTTATTTATTGACCTATCTACAATTGGCATACTTTTTACTCTAATAATACAAGCTAAAAAAAAACACCAAGTGTACAATATGATGCGATAGACACAGCATGCATGAACAAGTTAAAAACTAATTACAGTAGTTGTACAGCTATATGTATACATACTTAGTATCTAGACTGTTCAAAAATTAAATATACCGGGTGTAAACAGACCCTTCACATATCCGTCAACCAAGCGTTCTGTAGGTACATCAAACTAAGTAACTTTACGCAAAAATTATTGCTGGGAATCGACTTTTTTTTTTTGCGGTGAAAAGTCACGTTTTACGGTAGGACTTGATGGAAAGCACTCATAGCATTGTGCTGATGGATGGATTGAATAGTACGAGGGTCGTGGAGGTGTGTAAAGTAAAAATCTTACATTAAAAACATGTATTAAAAAAAAAACTTGTGAAAAAGTTGGAACTTATACGTATTAGTTACTTACTTATATGTATTAGTTTATTTTATTTGTATATAAGTATTAGTATCATTATAAGTGCCTATATAAATTTTCGATAGCAAGAAGTTATTTTTATATATTTATTTTGTACCCTATCACAATGTTTTCTTATTTAACCCAAAGGTTGACTGGTAGAGAATGCCTTGTGGCATTAAGTCCGCCTATGTACCACTATTGTACATGAAGTGTAAATAAATAAATAAATAAACTTTCACCCTCAATATCTCCGTAACTAGAAGGTTCCCATGTATGGTCTAGAACAAAAAAAATATCGCAGTGACGGGGAGAACAAGTGCCTTTCGTTTATGTTAAGGGTCTATTTACACCCTTTATAGGTTGAGAGTGACATGATTAGGTGTTGTGTTGAATTATCTTGATTATTTTTGGTGGACTTGGCGCTTGAATTTTTGTAATGATGTGCAACAAATATCTATAACATCTTCACAATTATTGAGTTGAGTTTTTTGTCATGACCTATTCTTCGTTAATCATTTTGCTCTTACATACAGCAATGCTATATTCCGGTTTCTAGGGCATTGATGTAAATTCCATAACTACCATATAAGGTTTTCCATAATTATGTTATGGTAACGGATGCAATGTAATAACTTGAAGGTTATCTCTGTGGCGCATGCCAGTTACCAAGTTATCATCCTACGCATTATGATTCTTACTTATTTTAAAATCCAATTGGAAATCTCTGTTTGTAAGATCATCAAATTTTGAAAAATTGGTAACATCCTGATTTTCTTGTTATATTTTTTTGCATTAATTTTGGATCAATTACTTAAAAACTACATTATTTCCACTACCCACGCGTAGCCGTATACTTTCTTAAGTACAAAAATTCTCTCCACGGTTTACCGACCGCAGATCCAATCTAACCGGTGACGCTATTACACTTGATCTAAAATAAGCACAAGAAAGCTGATTCACCTTAATACCAGCTTACTCTAATGCTACTAATATGTACTTTAAATAGCGCATATACAGGGTGTAACAGAATTAGTGTAATACTGCTTAGGTCCCAACCAGACAATTTTTCCTAAGGAACATGGGTCGAAAAAAAAAATTTGAAATTCCAGTACTAAATATCCCATCGGTAGGCGCAAACGCAATTAGTACAGTCGCCAGCGCATCCAATTACTATAAACTGTCAAATTTTCTCATTCGATTTTGAACTTAACCTTCAACATTTTATGGTTTAAAATCATTTGAAGAACTTTGACGGTTTATGGTAACTTGTTGTGCTGGCGACTGTACCTATGAAAATTTTCGGAAGTCAATTTGATGGTCTGAATCACTAACTAAGAGGTATTGCACTTATTTGTTACACCCTGTATTTATATGTTAATGAGAAACATCCTCTGGGCTTTACGGCCAATGAATCATAATCGCAAATAGATATCGGACACGACCGTGTTAAGGCCAGATGTTGGTACATGTAAGGAGAGCATTGATGCGGTTTTATTTTATGATGGTTTTGGGATTTCCTTTGTAACATTTGTGTTGAATAAACTTAAGTATTTTATTTTCTTGGGATGTATAGTTGTAATCTGCTGGTAGGCTAAATAATAACATCCACATGAGTCGATCTTTAGGTTAAGTAATAGCCTTGGTTGGTCCGTGGATGGGTGACCCATAACATACCGAATTGCCTCCGTGCCTCGAATAGATGATCGTACGTTAAACCGTTGGTCCCAGCTGTCCATTGTAGATCTTTGACAGTCGTTACAGGGAGTCAGAGACCCGAAAGTCTGACAATTAGTCTTACCCAAGGGTATCGTATTACCCAGTACTAACTGGGTTGTGGAGGTCAGATAGGCAGTCGCTCCATGTAAAATTCTGATATTCAGGCGCATCCGGTTAGATTTGAAGATGACCCAACAATCCAACATAGTTGGGAAAAAGCTGCATTTGTAATCTGCTGACTTTGCACCCAGGCCCGTCTTATGTCCGGAAATCTGTACCAGCTGTAAAAAACCTATTTATTACATGTGGTATTTTATCCCCCTAACATCTATTGGTGTAGTAAGCCATTGGACAGACACGTGCACTGATCATCCATGGCCTGTTATTTGGGGTAAAACTTGATCTTAATCACCATCAGCTTGACTTGCCTTATCCAAAAGACATTAGATTCAAACTGGCCGGCAACTCTCTTTACCATGGCATAAGTTAGATTGACATAAGCTATCGAGAAACTTACGTCAATCGTGATGAAAATATTGTAGAGAAATACGAAACGCTTTGAAAGCGATTGCTATTAAAGCGGTATAATAAGGTCTCGTCAGTAATATTGCCATGTAATTAATATTTTCCCCAGTAATCGCCGAGGGTTAGACAGAGATGTCATCGATATACGGGACGTTCAGTTCCGTATATCAACTTGTCTAGGTTTTAAGATGTGGTTGGTTATCATAAGTTGGATCAAAAATAAACTTCAGTAGTCATTTACGCGTAGGTTATGAGAATCATGATAGAGCAAACACAACATCTGACGTAATTAATAAGTACATTGTTGATGCGTAAATAAAAACAACAGCGAACTGTGTCGGATACGCGGATGCTGTCATTGCGCGCAATTTGCGGTCAATTGGGGAAGTGGGTCAGCGTTACGTTTACGAACTGGCCACTAACTAGGCATATAAACATCACGCTTATTGCCAAATGGGGAATACAGTTTGATATAAGTTGAAATAGGAAGATGCTATGACAGATGTCCAAAATCTGACTGACTGAAAGACGGGACTTTTCTCTGTCGTCACAAATTAAGGAAATCCAATCCTTTTTACATTTTAGTTTTTAGTTGTTTACTTTTTTTTTTTCTGATGATATCAGTGCTGGTTCCTTTTTTTTACAAACAGTGGATTGGACAGCAATGAGAAATCAATAATAATATGAAACAGAAGTAATAAGAAATAACATTAAAACTACAAACCATTACAGTTCTAAACTAGCACATAGTGAAAACAGGAAAGCACCAATCAAAATGTAAAACGTTTAATGGGACAACCGCATACCACACCAATAACTACAATCGCTTCAATTTCAAACAGCCCGTTGCCCGTTTTCATTAACACTAAGCAACGTCTAAACGAATGCCTAAATTAAACTATTGCATTTTCAACGCTAAACTCTGCGACGAGAATTGGAATTTCAACATTGAGGCATTTAGGTATCGCTTAATGTAAGTGATAACAGGCGTTACATTCCATTACACATTACATACAAACACACGGACAAATTCATGCAAGCAAACAGGATGCTTGAATGGTTGATACTGTCACAGTATAAAGAGAGCCAGTAAACCAAGTTAGGGCTGTCCTAAGCATTTCGCATACTAGAAGGAAACGAGATCCTTACAGGTTTACTGAAAACCAGTACTTTACATGAAGCTACTGCCTTGTTGAAATACTGTATTGTGTAATATGTTGATGCTAATAGGTGTGATAGTGGACTGCCAAATAATAACGGTCGCACGGGCCGATCTTCAAGGTTAAGCCGTGTTTTCCAAGGTCGGTCTGCGGATAGGTGACTATCTATTGCATATCGAGTTTCCTCCGTGTCTCGTAAAGCACGTTAATCCGTTGGACTCGGATGTCATTTGTAGATCTTTGTCAGTGGTTACAGGTAATCAGTGGCCCGAAAAGTCTGACAACCAGTATTACCTAGTACTAACTGAGTTGTGGAGGTCAGATAAGCAGTCACTCCATGTAAAGTACTGGTATTCAGCTGCATTCGGTTAGACTGGAAGCCGATCCCAACATAGTTGGAGAAAGCTAGGCCGATGATGTGTGCTGATTACGAGAATTAAGTTACTAATTGAAACACTGTATGTGAATACTAATGTATCTACTGTGATAGTGTACTAATATTCAGCCAATGCGGGAATGTATTGCAGTGGACGCGCTTTGGCGTCATTTGTCATTGAGCTATTTAGACGGTATTGATGATCATTTGGGCACTGCAGGTTCTATGTGCTAGTATTTAACTAAGGGTTAGGCAGAAGTTTACTGGCTCACATTCTACCAGGGCAAGACATGGAGCGACTGCTTATCTGCCCTCCACATAACTCCATAACTAGCTGGGTTGTTGATTTTCGGGCCAGTGACTGCTTGTAACGACTGTCAAAGATTTACAAATGACAGCCGGGACCAACGGGTTAACGTGCTTTCCGAGGCATGGAGGATACTTGGTATGTAATGGATGGTCACTCGTCAATAGACCGACCTTGGCAAGCGCGGCTTAGCGTTGAAGATCGACACGTGCGGCTGTTATTATTTAACCACGAGCTCCTTACACAGGGTGTAATAGAAAGGGTATAGTCACATGAAAGAATATGCTGCATACCCTCAAACTGAATAACTTCCTCCATGGGTCCAATAGCGTAAATGCGAAAAAATTATCAGCTGTCATATACATTTGGGTCGAATAGGTATTGAAATTTAGTATGGTGTTTACGATATTGGACCCATGGAGGAAGTTGTTCAGTTTGATGTTCTGCATTTCTGCAGCATATCCTTTCATATGACTATACCCTTTCTGTTACACCCAGTACATACATCAATATTTTAACAAACAATATTACTAATATAATTGTCGTGGTTATAGTCAGTCAAAAATAAACTCATTATAAAGTTTTCCTCCAACCTAGTTTCAGTCAATATTTTAACAAGAGCGTTAAGCCTCAGTTCAAATGTTAATTTTATACTTGAACTGAATATTTACTTCTCTTTAAGTCTTTGGTTTATGTTAAAGTCTATTGTAGTGTTTTCAAATCTTTATGAACACAAGAAAGTTAGGAATAAAAGCTTCCAAGAATACTTGAAATTCCTTTAGAAATTATACTAATGAAAACTAAATTTTTGTTTCAGGTATATATAAACATCTTGGCTGTAATTCTGGTTAATCTTTTTCTCGGTAAGTTGAAGAACTATGCTTTAGTTACCGTCTAGTATTGTCAACAATATAATCTCTTTGCTGTTTTATCATTCTTTACGTGATTTTCATATAATACAGGGTGTAAAGGACACGCGAAAACGGTTACCACATATTCAGTACATTATTCTGAGCCCCACCAAAATTAGAGATTTTTCATCGGTTATTACAAAAATAAACAGCTGTTCCATACATTATCACCGTGTAGATATTGCAGTGTTGTTGGAAACAGCTGTTTTTTTTTCTAACCGATGAAAAATTTCCAGAATCATGTATTACATACGTGGTAACCGTTTTCAAGTCGGTGTCCCATCCACTCCGTATAAGGGAAAGTACAAGTTCTCATCATTATTTGAATGATTCACTTTCTTACGTTGTTTTTCATAACAATTTTCTGTCTGAATCATGGTACTTCATCATCATGCTGAGTGGTAACCTGATTGTCGCAGTCACGACGTGCAAGCTGTCAGCTTTTTTTGTTCCGTCCTGTTGTATTTATAAGTATGTGTAATGCGTTGTATGTTTTCAATACTGATATTATTAAGGTATTTGTTTGTAAGTTTGTATGTAGGGGGTAATCTTCGGAACTACTGATCCGATTCCGAAAATTCTTTCACTAACGTGAAGCTATATTATCCCCGAGTGTTATAGGCTACATTTAAAACGTTCCCGTGAGTACATTCCGTACATAACAGGAGCCAAGCCGCGAGCAAAAGCCAGTTGTTTATATTTTTTTGTCATTTTGTATGCACGTCATGTCTCTGCGACAAATAAATATTCTTTCTTTCTTTACTTTTGCTAAATTTTCCATGGACCGTCCATTGTCAATTTAGTAGTCTAGTCCATCTAGTCAACAGCAAATATTTGTAAAGATAACAATTCTATCTTCAACTGTACCCAAACAAACCTATCTGAGGCATAACGGGGTCACTTCGAACACAATACCATTGTTTACATAGCTTAGTTATTATTCTTTCTAGTATTCATAAAAAAACCCAAAACATCACCCAATCACGCGATTCTAAACTTTATGACCTAGACGTAAAGTTGGTTTTCACACGCGATAGTAATTTGGAATCGATATTGATGTTGTCAAAACTATTTTCTTTAGTGTTTTACTCGGATTTTGTGGTGATTATTGTTAGACGATAATGAGGTTTATTTGTTTAGTGATAAAGGTTGTTATTCCGTCCATTATTGTTGTCTTTGGGTATGATATGCGCTTCTGAAAGACAGGATGCGATGACTAAGCAATGATGAGTCAGATTAGAGGATAAAAAATGTGTTTGGAATTATAACGAATGTAATTGAGTGAAAGAGATTTTTCTGGCTCACAGTCATGAATAAGACTACAAATTGTGTATAAAATTACTTGTGAACTCAATGAATAAACTGTGATTGTGTGTGTTTTCTTTCAAGGAAGATTTTGTGATGATACAATTGTTTTGTCGGTAGATCGACATTCTGGCTAGCTTAATATCAAATTCTAATACTAAAAAAATTCAAGGCGCAATTTCATCTCTGTGACAGAAAAATTATTGCCGAGTAATAAAATGTCAAAAATTGTAAGCAATGAAGTTAAGAAGTGTTTTTGTCATATAAAGACTGAAACTAGAGTCCAAACTTTATTTAAAAAATGGGAGTTGTCCTTTCGAAAGGTTTGATATCTGCTTAAAAACTGCTTACAAAAGCTGTACTAATTTCTCCGAAAGAACTCCTTCAAAACTATGTGTCCTTAGTCATCTTTCTGCCCTTGTCGCATTCTACCTGGTGTCGTTGCAACACGTTTTATTCTTCCATTCTCCGCTGTCAGCCACAATCCATCCCTCGTTTCCTCGATCTTCCTCTCCCTCTCCATCCATCAACAATTATATTCATCACTGCTAACAAAACTAATAACAAAAGCTGTATTAATTCCCTTCTGAGTTCTTACTGATTGTGACCCCCGAAATATTAAATAAACACTTCCCCATAAGAACTCCTACAAAAATATGTATCCTTAGTACTTACCAAAGAATTAGGCACGGAATTAGGAAATTCCCGGATCAGTACTCGAGCCAATTATTTCCCCGATCCAATAAGAAAGGCTATCATATTATATAAGAATCCTTATAAAGTCCAAATTAAATTTTCCAATAATTTTATCGAATACTCTCAATATTGAGGCTAGCAACATTTGGTGAGGTGTTACAACTTTTCCCCTACAAAAACCTACTTTATTTCAAAGAGAGTGAAGTTTAGTTTTAAACGAATTTTTTCTTTGTGAAGTCTACGACAGACGGTGGACGAAGACTTATAATTGCTTTAAAAGTTTAGCAATTATTGAGTAAAGGATCAATTGGAACTGGGAATCCAAACATGGCGGCTGTATGCCTTTGAAAGTAAGTTTAAGTATTAGGAAATTAACAAATTGTCCTTTGTTGTTTGAGCTTCGGGAGGAAAATGGGATTTGAATTACTTAGCTCAATAAACAATAGCTCTTCTGTTCACAATTTCAACCAGACGGAGTTTCTCAAGGGGACCGAGCATTTTCTCTGGCATAAAATGTATACTATAGATTGACATCGAGTTTGGTTAGACAGAGGCGTATCTAAGTGTACTATTAGTAGTACACCCACATTTCGCCATTTATAATAGGGGACGAGCCAATTGCCATCAACCAGACACAAATCCCAATTCCACGGCTGCTACTGAGAAATTCCTGATGGAAAAACCCCAATAACAATTTTTCATGACCCAGGAATCGAACCCAGGGCCTCATTCTACCACTAGACCAACGAGGAGATCAGTATATTTCTTTAAATTACCTGGTACAAACATGTAATCAAACAATTTTATGGATGGCAGTAGTAAGTATGGACCATTCACCATACTGTAAGATACCCAGGTACTGGTTTCTAAAAGCCTGATGTACATCGATAACGGACATGTATTTAAGCTGATTTTCGATATCCATGTGTTGTATTGCGATCAATTATTTAAATTGTCACGAATTTTGACAGAAGAATAACTTTTCAATCAAGCTTACAGAGCTTTATAACCCGTCTCGTTGGTCGAGTGGTCGCAACCGCGACTGATGAGCATGAGGACCTGTATTCGATTCCCAGGTTGGGCAAAGTGTTATTGGGTTTTTCCATCAGGAATTTCTCAGTAGCCACGGAGCCTGGATTTGTGCCCAGTTGATGGCAAAAAGCTCGCCCTCCATTACATGGGACTTAAACATAATTGGCGAAATGTGGGTGTGTTATTAGGTACACCGCCGCCTAACCCTTCGGGGATTACAGGTGCGATGTTATGTTATGTTACCTACATACATGGTGTTAATGTACTTAAGTACATTGCCCTCACATTACATTAACACGAATATAGCAAAGTGAAAACTCTTAACACCAATGAAAAGTTTTCATGAATAGATTATCAATAGAAAACAGGCAGAATACTTACAAATGACTCAGTTACCTGAAGTCAAAGTGTCATTACAAACACATTACTTATTGTGTTCAAGAAACTTCTGTTCAATTGAAAAGTCGTTGACATTTAAACTAGCACAGTTATGCCCAATTTCAGTTACACTAAGCTAGACCTGCATGAATGAAATCCGCACTGTTTGTCAACGGTGAAAGAGTTTAAATCCAACAGGCTTTTGGTCCCGGCTGTCATTCGTAGATCTTTTGACGACAGTCGTAACGAGTAGTCTGAGGCCCAACAGAGACAACCATGAACCAGTCTTACCAAGGGGTATCGTATTATCTAGTAACTGGGTTGTGGAGGTCAGATAGGCAGTCGCTCCATGTAAAATACTGGTCTTCAGCTGCATCCGGTTAGACTGGAACCGACCCTTACATAGTTGGGAAAAGGCTAGGCAGATGAGAGCTTAACTTAACCTGGTGTCACAGCTTCTATGTTGCCCATGGGCCTCTGACTTGGCTTTATATGCCGTCGAGAAATATC
Source organism: Noctua janthe (assembly GCA_910589295.1). NCBI lineage: Eukaryota > Metazoa > Arthropoda > Insecta > Lepidoptera > Noctuidae > Noctua > Noctua janthe. Next base: position 2,771,293 of record OU342567.1, read on the forward strand.
TCTCAGTCATGCTGGTTTAGTCTCCTCACGATGTTTTCCTTCACCGAAGCAAGTGATAATTATACATTACGCATATGAATCCGAAAAATCAGAGGTGCGTGTCTTGAGTGAACTCGAGAGCTATGACTTGGCAGTCCGACCACGGTCACACCACTGCATAACTTATACTGTCACTTACGGGATATCTTCCGTGATAATCAATTATTTTGAGCTCCCAATATTTCGACGCTGTTACAAGCGCCATGATCGCGGGATGACTGGCGGGGCGGGATAATGCGGGTGGATGGAAAATAAATTGTTAGGTGCAGACAAATCTGTCTACTCTCTTTCTTAGTCTTTTGCTACGCGCACTATTGGAACTCGATACTAAGTCACGGCAAAACACATTCACAGTATCACCAGGTTTTGTGGTTTGGTTATCACTGCTTAATTAGCTGTTTCCTGGTGTTAGTGAAAATAGGTATGAATCAAGTTGTCAAACATCATAATTGTATGGAAAAAAAATCCATACATAAAAATGTCGTTGACATTTCAAGCACAGTAAGACACTTAATTCTTGTGTTGCCAGACAATTTGTTTTCAAGAACTTACTTAAGGAATAAATAGCTTAATGAATTGAATTGTTTCGTTGTTGTTTATTGGATTAAACCATTTTAACAGACGTCTTTAGTTGTCTACAAATGTTTATTTATTGTGATACAACATAAATGTTGAAAACGATGAATAGAAACTTTCCAGAGCACTGCGATGTAAAAATATTGGCATGCAACCTTCCATTTTAAGAGAAGACAATCACGCCTGTATGTATTTCCTGAAATGGTTGGCAGAGGTACTTACATGATCTACATTTTTGCCAGTTTCGGCATAATATTTATGGCGAAAATATTCTGAGTTTTTTTTTTAACTTTGCCCAACATTAGGAACTTCTTTTTTTTTTTTATATTTTTATTGCAAACCCTGCGTAGGGAACTACAGCTGTTTTGACATGGAAATAAAAATTCTAGTGCGAGCAGGGTTTGAACCTGCGACCTTCCGATTCAGTACACCGGACGTCTTCACTAATTAGACCATCGCACCCTGCTCACAACTCTCGAAACTTCTCCTGTATCGTGTTTGCGTTTACAAACATTTAAACTCACATACACAAATAATACGCAAAACTTTTCGATGAAGATTTCTATTTAATAAAGTTAACAGTCCACCGATTAAATCACAAAATCTCAACTTGCTCTGCCAGGCCAGCTCTAGATATTTTCAGTTCTTGTTTTCAGCACTACTCTATTCCTCTTGCCATATCGTCGGGGATTGCAAATCCGCGAATCTACCATACGTAAATAGCGCGTATCTGCACTATGTGTAGGTTGACAGGGGAAGGTTATAAGTTTTTTATATTTTATTTCAACGATTTTTGACCTCATTTTTACATCAATAGTAACAATTCATGTGTTCTATGTATTGTTAACAGTAGAAACCTATTAAATTAATTAATTTAGTCGCTACGACAATACGTAATTGAAATTGGCTACATTTGTCAGATACGCGGAATTATCCAATGCTAGTTCCGTGGATTTGCACTATCCCCGACGATATACCAAAAACTAGAAGTCCCTAAAAAATATGATACCTAAGTATCAAAAATAAAACCAACCCAAAAAATTCACTTTAGTTCTAAATACACGTACCGTTCGTGCGTTGTCCCGATTTATTTTCACCCCGTGCCAGCCGGGGGTGAATGCAAATCACCGGCGCGACGATGCCCGTCTGCTGTATAAATAAGCTTATTACTTTTTGTTGCTTTTTTGTTTATTGTTAGCATGTGTTGGCGGATGTAAGTCAATGGATAGGATGTACTATTGTACAAACATATTAGGTTGTGTTCTTGAATGTGAAAACGTTTAATTGACTTTGCGGTGTTTAGCCGGTCATAGACGATGGGTGAACTTGACAGTTGTTAATGTACATGCAAAATCGACACACCATAGAGGACACACATGTAACTACAAGCCTGTCGGTTTGCTCATTTACAAGCCTGATATCACAGGCAACACACGGCGATGTGGTTGCTTTTGTGGTTTGTTTTAAAAAATAGAAAAGAATTGAGAGCTGTGCTTGCGACCTGCTCATTGAATAACTACAGATGAAGATACACACGTAACTGCAAGTCTGTCGGTGGGTTCATTTGCAAGTTTGGCATCACAGGCAACACACGAAGATTTGGTTGCTTTAGTAGGCTTATGTTGAGAGTTGTGCTTGCGACCTGCTCTTTGAAGAACTACAGATGAAAAGTCTCTTATTGTAAAAAAATATCGCCACGTTCGCTCATGAATTCATGATTCAAGAAAGTTGTAAAACACTTTAGATAAGGACTTTCAACAAGATTGACTTTGTAAGCTTTTCGGTTTATATTAAGGCATTCTCCACTTTTCCATTAGCGTTAATCCGCGATAGATTTTTATTCTATCTTAGCTCGTTGGCTGAATTTGCAGCTACTGTTATCGCCAGTTTTGCAGTCCATACAAAGACCTGGTGGCCAACCATGACATCTTAAAGTAGGAGTAATTCCAAAGAGATGGCGCTAGACGACCTGTATAGCTCTGTATCTGTCCCACACTGGAATTACTCATGCTTTAAGACGTCATAATAAACCCCTGTTGATGTTGAATGTAAGCAAAAGAGAATTGGGTAATGGATGGTATTGATGATGTTATCCATTACCAATGATGCGTTTTAATTAAAAATATTCATTAACAGGCTTATATTTTGTTAAATCCTGTACAGTCGGCTCTCTTTATGAAATGGCCATTACGTAATAGAACCAAATATTCAGTTAATTTACGAGTAGTCCACGCACAGAATTCAAAACAAAAATGGAAATGACAAATATTTTAGTAACCATTGAAATTCTTTCACAAAGGGTTTAGTAAAATAATATTCACATTTTCATATCAATGAAAGGTAAATTTTCATCTGGGTTTAGTTTTAATTTACGTAAAATTCGGGCCTGGATAATAGAGGCACATTTGGTGACCAAGTCTTTAGTTTTATAAACTCACGCTTTTACTATGGGGACTAGCAGAAACTACAGTACGCTATTTGATAAAAGCAGTAAACAGAAGCGTTCTATAGTTTTCTAATAAAGTCCTGTTGTTGGATCAAAAGCTCATACAATTCTTCTATGATAGCTAGTGGTCGATGGCGGTACTTTCATACAAGCCTACAAGCTTGGCTTGTCCCTTATAACTCTACATGATGTTAGGGCTTCTGAACAGTCTGCTTGCCTTATAGGCTTGCCGTATTGTTGGCCCCTTGGCCACTGAATAGCATATACAGCCTATAATGTCTCACTGCTGAGACACAAGCCTCCTCCCTCCTTGTAGGCCACGGGAGGGGGGGGGGGGGCTAAGGACGGGTGCTAAAATTCGAATTTTTGGTTTTAGAAGATCCTCATCCTCCTTCGTTCTAGAATTTCTTTACGATGTTTTCCTTCACCAGAGAAGAGCAGTGGTGATGAATTAATAACACAAAGTAGTCTACTTCTTCTTCAAAAAGTAGTACTGTTTGGGTTCAAACCCTCAAGCTACAACTCCCAAGCTCCCGTCACCACCAATTTCATGATACTTCTTCAGAAATTTCTTCTTCTTTCTAGCTCACAGTAGGTGGAGTCGGCTCTCACAACGTCAAGATAAGATTTCTCAAGGCTACCTCTACTCTGTACATACTCTTCTACCTTATCCAATAACAAAAGCCAATACTGGTCAAAGGTGTTCATAACCGAGATGCGTGTATGACTAGATTCATGATCATAGTCGAAGCTACAGAACTATGTCATGTATGTAAGTAGGTACCGTAGCTGAAGGCATTCCGTGCTTTCTGCCTACACCCTTGAGAATTTGGCGTGAGTTTACGTATGCTCTATGTAAAAGCCAAAAGCTAGTAATAAAAGAAAATAAAAATACATGCTCTGATAAACATATCGGCGACTCACCACGACATGAGCGGAGGGGTGGAGGGGTAGGTAATCTGACACTAATCCTACATTACGAAATCGTGGCAGGGGGCATTGAACCTCGGCTTAGTTATTTGTTGTACGAATACATATATCAGTGAATTGTGGTCTAATTGTGTCAAATTATAGTCTGCTGCATTGCAATTAGGCTAGCGAATTCGAAATTAGGTCTCCTGATAAAATTACATTTATTTTAAGTACATGCTGATTATATAGTCGCTTTCATGTTTTCAGCATGAACAACTTTTACCAATATTTCCGGCAGATAAAATACTTGTAAAAATGAAAAACTTACAAAGTGCACAGCTTCATTCAATATAGCTTTCCCTAGAAAAAAAATAAAGTACTGAGAGAATATTTACTGGGAGAGAATATTAAATTATAACTGACGTTTGAGGTCCTCTTAAAATGGAGAAATAAAATTTTCAAAATAAAATGTCGTTAAAACGAATAAAAAAAATGGACAAGTCTTTTGCAGCATAAACGTGAAACGAACCTTTGAGTGTCCCGTTTGTATTAAGTAAATCAAATTATTGTGTTTAAAAAAATGCCTCTGGCTCTCATGAAAATAGTAGCACACCTACATAGAGTAAAAATTTAACAGAGACCGAGGTTCTCTATGGTAGTCGTACTGTACAGTTAAGCGGAAGAAATCTGCAAACTTACAAAATAAAATGCAAACAAATAAAATACAAACAAATTGACTTACATTTTGTAATAACATAACATACATAACATCACACCTGTAATCCCCATAGGGTTAGGTAGAGGTTTACCTACCCCTCATTCCCCCAGTTATGTTAGAATCCCATTCAACAGGGGGCGAATCCAGACTCCGTGGCTGCTACTGATACTGAGATTTTCCTGACGGAAAAATCCAATAGTATTTTACCAAACCTGGGAAACGCACCCAGGACCTCATGTTCAGAAGTAGCACTACCACTACTCGACCGACGAGGCAGTTATTTTCTAATCTCGAGTTGGGAAAATTGGAGTAAAGAAAGATCTTTCATAATACTCTTTAAAATAAATAAATTTTATTTTGTCGAGTTATAAGAACATAAACAAACCACGCACGAACCAAATGTGAACGTGTTCTAACATAACGCGAAAAACATGAAGATAAGTCTCTGTATTGAACTACTCCACGCACATACCGACAGCGTATAAATAACAACCTATTTCGCATATCACTTATAAATACCATCATAACGACCGATAATAGACTCACATTATTACCACTGTCAACTAAAGGGTGTAAAAAGAACCTTAAAGAAAGCCGAAAGGCACATGTTCTCCCCGTCATTGCGACCATTTTTTTGTTCTAGACATACCTGGGAACCTTCTACTTACGGAGTTATTGGGGGTCAAAGTTCCAACTTTTTCACAAGTTTTTAATGTATGTTTTTTACTTTCAACACCTCCAGGCCCCTCGTGCTATTCAATCCATCCATCAGCACAATGTTTTGAGTGCGTTATATTGAGTCCTACCGTCAAACGTGTACAATATTTTTTGCGTAAAGTTACTTAGTTTGATGTACATAATGTTTTGTTGACGGCTTCGTGAAGGGTCCGTTTATACCCTGTATACTATTCATGTTACACAACTTCTGTTTTACTGACTTATTAGAACTGACAGAAACCACGTGGACTTTGTGCATGAATTGGTAAACCGGTGATAAATAGAGAAAACATGACGTCACTTATGGCTTGACCGCGAGTTCACTGACGGTCGGCCAGTTTTCACCCTTATGCTCTAAGTAATAAGGTGGAAAAGTGGTCGACTGTTAGTAAAGACGGTAGTACAAGTAGCAAAGAAATCGTAACTTTGTCCTGCTAGTTTTCGTTTTAATTAAACAATTCTTAAATTGATGCTCAAATGTTTTTGCGTTGTTGTAATTTCGACTCTCAACGCTAAGACTAGGGTTGAAAATCCAATACTGGTAATTTTAGCCTGCGTCCTCCCATTGCAAAGACTTCTCCCGTGACTTCCAGGAATCCATTAGAAAGTTTATTATTAAGCCATTCATTAAGGTTTTCACCTAGTGATACTTTCGAGTACTAATCATGTAATGGATGCAATTTTTCATTTATACGAGGAACGTGTTCGACTAGGATTTCACCTGTCATCATCATCATTTCAGCCGAAAGACGTCCACTGCTGGACATAGGCCTCCCCCAAGTGTTGCCACATTAACCGATACCTGTATTCACATGCAAAAAACTGGATATCACACTGAACGGAAAAAATATTTGTATCCTTGTTGGTCCTGCAAATATTTGTTTCGAACGGTAGCTAGAACTGTCGCCAGGATTTCAGCAGGCTAGCCAGTCACCCCACCGCAATTAATCCTTCACTTTGCTTGTACTGAAAAAATAAACGGGAAATATACTACTATAGACCGACCGCTTCATTGAGTCCTCGTGAAGGTATCAATTTAAATGGAATATTCTGATGGTTGATCACGTATTGGTTCAATTAGTATCGTAATACCTACGTGGATAACGTGGATTATGGTTTTTTAAAAGCAAACCTGTGGGATATTGTTAGGACTTTGTGGACGTTTAATGTGCCTTTGATGGGGAAAGGCGGAGGACTCTTAAAGCGGTTGGTGTATAGTTCAGTTTTATTGTTTTAAAAAAACTATTCGACATAATATATGGTTATAAGCAAGTTGAGGGGCCCATAACATAGTACAGTCGCATGGTTCAATTAATCAAGTTTTAGCTGCGCCGGTCGACTGTGGGAAGAACATTAATTTCACTCCTAGACCTGTCCGAGCCACGGGAAGCCGTTAAGCCGTTGATCCAGACTATCATTCGAAGACCTTTGACAGTCGTTAAGGATAGTCAGAAACCTGAAGTCGACAACCAGTTACCCATTAACTGGGTCCTTCAGGTCATATAGGCAGTCGCTCAATGTAAACACTGGTATTCATCAGTAACCAGTTAACTGGAAGCCGACCCCAAGATAGTTTGGAAAAGATAAACCAGATGTTTTCAAAACTCGAGCTAATATTGCGTGGAAAGTCGTTAACCTTTAGGATAATATAAAACTAGCACATAATATTTTACAAACTCACCTTTGTGTGCCACCTCCTTTGTTTTGGGAAGCTCATTCACCCGCAAAGCTAACGAGAATGTTTTTAACTGTAATGGTTGGACATGAGAAAACGAAAGGCAAGTTTTGAAAGGTGGTTTTCACACTTCACATCATCTGCCTAGCCTTTTCCCAACTATGTTGGGGTCGGCTTCCAGTCTAACCGGATGCAGCTGAATACCAGTATTTTACATGGAGCGACTGCCTATCTGACCTCCACAACCCAGTTAGTACTGAGTAATACGATACCCCTTGGTAAGACTGGTTGTCAGACTTTTTGGGCCACTGACTACCTATAACGACTGTTAAAGATCTACATATGACACCCGGTACCAACGGCTTAACGTGCTTTCCGAGGCACGGAGGAAACTCGGTATGTAATGGGCGGTCACCCATCCACAGACCAACCTAGGCAAGCGCGGCTTAACCTAAAGATCGATCCGGGCGGCTGTTGTGTGGTGTGGTTTTCACACTTGAGGAAGCTAAATATTTCGGACTTGAATGAGGAGCCAAAAAACTCTTTCACAAAGCGATTGGTAAGGTCCCATAATCAGTCAAGTAGAATCACCCAATGTGCGTGCCTGCACCCTAAAAGGCTCCAAGGAGGCAAATGACCGAACTTCGGACAAAATTTGAGACATCCGAAAGGTACGAGAAGAAGAACAATACTTTTAAGTATACCAATTTGCGTGTTTATCCCGTCACATTACTTAACACGTTTTGTGAGCTAGGTCGAACATAGCAAGTCGGATGATTCCCGGAGTAATCATTCAACTACATAGATCCCGTAAAAAATAACAACGAAAGAGTAAGAAAAAGAAACTCAACTGTTTAGCTAGAGATCCTGGGTTCGATTGACTAACAGGTACTACGTTTTTCCTTCAGGAATTTCTCAGTAGCAACCATCAGGTTGATGGCAACTGGCGCAAAATGGGTGTACTTTTAGGTGAACCTCTGTCTAACCCTGTGATGTTTACAGACGTAATGTAATGATAATGAATAGAACCTTCTATTAAGAGAGTTAACGTCTTACGGCATTTCATACAAACTTTCAAATGTTTTTTTTTCGAAATGACTGAAACGATTTTAATGAAACATCGTACGCATAAGCAGGATATATAAGTCTAAAGATTTGACAGAGAACTTTTCGAAATGACTCTTTAAAAAAAGATAATTGGAAATTTCTGTTTCTATGGAAAATCTAAAATTGATCTAATTTAGCTGTAACACTATTTTTCGAAAAGTTCTCTGTCAAATCTTTAGACTTATGTATCCTGCTTATGTGTACTAAGTTTTATTAAAATCGGTTCAGTCATTTCGAAACAAAATCACTTGAAAGATTGTATGAAATGCCGTAAGACGTTAACGCTCTTAAGTACTAAAAGCAATGACAAAATCAATTCAAGCCGAAATGCAGCTGCTAACATTTCGCAGTTCCCTTTTAACACACAGATGCCCCCATTCATAAGCCTCCAACACTAATTGTGGACATAAATACTGACCAAACTTGTTTAGGCAACATTTACCCGACTGAGGTATGTTCCAGATTTGTTTGAGCCTCAAACTTCGGGACCGAAAGATTAATAAATCAAATAAACTCGGCCCGAATGTTGACAGTCGACTTTCCGGTCTTGTTAGGATCTGTTGGCATGTAAATTTTGGAAAAAACAGCCTTCTGTGTTCACTTTTGTAAAAGGCGAGCGGAAGTTCTGAAGCTCGTTGCTACAAGTTTTTGTTTCAGTTCTTGGGTAAAGGGAAAACATGGAATATCTTTGTTGTAGATTATAATTCTTAGCTAGAAGAAAAGGAAAGAGCTGTACGTGCTCTTAATGTAAAGACAACTGCTGATTACGGTATCAACTGGAAATTAAGAGAATCTTTTTGTTTTATCATCAGACTAGCAACCCGCCCCGGCTTCGCACGGGTGCAATATATAAATATAAACCTTCCTTTTGAATCACTCTATCTATTACTGAAAACCGCATCTAAATCCGTTTCGTAGTTTTAAAGATCTAAGCATACAAATAGGGACATATAGACAGCGGGAAGCGACTTTGTTTTATACTATTTATACTATGATGATGATGTCTATCCTTTTTCCAACTATGTTGGGTCGGCTTCTAGTCTAACCGAATCCAGCTTTTTTATATACAGCAACTGTCTGTCTGACCTCCACAACCCAGTTACTGGGTAATCCGATACCCCTTGGCAATGATTTTGACCCTATATAAGGGGTGGAAGGGACACCGACGCGAAAACGGTTACCTCGTATTCAGTACATCATTCTGAACCGCCCCCCACCCCCCCTCCCTATATAGATCTTTTTCATCGGTTATAAAAAAAGTCTGCTGTTCCATACATTTTAACCGTGCAACTATACTGCACTTTTGTAGGAAACAGCTGGTTTTAATAACCGATGAAAAATTTCGATGTGTGCTCAGAATGATGTACTGATTACGTGGTAACCGTTTTCGCGTCGATGTCCCAGCCACCCTGTATGACCTTTTGGCCTATATAAATCGAATATATCCTTGAAAGAACGAACTTAAAGTAACCATTTCTCAAGAACGAAACCACTCACTACGTAACGTCCTAATTCCGTTAGTTCGCGTTCAGTCTAGCCATAAATCCGTGGAGTCTCAGACTGTCTACTGTCTACCCAGTCTAGCCCTAATTCTCAAGGACTCGCTTCCATTATGTCCCCCAAGGTTATTTATGTTTTGCATTAGCTCGTCGTATGTTTGTATGGGACTGAATGGGAGATGTCGAGGACATGAGAGTAATGGTGTTTATTTTTTTGTGATAAAGAAAGTGTTTATAACTATTCTGACCAGAGTCTATACCACACTTAATTCATCAGTTATACATTTTTTACCTTAAGATGGCCCTTCCCGGTCCGTCTATCGTCATCGCGAGCATGGTCGAAAAGCTTGTTGTTTCATCCAAAGCCACAGCGGCGATGTTTTTTAACTCCCCCGTCTCAGAGGGCCCCGACCTCGCAAAAATCGTCTCTTGCGCACCTCATATCCCCTAATGCGACGAAACGAAAAATAGAGTTCGAAAATTTCATAAACTTGTTCCAGGAAATACGTGTTTTTGAATAAGGCCTAGAAGTTTGTGAAATTAATATTTGACATTTAGAATCTCCTTTACATTTGCAAGGTTTCTATCACAATGTTTACTTTACTTTTACAATTTATGAGTACAATATGAAGGGCCAAAATTAGGTAAATATGTGCAAAATAGCAGATTTTTAGAGGCTTATATTGAATTTGTTTCTCCAAATCTTTACTTTTTGCTTTGATAGAAACCTAGATATAGTGCCAAGATACCTATCAGTTAAAAAAAAACAAAGATTACAACGGCATAATCACGTACGAGCGTTTGTATGAAAAGTATGACTGGTTAGCCGCTCTTAACAGTGGCACTGTACAGGGTTTAAAACCGCTTAACTCATACGCGTTCTGTCAAATATTAAGTGCATTTGGTAATGCCTCTGTAGACCCATATTATCTGAGAATCATTTCCAAACCTGAAAGGCGAATCAGCGATTGATTTAGGTCAATTTTAAAGTAAAAGACATCAATAATATTACAAAAAATAATGTTTAATATAGTTACACAAAAAAAAAAAAAAACCCAAAACTGGAATTAAACATTCTCTGGAATAGCTTGCATTTACCCTGAAATACTCAGTAGACCTCTCGTACACAGGTTTTTTCATACACAACACTGGGTTTTAGGTGACAGCCCGCCAGCCTGCAACCGGATCGGAAGAGCCTAACAAAACTATACAAAACAATCCATTCCGTTCCCTCCAGTCTTTTATTTTATATTCAGCCGGCGACACAGCAACGCTTTTATTCCTGGAGCGAATGGACACAATCGTATGGATGGAATTATGAGAGGCCATTTTTAAACTTTTTCTGTGATGCAAAAAAATGTGTGTTTAAAAATCCTCTAGCAGTGGCGAAGCGTAAATGTAGTTCGGTGGTAAACTGGGTAACCGGCTTTGTTGCTGTACCAACCTTTAACAGACAAATATTAGTTTACAAATAGTTTCTGAAGAGTAAGTTGCATTATTTCTTATTCCTAGCTAAAACATTAGTCATTTTGAGATCATCACCTGCCTAGCCTTTTTCCAACTAGGTTGGGGTCGGCTTCCAGTCTAACCGGATGCAGCTGAATACTGATGCAGTATTTTACATGGAGCGACTGCATATCTGACCTCCACAACTCAGTTAGTACTGGGCAATACGATGCCCCTTGGTAAGACTGGTTGTCAGACTTTTTAGGCCACTGACTACCTAACGACTGTCAAAGATCTACAAATGACACCCGGGACCAACGGCTTAACATGCTTTGCGAGGCACGGAGGAAACTCAGTAAGTATAATCTAATGATCAACCCGAGCGGCTATTATTATTTAGCCACGAGCTCCTCATTAGTCATTTTGACAATTTAAAAAAATTAACTTAGCTTAACTTGAATAAAAGACTTCAAAATTCGATTTTGATCCGACTACTACTCGTATTACTGACTGTTGCTGACTCACTCGTTGGTGTAGTTGTCGCAACTGCGACTGCTGAGCATGAGGTCCTGGATTGTAAAGTTTTTAAGTGTTATTGGGTTTTTGCATCTGGAATTCCTCAGTAGCAGCTACGGAGTCTGATTGGTGCCCGGTTGATGGCAATAGGCTCGCCCCCTATTACAGGCAACTTAAAACAAAACTTGTGAAATGTAGGTGTACTATCAGGTACTTACACCTCTGCCTAATCCTTTGGGGATTTTAGGCGTGGTTTTATGTATATGTAGAGTCAATTTTTGTAAAAGGTAAGCTGGATTACGTATCTTTAATTTGATTATATTAGGTCTTTACCTATGAAATTGGAGATTTGTATGAAAATTTTAAAAACAATTTTTTTTATTTCATCTAGCTTTTTTATCTTTCCGATTTGACGCAAGTGCTTCAATGTCGTTTTGACAGTAACTCCAAGGCCCGCAGCAAGCTCAGCCGTAGATTGAGTTGGATCCGTTTCCACCACCGCCTTCAATTCGTCGTTGTCGACAATGGTTACCGGCCGACCGCGAGCCTCATTCTTCAACTCAAAATTTCCAGATTTAAAACGATTGAACTAATAATGAACCGTGTTTATGCAAGCACTGTTAGGCCCATACACGTCGTTATTGTTTCGTGTTGTTTGCGCAGCGGTATGTCCACGTAGGAACTCATATTCGAAAATTGTACGAATTTTCAGTTTATCCATGGTGCCATAAACTACCACAATTTCACAAAAACAAAAAAAACTATATAAAAACAAATGACTGAATTTTAAATTAAAAGAACACGGCTTTCGAATAAAATTTATTTGAATTTCGAATTGCGCGCCAATCCACAGATAATTAAATCTGAAAATGCTGGTTATTAAATCTCCAATTACATAGGTAAAGACCTATTATTATTTGTCTATAGAATACTGAATGTGCCATTTTTCAAAGGGAAGCCGGTAGGAATCGAGTTGTATGGAACCTTCGCTACTGCTACTCATATTATATTTTTCGCCTGGCAAGAGGTCATACAAGCAAGTTATGAAGTTGAAACCTACTGAAAGTAGATTGCAGAAAAAATAACGAAAAGTTTTAATTCCAAAGTCTTTTCTGATTAAAGCATTAGCGAATTCTTTCATATAAATTCCACAGACTAAAAAGGAATGATTAAAATGAACTCTGATATCCCTTGTCCCTTTAGAGACCCAAAAGTATTAATTCCGAGAATTAATTTATTACGTTCATTCTCTTTGATACTTTAATTTTGGCGTTCAGTTTTTCGATCTTATCAAACTGTCTGGATTTGCGCCCAGTTGATGACAATTACATGACACTTAAACAAAATTGGCGAAATGTAGGTGTACTATTAGGTACACCTCTGCCTAACCCTTCGAGGATTACAGGCGTGATGTTATGTTATATTATGTTGCATGGACACTAAGTTCCTTCTAATTGGTTCAAGTCGATTCTGCATCGATAAGTGTGATCATCTTCTTAGCATTATCAGCCTATAACGTCCCACTGCTGGGACATTTTGCCATCTCTCAGAGAGAGTGGTCCATAAACCATCACGCAGGCCCATCGCGAATTGGCAACAAAAACCTTAGTCCGAAATAAAAACAATAACAAATAGCATTTTAACAAGCAATCAATAACAAGGGCGAATCACTTGATGGCCAGGAGTTGTTCGCGTGACGGCTTCAATCAACAAAGCTATTAACACGCTGGATTTTTTAAATTCCGTGTACTGGTCGATAGTAGTTGGTTTAGACTTGGTGTCTGCGAATGTTAATTCTATGAATATTAAGATGGTAATTGAATCTGTGTTTCGCTGAACTGCTAATTCGCATTAACAATTTGTCACCAGCTTTTTGAGAGATTGACTAGCAGTTACTGCTCTAGAATTCTCATAATAATGGAATTGGAATGGGTAGTCAGTATGATAGTAAATAGTTGATTCAGAATAAATGCTTTGTGTTTGAGTATATGGATTTACACAAAGAGATTTGATTTTTTTTCTGTTTTCGTCAAAATCAGTGCATAACTTTGCCACTTAGGAATCTTGTTAAATCTTTTTAAAAGCACTTCGGATTACTATAAAGACGTTCAGCAGGATTGACGTAAGCTTTTCGGTAGCCCATGTCAGTTCAATACATTTTAGATTTTTCATCACCGTCTTTGCCATCGACCCACGACCACGTCATCACTTTGCCTAGGCTCTTATTTCCACTCGTCGTATATTATGATGGATAAACTTTGTGGAGCATGATATAGCTAGAACAGAGGTGAATGCTGTGATAACGAGTAATAGAGAAGTATCGAAGAAGAAGACATGATGCACCGACCCTAAATAACTTGGGATAAGGGCAGGAGAATGATGATGGTGATACATTTGTCAAAATAACAATCACACTTGTCTCCAAAGCAGACACAATGGTGAAGCTATCCCCGTAAAACAAGTAACAGTCACATTTATTGGTGGGGGACGCAACAGGGAAAAGGTAAACTATACTGGTTGATATTTGCAAAGTTCCAAATTATGCTACAATCACACTGTAACCAATTTCTATACAAAATTAGTAGATGGCGGCTCGATAGCAGTGGGCTATAATCGAGGTAATCTTGTCGCCATCTCTAATTATGTATGAGAATTGCAATTTTGCCAGACGTTCGTGTTGACTCGGGGATACTTTGCAGACTTGTAGCCGACCTGTGTAGTACAATATGCAAATGCAGTATGCATTTACAAAATTAATGAGAATAAGTAAGTCTGGGGGTGGGTAGATGTTGTTTACAGAGGGTCCAAAGAGGTGACGTTCTACAAGCGATAAAGGTTGCAGAAACTTTAAAAAGGTTTGAGATTGACATAATCTACCCAAAAATACTTATACTGTCGAAACTTATTCCTCAAAGGTTTAAAATACCTTAGGAGTAAGCGTAGCAGCTGTCCTTTGACACTCTTGGCACATTTGATTAAACCATAATCACAAGAGTTAATTAGTGAAGAACTCATGGCTGTAGAGTACTTATAATAATAATATGTGCAATAAATCCTTTGCAGTCATCTCTCCGATCAACTCATAATATTCGTGGATCACGAAATTGATAGGCATCCATACCGACAAAATTATCAATGAACATTCCACCAAGCTTCGCAGACATATTATTCATGTATAAACTATTGCACGAAACACTTGCAATACATTATACAGCTGAGCAATGCAAGCAAGACGTGCAAGTTTTAAGAATCACAATAATATACAAGTTTGTGTTCGGATCAGCTGTAAGTTTACTTAGTTTAGTAACCCGTTTTCCAGGAGTTAACTCTTGGGACTTGGTGTGAATAGTAAGTGATATTTTTATTCGTTTTGCGTTCTATATTTTGATCAGGTTTGGATGAAGTTATCCTGGTTTGAAAGTAGGTTGTTAAAACTTTCCGATAGCGTCGGAGATTAACTTAAACTGGAATAGGTCTACCATCATCATTATTTGCTTTAGCTTTTTCTTAAGTTGGGCTCAGATCCCAGTTTAACCGGATGCAGCTGAATTCTAGTTCATGGAGCAACTGCCGTGACATTACACGGACTGGCCAATTCAATTAAGAAATTCGCTACCACATATGAGCATAGTTTTAAATTTAAGTTTGTCTCATCACAAATCTGT
Organism: Noctua janthe; assembly: GCA_910589295.1. Lineage (NCBI taxonomy): Eukaryota > Metazoa > Arthropoda > Insecta > Lepidoptera > Noctuidae > Noctua > Noctua janthe. The sequence continues at coordinate 2,786,609 of OU342567.1, forward strand.
GAATATAAGGACGATCGCACATATAAACTGACCTACAACCGTAGGTGTGGCGCAGAAGTACTAGGAGGGCTGATATCAAATAAATATGGAGAATAGCTAGGAGATAAAAAAAAAACCTGAACAGGTTGGCCGAAGCAAGGAAAACCTGTTCAGGTGGAGATTCATAGATGACTCTGCCCTGGAGAGTAAATGTGGTGTTGCACCACAAACGATCGGACACTTGATATCCTGTACTGCCTGTCCTGTTGTTTGCCCATCACAGGAGCTGATGGACGCTACTGAAAGTGGCAAGTTTTGGGCCGACTCAATTTAAAAAAGAAGAAGAAGGTAGCTAAAGAGACTTCTTCATTAACATATTGTTTCGCAAAATATGCAGTCATTCTATCCGGCGAAACGGTTCCAAATTCGCCAGCAGTATGACTTTCCATGTATTGCAAGTTTCGCTTGGAACTGCTCGGTTACCCAATCCGGGACTCAGATACTTTAGAACAAGTATTCGAATCAAACGAAAGCAATAGACCGTAAAGATTCTTGACGAAGAACCTATAAATGAACAAATTGTTTCGAGAACCTTCCATAGCCTTCGTTTAAACTTTGTTGAGGTGACAGGGACGACTCTAGAGGTCATAGGGCAGATCTGGCCAAGTTTCAAAGTAGAAAAGTTTATAAGTTATTTAAAACATGTAATCTTTTTGAGCCTTGAAAGTTAAACGATTTATTAGAAAAACATGGGCGGTCGACTGAGGAGTTAGTAGAGCAAACTTGATGGTCAGCAATCTTGGTAAGTGAGTATAATGGGTGTAAAAAGACCCTTAACGAAGCTGAAAGGCACTTGCTCTTCCCGTCATTCAATAATTTTTTTGTTCGGGACCATACCTAGGAACCTTCTAGTGACGGGGATATTGGAGGTCAAAGTTCCAACTATTTCACAATGTTTTTTTTTTAAATACAGGTTTTTAATGTTATATATTACCTATGTACTATTCAATGCATCCATCAGCACAATGTTTAGAGTGCGTTACATTGACTCCTACTATGTCTGCACCCCCAAAAAAAAGTCGTTGCTCAGCAATAATTTTTGCGTAGAATTGCTTAGTTTGATATCGTGGCGTCTGGCTTCGTGAAGAGTCCGTTTACACCTTGAACGTTAGAAATCTGATGATTACTTTGGTTTCTTCCTTTGTTGATGCTTGAAGCATTGATGTATGAAAAATCTGTCAATTTCTTCATCATCACATCATCGCTTATCATGAAAATCAAAAGTGGAAAAAAGAAGAATCCAAATAATAAAAAAGCTGGGATCATTGTGGCGATTGTCGTTTCAGCCAATGGCTTAATTACCAAGAGCCTTGACCTCGACCTGAGGAGGGTTTTGTTAGGCATAGGGATCAAGGGCTTGATTCAGAAAGCGGTACTCCTGGACATGGCTCGAATTGTTAGGAGGTTCCTTTTTCTGGAGCCCTGACCGCCGCCATCGGTAGCTTGGACCCTGTTCCCGATACCGTTGCGCTCCTATTTCTATATTTTTTAATGTTCAATTTTTCTGTTTTTCAAACAAAATATTTAAAATGGAAAATTATATGTAAGAAGAACATTTAAAGGAGAAAAAAAAACCTGGTATAACAAAACAAAACCTACACGAACGTTTTCGCAAAGAAACTATAACATCATTGAAGAAACTACTGTTACAAGCAATTGGGAAGTAAAAAGGATGTATTGTCATAATACGACTTAGTAGAACAAAGAATCGCAGCGAGGATTCAAACGCCGTAATCACACGCCCGAGGCACTTTGAACTTAGTACAAAGTTATCACTAGTTTGTTTTCATGTCAAAGGGACTTTTCTATAGTACTGGAGTGTTCCTGCCGAGGCACTACTGAAACTTTTTTAAATATTTAGCGCTAGCATTTCGCCCGCGTGTAGTTCGGAAACTATTCCATGGGATTCGCAGGAAAAAAAAAAGCAGGTCGCAGGTTCAAACCCTGCTCGCACTCGAATTTTTCTTTCCATATCAAAGCTGTAGTTCCCTACATTACCTAGTTACCCTGTATTCCATGGGAGCTTACTATCGGGATCAAAAGTATCGTCGGACCCGACCGAGGCTAGGTCAGGACATAGAACATCACGCCTGTAATCCCCAAAGGGTTAGGCAGAGGTGTACCAAATAGTACACACACATTTCGCCAGTTATGTTTAACTCCCATGAAATAGGGGGCGAGCCTATTGCAATTAACCGGGCATAAATCCAAACTCCGTGACTGCCAGTGACAAATTCCTGATGGAAAAACCCAATAACACTGCCCGACCCGGACATGGAACCCAGAACCTCATGCTGAACAGCGCTTGCGACCACTACTCAAAGGAGGCAGTCCTGGTAATTTTATCGAAATCTATTCAGCCGTTCAGCTGTTAAAAAACAAGTCCATAAACTAAAATCCAACTACTGAAAAATCACGCTCTAAAAAATATGGAACAAGAAAATATTCAATCTGAAATTGTTATGTACCTACAAACCATTCAATATTTATCGTCTATTAGGTAAACAACCTACACGTTATATATTTTAATGTTTTTAATAAATATTCATAGTGATGTTCAGAGGACAGCCGTGGTCTTATAGGGCACGCCACCATAGTAGGGCACGCCACCATAGCAGGGCACGCCACCATAGTGGCGATAAGTCCCCTCTTTGAGGAGTGGCTAGAGAGGCGCCACGGCGCCCTCACCTACCGCCTGACGCAGGTCCTCACCGGACACGGTTGTTTCGGGAGGTTCCTGCACCGAATCGGGCGGGAGGAAACGCCCGGGTGTTTCCACTGCGAGGATCGTCCGGAGGACACGGTGGAACACACCGTGGAGGTCTGCCCCGCTTGGGCGGAGCACCGCCGTGTCCTCATAGCGGCGATTGGCGGCGACGATCTCTCGCGTCCGGCCCTGGTTCAAGCCATGGTCCGGAGCGAGAGGGAATGGGAAGCCGTCACCTCCTTCTGCGAAGCAGTCATGCTAGTGAAGGAGGTGGCAGGACGTGAGAGGGAAAGAACCTCACGTCCCAGCCGCCGCGGGAGACGCCCTGGGCGTCGGGGGTCACGTGGTGGCTTCCGACCACCGTAGGCGCTGGCCTGTGGACGGCGAGTTATGGGCTAGCTCGCCGTCCGGCCGTCTTATGACTACAGGCCGTGTCGACGGCGCGTTCGTGTTCCACGCGCGCCTCAAAGAGATGTCAGCAATCAAGTAGGGGTCCGCATGGACCGATGCCTGCCAGGGCTGCGGGACTGTTCGAAAGAGATACCGTGGCCCTGGAACATAAAGGGCAAAGAAGGAACATGGATGGGTTTTAGTCAGTACAAGTCTGACACTCCCCTCCGCTCCGCCCAGAGTGGGGGGGGTCATTTGATGATTTCCCATCCGGAAAAAAAAAAAAAAAAAAAAAGCCGTGGTCTTATGCCACCTACCCTAAACTTTATGATCCCTTACTACTGTTAGAATAAACCTATTGTTTTTTTTTTGGGTTCTCAGCTTTGCTGAGAGGTTGCCCATGGTTTTTTATTATACATCATCATCATCATCATCATCATCATCATCATCATCATCATCTGCCTAGCCTTTTCCCAACTATGTTGGGGTCGGCTTCCAGTCTAACCGGATGCAGCTGAATACCAGTATTTTACATGGAGCGACTGCCTATCTGACCCCCACAACCCAGTTAGTACTGGGTAATACGATACCCCTTGGTAAGACTGGTTGTCACTTTCTTTTTAAATATTCCACCGTCCGCCTATATTGACAAACGATTTTGTAGTTACTGTTTATATACATTAAGGTTTTTAGTCACGTATTTTTTTGGGTTTTCCCGACTAGTTTCTAACTTCTTTAGCTCACAGGCCGAGATCTGTTAATGTTAAGGGAGAAGCGACAGGGTAGCTCGCGAAATTCAAATTATCTCAGATTTTTGCAATTTGCACTGTATTTTTCATAAAATAGTCTTTCAATGGGATTAAATGAACATAGAGGGTTGTGTTGACGATTTTAATCTAATCTAAATATTTAAAAGCGAAAGGTTTTTCACTCATTACGAAATATCGAAAACCGCTTGGCGTATAAAGATGAAATTTGGCAGGCAGGTAGTTCAAAATTAGTAGACGTCCGCTAAGAACGGATTTTGCGACAGGGCCGGATTAAGGAGGTCCAAGGTCTCGCGCAATTTCGTATGAAAGTCCTTCATTTTTTGTGCTACAAACTTAACATTTGGCAGGGAGGTAGTTTATAGTTAGTAGACGTTCGCTAAGAACGGATTTTGCGACAAAGCCGGATTAAGGAGGTCTAAGGGCTCTCGCAAAAATTGAATGTTGTAACAGAAAAGGCTAGGGAGATGATGAGATGCCTTCGGACCTGAAAGCCATATTTACAATATACATGAAAAAAAATGAATTTCACGGCCTGCCTTATCGCATTCTCCTTAATCTACGTGTACTCTTCTTGACTTCTATTATCTTCCACTTGTAGTTTAAAGTTTTATGAAAGCGACAAGAATAACGTTTAACCAAAGTATACATACTTTAACATTTGTCGATCCCTCGACCTTAGTTACAACTATCATGCAACGTAAATAGCCTACAGATATATTTTATAACTCAAGAGCTTCCTCAAGTAAGATTCTTCTCCGCCTTAAGCATACTTAATTAATACAAGACCCAGTCTTCGTCTTCGCTAATGAAAGCAGCTTCGTTTTCATTGCACGGCAAGTCAAAAGTGTCTCAGCGGCCATCCTTCTTACATTCAAATGTAATTTACTGTGCCGCTAAAGGATAACCAAGGCGCCATCTTTATTTATGTCTCAGCGTAAAGAAGGTTATGTTATATACGTTGGTTTGAAGGACTTCTACCTACTAGAATAAGTTAAGTATTTACAAGAGAGTAATTTTACTACTTAAAGTCGCTCTATCAACATTCTCTTGCCCTTATCCCAATTCATTTGGGGTCTGCGCAGCATATATTCTTCTTCCATACTTCTCTATTACTCGTCATCTCATCAGACACCTCCTTACTTGCAATATCATTATTGTTTCTTTGGTCTTCCTCTACTCTTATACCCATCCACATTCATACTCAAAACTTTCCTAACGACATTTTCCTCATTACTCCGCATATGTCTGTTTAATCTAAAGTCTTTTCAAATCATTTTCGAATTGATGTCAAAAACACTCATATAAAATGAATAAACATGTATGGTGAACAAAATAAAGAATAATAAAATAAAATTAATGTTTTTCAATACCTATGTAGCGCAAAGTAAACTGTGTGTAGATTAGAGTTGTTTAAAAAAAAAACATATATTTGTTTACATGTTTGGTGTGGAAACTAAATATCGTAAATATTACTTACTTAATTATTTCTTCCTTCATTTCTTATAATTACGACCTTCCCTAATTCAGACCGTACTTTTTAAGACCACTAGAACTCCAAGATCTATTTAGTATGTAAGAAATTAACTTCCTTGAGAATCTAATAAGGTGGCAGATGGTTCTTGCCAACGTTGCTCCACCAAATCAACCCCTACGTGTTCAGCATAAGGTCTATATTGGGGTAAATTGGGGTGGTTAAGGATGCACCCCAAAAATGAGGGTAACGGCTGAAGTTTCCAATGAAGGTAATTGGGGGAAGTTCATGTGAGTAAGTCGCATATATCTTGGAGTAAAGTGCTAGTTTTATTGGAGGCTGGAGGAGGTTGGCTATTCCTCCGTAGAGCCATCGCGATTCACTGGCTTGATTAAGTTCAGATGAATTTATGTGTTGTAAGGGGATTTGGAAGACTACCAGCCTTTGTGAGTTTTTTTTTTGTGACTGTACCTGTTCCTAAAATCCCCGTTCGAGGAGCTCGTGGTTAAATAATAGCAGTTTCTCGGGTTGATCTTTAGGCTAAGTCGTGCTTGCCTAGGTTGGTCCGTGGATGGGTGACCACCCATGACATACAGAGTTCCCTCCGTGCCTTGGACAGCACGCTAAGCCTTTGGTCCCGGCTGCCATTTGTAGATCTTTACTGTCGTTACAGGCCGAAATTTTGAGAACCAGTCTTACCAAGGGATATCCTATTACGCTGTACTAACTAGGTTGTAGAGGTCAGATAGGCAGTCGCTCCATGTAAAATACTGGTTGGACTGGAAGCCGACCCTAACATAGTTGGGAAAAGGCTAGGCAGATGATGATGACCTGTTCCTAAAATAAAGTTTTTAATGCCGAATTTTTCATATCATTTATTTATCATAATTTATATCATCTAATCACACGTACTTTCCTTCAAAGCTCTCAGTACTGACCCTCTAGTATTTTTCTCATGGAAATTTAAATACCCTGTAGGTACGCCTCAACCTTAAAATAATTTCAGGTACGAATTTACTAACATAATAACCTCCATTTATTAATCCAAAAACGTCATCAACAGATAAAAGCACAGAATGCAAGTTCCCATTATAAACCTAGATCTCTACTTACCTTCAAAGAGAACTAGCGCTATATAGTTATAATGAAATGCCAGCGTTTGAAATTAGGGTGCATCTGGTTTGGACATAACTTAAATCCATTGTAAAGTTCATTGTCCTTTGGATCTCTTCAGCAGCTCGCACTGGGTGGGTTTACTGCTACGACTATTCCCAAGAGTGTGTCAAAACTAACACTATTATACAGGGTGGGTAAAAAATCGTGGATCAAACGAAACAGTGCGATAGTTGGGTTTATTTGCAGAAAAAAACATCTGTGTGGCAGAGTCTTAACTTGATCTCCTTAAAAGTTATGACTACTTGAGTGTTTTTTTAAGAAAATATCATTTTTTTTTGCTAAATAGACAAATAGAATAAAATCGGTACATATTTAAAACATAAAATGGTTTTTAGTTGCTTCAAAGATATGTATCATCACTACAAAAGTGCTTTTATGACAGTTTGTACCACGCTTTATGGGTACACTTTTTTCAATATCTTTTAAGTCTCACGAAAAATTATTTGTAACTTCAGAACCTTGCTGTAAAAAAATGTACCACCAAAAAATGACCCGATGATGATGATGTTTCGTTTGATTCACGATTTTTTACACACCCTGTATATTTACAGAGACATATTATGAAAATGTGTATTTAAAAGTGAACTATGCCCAAGAAATCCATACGTAAATTATAAATGCAAAAGTATCTCTGCCTGTCTACTTATTGCCTCTTCAGTTTTCACGCCTTAAGAGCGTTTACGACTTACGGCATTTCATACAAACTTTCAAGTCCTTGGTTGGGGTCGGCTTCCAGTCTAACCGGATGCAGCTGAATACCAGTATTTTACATGAAGCGACTGCCTATCTGACCTCTACAACCCAGTTTTACTGGGTAATACGATACCCCTTTGGTAAGTCTGGTAGACCCTTTTGGCCACTGACTACCTAACGATTGTTAAAGATCTACAAACAACAGCCGGGACCAACGACTTAACGTACGTTCCAAGGCACGGAGGAAGCTCGCTATGTAATGGGTGGTCACCCATCCACAAACCAACCTAGGCAAAGACAGTTTAACCAAAAGATTGACCCGAGCGGCTGTTATTATTTAGCCACGAGCTCCTCCTTTTTTATTCCGACTGAAGAAGTATTTATCCTAGGATGCGAGTAAGACTGCGCAATAGCTACTTACTAGAATTATAAAAATAAATTGTGTAGGCACTGTATTAACATTTTAAATGAATGACAGAACGAAGATTTTTCCGTACCAGCAGATTTACTACATAGTGCGTAAAAGTACGAAATGCTTCTAATTTGACAAAGAGGAGAACAATGTTTTGTCTAAACGTTTATGCAAAGACATGAAAATTTCATCTCCATATTATTATATTGCTGAATTTAGTCTTAAAATGGGAACTCTTTTTTGCTAGACAAAGCTTCTGACTCGGATATATTTTTTATTCATCACATCATAGTGACGTAATTTTAGCATAAGCATAGCATAATCAGCCTATTAATGTTCCCACTGCTGGGACGCAGGCCTCCTCTCTATGAGAGGGAATGGGCTATAATCTACCACGCGGGCCCAGTGCGGGTTGGTAGATGTCACATGTCTTCGAATTTTTGGTTCTAGAACATGCCGGTTTTCTCACGATGTTTTCCTTCACCGTTTTGAGAGCAGTGGTGATGAAATAACTTACACAAAGTAATGCGCCTGGCTGGGTTCGAACCCACAACTTACTGCTCGTAAGTCGGGGTCTCCACCACTGGGCCACCGCTGCTCACGTAATGTTAGTATGTATATTATAAGAAAGCTTTTTTTTTTTTTTTTTCTTGCATCGAATTTGATGTCAATTAGGATTGGCAGTAATTAGTTACCTTTGAAATAAAAACTACACTGTTTCCTTTGTTTAGGGTGAAACTTCTCACAACATTTTATTATACGAGTACAGTCACGCGCACCAATATGTAACACTTAACAACTTTTAAAAGTGATTTTCTCCTACTGTTCTGATTAAAATTTCATGTTGTTACAAACATAGTGTTCTGGAACTCATATTTTTATGAAAAAGATCCTATCTCCAAGTTACAATCGTTATTTTTCACGAAAATTGCATTTAAATTTAGGAAAGTGTATACATATTGGTGCTCGTGACTGTACAGCGTAGATCTGAAAAGTGAGGTCATATATTCGGGTGTGGCAGAGACCATCAGCAAACTGATCTTTTTTTCTGTCTATGAAACCAACATATTAATCGCTCAAAAAAACAATAAGCTCTTCCATACTTTTAACGTAGGTAACCGGTGAAATGTGTGTGAGATATTATACTTTTACGATCCCACCTCTCGGGGAACATAAAACAGGCGAGACGTTAACATCTCATGCTCATGTAATTTCTAGAATTTCATTTCTTAAAACATTACAGAAACATCACTTTAACAGCCACAATAACAAAGGTAACGTTTTCTTCCTTGACGTCAACCGTAACGTCGACGTCGACGTTTGTGCTGAAAGCGACGGGTTTGTAACGTCACTCACGTTTAACGAGTAACCTACTCCATTTGTGAGATGACATGCTTTTGCGCTCATTAAGATTATTATTGTTATTGCGAGGAAAAAATATTTAACTCTATTTAAAATGGGTCATAATATGCTATGTCGAAACACCATCATCAAAAGTGCATCTTTACTCACTGCTAGCCCTCTCTTTATTTCAATCTCCATGCTCCTTTGAACAGTTTTCATTTTCTTCTATGTTCTACCCTCGATAGCAAAAATGTAGTCGTAATACCGACTACGTCTAGGTCGCAAATATTTAGTACAGTGGACACAACTGCCGATCAACTGTCTCACTACACACTCATGGATACACTGAAAAAAACTGGGCTTCAAATATATGGTATAAGCCCATTTTAATCTTTTGAGCACGGACTACGGACTTCTATAAATTCTTCCAAACAAATTCTTCAGCAAAGCTAAAGAGATCATTCCTTCTCCCCGACCAAGATTAAGTGTACAGTTTACAACTATCCTTTGCTCCTGAACCCTAAAGACAAAATGTTACCGACCACATCTGTACTCCACACAGCAGCTCCCTAAGGGTTCCCACCAAATATCAATTGCACTGACACACTGAATCTTGTAATAGCTTAGGCACCTGTCCTTGTCTCGCTGTCGATGAGGTTCGTTACCTATCTATTGACTATTTTCTAGCTCAGGAAAAGAACAAAAGATTGTAGGTCCCGAGTATATGTTCGTATGTTATGAGTTGATCGCTGACTGTCCACACTGGTTGCGCCGCGCCGGCAAAAACTCAACCAACCAAACAAACAGCTCGATTTTAGTTGCGAGTTCTACTCACTGCCTCTTTGGTCTAGTGGTCGCAAGTGCTACTTCTGACCAGGTCGGGTAATGTGTTATTGGGTTTTTCCATCAGCATCATTGCCATTTGTCTGAATCTGTGCCCGGCTAATGGCAATAGACTCGCCCCATATTCAGGGATTTCAGGCGTGATGTCATGTTATGTTCTTCTTGCTTCCCGCTTATCGCTGGCGGTAGGACAAGTGTCTTCTGCTACGGTAATGACCGTACCGTATCTAGCAAGTGCAGTTGTGCATGGTCGGTGACTGGTAACTGCTCGCTTGGTAAAAGCCGGTAACTTGTTGTGTTCGGTGATGCATAGGCCTCTTTGATTGGTCGATTGTTTCGTCAAAAGCTGTGTTCTGGTTCGGCGAAAGGGAATTGGTATCTTCCAGCGAGAAATTGGTTGAGTTTCTATCTATCATGAATTTATGCCTTTACATATGGTTTTGTTATGTTGTTCAAAATCGAACAAAATAGATAAGTACTCTGGTACTGTTGAGGCTGTTTACATGTTGGTTAAAAAAAAAACCTACTTTTTTGCTAGTAAATAGTAGTCTTCTCTACAGCATTTCTTCGGGGATAAAATATTCAAGATCTTTTCTTTTACTCGAGCTAGTTCAATTCAATTAATTTATTTTATTCTCTTCACAATATTGGTTTCCTTAAATATTAACAATGTTTTTGGCTAATGTTATATTCCACCATTGGAAGAGACTGGTGCCTGAAGTAGGTTTTTCTAAGAAGAGTTATGAGCTGTTAGGTAGCATCTGGTTGAAACTAGCATGATTTTGTGCTGCTACATATAGCATGTGTTTTCCAGGCTCACAAATGTTGGCTGTGCCGATGGTTGTTAAAAGACAGGAGACAACTGCCGTGATATTTTCTGACGCTTAGAGAAAAAAAACTAAATTCATTCATATCTTACGGGTAATAACGAGCAACTTTTATGGTATCGGTGAGGTTCTGACACAAACACCATTTCAATTGCTTTGTGTCACTCTATTCACATTGCTTTGTTACTGTAACAACATTATCTGTAACTAAATTCTGGAACCACCTGTTAGCAACTCATTTCGACAGTAGCGACCACAATTACACGACATATCCTATGTTAATCTCCTCACAATATTAAATATTCATAGCTCTGCCCTGCTGGACAATAGGGCTTTCTGATTGACGCCCGAAATTGGGAAACTTAATTATGTTTGGCTTTACGAGGACTCGTAAAAAACGGGTTAGCTGTTATTAGGTTCTGGCGAAATAAGAAGAGGATAAAATAAATTCTTGAAGAGTGTTGTAGGAGAAGAAAAATAACATAATATAGGCTGATTTTTAACATTTTCATTTCTTGAATCTTTTGACCGTCACATATACGTGACAAGCAAGGGCGTGCCTTGTACGCCAAACAACACAAATATGTGACAAAACGATAGGTGAAATTGTGGCTTTTATGCTCTGGCGTTCAAAAGGTTAAGGACATGTAGTACTCATGAAAATGAATAACTTTTACTGTGGGACCGACCAGGAAGTTGCGAAAAAAATATCAGCTGCAGCCTACATTTTTTCGAGTTACGCGACCAATAAGTAATGTATGGAGCAGGTGATATTTTTGGTAATGGGGCGAGCCTGTTGTCATCTACCAGGAACAAAAGCAAATCGGGGCTACTACTGAGATATTCCCGATAAAATAACATTTTGACCAACCTACGAAACGGTTCCACGACCTCATGTTTAGCAGTAGCACTTGCAAAACATGCACTTTTTGTTAGAGACCATACCTGGGAACCTTCTAGTTACGAAGATATTGGGGGTCAAAGTTCCAACTATTTCACAAGTTTTTTTTTAAATACATGCGTTTAATGTAAGAAAAAATCTTACATTAAACGCATGTATTTAAAAAAAAACTACGATACGGTACGATAGGGTACAAAATAAATATATAAAAATAACTTCTTGCTATCGAAAATTTATATAGGCACTTATAATGATACTAATACTTATATACAAATAAAATAAACTAATACATATAAGTAAGTAACTAATACGTATAAGTTCCAACTTTTTCACAAGTTTTTTTTTTAATACATGTTTTTAATGTAAGATTTTTACTTTACACACCTCCACGACCCCCGTACTATTCAATCCATCCATCAGCACAATGCTTTGAGTGCTTTCCATCGAGTCGTACCTTAAAACGTGTTTTTCACCCCAAAAAAAAAGGCGATTCCTAGCAATAATTTTTGCGTAAACTTACTTAGTTTGATGTACAGAATGCTTGGTTCACGGCTATGTGAAGGGTCTGTTTACACCCTGTATACATATATTGTATATGTAGGTACATAAAATATTACATAGTTGCCAAAAAGAAATAGACAAACTTAAGATTTCAAGGAATTACTCTGCTTGCAGCCGTTGCCCTTGTCAATATATACTTGAAACTGTGAGTTTAAAAAAAAACGCTTTCTGCATTGATTTCGATAACCATCTCGTCCGTATAGTTTCGCTAGCAAATTTATCCTCTCCCCGCATAATGATTACCAAATTATGTACATGGTGTGTTTTAAAAAAATGCCTCCTCAATTCAGCTGTATATTTATTATTTAAACATATTCATACCTTTTATGCAAAACGACACCCATCTACTTGCATTCTCCAACCATTTATCCTCATAGCCACTCCCTATTATTTTTGCAAATTAATTTTATTTGAGGGTAGTCGAATAATTATTACATTCCCTTCTCGTTTGCGTTCAAATTAATTGACATCGCTTCTGGATATTAATGAGGAAGCTTTTATATTACAAACCATTATCTTGAAAAATAATGTTTTATTTTACTGCTACAGAATTTCAGGACGAAAAAATAGAAGTAGCAGAGTAAAATGGCAACTAAAATGATTCGAATTACGATAATTTTGATTCTTTTTTCTTGAATACTTTTATTCGTCTAGATATCACTTAATAGTGAAGATATACTTTTATCAATGAGTGTTAATTTCAAACATGGTTAAAATAGTAGGCAATATCATTTCAACTTCGGGTACATACAGTAGACGGACATAAGCCAACGTAAAGCCTTTTTGTTACCATCCAACCTTTACCATCATCCTTTACCCGGCCCAACTATGTTCAGGTAGCCTTCGAGTCTAACCGGTTGCAGCTCATCATTCTCTTGCCCTTACCCTAATTCACTTGGGGTCGGCGCAGCATGTCTTCTTCCATACTTCGTTTCTTTGGTCTTCTTCTACTCTTATACCCATCCATACTCAAACCTTTCTTCACGACATTTTCCTCAATTCATCCGTATCACATGCCCATTCCATGACAACCGAATACCTTTATTTATCATGAAGCGACTGCTTATCTGACCATCCAACCATTAGGTAATAATGATAATAAGACCATTGAGGTCTCCATTGTCGTAACAAGAGTCAAATTAAGACGCTTGCCTTTTTACAACCATATACATATTGCGATAAGAATATTGCCTTCCCAACAAAACAGCCATTCTCCGAATCACACCATAATCCGATTACACACACATCAGAATCAGATAATCTGCGAAGTTTCTTCCAAAATGAAGTCTAAAGTATTATTTTTATATGCAAGAACAGTGCCGTTACTTTTCGAGGGAACGCGGTTACCATGGTAACGTAATTCCCGTATAATCCCCTTTATTTTAGCTTTCATCCCCTCGCCTTACCTTCTATACCCCCACGTATATTATCCGTCAGCCCTTGTCAAGGGGTGCCTGTCACACCGTAGCAAGAAATCGTGCAGAAAATTTTATTATTGAAAAATTGGTGAGCAGGGAGTTTCTAAATTGTTAAGGGATTTAAGGGTGTCCTTTAATGATTGCAATTGGATTGGATTCGAAATGGTTTGGTTTGGTACCAGCACATCAAGAACTGGATCAGGAACTCTCGAAACTGTTAAATTTTCCCAATCAACCTTGAACCTAATACTTTAGCGATAAAGTTGAAAATCTATTAAGGTAGAAGCGCCAGGGTAGCCCATGAAATTTTAATTTTCATACGTTTTTTTGCAATTTACAGGTCAGTGTCATGTTGATTAAGATATGATTCGCGACCGTAACAAATATGGCTTTACAGAGTTATATTAGCCATTAAAGTCATCAATACAAGTTCATATCCCATTGAATCACTTTTTCATGAAATAGTCATAAAATGAACTTAGAGGGTTGTCTTGATGACTTTATGATTATAATACTACATGCGTGTTACGGTCGCGAATCATATTTTGTTTCACAAATTGCCTGAAAATTGCAAAAAACCTAAGAAAATTTGAATTTCGCGGGCTACCTGGCGCACCCAGTTTAAAGAAATTTAACAGATTGTGTCAGCTTGATGTGCTGTCGTCTGTACTTACTCAGGTACCCTGTCATCATTTAGCTACATAAACAGCAGATAGCATTGCAGAAACTGAAACACAAACAGCTCATGTAAGCTTTTGTAGTTCTTTGGCAACAAAAGTCCAAAATTTAAACGGTTTATAGAAACTATGACCACAGAATGTGACTGTGACTTTATTTGTGTGTTTGTGTTTATTTTTATTCTTATAAACATAAAATATGGTTCCTTTTTCTTGGTATATAAACGATATAGCACTTTGTAAATAATATCTAAGTCCGCAGTAGCAGGCACAAATAACTATACATAATGTACAAACAAAAATATGTTAAGTACATAGAGGGCACTAACACGGAACCAATTAACTACGTACAGTTACTTAAGTACAAAATTATTTGTTAAATAAATATTAGTTTGACACATTTAACACTCAGTGCACCGATAAGTAGCCATTAAAAGTGTCATAATGACACAAGATAATGATATTTGTCAATTAATTACCAAACAATATAACTGATATGGTGTGTAAAAATGAATTACCATATTTTATTAGAATAATGATAACCTTTGACAGCCATTTTACTTTTTCTAGTTCAAGATTTTATGAGCTTTTTATTAACCATAGTTTTTTATTGATTTCAGATTCCACAAAAGTTTGAATGGCCATTCCTATGGAGGAGAATCGGTAAGAATTTTTTTAATATTTTCTGACACTGACACCTGATGGTCTAGTTAACCTATCTGACTGATCATTTCATAAAGATTATGTTACATATCTTACATTTCTGGTAAATAGTGCGGAGAGAAGCTCGTGGCTAAATAATAACAGCCGCTCGGATCGATCTTTAGGTTAAACCGTGCTTGTCTAGGTTGGTCTATGGATGGGTGACCACCCATTACATACCGAGTTTCCTCCGTGCCTCGGTAAGCACGTTAAGCCGTTGGTCCCGGCTGTCATATGTAGATCTTTGACAGTCGTTACAGGTAGTCAGTGGCCCAAAAAGTCTGACAACCAGTCTTACAAAGGGGTATCGTTATTACCTAGTACTAAATGGGTTATGGACGTAAGATAGGCAGTCACTCCATGTAAAATACTGGTATTCAGCTGCATCCGGTTAGACTGAAAGCCGACGCTTTTTTTTTTTTTTTTTCCGGATGGGTAATCATCAAATGACCCCCCCCACTCTGGGCGGAGCGGAGGGGAGTGTCAGACTTGTACTGACTAAAACCCATCCATGTTCCTTCTTTGCCCTTTATGTTCCAGGGCCACGGTATCTCTTTCGAACAGTCCCGCAGCCCTGGCAGGCATCGGCCCATGCGGACCCCTACTTGATTGCTGACATCTCTTTGAGGCGCGCGTGGAACACGAACGCGCCGTCGACACGGCCTGTAGTCATAAGACGGCCGGACGGCGAGCTAGCCCATAACTCGCCGTCCACAGGCCAGCGCCTACGGTGGTCGGAAGCCACCACGTGACCCCCGACGCCCAGGGCGTCTCCCGCGGCGGCTGGGACGTGAGGTTCTTTCCCTCTCACGTCCTGCCACCTCCTTCACTAGCATGACTGCTTCGCAGAAGGAGGTGACGGCTTCCCATTCCCTTTCGCTCCGGACCATGGCTTGAACCAAGGCCGGACGCGAGAGATCGTCGCCGCCAATCGCCGCTATGAGGACACGGCGGTGCTCCGCCCAAGCGGGGCAGACCTCCACGGTGTGTTCCACCGTGTCCTCCGGACGATCCTCGCAGTGGAAACACCCGGGCGTTTCTTCCCGCCCGATTCGGTGCAGGAACCTCCCGAAACAACCGTGTCCGGTGAGGACCTGCGTCAGGCGGTAGGTGAGGGCGCCGTGGCGCCTCTCTAGCCACTCCTCAAAGAGGGGACTTATCGCCACTATGGTGGCGTGCCCTGCACGGGGTTGCGACAGTCGCTCTCTCCATGTCGCCATGAGATCACGCCGGAGGTCTGTCCGCTGAGCAGCAATTTGTCGCGGCAGCGGTGTTTCCCCCCGACATAGTGATTCCGCGCGCCATTCATGCAGGCGCGCGAGGACTATCGCCTCCAGATCCCATGGCGGCAAAGCCGTTCCTAACATAGTTGGGAAAAGGCTAGGCAGATGAGTGCCTATCAGAAAGTTTTAAAACATGTCAGTATTCACATACAGCCACAGTTTTGTTAAAACAAGCAAATGAATGCGGAATAATATAATCGTTAATTTGCCAAGCACATGTAGTAAATTACGAGCGAGTTTAACAAAAATGGAAATGCGAAAGTCCCTTCTGTATTTGGTTTGGTTTGCATTTCAACTGTTTTTGGTAATTTATAGTTTTACAAACAGTAATCAGCATCTGCTCTTCCCAACTTCGTTGGAGTCCGTAGGATGCAGTTGAACATCATCGTTGTATTGAACATGGATGGATTGCTTACCTAACATCTTGAAAATAGTAATACTAACTAAACACTAATACTACTACTAGTTTAGTGAATGATTGTGTTAGTTACGATCTGTGTTATCTCAAACGAGCATTTACAATAATAAAAAAAATGTTCGTGGAATATAAATAAATGGCCAATAAAAACACAACGGTGTAAAAGCAGCCACGTCTAAAAGTCCAACCCAAGAATTTGTCTATTGAAATGCCCCTAACATTTTCGTCAAAAGCACCCCACCGATGTTACACTGCAGTGCATTTTATACCCCCAACAAAATGCAGTTTAGCGTGATCGTAATATAGATTTGATATTTCGGTATTATTACACTGGGTGGCTTGAGAATGTGGCAGCTGTCGTCTCCACGGTACGAAATACGAACGTTTGTTTATTTTTCTAGTTTGTGTGAAGTAAGCAATACACAAATACAGGCTAGCTTATGCAATTGATTTGTCGTCATACATTTAAGAGTTCCATTCTCTTTCACGTGTTTTTTACCTTTGAACAGGAAACTATGGATTCATATGCGGTTGCTGTGTATTCAAATTTATTTAAATACACAGCAATAATAATTTAAATACAGTACATCATTTTGAAACCCCTACATAGAAATTTTTCATCGGTAATTTAACAAAGCAGCGGTGGCCCAGTGGTGGAAACCCTGACTTCGAGCAGTAAGTCGAGGGTTCGAACCCAGCCAGGCGCTTTACTTTGTGTAAGTTATTTCATCACCACTGCTCCAAAAACGGTGAAGGAAAACATTGTGAGGAAACCGGCATGTCCTAGCACCAAAAATTTGAAGACATGTGACATCTACCAACCCGCACTGGGCCCACGTGGTGGATTATAGCCCAATCCCTCTCATAGAGAAAAGGCCTGCGTCCCAGCAGTGGGAACATTAATAGGCTGATTATGCTATGCTATTATGCTTATGCTAATTCAACAAAAAATCAGCTGTTCCATACATTTTGACCGTGTATGTATTGCAGTTTTGTAGGAAACAGCTGTTTTTTTTTGAATAACCGACAAAAAAATTATGTGGGGGTTCCGAATGATATACTGAATACGTGGTAACCGTTTTAGCGTTGGTGTCCCTTCTACCTCGTATACCTACGATATACGGGACAATGCGAACAATACCGTAATCTACTTGCAAGTGTCTCTCGGTACAAGTGTATAAGTCAAACTTGACAATTATGACATTCTTCTGAGTCGCTAAGACTTGCGATCACATTTTTCTTATGATATTTCCTGTGATAACCTAAGAAGTAGTATTATGAAGCTTGGATGGAAGTCTGTTGTTTTGAATATGGAAAATCTCATTACACAAAGCTTAAAGTTATCAAAAAACCCCATGTTTTTTTGCATTGCTACAATTTAATAACAATATGTTATTACCATAATTTCGTTTGTATACTCAGGGCATATAAATCAGTGATTGTATTGAATGTAGTGCATGCAATTTACAATTGTTTGGCTTGTCAATTCAGGCGATAAATCAGTTTTAATTTAATGTTGCTTTATAGTTCATACATAATGTTTCTTTTTTGGTGTGCATTATGATGTATTTCGTCGTTTAATGACGTTATAGAATATCAAGGGCCCTCTAGCGCGTTTCCAAAATGAGATCTAACCCTGCCATCTTGATTTTTCACAGTAATTTCACTTCTGACTGCAGCAAAGCAAATGTAACCTTATTACAACGTAATAAAGATCACTTTGATGTTAAAAAACCTGTCAGGGAAATCAACCCAAAAACAACTTTATTACCATGAAAATAAAGATCTTTGAAATTCTGACATTGAAGGAAATCAGAGGTGAAATAACTAGACTTCAAACAACTTATCTGTGCAGGCCGGAAAACTCAGAACTAAAATAAATTTACCAAGTTCGACATATGGATGCAAGTTTTCTTGACAAGCAAAGCCACTTTGAACTGCACACTTAAAATGGTCATACTATATGTTGACCAAGAGGAGCTCGTGTCTAAATAGTAACAGCCATTCGGGGTCAATATTCAGGTTAAGCCGCGCTTGCCTAAGTTGATCTGTGTATAGGTGACCACCCATTACATGCCGAGTTTCCTCCTCCAATATCTTTGACCGTCGTTACAAGTAGTCAGTGGCCCGAAAGTCTGACAACCAGTCTTACCAAGGGGTATCGTATTACCCAGTACTAACTGGGTTGTGGAGGTCAGATAGGCAGTCGTTCCATTTAAAATACTGGTATTTAGCTGCATCCAGTTAAACTTGAAGCCGACCCCAACAGAGTTGGGCAGATGATGGCAACTAAATGTTGACCAACAACGTCCCTTTGGCAATGTTATAGTTGTTCGAGCGCCAAAGAAGCCAAGATATTATTCTTTTTCAAAAAAGTTTTCGATCAAAGGGGATTCCAACTCAATCCAGAAACAGTATTATCAACTTACTACGTTAAGTTTACTACTTTGATGTTGTTCTTGAAAGTTCCTGAATGAAAATTGTAGCTGCTAGAAAGTAGTACATCGGAGTGAAGAAAGTAGTGCAATGGATGTTAAGTTGTGTGCAGTAATTTTTAAATAATTTCAATGTTCGTGCACTGTAATGTCTCTTTCATAATCGTGTGGTTAGTGCCTAACCTGTTGTCAGAGTTTTTATGCCGCCCATGGGCCTCTGATTTGGCTTTACATGCCGTCGAAAAATATCTCTCAGGCATGCGGCTTTCCTCACGATGTCTTCCTTCACCAAAGAAAGTGATAATTATACAATACGCGCATTAATCCGAAAAATCAGAGATGGTGTGTCTTGGGTTCGAACTCGAGACCTGTGACTGGACAGTCCCACGGTCACACCACTAGGCGATCACTTAGTAAAAGGAAATAAAGCTTTTCTTGGCAGTAATACATTATGGAATTAAATTATTATACTCTAGCTGAATCCTTGCAACCAGCATTAACTAAATACAAAGGGGCATTGTATTACCCAGCTACTGAATTGTGGAGGTCAGATATGCAGTCTCTGTATGCAAGAAACAGGTATTTAGCTGCACTAAACAGGTCGCAGACCCCAACATAGTTGGGGAAAGCTAGGCAGATGCTGACTCGTCAATAATGACGCAGCAAAATCATCTGTAATTTTTTGTAGAGTTCCGTTGTCTGTCTCCGAAACTCATCATCAGATCTTTATGAAATTTAAATGGGACCATTTCGGAATAAACACTCCTTTCGAACAAAAAATAATTTTGATAATCTGTCTATACATATATGACGGAGTTATGCCCGAACATACATAAAAAAATATAAACATCCGAATTGATAACCTCCTCCTTTTTGAAGTCGGTTAAACAACTTTAACAGGACATACAAACTACACAAACAGAAGCCTACTTCAAACCGTAGGTGTAACTTTGCTACCAACTACTAGAAAGGCAAACTTCTAATCGTGAAAACATTTTAGTACAAGGCAAACCTAGGACTGAGGCAGTAAATATAAGGCTTACTTTCCACTAGCGACAGAAAGTAAAGCTAGCAGTAAATTTTTCCTACCAAAGCTAAGATACACAGACCAAAGGCACATCCACAAAGCACGAAATCTATCCGCCACTGGCTCTACCCCGTGTGGTGGCTTGGATAAGAGCCTTGTGTTCAAGAGGATTTTGAAGAAGGTCTTCGGTAGAGTATTTAAATTTATGTCATCATTCTCCTGCCCTTATGCCAATTTATTTGGAGTCGGCGCAGCATATCTTCTTCTTCAATACTTCTGTATTACTCGTTATCTCAGCAGTCACCTCCTTTCTAGCCATATCATCCTTCACACACTCCATCCACCGTTTCTTTTGTCTTCCTCTACTTTTCTACCCATCCACATTCATTCTCAAAACTTTCCTCAGTTTTTAACTATTAAATGGGCCTACTTTTGACCTCAATTTAGTCCTAGAGATGAGGTCGACGATGGAACTAGACATTTTCCTCATTCCTCCGCATCATATATCCGGCTTATTTATGCAACTTTAGATTTAGCCATCATCCTTATTGCTTACAGAACGATACTTATTCCAGGCTAGTTTTCCATTGCCCTAAAGGAGGTGGAAAGCTAGCCTTAATGTTTACTTACAAAACTATAAGTCCACCCAACAATACCGAACTTTACGAGTTTCGGAACTTGTATTAAAAATGTGCTTTGTAAACAAGTGCTTACAACTCCACCTAAGGAATAAAAATTTATTAATGGCGCCAGAATTATTTTTTCACTTTTTCTTTGTTGTTTTGAGAGAAAGGAAAGTAAAGCCTTTGTAATGGGCTTTAAAATATTGCTACATATCAAAATCAATCAAAATCAAAGCATTTATTTCAAGTAGGCCAGTTACAGGCACTTTTGAATTGTCGAAACAAAGACAACAGTAAAATATAGCTACAGTCCCAGTCACAAGGCACAAAAACTGTGAAAGTACTGTAGTTGCCCATTCCCTAACGTAGATCTCTATGGAGAAGAACGGGCAAGAAACTCCATGGACACTCTTTTAAATCAGAATAATATATAATAGTTTGTTTTTTGATGAAATGATAATGTCAAATGGGGTAACACAGTCATCCTGTTTGCTTAAACTGCGATTTGCGGTCCATCCGTCGAATATTGAGTTTGTCTATGTTTTGAATTATAATCCAACGATCGATTTGTTTGTGGATGAATGTAAGTAGATTCTATTTACATGTTAGAAGTACTATGAGAAGGATTCATGAATGGTATTGTAAACTTTTGTAAGATTTTATATTTAAATGGATATGGGACTTTTCATTAAAATAACTACTATGGAAAAACAAAGGACAATGAGCAAAGTGGTCCAAGAGCCTCCACTGATGAGAATTGTGGGGAATGAAAGTACATACTTGTCACATCATTGACCGTTAAAAATTGAGCGTTAAAAATATTGTTATTATATTGTTTGGTGCTACGGAACCCTTGTGTGCGAATCCGACTCTCAGTTGGCCAGTTTTTTAAGTTTCACTATTACTGTGTTTTTAATTAATGTAATTGATTCTTAACCGTTTTAATCAAAGTGAATAAACAATGTCATTTTCCGATTTACTTATGCAGCTAAGTAATTTAGCAACCGGAATAAACGGACGGAATAGTAATTAAATTACCTAATAATGCGAATTTATTTCGATACGTCTAGAAACTAACTGATTCGGAGAAGTGTTGTTGAATGTTGGTGTGAGTTCTTGACATGATCAATATTTATTGCTTCGTTCTTGGTAACAGTTGACAAATGTATTGCAAATAAAAAGATCAGGCACGTTCTAGGAAAGGAAATTTCCTTTGCCTCTCATTTAATAGTTTTCGTCTTAACGCAATTTTCGGAAACATGTCTCTTTGTTAAACACCCTCTCAGGTGTCAATTTTTTTTTTACCATTGAACAGAGACATTTTTTTCTTACATTTGATGGTTTGTTTTGTTAGGTGGTGACCACAGACATTGATACAACACAGCCTTTGGACCTAGAATAAGTACTTTTCCATCATTGTTATCAGCAATAATGATGAACAAAAACATATGAAATAAATTCAACTTTTTTTTTAAACAAGCTGAAAAATTTAAATAAGGTTTATCTATCAACATTAAACGCATATACGAAGTTTCGTGTTCGTCCTATTATCCGTTGAGGAGTTCTCTCGTGAGGAGGCGATTGTGGCTGCAGGATCAAGTCATGTTTGTCATAAAAATGTATTGTCACCGGAACCAAAGGTGTGTGCAAAATTCCAGATCAATCGGTTGAGAGGAACTGGTTTGAAATTCAGTTGCAAGATTTGACCAATACATACTAACTAGCTAATAAGGCAAGTTAGATGAAAGCTTCAAAAACATCTAAAAGACAACATCAAAACAAAAAACAACAGTGACCTTTCAATAAAGTATTACAGTAAAACGCTGAGTACCAGTAACTACTAACCAAGTATTATAAGCCGTCCGATACATTATCGGTCACGAAAGCGTTTAGTCCGGCTATTTCTGTATGCACGTGCGTTTGAACATGTCGTGTCAAACACCTTTGGGCAGTACATTTGCATGGGCAGTACAAATTGACTGGACCAGGGTCAGATAAGTATACCTACTCGCAACAATAGCTTTGATTTGTGAGTTTCGAAATCTGGTTTATAGTATTCATATTTCAATTCCAGCGTCACAAAATGGTTAGTTTTTTAATGAACCAGCTAGCAGAATAGAAAATAAAAAAAAAACTAATCATTCTAAAAATGGTTATTGTCATTATACAGGGTGTAACATAATAAACACAAGAACTCTCGACACGAGAGTTATGTTGTGTTTAAACTGAACAAGTTTTGTTGTTTGTGACTTTTGGAAATTCACTTTTTTTAGTTCCATACATTTTGATCTGCTGATCGCGTCAGTTCCTTTAGAAAGTCCAATTTTGCGAATTTCAAGAACTCGTAGGACAAAAGTCGTTCAGTTTCATGGTCCGAGTCTGACACGGGCTGTCTTGCGTTTATTATGTTACACCATTTTTTTTTTAAGATGTGAAATCATCAAATTACTCCTCCCGCTCTGGGCGGAGTGGAAGGGAGTGTCAGACTTCTACTGCCTAAAACCTATCCATGTTCCTTCTTTGCCCTTTGTGTTCCAGGGCCGCGGTATCTTTTTCGAACAGTCCCGCAGTCTCGGTAGGCATCGGCCCATGCGGACCCCTTCCTGGTTGCTGACAATTCTTTAAGGCGCGCGTGGAACACGAACGCGCCGTCGTCGACACGGCCTGTCGTCATAAGACGGACGGACGGCGAGCTAGCCCATTACTCACCGTCCACAGGACCGATTCTGTTACACCTTGTATAGTCTACAGTAAAAGTGTCAAAATTAAATTATTCATATCCTTATATGAACGATGCCTTACCTAATACCTTTGTATTAGGTAAGACATCGTTTAACATTAATAATAAGTAGATGTTCCTAAAATAACTTTATTTTTATTTTCGTATTTGAATAAATCAGAAAGATCACTTTATTCCAACACGAGATTGTTTGACCTAATAATTCTACGTCGTTAACTTTGTAGGCCTCTATTTTTATTTTTTGTCGTTCTTAGAAGAAAACAAACATATCAATAACCCAACTCAATTAGGTTGCTAGTAAGTTTGGTGTAAATCGGGTAAGCAGAATTAGTAGAAAAAGAAATGGAAATATTATATTACCGTCTTTTTGTACTTCGCCACAGTCGGGTGAAAATAACCTTCATTCTTACGATTCTTACTCTTAACATTACATAAAGAATGAAAAGTCAGCGCAACCTCCCTATGTAATAGTGACATGGTCACTAATCCTATTTTTAAATTGGTCTTTAGTGCCACTGTCAGCCTATTATGTGTCCACTGACACAGCCCTCCTCTCTTCAGGACCTAGTGGGCTATATTCTGCCACGCCTGCCCAATATTGATTGATAGATGTCAAATATCTTTGATTTTTGGTTCTAGGTCGTGATAGTTTCGTCACGATGCTGTGTTGATTCTTTGGTCAAAAGACCACCCTGTTCTCTATCACATAATGAAATTGATCATTGAAGACCTCACATCAATCTTGCATCACGCAGACTCGTCATGTTATCCTTTACAAAAGTAATATGTAAGGTTAGATCAATCTACAATAAAAATAAGTTCTTGACCGATACGAATTTAAGCTATCACCGACCCATCCGCACTCGTAAAGGTAAATATTAGCTCTATAATAATAACTGTTGGTAGAACCGTCACGTTACGGACAGTATTTGAGTTCTGATAGACGAACCATCCGTAGCTATCTGGCATAGCTTGTCCATATTCTGTTTACATACGTTGGTAAAACAGAGTAAGGACCTTTGCACACCACGTTTTTTTTTTATGCGCTGACGACGCGCGTGGAACGCAATCAGGACGCACAGCAAACGCAAGACTGAAGTCACGTTGTTTCCTTTGCACACGATCCTTGAGTTTGTATCGCTATAAACGCGCGGATACATCACAACAAACGCGCGCTTTTAGCGATGCATTGCGCAGAAAGTCGCCGCCAGTAAGAACCACAGTATTACGATGGCGTCGCTTGAGACAACTCTGCTTACGCCTTCGTGCTGCTGCTTTTAAAACGACGACCAAGAATAAAACAGAAAAAAACAGCGTAAATTTTGGTTACACCCATTTACGAATGACTCTCCCCGCATCACCTCCTTCCCCGCACCACCAATGGCACAAACGCGCTGTAAGCGCGCGTTTAATCGCTATAAACGAGCATTACATTTGCGTTTGTATCGATACAAACGTGTAAAATCTGCTAAAACGTGTTGATAACGCGCAGAGGACGCGCTAATAAAAAATGCGCGTCGCCAGCGCAAAAACAAAATTGATGTGCGCTTAACGGTTTTTTTTATTAACTTTATTGAAATCACAATAATTCACTAGGTTTTATTTTTACCGCTTCGTTGGTATAGTGGTCGCAAGCGCGAATATTGGGTCTTTCCATCACGAATTTCTCAGTAGGAGCCGCGGAATCTAGATTTATGGCCAAGTTATGGCAATAGGCTCGCCCCCTATTAAATGGGGCCAGCCTGTCTATGTCTCCAAAACTCCTGAATCCAAAAGAGAACCAATTGGAAAGACTTGGAGAAGGCCTTCACCTGTTTAAGGGGTTCCCGCAAAATCTACTCGTAGTTTGTATTTAACAGGAAATACAAGGCTTTTTTATTTATATTTATTTATTTATGGCAATAGGCTCACCCCTATTATATGGGGCCGCCCTGTCAAGTCTCCAAAACCCCTGAAGCTGTGTGTTTGGTTATTATATCGTTCCAAAGTAAAGATGTCTGTTTCCGATTGGTATAAGGTTGTTAAGTAAATTTTATATTGAGGGGGAAATCATCAAAAGCTGGCGGAGTGTAAGTGACGTCTTCACTAAGTAAGTAAAACGCTGCGGGGGTTACTTTGGCTTATGTGTAGGAGCTCTAGGATTTTCGGTAGACATCACTGACAGGTACTGTGCTTATTTTCTTCGAAAAAAATCATGCACACACACCAAATCATATCGTATTGTACTATACAGATTTCATCGCGATGTTTTTCGAATTTAACGAATATCAGATGTGTCATGGTA
Source organism: Noctua janthe (assembly GCA_910589295.1). Lineage (NCBI taxonomy): Eukaryota > Metazoa > Arthropoda > Insecta > Lepidoptera > Noctuidae > Noctua > Noctua janthe. The sequence goes on from OU342567.1 coordinate 2,812,350, forward strand.
CCCAAATTAGCTTGAGAAAATCGTCTTGAAACACACATAACAAAATACCAATCCTCTTACCAGAAATCCATAACATTTGGTCCAGATAATCTAAGTAACAGTCTCCACGTGTATGCAAATGAGACATCAAAGCAGCGTTACATTCAGCCCACGATCTAAGCCTATTTTCACGTCCCAGATATTCTGAGATACAGCCTAGGGCTAAAATAACTCTGAAATGATATAAATTTAAGATAATTTGCCCACTAAATTTTAATATGGCGATTTAAATATAATGATCTGAGAAGACTGGAATGGTTTTTCTTGAAAAAGAGCAATATTTTCTTTTTGTTTGCAAATTGGATGAGAATATTGTGAAGGACCCAAATAATTATATTATAAGATGTGCAGGTGGGGATAAGGGTGACCATAATTTGTATAATTTAAAATTGGTCCATGAATTTACATTCGACTAGCACTTTGCCCGCGACATCCTCCGCAAAAATTGTGATAGCTCGGCTAATATGTATGATATTAATATAATTTATAGCCTAAAGCACCCACGAATAATGTAGCTTTCTGCCGGTGAAAGAATTTTTAGAATTGGAATATTAGTTCCGGAGATGACCTACATACAAACTAACAAACAAATTTTACCTCTTTATAATATTATATTAGAATAGATGTAATTTTAGCATTCTTCAGGGCCTTGACAAACTGACATTATATAAGCTAAAAAGATGATGGAAAATTAAAAAAAAATATGTGTTTCATTCAATTTAAAGTTTATTTTATTCTTGGATTATCTTTCAGCGACGTAAATAACACTTATTGACAATCACTCATGAATGCCTCGAGTTATTTGGAACTGACTGGCTTCAGTGACATTGAAGGAAGATTGGACCTCGTCCTTAAATGTCATTTATCTGTCCGAACGAGTATTGATAAATAGCCTAAAATTAGCGTCACAAATAACCTTTCAAACCGTCTATTTTTGGCCCAATCATTGATAAAGATCAATCCCATTTCTTTAACAATAAGTTACATCGCGAAGTCTTTCAATCTTCACAACTGAACAGGGGTCAATGCCTCCCTATCTAGTAATAGATCAAGGGAACGAATGCCTTGATAGTGATTCATTCCGATGAACCGGTTTAGATTACAAACAGGTTTTTTCATTGTTTTCGGTGTTCAGAGGCACGTGGAGGTAACAGGTTTTTGGATATAAAGATGTAATGTAGTATTGGTTGAAGAAACTAAATGCGGGAACTAGTTGCTTAACTCTCATGGAAGTTATTTCTCCATATTAGCATGTCGATGACAATTCAAATTGGGTCAGCCCAAAATTTGGTGACGAGTTTGACACTTTCAGTAGCGTCCATCAGGTCCTGTGACGTGTAAATAACAGGACAGACAAGTCACAATATCAAGTGTTCCATCGTTTGTGGGGCAACACCACATTTACACTCAGAAATTTCTTTGTGGGGGGCGAGGGTTCAGAATGATGTACTGAATACGTGGTAACCGTTTTAGCGTCGATGTCCCTTCCTGTGTTGGGGTGATGAAGTAGAGTGCGAACGAAGCAGCAGGAACAGCCAGTGTTAACTGAGATACTTAAATTTTGTTTGTTAATAGTTCATTAACATTTATGAACGTCTGCTGGGTTTTAGAGATTAAATTGAGAGGGTAGCTAATACTAATGATAATTGTTTATGAAATAAGTACTGTGAAACGGGCTATGGAATTAGGTTTCAAGTTTTGTTCACAGAGTAAGACGGTCTGGTCCATCAGAAGGGGCTAGACAAAGCGAAAGTTAGATAACGATAACTTTGAATACATGTCAAAATATTGGTTTTGATTCCTTTGTGGAATCTCAAAATATAGGACATAAACGGTCATATCTTTTGATCGCGTTGACTTATAAGTTTGATGTTTTCACTGTTCCCAGGGGTAGCAGACTTGAGTATTTGATATTAATTTCAGCTTAGAGATCGCGGTCTTGAGTAACAGCATCTTGACAGACGGACAGACGGACAACAAAGTGATCCCATAAGTGTTCCGTTTTTGCGTACTGAGTAACGGAACCCTAAAAATGTATGGGACTGGCATAAGCTACCGAAAAGTTTATGTCAGTCCTGTTGATAGACTTAGTAAAATTGCGAAATGTTTGATGGCAAGGCCTGGACCATCAGTCCATATTATAGTAGGTATATTGCTTCGAGTAGCGATTCTGTTAGTTACTATTATGCCATACGGATCTTTAATCCTTCGATTCGATCCGTCAAACGTACAGTGCGGAATGGGATATTGGCAATATCGGGGCTCAGCCAAATAACCTGTAGCTGCATGTAATTTTCAGTTTCGTTGGAAAGCCAGCCATATTTCATACAGAGGGGTATTATAGTAAAGGCACATATTTGATAGTTTAAAAACGAGTTCCTAAGTTAGCTTTTGTCGGTTTTCACTCATGTTGTTGTAGTTTTTGATTCAAAATCATCAATTAGGCCCAACGTCTAAACTGCTGCTCGATAGAAATGTGTTATACAGGGTGCCAGTTGTCACAGGATACCATTACAATGGGCAACTTTTGCTAAGCAAGAAAGGTGGAAAAAAAAAATTGTTTGGACAAAATATCGCATCGGCTGACGCAATTAGTTTATTGTCCCGTTTGATGGTCTGAATCACCACCTAAGGCGCGATTTATACAGAAACGGCGTAAGGTGAAGGCGCGGCGCAGGCATGATGCTGCTCAAAAATTTTTCATACAAAATGTACGTAGGCAATGTGTCATGAATTACACTCAAGCAGCGTGGCGCAGGCATGCTCTTCTTTCGTTTCGTTATAAATTCCACGCCTGCGCCGCGCCTTTACCTTAAGTTTCTGTATAATTCGCGCCTTAGAGGTACCTATTGCGTTTATTCTGTCACACCCCGTATCTGACATGCTCAGATCACCACACACACATACAAAAACTCACGCCTTTTTCCCATGTGGATAGGCAGAAACCACAGCACGCCACCTGCTACAATCCTCACATACTCCTTTTGCCTCATCCACGTTCATACATCTGGTCATAAACGCACGCCGGTTGCGAGACCAGACCAGATCGCCAATAAGTAACCAGAATATCACCCCAGTTACTGAATAACATATTTTCCTGAAAAGACAATACGCTTGTTTTGTATTGAACGAATTGTTCTTTGACCTCTTCCTCATAAGAATAGGAAGTACGTATTTGTTATCGTTAACAATACAAAGGCTTCCTCAAAACATCAGGTGCTTAAAATAGAAATGGCTACCTTTCAATTGTATTGTACAGACGAATGATCTAATTTTTGCTATTATTTGTGAACTTAAAACAATGTCATCATCATCATCTGCCCAGCCTTTTCCCAACTATGTTGGGGTCGGCTTCCAGTCTAACCGGATGCAGCTGAATACCAGTATTTTACATGGAGCGACTGCCTATCTGACCTCCACAACCCAGTTAGTACTGGGTAATACGATACCCCTTGGTAAGACTGGTTGTCAGACTTTTTGGGCCACTGACTACCTATAACGACTGTCAAAGATCTACAAATGACACCCGGGACCAACGGCTTAACGTGCTTTCCGAGGCACGGAGGAAACTTGGTATGTAATGGGTGGTCACCCATCCACAGACCAACCTAGGCAAGCGCAGCTTAACCTAAATATCGATCCGAGCGGCTGTTATTACTTAGCCACGAGCTCCTCCGAACTTAAAACAACGTGTGGGAGGAATATTTTTAATCAATATATAACCACAATCGGACTTCCAAAATTAAACTGTCTTTCAAAAACCGCTAAAATGAAAACTGTAGATACGAGGTTTTTTTTTTAAAACCACACACTAAAAATTTCTCCTGTATCGTGGGTGCGTTTACAAACATTTAAACTCACATACACAAACAGCCAGACCCGGATCAACTACTTGTGGGCCATATAAATCTGTGTTCCGTGCGGGTATCAAAGCCGCGACACGCAGCGCAGCAGCCCATCGCTCAGCCACTGCGGTATCTTACTACTAGCACTAGGAGTAGCATTACTTACAAGTCTTGGTTATTCATCGGGGATTACGGGCGTGATGTTATGTTATGTCCATAACCTGTGATGTTCTTCAGAACAGGTGCGAAATAGTCGCAACCGGCGTGAGTTTATGACCTGGTGAATGAATATGAACGGAGCAAGAAGAGTATTTGAGGTGGCGTTCTGTAGGTTCGACCTTACCCCTTGTGCAAAAGGTGTGAGTTTACGTATGTATGCAAAATAATCCATCCATCGTATATACTTTAACATGCTTTTAGCCGTTTTGGTTTAGGCAGTGCGTTGTCGGTCGGTAAATTTTATTGAGTTAAAGCCCAGATATAGATAAATGGTGTAACAAGGCCCTTAACGAAGCCGAAAGGCACATGTTCTCCCCGTCATTGCAATATTTTTTTTGTTCTAAACCATACCTGGAAACTTCTACTTACGGAGATATTGGGGGTCAATTTTCTAACTTTTTCATAAGTTTTTTTTTAAATACATGTTTAAATGTAAGATTTTTACTTTCTACACCTCCACGACCCCCGTACTATTCAATGCATCCATCAGCACAATGTTTTGAGTGCGTTACATTGAGTCCTATCAAAAACGTGATTTGTCACCTCAAAAAAAAGTCGTTTTCCAGCTATAACTTTTGCGTAAAGTTACTTAGTTTGATGTACAGAATGGTTGGTTGACGGCCTCGTTAAGGGTCTTATGCCCTATATACCTAAATAACGCAAGTATCACGTATGAAAACCAAGCGTGCCATTTTTGACTACCTACCATGACGTCATAAGCACTATTTAGTTACTATCCAAATAGTCTATGTTTTTGTTATTTAAATATCTAGAATTAAGTTCTTGAGTTGTGTAACGTTGTTGTTTTAAACAAATTAGCTTGCTGCGATAGCAGCCACGTTAAGCATAAAAAGCTTAAGCAGGCCGCGGGGAGTAGGTGCTCTTGCGTTATCTGGGTATATCTACATCTGCGAGTAAAAGATATGCAAGAATTGTAGCTACATCCAGCTCACCCTAGACTCTGAACCTGTATACCAGCCAGTCCAGCTTATATCTTCACAACAGCTCGACCTCTCAAAGAAAAACACATCGCAATAATGAAACATACAAAATTTATGATCTCTATTTGCACCGTGAATGCATAAGTTTCGACTTGAGTTCGCAGAAAAGTTAACATATAACATTGGGAAGTTGCTCAGTATTTTACGTTGAACGCCACTTCGCAACTATTTCAATGTAACCCAGTGTTTTTCATTATAACTACGTGATTTCGTCGTTTATTGCGTTTGAACGTTTTCTGGTGGTCGTTTCTTTTGTAGAAATAATGTAGCAAGCTTTGAGGTTTTGTTGTCGCAAACGCGGCTGCTGAGCATGAGGTTCGGGGTTCAATTCCCAGGTCAGGCAAAGTGTTACCTATTGAGTTATCCAACAAGGTTTTTTCAGTAGCAGCCACGAAGTACTAGTCCTACTACATGAGACTTAAACATGACTCGTGAAATGTGTACTATTAGATAGCCTGTGCCTTACCCTTCAGTTATTACTGGCGTGATATTATATTATGAACTTACGAAGAAAGGTATAAGAGACTTCCAGTATAAAATCTCCTACATCTATCTGTATACTTAGCCACGCCAACCATTCTGACTACTAAGTTCTAATCAGTATAAACATTGGTATCGTAATATCAAAAAGATCAATTTATATACAAAATTAATGAATTTAATAGACTAAGCAATATCATATTTTTATCCCAGCCCGCTATTACGTCCTTACATGACCGTTGTACAAACCATCTTGTCATAAGAAAAAGATGCTATGCTTGCCTACCGCGTGTTAAATTAATTGATCCTGATCCTAAACAAGCAATACCATTAATTCCGAATTTCCGTCTGCTTGCCATTCGTCCGTATTTCTCAGGATATGTCCAGCTTTTAAACTCCTTCATCTGAATGATGTACTTGTTAATTTGGTATTGAATAAGAAAGATTAAGCAGTAAACTGTTCGGTTTTTTTTTTATGCCCCACACTAGGAATTTCTCCTGTATCGTGGGTGCGTTTACAAACATTTAAATTCACATTCACAAACAGCCAGACCAGGAACGACTACCTGTAGGCTATACAAATATTTGTTCCGTGCGGGAATCGAACCCGCGACACGAAGCGCACCAGTCAATCGCTCAGCCACTGCGCCAACCATGCCGTCAAATTCAGCCGGCTTTGTCGTCACATTTCAAATGACGAAATAATAACCCTAGTCTTAAAGGACCAGATCTAGGTTTAACGATCCTTATCATGGAAACTGCCTACCCGCATTGCGAAAATCCCAATTTTAATAGGATCCAATTAGGACCTCACAATCCTGCTTACTCCCCTTGAGATCCAATCAATGCGTATCAGAAAACTAAATCTCTTAAACATTAATAACGGGGATCGAAAGTTCTAGACTGAATTCTAAGTTATAATGACTAGCATTAAGCGAGTCTACTTACTTGTGAAACTTATGAAAATGTCTTAAATTGAAAAAGTTGGATATGGAAATTTAATGCGTGGGTAATACGATTTCTATTCCTTTCTTATGATTGAAATGGAGATGAGTATAAGTTGAATGATGATTTTGATAACGTATGTTAACAAAGGAGAGAAGGAAGGATATGACGGAGGCCTTTGCCCAGCAGTGGGACAAACGAGGCTTCAGAAAAAAAAAATTGTTCTTCCCCAATTAGTCTGATCAAATCCAATGGCTGGCATACATAAGATGAAGGACTGGTATCTCAAAAAGAAGAGACAAATGCGAGATCAGTATTAATGATCAGTATTTATTTTCATGAAGCTAATTGGACTTCCGTGTCCAACAACGACAATTTTTTTTTATTAAACGTATTTTGCCTGCAGAAAACCGTTTCGGATCTAGATATTTATGCATCTATTATTTATTTCTGCAAACGTCGAATACACGAACAATTTAAAGAATCCGGCAACGCTAAAACAGAAATCATCAGTTCATAACGTTTTTTCTCAAAGAACAGTAAATAAATAAATCTTTCTTAGTCATAAAGTAAACCAATACTTACTTTAATGACCTCAGCAACCAAATATTAATAACCAGTTACTCCAACACGTTTCAAGACTTCAATAAAAGATGCCAAACTCCTGAGCGTGTTCCAACTTGTACTTGATGACGTCACAACAGCCCTCCTCTTCTTCTTCTTAGCGTTTCGATGGCATCGTGGTGAGAGGATTAGCCAATCGACTGCAGTCGATTGCCCAGGGTTCGCCGGACGTAACAGGAGTTCGGAGAGTACGTCACTCGGGGAGGCTCCTTTCATGCACCCCTCCTCTAATATAACCTCACGTAGCGTCTATAAAATAAAGCAACACTATAGATATTAAGCCTGTAACAAGTTTTGTTGATAGCGTTGCCATGGAAACTCGAAGGGAAGTCTTTGATGGCTGTTTCACTTCCAATTTTTATGAGTAAATTACGACCCACCCTTGATTCTTACGATTTTTACAACTAGACAAAACTTTGAGATTCATTTATTACAAGTATGTTTAATATAAACTGCCTCGTTGGTGTAGTGGTCGCAAGCTCGACTGCTGAGCATGAGGGTTCGATTCCCAGGTCGGGCAAAGTGTTTTTGGGTTTTTCCATCAGGAATTTCTCAGTAGCAGCCACAGAGTCTGGATTTGTGTGTTGATGGCAATAGGCTGGCCCCTATTACATAGGACTTAAACATAACTGGCGAAATGTGGGTGTACTATTAGGTACACCTCTGCCTAACCATTCGGAGATTACAGGCGTGATATTCTGTTATGTTTAGCATCAACGAATTAGAGGATTCGATGTAAAACAGACATGAAATAAAGTCACTTTGACTTTATCCTTCTTTGAGTATTTTTCGCTATTCCTCATATCCACGCCCACTTAAAAAGTCACCCTATAGATATAAATATATAGGGTGGCTTTTTCGATTTGGCCAATTCTGCACATCTGATGGATTTCTCAGCTTTGTAAAAAGATTTGCTAGATATTTGTATATCTAGCAAATCTTTTAATAACCTTAGACAAACTCAAGTGTCTGTTGTGCCAAACATCTTTAGAATATGGCTTCGAAAGGTCATCATCTGCCTAGCCTTTTCCCAACTATGTTGGGGTCGGTTTCCAGTCTAACCGGATGCAGCTGAATACCAGTATTTTACATGGAGCGACTGCCTATCTGACCTCCACAACCCAGTTAGTACTGGGTAATACGATACCCCTTGGTAAGACTGGTTGTCAGACTTTTTGGGTCACTGACTGCCTAACGACTGTCAAAGATCTACAAATGACAGCCGGGACCAACGGCTTAACGTGCTTTCCGAGGCACGGAACTTTCGAGGCATGGCTTCGAAAGGTACTGTAACAAATAACAGTCAAAACACTCCCACGTAAATATTCAATAGGCTCTCGACTCGTGTAACATTTGACCTATTGACTATTCTGTTTATTACCATGGAAACAAACAAAGACACCGGGTAAAGCTAAATTTATTCAGCCTAGTTCAAAATTATGAAAGATATTTCAAACAAATGAATAAAGCCTAGTCGAGACAAAAAGTTTTTCTTTTACATTATCCGATCTAAATTGTCGAGAAAATATTAAATTATTCTTTCAAGTAAAAACACTGTTTCGTCAAAAAGTCAAAATCATTTATTCAAATTAGACTTTATTAAAGAAATTTTTGTACTTTTTTTCCTGATTTTAATTTTAAGATTGAATTCAACCTGATTGCGATAGGGTGAAGAGTTAGAATTGTACCAGGATCTGATGCCGATAGATGTTTTTTTGTTTTATAATTTTATTGGTGGTAATAAAGCGCTATTCAGCTGGTCGGAGTGTTGCCACGGAGTTTTGGGGCCTATTTAACATAACTTGGAAGTAACACAAAGAAATTTGACTGACGGCACGGTTGGCGCCGTGGCTGAGCGATTGGCAGTTATGCTGTGTGTCGCAGGTTCGATCCCCGCACGGAACAATATTTGGATGGCCTACAGGTAGTTGTTCCGGGTCTGGCTGTTTGTGTATGTGAGTTTAAATGTTTGTAAACGCACCCACGATACAGGAGAAATTCCTAGTGTGGACCAAATATAAAAAAAAACTCGTCTATAACCTGCCAAGTCTTACAAATTTGGAGTGGAAGGGCCAGAATCCTTTGTAGCAATAGATCAGACTGCTCATCAAAAAATCCTACATATAGTCTGGCTCTAATGTTCCCACTGTACGGTCACAGGCCTCCTTGCTATGTGATGGAGTGGTCCATAATTTATCAAGCTGGCCGAGAACGGATTGGTGGCTAACATCACGGGTCATCGAATACTCGTATAATTATGGTTCTAGTACAGCAATAATGCGGAAAATGAAAAACAATACCAAAAATACCATAAAAGCAGTCCATGGTAAGGTTGCTCCAGTAATTAGTTAAATATCACTACATAGTATAAAACAAAGTCGCTTCCCACTTTCTGTCCCTATGTATGCTCAGATCTTTAAATCTACGCAACGGAATTTGATGCGGTTTTCAGTAATAGATAGAGTGATTCAAGAGGAAGGTTTATATATAAATATATATATTGCACCCGTACGAAGCCGGGGCGGGTCGCTAGTAATATATATAATATAATAGAATAAATATGTTGTCTATCTTTCTTTCTTTCTACTTGTCCAAACTTGTCCACAAGCTGTCGAAAACAATAGGAAAGCGCAACCATAAAATTTAGTTTGTAACAAATAATATCAGCACCGTCATTTGTTTCACAGAACAAAAGTTATGAATGGTATCGCAGAATCTATTTTTATGGAAAAATATTACGTCACTTTGGAAAGTTTGAAACTTTTTGGGAACAAGATATTTTTTTGGTTACAAAAGATTTTGTTTACAAATTATCAGAATTTGATTCTAAAGAATTTTTATTGTGATTGTCTGAACATATTTCTTTGAAAGAAATTTGTTTTGTCTTGGTATATTTTTCCGCTTGTATTATCTTTTTAACATAACCTCACGTGTGTTTTGTGACTGGCTCTAGTGGTCGTCAGCGCGACTGCGTAGCATGATGTCCGGGTTCGAGTCCCGGGTCGGTCAAACTGTTATTGGCCTTTTGCGTCAGGAATTTGTCAGTAACAGCAGAGACCGGAATTATGTCCGATTAGTGGCAATAGGCTCACTCCCAGTTATATGGGACTTACAAAACATAACTGGCGAAATATGAGTGAACTATTAGGTACACGTCTGCCTTACCCTTACATTACAGGATTACAGGAGTGATGTTATGTTATGTATTCCCTCAAGGATGAGGCACAGGTGTACCTACAGTATGCTCGCATTCAGATCCGGACTCTGAGCTGTCCTGGAAATCGAACTGAGGACCTTACTCTCAGCTGTAGAGTTTGCGACCACTAAACTAACGAGGCAGTTGATCCTAAAATGTGTAAAAAGACGCTTAACCAAACCGAAAGGCACTTGTTCTCCCCGTCATTGCGATATTTTTTTTGTTCTAGACCATACCTGGGAACCTTCTAGTTACGGAGATATTGGGGGTCAAAGTATCAACTTTTTCACCAGTTTTTTATAGATACTTATTTTTAATGTAAGTTACTTTAAACACCTCCACTTCCCCTGAACTATTCAATCCATCCATCAGCACAATGTTTTGAGTGCGTGATGATGCGCGTGATTTTTTTACCCCAAAGAAAAAGTCGTTTCCCAGCAATAATTTTTGCGTAAGGTCACTTAGTTTGATGTACAGAATGCTTGGCGGCTTCGTGAAGGGTCCATTTACACCTGGTATTAAAAGGATCGTGTAGCTGTCGTATTTATATAAATAACTGATGGCATTGAGAGACTTTTCCTCAAATAATTTGTTTTGCTACTTGAGCCTTCTTCCAAGCAACATTCAAACTTGGTTATTTCTAGGAAAGTGTGTTCGCAAAATATGGTTATTTTCCTGTTACTGAAATAATACTTACACGACTGCTTTACAATAATTTGATCATTATTTATAGGTCTGCTTATTGAGTAAACAGATTTAATTTTGCTATACTTATCATAATCTGCCTAGCCTTTTCCCAACTATGTTGCCGTCGGCTTTCAGTCTAACCGAATGCAGCTGAATACCAATATTTTACATGGAACGACTGCCTGTTTGACCTCCACAACCCAGTCAGTACTTGATAATACGATACCCCTTGGTAAGACTGGTTGTCAGACTTTTTGGGCCACTGACTACCTGTAACGGCTGTCAAAGATCTAGAAATGACAGCCGGGACCAACAGCTTAACGTGCTTTCCGAGGCACGGAGGAATCTCGTTATGTAATGGGTGGTCACCCATCCACAGACCAACCTAGGCAAGCACGGCTTAACCAAAAAGTCTGACAACCAGTCATACCAAGGGGTATCGTGGGTTGTGAAGATCAGATAGGCACTCGCTCCGTATAAAATACTGGTATTCAGCTGCAACCGGTTAGACTGGAAGCATACCCCAACATAATTGGTAAAAGGCTAGGCAGATGATGACGACAGTACCTACTAATGTTAAAACCTTACTTAAGTAATTCATAGTCGAAACTGCCAAAACAAACTTGTCTCCACCACCTACCAACATGAAGAAGTCAAACAATCAGAACACACTGTTTTTCTTCGCTCCAACTCGAAATACAAGACAAACTAGCGAAGAAGTGACTTCTGCAAGTTTACTCGAAGTCATTACGGAACCCGAAGTCAGCTCTAAAGGCACTCCTGCATAGCGCTAGGCCAATAAAACTTAGCGTCGGAAAGAAAATCAAATAAAACCAGAAGACACTTCTCCTGAACACAATAAATAAAATCGTAATGAAATAACGACACTTGGAACCTTTCTAAATGCAATATCTCCGGCCCTTCGAGGCCAATGAAGCTACAATTTTATTTGTAGTGATATTTTACGGACATCTTCTTGTGTTTACCGATGAAAGTCTTTTGGAAGCGATTTTGGTTAAAACGACTACAAGACTAGTTCATAATATTTTGGTTCTAGTTCATGCAAACGTCGAGCTCGAGGTTTTGAGCTTGAAGTCTGTGTGAAGTTTTGAGGCAGTTTCAAGTTATTAGTTAACCTGCCCCTACTAATATTATAAATGCGAAAGTTTGTGAGGATGAATGGATGGATGTTTGTTACCCTTTCACGTAAAAACTACAGACCGGATTTGGATGAAATTTGCCGTACAGATACCTTTTACCAGTTTATAACCTGGATTAACACAGAGGATACTTTTTATCCCGGCAGTGCGATCTCGTAGGACAATTACCGAATTTCACGCGGTCGGAGCCGCGGGCATATGCTAGTTATACATGCATATGTCTGGATCATTTTCATAATAATTATTAACTGCTAAGTAAGTAATCTTTGTCTTATAGTAAACACGTACTGTAGTAGAGAATGTTAAGGTAGTAGCAGATCCGAAAATATTTCAACAATAAGTATAAAAGCGTTGAAAGAACTTTTTTAGATTCCCTTAGTAATTTTGATGTTGCTATCAATGATAAAGCTTACGACACGAATACTAGCAATTTCTTGGTACCTTGAAAGCTGACGTCGGCTAAAGAGGAAAATTGATAAAGCATGTCAAGAACTGCCTTCAAGCCTTTAAGCCTGGCTCTGGAAACATAAGCAAACCATCAACGATAAAAGCCCTCAACACATTAATAAACCATTACTTAGCACTTAGTGCAAACACAACGCGAAAACCATCTTCGTAAAAGTTTACCAAGTGACATTTCTGTGTATTCCGCGCCTCAGTGGGATTCGCGAAATGCTTAAACTTCCAACGAAATACCCGGAGATGACCCAAAAGTTCTTTTTACTATCGCTATAAAACCTCTGGCCATAAATTGATATCTCTCTGGCTTCAACTTTCGAAGTTACACCGCAAAACCTCTTCGGAATTTAGCCTTAGATATACCTGTTCTGATTTTTATAGGCGCCTTTCTAATTTTGTGGAATTACCTTCCGCTGGATATAAGTTTCTTCCAGCCTATTTTCGAGTGTTTTTTTTTCTTTACTAGTCCTGCCTAGTCTTTTTACGATTATGTTGGTGTCGGCTTCCAGTCTAACAGGCATGAGCTCTTGGGTTTATGACTCCCCCTCCCACTCTGGGCGGAGCGGAAGGGAGTGTCAGACTTGTACTGACTAAAATCCATCCATGTTCCTTCTTTGCCCTTTGTTTTCCAGGGCCACGGTATCTTTTTCGAACAGTCCCGCAGCTCTGGCAGGGTGAGCTCTTGGGTTTGTCCTCTATATGGGATCCTATTATAAAAAATAACTGACGAAATGTGGGTGTACTGTTGGGGTACTCCTCTGCCTAACACTTCGGGGATTACAGGCGTGATGTTATGTTATGTTATATGGAACGATTGCGTCTCTCCGCCACTAATCAGTAACAGGGTAATAGGATGACCCGTGGAAAGACTGGTTTACTGATGTGGGACTCCGACAACTCTTGTCGAAAATTAACAAATGACAAGTGGAACCAAAGGCTTAACGTGTTTTCCGAGGCTAGTAGGGGTTTCGATTTATGTAAAGAACGGTCACCCTACCATGAACCGATGTCACCAAGTGGTGCTTAACCTTAAACATCGACCCATGCAGCCGTTATTATTAGAGATCGAAATAGAATATATTTGCGTAAACTAGTCTTATGAGGATCATACCGGGAACTATTATTCTAAACTCCCGAAATATTTTTAGGTTCCGGAAACTGTTTTAGAGGGAGGTATTGCTCATTGTTCGGAAGTCAGATAGGCACTCGCTCCATGTAAAATACTGGTATTCAGCTGCATCCGGTTCAACTGGCAGCCGATGCCAACATACCAGGGAAAAGGCTATGGCGAAGCTTGGCAGCGGTCTATACCCATCAGTTGACTGGTATCAGCTGTAAGTTGAGGTGAATATCCATTTGTTACTTACTTACCTGACGTTTAATATGCTCTACCTAAGTGGGGTACTTTCATACAAGCCTACAAGCTTAGCTTGCCCTTATAAACTACTGCTTTTCAAGATGTTCAGGTCTCTGAACAGTCTGCTTGCCGTATTGGCTTGGCTCCCACGCACCGGCACGCCACTCCTTTCCCAATTTTTGGTTATTATTTAACCACGAGCTCTCCCATTTCTATTTTCTATACCCTTGGAAGATTAATTGCTAAAATATTGGGAGCAAGTCTTTGTCCGTTGCTAGGAATGGCGTAAATATCCTCACTCGGGAGTATTAATAATCTGCAAAGTACGGAGTAATCAATTATATCAGAATGTTTGATTGTTTTCTGCTCTGCAAATAAATTGGAGGTTAATTCATTCGACATCTGAAGCAAATGATTAGCAAGGTTGCTTGTAACTGACGATACGAATAGAATGAGCGATTGTTCCCAGATGCCAGTAATTATTCTGAAGTGTTTAGGTATAAATAGTAGTATAATATGGTTTTTTTTTTATTATATCTGATTCTGTGGTCCTGGTATAGTGGTCCCGAGCACTATTGCTGAGAAATAGATCTTGGGTTCGACTTGCAACATTATCTCTCCAGTACACTTGGTTGCCGGGTACACAATCTCTTAGACATTAAGTCCGCCTTTTGTACCGAGTTTTTGTGCGAAATTTTTAATTAAAAAAATAAACCCAGGTTAAGCATAGACAGTTTAATTTATCATCATCATCAGGATCAAGTTACATAAGTCCCTGCTGTACATAGGCTTCTTAAATCGCACACCTTTCAACTCGGTAGACTTATTGGGTTTTTATATTAGCTTCTCAGTACTAGTCCGCATTTTGTATATTGCCTTGGTTGATGGTAATAGACTCGTTTGTATCCAGAAGGCCACATGTCAGTTGCAACACTTCGACCTTGAACTGGTCTAGGAAAGTACGGATACCCAATAGAAAAAGAGTCCTACATACACAGGTTTTGTTAGATTTGCACCCTATTTTACGCACGACGGCCAATCAAGTATGTACAAATCCAGTTTATGCGGATCTCTCATTGTATAGGAAATCCATACAAGGCGAGGCCAAGTTATACTGGAAATGTACAGCCTCATCTGTCGCCGTGTGTACTATACATCTCTGAATATGGCTTCGGAGAATACAGCCGTAATGTTATGTTTATAATACATTTTTGTCACAAAAATCCCAAACTATGATTGCAGAGACCTTCAAAGAGGTCAGATCGCTATTCACAGTCACGCATGCATGAAAAGATGAATGTATGTGGAAAATGTAAGAGAGGTGTGAAGGGCACGTAGAGTACGTTATTTCCGCAAACCCATGGAAATTGTATGGGTTTTATGGTGGTATGTTATGTGGTTGTGTCATAAAATGTTGTTGCAGTGTACAGTTTTTAATTATAATGCCGTTGTGCGGCGGTCGGCAGGTTATGACGCTATGGCTTGCGTTCATGTAAAACATTTCGGCATTTAAAAAAGTCCTGACAAAAAGCAGCAGCAAAATCTGTAATTTTGTATGTTTTTTGTTAAGTAACACCCACAAAAGAACAATGAAAAGGCCAATAGGCAAAAACCCCATATACAAGTCCGGACGCATGGTACATTTACTCACGAAAACTGAAATGCTTTAAACTTTCTTAAAAGTCTTTTTGTCTGAGAAAGTTCACTTAAAAGTTCCCGGTCCCGGGTTCGATTCCCAGGACGGGCAAAGTGTTAATCGGTGTTTCCATCAGGAAATTCTCAGCAGCAACTGCGAAGTCAAGCTTCGTGCCCAGTTGATGGCTATAGGCTCGCCCATATTACATGGCATTTAAACGTATCTGGCGTAGTGTGGGTGTAGTAGTACACCTCTGCCTAACCAGTCCGGGATAGCAGCCGTGCTGTTATGTTAAGTTTTTACTCTTAACGACTACCTTAATTCATTGTGTCCTATTTTTGTGCTTTCGACAGACAACATTCAATATACAACATGTAACGTAATTAACGCACACCCTCAGACACCCCAATATTATGTTATAATCATAATAAATACACTGAATTTTTAGTTAAACATATATGAGCAATAATGAGCATTGATTATTGATTGATTTAGTTATACTAATTCCGGAAGAATGTTGTGGTCACAGTACAAATCCACGAACGCAGACAGTCCAACACGTAAGTATGAGGGTCTTGTTAGCCTAGTAGGTATTCGCTCGCGTTCGAAACGAGTTAACGAGTTTTTACTGTAATTTACGTAGTTTTAATTATTTTTGGGAAAAAAAAAATACCTATAATAAAAATTATAGAAATCGATTCAGTAAACGATTCTGAACAAACTAATTTCAGGATGTGCGTTAATTATGTTACATGTTGTATATTGATCTCTTACAATCTTTAAAAATCTACATCGAGCGACGCGCACTTCACGAAACCGTCTTTACAAGATATTCAATAAACTCCAAGACATACGGCATCGATCTGCCCCCGGCAGCCATAAAGGAAGCGCCTGGGGGCTGGGGCACATCAAATGTTAAATTCATTTCGCACATAACAGCGGGTCTTAGGTATACGTAACAAGGTGTGTCGATGACCTTTGATAACAAGCGGTTTTGAATCTTCCTATTTGGAATGTAAATTGGGTTCGCCCTTTGGTCAATGGCTATTCTTGCTGAACGATTTCAAATGATTGAAAGTTAATGAATTGCCGTTTTAGTTGATTATTATTGGTCGCTAGCTCTAGTGTCGTAAATTCTGTCTTTCTGTTCGCCAAAATGTTAATTGGTTTTTCTATCTGATTTTTTGTGGTGGTCTGAGTTTGTGGTCTGATGGTGGCACTAAGATCACTAATTGTTATGTCGTGACTGGAAATGTGAATATCTGAAATATTTATCAAAACCAAACCTTTCCACCAATATTTCGACCAGGGTTTTGTCGACGGAAGAGTCGACAAAATTACAGATTTCTTTTGTTGATCTGTCATTTTGCCGATTGTTCCGTCGACAAAACCCGTTTCTACGGTGGTCATGCTACGCATGCTGGGAATCCATCCTAAGACCGTTCAGCAGTATCCGTTGCGACTACCAAATTCCATTAAATATTTCTTACAAAGCATATTTTGAGAACACAAACTCACCAAATACACCATTAAAAAGGTAACGTTGCTAAAATGAAAAATTTCAGCCAGACTTACATTTCTGGCCCATTGAGCAAAGTCTATCAACCATCACAGAACAGGTTCCAGACTTCTGAACAGTGAAATTGAGTATTGGTTTAAAGCTATAGGAATATACTTCGGTGTCTGTACAGGTGGAATGTGAAAATGATCGGAATACTAAAGAAAGAATGAAGATAATTGCTGGACAAAGGAACACTAACGAGGGTACCAGTTCTTTTGAACGTAACGTAAAAAGTAATATGGTAGGAAAATGCTTTCAGACATTATTTCACAAAGTGCTGAGTAACAGCTCTTTTTATTTGCCAATATTACCATATATTTTTTCTCTGCTTATGATAAGTTCGATTCAGAATATTGCCAATTCTACGCTTCTTGTAAATGTTGGTAGATCAAATATAATAGGTAAATACACAGTAACTTTAATGAAAAGCAAATATTAACTTACTGTTCCACGAATGGAATGGCTGAAGAAAACTAAAATTTCTATAGAATTTTACATTTAACTGTTTACACAGCAACTGTAAACAATACAAGGTAAAATTGAAATACATTGATTGCTAAGAATAAACTTCGGAACAGTTTTTCAAACAGTTTATTTCCATCTTCAAACGTAGAAGCCGTATTTAACTGAAACTGGTTTTCCCTATATCGAATAAGGATTTTAATAACCGACCAATATAGACATATGCATGCTATGTCTGTAAATAGAATACTCTCTTGGGACTGAGAGACTTTTACATACACACGTAAAAATTCTTAGTAGTACCAGATGTTAGAATTGTATTAAGTTTCTAAACTCAACCAATAACGTCACTGTCGATGCAGTGACACCTGTCATTTTGATTTTGACACTTTTTACTCTTTGGTTCGCCATCTATGCGATTGTGAGCTTTTTTCGTTCCTACTTATTAAACTTTTGAAAGCCAGAGCATTAACGCACGTGCGTGCCCTCCACGCCTAGTTTAAAATTATATGATTTTGGTCTTTGGGCCCTAATCATTTTTCTTGCGTTTGAGCCTCATACGCCTCAATTTTTTCGAAAAATGTTACCACTTATTCAGTTCACCTATGCTCGATGACCTCAGTAGAACTTCCGGAAGAGTGGGTCTTAAAATGAACATGGACAAAACCAAAGTCATGTTGAATGCCCATGTAACACCCACTCCTATCAAGATCGGAGACTCTACACTCGAAGTTGTAGACGATTATGTCTATCTGGGACAATCGATCCAGTTAGGTAGGTCTAACTTCGAGAAAGAGGTTAATCGTCGAATCCGACTCGGCTGGGTAGCGTTCGGGAAGTTGCGTGGTATCTTCTCGTCCAACTTACCGCAGTGTCTCAAGACGAAAGTCTATGACCAGTGTGTGTTGCCAGTGATTACATACGGGACCGAAACGTGGTCGCTCACAATGGGCCTCAGAAGGCTTAAAGTCACCCAAAGGGCAATGGAGAGGGCTATGCTCGGAGTTTCCTTGCGTGATCAAATCAGAAATGAGGAAATCCGTAAGAGAACCAAGGTTACCGACGTAGCCCGAAGAATAGCCAAACTTAAGTGGCAGTGGGCAGGGCATATTGCTCGCAGAACGGATGGCCGATGGGGCCGGAAAGTTCTGGAGTGGCGACCGCGAACTGGAAGACGTCGTGTTGGAAGACCTCCCACTAGGTGGACCGATGACCTGGTAAAGGTTGCGGGGATCCGCTGGATGCGAGACGCACGGGATCGGTCAATGTGGCGATACTTGGGGGAGGCCTATGTCCAGCAGTGGACGTCTTTCGGCTGAAATGATGATGATGATGATGAATGATTCAGTTCACCATTTATTGTGGGGGGCCACATAGAAATTTTTCACAGATTACTTAAAAAAAACCAGCTGTTTCCTACAAAAGTGCAATATCTACACGGTCAAAATGTATGCTACAGTTGATTTTTTTCTAATAACCGATGAAAAATGTCAATGTGGCCCCCACAAGAAATGGTAAACTGAATACGCGGTAACCGTTTTCGCGTCGGTGTCCCTAGCACCCTATATGAACCACTATGGAAGCAGTAGCAACTTACCACTACTGGACATAACGTATAGGTGCACTTGGGTATGACAAGTACTCAAAAAGTAATCGGTTTTTTAAAGTTATCTTCAGAGTTTCTTTTTTTGGGTGCTTATTATCCCTATTTATGTATCAATGGCCACGTTGTTTATTGGTGTTTATTTATCTTGCCAAACACTACCACCAAATACCACAAATAAATAGTTCTTCTTGTAAAAGATGGTTATACAGCTCAGAGTTGATAAATTCGATCTATCTTTCTTTGGTTCTGGTATCTCTTGGCAGTAATTACGCTTTTCATACAATGGCTTTTCAACCAAAAGCCGACATTCTTATAATAGATACTTGAAATTTCCCTAAAATAGGCTGCTTAGTTCAATTGACAAAGGCTTTTAATAGATATACCGCTATATCTATTACCGCTATTTATATTTACAAATAGGTACAAAGGATAAACGCACTTATTGATGATCAAATAGGATTAAAATTAGCTTTTGCCCTATGTACCGAGTCCACTATCGGTCAACCGCTTTTCAACCTTATTACTTAGGGCATAAGGGTGAAAAGTGGCAAACTCTCTGTGAACTCCGAAGTAAAGTAAAGCTGTCTCACGACTGTTCTACCCGAAGAGACAAACATTTCGTCGGAGAAGAGGGAAAGCCAATTGACTCCATTATGAATTTTAAGTTTTGTTAAAATTCAGAATGGATTGTGTTATATTTCGGTTTTGAACATTGTAATATTTATTTATTTATTTAAACTTCATGTACAATAGTGGTACACAGGTGGACTTAATGCCACAAGGCATTCTCTACCAGTCAACCTTTGGGTTAAATAAGAAAACATTGTGATAGGGTACAAAATAAATATATAAAAATAACTTCTTGCTATCGAAAATTTATATAGCCACTTATAATGATACTAATACTTATATACAAATAAAATAAACTAATACATATTTTAACAAATACCAAAATTAAAAACGAGAAACCTAATAATAATAATTGATTTTTTTGTTTTATTTCAGATGTGAACTGCTTTCGTGACGGAAGTAAATAAACATAAATAAAACTCAGGTAAGTTTTTTACTTATATATAAAAATGAAGCTAGAAGAATTGTGTTTGATGGGATTAGCAGTAACTACACCTGTGTCACGTTTTAAACGGAAATTTCACGAATGGATTTGAACGCAATAAGCAAAATTCTAAACCACGTTCAAGAGCTGTCAGTTTCGTAATTGCTTTGGATTAATGACAATTAAAGCTCTTGAAAACAGTTTAGATGTTTGATCGCGTTCAATTTCATTGTCGTAATCGACTTTTAAAAAGTGAGATATATGTAAGAGAGGAAACCCTACTCTTATTTTCTTTTGGTACATAACATCACGCCTGTAATCCCCGAAGGGTTAAGCAGAGGTGTACTTAATAGTACATCCACATTTCGACAGTTATGTTTAACTCCCATGTAATAGGGGGCGGGCCTATTGCTATAAACCGGGCACAAGTCCAAACTCCGTGGCTGCTACTTAGAAATTCCTGATGGATAAATCTAACAACACTTTGCCCGGAATTTGAACCCAGGACCTCATGCTCACCAGTCGCGATTGCGACCATACCAACGAGGCGAATTTGATAATCATGGAGGAAAATATCATTTACATAGCAAGACAGCGAAGTCTGGCCCTGTCACTCATCATTCATACATACATTTGAAAATGAAAGAAACATACGTCTATTACCAAGACACTCATTCAGAAATATGTGACAATTTGACTTACTACGTACTTAACCTTCCATACGAAGGGATGGATAACATTTTTACAGTCCTAAAAGTGTCTCCGTACATCTAATGTTTTTTATCTCTGACAAGGCTGTTACTTCGAGTAGCGTAGTCAACTTTTTTTAATCCATTAGCCTGAATTGCATTTTGTGCTGTGTTTTCAGTTGTAGGCTGACAAGTATACGTCAGCTTAGACTGTGGGCTAGATTTTGTGGCGCTTAGGATTAGGGAGTGCAGCTAAGTTGAGAAAATGGGGTATTCCTCAAAGCGCAACTATTTTTAACCGCAACCAACTAAGCGCAACTAAATTATTCCTCGCGCAATCATGATTGAAAAAAAAAATTAATCCATCATACCCCTCTCTATTTTTCATCATGGTTGCGCTTTGGGGAATAAACATATAATATTTTTATTTTTGAATTTTTGAGCGCAACTAATGGTCAACCATTAGTTGCTTCGAGGAAAAATTTAGTTGCGCTTAAAAATAGTTGCGCTTTGAGGAATACCCCGGGAAAATGCTTGTGGACGGATTAGTGAGGGAACGCTTGTGATGTGTTTAATTTAAAAATACCGGTTATTATGCTTTACGTGGATTAACTTGTCGATATTTGTGGTTGAAAACTAGGATGTAGATATGTAACTATCGTCTTAGCACAAATTATTCATTAGCAGTGCTGTTTCTGCACACCTAACGATGGCAGATGTGAACGAATTTTTTTTTTAGGACATCCTGGTTTCCTCACGATTTTTTTATTCACCGTTTTCAGAGCACCTAAGCTATATATCTATTTCTTCACTGATGCGTTCAGTTAGGTAAGAAAGTGACAGTGTTCAAGTTTCACTATTCATTGTTTAGTATTAAGTGCAATGTGTTGCAAATTATTGTTAGTTTGTTTTTAGGTACACAATAAGTGGTTCGGTAATAATGAACACTATTTATTAAAAAATAAACATCAATTTAGCAAACAACAAACAAAATGTCTTCTCATGTTCTCATTTATTATTTTATCCATTTTTATGCGTTTTCTAATGGATTACAGTCTTCTCTAAAAACTTTTATCATTCAGGGCTCATCTTAGGGCACAAAGAAAGCCTAAAATATCGATTTTGAATCTAAAGGGATTGTATTAGGCCTTTGATTTGCATTATTCATGAGACAGAGGATCGATCTCCTTGCTAAACGAAGGTAGGTATTATAACGCAAGTATTTAATAACAGCGATAATGTAAAGCCCTTAGATGTCCTTTACTTAGGCTTTCCACAATCGCAGACGAGGTCAGCTGGGTAGTACTTGCAACTGACGTGCGTGAATGATCAGACGTATGATCGTTCAAGAAAGAAAGAGTATGTAAGGATCGTAGCAGGTTCTATAATTTCTGCTTACCCCCATGAAAAAAAGCGTGAGTTTTAAAGTGTTATTAAGCACATACACGATAAAGCTGAACCCAATCTGTCGTTTCTTCACGACAATCGATCTCCTTAAGTGTTGTGGCTTGCATCTATATTTAAATAGATTGCGGACCTATACGACCATATTAAAGTCAAATCCCAAGGATGTTGGAGCCGGCTTCCAGTCTATCCAGATACAACTGAATTTCAAAGTTTTTTTTTTATATATTTAATGGGCCTACTGTTGATCTCAATCTAGTCCTGAGACAGAGATGAGGTCGACGATGGAAGGAGCTAACCTAAAATAAACCTATACTGCATATATAAAGCCTTTTTTTTCCGGATGGGAAATCATCAAATGACCCCCCCCCCCACTTTGGGCGGAGCGGAAGGTAGTGTTAGACTTGTACTGACTAAAAGCCATTCATGTTCCTTCTTTGCCCTTTGTGTTCCAGGGTCACGGTATCTCTTTCGACCAGTCCCGCAGCCCTGGGCATATACGGGGTGTAAACAGACCCTTCACATACCCGTCAACCAAGCATTCTGTACATCAAACTAAGAATCTTTACGCAAAAATTATTGCTGGGAATCGACTTTTTTTTTTGGGGTGAAAAATCACGTTTTACGGTAGGACTCGATGGAAAGCACAAAAAGCATTGTGCTGATGGATGGAATAAAAATCTTACATTAAAATCATGTATTTAAAAAAAAAAACTTGTGAAAAAGTTGGAACTTTGACCCCCAATATCTCCGTAACTAGAAGGTTCCTAGGTATGGAAGTTTGAAGTGATCCAGGATATAATGATTGGTGAACAGGTCTATTTGACCTCCCTAACCAACTGCGTAAAACAATTATACCTCTTTTTTAGACCTTGGGTATACCAAAGAGAAGCAAAAATTTTATGAGATCAAAAATTTTAACAAAATAAGACATTCTATATTTCAAAGCTTCTTCTCAACTAACAACGACTGCCCACATTACAATGATTACTTATCATACGATGTTAGCTTCCCGCATACGAAGAAGTCTTTGTACTGGATTTATCATAAAGCGAATATATTACGGGAAAACTCGAGGTAGCTCGGCTTTAGATGCGTTTCTCGTGTCGACACGAGTTATAGGAACGTAGGTCGTGCTGTGGTTAAAAGATAACATGGTGAATCAAGGTTGGGCGAGGAGCGTATTGTTTGAGATGTGACGGATGTACCCAGGCGTCGTCAAACGCAGAAGCTTATTAAATACACTACCAAAAGGTGTTTGAAAACGACTCTCATTGAAAATCTCTAAACGTGATGAGCTTGTGAATAATCGAGTATCTATGAAATTAATCAGGTATTACTTATTTTAAACCAACTGTGGAGTTATAAATTAAAAAAAATGGATTCACTTCACTTTTGTAAAAAAAAAAAAATGGAAAATAATGTGGTTTAAAATTAAAAAAAGTAAAAAATACAGTGTTATATAAAAATAATTATTCTATTCGTGCACCTAGCATGTAATCGTATTTTTTATAAGAATTTAAATTGTTGAAGGATTTTTGTTTAGAAGTACTTCTTTGCAAAAAATCCTTTTAATGTCTACTTTTTGACTTAATGTCTACCTATTGACTTAGAGTTCTTAATTTAAAACAAGAAATCCAAAATTAAAGTCATTTTGACATGGTCAAACAAAAATAGGGATTATGAAAGTAATGAATAAAAATGTTACATAATTTAGAAATTCAAAAAGGGCCGCAGTGTACGGCACTTCTTTTTTGACCGATTTATTTTAAGTTTCATTCGTCCTTTTTGGATGATATGGCCAGAAAGGAGGTCACTACTAAGATGACGAGTAATAGAGAAGTATGGAAGAACAAGATATAGTATGCCAACCCCAAGTAAATTGGGATAAGGGCAGGAGAATGTTGATTATGATGACGTCCTTCTATACCTTACTCGAACTGTACTCGTTTTCATCAAACCCACAGTTGTCACTTTAGGCAATATTCAGCTAAAAAGATAACCTTCCATACATATAACTTCACCAAAAGCACTTACTATCATAAGTTGGAAGAGACACATTAGCAGCCACGCCTCGTAAAATCTTACGCGAAGGTGGCACGTCGGGAAGTGGCAAATGGGTGTAATAACTATTGGCGGAAGAATTTCTAAGGGGCTCCAGATCGCTAGAGGCGAGGCAGGTCTAAATTGTTTTTGAAATATTCCTGACAGAAGTCTAGTGTTATGTGTTGAGGTTATTTTTATAGAAGACTAGCGACCCACCCTGGCTTCGCACGGGTGCAATATATATTGTATATATATAAACCTTCTGTATCTATTAAAACCGCATCAAAATCCGTTGCGCAGTTTTAAAGATCTAAGCATACATAGGGACAGACAGACAGTGGGAAGCGGTAGGTTTTTTTTGAATGAAAATTGTTGACGTGACGCTATTACATGGGACTTAAACATAACTGGCGAAATGTGGGTGTACTTTAATTGGGTACACCTCTGCCCAACCTTCGGGGAATACGGGCGTGATGTTATGATATGTTTAGATATGTATTGTTGAGGTGGTATAATCTACTAACTACATTGGGGTTGACTTCGAGTTTAACCAGAGACAGCTTTTAATCTTTTACATAGATCTACTGCGTTCGATGGCAATGATTAAATTCCACAAGAATTTTTGTGGTATACTATGTACAACAAAAAAACCCGACTACCAAAAAATCACGTTTACAAGGTAAAATCGACTCCTCCTATAGTTGAAGTCGGTTAACAGTAACCTATGTTACCCGGGCCATAATAACGAATCGATTGACACCTTATTCATCAAAATCGGATGAATAGTTTAGGCACTACGGAGGAACATACGTAAATACAAACATACATACATAGACTGCTAAAACCCCCATTTTGCCTTCGCCGTAGTCGGGTAAAAATGTATTGAATTGTCGCTATGTAAATACGAAACTCTTTGAAATGTTTTTCTAAGCCTTCTGATTAAAATAAAAAAGATCGTATCATTGATTAGTTTTCATGATAATGTCATGACTGTTACCAACTCGGGTACCCCGTCTTTCTTTGACCTGTATTTTTAGACACGACATTTTAAGATTTCTCTTACCTTTTAAAGGTTATAGAAGCCAGTTTTACGCAGAATCAGTGTGTTATCGTATTTCTTGTCAGGCTGTACAAAAACGAAACTTCTTATCTTAATATTTAACTTATCTTTTTAAGAGTTTTAGTAAATGCTTTAGAATATTTTCGCTCTAGATATTCTTTTCATATTTACCGTCTTTAAAGATACGTACGCACGACTGCCAATCAAGCTACGCAAAACTAGTTCATGCGGATCTCTCATTGTATAGGAAATCTATAAAAAGCGAGGCCAAGTTATACTGGAAAAATACAGCTTCATATGCCGCCGTGTGTACCTATTCCTTTCTCATCTTATAAAATACCTAGTTATTATTAAAAGTAAAAGTAAAACAATGATTCGGTAATATTATACCAAGGAGTTCTATTAAAACAGTTGGTCATAAGTAACGTAGGTTTTACTATTAATCAGTAAAAGCTCAGTGCAGCAAAAGCTCTTCACCTACAAAATGTGAATGGATGGATACAGCTGATGAGATGAGCTCAAATATCTCCGTAGCAGAAGGTTCCCAGGTGTGGTCCAGAAAAAAAAAACTGATCACAATGATGAATGATCACAAACGCGCTTGTTCTCCACAAGCGCGTTTCGGCTTCATTAAGGGTCTTTTTACATCCATCATACCTAGCTTGTTTCGCCAGGAAACAGATTCAGCACGTGCATTTTTCCTACCCAATAAATTAGTTAAAACCCTTTTAAACTGCGTTTTTAACACGAAAAACAGTAAGAATGCACCAGATTCCCATAAGTGTTTGTTTGTACACCCGACACGTGTACCGGCTTCCCAAACACATGTTTCGCACGTGTTTATTTTCAACCAAACCCGCTTGAAATTTTGTTTTAAAACGAGCAAATCCACATTTAGAATGCAGTTAGTAAATCATTCTGTGTAATTAGTCTTAGGGCTGGTCTTGATGGATGTCTCGAGGTTTAAAGGGTTAAGTCATAAGAGTTAGCGATTTAGTTTCGTCTTGGAAGACTAATTTTGTCATGAGCAGCGTTGATTACGCATAACATCACGCCTGGACTGCTTCGTTAGTCTAGTGGTCGCTAGCGCGACTGCTGAGCATGAAGTCCTGGGTTCAATTCTCGGGTCGGGCAATTTTTTATTGGTTTTTTACATCAGGAATTTCTCAGTAGCAGCCATGGAGTCTGGATTTGTGCCCGTTTGATGGCAATAGGCTCGCCCCCTTTTGCATTGGATTTAATCGTAACTGGCGAAATGTGGGTAAACTATTAGGTAAATAGGTACACCTCTGCCTAACCCTTCAAGGATTACTGGCGTGATGTTATGTTTATGTTAACAGCACGCCTGCAATCCCAGAGATCCCTACACTGGGCTGCTGTTGAAAATATCCTAATGGAAAACTTGATAACGCAAATTAGAATCTCAAGAGTACTCAAGACCAAATGCACAGCAGATAAAATATAGCAACCAACTGTTTCAAAACCACTTCACACCATTTTTTGCCACAAAACGCTCTTCGATCAAGAGATCTCATTCACTTCAAAGTTTTTGTCAACGTTATCACAAACAACAAAAAATACCGAAAATAACCTTTCAAGATTAAGCTGCTTTCAACATCTCACACTCGCTCCTTGCTATGCTTTGGGCCGCGGTAGCGCTTTTGTTTACCGAACGTCTCTGTTTAGCCGGGGCAAAACTTATCTTGTTTGTCTGATGAATTATCTACCGTCTACACAAATGCTTTGTCCTAGATAGTCATCATTTACTCGTAGATTGATTCTAATACGGTCTTTGATAGATGGATTGCAGTTTTGCAAGGATGTTTAGACATTTAACCAAGTCTGTAGTTAGTAACGGGCCACCCAGTGTTAGCAATGGCATCGTTTTATTCAAATACAGAGTTGTGGAGGTCAGATAGGCAATCTTACCGAGTTTCCTCCGTGCATCGGAAAGCACGTTAAGCCGTTGGTCCCGACTGACATTTGTAGAGCTTTAACAGTCGTTACAGGTAGTCAGTGGCCCGAAAATCTGACAACCAGTCTTACCAAGGGATAACGTATTACCCAATTAATAATTGGGGTGTGGAGGTCAGATAGGCAGTCGGTCCATGTAAATTACTGGTATTCAGGTGCATCTGGTTAGACTGGAAGCCGACCTCAACATGGTTGAGACAAGGCAGATGATGATAGCGGGTCAAGTTGCTCAGGATGGACTTAAAGACATAAACGCTAGAATTACTTTAGAAAATTTGCAGCTTTGGTCGCATAAACATTGTTTTATTTATTTGAAACACATACCAGTATCATCACAGGCGTACTTAATACAAAAGTGTAGTTATAGCTTACAAAGATTAGACCTACAATTATATTATTTGAACACCAAGAGTAATTTTACAAAATGCGGCCTGTGTGAATTCACTCAAAGTACAATTGAAGCAGTCAATCTGTTGTGACATCATTGAGTGTACGCAGCGCGCGCGTCAGCATCGCGTGCTGCAGCAGGTTGGTGCGACAATGGGATTAAGCACTTGAAGGTAACTTAATGATTGGTTGATGTGCTGTAGTTTTTGCTAGACACACAACAGACAGAAATGCGTTTATTGCCATAAGAACACCTTAAAACTAGAAAACAATGCTTATGCAGTTATGCCACCTCTCTTACGTCATCTCAATTATTTGTTATGATGATGAGTTACCATGGACTGCTACTTTCCCAGACAGATGTTAGACAGTCATTACCTACGAGCTACATGCCAATACACCAAAAAATGCCAATGAACAGTCAACAATAATAAAGTAAATTAACAAATTCTTAGAAAACCTCACCAGGTGTGTCGACTCAGGTGGTCGGTCCGAAGTTTTCGATTCGTGTTGCTTAATCAACATTACTGATTTGTTAATTGCCAAAGTTGTACCAGTTTGGTTTCTAAGGAAATGTTGCAAGTACACATTTGTTGGAATGCACTGCGCACATCATGTTACACAATCGTGTCTTATGGCCTTTTGCAGTTAATAAAAAAAGACATTAAAATAAAATACTGGATTTTTTGTAAGTAGATTTTTTTCGGCATTATATATAATCCATCACAGGGTTGCAGTGTTGGTTGGTAGATGTCAAATGTTTCAAAAGCAGAGATGGCTCAGTAGTCCCCTGACTTACGTGTGCTAGGTCGTGGGATGGAACTGAGGCAGGTACATAACTTTGAGTAATTCGTTTCATTACTACTACTCTCAAAACGGTGTAGCCGTGTAGGGTCCATCATCATCTGCCTAGCCTTTTCCCACTATGTTGAGATCGGCTTCCAGTCTTATCGGATGAAGCTGTATACCAGTAATTTACATGGAGTGACTGCCTATCTACCACACCCCAATTTACTAATTGGGTAATACGTTATCCCTTGGTAAGACTGGTTGTCAGATTTTCGGGCCACTGACTACTTGTAACGGCTGTTAAAGATCTACAAATGACAGCCAGGACCAACGGCTTAACGTGATTTCCAACGCATGGAGGAAAATCGGTATGTAATGGGCGGTCACCCATCCACGGACCAACCTAGACAAGTGCGGCTTAACCTAAAGATTGATCCGAGCGGCTGTTATTTTTTAGCCCCGAGCTTTTGCCGTCCACATTTGAAATTATGGCAAATTGAATTAAACTCAAGAAAGCGCCGGACATCGGCGAAAATTCTTCAACCGACATCCGTATTCAAAGGAACTTTAACAATGCCCAAAATCCCCAAAAACTGAGCCTCCCTAACAAATTACGCTATCACATTAAAATAATATCCTCCCATTAAGAATTCTGCCAAGCTAGCCTTACCCATGGTCTGTAAACATTACGCCACGACATTGATGTATCAGCACAGAAACTGGGGCATTTGGCAATCCGTAAGCGAAGGAATTCCGTCGAATATTTTGATTTATTTCCTCATAGTACTAATATATGAATGTCTGATAGTTTCGGGGACTTCGATTTGTTTGTGAAAGAAAAATGGCAATAAGAAAGGTATTTCTTATGCAAGTTAGGCGACTGAGAGTAATGGTTTTAGATATAGCTAAAATATCGTCTGTGTTTGCGACTCAGTGGTCTACTGGTCGCAAGCGCGAACGATGAGGTCCTGGTCGACCTTCGTTTTCCAGGTCGGGCAAAGTGATATTGGGTTTACCATCAGGAATTTCTCAGGAGCAGCCACGGATTCTGAATTTGTGCCCGGTTGATGGCAATAGTCTCGCACATGGAACACATGGAACTTCAACATAACTGCCGAAATAGGGGGGGCGGGGGTATTAGGTACACCTCTGCCTAACCCTTCGGGGATTACAGACGTGATGTTACGTTATGTTTATCAAACCAAGATCTATTTACCCAACCCATCGCCATAGAACTAGTACCTAAAATACTCCACAGCCTCTCAATGTAGTAGCCCAATTTATTAACAAAATTACGCAAGGTACCTTTACCAACTAACACACGCTGTCCCAACTACAGTAACACACTTGAAATTTTAAACCTAATTTAGTGTTACTGGCCACTTCAAAAGGCCAGTTGGTGTACTGTGATTGTTTACACTGTGGCGTTAATATTTTATGTTGTGGGCGCCGACGCTCCAGCGGGTTATTTCCACTATGTATTTTTGGGATTTTCAGTTAATTTTCGAGGTTCGAAGGATGATTTTATAGTGTCTATAAAAGATCTGTCTATATTTATTTTGTAAACATGGAATGGAACTGCCTCGTCTGTATGGTGGTCGCAAGCGCTACTGCATGAGATTCTGGAGTCGATCCCCAGATCGGGCAAAGTGTTATTGGGTTTTTCCCTCAGGAATTTCTCAAAAGCAGCCACGAAGAGTATACAGTGCCCGGTTGTTGGCAACAGGCTCAACACCTATTACATGTTGTACTATTAAGCACGTCTCTGCCTAGCCCTTCAGGGATTACAGGTGTGATGTTATGTTATGCATACAGGGATCCCGAAGGTACTTCACGTCTATTTTGTTACTTAAATTTTTATTACGATAAAATACAATACCACAACAGAACACAATACAATAACAACGATTCAATACAATACAATAGAAAAACCCAAAGTGCTCTCTCGATAGGTATTTTGTTCCTAAAATCGAACACTCTGGAGTATGTCGGTCTCCTACGGACAAAAATATCCCGTAATCCTCAGCAGAATTATCCCGGATTTCCGTAGCTACGCAGAAATCTCGATAGCTACCAATAATTAGAAAAATATTACATGAATATGTTACTAAGGAAGTATCTACCCATACATTCATGCCTGCTACCAAATATTGTATCTTGCATCGCTATCTGGGAAATCAGCCGCGGGCTTGTTATAATTATTACATAATAAAGGGTGTAACAAGACCCTTAAGGAAGCCGAAAGGCACTTGTTCTCCTCGTCATTTTTTTGTTCTAAACCATACCTGGGAGCCTTCTAGTTACGGAGATATTGGGGGTCAAAGTTCCAACTTTTCACAAGTTTTTTTTAAATACATGTTTTTAATGTAAGATTTTTACTTTAAGCACCTACACGACCCCGGTTCTTTTTAATCCATCCATCAGCACATTGTTTTGACATAAGTCATACCGTAAAACGTGATTTTTCACCCCAAAAAATAAAGTCGTTCCCCAGCAATAATTTTTGTGTAGAGTTACTTAGTTTGATGTTCAGAATACTTGGTTGACAGGTTCGTGAAGGGTCCGTTTACACTGTTTACATTGGGTTACCTACTGTCCTTACTTCTTAAACTAAATCTACGAGTATTATGGACTGTTCCTGCCTCCATCATGCCATCATGTGTCTGATCATGTCATTATCCTGAGTGGTAACCTGCTCGTCACAGTCACGACGTGCAAGCTGTCAACTTTTTATTCGAAATTGAGAAGTCTACTTTACAGGACAGTGACTGAAAGTTTATTTTATGGATAACTTTGTCATTAATGACTATAAATATCTCTATTAAAAATTGGGCTCCACACATGAGTTCGAAATATTTATTATTCAGATATAGTCATGTTATCCACAAAATAAACTTCACGCAAAAGTCCTCTCAAATCTGTGATCCTGTCCTCAAAAGATCACCTCAGACACTGCATCTGCATGGTCCTCATATGACTTGACCAAGATTATGTCTGGACATTATTAAAAAGAGACCTGTGAGTTTGTTTCGGTATTTATTCTCAATGTAGTCTGATAGGACACACCTCATCAACTTTAAAAAATATTTTATTTTTGACGTGATACTGTTTATTAAAATTAATTCACAGAAGAAGAAACATCCATGCTCATTTATCGCTATCTTAGGAGCTACGGAGCACTGATATGTGTCCGGTTGATGGCAATAAGCTCAGATCTTATTACATGGGACTTAAACATAACAGGCGAAATGAGGGTGTACTATGAGGTACAGCTCTGCCAAACCCTTCGGGGATGTAATGTTTACTATTTTAGGATCATTAATAATCCCCACTTTCATAGAAAGAAACCCTTAAACTGGGCCAGTATTATTTGCACCATCGTAAACGGTAACAGCCTTTGTTTCGGGATGATCATCATAAAAAAGTTTTTCTATCAATGAACTCTCACTCAGGAAATAAAGACCGATTTGTAGTTTACAAACTGAAAGTAGTTTATATTTACGGTTTTTGGGGTTACGTAGCGAAACGGTGCCTTTGGGACCCTACTACTAAAGTCGACCGGCGTCGTTCTTAATATTTTAAACCGTTAATAGTATATAATAAAAAGTTTTTTATTTATTTAATTATTTAACACTTCAAGCACAAAGTACAGAGGCGGACTTAATGCCATAGGCATTTTCTACCAGTTAGTCAGTTTATTTCAGACCGGAGTCCATAGGGTATTTAACAAAATACTAATACGTAGACAATGGAAATTCATATCATAGCATTTGGGGTTCTATAATTTCTGCCATGTCAAAAAGAAGTGATTTGATTTACGTAATTAACTCCTTTGGCTTTTAATAAAATGTAAGGAATTTTCAACAAATTCCTACTTTATCTAATGGTACGGAACCCTTCATGCACGAGTCCGACTCGCACTTGATAAGTTTTATTATTATAGTTGGGCTTTCAGAAGTGGAAGTGATAGTTATTGGGATGAGTTCTGTTGTGTTCCGGTTATATCTAGGTTCTAAACTGTTACTGTTACTGTCTTTTATTTACAAATAAAATAAGAAAGAGATATAAAAAAATGAGGGCACGATGTAGTTTTAAATCATATTAAAGTTAAATCTCAAGTATGTTGGAGTCGGCTTCCAGTCTAACGAGATGCAGTCGAATACTAGAATTTTACATGGAGCGACTCCCTATCTGACCTCCACAACCCAGTTAGTGGGCACCACGGGCGTAAGCCTTGGCTAGAGAAAGGCCTTGGATATATCAGAGGAGGTCAAGCACCAATTGCTTTTAAAGCATTTCCTATTTCTATAATTTTTCTATTTTTTTTTGTTTTAAATGGGTCTCGGACCTAAAATAAATTCATCATCATCATCATCATCTGCCTAGCCTTTTTTCCATCTATGTTGGGGTCGGCTTCCAGTCTAACCGGATGCAGCTGAATACCAGTATTTTACATGGAGCGACTGCCTATTTGAGCCCCACAACCCAGTTAGTACTAGGTAATACGATACCCCTTGGTAAGACTAGTTGTTAGACTTTTTGGGCCACTGACTACCTGTAACGACTGTCAATGATCTACAAATGACAGCCAGTCTTACCAAGGGGTATCGTATTACCTAGTACTAAGTGGGTTGTGGAGGTCAAATAGGCAGTCGCAGCCGGGACCAACGGCTTAACGTGCTTTCCTAGGCACGGAGGAAACTCGGTATGTAATGGGTGGTTACCCATCCACAGACCAACCTAGGTAAGCACGGCTTAACCTAAAGATTGATCCGAGCGGCCGGCGGGCGGCGAGGGACCTGAAATAAATTAAATTTATTAATTTATATAGTGACTGTCTTCAGAATTGGCATAAGCTTTAAACTTTAAAAGCAAAAAAGGTCACGGCAGACCAAAAAAAGATGGCGGAACGCTTTGGATGACTTCCTCGCGAATTGGCGAGAAGAAGCACATCATCGAGAGAAGTGGAAGGAATGGGAGGAGGAAATTGTCTAGGAGTGGGGGATATCATCTTCCTGCCCTTGTGCCATTCTACTTCGGGTCGTCGCATCACGTTTTCTTCCTCCATTCTCCCCTGTCAGACGTCACGGCATCATTCACACCTTTCTCTTTCATATCATTCCTCACACAATCCAGCCATCTTTTATTTGGCCTTCCTCTCCCTCTCCATTCATCAACATTCATGTCCATCACTCTTAGTCACAATAAGAGCTAATAGGGGTAGGTGGACCGATGACCTGGTGAAGGTTGCAGGATCCGCTGGATGCGAGACGGACGGGATCGGTCAATGTGGCGAAACTTGGGGGAGGCCTATGTCCAGCAGTGGACGTCTTTCGGCTGAAATGATGATGATGATGAAGAGCTAATAAAAAAAAGTGTTGCTCCCATCTTCTCAGTCTAAATAAATGTTTGAATTCACTCGTTCATTTAAAATTCTCCTTCTACTTTCTATCACACGGAATTCTCAACATTTTTCAGCCACCATTTTGGGCTACCAAATTGATACAACGAAAACGACATCTCTGCCCTAACTCCGAACCCATGGGGACTTGATAGAAGATATCCGAAAGTGACAAATTACGATGGCAAAGGACATAAATAATAGGATTTCGGTACGCTGTGACGGGCCATGAAAATTGTGTATTGATTTGGTGATATTATTTACCGTTATGTTTCTGTTATTTTTGTGTTTTTATTGTTGGGTAGATGTTGTTGATTTACGTTTAGTTAGTGAGGGCTTCTTTATTTATCGTGTGGTTAGTGCCTAACCTGGTGTCGAGAGTTTTTTTGCCGCCCATGAGCCCGCTCTGACTTGGCTTTTCATGCAGTCGAGAATAACTCTCATGCATGCTGGCTCAATAAAAACGAAAAATCAGTGGTACGTGTCTTGGGTTCGAACTCGAGACCTATGTCTTGGCAGTCTGACGATCTCACCAATAGGCTATCACTGTTACTGCTACTGCTGGGCTTAACTACCCTAAAGTCTTTAATAAAATACCTCGTGTTACCCGGGGTGATGTGGCGGTCAGGTAAGGATATTTAGCTGCATCCGATTAGACTGGAAGACAACTGTTGAGAGAAGACTAGACAGATGCTGATAATGATTAGACCTTTAGCCTCTATTACTAAATTGAGACATAACAACAGAAACTTCTACCTTAATTTCTCCAAACATCTTGTATGTTATTTCCCACACGATCAATATAGTGGCTACACATTCACCCGAAGGCGCTTATATTCTACATACTTACCATACGGTTCCTTATAAGGCGTAGTGGCGTAGTGGCGTATCGTTCCAAATAGTGATGATACGCATATTTGATTAGCTATACGTTAGCCTATGTTTATTTGTCGTAGCTGAATAATATCGAATGTTCCACTTTGTTTATAAGTTATTATGTAGATGTTAGTTGTTAAACAAGTATGAACAAAAGGTTAAGTTAACACACAACATAAAACTTCCCAACACTGGGCACAGACCTCCCCGTGAGAGGATGTGGTCCGTAATCCACAACACGCACCCATTGCGTTGGCTTGACTGTCAAGTGTGGGATTCTTGGTACGAACTCCAGGATGGTCATTGCAGTGTCTTCCATTATGGTTCTCTCAGACTCAACCTGGAATATGGAATAGTTTCGGTTAGTAGCAGACTTGTCTCCTATGGCATTTTCTCGTCAGAATTTTCGGTAGGAGAGCGGTAGTCTGGATTTGTGAAGGCAATAGGCTCGCCCTCTATTACATAGGACTTAAACATAACCGGCGTAATTTGCGTGTACAATTAGGTAGACCTTTGCCTAACCCTTCTACGACTATAGGCGTGATATTATATGTCACAATAAAATTCATGAACTGTGCCTTCTCATTAAAATCTTTAGTGACTATGGAATAATGAACAGGGTATGTATCATCGTCTATCAATACTTGGCTTATAAAGGAGTCTACTGTGTACATATTTAGTAACGGATAATCAGTAATAGACTTTGATTAATACGTGCGTTAGTTTGCTTTGTTAAGTAAATACGTGTGGTACTTACCAAGTCTTTGTTGTTAATCTATAAGTTAATATATATGGTACTAACTGTTGCCCGCGACTTTTGTTTGCGTGAAATTATTGTAAACAAATATTACTTCCCTTTTTGTATAGAATTTTGTTAACAACTTTTTTTTTTTGCCTAATTTTGTAGCTAAATTAGACCTTATAACATCAGCTATCTGCCAGTAACAGTCCTGTCAAAATCAGTCCAGCCGTTTTGGAGATTAGCCGGAACAAACAGACAGACAGACAAACATTGAAAAATAGAGTTTTTGTTGTAAGTGCCGTAAATATTTTCATATGCATTCAGTAAAATGCTGTTATTTTGATATTGCAAACAGACACGTCAATTTATTTTTTATAGAAGTATAGATAAGCAATACCGCAATAATATTGGAAATAGAAATAGTATTCGGTAGTTAGTCAAAGAGATATTTTTGACCCCAACATTTTCTACTCAATACAAATTTCACACTTTGACGGTAGCTTTATAAACATTTCAGTGGTTCGTGACACCAAGTCTAAAGTCAAACCGAACAACCTTTTACACTAGATTAGAAAAAAAGTGAAACGTGACATACAGGGTTCGAAAACATTTTACTGAAAAACATAACCCTGCATTTGCTGTACCGCAGTCGGGTATAAAGCCGGTTCATTTCCGTTTTCATGCTTTGGCATTCATGGGGTTGCCCCATTAAAATACTTGCGTGGGGTAAAGTATTTTGAAGTGATGTGGTGATTATGAATACATAGGAATACGGTTTACTTATATTTGAAGGAAAATATTTGAAGAAAACATGGATCCTAATTAGGTAGTACTTTCTAAAAGCATATATTGAAACATCAATTAATATTACGAGCTCTTTCATATTCATTTCGAATAGAGGGAGAAGATTTAAAATCAAGTTTTTTTTTTTACAAAGGCCCGGTTGTACCACATACTAACCGCGGTTAGCACTTACCATCGTTTTGTTTCTGTCAATAATTTCAAGGTGACAGAATGATGTTTCAAATGTGTATAAAGTAAATGACATAAAGTAATAACATAAAGTAAAGACATAAAGTAATGACATAATAACTTTTGTGAGTTTTGGTGCAAGTGGATCTTACAATCGCTCTTTTTGTCCATGTTTTACCACACTACACTATGTCACCGTAAGCCCGCGTTGTCGGACAATCCCAAACTGATTTGTATTCACCCTCATATGCATATCTCTGTTTTTCCCTTTTCTATCTTTATTTATGAACGTTCCCGCCCTTATCGTGGATTGTGTTGTTATTTCTGAAAGTGGGTAGTAAAAATATTATGTTTTAATCGTGGCGGGTAGTTGTGTTATACCACACGCATCGAATTTTCGAGAGGGTTTTGGTACTTTATAGTCATGTCTGGTTTTTAGATTGGCGTTGGTAATAGAATTTCAAATGAGTAGCGTTGACTCGGAAGACATGCTTACAAATGGTTTTATTTTTACCAAGCTTTTGATATAGCTAGTTTTAACACTTTTACCAATGACCAAGTTGCGTTTTATGTCTGTCTTTAATGATAGCGTTGTACCTCTAAACTGTGCGATAGATTTTGATGCGGTCTTCTCCATCATTAAAAGAGTATATCGCGTAAGGTGAAGGTCGAAAGGAATATTATTGTTACACTTTCTTTCTTTATCGTGTGGTTAGTGCCTAACCTGTGACAGAGTTTTTTTATGCCGCCCATGGACCTCTGACTTGACTTTACATGCCGCCGAGAAATATCTCTCAGGCGTGGTGGTTTCTTCACGATGTTTTCCTTTACCGAAGCAAGTGATAATTACACAATCTGAGGTGCGTGTCTTGGCTTCGAACTCGAGACCTTAGATTCGGCAGTACGACGGTCACACCACTAGACTATCACTGCTATCAACTGTTACACTGATATACCGGGTGTAAACAGACCCTTTACATCGCATGACGAGGAGAACAAGTGCTTTCGTTTATGTTAAGGGTCTATTTACACCATGTGACTCGGGGCGAGGGGTAGTAGTATGTAAATATCAAGAAGTCTTGTTATTATAAGAAAAACGGCCGAATTCTATATTCTAGAATTACTTTAGTTTAATATAACATTTATTTACAAGATCAATACTAATGTTCCCAGTATATTTTTCTAACTGAGCAAATTCAACGAAATTACAATTTTCCCAGAATGCCGAAACAAAAGAAGAGATCATGTTTTTATATAAAAATTCTCGCCAAAGTAAACGATATGATATATAATATTTAAAATAACGTCTGCTTCGATCAAACGAAACAAATACCTATGATATGATAATAAACCACTTTTAAAAATATCTCTAATCGAGTATTTTGGTATCTATCGACATATTCTGTATGATACTATATATACAGAATATGTCGTGTGTATACTATACTGATCGTTACTGCTGAGCGTGTGGTTCTGAGTTCGATTCCGAAGTCGGGCAGTGTTATTGGGTTTTTCGATTAGGAATTTCGAAGAAGCAGCCTGGCGTATTTGTGTCCGATTGAAAGTAAAAGGGTTATCCACTACTATATGGGACTTACATAAGATTGACAACATGTGGGTTTGTACTGTATAGGTAATCTCTGCCTAAGCATAACATCACGCCTGTAATCCCCGAAGGGTCAGGCAGAGGTGTATTTTATATTACACCCACATTTCGCCAGTTATGTTTAAGTCCCATGTTAAAAGGGGCTAGCCTATTGCCATCAATCGGGCACAAATCCAGACTCCGTAGCTGATACTGAGAAATTCCCAATAAAAATTTGCCCGACTCGGGAATCAAACCCAGGACCTCATGCTCAGCAGTCGCGCTTGCAACCACTAGACCAACAAGGCAGTCAGAGTATTCTATTCATTAGAATAAAATGAAAATGTGAAATAAGAACTCAAGGCATAAATGTGCCAAAAACCCCTCCTTTGCTATCTGGCACATCTACGCCCGATTTAGCCACAATAATAAAACAGAGCCTCAGTAATAAATCTAGACAACAGTATAATATCAACAAGAATCCAGTCTACAGCAATATCGTTACTCGCTTTCACCGAAATTACCAAATTAATTAATAATTGTAATCTTCCTCCAACTACAGCGTTGATGTTAATAAAACCTGCCCACTGCGGAATGGAGACAGAAAATCAAGTTTTGTGTTTTTGTTAAAATATTCAGAAAACATATTTTACAAAAGAAGATCATCATCATTTGCCTAGCCGTTTCCCAACTATTTTAGGGTCGGCTTCCAGTCTAACCAGTTGCAGCTGAATACCAGTATTTTAAATGGAGCGACTGCCTATCTAACCTCCACAACCCACTTAGTACTAGGTCGGTTCAAAAGACGATGTAGGGACAAAAATTGAAAAGAGTATGCTTAGCTGGTTTTAGTCCTGTGGAGAGGATGAGTGAAAGGCGACTAACAAAAGGTACTTACAAGACAGACGTGAGCAACACCGGGAAGGGACGCTCTAGAAGAATATACACTGACCTTATTGGTGAGGTTCTTCAGAAAGGTCAGGTGCGTAGTACTCACAACCGGCGTGCGTGTGACCAGATGTATGGACGTGGACGAGGCTAAAGGAGTATGTAAGGATTGTAGCAGGTGGTGTTCTGAGCTTTCTGCCTACCCTCTTGGGAAAAAGGCGTGAGTTTATGTAAGTATGTGTGTATATTTTGTGCCAAGTAAAAATTATTACATAACTCATTGTTTCAAAAACAGTGTTACAGTTTTTTCTACGAGTTATGATTTACATGGACTCTGCTAACTTAGCTCTAGTGGGAAGATCACATGTTTCCTGTGCTCGCCGAAAAGCTATATGATAGGAGACAAGGTCTTCAGATGAGATTAAGAACTTATTGATTGGTGTCTGATGAGATGACAAGTAATAGATAAGTATGGAAGAAGAAGACATGCTGCGCCGACCACAAATAAATTGGGATGAGGGAAGGAGCACTGCGAGGTTTTCTAAAGTCGACCTGAACAGTCACAAGTAACTTATAACGTTTTCCAACGCTATCCAACCACAAGAAAACTTAACAAGACAAAACATATTATATGAAACAAATAAAGCTTTCCCGATTATTGGTGAAATTTGCACAGCATTGGATTATGTCTACCAAATAAAATGTTATGTCAACGAATCGGTACAGGGATTACACGTTTCAATTGTTGTACCAAGATCAAATTAATCAAATGAATTTGCAAGAGCTTCTAAAAACATTCTGCATATTATCATTAACACTAAAAACGGGATACTTACCATGTTTACTGATTTCTTTCAGTTCCCGATATTGAGACAAACACAAAACAAACAACAAACAAAAACAAACACACATCATTTCAGCCGAAAGACGTCCACTACTGGACATCGGCCTTCCCCAAAGGGGTTTTATTTGCCATACTCGCCACGCTTGGCAGACGGGTTGGCGATCGCAGTACGGTTGTTATAAACACAGAGAACGCTGCTGCCCATTCTCTGGTCCCTTAGTCGCCTCTTACGACACCCACGGGAAGATATAAAACAAACACACGAAACACAGTAAATATCCCGTTTTTAGTGTTAATGGTAATCTTAGTTTAAAATCTTACATTCTGCTGTCGACTTTCTGCTTTATAACTTCATTGTGCCTCATAAATGATAAAACGTTGTTAATTACAATATAGTATATTGACAAAGGCGTCGCTTTAAAGGTATTTTGTCATTTTTGGTGACGCTGGCTTAACTTTTGTGCTAAGCAACAAAGCCCATTGTGTCCTTAAAGTTTTATTTTATATCAAAGGAAGTCTTTCAGGCGGTTTCAGGGACAATAACGTCGTTT
Source organism: Noctua janthe (assembly GCA_910589295.1). Classification (NCBI taxonomy): domain Eukaryota; kingdom Metazoa; phylum Arthropoda; class Insecta; order Lepidoptera; family Noctuidae; genus Noctua; species Noctua janthe. Next base: position 2,852,889 of record OU342567.1, read on the forward strand.
GACATGATTTTTAGGACTTTATTGAAAGATTTATTTGTTGGTTTTAGCACCTTTTAATCTTTGCTTTGTAGTTTCTTTTTGACTTGACAAATTTCTTTCTTAAAATATCTTGAAATTCATTACGTTAATGGGCGGTATGGTATCTTATTACACTTGATCTGCCAGAGAAAATGTAACAACACACAAATCTTTCCGAATAAAGTCGTTCGCGTTGATCAATATTTTATTGACCATTTTGACCTTTAGTCTTACCAAGTAATTGGGCTATGGAACTCTAAGTAAAGTACAGATTAGACTGAAAGCCGCCCTCAACATTGTTCGGGAAAGCTTAGGCAGATGATTACCTCTTGATCTTCAACGTACTCCTAAGGCGATTCTCCCACTGCACCGCGCTCCGTCGCCTAACGCAGAAAAGTCGCCTTAACGCTGAGAGCTGAAAATCTTACAATGCACCTTTTGGGGATGCGTTCTGCATCGCTGATGGATTCTCAATCGGTTCAATATCACTCGGTATTGAGCCGATGATTGGTTAAAACTCAGTTAAAAGTACATTGGTTAAATACTCTGTTAAAAATCCAGTGCGCGATCAAAAATTGCCGGTGCGAACCGGGTATTACTAATTTATTTAGCAAAAAAATATCCGAAGAGATTTAAATTTTACTAAGTAAAAAAATAAGAAATCTTTATTAATACATTTCTGGCCTCTTTTTTAATTCCGGCACTTCCTGTCTATCCCTTCTAATTAATTTTTGTCGGAGATTTTTTCTCGACTACCCTCTTATCTATGGTATTATTCAATTCCTACCTTACCAACCTTTTTATTTGGGCTTTTTGAATTATTATTTTTTATGATTCTCTCAGAAATGGTAGAAAGTGTTTAGCTAATTATCAGGTAATTTGTTTCATTTTTCCTTCCGAGATTTTTGCCTATAAAAATTATCAATAATTAATTCGGTCGGTAAGAAATTTATATTAGTATCCGGTCTTGTTCGTGGCTTAATAATAACAGCAGCTCGGGTCGATCTTTAGGTTAAGCCGTGTTTGCCTACGCTGGTCCGTGTATGGGTGACTACTCATTACATACCGAGTTCTCTCCATGCCGCGGAAAGCACGTTAAGCCGTTAGTCCCCGTTCTCAATTGTAGATCTTTGACAGTTGTTAAAGTTAGTCAGTGGCCTGAAAGTCTGACAACTAGTCTTACCAAGGGGTATTGTATTATTCAGTACTGGGTTGTCGAGGTAAGATGTGCAGTCGCTCCATGTAAAATACTGGTATTCAGCTGCATCCGGTTAGACTGGAAGCTGGAAGGCTAGGCAGATGACGATGGTCTTGTTCGTTCACTTTCACATTTATTTGATGTAACTTCGCTACAATGAATCAAATTAACAGGTAAACTCCATAGACGTGATCGGTATACGGGATAGGCGTGTATGATTGTGTTATCATAGTTAGACATGGATATCCATCACGCGTGTTAAGTTATCCTAGCTAATTTGATTCGACCCGGTAACTGAGGATGATGAAGTTGCCAAACACAAGAACACACCTGTAAGTAAGGTAAGGCAGAACTGTACCTACCTATAGTAAATACACCAATATTTGGACGAGCCTATTGCCATCAAACGGGCACAAATGCTGACGCCAAGCAGCTACTGAAAAAGTCAGTAAACAGGTGGAAAGGACACCGGCCTAAAACGGTTTTCACGTATTCATAGAACATACATAGAAATTTTTTATCGGTAATTTATTTAAAAATCAGCTGTTCCATACATTGTGTGTTGGTATTGCAGTTTTGTATTACACAGCTGTTTTTTTTAAATCATCATCATCTGCCTAGCCTTTTCCCAACTATATTGGGGTCGGCTTCCAGTCTAACCGGATGCAGCTGAATACCAGTATTTTACATGAAGCGACTGCCTATCTGACCTCCACAACCCAGTTAGTACTGGGTAATACGATATCCCTTGGTAAGACTGGTTGTCAGACTTTTTGGGCCACTGACTGCCTAACGACTGTCAAAGATCTACAAATGACAGCCGGGACTAACGGCTTAACGTGCTTTCCGAGGCACGGAGGAAACTCGGTATGTAATAGGCGGTCACCCATCCACAGACCAACCTAGGCAAGAAGTTGTTTTTTTTTAAATAACCGACGGAAAATTTCTATGGGGTTCAGAATGGTGTACTAAATACGTGGTAACCTTTTTTGCGTCGGTGTCCCTTTCAACTTGTATGCAAAAAAACTTATGTGCACATTCAGCTACCGTGTAACATAACCAATAATGGTTATACTACACATCGTGAGAACCAACCACATGTTATACAGTAACCAACAGATTTATTTGTTATTCTTACCCTCCATCCTTAACCTAAGCTAGTGTTGGATCTAAGGAACTTCTTCTTAAGTAAATATTTGCACACAAGTTAACGCTGAAGCGGTTTTAAAAGAACAACACACTGTTAACTGTTAATCCTTGCGAGGAAGTTTAACTACAGAAGAAATATTATGATTGAAACTATAATTTTAACATTATAGAATCTGAAGTCTCGCTTTTTTGTAAGACTAAGTGTTGCCCGTGACTTTCGTTCGCATGAAATAATTATAAAAAATATTACTACCCTTTTTATTCGAATTTTGTTAACAGTTTCAAGGGTTTTAATTTTTTTTAACCTAAGTTAGACCTTATAACATCAATAAAATTCCGGCCAAATCGGTTCAGCCGTTTCGGAGATTAGGCGGAAGAAACAGAAATTGATAAAAATGTGTTTTTGTTATAAGTGCAAAGCTGTTTTTGTTATGAATGCATATTTTCATATGCATTTAGTACAAAGCTGTTATTTTGATAGTACAAACAGCCACTTCAGAAGGGGATGGCGGGATGAGCTGAGCTCCATTAACAAAGATTGGTCTTTGGCAGCTCTAGGCAGAGAGACGTGGAAGGAGGGTAAGAAAGGAAGTCATAGCCCAGCTGTGGGATATCAGCTACAGACTAGTAAAATAATAGGGCAGGCTACATTGCAACAGCACACCTGATAGATATCCTTAACAAATAACATCTATCTGCGATAAGCGGCTTCCAGTCTAACCGGATGCAGCTGAATACCTGTCTATTACATGGAGCTATCGCCTACCTGACCTCCACAACCCAGTTAGTACTGGGTAATATGATTCCCCTTGGTAAGACTGGTTGTCAGACTTTCGGGCCACTGACTACCTGTAACGACCGTCATTGATCTACAAATGACAGCAAGACCCAACGGCTTAACGTGCTTTCCGATGCACGGAGGAAAATCGGTATGTAATGGGTGGTCAGCCATCCTACCTAAGCAAGCACGGCTTAACCTGAAGATTGATCCGAGGGGCTGCGGGACTGTTCGAGGGCTGCGGGACTGTTCGAAAGAGATATCGTGGCCCTGGAACACAAAGGGCAAAGAAGGAACATGGATGGGTTTTAGTCAGTACAAGTCTGACACTCCCTTCCGCTCCGCCCAGAGTGGGGGGGGGGGGGGGGTTATTTGATGATTTCCCAAGCGGAAAAAAAAAGATTGATCCGAGCAGCTGTTATTATTTAGCCACGACCATAACGCGTACTTGTCGATATTAAACATTAACCATAGTTCCTTGTAAGCGCGTTATCAGTTCCAAACCGAGCACTTCCAACTGGTCATTAGTATGAAGCTGTTCACAAATTGACTTAACTGGAGTCTTAAGCTGAAGATTAATAATTAACCCACTGGTTAAGATACAAATGGACCAACTCTCTGTGGAGATGTAAGAAGCTGTTAGAGGTTCAATTTGGAGATGAAGTTTGTACTTGTGAAATCGGTTAAATTCATTTATTTATGTGAACACTGTCCAACATACGATTACTGAAAATCGGATGACTACTTTCTTTTTTAAAATCTATTTATTAACATCTCACTAAAAAATGCTTAGCGAAGCCGAAGGTACTTTAAGACTGATTCATTATCTTCCTGCCCTCATCCCATGTTACTTGGGGTCGGCGCAACACGTTTTTTTCTTCCATTCTCCCCTGTCAACCGTCACGTTATTATGTACACCTTTTCCTTTCATATCATTCCTCACACAATCCATCCATCGTCTTCTTGGTCTTCCTCTCGCTCTAAAAATATTCTAAGATTGATTGGCCATCTCAGTTAGAGCTGTGGTTTTCCGATACGTATCGTGGGTACATGCAATCAATTCGCCATCGATCTTCATTTAATTGGATTCGGTTCGAGGAAAAACAGTAAATATAAGAATACCATCCGGGTCCAAATACTATAATTGAATATATACATACCTACTGTAAACCAGAAGAAATCTTTGTAAACATAACATAACATCACGCCTGTAATCCCCGAAGGGTTAGGCAGACGTGTACCCAATAGCACACCCACATTTTAGCAGTTTTTTTTTTTAATAACCTTGCCCTCACTAGGAATTTCTCCTGTATTGTGGGTGCGTTCATAAACATTTAAACTCACACACACACACAGCCAGACCGACAGTTATGTTTAAGGTCCATGTAATATGGGGCGAGCCTATTGCCACCAACCGGGTACAAATCCAGACTCCGTGGCAGCTACTGAGAAATTTCTGATGGAAAAACCCAATAACACTTTGCCCGACCTGGGAATCTAACCCAGGATAAACCTCATGCTCAGCAGTTGCGCTTGCGGCTACTACACCAACGAGGCAGTCAATTTGTAAATATAGTAACAAATAAAGAAAAATATACATAACTGGCGTATCAATAAAGGGATCCGGATCCGACTGACGAATCTAACCCAATTACATGTAAATGCGTCGGCATGCGACATCCGGCGTCCTTTATTTGACGTGTTACGTGTAACGTGCCACAATTTGACGCTGTATACGGTCATATCATACCGCCATCGTTCACGCATTGTGGTTTGGCGAAAGTGGCAAGAGGTAGCGAGGGATATAATGGGACACAGGCCTCCCCTCAATGAGAGACAATGGGCTATAATCCACCACGCGGTCCCAGAACAGTTTGCTTGGGATTGTAAGTAGACTTGGTTGATACTGTTGCACCAGCCTCATCTGGCACCATGCGCGGTGTTATTATATTCAAATAATTTGCCGAACAGATTCTCCGAAAGCCTTGCGCTTCGCAAGAATCGACAGTGGCGACCACCAGAAAAGCGCCGAGACAATGAAACTCGACGAAGTCACGAAAAATCAATTTAACTGTTTTGGATTCCGCAGCGAAATTAATCAGAAAACAATAGCTGAGGAGTAGGAAAAACATAATAGTTCAGTTAAAGATCCATAAGTACAAATACATATCAAGTAAAATTAAATTAGGTGTCATTGTTTTAATACTATTGAAAATGTGAAAGAGTCCCACGTATTTACAGAAATAGAACTAGGATAATATACTAACCGCTATTAGTATATGAAAGTGGACGAAGCGCAATCAGTATGTAAGGACCGTAGAAGGTGGCGTTGTATGGTTTCTGCCCACCCCCTTGAAAAAAGGCGTGAGTTAATCTATGTATGTATTAACCGCTATTTCTCATACCTTATACCATGACCTCGCTAACTCCCAATTTTTTTCGTCGTTTACATCACGGCTCACGTATCGCCACAGTCGGCTTGTTTATGTGTGACTCCGCGGATTTTTAGAACTCCTACAAAAAAATGGATATTGGCCAATTATTTATTTATTTATTTATTTATTTATTAAAACTTTATGCACAAGTAAAAAAACTGTACAAAGGCGGACTTAATGCCATAGGCATTTTCTACCAGTCTACCTTAGGGTCTTAATTATAATGGTAAATGGTGTAGCTGAAAGGTTTTGAATTGCAGCTGTGCTATAGAGGGTGTAAAAGACCCATCACATAATCATCATGTATGCATTTTGTTCATCAAACTAAGAAATACAGTTAGAGTTATTTTTTGGGAAACGATTTTTTCGTGCGGTGAAAAGCTCGGTATAATGTTACGCACGCATCACATTGTACTTATGGATGTATGCAACGGTACCGGAGTTGTGGAGCTCGTGACAAAATAATAACAGCCGCTCAGGTCGATCTTTAGGTTAAGCCGTGCTTACCTAGGTTGGTCTGTGGATGGGTGACCACCCATTACATACCGAGTTTCCTCCGTGCCTCGGAAAGCACGTTAAGCCGTTGATCCCGGGTGTCATTTGTAGATCTTTGACAGTCGTTAGGTAGTCAGTGGCCCAAAAATCTGACAACCAGTCTTACCAAGGGGTATCGTATTACCCAGTACTAACTGGGTTGTGGAGGTCAGATAGGCAGTCGGTCCATGTAAAATACTGGAATTCAGCAGCATCCGGTAGGGCTGGACGCCGACCCCAACATAGTTGGGAAAAGGCTAGGTAGATGATGAAACATCTAATTTAAAAAAATATTTATTGGCATAAACAAGTAATTTACATGGTTGTGAATCACTGGTGCCTATGGTATGGTAGTGGAAACACCTGTATTACAGGAAAAAAATAAATTATTTTCAGCTGGTGCACGACAAGGCGATAGGCTCCTTCCTTTCCTACACATTTTTGTTTTGCTAGTTCTGGTCCTACAAAACATAGACCTCATTGTCTCTCCCCGTCCTGTAATCCATCCAAACGTTGTCTTGAAAATATCACTTTTAGCGATAACACCAAATAAATAATAGTTAAATATAAATATTACTTGGGGGAGGCCTATGTCCAGCAGTGGACGTCTTTCGGCTGAAATGATGATGAAGATCAGTGTACATAATAAAGAATACTCAATTCTATTTATATTATGTACATTATATACAGACTACAATTAGAACTAAAGTAATGATAAAAATAAGACTAGTAATAAGTAATAAGAATAGTAATTAAATATAAACAACGACGACAATAGGACACGTATGCGTTAAAGTACTCCTCCGCATCGCTGTCATCTAGAAACGGGCCTAGAAGACTGGCAGCATTGCCACGCTGAATTGCAATGCTAATTTCTTTGGCCAAAGAAAGAGCCAGCCCTCTGGCCACGCGAAGTGTCGACCAGTCGGCGAGAGATTTTCTTAAAAAGGAGACGCGCACTCGGGCCCCACGACTCGAGTGTTTCGACCCCAAACGGCTCAAAACTGTAGTTATCAATAAGGTTACAGTATTCTATTTTAAAGCCAAACTAATATAACTTAGAAAAAATGTGACTCATTCATTTTTAATGTCACTTTTAACTAGATATAACATCCCATCCAAACAATATGCATCTAATTAAAACACAGTAGCCAATACGTAATTAAAACCAACTTCCACTCCTCATGTTCATAAAAAGCTCTCGAATTAAAGTTAAAACAAAGACACTTCCATGTACAGGCTGCTCCTTTATTACTCGTCGTCATAAAAAACAATCTAACCGACTTTACCGGAAGGAGAACCAATAAAACACTTTAAAAAGTTCTACACAGATGTATAAAGAAAAGAAACGGTTGACGTGACAGCTTTGTGTTTGTGGGCATCCGGTGTTCAAGGTTTTGGGGTTTGATAATCAGTCTAACCTTAGATTATTGCTGGGCAAAAGCCTCCCTCCATTCCTTTCAAAGGTCACGATTCTGTGCTACTTCTTACCAATTCTCAAGGAAGAAATCCAGTTCGTCCCGCCATCTCCTTCGTGGTCTGCCGCGACTCCGTGTCACTGTTTTAGGGCACTAATCCTGAGCTTTAGCTTTTAGCTCGTTCGGCACGCGACATCCATGCCCTGCCCAGTCCCATTTAAGTTGGGCAGCCTTTTCAACTTCAGCCACGTCAACGATAAACGTGTGTATCTTAAACTGATTAAGTACCTTTCAGGCTGAAGAAAAATTGTGAAAAAGACTGCCTCGTTAGTCTATTGTTCGCAAGCGATACGGCTGCACAATCTTTTGTTCGATTTCTAGATTATTGACTTTTTCCATCAGGAATTTCTCAGTAGCAGCCACGGAGTCATAGGAGTTCTAGAAACCCGTAAATAAGTAGTTTAATAACAAAATACCTACAAGTTTACTCGGAACCCTCGGTGCGCGAGTCCAGCTCGCACTTGGCCGGATTTTTCATTCTTGGGATTTCATGGGACTTAAACATAACTGGTGAAATGTGGGTATACTATTAGGTACACCTCTGCATAAACCTCCTGAATCTACCAGCACAATTTTATCTTATGTTATTTTGTGAAAAAGCTAATGACAGATAGTAAAACAAATCGCCAAGACTAGAGCAAAGTAATTGGCAAATGACTTTACCAAGTTCCCTTCAAAGAAAGAAAGAAAAAAAAAAGTTTTCTCGTCATGTTTCACAGGAAGGAAAAGCAATAAAAAGCTTTAAAAACATCGTTCACACAGATGTATAACTTATAGAAATGTCTACGTGAGCTAACGTCACAAAACATTGCCATGACGTCAAGAAGTACTATTGATATCGTAATTTGAAAAGTTGTTATTGAATTTACAACTTTACTGAGTGGGAGATGAAGTTGAATTTTGATTTGATTTACTCGTATTGATGACTTTTTTTTTTTGCTAGAAGGGGCATACGTAGTTGAGAAAAAAAAAATCAAACAAAGATATGAAAGTGTTTTTATTTTATTTTAACGCTAATAAAATTATAATTAAGGTGTTTGTTATGCTTTCACGACGATACTTAAATAATTTTCGATCTGAACTTGGTTCCTGGGGAATATATCGTGATTTTGTAAATCTGAGAGAATCTCTTGAATCGAGCAACAAGGACAGCTTGCTCGGTAAACTGACCTTAGATCCCCTCTTTAGATGACGCTTCGAAAGGGGATCATAGCGTTATCATAATTATGTAGTTACGATCATAAATGCATCATAGGGAAGGAAAGGTTTCCCCTATTCAATCTCAAATTAACTGATTATTTGAGGGTTCGATGGTGTAATGTACGTCCGGCACACCCTGAGCTTCGATACCAGCTTGCTATTGGCTAAAAGTTTTACCATGACTTGAGTTATTTTATTGTATGACCATTAGGGTTTTATTTGGTTATTTGAAAAGTCTTGACAAAAAGTAGCATATGTAAAAAAACTAACTTTTTCTCATATATTTATTTACATAGTTATATTATGTTTGAAACTGTTGTTCCGTCACTTACCCTCCAAATGTTCATTGGAAGACCAGCGTCAGACAGCATCAACTGAATGGCATGAATGCTGAAATAGACCTTTTTGGCAGCCGTGTGGCACACAACACACACTATGTATTTTCTCTTTTTTTAATTTTTTAATTCGTCAGTTATTTTGTAACTTTTTTTATTCTGTGCTTGATAAACTGACGTCAAAAAAACTTAATTCTTTCTTTCTTCTTTCTTTTTTTCAGTAATAATTTTATTTTTACTTTACGAAAAATACGGACAAAGTTTGGAAGGAATGCCAAAAAGCCGGACATGGACAAATTCCTAACCTTAAAAACGATACGAAAATATTGATATCTCTGCGCTTTAATAAGTTATTTTTAACTCAAAGAACACATGGCTATTATATCCATCGGCAATAACTTTAATTATTTCTATATTTAGAGCGTCATTAAAAACAGAAGCCACTTCCAGTATCTTAGGTCAGTGTATGTTTTTTGTACTGGGCCTCTAGGTCATTGCCTCGTATCACGTTGGCTTTGAAATTGTATCACAGTTACACTGTATTTCGTACGTGTAATCTATTTCCTACTGACGTTATACTAAAAGGTAGTTTATAAATACGAGTACATTGCTTGGTTGCTATTATTTAAATAAACGTTTTTGTTCAATTGAAGCTACTCGTTGGTCGAGTGGTCGCAAGCGCGACTGCTGAGCATGAGGTCCTGGGTTCGATTCCCTGGTCTGACAAAGTGCTATTGCCTTTTCCATTAGGAATTTCTCTGTAGCAGCCACGGAGTCTGGATTTGTGCCCGTTGACGTCATTAGGCTCACCTCCTATTATATGGGACTTAAACGTAACTGGCGAAATGTGGGTGTCCTATTAGGCACACCTCTGGCACCCTTACAGCCGCGGTGATGTTATGTTATGGATATTAAATAGTAAAAGCTATAGTACATATGTATAATGTGGAGATAACTGGTTTATTATGTAATATTACATTATTTTCTTCTCACATAGTAGCTTTTTATGGTCTACGAGAGCCATAAAAATACTATAATAGATTATCGTGTATATTCTTTACATTCAGCGGTGAATTTTATGAGCCTTTATGAAGATATTATTATGGTGTTTTTAAACCTCCAGGACAATAACGTAGTAATCTAATCAATGTTTGAATAAGTATTGGTAACTTTGTGATTCAGACAATTGTGATAATAAATAACAATTGACTACTATAAGCATAGCATAATCAGCCTATTAATGTTCCCACTGCTGGGACGCAGGCCTTCTCTCTATGAGAGGGAATGGGCTATAATCCACCACGCGGGCCCAGTATGGGTTGGTAGATGTCACATGTCTTCGAATTTTTGGTTCTAGAACATGCCGGTTTTCTCACGATGTTTTCCTTCACCGTTTTGACAGCAGTGGTGATGAAATAACTTACACAAAGTAATGCGCCTGGCTGGGTTCGAACCCACGACTTACTGCTCGTAAGTCGGGGTCTCCACCACTGGGCCACCGCTGCTCTCCCATGAAACTGCATTTAAATTAGTGGTAACCCTAAAAAGAGTGAGAACTAATTAAATGATTCGAATACAGCTGCCCAACATGAAGATATTCTTGCTGGCCACTTGTAGCGTCTCAATCTATTCTAATATAAAAAAGCAGAAAAGAAAAAAAAGAATTTTAGACTCGCACTGGACAAAACAAAAGAAGAGTTTGAGACAGTTTGTTCGTCTGTTTGAACGTGCTAATATCTGGAACGATGAGTCAAATTTAAAAAAATATTTTGACAATTTGATAGCTGATAATTCTTCCTTTACTAGCCAAGCAAAAAGATAAAACTGGTGGAACTGCGGGGCACAGCTAGTTGACTATAAAAGCTGACACTGATCACAACCTTGATAATAAGATGATCATCATCATCATCATCATCATCATCATTTCAGCCGAAAGACGTCCACTGCTGGACATAGGCCTTCCCCAAGTGTCGCCACATTGACCGGTCCCGTGCGTCTCGCAACCATAAAGGTTGCAGAGATAAGGTGATCATTTAAATAATACTAACATAGAATAAAATCCCAAAACAGTGCGATACGCACTGTTTTGGGATAATTAATAATTAGAATCATTTAACAACGAGTCTAATTAACCCAAACTAAAACAACTATCCATGTTTAATCACATAAACAACGTTATATAAATTAAATCAATCATTTAAATGTTGGGGTCGATTAAATTACCAGTCTGATGCACCTCTATTTTACATTCGATGATTGCCTATCTGACCTTGCTACTCTTTGGTCAGACTTGCGGGCTTCTAACCGTAACGATTGTCAAAGATCTACAAAGAATAGGCGGGACCAACGGCTTAACGTGCATTCACAGCAAAGAGATTTAAAAGACTTACAGAGCGCACATTGGGAATATTTTCATACAATAATTTTATCCCAAACATTTTCGATTTTGACTCACGAATTCTACCTGACAAGCGGACGTATGACACTAGACAGAACGACTTGTCACTTCGTCTTGTCCCGTCTATCGCTCGTAAATATTTGAATGTCATTGTTTCCGACGCACGGAGGCACCCCGGTAAGTAATTCAAGTAATGGATAGTCACCCTTATCCTGCACACACACACACAAAACACTAACGCACTATCAAATACCAAACAAAACCCGAAATGTGCCGAAATCGCACGAAGTTGACCGAGCGCTTGTAAAATCAGATCTAACCCGTCGCTCGCGCGCGGGGTAAGTATGACCACTGTCAACAAACCGGGCCCAGCTGATTGATTACAACGGCCCGCGTAATTAAGGTCGCCTGTTTGTCGAACGGACGCACAGAAATTGGCCCATCCGGATCGTAAATGTGAGTTTATCGCGACTTTTGTGATGAAAGCGGACTTACAATTGTCCTTTGAGGAAGTTATCAGTTCCGGGTTTGTTTCGTGTTGTTTCTGTTTGTGCAGAAAACAAGTGCTTGTGAAGAATTTGTATGCGAACAAGTTTTGAATCGTTTGTGTGAGTTTTGATTGTAAATTGTGTTTCTTGTCGAATATTTTACAAAGAGTGAATTTATGAAATGGATGTATCTATTTTAAAGGTAAGCTTGCTTCATTTTGTTTTTTTAGCATATCTTTTTTTCTACTTTTACCCTTACCCTTAACGAAGCCGAAAGGCACTTGTTCTCCTCGTCATGGTGATATTTTTTTTGTTCTAGACCATACCTGGGAACCTTCAGGTTCCGGAGATATTAGGGGGTCAAAGTTGCAACTTTTTCACAAGTTTATTTTTTTAAATACAAGTTTTTAATGTTATAACTTTACTTTAAACACCTCCACGACCCCCGTACTATTCAATGCATCCACCGGCACAATGTTTTGAGTGAATTATATTGATTCCAACCGTAAAACATGATTTTTTTTAACCCGAAAAAGAAAAGAACGTTTCCCACCAATCATTTTTGTGTAGAGTTAGTTTGATGTAAAGAAGGCTTGGTTACCGGCTTTGTGAAAGTCCGTTTACACCGTGTATATCTACCTACAAACCCACCTTACTAGCAGCAATAAATACTCTTTTTAAATTTAAAAATTCATAAGAGCAAATAAGTTTGTACAAAAGAATCTTTGTAGATAAGTTTTCGCTAGCCATTATTAATATCTCCCGGCGTAGGAAGAAGTTTACTTTGTAGTAAAAAAGAGAGCTTCGCAATTACTTTTTACCGCCGGCTTCTATGTTCTGTCAAAGTGGATTGCGAGTAATGACATTCATTCAGTCGGACCTTAAATTCTTCGTTCAATCTTTTCATTCCCATTCCTTGTTCAATTGGTCCGTTCGATGTTGACATTGCCTATATTCGTATTTGCCCCTAAAACCCGAGGTTATGTGACCGTTTGATTTTGTAGGCGTTTCTTCGAATTCCCTTAGCGAGTTATCCTTCAAAGATTGTGTTTGATTGTATTTTTGTACAATTTGCTGTGTATATTTATGTTAACACACATAACATAACATCCCGCCTGTTTTTCTAAAAGTTAGACTGAGATGACCCTTAACCGAGTTATGTAGAAGCCCTATGTAATAGAGAGCGAACCTATTACCGTCAATCTTGCACAAATCCAGTCTCTCTATAAGTTGCGAACTTTTCTCCGATTTTTTAGGAGATGCCTGTACGAATACTTATTATACAATGATTGCCGAATAAAGATACAGATGTAGGAAGTAAAGAGAGACCTTTGCCCTGCAGCATGACACTAAACATAACATAACATCACGCCTGTAATCCCCGAAGGGTTATGCAGAGGTGTGCCTAATAGTACACCCGCATTTCGCCAGTTATGTTTAAGTCCCATGTCCCATGGGGGCGAGCCTATTGCCATCAACCGGGCACAAATCCAGACTCCGTGGCTGCTACTGAGAAATTCCTGTTGGATAAACCTAATGAAAATTTTTAATATTTTTATACGCAAACCCTGCGTAGGGAACTACAGCTGTTTTTGATATGGAAAGAAAAAACCCTGCTCGCACTCGAATATTTCTTTCCATATCAAAAACAAACCTAATGAAACTTTGCCCGACCTGGGAATCGAACCCAGGACCATGAGGTCCTGGGTTCGATTCTCAGCAGTCACGCTTGCGACCACTAGACAAAAAACACTTAATTCTAATAATAATAAATCCTGCAGATCCCTACAGACGTAGGAAGGATTACAGCCAATCCGTCTGCCAGACTTGGTGATTTGGCAAAGACTCATGATCTACAGTGAATGTTTATTGGCTAAAATGGCTCGAAATTGGATCATTATCGTCTGCCTAGCCTTTTCCCAACTATGTTGGAGTTGGCTTCCAGTCGAATACTACTGTTTTGCATATAGCGACTTCTTATCTGGCCTCCACAACCCAGTTAGTACTGGGTAATACGATACACCTTGATAAAACTGGTTGTCAGACTTTCGGGCCACTGACTGTGACTAACCTGTAACGACTGTCAAAGATCTATAAATGACAGTTGGGACCACAGATTATAGTTTTATAAGTAATTTTTAAGCCCCTGGCTGGAGGCCTTCCACTCAAGGCATCCACAAGATTAGTTTGGTTGAGCAGAAGCCAGCCTCATAGGCTGACCTGCGAGATGTCACACCATAAAAAAAAACGAATGCGCTAATGTGTTTTCCGAGAGATGGAGGAAAATCACGTAGTTCATGGAATAAAAACCGTAAAACTTATCTCAACTTCAAGTCCAACCCGTAGAAAATGACAGCGAACAATACATTTTAATCCAGGTCTTGTTAAATAGCACAATTTTTAACTGAATGTGCAATTAAGGTAAGCTTTCATCCAGACTCATCGCATTGCAGTACTGTCGTTTGAATGGACGCTAATTGAGACCACTGACCTTTTGCGACATTCAACGCTGGTATTTTGAATGTTTTTCTTGGCATAAGACTTACTAATTTTAATGTAAAAGTTCGCTGGATACGCTCGTGTGAAAATATTTAGGTGAATTAAATGAATTCAACCTAAACGTGAATTAATACAAAAAAAAAACAGTCAAGTGCGAGTTGGATTCGCGCACCGAGGGTTCCGTATAAACTTGAAGGTATTTTGTTATAAAATTACATGTTTAAGGTTTTTAGATGTTTTCCTTTACATGTGCTGTATGATATTGGTTTTGGCTAATTTCATGATTCTAAGTCCACGGACCCTATAGGATTTGATTCCCTTGTGAAATCGCAAAATATGAGACAGTCTTTTGATCGCTTTGACTTACAAGTTTGGTTTTTTCACTGCTGCAATACTCAGGTCTGCACCAGACCTGCGTATTTGATATTAATTTCAGCTTGATACCTCCACGCGTCCTGAGAAAAGGGGTCTCGACATACGGACAAACGTTTCGTTTTTGGCTACTGGAGTACGGAACCCTAAAAAAAACTTATATTTGATAAGAGATTATTGAGTAGTTTTAGACAATCCTATGATCCCAATCATAGGATTGTCTAAAACTACTCAATGATGCTATAACGCACCAGCCTAGATGCAAACTTCTTCCTATTATGTGTGTACAACATCTAGGGTACAATTGAAAATCAGCGCCAAGCTCTACTTATCGGGCATTATGCTGAGCCTAACCTATTTGGCAAGCTATGTTGGAAAACACAGAGAAATTGTGCCGTTTAATACAATTAGATCAAACGTTATACCATGTAATACAATATACACAGCCTAAAAATGTGGCCTTTATCATAAACACCAACGAATGAAAATCAAAGCAGCTGTAATGAAATCTATTTGAATAATTATACGCAGGACGCCCTTCGTTGTTGGGAGTCCAGCCTCCTCTCTATAAGATAAAGTGGAGTTGTTTCATGGACATAAAATAATAACACCAAGCAGGAACTCGTGGCTAAATAATAATAGCCGCTCGGGTCGATCTTTAGGTTAAGCCGTGCTTACCTAGGTTGGTCTCTGGATGGGTGACCGCCCATTACATACCGAGTTTCATCCGTACCTCGGAAAGCACGTTAAGCCGTTGGCCCCGGCTGTCATCTGTAAATCTTTGACAGTCGTTAGGTAGTCACTGGCCCAAAAAGTCTGACAACCAGTCTTACCAAGGGGTATTGTATTACCCAGTACTAATTGGGTTGTGGAGGTCAGATAGCCAGTCGTTCCATGTAAAATACTGGTATTCAGCTGCATCCGGTTAGACTGGAAGCCGACCCCAACATAGTTGGGAAAAGGCTAGGCAGATGATGATGGACATAAAATAATAACACAAAGGAAACAAAACCACTCAAATAGGCCCACCAAAACTGCCTTTTAAAAATACAAATAATTTTAGTAAATATTTCGATACACATATTATATTATCCTATATAACATGGGTAATATATCATAATTTAGATTAACCCTTATTTTACATTTATAGAGTAATCAAGTAATGTCCGTCTGTCATCAATCAGGCCCGCGTTCTAGGGTTAAGCATTATTTGATTGATCAATTTCTTGTCACGCATCGGAGGGTTAAAATAAATAAGGTAGAACTTATTGGAAGTAGCGTTTTATGATGATGATTTAATTTGAGAGGTATTGCGTGGTATTAAAGTTTAAATTTAAATTTGGGTATAAATTCTCAATTTCTTGATACCTGATGAAGTTAGTAATTATTTGTAACTTATTGTTGCTGATACTTATATCGATTGATGTTCAAATGTAAAGTCTCAATTCGTAATAAACTAAATATTGATGTTCATTTCTTGGACATTAACCGGACATGCGCCAGACGTGTTTGTTGCGTGTCGAACGGGTCATGTGCGATGTGTATGAGAACAAAATAATAATCTATACTAAGGAATATCTATATTAGTATTATAAAGAGGGAGAGGGTGCGATTTTTGTGTGTAAGCAGAGGGTTGAAGTTGTGAGACCTTCAATTTTCAAAGATGAATTCCAATTTAAGTTTCATAGTTAGAGAAAAATTATACTTATATTTAAACTGGAGCCCTGAGACAGATACACGGGGTTGCGGAAGATTGAGGAGAAGGTTTCACATTTGTTGGCAAGCAGAGACGCAACAACAACAACGAACAACGAAGTGGAAGAAATAGGGGGAAGCCTTAAAAAAATGATATAAAGGGTGTAAATAGACCCTTAACGAAGCCGAAAGGCACTTGTTCTCCCCGCCCTGCGACATTTTTTTTTGTTCTAGACCATACCTGGGAACCTTCTAGTTACGGAGATATTGGGGGTCAAAGTTCTAACTTTTTCACTAGTTTTTTTTTTAAATACATGTTTTTAATGTAAGATTTTTAAACACCTCCACGACACCCGTACTATTCAATCCATCCATCAGCACAATGTTTTGAGTGCGTTCCATCGAGTCCTACCGTAAAACGTGATTTTACACCACAAAAAAAAAACCGTTTCTCAGCAATATTTTTTGCGTAGAGTTACTTAGTTTGATGTACAGAATGCTTGGTTGACGGCTTCGTGAAGGATCTGTTTACACTCTGTATTAAAAGTTATTTTAATTCATAACGAATTTAGAATTAATTTGAAAATATGTTAATAAGGAAAAGTAACTAGGTAAGATTCTTAGCAAATTCTGTTTTCAGATTGTTAGATATTCTGATTTCAGGCGCTATTTTAAAACTTTTTAACACCTAGGCTTTTCAGCGATGTCTGTGTGTACCGATTCGAACATCCTAAATATTTCAATTGTTAGCTAGTATATAGCGGTAATAAAACTAAATTTACGGACTATCGAATTCGTATAGGCTGCTTGTAACAGTGTCCGTTATAAACCTGAGGCAATAGAAAAATGAACGTAAAATTTTAACAAAAATTTGGTGTTGTGAATATTTTTTACGAGTAGTATCGTGATGGTATATCAAACACCTCTTTCAATGACTTACCTGTGTTTATTGAAAAAGGAGGTTTTACGAGGGATACCTCACACGAAACGAATAATACGTACTACCCAGATTTTTTTGTCTGTAAATCTTGACAATTTTAAATCATCATGATCTTCCTGCTCCTGTCCCATTCTACTTGGGGAGGTCGCAACACTGCTTTTTCCATTCTCCCCTGTCAGCAATCAAGTAGGGGTCCGCATGGGCCGACGCCTGCCAGGGCTGCGGGACTGTTCGAAAGAGATACCGTGGCCCTGGAACATAACGGGCAAAGAAGGAACATGGATGGGTTTTAGTCAGTACAAGTCTGACACTCCCCTCCGCTCCGCCCAGAGTGGGGGGGGTCATTTGATGATTTCCCATCCGGAAAAAAAAAAAAAAAAAAAAGACGTCACGGCATCATTTACTCCTCTCTCTTTCATATAATTCCTCACACAATCCATCCATGTTTTCTTTGGCCTTCCTCTTCCTCTTCATCAACATTCATATCATAGTCAACCATTATGCTATCTCCCCATATCATCGCTCTATCTTCCATCTTGCGCTGCATGCCCTAACACCTGCGCACTTGACGATCTTATGACTGCTACAGCGAGCGGAGTTCGCATAGCTGAATTTTGTGCCAAACATATTTAATAAAAAAATGCCATCGACATGTTAAGAAGATACCACCGTTGTCGCCTTAGCTATCCAACTATAACTTTAGTTTAAATAAAACTACTACGTGAATCGTTGGACAAACTAAAAGTGACTTGCAAAGTGTAAACATGCACTTGCTGAGCAGTTTACTCTTGCAACTTAGTATTCGACAGCCTGTTAGACATCCACGTCAAACTTTCTTGAATGTGGGTGATGTAAATATTATCTGCACTAATATTTTAAAGATATAAAGTTTGTAAGTAGTGGGTAATCTTCGCAATTACTGCTCCGATTCCGAAAATCTTTTCACGAATAAAAAGCGTTTATTCATGGTAACATCCAATTACAAAAAAAAAAAAAAAATGGTACTTCTGCCAAACTTACTGTAAAGCAGTTTGTTGGCAGATGTAGCTCCCATATACATGCAATATTACCTATATTTTTACGTAACTACTCGAAGGAAGCTACATAATCCCCGAGTGTTATAGTCTGTATTTAAAACGTTCCTGTGCGAGCATTTCCGACCACAAATAAAGCTAACAAAAGCTAGTAAATAAATAACTATACAGGGTAGAAGGGACACACTGATGCACTAACGGTTACCACGTATTCACACGTTCGTAGTGCATCATGTTGAACCTCCGCACATAGGAATGTTTCGAATCATTTCCGCTACGTCGACTCCCTTAACGTCGAGTCGTGATTTTTCTTGATTTTGATGTATTGTCTTTTGTTTCGCCTTGACATGACTGTGTTACAGAGTACAGTCACATTCAAAACGAAATACGGCTTTTCATTATAAATCAAGTAATTTCGCTCATCCGGTGAACAGTTTTTTAATAATACATTGATAACCCACCAAAGGGTACTAGGCTAGCATCTTCTTTAGTTAATAAAAACAGCCGTTTCCTACAAAAATTATACCTACACGGTGAAAATGTATGCAACAACAGAATTTATTTTCACCGATTACCGAATTACCACCCGCCAATTTGGGGGGGGGGGGGTCCAGAATGATGTACTGAATACGTGGTAACCATTTGTGCGTCGTTTCGGTGTCCCTTCCACCTTATATATAAAACGTGGAATTTTCAGAGACATTCAGTTCTTTATTTTCGACATTACAGACTGCAATGTAGATTGGTCCACGTGATCTGGACTCGCCTAATGTATTTAAACAAGCTTTTTGTCAGGTTTCCTATAACGTTTAAATTAGTGGACACCAAATAGCCAATAACCGCAGCTAATTAGTCACTGCGTATCGCAGTATTTTGTTAGAAATCAAACACTGTTTAGCCTTTAATCATTACCTAATTAAATTCTGAAATAACACTCCGTACGAATGTAGTGATTTCCAGAACATTTTGTTACCGAACAAAACAGTTTACTACTATTAATACTGTTACCACACCCCAAACACGCTTTTTTCAGGAGATAAAATTTAATTTTAATTAATCAAACCCGTTACTTGCAGCGTAGCAGTCAATCGCTCAGCCACTGCGCCAACCCTGCCGTCAATTTGATTTATCACGACATTAGGAGAAGTCATCATCAGCATCGTCATTATTGGTAGCCTTGATTTACCAACCAAGACCTCTTTCCTTCTATGCCATGCTTTCCTGATCTGTGCGAGTCTCAAACATCACCCTAATTGCGCCAATCAGTTTTCTATCACGATCCAAAGGATTTGATCCTCACGTCCCAGCCGCCGCGGGAGACACCCTGGGCGTCGGGGGTCACGTGGTGGCTTCCGGCCACCGTAGGCGCTGGCCTGTGGACGGCGAGTTATGGGCTAGCTCGCCATCCGGCCGTCTTATGACGACAGGCCGGACGGCGAGCTACGGCGCGTTCGTGTTCCACGCGCGCCTCAAAGAGATGTCAGCAAAGTAGGGGTCCGCATGGGCCGATGCCTGCCAGGGCTGGGGACTGTTCGAAAGAGATACCGTGGCCCTGGAACACAAACGGCAAAGAAGGAACATGGATGGGTTTTAGTCAGTACAAGTCTGACACTCCCTTTCGCTCCGCCCAGAGTGGGGGGGGGGGGGTCATTTGATGATTTCCCATCCGAAAAAAAAAAAAATAGGATTTGATCCATTGCTGTATTTCTTTTTATGATTACCGTTAGGATTGTGAGTGTGCCCTTCATCTATCATGTTTCCCGCGATCTTTTGAAAAATAGCCAGTGAAGACATCATCATCATTCTCTTGCCCTTATCCCAATTTATTTAGGTTCGGAGCAGCATGTCTTCTTCTTCCATCCTTCTCTATTACTCCTCACCTCAGTAGTTGCCTTCTTTCTAGCCATATCATCCTTCACACGTTCCTTCTTTCATCGTTTCTTTGGTCTTCCTCTACTCTTATACTCATCCAGATTCATATTCAAAACTTTCCTCACGACATTTTCCTCATTCGTCCGCACCACATGCCCATACCAAGCCATTGTAACAGTCAAGACATTGCACATAATAAAATATGACAGACAAACAAAATTACTATCGAATCCCACAACTTATCCCATAAAGTTATTAAATAAAACACCATCACTCTTGCTATCAGATATTAAATATGATAAAACCGTTCTTACATAAGTTTTTATGGCTATAATATTATTGCCATATTAACTAACAGTCGTAAAGATGAGTCGTAACGCTTCCGCAGGTGTTTCTGTCTGTCTGTGGCTTTATATTGAGTTATGATGAGAAACACTGTTAGGATACGTCACTGGAGGGTTTATGACGTAATTTTGGGAGAATTTGGCAGCATCATCTTTTAATCGGAATACGAATGCGGCCAGACACTGGCATCCTGCAACGCGTAGGCAATCGTTTTGTGATTTCTGCTTTGATGGCATAAACTTTTTTATAAAGCTACGCAAAGTCCGCTCACTGATGATGTTCCGGGGCATGCGGTACAAGATGGAGTATACATACGCATTTGAGACCTCAGCCGTCCATGTACTCTCACTGTATGGCTATTACAAGTGCTGGTCTCGCCTATGCTTGTACAGTAACACTTTAGAACTTGTTGAAAAAGTTGTAGTTTTTGATTTTATCAGACTCACGTTTCTCGAACAAACTAGTTATGAGTTTTCTTCTTTGTTAGTTCTTTACACTATACAAGTTTTGCTCACACTTATATAAGATTTTCCAGTAATCCGGAACTTTATTGCATCGCAATACAGTATAGTGCTTTGTAAGAATATTAAATTGAAGGTATCATCAATTTCTATTCACTAAAATTTGATTGTGTAAATAAGTAATAACTCATAACTCAGCGTAACCTAAGTATGTTTGAAACTTTACGACTTTAATACGCCATTTATGATGTCCCAATAAAAGAGCCATTAGACTAAGATCAATATCTCAGCTAACTGGATCTGGAGCCAGCGTCGTATGTACACGTAGGACTTAGGTACCTACGTGTACATAAGGTAGGTAGATCTGTCTAGCATGACACGACTAAAATACATAGAGCGACTGAGTTTTTTTTTCAGATACTTGTTCATTTTTATTTACATCAAAGACATTAACGTGTAAATTATACTTATGAAATAGACTGGACACCACGAACTAAATCGTAATCTACATGCAAGAGCCAACTGGATGCTGTATTTAAAGGTGTAAAATCTCAAACGTGGTAATTGTGTGATTTTGCTTCAAGGCATCACAGAGGTATCATATATTTCTATGACGTTTCTTTCGATAGCCTCTCTTTGATAATTTAAAACCCCTTTGCTAGGAAGGAGAACCTAGAATTATTATGAAAATTCCACAAACGAAACAAAGCGTCTGAATGGGAAGTTCCAATAACCGGTAATAAACAAATGAATGCAGTTCAGTTTCAAGCGAGCTGTTCCCATTTTTGAACGAGCTTTATTCTGTAAGTCATGCAAAACAATGCAAAACGTTTTTGTATGCGATCGAAAACATAATATTGTTTGTTTCAACTTACTGTTTTTAACCAGAAATAATTTCCCGGAGGAGCTCGTGGCTAAATAATAACAGTCGCTTCAGGTTAAGCCGCGCTTGCCTAGGTTGGTCCGTGGATTTCCCGGTTTTTCCGTCCCTTTACGTATCGAGTTTCTTCCGTGCCTCGGAAAGCACGTTAAGCCGTTGGTCCCGGCTGTCATTTGTAGATTTTTGACAGTCGTTACAGGTAGTCAGAGGCCCGAAAGTCTGAACCAACACAACCAGTCTTACCAAGGGGTACAGTATTACCCAGTTCTAACTGGGTTGTAGAGGTCAGATAGGCTCCATGTAAAAAGTACCAAGACCTAAATCTAGTGCATTACTTTCTTCAATGAGCATTCTAACTTAGTCATCGCAATAGGAACTTCTCCAAGGTTAATGAAAGTCGGCCCACTGGAGCGACGCGTGAAATCATCCAAGTGACTGCCTCGTCTAACTTTCTAACTGCATTCGCTAAAATAAAGTGTATCCACTCTCACTATCATTTGCTATTGTTACCTGAAATTAGCTCGGTTGTTAGTTTTCTAGATGAATAAGCATTTTTTTTATTGGTGACTGAACTTTCTTTGCTGTATACAGGTGTAAACAGACCCTTCATGTAGCCGTCAACCAAGCATTCGGTACATCAAACCAAGTAACTTACGCAAAAATTATTGCTGGGAAACGACTTTTTTTTGGGATAAAAAATCACTTTCTTCGGTAGGACTCGATGGAACGCACTCAAAGAATTGAATTGCTGGTGGATGGTTTGAATAGTACGGGGGTCGTGGGATAGTTTAAAAATCTTACATTAAAAACAGTTTGTATTTAAAAAAACTTGTAAAAAAGTTGGAACTTTGACCCGCAATATCTCCGTAACTAGAAGTTTCCCAGGGGCTGCAGTCTCGACATAGATAGCGACAAAAATCGGTCGTTAAGTCATAACGATGTCAAATTTCTTTAATAGATTTTCAACCTTAAGGTTTCGAAATAAAGTTGAAAATCTATTAAAGAAATTTGACATCGTTATGACTTAACGACCGATTTTTGTCGCTATCTATGTCGAGACTGCAGCCCCAGGTATGGTATAGAACAAAAAAAATATCGCAAAGACGGGGAGAACAAGTGCCATCCGGCTACGTTAAGGGTGTATTTACACCCCTAATTGAGGTTTACAAAAGATAATGACCACCCTTGCTCATAACATGTTTAAGATGGCCGCTTTAGCAGAATCAACATAGGTTAATAATATGAATTACGTTACAATTCGTAAAATGGTCACTAAGTGTCAACTTATAATATTAACTGCGTCTGACCATTTTAAGAATGGGGGGTCAATAATGGCTTTTTGTCAAGTGTGAGTGATGTTGATCTATATTTTGGGCATTATTTAGCTATACTCTGTCTGTTCGACAGACAGAGAGGAAGACCAAAGTAACGATGGATGGACTGTGTAAAGAATAATATGGCCAGAATGGAGGTGTCTGATAAGATGACGAGTAATAGAGAAGTATGGAAGAAGAAGACATGCTGCGCCGACCCCAATGAATTGGGACAAGGGCAATAGAATGATGACTCTGTCTGTTCGTCTGCCTCTTGCCTTTTCACGTCTTAATTAAAATGGCTGAATGGATTTGGATGAAATAAGGTATCATTAACACGCGGGCAATGCTGCGGACGAAAGTTAGTTGTGTATAAGCACGACCACACACAAGCACAAATTTTAATACAAACATTATTTAATTATTTTCACTGAATTTGAGATGTTTTAGACATTACACGTAATTATTTTAGATTATCTTAAATGTACTTGTAATTAATTGAAGTTGGGATAATATTTCATTCGTGAATTAGGAGTTACATACCTCTATTTCAACAATTGCAATTTCTTGAAGGTTACATCTATAAAACATGAACCTTTAAAACGGAACCGAATGTACGATGTAGGTACATTTATTGAGAACCAACATTCTGTTTTGTTTGCAACATGTTCTCAGCAATACAAAAACATAAACATTGCTGCACAACATGTTGCACAACTTATGTATTCCATCGAAATGGGCTTTAGGTATGGAGCTCGTGGATAAATAATAACAGCCGCTCGAGTCGATCTTTAGGCTAAGCCGTGCTTGCCTAGGTTGATCTGGGATCTTGGTATGTAATGGTTGACCACCCATTGCATACCGAGTTTCCTCCGTGCCTCGGAAAGCACGTTACGAATTTCAGTAGCAGCCACGGAGTCAGATTTGTGCCCGGTTGAAGGCAATTGGCTCACCCCTTATTACATGGGGCTTAAACATAACTATCGAAATGTGGGTGTACTGTTAGGTACACCTCTGCCTAACCCTTCGGGGATGTTAGGCGTGATGTTATGTTATGTTAATTAATAACGGAATTTTAAATCACTAACTTACTGAATAAATCTTTTAAATACTTAAAGTGTTGATCGACTTTTGCCGCTGCTGATGAACTCGTCACATGTTTTAGGTAAAATTACTACTACAGAATAGCTCCATGGTCGTAATAGCTATGGAATCTAACATATATCCGTTAGCAACTTTTTATTACTAATAGATGTTATAACCTTACTGTATGTACCAGTAGCATGGACGGTACAGCAAGGTATTTAAAAACCGTACACCAAGTGCGGTTCGCATATTTCGAATCAGACCATGCTTCAAAAGGACAATCATTTTGTAGGTAATGAAATGTCCTAATCCTAACCAAGGGCGGATCCAGCTTTCATGTCAAGGGGGGGTCACATAGTTGAGATCTAGTCATGACAGTCTCGAATTCGATTACAATAATAATTCAAATTAAGAAAAAAGTGTTTTATTGCTATATGTCAAAATATATTTACTTAATTAAATCACAAAATTTCTCGGTCTTCTCCCAAAACGTTTTAAAATTATAATTTTTGCCAGTCCAGGCAGGGTCATGACCCCCATGACCCCCCCTGGATCCGCCCTTGATCTTAACTAATATTATAAATGCGAAAGTAAGTTTGTTTGTTTGTTACCTTTTCACGCCTAAACCACTGAACCGATCATCCTGAAATTTTGCATTTACGTTGTCAGATGTACAGAAACGGACATAGGGTACCTTTCATCTCGAAAAAAAGTACTGTTCCCTAGGAAAACGAAAAAAACGATAACGTTCTTATGATAATAGATAGCGCCACGTGTCTTTCGAATGATAATTGAATTATATTATTATTAAAACTTTAGTAATGTGTTAAGAGTTTAATTGTCAAATTCTAAATTAACGCGAGCAAAGCCGCGGGCAAAAGCTAGTGGGTTATAAACGAAATATGAAGATTAATAATAACTGAAAAGACTTCACCCGCTGCTAGATAGGCCTCTCTTTGTTTGTGCCAATCTCCATTGATACTTACAAATTTCAAACTCCACTTTTTTCCTTGCCTTCGGTGAGGGTCAAATCGGAAATGCAATTTTATTCCTCATTCTTTTTACCACAATTTATTTTAAATGAAAACCTATCGATTGATCGTAAAGTATGTAAATGGTGCGGTCTCAAACAAAAAATAAAAACATGGACGCAATGAAACTGGGTCGTTTACAGACTACGGAGTTCAATGCGTAAGGCCGTGTTCACACACAACGTAAGGTCAGCCGCCGACTGAGAGCGTCAAGTTCAAAATGTATGAAAAAACAAACGGTGGTCTGAATTGGTTCGTACATTTTTTACTGAGCGCTCACAGTCGGCGGCCGGCTATACGCTGTGTGTGAACGTAGCCTAAGGCACGCTGCACGTTATTGACTGTGCGATTAATTCAAGATATTTGTTGAAGACGCAGAATTGACTTGAACTGGCCAAAAATAACTTCAAGTCCATGCAATAAAAGCGAAGCGAAAGCATCATTCGCTTCGTTTCCATTCAGTCGACGAAACTCTACACGTGGTGGTACGTAATCTGCTCAAACCGATTCTACGTCGAAAGTGTGGTCACTCCCAAAAGATCAATTATGATGAATTCTCAATTAGGACTTGTGGGTAATAATATCACTAATGATTTTTGTCTTTTGTTACAGGTAAATATGGCAACTCCTCTCAAACACAAGACACACGTATGTAAAATCTTCGGTTAACAAAGTAAGAACTTATCTATTTTAAAGAACGCAAAACTAGAGTAAAGGCATAATCATAACATTACGTATAAAGACACCGAAAGTAGAAAAGATTTAATATTCATTTCAAAATTAAATAACTTGGTACTTAAGTAACTATTAACATTGCAAAGAAACAATATCAATTAGTAACTGCTGAAAAGACTAAAGCGACTGCGGAGAAAGAACATAAGAAGTCGGTTATTTTTTTTTTGGCAAAAAAGTTTTTATATAACCCTTTTTAGTTGTGGTATCTCACACAAATCCTTGTCAAGTATCAATTTTACTTTGTAACTAGAGAATATTAGTACATCAAGCACATAGACGAAGAAGAAAAAATGCTTTTTTTAGAGGATATACTCATAAGGTACCGAAGTAAAGCTAACAAATGAAAAAAGAATCAATTAAATAGAATCAGTAATCAAGCAGAAAACGGTGAACATACCTGAAAAAAAAGATGCTGGTGGAATTCATAAACTCCTCCTTTTTTAGAAGTCGGTTAAAAAAACAAGTGACGCTTGGGACAAGTCGCATCGCCCGAGACCCAGATTTTTCGCGACAAATCGCAAGTTTGCGCCGAATCCTCCAAAAACATCTATAGCGTCAATTACGAACGCTTGCAATTAAAATTGTCGCTTAAATTGGAGCCGCTTGGGGCAATAATTGCGATATGCCGTGTCAACCCTACAGAGTGGGAACGATAAATCTACAATCTGAATATTGTATAAGTACTCGAACATTGCAGGGTTGTGTGGAAGACTTTCTTAAAGTGGCACATAATTAATGTTATCTTTCGTCGTTGGTTTTGTGAACGTTAATGAAGAGTATCATCATCCTGTCCTTGTCCCATTCGTCTTGGGGTCGACGCAACACGTTTTCTTCTTCCATTCTCCTTTGTCACGGCATCATTTACTCCTTTCTCTTTCACATCATTCCTCACACAATCCATCCATCTTTTATTTGACCTTCCTCTCGCTCTCCATGTATAAACATTCATGTCCACCACTCTTGCAAGTGGAGTGTAACTTCTACAGTAAAGATGCCATGCGCGTATGAAGTGTCGCCTCGTTATTGGTGAACTTGCTGAATGGTCTGACACTTCGTTTCTATAAAATATTAACGCCTAGCTTGATCAATACATCGCAGGGTTTAAAAAAACCTATTGAGATCTCCTTTAGTAAAATTGGAAGACATGACTAAGGTACTATTATTATAAAAGTGAGGAAGATGGATGAATTGTGTGAGGAATGATATGAAAGAAAAATGAGTAAATGATAGCGTGACGGTTGACAGAGGAGAATGGAAGAAAAAAACGTGTTGCGCCGACCCCAAGTAACATGGGAAGATGATGATTTTAATTGTGAAGAAAAAAGTAATTCTGTCTGTCTTTGTGTTACATTTTCACCTCTTAACGGCTGAACGGAATTTAATGCAATTTGGCACACAGACAGTCCATGACCAGGACTTAGGGTACTTTTATTTTCTCCGCCATTTGTTACGTCCATTCGGGCGAAATCTAATCTCCAGAAATCTAGGCAGTGCGTTGTCGGTCAGACAGTCAAGGTACTGTTATAATCAACCGAAGATTCCTATGCAACTGGGACCTAATTCCTGCACGGACGCATGCAGCCATAAAAATGCAAAAGATAACATATTATGCATGCTTGCACGATATATCTGTAGATGTCCGATCGTTATCTGCAGTCACGTTTGAGAATCGTAAAAGTACCGATTACGATTGAGATCACGAATATACAACGTTTTAAAGTAAGCCTTTGTAGCAGGATGTATTGCAACTTATTAGCTTGGAACAGTGTATGGATTGCCTGATGGTAGATATAATGAAGGGCCAGAGGAAATACTACATATAAAGGGTGTAAACAGACCCTTAACATAGCCGAAAGGCACTTGTTCTCCCCGTCTTTGCGATCATTTTTTTTGTTCTAGACCATACCTGGGAACCTTCTAGTTACGGAGATATTGGGGGTCAAGTTCCAACATTTTCACAATATTTTTTTTTATACATTTTTTTAATGTAAGATTTTTACTTTACACACCTCTACGACCACCGTACTATTCAATCCATCCATTCAGCACAATGCTTTGAGTGCTTTCCATCGAGTACTGTAACCCGTGATTTTTCACCCCAAAATAAAGTCGATTCCCAGCAATATTTTTTGCGTAAAGTTACTTAGTTTGATGTACAGAATGCTTGGTTAACGGCTATTTATTTTATTTATTTATTTGCATCAGACACAACGATCCATAATTTAGTTAGTAAGTACACTTAAAAATAATGTTAGGTTTAGATCACATAATCAAAGACAAATACACACCACACAATAATGTTTATAACTAAGTAGTACACAAAATAAAATTACAATCATTTTTCGTCAAATAACAATATACAATGAAAAAAGTAATAATCAAATTAAGGCTATGTGAAGGGTCTGTTTACATACGCCTGCACGAATGGCGCGCGGAGGCACTACGTCGGGGGGAAACTCCGCTGCCGCGGCAAATTGCCGCTCAGCGGACAGACCTCCAGCGTGATCTCATGGCGACATGGAGAGAGTGACTGTCGCAACCCCGAGCAGGGCACGCCACCATAGTGGCGATAAGTCCCCTCTTTGAGGAGTGGCTAGAGAGGCGCCACGGCGCCCTCACCTACTGCCTGACGCAGGTCCTCACCGGACACGGTTGTTTCGGGAGGTTCCTGCACCGAATCGGGCGGGAGGAAACGCCCGGGTGTTTCCACTGCGAGGATCGTCCGGAGGACACGGTGGAGCACACCGTGGAGGTATGCCCCGCTTGGGCGGAGCACCGCCGTGTCCTCGTAGCGGCGATTGGCGGCGGCGATATCTCGCGTCCGGCCTTGGTTCAAGCCATGGTCCGGAGCGAGAGGGAATGGGAAGCCGTCACCTCCTTCTACGAAGCAGTCATGCTAGTGAAGGAGGTGGCGGGACGTGAGAGGGAAAGAACCTCACGTCCCAGTCGCCGCGGGAGACGTCGGGGGTCACGTGGTGGCTCCCGGCCACCGTAGGCGCGGGCCTGTGGACGGCGAGTTATGGGCCAGCTCGCCGTCCGGCCGTCTTATGACGACAGGCCGTGTCGACGGCGCGTTCGTGTTCCACGTGCGCCTCAAAGAGATGTCAGCAAATAAGTAGGGGTCCGCAAGGGCCGATGCCTGCCAGGGCTGCGGGACTGTTCGAAAGAGATACCGTGGCCCTGGAACACAAAGGGCAAAGAAGGAACATGGATGGGTTTTAGTCAGTACAAGTCTGACACTCCCTTCCGCTCCGCCCAGAGTGGGGGGGTCATTTGATGATTTCCCATCCGAAAAAAAAAAAAAAAAAAGGGTCTGTTTACACCTGTATTAACCAAGCTTGGTTGGATTTGTTTGCAGTACTTAGAAGACAGGCGGACGCTGCTGCTCTTACAATTAAATAAACTTCAGGCGTGGTTAGTCAAAGAGCTCATTTTACGAGTAGCATATATTTCGAAACAATTTTTACATACATTACATAACACGTCCCCGTTTCATAACACCTGTTATCGCTTAGGCGATAACAGGTGTTAGGCAGAGGTGTACCTAATGGTAGGTACACCCCCCATTTCGCCAGTTATGTTTAAGTCATATGTAATAAAAGGGCGAGCCTATTGCCATAAACCGGGTTCAAATCTAGACTTTGTGGCTGCTACAGAGAATTTCCTGAAGCAAATATCCAATAAAATTTTGCCCCACCTGGGAATCGAAACCCGTACCTCATGCTCAGCAGTTGCGCTTGCGACTACTAGACCCACGAGGCAGTCAAATATTTCAAAACAAGTTTGTTTCAAACTCTTAATAATTTAATCAGTTTCAGTCTCTATAATTGAGTCAAGTACCCTAAAACAAAAAAATAAAGCAAAAACAACAAAAAACTCGAAAGCCCCTAATAGCATCAATTACAGCAATCGTTCAAACAATCACGCACATTATTGGCCACACAATAATTGTCTATAATTACCTACGTTATGGTTTCCTATCAAATAGTGTTTTCTCTTTCACTCAATTTGTTTTAGTCACGCATGGAAGCACTTGCTCACGATTCACTAGGTACTAAACACATGGTAACAAATCTAGAATTTAGATAAATAATATTGGTTTCGTCCCTAGACATATCAGGTTTCCCACTGCTGGGAGGCTAGCTTCCTCAACATGAGAGGGAACGGCCGTTATCAGGGATTGCTCTGATTCTAGGACATGCCAGTTTCCTCTCTTCCCTTATTTTGAGAGCAGTTGTGTTGAATTAATTTACACAATGTAAAGCCGCGTTGACACGATCAGAGTCCCTTATTTGAATCGGACTCTGTTAAAATTTTTTTTTTTAATTTTTTTTTGTTAGCCTTGACTGTCCCACTCTTGGGCAAAGGCCTTCATAAATAAAATTGAACAGACACTTCAATTTGATTCATTTGATGAATAGATAAATCAGAACGTAATGATTTGACAAGAATTTCGTAACTTTTTCGAGACCCAAGCCATTCGAATAAAAAATACTATTCGTTAGTAAAACGATCCTAGTACATAGATTTTATAGTAATAATAACTAGACTGGCAGGACCTTATTAGCCGACTCAGTATATTCCTCGTAGTGTAACAAGACGACAGTTGTTGATAACCATCCATATTCCCAGCCTGTAGAATTTATTATCAAGCATGGAATTCCCCAAGTAATACCCTTTTGTCCTGTATTGATTTATGTTTAGACTTTAATACTAGTATCGGCGATTGTCGATTTTACTTGACTATAGATGACCAGCCATTTAAATCTGACTTACCTGTGGGTATTATAAAAAGGGCTCGTTGATCTCATCATTCTCTTGCCTTTATCCCAATTACTTTGGGGTCGGCGCAACATGTCTGCTTCTTCCATACTTCTCTATTACTCGTCATCTCACCAGACACATTATCTATCATTCTTTACACAGTCCATCCATCGTTTTTTTGGTCTTCCTCTACTCTTAAAGACTCATTGATATGTTGGTGACCTATCATGAGACAGGGTTATACAGGTCGTCTAGCGCCATCTCTTTCCCACACTGGAATTACTCCTGCTTTAAGACGTCATAGTAAGCCCTCTGGTCATAAAATGCAATTGCTGAGAACGAAGTTCTAAGTCTGATAAATAATCAGATAGGGAATCGGGATTTTCCATCAGGTCTCTTCGGTGTTTTTGATCAGGAATGTCCCAGTAAAGTACAGACTGGAGTTTGAATTTGTAACCGTGGATAACAATTGGATCTGGGAATTAGAAGTAGACCATATTAAATTACAAAATGTTTAATGATGACTATGAGAAACAAAAAATATTTTTTGGAATAATACGTTTACAGATGACCTAAGGAACAACTTATGTCTAATATAGTCCATACATATGAAGCCAAGTTTTGATTCTAATTTTAAGAACTTCAATCTAAATCTCGTGGCTAAATAATAACAGCCGCTCGGAGCAATCTTCAGGTTAAACCGCGCTTGCCAAGTTTGGTCCGTGGATAGGTGACCACCCATTACATACCGATTTTCCTCCGGGCCTCGGAAAACACGTTAAACCGTCGGTCCCGGCTGTCATTTGTAGATCTTGGACAGTCGTTACAGGAAGTCAGTGGCCCGAAAGTCTGACAACCAGTCTTACCAAGGGGTATCGTATCACCCAATTCTAACTGGTTTGTGGAGGTCAGATAGGCTCCATGTAAAATACTGATATTCAGCTGCACCCGGTTAGACTGGAAGCAGACCCTAACACAGTTGGGAAAAAGATAGGCAGATGATGAACCAGAAATAATTTGTGAAACGTACCTTTATTTACCTATTAAAGAAAGAATACATATTGTAGAAAGAGATTTAGGGTTAGGTTAAGACAGACTATCAGAAAATTCGTCATAGAACCAGATTATAATTCAGATAGTTCTCCATCACACTTAAGACTATTTATTTTCTTCGTACTTCGTCGAGATTAAAGAATACTAAACGTAAATGGTAAAGCCAAGCGCTTACCAACTGAATTGTGTCAATTAACTCTGGAAAGTCCTACTTACTGCCAGGAATTGCACACAAGATAGGAAACAGTGAGTGTTTCTTGTCTACTTTATTTATTTACGAATGTAATTGTCTTTTTCTCTCGATCGTAAAAAGCTGGAGTACATTTGTGTGGCCTGGCCAATAATGGACCCAGTGAGTAGTAGGTAATACCTAGTAGAATAATAGAATGATTATAGTGCGATCTACATTTAACATCTACATATTATATCTAACGTATGAAACGAAAGTCTCTTTTCGTGTATATCTTTGTTACCCAACTTGAAATCTCTTAAAGTGCACTATTGTGACACCAACATTTAGAGAATGTGTTCCGTAAGGTTTTTTGTCAGAAATTAACAAGTAAAGTAAATCATAAAAACCGTGCGAATGTGGGGCCAATAGCAAGTATGAAATAATTATAAGTGTTTTACAGATGTTGCCCATAAAATATATGTATAACATAGTATACTTATGTATGTGTACATTTAATTAAACTAGGAGAATGTATTTTAACCAGCAGGCATAATATACTTAACAATTTTACTATTAAAATACTTACCAAAGTTATTTTTACTATTCATGTTGTTATTTAATTTAAAGTTTGATTTGAACCCGACTGCAGCAGAACCCGGGAGGAAAGTAAAGCTTTCAGGCGAAATATTTTGTTTATAAAAACTGAGATAAATATCTGATACAACCATGAATACCCGTGACCTACAAAGCAGACCCAGAAACGTGACGTCATCTAAAAAGGCCAGAAGTTGGATGGGTAGCTTTCCAGTAACAAAACGATACAGACAGCAGCTGGCGAGCGCAAACCCTGACATTAAGATTGAAATAATTCTTAAAATAAAAAGAAATGTTGTACATCTCTTTGTACAGTTGAACGCAAAAGTGTTCAGAAGGGTTAAAAATATTCTATCTTGTCTATATTTTTTGCCACTATTTAGGATGTTTGTGTAAGGAGTTCTGAGGGCCCAGAAAAAGTGATATTCTATCAGCGATAACATTGATTGAAAAATCTAAAAACAACCACTTTGAAAACGATTGCGACTTTTCGATGTGATCTTTTATTCAGCCAAATCTACAACCTGTAGGTATTTGAAAAACCTATGTCTAGACTGACCGCTTTAATGAGTCCTCGCGAAGGTATCAATTTAAATAGAATATTCTGAAGGTTGAACACGTATTGGTTCAATTATTATACTAATACCTACGTGGATTATGGTTATTTTAAAGCAAATAACCTGTGGGATATTGTTAGGACTTTGTGGACGCTTAATGTGCCTTTGATAGGACAAGGACTCATTAAAGCGGTCGGTCTATAGCTGTAGACATTATCAGGCAGATATTATGATGATCATCGCATTAGAACTCTTCCATGAAAAACTCCAATTTTCACGGTAATAAAATATCTGATTTGTCCTGTTTTTAATCATACAAAAAAAACGTTCTAGAATGTACATTTTTACTGTTTATTTGGCTTCCCAATAACAAACCTACCGCGAGTGATCCACTCAATAGAAAAATAAAAACATGTCGAGTGATATTGAATTGATAAATTATTTCCCTCACTGCATGATATTCTTTGTTCAACGAACAAGAAAAACATATATTATTAGATCGGTTCCATTTGGAGTATGTTATTATTCTAGTCACGAGTATTCAGTGGAAAAATGTGGGTTGTCTATTAAATATGTTTTGTGAAGATATTGATATATAGTGACTTCGTATCATGTCGTGTTTCAAAACGGTGAAGGGTAACATGGAGTTGTTGTGACATCCACCAACCCGCACTGGGCACGCTTGGTGGATATGGCCTATTTCTTCTTAGAGGAGGCCTGTGTCCCATCAGTGGGAACTTTGTGCTATATGGTGACTATTATTTCTCTTATATCTTGCACGATTATAATGTATAGCATTACACTTGCAGTCTTCGAAAGGCTGGTTAACATAACAGCACGCCTGTAATCCCCGAAGAGTTAGGCAGAGGTGTACCTAATAGTACACCCACATTTCGCCAGTTATGTTTAAGTCCCATGTAATAGGGGGCAAGCTTATTGCCAGCAACCGGGCACAAATCCAGACTCTGACTGCTACTGAGAAATTCGTGATGGAAAAACCGATGACCTCATGCTCAGCAGTCGCAATTGCGACTACTAGACCAACGAGGCATTCATACTGGTTAAATACACTAAAATTAAGCAAATGCCTTTTGTCATCAACCGAATACAAATTTAGAACCGGGACTGTTTGGTCCTGGGAAATACCGCAAGGGAATACCCAGTAAGATTGGGAAGTAAGGACTGTGACCTGAGGATCAATGTCCAGGGTATCAAATAAAGGACCCCACTTTCAGCAATTGCATCAGTGATCACTAGTTACGTAGCACAAATGTACTTCTACTAGACTGAAATACACTCACATACTCGAAGCTAAGAACTTTTAAATGTACTGCAACGGTAGCTGCAATAAATTCGGTAGTTACGTCGATATTTCGTTGAATTTCATCCAAAATTGAATTCTAGAACGGCCATAACTTCAGTTTCTTCCATAAATGTACTGCGAATTTTATTGTATGTGTACTTTTAAAAGTACATTACATTTATTACGTTTATTCTGGTTTTCAAGTTATTTATCCAGACAAGTAGGTTGATGTCATCGTTTTTTAATCCAATTTCATGAGAAATAAGAAATCCAGGCCACCTAAAGAAATAATCAGTTCTGGAAATTGACGACCCGGGGACCTTTCAACAGATATCCAATACCATCTGATTTTAAATCTTAATGGTCACAGTTAAGGTCGAAAATCGTCCGTGAGATTTCTTTTAATAAAACCGCATACCCCACGAAGTATGTCTTCACTCATTTTGTATTAGTATCATCAATTTGATGAATGAACTTTGCTCGCGACTGTACGCTGAGTCGGATTACACCAGGTGTTTCCGCTCAGGTGTCTGCTCGCTTAGACTTGATTGTATTAGATATATTATATTATGTATGAGAGTTGAATGAGCCGTCATCTGGGCTTAGTCATGCATAAATGTATGAGTGATGTTTCTAAGAAATGAGCGCCGTGATCTAATTTTGATAAGAACGAAAGTGAAATTGAGGTAACTTACTTCGAAGGTGTTTATTGATAACAAACATTTTTACTTTTTTTCAGCTGATTGTTAAAGTAAATAAAAGTCTAACATATCAAAAAACAATAATTTCATTTCATCGATTTCTTTACCCTGTAACATAAACCCTGTCGAGTTACAAACTAATGCCGATATTATTTTATTCAATAGAAACTGAGTCGGCACTTATTAATTGTATATTTATTTACTTTACAGAGCAAAATAACGCATAATTTATCGACCATCAGCACTAATGCGTGTGGCACGGTCTTATTTCACTGTATTGAATAATTTGATGATATTATGCGAGCCTACAAGTACAGACATTTATCTACTTCAAATAGAACAGAATATGTAATAACCCTTCATCATCATCAGCCTACAGCAGCCCATTGCTGGACATAGGCCACTGCAAGTGCACGCCACTCAACCAACTCTCCTCACCTCTCATCCAGCCATTACCAGCCACCCAGTGGAGATCGTCGCTCCACCTAGCCTGAGTAATGTCCTTAATTAGTACAATAGTTATCATCTCATATGCTTAGCCTTGTCCCAATTATGTTAGGGTCGGCAGTCTAACCGGATGCAGCTAAATACCTGTATTTTACATGGAGCGACTGCCTATCTCACTTCCACAACCCTATGGGTACTGGGTAATACGATACCCCTTAGTAAGACTGGTTGTCAGACTTTCGCGCCACTTCTTCCAAACAACATTCAAACTTGGTTATTTCTAGGAAAGTGTGTTCGCAAAATATGATTATTTTCCTGTTACTGAAATAATACTTACACGACTGCTTTACAATAATTTGTTCATTATTTATAGGTCTTCTTATTGAGTAAACAGATTTAATTTTGCTACACTCATCATCATCTGCCTAGCCTTTTCCCATCTATGTTGGCGTCGCCTTTCAGTCTAACCGGATGCAGCTGAATACCAATATTTTACATGGAGCGACTGCCTATTTGACCTCCACAACCCAGTTAGTACTTGATAATACGATACCCCTTGGTAAG
This sequence comes from Noctua janthe, assembly GCA_910589295.1. Lineage (NCBI taxonomy): Eukaryota > Metazoa > Arthropoda > Insecta > Lepidoptera > Noctuidae > Noctua > Noctua janthe. The sequence goes on from OU342567.1 coordinate 2,889,318, forward strand.
ACTGGTTGTCAGACTTTTTAGGCCACTGACTAGGAAACTCGTTATGGTAACGGTGGTCATCCATACACAGACCAACCTAGGCAAGCACGGCTTAACCGACGCGAGCGGCTGTTATTATTTACCCACGAGCTCCACAAAGTACAAATGTATTTCGATGAAATAAATAAAATAACATAACACCCGAAGGCCACTGTAACAGGCCATTATAGTCCTTCGTGACGTACTAGAAAGCCAGTCAGTATATTATTTTCCGTAAAGTGGCTATGCCCTAAATCTGGTACTATCTGTATGAAACACGTTATGTTTGGAGCCGTTCCAAGAGATATCAGAACATTTTAGTAGGTCCGGGTAACAAATGTTTATGTTTTTTTGTAGGGTCTATTAAAGCTGACTTTAGAAACTATAAGAATTCGACCATAGGGCATGATATTACTAGTACGATGATCTAGAAATAAGTAGATAATAGTACCTTATAATTGACGTAGTAATTAAACTAATTCAAACACTGTATTAAGGTTTCACGGTTTAAAAATAAACATATACTGTCACTTACGGGATATCTTCCGTGATTGTTCATAATTTTGATTTCCCGATTTTTCGACGTTGCAAGCGCCATGAACCAACGGTGAAGTGACCATGAAGTCAACCCGCGATCATGGCACTTGCAACAGCATCGAAATATCGGGAGCTCAAAATTATGAACAATCACGGAAGATATCCCGTGACGGTATAAGTTTAAACTTATTTAGTAGCGACAAGTTATTCTTCGTTGAAAGTGACATCATAAACAAAAATAATTCACTTCTCAAGTAGGTATTTAGTCAGCGCTAATTTATGTACTTACCTAAATGCAAAACTATGGCAATGATAAGCGCTTTTATAAGTATGTAAAGAAAACTGCCAAAAGCAAATAAATAACTTTGTGTGCCTACAGGTTATGTAAGCGATAATCTAATCTGATCTTTATCCTTGTCATCATCTGCCTAGCCTTTTCCCAACTATATTGGGGTCGGCTTCCAGTCTAACCGGATGCAGCTGAATACCAGTATTTTACATGGAGCGACTGCCTATCTGACCTCCACAACCCAGTCTGTACTGGGTAATACGATACCCCTTGGTAAGACTGGTTGTCAGACTTTTTGGGCCACTGACTGCCTAACGACTGTCAAAGATCTACAAATGACAGCCGGGACCAACGGCTTAACGTGCTTTCCGAGGCACGGAGGAAACTTGGTATGTAATGGGCGGTCACCCATCCACAGACCAACCTAGGCAAGCACGGCTTTACCTAAAGATCGACCCGAGCGGCTGTTATTATTTAGCCACGAGCTCCTCCTTCGAGATCTTTATCCTTGTCAAACTCCAAAAACAAAGACTGATACCATCATCATCATCCCCATCATTCTCCTGTCTTTATACTAATAATTTTTGGTTGGCGCGGCATGTCTTCTTCATCCATACTACTCTATTACTCGTCATCTCAACAATCACCTCCTTTCTAGCCATACCATCCTTTACACAGTTCATATAACAAAGACTAATTGTGGTGTTCACTAGAAACACTAGTTAGGGTTTAGAATAAAACCACCAAATTATCAGTAAGTAGATGAACTACTTTAAGGTTACGTGCACTCGCTGCCCGGGATAAGTGAGGACTAATCGACACGAAACCGTAAAGCGTCACGCTACGTTTATTAGTATATCACACTAATAATGGTGGATGAAACATTTGACCATAAAACCAAAAAGATGCATAGTCATCCAAAATCAACCCTACAAAATCTGCCACACCAACACACCCCATTCTCCATAATCTGTTGACACCCACCTTCACAAATCAGTCGAAGTTATCAGCACATCCAAGGTGCTAATATGTAAATGCGACGCTCCAAATCCCGGGCTTGCCGGGATCCCGGGTTCCCAGGCTGTTGCCGACGCGGGACAAACAGAATAACATATAGTTGAGGCTCAGACGGATCTTTGGATCACGCATCTGTTGTTTGCAGATCATTCTTATTCCATAGCTGTTGGTTTATTAAAATCGTTGAATTATTGTGAAAGAGATCTGTTTTTGGATGGATGTGTTTATGTTTTTCACTTTAGTGGTGTGGTTTATTTCTTGACACATAACATCACGCCTGTAATTCCCGAAGGGTTAAGCAGAGGTATACCTAAAAGTATACCTACATTTCGCCATGTCCCATGTAATAGGGGGCGAGTCAATTGCCATCAACCGGGCCTAAAACCATTAGTACAACAGAGAAATTCGTAATGGAAAAATCCAATAACACTTTGCCCGACGTGGGAATCGAACGCAGGACCTCATGCTCAGCAGTCGCGCTTGCAACCACTAGACCAACGAGGCAGTTTTAAACTGATACTTTTTACAATCTATACCTACTTTCTACGCAGTATCTATTATACTAGAGTTTATTTTGCTAGTTCTGCTGTCTTACGGCTATATAGGTCCCCCCTCTTCTTTTTCCATATATTTATTTTTATTTTTCATCATCAAAATGTATTAATAATACCTGCAGATATAGCGTAAATTTGATTTTGCACACTTCTATTCAATTGTAGCTTTCACTATTCCACTGAGTTCTTAATTAATTTACTTACAATTGTTAATCTAACCAATACAAACGACCATTACCATTAACCTAATATTGAAGTACCTTTTAATCCGCCTCAACGACTCGTACCCCCGAATAATACGTACATTTTGAAATCATCCACTCACCCTCAATTATTAACAAAAAAAAAACACACCACAGAATTTACGAAAAAAAAGCGGCAAGCGCTTTCAACAGATTCCATCTTTCATCGGCAGATACCTAGGACTAAATGTCCAGATATTTAATTTTGCCCGCGTATTCAATTTGGGGCAAAAACGCTTCCACAGATGGTTCTGAAGCATGATCAATCAATATCAGGCGAATTCGCAAAATCATTCTGAAAACAGTTTATTATAGATATTTTGTTTGAATAGCGGTTACCGTTCTTTTGAACGGAAGCAAACAAGTTAAGCTATACCATTTGTAGCTATATATAAACTGTGAAACAAAACAAAATACTGGAAGAAAACAAACTGCTATTCTCATGTTTTTATAGACGTCAATAAAGGATGATTTCCACCAAACGGCTCGCATCGTATCAGATCGGAAAAGATACGAACCGATGCGGTGACAGCCGATCGCGTCCGGCACGATGTCGACGCATACGATTGGCTTCTTACCGTCGCTTGCGAATGTTTCCGTTTCTGCGCCTAGTCAAGTAGATTCATTCCTACCGTGTCGGATACGACGAGAGGCGAACTCAACCGATCGCGCGTCGTAGCATACTTTCGGCTACGATCGCGTGTTGCGGAAGACGTTGTGCGCGGCTTAGTAATATAGACTTTTAATACTGTGTACACGATTTAATATCGTTTAAAAATTGTAAAATCCGTTCCGATCTGATGCGATGCGAACTGTTTGGTGGAAATCATCCTTCAAAATTGTCATGTCCTTTGTAAACGACGTATCTTTGACGTTTCGCATGTCCTTTAAAAGGGACAAAACGAAGAATCTTTCATGGACACTGTTCTTTTAGTACAAATCGTTGTTCGTTGTAAAATGATCGGTATACATACCAACATAGTAGTCATATAAAAGGTGGAAATAGACCCTTTACGAAGCCGAAAGGCACTCGTTCTCCCCGTCATTGCGATATTTTTTTTGTTTTGGACCATACCTGGATACCTTACAGTTACGGAGATATTGGAGGTCAAACTTTTTGTTAAATACTCGTTTTTAAGGTAAACTTTACTTTAAACACCTCCATGACCCGTTTACTATTCAATGCATCATCAGCACAATGTTTTGAGTGCATTACGTTACCGTAAAACGTGATTCTTCTCCAAAAAAAAAGTCGTTTTCCAGCAATAAGTTTTGCGTAGCGTTACTTAGTTTGATTTACTTACTATACTTGGTTGACGGCTTCGTGAAGGGTCTGTTTATGCCTTGTATTCACACCTTTTCTCTGTAAGTAGGCAAAAATTACAGAACGTCACGTGCTATGATCCTTACACACTCTTTTCCCCTCGTCCACGTTCATCCCGTTCGTTCCCATTTCAATTTTCCTGTTTTGTCTTTTCTACACACTGTGTCTACATTTCTAATCCTACTTTCCTCTCGCAGGTCTGCTGGAAGAGATTTCGTATGAAATAAGCAGTACCTTTGTGCTCTTCTATCTTTATGTAATGTCTTGTTGATTATTTTGTGTGTACATAAATAAATAAATAAATAATACATCTGGTCATACACGCACTAATGATCGTCATCGCTGGTAGTAATTGATTGCTCAAGTGATTGGTGTCATTGCCACCACTTGGCTTTATTGGGACGATACGATATATCTTTTGATTAAATAATGTTATGTTATGAAAACTCAATTATGATAAAATTTCTGATGACACAAGGAATCTTTGCCAATTTTTCACATTTATGTTATTGGGCGGCAAATGAACTGGTGGTTTAACTAATAGTAGGTGGACATCTGAAATACTAGTGCTATCCCACTGGTGTAAACTCACGCCTGATTCCGATGGCAGTAGGCAGTAACGACCTGCTACGATCCTTACATCCGGTTTGGTTCGTCCAGGTTCATACATATAGTCATACACACATGCAGGTTGCAAGTATAACCAATGCTGACGTGTCTAATTTGTAATTGGCAATAGGTGACAAAAACATGTATGGCACTAGTACATAGGACATATTTAAAAGAATTTCTGTTAAAAAACGGTACACGGACGGTACGGTGCGGTGGTTGGTGCTGCTGTTATGTTTCTGTTTTGATAATAGTAAAAAATATTTCTATTTGAAAGGGTGTCCATGGAGTTTCTTGCCCATTCTTCTCCATAGAAAACTACGCTTTGGAATGGACAACTACAGCACTTTCACAAGTTATTACGCCTTGTGACTGGGACTGTAGCTTCATCCTTTTGTTTTTGACATGCAAACGTGCCTGTAATTGCCTAATTGAAATAAATGCATTGAGGTTCCACACATCTTACTCAATCCCATTTTTGTCGTCAAAACTAATAACACATGACTGATCACAGCTCAAAGGTAAACCAGCCCATATAAGCAGTAATGACAGGACTAATTTAGTAGCATTCCATATTCATCGCTCGTCACGATGTAGGTCGGTTGTCGCTGTATATAGCGACCTCGGTGTCTTGTTACATGTCTGATACTGCGATATGAGCAATTATGTCATAAGGCAATGACCTACAGATTTACTAACACTTTTAAATCACATGTTATATTAAACGTCTGTTAAAGGCAATGTTTGAGGAGCTCGTGGCTTAATAATAACAGCCGCGCGGGTCGATCTTCAGGTTAAGCCGCGCTTGCCTATGTTGGTCCATGAATGGGTGACCACTGACCACCCATTACATACCGAGTTTCTTCCGTGTCTCAGAAAACACGTTAAGCCGTTGATCCCGGCCCTCATTTGTAGATCTTTGACAGTCATTACAGTAGCTTAAAGTCTGTCAACCACTCTTACCAAGGGGTATCTTATTACCCAATACCCAGTACTAACTGAGTTGTGGAGGTCAGACCGGCAGTCGCTCCATGTAAAATACTGATATTCACATGCATCCGGTTAGACTGGAAGTCGACGACAACTTGTTGAGAAAAGGCTAGGCAGATAATGAGAAGGCAAAATTGGTTGTGTGATAGATGATCGATGTGATTTTATCTAGATACTAATGAGATAGGCGCACAGGTTCTTTATATTACACTGCCTTTTACAAAAACATGGGCTTTCCCGAATTGTTGTCAACCGTAGAGGCAAAGTTGACTCGTGTAGTTGAGTCGTTTGACTCGTGTAGGTAATATATACAGGGTGTAACAGAAAGGGTATAGTCATATCAAAGGATATGCTGCAGACCATCAAACTGAACAACTTTCTCCTTGGGTCCAATATCGTAAATGCGAAAAAATCAGCTATCCCATACATAATTTGAATACTTACTCGACAAAACTGTATGGGACAGTTGATAATTTTTTTGGCATTTACGAAATTGGAGCCAAGGAGAAAGTTGTTCAGTTTGATGGTCTACAGCATATCCTTTCATATAACTATACACTTTCTGTTACACCATGGATAACCTTGTAACTAGTAAAGTTAATCTATTTGTAGAAATATGACATGGATGGGAGCGACGTCACTAAAGTTAAGTCATTTTGTATTGAGAAAATAAGATGTCGTCGTTAGTTTCCATTTTCAGAAGTATAAAAGTACGTATCTATATATAAATTACATGTACGCATTTTTTTTACAAAGCGTTCCTCCTTAGTAGTCATCTAATTCATAACGACACGTTTGTAATGTTCTGTACTTTGAAGTATTTCATCCGCACACAATATTATGTATTTTATTGAGTAAATTCTCGGGGATTCATTATTCCTCAAATAGATAGCGACTCCCGTATTCTTTTGTTCCATATTTTTATTGAGTATAACTTGTTACATGTGTCGGGGAATCTAAAGTTTTTTGAAATTCAGGTAATAAAAAGAGGAAAAATTGTAAAATGTTTTTATTTTTTCCTGTGATTTTTATGTTCATAAAAGTCGAAGTGACCACCCTTTACATACCGAGTTTCCTTCGTGCCTCGGAAAGCACGCTAAGCATTAGGTCGCGTCTGTCATTTGTAGATCTTTGACAGTCGATACTAGTAGTCAGTGGCCTGAAAGTTTGACAACCAAGTCTTACCAAGGGTTACCCAGTACTAACTGGGTTGTTGAGGTCAAATAGGCAGTCGCTCCAAGTAAAATATTCGTATTCAGCTGTATCCGGTTAGACTGGAAGCCGCTCCCAACATATGTTGGGAAAAGGCTAGGCATTTGTTGATGATTGCTATTTATAAAGCCCAATTCCGAAGGATTTTAAGAAATTTGTAGTACCGACAAAAAAAATAGGTTAAATCGGTAGGTGTCAACTCGCACGCACGCGTGAGTTTCACAGTCGCCAGTTGACGAACAAGCCATTGATCCATTTGTTTAAAAAAATTCGTATGCTCGATTAGCGTAAAAACTTAATGAATGTTGTTGAATTGACAAAATAAATGTATACCATTGGGAATGTGAGTGTGTTACGTAATTACCGCGCTGATTAGTTTTACTTAAAATAGTTAGTGAATAATTAACGTGAATTCTCCGTTAAAATGTTGAAAATAACACCCAGTAAATTATGGTTTGAAAACATTTGGGACTTGAATGAGTCCGTTAAAAACCAAAAACCGCTGCCACCGAGTTGCGGATATTTAGTGGCTTATGTTTATGCGCACTTTTCATTAATTTTCAGTTGATTATTTGGCCAAAATTATAAATTTAATTAATTTAAATTATTATATTAAAATTATATATGACTGTAGTTACTGTAAAACATTATCGGTAGCGGTTTCTGCATGAGTGGCGATGGAACTTAAAAATAGGTAGTACACACGGCAACACATCAATCTATACATTTGCAGTATAACATGGCTTCGCTTTGTATAGATTTTCCATACAATAGGAAATCTACATAAACTGGTATTGCATAGCTTGATTGGTCGTCGTGAGTACCTACTTCAGGAGCATATTGGGCAGTCCTATAATGATCTCCAGGGATCAAAGGTAAATGTGGTAGCTGAAAACCTCTCAGGGTTCGCTGTTAACTAATCATTATGATCTTTTACAACGGGATATTGTGACCAATCCTAAAATCCCGAAAAAGAAGCGTCTGATTTATAAAGTTTTGTCGAGTTTTGTGGACACAAAGGTTTTCACAAGGAACAGTGTACTTCGATTCAAGACCCAAACCGCAGACGGGAAGGCCACATCTGTCGCATGTCGCATCAAAATTGGGCCAAAAAGGCAACAGATTGGGTACCGAACAACAGAACCCTGCGACGCGTTAGGCCTAAAAGGCCAACTGTGTGACAAGCTGGACTCTTACCTAAAGGATTGGGCCTAAACAGGCAGACAGATAAAAATGTTAAGAAGGAAGGGAGGCCTTCACCGGCTCATAATAAAAAGGTTTTCAGATATTTCAATTAATTAGGCGTTAAGTTACTAACACTAGAAACGGGATATTTACCATGTTTACTGATTGATTTGAGTTCCCGATTATTTTAGTGACCGAGATAGTTTAAAATCTTGTATCGTTAAGTTACTGTTTAACATACTGTTACAAGAGTAGCTTAGTCTAGGTCTAATCAACAGGTACAATTGATATTGCCTGTGTAAGAAAAAAAACGGCATAAGTACGTCTTTACTACATAATGTGCCTAATCTGCTTAAGCCAGTTTTGATAAAAAAAAACGCCACAACAAAACAATTTACCAGTTACTATTTTTACTGTTTTTCCTTTTAAACTCACAAGATTAGTTTAAGAGAATGTCGCAGCAAAAAATATTGACAAAAGTTCTTCTATTTTCGTTCCGTGTTTCCAAGAATTTTTCCTGCAAATTGGAGGAGAGTGGTCTCTCGCACCTAATGTTCGCTTTCGTTAAGGAATTCCTCCGTGATGCCTCTATCATACCGAGAGGGAGATCTGATTAAAAGTTATTTATCGTTTTATTATGCCCGGTACCTTTTCTAAATGTAATTATAGCTAAAAGTAGCGTTTTAATGGTATCCTGGACTTTTACGTAATGTTTTGTGTCCGACCGAAAGTAGATTTCTGGCTGAAGCCGGAATCCGTTAACACCACAATCTTCAGTCGAAGCCAAAGCCAAAGGAAGCTACCTACCTATAGTCTAAGCCACATCTTGTGTACTATGAGTTACCTATTCCAAAATCCAAAGCAAGTGAGATATTACATAGTCCTGGGTACAATATTGTTGCTTCTTGCTTCTATATATAATATGTGAGCAGTGAGCAAAATGTAGAAAGAGAAAAAAAAAGCAATTAAAAACTTAAAGATTAGGATGAGCCCTGCCAACCATAAGATTGTAATGTCTACGTGGAACACACATTTACAAAAACGTAAATGTCTTTTAACTTCAACCCCGGTATATACTTTGATTTAAGCATGGTAATTGCAGTTCCCGATATTATTAAGTATTTATGTTAGTCTATAATCTTATTCGAAACCGGTCCCTCCAGCGCATAGAACAGCCCGGAGCATATTCTCTTCCAATTTATTAGAAAAAGGAAAGACAGACACGCATGCAGTCCCTAGAGGGGCCGGCAGGATCATAAGCTATACTTTCGTTCCCTTTAATAAAGCGGATAAGCTACACGTTATTAATTTATTGACGACATTCCTAAGGATTTAGGTATTCCTTATGAAGCTAGATAGATCCGGGTTTTAGATTAGGTGACGAACTTAAACAGGCATCTTTCCCTGGGTTGCATGGACGGCTATGCAGCCTCCAAAAAACTGTAACACAAATAATGTAGTGGTGGTTCCAATGATGAACCGTTTTTGAGAAAGCCTGCCCTGGTATCGGCAGAAAAAAATTTACCATTCACCATGATGCGCTGAACGTTGTGCGCAGGACGACCAATCAAGTTATGCGAAACCAAATTAAGCTGATCTCTCATTGTACGGGAAGCTCATCCAAAGCTCGGTCAGGTTATACTGGAAATGTATGGCTGGATGTGTCGCCGTGTGTACAAAGTCAAGTTCTTTTAACTTTCAGACAGATCTGTTGCTGGGGAGTTTATTCCAGCTGCTTCGCCTCAGCTAAAACTCTAGGAACTGGTGAAGAGCGGATGTTTTGAGGGATTCCTATGAAATTTTAAGATTCATTACAGATTGGAAGGGGGGACATCGTAGCTGATTTTTGTAGATTACCGGTGAAAAATTTCTATTAAGGCTCCAGAGTAATACAGGGTGTAAACAGACCCTTCACGAAGCCAAGCATTCTGTACATCAAACTAAGCAATTTTACGCAAATTATTACTGGGGAACGACTTTTTTTTTTGGGGTGAAAAATCAAGTTTTACTGTAGGACTCGATGAAAAGCACTCAAAGCATTGTGCTGATGAATGGATTGAATAGTACGGGGTCGTGGAGGCGTGTAAAAATCTAACATTAAAAACAAATATTTAAAAAAAAACTTGTGTAAAAGTTGAAACTTTGACCCCAATATCTCCGTAACTAGAAGGTTCCCAGGTATGGTCTAAAACAAAAATAATATCGCAAAGACGGGAAGAACAAGTGCCTTTCGGCTTCGTTAAGGGTCTATTTACACCCTTAATAGGTACTGAATACTTGGTAACCGTTTGTGCGTTGATGTCCCTCCTCCCTGTACAACTTTTGAATATGACTTCAGACTATTTCAACGAAAACGAAACTATTGTTATTTGACTGCAAAGCTAATGCTGTCCCCCCTTGATAAAAAGCTATATTTACCCAAACCTGGCAGCAAGTAACTACACACGACTAAGCAAAACATTCCACCGAGCTAGTTCGGAAACTGAAACAAAGCACTTTGGGCTTACAAAAATAGAATGCAAAGTTTTGTGGAACATCACGTATGAGGCGTTTGTTTTTCATAAAGCTGGGAGCTGTTGCTGAATTGCTATATACTGCTGCGTGCTTAATATGGATTCTGGAGTTATTGTTAGAAAACCGAAATGCGAGAAATTGAGACGTGGATCGAATGACAATCGAAGTGATGTCTATAACTATGTCTACACGGATTTTGTGGCGCTTGAATGACGTTGCAAATTTGCTGTTGGATAACATTTTCAAAGTAATTGTTTTGTGTTGTTCTGCCGTGGTATAACTAAAATGCCGTTATCCAACATCTGGTCGATTTTCAACTTTTGATGCTATATTAATGAGAAAAAAAAAAATCTATCGATCTGTGTTTGCGAATTTTCAATATCTTGAATAGTTTTGGAAATAATAATTTAAAAAATGCCGTTAAGTACATATTTCTCACGTGTGAAATAAGCAAAAATAACGGCATTATGGTTATACCACGGGAGTGTTGTAATCTGTTGCTACAGAATCTCATTTTCATTAAGGGTCATTTTGGCTTATAAGACGGCTGTACAGAAATGGTAGCCGAGGAAATGAAAGAAAAAAGAAGTTTGGTTACAAAATAGAGAAATATATTTAAAATTATGGTGGGAATGAAGCATTAGAACAAACTAGAATATACATGTTGGCCCTCCATCTGCTCTTTTCTCCGTGACTTAGAAGAAATATAGGAAAGCAAATGGTATGTCTGCTCTTTGTTGTATATCATAAGTTACGTTTTGTTCTATTTCTACTTTATGTGAGACAGTTTTCTATGACAAGAAGACATGGTGATGATAGAGAAAATAATAGCTCCAGAAATGTATAGCAGACTGAAACTTTACGTGTAGGTGTAGCATCTGTGTATTTCACTTTATATAATAGGTATTCTTTTATTCAAGTCAACGTATTTCAAACATTATTCTGTTCCTGTCACCCGTTTGAAGAAAACAGAGACAGAACGATTTCTGAAATGCATTTAACGCGAAACGTATATAGTTATTTGTGGTGCAATCGGAACTTGGAACCCCTACCTAATTCAATCTGTAAATCAGGATCAATTTAACAAACTCATACCTAAACCCAACATCTGAAATTGATCTCAGTTATAACTACCTATAGTGCTAACCTCTTGTAGTGCATACGGAGTCTATTTACGAAACGTCAAACGTTTGACAGCTGTCAAAACGGTTGCTATTTCAGCCATGTTTATACTGTTAAGGATCGGAGTCGGTATTGGTATATTTTTAGCTTAAGTGTGTGAAATTAATGGGTTTTCTTAAAATAGTGTTGTGCAATCAATGATTTTTGACAGTTCTCTCGGCTGTAGACTTAGTTTTAGGTGTCAATAGATGTGATGCCACCTTAAATTTTACCAACATAGCTTGCAGAATAAGCAAGCTGAAGTGTAATTTAAGCGGCCATTATGAACCGTAGATCCGATGACCGTTGGGGGTGAGCTGTTCCTAAGAGGAGACCACAAACGCCCTCAGCCTAGGTGGAGCGACGATCTTCGCAGGTGGGCTGGCAGCAGCTGCATGAGAGTTACCGAAAATCGATTAAATGTCGTGCAATTGGAACGGCGTTTGTCCAACTGGAGTCGACTATTGTTGATTGAATGAGCCAACCACATCACATTGATTTGCGTTTGATTTTGACGCGTTCCAGAAATAGAGATTTAATTTGACAACAAAACCAAAGATCATGCCTGTAATATTTTAGGGGCTAGACAGAGATGAACCTAATAGTACACCCACATTTCGCCAGTTATGTTCAAGTCCCATGTAATAGGGGGCGAGCCTATTGTCAGCAACCAGGTAAATTCTGGCTCCTGAAAAAACTGCTACTGAAAAAATCCGGAAAACCCCAATAACACTTTGCCCAACCCGGGAATCGAACCCAGGACCTCATGCTCAGCAGTAGCGTTTGTGACCAACGAGGCAGTTAATTTGACAAAAGTATGTGTTTTTCGACAAACACAAACGCACTCACAAACATAAAAATTAAAGTCTAGCCAGACAAATTGCTTCGGGAGTTTTATAAGCTGCGGCTATTAATTTCCGTTGACGTAATTATAGTAGTGGCTGTGGTCGTCGCGAGGAAGGATTGCCGCCATGAGTTACTCTAGAGATTTGTTCTTATCAACGTAAATTGGAGACAAATTGCGTCGGGATTCCTGTATGGTGCAAGTTGTGTGCGGAAGCGGGTCCCTGCCTCCGCTGACAATTTAAAAAAATCTAATCAAATCTTGCTCTTAGAAATCTTGGCAATGGTGTGGTTATTACTTATGTTAACAATGTATTTTTTTAGTAAATAGATTTTAATGACTCTTTTTTCTTTTTTACAGGTAATTGCGTACTTCTATAAGGAGAAAAACAATCAGAATTAAATATTGTAAGTCCCTATTAACAATCATCTATTCTAATCTAAAGTAATATTGGAACCATTTTAGATTAATTGGACTTATTTTTTCGAAGTGAAATTGCTTTAAAAGTCAAAATCAAATTATTTGTAAAAAAAAAATGTACCTACTTCGTATTGAGAAAGTACAAAAAAATTGCAATTTATTATCAGATTAGTGGATTAATATTATTGAACCGAGTCCTAACATATAACTTAGTAATTTATTCAGTGTTAATGGCTGTGACTAAATTTACCATTGAAGTATTTTCAACCACCAAGTATTCACTTAGTATTCATTTTCTATCACAATTCTTGAATCGTGCATAATGAATGCTAGGTACAACTATATCTACACAACCACAATCACGTAATCTTTTTATGTAAATTCAAACACCTACGGCAACAAGTAATATCGTTATGTACTTGGAGCCAAAGGAATATGTTATTACACTACTAATAAGCATGCAAATTGCTATGCGAAACATTTGCATGGGCACTATTGCAGACTAGAATATTACTAGATTATTCAATAAAAATAAATTGAAAAACGTGACAATATTGGAATATATTTTATCATACATCTAGTTTGAATATAATGGAAACCTGAAATTAGTTTGTTCAGAACATAGATATGTAAAAAATCAGGTTCAGAATCAATAAACAAGACAATATGCTAGTGGTTTATGTTTCTGTTTTATGCTCATAAAACATTTCGACCATTTTTATTTGAAGCGCAAATTAGTGAGTGATAACTTTTCGGATTTTTTGAGTGCCTTTTTAATTAAAACCAGCTTTTCTATAATAATAAATTGTTAGTGCTCACCTACATTTTCAACTGGAGCTAAATAAAATCCTGAGTTAATTTAACCCAAGTGGCCTACCACCAGTGTGGGAAAAAGATGGCGCAAGACATCCTGTATAGCTCTGTCTCTTTCTCACTCTGGAATGACATTAGGAATGACCTAAGCTTTCAACTTGCACCACACACCAACATCTCATTAACAGATTTTACATCATTAAAATATACACAAAGTGTGATATTGCTTACATCTTAGAGCCCAATCACATTAGCTCGTGCTGTAGTCAACCAGTTTTAACAGGAGGACAGATTTGACATGAAACCTGCTGCAAATCTCTGCTAGCTAACAAACTGGAGAATAGAAATTAAATAGGATAAATAAATATACACTGATATAGCATCGTGTGATGCGGAGGAATGAGGAAAATGTAGTGAAGAATAATTGTGATGGCTGTAAGAGTAAAGGAAGACCAAAGAAACGATGGATGGACTGTGTGAAGGATGATAAGACTAGAAAGGAGGTGACTACTGAGATGACGAGTATTAGAGAAGTATGGAAGAAGTAGACATGGTGCGCCTACCACAAATAAATAGGGATAAAGAAGGACAGGGGAATGACGATCGTGTTTTCTTTAGCGTCTGCATCTTACTTAGAATTTGGAAAAAGATTTTCTGTGTGTCATTCACGTCCACAGCATCAGCGCTTACTGCGTATACCTGCTTGCGGGCAACACAATTATTTTGTCACTGACTGCTCGCTTCAAGCGTCGTATGCATGTGCAAGAAAATATCTCACTGTGTTTTGTCCTTCTTTTACCGGAAAAATGTACATGTTTACAACTCATTTGTTCCGGTCGGCAACACCGTCCTTTATCTTGCCGTGTGGGCGTAAATTTCCCGTAACACTCGGCTTATGGCAGCTATTTGTTATTTTAGGGGATTTTCCCCTAAATTGTAGCACGTTGAGTGAAAATGTTATCAAGTGGTTACAATGATATTATGCTTGAACATCTTTATTGGACCTACTTTTTACACGACCGCCCCCGACGGAGAGCTTTTTCGAGTGTTTATTTTTCTTTTTCAACATGAATTATTTATTCTGCAAATAAGATATCGTAATCACTTTTACACGTATTTTAAACAAGCTATATGGAGTCGACATTTGCTTACTGAATATGGGTGTACTATTTATTAGGTACACCTCTGCCTAAACCCTCAGGGATTACAGCTGTGATATTATGTTATGTTACCCTACACAATCACTCGCAACGAGAGTGCGTGTAGGACTAGATGTATGAACGTGGAAAAGACGAAAGGAGTATATAAGGATCGTAGAAGATGGCGACCTGCAGTTTCTGCCAGGAGAAAAGCTTATGTATGTACATTATAAAGGGTGTAAATAGACCCTTAACATAAACGAAAGGCACTTGTTCTCTCCGTCTTTGCGATATTTTTTTGTTCTAGACCATAACCTTCTAGTTACGGAGATATTGGGGGTCAAAGTTCCAATTTTTTCACAAGTTTTTTTTAAAAACATGTTTTTAATGTTAGATTTTTACACGCCTCCACGACCCCGTACTATTCAATCCATTCATCAGCACAATGCTTTGAGTGCTTTTCATCGAGTCCTACCGTAAAACGTGATTTTGCACCTCAAAAAAAAAGTCGATTCCCAGCAATAATCTTTGCGTCAAGTTACTTAGTTTGATGAACAGAATGCTTGGTTGACGGTTATGTGAAGGGTCTGTTTACACCCTGTATACTAGACACCATTTGAGTAAACCTGTCCCAGACTCCCAGCAGTTACATTATTAGGTACAATAGTACCTATTGTCAAACATATAGTGCCTATATTCCTAAGTGTCCTTAGATAGGTACAAATGTTCTGTTGTCACTATTGTCATGCCACGTACAAGGACCATCCATTATTCTTTTTCCGGAGATAATACACGAACGAGTAGGTCGGACTGACAGGTAAGCCTGAGGCAAACTCTTTTGAGACAGAACTTGAGCGCCTGGGAATAAATGTAGTTCAGATACACTACGGTTTCAATGTAGGTTTAGTTTGAAAGAAATTATGCTTTGATTAAAGGGTGTATTATTATTACATCTATAAATTATCAGCCGTCCCATACTAAATTTCAATACCTACTCGACCCAAATGTATGGGACAGCTGATAATTTTACGCATTAACGATATTGGTCCCATGGAGGAAGTTGTTCAGTTCGATGGTCTGCAGCATATCCCTTCACATGACTATAGCCTTTCTGTTACTCCCTGTAATTATGTATATGTCGGATTTGTCAGGATTTATTCCGTTAGGCTCGTACATCATGTGGGCAAACGATGGGTTTCGTGCAACGAAAATACACTGGGTGCGATACACTGTTTATAATAAACTAACAAATTACTTGAAACTACAACTTAAAACAATAACACGGGCACAATGAATCGGGTACAGTTCCAAGACGTTTCAACTCGCTGCGATCAGACATTCAATGTACACCTCGCCTCGAGCTGTAACATCAGGGCTCTGTAGAAGCCACGCTGTGGTGAGGGTAGACTTGTAAGTAGATCGCGTGACGTCACCACCAGCGGACTTGAGTGTGAGGTCTTACTAGTTTTTCCAATATGGTTTTATCAGGAGCAGCTCGAGTCTAGGTTTTTACCCGGGATGATAGCCTCCTATTTTAAAAGTGGTAGAATGAACATAGCCGCACAAACGGTTACCACGTATTCAGTAAATATCCTTCCGAACGGGGCATAGAAATGATTCATTGGTAATTTAAAAAAAAAAACAGCTGTTCCCTACATTTTAGCCGTGCAGGTATTGCACTTTTGTAGAAGCCCTGTTTTTAAAAAAAAATATCGATGATTAATTTTGATGTCGGAATGATGTACTGATCACATGGTAATAGTTTGTGCGTCATGTCTATTTCACCCTGTATAGGACTAAAACATAACTCGTGAAATGCGCGTGTAAATATATACTAGAGCCAGAGATGTACTACCGCGCTCCCTGACCGTCAACCACTTTAAAACCTTATTACTAAGGGCATAAGGGTGAAGAGAGGATTCCAGATTTCTCTATGCTAGATTTATCCCATAATCTTACTAAAGGACTCCCAGGAGAAAATATAATACTAAATGCGACACCAATATCATTTTCCATTACCGAAAATATGACTTATTATTCCCTCTCTTACAATCACGTACTAGGTCATTAACGCCCGATATCAGGCGCCGCCCAATTAATGGCCACGAACCTACCCTGACGACTTTCCAATATCCGGCATTAGGCACTTTCGTACGCATCCGACATTTAGGGGCCCAAAAACATGATAATTTACTTGTAAATGTTTGTAATAATGAAATAAAAATGGTAAATAAGAGGTTTTGTATCGTAGTAAAAAGGTCTAATTTAGAGGTTATTTTTTATGGTTGAAAAATAAATTTTTGATGGTTGGCATTCCTGATTTGATATAAATAATCTTCTGATATTTTTTTATTCTTTCTTTCTAAAATTTTTCGAAATACTAATAAAATTCCTATAAAACCGAAAACCATTTTAGACAAAATCAGATTAAATAAACAAGACCTTGCATAATCAGTCTACAATGTTCCCATTGCTGCTGGGACACAGACCTCCTCTCTATGAGAGAGACTGGGCTATAATCCACCACGCGGGCCCAGTACGGGTTGGTAGATGTCAGTCTTCGAATTTTTGGTTCTAGGACATGCCGGTTTCCTCACGATGTTTTCCTTCACCGTTTGAGAGCAGCGGTGATGAAATAAATTACACAAAGTAATGCACGCCTGCCTGGGTCCGAACCCACGACTTAGTGTTCGTAAGTCGGGGCCGCCACCACTGGGACACCGCTGCTTTTAACAAGACTTTACTTTTCTACAATCACCAAAAAAAACATGAAAGTACAAAGTACCTAAACAAATAAAATGCATGAAAAATTACCACCATCATTACTACATTACAAAGAAGAAGAACAAGAAAGAAGAAGGAACATGGATGGGTTTTAGTCAGTACAAGTCTGACACTCCCTTCCGCTCCGCCCAGAGTGGGGGGGGGTCATTTGATGATTTCCCATCAAGAAAAAAAAAAAAAAAAAAAAATCATTACTTTTTGAGGACGCTAAGATTTCCCTAGGGAACTCGGCCAGCGCCGATGGTACGGTCACATCAAAATACCTCCGAAAATGTTACAATTTTTTCAAAAACAGGTTAAAAGTTAAACCTAAATATTGATCGGGGGATTTAGCTTCGTTAGGAATGCGTTAGCTTTATTGCACATTATCTGATAAAATTTGCGTAAAAGGAGACACCACTGCTCTCAAAACGGTATAGGAAAACATCGAGAGGCAACTGGAATTTATCATACATATATCTAGAATCAATACTTAGAAGATATGTGCCATCTACCAATCCACCCGACCCGGGCCTAATGGAGCAATGCCCACAACCCCTCTGTGAGGCCGGTGTCCCAGCAGTGGGGACGTGGAGACTCATTATGTTATGCTTAGGTCAAAAGTTATGTTTAGGAGTATTTACCTTAGTTTAGCAACAACATAAGCCCAGTTCAAGCTTCTGGCTTTCGCATCGTCCGTTTAATCAAATTCAAAATGGAGCCCAATTTATTGAACAAGGTACTCAGACCATAGTAAAGCAAGCTTTCATACATACATAAACTCACGCCTTTTTCCTATGGGGTAGGCAGAAATCGCAGACCGCCACCTGCTACGCTCCCTACATACTCAATTAGCTTCGTCCATGTGCATACATCTGGGGGTCTAAAATGGCCACATTAGCAGAATCGTAATAAGATAATAATATTTATTAATATTTTTATCGTTTCACACATTGTTTTAAGCTTTCACTGTTTACAACTAAAGTTATACTGTCACTTACGGGATATTTTCCGTGAGCGTGCAAGCGCCATGATCGCCAACCCGCGATCATGGGGCTTGAAACAGCGTCAAAATATCGGGGGCTCAAAATAATGAACAATCACGCAAGATATCCCGTAAGTGACAGTATAAGTTTAATACGTTTCAATTCGTAAAATAGTCACAAAGTGATAATTCATAATATTAAATGCGTCTGTGAGCATTTTAAGAATTTAAACGTGATTCATAATATTCAATTATGATTCTGCTAAAGCGGCCAATTTAGACCCCCTAGCGACACACGCATTGCGAGTATGCAAACTTTCAGTAGTATCATTTTACTCCAGCGTGCACTAGTAATTGCGATACTGCGGTATCATTAGGCACACTTCCAAGTACTTGTCGCTACTTACTTTTTATAGCAGTCTTTAAATCCGATACGTTTCCGAAATTGTTAAGGACTCACTTAAGTGGCCTAACATTAGGCAGAAAGCTCTGAGTAGTATATCCATGGTAGAATGATGACAAAACAGTTGGAATGAGAATGCCGCGGTCCACTCAAGCGACGCTGAGGGGAATTCCGCGTGGCATGTCTCCAAAACTATACCTACATCTAAATGAAATAGTGTGAAAACAGACCCTTCACGAAGCTGTCACCGTCAACCAAGGATTCTGTACATCAAACTAAGTGACTCTAAGGAAAAATGATTGCTGGGAAACGACTTTCTTTTTTTGGTGTGAAAAATTACGTTTTACGGTAGGACTCAATGTAACTATGTTACGCACTCAAAACATTGTGCTGATGGATGCATTGGTCGTGGAGGTATTTAAAGTAAAGTTTCAAAGTTAAAGTTAAGTTAACATTCAAAAATTTTATTTAAAAAAAAAGGTAGTAAAAATGTCAAAACTTTGACATCCAATATCTCCGTAACTAGAAGGTTCTCAGGTATGGTTCCGAAAAAAATGATCGCAATGTCGGGGAGAACAAGTGCCTGGGTCTTTTTACACCCTTTATATGATTGTCCGCGCCAATTTCAACATATTGATTACAAGTTAATAATTGCACTATCTCCAAAACTGTACCTACATCTAAATGAAATGGTGTGAAGAGAAAAAATATCAACACTATACGATTCAACTGATTGTCTGTCTGTCCCGGTTATATTTTTTAACCTTATCGAGGATTTCAAAGAAAAATATTTTATGTACCGAAGAAATCAGACACTAAAACCGGTTCCCCGCTCCTCAATCAATACGTATCCATTTCATAAAGGTAGTGCTAGAACTAATTACAAAAAAAGTAATTTGTTACGTACATTAAATTGTTTTATGGTCGGTGGAGGCTTTCAGAGTGTTCCAAGAAGCCGTGGTAGACAATGTGCCCATATACGCAGAGGTCTGAGGTAGACCGAGGAATAGGGGCTGAAGTCATAAGCGGTTGGATGTTAACGTGAAAGCGCCAGGGTAGCCCGCGAAATTTAAAAAAAGAAAGAAAGAATGTACAAGTATTTATTAGACTCACACAGGACAAAACAAAAAAAAAATGGTCGAATTCACAATAAAACAAAAATCATATAAAAAAGAATACATAAGAAAAAGATAAAACAAATTAAAAATTATTGGAATCGATTCAGTTACTTATTCTGAACAAACTAGATTCAGGTTTCGCATGTACTAAAAATAATGCTGTATTTGGATGTTATGTTATTTTCTAATATTTACAATTTCCAAGAATACCGCATTGTTGGATATTGATTTATTCAATTATTTACTTAATAAGTAAGGTAATTATCTGTTCTTCTCATGCATGCTCCCAATTATCTGAATAATAAACGATTTCGTGGAACCGTAAATTCAATATTCGAAACATCAAATTACCTCATGAAGTTTGCAAATTCAAATTCAATTTTTTTATTTCAGTCTATGTTTTCGTCGAAATAGGTATCGGAGTCTATACAATACCTCATTTTAATTAGATCTGAAAATGATAAAACAAGTTGCTTGTTACGCAGAGGTACGAAGTACTTGAGAACAGCTCATTCCGTATAGTAAGCTGTCAGCAAGGTGATGCCATGCCCAGAGACAATGAGACACAATACATCCATAATGATCTTTTACCTTGTTACACCATCTATGTAATACTTATGGAATGCAATAAAAATTTGAGTATTGAGTATTGAGTATTGAGATCAGAGAGTGCCTAACGTACAGTAAAGGTTAAATTCCTGACCCAACCGCAAATTCGAACTGTAGCAGCAGAGCCACCCAATCGCATAGTAAGATCCCTGCGACACCCGCTAAAGGCAACAGACGGCAATGACGTCGTCTACGGAAGCATTTTTATAGAGAATAGAATAGAATATTCCTTATTATGTACACCATACAAAATAAAATTTATAAAAGAAGACATTTCACATAAGCGATCTTTTTAAGACAACCTTTGAATTACAAGAGGGAGAGACAATCATGCAGGTAGTCTGGGCTGTACCAATTACTTAATGATTATTATAAATATAGGCTCACCCCTTTTTTTTTTCCGGATGGGAAATCATCAAATGACCCCCCCCACTCCGGGCGGAGCGGAGGGGAGTGTCAGACTTGTACTGACTAAAACCCATCCATGTTCCTTCTTTGCCCTTTGTGTTCCAGGGCCACGGTATCTCTTTCGAACAGTCCCGCAGCCTTGGCAGGCATCGGCCCATGCGGACCCCTACTTGATTGCTGACATCTCTTTGAGGCGCGCGTGGAACACGAACGCGCCGTCGACACGGCTAGGCTCACCCCTTATGTGGCTGCACTTTTAGTTACACCTCTGCCTAACCCTTCATTACAGATTACAGGCGTGATGTTTTGTTATGTTGTGTAGTGGTTTTTGACCATATTTTTAAAAGTGGACCATATTTTGGCGCGACTCACTGACACAGGCAAGGCATTCCATAGCCGTGCTGCTTGTAGTTACATGTTAAACAGTCGTGCCGCTGTGGTCTGTCATTGTGATTGGAGGGTCTGGCAGTTGCGGTTTGCCGTCCCGATTCGCTTTCAGAACTGTACCTTTGAGTTGGCCAGTCTTTTAGGCTATTTTAACGCGTCAAATCGCTCTAATCTTATAACTTACAACGGATATTGTAAACACACAATAGTACGAAGGCGATCATGTAGAAAATAGCAGCACATTCCGTGATTCCTACACTCAAATAGGTTTTTGTAATCACTTTTATTGTTATATTGGTGGTACTTTCCATGTAGTTGGCCAAAGTTCATGACATTTAACAATAATTGTGGAAAAATATATGACCATACTTCTTAGAAACCCCGAATCGATATGTGGGACGATCTCTCAGAATTATATTTGATAATGTTTATCGATACAGATGGTAATTTACCTTTAGAAACTAATTAAATAGAATCTTTTATTTTAACAGCAAATGAAGTGGCACTCAATAAAGCGATATTGAAACTTGAATATTAAATGTGGCTTTTAGTATTAGCAGATAAGCCGATTTTAATAAAATGGTACCTACTCAAAGCTCTACTATTTCAAAAGGCATTAAAGTCAGAATTAAAAGTTACAAGGCCACCCACGCGTATCATCATCTGCCTAGTCTTTTCCCAACTATGTAGGGAGTCGGCTTCCAGTCCAACCGGATGCAGCTGAATTCTAGTATTTTACATGGAGCCACTGCCTATCTAACCTCCACAACCCAGTTAGTACTGGGTTAGACTTTCGGGCTACTGACTACCTGTAACGACTGCCAAAGATCTACAATTGACAGCCGGGACAGCTTAACGTGCTTTCCGATGCACGGAGGAAACTCGGTACGTAATGGGTGGTCACCCATCCACGGAAAAACCTAGGCAAACACGGCTTAACCTGCAGATCAACCCGAGCCGCTGTTATTATTTAGCCACGAGCACCACCCACGCGTATAACAATGAAAAATAAGGTTATATTTAGTCAAGAAGTTAATTACAAGACAATGCTCATTAATGAGGTATACATTGTGGACCTTATCGTGTGGGCGGACCCATATTGGGAATGCCAATTGTTTTATAAATCGAAAATAGATAATGAAGGCTGCATTCAAGTGGTGTCTACCTGAGGGCTTGAGCAATGTCACATTCTTTCAGCTATGGACGATGATGAAAGGTCAAATATTTATGTGTGTGTGTGTATGCATGTGTGTGTGTATGGATGTGTGTGTGTATGTATGTGTGTGTGTATCTTCATCATTATTCTCTTGCCCTTATCCCAATTTATTTGTGGTCGGCGCAGCATGTCTTCTTCCATACTTCTTATCTATTACTCGTCATCTCGTCAGACATTCTTTTCTTACCATATCGTCCTTCACACAGTCCATCCATTGTTTCATTGGTCTTCTCTACTCACCCACACATTTAATAACTGTTGTGGAAATTTACAACAACTACACCACGACCAGGACCGGTCACTTGGTCAGCTGGAACCTTAATTTTGGTGGAATTTTTGCGTCCTCGATTGCGACCTGTTGAACAACCAGTCGTAATTTTATGCTCGTGTATTCCTTAAATATCCAAATATTCATAGCTAGCATAATATCAAAAACCTTACTAAAAACAATACCATACAATATACTTTCCTCTACCCAACAGTTCAGATACACAGATAAAAATCAAACACACATTTTATTACTATGCTTTCCTTTTCCTCAGCCTCCTACATCGTAAGCAAGGCGTTTGATCGACAAGGAACGCCCCAAACCCTTCAGCCGACTCAATAGAGCGGGGGAATCCATGTTAAAATACCATGTTTATCTATTGAGGAAGGTCTTTCTGTAATCCTGTTCTGAGAACCCATTTTAGGGATCTCTTGACAGAACTGACGATGTAAATGTAAAGTTTTCCCTTAGGTGTAAGGAAGGTGGTACAAGTTGAATATATTCGCTGCTAGTGAGGATCGTTGATAGATCCTAAGGGGTTAACTGCTAAGGGAACACATAGATTCCCATAAAGGCTCAAGGCATACAAGCAAGGTAATGTTATGGCCGTGTAAGACAGGTCTTACTGCTACAAGACGTACTTGTGACTTTATGGTCGATCTTGTCATAAAACCCATCGGTATTAGAGAAATAAATATCGATACATGGAACTCGTAAGCTTGAGACAGGTACTCATGCATAACCAGTTCTTTTTATCCTCTGATCTGAACAAGGCCCTTACCTTGGTCAGCAAATCGGAGATAGATAGAAGACTCAGTGATTTTAACGCTATACTAAAGAAATAGCTTACTAAAGCACAATATTAAGTGATGATGAGGTTTTTAACAGTTTTGCTTTCCGAAACATGATGTCAAAGTTGTACTAATACCGAAGATTGATAGCTTATATCTCAGAAACGAGAAGGCTTAGAAGATTTTGTCTTATGCAATACTCGTTTGTATTCATGCCAGCTATTGATGAATATAGGTTTAATGCGTGGCTAATGAAATACAAGCTGTAGGTACTGATTGTGCTATCAGTGAATAGATTCTAACTTTGATAGCTTATATCTCGGAAACGTGACACTTTAGAAGATTTTGTCTCAGAGAATTTTTGTTTGTATTGATACCAGCTATTAATGAATACAAGTTTTGTGCATGACTGCTATTTTAAACATAAAAAATAATGGCGGAAGTAAGCAGGTCGGGATTCACACTAAAATATTTTATTCCTCCATTCACAACTGTCCCTTAAAAATGAATGCAATCAGCACATCTTAAACAGCGTTCAAGAGCTATTAGTATCAGAAGTCCGTAACAATGGTGACACTGAATTGAACGCGGTTAAGTCACGTTGATCGCGTTCACTTTCAGTTGTGAAATTGACCCTAGGTAACACTGCTTCTGAACCGTAAAATCAAGTAACGCAGAAAAATAAAATGTTCATCATTGCTTTCTGTAATCTCTTGCTACCAGCCACCCCCCAGATAAGGGGTTGTTTATTTTATGGTAATAGGGTTGGGGGTCGCAAAACAAACTACGATAATGGGGTGATAATTTAGTGGGGGACAAAATAGGTATGTCCCTATGGTTTACCTGAGCATGTCGTGCTTGTTATTATACTCGTTGCTAATTTGATGCGCGTTTTATGTCGGTAAACACGCAGAATTTCCCGATGTAAACACTTTAAAATTTTGCAAGATCTGGGAATCAAACTCAGGATGTCATGCTTAGCAGTTGCGCGTATCACTACACCAACGAGGCACACACTAAACAAAATAAAATAATAAATAAATAAAACTTAATTTAATAAGGTTGTAAAAAGACCCTTAACGAAGCCGAAAGGCACTTGTTTTCCCCGTCATTGCGATCATTTATTTGTTCTAGACCATACCTTGGATCCTTGTAGTTACGGAGATATTGGAGTTCAAAGTTCAAATTTGTTCAAAGTTTTTTTTTTAATACTACTTTTTAAGGTTTAAACTTTAATTTAATTACCTCCATGACCCGTTTACTATTCAAAGCATCCATCAGCACTTAAGTTTTGAGTGCGTTACATTGAGTTTTACCGTAAAACGTGATTTTTCACACAAAAAAAAAGTCGTTTCCCAGCAATAATTTTTGCGTAGGGTTACTTAGTTTGATGTACATAATGCTAGGATGACCGCTTCGTGAAGGGTCCGTTTACATCCTGTATAAAAAACTTTCAACATTGCTTAAATAAAGTCCTTTAATTCACTGAACTTCGACCATACAGATAGAGTAATCTCTGACTCCCAAACTTGGAGATCCTGTGTCTTAGCAGTCAGTATTCCGCTGTCACTGACTTATATTATTATAACTTAAGCATAAGCATAATCAGCCTATTAATGTTCCCACTGCTGGGACGCAGGCCTCCTTTCTATGAGAGGGAATGGGCTATAATCCACCACGCGGGCCCAGTGCGGGTTGGTAGATGTCACATGTCTTCGAATTTTTGGTTCTAGGACATGCCGATTTCCTCACGATGTTTTCCTTCACCGTTTTGAGAGCAGTGGTGATGAAATAACTTACAAAAAGTAATGCGCCTGGCTGGGTTCGAACTCACGACTTACTACTTATTATAACTTATTGATAATAAATTATATTTTAAACAAAATTGTTATGCAAACAATGCCGATAAATACAAAACATATTGGCAGTGTAACTGATCATCGTAACAAATGCACCTGTGCGTTCAAACGCACAGCTTCGATAACGTGTCGATATTGCGTCCATCGCGTCGGATTTAGCTCGACACCGTGCTGTCGGATCGGGAAATTGAAGCTGTTTGGCTGACAGATGAATTATGGACGATTTTGTTCTATGAATATATCATAGGGACGGATTATGAACGCAAACGACGGAACTAAACTGCGTTCAAGAGCTACCAATATTCCATAGCAATAAAATGTAGTTAAGAGAAAAGAAGAAAAAAACCAAGCCAGCCAGTAAAAAAGATCCAAGCAAAAACAAAAGGTTACTTTATATCAACGTTAGAACCAACCCACATGTGCTGATGTGGCTTATAGTCACAGTTGTAATATTTGGCCATGTTGTGGATTAGATCCTTTTTCCTTAACTACGTTCAGTGATAATACTGATGGCTTAGATATGCTAATGGCGCTCAGTCTCATAGCTGAATTCGCTCTAAACTAGGCAATACATGACCGACGCAAAAGGAGTAGGTGTGAACTCCGTCTCTGGGATTAGCGTGTAATTTCATGTTACTATTGTTTTCTAGTTTCTGTTAGCCTTTTTTTTTTTTTTTCCGGATGGGAAATCATCAAATGACCCCCCCCACTCTGGGCGGAGCGGAAAGGAGTGTCAGACTTGTACTGACTAAAACCCATCCATGTTCCTTCTTTGCCCTTTGTGTTCCAGGGCCACGGTATCTCTTTCGAACAGTCCCGCAGCCCTGGCAGGCATCGGCCCTTGCGGACCCCTACTTATTTGCTGACATCTCTTTGAGGCGCACGTGGAACACGAACGCACCGTCGACACGGCCTGTCGTCATAAGACGGCCGGACGGCGAGCTGGCCCATAACTCGCCGTCCACAGGCCCGCGCCTACGGTGGCCGGGAGCCACCACGTGACCCCCGACGCCCAGGGCGTCTCCCGCGGCGACTGGGACGTGAGGTTCTTTCCCTCTCACGTCCCGCCACCTCCTTCACTAGCATGACTGCTTCGCAGAAGGAGGTGACGGCAGTTTCTGTTAGCCTTCATTTGATTATCACGCTTCGTTTGATAATACTGCTGGGAAAAACCCCCCCGCCCCCCCACGAGTTATGGAGAATTGGGTACTGTTACGTTTGTAGGCAAATCGAGGGGTTTCACATTCTTTGTGTATGAGGATGTGATAATGTATAACAAAGCAACTCATTAGAAACGTTTGGGGAAAGGTATTGTAAAGAATTCCATTGTATATAATACAAGGAGTAAACGGACTATTCACATGTCCGTCAACCAAGTATTCTGTACATCAAACTAAGTAACTCTATGCAAAAAAAAAATTGCTGGGAAATGTTTTTTTTTTGGGGTGAAAATCACGTTTTACGGTAGGACTCAATGTAACGCACTCAAAACATTGTTCTGATGGATGCATTGAATAGTACGGGGGTCGTGAAAATATTTTAAGTTAAAGTTAAAACATTAAAAACTTGTTTTAAAAAATCAAAACTTGTGAAAAAATTGTAACTTTGACCCCCAATATCTCCGTAACGTAGGTTGGTATGATCTAGAACAAAAAATATATCGGAATATATCCTCAGTTCTTGATCGATTTGTTTGTTTATTTCTTTTACAAAATGTTAATTTGTGTATTTGCGTGACTCCATTTAATGTACTTAATATTATACAATTGAATTTAATTTAATTTTTGAACTCAAATTTTAATCTATCCTATTCTTTTAAAATTTTATTATAAATAATGTAATAATTACGCCCTAATTTATTTGTTATTTTTTATAGTTTTAATTAATAATTGCTTTTCTATTCCAATTTAAATGCTGTTTTTTTTAAATTTTGGAATTATACTGTATTTTAATTTTTAATTTAAAAACTACTTTACGTTTTAAATCCAATGTAAACTTTATAATTTTAATTTTGTTATTTTCATTTCAATTTTTATTTCTTATTTTGTTATACAAGTGCTGTGCACACCTATAGGTGACGAATTCACCGCAAAGCTGTTGAATTAGAAAATATTTAATGTAATGACTTAGTGAATAAGTCGTTGGTGTGTCAATAAATAAATAAATAAATCGCAATGACGTGCCGGGGAGAACAAGTCTCGTTAAGGGTTTTTTTTTACAACCTTTATACAGTGTGATCTCAACAGATTGGAAAAACCCTTAACGTCTGCCATTATGTTTCTAAACCCGTCTAAATAATAATAATTGAAATATTTAATATTAATATAATATTGTTTTTTTTTTTTTCAAATTGTTTTTATATTAGAATCATTAAAAATGTAACTATATTAGTTAAAATGAATAAAGGGATTGAAATAAAACATACAGCAGTCATCCACCACACAAACACGAAATATCCTCCCAATATTCCAGAAATCCACAAATAACCCTCTCTCACCTCCATCATTAATTCAATACATGATAGACGGACATACAGGCATACATACATAATTACATACACCGGTACAACATCAACCGGTTGAAATATAAGAGGAATTAGGCGCGGGATACAATGGATCTGACCGCGCCAGAGACCCCTCAGGCGTAGTAAGCGGAATAGTGCAAATACTCGTTAAAAATTTTAGAATTGTTTTTGAAGATGAGATTTTAAATTTGTTTTTTTATCGTTTAAAAGTTTATAATGGGCTAAATAATAACAGCCGCTCGGGCCCAAAAAGTCTGACAACCAGTTTTACCAAGGGGAATCGTATTACCCAGTACTAACTGGGTTGTGGAGGTCAGATAGGCAGTCGCTTCATGTATAATACTGGTATTCAGCTGCATCCGGTTAGACTGGTGGCCGATCCCAACATAGTTGGGAAAAGGCTAGGCAGATGAGTTTAGAATGGGAGAAGGGTCCAAGTGTGGGTCCACTAGCTGGCAAAGAGCTGTGAGCGAGAAACTCTCTAAAAGATTGAGCATTATTTTAATGTAATAATTTGATGAATGCATGTTGAAATAAGGAGTTTGAATGGTTTTTTTTTTTAACAGCATTATGGGGTAAAAATGTGGATTTAAATATTAGGTACCTAGTTGAAAATAACGTTACGTAGGTAAATACTGGAGTTCAGCTGCTCTTGTCATTCTGGAAGCAGACCCCAAATCTTAAAGTAACCAGAAATAGAGTCTTGACCATAAAACTTGCCTACCTTCTCGCGGAGGGTTGCTTATAAAACTGAGCGAAGTTGATGAATAAAATAAATAAATGAACATTTTAAATAAAGTACGTGGGCACCGAGCTCTGGTTGGGTGAAAATAGAGAAAACAAGTTTTTATTTGTACAAAACAGTTAGTAGTGTTGCAACACTACTAAGAGTTTACAAAGCAACTGACTGCCTCGTTGGTCCAGGGATCGCAAGCGCGACGTCTGAGTATGATGTCCTGGGTTCGATTCCCATGTCGGCTATTGGATAGTATTATTGGGTTTTTCCTTCAGGAATTTCTCACCCTCTGCCTACCCTTCGGGGACTACATGCATGATGTTACGATGTTTCCATAACACACTAAATACACAGTAGTTGTGTACTCAAGTATTTTATGTTACCATAAACAAAGCTCATGTAGCTGGCTTAAATCATGAAAGACAGGCCAATCCAGTATTTTAGTAAATGACATAATACAAATAAAAAAAACTATAAAATAGAGTTGCTACCTGCCTGTTAACCTATTACTGTAATCCTTAATCAATTTAGGTGATTTGTAGTGATATAGTTATTGTCATTTCATTCCATCACTACTGCCAATACACGGAATTTGATAGAAATACTAATTGGTATCTATGGTTTCACAACAACATCCAATTCAGTAATTGATGTTTGTGTGGTCCTGACGTAATTATTCGCAGGCTAGCCGAAGTGCAGTGCAGTTAAACTAAAGAAAAAACTCGTGAACAATGACAAAAAAATTGGTTCTTTCATAAACAACAAAACATGTTTTAAACACGACTTGTTGAGCATGAGAAATGATTATCCCGAGATCTATGTCCAGGTCGGGCAAAGTGTTAATGAGTTTTTCAAACATGGATTTCTCAGTAGCAGCCACGGAGTCTGGATTTGTGCCCGGGTGATGGGAATAGGCTCGCCCCTTATTACATGGGACTTAAACATAACTGGCGAAATATGGATATACTATTAAGTACACATCTGCCGAACCTTTCGGGGATTACAGGTGTGATGTTATGTTATGTTATTGACAAGCATATTACAAGACTTGTCGAAAAAGAGAATAACTGCTGGTATACAGGATGGGTAAAAAATCGTGGATCAAACGAAATAAGGCGATAGTTGGGGTTATTTGCGGCTACCGGATAATATTTTGAGCGCGATGTCTGACACTGTTTTTAAAACTAAACTGAAAGGTTGGCCAACCGACCAGGCATTATATGACCTAAAAGAATGGTTTTAAGAAAATTTATGTGATTAGTATACTGTAAGGTTCTATTATTCTATTTATTGTGTATTATTATTTTTTTTTTTTTAATTTATGATAATTTGTGTTTAATGCTCTTTTTAATGTATAATGACTTATTTTTTTTTAATGTATTATGATTTGTGTTTTTACTTTTTTCAAAATATGACCTGTAATTTTTGATAATTATTAATAAATAAACTAAACTAAACTAATATATATCTCTGTGACATAGTCCTAACTCGATCTCCTTAAACGTTATTACTACTTGAGTAATTTTTAACAAAATACCATATTTTTTTACTAAATAAGCAATAAGAGTAAAACGGGTACCTAATTTAAAACAAAAATGGTATTTAGTTGCTTCTAAGAAATGTATCGTCACTAGAAAAGTGCTTTTATGACGGTGTGTACCACGATTTATGAGTATGGGCACTTTTATCAATATCTTTCAAGTCTCACGAAAAATTATTTCCAACTTCAGCACCATACTGTAAAAAAAAAAATACTACCAAAAAATGACCCCTGTAACCCCAATTATCGCCCGTTTCGTTTGATCCACGTTTTTTTACCCTCCATTTATACCCAAAGGCGGTTACAAAACTTTCCTAACATAATACAAACTCAGGTATCGGTAACAAACATAGCAACAATGGCTATTACACTAACCTATCACAATTAACCCCAATCCATTGGCTCGATTACATTCACATCGCGCTCCGATTCTCTTCACACTTCCCTTAATTGATGGATAGGCACAACTCATACACAGCTGGTAAGTTTGTATGGAGTTTCATTCATGTTATTCGAAATAGGCCGCTTTGTGAAAGACTGGACGTGAACAGTGAATTGCCGTGAAAACTGCAAATATTAGAGAGAGAGCCATCTATATATCATCATCTGCCCAGCCTTTTGCCAATTATGTTGGGGTCGGCTTCCAGTCTAACCGGATGCAGGTGAATACCAGTATTTTACATGGAACGACTGCCTATCGGACCTCCATAACCCAGTTAGTACTGGGTAATACGATACCCCTTGATAAGACTGGTTGTCAGACTTTTTGGGCCACTGACTACCTAACGACTGTCAAAGATCTACAAATGACAGCCGGGACCAACGGCTTAACGTGTTTTCCGAGGCACGGAGGAAACTCGGTACGTAATGGATGGTCACCCATCCACATACCAACCTAGGCAAGCACGGCTTAACTTAAAGATCGACCCGAGCGGCTGTTATTATTTAGCCATGAGCTCCTCCGAGGGACATCTAAGTATACATACAAATAAATAAAACTAAAGAGACTGGTTTGTAATTTCAAGTTAACAGCTCTTTACTGAATTGACTTTTACAGACAGATAGCTGATATTATAAGGAGTAATTTAGGCTACTGTTGTTTTAGAAAAAGGGTTAGGGTTCCGTGCAATTATTACAAAAATCAGATTCAAATAGGGAAGTAATATTTTTATAATAATAATATTATATTTTTAGGTTGTAGGTGTAGGTGTTTTTTAGGTTGGCGCATTGGCTGAGCGATTGGCTGCTACGCTGCTTGTAGCGGGTTCGATTCCCGCATGGAACAAATATTTGTATAGCTTGTAGATAGTTGTCCCGGGGCTGTTTGTGTATGTGAATTTAAATGTTTGTAAACGCACCCGCGACACAGTAAACATTCCTAGTGTGGGGCAAGGTTTAAAATAAACAATTTTGTTTGACATGCCGGTTGCGTCACTATGTTTTGCTTTACCATTTTGGGAGCAATGGTGATGAAATAAATTACACAATTGCTAATCGAAAAAGCCTTCAATCCAGAACATGATAAACCAGCTTGGCTCCTCTACTTTCCCGGATGTGCTTTTTCATAAACAGCTCACCATAATCCATGTGACATTATCAATTTATCTACACCATATACTACATCCCTTTGAATACGTAAATGTGTGGGTCAAAATGTTTATTCTAGTGTCACATTTCTATAGAAATGAATTGGGTCGTTGTCTGCACGTGCGGACATCATGACTCCTGGTTCAGCCACGTGTATTGATATTTCATTAGAAAGTCAAAATAGGCTTCTGAATTCATAAAATATGGATGAAAGATTTAGAAGTTCGTTTAGTTCTACTTGTTTTTGTTACTTTTGGGTAGGCAGTCACATATTTTATTGAGGAGGGTTTTTCTTCTTTTTGTATAATTTCTAGCCTGAACAATACATCGATAGATGCTAACAGGACACAACTTTGAAAACTGAAAAAAACCATCACGTCCAGTTTTCTCGTTGCGATAGGTAGAGGTGTACCTATTTTATCAGTACACCCACTTGCCGCCAGTTATATTTAAGTAACACATTGTGTGTGTAAAAGGGGGCAAGCCTATTGCCATCAACCGCTCACAAATTTGAGAAATTATTGATGGAAACACCCAATAACACTTCACTCGACCCCGGAATCAAACCCAGGGCCTCATGCTATTCAGTAGCTCGTACTTTTATAAATACATGCGAAAGGTCATCCCATCCAGGTCGAAACGACAACAAAGGCATAGCAATCAAAACCTCCTGCTTTTAAGGGGTTGGTTAAAAAAAACAATTCCATCCAGGAAATTGAAACCTTTCATAACTGTTACACACAGATGTGACCACATACCCCATTTTTAATAAAAAAAATGAACACAGAGTATGCAAAATTGAGAGAGCGTACCGAAAAAAAAAATTGTACCATTTTTTTTTCGTTACGAACCCTAAATTGATTTCTATCTCTTTGCTGAACTTATAAAATGTCCATTTCAATTTGGACCTTCGAAAAGGGAAGTTGCTTTTGCCTATTTTCCATTTTGAGGGTTCCGTACCTCGGTTAGTAAAAATGGAACCCTTACAGGATCACTTTATTGTCCGTCTGTCAAGCAAGACCCTTTTTCTCAGGAACGCGTGGAAGTATCAAGCTGAAATTAATATCAAATACTCAGATCTGTTAACTTTTGAATCAGTGAAATGAAATCAAACTTGTAAGTCAACGCGATCAAAAGATATGACCGTTTATGTCGCATATTTTGCGATTACACAAGGGAATCAAAACCTAAGGGTACTTCCCGTTGAGCTAGAATCATGAAATTTGGCAAGAAGTGTCTTACAGCACATGTAAACGAAAAAATCTGAAAATATTTAACAAAATGCCTACAAGTTTATACGGAACGCTCGGTGCGCGAGTCCAACTCGCACTTGGCCGGTTTTTTCTTTAACCTTTTAACAATTTCTTCGTATTGAATTCCTTTTGATGTGCGCATATATTTTGGGAAGATAATTGATAAGCACTAACGTTCCTTTATCGCATTCTCATCATAAAAGTATAGATATGCCTTTTGCAGTTGGTAAATCAGACCTACCTCGTTGGTCGTGTGGTTGCAAGTGCGACTGCTGAGCATGAGATCTTGGGTTCGATTCTCGGATCGGGCAAAGTTTTATTGGATTTTTCCATCAGGAATTTCTCAGTAGCAGCCACGCAGTCTTGATTTGTGCCCACTTGATGGCAATAAGCTCACCCCCTATAACCTGGGACAACATAACTAACGAAATTTAGGTGTACTATTAGATACACCTCTGCTTAATCCTTTGGGGATTGCAGGCGTGATGTTATTTGAAACCAGACGATAAGATTTTAGACATTATGACAAGTCAGACAAATTCATTTATCAGGAAATTGACAAAAAACTTAAATCACAATTGCCGTGCTTCGACAGTTTATATGAAATGGCTCTCACGTGAAAAATTAACGTAGTGTGACTATTTAATACATATGTCGGATTTGTCAGGATTTCTTCCGTTTGCTCGTACACCAAGTGGGCAGACGATGGGTTTCGTGCTATTAAAACACTAGGTGCGATACACTGTTTATAATAAACTAACAAATTACTTGACATTACAGTTTAAAAACAATAACACGGGGCACCTTGAATCGGGTACAGTTCCAGGACGTCTCAACTCAGCTGCGTTCAGACATTCAATGTCCTCCTCGCCTCGAGCTGTAACATCAGGGCTCTGTAGAATCCACGCTGTGGTGGGGGTAGACTTGTAAGTAAGTCGCGTGACGTCACCACCAGCGGACTTGCGATTCATTTTATGTCCGTACTAATGACCGGTTCCGACACATATATAATTACCTTGATTGTCCATCCAATTAATCTTAATTCAAACTGAACTGAACTGATTCAAGAATCTTTTCATAATCTGGAATCGCAGTCAATATTAAAATATTATTAGTTCTAACTTAATGTAAGC
This sequence comes from Noctua janthe, assembly GCA_910589295.1. Taxonomy (NCBI): domain Eukaryota; kingdom Metazoa; phylum Arthropoda; class Insecta; order Lepidoptera; family Noctuidae; genus Noctua; species Noctua janthe. The sequence goes on from OU342567.1 coordinate 2,923,766, forward strand.
TTTTAAAACAATGAGTTATTGTCTATACTTCGTTCGTCGAAATCCTTCCAATAGGTCTTTTGAAACCTCCTTATTCCAGTATCGTCTCTTATTTCAAATACAAAGCTTTTGTGATAAAATATTGCTACAATGGTCATTTTCTTTTTCCTGGAGTTAAAGAGCTATTGAAAGACAATAAGTCAGTTAATAGCTTTTTATCGGGTAATGTAGTTAGCATACTGCAGGGGAGAGTTGGAAGCGAGACATTAGCGAATAGCAAGATGTATAATACCTCCTTCCTAGTATTTCTAAGTGGAGTAGAATGTAGGTCTTACCCTGGACCCTATCTACAGGGTGTAACAAGACCCTTAACGAAGCCGTCAAATAAGCATTATGTACATCAAACTAAGTAATTTTACGCAAAAATTATTGCTGGGAAACGACTTTTTTTTGGGGTGAAAAATCACGTTTTACGGTACGACTCACTGTAACGCACTCATAACATTGTGGTGATACATGGATTGAATAGTGCGGGGGTCGTGGAGGTGCTCACAGTAAAATTCTAACGTTAAAAACATGTATTTAAAAAAAACTTGTGATAAAGTTGGAACTTTGACCCCCAATATACTAGAAGGTATTTAAAAAAACTCGTGATAAAGTTGGAACTTTGACCCCCAATATACTAGAAGGTATGGTCTAGAACAAAAAAATGATCGCAATGACGGGGAGAACAATTACCTTTCGGCTTCGTTAAGGGTACACCCTTTATAGTCAAGTCTAGATAGTTACTTATGCAACCATTTTTATGCAATAGACAAGACTAAACGAAGAAAGTAAAGCTAAGAATTCTAACTATTGGCAGTTCTAACTTCAAGCAATAACTAAACTACAGAATAAAAATCGTATCTAAAATTATTACTTTTACTCCAGTAATCACTTGTTATAGATATGGATGTAAGGTATTAAGATGAAATGTTCGAAGTGTCTATTAGTTTATTGTTTATTTTTTGTAATTTTGTATGATGCATGTCATGTTCCTGAGACAAATAAATATTTTTTCTTTCTTTCTTTTCTTTCTATTCAACTGAACTTTAGAGAACCTAATGAACTCCACTAACGCTGTTGTGAATGTGGCCACCTAGTGGGCCTAACTGATCGAAAAAGTAGAAGTTTTAGGATTTGACCCCTATGTTCTAATTTTATGGTAAAATTGTTGAATGGCAGGGATGACATTCTAATTTCGTCTTCAAGGTTGAAGGTTGACAGTGCATCGACAAAACCCCTTATAGTTGGCGCTAATCGCACTTTCATGGGAAGTGCGGGTCTTTGGCCTATTTTCCTAATTAGCATTTTTTTAAATCTCTACTGTTTTGAAGATGGAGGTTGATGCATTGAGATCTTCCATTGAAAATCATTCCCGCAGCCTTCAAACTGAAGGTACAATTCCGAAGACAATGGCGACCTTTAACCTCAGAGGCAGAGCGACCCAATCGCAACCGCGACTCCGCTTGTTTTTATGACACTCTTATGAAAACAGCTGCAGGCACGAATTTCGCCACATACGGAAGTGGAAACTGCGGTGTGCACTTGAAACTGTACCAAATTACTTTTGTACTTCTATCAACTTATCAACATCTCCATACGCAATTATCCCGATTGCTTTTCGTTGTGTTTCCACATAGGATAAGTAGAGACTTAATCGGATGTCAGTCAGATGCGCCTGACAGTCAAGTATTTACGTCGCCGCAACACGGGCCCTGTGACAAGAGGGGTGAATTACGATGCTGTTTGTTGACTATGTGTTGTGTGTACAGTTGGTGAAAGAGATGGGTTGGCAGGCGTTGAAGGAACTATGGAGGTCTTTGTTACCCGTAATAACTTCGAATCAAGGAAGTTATGAGTTAATTGGTTATTAGGGCAATGGAGAGGGCTATATGCGGAGTTTCCTTGCGTGATCAAATCAGAAATGAGGACATCAGTAATGTTACCGACGTAGCTCGAAGAATTGCCAAACTTAAGTGGCAGTGGGCAAGGCACATTGCTCGCAGAACGGATGGCCGATGGGGCCCAAAACTTCTGGAGTGGCGACCGTGAACCGGAAGACCTTGCGTTGGAAGGCCTCTGACTAGATGACCCGATGATCTGGTGAAGTTTGCGGGGATCCGCTGGATGCGAGCCGCACGGGACCGGTCAATGTGGCAACACTTGGGGGAGCCCTTTGTCTAGCAGTGGACGTCTTTCGGCTGAAATGATGAGTTATTAGGAAATAAGCATAATCATTTAACATCACAACTTGTTAAAGCTTTTAGTTAAAATCACACTCGAATTACCTAAACTGAGCCGCAACGCACAGGAAATACTGTTGCGACAGATATACTGCCTGTCTACTTCTCAGTTTGTCGCACTGTACTCTCGACAAATCAATTTCATAATTGTTTTTCTAGGATTTTTTTAAGTTAAATAAAAAAAAAAGTGAAGCGATGACGCAGCCTAGGGAGGAGCACGTTTGGTTTTTTAATTGTTAAAATTTAAAAAGTTGCTGTTAATGGGTATGTTAAGGATCGTAGCAGGTGCCATTTTCTAGTTTCTGGCTTTTCTGCCTACCACTCTGGGGACTCCTGGGAAAGTCATGAATACTTGTAAAACAGAATATGTATTGTATGCCCCACTAAAAAAAGTTCTAAGCGAGACTAACTTTTACCCACAGTTTCGCTAGCGTTATGGTCACAAATTATCCCACTGACACTAGATGACAGATGGGTAGCTTTCCATTAGTGGAAGAATTTTCGGAATCGAATCAGTAGTTCCGAAGATGACCACGTACATACAAACTTAAATACCTTACCTCTTTATTATATTATTGTAGCAGTGTAGACTTTATTTTTCTGTAATTATACTATTATTGTACTGTTTTTTATTCCCAAGATGTGTACAACACTACTAATAGAACATGACGTCATTTAGCAAATGACCAGTACAGTATCGTACTCCGATAAAATTATCATTTACAATATCGAACATTCTTAACGAGTGTTCATTGGTACTTATATTTAATGATAAGATACACAACAGGCCACTAGATCGGAAACTGTTAATGTTGAAACATTGCTCCATTAGCCTTTATATTGGAAACCACTAGCAGTAACAAAATGCAGAAGGACAATGGTAATGGGATCACGATAGCTCGACCCAGAGACTATTCACCCCAGGGACCAATCGAACCAGATAACTGAACCCAGACAATTAGACCCTGATATCTTGACCCCGGGATAACACGTACCTTATGACATTGTTTTTTATGGGACATGCTCACCACATTTCCCAAACCACTGCAACGCCTGAAAGCCAGAATCAATGGAATGACGACCGCCAGAAAACCGACGTCGTAATTAAGTTCGCCGAAGTCCGGAGAAGCAATTTAACTGTCTTTCGAAATTAATCAGAAAACAATAACGGAGGAGAATGAAAAACATAATTTCCTCTTCCTACCACAGAATAACTCGAGGAGCTCGTGGCTAAATTATAACAGCCGCTCGGGTAGATTTTTAGGTTAAGCCGCGCTTGCCTAGGGTGGTCAGTCTATGGGTGACCACCCATTACTTTCCGAATTTCCTGCGTGCCTCGGAAAACACGTTAAGCTAAACGTCCCGCCTGTCATTTGTAAATCTTTGACAGTCGTTATGCTGGGTACACATTGGTGAAATGTAACATGTAATGTAATGCAATAACAAATTCGCCTTGCTGTTTCATGTTGCATTGCATAACTCTGGACGGCTCATTCGTGTTATATTTCACGTTACGTTGCAGGTTTACTTTACAGGTAGTCGGCTGCCCGAAGGTCTGACACAATTATTTGTTCAAAGAGGTTCTACTGCAAATAATTTGCACAGCCATCCTTAACGAGTTTGTATCAGATCTCAACCGTTTAACAATACTTTAAATAGTAAGCTAGATAACTAGTTCAGTGCGATAACAGTGTTAATTAGACTTTAGTGTTGAAAATGTTGGAGCTAAAATGACTTTTATAGAGTCTGTTTAGAGGTCATTAATGAACATTGAGTGGTATTTCTTTTGACGGAAGATCGGCGTATGTATGATTGGTTGCATGAATGATGAATAAAGGAGTATGCAAGGCTCTTAGTACGTTGTGTTCTGTTAGTTGTGTGTCCACTTAAATCTATGGGGTAAAACCCGTGAGTTTTAGGTCTGGCTTCGAAGTAGTAGCCGCGAAACTGATAAGATTAAGTCGAGGATTGAATTACCAACATGGCTTGAGATTGCAGAAGGCTTGTCAGTCCACTGTCCACTGCTAATGATGCTGATATCAGGTCGTTGAGCTCCTTGAGTTTTGAGTTGAGCTACACGATAACTGACAATGCTTGCACTGACAGGTCCCCTCAAATCTGTGTGGTCCTTTCTTCAAAAGACCATCTCAGGCTGCTTTGCATGGTCCTCATTCGAGCTGACCAAAAATTTATCTGGAACGTAAAAAGCGACTATGACCGTCCGTGTGACGTCTTTTTGTTTCGGCTGTTTCTTCTCAGAGTAGTAAGATACGAAACAACGGCCCCATCTAGTTTTACATAAAGGCGACGTGTAATAGTGTTTGCAAAAACCTATTTGCAAAATAAACATCATTTATCATTGCATAGCGAGTAAATTAACATAAAAATAATGACATAAAGTTACACACGCATAAAATTACATCACGCCTGCTTTCTATAGAGGATAGGAACACGCTTACAGTTTTACACTTACTTTTCGCCAGTTATATTTAATTGTCATTCCATACAAACTTCACCCAATACCCAAGTTACCAATAAATCTATAATTGCCATCCCCGATTTAAAGTTTTATCATCAAAATAGCTTGGCAACCCATCGACTCGAGTGCCTCTTATAAAGTTCATCCCGGCGGTTAATGAAATATATGGCGCTGCAATTTAAAAGAGCCATCGAGGGAATCGATCGTGGCTTCCGTGAATGAGCTGCTATAGATTTTATTTGCTTTATTTTAATTTTATCGTGAAGCTAAGTAGCTGGACCGTATTTTTTTATTTAGATCTTCATTTTCTGACGGGAACTGGATATACATAACCGATTTTTTTTGAACAGCCGTTTTTTTTCAATCATAACTAAATACAAGCATTGTATAATAAATATCTTAGAGATTTATAAAGGTATTTTTATGAAGTAAGTGTCTGTTATTCAAAAGGCACAGCTGTCTCATTTACTAAGAGTGATCTTAGTTCAATGATTTTGTTCCTTGAAACTACTGTGGCGCTATTATCTAGTCAACCTTTATGACAACAAATTCTAAGCTGCTCAATTCACACAAAGAACTTACAGAAAACTACTCGTATTAACATAATAAGCATCTAAAATTCCAACAAAAATTCTTCAAGAATTTTATCTGTAATAAGTAAGGCTTTCTTGCTGGCAAACTGCCCACACCCGCCCTCCAGAAAGCTTTAAGTTATGTAGTACATCGAAATTGTAAGAACGAAACCACATGTTCACCAAGAAATATAATGCTGATATTTCTAAAAAAAAAGATAGCAAAAGATCTCTTTGGTCCGTTTTTTTCTCGAGTCGGCGGGATGTCGACCAACCTTGTAGGTACAGTCAGCGAGTAAAGCTATATTTACAATGTCACATATCAGGCCTGAAAATGTCCGTGGTTGTACATGAGATGCCTTCATAAATTGCTGTAATGAACTGGGGAATAGGGAGTTTTCTTGATACTTACGACTTTTCCCATGGGAATAGACAAAAACTAAAGGCACGTGTAATATTTTGCTTCGTCCATGTTCATGTTATTATTACACTGAAAATCTGTACCTAGGCTCATAATGATTTCAGTACTAAACGTGATATTTAAATGGAAAACGTCTTTTAAACATTTTTAGGTAGCTTTTAGGAGCTCTGATGAAAGCGGAGGGTAGACAATTGACAGTCGCTGTCAAAGGTCTTCGTATTTTTAACGCTCTTTTATTACCTTCACCTGTAACTATGTAAAAACCTTAGAAGTTAAATTAGACCCACTTCTCGGTTTCCGATTGACCTGAAATTATGCATACTTGTTTAGTTTGGATGACAATACATAGTTAGCTAAGTGACGTCATTCTAAATCCAATATGGCGGTCTCCAAACGATGGCAGACTAGTTATTTTTATGGACTCCCATGATATGGGTAACAAATGAAAGGGTTTGCTGAGGAAAACACGAGAAAGAAACTGATGTCACTCTAAACCGTGTTTTTAGTTTTTTTTTACTATAATATTTTATTACAACAATACATTTTTGACTTCTCCTTTATCGTTTTCACTGATAGAAGGTAATCTTTTAGACCCTTGGTTATGTTATGTAAGACACAGCTAATTCATATCGCATTTGAGGTCCAAAAAAACTAATTATCAAATATCTGTGTATCAGACACAATCGCTAAATCAAGCTGGGCTTTTACTAAGTCATGGACGATTTTCTCTAAATTTGTCATATTTTCCGTTTCTAACTTTCTACGCTCTCATAACTTTGATATTTAAAAGATGTACAAAAGAACGTATGATGCGCTGGCATGGTATGTCTGAAGACTAACGAGTTAGAATTGATTCATTTAACATATGCGCTTGCTTAATAGTGGGGCAATCAGACAGGCGCAAGATTTGTGTGGATATGACATGCATGCTTGCATCATGCCACTTGATGATTTATTGCATGGCGTACTTTTGAAGTTTTCTTGAAGTTTAATTAATATTTTGATTTTGCTTTAGTCAGAATTGAAAACTACGGGAATAAAAGTCATTCTTTATTTATTTAAACTTGACTCAGCAAAACGGTAGAAAGGCTTATTGGCTTAGACATCTTTACCAGGCCTGTGAATTTTAAATTAATGCCAATGTTTCCTGATTACGTCTTTACTACGAAAGCAATTGTTAACAACAATGGTTGGTGTCCCCCGTATTTATAAAGGCAAAAGGTTAAGTACAAAATCATAATTTTCCTTGTCATCACAGTTTTATTGAAAAAATATTGTTGATGGTGTTGTTGTGAAGTTGAAACCTCAGCCCTACGACGTTTATTATAACAAAACTTGTAACAGAAATAACAATCTTTACAACCTCACTCTGAGCTTACTCGACCGTATCCACACTACTCCAACGTCTATACCTAACCCGTAAACAACTCGTGTGGGTCAATAAAAGCGTAACCCTGGTACAACAGGCCCTCATTGACGGCACTGTCCATTGTAGGGTTATCACTGGCCCATTGTAGACCGGCCATATATTGGTACTTATGACCACTATATTAAAGTTTATGACTGTAAATTGTACAGCGATTGGGGTTATTAAAATGTGAATTTATTGGTTTTATTTAATGGTATTTTATGCTTATTGGTGTATTCTAGGATAATATGTTTTGTGGGTACAAAACATACAGATATAATAGCCTGTAGGCGTATATATATATATATGATGACAATATAAATATAGAGTAATTTCAAGTCAGTGTAGTGTGTTTACTATTAAGTATACCTCTGTCTAACCCTTTGGGGATTACAGGCGCGATTGTGTTTATGTTTGGTGTTCTCTTTATTGGAAAAGGTCTGAAAAGGTCTTCTCTTAGCCCTACGGTGAAGCAGTTACATATAAAAGCAAGCTTAAAATGCTGGGTTAATAATATAGAGCAATTTCAACCAGTATTTATTAATCATATTCTGTACTAAAATAGATTTTTTGGCCCCACACTACGATAACACGGTTATAGGTAGTTGTATTACCAACATTCAAGTTGTACACATGTTCAAAAATTGTCCAGCAAAACTTTGGAAATGTGACAAAGGTATCTGACGACCCGACCCCACCTAAAGTGGGATGGAACTAGGCAGAAGAAGATTCACGGGTGACAGGTGATATCTTCATCATCATCATCATCCGCAGCCCGAACTCTGGGTGAGTTCTGCTGGCTACCTCTCTTTTCTCCTGGTGATATCTTAACACATTGTAATGTCTAAAACCAAAACCCCCACTCTGCAGGACCGAGCACAAATCCAGATTCCCGTCTGCAGGGTTTCCTTAGCTAAAATTTGACCCTGTATTCCAATACTACTCGAGTTTATAAAATAAATGAAGCCATCTTTTATTCCTTTGATTTCACACGTCAATCGCAGACTCGGTTGACTTCGAAATTTAAATTCGCGCGTTCAAAAGGAATGCAAAATGGCTGCCCTCCGCCATTTTGAATCCTCTGCAATGATGAGTAGGTATGCCAATTTAAAATTCCGGAAAAAAACGTTTTATACTTCCTCAGAAGTATAAAAAGTTTTTTTAGATACTCATATCTGCATACAAAGGTTTTTCAGATACTCATATCTGCATACAAAGTATCATAAATACATACTCCTATTTATAATGGTACTCAAACTATATCGAATGCGACTATAAAATAAAAATGACATTAAAATCGTGAATAAGAAAGGGGATAAAACACGGCTTTTTATGTCACTCTTAAAGTTAGTGCTCTAAGAATAAGATTAATGAACTCTGTCTGGGTTTTAAATTAAACGTTAATTTGAAACAGTCAGACAAGTTTAATTATACCTATCAGTAGCGAAGGGTCAATTTTTATACGAAGTACATATCTTTAATGTGATTACTTTATTTGTCTATAGAATACTGACTGCCATTTTTCAAAGGGAATCCGGTAGAAATCGAGTTGTATGGATCCTTCGCCACTGATACCTACATTATGCTTTAGCAAAGAAACTATAATAAAATTATACATGAGTAAAAAGTCATGCTCATCTAACGTTCAGTTCAGTTTAAGGTAGTTAAACCCAATATGCGATTAAAGTACTACTGGTAAGTGCCCATTTATGACTTTTGTTACCTAAACTGGTAACAAACACACGGTCTTAACCGACTTCCAAAAGGAGGAGGTAATAATTCGTCTGAATGTTTATCTTTTCGTGTGTAGCGATAGTTCCGAACCACGTCGTCGGCCGATATCGAATATTAGTATTGGAAAGGGGGTATTTTAGGGGCTATTTTTTTTTTCCCAGATATATTTAATTAAGTTCTGGTGAGTAGTTTTTGAGGGAGCTTTCATAATGCGTATTTAATCTACTACGCCTGCGTTGATGATATTATTACGCCTCAAGTAAACATCAAAATTTATTGATTTTGTGTCAGTTACAATTTACAGAAGTTTCGAGTTAATTTGCTTACCTGTTCTTTATCAATAAAAAACTGATACTTTTAAACTTTCTTTTTAAACTGCTTACAACTTAAAGGTTCAAATATGTAAAGTAAAGTCAAAATTCAAACTTCCATGAAAACATTATATTCCCGTCAAACATTCCTAAAGTCTTGCACATCTTCACGCCACACATATAAATCGCGAGGTGATCGCCAGACAGGCAGGGGGAATAATAACACGGGACATAAGAAAGAGATGCCAGTTTCACGGCGCTTAGAACATTCAGGAGTGTTACTGTAAGATGTTATTTTAGGTGGGTTGAAGTTATAAGCGGAGAGCGATTTAGGACAAGGATAAAATTCGATGGATCTGCACTGATTCAGAGTCTCGTCGTCAAATTCGATCCCAAGCTACTAGCTATTTACTTACATTTGACTAAGCACCAACATTTGACAATGGCCGGATATAAACACAAATAATCGAATGTAATAAGATGAAATAGGTTCTTTTAGCAAAGCGAAATCGGAAATCGTAAGCCTATTTTAGTGAGTTGACGTTACCTGGCCGATGCAATTATTTATTCATCCTATTTTATTCCTAGCCTATCTCTAATATTATTATATCCGCCTTGCTATTACCTTTTTCGAAGAACACAAAAACTGCTAAACCGCGCCCGCTCCTCATTCGAACCACACGTAAAACACAAACATAAGGCACAGATCACACTGTGGAACGCACTTACGTCCAAATTACTCGCAGTTTATGCGCGCCCTTACTCTCACTGACTGTAATTATCACGAACTCAGTTCAAATTGTCGCACTAACGAGAACCGACTACAATAAATTTAAGGGAAACTTATTGAGTTATAAATCCTCGTTTTCAGGAAAAATATTTCATTTTTCTCTCTATATTTTGCAGTCCATTAGGCTCCACTTATTTGATAAACGTTCTGTTACATTTATACGAAAGTTAATAAGGTGGAACATAGCGATTATTTGTCTGTTTAGATGTTTAACTGAAAATAAAATAATTGAGTCTCTCTAAATGACAAGAACGAAAAAATATATGTTTTTCTTCCTGTGCTACCTACATTTAAAACTGAAATCTAATATTTTGTTACTATTCATTTAAGTTTTTGTTTCGACATCAAAAATTAATCAATAATAGTGATTCACTCCTGGCACACAACCGGACTCCATAGCTGCTACTGAGAAATTCCTGATGGAAAAACCCAATAACACTTTGCCGACCTGGGAATCGAACCCAGGACCTCATGTTAACCCATCCCCCTCTTTTACATTAGACTAGGCTCTCCCCTATTATATGGGACTTAAACATAACTGTCGATAAGTGGGTGTCCTATTAGGTACTACCTCTGCCAAACCCTTCTGGGATTACAGGCGTGATGTTATGTTATGGGAATATTCACTCGAGTGAAGTCTGATCAGTTCTAAACAAACCGAAAGAAGAATATTCTTCCATTACTCTTTGTCTAGTTCTGGTTCTATGTTAATTGGTCTAAAGCAGGTTCGGTTTTTCTATCAGGAATTTCTCAGTAGCAACCACGGAGTCTGGATATGTGCCCGGGTGATGGAAATAGGCTCACCCCCTATTACATGGGCCTTAAAAATAACTGATGAAATGTGGGTGTACCAATGGGTACACCTCTGCTTAACCCTTCGAGGATTACAGGCGTGATGTTATGACCTAAAGAGTAACCTACCAAATTAAAGTAATCACGTTCTCAAAAAATTAACAGTCACAAGATACATTAGTCCTCATCACTCTTGAACAGAATAGATGATCACAACAGCCGTTAACAGGCGGGCTGCCCATCCTCTGGACTAATTTCCTTAGTAGCCTTTACGATACCCACGGGTGATACAAGCATTGACGAGAATGACCTGTAATAAACATAATTATACTGAACATGTCGAAATATTACAGCTTCACGCCGGCGCAGACGGGGAACTTCTGTCGGAGGGCAAATCTCCACGAGACATAACTAGCGAAATGTGGGTGTACAATAGATAGATAGAATATATCTAACACATCAAGCTACCCAAAACTGTCAAATCTTCCCAATCAACCTTGAACCTAATGCTTTAGCGATAGAATTGAAAATCCATTAAAGAAATTTGACAAAATGTAATAGTTTGATGTGCTGGCGTCTGTACATCAAAACTGTTACATAACTTTTACAATATTGCAAATTATTTTGGTATAACGGCGGTCTTATCGCTGATAAAGTATTCTGATTTAAAAGAGTGTCCATGGAGTTTCTTGCCCGTTCTTCTGCATAGAGATCTACGTTAGGGAATGGGCAACTACAGTACTTTCACAGTTTTTGTGCCTTGTGACTGGGACTGTAGCTATATTTTACTGTTGTCTTTGTTTCGACAATTCAAAAGTGCCTGTAACTGGCCTACTTGAAATAAATGCTTTGATTTTGATTTTGATAGCGAATCTTCCAGACAACCTCTGGATGGACTAAATGAACTTCAAATATATAGGGGTATAGGTACCTACATCTCTGCCTAATCCTCCGAGGAAAACAGGCGTTAGGTTATTTTACTTTAGTAATAATCATCTACAAAACGTACAAACGCACCCCACACGTTTTATTACTGACAAAAGTTCCTCGTGTGTGCAGGCCATCATATCCTACAGCCCCGGGCAAACCACGAAAGCTTTATTGGTACGAATAATTACGCGAAACATTAGACAAGGCTTCTATATAATATCATTAAAAATAACTGGCTGAAACGTAAGCGCTGATGCCGCGTCGTATTCAAATATATTTTTAAAAGTATTCTGTTACATCACATTTTAACTTTAAACTTGGTATACGTATGTTTCCTGTAAGATAAAAATACGGAAATGTTTATGTTAACCTGTAATTTAACAGTTACTTCAGCTTTGTTCGTCAATGTATCAACATAATTATCTTTAAATCATTACGAGTTACCATAGAAACATTTCACGTATGTTACCAACTCATTATCCCTTTGTCAAATGAACTTCTTAATCTAAATGTTCCACGTCTCCAATTCTGTGAGGCATCTCAGATTATAACAGCTGTTACAAACGTTTGATGTGTACCTACTTAATAATTCACGAAGCCCTAATCCTATTCCAAAGGGTTCAAACAACGCCCTTCAAAATTATTGAGTTTACCAACCCCTGATACATAAAACCATTGAGACTGCATCCTTAATGTTCCCATTAAAGCTGCCGTGCGTGTTCCGTCGCCTTCTATTTCTGTTTAACTGCCTACAAACGTTAATATACGTTTCTCTTTGTTACAGGTTCAAAGCACATGATCTCAACATGGAGAAGCAAGTTTGGTTGCTCCTAAGCATCTTTCTTGCCATAGCAGTCGCCGACTTCACAACGAACTGCCCGCAAGAGTGCAAATGCTTTTGGTCGAGCGGGAACAAACAAGCGGACTGCTCACATTCCCACCTACAAGATATACCTAAAAACTTAAGCTCAGAGATACAAAATCTCGACCTCACAGGAAATGATCTGTACGAAGTCACGAGACATGCATTCCAAGATGTCGACCTAATCAACTTAAAGAAACTCATCCTCAAAGAATGTAAGATCATTACGATTCAGAGAAACGGTCTTAGTGGACTCGCTATCATGATTGAATTAGATCTGTCGAAGAATGACATAAAGATGCTACATGCTGACACATTCAGAGAGACCGCAAAGATCAGATGGATTCTGCTCAATGATAATCAAATAGAAAAACTAGAAGACGGTCTCTTCAATAATTTACCATTCCTTCAAAAAGTAGATTTAAGCAACAACAAAATTCTAACAATAGGAATGAAGACGTTTATGAACGTGCCTAAAATGACCATACTTCGACTGGATGGGAATAAACTGGAGTATCTTAAAATTGACACACTGAGTGCACTAACGTCACTGTCGAATTTGGACGTCCACGAAAACCCCTGGCGTTGTGACTGCTACCTACAACCTTTCCGAAACTGGGTGATCAGTAAAAACTTCTACACTTCTCCTATATCTTGTGTGGAGCCTCCTAAAGTACACGGAAAGCTTTGGAAAGAGTTGGACTCCAGCGACTTCGCCTGCAAACCCAGCATCGTAAACCCTTCTGTCAGCACAACCTTGCGAACTTCTGACAACAATGTTACACTATCCTGTCAGGTCAACGGCAATCCTTTACCAGAAGTAAACTGGGTGCTAAACGCTCAAATCATAGACGGTGCTTACAGATACCAAGGAGATCTCAAATACTACATCACACAGAAAAATCTCGACAACACTAGATGGGTTAACTTAACTATAGTTGACTTGGGGAGCACTGACAACGGGGAATACTTATGCGTTGCCAAAAACCCTGGTGGTGTCGAAGAAAGGAGCTTGACTCTAGCTGTGGCACATTACCCACCTGACAGCGGGGTTGTTCCTCAAGGAATGGACAATAACATGCTACCAGTGCTTATTGGCGTTTCCTGTACCGCAGCCATTTTGCTAATAATCCTGGTGATTCTCTGCTACTGCTGCTGCAGACGGCGCGGTTCTGATAAGAAAAAATCTGACAATTCTAACGGGGAAGCGTTGATCGAAGGTTCAGTCATTCCTGAGATGGAGAAGAGCTTGATCACTGCCGTGAACCCAGTGACGAAGCCGCCGAGGAGATATGATGTCCCTCCATCGATCACCAGCGGAGCGACGGAAATGTCTGAACTGAACAAAACATTGCTGGACAATGACTCTGTTTTTGGTAAGTGTTCACCTATATGTTTTCTTAGTTAAAAATGTTGAGTCATCTAAACTACAGGACATATCTGAGACCATTTGCTCAAATTATCACAGTGAGCTGGCAGGCAGAGTACCTCTATTCATAAATTTACATTCCAATATCGAGGCACTTCATAGAATTATTTCCATAATAATTCTTGCTGTAATACTACTCGTAACAATGCCTTAAAAAATATGTGTTCAATGTTAAAAGTTCAATCACTTTGCCATAGATAGTTCCAGTCAGGTATCAGATGATAAGCTTTGAATCCAATAAGTCAGTATCAATATCCCCTTGGTCGCTTTCAATATTCTGATAAGATATGATGAAGCTAGTAGAGCTTCAATGTTTGCTTTGACTGATACAGAATAGTTATCACAAAGCGTAGGTTGAATCAAAGAGATGATTGACCTCTTCAAATGTTAACGACCGTGCATCAGTGCATATCCTATGGAACAGTAGATTGAACCCTTATTTTTTTTGTTTCAGCACACAACGAAGACGAAAAACGCTCGCTAGATTTCGACCCGCCATCAAAACGTTCACAGGACGCACTCAACGTGGAATACGGCCGCACTGATGGTCGGGCATACCCTCCCGATCTCCTCTCGTTCCCTCCTAGAGCTGCTCAGATATCGCCAGCAGCTAGCAACGCTTCGACCGTGCCTGATACCACCAGGCTTCCACCGCAGCTCAATCCCATCAGTCCAATACACTCTCCTTTATATGGCATGAACAACCAAAATCTCTTCAGAACTCTGCCGTACTCTCGCTCGCAGTCTCCTTTCACGGCACCCATAACTCCTCCCGTTGTCACTCCTAGGCAAGGGTACGTGACGATCCCGAGAAGGCCTAGAGTCCCTAGCTGGTCTAGTACGGCGAGCACACAAATCCTGCCGAGCTCAGAAGCACAGGAACCCTTGTATGATAACCTAGGGCTGAGGACCACAGCAGACGGTAGCTCAGTGCTATCTTTAAACAAAACTGGCCTAGGCCCTGAACCCCAATTCTCGCCGATGAGGAACAGGCCTTTACCAGCTACACCAACTGTCTATCCCAACCTACATTCAGTTTTTTACGCACCTATTGAGGAACAAGAGCCAGCCCCGTCACCGGTCCCACCACAAATGAATAGGAACAGTATTAGCTCTCAGTTGTCTCACCAGCTATCCACTCCGGGCCCTCAGGAACCAGTAAACCCGAGAATGAGCTGGACAGCAAAGAACACTTCCACTCCACAGCCCGAGCCTAGGAAAGTTCTGTTCAGTGACAAAAGCGATTCGCAATCCCATGTATCAGATAGTAGTACTCTGAGTCGAAGAGGCAAGCCAGAAACTGGTTCCTTAAGAAGAATTCCAAGGGTAGACAGCAAGGAAGAGCCAAGTTCGCCATCTAAAGACGACGGGAAGAAGAACGAGAGTGTATTGAACCAATCAGGGACAGGGACTTTGGGCCGGAGTGGAAAGATCCCTCCGCGACCACCCCCGAAACCGAAGAAAAAGCCGAGTACAGAAGTGAATCCCAACGAACCACTGTTTGAAGACGAAGGAGAGGATGGTACGGAAGTGTAATAGTTTAGACTAAAGGTTTACCAAAGTGCCAATGAGCTTTTAGTGAGAGGAGAGACCTACATCACGATATCAGTGAAAAAAGATGTGTTTTTACGATTAATTTTCCGCGGTGCTCCTGTAAATAGACATTTGTGCTAGATTTTTTACTTGACGCGTAAAATTTATGGACCATTTTTAATATAATCATTGTAACGCAATTGGACGTCGCGTCACTGTTGATTTTTAAGTATTTATTATTTGTGGTACTTTTTGGTTAAGACATGGATGGTAAATTAATGATGGTTTTTTGTAGCGACGATTGTTTCATCAATTTCCAAGACTGATTACTCTAAATTGACACGCTTTTGTGGTATATGAATTGTTTCAAGCAGATTTATTTCTACTTTCATTATTTCGACTGAGTTTGAAGTTTTATCATTATTAGCTTTGTTTTGCTCGACTGTCTTTGTGCTCGAAATGTTTAGAACGACACCGTAAAATATTCAAATGCGAGAGAGAAGGAACTTAAGTACTTCATATCTTTTACACAAGCTAGACATGAAAATTCTTGACTTATATCATTCCAAAATTGTATTGTCCTCATCTGTTTGGAGTTGTTCATATATTCCATCTTTATTTGACATTCCTTGAAGCATTCTTAGTAGCATCAACACACATTGCTATAATGATTTTCATATAGATTATTATGGAAGACTGAGGCAAATATTTCGCTTTTCCTCTATTGATCAGGTCAATAGTTTTGTGTAATAAGCGTAATGTGTTTGTTAAGTTCTTTTGTTTCGTTCTTGTATGTTGCACATTTGTTAATCAACCTTTATTTATTGTAAAGGTACTTTGTCTAAAGTACTTTAACAACTTGTACAACCCAAGGTGCTCCAGGCTTCCCAATTTCATGCGGAGCCAGCAAGATTTTGGCAATTACTGTACCAAACGGGGTCATCCCCATAACAACATTGTCCCAACTTTGAGCAGCATTTATATTCCAGCTTGCTAGTTCATTTTGAAATTAGACCGTCTGTATGCACTCTGGCATCTGGTAGAGAAATAAAAAAAAATATTCAAACGAGGTTGCAAAATAGAGTTATTGCTATGTTTTATTTTTTTGATAAAAATGTGCAACATATTTCAACACACACCGGTCACCCTGTGCTAAAATATTTAACTTCGTGTATTTCTAAGTTAACAACATTTTAGTTTTTAGTCCGAGGCTGTTTTTGCTAACATTTATTTTCATGTATCTCTCAAATCTGACACATCTTTAAATTATATTTTTGGTGCGAAATAAACCTGCTATTTCTATAATGAATTTGCCTCACATTATTGAATTTACCAGAGTATCAATACATTATTGGAATTTTAGGAATTCCCTGGTAAACCAATGCAGGCAACAAAATAACTAGTACGTCAATTGTTTTATTTCTTAGTCATATTTTGTTTTCTACAGTTTGACTTCGAAACACATTGTCGTTAAAACGTCTAATGTCAAATTGTAGAATGACATTATATAATTTGACGGTAGCAAGCAAAAAACTACTCGTCAACTTATGACTACCCTCTCTTCAAATACTTTAAGCTGTCAATTACACAAAATACTGTCACAATTATTTTAAAGAGGGTACTTTAATATACGTTTAGTTTTTTGCTGCAAAGTATGGTCAGAAATCACATTTAGGACTTAAAGCTCTTTCAAATGTCTA
Organism: Noctua janthe; assembly: GCA_910589295.1. Taxonomy (NCBI): domain Eukaryota; kingdom Metazoa; phylum Arthropoda; class Insecta; order Lepidoptera; family Noctuidae; genus Noctua; species Noctua janthe. The sequence goes on from OU342567.1 coordinate 2,940,991, forward strand.
CTGATTTCTTAATAGAGAATCCAAATCTATTACACTGAGCTCATTCTATGATGACTGATATGACACATACTATATGCCTTTTTTAGAACCATTTGATTTGATTCTTAGAACCAAAATTTAGATTTCACGACATAGACTTTTTAGAAAGAGCGTCTTGCATAATTATGTCATATTACTCAACATATAAAGAACATAGTATATTCTGTGCTATCACAAAGAGAGTATCGCTTTCCAACCGATTCGTATTTCTACAACGGTTTTCGACAGGATCGACATGAACTTTTCGGTAGCTTATGTCGCTTTGTCTTGGCACTCTGGTTTCTAGTAAGTTGTCTGTCCTGTCATTTCTACAGTTTGACATTTCAAACCAAGTACCCGCAATTACGAGAAATAGTTCCTAAAATTTTTTAAACCATGTGTTAGCTTATATCGGTAGCTATAAATATCATGTTATGATTTTAGGAATCGCTTATATTTTGGTGCATATTTTTGTATACATTTTATTGTGTCTATTTATTTTATTTTTTTAATTGTATACCTACTATGTTTCTCACTTGAAAATGCTGTTTGGTTTTAAATAGCATATTATTAAACTATTTAAACCATGTATTATTTTGAAGTGGTGTGTGGTGGTTCTACTTCTTGTGAAAATCGAATAATCAGTTTCGGTTCATGCATTAAAATATAATAGACAAACTGGGAAGTCTACTTTTTTATTCTCTTTTTCGTAATGTGAAATAAGACATTATTTGTGCGATAGAAATATTTCGTACTTTTATTCCCGCTGATAATATTATATTTCTCTATGGTACTGTGACATAATGCAAAAGTCATGGTTGACGTTTTTGTGACATAACGCAAATATCATGTTTTATAATAATTATGATATGTTTTCAAGCATTTTTCAAGTGAGAGGACTATTTTAATTTAGTTAAAAAGTACATGACAAAGTTGTATTTACATGAAATGTTGAATTTCTTTAGTATTTTATAGAAAATGGGCGTGTACGAAAAATAAAGATATGTACTGTAATTAATGTATTGAAATTGGTATGCTTGTAAAAATAAAAGATACATTTATGGCCTTTTTAAAAATATGTTCGAAAACAATAATCAACTACGAAAAATCAATGTAATAAGCGCCCTTTGTACAAATCAAATATTTCACAAATTTTCTTGTCTTCGAAATAACGGATCGTAGAAAAAACGCCTCGTTTAATATAACGTTATAACGTTTCGTTTTTTACCCGTTACGTTTGAAGTGTTGCCCTAATTCCACTTATTTTATTTGTAAATTGTACTACGTACGATATTTTTACGATGTTTACTGTAGAAATCCAGTTTTTATAGTTTTTAAGTCCAATGTAAATAGGTACATTATTAAAAGTGATTAAAGCTATATTTCATAATTTTTCGTTTCTTTTTTACAAACACTGCTCTTCTTACACTTCAGCCAACTTATGACATGCATTTTGTCTTGACAAGCAGCGCCACTTTGAACTGCACAGTTAAAGTGGTTATCCCGTACAATCATATCTTTGACAGTCGTTACGCTACCTCAGAAGTCCCGCCCGAAGTCTGACAGTCAGTCTTACCAAGGGGTATCGTACTACCCAGAATAACTGGGTTATGGAGGTCAGATAGGCAGTCGCTTCACGTAAAATACTGCTAGTAAGCTGCTAGTCAGGGTAGATGTTGACTTATCTTTTTACAAACACGAATTTCGACTAATGAGGTCATCATACACATGGGACATAACTACTGGCTGTATAAATATTTGTTTATAACACTTCTGCCTTCCCTTCGGGGAATACAGGCGTAATGACGTCAAACTGCATCGTTAGTCTGTGGTCGCAAGCACTACTGCTGGGCATGTGGTCCTGGGTTCGACTCCCACTTCGGGCAGTGTTTTTGGAAGGAATCTTAAGCAGCTGACCTGTGTCTGGATTTGTGCCTGGTTGATGGTAAAAGGCTCGCCCACTTTTACATAGGACTTGAACTTATCTGGTGAAATGTGGGTGTACTAAATTCATCTCCTAAACAATAATCCGAACAGAGCGTTTCACTAAATAAATACACTGCCCTGAATCGTTAGACGAGAAATATTAAACTCTTACTAAAGTCTTAACACTTGTTTTGTTTTGAATAATCGGAGTGCAGAACTTAGTCAACAGTCTGGCAGACAGACCGGAGACGGAAATTCAATTATATCCTACTGAGCAAAACATAAGCGAAGCAAAACGTTAACTAGGACTTGAACTGAAAAGTATGGAATAAAGATTTATTACACTGTAACTGTTTTGCAACTTTAACTTTCCTACCTTCGGTTTGCTTTAGCTTGGGGTTTTAGAACCTATACATAAACAGTTTATTTAACTCTAGTTAATCTGGCAAACCTAAGAGGCAACAAAAACCTAGCCTTTTCCCAAGTTTATTGGGGTTTATTGGGGCTTCCAGTCTAACCGGATGCAGCTGAATACCAGTATTTAACTTGGACTTGACTGTACTGAGGTACTAACTGGGTTGTGGAGGTCAGATAAGCACACAAGCAAACAGTCTTACCAAGGGATATCGTATTACTCATAATACGATATCCCTTGGTAAGACTGTTTGTCAGACTATCCGGCCACTGACTACCTGTAACGACTGTCAAAGATCTAGAAATGACAGCCAAAACCAACGGCTTTCCGAAGCACGGAGGAAACTCGATATGTAATGATGGATAACCTAAAAGGTGTGTGATAAAAATAAGGGGTATTCTATAAGGGGGAATTATTCAAACCGGAAGTTTCCCAATATAATGGTAGGTGTAAATAAACTGTGAAAAGATATTATAGAAAAACCAAAATAATATAATTGCTAAAGATACGATACACTAGTACCGATACCAACCAGCTGACTATTGCAAGTGGATGACGATATTGTTCGCTTTGTCTCGTCCATCGTAAGTATAATTAGTTAAACGACTGTCTACTCATAGTCGCCATAGAAGCGATGCCTGGTAAGACAGACAGGACAGTGAATAGACTAGCTAAGCAGAGAATAGTTAATGATCCTCTTCGGCGTGCAGTGACAATCTTGGCAATGCGAAATTGGACCGAGGATCGAGCTCGGCAGCCAGCAATGCAAAAGGTGTAAGCATCGCAACAGTGAGCTTCTTAGGTAGATATTTAAGTGAATGGACCTTTCATCCCTTTTAACCTTTTGAACACTAGAGCATAAACGCACGCGCGTGTCGTCCACGCCTAGAAACAATTTTACCTACCATCAGTGACAAATCACATATTTGTGTCGTTTGGCGTATAGGGCACGCTCTTGCTGGTCACGTATATGTGACAATGGCGTTCCAAAGGTTAAACACGTTCTTTAATGTTCTTTTATAACTCAGCAATGGGAAAGGTGTATGTTTCCCAACAGTGGGCTTCTTAGGTAGATATTTAAGTGAATGGAACTTCCATCCTTTTTAAACATTAGTGGAATTAAACGTTCTATAAAGTTATTTTATACATAGATTGAAAAAGAGCTGTTAATTTAAAAAAAAAACCTACCAACGAGAACATACCGTAACATATTGCTATTCAATTTCCAATTTACAACATCAAACGACTGACAGGCAATATTTTTACACTCCAACAAAAATATAACGGCCATGTTGAAAAATTGAACGCGCCATTTTGAAATATTCTCTCTCAAATAATGGCTATTGTTCGGGCGTACTATACCCAATAAAAACTAAAGAACTTTTATTTCTGGCCCAGCTTCGGCTAATAAAATAACAAAGGAGTAAAAGAAACTTTCGAGTCGGTAATTTTTGAAGTTCCTCTCTTAATAATTCAGTTCTTGTTTTCGTTCCAAAAATATCTGGAGGTCGAAACGATAAAAACGAGTCGTACTGAGGTTACGATATAATATTTGACTGAGACTTAGCCCTTATTAAAGGGCTTAGGGTTCCTTATAAAGGCCAGACTTTTGAATTGTCTAACACATAAATAGGTGTCAAGATAATAGCCTGAATTTCACGAAGGGTTAGGCTGTTGTGTAGGTATATTAAACACACTCACATTTCGCTAAAGGTAAGGCGGGACGCTCTCAGGCTCGGTGGAGTCACGACCTTCGCAGGGTGGCAGGTAGCAACTGGATGAGAGTTGCCGAAAATCGAGCTGAATGGCGTACGATTGAGGAGGCCTATGTCCAGCAGTGGACTGCTATAGGCTGATGATGACATTTCGCTACAAGACTTATGATTGAGTCCTATGTAAAAACGAGCAAGCCTATTGCCAAAAACCTGCGACTTGTCCAGAATCCGAGCTACTACATAAGCGCGTAACAAAAAAACACAATAACGATCTCCCCGACCTAGCACGAGCGGAGTGCGCGTTGTATACGTAGGTAACATAAATACGTCGACTTTTGAATCGAAAATACAATTATCCTATAGTATTTTGGTTAAATTGTTTAACTAGCACAATCAGTATCATCTATACTTAGATATGAATACATTTTTAAAATTATGAAAGTACAGGGTGGGGACAGCCCTCCACAAACTGATGGGGCGAATTCAGGATGTCATACGAAGATGGCCGGTACAAGAAATTATTTCAGGAATGTTATGGGAATCCAATAATTTGATTTGTTTAATTTCCTTATACGCAATGTATCGTTACCGTGGCAAAACGCACGTAGTGAACGGCAAGCGCGACGACGAGTTCGATGAACTCTGTAGCTAGGCAGGAAGTGAACAGCTGATTTCACGCGTCGTTGAACGTATTTCAACATCCATTGTTGTATTTTTTATTTTAGCCGTATTATTTACATAAATGGAGTGCAGCGTACAGGGAATGTAATTTTACATTGAAATATAGGAATAGTACATGACGAAAAGAACCGGTGAAATGTGATTCAAAATAAGGAGCTGAATGCACCCTGTCAGTTTGTGGAGGGCTGTCCCTTACACCCTGTATTATATGTGAAACGAGTATTATAGCCAGGACCTTACGGTCGACAGTCTGTCTTCAATCACTATCCCAACGAGGCAGTACCTACGGACTATCTATCTTCATAACGATGTCTGTCTGTACATTCAAAGTAAGTTAGTATCGTCTAAGTAACAAAGTAACTTGATTCTCTCAGTTAACTCAGTAACTAATAACTATTGAAGTTTATCAAACAATTCGCCAACTGGAGCACAAATAGTTACAAGTTGTGTTGTGATATTAATCAAAATGTTATCATAATGTTAAACTATCGGGCAGTGCTTTTGTGATGAGGTCTTCTTAATAGACATAGATATATGTTGGACATAAAGTTATTTCCAATAACCTGAACAGATACGAAAAAATCTAGGATTTGTAAGTAAGGGAACGACTAATAGACCGGTCTCATAATATCTACTAATCTAATATCAGAAATAAAGTATGTAAGTCGTGTTTTGTATGCAAATATGAACGTCTGTCAGTAGCGAATCGAGCGTTTTTGCTGGTATTAGCTCAATGGATAAAACGCGAACTGCCAAGGACGAGGTCATTAGTTCGTTCCCAACTCATTGCTCATTCTTAGCACAACTATGATTTGCTTACATAAAAATCTTAGAAAGAATACTAGTAGTATGCAACCCCGCATTACTAATCCCTAATGGGTAGGTATTATCATAGAAAACAATGATAAAACAAACAACCTTGTCCAACCCCGTTCACAATCAATTTATCTTCGAAATCAGACAAACAATCATAATAACAAATGAATAATAAACATGATTATCATCATTACCGAGAACGGTTTTGTTAGATTCAATAATAACAGACAAATGGCTGGCTGAGTGGTTCAGTCTATGATTAATGAGACAACTGTTTTGATTGAGATTTTAGGGTAATACGATGTGGTGTTAGGGGTTGAAGAAAATGAGGGAGGAAATTCTATCGATATACATACGAGCATGAACATAACATAAAATCACGCCTGTAATTCCCGAAGGGTTAGGCAGAGGTGCATCTAATAGTACACCCACATTTCACCAGTTATGTTTCAAAGTCCCTTACAATAGGGGGCGAGCATATTGCCATCAAACGGGCCCAAACCAAGACTCCGTGGCTGTAGAATAGAAATTTCGAATACATTTTGAATCCTGCTCATCCTAGGAATCGAATACAGGACCTCATGCTCATAGTGATAGCAATGAAATAAACATGTAATAGATGAAGCCATCATTACATTTTATGAGCAGTCCCCGCTCTGATCCGCATTGAAACCCAAATAAACCAAAGATTTTACCCTATAATGGAATTTTCTTGCTGCGAACTCCTCGAGCAAAGTCACTTGCAGTTCGGAAATGCACGATTTTACATTTCCGTTGACTGACGGAGACTACTAAACAGGGTTGAAAGTAGAATGTCTGTACAACCCATTTAGGGTAATTTGTTTTGATATTTTATTCAAGATTTTCAGTAACACCCTTAACGAAGCCGAAAGGCACTTATCCTCCCCGTCATTGCGATAATTGTTTGTTCTAGACCATACCTGGGAACCTTCTAGTTACCGAGATATTGGGGGTCAAAGTTCCAAATTTTCACAAGTTTTTTTTAAGTTACTTGATTTGATGTACAGAATACTTGGTTGCCGGATTCGTGAAGAAGACGTTTACACCTTGTATGTAAATCAAGACAAACAAATAACTGGTTTTACCACAGCAATATTAATATGAATTCTTGTTTAACAAACAAATCACACAGTGTTAAAAACAAAATATTGATGTGTCACCAATATTCGATGTTTCGTTAGCCGTAAAGTGTCGCTTTTGTAATGCCTGCCGGTCACAGAATACATCACGATGTGTGTTGGGAATCGAACGATAAAACTTTCAACCCGAAATGGGGTGAAATGGTGGATTGCAGGTGAAAATTTTCGGGTGGAGAATTATTTTGGGTTTTTACTCCAATGGGATTCGTAGAACGTTGATTGACGGTGTTGTTTTTAGATTGTCCAGTAATAGTCAATGTACCCATCTTCATTATTTTACTTAACATTACATCACGCTTGTAAACCCCGCATTGTTAGGAAGAGCTGTACCTAATAGTACACGCACATTCCGTCAGTTATGTTTTAGTCCCATGTCATAGGGGGCACGAATCTAGTTCCCGTGCCTGCCTGAGAAATTCCTGATGGAAAAACCCAATAGCACTTTGCCCGACCCAGGAATCAAACCCAGGACCTCATGCTCAGCAGTCGCGCTTGCGACCACTCGACCAACGAGGTAGTCTTTATTATTTTCTTACTGAAATTTCCATTTCAAGAAAGATGGTCAAGTAAAGGGGCTAAAGTCCACCTTGTCTAAAGGTCTCTAGAATGACCTTTCGAAACCTTCACTTAAAAATGTCGCACAAACATTAACTACACGCATTTTAAAACCGTAAAGCGTGTAGTTACGGTTCATTCCACCCGTTACAGAGACTTGTGAGAGACACCATTTCGCTTTCACAAAAGGCATCTAAAATTAATTCTGTGGATGCGTTTGATAGCATTCCACAGGGCGCTGCTAATGACCGGTCAGTATGAATTAGGTACTTGAGACAATGGTATTGAAGGACGGGTACTTAATTAGGTATGTAAATAACATAATAAATAGGTATTCCCTCTTTTCAAATAGAAAGAGCCTTTTGCCCTACAGTGGGACGCTTCAGGCTCATAAAAAATAAGGTATAAACTAGCCTCGTTGGTCTAGTGGACGCAAGCGCGACTACTGAGCATGAGGTCCTGGATTCGATTCCCGGGTCGGGCTAGGTGTTATTGCGTTTTTCCATCGGGAATTTCTCAGTAGTCTCCACGGAGTGTAGATTTGTGCCCGGTTGATGGTAATAGGCTCGCCGCCTATTACATGGAACTAAATCATAATTGGCGAAATATGGGTGTACTATTAGGTACACCTCTGTCTAACCCTTCGGGCATTACAGGCGTGATGTTATATTATGTAAAACCAGCAGAAACCTTATACAAATTAACTATCTACTAGCGCTAACGATGGAAACATCAATCATGTTGAAAATCCATAATGAAACACGATCGTTACTTAGTTAGACCCTGTATGACTACAAAGCATTTATCAAAAACTCTTTTTAGACATACAAGAAAAATAATAATAAAAGGTGTGACTCTTAACGAAGCCGAAAGGCTTCTCACCGTCATTGCGATCCTTTGTTTGTTCTAGACCATACCTGGGAAACTTCTAGTTACTGAGATATTTGGGGTCAAAGTTCCAACTTTTCACAAGATTTTTTTAATACTAGTTTTTTCTAAGAACTTTACTTTAAATACCTACATGACCCGTTTACTATTCAATACATCCATCAGCATAATGCGAGTGTGTGATAAAAAAAAGTCGTTTCCTAGCAATAATTCTTGCGTAGAGTTACTTAGTTTGATGTACAGAATGCTTGGTTGACGGCTCCGTGAAGGGTCTGTTAACACCTTGTATACTTCAAAATCCTCTTATAAGGTGTAAACCCTAAAGAAGCCCAAAAGTCTACTCCTCCTAGCTCTAGCACTATTTTATTGCTGAAATCAGTTACCCGGTCGAAATCAGGAAAGATTTAACATCGCACTGGGACGAGCTAATGGACGCTACCCGCTATCCCAGCTGAACCCTTCTAGTTAAAATGGCGGATCTAGTGCCTGAAAAATCGGAAATATCTAGGTTTAAGACCAGTGAAGTAAAGAGCCTAATGTGTGTATCAGTCTTGGGTTAGTTATTAGGGTGATTTGGGGTTAAGTGCTTTTGGATTGGCCGATTAATAAAGTGAAAAAAAAGTATAAATAATATAAAATTATTTATTTATGTTTAAAGCTAGCTGCAGTCGATGTAATGGCCAAAATTATCGACCATAGGTTGAATTTTACCCACTTGATAATAATTGATGTGACTACCTCGTTAGTCTTGCCGATAGCACTACTGCTGAGCTTGACGTCCTGGGTTCGATTCACAGGTCGGGCAAGGATTATTGAGTTTTTCTATCTGGAATTTCTCTTATATTTGTAGATAGATCGATCGTTTTTTTTTTTTTTTGGTTTTTAACTTTTGATCGCGTGGACTTAGAACTTGATACCTCTACGTGTTCCTGAGAAAAAGGGTCTCGACAGACAGAGAGACGGACCACAAAGTGATCCTATAAGGGTTCCTTTTTCCTTTTGTGGTACGGAATCCTAAAAAGGATACGCTCTATGATATGTTTCATTTCTTAATCAATTCTGCAACAATTAGTACTGAAGAGGACCCTGGGTAATTCTACATGTCTAAATATAGAACACAAACACTGCTAAACCGTAAAAGAGAAGTCACGTCCACGGTCTATTTATATAAAAACAAACATTAATACTGATTGCTATTCTGTTCCCAACATTTCTATTAGTTTTGCGGATACCGGTTTAGTATTAATCCACTGCATTGTGGGCGCTATACAATTGAAATGGGAAACAAGCCCGGGAACTGTTTCCATGATAAAGAGAAACTAATTGTTTGTGAAGCCCTGAGCTTGTGATGTTTTAATAGGGTCAAACTCTGACCGCTGTCCACGATTTTGATCGCTTTTGTCCAGTTTTGGGACTTCAGAGCTTCCGAGAAGCAAGCAGCAAGCAGGATGTAAGGGACAGCCCTCCTCAAACTGACTCTGCATACAGCTCCTTATTTTGAGTCATATTCCACCAGATTTTTTCTCATTTCAGAAAATTTTAATTTTTTTATTCGTTTTTCAGATAAATACTATTTCTTTATTTCAATGTAAAATACAGAGTTACATTCTCTGCACGAAGTACTCTATTTATGTAAATAATACGGCTAAAACCAAACAACCAACAATGAATACTGAAATAATCTAACGAGCGACGCGTGAAAGCAGCTGTTTACTTCCTGCCTAGCTACATTTCGTTCAGATTCATCGAATTCGTCGTCGTACTTGCCGTTCGCTACGTGTGTTTTGCCACGATAACGATACATCGACTATGAAGAAATAAAACAATTTATTAGATTCCCATAACGCTCCTGAAATAATTACTTCTTGTACCGATCATCTTAGTATGACATACTGAATTCACCCCATCGGTCTGCGGAGGGCTGTCCCTTACACCCTGTAGATACACCCTGTATAATTTTCTCCAACACACTTTCATGCATGCCTGCACAGTTTAACTGTACAGGCAAAACTGCACATGTATAGCCGTCTATGGCCGGCTTCTTTTTCTTTTTCGTGTGGTAAGTGCCTAACCTGGTGTCACAGTTTTTATGCCGCCCATGGGCCTCTGACTTTACGCGTCGTCGAGAAATATCTCTCAGTCATGCTGATTTCCTCACGATGTTTTCCTTCACCGAAGCATGTGATATACAAAACGCATATGAATCTAAAAAATCAGAGGTCGAACTTGAGACCTATGCTATGACTTGGCAGTCCGACGGTCACACCACTAAGCTATCACTGCCTTAAGCAACATAGAACTATGAATTGCTTGATTAACTATTGATTTAGGCTGTATCAGCATATTGATAGGTGTATCCGTGATTTGTGGGGTAGATAAAGAACAAACACATCCTGTTTTTCTTTCTGAAATGAACATAAAATGAGCAGTTTTACGTCATATCACCTGTTTTTATTGCCGCCATAAAAATAGCGACTCTGTTGATAAAATATGTAGGTGAGTGGGGATGGTTGCTGGCTTTGTCTGTGATGCTGTGGATTTTTTCAATGGATGAGCCGACTTAGAGGCCTGAGGTTCAGTTTCCGGATTGATTAACTTTACATAACATCACGCCTGTAATCTCCGAGGAGTTAGGCTGAGGTGTAACTAAATATTACAACCACATTTAGCCAGTTATGTTTTAAGTCCCATTATAATGGGGCGCGCCTATTGCCATCAACCGGGCACAAATCCAGACTCCATGGCTGCTACTGAGAAAAACCCAATAACACTTTGCCCGACCCGGGAATCGAACTTAAGACCTCATGATCAGCAGTCGCGCTTGCGACCACTACACCAACGAAGCAGCCATTATTAACTTCACTACATCAAATCATTTATAATAGTAACCTTTACTTATAGAAAAGTTGAACTACGAGGTATGGAGGGCCTACGATGAACACTATGGGGGAAAAGTCGATTGATTTTTGCAGTGCCTTTTGCGTAGGTTACCCGCAAAAATACGTAATACTGATCATCATCTGCCTAGCCTTTTCCCGACTATGTTGGTGTCGGTTTCCTGCCTAACTGGATGCAGTAGAATACCAGTATTTTACACTGCGACTGCCTATTTGCCCTCCACAACCCAGTTAGTACTGGGTAGTACGATACCCCTTAGTAAGACTGGTTATCAGACTTTCGAGCCACTGACTACCTGTAACGACTGTCAAAGATCTACAAATGACAGCCGGGACTAATTGCTTAGCGTGCTTTCCGAGGCACGGAGGAAACGGCATGTAATGGGTGTTCACCCATCCACGGACCAACCTAGGCAAGCACGACGATCGACCCGAGCGCCTGTTATTATTAAGCCACGAGCTCCTAACCAATATCATTCCCACAATTTCCAACACAAAGTGCCGACCTTATTATTGTGTATTGTGACACTACAAAACAGCTCATTGCGAATGCAAACAAACCATTTGCAATTGATTGACATTCATGAGTCGCTGCTGATCCCCATGGGCACAGTGTGAAGGTTTCTAAACGTCCTCGTATCCCACGGGGTGTTAAGAGAAATGCTTGCTACCTTTTGTGGCAGAGAGTATGGAGGACAAGGAGTGTCAACGTGGGTTAACGGCGTCAAAATAAAAGTAACTTTAAAACTTATAGGTTGTACGGGAATTTCATCATAATGAAAAAAATGTCTTAAGGAAACTTACGAGTATGAATGTGGATAGGTATAAGAGTAGAGGATGGACTGTGTGAAGGATGACCGTAATAACCGTGGACTGTGCGTGTAATAGAGAAGTATGGAGAAGACGACATGTTTTTCCGTCCCCAAATAAATTGGGATGAGGGTTTCTACCCTTTCTTTTTTTTTTTTTTTCGGATGGGAAATCATCATATGACCCTCCCCCACTCTGGGCGGAACGGAAGGGAGTGTCAGACTTGTACTGACTAAAACCTATCCATGTTCCTTCTTTGCCCTTTGTGTTCCAGGGCCGCGGTATCTCTTTCGAACAGTCCCGCAGCCCTGGCAGGCATCGGCCCTTGCGGACCCCTACTTATTTGTCGACAGGCCCGCGCCTACGGTGGCCGGGAGCCACCACGTGACCCCCGACGCCCAGGGCGTCTCCCGCGGCGGCTGGGACGCGAGGTTCTTTCCCTCTCACGTCCCGCCACCTCCTTCTAGTGCATGACTAGGGTTTCTACCCTTGAAATCATTCAAACCCTTATCCTGATGATAACCGTAATTTGAGGAGGCTAATCATATACTTTGAATAACATACATTTCCAGACCGTCCCTGGCTCGGAGAGCACGTAAAGCAGTTGTTCTTGGTGACATTGGTAAATCTTTCACCGTCATTACGGGTATTCAGAAACCTGGATAGTCTGACAACCATTAGTCTTACAGAGGGGTACAGTGTTGAATCATTTACCACAGATATGTCCCGAATTCCATTCACTGTCGACTCCATGTTTTTAGGGCAATCGACAAAGCCGTTTGGGAACAGCGGGGTCTTTTAAAATGGCCCATTTATTACTACGGGATTTCTTTAAACCTTAAAGGTAGAACATCAGCCATTTATAGGTAAGTAACTATAATCTAGTGAATTCTGATGGTGAGTTTTTTGTGCTTGCTGAAGCAAAATGATTAAACTGTAAAAATTTATAGATTTTATTAATTTTTACAAGTTAGTTATTTCCGTTCAATTTTTATAGGTAAGGTTATTCATCAAATCAAACCAAATTTGACGGCATGGTTGGTACAGCATCGTGTCAGGGGTTCGATTCCCGCACGGAACAAAAATATTTGTATGGCCAACATGTAGTAGTTCCGGGTCTGGCTGTTTGTGTAAACGTGGCGTTTTGACGTTTAAAACAAAAACCTACCTAATACCTACCTAATGATACACCCACATTTCGCCACTTATAATTCAGTCCCATGTAATAGGGGGCGAGCGTATTGACATCAACTGGACACAGATCCAGACTCCATGGCTGCTACTGAGAAATTCCTGTTGGAAAAACCCAATGGCAATTTGCCTGAACTAGGAATCGAACAGAGAATCGGGGATTACAGGCGTGATGTTGTTTTAATCAAAATACTTTCGAACAGTATATATTTCCATTTTTCTTGTATAAGAAACTTATGTGTTTTCCCATGATTTCTCTATGCCTATTTACCTGATCCCTATAATATCATAATAACTTTGATACGCAAAACCCATAAAATATGGATCTAACATGCCTTTATAGGATAAGAGACGGCTGACGGAAATTATTTTTGCTCCTATTTCAGATTGAAAGCATAAAATAGAATACATCAGTTTCGTATATTACAAAGTAGAGTGCTTTGAGCTTATAGTATTATTCCTAGTAGAAAAAGTAACCGGTGGCAAGCTTCAAACTAGCAAAAAGTCATCATCATCATCTGCCGAGCCTCCAGTCTAACCGGAAGCAGCTGAATACCAGTATTTTACATGGAGCGACTGCCTGTCTGACCTCCACAACCCAGTCGGTACTGGGTAATACGATACTGGTATTCAGCTGCCGGTTAGACTGGAAGCCAACATAGTTGAGAAAAGGCTATGCAGATGACATTTGACAAAATGAAAGGTATCGAGTTTTACGACAATTGGCTACCAAAACTCGTTACTCGAACTTTCTACAAATTTTCATCTATAATTATTCCTGTTCGAGTGAAAGACACCATTTCTCTTCACCATAACGCAATTTTCGTCCGGTCGAAAAAAAATTAAAAAGAAAAAGTTTTCGACATTCCAATAAATTAGTTCCTAGTTTCTAACTAGAAATTAAAACTTAATTATGTAAAAGTTTCGACGGGACTAAAGGCGCGACGCCACTGCCGCGTAGGATATGTACGGAGAGGTTACGCATGTTAGCTTTTTGGCAGCAACGAATTACTTCGTAATTTCTTTATCGACCATTATCGGTTTAATGCCCATTCTTGGGCATTGCATTGAATATGTCGCAAAGCAGCAGGAGGACCCAGAAAACTGACAATCACGTTTCGTTTTACGCATATCGACTTTCAACGGAATGGACATAATAGGTTATAATATTGACTTATAATTTAGTTCCAAAAAATTATTACTTCTTCATCTTCGTTATCGCTGATAGCTGTTAGTTTGTCAAGGCGGTTTGGCAAGGTCTGCTTGTCTACGAGACAATTAAATAGTGTCAATCACAGTGAAGTTTCAAGTCACTGGGAATTGTTGCCAAAAGTGGTAAACCCATTTCGAACTCAATTAAACGAAAACGAAGCAACGAAGCCGTGCATTAGCACTAGCATAGCTTAGCCGTGGGCAGCAATGGAACTAAGCCTTTAAGGGGGAGTTCGAGCGAAAAATTATTTTTGTTTCCACTTGTTTGGAAGTTTTTATTATTGAATGTTTTGTGTGTTTTGGCCTTAAGCTCAGTTAGACTTGAGTTTTTTTAGTTTAGATTACGCTTAATTAGATATTCTTTTTCACATCTTCAATCATGCTGTTCGGAACTTTGAGATTTAGGAGATTATTTAGTTAGTTTCTATTCTTCTTGGATTTTGATTTAATTAATTTGCTATTAAAAAAGATTACAAAATAAATGATCGAAGGTATATTTTGAAACATAGAAGATACATCACTCTGTCCATGTTTTTACCAGGTCAGCTTAAGACAGGGTTATATATTTTTCACACGTTTTTAGGTAGGGACGTAGTTATGTGGGATTATTTATACCCTCGAAGTATTCCAACGGTTTGATAAATTTTAATAAATGACCGCAACTGCTGAGCTTGAGGTCCTGAGTTCGATTCCCGGGTCGGGCAATGTGTTATTGGGTTTTTCCAACAGAAATTTCACAGTAGCAGCCACGGAGTCTGGATTTGTGCCCGGTTGATGGCAATAGGCTCGCCCCCAATTACATAGACTAAAACATAACTGGCGAAATGTGAGTGTACCATATGTTACACCTCTGCCTAACGCTTCGGGGATTACAGGCGTGAGGTTATGATGTTATGTTTTCTTAAAAGGACTTGTATATGGTAACTACGAGTGAAAATCATAGTTCTTTATCAAGTACTAGCACTTTGCCCGCGACTTTATCCGCAAAAATTGTGTTGCATGATATAAATATAATTTATAGTCTATAGCACCCATGAATAATGTATCTTTCTATCAGTAACTTTTATTTTAGAATTGGATCACTAGTTCCGGAGATTACCCCCTACTTACAAACTTACAAACAAAACCTCTTTGTAATATTGTATGGACGAGTCGTTTTACATCACTTAAGAATACGTCTACTCAAAGAACGTCAATGAACATTTCAACCCCGAAAAACAAACTAGCGTCAAAATAAATCACACACTATGTAAGCACCCGATTACCTTCGCATAAATAAAACCCCAGTCTACACTAGCGGAGTCCAAAATAAAACAAATAAAATCCTCCAGTCAAAAGGCCCACGTAAATAATGCATACGCGAATATTTTAAAGATTCATCCTTTCAAGTACACGTGCTACAGAAAATCTAGATTTCTAGTCTGGGATTATTCTGAGCCGAAAACCCTGTCTGATGCGGCGTGAAATAGAATGCCTTAGGCTTAGAATGTGTTGCGGCGATGTTGAGTGTAGACACGGCTTTAGAGGTTTCCAGCTTTATTTTCTTGTTTTTGGGTAGTTTTAACACGTTGGTTTATTTAGTTACAACAAAGCATTACTAATTCGCTTTTGAATATGGCTTCACCCGTTTGGAGGTTAGAAATTATTTCACGGGAACTTAAGACTTCGTTTAAACGTTTTTATGTTCTAACATAAGTCAAAGTCATGTTCTCCCGGTGTGTTAAACCATTGCCTCAACGGCCTAGTGGTTTAAACGTTAAAAGGTAACAGACAAGCAGGCAGACGGACTGACGGACAGACAGAGATACTTGCGCATTTATAAATAACTAGCTTATGCTGTGCAGTTTGGTTATTGTCCCACGGGATCGTACTACCGGGATAAAAAGTATTCGATGTATTAATCCAGGTTATAAATTATCTGTGTGCCAAATTTCATGCAAATCCGTTCAGTAGGTTTTGCGTGAAAGAGTAATAAACATCCATCCTGTATGTACTGAGCCTATTTGGTCCAGCCGTGAGCCACACAATAATAACAAAAACATAACCCTCCTTTTGGGCTTCGCTGCAGTCGGGTAAAAAAAACAATAATCTTTTTTTGTTTAGATTTCAGTTTTCATTAAATGTTGTGTGCACTTGTGGCTTGTGACAAATAAATATGTATCTTTTCTTTTTTCATCTATCCATCCTCACAAACTTTCGTATTTATAATAGTAGTATGATATTTGTATGGAATCAAAATCTCATTGGTCTGCTAGTCTATGTCTAGGTATCACAAGCAGGACTGCTTAGCCAATTATAGACTCCTATTAGAAAATTCCCTGCAACAGCTCGAAATCAGGCAAAAGCTCGCCCCCATATCTCAAGAAACTCTAACATATGTTACTGGTGAAAATGTTGGAGAACCATACACCTGCCTACCCCTTCGAGGATACAGACTGCCTGTCCAGGCTCATGACAACAAGGTCCACGCAAGGTCCTTTGTTCTAGTGTTAAAACAGGTTTCCATTAGGTGGTCGCCGCAGGCCTATTTGTCCAAGTCCTTGGACCTTAGCACTGCGTAGACCGTTTACTAACTTTCAGTTCATGTTAGTCTTAAAATGATAGGACATAGGAACAGTAAAACAGGGTAATAAATTGATGACAGAAGACTTAAGAATTTTTCTTTTTGCGTTTGAGCGTAACTCGCCTGTTGTGAACGTTTCATTCGAACTTTGAATAGATTCAGATTATAATAATCAGGAAACAGTGAATTGAACTGAATTTCACTGGCTGGCGGTTCGCGTAATAAATATGGAAGTAAACTTTTTGTTCGGGTCTGTGGAACTTGAACCTTATTACGGTGACGGTTCGCCGTATCTCTGCTCGTCAGATGAGAGAATGGGGATAGAGGAATTAAATTGTGTAATTTAAAAGCACACTCTCGGTAATGTAACCGATAAAAAAACGAATAGGCTGGCAACTTAGGATGTCAAGGCTTTGGAGCTTAGCTTTGACAAGAGAGTCGTTGGAACCTCGCTCAGTAGTTTCTCTTCAAAATCAAAATCAATATCAAAATATTTTATTTCACATAGGCCTAGATGGGCACTTATAAAACGTCGACAAAAAGGTGCACGGTTCGGGTTGGTCGTTTCCTATGGAGAAGAACCGGCAAGAAACTCCATGGTTACTCTTTTCAAATCATTTGGTATTACAATTATCATGGATACAGCATTTGTACTTAAGTATGGGGGAACAGCGTTGGCCCGACAATAAGTCGTTGCTTACTACACAAAAAAATGCAGAATAAAATAAAAAGTTAACTAAAGTTAACAAGCAGCTGGGACTCTACAAAGCCTACAATGTTCACACATTCACAAACAGTTGATAAAAAAGAATCTATAAAAAAAAAATGTAAAATACTAAATTAAACAAGTTACACAAATATAATTCTTCCGAAATGAATGGAAACAACAATTAGTTTTCTTTATAGTCTATCTCGTAATACATACAAGAACATACATATACTCATCTTCCAAAATCTGTACCTAAACCATTTCTCTAACTCATGAGATACAGTAGCAGATAAACAGCCATCCCACACGATGGTATCTGGTGGTCACAATCGCTTATCAATTATCATTCGTTAATAGTTTGCCTATTTGGTTTAAGTTCTGATCCGTATTATAAATTGCAATTCTTTGCAGTACTTTTGTAATATTGTCCCAATAAGTATCTTATCTTATTTTTTCCTGTATAAGTTACATCATTGTCTTTATTTGTAAAAGAGAAATAAATAGGTTTTTAGATATTTTTTTTATTATTCGTCACTATGTTGTATGTGGGTTGTCTTTTTCTCCCATGCTTTTCTATTACTCGTCATCTCATCAGACACTCCATTCTTACTATATCATCTTTCACACAGTCCATCCATTGTTACTTTGTTCTTCTTCCACTCTTATAGCCATCAACATTCAAACTCAAAACAACAACTCCAAATTTCATAACCGCCTGTAGACATCAGAAATCAATTATTTAATTAAACTTTGCTGAAATCGTCCCAGTTTTATACAAATACTGCCCAGAAAATAAACTAGAAATAGCGTCAATAAATTAAACTTTACCCGTGATTCGTCTCTGTGACCCTGAGGGCCAAAATCAGCGAAACAATTGAGTAAATAGCTTGCCAGAGGTCTAATACACGTGTACCTATTTCTCCAGGGACCGACGGTGCATCGCTATCGAACTGAGCGATGCTAGTGATGGGATGCTATCGAGGAAGATGTCGATAGTTTTGAAGGATAATTGATTAAATACTGTTAAAAATGTGTGTGTGTAGTGTGTAGGTAATAACGGTTGTTGCATAGAGTATTAAACAAATAAATAGACCCTGGATTGCAATAAAATAATTAAACCATGACTTAGTGTTAAGTTTGAAATCACAAATCCGTCTTGAGTAAGCGTGGTGATCAATGCTCATGCCTTCTCTTTATGAGAAGAAGCTCCCTGAGCCCCTGGAACAATAAAAGTATGGTATTATTTTATTAGTCAATGCTATTTACTGAATAGTCAGTTACTAGCTCAATTTTTGCGATTCCGTACCTCAGTCGGCAAACGGAACCCTAATAGGATCTCTTTGTTGTCCGTCTGTCAAGACCCTTTTTCTCAGGAACGCTTAGAGGTATCAAGGTGAAATTAATATCAAATACTCAAATCTTCTACCCCTTGAAGCAGTAAAAAAATCAAACTTGTAAGTCAAGGCAATCAAATGATATGACCGTTTATGTCGCATATTTTGCGATTTCACAAGGGAATCAAAACATATAGGGTACTTCCCGTTGACCTAGAATCATGAAATTTGGCAAGAAGTAATGTTTTACAGCACATGTAAAAGAAAAAGCCTTAATACCGTAAATATGTAGATAATAGTTTAATAACAAAATACCTACAAGTTTATACGGAACCCTTGTTGCTTTTTTCAACAATACTCAACTTTTTCGTATTCAACGCGAGAAGAAACAGACAACTAACATCTAGAAAAATAACCAAAAACAGTATCAATTTTGTTTCCTACATCGATATCAAGGTGCACAGCACTATTATCCCCTTGCCTGCACTGCGACGATTTCTTTTCAAGCATTCAGGTTATAGACTAATGTTTATAAGAACAAAGAAACAATCTAGAACGACCTGGAACTATCTAGGCATTGTGTAGCGATACGTCTTGGAAAGACTTCATTGTGAAAGGAAATTGCTATATCAATAGAATAGCAGGCTACTGTAAAAGGAGGATTTTCAATGTTGAATTTTAAAACAGTCATCCCCCCACCGATTGAGTTGAAATTTTGAATTCACGTGTAGTTTGGATGACAAAGCTTGGTTAACTAAGTGACGTCATTCTAAATCCAATATGGCGGACTCACAAAGGTGGCGGACTAGTAATTTTTATATGATATGAGTATCAATTAAATGATTTTGCTGAGAAGAGCACAAAAAAATTACGTCACACCTATATTTAAAAGTTTGGTCAATCTGCAAAAGTTAATGGGAAAATTTTACACTTGTTAAATTTAAATTTTCTTCCTGAAGAATTTTCTTAATTTCAATTCTTGGCAAGAGACCGTGCCAAGAGTCGAATATAGCTTCGAAAATGCACTCAAATCGTTATCGTTAAAATTCTACGATCTTGTTAAGTTAAATGATTATTACTTTAACTGGAATGGTGGAAAAAATGCATGTTTAATTGGAAAAGCTATTACAAAATTAGCATAATTTTATTTTTTCATCAGATTATTTCATCACGTAAAATACTTAAAATGCTGTTTTTCAGCTAAATAGGTTATCCAGAAATGATGCTGATGAATACCTACACATCACGCCTGTTTACCTCAAAGAGTTAGGCAAAGGTGTACCTTCACCAACATTTCTCCAGCGATGTTTAAGTCCGAATGAAAAAAAAAATCCATCAACTGGACTTTAGTCTTGAGTCCAGTCTCAACCAAGAAACACAATAACACTGCCTGACCTGGATATCGAACCTAAGACCGCAAAAGTCACACAATATAATCAAAATAAACTAACAAAGCAAATTAATTGACATACAAATATAGTAACCGTAGTGTGTAGTTTTCGAGCCATTTGGGGTTGAAACTCGTTAAACCGAACCGTGGGGTCCGAGTGCTCACAGCCTTTTCAAGGAAATTTTCACACGCTTAGTTGACACTTCCCGTGACTCAAGGCTCTTACCTTGGCCCGAGGCTAAGCGTTGCCATACAAAGTGGCAACGGGCCAGTCTCTTGGGGACATTACCAGTTGACAGTGTTGAGGAGATTTTTGACGCCATTTTTTAGTCTATTGTTAAGTTACCGTTATTTTAGGTTATTTTAATTCATAAATGTGTATAATATTGTTTTATTAAAATAAATATTTCATTTTATTCAAATGCATCAGGACCGATGGGCCAGTCGTCACGCAGTGGGTGCCTGAAGACGGGCGTCGTCGCGGAGAGAGGCTTAGAAAACGCTGGCGTGACGACTTAGACGCAAGATTGGCCGTAGAAAACCGCACGGAGAGAAGGCTATGGGGAAGGCCTTTGTCCAGCAGTGGGACAATATAGGTTTAAGAAAAAAAATACCCCAGTGAAATGCACTATCTGGCCGTTATTACAAAAGTAAAACCAATATATTACTTTCTTCTATAATAAAAAAGTCAGGTAAAAATATAAAAGTCAGGTAGGACCACTTAACCCCTCACTGTCAACAAAATATTAAACCGGTATTAGTGCTACCATTCTATTTTCAGTATCAAAGGCTTTATTTCTAACCTCCTATGTTTAGTTCAAACCATACAATTAGCACCGAACACCCTTCAAACTGGTCCTAGGAATTAATTCATGAAAGACCTAACCCCTTAGCCACGACTTACACGCTTAAGCAACTCGCGCGTTGCCACACCCACTGCGGAAAAAAACAAATGCTTTAGAAATTCTATAGTAGGCATCTATACTAGAAGGAGGAAGTCTGAAAGTGACACAAACATCCAGACCCTAAAAATATTTGTTCCGTGCTGGTATCTAACCTGGGACACGCAGCGCAGCAGCCATTCGCACAGCCACTACACCAACCGTGCCGTCATGTGATGCAAAGGAATGAGGAAAAAGTCGCGAGGAAAGTTTTGAGTATAAATGTGCACGGCTATAAGATTATGGGAGGATAAAAACAAATATGGATGAACTGCGTGAAAAGTGTGGCTAGAAGTAGGTCTCTCGTGTCATGAGATTGCGACTAATAGAGAAGTATCGAAGAGGAGCACGAGCTGCGACGACCCCAACTAAATTAGGACAATAAGGGCAGCATAATGATGAGTAATTGAGTCCCTAATGCTACGAGTAACCGCGAAGCGATGCGAAGGAAACAAAAGACGCACTCGTGATTTCGCGTCGCCCGAGTCTGTGGGTTGGGTTTAGAAGGGATTCACATACAAGCTACAAATTAAAGACTAGTATTTCTGTGCAAAGGAAAAGTCAACACGTTTTGTTTAAAAATTAAAGGGATCGGGGGCTTTGACATTAAAATGACGTGTCATTATTGTACGGATTTGTAGAACGTCACCGCTTATAGGCGGAGAGCTAGCGTGTTAAAGTATACAGTTTTGTTAATAATATACTTTTTTAAGTTAGAATTTGGTCCTTGTTTTACACGGTTTTAACGACTTGATTAAATATCGAATTTTCTTTATTTCATGTAAGTTTAAATTTAATAAAATTAAATCTTTAAATGATGGTAAAAACCGCATCAAAATCGGTTGCCTCACTTGGAATAACAACGTGGTTACACAGCAAACACGAAAAAGTAATTTAAGTTGTACTATAAATAATTATTTTATTATAGATAGATTTGCTTCTTGAGGATCATCAATTTCACTTAGTTAATTCTGTTATTTTCTGATCTCATACAAACTTTCTCCTATTACATTTTACCAGCTGCTTTGCAAAACGTTTTTCATCTATAAAAGCTGCTAAAATCGGAGCAATGATTTTTTTAACAAACAACGAACCTATTTAGCGTAGGGTTACGTTTTTTTACACAGATCAGTGTCCGAGGTTTGCGGGCTGGATGGCGGCTCAATTTGCATTATAAATTGTTGGACTCATCGATATATTGGTACAGTCAGGGCGTTAATTTAGGCAGGCCAGAGTACTCATAGTTTCAAACTATTGTACCTTTAATAGTTTCTAGCGTTAAAACCTGTTAAAATAGTTACCAACAAAAAACAGGTTTACATCTGCCCTCTAAAAAACAAACTATGAGAACTATGAGTATAATAAAATGGTTAAGCTTTAATAACATGTTTTTATTAGCTGTTACCTAAACTAATACTATAAACAAATAAACAAACAATTTTTGATTCTTTACCTCGTTAAGATAGTGGTAGCAAGCGCTACTAATCAGCATGAGGTCTTAGGTTCGATTTCCAGTTCGAGCAAAGTGTTATTGGGTTTTTTGTCAGTTTCAAATCTGAATTTGTACCCGATTGATAGTAATAATGTACTCTCCCCCCCTGTAACGTGGGATTTAGACCTAGCTATGGAAATACTACAGGTACAGCTAAGCTAACTCTTCAGGGATTACAGGCGTCTTCGAAGGCTACATTATTTCAAGAAAAAAACACAGTTTCTTGTTGTGCTGTATGTGATAGTACCCGCATGAATATATAATAGCGTATAAGCTCGATAACTAGCGCTAAACAATGCGGTGCGGTTGTGCCTAAGCACCCTAGACCAGGAGCTAGCGTTCTAGTCGTAGTAATATTTCTTTATGGTTATTTATGGGGAGAATTTCACCTTGCTACTACGTACCAAATTTGCTAGCTTATACCAACGACGTCGCTCGCGTGTAAGTCGGAGACTGGCAGTCACAGGATGGTACTGCCGGGATAAAAAAAAATGTAAACAATACGGGTCTTTTGTGCAAGCTAGTCATAAGGCTCTATGGAGAAGTTCCTTACCTAGAAGTGGTTGGTTTGGAGTACATTAAGTAGATATGAAGGTATGCCAAGTATATTAACATAAGATAACATCACGCCTGTGTATCCCCGAAGGGTTAGGCAGAGGTGTATCATAGTACTCCGACATTTCGCCAGTTACGTTTAAGTCGACTTAAGATTTCGTACCTGGAACTTTAAAAATTGCTGGCACCAAATTTTCAAGCCCATTAAAAAGCCATAAAATATGAGTTTTGAAATGAGTATTTAGTAATCCTCTATTTAAGAGTCTATTAAAATTAATATTTCGAATTTATATATTTAAAAATCTATAAATTCGACTGATAGACAGTTATAAAATCTTTTATAAATAAACTTTGGGAATAAAAAACAGAGTCCCCTTCGCTATATTTTATGTAGCATCTGTTTGGTAGCATGGCAGTGTCGTCAGCCAAGTTCGATGTTACTGGACTGTTGATAAATGATTTTAGAACTCTATGTTACGTGGAAAAAATCTCTAAAAATATATGAAACGATATAGTATGAAACATACCCACGTGGAAATAAATATTGAGTTTATAAATTTGAAAACAAACCATTACAATCAAGCTTACAGTTAATTAACCAAAATGCTTCAATGCTAACAATAATCATATTCAAATTAAAAGATGTGTGTTTGTATGAATATTATTAGATTAAATACTTATTATTAACTTTTTTCCATTAAACAGCAGTTTCTACAAAAACTTGGCGCAATTCATAACTTACCTCTAAAAAGATATAACTCATTACAATATTAGATTAACGTCATACAAATAAGATTAATTCTACAACAAATTGTAAATATTTAATTTTGTTGCTCATAAATCTGCGATGGGGTGACATAATAACTTATAATAATATGTAATGCGTACCCGTGACACACAGGGGCGTCGAACGGGGGACCCAAGCAATAGATACTATTTACCTTGACTGCAGCGATAAAACAGGTGTACGAAATAACATTCTACTAGCAGAGCACAGCGGATTCACCCGCCGTTTCTCTTTATGCTCAGCATCTAAGGGTCGCAGCGTGATGACTATAACTTTCCTAAAAATTAAGTTATCAAAGTAAAGTAAAAGTAAAGGAATTTTTCAAATCAGATTTATAATTTCAGAAATTTCCGTTTAAACAAAAATATACTCTTCAGCTTTAATTAGATGGATAAGCAATACTTTCGTAAGTAGTTTGTTTTAAATTTTTGAAACCCAGATGTTTTGATTTAAAAAGAACATTCATGACAATCAAATTCTAAAAGTTAGTTACAGTCGAAACAGCAGCTATGGACTATGGATAGGTAAGAGACAAGAAGAATAGTTTTTTTTTTAAATTTCACAATGAGAGATTTTATTGAGGTGTGATCATAATATAATTATTTTTTCCTTAGCCTTTATTGTCCTACTGCTAGGCAAAGGCCTCCCCCATAGCCTTCCGCCCTCCTCTCCGTGCGATTTTCAACGGCCAGACTCTCACAAATAATATCATAATAAGAAAAAAAAAACGTTTATCCAAAACCCATTTAGATAACTAACTTCAGAAGCGAGTGCTTTCGAACCGGTAAACGAATTACTGCACTTACTTGTCATGGGGCTGGAGATGTAAACCCAACTAGCATTTAAATCTCCAAAAACCACACTTAAAAGCTCGTTAAGCTCATCAACCTGTCTGTCTGTATGTCACGTACGAAACGGTGCCGTTAATAAGGAGTTCACCCATAAATCATGGCCCGGGCATAATTAAATGTTAAATCACTTTTATTCACACGGTATATCAGTGCGGCACTTTTATTTAACACGGCTCTGTCTATATTCATGACCGTTTTTTGGTAAAAAAGTGGGGGTTTAAATTTTAAACAGGGGGTGAGTAAAACGGGTGGAAAAGAAGGAAAAAAACTTGGCTTGAGAAAATGCTAAGTGTATGATGATTTTCTAAAATACAGTTTGACTCTCTGATGTCATTAAGTGTAGTTTTTTTTTAAAGTAAGAATATTTAAGTGCTTATTTTTTGGTATTGTTGAATGTTGAGATGGATGTGTGGTGTGGCAAGAATGAATAAAGTATGGAATGAGTATATTAGAGGAAGTTTGAAAGTTGTGCCAGTTACAGAAAAGTTGAAAGGGAATCGACTGTCATGGTATGAGGAGGGGACGAATCGCATATGACTAAAAGAGTGATGAATATAAATGTTGATGGACGTAGAGGGAGAGGAAGACCAAGGAAACTATGGATGGATTGTATGAGGAATGATAGGAAGGAAAAAGGAGTAAATGATAGCGTGACGGTTGACAAGGAGAATGGAAGAAAAAAACGTGTTGCGCCGACCCCAAGTAACAAGGGACAAGGGCAGGAAGATGATGGTGTTAGTAGGGTATTTCCCTGTTTTTCGTACTGTTACAAATACCACTTTCTGGTGTCTATCAAGGTACGATCACTACGATTTACTTCGTGTTGACCAACCTATCATAATAACATTTATGGGGGGTTACTATGACATCTCACAGCAGGAGTAATTCCAGTGTGGAGAAGAGAGAGCTACACAAGTCGTCTAATGCCATCTCTTTCCCACTCTGGAATTACTCCTGTTTTCAGTCATAGTAGGCCACCAGGTTTGGAACCTTCAACCTTGAGAAAAATCAAGTTCTTAACGGTAAACGGGCCAGCGCAACAAAACTTAATATTGTCTTACAGTAGCGAAGGGTCAATTTTTTTAAGAGGTAAGCCGGAGTGGATGTCTTTAATTTGATTTTATTATTTGTCTATGCAATACTGATTGTGCCCGTTTTCAAAGGGAAGCCGGTAGGAATCGAGTTGTATGGAACCTTTGCCACTGTTGTCTTAAAACCGAACAATAATAATATCAACCCACAGAAACTATCGACTGTCTAAGTAACCCTCTATTCACTTCACAAATTCATTGAGTTACGGATACTCGAGAATATTCCGGGATACCGAGATCTGAGGAGGTGCCGCCATGGTTATTGGTAACCAAAGAGTAGGTCAACTCAGCAATTTGGTTCTTTGTTATGATTGAAAATCAGCCGCCCGGTTAGTGAGTTTGAACTATCTTGGTTAAGTAAGGTTTACATGTAGATTTGAATTTAGTAATAGTAGTTTAGCATTAATTATCTATTTCCTTTGAAAACTGTGTGGATTTTTATCAACTGTGAATAACTAAACATGTGATGTTACTTATTATCTGTAAAATTACACCTTTAAAGTCCCGGAATAACTTAAAATTAGGACATGAAGCCAAAAGTTCAAACGCCTCCTGCCGGAGGCAATACGCGGGGGTCGTGCGGTCCATGGCCCTTTACGGGGCTCCGGTGTGGGCGCGTTCTTTGAGGCGGCAAGCCGCCCACTACCTGAACGCGCCCCAAAAGGTAATAGCCATAAGGCTAATCCGGGGGTACCGCACGATATCCGGCGAAGCGGCTAGCCTCCTTGCCGGATTGCCGCCATGGGATCTGGAGGCGATAGTCCTCGCACGCCTGCACGAATGGCGCGCAAATTGCCGCTCAGCGGACAGACCTCCGGCATGATCTCATGGCGACATGGAGAGAGCGACTGTCGCAACCCCGTGCAGGGCACGCCACCATAGTGGCGATAAGTCCCCTCTTTGAGGAGTGGCTAGAGAGGCGCCACGGCGCCCTCACCTACCGCCTGACGCAGGTCCTCACCGGACGGTTGTTTCGGGAGGTTCCTGCACCGAATCGGGCAGGAGGAAACGCCCGGGTGTTTCCACTGCGAGGATCGTCCGGAGGACACGGTGGAGCACACCGTGGAGGTCTACCCCGCTTGGGCGGAGCACCGCCGTGTCCTCGTAGCGGCGATTGGCGGCGGCGATCTCTCGCGTCCGGCCTTGGTTCAAGCCATGGTCCGGAGCGAGAGGGAATGGGAAGCCGTCACCTCCTTCTGCGAAGCAGTCATGCTAGTGAAGGAGGTGGCGGGACGTGAGATGGAAAGAACCTCACGTCCCAGTCGTCGCGGGAGACGCCCTGGGCGTTGGGGGTCACGTGGTGGCTCCCGGCCACCGTAGGCGTGGGCCTGTGGACGGTGAGTTATGGGCCAGCTCGCCGTCCGGCCGTCTTATGACGACAGGCCGTGTCGACGGCGAGTTCGTGTTCCACGTGCGCCTCAAAGAGATGTCAGCAAATAAGTAGGGGTCCGCAAGGGCCGATGCCTGCCAGGGCTGCGGGAAAGAGATACCGTGGCCCTGGAACACAAAGGGCAAAGAAGGAACATGGATGGGTTTTAGTCAGTACAAGTCTGACACTCCCTTCCACTCCGCCCAGAGTGGGGGGGTCATTTGATGATTTCCCATCCAAAAAAAAAAAAAAAGCCAAAAGTTTTGTTAGCTCCTAGCACCTGCTACAGAGGTGACCCAGGGATGAGGGGGTCCCGACTTACGAGCAGTAAATCGTGGTTCGAACCGTGTATGTAATTTCTTTCATCACCACTGCTCTCAAAACGGTGAAGGAAAACATCGTGAGGAAACCGGCATGTCCTAGAACCTAAAAATTCGAAGACATGTGACATATACTGGAAGGAAGATCTGCTGGAAGAAATTTCTCATGAAATAAGCAGTACCTTTGTGTTCTTCTATCTTAATGTAATGTCCTGTTAAGTATTTTGTGTATACATAAATAAATAAAATCTACCAACCCGCACAGGGCCCGCGTGGTGTATTATTTCCCTCTCATAGAGAGGAGGCCGGTTTCCCAGCAATGGGTACATTATAGGCTGATTAAGCTATGGCTAACCATTGAAGTACAAGACATTGTTTCTTGTGTTCAACGACCGACAATGCCAATAACTCGGCATGTAACCCTGTTTACCAATTACCGTGACCCAATATTCTAAGTTAGAGGTCTGTTACGTCAAACAAAGGGTAATTGGTACAATAGGGTTAATTACTAAAAAATGTAGCGGCTACTACTAGAAAGTGTGCGGTTATTGGGCAATGGCTTTGAGTCATTGGGTTATGAAATAACATAACATCAAGGCTGTAATCCCTGAGGAGTTCAGCAGAGGTGCACCTATTGTACGCCTACATTCCATCAGTGTAATGGAGGAGCTCGTGGCTAAATAATAACAGCCGCTCGGATCAATCTTCAGGTTAAGCCCCACTTGCCTGGGTTGGTCTCTGGGTGGGTGACCACCCATTACATACCGAGTTTCCTCCGTGCCTCGGAAAGCACGTTAAGCCGTTGGTCCCTGGTGTCATTTGTAGATCTTTGTCAGTCGTTAGGTAGTCAGTGGCCAAAAAAGTCTGACAACGAGTCGTTGGCTACGGTTGTCATTTGTAGATCTTTGTCAGTCGTTACAGGAAGTTAGTAGCTTGAAATTCTGAAACCAGTCTTACCAAGGGGTATCGTATTACCCAGTACTAACTGGGTTGTGGAGGTTAAATAGGCAGTCGCTCCATGTAAAATACGGGTATGCAGCTCCATCCGGTTAGACTGGAAACCGACCCCAACAAAGTTGGGAAAAGACTAGGCAGATAATGATTATATCAGTATAATAGTGGGCGAGCCTATTGCCACCAACCGAGCACAAATTCAAGCTGCGAGTTGTATCAGCCCATGGCTTAATTGCCAAGAGCCTCGACCAATACCTGAGGGGGCTCTCGTTAGGCGGCTGGATCAAGGGCTTGATTCAGAAAGCGGTACTCCTGGACACGGCTCGTATTGTTAGGAGGTTCCTCTCTCTGGAGACCTGACCGCCGGTAGCTTGGACCCTGTTCCCGATACCGGTGGGCTACAATTTTTTATATTTTTAAATGTTTTTTTTTATTTTTTTACCTAAGGAATATTTAAAACTGTAAATGATTTGACAGATTTCACAGAATTTTCCAAATATCTTTCAGGCTATATTTTTCATTATGCAAAAGAATTTAACATCTGTAGCCAAACTAGACAAAAGTCTGTTTCTCGGCTACCAGCGCCAATCCCTTCAGTATAACCTGACCTCGCTTCGTATGAGCTTCCCGTACAATGAGAGATCAGCTTAATTTGTTTTTCATAGTTTGATTGGTCGTCGTGCGTACTATATGAATTCATTAAATTCTAAAATCCTTTAATGATTATTATTTGCATGGGTACATTTTAAAAATTATGAATGCATTTTGTAATAATTTGTGGCCACAATAAATAAAATAACGGGATCTTCACAAGTAGTTTGATTGATTCAGTTATCGTAAAAGGGGCTACCCTATTGCCATCAATCAGGCACTGAGCCAGACTCCGGGCTACGACTGAGAAATACCTTACGGAAACCAAAATCAATACCAACCATTTTATCTGCCTAAGGATTGGACCCAGCACACCGCCTAGGTCGGAATCATACTTTCGACCACAAGATCATAGAACCACTGAAGCAGCTTCACATTGCCGGCTACGTAATAAAAAGCTTGAAGTTTTATTTAGGTACCTACTAATTTCTCGGTTTTGTGGTCGTAACCGCAAGAACGATTGCTGAGCACGACGCCCTGAGTTCGATTCCCAGCTCAGAAAAAAAGTCAGTGAGTTTTCCTTTAGAAATTACTAATAGTCGTCCGGAATTAAGAATTTTGTAAGATTGAAGTCAATAATTTCGCACCCAGTTACATATTATTGTAATTAAAAATAACTGGCAAAAACAGGGTTTATTATTGTTCTGCTTAACCATTGGCGAAATACGGCCGTGATATTATGTATGGTACATATCTGTCGGCTACCAATTAAAGGTATCGTTAACCGTTCAGTTTATCTGCAGTTAACGTGGTGTTAATTAGTTAGGTTAAATATAACCGTGAAATGAGTTTGTTGGTTTAAATCTTTAACGGTAATTGGAGTTGTGTAAGAGGGTCGTTAGTTAAATAGTTACTTTTACAAGTTAGTGTTGATATACATGTAGTTATATACTTTGTTTGAATGGTAAGGTTGTCGTCAAAAAAGAACGATTGGTTGCTACAAATTTGTTGTAGGGTTCGATTACCGTAAAGATCAATTATTTGTGAAATTCATCTACACTAATATTATAAAGATGAAAGATTTTTTTTGTATATTTGTAACGAATAAACTCAAAAACTACTGGACCGAATTCAAAAATTCTTTCACCATTAGAATGCTACATTATCTCTGAGTAACATAGGCTAATATTAAAAATTAAAAATGTCCTCCCGTCCGAAGTAGGGACGGGCGTCTAGTATCTTGTATGGGGAAAAATAGAGATGAATTTTTGTATGACATTTACTAATTTTTTATGGTAAATCCTACTACTTATGCACTTTTTATTATTATAAATGTAACATAACATCACGCCTGTATGCTCTGAAGAGGAATTCAGAGGAATATTAAGTGGGTACACGCAAATTTCCATTTTTCGAAGTTATTTTTTATTTGAACACTTTTTCCTGAACTCGTAGGCTAACAAGGGGAAAGTCTATGTGTCGGGAATAATAAAGATCGGACATAATTGCGAAAGTCCTGGAGTTTGAACAAAACAACCTCCTGGCTTTTTATAACGCTCTAGTTTATGTCGCAAAGTTGTTGTTTTTGTTTTTCCAGTTCGTATGCACATAAACTTTGAGAGAAATTATATATTTTTATTAACTAAGATTTTTTGGAACAAAGGTGTAAGTAGTAGTTAGTTAGACCCTTAACGAAGCCGAAAGTCACTTGTTCTCCACGTGATTGCGATATTTTTTTGTTCAATACCTGGGAATTTTCTAGCTATGGAGATATTGGGGTCAAAGTCTCAACGTTTTCATAAGGTTTTTTTTTAAATACTAGTTAAATTAAATATTAGTAATATTATTAATTTGAATAAACTAACTAAATACATTATTAATTAAAAACTATTAAATAACCTAAAATGAATAAACTAACAACAAATTATAAAAGGGCACCAAAAAACTTCTCCTCAACGCTGTCAGCTGGTAATATGCCCAAGAGACTGGTGGCGTTGCCACGTTGTATGGCAACACTTAGCCTCTGGCCAAAGTAAAAGCCAGCCCTTTGGTCACGGGAAGCGTCAACTAGGCGATTCGAAATTACCTTAAACAGGCTATGAGCACTCGGACCCCACGACCCCAGAGTTTCAACTCCAAACGGCTCGAAAATATAGTTACCACAAAGGTTTCTATATTTACGCCGCTTGAGGTTCTCTGCAGCCGCAGCGGCAGCGCCAGCACAGCACGACGAGCTTGGAAGATGTGATGGCGCAAGAGTATCGACGCATGTTGCGTCTCACATTAAAGGCCTACCCATCTTCCAACGAAACATCGACATGCCGTCCGGTCTCTTGCCATCGTCGGGTGCCAAGTTATGGGGTTCTAAAACAGCTGGAACGCCGACGGTGACAAGAGCTCGTCGGATGATGTCGTTTATGTTCGCGTGCCGTGAAAAACGGCCCGCAAACATGGACAGGCCGTGGTGACCGAGGTTGTTGACAGCTTCACCACAGTGACAGCAATGAGGAGAACAGCAGGCAGCACCAAGGCGTAAAGCAGCAGCGAGGCGGAAGGTCGAGTCGTCGAATAATGTACTAGTTAAATTAAATAAAGTATTTTAATGTTACACTGTTGTTAACATTACTTAAATACCTCCACGACCATTCAATGTATTAATCAGCACAATCTGCTGAGTGTGTTACATTGAGTTTTACCGTGAAACATATTTTTTTACTTAGTTTGACGTACAGAATGCTCGGTTGCCGGCTTCGTGAAGGGTCCGTTTACACCTTGTATACCAATAAGTATGTCATGTACTTGAGTATTCATTCAACTGAAATTGTAATTCACGTTGACACCTCTCGAGGTACTCAGACATGTACAGAGGAGAGTTCAAAAGTGTAATCCTAGTGTGAATCCGACTCTTGACTCCCGAGTAGTCGCGAGGCACTGTACATGTGTAGGGACACAAAGAGATTTGTGATTTGCTGGTACTCTTATGCCTCTATTGAAGTCAAGGTAAAGACGGTGTTATTTGTAGTTCGCTCGTATTACACTCCAGCCTAACCAGAGCGATCGGGCACGCGAAATCGCGACCGTCGCGTTCAATAACATTATGGTCTTCCATTCATCATCAAACAAGACCAATCCAGGGTTGGTCTCCACGAGCGCGTTGAGCATCGTCACCATACGCGGTATAGGGGAGATGGATCGAGCTATGTGTCAATGTCTTATTTGTTTTGTAAACTAGAAGGCGTGCCCTCTTTCGGCGCGATCGACTTCGTGTTTGTTCATCTTAATGAACGACACGTGCGCGTTCGTGCAAGAATCGCTTTGTTTAGGACGCGGCCTTAGCCGGCCCACTACCTGGCTCCCGTGACTTACTCAGTAGAGAGGATTTTATATGATTATCTGTATTTTCACATATGTACATGGTAAAAAACCGTTTTTCGTGTATGCCTGTGCGACCACTAAGATCTAAATCGTACAAATGGTTTGAGCCGTTCTATACAAAAAAGTTTAACTAAAGCGAATTCTAATCCAGCCAGGTGCATAAGTAATGCACCTGGCTGGGTTAGAATTCGCTGTGTAATTTTTTTTCATCACCACTGCTCTCAAAACGATGAAGGAAAATATCGTGAGGAAACCGGCGTGTCCTAAAACCAAAAATTCGAAGACATGTGACACCTACCAACCCGCACCGGGCCCGCGTGGTGGATTATAGCGCATTCCCTCTCATAGAGAGGAGGCCTGTGCGAGACGTGTTTAATATTAAATTACGTACGATTTAAGCTACAAAGTAATTGTAGTATTAGAATTTTATATTACTCTGTTAATTTCCTAGAACTAGGCTATGTATTCCCGAGAGCAAAGTAAAGGGTGTCAAGGATATATAATAGGTTCCTACAATGATTTTTTGGCTCTTAAATGGGAGCATTGTTGTTTACCATTATCAAAATCAAAGCATTTATTTCAAGTAGGCCAGTTACAGGCACTTTTGAATTGTCGAAACAAAGACAATAGTGAAATATAGCTACATTCCCAGTCACAAGGCACAAAAACTGTGAAAGTACTGTAGTTGCCCATTCCCTAACGAAGATCTATATGGAGAAGAACGGGCAAGAAACTCCATGGACCCTCTTTTAAATCAGAATACTTTTACAAAACCTTGGTTACATCATTCATGATAAGATGGTACATTATGTGAGAACGATGCAACAAGATGTGTACGTTAAAAGTGTCCATAGTAAAAACAATTCAAAAATAAAATAATTAATTCAAATAAGCCGTGGCAAATAAGAGATGACCACAACTGACAGCGCCCGTTCACGAACATGACGCATGTATCAGCACCATTCAACTCAACTATTTTGAAGGGAACTAAAATGATCCGACACACGTGCCACCATCAGCGAGACATTTGAGAGAGCATGACATACTCCTAACCGCCAGGTCACATTCAAGTCAAGAAAAGACGCAGGTTTCCGGCGAATGACAGCTTTCTAGTACATAGTACTCACACAATATGGGCTATGCGGCTATATAATACTAAAGAGATTGAATTTATACAATGCAAATAAAGTTGTACAATCTTCAGCAGCTCCAATAATACTATTTAATGCTATCAATTTATGCGCCCCTGTCCTTGTGGAGCAGGACTGGCATTGAGCAGAGCATTTTTATCAGTGAAAACCATTTTATCTACAAATACAAGTTTCTCTTTATTCAATACTATATCACAATCGCTACTTTTAACATTCGGTAAAACAAATCTTAAGCATTTCGTATTTTTTTCATTTAATACTAAATTGTTTGCTGTGAACCAATTATGAACCAATTATGAACCTGAAGTAGGGCATTATTCACGTCATCTATATTTTGGGCCCGTCTATTTATCTTAAAAAATAAGGAAGTGTCATCAGCGAATAACACCATATTTTGAGGTTGGTTTTTCAATAAATAGGGGAGATCATTTATATCCTTGCAGAACCCCCATTTTTACTTTTAAACCGTGTGAATTAACACCATTTATTTGCACATGTTGTTGTATTTCACTCAAATAAGATTTTACCAAACTAAGTGCAAGTTTACCTAGTCCGTAATGCTCAAGTTTCAAAAGTAATGTGTCGTGATTTACGCAATCAAACGCTTTGGCGAGGTCACAAAATATTCCTATGGCGTCTTGGAACTCTTCCCACGCAGTAAATATGTGCTTTAATAAGGTTACACCGGCGTCAGTTGTACAACGTCCCATGGTGAAACCATACTGTTTCAAGTCGTTTCCTGAAATTGTATTGAAAAAGAATATGGCGGCGTAAGTTTTAATTTTGCTTCGAATCACAAGTTCCTTGTACATCGTTAAGTCTTGTGTCACTCAGTATGTGTATAAGTTATTCTAAACATTAAAAACCATAGTGCTTTTTATTCACTTTTAAAATCACAATATCCTCTTTAGACAAAAACTACGGTATTTCCAAACATTTATGGAAATTTTGCAATTAGCAATTATTATTTTGTCAATTCTTGATGTCTTGGAACTTTATATATAACTTAGTTCAAAACTAAACACTTCTTAGGCGCTATTTTGTACAAAGTAAGCACAACCTGTCCAAAACAATAACCGACTTTAATCCTAAGCCGCAGCTAATCTCAGATTAACTTGACGTCGTCCCTTTACTTAGTTAAACTTATCGATTTTTACTTAACTGTTACATAATCTTAACTTACTAACTGTAGATAGGAATCTACTGATAAAGGCCCCAAACTCGATGAAGACCCCAAACTGTGGACCCCACGGAAGTGACCGGTAATGGAATAAGTTACCCTATTTACAAAATCAAAGAGGGGAATTTGATTTTAAGAAGAGCGACCGTCATTGTTTAAATGTGGTTTCGATCGATGTACCATCTCAACATGACTGATGTAAGTAACAAGGTTTTGTTAACAATATAATGATTTAAAAGAGTGTCCATGGAGTTTCTTGCCCGTTCTTCTCCATAGAGATCTACGCTAGGGAATGGGCAACTACAGTACTTTCACAGTTTTTATGCCTTGGGACTGTAGCTTCATTTCATTGTTGTCTTTGTTTCGACAGTTCAAAAGTGCCTGTAACTGGCCTACTTGAAATAAATGCTTTGATTTTGATTTTGTTTCGCTGCCGTGCTACTTAAATTGTTGCAAATCGAAATAAAACAGTCATAACATCACACCACCCTCAGTCCTTATTTCCTTAAGGGTGAAGCAGATGTGTGTCTATGAGTGCGTCCACATTACGCCAGGCTTGATAGAGGGCGAACCTATTGCTCAAGTTAAGACTCAGGGCTACCGAAAAACACAATAACACTTTTCCCGATCTCGGCATAGAGCACAAGCATTTACATACATATTTTGATAATGATGAAATTGAAAATAACAACATTACAGTGTAAAAAAAATTCTCAGTCTTTACAAGTAGTCAGTGCCAGTGACCCGAAAGTATGACTACTAGTCTTACCAAGGGGTATCGTATTACCCAGTACTAACCGGGTTGTGAAGGTCAGATAGGCAGTCGCTCCATGTAAAATACTGGAATTCAGCTGCATCCGGTTAGTTTGGAAGCCGTCCCCAACATAGTTGGGAAAAGGCTAGGCAGATGATGATGTATGTATGTTTGTAATTGTATGTAGGGAGTAATCTTCGGAACTACTGGTCCGATTCCGAGAATTCTTTCACTAACGGGAAGCTACATTATCCCTGAATGGCATAGTCTACATTTAAATTTTTTAAATTTTTACAGACTTGCTTAGCACTGACCACTTGCTTTTTGATTAATTGAATAGACATGATGAGTCAATAAACACAAATATGAATTTAATTTATGCAAAAAACCTATTTTGTCTCTAAAAGCTCGGACGACATCACTGACTTTAACTTAGTAAGTGATGTTCATTCATGAATGTACTTTTACTATTGAACATGGTCATAATGCTATCGTTTTAAACAATAAAAATATCGTTTTTAGGATTTCTCACTTATAACACACACAACGCACAAACACACACAACAAACACACACACACATACAATGTTCATGGAGCATTCATCTGTTCAGCAAAACAATGAATTGAAAAGCAAGTTGGACCCGACGCTCGATAGATGGCGTTCTTCTATTCGTGTACGTTTCTGAATCGCGCTATGGTTTCGTTCACACGGAATGTATAGGTAGCAAAAGTATGCAAGTCGACTTCGTGCCTCAATCTATTGAGTAAGGAAATTATTGGGCCTCGGTAACTCTTGGCAATGTCCTAAATGGGCGAATATATTTTTGAATGGTATAGGTCGTCCCGGGGACTGCTCACCTACTTTGTGGGCGGTCTCGGTGAAGCGATCTATCCTATAATTCCTGAAAATGGCTGAAATATCAGGCCTACAGTGAGTGCTGCACGGATGTTTTAACACTTGGATGAAATTTTCAGAGGGCCTCTATTGATCAACATTTCTGCAATTGTTTTGTGATATGTATTGAAAAACAAGCGTACGGCTTTAGTTCCGATTTCGGCCACGCACCAAAAAATTCTTGTAAATAAATTTTATTTGACATGGACAATGTAAACCTGAAAAACTGAGATGAAATTGTTTTTTTTTTTTAAATGGATTGAAATAGCAAAATGGCGGCATTATGTTAGTTCCAAATACGGCCACACGCCAAAAGATCCATGTACCCAGATTTAATTCAATTTTATTTGACTTTGACCATGTTAATATTGTTTTGTCACAAAAACACAGTTTATGTTTGTAATGTGGTTATTTATAGATACTGAGTTATTATTACTAATCCAATGACTGAAATGAAACTTGTTATCTATGACAATCAAATTACTGTATGGACCGGAATAATTATTATGTATTAATATTAGATTATAAGCGGTAGTTCGGCTTTTGTTTGTTTGGTTAGTTAGGTATATTCTCGTTTTATGTTATTGGAGGTGGAGTAGAGTTATAATTAACTGTTCATGTTTTAGTTTATTATAGTTAATTTAGTTATTTTATTATACTTATCTATTTGTTTGATTTTTTAACACTCCTAACTTCTGTAAAGGTATTCGACATTAGACACACAATTAATTAAAGTTTTATTGTAGTCACAGTATTTATTCATTGATGAAGGACAGGCAGGGGAGAATGGAAGAAATAACAATATTGCGCTGACCCCAAATAACATGGGGCAACCGCAAAAAGTTATTGATTTTATTTTATTAAACTTGTATGTTTTTTTTTTATGTAAAGGTACTCCAAACTTAAATCTGTAAAAATGGACCACATACCAAAATTACTCCCCCCCCCCCCCCGCTCTGGGCTGTGAGCGGAAGGGAGTGTCAATCTGTACTTCGATTTTATTATTTTAGGTAAGTGTCCACTGTTGATTTTGTGTTCTAGTTTAGCTATCACAATTAGTAACAAATTCAAATTCATTTATTACAAATATGGGTAGTTATACAGGTGAGTTTTTGAAGAACAGGAAAGTTGTTAGTGTCACCATATTCTGCACTAGGCATGCAACATTTAGTTCGGAACGTGGTTAGTCCCTCAATTAAAAATTTAAATACATTAAAGTTCAAAATTACATGTCTATTAAATTGTCAATTAAAGTCAAAGTAAGTAATGTCAATGTTAATCTATTATGCTAAAATGTCATTAATTAATCATTGTGAAATACGCAATTTAATTCAAACTTAAGTAATAAACATTATTTAGAGTTTGTCACACAAATATTCATTAACACTATAATAAGATTTTACGAATAACATTTTTTTAACATTACATTTAAATATGTTCATACTTTTTAAAGTCTATAATACATTTTAATTTAATCAATAAACATTTGTAATTTTTTAATTTAAATATGTTTATTGAGATCGGTAGGTTGTGCATTGTATTGTATAACGGGCTGGTGTCCGCAACTCCACGTCCAAAACGCGTATTTGCACGTATTTTGCTTCTGTAGGAAGTTCACAGCTAAGTATCATATGCAAATACGCCAGGCCTCGACTCTTCTTAAGGCAAATCCGTTAGGGCATAACCGTCTCCATATCGGCAAGACAATGGCATACCGTTATTGATTTAGCCTTACTTGCAATTCTAGACCAGACCTGTTGACCGTAATGTTCTATAAAGTTAAGCTAAGCTGAACGTGGGTGTCTCCGGCTGAATTTTAAGTGTGTAGATGCCTTTAGGACTGGTTTTATGAAGTGTCTGGCGCCGGCTTGAGATGGTTTATCATGTCTAGTTCCTAGGATCATGTATGACTGCGAAGGTACAGCGCAAACCATGGCCTACCTCCTGTTCAGACAAGGTGCAGGTGGAGTTGCACAAGAACCAGAGGACCAGCGCCGGCGCACGTTGTAAACGTAACGTAAATACGTCGATTTTTTAATCGAAAATACAATTATCCTATAGCATTTTAGTTAAATTGTTTCCAATTAGCACAATCAATCCACAGAAGATATGAATGAATTCTGAAAATTTTATATGTTACACAGTATTTTTAATTTTCGAATAGACGTATTTATGTTACTTTTACACCTCGCGCTGGCGCTGGTCCTCTGGTCCTTGTGCAACTCCACCTGCACCTTGTCTGGACAGCAGGTAGGCCATGGTTTGCGCTGTAGCTACACAGTCATCATGATCCTAGGTACTAGCACGAGCGCGCGGTGTAAACACCACGCGCTCGTGCTGGGCCTCTGGCCCTTATGTAACTCCACCTGCACCTTGTTGAACCTGTCCGAGGCCACTACCGACTGTGTTGGCAGAGTTCTAGTTCTTATTTAACTTTAAAGGAATCGAAGACATGACGAAGAAGAAGGTT
Organism: Noctua janthe; assembly: GCA_910589295.1. NCBI lineage: Eukaryota > Metazoa > Arthropoda > Insecta > Lepidoptera > Noctuidae > Noctua > Noctua janthe. The sequence goes on from OU342567.1 coordinate 2,980,047, forward strand.
ATCCAGTAAAGCCAGCTTATACGTTAATGCCTTAGCCCTTTTTTGCAAATAGTTTGAAAGTAACAAATAAACTAGACTAATTACAATGAACTTTGCCTTTACCTGCCAAGACATAGGTCTCGACTTCGAAGTAGTTCGAACCCAAGACACGTACCTCTGATTTTTCGTATTCATGTGCGTATTTTATAATAATTATAACTTGCTTCAGTGAATGAAAAACAGGATCCTTGAGAGATATTTATCAACGGCATGTAAAGCCAAGTCAGGCCCATGGGCCTTGGGCGGAGCACCGCCGTGTCCTCGTAGCGGCGATTGGCGGCGGCGATCTCTCGCGTCCGGCCTTGGTTCAAGCCATGGTCCGGAGCGAGAGGGAATGGGAAGCCGTCACCTCCTTCTGCGAAGCAGTCATGCTAGTGAAGGAGGTGGCGGGACGTGAGAGGGAAAGAACCTCACGTCCCAGTCGCCGCGGGAGACGCCCTGGGCGTCGGGGGTCACGTGGTGGCTCCCGGCCACCGTAGGCGCGGGCCTGTGGACGGCGAGTTATGGGCCAGCTCGCCGTCCGGCCGTCTTATGACGACAGGCCGTGTCGACGGCGCGTTCGTGTTCCACGTGCGCCTCAAAGAGATGTCAGCAAATAAGTAGGGGTCCGCAAGGGCCGATGCCTGCCAGGGCTGCGGGACTGTTCGAAAGAGATACCGTGGCCCTGGAACACAAAGGGCAAAGAAGGAACATGGATGGGTTTTAGTCAATACAAGTCTGACACTCCCTTCCGCTCCGCCCAGAGTGGGGGGGGGTCATTTGACGATTTCCCATCCGGAAAAAAAAAAAAAAAGAAAAGCCAAGTCAGGCCCATGGGCGGCATAAAAACTCTGACAAAAAATTTTGGCACTAACCACACGATAAAGATGATAAACTTTGTCTCACCAAAGTTAAAAATAAAAATACCTTTTACCTCTTACCCCCATTTACGGTGCAAATGTAACAAGAATTACATTCCTTAATTTAAATATTATGACAAACACTCGCGGTCCGTGCCGTGTGAAGATGTAATTTAGAACAAAATACCTACAACACTTACCTAAACAATTAAATTCATGGTCTTTGTGATTTGGGGCTGTTAAAAACGCGTTTTCCACAAGATTTTTCATCAGGAATTCTTCAGTAGCATCCTGGAGACCCCAGTTGGATGATGGTCCCCTTTATCGAACATTATAGGCTAATTTATGTGTTGGGTCCTGAATTGGTTGTTGGCCATGGGCTCAGCACCAATGACATGGGACGAACCTACACATAATAGCGATAGGAGTATTTGTGGATGCGCTATAAGACCACCTCTGATCCAATTCTTCTCTTCCCGGAATTAATACAGATAACAAAGAAATTTGTAAAATATTGGCCAAAACATTGATGTGTAAAAGTTTCTTAAAAGATCTTCTAAAAGGTCGGTCAAACAGGTCCGGACAAAATGCGGACATTTCAGTTAAATATGTCAGAATCCTGTGTTACCGGTCGCAATCCATTCATACCGGCTGACCGCAACTTTACGAAAATTAACATAATTTTATTTTGTCATCAACATTTTATTTTAAACGAATGCCTGTCAAAGCAAAACAGCAAATGAAAGCCCGAATTTTAATAACACTAATAATCATTAACTTCGTTCCATTTGAAAGGGCAATGCTTTACTAACAAAACAGATTCTAAATCAAACCCGCTGGTCTCCTAGCTCTAATATAGGTGAGGGCTGCAGCCCACAGCCGCAGTTAATTAGTAGCAGCCCCCACCGTCCGAGTCGTGTGCCCTGCAATTTGCACAGTACCTATGTAATGCAGGAATGTATGTGTACAAACGTGGAAAAACCAAACGCCATGATGGGGGATTGAGTTGCTTTTATGGGACTTGAAACATAACGGACGAAATCTGGGTGTACTATTAGGTACACCGGTGTCTGACCCTTTGGAGATTACCAGCGTGATGTTATGTTAAGTTACAGGCACTGAAAGTACCGGAGGACTAAGTATCCAAGTTATACACACGTGGATTTGTTAATTAAATAATCATTAAGTTCACAGGCATCTTCACATTCTGAAGTCTACTGCTGGCTGTTATGCAGGCTTCAATCTTTATTATCTTACATCATCACCTGCCTATCCTTTTCCCAACCATGTTGGGGTCGGCTTCCAGTCTAACCGGATGCATCTGAATACCAGTATTTTACATGGAGCGACTGCCTATATGACCTCCACAACCCAGTTATTACTGGGTACTACGTTACCCCTTGGTAAGACTGGTTGTCAGACTTTTGGGTCACTGACTACCTGTAACGACTGTCAAAGATCTACAAATGACAGCCGGGACTTAACGTGCTTTTCGAGACACGGAGGAAACTCGGTATGTAATGGGTGGTCACTCATCCACTGATCAACCTAGGCAAGAGCGGCCTAACCTTAAGATCGACCTGAGCGGCTGTTATTATTAATCCTCTATTATCTTACATGCAACTAACAAAACAATTTATAAAATTATTTGTGGAGGTAACTTTCATGTTTCAAGTTGACTTTCATTTCGTTGAGGTTCATAAGGTTCAGATTTTCTTATGCAGTTATAATTCAAAGACTTCAAGAAGGACTCTGATATTCATCTTTTTTTTTGTAATGGGTAATCATCAAGTCACGAGGGGTCACGCTCTGGGCGGAGCGGAAGGGGTCATTTGATGATCAGATTTGTACTGACTAAAACCCATCCATGTTCCTTCTTTGCCCTAAGCCTACCATACTTTTTACCCCGTTCTATATTTGGGTATGTTTCCAACCTAACTAAACATGACTGAAACTCAAACTTTATCACCTGTCTGGCTCACAATTTTCACATGCATAAAAACTCAAGTCCCTATATTTTAATAGCAAAATCAAATCACAAAAAAAAACTAATTTTGAATTATCTCCGACCTCAAAGTAAGTGTTCTTAAAATCTCGACACGTAAAACGATACATCAAAAATTGTAGCCGTTTTTGTGTTTGTCTGTATTCTTCTCAAATACGACAATTTTGACGTTGATCTTTTTACCATTTTGTCTAAATTAGCCCATACTGACAACCAGTCTTACCAAGGGGTATCGTATTACCCTATACGAACTGGTTTGTGGAGGTCAGAGAGGCAGTCGCCCTATGTAAAATACTGGTATTTCAGTTGCATCCGGTTTGACTGGAAGCCGACCCCAACATGGAAAAAGGCTAGGCAGATGATGATACGGTCCCACTCCTGGACAAACGCCTCCTCCATTCCTTCCATTTCTCTCAATGGTATGCTTCTTCTCGTCAATTTCCGAGGAATCCATCCAAGGCACCCAACCGTCTTCTCTTCGGTCATCCCCATCTAGCTGCTGAAGAAATCTCAATATCGTCATAAACCCCGCGTGAAGCAGGAGCGGATCGCTAGTCCTTCTACATATAAAAAAAACTTCTGAAGTTTAGTACCCGCGTAAAAATTTACGATATTAACGTATTCCAATTTACGTGTGACGTCCTTGGGTAAAGTTGTGTAATAAAGAAAGACTTTCAATTTAACATGATTTTATTAGTAGTATGTGGGAAGAACATAACCTGTTTTATTCTGTCGTGAAAAAAGAGCTTTCATGAAAGCTACGACGACACTAAACTGATAGGTGTTATACACCCACTCGATCGACATTTATCGATGCTTTACAGTTTAACTTTGCGCGTCGATCCACCGATGATCGTACACACGGCGGCACATGAAGCTGTACTTTTCCAATATAACTTGGCCTCGCTTTGTATAGATTTCCTATACATTGAGAGATCTGCATAAACTGGTTATGTATAGCTTGATTGGCCGTCGTGCGTACCATTTGGCATTTTAATGTATGAAAATATTCAAATCTTGGTTGGTTGTCATTCGACGTGATTCTACTCGTAGTTTTTCCCGTAGGTGGTGATCGATAATAACTTTACTTTACATACCTCCATGATCATTGTACTATTCAATGCATCCATCAGCATAATGTTTTGAGTTCTTAGACCGTAAAAAGTAATTTTTCACCCAAAAAAAAAAAAACTTTTCCCAGCAATAATGCTTAACTGACGGCTTCGTGACGGGTCTGTTTACACCTTGTATATTGAAGGTACTTAGTTTTAGTCCTTTTTTGTAAATATTTATTTTGTATTTTATTTTAGTTTGTTTATAGTATTTAGCGGATTTTTTAACAAAATAAATGCTTAAAAGCCTTTTAAACTTAGCAATCATTTCTGCTGTAAATATTCTGTGATGGCTACATATTGGCAAACGGTGGCGAAGGTTCCATACAACTCGATTCCTACCGGCTTCCCTTTGAAAAATGGCACATTCAGTATTCTATAGACAAATAATATAATCATATTAAAGATATGTACTCCTCTTACAAAAATTGACCCTTCGCTACTGTTGGCAAACCCATGAAACCAACCATTTACAAAAAATAGGCCTAACTTGAAAGGCTAAAATATATGCATAGAATCCAAAACGTCATCATTCTTATGGAAATATTTCCTTAAACTGCCTCAAACTCAAATAACTGCTTACTTAAACTCCTAAATCGAGCACAGTTCAGAATATGCGCTTAATAATATTTAACTTGCTCGACAAAAGACCAATTAAAAGTTGTCTCTCTTCAATCAGTGCGGTTCCCGCCAGTACAAGATTAGTTCAGTGGTGTAACTCTGTGCAAAGTTGTTGTAAATGAAATAATCATTTAATTTATGGCTGCAATCCATTGTTCGGAGTTCAGATAGCTGAACTGGGCCTATTTGGCGCAGGAGTGAGACACAATAATTATCTTTTTTTTTTATTTATGTTTTTATTTTATGTTATGTGCACTTGTGGCATGTGCCAAAAAACATATTTTCTTTCAAGAAAGAAAGAAACCCAAAGATAAGATGGATGAATAGAAATCCATCTATCTTTTCTATGGTCTTAACTCTTGCGCATTCATCGATATTTTCATGGAATTAGTATTAGCAAAATGCGTTTTATCCTTCCTCTTTACATGATTACATGTCCATACTTTAAGGTGGAAGTACCAGAGTAGCCCGCGAAATTCAAATTTTCTTAGGTTTTTTACAATTTGCACGTGGTAGTGGCTATGTGTGAAACAAAATATGATTCGCGACCGTAACACGTATGTAGTAACAGAATTCATTATCCGCCTAGCCTTTTCCCAACTATATTGGGGTCGGCTTCCAGTCTTACCTGATGCAGCTGAATACCAATATTTTACATGGAGCGACTGCCTATCTGACCTCCACAACCCAGTTGGTACTGGGTAATACGATACCCCTTCGTAAGACTGGTTTTCAGACTTTATGGGCCACTGACTACCTAACAACTGTCAAGGATCTACAAATGACAGCCGAGACCAACAGCTTAACTTGCTTTCCGAGGCACAGAGGAAACTCGGTATGTAATTGGCGGTCACTCATCCACAGATCAACCTAGGCAAGCACGGCTTAACCTAAAGATCGACCCGAGCGGCTGTTATTATTTAGCCACGAGCTCCTCCTGTATGTAGTAACAGAATTATAATCATTAAAATCGTCAATACAACCCTCTAAGTTCATTTAATTCCATTTAATGACTATTTCATGAAAAAGTATCAAAACATCTCGTATTGATGATTTTAATGACTATAACTCTGTGAAGCCATATTTGTTACGGTCGCGAATCATATCTTAATAAACATACAACCTGACACTGACCTGAAAATTGTAAAAAAAGTAAGAAAATTTAAAAATGGCGAGCTACCCTAGCGCTCCCACCTCAAAACATACTTGATTTACTGTTTATAGTTTACTGGTACACAACCATGGTAATATATTTGAATATAGAACACTTGACGCGTAATATTGGTAACTTTAAAATATTCATCTGCAGATATTGTTTTATAAGTTTCAGACCAACTTCATCTGGCTGAATATTCAGGATTAAGTTCAGACCAGATTAAGTCTAGGTCCAAGTTTATGTAGGGAAGTGGTTTAGCTTAAACAAAGTACTGTGCAGTTCCCAGAGGCCAGGGGTATCTTCAAAATAGTTACCCTGGATACCCGCAAGTCTGACAAGGACCTTAGAAAATTAGTAAGTCTGTATTGGTAGTTTTTTTTAAAGGGGTTTAGATAAAAACATAATCTCAAATATTTCAAGAAGGAAAAAAGAAGAAAGGTAAAAAAAGAAGAAAGAAGAATGGAAGAATGGAAGAACGGTTTTAGGAGGGTCGCAGTTTCAAACCCTGCTCGCACTCGAATTTTTCTTTCCATATCAAAAACAGCTGTACATAATCTCTTATATTGGCAGATAGCTGATGTTATAAGGAGTAACTTAGGCTACTTTTAACAACATAACATCACGCTTGTAATCCCCGATGGGTTAGGTAGAGGTGTTCCTGATAGTCCACCCACATTTCGCCTGTTATGTTTACCAGTTGTGTTCGTTTTGTTGTTGTTTTGTAAGCTACTTTTATTTTAGAAAAAAGATTAGGGTTCCGTGCAAAAAAATTAAAACCCTTGAAAGTGTTAACAAAATTCGATTCAAATAGGGAAGTAATCCTACTACTATTATATCCTACTAATATTATAAATGCATAAGTTTGTGAGGACAGATGAATGGATATTTGTCACTCTTTCACGCAAAAACTACTGACTGGATTTGTATGAAATTTGGCACACAGATAGTTTATAACTTAGATTAACACATAGGACTTTATCCCGATAGTACGATCCCGTGGGACATTACCGAACTCCACGCGGGCGAAGCCGTGGGCATAAATTAGTATTTCAATAATAATTAATTTAACGCAGACGAAGGTCACAGGCAAAAGCTAGTCTTAAAATATAGTACGGAGAAGTGTAGACGAATAAACTACAGTCCTACAAATACGGCAATAGAAACAGCAAAACATTCAACATTCAGCTTATTAAGCGTCCAATGAGAACTTCGTAATCCGCACACGTTTGCGACTCAGTCACACTAATTGTTTGCTGTTTAACAAATTAGTTGTCAACGCCCAGTTAATTTGTAGCTGACTGTATCTCCGGCAGTCTATCCGTCTTTGTGACATGCGGAGCTGATGGAAATTGAAAGTTTGTTATCCTGAATCAGGGAAAAATGTAAGGCAGTCGGAGACCAGACGTCATCATCCTCCTACCCTTGAGATTAGACATGTTACTTCTTTAAAAGTGAGTATGGATGGAAGAAAACAATGTGAAATGTATAAAGTTGTCATAGAGTTGGCACCTAAAACTAAATTTTAAATTTAAAAATCCCCTATCGCAACATAGAAAAGCAAACAAACGTTTGAAAAGTCAATAAAATAGCTGAGCCGGTTTTGATAAAACATGTCTAATTGTAATATACACATCATGCCTTTTGATACCCCACTTGAATATTTTTGAAAATATTCGATTATTCATCACCACTTTTATCTCCCATATCTAGTAAATGGCTGCACCCATTTTGATAAAACGTATCTAAGAGCCATCGCCTTTCAAATAAAAAAAACTGCATCAAAATCGGTGCACTCGTTTTAGAGCTACGGTGCTAGGGACAGACACACCCACACACATAGCGGTCAAACTTATAACTTTTTTATAACTTGATAACTCTTTTTGCGTCAGGAGTTAGAAACCATACCTAACCTAAAGTTTTCAGCAATAAGGTTTTCTAAGAAACGGGTTTTGGACAACTTAAGCCTTTTAAATTTCTTAAACTGGCATAGTCACTGACATGATCGTAGCAGGTGGTGTTCTGTGTGTTCATTTTAAATAAATATATTTGACCCATAATTCAGCTATGCGAACTCCGCTCGCTGATGCAGTCGTAAGATCGTCAAGAGCGCAGGTGTCAGGGCATGCAGCGTTAACTAAAAGGCGTGAGTTTATGTATGCTCACTAACACTAACATCATCATCATCATCTGCCTAGCCTTTTCCCAACTATATTGGGGTCGGCTTCCAGTCTAACCGGATGCAGCTGAATACCAGTATTTTACATGGAGCGACTGCCTATCTGACCTCCACAACCCAGTTAGTACTGGGTTATACGATACCCCTTGGTAAGACTGGTTGTCAGACTTTTTGGGCCACTGACTACCTAACGACTGTCAAAGATCTACAAATGACACCCGGGACCAACGGCTTAACGTGCTTTCCGAGGCACGGAAGAAACTCGGTATGTAATGGGTGGTCACCCATCCACTGACCAACCTAGGCAAGCACGGCTATGCTCACTAACACTATCATTAGCAGTTAAAACGAAATATTTACCATGTTTATGGTGCGTTTAGAGTCAACATAATTTAAAGTACTTAGTGTTAGTTACAAGAGCTAAAATGCGACTTGGGTCAGATATCAACAATAAATTATTGATTTTTCTCATTAGGATTTTTTCAATGGTGTTGCCCTCATATCTGGACAGTTCTTGGCTAATGGCAATAGTCTCGAAACCTATCAAATAGGACTTAGGTATAACATAACTGACGAAAAATATATAATGCCTCTATACACCTACACAGCTAATTCTTCCGGCATTACAAGCGTGATTATATATTATAATATCTTTACATTACAAACCTAAACATTTATCTTCTTCACGACATTAAAGCTACTTACATCAATAACAAATGTAGTTAAAACATTACGTTTTCTTCTGTATGCTATTTCGATCGCGGAAGGGTAGAGAAAATAAAAAGTTTATTTTTAATGCCGTATTGCGGGTAGGTGCGCCTGCGTTTGAATTTAATTCGGTTAGTGTAAATGATCTGTTTGTTTAATGCACCGATGTGGAGGGTATTTTTGGATTTAATGTTTTGGTCGGCAAAGATTAGGCGCGTTGCAGATGCGACCACATGTACGTATGAATAGGTAAATGAGTACTTTCATGACACGTATGATTTACGGCAAAGAAAAAGCTAGACAAAATCTTCTTAAATGTTCTGGTAATCCATATGATTAAGGAAAGTACTAAAAAAATAACACTCCAGCACGGAGTCTGTGAAACTTACAACTACTAAATATGAGAGCTGTCGAGGTTAATTTTCTTCTACAGACTTGTGGCTGACGATCATATTTTTCATGTGCAGTTGTGCACTAAGTCGTCCGACTAATTTCGTATTCAACCAGAGTAAATATAGCAAAGCAGTACCTACTTGTTATGTGTCACAATTACAAAGCAAACAAAAGAAGTAAGCAAACAAAACTATCATGTGTCGCATCTACAAAATTATCTTTGCCAAACATTTGATCACAGAGCACTCAAACTCAGTGGAGTAATAAACACAGAAGCGATTCTTTGATCATTACGACGTTGAGCAGACTGGGCGAATAGTCTTATTTGATTCTAACATAATATCATAGTGGTCCATACTTTTGATGTGGTGGTAGTCCTCTTATATGGGTTGTGATTAAAGGAAAGCGGTGTCTTTTGAGTGATGGTTTGTTGTTTTGGCTTAAATATCTACGTAATTTGTTGATTTAGGAGCGTTTATGCAGAAAGTGGGCAACGTCGCAAACAGCTGTGAAATATTTCGAAGTATTGATTAATTTGGCCAAATTAATCAATACTGCGAAAACAACTAAACAAAAACTACAAAAAACTGCTGAATACTGCTTTTATGGATTTTTTGTTATTTTATTATTTTGGTTATATTTGTATTGATTATTTTGCCTATGGCATTAAGTCCGCCTCTGTACTTCTGTGCTTGAAGTGTTAAATAAAATAAATAAATAATAAATATTACTGTATAGAAATAAGAAATATGGCTAACTAGTGAACTAAAATATTGGTTATGATATGCAATAATTAATATCATAACACCGAATTTTTAGTTTTAGATGTAAAAAAGTACTTGGAAACTTTCCATATTCCATTTTTACACCTAAAACGGTTAGAACATCAAATTCAGTGTGTTAATTACAATTCATTATTAATATTCTAGTTCATTATTTCCATTCAATAACATTGCCAAATTAATTAAAACAGGTAAATATTTGACAGCTATTTGCGACGTTGCCAACTTTTTGGATGAACGCTCTTAAATGCAGTTATTAGACAGCTGTTCTCGTTTGTGTAAATCTCTGAGCGCCAAATGCACTTCAAACGTTTTAATGCTCTAAATAATATAAAGCTTTGGTAATCAATAAAGGCCAAGTAGAGAGGCTTTTGGAATACCTTACATTTCTCTATTAAATGCTCTCCAAGGTTCAAATATGGTTGACGACGGTCGAATATTCTCTACGAAAACCCGCTTGTTCAATCGGTTGATTTTCTTAAATTTATGCAGATATTCGGCTTAAGATACATTGCGAGAAAAGTTTGTAGAGGCTAGGTGGTAAGCTGATGGGTCGATAATTTCCAATGTCCTTTGGGTCACCCATCTTGTATAGTAATATAATATTTGATTTGGTCTATTACTCTGCTCTTTGTTTGTAATGTTGAATAAACGCTCTAAATAGTAACCTTTAAAGTGTTTATGGTGGGGAAATTACCTATTTCTTGTCATTTTTGTTGGCCCTAAACTTCGCCACATAAAGGGTGTAAATAGACCCTTAACAAAACCGAAAGGCACTTGTTCTCCCCGTCTTTGCGATATTTTTTTTGTTCTAGACCATACCTGGGAACCTTCTAGTTACGGAGATATTGGGGGTCAAAGTTCCAACTTTTTCACAAGTTTTTTTTTAAATACATGTTTTTATTGTAAGATTTTTACTTTAAACACCTCCACGACCCCCGTACTATTTAATCCATCCATCAGCACAATGCTTTGAGTGCTTTCCATCGAGTCCTACCGTAAAACGTGATTTTTTACCCAAAAAAAAAGTCATTTCCCAGCAATAATTTTTGCGTAAAGTTACTTAGTTTGATGTACAGAATGCATACGATGTCCTAAAATCACCTTTGCAAACCATTGGCTTAAATTCCACATTATGTTTTGTTATGGTACCAACGCATCAATTGATACTCAAGCATTAATATTTATTTAAAACTCAACGAGCATTTGATTCATACTTCATCATTATCCCCCTTTATTTGTTCCCGCCTTACGAACTTCCGAATTATGTGGCAAAAGTGCCAAGCCTTCTTAATTCCAGTTTACTTTAATTCTTAGGATAAAGGATAAACAATTTATAAACATCGCAGCATAAACACAGGGGCGTCGGTTTACTCGCCAAACCGTTGAGAGGTCGATTTGCATTTGACAAATTTTTCAACGTCCCCCTACTCTTGAATTAATGATTTTGCGTGACGACCCTGGCGGAATAATTGAGCAGAAAATATACATTTTTGCGGAGTTTGTGCTGGCTCGTTTGTGAGCGATTAGCGGGTTTGGAAGTGAGCGATTTTCTGTGTTATCGCTTGGCCAGTTCACTATCGTTTTTACAGCAACAGCAACAGCTCCACTGAATGCGCCTGCGGGAAAACCAAAGTAAAAAAAACACGCATACTACGAGCCACAGCGACGCCAAGGAAATAAGTGACAGGCGCGTGTCACTGGATGTAAGTCGAGTCGCAAATCGCATCGCCTGAGGTGGTGAACGGGAAATAACACTCCGTTAGTGATTCTATAGGCTGATTTGTCAAACTGTTGTCAATAGATTGGATACCAGTATATATATAGCTATACTACAGAAGGATTTTTCGTAGACAGAGAAAAAACATGTAGAACGCTTGCTTGGTTTTGTCATTGGTTTGACATATTAACTAACCAAAGATATTTTATTTGAGTCTTTTAATTTCTTCTTGCAAAATTCAAAAAAACAGTGCACGATGCTAGAAGACAAATTAAAAATCTACTCGTTATAAATCTACGAGCCGTCGCGACGAATGGATCAATGTCCTGATGTCACGCTATGTTAGCGGTGCGACCTCGGCCTTACATCAGTAACAAATGGATGACGGAATTTACGTTTTGTTAACAATATTTTATGTTTATCGTTTTAATATTAAAGGGAAATTTGTTTGCCATAACTTCCTGTAACAGGCTTTATAATAATCGTTGTTTCTGGGTCAGAAATTGAATATTAATTTTGTATTTAACAGAAATTATTTAAATAGGAATATCATTATTTTTTCACAAAGAGCAAATAATACTAGGACTAAAATACTTTAGATTTTTAGAACAAAGAATTATAGGATAAACTTTACCTAGGCTTAGAGAGAATTCTGAAAACATCGCATATAGTTCTTTTGGGGATTTTGCTATAAATATATATCGTGGCACTAAATATACAATTTTGGGTGTAAAAACCGGCCAAAGGTGACTCGGACTTGGACACAAAGGGTTCCGTACCATATGAAAATATTTAACACTGTTATATTCAACAAAACACCGAAAAAAACAAGTGTCTTGTGTTACCTACCCGTTTTATTTTTAACTTTATTTTATCTTTATACACACGCTGTGTAAATTTCAAGCGTCTTCCTATTGCGGTTCTAAAGATACAGCCCTGTGATAGCTAGCGAGATAGGATCCTTAGTAGTTGGCCCATTGGATAGGTACGAAGCCCTAAAAAAGTACTTGGAACCCTTCCAAATCCTTTTTACACCTACAACTTTTACAACACCTTATCCAGTGTTATTATAGCATTTCATATATACTAATATTATAAAGAGATATGTATGTAGGTTAGGAGCCCGTGGCTAAATAATAACAGCCGCTCGGGTCGATCTTTAGGTTAAGCCGTGCTTGCCTAGGTTGGGCTGTGGATGGGTGACCACCCACACACACACTACATACCGAGTTTCCTCTGTGCCTCGGAAAGCACGTTAAGCCGTTGATCCCGGGTGTCATTTGTAGATCTTTGACAGTCGTAAGGTAGTCAGTGGCCCAAAAAGTCTGACAACCAGTCTTACCAAGGGGTATCGTATTACCCAGTACTAACTGAGTTGTGGAGGTCATATAGGCAGTCGCTCCTTGTAAAATACTGGTATTCAGCTGCATCCGGTTAGACTGGAAGCCGATCCCACCATAGTTGGGAAAAGGCTAGGCAGATGATGATGTATGTATGTTTGCATGTAGGGAGTAATCTTCGGAACTACTGGTCCGATTCCGAGAATTCTTTCACTAACGGGAAGCTACATTATCCCTGAATGGCATAGTCTACATTTAAATCTACAAATCTAGATTCCCGTGGGTTAATTTCCTTACATAACGGGAGCGGATAATCATTTGTCTACATAATTTCGTGTTTGTATATCAAAAAACTGCTTAAACGAGATAATTAAGAGGTCACCCATTAATCTATGAATCTGGCATGCTTTGTCCAATCTGAACTCATACCACTACATTAGCATTTACAATCTGGCACTCTGGCATCCTGGCCGCCTGGCAGTCTGGCAAGTCGTGTCTGAAAACAATAAGCCCCGCTATGCAGGTGTTCCGTTAATTTAGCACGAAGACTGGCAGCCTGCCAGGTCATATTACTCACGATAACTTCATTAATTCATGCTGAATTTAATCAGGTTTGTTCAGAAAGGTTATGTTTTGAGTTTTTCTGATGATATACTTTTGGTTCCAGTGTTATTAGGCTTTTAGAAGTCTATTTGGTGCCCTAACCAAGTGCACTGAAATGAAACAAACTCATGGAAATTGGTGTCAAATGCTTCGTATGTTTGGAAGTAAATCTAGCTTCCCAAGTTCTCAAAAAACAGATCAACCTTGAAGATCGACCCGATAGACAATTTATAGTAAAATTGTATAAAGTTTTTCAATACTATTTTCACTGTTGACAGCGCAAAACTCAAAACAATGACAGCGTCTGATATTCTGAACTCAAATGTTGTGATAAATAGGTACCTACTCTCGCTTATTCCTCTTGTGATCAGAAGAGGACTTCGACCTGCAATGAGTCAATGACCTTCAAATATTATTGCAATCATAAGAAACTTTCTGGAGACTTAGCAAGGAGTAATAACATCATAATGGTTTTATGATCCGCCGTATTGCAAGCAAATGGACATATAAACGTTTTCTTACTCAGCAGTGATAAATTGTCGATTGATTGCCCTTTTCTTACTACATATCTTGTTTAGGGCCGAAGCGAAATGCTGACACAAAATGTTTTTCTTCCTATCTTAGGATCTTTATATCAGAAAGGTCAGGTTGTAGGAAAGAGAGATAGTTGGATAGATTCTGTGATAGGATAGAATTTATTTGACTTTAACCAAACAAAACATAACGCCTGTTATCCATGAAGGTTTAGGCCGAGGTGAACCTATACCCTGCACATTTTGCTAGTTATATTTAAGTCCCATGTAATAGGGGCAAGTCAATTGCCCACCGGCACAAATTTAAGTTCCGGGCCGCTCCTGAGAAATAAAACACAACAAAGGTCGACTAACAAAATTGCTATGAAAAGAAACCCAAAACCATTTCCTCACTTTTTCAATAAAACCTTGTGACAAAAATAGACACGTCAAATAATATTAGTTCGCCCAAATTCCACTGGATTCGATTTCAAATGAAAAGACGTATGTAAGATTTATTGGCGCCCAATTGGGACTTCGGTTTCATAGCTCTTATTTCTTGGCAGTAAGGTTTATTTTATTTTAGAATGTTAGGTAGAGTTACCGAATGGTTAACACGATCTATCAAACGTTGACTTGGATAAATCTACGACACCGTATGTTACTAATCTGTGTCCCACGCTGGGCGCCAGTAGCGATGCTCGCCATTTTTTAGGTTAGACTTTGGTGAATAATTGACGCGCAGATTCAGGTATTGCATACGAATCAGTTTAAAAAGCTATTGTGTGAGTGATTTTGGGAATATATGGGTCGGGATCTGAGAAGAATGTTAAAAATTGTTGTCATGCCCGATCGCACAAAATATTAAAGCATCCGTCAATTTAACACTGGAAAAAATCTGCCTTTTACAAAGACAGAACTCTTCAAGTGCCAAATTGAGGGAAAACCAGAGTTGCAAAGTTCTCATTAATTTCAGAAATGATCCATTACATTTCAGAGTGAAATGTCTTTTCTTAGGTACTTACTAAAGAAACACTTATAAAAGCATGTTGAAAACGAAGTAAAAGCAAACATGTTGCACAAACAAAATATGAATGCCAAAATGCACATCTCAACTGCGAAATAACTAAACTTAAAGTAACTTTAAGGTACACAAGAGCCATCGCTTGGGGCTAAGTTATGTTGTAAGTTGTTACTTGCGACAACTTGTTTTAAGTCGAGCAACTTTATGTGTCCAGGTGTAGAGAGTGGCCGACTTTAGGTGTTTGCTTTCGTATTTAAGGGATAGTTGGGGCTGTTAGGTTAGTGCTGATGTACGCTATGTGGTTAGGCTTTCTTTGAGAAACTGAGTGTTGTATGTAGTGCAAATACGTTGTCTATAGTACTCCCATTTGAAAACCTCTGCTGAAAGGCTTCAATCAATTCCCTGAAAGATTTCATCATCGCGTTTGATCACTTCGTTATGGCTATTTTAGACGACTTTCTTAGTGGTTGTCCCTTGCTGAACATAAAAAATATGACATTGTTTAGCAAATCGGTATAAAAAAATCTTTAGGTCAGTGTTTCCTATACTCTTAGAAAAAACACTGAAACCGATCAATTGAAAAGTTCCAATAGTGCTAATATACCAGCCCAGATATGAACCTCAGAAAACTGGTCCTTCAATATATTCCCGGTCCTTCGAGCCAGATAACACAACAAATTCTAAAAATAATAATACCCTCACATAAACTAATTACAGCGATACAAAACAAATCACCTCACACGCTACACCTCCGTGCAATTTAAGGGGATTACATCGGACGTTTACGACGCAATAAATTTGTGCATCCCCTTGCATCCCTCTTCACCCCTCTTCATCCCTCTACTAGAGTGCATTACCTGCATTTCCCTTGTGCCTACCCCTGCACCCCTATTGCCAATTTTATTTATATTTTAGAGGGTAAAATTGCGGGTAGGTATGGATGGACAGTTGTAACTGCGTATGGAGGGTAGTTGTGAATGGTGTTGCATTTAAAATTTAAAGGTCCTTTAGTTTTTTTAACGTCGTTTTTGAATTGTTAAATTCTTTGTATCAGTTTTAGGTTGCGAATTCAAATATAATGTAAGCATTAAGATTTTGAATTATTTCACCACCAACAGGATAAGTTGATGTTGTTGAAAATTACTTGAGGTACACCTCTGTCTTGCCCTATATGTGGGATTACATACGTGATGTTGAGGTATTTTATTTTTTCCATTTTGCAACAAAATAGTGCTTATCTGGAGTAAGTGAAACAGTGAAACTAGACCTAAATCTTTGTGAAAAAGCTGACAAAAAAATCACAACGCCAAAGTTACTAGTTTGAGGGTATCAAACAACTTTCCTAGGACCCTACGAACATGTCTTTAACTTACCAAGTCCTAACTGTTTTCATAAAAGTTTTGTCAACAGATACACAATATTTAGGCGACATTTTCAATAAGATGAAACAATTTGTTATTTCCTCTTTGAGATCAAGGAAGGCTGTCTGTAAACGGTGTTGGTGCAATCCAATGTTCTAGGGTCGGATTATATGGGGAGAACAAGATTTTCTTTTAAGTAACAGAGGTTCTTAATAGTGTACTACTCAGGAAACTTTTGTTAATATAATTTATGTCTACATTGATTAATTTGAGAGGAAACGCTTTTTTTGGTGGGACACAACGTTTCGTGGGACACAACTTGATATAGCCCAGCAACTAGAAGAGGGTTGGTCTTCACTGAAGACACTTACTCAAAATTACAACAAACATGGAAGAATATGCATGCTAAATGCTTGAGAAGTTGGTAGCAAGAGTTATAAAAATACACTAATGAGGTTAGAAAGTTATAACCTCGTTTTTCTAATTAAAAACATCATGTAGAATCAAGGCTTGTAGGTTATTTAAATGAATAATAACAAGTAACTAAGTGGAGCAGTATAATATTGACCGTCTGCGGTCGTCGTGTACCTACCTCATCTCTACGGTATTTGTTTACATTTCTATGAATCAAAAACGAATGAAACGAGGTGTAGGATTATGTAATAAGATCAACATCTGGCTAAGACCACAATCTGTATACAATATACCTAATGGTCTTGCAGACCCAATCATCATTCGCCATAATGCAGCTTGGACTGCGGCGAGCGACCCCCATCCCAGGGGAGTCATTAGGGACCTCTGTGGATCATATCAATAGATTGGCCGCAGTATACACACCTGTGTGCTAATTATAACGCAATGTGGCGGCTAGTTCTTGTGGTCAACTAGTAAACAGACGTACAGATATATTTTACTTGTGATATGTATGACTGATTGCCTCGTTAGTCGAGTGGTCGCAAGCGTGACTGCTGAGCATGAGGTCTTGGGTTCGATTGCCAGGTCGGGCAAAGTGTTAGAGATTTTCGTGTCATCAGGAATACAAATGCGATAGTAGTAACACACTTATGTTGCACGTCGAGACATATATTAATATGTAGAAGTCGTGCCTATTTTTAATCTTAATCTTATACATATGTAGTTTCCGCAAGGTAAGGCAGAGGTATACCTAAGAGTACACCCAGAATTCGCCAGTATCAGTCCCATGTAATAGGGGGCGATCCTATTACCATCAACCGGACGCGAGTCCAGACTCCGTAGCTGCTACCGAGAAATTCCTGATAGATGAACTCAATATCACTTTGCCCGACTTTAATTTTAAAATTAAAAAAAATGGTTTAAAATTACTTTTCCCAAAAAAAAAAATATTGCTCCAACTCAATCAGGAAACACAAAACGCAAATCAAATCGGCCAGCCCATAATCAAATCGTCTTTTCTCGAAAATTCTCTCAAATACAAAGGGCAGCTCCTAATACCGACCACTGATACATCATGCTACCCTATATCCTCTTTTAATGATCAGCTCCCAAAACTTATCCTTTAAGATATATTGAACCCATTCAATTTTGCACCTTGTACTCTTCAGTAACAAGGTTTCAAATTGTGTATCAGTCACATATTGTTTCACTTTTGTAGATTTAAGGGTAGTACCCAATACGTTTGACAGATGATGGTTCAAGATAAGGTTTAAGCAGACGATCGGCCCAAGTAAGACGGTTCTGTATTGACCATTTTCGGTCGAAACGACTGTTTTGGCGATTGCAGTACTAAATATTAGTTTTGGTAACATGAACATAACATAACCATAAATTCGGCTTATATTTCTTGATGGGATAAGCATAAGGGTATTATAGATTCTCATTTCACATGTGGTGCTGTGTTCAATTTAGTTAGGGTCGAGGCTATTAATGGCATTATAGGGCACTAACCAATAAGGATTCTGGGTTACTGTTGCCCCATCCGAACATTTAACTCAGGACCTGACAAACATCATCATCATCATTTCAGCCGAAAGACGTCCACTGCTGGACATAGACCTCACCCAAGTGACCGGTCCCGAGCGTCTCGCATCTAGCGGATTCCCGAAACCTTCACCAGGTCATCGGTCCACCTAGTGGGAGTACTTCCATCGCAACGTCTACCGGTTCGCGGTCGCCACTCCAGAACTTTTTAGCCCAAAAACATAAACATATAATTTTGGAAAAAAACCACGTACGGCAGCATACAGTTTTATGAAAGATCGCAGCGAATAATAAGACTGGTTTCTACGTACAGTCGCCAGAGCATCAAGTTCCCACAAACTGTTAAATTTTCTCATTCAATTTTGAACTAAACCATCAACATTTTATGGTGCTATTATATGTGCTGCACTGTGCGCGAACAAAAGTTACGCACACCTTTGCCGCTGGAAACGGTTCCGCGAACATTTGTTCGCGAACATTTTGTACTGCATAAATGTTCGCGAACAAATGTTCGTAATAATACCTTAAATAATTTTTCAAAAAATTTACAACCGTTATGTCAACCAACCCTTTTGTCTATAGTAACACGAAGAAATCGCCGACCAGTGGTCGAAGCAATTCACCGGGGCGTTTTATTTTGGAATCGAAAACATTGCTATTTCCGCTCCTATAGAGGTGTGGTGCCTCGATTTTCTCAAGTTTTCATTCCGTTTTAGTTTTCTTTTTCAAGTTAATTTTCTACTCCGATGGTGTTTGGTCGCACCTGATTTTGTTGGGAATGGTGTTCTTTGAGTATTAGGGGAAGAAAACTATTAAGACTATTTAAGACTAGTTTATGCCCGTGGCTACGCCTGCGTGGAGTTCGATAATTGTCCTACGGGATCGTACTACCGGGACAAAAATCATCCTATATTTTAATCTAGGTTATAAGCTATCTATGTGACAAATTTCATCCAAATCCGTTTAGTAGTTTTTGCGTGAAAGAGTAACAAATATCTATCCATCCATCTTCACAAACTTTCGCATTTATAATAGTAGTAAGAAGTAAGATTTTAGCTCGCAACATACCTTCCGTCTGATGGGATTTCCCATCAATAAAAATGTCTACCTCCATGCTAACTTTCATAATAGGATGAATTGAGACTGCATCTATTTAAGGGGGACTCCCCTTAAATAGGTGCAGTTTCAATTCATCCTTTTGCGTTCTCCTTCTCCATAAAATAAACACTTGTAAAAAATGTCGTGCTTCTAGACCGAGTGGTACAGGATGAGTATTGGTTGTCAATGAATAAATAACTGAATGAATTTTAGCTTGTAATGAGATATTGCAATCTAATCTACACTAATATTATAAAGAGGAACGATTTGTATGTTTGTAACGATTAAACTCAAAAACTACTGGACCGATTTCAAAAACTCTTTCACTATTAGAAAGCTAAATTATCAGGAAGTAACACAGGTTATAAATTATATTTACATCATGCAAATTAGCCGAGTTATCACAATTTCTGCGGACCAAGTCGGGGGTGAAGTGCTAATATTTTATAAACTTTAACGCACGTTAATTCACCCCATTCGCTCTTTTTCTATATTTAACATCATGTTTAGCACCCAAAAATTATTGAAGCATCAATTTCGCCTTAAGAAGCCAATGGAAGCCATTTCAATGCTGATGGTATTCCCAAGAATTTGCATGAACCCATAGAACTGCTGATGATTCTTTGAATTCCGAAGTTTGATATTATAATAATTACTTAATGCGTTCATACGCTATCGTAATAGGGGTCTGTTACCGTATTATTTAAAAAAATAATACAGGGTGTTAGGGACAGACAAACTGATGGGGTGAATTTAGCATATCATACTAAGATGACCGGTACAAGAAATTATTTCAGAAATGTTATGGGAATCCAAAAAAATTGATTTGTGTACCTCATACACAATGTATCGTTACCGTGGCAAAACGCACATAAAGAACGGCAAGCGCGACGACGATTTCGATGTACTCTGTAGCTAGGCAGGAAGTGAACAGCTGATTTCACGCGTCGTTCGTTCGAGTAGTTCAACATCCATTGTTGGATTTTTTATTTAAGCCGTATTATTTACGTAAATGGAGTGCTGCGTACAGAGAATGGAATTTTACATTGAAAAAAAGGTATAGTGACTGAAAAAAAAATAAAAAAAAAACCGGAGAAAAATACCGGTGGAATATGTTTCAAAATAAGGAGCTGAATGCACCCTGTCAGTTTGTGGAGGGCTGTCTGTGTAGGTTGATGAAAAATTAATCGCGCATCTAAGACGTATATGTAGTTACAGAATTGTAATCATTAAAATCATTAATACAACCCTCTAAGTTCATTTAACCCCATTGAATGACTTTTTCATGAAACAGTTACTGAATGGTTGGTGGAATTAGTTATAGGCTTATGAATTAGTTTTATTTTATTTTAATGAGAAATGTTACTAACATAGTTTTATAAGTGTTACTAACAACAATATGAATCATGTATTCCGATAAATAAATTACTACAGAATCAAACAAGATAATCTCATCATCTGCCTAGCCTTTTCCCAACTATGTTGGGGTCGGCTTACAAACTTACCGGATGCAGCTGAATACCAGTATTTTACATGGAGCGACTGCCTATCTGACCTTCACAACCCAGTTAGTACTGGGTAATACGATACCCCTTGGTAAGACTGGTTGTCAGACTTTTTGGGCTACTGACTACCTAACGACTGTCAAAGATCTACAAATGACACCCGGGACCAACGGCTTAACGTGCTTTCCGAGGCACGGAGGAGACTCGGTATGTAATGGGTGGTCACCCATCCACAGACCAACCTAGGCAAGCACGGCTTAACCTAAAGATCGATCCGAGCGGCTGTTATTATTTAGCCACGAGCTCCTAACAAACAAGATAATCTACTAACTAATAAATTTTACAAGCATGATGCAAGCAAATCCCGCCAAAAACATTCTTTACATCGATACTAATATAGGGCAGTTACACAATGCCTGGGTCAGCCATTGTGGTGAAAAGGCACGTTATATGGCAGAACGTGACGTGGCGAAACTTTCTTGTTAGCGCCGTGTTATCATACTCGTATTATGTGCTTATCGTGTTAGCGGAGATATTTTGATAATTTGAAGGGATTTTTTTATGGCTGGGTCAAGTTTGTAGATATTACGTAAATAAGCGACTCATGTGTGAAGACTTAACGGATAAGGTTAAAGTTTAGCTCTAGACCATACCTGGGAACCTTCTAGTTACGGCTATATTGAGAATCAAAGTTCCAACTTTCCCACAAGTTTTTTTTAAATACAAGTTAGAACCTAATCATAACTTTACTTGAAATACCTCCACTACCCCGTACTATTCAATGCATCCATCAGCTCAATGTTTTGAGTGCGTTACATTGAGTCCTACTGTAAAACGCGATTTTTACCCCAAAAACAAAAGTCATTTCCCAGCAATAATTTTTGTGTAGAGCTATTTAGTTTGATGTACAGAATGCTTGGTTGACGGCTATGTGAAGGGTCTGTTTACAACTCGTGGGAACAGTATGGAAACGAATACAACCCAAAACACGGCCGATATCGGCGAAGGAAGGGAGGAGAGGGATGCGGTGTCGGAGTCCGGCGCCGCATCCAGCGAGGTGAGCGCGGGAGGCTCAGTGAGCTCCCAGCGCGGGAGGCCCGGGGCTGCTGCGGGGAACAGGGAGTTCCTACGCAAGCGGTCCAGGCCGGTAGGCGACCGAGAGTCGTCGTCAGATGGGGAGCTGGCTTCGGCTTGTAAGATCCCCACCAGCAAGCGCGGCGGGATCCGTGGCAAGGGGAGAGGCCTCTCTGCCACCGAGAGGTCGGCGCGGCTTGCCGAGGAGGGGCGCCATCCGGGGGTGGCCACCGGTCACGGGGTAACCCGTTCGGGCTCCTCTGGCGACGAAGCGGGCGCAGATGGCGGCTCCGATGCGGAGCGTAAGGCCGGACTCGCGAAGGAGGTGGAGGCGGCGCTGAGGGCTGTCTCTTTGAAACAAAAGCCCTCCACCAGGCAAAGGGCTATACCTGCAGCGGTCGCCTCCATTATGGCGGCAGCGGAGGCCAGATTTGCGGGGCCCCCGCCAGACGGCGTGGCCATTCTGAGGGCGGAGGTCGCTCGCCTGACGGCCGCCACGGAGCTTCTCAAAGAGGAGAACATGAAGCTCCGAGCAGACCTGGCCAGTTTGCGCGAGTCCGGCTCTCGCGAGGCGCCACAAAATGGGGGCCAGAAGCATCCAAGCCAGTCCGTGCCGGTGGAGAACCAGGTTCTGAATCTGGTTCGGCAGAGGCTGGCTGCCTTCCAGGCGCGGTTCTCCGTCCTGGAGGGCATTGTCCTGCGCCCCCCCCTAGCGGCAAACAAGGCGCCCGCGGGCCCGACGGCGGCCTCATATGCGTCTGCTGCGGCCTCCGTACCGGGGCTGTCCAGCCAGCCCCCCGGCAGGGTTATGTTGGCCCCGACGAAACCGGCTCCGGTTAGGAAGGCGGCGGCCCTGAAACAGGGCAAGGCGGCGGCCCTGAAACAGGGCAAGGCAGCGGCCCAAAAGAAGGGCAAGGCGGCGAATATGCCAGCGCCAGCCGCGAGACAGCCGCTATCGCCGCCCCCCCCGCCCCCTAAGCCTTCCGCTGCCGAGACCGGGTGGCAGGTGGCCGGAGAAAAAGCGAGGGAGCGATCGGCGGCCAAAAAGGCCAGGAGGCAGGAGCAGAAACGCCGGCAAAAGGAGCGGGGCGTCGCGGTTAGGCTCAGCACCCCAAAGACCGCAGCTGTAGTGATTACACTACAGCCGGACGCGGAAAAGAGGGGCGTGACCTACCGCGACGTGCTCGCTAAGGCGAAAGCGACGGTGGATCTCGGAGAGCTCGGGATCACCGGGGGCCTCCGGCTTAGAGTCACCGCAACAGGGGCTCGAGTGCTGGAGATCCCTGGCGAAACCCGTGGCTCGTCCGCCGACGCTCTGGCTGAAAAGCTTAGAGCGTCCCTAAATGCGGACGAGGCCCGAGTGTCCAGGCCCGTCAAATGCGCAGACCTGCGCATACTGGGTCTGGACGACTCGGTGACCGAGAAGGAGGTGGTGGCCGCCGTCACCAGGACCGGTGGGTGCCCTGCCGAGCAAGTCAAGGCAGGCACCTTACGTCCGGACCTGTCGGGCATGCGAACCATAACGGTAAGCTGCCCTGTGACAGCGGCGAAAGTTATTGTGGAGGGCCGAAGGCTCTTGGTGGGCTGGGTTTCGGCGCAGGTGAAGCTGCTGGAACCCAGACCTCTGAGGTGCTTCCGCTGCCATGTGGGGCACCACGTGTCGGTCCGCAGCGGCCTGTGCTTCCGCTGCGGCCAGCCTGGTCACATGGCCGCGGCTTGCTCCGCCGCGCCGCGCTGCGCCGCATGTGCGGCAGCTGGCAAGCCGGCCGATCACCGGGCAGGGAGCAAGTCCTGCGGTACTCCCGCCAAGGCCAGGGGCAAGGGAAGGCCCTCCGCCACCACCACCAAAACCCCCACCGTCGCCACCACCGCAGCCGCCGCCACTGTCGCTGCCGCTGCCGCTACTGCTGCAACTTCCGCAGCGGGGCCCTCGCAGGGGGCCCGGGAGGGGGCTGAAATGGAGTGCCAGTAACGGCCCCATTACGCCTTCTCCAGGCGAACATCAACCACTGCGCCTGCGCTCAGGATCTGTTGCTCCAGAGCATGGCGCAGTGGTCGATTAACATCGCCGTGGTCGCTGAGCCGTACTTTGTCCCGCCCAGGGATGACTGGGTTGAGGACCTTAGCGGCTCAGTGACCATAATTACGTCGGTCGCCGCTGGTACCCCGACCCTTGAGAGTGTCAGGAAGGGTCAGGGGTGCGTAGCAGCACGGTTCGGGGAGATCGTTGTAGTGGGAGTCTACTTCTCCCCGAGCCGAACTCTCGCCGAGTTCCACAACTCCCTCACGGAGTTGAGTGTCGTCATCGGAAGCCATTCCCTCCCCGTGCTTGTGCTCGGGGACTTCAATGCCAAGAACTTGGCTTGGGGTTCTCGTTACACGGACGTGCGGGGTAGAATGGTGGAGGACTGGGCTCTGGAGACAGGCCTGGTCGTCCTAAATCGGGGTTCTGTCCCCACGTGCGTGCGGATGCGGGGCGAGTCGGTGGTGGACATCTCGTTCGCCAGCCCCGCTCTGTCGCCGCGTGTCGTTGACTGGTGCGTCATGGAGGGGGTGGAGACCTATTCCGACCAACGGTACATCCGGTTCGACGTCTCCACCCAGTCCTCAAGCGTGCCGGTCCTACAGGCCCCGAGTGGTCCGCGATGGGCGCTGAAGCAGCTGGACCGGGAGCTCCTCCTGGAAGCCTCGATCGTGCAGGCCTGGGTGTCATCACCAGTCAGGCCTGCCGACATCAACAACGAGGCGGGTTGGTTCCAGGAGGCCATGTCCGAGATTTCCGACGTGGCAATGCCCCGAGTTCGGCCAGGAAGCGCCCGGCGTGGGATCACATATTGTGGTCGGGGGTACCCAGATTGCTGTCGAGTCCACCATGAAGTATCTTGGGATTGGTGCTCGACAGCCGTTGGGACTTCGGCCCCCACTTCCGGCGGCTGGTGCCCAAGTTGATGGGCGCGTCGGGCGCGCTCGCAACGCTGCTTCCCAATCTGGGGGGCCCGAGCACCGCCTGTAGGAGATTGTACCTAAGGGTCTTGCGATCCATGGCCCTGTACGGGGCCCCGGTGTGGGCCTCTGACCTGACGGCCGGAAGCATCGCAATACTGCGAAAACCGCAGAGGGCGATGGCCGTTAGGTCTATCAGGGGGTATCGCACAATCTCCTACGAGGCGGCTTGTGTACTGGCCGGGTCGCCACCCTGGGACCTAGAGGCGAGAGTCCTCGCGTCACTGTACCGGTGGCGCGAGGAGGCGCGGACGCGGGGCGGTGAGCCGATGCAGCGAGAGATCGATCTGCGTCGGTCCCAGCTCCGCGAGGTCCTGGTAGCGGAATGGCGGGACAAGCTTTCGCGCCCTACCGCCGGTCTCGCTACCATCGAGGCGATCCGACCAGTGCTCGAGGAATGGCTCGAGAGGAGGCACGGCTCCCTGTCGTTTCGGGCGACACAGGTTTTCTCGGGGCATGGTTGCTTCGGGAAGTACCTGTGTCGCATAAACAGGGAGCCGGACGCCCGGTGTCATCACTGCGTCCACTGTCTGGAGGACACGGCGCGGCATACGCTGGCAGAGTGTGCCGCATGGGAGGAACCGCGCCGTACCCTTATAACAGAAGTCGGAACCGACCTGTCGCTGCTGGCCGTCGCTCGCTCGATGGTCGGGAGCGCAGAGTCGTGGGATGCGGTGATCTCCTTCTGTGAAACCGTCATCTCACAGAAGGAGGCTGCGGAAAGGATAAGGGAGGTCGAGACCACTCTCCGGACCCGCAGTAGACGTACTGGGCGTCGGCGGAGGGCGGACAATGCCCTCTTCCAGCCCCCCTAAACGGGTTCAGAGGGACGGCGGACTTGGGGACGTCCGCCGCCCCCCATATAACTGGACCCGAGGCGGTGGCGCGTAGTGTTCCACGCGCGCCCCTAATGAAAGTCGCGGGGGGTGTTCACTTCACTCCCCCCGTGGATTTGAGGAGGCCCGCAGACGCGGGCCGGCACTAGCCGGGGATCGTGGAAGGCGCACTAGTTCCCATGATCCCCGGTGCAAGTGTGGGAAGGGAACACCGGGGTGGTTTTTAGTCAGTTTGAGTCTGACAGACCCCTCCGCCCGCCCCAGGGCGGAGGACATCCGTGAGGATTTTCCACCCCGAAACAAAAAAAAAAAAAAAAAAAAAGGAAGCGCCCGGCGTCAGGTGTACTGGTGGTCGCGAGAGCTGACGTCTTTGCGCAAGGCGTGCGTTGCCACGCGGCGCCTGTACGCCAGGCATCGCAGGCTCCGCATCCGCCCTCCGGATGCGGCAGCCATTGAGGCGGAGCTGTACGAGGGGTACAGAGCGGCGAAGACCGCCCTCCAAGAGGCTGTCCGGCGGGCCAAGAACTTGGCCCGCGAGGAGATGCTGGAGTCTCTGAACGGAGATCCGTGGGGGCGCCCTTACAAGATGGTGCGGGACAAACTCCGCACCCGGGCCCCCCCGCTAACGCAGAGTCTCCGGCCTGAGCTCGTGGAGGACGTGGTGAGCGCTCTGTTCCCTTCGCGAGGGGAGCATCCTCCCCCGCCTATGTCTCCGCCGCCGCGTGCGGTGCCGGAAGCGGACCACACCGATGACGATGACGACGTTCCGGAGGTGACTGGGGTAGACCTGAGAGTGGCGGTACGCAGGCTGAAAACCAGAAAGACCGCCCCGGGACCCGATGGCTTGCCTGGCAAAGCCTGGGTCCTGGCCTCTGAGGCTCTCGGGCCCCGACTGGAAGGGCTCCTAAGCGCATGCTTGGAGAGAGGCCAGTTTCCGCTTCGTTGGAAGACGGGGAAGCTGGTCCTCATCCGGAAACCAGGGCGCCCTGCGGACTCTCCGTCCGCATACCGGCCCATCGTGCTGCTCGATGAGGTGGGCAAGCTCTTTGAAAGAGTCATTGCCAACCGCCTCGCCGGGCACCTTGCGGGGATGGGGCCGGATCTTGCGGAACACCAGTTTGGTTTCCGCAAGGGGCGCTCGACGGTGGACGCCATCATGCGCGTGAGAGCCCTCACGACGGGGGACGCGGTGTCCCGGGGCGGGGTCGTCTTGGCGGTGTCTCTTGACATCGCCAACGCCTTCAACTCCATGCCCTGGAGCTGTATTAGGGAGGCACTCCGGTATTACCGGGTGCCGACCTACCTTCGTCGTGTGGTCGGGGACTACCTGACGGATAGAGCCGTCATCTACCCTGGTCGAAGCGGAGAATGGAACCGGCGAGAGATGTCGTGCGGTGTTCCACAGGGATCGGTTCTGGGGCCGGCCTTGTGGAACATCGGTTACGACTGGGTGCTGCGCGCCGACCTCCCTACCGGCGTCAGCGTAGTTTGCTACGCTGACGACACGCTGGTACTGGCACAAGGGAGGTCGCACGAGGCGGCGGCCGAAAACATGACACGCGGGGTTGCGATAGTCGTGGAGAGGATCCGGCAATTGGGTCTCGAGGTGGCACTGCACAAGTCCGAGGCCATGTGTTTTCATGGGCCTCGGAATGCGCCACCGTCGGGATCCCTACTGACGGCAGGAGGGGTTTCCATCGGCGTCGGGTCGACGTTGAAGTACCTAGGACTCGTCCTCGACAGCCGGTGGAACTTCGTGGAGCACTTCCGACGTTTGGCTCCCAAACTGGAACGGACAGGGGCTGCCTTCAAGCGGCTCTTGCCCAACCTGAGGGGTCCAAACGCCTCCTGCCGGAGGCTATACGCGGGGGTCGTGCGGTCCATGGCCCTTTACGGGGCCCCGGTGTGGGCGCGTTCTTTGAGGCGGCAAGCCGCCCACTACCTGAACGCGCCCCAAAAGGTAATAGCCATAAGGCTAATCCGGGGGTACCGCACGATCTCCGGCGAAGCGGCTAGCCTCCTTGCCGGATTGCTGCCATGGGATCTGGAGGCGATAGTCCTCGCATGCCTGCACGAATGGCGCGCGGAGGCACTACGTCGGGAGGAAACTCCGCTGCCGCGGCAAATTGCCGCTCATCGGACAGACCTCCGGAGTGATCTCATGGCGACATGGAGAGAGCGACTGTCGCAACCCCGTGCAGGGCACGCCACCATAGTGGCGATAAGTCCCCTCTTTGAGGAGTGGCTAGAGAGGCGCCACGGCGCCCTCACCTACCGCCTGACGCAGGTCCTCACCGGACACGGTTGTTTCGGGAGGTTCCTGCACCGAATCGGGCGGGAGGAAACGCCCGGGTGTTTCCACTGCGAGGATCGTCCGGAGGACACGGTGGAGAACACCGTGGAGGTCTGCCCCGCTTGGGCGGAGCACCGCCGTGTCCTTGTAGCGGCGATTGGCGGCGGCGATCTCTCGCGTCCGGCCCTGGTTCAAGCCATGGTCCGGAGCGAGAGGGAATGGGAAGCCGTCACCACCTTCTGTGAAGCAGTCATGCTAGTGAAGGAGGTGGCGGGACGTGAGAGGGAAAGAACCTCACGTCCCAGCCGCCGCGGGAGACGCCCTGGGCGTCGGGGGTCACGTGGTGGCTCCCGGCCACCGTAGGCGCGGGCCTGTGGACGGCAAGTTATGGGCTAGCTCGCCGTCCGGCCGTCTTATGACGACAGGCCGTGTCGACGGCGCGTTCGTGTTCCACGTGCGCCTCAAAGAGATGTCAGCAAATAAGTAGGGGTCCGCAAGGGCCGATGCCTACCAGGGCTGCGGGACTGTTCGAAAGAGATACCGTGGCCCTGGAACACAAAGGGCAAAGAAGGAACATGGATGGGTTTTAGTCAGTACAAGTCTGACACTCCCTTCCGCTCCGCCCAGAGTGGGGGGGGTCATTTGATGATTTCCCATCCGGAAAAAAAAAAAAAAAAAAAAAGGGTCTGTTTACACCTTGTAGATAGTATGCACTTACACACATAAATATTTTTTCTTTCTTTCTTTCTTGAATTCTGCCACAGCTTTTTCCTCGTACAGGCGTAAATTTGAAGGTATTGTAACCGGATAGATCTTTTAAGGCAAGGTGGACTCTTGATATATTAGGAACAGTCATATCAATAGTGGCTCTACTACATTTCTATGTTTACAGCCTTTTCAATAAATAAAAATAAACCCTTTGAGCGATGCATCTAGTCAGCCGACACAAACTGTCGACATCTGATAAAGATGGATTATTTTAACGGGCAAAATGATAGTCTAAACCTAAACAATGCATCCCACTTCAATTCCAACCCTAACTTTGACGGGATACGGTTTGGTTTTGGCCGTGGAAGGTTCTTCAGGGTAATAAATCCACAGGTGCTTTTCATGCCTCATGCAAGCCCTCAGATAGATTAGTTTTGGTATAAAAAATATGTAAAAAAACGCTCTGAATGTACGTGAGTAAGATTGATTAAGTCACCATTGTGGGTAATTTTATTGTTAGGATATCATTTTCATATTTATCCTGAAAGGGTAAACAGAGAGAGGTGACGTATGTTCCTACATAAACGTTGTGCCTCTCCGCGGTTATCTTGGTACGGTCATGTGATGCGGAGGAATGAGGAAAATGTAGTGAGGAAAATATTGAGTATGAATAGATGGCTATGAGTAGAGGAAGATCAAAAAAACGATGGATGGACTGTGTGAAGGATGATATGGCTAGAAAGGCGGTGACTGCTGAGATGATGAGTAATAGAGAAGTATGGAAGAAGAAGACATGCTGCGCAGACCCCAAATAAATTGGGATAATGGCAGGAGAATTAATGATGAATGTGAGCGTGAGTTAGTCTGAGACAAATTCAGACGGTGGGTTGCAGTAGCGAAGGGTCAATTTTTGTAAGAGGTAAGCCGGAGTACATATCTTTAGTGTGATTATAATATTTGTCTATCGAATACCGACTCTGCCATTTTCCAAAAGGAAACCAGTAGGAATCGAGTTGTATGGAATCTTCGCCACTGGTGGGCAGCCAGTATTAGGTAAAGTAACCACCGAATTCACTTTGTTCGACCTGTGACTGTGGCACTTACGCGTGGTAAAAACGTTACGCAAATACGTCAATTTTTTAATTAAAAATATACGGGTTAATTGAGAACCTCTTCATTTTTTTTCGTCGGTTAAAAATACTCGTTTCACGTTATAATATTTTCATAATTACAAATTAATTAATTGCTAGTTGCAAAAAAAAAATATTGTATTTTCGATTAAAAAAATTACGTATTTACGTTACGTTTTAACGACACGCTCTTGCTAAGGCCTCAGATCGAACCTAGGCCTCCACGCTCAGAAATAGTGCTTGCGATGACAATACCTCTACATTCTGCGTGCAACCCAAGTAACTGCAACATACCGAAAAAAAAACAGCCAAGTGAGTGACAGCCAGTCTAATTAGTTACCAGTTTATTTTTTTCAGGTTAAGCCGCGCTTGCCTAGGTTGGTCCTTGGCTAGGTGACCACCCATTACATACCGAGTTTCCTCCGTGCCTCGGAAAGCACGTTTAGCCGTTGGTTCCGGCTGTCAATTGTAGATTTTTTGACAGTCGTTAAGTAGTCAGTAACCCGAAAGCCTGACAACCAGTCTTACCAACGGGTATCGTGTTACCCAGTAGGCCAGTACTAACTGGGTTGTGGAGGTCAGATAGGCAGTAGCTCCATGTTAAATACTGGTATTCAGCTGCATCAGGTTAGAGTGGAAGCTGACCTCAAAATAGTTGGGAAAAGGTTAAGCAGATGATGATGAGTTTCCTTTTTTTTTGTTCCAAGTCATAGATACTGGTATTCCATTCACTGCCGTAGTAACTACTAGGCACCCTGCTTAGCACGGATCGATCTATCCGCACAGCTGTTATTTACTCCCCAAAATCAAACGCAGGTGCGTTATAGACAAAGTTAAATCAAACTTAAAGCAATAATTACGATCTTTCACCCCCACCCACAACATATAACCTCTACACAGCAATGTACCAAATCAAGTGTGCAATATAACTGTCATTGACATCCCGCCAATGCTTTTGACAGCTGCATGACATAATTTAAAGTTACATGTCCGCGTCTGTTCCGAATTGCCTCTCATGTCCACTTGGACACGCTACAGTGGACATTGTCCATAATTATAGGCTTAAATTGTGCCATTAAGCTGCGATCACATTAATATTACGTTGTTTTTCAGTAAAGTGTGTGTGATTTAAACTTTCAAGCGTTCGGAGGCCGCAAAAGGCTTTGTGGTTGTTAAATTAATGGCTTTAAATGTATTGGGAAGTGAATTTCATAGCTTTTTTTTTTAATTATTGAACCTATTGCTTAATAAGTAGTAATTTTGTGTTTTTGTAAGGAATAAAGGGTTTAATTTACACGGAAAAACAGATAAAGTCCGAGTCGGACTCGTGCACTCGTGGATAGAGCTGTCAGAAAGCATTTTCTACGTATATTTACATGTATTTATGTATCGCTTTACCAGGTTTATTAAACCATCAAATAGGACCTAGACCCTAGTAGGTAATCTATGAACTGGCCATATACTGTCAATAAGATATAGCAGTGTGTATAGGGTCTAACTATTCATACACGAAATATTTTCAGGGAATCATCTAACGGCTATAACTAAGCTATTTCAAGGGATTTTTTTTTTATCTGAGTATATTTTTTTATAAAAATAAATAATTTAAAATTACTTGACCCACAAAATAAATACTGGCTCCTTATTTTTAAGCATACATTACGCTAGATTACTACGTCGTATTTAACTACTGTCATTGTTAGAATTATGAGAGTAAAGGTTTTATGTAAAAGTCTCAAAAATTTTTAGAATTATAATAAATTTGTAAAAAAAAAATCAATCAGATAATTTTTTTTTTCGTTGTTATGGCGACTTTACAACTTAAAGAAGTTACTCTTAAAATATTTCGTGTATGAAAAGATAGACCTTATATACTGTACCGACAGCTGGATGGACATTCTGTAGTTATACAGCTCTGTGACCGACAGACATATAGCCAGACAGCCAGCCAGACCTAATAACCAATAAAGCTCGCGTTGACACACTGCATACGGAACCCTAAAACGCTTATTCCATTTCCAGACACAATCAAAGGTAACTCAACACACATCCTATTTAGAGCATCTTAAAATTCAACTACGCATTTGAATTTGGAACGTACTAATGTGCCGGTTATTTAGACGATAGTGCTGCGCTGCAATGACATTTCGTCCGAATGTCCGGTTTTGTTACGGCTTGGCCACGAACTACACGATCAAGCGACACGACGCGTGTTGTGACTGTGACTGCGGACCACACATAATATAACAGCACACCTGTAATCCCCGAAGGGTTTAGGTAGAGGTGTACCCATAACATTACGCCCACATTTCGTCAGTTATGTTTAAGTCCCATGTAATAGGGGGCGAGCCTATTGCCATCAACTCGGCACAAATCAAGACTCCGTGGCTGCTACTGAGAAATTCGACGACGAGGCAATGCGGAGAACTTACCGAAACTTATGGTACAGTATGATTGAAATAGGGGACTCGCACACGGTCTTGTCGCTTGACGAATTGTCCGAGGCCGTGAACAGGCCTAAAAACCGGCATTGGTGCGAATCTCCACGAAGAAAACAACTGACGAGCCCGCGTGACGCTTGACGCAAGTCGAAATCGCATCGCCCTAGTTCGTGCCCGGGTACAATTGTCCGGTTACCGTCCGACAGTCCGATAATGTGCGCTTAGCTTTAACAGCGCCGTAACGGTCTGTGAACTTAGTTGGATGCGGGTCATCCGGCTCACTGTGAGCTGCGATCAGAATTGTTGTTTAATCACGTTTATGCTTAGCTGGAGGGGAAATGGTAATGGAATTCTGGGTAGTGGGTGGTGTAATTTGATGGGGTTTTGGGAAGGAGGAAGGATGCTCTGTGTGAAGAGTTAAGTGGTAATGGCAGTGGGTAAGGCATTGATCAAATTTATCCGCTTGAGACGACCAGAAAGTGGATTTATTTCCAACTAGCTGTTGCCCGCGACCTTCGTCCACGTGAATTTATTATAATAGTAAAATTTTATTAATATTATAATAAATTCACGTGGTTCAATTAAAATATTATTTCCCTATTTGAATCGGATTTTGTTAACAATTTCATCGGTTTTATTTTTTTTTGCACGGAACCCTTATCTTTTTTTAAAAATAAAAGTAGCCTAAGTTACTCCTAATAGCGTCAGTAGTAAAAGTCCCGTTCAAATCAGTCCATGCGTTTCGGGGATTAGTCGGAACAGACAGAGACAAACATTTAAAAAAATGTTTTTTTTTATTTATACTTTCATAATATGGCAAAGTGTTATTGGTTTTTCCATCAGGGATTTCCCAGTAGCAGCCACAGAGTCTGGATTTGTGCCTGGTTGATGGCAATAAGCTCGCCCTCTGTTACATGGGATTTAAACATAATTATCGAAATGTGGGTGTACTATTTGGGAACACCTCTGAGTAACCCTATGGGGATTACAGGCGTGATGTAATGTTATGAAAATTGACTAGCTAAAACTCAGTTAAAACCATCGAAATAATCTTTCATTCGCATTTAACTCCAGGAAAATCGTAATCACAGAAATATCAGCAAGCTATCATCTATCATCATACCAAAACGGAAAACATTAGGCATGTACCCCGAAGACTTATTGCAAAACCGTAAAACGCAAATGTGCACACCCCCTAAAAGTAAGTACTTTATGTAATCCGTTATCACATCCGTACTCGGGGAATAACGATAATAATTCAAATTTATCAGCGGGCAATATCCATGGCGGGCTTTTTAAAGTTATTACTTTTGAATTGATATGAACGGCTATGATACCACAGTGGACAGGAGGTTTGTAGGAATAATTAATAGAACGATGTACTGAATACGTGGTAACCGTTTGTGCGTCGGTGTTCTTTCCACCTTTATATGTAAATACTTTAAAAATAAAAATATTATTCAGTATTATGACGCATGACGTAGTTAAAACACCCTGTTACGAGCGATGATCTACTGGACTCGAGTGCTGGGTAGGTATATGTTCTCCCGTTTGACACGTAAACATCATTAACAGGATGTTTCATAATTTTATCCTAATTTTTAATTATTATTTTTCTTTGTACCTAATATTGAAGATAAAAAAAAAATCGCGCCTAGAGCTATTTTATGTCGGGTACATTGAGTGGAGGACCTTTGTAAGACGACTAAATAGTCACGGTGTATATACACCGTGTCTTTTTATTAAATCTCATAAATACCTATTTTTTTGTGAATGTTTAGCATTCATTGGATACATGAAGTGGGCTGCCGTTGTAAGACGACTAAAAAGTCACGGTGTATTAGTATGTACCTATTCATACACATAAACACATAGTACAAAACATTAACTTCCGTCTCGTCACTATCTCTAATCTCAGGGCCAGTTGAAAACCAGCGTCGGACACTAGCTGCTCGGCAGTTTGCTAATATTTGGCGCAGCCGTGAGACACACAAATTATCTTTTCCTGTTGTTAAGATTATTTGTGTTTCATGTGGCAAATCATGTTTTCTTTCTCTCACCCTGTCCCGTGGACAAAACTTAGTTTTGTGGCTTGACTTACAATTTATCACTACATAGTATAAAACAAAATCGCTTCCCGCTGTCTGTCTGTCCCTATGTATGCTTAGATCTTTAAAACTACGCAACGGATTTTGATGCGGTTTTCAATAATAGATAGAGTGATCGAAGAGGAAGGTATAAATATATGTATTGCACCCGTGCGAAGCCGGGGCGGGTCGCTAGTTTTTCATAAACAAACCTCAGGTTAACCAACATAATAGCCAGCATTAAGTAAACTGTGAAAGGACAGTAGTTGTTCTAATGGTTATCTTATACAGTGACGATATGCAATTTTCGCCTTTATCATTCGTGTCGTGACTGATAATGTAAATAACAGTATCCGTTAATTTAAATACGAGCCTTTATTTTTATGAGTAGCCTGTGTTTCGTTTGTATAGCTTAATAAATTAATTAATGTTTATTACTGAAATGGGTCATGTTTTCTCGAAATTGTGTGTGATTGTGATTGCATTGCGCCTGCTGTTATTTTCAACGCATTACAATGCAATAAATTATATAAATTACATTAAGTTGTTTTCGGGGCTTTATGTGCTTTCAGAGGCAAGGGAGTGTCACACCATTACTTTCTGAACTCCAGGCTGCAGCTGAGGATTTCCTAATAGTAAAAAACCAACAACATACTCTCAGCAGTAGCGTTTGCAACCACAAGACAAAACAGAGTTGTAGTAAATCCCACCTAGAAAGTTTCTACTCGCCCTTATTACTACACCAGAGATTTTCTCTATTTCACAGTTTTTAAACGGAAAAGATAATAAACGCTCAAACGCTGTTAGCAAACTACAGAAAGTTTAAAAAAATAGAGGACTAGAAACAACGCCATCTGGTAATGAGCTGCAACAATGTGTACATGTAGTTTGACTTTTGTTTCTTTACTGGTCCCGATAGATGTCACTGTAAATCCTAAAATTGGAAATAGTTAAATGTTTATTGTTAAGTAAAATATTAGGCAAAATCTAAATAATGGTTAATAAAATAAACAATTAGTAAAAAAGAAAAAAAAACCGATAAAACCGAAAACAAATTGTATACCGTCGCGTCGCGTACCTACATAAAAAAAAGTTATACACAAACAACATGGTGGATCAGCTGTTTTCATTTTTCTCAAATCTGAATTTGTTTTCATAAAACGAAGCCTTGTTATGGTCTCATAGCCATGTGTGAATTAAAATGGGCTCAATCGCATCGGTGCTGCAATGGCATTGTCAGACGTGCGGCCAGATCAATCCAACAGAAAGTGTGAAGTGTTTAAAATGTGGTACAAAACGGGTATCGAGTCATGACAGTGGAATATTTAAAGAAAATTGTCGAGATTCGTCGCCGGAATATACCTCGCGAACTGGAAAAAGCGAAGGAACTACACCTGGGTCTGAACCGATCGTCATACCGACTGAAAATAGCTTTAACAGGTGTGTTTTTTTTTCTTGTAACTATCCCCATCTTTCAGTTTCTGTCAGCAAATTATCGATTTTTCGTGACCTGTATTTTAGGTTATATTTCTATTGTATTTCATTGTTGTGCGCAGTATAAGGGAGTTCATTAACTAAATTAGAAGTTAACGTGCAGTTTTAGGTATTTGTGTGTCAGCAATTGTGTTAAAAATGTGATTATATGTGTTCGTTGTTCGCGATGCTTATAGGTATGTATTGTGGGGCAGTTTCGACTAATGGATTGCCCATTTCGTTTCAATTGTACATTGGATAGTATTTTCACGTATTTTGTAATAGTTTTTCTGTAAACCACATCATTAGGAGTAGTGTTTTAGGTAAGTATTGGCAGAAAAAAAATCCATTCTCATATTAATGCATTGTTCGAAAAATAATAATTAAAAAGGTGTTATTAAAACTCCATCCTATTAATTATGCGACTATAATTATCAAATCTCAATATTATTGTATCTTACAACTAGTCAGATTATCATTTTCTTGATCAAATGAGAATTCTTATTACCTTTGTTTGATCAAGCTTGAATGAACACAACACCTTAACAATTTGCAACCTTATATTTGACTGTGATTCAACATTTTCTATCATAAAACAACCAGTAGATAAAACAGTTTAAATGTGATAAGTAAACCATCTATAATATTAATAAGGACAAGCCTTTGTCAATCATATCATCACCAAAACACAATATTTGTTCATCATGTACAGTGCTTAATTTTCATGAATGCAAAACCATGTTTACCAAGGGCTTTAGTGTTTCCCATTGGCTGGAGTGTAAAGGTCAGATTGACACTTATTCCACTAGTAATGCTTCAGCTGCTTCAGGTTAGACTGTAAGCAGTTCCCAAAATCCCAAAAAGGCCAGGCTGAATAGAATTAAAACTGCCTTCAAAATATAAGTCTATTTCACAAACAGACTGTGTGATCTTAAATAGGTATAATTAAAAACAAAACAATGAATGCAGTGTATTATAGGTACACCTCTGCCTAACCCTTCGGGGATAAATGTTGTGTGGTGTGATGTTATGCTATGTTACCAAACAACAAAAACAATCTTAGTCATTTTAATACTCAATGATTATAATGCAAAAGTGATTGGTTTAATGGCACTTGAATGAGGCCTTCGGGATCCATATTGGAATACATTTCCATCTGGGAATGTATCAATGTATGGTAACCACCTAAAGTGGTAAATTTTGAACAATAAAAACGCTTACTACAAATATGAACATAATATCACATCTGTAATCCCCAAAGGTGCCGAAGAGCAGAGGTGCAGAGGTGTAGCTAATAGTACACTCACATTTCGCCAGTTATGTTTAAGTCCCATGTAATAGGGCGTGAGCCTTTTGCCATCAACCAGGCAAAAATCCAGACTCCGTGGCTGCTTCTGAGAAATTCCTAATGGAAAAACCCACTAACAATTTGCCCGACCTGACCTGGGAATTGAACCGTGGACCTCATGCTGAGCTGTCGTGATAAAATCACACCCATTTCCCATGAGGGTACTTAGAAACTACAGAACGCCACCTGCTGCAATCCTTACATACCCCTTGTGCCTCATCCATGTTCATCAATAATCAGCACTTACTATTGCAGAATAAATGTGCTTTAAAGATAATGTTAAAATTGATATCATGGATGTGCCGTTGATTATACATACAATGATAATTTAGCTGTAATAAGTATTGTATGACAGAATCTAATGAAAGGAAATGGCAAATTAGTTGAAATGCAACATGTAGGATTATTTATCCAGCACGATTGTTACTGAAAGGATACTCCTATTATTGTAACTGTTATGCGTTGGACTTGTTCACACATTATCTAGACTGCAATGTATATAGGCATCATTAGATTAGCATAAAAAGGTTTTTAAATGGTGCTATTCCGTATTAGTTTTCATGGGTGCATTTACAGCGACAAGTATCTCTTGCAATAACTGAATCAATCTGCCTATTGCCCTCCTTTTTTTTGGAGTTGGCTTCCAGTCTAACCGGATACTGCTGAATACCAGTATTTTACGAGTTTGTTGAGCATCGTCAACATTCGAGGTATAAGGGAGGCGGAACGAGCTGCAGTTAGACAAAAGCTTGAGTGAAGA
This sequence comes from Noctua janthe, assembly GCA_910589295.1. Classification (NCBI taxonomy): domain Eukaryota; kingdom Metazoa; phylum Arthropoda; class Insecta; order Lepidoptera; family Noctuidae; genus Noctua; species Noctua janthe. Next base: position 3,018,153 of record OU342567.1, read on the forward strand.
ATTATGTTTGTTACAGCGGATGGTCGTGCGTGGGCTCCGCCCCGGAGGCGTCGCGCGCGTGGCGGTGCGCGTGCGGCCTGCGCAACGTGTCCGCCGCGTGGCGCTGCGCCGCCTGCGACGCGCTCGCGCCACATGCGCCTGTCTACAGGTAATGACTATACCGATTCTGCCTGCCGACACAGCGGCATTGGTGTGCCGACATGTCGGCATTTACCCGGCGAAACTAACTGCCAAAAAAGCCGCCGAAATGTGGGCGACAAAGTTTTTCCTTGCCTGCCGACATTAAAGTTACCGATACATGTTGGCGGGCCAGCGGCTTTAGCCTGGTAGGCTACTTAAGGACTACAATTGACCCTGAACATTTTTGGGCTTGGGCATGCTAATCTCCACGGATACTGATCAAGGATCGTGAGATATGATAGTGTACAAGTGAGTGTGCAGATTCTGGTGTACTCTCTGTTCCCTTATTCCTATAATCCGATGGCACGGTATTCCGACATGAACGGACTAAGATCAGGCGTAGGACCAACGGCTTTAAGAACTTTCCGAGGTTATGCCGCCAACTGTCATACTAAGAGGTTTAAGGTCCGTTTCATAGAATACTACTCAAGACTGAACCATTACTTAAAATTAGATTCAAGCCATTTGTTTGGTTGAAACAAATTTTAAGTAATTCTTGAGTGACTTTCTGTAATATCACGGGCCTAAGTGTCCAGGTCAAAAGTTCTTTTGCCGTGTAGTGTTTAAGCATTAACATAAATCATTTATTTGCATAAAACATGGTGTTAAATAAAATTAGAACGGTTCAAAAAACATAGCATGCAAAATTTCAGAATTTAGCAAAATGTTACAAAGGCATCAATTTTTTTTTATCCATAAATTCTTTTAAACTATAGAAAATTAACTATACTAAATTACATTCATTCATTCATTCAAGGAACAGCACAGTTACTAGTATCATGGTTTCTGAGTACTCTGTGTACTTGTGTTTATTTCTTTGGCCCCATAGCCAGCAATTACATTGAATGATAGCTTGTGTGGGAAAATTACCATAATTACTATGCTTAACAATCGGGTTGATGATAATCATGGTTATTAACATACTTGGTTGCCCTTTTTACAACGAAGCTATAAAGAGGCCAGTTAGGTGCTTTGTGGGAAATAAAACTGGACATGTTTTTTTAATCAAAGCATGCTAACAATGTTGTTTGTATTTCAGGCTGTCTGATGATGAGGATCAAGCTTCAGGGATGACGGACAAAGAAAAGTCTGCTAAAGGTATGTGCTGAGTCTATTTAGCTGGTTTACCGAAAAGACCGCAGCCACAAATTGCACCGGCAACGCCACCCATTTGCATTGACAGACCTTAGCGACGCGGCTAGTTTCTGGGTAGATAACTATGAAAACGCCAACAGGCGGCAATGTCGCTGTCTATGGAAGCTTTTCCATAGAGTTACATAAGAACCAGTAGTGTCGCTCAGGTCATAGCCAAATTGACTTAGTTTCTGCGATTTGCGGTTGCAGTCGCTTTCGGAATTGTACCTTTAAATTTCTGCCTTTTTAACACACTTTTAATACCTTCACCTGTAACTATATGTAAAAAAATCTTAGAAGTTAAATTTGACCCACTTCCCGGTTTCCAATAGAGTTGAAATTTGTTTGGATGACAATGCATGGTTAGCTAAGTGATGACATTCTAAATCCAATATGGTAGACTCCCAAAGATGGCGGGCTAGTTATTTTTTATGTATTCCCATGATATGGATATCAAATGAATGGGTTTGTTGAGAAGAATACGTGAAATAAAATTACGTCACTCTAAAGCGTGTTTTTGTTTAGACTATTATTATGTCTCTTGTCTTCAGAATCAAATGTCTTTATTCTTCTTTACAGACAACACTATGATAAGGTCCAACACTCTAGCAGTCCCATCATCGTATAAGCCCACAACGAGCTACTCTGACGGTCGCCGTCTAAACCTCGACTTGCAGTCCCTCCGTCTTTCTCCCACCCAGCTGACCGACCATGCGCATGGAGTCACCAGATCCCTTTCCCACGGATCCGTCATCAATTCCCAGCAAAAGTGGTGGAAGGTCGACGAAACTGGCAGAGGGACTATTAACAGACCGACGAGTTTAATGGTCTCTGAAAGATACGGCCAGTGTCATCCTCGAGAATCGTTTCTAAGGAGTCTGCATACAGTGACCCGCAGACCGAAGAAGTGTAACGAGAGTAAGTCCAATTGGGAGCTCAACTATGTCAAGGAGTACCAAAGGGAGCAAAGTCGAGGATTGCATTTGAAGAAGTGGTCGTGTAGTAAGTGCACTCTAGAAAATTCTGGAATCAGGACGCATTGTGAAGCGTGTCTGTCTCCAAGAGTGTCTCCGCTAGCGAGGATTCCTAACTCCAGAGGTCTCAGTGTGACCACTTTAGGAAGGCACGAAACGGCTGCTGGCAGAGATGGCGCGACGTCGCTACCTACGTCAGGTGGCGTTATGATCACGGTCCCTGATTGGCCAACGGGAAGCACAACTTTAGGAACCTCCTTCCAAAGGTCGATCAGCGCACAAAACTCCCCTGAAATCCGCCCGACCTACCGGCGGTCTTTTTCGGAACAAACGAACGCGGAAAGACCAGTTGGCAAGGTGATATCGAGTCGAAGAAGTCTGAATGACTACCAGAAGTCTTTAGCTAGTTATTGCAACAGCTTACCGAAGCCAGACGGCCGGAAAGACCCGAAGATCGACGAGAACAGCGTCGAGATTGACAAGGAGTGCAGCTGGGACACGAACGCTGAAGGTGTGATATACGCACTGCCAAACAAAGGGAAGTACAAGGATCTGAACCTCCAGTTACAAGTCAACAATAACGGAACCCGATATTCGTATGTTTCGGTTCAAGATACAAAAACAGTGATGAGTAATTCGCAAAATGAGGCTTTATACTCTAATGATATGAGTGACGGTGACTATGCTCGGATAGACGAGCTGTTAGGTGCTGAGAACTGCATTTCGCCAGTGAATGACGTGGCTTCGAATATTCGGACGTCGCATATTGGACCGGCGAGGGACACTAAAGTGTTTAATATGCTGCCGTCTGTTGGGAAAGTGTCCCATAATCCTAGGGAGCCGAGTAAAGTGCCTTCGACGCAGCAACAGGCCACGTAAGTCTTTCAAATTATATGTTACTAGCTTTTGCCCGCGACTTTGGTCGTGTAATGTCGGTAATTATTCCATGGGAACGTTTTAATTATAGCCTATGACACTCGAGGATAATTTAGCTTCCAATTAGTGAATGAGTAGTTCCGAAAATTACTCCTACATCCAAACTTTGTCTCTTCATAATATAAGTGTAGACTATATTACTATCTCTATCCTGTACATGCAAAAAGAAAGAGACAAGACTATTACAGGTGTCAATTAGGTTAGGACCTACTTTATGACTTTAATGGCTATGACGTGCACTGATGAATGAACCTTGTAATCTATTGAATTGATTTCATAATCCCTTAGTCAGTTGTCGAGTCACGCATTTGACCCGATTTATTTATTACCTTCACATAAAGCTGAGTACTAAGGCCACATTTGTATGGCAACTGTATGGTTTCGGGAAAAGGAATTTGTTTATTATTGTCAATGAGTGATGTATATTGATGATTGAATAGAATCACAAGTTCATACCTCAACAGACACGTGGCCCGTATTGCTGGGATTCCCCCCCCGCGAGTCACGGTAGTGGTGGTCATAAAACGTGTGACCAGGACGGATAGCATATCGTAGATTTTAAATTCTGAAATCACGATACTCAGCCTTGTTCTGTCTCGCTTTCATCATCATCTGCCTAGACTTTTCTCAATTATATTGGGGTCGGTTTCCAGTCTAACCGGATGCAGCTGAATACCAGTATTTTACATGGAGCGTCTGCCTATCTGACCTCGACAACCCAGTTAGTACTGGGTAATACGATACCCCTTGGTAAGACTGGTTGTCAGACTTTTTGGGCCACTGACTGTGCCTAATGACTGTCAAAGATCTACAAATCACATCCGGGACCAACGGCTTAACGTGCTTTCTGTAATGGGCGGTCACCCATCCACAGACCAACCTAGGCAAGCACGGCTTAACCTAAGGATCGACCCGAGCGGCTGTTATTATTTAGCCTCGAACTCCTCACTTGTTCTGTCTCGCTCTCACGATTTAATACATACTTGCCACAAGCATTGGCAGTTAGCATAGGAAGTGGTGATGGGTCGGCCTTTTTACAGCTGTCTTTTGTAACTCTCAACCTTCAATATTTGCTGATTCATTGCTTTGTTAGAATTGGTTAATAATTTTTAATGTAATGTCCATTGCGTGTCCACAGTCGCGAAAGCCGCATGTGGCAGTGCAGCGAGTGTTGGTTCGCGTACAACGCGTGGTGGGCGCGGTGCTGTGACGTGTGTCGCAGTGGACGCCCCCCGCACGCCGCCGTCACGCTCGCGACCAGAGATGTTGTTGATGCGCCTCATAATAGGTGAGTTGTAGATCTTATCTGTTAGGGCGTACGGCCTAGTTTCACTTGCAGCGAGTGTTGGTTCAGTAGTAACTGCGCTGTTGTGACGCGTGTCGCAGTAGACACCCGCCCCACACCGCGGTCACTAGCGACCAGGGATGTTGTTGATACGCCGTAAAAAGGTGAGATGTGGTCCTTTATTATTAGGACTTAGGGCTTAGTTTCACTTGGGTATTAGAAAAGTAGTTGATGCGCCTCATAATAGGTGAGTTGAGACCTTATGTTTTCGTAAACTGTCATAATACAATTGTTAATATCTAAAAAAATATCAACTGAGTGACTTGGGTTCGATACCAAATCAAATCATTTATTTCTTTGCAAACATGGGTAGTTGGTACATAAATGTTTTCTTATACATATAATATAGTCCTCCACATTCTACCGTCACATGGGCATGCAAATAATATTCAATGACTAAAATCAAAGAGAAGGTCCAAGGTCTCCTGTACTAAAATGGTTTTTATAGCAGGAACCAATGATTGACCCTGATTAACATATAGAAAGACCATCGTCTTTCCACACCATCACAGCCAGGAAATTAAGACAAAATTCTAAATCTAAACCCTACTATTACTTCGACAGTACACGTCCAACCGTACCGACCTCGGAAGCAAGTAGCAGTACCAAGGTGGAGTTGAACCGGGAGCCTAAGAAGTTGACAGTGCCCATAGCGTCGCTGGACCACGACTTGAACAGCGATGAACTGCTGTTTGCTGTTGGTAAGTCATAATAACTTATTAATCATAATTTCAGCACGATTTCAGACTGCCTCGTTGGTCGACTGCTGAGCATGGTCCTGGGTTCGATTCCCGGGTCGAGAAAAGTGTAGATAGTTTATAACTTGGATAGTAGGAACACATAGGATACTTTTTTATCCCGTGGGATTGCCGAACTCCACGTGGGCGAAGCCATTAGTTAGTATTTAATATATCTCCTATTTTCCCCAGATTCCACTCCAGCGCCCAATCAGAGTCCAGCCGTGATAACCTGGTCGTGTACTCGCTGCACGCTGGTCAACGAGTCCACTGCTTCTTCGTGTGCCGCCTGCGCCGGTTCCAGGCCGCAACCACATAATTTCTGGTAGATTACTTTGCTTGAGCTATCAGGGTGAAGTTGGCGCTTATATCGATCAGGATTTTTTCAGTAGCAACCACAGATTTTAAACTTTCATGGTCACTAATATTATTATAACTAGAAGACGGAATGAACAATAAACATGGTAAATATCCCGTCTTCTAGTTATAGCAACCACAGAGTCTAGATTTGTGCCCAGTTGATGGCAATAGGCACGCCCCCCATTACATGAAAATTAAACATAACTGGCGAAATGTGGGTGTTCTAATGGGGAATGCCTCTGCCTAACCCTTCGGGGATTACAGGCGTTATGTTTTGTCTTATGACTTATTTGATCTTTATAGCTACTATGAGCCTTTGACTCCATAAAATAAACACAGATCGAGATGCTTAATTAGACGCCCACCTTTTTTTCTTTTCCGTCCACGTATCATAATCACAAACTAATAAGTAACATTACACTTTATATTTCAGGTCGTGCAGTTCATGTACGCTACAGAACCCTTTGTCAGCGAACCATTGCCTCGCGTGCAAGACGCCGCCGGTGCCCAAACACGGGCTCACTGTCCCGGTCACCGAGGGGAACCATGGTGCCTGTGAGTACCAACCTTAATCTTATGTAGGGATATCCTGACACAATCTTAAAAATCTGTTTTTTTCATACATTTTGACCGTAGGCATTGCACTTTTGTATGGTACTACCAGTTGTAGTCCATAGCATAGCATAAGCATAATCAGCCTATAATGTTCCCACTGCTGGGACGCAGGCCTCCTCTCTACGAGAGGGAATGGGCTATAATCCACCACGCGGGCCCAGTGTTGGTTGGTAGATGTCACATGTCTTCGAATTTTTGGTTCTAGGACATGCCAATTTCCTCACGATGTTTTCCATCACATTTTTTGAGAGCAGTGGTCATGAAATAAATTACATAAAGTAACACGCCTGCCTGGGTTCGAACCCACGGCTTACTGTCCGTAGTTCGGAGTAGTAAGTAGTTTTGTAGTTGTATTCCAGGTGAAAAAAAATTGCAAAAAAAGTCAACCTGTATTGCCGCAGCCCTTTCTCAGAAAACCTAAGCCTCACCTAAATATTGCACAGTTGGAATTTCAACTGTCGACGTTGAGCGTTTTAATTTATTTTCACATTAGGTATGGTCTAATGCAAGTAGTGTCCGACTGAAGGTCAATTTCTAGCGGGAGCCGAAGCCGAAAATTCAGTTAAAGATTGGCTGTTTTCAAAGAAATGAATTTTGATAATTAAAAAAAAAAACAAAATGTGTCCTGCCCTTCGCGGGTTGCCTCTCCCTTTGCGCTCTCGCACATTCGTTCGTAAAGCTCGTTCATTGTCGCTCGTTTCGTTTTCGACAGGCCGTGTCGACGGCGTATTCGTGTTCCACGCGCGCCTCAAAGAGATGTCAGCAAGCAAGTAGGGGTCCGCATGGGCCGATGCCTGCCAGGGCTGCGGGACTGTTCGAAAGAGATACCGTGGCCCTGGAACACAAAGGGCAAAGAAAGAACATGGATCAGTTTTAGTCAGTACAATTCTGACACTCCCTTCCGCTCCGCCCAGAGAGTGGAGGGAGTCATTTGATGATTACCCATCCGAAAAAAATAAATAAAGCTCGTTCAATTTCGGCGTACATGCCTGCACAGGAGAATTTTCGATACGACCTTGTTTTTTTTTATAATTGATGTTTTCTATACTCTCTTTTTCTTCTCTCTCTCAGCGGGTCGCAGTCCCTCCCCGCGCCGCAGCACCCGCAGCACTCCCGCGCTGCCGCGCCGCGGCTCCAGACACAAGACGCCGCCACCCGAGCCCAAGTACGTCAACCTCAGGTATGTGACGTTGCACATGTATTGTGGACTTTTTACTGGTATTCAGCTGCATCCGGTTAGATTGGAAACCGGCCTCAACATAGTTGGGAAAAAAACCTGGCAGATTAGGATGATGATGATGAATTCAATCAATCAAAACGTTTATTTCGAAGTCCGTATGGGTTATTAATGAGCGCTTAAGAACTATATTAGTACGACTTTTAGATATAACTCAATTCAATCCTATCGAATTGAATTTAATTTAATTTAGTTTAATCAAATTTAATTCAAACGTAACGTACGTTCGTTTCGTATTGTATACTTATTTTTGATATGAAGTTTTACCCTTGGTATATATCAAAAAAGTCCGATATCAAGTTTCATAAAAACACCTAAATTTGAAGAGCATTTTCCTTACCAAGGCTGCCTTCTGGCGGACTGCGTCGCAGCAACCGCGCGCAGTTGATATCGTTGATTGTTTAGTTAACAGATTCACATTTCGCCATTTTTGTATTAGAATCTCTTTCAATTGGCTTAATTTTTTCTGATAATTAAAACTAGTCGACTTTCTTAACTTACTACCGAAAATGTTTTAACAAAATCACTTTTTACCACCAAAGTCAGTTAATATATCGACTGCGCGCGGTTGCTGCGATGCAGTGCGTCTGATAGCAGCCTTAGTAGTGCAATATAAAGGTGCTCTTCGAAGGCGTTCTCAGCAATACAGCTAGTTTCTATGTTACCCTATGAAAATCTTGACCATGACAGGTGCTAATTACACAGCAGTCTGTCATTGTGATTGGGCCACCTTGCATCTGCGTTTTGCGGCTGCAGACGCTTTCGAAGGGGGAGGAGCTCGTGGCTAAGTAATAACAGCCGCTCGGATCGATATTTAGGTTAAGCCGCGCCTGCCTAGGTTGGTCTGTGGATGGGTGACCACCCATTACATACCGAGTTTCCTCCGTGCCTCGGAAAGCAAGTTAAGCCGTTGGTCCCGGGTGTCATTTGTAGATCTTTGACAGTCGTTATAGGTAGTCAGTGGCCCAAAAAGTCTGACAACCAGTCTTACCAAGGGGTATCGTATTACCCAGTACTAACTGGGTTGTGGAGGTCAGATAGGCAGTCGCTCCATGTAAAATACTGGTATTCAGCTGCATCCGGTTAGACTGGAAGCCGACCCCAACATAGTTGGGAAAAGGCTAGGCAGATGAGACGCTTTCGAAGGGCACATAACATAAAATCACGCCTGTAATCCCAGAAAGGTTAGGCAGAGGTATACCTAATAGTACACCCATAATTCGACAGTTATGGTTAAGTCTTATGTAATAGGGGGCGAGCCTATTACTGAGAAATTCCTGACGGAAAAACCTAATAACACTTTTACACAACGATTTCATCATAATTGTAAATTCTCAATAATAATTTATTTTTCCATACCACCAGACCAGAGACAACAGAATGGCCGTGTTCAGAGTGTACGTACGTGAACAGCGGCTCTGCAGTGTCGTGTGAGATGTGCCAGTCGCCCAAGACGAGGCTGTTACCGGCCGCGCCCGACCAGCCGTCGTTAGACGATGAGGATTCACGTAAGTATACTATACAGGGTGGAAGGCACACGGACGCTAAAACGGTTACCACGTATTCAGTACATCATTCTGAGCCCCCCACATCACGCAGAAATTTTTCGTCGGTTATAAAAAAAACAGCTGTTTCCTACAAAACTGCATTACCTACACGGTCAAAATGTATGGAATAGTAGATTTTTACACTCTCATTTTCTCTCTGATTTTCGCTCTCTTTTTGACTCATTCTAACATGTCAGTGTGATTGTTGATGTTTTATGCTGAATTCGTTGCTATATGTTTCAAATTGTGTTCACAAAAAGTTTTACAGCTTGTAAATAAAAAAGACGTACACATAGATGGGAAATCTGCTATCTGTATTGTCGAACAATACCATACAATTTTAATATTTTTAAAATAAACATGCTGTGTTACAATGGAAAGTTTATATCGCGGAAAGAACGTTTACGACGTCCATAATGTGGCGCATATAGTCCGCAAATCATGATAAGTATTTAACGCCATGAAATAATATGGGCTGCCTGTTTGCATATATCTGTCAAGTGTGATCGACTTTAAAGTCACCAACAATCAGAAACGAATAACCTCGAAATCAAAAAGTACTCTCTTTTATAGACTAAATCAAATACAAAAATCAAAATCAAAGCATTTATTTCAAGTAGGCCAGTTACAGGCACTTTTGAATTTTCGAAACAAAGACAACAATGAAATGAAGCAACAGTCCCAGTCATAAGGCATAATAACTATGAAAGTACTCATTCCAAAGCTTAGATCTCTATGTAGAAGAATGGGCAAGAACCTCCATGGACACTTAAAAATAACTATTGTTTATAGCGGAAGGTTCTGACGGCGAGAGACAAGAGAGCACACCCATGGAGATACTGCGATTAAGTGAAGAGAGCCATGCGTGGACGCAGTGGCAAGAAGTACTGGCACAATGTGCCTCGGTAAGTCAAGCATCTTTCTAACGTGTGTCGGCATCCAGTCTTATACTGGGTGTAAACGGACCCTTCACGAAGCCGTCTACCAAGCATTCTGTTCATCAAACTAAGTAACTTTACGCAAAAATTATTGCTGGGAAACGACTTTTTTTTTGGGATGAAAAATCACGTTTTACGGTAGGACTCGAATGTAACGCACTCAAAATATTGTGCTGGTGGATGGTTTGAATACTACGGGGGATGTGGAGGTGTTTAATGTAAAAATTTTACATTACAAATACGTATTTAAAAAAAAGTTGGAACTTTAACCCCTAATATCTCCGTAACTAGAAGGTTTCCAGGTATGGTCTAGAACAAAAAAAAATATCGTAATGATGGGGAAAACAAGTGCCTTTCGGCTTCGTTAAGGGTCTTTTTACACCCTTTAGTAAGCAGCTTCTTCTTTATCGTGTGGTTAGTGCCTAACCTGGTGTCAGAGTTTTTATGCCGCCCAAGGGCCTCTGATTTGGCTTTACATGCCGTTGAGAATTATCTCAGGCATGGTGGTTTCCTCACGATGTTTTCCTTCACCGAAGCAAGTGATAATTATACAAAACGCACATGAATCCGAAAAATCAGAGATGCGTGTCTTGGGTTAGAACTTGAGACCTGTTACTTGGCAGTCCGACGATTATACCATTGGGCTATCACTGCTTTGTGTACAGCTGAATACCAGTATTTTACATGGAGAGACTGTCTAACTCAGAAGTTCCTAAACTTTAAAGATAACGGAACACCAACCAAATACCTTTTATTTTATGGAACCCCATAACAAATGATTACAAATCAACACTGAAATTTATATAAGAACATTTTTTACGTTTTAAACTTAAAGTTTTAATATATATGAAGAAAGAAATTGTAACCGTGGTATTATTTAATAACTAGTAATAAATAATTTTGGTGGAACCCTGATGACTATTCTACGGAACCCAGTTTGGGAATCTCTGGTCTAACTGACCTCCACAGCCTAGTCATTACGTACCACGGTACCTCTTTGCAAGACTGGTTGTTTGAATTTCTGCCTTTTGCGAGACTGGTCGACTTCCTGAGTCCCGACTACCCGTAACAACTACGAATGAGCGTGAGTGTTTACAACTGACAAAATCTACTCAATCGCGTTTAAGTTGTAACAATTTGCATGAAACAAAAATTGGGAAGGAAGACTGGTAGAAAATGCCTATGGCATTAAGTCCGCCTCTGTACTTTTGTGCTTGAAGTGTTAAATAAATAAATAAACACAAGTAGGTGTTTTTTTTTTCACTTTCTGTTTCCGGACTGCCTTGTTGGTGGTGGGTTCGATTCCCGGGTCGGGCAAATTGATATTGGATTTTTCTATCATGAATTTCTCGGTAGTAGCCACGGAGTCTGGATTTATGCCCGGTTGATGGCAATAGGCTCGGCCCTGTTACATTGGACTTAAACATAACTGGCGAAATGTGGGTGTATTGTTAGGTACACATTAGGATTACAGACCAGCACGCGTAGCATGACTACCGTAGACATGGGTTTTTTAGACTGAAGAATCGACAAAATGACACAGATTATACGTATGTTAGTATATTCTTATATTATTATGTTTAAATAGTTCTGCTTTACGTTTTATGTATTCCATTTTCTCTTCTTTTTTACACACTATGTCTACATCTCTTTTTTAGTATCTCCTTTCGCAGGTATGCTGGAAGAGATCTCTGTAGAAATAAGCATCACCTTTGTACTATTTTCTGTTCCTTTCTTCTTTTCTGTATTTAGTGTGTACATAAATTGTTAAATAAATAAATAAATAAATTGTGTCGTCACAATGACATTTCTTTGCACTATCTGTCATTTTGTCAATTTCTACGGTGGTTATGGTACAGGGGCTGATGTTATGTTTTTTTTGTTTAGTTCAGTTTCAGTACAAATTGAAGTTAATGTTAACACGATCGAATATGTATAAACAGTCACACTGAGCCCTCTCAACGCATTTTGTATATTCGGGGGTTCATTAGCATTTAGTAAAGCAATATTTCCGCGCTCCCCGCAGACGGGCTCCCCGTACGTGGACGCTATGTTCCCGGCGGCGCCGCGCTCGCTGGTGTACGGCGGCGGCGCGGAGACGGGCGCGGCCAGCCGCTGGCTGCGGCCGCACCAGATACACGTGGAGGCAGACCATCGCCTGCCCTGGGTCGTGTTCCGCGACCCCCGGCCTTCCGACATATCGCAAGGTAGCTTTAAGTTCCTATTCGAAGTTCCTGCTAGGTAAACACTTCTTGGAAGAAGAAATCGTCTGTAGTATAGAAAAGGAAATAAATACAACTGGCTTCTTTAAAATCTACTAAAAGTATTTTTTTTATATTTTGCCAGTTTTTTTTAACTAAAAAGCGTTCAAGTTTATTAGTTGAAAAAAAAAAAATAAAAGCAGCAAGTGTGCCACAACCAGTTGTCCACATCGTTTGAGTTTTGCGGTTTACTTAGGGTGTTACCACACCAATGGATCGATCGCTGATCACCAATCGATCTATGGTAGAAATTACGACAATCGATCAATGGGTGTAGTAGAAACTGTCGATCGACGTCGACTTATCCATTCTAACATCGATCGATGACCTCGACCACGATCGATCGATAGGTGTGGCAACACCTTTACAGATTTATTAAATGTGGCTATTAATTATAACTTTATACAAAGCAACTGCTTAATAATACTGGTCCTAAGATGTTCAAGGTAAACTAATATCTCTTTGGACTGACCTTGACAATTGCTGAACGTGCGATACCGCATTTCATATTATTTACTTTACATTAAAAAAAAAAAACGAAATATAATTTATTTATCTCGCATTCTATCTCCAGGTGTCCTAGGCAACTGCTGGCTCCTATCCGCATTAGCAGTACTAGCAGAACGTTCGTCCCTAGTACGAGGCGTCGTAGTCCGGGGCGAGCCGAGCGTGGGCGCCTATCAGCTGAGACTGTGCAAGGATGGAAGGTGGCTCACTGTCACCGTGGACGATCTGCTACCTGCCAACAAGAAGGGACATCTTGTTTATTCACAAGTAAGTTACAATTCAACCAGAGAGGATATGCGCTTCGGTGATCTTGAATGTTTCCGAAGCTAGATGATGATTCCCGCAGCACATACTTCACTCGCTACCAAGAAGTGTCACCTTGCTTATTCACAAGTAAGATAAATAGAACTTTAATATTACTAGCGAAATGTACCATAAGTGGAACTCAGCCTATCGCTTCGGAGATTACGGGCGTTATGTGATGCTATGGTAAGGTACAATTAAACCAGAAAATGCATGCGCTTCGATAAATCTACGTGATGCACGTACGTCGCGCCACAGTGTAACCCCACAGAGGCACAGTTTCTATTTTTTTATCGTTTCGCGTTTGTTTGAGATTTTATCTCTGTCAGGTTTTTTATTGTATATTGATTTATTATATAATCATGTCATTCTTTTAAAATGTCTCATTCATTAGAAAAACAACAAAACATGAAATATTCACCTTATTTATTTGGTTTCAGGCAAAAAGAAAACAATTATGGGTCCCGCTTATAGAGAAGGCTGTCGCCAAACTACATGGATGTTACGAAGCGTTAGTGTCAGGAAGGGCCATTGAAGGTAGGCATCAAAATCATTATAACAGCCTGGTTCATTCAGTACTTTTATTTTTGCTCAAACACCTCTAGTTTGAAGTGGAACTGGACTGGCCAAGTCTGCCGCATGCACAATGAGCTGTGGGCCAAAATTACCAGTTTCTGGAGCCCTGACACAGTCAGAAGGCGTCGCGGCAGACCTCATACATGATGGCGGGACGCGCTTGACAAAACCAACGACCAGTGGTCCATATTAACTCTGGATCGAAACAACTGGAAGTCACGAGGAGAAGCCTTTGCCCAGCAGTGGGATGACGCAGGCTTAGTATGTAGTATCAGTATCATTCAGTACTGAGTATAGGCCACCTCCCGTATTTCGCAAATCATTTAAAATTTTATAAAAAAGCTTGGCAAAATCTCACCCTAAATGTCGCAAACAAAACTGAACGCTCTGCCATGGTTCTTTATGAACATCATAATATTCATGAATCTTTGGGCACTTCAATAACACTGACCGGGACATTTCACAAATAGTACACATTATTTGACATCGTTTAGTTTTTTGCAATGAGCCAAAATGAGTTTGTCCAATTTACAACGTGAAAGAGTACTCGAAGATCTCAAACAACACCGAATTTAGCATAGCGAGCTTCGTCGGACTATAAAGTGTACTATAGTGTGTTTAAGCGTATTTACTAACTAAATTATGGATCGTTGTGTCTGATGCAAATAAATAAATAAAAATAAAAGGTTTGTGGAGCAGTGAAAAGTTTCGTTATTTTTATACAACAGGAAGAATCCACCGATTCGACGGATGTTGAGTCTGGTGGCCTGTTGATATCTCGCAGATAACAGACCGTTGCTCGATGCAGGAATTTTGCGTGACGTCAGTTCTTATATGGCGATGTACATACCGCCACTAGTTAAGTTTTGTTTGTATTTTGTCAGGTCTATGCACTCTAACGGGCGCGCCGTGCGAGTCTGTGTCCCTGCAGGCGGGCGGGGCGGGCGGCGCGGGGGGCGGGGCTCCGCTGGAGCAGCTGGACCGCGACCTCGTGTGGGCGCAGCTACTGTCCTCGCGCCAGGCTTGCTTCCTGATGGGGGCTAGTTGTGGGGGAGGGAATATGAAGGTATGTTCAGAGGACATCCTAAGAGGGCGTCATAAGACTCTCAAACAAACACGACATATGTCTATTCATTTGTATCAGTGTAGCACATTCTCGTTTGAGCATTTGGTGGAAAGTATACTTGCGCCGGGAGCAGCAAACACTGGAAAAGTGTTACACAAATTCATAGATGACTCTGCCCTGAAGTGTAAATGTGTGCTGCCCCACAAACGATGGGACACCTGATATTGTGTCCTGCCTGCCCTGTTGTTTGCACATCACAGGAGCTGATCGCTGGACGCTACTGAGGTACCAAACTCGTTGCCAAATTTAGGAATGACTTCATTTGAATTGTCATCGATACGCTAAGAAGTGTATCAAATTGTCGTATAAATAAGTCAGGTTCTTAGCGCCCAGTTTCTCATTAAACATGTTATCATAACATGTACACACGCCTTTATGTTAACAAACAATGTATTGTGTTCGTAAAACACTATAACGTGGCGCAGCGGGCCCGGCTTTACACATCCACACAGTTACGGCCATGGCGCACATCTCGATAAACGAACATATTTCTACATTGTAAATGCCGTAGAAAGTAGATAACTTGTTGCAGTTTTTGGTAGCTACACTGGTTAATTACTAATGTCAAACTTATAACATTTCGCAGGTGGACGAGGAAGAATACCAGCGCCTAGGCCTTCGCCCCCGACACGCATACTCCGTGCTAGACGTAGTGGAGGTGTGCACGAGTGGGCCGGTCGTTGCGTCGGTCAGTGCCGGCGGGTCAAGTAGTGCAGGTATGTGGCCTTCTGGCTTTCTTTAGCTTTTACTCATCGGATGCAACTGAATACCAGTACTTAACGTGGAGTTACCGCCTGTCTGACCTTCACATGTCAAATACTGGTTAATATCAGGGTACGCTTTAGTAAGATTTATTGTCAGAAATTCGTTTTTGTTTACTAATTGTAAAGACTGTCATAGATTTCCTAACTACTGCAGAGACCAGTGGCTTTCTGTGACATGGAATGGCGTTTAAAAAAATGTTTATATTAATCGCCTTGAAAGCTTACAAAGACGATTTTTAAGGATTTTTAAGGTACACTCAATATCGTTCAAATTCTTATCTTCCTAATTATACTAGTCGGTATAAGAAATTTCATATTCTTCCTTTATGCTTTAGACGCCCGTAGTTATGGGGGAGTTAAATGGTATTATGTAATTTTGAATAATTGTTTATTTGTTTTTAATTGCTTTAATATGTTTTTGAAAATGTTACTTATTATTTTTTGTTTTGTTGAATTTGTGTACGACATTTTGGATATTTTATTTGTCTGACTATAATAAATTAATTGAATTGAATTTTTACACGAGCGCAGATGGCAGATCTTGCTTTCTTATTTTGTACTAGCTGTTGCCCATAGTCTTTAACCTTCCTCGATAAATGGGCTATCCAACACTAAAATAATTTTTCAAATCGAACCAGTAGTTCCTGAGATTAGCGCGTTCAACCAAACAAACAAAATTTATACAAACAAACAGCTTTATAATATTATTATAGATATGAACGGTGACGGTTTTTTATGAACGGATCTACAGACGTCGCTGAGCTGGTGGCCAATATTCGACTTCGTTTACCGTGTCCGTTTCTTTCTTTCTTTTCTATCCTTCATGTACCTATTGTGAAAACTATCTACAGGCAAAATTCATTCATTTTAAGAGCATGTCGAACGTTCAATATGCTGTGCCGGGTTGTTGAGCTTGATTTATTTACAAATAGTGTCCAGGAATTAAAAACTTTTTCTTTGAAGTGTAACTTTGTTGTGTAATGTGTATTTTTGCTTATTCTCTTTGGTTGTTTCTATGTTTAAAAACTGACTTTTTAGTAGTCTTACAAAGGTCGTCCACTCAATGTACCCGACATAAAATAGCTCTAGGCGCGATTTTTTTATATCTTCCATAATAGGTACAAAGAAAAATAATAATAAAATATGAAACATCCTGTTAATGATGTTTACGTCTCAAACGGGAGAACATTACCTACCCAGCACTCGAGTCCAGTAGATCATCGCTCGCAACAGGGTGTTCTAACTATGTCATGCGTCATAATACTGAATAATATTATTATTTTTAAATGATTAAAATCTCATAAATACCTATTTTTTTTAATGAATGTTTTGTATTCATTGGATACATGAAGTGGGCTGCTATTGTAAGACGACTAAAAAGTCACGGTGTATAAGTGTAAACTTATAATTGGCCTTCTTCTACATATTGCATCTGACTACTCTAATGTATTAACTGTAAGCTTTCTAAAAATGTATAAAATAAAATAAATGCAGTTCTTCTCCTTAGCATGTCGATGGCAAACTAAATTGTGACAACGGAGCTACTAATTGAATGACCAAGGTCATGTTTAAACAGACATTTGTGATAATATCTCCTGTGTTGTGTTGCCTAGCATGCGAGCAGTATGCTCCTAATATCACCTGAGTGTGCGTCCGAAGTGAGACGGCACATACTACAAAACTCGACAAGTTGGAAGTTGCCTGGAGTGCTAGAACGCGCACATAACATGTCCGGAATATGTGCGCTGCTCGTCTTCATGTTTGTTTACTACGTGTCACCTATAGCGTGATAAACAAACACGAGCGCGAGCGGCCGCGCGTCCAGCGGAGACGGCGAACATCTGTGCGGCTGCGCAGCTCGTGCGCCCGCCCGGGTATGTGCTGGGCATCGATGGATTTCATACGTGCCAATGTGTATTGAGATCCGTTTCTCCACTCGACCGCGGTAACGTGTGAAAACTGTCCAAATTAGAGTTTTAAGGCTCTATTTACTAACACAATTTGTATTATTGTATTTTATGGAATGCTGCCGATAACAATTCTAATATAATTTTACTACAATAAGAATGTACATATGTATTCAGTCAGACGCAGGCCAGATGACTGCCAACGAAATGATATACAGATTATACTACGGTATTTAATGTAAAACTTTTGATTAATTCATATTTCTATTGTCTAATATTTATTTTTCTGAAGGGGGAGGTATGGACTGCAAGTAACAATAATGCTAGCAGGGCAAAATTCAATGCTCCCCGCGCATAGAGTTTAGCAGACAGTCGTCTGCCCCGCGCCGTAGCAATAACTTGTGTTCTGTATAACCTATGTACGCGGTGTCTCTGTGCTTAACGTTAATAATATTAAGAATAAACTTTATCCTGAACACTGGGACTTTATTTAGAGTTTCCAACCACGATACTATAATCAGTATTGATACGTCGATTCGTCCACCGTCCCAGGCAACCTGTCGTCCGTGGCGCCGTCGCGCCTGCTGCGCCTGCGCAACCCGTGGGGGCACTACACGTGGCGCGGCGCGTGGGCGGCGGGCTGCGCGCGCTGGACGCCGGCCGCGCGCGACGCCTTGCGCGCCAGCAAGCAGCAGCACGTGGACCGCGACCAGGGCGTGTTCTGGATCAGCTTCGAGGATGTGCTCAAGTGAGTTGCTCACGCGTCTTAGCTCGAACCCGCCACACTATTCCTAAGCCCTGCAACTCTTAAAAGCCAGAATCAACAATGCTGACCAACAGAAAAACGCAGTAACAGAGAATCGACTGAAACTGTACCTATCAGTGGACCCTGCAACGAAATTAATTATCCTGAGCCCCTCATATAGAAATTCTTCATCGGTCGTTAAAAACAAAATCTGCTGTTTCCTACAAAAGTGGTCAAAATGTATGGAACAGCTGATTTTTATTTTAATAACCGATGCAAAATTTTCAAAAAATTCTATATGGTAAGGCTCAGAATGATGTACTGAATACGTGGTAAACGTTTTCACGTTGGTGTCCCTTCCACCCCGTATGAAATAGTATGCAACGTCGCGCACCTGTCCGCGCCGAACAACCCGCATTTCAGTAAAGATGGCGTCATGTAGTAAGGCGCATGCGGCGAGTGCAACACGTTTGCTCTGAACAGAAATACTTTTAAAATAATGAATGCGATTCGGATAGGTGCGCGGGACCATCAGAAAAGGCGATGACTACGGTGCGTCTAGGCGTGCGTACAGCTATAAAAAACATTTTATACGTATTTAACCAGACTCCTACTCTTTTCACAGATACTTCGACTGCATAGACATATGCAAGGTCCGCGTGGGCTGGCATGAGGTCCGCCTGGCCGGCATCCTGCCTCCCATGTCCTCCACGCGTCACCTCACGTGCCTCCTCCTCACTGCCAGCCAGCCTACCGAGGTAGACTTCACGCTCTTCCAAGAGGGACAGAGGTAATTCAGTTTAAAGATACCATCATCATCTTCTGCCCAGCTTTTCATAATTATGTTGAGGTCGGCTTCAAGTCTCAACTGAAGCAGCTTAATAACAGTATTCTATGAGCGTCTGCCTATCTGACCTCTGCAACTAAGTTACTCGGTAACAGAATACTCCTAGGTAAGACTGGTTGTCAGATTTTCGGGCTTTTGACTATTCGTAACCAAAGATCATTCGGAACTTGTGATTGGCCCAAAAATTTTCGGACAACAGCATCTAAACTTTTATGAAATTTAAATAATAATTTTGTTAATTTACAGGAACTCTGCAAAGAGCCAACGATCGCAATTGGACCTCTGCGTGGTTGTGTTTCGAACTAAGTCGGGACCCAGCGCGCAAGTCGGGAAACTCGTTGCGCATAGCAAAAGACAGGTCAGTCTTCCTATCTTTAAATAGCAGTCAATTCTTCAAAATAGCAGTCAAAGAAAAAAATGGTTTTAAATTAGATAAGTTCAGACTTCTAAAACATTTGAATTGCAACAATTTTTTTCTCAGGAAATTTGAGCAATACCGTCATTCAAAAGTGTGCTATTTTGAATCATTGCCTGCCAATCACTGCATAAGACTGACACTCATCATTCTCTTGCCCTTATCCCAGTTCATTTGGGGTCGGCGCAGCATGTCTTCTTCATCCATACTTCTCTAATACTCGTCATCTCATCACACACCTCCTTTCTTGCCATATCATCCTTATTTATTTATTTATTTTATTTGGCTCTTCAACAATGAGCCAAAAATGTGCCTTTACACTGTCCATCCATCGTTTCTTTGGTCTTCCTCTACTCTTATACCTAGCCGCATTCATACTCAAAACGTTCCTCACGACAATTTCCTCATTCCTCCGAATCACATGCCTAAACCACGGCAACAGATTACCACACAACTTTTCAGTCACTGGCGCCACTTTCAGACTTCCTTCTTATGTACTCATTTCTTATTTTATCCATTCTCGTAACAGCACACATCCTCCTCAGCACTCATCTCCGCCACATGCAAATGCTTTTTATTCATCCCCTTTGTGGCCCAACATTCTGACCCATACAAGACAGCAGGTCTAACTATTGTTTTATAAATCTTCCATATTGCATATGACTGAAACTGAAAAAAAAAACAGGACTCTGAACTCCACCTCGAAAATTCATTTTCAACTCGATTGAAATTTTCCACGGGATTTAAAATGTAACCACTTATTCTTTACAGGTCCGTGGCTTCGTAGGCTGCCACAAAATGCTAGAAAAAGGCTTCTATCTAGTCGTCTGCCTAGCCTTCAACCACTGGCACACCGGCCTGGAGCTAGCCGACAGCTCGGCCTGGCCGCGCCACGTCCTGGCGGCGCACAGCTCCAAGCCGCTGTCGGTGGAGCGGCCGTCGCTGCACCCGCACATCCTGGCGGACGCCATCATCGGGCTCACGCTGGCGAGGGGACAGAGGCACGAGGGCAGGCAGGGGATGACTGCTTATTATCTGACTAAGGTATGCTATTTTTTCGCTTCTTGAAGCCGATTCCGCTTCGATAAAAAGAACAAACATTGATCACCACGCTCTAAGTTCAAACTTGTATTCAGAATCTGAGTTATTCATCAAGTTTTGTATAGACCATGACAATGTTGATATGGTCAATGCATTCAATAAAAAAACAAAGTCTTTTTGCCATATTATTACTGTTTTTTTTTTATTATTATTTAATTCACAAAACCGATGTACAATCACAAATGCAATAAAAAAAAGTTACAAAACAATATTTCTGATTGCCATCTACTAGATGTGAATCTAGCATGCACATTTTTATGTAAAACACTTACACTTTGACAAAAAAAAATGAAAAGACAATTAGCTAAACGAAAAATTACAAGTTGTGACTTTTTCAAAATAATAAAAAAACTTTTGGGAAAAAAAAAATTAAACATAAGAAAGAAATATAAAAAAAAAAACAATAAAAACATATTACACGATTAATACTCTAAGTTTAGTCCTAACTGAGGCCACAGAACCAGTAAAGACATCTATTTCACTACGAATGGAGTTGGCAATAGAGAGCATGCGGTAAATGGGTGAAAAATTACCTATATTAGTTCGACTATGAGGCAGTACGAAAGTCCTTCGGTTAATTAAGCGGCTACTACTACGTGGGATACTAAATTTCACTTTTTCTAAAAGCTCAGGAGAATCTATTATCCCATTTATCAGTTTAAACAAAAACATGAAGTCCAGAGATTTCCTTCGTGCGCTCAAAGATTTAATTTTATAATAGCTCAGCCTAGAGTTATACGTGTTCAGACTACGACACTTGTTATCCGAGAAACTTAAGTGGTATAAGAACCTTTTTTGAACACGTTCAATCCGATCAGAGTGCACCTGATAAAACGGGTTCCACACCGTACTACAATACTCCAAAATACTTCGAATAACGCTGTTGTAAATGGAAATAGTCAGAATTGGTTCTTTAAAAATTTTCATTTCCCTGACGATGAAACCCGACAATTTAGATGCCCGACCAATAATTTGGTCGTAATGACTACTAAAACTTAAACTACTATCTACTAAAACACCGAGGTCCCTAATTATAATATAACCGGGCTGTTATCAATCGAGTAATAATATTCACATGTTTTCCTTTTTCTGCTAAATTTGATAAAGTAACATTTGTTTTGATTTAATGACATTTTATTTTGTATGCACCAATTGTGCACGTTATTTAAATCTAGCTGAAGCTGATTAATATCGGATTCGTTGTATACAGTCCGAACTGTGTACAACGAATATATTTTTAAATCATCTGCAAAAAGTTTATATTCCGAACTAATTTTTTCAACCATTTATAAAAACTAAGTGATGTGTGAAACCTGCTGTACCCGTTGTAGGATTTGTTTGTTTAGTTCGTATGTGGCGGTATAGATGTCGCCACAACAACATTATGATAAACATGATAAGAATGCATCTTGGTGTTCAAAGTTGAAAAAGTTATCTTATCTTATATTTTGTTCCCAGGGTTGGGCCGGTCTAGTAGTGATGGTAGAAAATCGACATACAGACAAGTGGATTCACGTGAAATGTGACTGCCAGGAGAGCTACAACGTCGTGTCCACTAGAGGCGAGTTGAAGACTATCGACTCCGTGCCGCCGTTACACAGGTGAGTTACAGTTCAACCAGAAAATCTATGCGCTTCGACTATCTTCGTTTATTCGAGTGAGCACGAACGCCGCCCCACAGAGTAACCCTTCACCTAGGCAATCGTTCGATATCATACGGAACCTTTACGTCCGACACCATACGGACGATGATTGCCGAAGCGTATACTTTTTCCGAGAGGCTTGTACTTATTTCTCGTAGTTTTTATTTTTTACCCGGTCGTTGACATAATCACTGCATTTATCTCTCTTACAAAACTATTGCTTGTATCCCTCCACACACGTAACATATAATTTCTGTTATTGAAACCCCATATGTCCATTTGTCCACAGACAAGTTATAATAGTCCTGACGCAGCTGGAGGGCTCGGGCGGGTTCAGCATCGCGCACCGGCTGACGCACCGGCTGGCGGGCGGCGCGCGCCTGCAGGACTGGGCGCCGCACGCCGACGCCGAGCCGCGCCACCGCCCGCCACTCGCGCGCCGCCTGTACGGGCTGCACGCGCCCAGGCTCATCACCTAGTGCGGCGCGCGCCTGCAGGACTGGGCGCCACCGCCCGCCACTCGCGCGCCGCCTGTACGGGCTGCACGCGCCCAGGCTCATCACCTAGTGCGGCGCGCGCCTGCAGGACTGGGCGCCACCGCCCGCCACTCGCGCGCCGCCTGTACGGGCTGCACGCGCCCAGGCTCATCACCTAGTGCGGCGCGCGCCTGCAGGACTGGGCGCCACCGCCCGCCACTCGCGCGCCGCCTGTACGGGCTGCACGCGCCCAGGCTCATCACCTAGTGCGGCGCGCGCCTGCAGGACTGGGCGCCACCGCCCGCCACTCGCGCGCCGCCTGTACGGGCTGCACGCGCCCAGGCTCATCACCTAGTGCGGCGCGCGCCTGCAGGACTGGGCGCCACCGCCCGCCACTCGCGCGCCGCCTGTACGGGCTGCACGCGCCCAGGCTCATCACCTAGTGCGGCGCGCGCCTGCAGGACTGGGCGCCACCGCCCGCCACTCGCGCGCCGCCTGTACGGGCTGCACGCGCCCAGGCTCATCACCTAGTGCGGCGCGCGCCTGCAGGACTGGGCGCCACCGCCCGCCACTCGCGCGCCGCCTGTACGGGCTGCACGCGCCCAGGCTCATCACCTAGTGCGGCGCGCGCCTGCAGGACTGGGCGCCACCGCCCGCCACTCGCGCGCCGCCTGTACGGGCTGCACGCGCCCAGGCTCATCACCTAGTGCGGCGCGCGCCTGCAGGACTGGGCGCCACCGCCCGCCACTCGCGCGCCGCCTGTACGGGCTGCACGCGCCCAGGCTCATCACCTAGTGCGGCGCGCGCCTGCAGGACTGGGCGCCACCGCCCGCCACTCGCGCGCCGCCTGTACGGGCTGCACGCGCCCAGGCTCATCACCTAGTGCGGCGCGCGCCTGCAGGACTGGGCGCCACCGCCCGCCACTCGCGCGCCGCCTGTACGGGCTGCACGCGCCCAGGCTCATCACCTAGTGCGGCTGACCTACTAACTGATGATCTGACGACTGGACAGTGAGATTATTATCCTTTAACAGCTCCGAAAACATGATTTTCTTTGTTAATTTGCCGAAAGAGACTCAATTGGGATGAATACAAAAGGTTGATTTCGGTTGATGCTGTTAGCATACCCGCGGAGGGAGCAACGCCAGACCCTTTGCTCAGCAGTCGAGCTTGCAAGCAAATTGACATAACACACATGTTAAGGTCGACTTGATTCGACATAACCGAATCAATCTAATCGAATACCATGGGAAATATGTTCAGAAAACAGTCTAACTTAGCGAGCATGATTCAGGGAGTATAAATATCAAATGAAAGCCGAATAAATCTAGAAATTACCGCATGTCCACTTAGTGATTTAAAAATTACTGCCGAAACGAATCTTCCTACCCGAACATTAATGTAGCATATCTTATAAAGAGCGTGTGGTCTCATGATGAGCCCCGTCATAAACCACGGGTTAAATGCGTCTCGACTTTTCACATAGAATATTCCATTCTTCTAAATGTGATTAATTTCTGACCCGACCTAAGAACAGTGAAGGCACATCTGATGAGTAAAATCTTAGCTTATACAACATTATTTTTAGTACATGCGAAACCTGAATATAGTTTCAGAATAAGTAACTGAATCGATACCAATAATTTATAAACCATGTTATATTTTGTCCCAAAAATATTTAAAAAAAAAACGTTACAAGTTGGACACCGAGCGACATTAAGTACCTATCGCAATAATTTAGGTAACTACTGCCAAATTATTTTTATCAATGAGCTCAACAACGATAAACAACTATGTTTATTAACGACTGGAGGCGCGCGCGCGGGCGCGCTGCGTGGTGACCACGTTTTTGTGCGGACAAACGGTTCTCACATACTAAAACTAAGGTTGTATGTTGGAGTAAAGACAGATATCTCGAGTCAGTCCCCATCGACCATTAAAGTAGCTGGAAGGCTTTTTAACCTGGCTGTTTGTGGTTTATATTTTTTCAACTGGCTTTCGCAAGCGAGGTTCCCATTGTAAGATACCTAGGACTGACAGTTTCAAATCGTGATGGAAAACGCTTCGGTTATTTGTCGATGCAGTTATTTTCTCCTTTATAAGTGCAAATCAGTTAGTTTTAGTTACGCGGGCCCAATCTATCAAGGCTCGTAATATTTTTGTTTTTCAGGCAGTCAAAATTATTAATCAATTTTGGACTATAAGTCTGTGACAAAACGGACGAAACACGCTCTCAGAAGGAAAAATTGAATGGGAGAAAAAATCTTGACATAAAAATAATTTTAAACTCGTAGTAATTCGAACAATTTTCCAATGACTATAAATATCAAGGGAGTTGAATCAGTGAGAAAATACAAAATGTAAGCACAATATTGAACCTTATACCGTTAGTGATAAGTAAAAGTGAATTAACGTTGTAAATCAATAATAAGTTTGGTATTAGATCTTAATTGTACCAAATGGAACTTTATTGTAAAAGAGTCGGTCGGGTTCCTGAAATTTTGATTAAGCCTGTTATCTGTCATGCTAGCTGTCTAGGCCTTAGTATGGATAATAGAATATGTGACAACTTTTAACTCGGTTTCTGGACCATGACAAAATGGAAGTCATGCGACATCAAGTCATTTGATTATATTATCAGCCTATAACGCTCAGTAGCAAGATCCGGGAGAGCTCGTTCCTTGGTTCTGCATGGCCCTAATGGCTACGCGCCAAAAGACCCATGACGCATTGTATTATAGATTTCTTATCCAGATATCGAGTATTAATGCTGGATATTAATATGGATGGAACGAAAGTTTTGAGTATGAATAAGATGGGTATAAAAGCAGAGGATGACCAAAAACGGTGGATGGACTGTGAAGGATAATATGGCTAGAGTTGTCCGAACAGATGACGAGTAATAGAGAAGAATGGAAGAAGAAGACATGCTGCGCCGACCCCAAATAAATTGGAATGAGGGTAAGAGAATGATGATGATGAATCAGTGCCATCTAGTGAAATACGCAGTTACATTTGGTACAATATAATGTTCAAAGAACGTGCATAGGTAGGTACTAGGCCTATAACGCTAAAGACACATAAAATAGCTAAGTATTCATATTTTTTCTACTACACTAAAATATATTCATAGAAATTACATGTCCGGCCGAATAAATGTATACAGTACGCATTTTTATTAAATTTTTATTCAGCCGGTCTAAGGATTTTGCCGCGAAGTATGCGAATAGGGCGCATTGAGTGTTATTTTGACAGATATTAGAATAAGGACACGGATAATTTGTAACGGATATTATTTGTAAAAAAAATGTCGATTTCGCAAAAAGTTGAAGTAATAAAACGTTGCTTTTTTTAATTTTTTTTTTTGACGAGCTCGTTTGCGAAATAAACATTTTTTGCTAACGGTAAGGATATATCACGTAGATTGTAAATTTTAAGGCATTATCATTACTGTATAAAAATCTCTTGTAAAAAAAACAATGATTTTTTTAATCATTAATGATAAATAGCGATCGTTGTACGTAGTTGTTATTTAAATTGTAAACTCGATGAAGTCACGTTTCCCTGTATGCGAATCTCACAAATACGTGGTACTCCGTAGTTTTAACGCCGAACCCATAGAATTACGACTGAAACTAGATTTTTACAACATTTACTTTCCTAATGTTCATAATTTTTTACTAAAATTCTCGAAAAAAAATGTTGAAGTGTTTAATTAGAAATAAATCCTCTTTTATATAAAAATATGTTGAATACAATAAATATAATTTAGATGCTAAATTTAAATTGTTAACTTAGAACGCTACGTTTATACATTATTTATAAAAGCTTGTATGTTTTCTAATTAGAAATCTTTAGTAAAACATAATAAAATTGTCTTCGCATTAGATTTATTAATTTAGTTAGGATATAAAAATGTTTACTTTGCTGTGGGACCTTAATTACATTCCCTGACAGTGAATTTAAAATTATATAGGTTTTTTTTAAGAAAATGTACTTCAACAATTCAAAAATGACCCATTTCGACGACAAAATGGCAACGCAGCCGTTGTTTTATACACACTACAATGGATTAAATCCTTAACACTTGCTACAGTGTGTCAGAAATCGACACAAGTCTTCGCTAAGCGTACTACAGTGAGACAAAACAAAATCACGATTTTGTACGAGTAAAGATATCGTGTAAATATTTAAACTGCTTTACTAACTAGATGTAGATTTGTATTCTGAATTTTTCAAAAAACGCTCCTACGTTTTTTTGCACTGAAGTGTAAGAAAAGACAAATCGATATTTTTAATTAGAAGTATTTTAACTTCATTCCATTAATACTCATTATTTATTTAATTTCTAATTAGTTGTTGTTTTTTTTTTTTAATAATTAAAAAACCTAGTGATGCTGATTCTTGCCATTACTTTGCTTTACAACGATATTATTAATGTTTTTAATATTTTTTATTAGTGATAATATTTAATTTTTGACTGTTTATAGTTTAAGTGGCCTACGAGCAAGATTCGTGCAATATTAAAAAAGGATGTTATCTCACGTTGAATTTTTATATTAGTGGGGATAATTTACACTTGCTGGCACAAAAAACTGCACACTGAGATGTGTGGTGTTTGTTAGTAGTTAGCAGTTGACTAAAATCAATAAAATTATAAATCATGTGTTGATAAATATTTAAATAGGAACTTGCCTAAAACTAAAGCTCAAATTCATGCCATGAGAAATCATAATTTCGATAACAAACTATTTATTTAAAAAGAAAAATAACTGCAGAAACCCCATGTCTTTTTTTAATAATAAAATACAGTAAACTACTAACTATTAATAATCACGCTAACTATAAATATAACATAGTCGTAGTTAAGTTTTGGATCGCATAGTGTTTTGATATAATAATAATGATAATACCGTGCGTCACGGGTTCTATAGATACACGGCTCTATATTTTTACACTTGTGCATCATATATAATAATTATATGTATACATTCACACGTTAAAAAACTCCATAAGGGATCTGTCTCACTGACAGCGAGAAAGCGACAAGTTATCAACTATTTTCTCGCTCAAAAAACGTACAATAGATGTAGGTCGGGTACAAGAGATACATACAGTGATTTAGACACCGCGATCCGTCAACGAGTTCATTCTATTCGTCATACTAAACAATTTTCGCTATGAAGATCATCTGTACAAATAAATAAAATTGAAGTGTCTGTTTGTAATATCAAAATAACAGCTTTTTAACGACTATGGCATTTAGGGTGCAGTTAAATATTCAGTCATGATTGTAAATCAAGGTACCGTTCAAGATTGAAAAGGAACGGTATATCTAATGTCACCTGTACCATCCTACAGCGAAAGGACTATAGCTGATATTATAAGGAATAGGTTAAGTTACTTTAAAAAAAAATCTGCTTCCGTAAAAAAAAAAAACCCTTGAAATTGTTAATAAAATCCGATTCAAAAAGATACAGTAATATTTTTTATATATCCAAAAAAAAATAAACAAGTTCCTATACAATAGTGGACTGTGGACTGTTTACACAGACAGCGAGAATTCGACACAAACAACTCGTTTTTGGTTACTAGTTCAACTCGCTACTCGCTTCTCGCTTATCGCTGGCGGTGAGACAGATGCTGAAACATACATAATGTAACTGATATTTCTTAAAATTATCATCTTCCATAGTTTTCTTAAATCTAAACATTTTTGTATAACAACTTAAAGGAATATAGTGTTTTCTTTTTTAATATTTACTTGTAAGATAGTGCCATAATATATTGAGAAACTTACCCTTTTACTCATAAATATTCAAATTTTTTTAAAGATAAGTCTTTAATAGATTAAAAGGACGTAAAATATACACCACGTTAGTATAAGACGTTTATGAATAAAAGGGCAAGGTTAAACCTTTATACCAGTGAGAAAATTAGGCTTATTTTGACATCATTTCTCAGGCTAATGCTAAAATAACAACTTTAGCCTGGTAGGGCCTCACACGTTATTTTTTTCTAATAATCTTTTTTATCAAAAACATCATTATCGACAAAAAAAATCTGTTAAATTTTTTTTTTGTGAGTCCTATTTACAATTTACTTTTTCACAAATAAAATAATGCAATTTTGAATGGTGTGTCGATCAGAGTGCACTGCAGTGTAAGAAACTTTTGATAACTTTTTATTTAACGATGTGTAATTGTTTTTGAGTAGCATAAAAGACGCTTATTTTTCATGTTAGTCTACGTGGATGCATGTTAAACTATTTATGATAAGGATAAGTAAATAAAATTATTTAAATTTGATGACTGGTTTTTATTGGAGATGATATTATTTATCAACCACCCCATATGGTCTTCTCGACCGAATTTCAGTGACCCTGATCTGATCTAGTCTCAACAGAGAATAAACGAGTGCTCAGGAGATACTATAGTACACGAGTGTGTGCGTGAACACAGGTGCACTCCCTTATCCTCGAGGAACAGGGATGACACCACCAACTTAAAAACTCCGGGCTACTACTGAGAAATTCCTAATGGAAACACCCAACTACATTTTTCCGTACTGGGAGTCGAACCCAAGACAAACAAAAGGGATATCAATATTTGAATATAGCTGCCTGCTTACCGAAATTTTAATTGTTTTTCGATGTTGTGGCCACGCTCATATCAATTGCATCTATATTGTATGAGACAAAATCCTCTAAGCGTCACGTTTTCGAGATTTAAGTTATCAAAGTTAAAATCTACTCACTGATACTACCTCGTTGGTCGAGTGGTCGCAATCGCGAATGCTGAGCATAAGGTCCTGGGTTCGATTTCCGGGTTGGGCAAAGTGTTATTGGGTTGTTCCATCAAGAATTTCTCAGTAGCAGCCACGGAGTTTGGTTTTGTGCCCGGTTGATGGCAATACGCTGGCAATTCATGGGACTTAAAACATGACTGGCGAAATGTGGGTGCACTGTATAGGTACACCACTGCCTTACCCCTTGGGGATTACAAGCTGGATGAACGTTATGTTATGATAGTGCCATCAGTATAACTTTTTTTTTCTAGTCTCTAAATACGTATCTACGATGACCTATACTTTGACCAACCGGCTTGGCCACGAACGACACACGGGCGACAACGACTGCGGTAAAACAAATTAAAAAACGCACGTTGCCACACGCGCGTGTGGTTTGACGCAAGTAGCCGTCCCAATAGGTATTATACAGCATGTGGTCGTAAAAGGCCAAGACAAACGACTGGGTCATTTAACACCGCTGTACATCTACTAAAATAACATTTATAGCCGCCAAGAATAGCATAGACGTAGCATATGCATGCGACGGCGGCTAGAAGGCGGAAGGCGGTCCGGGTAAGCCATCACGGGATCATTTCCTGTGGCTTTTTCGTTTTACGTCGGGAACACGGATGTCGGGATTTTAGAACAGGCATAGACAGAACATGACGAGTTTACAAATACGGGTTTCTAATTAAAACAATTTTGACATACTTAATTTTTTTGGTCACTTGCAACTTGCCCACAAAAATTATAAGAAAATATATAATTAATTTCTTGGACAACTGGCACTTGACCAAAAAATGATTACACCAAAATAGTTTTCTTAAAAAAGCTCTAGGATTCTACTAGATTAGATTAGATCTGGGTTATTTAAGGAGGTGCAGCTGCCTCCGTAAATAGTAAACATAACCCGTACAAATTTGTTTTTTTCTCATCCTTCTGCCACCCTGCTCTAACCCAAAGGCTACGAAGCTCTGGGATACATTAACTCCGCTGGGGGCTCTACAATGGCCCACCTTCCATCCTGCGCTGCATGCCCTGACCTGTGCACTTGATGGTCTTATGACTGCTTCAGCGAGAGGAGTTCGCATAACTGAATTTTGGGCCAAATATATGTAAAGAAAATTTGCTAAGAAGAAGGGGGCTATCATCACTCTTGTCCACACTGATGTAATATTAAAATAATACTGATAATAGAGGTGATGGTGCAGGGTCAGATCTCCTACAGTTGAGCCTGAGATATTTTTTTTCACCACATCCAGTACCTAACGCCACAGATGTTCTCATCTTGTCATTACTTGTTCTTTGCTCATTACGTAGGTACAGAGATTTCATTCTGCTAGGGAAATTGTAAGGTTTTGCACCACCAAGCTAATATTTTACGAAAGAAATCGTAGAAGTCTGCTTTTACGTTAATTAAATTTATGATTTTTTGTTCTTGTTACGGAGCTCCCAAGGCATTTTTTGGACCTACTGATTATAACTTTTTTTGTTCAAATGTGAGTTCGTGGTTAATTTTATTACGTCTTCTTTTTATGACAGCACTTGATTATTGCCATCTTTTAGTCGAAGCCATAGGTATTTCCCGTTAAGGAATTTATTTCAAAGAATATTATTTACATTATTTACAAACTACAAATCTATAATAGTAATAAAAATATGTACAAGTTCTTATCGCAGGGCGTCAAAAAATTCGTCCACATATCTGTCAACGAGAAAAGTGCCCATAAGGCTGGCAGCATTGCCACGTTGGATGGCAATGCTGATTCTTTGGCCAAAAAACCGTCCTGCCCTCTGGTCACGTGAAGAGTCGGCCAACCGCTTAGCGCTTTCCCGAACTATTAGGTGGGCACTCGGACCCCATGCCCTAGTGTTTCAACCCTATACGGCTCAAACATAACTATACCAATTAAATTATTTACCTACGGATTTAGAACTTGGTGAGCAAGACTTATTTACATACTTTAAAAATTCTAATTTTTAAGCCACTCTTTAAACCACCTAGTTAATAAATTATCTATGTTAAATTAGGTACCTATAGGTAATCTTAACGAGTAGGATTCTGAAAAATCGAGCAGAACGACCCTACCATTTATCAATAAAACGTTCACACCTTATTTCGAAATTTCGCGATCCCTTTCAGAATTAAACAGATCAATTATGTCCTCATCAATTCTATATTCTTTTGACCCCAATAATAAATGCCAACAACTATGTTATTAGTTAATAACATAGTTGTTGGCTTCATTTCAGTTGAAATGAAGTTAAAATTAATCATTAACGTTAATCATGTCATCTGAAAATTACAAATAACGTTAGAAAATTAGAATTTTGTGGGTAGTTAGGTAATTAGAATATTCACGCCCCTAAAAACACACTGACAGTGCTCAAAATACTACATTATTTTTAGTACATGCGAAACCTGAATATAGTTCGTTCAGAATAAGAAACTGAATCGATTCCAATAATTTTTAAACCATCTTATATTTTGTCCCAAAAATATTTAAAAAAACGTTACAAGTTGGACACCGAGCGACATTAAGTATCTATCGCAATTATTTAGTTACCTACTGCCAAATTATTATTATCACTAAGCTCAAGACGACTCTGGAGGCGTGTACGAGGGCGCGCTGCGTGGTGACCACGTTTTTGTGCGGACAACCAGGTAACAGAACAAGCTTATTTATTGTGATTTTTCATAATACAGTTTTGAAATTTTGGACATAGATTCGTTACATAAAAATACTAGACACGTGTTTCAGGTTTCGCATGCATATACTAAAACTAATGTTGTATAGTTCGCAAAATCACAAGTTACTTTTACTTATAATAACATTAACGTAATATTTCTTTGATGCCGTTACCTCAAACATAAAATAAAAGTGATATCTGTTTGTATGTCTGTCACGTTCTTCAGGAGCCAAGTCTCAGGGGTGGAGTTTTCATTCAATCTGTTTTGAGTGAAAGAAATTTTCTGTTGGATCTTATAATCGTTCGCTGGTTTGTGAGACAGAATTCTTTGAGGAGATTATTTCGAAGTAGATACGTGACCTTATCTACGTGTTATTTCATCTGTACTTATTTAAAATACTTCTACGTTGCCCACGATCTTCGTCCACGTGAAATCTTCTTAATATATAAAACAAAGTCGGGTTTGTTCGAACACTTATGACTCAAGAACGACTGGACTGATTTTAATGATCCCTGATTTTTTGGATTGGTCTCCGTCCCGAATAGCAGAAAAACTGTTAAAATATCTGAAAAATCATCGAAAAATTATGATTAAGATCCAGAACTGTTAAAGTACCAAATTGAATTCATGACAACCTGGTACTTTTTACAGAAAATTATGATAACGATCCAGAAAATGTTAAACTACCGTCTTGAATTCATGCCAGCCCGGTAATTTTGAAGTAAATTCGGTAGGTAGGTAGGTAGGGTATGTATGTATGGTGGGTAGGTAGGGTAGGTAGGATAGGTAGGTAGGGTAGGGTAGGTAGGGTAGGGTAGGTAGGATAGACAGGTAGGGTAGGTAGTTACGGTAGCTAGTTACGGTAGGTAGGTTCCCACCGAAAACAAAAAAAAAAGGTAGTGTACGGTAGGCAGGGTAGATGGGTAGTGTAGGGTAGGCAGGTAGGGTAGGAAAAAGTTCCCGTTTGTTGCCAGTGAGGCATATATGACACATGTTCCCAAAAATGTACCAGGCTGGCATGAGCTCAAGGTGGTGTGTATTTTAATAATTCTGGGTAGGTACGGTCTGTGTACATTCATTGACAGTATGGCGGTACGAAGTTCGCCGGGTCAGCTAGTTATCTATACAAATAATTAAAATTAAGTGTCTGTTTGTAATTTCAAAATAACAACTTTTTACTGAATGCATATGAATTTTTCGTCTATCTGTCTGTCGGTTGTGTCCGCCTAATCTCCGAAACAGCTGGACAGATTTTTAGGGGACTTTACTGGCAGATAGCTGATGTTATACGGAGTAACTTAAGCTATTTTTGTTTTAGAAAAATAATTAGGGTTCCGTGCAAAAAAAAATGTTACCTTTTAAATTGTTAACAAAATTCGATTTAAACAGGGAAGTATATTTTTTACAAGCAGATTAGAATTTTGTTTATGTTGTCCCGTATATCTATCCTAAGTACAGACGCCAGCACATCAAGCTACCCGAAACTGTCAAATTTTCCCAATCAATATTGAACAATAAAGCCTGCCTGCTTGGTTTAGCAATAAAGTCCAAAATCTATAAAAGAAATTTGACAGATTGTTGTAGTTTGATGTGCTGTACATTTAAATGTGTTTGAATGATCCCCTTTTGGAAATAAATATTGGTTTGACTCACTCATCTGCCTAGCCTTTTCCCAACTATGTAGGGGTCGACTTCCAGTCTAACCGGATACAGTAATAAATACCAGTATTTTACATGGAGCGCCTGCCTATCTAACCTACACAACCCAGTTAGTACTGAGTAATACGATATCCCTTGGTAAGACTGATAGTCAGAATTTCGGGCCACTGACTACCTGTAACGACTGTCAAAAATCAACAAATGACAGCCGGGACCAACCGCTTAACATGCTTTCCGAGGCACGGAGGAAATTATGTGTGTAATGGGCGGTCACCCATCCACGGACCAACCTAGGATCGACCCAAGCGGCTGTTATTATTTAGCCTCGAGTTCCTCATTGCTTTGACTCATTGCACCTATTTAATTTGCAAAGGTTACTTGCCGTTTTCATCTACAATTTCCAACGAAGACATGAAAAAGTTACATTATACTTGGTAATCTAGCTATTATTCAATTCTTCCATTGCATGTTTCAATATGTCTGCATATATTACGGGACGACGTCCCATAGGAAATTACAGCAGTACCTTGGAATAAGTTGAATATTAAGGTATAGAAGAATACTGGATAATATTTACGGTCTGTTTTTATAGCTTTGGCCTAGTGGTCGGATGCATCATCTGCCTAGCCTTTTCCCAACATATTAATGTCGGCCTCGAATCTAACGGGATGCAGCTGAATACCAGTATTTTACATGGAGCGACTGCCTATCTTACTTCCTCTATCCAGTTGGTACTGGGTAATGTGATACCTCTTGGTAAGACTGGTTGTCTGTGAACAGTACAGTGGTCAGACGTGAGAATGCTATACCTACCTAGAGTCTTAGGTTTTGAGGAGAGGACCTGAACACTCATCATCATCCAGAGGGCCTAAACACTTGTCTAGCTGATAGATCTATGACAGGTGTTAAAAGAGTGGAGTTTCTAGCCCGTTTTTCTCCAAAGAGATCTACGTTAGGGAATGGGCAACTACAGTTCTTTCACAGTTATTATGCCTTGTGACTCGCACTGTAGCTTCATTTTATTGTTAACTGTCTGATAGATCTATGATGAGTGTTAAAAGAGTGTCCATGGAGTTTCTTGCCCGTTCTTCTCCATAGAGATCTACGTTAGGGAATGGGCAACTACCGTACTTTCACAGTTATTATGCCTTGTGACTGAGACTGTAGCTTCATTTTATTGTCGTCTTTGTTTGTTGTTATTGTTCTTTGTTTCAACAATTCAAAAGTGCCTGTAACTGGCCTACTTGAAATGAACGCTTAGATTTTGTGTTTATTTTATTTTATGTTGGTGTCTATCAATCAATTGTAATCGAAGTCAGTCGCTTACCAAGCATTTCGTATTTTTACAACGAATTCCAACTTAATTGACCCAAGCTTGTCAGGGGCCTTTGTCTGTGTCTATCCTTAAGATTCCTTTCCTTCTCTATCATTGTTATCTCTGATAGAAAGTCACATTAACTAGGCCATCTGGGGTCGATTGCCGGTTCAGGCATAGTGCATTCTAAATAGCTGTCCGAAATCTAGATCTGGATTTATGTCTTCGACTCGTTAACGTGAGTTGCACACTAGTGAAATCCTGACCTGGTGGTATCTCTCTATTATACAAATCTGCCTACACCATTAGGGACTATGGGCATGAAGTTACTGTATTTCTACACTCACTCAAAATAATTAAAACAAAATATTTATAAAAAATAGATCATAAAAAAGCTTTATTTCATTCTGCTATATCAAAATCCGTTTAAAAAACCAGTGCATTCTTAATCAATGGAAGAAGTGTCCAGCTCCATGTCCTCAGAGAAGCCGCACTTTGTCCTCCATTCGTCCTCCTTTAGGTTGTAGGGTGAGGTGATTGCACGGAAGCTCTCGATGTCACAGCGCTGGCCGCAGCCCGCTACTTGGAGGTAGGTGACTTTGTCTTCGTTTGGAGTGTTCAGGTATATGGGCTGGGGAGAAATAGGATTGGTTAGATACGTAGAATTGGAATTGTAAAGTGTGGCTATGATCAACGAGGCAGGATACGTATCGTAATATTTAGGAATTAGGAATCGACCAATCACATACCATAACATAATGTTAAGGCTATAATCCTAAATTTCGGTAGTTATGTTTAAGTCCCATGTAATAAGGGGCGAGCCTGTTGCCATCAACCGGGCACAGATCCAGACACCGTGGCTGTTACTGAGAATTTCCTGATGGAAAAACCCAATAGCAATTTGCCCGACCCGGGATTCGAACCACGACCTCATGCTCAACAGTCGCGATTGCGGCCACTAGACCAACGAGGCAGTGGTCAATCACATTCGATGAAATCCACATTTCATCTATCTTCTTTTCTGTGATTGATCGAATCTTACACGTCTCCGTTCGTCTCCACTTTAGTGGAAAATGGGCCTTATAATACTGCAACGCAACGCATAGCAAAAATCAGCCGTACATACATCTTCTATAAACCATCGCAAACTACAGGCGAGCCGCAGCGCAAGCGATGGCGAATCGCTCGTCTGCCGTAAGTATCCCCGTCAGCTGTTATGCGTTGCGACTATAATGTGCCTTCAGCTTGTATGTGCAAGTTGAAGATATTTGTTATAGTCTACTACGCTTAAAAAAAAACTTTATTTGTATCAGTACACAGGTAGACCTGAGTCTGAGACCTGAAACTCAGATCTGAGGCGCCTGAAATCGTAGTGTCAGCTAATCTATATATACATACATTTAATAAAATTGTTACAGGCCGATATCTGTACATTGAAGATGT
Organism: Noctua janthe; assembly: GCA_910589295.1. NCBI lineage: Eukaryota > Metazoa > Arthropoda > Insecta > Lepidoptera > Noctuidae > Noctua > Noctua janthe. The sequence continues at coordinate 3,054,724 of OU342567.1, forward strand.
TGAAATAAATAATAACATGGGGGTCTCTATAAGAGCAACAGAAGCCAAAACAACAGTGTTTAGAAGTTTTGTCTGTCTGTCTTTCTGTCTGTATGTTTATACGCGCATCACGCAAAAACTACTGCATGGATTTGAACGCTGTTTTCACCGCTGTACTGCTAGATGCTTAACTTAAAATATAGGCTACATTAGATATAGTTTTGGACCCGATAGGTGGCGCCGTGCTAAGCAAAGGCAGGTCTGTTTAGTATAAGAATATAGAAGAGATATTGCCTAGCCATCGTAATACTATACATCGTTTGAAACAACTGTACTATACACACAACTCTTCGGGGTTAACAGGCGTTAAGAAACAAAATTGTTTTACAAAAACAAGCTGAAGTTAGAAAGTCACCTGTAAATGTTGACAAAATTTTCCAAGAAATCTGAATGGCTTGCCTTTTGCTAAATACCTATTTAATAGAAATGGCTTCCAACGAAAAGAAATCTAAGTCGTGTTGAAATCTAAACCAAATTCTACGAAACTAAATAAGTTATTTTCTAAACAAGTTGTAACTTTTTAAAGTTGCATAAGTTGTCGGTAAACAAGTGGCGTAATAACAGGGGTTGTTTTTTTTACGACAAAATTTCAGGAAGTTTACCAAAGTTTTATATAATAGTGGGCTCAAACCGACCGGACAAGACGCCTGACATCGGACTTTGGTATATCACTCAAATTTAAAAAAAAAATTCAGTCCAATGGATCCATATTGTGTTAGTTTGAACTTATCCTATGTTAGTATAACAAATAACAATAACTTAAAAATACACTAATTGGCTACCTACATGAACATGTGCACGCACATGTCTACCAGCCCAGAGTCTAATAAAAGGTCAGTAACCTTGTCCGCCAGTGTAGATAAAAGACAGTTAGGGCTACCCCTGAAATAATGTAGACCGTGCTAAAACGGTGAAGGAAAATATCGTGAGGAAACCGGCATGTCCTAGAACCAAAAATTCGAAGACATGTGACATCTACCAACCCGCACTGGGTGCACGTGGTGGATTATAGCCCAGTCCCTCTCATAGAGAGGAGGCCTGCGTCCCAGCAGTGGGAACATTAATAGGCTGATTATGCTATGCTATGTACTGAAATATCTGCCAAAATTCGGTGTACACAGCTAATGATTATAAAAAAATGTAAAGGAACAGAGTAAAATAGAAGTAAAATAAATTGTAACATCACAAACAATGCTAGAGTATCCTATCCTTGCGCCATCAGCTCCATTTTGCTACTGAGAACCATAACAGGGTGTCAGCCCCGCTTTGTTAAGCTTAGCGGTATTGGAAAAGTGCAGCATGGTTTAAGGTGAGTGCTTTTTATTTAAAAAACAAAATGGCGGTGTTAGATTCAATAAAAGCCACGCGCCAAAACGACCATGCAGTACTATAGTCAGTGAGATTGGTCACTGACTGACTTAATTTTTAGGGTAAACTTCACCAGTGAAAGTGAACGCGATCAAAACATCTAAACGGCGTTTAACGGCTGTCAGTCTTATCATTGTTGTTGAATATTGACGCTGACTCCACCAAAACGGACGACGTTCGGAGCGGTGCGGGGATGTGCAAGATTCAACCAATCATGGGCGAGATGTGAGACCCGTTGTGGATTTCAACTAATGTCATTGGTTGATTCCCGCACGGCTCCTCTCCGTTCCACTCGTCTCTGCTTTGGTGGAGTTGGGGCTTTACACGATATAAATGTACTGGGGGGTTACTATGATGTCTTAAAGCAAGAGTAATTCCAGAGTGGGAAACAGACAGAGCTATACAGGTCGTCTAGCGCTATCTCTTTCCCCCATTGGAATTACTCTTGCATTAAGACGCCATGGTAGACCACCTCATCGTGTCAGTTTACCCTTGGTATCTTCTGTGAAGAAGAATTAAACACTTACCACAACAATATATTCTCCAGTAGTCAGGACCCTCCTCAGCTCCAGGGCAAAAGCAGACCCATACTTAGGAACTCCTTGCCTTGGAGTGATCTGGGTGACTGCTTGGAAGGTGTACACGTTGATGTCATGGGCGGAGTACACCTGAACTTTGGGTACGACCTCTCCAGCAATGACCTGGTCTGCTACAGCGAAGAACTGGTTTAGCAGGACACCTGGAAAGAAATGTCATGTTAGAACTGGTGTTATAACTTTGTATTGATAAAAAGAGCGCTGGCAGACTAAGAGACTTTGCGGAACGCCTAGAGAACAGCCGCAGTCACTTCATTAAGGCAAGTACAGAGATCAAGTCGTGGGCTAACTATCCCTAATTCAACCATTTACAGGGACTTGAATTCCTCATCATCCAAAGCCCGACTTCACCCACAGCTGGGTTTCTCTTTGTTTGAGTCAATCTCTACTCTCCTGTACCAGCATCATCTAGGTTTTACCCGCGATGGCAACAATGTCATCTCGCTGCCAGACGACTAACGCTTCTCTTGACCAGGATAGGACAGGGACGGGATAGGACATCTGAATTCCCAAAGAGCTAATTTAGCTAACTAAAGAGACTTTTAACGGAGCCGAAAGGCACACTTTTTGTCCCCGTCATTGCGATCATTTTTTCGTTCTAGACCATACCGGGGAACCTTCTAGTTACAGATATATTGGGGGTCAAAGTTCCAACTTTTTCACAAGTTTTTTTTAAATACATGTTTTTAATGTAAGATTTATACTTTAAACACCACCACCCCGTACTATTCAGTCCATCCATCAGCACAATGATTACAGTGCGTTAGATTTAGTCCTATCGGAAAACGTGATTTATCACCCCAAAAAAAAAATTGTTACTTAGTTTCATGTACATAATGCTTGGTTATGGTTAACGGCTTCGTAAATGGTCCGTTTACACCCTATATAAGTTACTTTAAAAGCTTACCAGCAAACAAAGCGACGCGGTCTTCATTGCCGAACAGGTAGTCAATGGCGATGCCGGCGATCTCAACTATTTCGGGATAAATCTCCTGAAGTTTGGGGTCCAGGGGAATTCCTAGACTCATCTGTAAACAATAAAATTGAATCTTATTATAATGCTATCATGTACCGAGGATACATCGTCAGGTCTATTTTAAATAGGTACTGCGTGTGAGTGATTTTATTTTGTCATCGTTGTGATGCCTGGGTTGGAGAGTGGGTTTAATTTTTCCAATAGGATATTCTCAGTAGATAGTCCATAGTTAAAACTGTCCAAACTAGCACGTATTGCGTGAGGCTTGAAACGTAGATCTCACATATTTAATTTTATTTCGTCATGCCGTTTCATTTCGTCTTTAGATTTATTTACTAACAATAGTATCTTAAGGGCTTATACTTAACAAAATATAGATATTTAAAATAAAAATTCCTGATGGAATAACCAAACAACACTTTGCCCAACCCGGGAATCGAACACGCATACACAACAAAATTTCCACGCGAACGAAGTCGCAGGCAACAGCTAGTTTAAATTAAAGTAAAATGATAAGCGAAGTGTGGTTTTACTATTACATTTTTGCATACCCCTTTAGGAGATATAAGCGACATAATTCACTATCCTATGTATATACAACATGTAACGTAATTAACGCACACCCTCAGACACCCCAATTAGTATATTATGTTATAATCATAATACATACACTGAATTTTTAGTTAAACATATATGAGCATTGATTATTGATTGATTTAGTTATACTAATTCCGGAAGAATGTTGTGGTCACAGTACAAATTCACGAACGCAGACAGTCGCACACGTAGGTATGAGGGTCTTGTTAGCCTAGTAGGTATTCGCTCGCGTTCGAAACGAGTTAACGAGTTTTTACTGTAATTTACGTAGTTTTAATTATTTTTGGGAAAAAAAAAATTCTATAATAAAAATTATAGAAATCGATTCAGTAAACGTTTCTGAACAAACTAATTTCAGGATGTGCGTTAATTATGTTACATGTATATATGTGTTATCCAATTACCTGGGCAGTATAAATATCGTTCAAGGTGTAAGCATACATTGGCGTTGCGGTGATATTGAAGCCCAAAACTTCAGACCACTGGTTCAAGGCATCGGTGTACTTGTCCAGCGATGGGAACGGATCAGTGAGGTCTGCGATAGAAGTGAACGCTCCTAAGAGGTTGGGACAGTTGATTGTCGCTAAGTTCTGTAAGAAAAACAAAAGAAATTAGACTGTGAAAAAGTTGATACGGAATCCTCTGGCTTAGAATGAGCATGTGATGAGTTAGACACACGTTTCAACATGTATGACTAAAAGTGGGATCAATATAAGGTCTAACTATTCATCCACGAAATATTTACAGGGAATCATCTAACGGCTATAACAAAGCCATTTCAAGGGTTTTTTTTTTAACTGAGTATATTTTTTATTAAAATAAATAATTTAAAATTACTTGACTCACAAATTAAATATTGGCTCCTTATTTTTAAGCATCCATTGCGCTAGTTTACTAAGACGTATTTACCTACTGTCATTGTTAGAATATGGGAGTAAAGGTTTTATGCAAACGGTCTCAAAATATTTGAAAATTATAATAATTTCGTAAAAAAAAAAATCTTAGATTTTTTATTTTTTTTCGTTTCTGTGGCGACTTTACGACTTATAGAAGTTACTCTTAAAATATTTCGTGTATGAAAACATAGACCTTATATATAAATGTATGCAGATATTTTTTTTTTTAGTTCCATATATGGGGAGCCCCCCCTAAACTTTTTTTTGTATAATAATCGTAAAGCAGTTCACAGAATACATCTACCTACCAAGTTTCAACGGTGTAGTTCTAATAGTTCCGGAGTAAAGTGACAAACAGACATGACAAATCTATAAGGGTTCCGTTTTTTCCATTCGGCAACGTAACCCTAAAAAGGGGAGCCCGAAATAGCGTGATGGTAGAGATTATGAAAGAAGTAAAAGGTAGAAAAACGAAAACGATGGTAGTGGTCAAAATGTCTAAAAAGCTGTATTGTCAATTTTGGCACGACAGGTGGGTCAGGGACGTGGAAATCAGAAGGGCTGGTGATAACAGCTATCAATTACATAAAAGGAAAACTATGGAGCATGTTGAGGGGGTAGCTGTGAAGCAATAGTCCTAAGTATTAATGGTAAAATACCGGGTGTAAACAGACCCTTCACATATCTGACAATCAAGCATTCTGTACATCAAACTAAGTAACTTTTCGCAAAAATTATTGCTTGGAATCGATTTTTTTTTGTGGGGTGAAAAATCACGTTTTACGGTAGGACTCGATGGGAAGCACTCATTGCTTGTGCTGATGAATGGATTGAATAGTACGAGGGTCGTGAAGATGTGTAAAGTAAACATCTTACATTAAAAAGATTTATTTAAAAAAAAAATTGTGAAAAAGTTCGAACTTTGACGCCCAATATCTCCGTAACTAGAGGGTTCCCAGGTATAGTCCAGAACAAAAAAATGATTGCAGTGACGGGGAGAACAAGTGCCTTTCGTTTATGTTAAGGGTCTATTTACACCATTTATAAGTCCTGATAATCTTTATTTACGCAGTCAAACGCAGTGCTAGTTTCTCCACAAAGACCCCTATCTGCTCCGCAGTATTTTTTTTTTAAATGAAGTCTATTGTTAAATTTTATTTACATTATGTACATTCAACAACACATACAAAACATTGTGTACATCTGTGGTTACAGTAGTTTGGACCGAATCCGATAGCACAGAACTCAATAAATTCTTAATCAATCCAACTAATAAAGATACCGTTGATAGACTTATAAATCAGTAAATCAGTAGGCACCACCAAATTGTTATCATTAATAAAGCAAATTGACTATTACTTTCATCTGAATGATAACTATTGACAAAATAAATGTAGTATTTATTGGAATAGCAGTTGTAACGCTCATATTAATTGTAGTGTTCGCAGCTCAGTTAAACCACTAACAAATTGATTAACCATGAATATAAAATAATAATAATACCAGGCTATTATATTGCAGGGCGGGGCAGATACCTCTTCTACTAGAGAGAAGTCATGAGCAATCAGCATTGATCATCTCGCTTGCTCAATGCGGATGAGCATATTCTTACGCAATTTGATGGAAGTTGAATCAAATGAAACGTTTCACATTAATTCGAAAGCATTACCTCGCAATCTGACGCTAGAATATTTCGTCCTATTATCAATATGAAATTGTTCGCATCTGTACTTTGTGCTTGAATTGTTAAATAAATAAATAAACACAGTGAGAACCTAACACCATTTTGTCATCGTTGACCAGATAGATATGCAGAATACAGGGTGAAACTGTTGGAAAGGACATCGGACAATCTAGATCCCGATAAAGTAACGGTTCTATACATTTTGACCATGTAGGTATTGCACTTTTGTAGTAAGCAGCTATACAGGGTGTAAACAGACTCTTCACATAGCCGTCAACCAAGCAATCTGTACATCAAACTAGGTAACTTTACGCAAAAATTATTGGTGGGAGTCGACTTATTTTTGGGGTTAAAAACCACGTTTTACAGTAGGACTCGATGGAAAGCACTCAAAGCATTGTGTTGATGGATGGATTGAATAGTACGGGGGTCGTGGAGCTGTGTAAAGTAAAAATCTTACATTAAAAACATGCATTTAAAAAAAACTTGTGAAAAAGTTGGAACTTTGACCCCCAATATCTCCGTTACTAGAAGGTTCCCAGGTATGGTCTAGAGCAAAAAAATGATCGTAGAGACGGGGAGAACAAGTGCCTTTCGGCTATGTTAAGGGTCTATTTACACCTTTTATTTTATTTTAAAACCGATCCGGACCGGTCTTGATTCATGTGCTGAAGTCATCGTACACGATCGTGCGTCGACGTCTCTTTCACCCTGTTTACTTACTTACTGCATACAGGATTGTTGCTCTTTTACAATATTGCTACATTGACACTTGTTTTTGTTTTTGCTATGGGTAACTAACTAGCATTTCAGAAAACATACGTAATATTTTATTTTTTGTTATACAACATTATTTATAGTATATGAATATAGTTTTTAAATAAGTTGTTTACGCAAACCCTGCGTAGGGAATTACAGCTTTGATATGGAAAGAAAAACCCTGCTCGCACTCGAATTTTTCTTTCCATATCAAAGATGAATATAGTTTGTTCTGAACAAGTAGGTAACTGAATCGATTCCAATAATTTTTAAACCATGTTATATTTTTTCCCAAAAATATTTAAAAAAGGCTACAAGTTGAACACCGAGCGATACTAAGTACCTATCGCAATCATTTATGTACCTACTGCCAAATTATTATTATAAATGAGCTCAAGACGACGACGCTGGAGTCGCGCGCGCGGGTGCGCCGCGTGGTGACCAGGTTTTTGTGCGGACAACCAGGTAACAGAACAAGCTTAAAACTTTGTAATTTTTCATGATACAGTTTGGAAATTTTGTACATAGATTCTTTACATAAAAATACTAGACACGTGTTTTAGGTTTCGTATATATTAAAACTAATGTTGTAAAATCAAAGAATAACTTACAAAATCATACTTCGCAGGCACAGTTGTATAAGGAACAGGAGTCCAGTTGATATAATCACTCCAGCTATCCTGGCCAACCGGGTAGACCGCCGCCATGGCAGACAGAACTGTCATTTTCGACCGGGTCGAGTCAGTGGACCTGAAATAGAATGAAATGACATTAATTTGTTTACTGCCTCCTTAGTTTAGTTGTCACATTCGCCACTACTGAGCATGAGGTCTTGGGTTCGATTCCCGGGTCAGGCAAATTGTTATTAGGTTTTTCCATCAGGAATTTCTCAGTAGCAGCCACGGAGTCTGGATTTGTGGCCGGTTGATGGCAATAGACTCGCCCCCTATAACATGGGCCTTAGAAACATAACTGGCGAAATGTGGGTGTACTATTAGGTACAACCTCTGCCTTACCCTTCGGGTAAGACAGGCGTGATGTTATGTTATGCTATCCAGTCAGTACCAATATGCGTCAGTAAACGTGTAGCTCGACTCATAACTTAATGAGCTCAACGCACCTGATGTAGATCTCGGACTTGTTGAAGTTCTGTGACAGGAGACCGCCATAACGACGGCGAATGAACTGACCTAGGGCGTAGCCGCGAAGTTTGCCGACCTGGAAAAGAAAATGGCGTGAGAAAGTGGGTTTTTGATCAGTGTCATGATCACCGCGTTCAAAGGATGAGGCTGAGGCAGATATGTGCAGGCTACATCGCACTTCAGTCCTCATACATCGCACATTTTCTATGGGCCGTTGCAAAATGCAAGCGAGCTCCACTGCGTTTTTGTTGGTATTCAAATCTGACGCGCTATAGTGATTGTATACTATGTGCGGGATGGATCGTGGTTAGGGAGGTGGCTCCCCATTCTTTTGGCTCCATTAATGGTGTTTTACGGCACCCGTAAGTGGCTCTTCCTTCGCTGGGAAACTCTTAGTGTCGTACGAAGGTACCACATGCATTATGCTTATTTATGAGCATAACGTTAAACAAAAAAAGGTTATTGATCACTACTGCATTTCAAGAATTTTGGAACATATTTGTTATAGTTCTCCTCGCTGAACATTGTCAATATAGGAGGTGTCTGATGAGATGATGAGTAATAGAGAAGTATGGAAGAAGAAGACATGCTGCGCCGACCCCTAATAAATTGGGATAAGGGCAACTTATTATTATTAATGAGCTTAAGACGACGCTGGAGGCTCGGCGCGGCGCGGCGCCACGCGGTGACCACGTTTTTGTGCGGACAACCAGTTTACAGAACAAGCTTATAACTTTGTGATTTATCATGTTACAGTTTTGAAATTTTGTACATAGATTTTTTACATGAAAATACTAGACACGTGTTTCGGGTTTCGCATATACTAAAACTAATGTTGTATTTTGCTTTTGCCGGTGATGATTTTGCGTGAGACTGCGTCATAAATTAAATTGTAGGTGGACTGATAGGCACTAAGAACTATACTCACATCAGTAAGCTGACCATATCCGTATTTAGCGGAGGCTTCAATGAGGGCCTCAGCATCGGTGCTTTGACTCAACGTTGATTCTATAGGCGTTCTGTCTCCATGCCGATGAACCTGAAACAAGAATATGTTGACTAAGGCGCGTCGCTCACTGGTAAGTCGAGGCGACGTCGCGACAGCGGCGGCGCGGCGTTGCGGCACGGCCGAGGAGAAAGTCTCTACGTGGAGTAGAGGCGCAGGCGGCTATGCTTCTTTCTTTATGTAGCAAAGCACGCAACCAAATGACAAAATGGCGGTGGAGTCGTGACGCGAACGGGCACAGCGCCCCCGCTCCCAACTTGCCCCCGCCGCGACCCTAGTATATGAGCGCACTGCCATTTATTCCTAAAGAAAATGTAGATGCGGCGCGCCGCTTGTGCGCCCGCGCTTTGACGCCGACTCGACTTTAGAAAAAACTTGTGAATAAGTTGGAACTTTGACCCCCAATTTCTCCGTAACTAGAAAGTTCCCAGGTATGAACTAGAACAAAAAAATGATCGCAATGACGAGGATAACGTGTGCCTTTCGGCTTCGTTGAAATAAATTGTTGTTTAGTATTTGTCAGTAGTGCGCGTAGCAAGAGACAAAGAAAGAGGGTAGATAGATTTGTCTGCTCTTAACAATTTATTTTTCATCCACCCCATTCGCCAGTCAACCCGCGTTCATGGCGCCGAAATATCGGGAGCTCAAAATAATGAACAATCACGGAAGATATCCCATAAGTGACAGTATAAGTTTACCAGCATTTTATATGGAACTGCCTATCTGGCCTCCACAACCCTGTAACTGGGTCATAAAAAATCTCTTGCTAAAACTGAAGTGTGCAAATGATTACTCGTAACGACTGTCAAAGATCTACAATTGATAACACCGAGCCCAATGTATGAAAGAGTCTCGATGTAGACCATGAAAAAGAAGAACATGTATATAAATAGTGTAAGTACAAAAAGGGTGTAACAAGACCCTCAACGAAGCCGATAGGCACATGTCATCCTCGTCATTACGATCATTTTTTTGTTCTAGATAATACCTGGGAACTTTCTGGTTACGGAGAAATTGGGGGTCAAAGTTCCAATTTATTCACAATTTTTTTCTAAATACATGTTTTTTACGTTAGATTTTTACTTTAAACACCTCCACGACCGCCGTACTACCAATGCATCCATCACACAATGTTTTGCCGTTAAACATGATTTTTCACCCCAAAAAAAAAGTCATTTCCCAGCATATCGATGTAAAATATTTATAAAGCGGACATAGGGAATATTTTCATACAAAAACTTTGATCCCGAACATTTTCGATTTTGACACACGAATGCTTCCTGACAAGCGGGCGTATGACACTAGACAGAGCGAGTAGTTACTGAGTAGTAACAAGTAGTGGATTACGACTTTCTTTGTCTTGTCCCGTCTATCGCTCACAAATATTTTAATGTCTTTGTTTCCCAGCAATAATTTTTACACAAAGTTACTTAGTTTGATGATAGGTAATGTTTAGTTGACGGTTTCGTGAAGGGTCCGTTACACCATCATCATCATTTCAGCCGAAAGACGTCCACTGCTGGACATAGGCCTCCCCCAAGTGTCCCCGTTTACACTCTGTATATCCAATTTGAAAAAAAAAAGTTTATAAATTCTTACCAAAAACGTCAACTCTAGTTCAGTACCATCCAAAACAGACTCATCACTGTAACACAACGCACTAAGAGATATTAGCAGCAAACAAATATATAACTTATACATTTTTAATTAGGTTACTAATAAATAAACTATGCAATACAATATAATAAGAAGTAAGCCGCTAATATAGCGACGGAAAGTCTCGTCTCCGAATATATATGATTTGTTTTTTTATTGTGTATCAATGACAGGCTGTAGATAAATATATTTGCAGTATATTCACGTGAATCACACGGCGAGGTTCCCTTATCATCTTATCTCGATTTGATCTTGAAATACCATTATCTAGTGCTATCAATGTCAAGGTTTGGGTTTTTGTATGTTTGTCACTCAAATAATCTGTAACGGCTAAACAAAATCGGATCAAACTTGACACTTGTCCTGATAATTAAGGCGCAAACCCACCGCGGTGCACGCTGTGCACGGGCACGCGGTTCATTTTAGTTGCGTGGTTTCATTTGTTTGATAACTTTGGTCTACGTTTTCACTGCAGTACACACACACTACACACCCACAACTATGTACTACTGTAGCGTGCGTGGCACACCGCGGCATTGTACCGTAGGCACAGCGGTGAGCTATGTGAGCGCCTTAATCGAGCAAGCCACGCATGTACTTATGATGATTTGATGCATATAGCGTGTCCGTGCTTTGCAGTGTACACAATCACATAGATTTCCTTGCAAAGCGAAGCTTAACACACCTGCGTAGCCTATCCGTGCGCTGCGATGGATCGGCGCCTTTACACGCACAAAAACAAAAGTCGGTCAATTCGGTCGAGCCGTTCTCAACTGATGATCCTTCATACATGTAGAAATTGTTTGTTTTTACATAACATAATACAATAACATAACATCACGCCTGTAATCCCAAGGGTTAGGCAGACGTTTACCTAATAGCACCCACTTTTCGCCAGTTATGTTTAAGTCCCATGTAATAGTGGCGAGTCTATTGGCATCAACCGGGCACAAATCCATAATTCGTGGCTGCTACTGAGAAATTTCTAATCGAAACACAATAACACTTTGCCCGACCTGGGGATCGAACCCAGAACCTATGCTCAGCAGTTGCACTTGGGACCACTACACCAACGAGGCAATCAAGTCAGTTTTTTACATGGATTCAAAATCTGATAAAAAATTAAAGGTGTTTTAAAAAAGAATCTGAAAAATAAATCAAGAACTACCGGACAAAACAAATACTATTTTGTATTAATACAAAATTAATCTGTGTGTATGATTGATTATAAATTATCTACAGCCAACTCCCACGGAAACGATAAAAAAATCACATGGCGTGGCGTGGGTGTGACAAATATAATAATTCTAATACTTTCTAGTCATCATGACGCCACCATATTGTTATAAGTTAATATAATAATTCTTATTCTTACTGTTGGTTGTGGTTCCGTGAGCAAACGACCACATCAACTGCCTTTTCCCTAAATGTTAGGATTGGTTTCAGTCTAACATAATGCAGCTGAATACTAGTACTTTACATGGAGCGACGGCCTATCTGACCACCACTTCAAATGCAAGACTAGAGGAAAGGTAGAACACATATTTTTAGCATATTCAGCCGGTCAGTTCCCACTGCTGGGCAGGCTTCCTCTTCTATTAGTGTGGGCCCAGTGGATTGCAGGTCAGTGTTAGGTTGTATGTTGATTAAAATGTGATTAGCGACCGTAACAAACATGGCTTTACTGAGTTATAAGCATTCAAATCATCAATACAACCCTCTAACTTCAAGTTCAGCTGAGCTCGTGGTTAAAAAATAACAGCCGCTCGGGTTGGTCCGTGGATGGGTAACTACTCATTACAGACCGAGTTTCCTCCGTGCCTCGGAAAGCACGATCTACAAATGACAGTCGTTACAGTTAGTCAGTGGCCTGAAAGTCTGACAACCAGCCTTACCAAAGGGTATCGTATTACCCAGTACTAACTGGGTGACCTCCACAAGGTCAGATAGGCCGTCACTCCATGTAAAATACTGGTATTCAGCTGCATCTGGTTAGACTGGAAGCTGACCCCAACATAGTTTGGAAAAGGTTGGCAGGTGATACCAACCCTCTAAGTTCATTTCATGAAAATGCCTACTTCGTAAAAGAATCATTCAATGGGATTATTAAAAAAAAAGTAAGAAAATTTGAATTCCGCGGGCTACCCTGGTGGTAACACCTTAAGTGGCAACCACGCATCGCAGCGTTGAACGACGCCCACCTGCTAGATGGACCGAGGATATTACAAAGCTGGCTGGGGCAGACAGACTGGATGCGGAATTTGGAGGAAGGGGTATTTAGGCGCAGCCTATGTCCTGTCCTGCAGTGGGATATGTTGAGTTGATTGATGCAGCACTTTTGAAAAAGACAGAATTTATTAATATAAGATTCTTCAAATGCATGTTCTTTTATCGGGTTCCTCCTTTCTTTATGTAGTTAAATGTGTGTTTGCGTGAATTTATGTGTTTAAAAATTGGTAAATTCTGCTCTCAGTATTTACCAATTTTTGTTTTTTTTTCAATGGGATGTTTGTATGAACGCGAGACCTTAACTCACGGTCTAACTATACACGGATACATGACAACATAAATATGTCTGGTCAATTTTACCAATATGTAGATCTGTATTTAAATCAGCAATGCACCTACTGATTACATTTACGTCGTGTTTAGGTTGATTTCTACCAAACGGCTGGCATCACAACGGACCGGAAAGAATACGAACGGATGCGGCGACAGCCTATCACACCCGGCAGGATGTCGAAACGGCGAACGTATCCGTTTCTGCGCCTAGTCAAATAGTTTCATTCCTACCGTATTGACAGCCGAAAGGGTCCGATCGGGTACGACGACAGGGAAATGGGGCTGATCGCGCGTCGAAGCATACTTTCGGCTACGATCTGTGTGTCGCGGAAGACGCCCGCGGTCAAGCTGCTGTGCGCAGCTTGGTAATATAGACTTTAAATACAGTGTCCACTATTTAATATCGTTTAAAGATTGTAAAATCCGTTCCGATCCGATGCGGTGCGAGCCGTTTGGTGGAAATCATCCTTTACCCTTATTTTATACTACTTGTTTTCTTAAACAGACTGTAATAGATCCAGAACTAACGTCTGGGAAATACTCGTATTGAAAATATCTATTTTGGTGGTTCAGTCTGATTTTTGGAGACAGCTGGTTGTGGAACAGTGATGGGCTGCTGGCCGAGTGAAAACGGCCACGATTTACGAGTTTTTGTTGATCGTACGTTCGAACCAAAGCAAACAGTTTGCTTTGTGTAAATTATTTTATCAGCACTGCTCTCAAAGCGGTGATGGAAAACTTAGTGAGGTTCCAAAAGTTCTAGAACCAAAAATTCTAAAACATGTGGTATCCACAAAACCACACTGGGGCTGCGTAGTGGATGACGGCCCATTCGCATCACAAAGAAAAGCCCTGTATCATAGCCGTGAAAATTTTGCTCATGGTGCAGGTTACTTTAACCTTGTCATAATTATGTTCTTAACAAAATGGCTATTTATAAAGGCATTCATGGTCTACTGAAGTCCTGAGTTCGATTACCAGGTTGGGCAGTGTTATTGGATTTTTCTATCAAGATTTTCTTAGTAATAACCCGGAGTGTGGGATTATGCCCGGTTAATGGCAATAGGCACGCCCCCTATTACATAGAACTGAAACATGACTGGCGAAATGTAGGTGCACTTAAAGTCCACGTCTGCCTAACCCTTTCACATTTACAAGCGTGATGTTATGTACAGGGATAAACCGCGGCAGCCATAGCCCAACCCCCCTATTATTGGGGGGGAGTGGTCGCTCAATATCATCGAAAATTAAATTAATTTCCTACGGATCGCTATCAGAGCTTGTAAAGATATTACGCTAATACCTGGCTTGCCATATTTTATTGTTTATTGAGCCTGTTTTATCAGTATAAGCTAACACGATGGCTAATGTATCAACCAGTGGTTCCCACGCCAAACACATGAACTAACCACGCGGCGTGTTACAATATAACTTTTACGCGTAATGCTGACTGTATTATTGCACGCACAATTACACGTAATACTCCGACTCCAAAACACCGATATATAAAAAAAAACTAGCTTTTTCTCGTGGTTTTGACTGCGTGTCGGAAATTATCTTACGGGATCGAAAACCAGGAGCAGCTGTCAACTGCTAGGCCTGTGATCTTCGATTCTTGTATCAGCTATTATCATCGGGTTTTTTTTTATCAGGAACACACCTCTGTCTAACATAACATCGCGCCTTGTAATCTCCGAAGGGTTAGGCAGAGGTGTCTCTAACAAGTACACCCATATTTCGCCAGTTATGTTAAGTTCCATGTAACAGGGGGCGAGCCTTTTGCTATCAACCGGGCACTAATCCAGACTCTCACTACTGAGAAAATCCTGATGGAAAAACCCAATTACACTTTGCCCGACCCGGGAATCGAAACCAGAATCTTATGCTCAACAGTCGCGCTTGCAACAAATAGACTAACGAGGCAGTCACCTCCGCCTACCCTTCGGGGATTACAGGCGTGATGTTGGGTTATGCTACTATGAGCAAAGTATTTTTTAATTCTACCCACAAGTAACCACCTTCATACAAGACTATAATATACAGAAACCTACACGATTGTCAGAACAAGAATAGGTGTACAGCATCTTAGAGCGTTGCACTAAAATATTCTTGCTCACTCGTTTGTAATATTAAACTGGGGTATCATAGCGGCCATTCAGTTTGTCTTGTTGTGGTCGGGACTTTATAAGACGGAACCAAGAATATTTCGCTATTCTTCGTTTTAATATGGGACACAAGAGTTTTTGTATGACAATTGTGCTGATAGTCCCTATATTATATTTTATGACGAGCTGGATGCAGCTGAATACTACTATTTTACATGAAGCGACTACCTATCTGATATCCACAATCCCTTTGGTGGTAATAAGAAACTCCTTGGTAAGACTGGTTGTCAAACTTTCAGGCCACTGACTACCTGTAACGACTGTCAAAGATCTACAAATGACAGCGGGGATCAACGGCTTAACGTGCTTTCACGGAGGAAACTCGGTATGTAATGGTTAGTCATCCATTCACGGACCAACCCAGGCAAGCGCGGTTTTACCTGCATATCGACCCGAGCGGCTGTTTTTATTTGGCCAAGAGCTCCTCACTCTTAGCTGGTGCTTCTGGCCATCAAACTGGACAATTGGACTCTTTATACTGATTGTGTCAGCCGATACGATTAGTAGTATTCAAATTCAAATTCATTTATTTCGTGAACACAGGGTGTATACAAAAGATGTTATAAATAATTTAGGACCGAGCTGTACCCCGCCAAAAGGCATACAAAATATCAAAGGTTTATTGTTTCTTAAACAAATACATTTTTGAAATTCAAACAATAATCCTGAATTCTACAATAATTATAAATCATGTCAAAATTATATAAAATGTCAAACAAAATGTCAAATAAATGACAAATAAAATAAAGTAAAAAAAAACCAAAAAAATACAAAAATAAAAATAATAATGACACTAATTCATTAATACACAATAATCAATAATCAAGTATAGGAAGACCAATTTTTTTTTGGAACCACGTTCTTCAGGGAAAGTTGTTCAGTGTGACGATCGCCACCTAAGGAGATATTGCGCTTATTCTTGAGCAAAAGTTCACGCGTGGAATTTAACCTTAGGATCTCATGCTGGCCGCTTGCGTCCACTAACGAAAGAGACCAAATCAAATCATTTTAGAAATACAGTGTAGAAGATTAATAAAATAATACAATAAATAAAATACATTTATTTCGAGCAACCTTAACTCATATGTGGAGTACACACAAATACAGACAACACACGAATGATATTAAAAACAAAAATAAAACTAAAAATAAAAAGACTTAACATCTAACCGGCCCTGCTGACGGTAACATGCCTATCACAACAGTGCCAGTCCATTCGGTCCTCGATCATCGCCAAGACAGCATTGGTGCTGTCCCGCACCCTACGCACCAGCGCGCAGTGACGCGCCCCTCTTGCGCATGGTCGCGTAAAAGCAATCAGTGCGCGCCTCAGCGAACATGCCTGAGGAAATACAGCCCTAAGTGCGTTGTTGAACTGGACGTGGAGGGCCCCGTTTTATGCACGCGTGTACCTCGCCCACAGGCCGCACGTGTAGAGAGACGTGCAGTACGCCCATGAGCGCTACTTCACCTCCCTCGAACAGCGCGCAAACCTACGTGCGAGCATGTTCGTGGAATTTTATGACTAAATATTACCAGGACTTTATCAAACGACTAGTGGTTAGTCTGGTTTATCATCTCATAAAGTTATCCACGCGAATATGTCTCTGAAGTCAGGTATAAATCACAAATTCACAGATGCCTTCGTAGATATTATAGAAATAGATATTTGTTTCAAAAGCTTGAAATTAAACACAAACTTTACCGCTAACATTGTCGAAACTATCAACTATTTCTGAAATGAGAATCATATACAGGGTGTAAAAATACCCTCAACAAAGTCGAAAAGCACGTATTCTCCTTATCATTGTGATAATTGTTTTGTTCTAAACCATACTTGGGAACCTTCTAGTTACGAAAATATTGGAGGTCAAAGTTCCCACTTTTCCAAGTTTTTTTTTAATAAAACCTGCTTCATCATCATCTCCCTAACCTTTTCCCAACTATGTTAGGGGCGGCTTCCAGTCTAACCGGATGCAGCTGAGTACCCGTATTTTACATGGAGCGACTGCTTATCTGACCTCCACAACCCAGTTAGTAGTATATAATACGATACCCCTTGTTAAGACTGGTTGTCAGACTTTTTGGGGCACTGACTACCTGTAACGACTGTCAAAGATCTACAATTGACAGCCGGGACCAACGGCTTTACGTGGTTTCCGAGGCACGGAGGAAACTCGGTATGTAATGGGTAGTCACCCATCCACAGACCAACCTAGGCAAGCACGGCTTAACCTAAAGATCGATCCCAGCGGCTGTTATTATTTAGCCAAAAACTCCTTCCAGGGAATAATCAGGTTTTTTTTTTAAATAAAACGTGATTATTCACCCCAAAAAAGAGTCGTTTCCCGGCAATAATTTTTGCATAGGGTTACTTAGTTTGGTGTACAAAATGCTTGGTTGATGGCTTCATGATGAGTTCGTATACCACCTTGTATAACAAAATGATATTCTGTTAGGTACTTACAGGGTATTTTTAGACCGCAGACAGAATTTTAGTAAAGCCTGTTGTTAAGGCGAAGACATCCAGTGTGTGTATAGGTAAGTACAGTCTTTCTATATTAACTATTTAACAAATCTATAAACTACGTATATTTGCCGCGAAATACAGCATAGGGTAGGCTAATAAAAATAGGCTGAGGAACTTTCTCTAGGTATCATCGGCTTTCTGTACCAATACCTCGATCCAACTTGGCACACGTCGCGGTTTATCATCTGGTCAGCTTCCAGTCTAACCAGATGAAGCTGAATCCTAGTATTTTACACGTGTTTCTTGAAGATTCTGACTATTAAATAGTCATCTGTAAAACATATAAATAATTAATAAATAAATGACTCAACAAAATATAAATGAAATCCATAGATTAGAAATCAAATTATACGTCATGGAGTTATCTTTATAGATATTTTATTATTAGATTGAGGAATCGATTCATATCTTTTTTTATTTGTAGCACTTAAATGAAGCATGACGAAATAATCGGTGATAGCTAACAAGATCGGATACAAAGTATTAATTATATGAAGATTAACATGCTTGCGACGGTGCCTTGTGGGTTTTAAGACTTGCAGTATGCGTTCGAATCGTATATCCCCCTAACTAGGTTATGGAGGTCAGGTAGGCAGTCTCTCCATGTAAAATACTGGTATCCAGCTGCAACTCGGTATGCAATGTGTGGCACCCATCCACGGACCACCCTAGGCCAGCGCGGCTCAACCTGAAGATCGACCCGAGCGGTTGTTAGTATTTAGTCGCGAGGTTCTGCCTGCCTGTAACTGCTTGCCTGTACATGTCGGATTTTCAGGATTTGTTCCGTTAGGCTCGTACATCATGTGGGCGGAAGATTGATTTCGTGCAATAGAAATACACTAGATGCGATATACTGTTTTTATTAAACTAACAAATTTCTTGAAATTATTTTTGCGATTCATTCCAAGTCCGTACTAATGACCGAATCCGACATACATTTAAGGTCTATCTTTTCATACACGAAATATTTTAAGAGTAACTTCTATAAGCCGTAAAGTCGCCCTAGCAACGAAAAAAAAAATATCCGAGTGTTTTTTTTTTACAAAATTATTATAATTCTAAAATTTTTTGAGACTTTTTGCATAAAACCTTTATTCCCATATGCTAAAAATGACAGTAGGCCAATACGACGTAGTAAACTAGCGTAATGGATTATTAAAAATAATGAGTTAGTATTTATTTTGTGGGTCAAGTAATTTTAAATTATTTATTTTTTATAAAAAAATCCCTTGAAATGGCTTAAATTTGTTATAGCCGTTAGATGATTCCCTGAAAATATTTCGTGTATGAATAGTTAGACCCTATATATGTATGTCGGATCCGGTCATGCGTGCCCCGTCAGACGTGGTCGCAAACAAGACTGCTGAGCGGGGGTTCCGAGGTTTAATTCATTGTTTTTTTTTTTCAGTAGATGTCCGAACTTTGGAAGTCGACGGTACAGTAACTCTCGCGCCGCGGAAAATACGGTAAGCCGTTAGTCCTGCACCTGTCGATCTAATATCACTCCGGTTGGATCCCGTTGCCGTCAAATCGATGACGGAAGAGAGAGTGGACCGAGTGGTGTTGATAATACAATAGACTATTTCAATAGGTAGTATAGATTAAACAAAAAAGTAAAACATTCATATTTAAATAAACTTATACACGGTGTCATTACGTGGTATATTGGTTGGACTGGAAGCCGACCCTAATATAGTTGGCTAAAGGCTAGGCAGATGATGACACGGAATGATGCCAACAAAGTTGTTACCTTCTTGCGAGAGGCAATTGGTCATTGTTCTCTCGTCTAGTTCTAATTTAACTTGTCAAAAATGGTAAAGGAATGAGATCACATTTTTTCAATGATATTTCTTCTTATAATTTGTCCATGCCTGTAGTAAATATTATCTCCTTTATTTATTTTACAAACACAATTGACATATGTTTAAAAATTTCTTTAAAAAAAACCACGTAAAAACATTTAAAAATATAAAAAATAGTGGTCCGCCAGTGTCGGGAGCAGGGTCCAAGCTACCGATGGTTAGGGCTCCAGAGACAAGAAACTCTTCACAATGCAAGCCAACTCTGGCCAAGCCAACTGGGACTCGCCGATGTGGCGGCACTGGATGCGACTACACACTGCGGGTGGTCGCGTCCAGGGCTTGGCATAAATTGGCGCTCCCGTGCGATACCGCTTTTTTCAGTGGGTTTGTTTTTGTATGTACTAACAATAGCTTTATAAGGTTTTTTTTTTGTGTTACTAACATAAATGGACTCCGTTTAAAATAAATGTGTTATTCTATTCTATTACTCTTATAGCCATCCACATTCATACTCAAAACTTCACTCATGACATTTACTTCTATGCTGACGATGTCGTATCTTAATATATGTACAACATTAGTTTTAGTATATGCGAAACACACACGTGTCTAGTATTTTTATGTAAAGAATCTGTGTACAAAATTTTATTTAAGACTGTATCATGAAAAATCACAAAGTTATAAGCTGGTTCTGTTACCTGACGGTCCGCACAAAAACGTGTTCACCACGCGGCGCAGCCGCAAGCGCCGCTCGCTCTTGAGCTTATTGATAATAATAATTTGGCAGTAGGTACCTAAATGATTGCGATAGGTACTTAGTGTCGTACTATGTTCGGACATCCACGCTAATTTCCGAAACCAAACAACCGATTTCAATAAAATTTTGTGAATGTGTATGGTTGGGAACCAGCTTTAAAGATAGGATAGTTTTAGACCCGATATGTGGCGCCATGAAGGGGAAGTAGTTTATGTTTCTTATAATTTATCTGTAGTATCGTATAGCAGAGATGTAGTAGTATAACAGCTGTGTGTCTTAGTTACCTATTCATGATCTGTCTAGCCTTTTCCCAACTAAGTTGGGTTGGGGTCGGATTTCAGTCAAACGGGATGCAGCTAAATATCAGTGTTTTACATGGAGCGACTGCCTATTTGACCTCCACAACCTAGTTAATGCGTATAATACCCCTTGGTCAGAACTGGTGGTCGTCAGATTTTCTGAATTCACAGTAAGACCGCTTTCACATTTAGGCGACTTTAGCAGCGCGACAGTCGCGCGTCTAACGTCCTAATGTGAAAACAGCCTAACAGTAACGACTGTCAAAGGTCTACAAACAGCAGACGGGACCAATGACTTAAAGTCCTTTCCGAGGCACAGATGGCCCCTCCGTGAAACCCCTGCGTGATCTTGCATGGATTGTCCTTGACCAGCTTTGTGAAACCTTGAATGTCCTACCTTTCTAGTCACAGAAAAACATGTAACCTCTAACCTCTTTAAAATATTCTCAAGACTTTGCCTGGAAGTCCATAGACAATGCATGATAGCATAATAATCAGCTTTAAACGTTACCACTAGCTGAGACATTGATTTCCTATATGAAAGGACGTGACAATGGCATTGCCTATAGAAAATATTTTAATAATATTTTCAGAATATTAGTAAATTTTGTCTTAAGGAAGCACATCAACCTTCATCTTACACAATGGAATTTTTCATTGTTTAAGATGAAGATTGATATCATAGTTCACAGTAATAATATTTTGAGTTTAGTTTTTAACACCCGAATTGTGTTATTGGGTTTTTCCAGCAGGATTTTTTACTAGCAGCAGAGTTGTGCCCGCTTGATGGCAATAGGCTCACGTCTATGGGACTAAAAGATGACCAACTAGCTGGTGTAATGTGGGTTCCATGATGGACATTATTGATTTGGCCTGAGCCCGTTGGCAGTTGGAAGTCTCGGGTTCGATGCCAAGGTCGGGCAAACTATTATTGTTTTCCAATCAAGAATTTCTCAGTAGCAGTCACGAAGTCTGTGCCTGGTTGTTGGCAATAGGTTCGCCTCATATTATGGAACTTGAACAAACATGGATATGTTTCACGACTGCCCAACCCTTCGGGGATTACAGGCGTGATGTTATTACAAGAACCGTTTCGAAACTGTGAAAATCAGGTTCTAATGTTTCTAACATTCTGAATTCGACAACCGAGGTATTAGTTTACAATGTTGAAAAATTTACAGATGAAACTGGGATTGGAACTGTGCCAAGTAAAGGCGTCGCTCCACAACGACTCACAGCTAAGATATGCACGTGTTCTTAGCTTCGCTTCGTGTTATATGCACGTGTTGCAGGCCTTTTCCCAACTATGTCAGGGTCGGCTTCCAGTCTTACCGGATGCAGCTGAATACCTGTATTTAACATGGAGCGATTGCCTGTGACCTGCCTGACCTCCAGGACCCAGTTAGTACTTGATAATACGATACCCCTTGGTAAAACTGGTTGTCAGACTTTCAGGTCACTGACTACCTGCAACGACTTTCAAAGATCTATAAATGACAGCCGGGACCAACGGCTGAACGTACTTTCCGAGGCACGGAGGAAACTCGGTATGTAACGGGTGGTCCACGAATCAACCTAGGCAAGTGCGACTTAACCTAACGATCGACCCGAGCTGCTGTTATTATTTAGCCATGATCTCCTCCTCCACGAGCATGATCGTTCATTGTAACATCTCCCAGTAAACTGACTAGTGCGCACTGATAGGCCACGCACTTGTGTTAAGCTTCGCTTTGCAAGAAAATTTATGTGATTGTGTCCACTGCAAACCACGGACACGCTTCAAATGATGTCATTAGTACATGCGTGGCTTGCTCGAATAAGGCGCTCACATAGCTCAACGTTGTCAACGCCATGCACGTTGTGCATGCGGTACACGCTATGCACGAATATTCATCATCATCATTTCAGCCGAAAGACGTCCACTGCTGGACATAGGCCTCCCCCAAAGGGGGGGGTTTTGCCATAATCGCCACGCTTGGCAGGCGGGTTGGCGATCGCAGTACGGTTGTTATAAAAGCACAGAGAACGCTGCTGCCCATTCTCTGGTAAGTCCCTTTGTCGCCTCTTACGACATCCACGGGAAGATATGGGATGGAGCTATTCTTTACGTCCGACACCATACAGAACACGCACGAATATTAACCCACGACTATGCCGCAGTGGGCCACGCACGCTACAGTTGTACATAGTTGTGTGTATAGCGTGTACTGCAGTGGAAACGGAGACAATATGCGACCCACGGGCACGCCACGCCCGAAACAAATGAACCACGCAGCTAATGTGGCAGACATCTCCGTGCACATCCTCCGTCGCAGTGGATGTTCGACTTATAACTTGGTTGAACTTCATTCGCAGTAACTTGTGTTAGCAGTGCTTTTAAACGCTACAGGTTGATCGAACGCCTAGTGTGAAGTTAATAGCTGCGGTATGAATGACCTTTTGCTCAATCTTTCTGTGATTCTTGTTTCCTTTGACAGTTGTGGGTACAGTCAGCACGCATAATTGGAAAACGAGAGGGCTCATGGTTAATTATAAATATTGGACGGCTCGGTTAACGCAGTGGCTGAGCGATTCTCTGCTGCGTTACGTGTCGCGGGTTCAATTCCCGCATGGAACAAATATTTATATGGCCTGCAGGCAGTTGTTCCGGGTCTGGCTGTTTGTGAATGTGACTTTAAATGTTTGTAAACGCACCCACGATACAGGAGATATTCCTTGTGTGAGGTAACGATTCTAAATTACCAAAAAATATATATACTGATATTAAGCTATATCCGGTTACGATGAAGATAATGGAAAAAAATGAATTCGAAAACGTCAACACACATCATGTATGTCGTACTGTGAGTAAATGATTGCTCATTTAGTTTGTATGGAAGGTGTGGACAATGCACAAGAAGCACCCACAGCTCCCGAAGCTCCCGTCAAGGCATGTCGTTGCTCTGTGGTTAGGTTAGGTTAGGTAATCCTCAAAAAAGAAAAAAATATTCTTACAAACTGGTTTCCTCCGGCTTACTCCGGTCCATCCCGGCTCATCGGCACAGCGTCGGATGTCTACTACCCAGTAACGTTACCCTTACTGCAAGTACAGATGTACTAACGTTTTATGACGCGATCTGGATACAAGGACTTCTGTAGATGTTCGTTTGTAGCAAATATATATAATATATAGTTTAGAGTAATGTAAGAGAGTTTGACCGATTTTAGAAAGGATAGATTTTATTTCTACGGAAGTTTTAGATTGAATTGAAGAAGCAGTATTTATCTTATAAGGGTTTGTTTTAAGTTTTTCCATTGTATATTCCCGCGGCGTCTGTAACCGAAGTGAGAGCAACAGTACTTTCACAGTTTTCATGCCTTGTGACTGTAGTTACTTTTCTCGTTGTCTTTGTTGCGACAATTCAAAAGTGCCTGTTACTGGCCGATTTGAAATAAATGCTTTGTTTCTTTTTTTTTTTGAGAACTTTATAGTGGGTGTAAAAGTACCCTTAACGAAGCCGAATATTTTTTTTGTCCTACTAGACCATACTTTCTAGTTACGGAGATATTGAGGGTCAAAGTATCAAATTTTTCACAAGTTTTTAACGTTTTAACTTTACTTTTAATATCTCCACGACCAGAAGTCCTTCAACATACAGTATCAGCCGTTTTAAAATAAGTATGAAGTGAATCAGAAGGTACGCTATGCCGAATTACTTAATTGAGAATGTTAATCATCGCGATGTACGGAACTCCGAAAGTTTGCAATGACGAATTACTTATTGAAAATGTTCATAATCAAGATGTACGGATTTTTGAAGACTTGCTACGACGAATACATTGGAGATTCCGACAGAGTATTTCGCTTCTATGTATGATAACTTCATTATACGTCTCTCAAAATCTCGATGATGAACATATTCAATGAAGTAATTCGTCATAGCAAGTTTTCAAAGTTCCGTACATCTAGTTTTGATTCCAAGTTCTAGTTTTGATGTTCCGGTGTCACTGGTTCAAGTAAGTTTTATCGTAAGTGGTCGCAAGCGCGTCTGCTGAGTCTGCTGGTCCTAGTTTCGATTCCCGGGTGGTGTAAAGTGTTATTAGGTGTATCCATCAGGAATTCCTCAGTAGCAGCCACGGAGTCTGGATTTGTGCCAGCCGGGCACAAATCCAGACTACGTGGCAATAGGCAATAGGCTCGCCCCCTATTCCATGGGACTAAACAAAACTGGTGAAATGTCGGTGTACTGTTAGGTACACCTCTGCCTGACCCTTCAGGGATTACAAGGCGTGCTGTTATGTGACTGCTTTATATTCCAATATCCTGCTATACCCATAAAATTGCTATCCAATAAAACGATATTCCTGTCCCGACCACTGCATATTACCAGTTATCTGACATTTACAGCAGACCATACTACTTGAGCTAACAGCAAATAACTACTAGTATTTATTACATTGATAGCCGTTAGTGAAAGCTTATATATCTTGTTGATAGATTGATTAATTTGTTATGTTGACATGTGATTAGGACAAAGTTGATTTGGCTGTCCAATGGAAACGACAAAAAACTGTTGAGACGTAACTGAATCAGGAGGCGAAATGTGTCATCTGATATACAACGTGTTTCAACAGGATTCACTTATGATTTTCGCCAGTATAACTCAAGCCAGGAGAGGAGCTCGTGGCTAAATAATAACACCCGCTCGGATCAATCTTTAGGTTAAGCCACGCTTGCGTAGGTTGGTCCGTGGATGGGTGACCACCCATTAAACACCGAGTTTCCTCATTGCCTCGGAAAGCACGTTAAGCCGTTGGTCCCGGCTATCATTTGTAGTTCTTTGACAGTCGTTACAGGTAGTCAGTGGCCCGAAAGTCTGACAACCACTCTTACCAAGGGGTATCTGATTACCCAGTACTAAATGGTTTGCGGAGGTCAGATAGGCAGTTACTCCGTAAAATACTGGTATTTAGCTGCATCCGGTTAGACTGGAAACCCACCCCAACATAGTTGAGAAAAGGCTAGGCAGATGATGATGGTTTACATTTTTGTGGAGTAAGCAACGACTTATTGTCTGGCCTACGCTGTCGTCTTACTTAAGTATGATAAGTTGCTGTAATAATTTAGAAATCCAGCAACCCAGCAGAAAAGAATAATTTTTTCTTTGGAAAAGCACCTTAAAATTATAGTTGGTTGAAAGCCTGTACGAGCTTGGAGGAGCTCGTACGGCTCATCCTGTATGACATGGTACTTCAATATAACGGGGAAATTTGAGTGCACTGTGTATATTATATTTATTTATTTATTTAAACTTCATGTACAACAGTGATACATAGGCGGACTTAATGCCACAAGGCATTCTCTACCAGTCAACCTTTGGGTTAAATAAGAAAACATTGTGATAGGGTACAAAATAAATATATAAAAATAACTTCTTGCTATCGAAAATTTATATAGGCACTTATAATGATACTAATACTTATATACAAATAAAATAAACTAATACATATTTTAACAAATACCAAAATTAAAAACGAGAAACCTAATAATAATTACCATGACTCGACTTCTAATAGAGAGAGAGCTATTTATTCTGACTTAAATAGTGGTTACGCACTTTTCTGTTAAAACTGAATTTGCTTTCAGCTTTAAAATATATTGATATATTCGTGGCTAAATAATAACAGCCGGTCGGGTCGATCTCTAGGTTACGCCGCGCTTGCCTAGGCTGGGCCGTGGCTTGTACTATCGCTACAACACAATAATATTGTAAAACCAAATGATTTTCAACATAGAATTCTGTTCAGGCCTCTTTACTGGCCTCTTTTTAAGACACCAACCTCTGCTGGTTCGGTTTCATCCCGAAAGAGGTTAACATTTAAGCCAAACGTCTCATTATTTATGAAAATATTTAATATTCTGATTATCAAATAATATGAGTGTGCGTTAATGAAGAAAGTTGGATAAAAAGCTCATATTATGTCAACGCCATTAAAACTTCTGTATTTAGCGCGCAAGTTTATGAATTTACCCTTATAAATATATATCCAAGTGCGTAGGCGCGCAACTACATAAAAAATGTAGTTTTCGGACATCCAAGCATCTGATTATTTCGTCATTTAATTATTTGACGAAATTAATTCATAGTTCAATTTAAATAAGCAGTGGTAATGCAGAATTTTGTTATTTGTTATTATTATTATTTATTATTATTTTTCGGATGGGTATCCATCAAATGACCAAGCTCTGGGCGGAATGGAAGGGATTGTCAGACTTCTACTGACTAAAACCCATCCATGTTCCTTCTTTGCCCTTTTTGTTCCAGGGCTGCGGTATCTCTTTCGAACAGAATTTTGATATCCAAAGTCGAAGTTTCGCGCCAATCGTGCGTGTTTACATAAAGATGAAGTGATTACAGAATGATTTTTTTTTTACTTTGGTATCGAACGCTTTCTCAGAAGTTTTTTTTTATCTCAGGGTCACAACGACAGTAACCTTTAAACAGCCAATTGATTATGATACAAATTAATAGATAAAAACTATTTCGAAAAACAGGTGAATCGTCCCTCAAAACGCTACGGTACGACTAAACTATCGATGAAATTGATTATCTTTGAAAATTCGTATCATTTCATCATCTACCAAGCTAATTACTACT
Source organism: Noctua janthe (assembly GCA_910589295.1). Taxonomy (NCBI): domain Eukaryota; kingdom Metazoa; phylum Arthropoda; class Insecta; order Lepidoptera; family Noctuidae; genus Noctua; species Noctua janthe. Next base: position 3,082,196 of record OU342567.1, read on the forward strand.
TTAGCTTTACCATGTAACGTCTAAATTTCATTGTACGTGCTGAAAATTTCAGACTCGAACTGCCATTCAGTTGTCAACTCTATACTTTTGTTGACAGAGTTTATAATTGTTTAACAGTAAGAATATTTCGTCGCCAAATTTCCCTTTAGAATACAGTAATTCGATTTATATGATATGCTGTTTAAGATTTCGATCTTTATGTTATAGTAACTATTACAGTTAAAGGGAACACTAGCTGCATTTATTTTCAAAACTAGGGCACTTTAACATAATTTTGCAATGCAGCTGCTCTATGAGGATTGGAAAGTGTACAAATTAAAAACCTATACATCTATACAGGTATATAAAATTGTTGACACGGTCTTGTTGCTGAAATTCTACATGTTAATAATTGTAAACTACATCATCATCATCATCATTTCAGCCGAAAGACGTCCACTGCTGGACATAGGCCTCCCCCAAGTGTCACCACATTGACCGATCCCGTGCGTCTCGCATCCAGCGGATCCCTGCAACCTTTACCAGGTCATCGGTCCACCTAGTGGGAGGCCTTCCAGTTCGCGGTCGCCACTCCAGAACTTTCCGGCCCCATCGGCCATCCGTTTCGCGAGCACTGTGCCCTGCCCACTGCCACCATACAATTAAACATATTGTAAACCATATTTAGATACATGACAATATGGAATATAAAGATTAATTTTTAATTAATTATGAAGGACGGGACGGTTGAGTTGTGTCGGGCATGCCACCGACCGGGTGAGTCCATCAGACATATTATTTCCGGTTGTTCTCGTCTAGCTAACGGCGAGTACTTGCACAGGCACAACCAAGTAGCCAGGATTATTCACCAGCAACTTGCCTTGAAATATAACCAAGATTTGATTTTTTTTTTTGAGATTTTGCCTGACTGGGTTGTGGAGGTCAGATAGGCAGTCGCTCCATGTAAAATACTGGTATTCAGCTGCATCCGGTTAGACTGGAAGCTGACCCCAATATAGTTGGGAAAAGGCTAGGCAGATGATGAACTTGCCTTGAAATATAAATTTGTGGAATCTGAGGTACCATACTACAAGTATGTGCTCGATCCAGTTCTCGAAAAAGACCATGTCGCGCTGTTCTGGAATCGATCTATCATTACTGACAGGACTGTTGTCGCCAATTAGCCGCGTGCCGCGTAATGATAGTCGATGTTACCATCCCGCATGACGAGAAGCTCGTTAAAGGTGAGAAAGAGAAACAAATAAAATATCTCGACTTGGCACACGAGGTTGTCGACATGTGGAATGTGAACTCGGCTATCATTGTACCGATTGTCGTGACGGCCAATGGCCTTATGGAGACGATCATCTGTCGAGTCTCACCTTAGGCGGTTAGATCAAGGGCCTGATTGAGGAGACAGTACTCCTCGATACGGCTCGCATTGTGAGGAGGTCCCTGTCTCTGGAGCCCGATGCCCGCTGCCCGCTGCCTCCCAGAACAGGGTCCAAGCTGCCGGTGGTTACACCGGTGGCTTGGACCCTGCTCTTGACACCGGCGGACCACTATTTTTTATATTTTCAAATGATTTTATGCTTTTTTTTTATGTAATATTTAAAAATGTTAAAAATGTGTAGATAAGTGAATAAAGGAGGAAGAATATCGAAAAAAATAAAACACCTCGGGAGGCTCTCATTGCGCGGCTGGGTCAGGGGCTTGTTTCAGAAAATAGTACTCCTGGATACAGCACGCATAGTGAGGGGGTTCCTCTCTCTGGAGCCCTGACAGCAGCTTGGACCTTGTTTCTCATTTTTTTTTACTTTGAAAATTTCTAAATACTATTGTTTTTTCATAATGTAATCTACGAATATAAGAGAGAAACTGAAAAAAGGAAGGTAGAGGAAAGGAAATATCAGTTAAATTGTGCTAAAAAGCAAAGTTTTATTTAGAAACAACTGAAAAACTGTAAAAAAGTGTGTAACACCTCTGACTGGACATTTTCCAACTAGGCTTATGTACGTCTCAATAGGCCCATGTAATAGTGTGAACCCATTGCAGTCAACTAGAGGCACTCACTCACACGCTTCCCAATCAACATCATCATCATCATTATTTCAGCCGATAGACGTCTACTGACTGCAAAGAGGGGGTTTTTTGCCATAATCGCCACGCTTGGCAGGCTGGTTAGCGATCGCAGTACGGTTGTTAAAACAGCACAGAGAACGCTACCCATTCGCTGGTAAGTCCCTTAGTCGCCTCTTACGACACCCACGGGAAGATATGGGATGGTGCTATTCTTTAAGTCCAACACCATACAGTACAGTAAATTCTCAATAGAAAAACCTAAAAGACTTTTTAACTTCTTCCTCAGCGGTAGTGTGTACGACCTCTATCTATACAAATTACATTCCGAGTTTCCTCCGTGCCTCAGAAAGCACGTTAAGCTGTTGCCTTGGTCCCGGCTGTCATTTGAAGATCTTTGACAGTCGTTACACTCGTAACGACTGTCAAAGATCGACTACTACTCGGTCACGATTTCGATTCGACTACTCAGTCAGAATTCGAAAATCAGACAACCAGTTTTACCAAGGATTATCGTATTACCCAGTACTAACTGGGTTGTGGAGGGCAGATAGGCAGTCGCTCCATGTAAAATACTAGTATTCAGCTACTTCCGGTTAGACTGGAAGCCGACCCCAACATAGTTTGGGATAAGGCTAGGCGGGTCATGGAGTTCCGAAGATAACTCTCTATACAACATTAGTTTTAGTATATGCGAAACCTGAAACACGTGTCTAGTATTTTTATGCAATGAATCTATGTACAAAATTTCAAAACTGCATCATGAAAAATCACAAAGTTATAAGCTTGTTCTGTTACCTGGTTGTCCGCACAAAAACGTGGTCAAAACGCAGAGCACCCACGCGCGCGCCTCCTGCGTCGTCTTGAGCTCATTGATAATAATAATCTGGCAGTAGGAACCTAAATTATTTCGATAGGTACTTAATGTCGCTCGGTGTCCAACTTGTAACTTTTCTTAAATATTTTTGGAACAAAATATAACATGGTTTAAAAATTACTGGAATCGATTCAGTTACTTATTCTGAACAAACTATATTCACGTTTCGCATATATTAAAAATAATGTTGTATAAAACTTATACATTTTAGCTCTGTATAATATTAGTAAGTAACTGTAGATAAGTTAATTTTATACAGCGATAATAATAATTAACTCGATCGTGACCTAAAACGTAAACTCCGTTTTACGCAAATCTTGAAGAGTACGACTACTGCTTACTACGTCACGCTAGTTTATTTACGCTCGCAATGATGATGGTAAGTAATCAGTAATGAAATGTAGCAAAGTTCAGAGATCAATGGGAGGACTTGCCACATCGTTCTAGAACAACAACAAGAATAACATGAAAGCCGGTTTCCATTTCCATGAGACTAGGCTGATTGATGACCCAAAAATGACAGCGTATAGTTACACAATCTATCGGCGCTTGGCCCAAATTGAAAAAATAGACGCCATTTTGTTTTTTCTTATGTTCACCACGACGGCCCTCTTTTTTTCGGATGGGAAATCATCAAATGGCCTCCCCCCCCACGCTCTGGGCGGAGCGGAAGGGAGTGTCAGACTTCTACTGACTAAAACCCATCCATATTCCTTCTTTGCCCTTTGTGTCCAAAGGCCGCGGTATCGCTTTCGAACAGTACCACAGCCCTGGCAGGCATCGGCCCATGCGGACCCCTTCCTTGTTGCTAACATCTCTTTGAGGCGCGCGTGGAACATGAACGCGCCGTCAACACGGTTTGTCGTCATAAGACGGCCGAACGGCGCGCTAGCCCATTACTCACCGTCCACAGGCCCGCGCCTACGGTGACCGGGGGCCAGCACGTGACCGCCGACACCCGGGGCGTCTCCCGCAGCGGCTGGGACATGAGGCTCTTTCCCTCTCACGTCCCCAAGGACGCCCCTCCTTACAATGTAATTCAAGCACCAATACAATATATCCTAGTAGATATCAAGAAGAAGTTTCCAGCTGACTACAGATTTTATGTGTGAAACCGTAGTTCGTATCAACCTGCTCAGCTGTTTCCCTTCTAAGTTGGAGTCGGCTTTCAGTCTAACTAACCAGATGTAGCTGAGAACCAGTTAGGCATACATAAACAGCAGTTACCATTTTACATGGAACTGCTGTGTATCTGACCTCCACAATCCAGTGTAACACGATACTCATTGATGAGGCTGGTGGACAGACCGACTACCTGTATGACTGTAGAATACTGCCAGGGCAACGGGTTAACATTCTTTCCGAGGCACGAATGGGTCTCGATATATAATGGGTAGACCCATCTATAAACCGGCCTTAACCAGCCTAGCTTAAAATCATAAAAATCATAAATCATATTTATTTCTGTAAATTGGTTTACAAAACTCTTTAACATGTCAACATGTTATGTTTTAAAACTAGATGGGGCCGGTGTTTCGTACCTGACTACTCTGAGAAGAAACATCCGAAACAAACTCAGAGGTCACCGTCTCTTTTAAAGTCCAGACATTGCTCAAGTCAGATGAGGACCATGTAGATTAATGTCTGAGATGGTCTTTTGAAGAAATAACCACACAGATTTGATTTAACCTTCGATCTGCTCCCGTTAATTGGGTTTTGTTAGGAATAATTTAAAAGTTTAGATTATTCGGTACTAAACAGACTCGATACCAATAGATTACCCTTTTACGCCACCTACATACATTGAAAAGTTTTTGAACCACAAACAATACAACAACAGCAAAATTTTCATCGGTTATTAAAAAAAACATCAGCTGTTTCCTACAACAGTGAAATACCTACACGGTCAAAATGTATAGACCAGCTGTTTATTTTTTTAATAACCAATGAAAAACTTCTATGTAGGGTGGGTCAGAATGATGTACTGAATACGTGGTAACCGTTTTCGCGTCGGTGTCCCCTTTCACTCAGAATATCCAAGCCAGCCAAACTCCCTAATTGCTCTAGCACAACATTTTTGCGTGAAGTCCTTGGTTCAACACCGTTGGCACACCCTTATTAGAATTTTCTATTACTATTATCCCAGTGGCATCAGAAGTCTGCATTCGTCCCCTAATACATAGGATTCGAACATCATCTGCCTAGCCTTTTCCTAACTATGATGGGGTTGGCTTCCAGTCTAACCGGATGCCACTGAAACCCAGTATTTTACATGGAGTGACTGCCTATCTGATCTTCACAACCTAGTTAGTAGTGGGTAATACGATACTCCTTGGTAAGACTGGTTGTCAGACTTTCGGGCCACTGACTACACGGAAAAACTCGGTATGTAATGGGCGGTCACCCATCCACGGACCAACCTAGGCAAGCGCAGTTTAACCTGAGATCGACGCGAGTGGCTGTTATTATTTAGCCACGAGTTCGTCCGCGACACGCTTATGCCCACTCTTTCAGAGAATACAGGCGAGATTTTACTAAAACAAACCTAATATAATATCTAAAATATCCACTTTAATCTACCAAGGTTTAACAACCGGAAATATAACTAAATAATTATTAATTATTTACGCAAGAACCCGCCAAGGTAGCTAATCATTAAGGCTCTTCGTCCACTGACTGTGACTTTTTGCAGCGATGAATTTTTTTTTTGTGAATGGCATCTTGCTGGTCAACTTAGGAGATCATCGTTTGCTTAAGCGGACTATCCTGTGGGTGGCTTTAGTGTAAGGCCTCCAGCCAGGGGCTTAATAACAAAGAGACTACACGCTAAGGGTACCCACTGTGGGGTACAAGCCATGGCGCACGGCTCGCTGCGATGTAAACGCAAAACGGTCGCGATATAGTCGCGATGCTTTTGCTGGCTGTGTATCTTCACCCACGTAGCCACGATTCTGTATCGCAACTATCGCGATTCAGAAATGCTTGTGTAAGTTGCAAGATGGACTCCGGTCACGAGTTATCATCGGTACAGAAGCTGAGCCGAGCAGCTATGCAGAAACGCGTTCACGAAACATCATCTGCATCATCTGCCTAGCCTTTTCCCAACTAGGTTGGGGTCGGCTTCCTGTCCAACAATATTTTACATGGAGCAACTGCCTATCTGACCTCCACAATCCAATTGAGATGACGGCACGGTTGGCGCAGTGGCTCAGTGATTGGCTGCTGCGCTGCGTGTCGCGGGTTCAATTCCTGTACGGAACAAATATTTTGTATAGCCTACAGGTAGTTGTTCCGGGTCTGGCTGTTTGTGTATGTGAGTTTAAATGTTTGTAAACGCACCCACGATACAGGAGAAACTTCTAGTTTACGGCAACGTTATAAAAAAAAAACTGGTTAATACGATACGCCTTGGTAAGACAAGACTTTCGGGCTGTCAAACTACTGTCAAAGATTTAAAAATGACAGTAGGGACCGTCGGCTTAGCGTACGTTTTGAAGGACAAAGGAAACTCGGTATGTAATGGATGCTCACCCGTCCACGAAGTAACCTTGGGAAGCGCTGCTCAACCTTGAAGATCGACCCGTGTGGCTGTTACTATTTAGCCACGAGCTCCTCAAACGCGCGACAGCATCGCTATAAAAAAGTCGCCGTGGGCAAAGGCCCTAAGATCTCAGATATTGGCGATATTTCCCTAGTTAATTAAAATCTCTAAGTTGAAAACCGACTTCGCTAAATAAAAACCTATTTGCATAAAACCTTTTTAGTTTTTAGATTGAATTTTAATTTAATTTTAGCGTATTGGACGGTTTGAGCTTCGAAAGTGGGTCTTGATTATTTTTTGTTTGTTTTTTAGATTCATGGTTGTTTAGATGGTAATGTTGGGACATTTTATTGGTAAGTACTGCTTTGCTGGTCTAGTTAGTTGTCAAAAGCGAATCTGAGTTCTTGTGTTCGATTCCCGGGCCCGGTAAAGTGTTACTCGAATATTCCATCAGGAATTTCTCATTTGTAGTCCGGTTAGTCGTTGGTCTAGTGGTCGTAATCGCGACTGCAGAAAAAGAAGTCCCGGGTTCGATTCCCGAGTCGGGCAAATTCATATTTTCCATCAGGAATTTCTAAGTAGCAGTCACGCAGTCTGGATCAGTGCCCGGTTGATGGCAATAGGCTGGCCCCCTATTACATGGGACTTAAACATAACTGGCGAAATGTGGGTGTACTATTAGGTACACCTCTGCCTAACTCTTCGCGTGATTAATCCAATGTGTGGGTTTGCGCTTGTTTGATAGCAATAGGCTTGCCCCTATTTCATATGACTTAAAACATGAATGACGAAATGAGGGTATACTATAGGTACACCTCTGCATAACCCTTTTGGAATTATAAGTTGTTTGTTAAGTAAGTTTGCACTGATTTGGTTGAACGTACTAATTTTGTTGTTTTGATTTTCTAATTAATAAAAGTTAAGTCTGCCAGTAGTTACAACATAGTTGGGAAAAGGCTAGCCTTTTCCCGTCGGACTGCCCAGTCATAGGTCTCAGGTTCGAACCCGAGACACGCATCTCTGATTTTTCGGATTCATTGTATAACTATCGCTTCGGTGAAGGTCGTGAGGAAAACTGCATGCCTGAGAGATATTTCTCGACGGCATGTAAGGCCAAGTTAGAGGCCTAAGGGCGGTATAAAAACTCTGACACTAGGTTAGGCACTAACCACATGATAAAGAAGAAGAAGTGCTCGCAAGCGCTACTGTTGAGCATAAAGTCTTGGCTTCGATTTCCAGGTCAACCAAATCGTTATGATGTTTTCCATTAGCAGAAAAAGAATTTCTCAGTAGTCGTGCGGAGTCTGGAGTTCATACCGGTTGATGGCAGTAGGCTCGCCCCCTATTAAGGGACTTAAATGTAACTGGAGAAATGTGGATGTATTGTGGCTACTTCTCTGCCTTACCCCTTAGGTATGTATGAACATTGCTAAATTGTTACCGGCTGAAACCTCAGATTTACAAACATATTATCATGTTTGCGGTACAACTATATTTAGTTTGATTGTTATGTAAATATTTCTTTGTTCTATGTTGTTACTAATATAAGCCATCATCATCTATCTAGCCTTTTCTCAACTATGTTGGGGTCGGCGTCCAGTCTAACCGGATGCAGCTGAATACTAGTATTTTACATGGAGCGACTGCCTGTTTAACCTCCACAACCCAGTTAGTACTGGGTAATACGATACCCCTTGGTAAGACTGGTTATCAGACTTTCGAGCCACTGACTACCTGTAACGACTGTCAAAGATCTACAAATGACAGCCGGGACCAACAGCTTAACGTGCTTTCCGAGACACAGAGGAAACTCGGTTTGTAATGGGTGGTCATCCTTGAATTTTTTGTTGGATTTTTTATTTTAGCAGTATTATTTACTTAATTGGTGAATTGGTAGCTGATTGCACACTGTCAGTTTGTGGAGGGCTGTCCCTTACACCATGTATACGTCTGCTGTCCAGGTACAAGGCTGCTACTGAGAAATTTCTGGTGGAAGAGCCCAATAATACCACCAACCAACCAGCTGTTACCATCAAATCAAATATGACACTAAACTGAAACCGAATTTCAACCGCGAGCGTACGCCACTGTAATTTGAACCAGAAAAACTTACACATAGTAAGAATACCCGCGGAAATCGATTACAAGCAAGACGGGCCGCATTATAACGCTATGTACACAATTCGGTACAGCAGACGACAAAGTCGGTGACCCCAGTTTTTGCTGATGAGGCAAGACGACGACTGAATTTCAAATTTAGTAAGCGACATTGAACTTGCTCTAGAATTTTCAACTTTAAACGCTGAGTTGTTGGTTGCAAATGCAACAGAGCGCTCAATTTCACTTATGTCGGTTCTGATTTCATCGTCTTTCATTCCTTACGGCAACTGATGGACGGCATACTGACGGCTACCTGGCCTTGAATGGGTAAACGGGCGGCCAAAACGCTGCGGGAGAAACACTGCGGGTGAAACGCTGTGGATGAAACAGCAACAACATAACATCTTGCCTGTTTGCCATAAAGGATAGGCAGAGCTGTAGATATGATACACGAAGCCACGAACATTTTGCTAGCTATGTTTAAGTTTCAAGTCATACAAATTCAGACTGCGAGCCGGCTGCTACTGAAAAACGCTTTAGGGATAAATTGAATAATACCTCGCCTAACCTGGGAATTGAACCGAAGACCCAGTCCCAGTCATTATACCATACTATAGAAAATACTTTATCCAATCTACTTGCATATTACTAATTACTTAACACCGACGACTCCCTACACAATTTTACAATATTAATTACGTAACTTTCGATGTTCAGCAACGGAATTTAGCAATGATATGCGAAGGAACTGCACCGCATCATTGGTCTAGTAGTCATAAGCGCGACTGCTGAGCATGAGATCCTGGGTTCGATTCCCGGGTCGGCAAATTTTTATTGGGTTTTTCAATCAGGATTTTCTTAATAGCAGCCACGGAGTCTGGATTTACTCATGGTTGATGGCAATAGGCTCACCCTCTATTTCTTGGGATAAATGTAACTGGACAAATGTGGGTGTACTATTAAGTACTCCTTTGCCGTACCTTTTTGGTATAAATGAATAGGGGCGAGCCTATGTTGAGCCTATGTTAACTGGCGAAATGTGGGTGTACTATTGGTTATACCTCTGCTAACCCTTCGGGTATTACAGGCGTGATGTTATGATGATGTTATGTGATTTATGTGAAGCAATGGATGATCAGTGCGAGCAGTGGTGACCCAGTGGTGACAGCACCGACTGACGAGTTGTGTATTGTGAGTTCGAACCCAGGCCGGCGCATTACTGTGTGTAATTTCATCACCACTGCTCTCAAAACGGTGAAGGAAAACATCGTAAGGAAACCGGAATGTCCTAAAAAACAAAAAATCCAAGACTTCTGAACGCCTCCAACCCGCACTGGGCCCGCGTGGTGAATTATAGCTCATTCCCTCTCATACAGAGGAAGCCTGTGTCCCAGCAGTGGGAACAATATACACTGATTATGTTATGAAATGCATTATAGATCCTCTTAAAAATGAAGAAATTTGTAAGTTTCAGTGTGTTTAGAAGGCAAGTAGGGTGCAGGTTTAACAAATCGCTATTTTCTACCAAACTGACAATGAGACTTGTAAATACCTTGACCTACAGTCGTCCATCATCAAGACAACACCTGCATTGTCCTTCATATAGGAATATCCCGTTTCAGGAGTATAAAGAACAGGGTGTAAAGTTCTTCACCCCCCATAGGAAAGGGAGGATCCTCCGACCAGACGGGTGTTATGTCTGTTATGTCTGCCCGACAGTTGTTGTCGGGTTTTTCTAAAAATTGTCTTAAGTCGCAGATAACTTTAACTGCGCGATTTAGATGTTTGATGTTAGTTCTTCATTTGTGTCATAGATGGCGCTGTAATGCTTTTTGTACTTTGTTGCTGTAGTACTTTTTGTAGCGCCGCTACATTATCATTTTGTGTATGTTGCCACAAGTATTCGTTCAGCTACCAACTGCCAGTTCTATGTAGTATATAGGATGCAGGGATGACGATGATGGAGAATCGAAAAGGAGTAAGAATACCTAGAAAAATAAACTTTATACTACACGTATTTTCATTAAATTTCAGGTCCAGTTGAAAACCAGCGTCGGGCACTAGCTGCTCGGCATTTTGCTGAACTGGGCCTATTTGGCGCAGCCGTGAGGCACACAGTGCCACACTATTTTATTTTTATTTTGATTTTAAGTTTTTTAATTTTTTTGTTTTTTATTTGTTATATTTTTTATTTTTTTTATACTGTGTGCACTTGTGGCATGTGCCAAATAAATGTATTTTCTTTCTTTCTTTCTTTTCTATTTTTTCATTCAATTATATATTCTATCGGCTCATTTTTCACATCAAAAGAAAAAAAAGATAAAATGCTGTGTAATAATAATAATTTTGGTATACAACAAAGTAATCTATCTAAAATGGTTTAGTGAAAAGCTAAAGATTTATGTGCACATAAAAATTGTGTTTAAATAGAAATTGTATGTACATATGGACTGGTTAGTTCTTTATAGTATTTATAATACGTTATTGTCAAGAATTTATCAATTTTCTGTTTTTCACTATTTCCAATTTTAATTTAATTAATTTAATATAGGCGCTTATTACTTAGGAAGTTACCTTATTTTTCTAATTTATTGTTGTATGCTTGTGGTGTTTACCTATATATAAGTAATTGTTGCGCTGTAATGAATTTTAAGAATGTATTATGTCACTGTATTCAGTGTGAACAATTGTCGGTAAACCTAGTAAGATAAATAAAATAATATTGCAAATGTTTGACTAAATTTTAACTACCCGGAAGAGCACAACACGTTGACAGTTTTAAAACCGCGGCATTTAAAATGCTGGTCTGTTTTAACATTGCACTGATATAATTCACGATTTCACGGCTCTGTCTCCACTCGAGGCGTCGACGACAATAGTATGGATATGACTTCACAAATCTTATTGATAAATAGTTAATTTATTGTTGACCTTCCTTTTGGTTATTCCTTTTTGTAGTAGTGCAAATTTACTTAGAGATAAAATATAATGTTCCAACTGCCGGGGCACAGGCCTCCTCTCTATGAGAGAGAACGATGGGCTATAATCCACCACGCGGGCCCAGTGCGGGTGGTAGTCGTCACAGGTCTTCGAATTTTGGGTCTAGGCTAGGATATGCCGGTTTCCTCACGATGTTTTCCTTCACAGTTTTTGAGAGCAGTGGTGATGAAAAAAATTACACAAAGTAATGCGCCTGCCTGGGTTCGAACCTACGACTTACTGCTTGTAAGTCAGTTCCGCTGCTATTGTGGCACCACCGCTCTTCTATAAAGAGATGATTCAGTCAAATTAAAGTTTAAAAAGTAGGGTACATGCAGAGTGCATGGAAGGGTCTACATTATCATCTTCCTGGACTTGTCACATATTCATTCTCCTCTGTCAACCGTCACGCAATCATTTACACCTTTTTCCTTCATATCATTCCTCACACATCCATCCATCGTTTCCTTGGTCTTGCTCTCCCTCTCCGTCCATCATTTGCCTAGCCTTTTCCCAACTATATTGGGGTCGGCTTCCAGTCTAACTGGATGCAGCTGAATACCAGTATTTTACATGGAGCGACTGCCTATCTGACCTCCACAACCCAGTTAGTACTGGGTAATACGATACCCCTTGGTAAGACTGGAATGGACTTGGGCTCCCTCTCCGTCCATCAACATTTATATTCATCACTCTTTTAGTCACATGCGATTCGTCCCTCAATGTCCATACCAAGTCAGTCAATTTCCTTTCAACTTTTTTGTAACTGACGCAACTTTTAAACTTCATATAATATACTCATTCCTTATTTTATCCATTCTAGTCACACCACACATCCACCTCAACATTCTCATCTCCGCTACATTCAATCTTTTGTCATCCATCTTCTTCACAGCCCAGCATTCCCATTTATACAGTACGACAGGTCTAATCACGGCCTTTGTTTATTTTCGCCTTTAACTTGAGGGGCATCCGTGGGTCGCAAGGTGTTCGCCAGTGTCCTGTCACCATTTCATCCATCCTGAGTTGATCCGGTGCGTGTCGTCCCGGTCTACTTTACCATCCCCTTGGACAAGCGACCCGAGGTATCGGAAATAGGAACAGATCGGTATGGGCGTTCCGGCAAGAGTTATGGGCATAGGACTGGAGAGACTGCCGAAATCACGGAATAAGTATTCTGGTTTGGTCCTACTTAATTTCAGGCCAACATGCTCCAGTCTTTGCCACCACACCTCCAATTTGCTCTGGATCTCTAGGCCACTCCCGGCAACCAACACAATATCGTCGGCAAACAGCATACACCAGGGACCCTCTTCCTGGATGTCCGACGTATGTGCGTCCATTATCACTAGGAAGAGGTATGGGCTTAGAGCCGATCCTTGGTACAAGCCGACAGCCATATTGAAGCTGCCGGTAGTACCCGCTGTAGACCGGACTTGGATACTACATCGACTGTTCATTGCTCGGATCAAATGCACTTACTTCCCAGGCTTTCTCTTTCAGGGCCCACGACAAAACCTGACGAGGTACCCGGTCGTATGCCTTTTCGAGGTCGATGAACACCATGTGCAAGTTTTTGTGCGCACTTCTGTATTTTTCACACAACTGGCGGATGTCAAAAATGGCATCCGTCATTCCCCGACCAGGCATAAAACCAAATTGATTTCGTGAAATTTCGCTCTCTTCTCTCAGTCGTCTTTCAATAACTTTCTCCCAAACTTTAATACTATGTGCCTTTAGCTTTATTCCTCTATAGTTATGGCACTCCAGCACATCACCTTTGTTTTTATAGATGGGCAACAGCGAACTGTTACACCATCATCAGGTATGGCTTTTTCCAGAAACAACTTATTGAAGAATAAAGCTATCCATCCACCCGTAATTACTTCCACACTTCAACTGGTATACCGTCAGGGTCTACAATAAAGTGTCTACAATAAAGGAATAAATGTGCTCCTAATCAAAGCTAATCATTGTGATGGGGTAACATGATAGTTTAATTTAAACGTCACATGGAAAAAAAAAAAGTGTTTCATGGAGTGGCGATAATATCTTCTAGAACCAACCCGTGGAACTGCAAAATATACCAAAGCGTCTAAACTTTGCTCACTTACTACCTAAAGGTCCTCGATTGAATAACGGTTCAGGATTCCTAGGAACGTGCTGGTTTTTTTTGTATGGTCATGTTTTTGTCTGACAATATAGTCCGATAACAATTATTAAAAAAAAACATAATAATAATATTAATTTATTAATAACTGCTGTAAGATGACGTCATAATAACCACAGTCGCCATTCAACAACTGAAACTACAAAAAATAGCAGCAACAGATCCATGCAATTCTTTAGTGCCTATTGTTATGGCTAGCGAAGAGAATCGTTTTACAAACAATATAAATAATAGTAGTTTTAACTGTCACAAACAGTTGCTCACGCGCAGCCGCCGCACAATCACATCGGTGGAGTGATTCAATCGAGTTATGCTTCAATAGACACGTTAAAATGATAGCAACACAACTAACACTAATTTCACTTATAATAAGTACCAACGCGCTTAGTATAGGAACTGTGAGTGAACAAAATGTGACGAAACGTGAAACAAAATTAGGTGATCTCTTCCCGGATTGGGTGCCCTTTAAAAATAAACATGGTGAGGAATTAGGAGAGTTTGTACAGGTGAAGAATAAACCTAAGAAGAGGTTAGCACTACCTATCAATTTTATACTCAGAGCTGTGGCTGATCCAGAAGGCGATGATTATTATGATAAAGAAAGTGGTGGAGGTAGCGATAGTGAAGACTATTATGAAAAAAAAGACTGGTCGGACACCAATAGACTTGTTATAACTGCTGATAAACCATTAAATCACACTGAAATATCTGATATAGATGGTGTTGTTAATATAATAACACAACAACCAAAAAATCCAGTAATCCGAAAACATCCTAAATATGAAGAATTGAGGAAAGAGGACGTAAAAGAGGCAGAAGGGGGTGAAGAGGACGAAGACGGTGAGAGGAAGTTACCTGATAAAAAAGAAATTATTGTAGAGGCAACACAGGCAGCAAACAGAAAGAAATTACGTAAGTATGAGGAGGAAGCTGATTATGAGGAAGAAGTTGATTCTCCGGAATCCGGAAAACGGAAACAAGTATCATTTGACGAAGAACAAGAGAGAAGAGAAAGTGAAGCAAAAAAAGTGAGGATTTTAAACACAGTTGATGAACTAAAACAGCGTCATGCTAAAGAACAAGTAGCGATATCAGAGAAAGCTAAAGAAGAAGAAATGTACAAAGAAGAACGTGAGAGAGAAAAAATACAAGCACAGTTATCCTCTGATCCCGATGCCGGCAAATACGACTATAGATCACAAAAACAAAAAAAGAAGTATCCTGACTACGAGGAATATGACGAAAAAGAAACTTCGCTTATCGATAAGTACAGACCCATAGAAAGTCTAGTTAGAGTAACTACAGAAACTACTCAAGTACCAAAACGAACACCCAAAGGAAGGCAGCTGAAAGAAAAGAAAATAGAATCTGGAAAACTATCTGTCTTCAAGAATCCTCAGCTTTACATGATATTTGATGACGACAGTAGTGAAACTACTACCATATCAAACGTCAGAGGTCAAAAGGCAAGTACGAAATACTCAGCTAAATACTCCTCGACGCCTGCAAATAAAGTCGTTGTTGACAGAATATCGCTAGTGCCAGAAAGCAGTGAGGGCGAAGAAGGTGAACCTACTCTATTCTTTCCAAAGAAGAGAAAGAATAAGAACCTTAAGAACAAGTATAGTACTAAAACTTCTGTTTCAATCAAGCCTAGTGTTTCAATCAAACATACTGTTTCTAATGCGTCTAGTAGTACTGTTCCTGTAGTTTTAAGTGGTTCTGATCGTGACACTAACGCAACAAGAACTGAAGCGTCGTATACCGACACCACGGCTACGGAAAGAACGGGAACTGAAAATACTGGTAATGATACCACAGGATCTGATTCAATAAAACTTGTCACTACCCTTGGGACTGGGCCTTCGGCAAGTGATTTAGTTCCAACGCATACTGAACCAGTCACTGATGTTCTCCCAGCTTCAACAAAGCATCACATGGAACCGGAGATAACGTTGGAGAATTACCATAAAGAGAAGGGTAAGTGACATTTTTATTCAATAGAAGACGTTGATAGTTATTACTATCAGACCACTGTCCATCTATCTCTACTTAGGTTGCAAATGAAGAAAAAAAAATGCAATTTACTAATGAGATGTCTGACTTCTATCAAAAGTAATTTCTGAATTTAGACTCGCTCTCATTAACCTTGTTTTTTTAAAACTTGTATTATGTTCCGAGCTACCCGTAGGGTTTATTTTGCTCAATATTATATAATTTTTCAAGTTTACCATCTGTAAGGCCTATTATTTACAAATCTTTCTTTTCGGCGCTTTTTAATAAATCATATCGAATACTCACGGTTCTCAATACTTTAGATTAAACAGTATCAACCATATGAGTTTCCTCGCAATGTTTTTCTTCGTCTAAGTTTACATTTAGACAAAACTGCCTTATGATTGGTCGTTCATAATGAACTCGTAGCTGCAATATACTACATTCTTGTTACCACATTTTGTTTCCTACTTTTGTACGTTGAAAAAATCGTGGTAAAATATCTGGTAAGTCAAAAGGAATGGAAGGCCAGACTTACTGAAACTCAAAGGCCTTTTTTGTTTAAATGCCTTTGAATTTACTTACGATACAAGAACAAAATCGTATTGCAATAGCCCACTTGTTGCTGTCGGTACAAGTGTAACGTGCCAAACTTTTAAATTCAGTGATTTTGCTACCTACGGTGGTCTCCAAGACTTAGTTGAAATGTTTCACTATAGATCTTTGTCGCATTAATAATAATTATTATAGTTTATTTTCCAAAAAAAATATCGTTCTCTTGCCCTCTTTCCTATTTATTCGGTCGGCGCAGCATGTCTTCTTCTTCCATACTTCTCTATTACTTGTCATCTAATCAAACACCGCCTTTCTTGCCATATCATCCATCGTTTCTTTGGTCTTCCTCAACACTTATATATACCCATAAATCTTTTGTCGCATTATCATCTAAAATCACAGTTTTGGCTGGAACTGCACACTATGACTTCGTTACAGTCTATCTAGATCTATCAATCTATCTATGATAAGGGATATCCGAACTATTTTTCGGTTTTATTAGACAACCTGTTTTCAGTAGCATACATGAACAGCCGCCAAAAATTTTTAAGTTTTTTTTTTAAATTTCTGCAATTGTTTTCTCAGTCGTTCTGCAAAATACCGTAAGAAAATTTGAATTTCACGGGCTACCCTGACGCTTCCACCTTAAAGAAGTGAGCATATGGTACCTATAATATCGTGACTAGCAGCAGCTAAAAATTTTGGCTTTACCACAGAATTATCCATGCGTCGAATAAATTGTATTTTTTTACATATTTACGCCCACGTAAAATATTCATGCAGTGAAATGACGCAGTATCCCCGATAAACTTAAATTAACCTATAAAATATTATATTATTGCAATTTGCATAGTGGTCAAACATTGAGTGCCGCTGGAAAAAGTTTGCGTAAAGAGTTTACTTACACGTTTCGACCTTTCATCCAATTTACATCTACGAAAATTGTTGTATCTACAGGAAAAAAATACGAGTATATTTCACCTTTCACAAAGTTGCGGTACATAGGAATGAACCACTCACGTGACTCACAAAATGCTTTTTACGTCTGCAGAAAAGACTCGTCCATCAAAATTGAACTTTGAGTCCCCGGAATAAGAGCCACAATTATCGAAATTGTAGGCCTTTCAATGGAAAATTTAAGTATAATAGTTACAAATACCCTAATTTCTTTGACAAGATTTTCGTTTCAGAGATAGGAGGCCGCGAGATACAATATTTTGATAGTTATCTGACTTTTATTGATAAAAATAGTTATATTTTCGAAAATAATAAGCATTCTTTTTCCTTATAAAGTAATGAATCTGTGCCTTCAAGTAATCTGATGGATATTATTGATTAGGTATCATAAATGTTTGACGTTATTTATTATTTCTTTACGATGTTCAGTTTCTTTTGATTGGGTATTAGAAAATAATAATAAAAACTTCTTTCTTTAGTTAAGTGTGGAGCTACATATTTTATTTCGCCTACTTAATTTTCAAGCTTCTGACTTTTGCTTAGCTTTGAAAATCCAACAAGCTTTGCGAGTTTTTTATTTAGGCATTCATTTAGGTGCCGCCTAGTATCAACTACAAAAATCTCATTTCGTATTTTCTTAAGAAACACTGCTCTTGTTTCTAATAAGTCAATGGGTGTTAAATGGCGTTAAATTGAAACATAAAAGTCACGGTTGCGTTAACGTTACACATAGCTCATAGACCATTGTTTGTGGTAAGATAGTTCTTTCATAGTTATTATCTATATATATAAAATGGTAAACTGACTGACTGACTGACTGGGTGATATATCAACACACAGCCCAAACCGCTGGTCCTAGATACATGAAACTGGGAGGGGTGTTCTTTGTGAAGAGTAAGTGTCCACTAAGAAAGGATTTTTGGGAATTCCATCACTAAAGGGGTAAAATAGGGGATGGAAGTTTATATGAAAGTCCGTCAGTTTTGAAGTTGGGGTCTTCAAATTTTGTGTTTAGGCTGACGATTGAAAATTAATTTATACGTGTCTCAGCGTTTTTGATAATTTTACCCCCGAAGGGTTAAAAAGGGGGATGGAGGTAACTATGTTTGATTGGTACGTTTCCGTCGGATATTTTTCGACATCCACGCGGGCGAAGCCGCGGGCAAAAGCTTTCGTAATAAAATGCTTGAGTTTAATTTTCACAACCATAGTTTTTTTGTTTATGTTCTTAAGGTCTGCCTCGTTTCTACCTTGGTTCGATTTCCAAGTCGGGCATAGTGTTTTTGTATTTTACCATCATTATATTTCTTAGTAGCAGCCACGGAGTCGGGATTAGTGCCCTGTTGGTGGCAATAGGCTCGTTCTCTATTACATGGGACTTAGACATAGCTAGCGAAATGTGGGATACACCTTTGCCCAACCTAAGGGGTTACAGGAGTTATGTTATGTATTTTGGTACGGATTTGTTACTTTAGGAAATTAGTAACATTCTACAGCCAGTTTTCAGTTTGTCAGGGTTTAGATTGCATCAAGAAAGTAAATTTTATTACCTCTAATGAAAATATCATCATCATCTGCCTAGCCTTTTCCCAATTATGTTAGGGTCGGCTTCCAATCTAACCGGATGCAGCTAACCTACAGTAATTTACATGGAGCGACTGCCTATCTGACCTCCACAACCCAGTTAGTACTGGGCAATACGATACCACTTGGTAAGACTGGTGTCAGACTTTTTGGGCCACTGACTACATGTAACGATTCGGTTAGTGCCCAAAATAACAGAACGCTAACAACGAAGAACAACCCCAGCTGGGGCCAGATTGTGAGGAGAAGATAACTCAACTAATGAAAATATACATAACTAACCGCGGCAAGCTCAACTTAACCTTTGCAGATTCTTGATCCGCACGATTGCCCGTCTAGATGACTCAAAAAAGCATTCAATAAAATCTTCCCGAGAAGGTCATCGCCCTGCCCACTCAGATTTTTCCTTTTATTGTCCTTATTATTTCTTTGTATATTGATATTTACTGATGTAGATGATTCGCTCTTGACTTTCACAATTTCTATTATCCACGAAAACTAGTGACTGAGTTTGCTTTAGAATATTTTTGCGGTTATTTGGACCAGCGAAGGGAATTTTTACACTGGTTTAACTTTTCTTTAAATAGAAAGTGCAATATGAAATATCTAAGGGGTCCTCAATCACGAAACCTTTTTTTAAAAGGACAATCAAGAAATCGTGCAACAAAACTAACAGCTCCTTAAATAGTACTGTTGGACCTAAAAAGTACTAAAAAAATCACAAAACAATTACTAGTGCAGATTATTCTATTAAAAATCTTTTATTAACAAAAGTCTTAACAAATAAAACACAAAGCAAACATTAATTGATTAGACTCTTTTTTTCTAAAAATAAACTTTTATTTTTTCCGATCAACGAAGCATTTCACGCACTGTGCAAGTAATATTGGCTGCCCACTGGACCATTTTATTGCATCTTCTGACAAAATAAACTGGTTTAAAACCTGAAAAATTTATGCTCCCAAACAATACGTTTTTTAACATAACATCACGCCTGTAATTCCCGGAGGGACTGATATTTCACCCACATTTCGCCAGATATGTTTTAAGTCCCATGTAATAGGGGGTGACACCATTGCTATTAACTGGGCACAAATCAAGGCCCAGAGATGCTATTAACAAAATACCTGATGGATAGAACCCAATAACATCAATACATCCAGCATGTAAAGGTTATTCGATACTGACCTAAACAAATACCAAAGTGTACCTAAACGAAGTCGTATACAAAAACTAGTTATATTCACATTGAGAGCTTCTTATCAATTTGTTATCAAAACATGTTCCTATTACAATAATGTAGATCAGATATCTGTTTATTATCCTCAGTTTTCAGATATGGTTGATTAGGTCATTGATCAGACCCATTCATTTGTGATGATTCAGTCACATTGATCGTTGAATGGTTAGAGTATACCTATAGTGCAATCTTTGTTGTTATATATGACGTCATCTTTATATCCGAAATCTTGTTTGTTAGGAATACGCGGCTGTCTTCCCACACAGTAACATTATAGGAAATTAACATCATGACGCTACATTGTCAATACATCTACGAAAACATAATGAATGTAAGAAAAAATCTACATCTTTTTAATAAAAGAGGTGACAGACACAGTTACAGTACTAGAAATAGAGACCAATTAGTTCAGCCGGGCTTCAGACTCGCTAAAGTAGACTCATCTTTCATGGGGTACTGTTTGAGATGCTATAATAAAATTCCACAAAGTATTCTTGAACTGAATGAAACGAAATTTAAAACATGCATTAAACGCACACTATGTAAGAAAGCATATTACAAGTTGGACGATTATATCACTGATAAAAATGCTTGGCTCAATGCCGGTCCTGCTCCACAAGAACAGGGGCGCCTAAATTGATAGCATTAAATAGTATTGTTGGAGCTGCTGAAGATTGTATAACTATCTTTGCATTGTATAGATTCAATCTCTTTTGTATTATATAGCCGCCTAGCCCATATTGTGTGAGTACTATGTACTAGAAAGCTGTCATTCGCTGGAAACCTGCGTCTTTTCTTGACTTGAATGTGCCCTGGCGGTTAGGAGTATGTCATGCTCACTCAAATGTCTCGCTGATGGTGGCACGTGTGTCGGATCATTTAGTTCCCTTCAAAATGGTTGAGTTGAATGGTGCTGATACATGCGTCATGTTCGTGAACGGGCGCTGTCAGTTGTGACTGGTCATCTCTTATTTGCCACGGCTTATTTGAATTAATTATTTTATTTTTGAATTGTTTTTACTATGGACACTTTTAACGTACACATCTTGCTGCATCGTTCTCACATAATGTACCATCTCAAAATGAATGATGTAACCAAGGTTTTGTTAAAGTATTCTGATTTAAAAGAGTGTCCATGGAGTTTCTTGCCCGTTCTTCTCCATAGAGATCTACGTTAGGGAATGGGCAACTACAGTACTTTCACAGTTTTTGTGCCTTGTGACTGGGACTGTAGCTTTATTTTACTGTTGCCTTTGTTTCGACAATTCAAAAGTGCCTGTAACTGGCCAGTTACAGGCACTTTTGAATTGTCGCCGTACTTGAAATAAATGCTTTGATTTTGATTTTGATTTATAACATTATAAAACCGAATCTTTTTGAAAGAGTAACCATGGAGTTTCTTACCGGTTCTTCCCCATAGGTAACGACCAACCCGAACCGTGCACCTATGGTTTTTTGCCTATATGAAAATATTTTGATTTTTGATTTAGAAATTGGCCAGTAGGGGTTTTAGAAGATTATTATTTTTGGTTTGGTTAACTAATAACAGCCGCTCGGATCAATCTTCAGGTTAAGCCGCGCTTGCCTAGGTTGGTCTGTGGATGGGTGACCACCAATTACATACCGAGTTCCTCCGTGCCTCGTAAAGCACGTTAAGCCGTTGGTTCCGGCTGTCATTTGTAGATCTTTGACAGTCGTAACAGGTGCCTACCTGTAACGACTGTGGTCCAAAAAGTCTGACAACCAGTCTTACCAAGAGTTATCGTATTATCGCTCCATGTAAAATACTAGTATTAAGCTTGATCCGGTTAGAATGGAAGCCGACCCCAACAAAGTTGGGAAAAGGCTAGCAGATGGAGGGTCTTAGAAGCTTAACCGTAATTTTTTGAGAAATTTCGATTTGCATCCACAGGTTTTTTATTCAACTCTGTATGTAGGTAGCGTCTATCAAAAAGGTGCGGACATTTTAAGAGTGTGATAGATCATCAAACTGAAAAACTGTCTCCATGAGACCAGTACCGTAAACACAAAAAAAAAAAAAACTGAAAAACTTAAAACTACAATTCGATGATACAGACAAGAACGAGTGTACGGTTCAGCTTGAGCTAAGAGACGTTTAAATATCTCGGGCTCAATCTCCTGTCTAGGAAATCGTTTGAAATGTTTGTAAACTGATTTCTTAACACATACTCGGCTACAACAGTATTCATACCACAAATGTGCTCGATTATCAAATCAGCCAATAGTGTCCCCTCTGTTTTACCTTTTCTCTGTGGGAGGGAGTTGGCCATAATCCACCAAGTTCAGTCGATGCAGGTTAGTCGATGAAGCAATATCACAGTATCTCACATCATCATCTTCCTGTCCTTGCCTCATGTTACTTGGGGTCGGCGCAACACGTATTTTTCTTCTATGCTCCTCTGTCAACCGTCACGCTATCATTGACTTCTTTAACTTTCATATCATTCCTCACACTTTCTACCCATCGTTTCTTTGGTTTTCCTCTCCCTCTCCATCCATCAACGTTTATATTCGTCACTCTTTTAATCATATGTGATTCGTCCCTCCTCATCACAGGTGCATACCAAGACAGTCGCTTCCCTTTCAAGATTTCTATAACTGGCGCAACTTTTAAAGTTCGTCTAATATACTCGTTCCTTACCTTATCCATTCTTGTCACAGCACACATCCATCTCAACATTTTCATCTCCGCTACATGCAATCTTTTACCATCCATCTTCTTCACAGCCCAGCATTCTGATATATTTTACATAGAATAACAAAAGTAGATTCTTGTGAAATCTCACAATCGAGAAAGTTCTATCATCACACGTATTTCTACTGTAACTTAGCTACGCAATACTCTGTTTTCCACAAGAGTACGCTTTTTAGGTCAGACTGAAAAAAATCTAGCTCAATTTATTACGCGTAGACTGCCAGCCGTAACATGAAATTGTATCACAATAATAACAGTATCACAATAAAGCCACTTATTCGTGTCTGTCCGTGTGGCTGCGTTGTTCTTCGAAACTATGAACTTTTATGCGGTTTTGGTGGTCCCATTTGGAAAAAAAATTGGTAAAAAGTATATCACCAACTCATCACCATCTTCCTGCACTTGTCCCATGTTGGAACTTGGGGGTCGGCGTTTGGACTTGGGGTCAGCGCAACACGTTTTTCTCTTCTATTCTCCCGTGTCTTTCGTCAGGCTATTTTTGACTCCTTTTTCTTTCGTATTTTTCTTTGCCTTTCCGCTCGCTTTCCATCCAACAACAATTATGATTATCACTCTGTTACTCACATGCGTTTCAATCCTCCTCATCACATGGGCATACCAGAACCAGACGATACCCATTTAACATTTCTGTAACAAGCACCCCTTTCAAACTTCCTCTTATATGCTCATTTCTTACTTTATCGTCTCCGCTACATGCACTCTTTTTTCATCCGTCTTCTTCATTGCCCAGTATTCCGATCCAAGTATAATATAACTCACAATTAGGATAAAGAAATCTCCATATTCTGTCAAGTCATAAAAAACTGTACAAAGCCAAACCGCGTCGCTAGTATTAATATAATTCAGTGTGACCAGTTGTTCAATATTTATTTCTTTTGTAACACTGAGTATTATTGCAATTTTATTCAGCACATTTTTATTATGATATTATTAGGTTGGTTACGTCTGTTATATTCAATTGAGTTAGTTCTGTTTGAGTCATATAACTCTGTTTGAAGCTCTATTTTCAGCTGATTACAATTTATTTCGTGGGTACTTAAATTGACTGCCTCGTTGGTATAGCGGTCGTAAGCGCGACTGCTGAGCAAGAGGTCCTGAATTCGATTCCCAGGTCGAGCAAGGTGTAATAGGGTTTTTCTATCGGGAATTTCTCAGTAGTAGACACGGATACTGGTTTTGTGTCTAGTTGATGGCAATAGGCTTGCTCCCTATTACATGGGACATAAAAATATAACTGGAGAAATGTGGGTGTATGTACTATTACGTACACCTCTAACTAACCCTTCGGGAATTACAGGCGTGATGTTATGTTATGTCAAATACAGCTAGGATATTGAATTCTGTAATCACAAAACTACTTTAACTGTTAGCTACTGCTCTATTTCAAAACCTATTCTTTTCAAATAACGTTTTCTGTTTCTTTTTCAATTTATTTTGAACTGCGTCAAGCACGCGAAATAGTAATTTCACACCTTTTTCAACTAAAATTTGTATCGTGACGATTGCTTTTTTACTTTTAATTCTAAAACCTCACTTGTTGACCAAACAAATCAAATTAAATATTTGGAAATATAACATTTTACACGGATCTTGAAATAGAGAAGGGTTCCTTGCGAAAGATAGAAAGTGTCAGCTAAGAAAAGCTATAAATTCATCATCTGTCTAGCCTTTTCTCAACTATGTCAGGGTCGGCTTCCAGTCTAACCGGATGCAGCTGAATACCAGTAATTTTCATGGAGCGACTGCCTATCTGACCTGCCTAGTTGATATTCTGTAATACAATATCCCGGGCGAACGTCTACATGTAACGGCTGTCAAAGATCTACAATTGACAGCCGGCACCAAAGGCTTAACGTGCGTTCCCAGGAACGGAAGAAACTAGGTATGTAATGGGTGGTACTCATCCCCGGACCAACACAGACAAGCTTAACCTGAGGAACGACCTGAGCGGCTGTTATTATTTAGCCACGGGCTCCTCAACTTCAACATAATCAGCCTACTATGTTTGTAC
This sequence comes from Noctua janthe, assembly GCA_910589295.1. Taxonomy (NCBI): domain Eukaryota; kingdom Metazoa; phylum Arthropoda; class Insecta; order Lepidoptera; family Noctuidae; genus Noctua; species Noctua janthe. The sequence goes on from OU342567.1 coordinate 3,107,000, forward strand.
TGTGGACATTGACCTACCTCTGTGAGAGAACCGTAATCCAACACGTGGGTCCAGGTGTGGCAGTGTGGGTTGGTGGATGTTATATGTCCTAGAATTTTTGATTCTAGGACATGGTTTTCTCAAAATATTTCACTTTCCCAACTTCCGTGCTAATAAAACACAAATATCTAAAAAATTACTGGCCTACGAAGTTAAATAAATAAAGAGTCCATGTTTATTTCAGTTGATTCTGACAATAGGCAACTGTAGAACAAAAATATAGCTAGAAAAATCTCATTGATTCACTTTAGTTATTGTTATGTAGTGTTCATAATTATCTGGTCAGCCTTTTGCCACTTATAATAATAATAATCCATTTATTTCCGGTAACAAAGACCCATAGATAAATACCTTAACCCAAATACAGGGTGTAACCAGACCCTTCACGAAGCCGTCAATCAAGTATTATGTACATCAAACTAAGTAATTTTCTGCAAAAAATATTGCTGGGAAACGATTTTTTTTTTTTGATGTGAGAATTCACGTTTTACGGTAGGACTCAATGTAACGCACTCAAAACATTGTGCTGATGGATGGATTGAACCATACGGGTGTCGTGGAGGTGTTTAAAGTAAAAATCTTACATTAAAAACATGTATTAAAAAAAAAACTTGTGTAAAAGTTGGAACTTTGACCCCCAATATCTACGTAACTAGAAGATTCCCAGGTATGGTCTAGAACTAAAAAACGATCGCAATGACGGGGAAGACAAGTGCCTTTCGGCTTCGTTAGGGGTCTTTTTACACCCTTCATACATACTGGTAACATTTTTGTTAGTATAAGCAACTTAAAACTGTGTTAGTAACACATCACTTGCACGATTGTTTGTTCATCCTTGTGGTTTTTTTTTTGTTTTGTGTGACTTATGTCGGATCTTCCGGCTTCCCGGTTGCAGTGTAATAAATTTTGCACTAGCTTATGCTCGCGGCTTCGCCCGGGTGGAGTTCGATAACTGTCCCACAGATCATACTACCGGGATAAAAAGTATCCTATGTGTTATTCAGGTTGTAAACTATCTGTGTGCTAAATTTCATCCAAATCCGTTCTGTAATGTAATTCTGTAATCCATCCTCACAAACTTTCGCTTTTATACTATTAAAATAATAGTAAGTTAAAGCGACACTCGATGGAGTTGTGGAGGTCATCCAGAACTCGCTTATTCCACATTCACGAATCGCGATAATCGTCCACCTTGAAAATGTAAGTTTGTAAAATCCATAGCAATAATTTCTATTCCACTTAGATTAAGTTTACCAATGGCTAGCTATCCATAAACAAGTTTCTATAACGTGAGCTAGATCCATTTGTTCACGCCAGAACACTGCAACTCCAATTATCTTCGAATTAGTTAGGGGTGTCGCCAATACATTGCAAACAGTTAACGTAAACGAAAAAGTTAACGTTTCCGTTTCGAAACGTTTTAGTTGCGATATTTACTGATTGATTTTTATGCTATCGATAATGGACGGCGTAGAACGAATTAGCTATTTATCTTGTTAATGTTTTGTTAAGAAACTGTGCGATGTCTAAATAGATTTGTTAATTTGAAGTGCATCTGTATGCACTTCAAATTCATTAAATTCCAATTTAAAACTCTCTGCACCTGTGTGCAGAGAGTTTTAAATTGGAATTTAATGCAATTCGGATGAAGTAAGCGTTTGTCACGATTGTTTTGAAAACTTGACAAAGTATTAATTAACTGCTTCTAATAAAACGCAGTAATAGTGCTGGCTAGGACATTTGCTGGTGATGTGTGTTGCAGTGGCGAAGGTTCTATACAACTCGATTCCTACCGGATTCCCTTAGAAAAATGGCACAGTCAGTATTCTATACATACATGCGAAACCTGTGTCTAGTATTTTTGTATACTTTATCTATGTATAAAATTTCAAAACTGTATCATGAAAAATCACAAAGTTATAAGCTTGTTCTGTTACCGGGTTGTTCGCACAAAAACGTGGTCACCACGCGGCACGCCTCCAGCGTCGTCTTGAGCTCATTGATAATAATAATTTGGCAGTACGGTGTCCAACTTGTAGCCTTTTTTAAATATTTTTGGGAAAAAATATAACATAGTTTAAAAAATTATTGGAATCGATTCAGTTACTTATTCTGAACAAACTATATTCAGGTTTCGCATATACTAAAAATAATGTTGTAGACAAATAATATAATCACATAAAAGTTATGTACTCCGGCTTACCTCGTACAACAATTGATTCTTCGCTACTGGTGTTGTAAGGAGTAGTCTATAATTAATTGTCCTGGGTGGTACATTCCATTCTGTAGTATTTTTTGACCAACAAAGCCGAACCACAAAATACCCACCAGTGGCGAAGGTTTCATACTACTCGATTCCTACCGGCTTCCCTTTGAAAAATGGCACAGTCAGTATTCTATAGACAAACAATATAATCACATTAAAGATATGTACTCTTCTTATAAAAATTGATCCTTCGCTACTGATACCCACTACATTTATTTTGCTTTCATTCGGTTCCAAGTTATCGCAAAAAGACAATGACCAAAATGTATGAAGCTATAATGCCTTTAACGAAAGTAAAATGGGTGTAAAAATACCAAAATCAAAAATCAAAATCAAAGCATTTATTTCAAGTAGGCCAGTTACAGGCACTTTTGAATTATCGAAACAAAGACAACAGTAAAAAATATCTACAGTCCCAGTCACAAGGCACAAAAACTGTGAAAGTACTGTAGTTGCCCATTCCCTAACGTAGATCTCTATGGAGAAGAACGGGCAAGAAACTCCATGGACACTCTTTTAAATCAGAATATTTTAACAAAACATTGGTTACATCAATTCATTTTGAGATGGTACATTATGTGAGAACGATGCAGCAAGATGTGTACGTTAAAAGTGTCCATAGTAAAAACAATTCAAAAATAAAATAATTAATTCAAATAAGCCGTGGCAAATAAGAGATGACCAGTCACAACTGAAAGCGCCCGTCCACGAACATGACGCATGTATCAGCACCATTAGTAGTATTAGTAATTTATCAGTAGAAGCCACGGAGTTTAGAGCCCTTATTATATGGGACTTAAACATAACTAGCGAAATGTGGGTGTACCATCAGGTACACCTCTGCCTAACCCTTCGGGGATGACAAGCGTGATGTTATGTAAATACTACTATTGAAAAATAAATTCAGACATTGGGACTTTATGATTAACAAAGTCCCTAAAACTGAAGTAAACAATATGACAACGAATCAAGTTAGTTCAGAAAAATACTATTATTTAAATTGAGTTTAGTTTTTCCAGCGGTCCCCTTTGAAGTTAAAAATAATCTTTCTTACCCAAATCCTCTGCAAACATTCAAACATCCCTTTACTTACTGAAGGGTTGTTTATTTTAAATTCTTTAAGGGCAATTTTTATTGAGATTATACATTGATTGAGATTATACATATAACATAACATCACGCCTGTAATGACAAAAGAGTTAGGCAGAGGTGTGGGATACGGGTTGGAAGGGACACCGACGCGAAAACGGTTACCAAGTATTCAGCACATTATTCTGAGCCACATAGAAGGTTATTAAAAAAAAAAACAAGTGTTTCCTATAAAAGTGCAATACCTACACGGTCAAAATGTATGGAACAGCTGTTTTTTTTAATAATCGACGAAAAACTTGCACCCTGTATAATACATACATATAATTGCTTATAATTAGAGGAGCTACCCACCGATACAAGAGATATTACATATATTCCACAGGAGTGTGCCCGGAGTCTCAGACACAGGTGCACTCTCTCTTCTCTTACTCTCATAGTCCGATGGAACGACACGACAAGAGACTGCATAGGACCAAAATTAGACGGGGTATCATCACACCGCTAGCTTTCAAAGTCTGGTTTGCTACTTAGAAATTAATCTTGAAAAAAAAACCTATTGAACTTAGCCCGACCCGGGAATCGAACCCGGGACGTCACGTTCAGCAGGCCGACTCAAAACTAAGATCAGACTGTTCCCAACTTCAGAACAGAGAAAAATTATTAAAAAGCTGAAGTTTGTTTGTTTGGTTGAACGCGCTAATCTCAGAAACTACTGGTTCGATTTGAAAAATTCAATTAGTGTTGGATAGCCCATTTATCGAGAAAAGTTCACGCAGACGAAGGTCGCAGGCAACAGCTAGTATGTAATAATTATCGAAAAGACCCAAGCATTTAAGATGGCGATTTTAGATCGTTATGTTCAGGTTTCTTATAAATGGGCTTTACTTAGGACCAAGCCAACGATAATTAATTATTTTAATGGTAGGGGAAGTTCCTAATCGGTTTTAATACACAAACTTATTATGATGTATATTATGTTAATAGGACAAAATTAAATAAACCAGCGAAACTCCATAAACGCAATGGGTATTTAAAACAGAAATACAAACAAATTTGTTATTATTTTTGGACGACCGCATAAAATGGGTGTAAATAGACCCTTAACAAAGCCGAAAGGCACTTGTTCTCCCCGTCATTGTGATTATTTTTTGTTGTAGACCATACCTGCGAACTTTCTAGTTACGGAGATATTGGGGGTCAAAGTTCCAAATTTTTCAAAGGTTGCTTTTTTAAATACATGTTTTTAATGTAAGATCTTTATTTTAAACACCTCCACGACCCCCGCACTATTTAATCCATCTATCAGCACAATGTTTTGAATGCGTTACATTGAGTCCTACCGTACAACGTGATTTTTCACCCCAAAAAAAGTCTTTTCCCAGCAATAATGTTTGCGTAAAGTCACTTAGTTTGATGTACGTAATGCTTGGTTGACGGTTTCGTGAAGGGTCCGTTTACGCTCTGTATGATCATTATTTTTTGAGAGTATCATTCATATTAGAATACCCTGTTTGTCGGCTCCCCAGGCTCTCATTCTGATATGCATCACGTTTGCAAAGTCTAACTAGCTTTAATTTAATCTAACCTTGTCAAGTCGTATTTTCTTTTTCTTTTTGATAAACGAAACCCCACACTAGGAATTTCTCCTGTATCGTGGGTGCAAAATTTAAACTCACATACACAAACAGCTAGACCCGGAACAAGTCCCGGTAAGCCATACAAATAAAACTACAGTACTTTCTCAAGTTATTATGTCTTGTGACTGTGACTGTAGCTTCGCTTATTTTTGTTTTTTTGACATTCAAAAGTGCCTGTGATGGTCTAATTGAAATAAATGCTTTTGACTTTTGATAAGTTGACGCAACGCAGTAGCCAATCGTTCAGCCAGTGTGCTGTCAAAACGCCTGCACGCACGTTTTGTAAGTTAAAAAGTAATTTCTAAAAGGATCGTCCTAAAAATCTCGTCACGAGAACATGAGGGAGGTAGGTATATTTACCTACCTACTCTGTCACCCGATATATTTGAATAAGGAAGTAGGTGAAAATTGTTTTGAGAGCTCTCCTTTTTATGTATGCTTAAGTGGGGATAAGCAAATGATGTCAAAAGAAATAAGGATGTTACATAGTAAAATGGCTTTTTTTCGAGTCTCGATTTTGGGAGATTTAGCAATTCTTGATTTGAAGCGTTTTATAGTATTCATCGTTACATATAACATGTGTTAAAAAGAACTCAACCTTTTGACCGCCAGAGAATAAACGCACGCCAAGCCACAATTTTGCATTACCAATACTTATATGGTATATTGGTAATCCAAAATTGTGGCTTGCAAAATTATGTCACATATTTGTGTCGTTTGGCGTACAGGGCACGCGCTTGCTTGTCACGTATATGTGTCAATGGCGTTGAAAAGGTTAACGAAGTCGATGATCAAAAGTTCTTCCCGCCATTGCGACCTTTGTTTTTACTAAATCATACCTAGTCTATCTAGTGGTCGCAAGCACGACTGCTGAGCAAGAGGTCCTGAGTTCGATTCCCGAGTCGGACAAAGAGATATTAGGTTTTTCCATCCGGAATTTTTCAGTAGCAGCCACGGAATCTGGAATTGCGCCCGGTTGATGGCAATATTCTCGCCCCCTATTACATGGGACTTAAATATAACTGACTAAATAAGGGTGTACTATTAGGTACACCTCTGCCTAACCCTTCGGGGTTTGCAGGCGTGATGTTTTATGTTAACCATAGCTTCTAACTGTTTGATCTCGACAAGATAGCCACCATTTTGTTCCCATAGATAAAGATATTTAGTAATGTGCAGAAAAAATATGATCATTACTTTTAAAAATATTGTAAGGATTAGTAGCCAGGCGGGAGGAAACGCCCGGGTGTTTCCACTGCGAGGATCGTCCGGAGGACACGGTGGAGCACACCGTGGAGGTCTGCCCCGCTTGGGCGGAGCACCGCCGTGTCCTCGTAGCGGCGATTGATTGGCGGCGGCGATCTCTCGCGCCCGGCCTTGGTTCAAGCCATGGTCCGGAGCGAGAGGGAATGGGAAGCCGTCACCTCCTTCTGCGAAGCAGTCATGCTAGTGAAGGAGGTGGCGGGACGTGAGAGGGAAAGAACCTCACGTCCCAGCCGCCGCGGGAGACGCCCTGGGCGTCGGGGGTCACGTGGTGGCTCCCGGCCGCCGTAGGCGCGGGCCTGTGGACGGCGAGTTATGGGCTAGCTCGCCGTCCGGCCGTCTTATGACGACAGGCCGTGTCGACGGCGCGTTCGTGTTCCACGCGCGCCTTAAAGAGATGTCAGCAACCACGTAGGGGTCCGCATGGGCCGATGCTTGCCAGGGCTGCGGGACTGTTCGAAAGAGATACCGTGGCCCTGGAACACAAAGGGCAAAGAAGGAACATGGCTGGGTTTTAGTCAGTACAAGTCTGACACTCCCTTCCGTTCCGCCCAGAGTGGGGGGGCTCATTTGATGATTTCCCATCCGAAAAAAAAAAAAAAAAAAAGGATTAGTAGCCAGCGGTCTATTGTTTCTGCCTGGTGTTTCATAAGGAAAAATGCATGTTTGTTATGTCACGATAAATTCATGCTATTTAAGTCCCACACAATACAATCATTGTACACGATTTAACTATAACAAATAAGCACCCACACCTCTTAAAGTTACGCCATTCGTCACGGTACATGGTCTCGCAACCACAAGGCTTCCGTTTCGTTGATGGCAAAACGAATTGATTTCAGTACCCACCGCAAATGAAAAGAAATGTAGGAAGGAATTATAATACAATTGAAAATGGTGTTAAACCGCAATTAAGTCAGCTTGGGTGCGGAGTTCGATCCCGGATGCGGAAGTTTTGAATGAACTGAAAATCTTTATCTATTTATATCATGAATTTAAAATTCGCTTTTTAATAATTGCGCGTAATTCTTCCAAAATACGCAAACAATTCTGATGAGAGGTTTTCTTCTTCATTTACTTAGATTCCGGAAGGTTTATACATAACAAAGAAATAATTAACAAAATATTTTAATATTGTGAACTAACACCGCCTATACTTCGTACTTATTTAATACTTGACAAAAAATTGTAGTGTTATTGTATGTTAAAAATAATAGTGTCAGTGAATGGTCACTGACACTATTATTTTTAGTCAGCATGAAAACTTAAATAAAATAAATGAAATCGTAAATTGACCTCATCTCTGTCCTCAGGGCCAGATTGAGGTCACGAGTAGACCCATCCTATTCATATCATGAATCTATTCTGAGTCTATTCATTTTAAGAGTAGACCCAGTCTAAAAAAAAAAGTTTAGTAAGTATTCTCCTATTAAATCAAATAATCGTAAAGAGGCCGCTCCACAGCGTTTCTCGGGTAAGCCGCTGTGTACTGTACGTGTACTTAGCTACCCGTTGTATGAAAATGTAGGCGGAATCGTCCACTGCGACCCACGGCCAAGCACGCACGCTACGTACGAAACAAATGCTTGCAAACAAATGCACTTCGCAGCTAGCGCGGTAAACCTGCCCGTGAACATCCTACGCAGCAGGCGTAATCCTCGAGCACGCGCGAGGACACGCTTTATCTGCGTAATGAGATTGCGGAGCTAAATTATTGACAGCAAATATTTGAATCGACAAATTCGCCCTACCGCGTCAAAAAATGACACTGCAGACCCACCGTACCCCTGGCCGTACCCCTGGTGGTACGGTGGGTGTTTTAAAGTTAAACGATACCACCAGGTAATAGTGTTGTAACACTAGTTAAAACCACTTCTGACTACAACATTTACTCTTACTCTAAGATGAACACCGCCATAATATGTAGCCGTTTGTATAGGTTTTGTGGCGATGATAGCGATATTTGCCACAAAGAAGGCCGGTTCTGCCATTTATTTGGAGGAAATTTATTTCAGTATAGTTCGTTATAGGTTTTTCCACAATAATTAAAATCAATTATTTTTTTTTTACAATTCTTTACGTTTCTTTAAGTCGAGTGTAAATGTCAACTGTCATGAACGCTTGAAAAAAATGTATTATGTACGTAGTCGAGTGCAATTAGGCAATAAGGTGGAACGAAGTTTATAGTGGTCGGATTTTCATGGGACTTGTTTTATTGAGTTCCTGGAGGAGTGGAGAAAATAAATTTAAAAAAAAATTCGCCGCTCGCGACTTTTTTTATTTCCTTCGGAATATTTTTTTTTCATTTATGAATAACTTCAAATTCGACGAATTCATATTGTGGCGTAGTAGTGTGACCTGCGTGCATCCATTCAACGCCAATTTGGTTGTGTTGTTTGTTTGTTGTCGATGTAATGCATATTTCAAGTATTTTTTGAAAATTTCCTATTTTCTTCAATTATTTCTAAAATATCGAATTTTAAGACTAAGATTTCTTTTGAAATTGGTAACTGATACTTTTTTACAGTTAGCTGAACGTAGAAATATTCAAGAAAACTACATTCATTCGCAAATGAATGATGAAGGTAAGTCACTATAGCTGTATAGTGACTTACCTTCATCCCACTTTTTAACCCTTCGGGTCTAGAATTATCAAAAACGCTGAGATACGTATAAATTAATGTTCAATCGTCAGCCTAAACACAAAATTTGAAGATCCTAACTTCAAAACTGACGGTCTCTCATATAAACTTCCATCCTTTATTTTACCCCTTTAGGACTGGAATTCCCAAAAATCCTTTCTTAGTGGATACTTACTCTTCACAAAGGACACACCCTCCAAGTTTCATGTCTCTAGGATCAGCGGTTTGGGCTGTGTGTTGATATATCACCCAGTCAGTCAGTTTACCATTTTATATATTTAGATTTAAAGAATAAAGGAAATCTGAGTTAGTAAGTAAACGGTCTATACAGGTTCTTTCATCAGATATCATTAAAGTGTGACACATAAATAATAATGCTTACTGCCCACCTGACACCCTTCACAAACTCGGACACTTCAATTGGCTATTTATAAGCAGAATCATAGTTGATCCAGTAACCATGGCAACGTAATAGTGACACGATTTTCAAAAGCACCGGTTTCATGATTTCACGACAATGCAAAAATAGTTGTATAGAATTCTTTGACGTGGGTACTAACTGAAGTAGAATTATTTTCTTACTAGCTGTTGCCTTCGACCTTCGTTCGCGTAAAATTATTAAAAATATATTACTATCCTTTTTGAATCGGATTTTGTTAACAATTTCAAGGGTTTTATTTTTTTTGCACGGAACCCAAATTATTTTTCTGAAATAAAAGTACCTTAAATTAGACCTTATAACATCAGTTATCAGCCAGTAAAAGTCCCGTCAAAATCGGTCCAGCCGTTTCGGAGATTAGGCGGAACAAACAGACAGATAGACCGACAGACAGACAGATAGACCGACAGACAGACAGACAAATATTAAAAAAAAATATGTTTTCGTTATAAGTGCCGTATAAATTTTCATATACATTCAGTAAAAAGCTGTTATTTTGATTTTACAAACAGATACTTCAGTTTTATTTATGGATATAGATGTATAGATATCATGAAAAGGGAAGGCAAGATTTTTTGACAATAGAGTTCCTGAATAATCTGAAGGTCTAGACCGAGTAACATTCTTTCAGCGATAAAGATGATCGACAAATAATGAAATTACTGGATTGAATAACCACGGAGTTTCGAGAAATGACTAACCCGAACCATGCACCTTTCTCGACGTTTTATACGGGCCCATGAAGGCCTATGTGAAAAAAAATATTTTCATTTTGACAGAATTTTGACGCACGTTAAGCCGTTTGTCCCGGCTGTCATTTATAGATCTTTGACAGTCGTTAGGTAGTCAGTGGCCCAAAAAATCTGACAACCAGTCTTACCAAGTGGTATCGTATTGCCCAGTACTAACTGGGTTGTGGAGGTCAGATAGGCAGTCGCTCCATGTAAAATACTGGTATTCAGCTGCATCCGGTTAGACTGGAAGCCGACCCCAATATAGTTGGGAAAAGGCTAGGCAGATGATGATGATGACAGATATTTGACTCGCACAGGACAAAACAATAAAAAACAATTAAATAAAAATAACTAAAAATAAAATACTTCATACTTGACTGTCGGTCAGGAACAACAAAACAGCTTACAGAATTTAAGATTATGACATTAATTTTATGAAATAAAATAAATGATCGCATTGACGGGAAGAACAACTGCCTTTCGGCTTCATTAAGGGTCTTGGACATGATATTTTGATATGATAAAACAAACTATAATGAGTTAATTAATCTCTGAGAATTTTAATGCTTTAAGAATTTATCCTTTTACGTTTTAATCCATTACTTAAAATCTAGACAAGTCTCAGGCTTACAAAAGACACTTGGGCTTCAAAGTACTCTATAGAACTGTTTCAGATAACGTGTTCAGAAAACTGATAACTTTACCATCTTGAAGTGAACCGTTAGTCAAAGAAAACCCGACCAGACTTCTCGCTATTTCATTAAACCCTTTTATAATGATTTTAACTGAATACAGTCGACCGAAAATTGAACATGTTTTCGTCAAATTAATATTGGTTTTTCCTAAGTAATATTCCAGACGGTTCTTAATATAAATTACATTGACGGCAGATGTTTGTTTGATTTCTATTGAATTATGTTTCGAAATCTCCGTATTGAGGTATTTATTACTAAATATTATAATTTAAACTTCAATCCTGTACTAGTCAGCAAAGTCAAGTCAAGTAAAGTAAAGTAAAATTTATTTGCATAGTGGAGGTACATAAAATAAGATGTTACAATAAGATGGATGATCCGGGTACAATCTATCTTATACAACATTAGTTTTAGTATATGCAAAACCTGAAACCCGTGTCTAGTATTTAACTGTACCATGGATAATCTCAAAGTTATTAGCTTGTACAGAACAAGCTAATAAGTTTCTGTTATCTGGTTGTCCGCGCAAAAACGTGGTCACCACGCAGCGCGCCCGCGTGCGCGCCTTCAGCGTCGTCTTGAGGTCATTGATAATAATAATTTGGCAGTAGGTACCTAAATCATTACGATAGGTACTTAATGTCGCTCGGTGTCCAACTTGTAACTTTTTAAAAATATTTTTGGGACAAAATATAACATGGTTTAAAAATTATTGGAATCGATTTAGTTACTTATTCTGAACAAACTATATTCAGGTTTCACATATACTATAAATAATGTTGTATTAGGCATGCAAACATTATTAGAAATTAAATTGTTAATAATTATGACAAAATTAAATTAAAAGGTATTTATTAACAGGTAAAACAATAGTCTGTATACTGGATTCATAGTACATTACTTGATATCACTATCATCACTACATAGTATAAAACAAAGTCGCTTCCCGCTGTCTGTCTGTCCCTATATAGGCTTAGATCTTTAAATCTACGCAACGGATTTTGATGCGGTTTTCAGTAATAGATAGAGTGATTCAAGAGGAAGTTTTAAATATACATATATCACCCGTGCGAAGTTGGGGCAGGTCGCTAGTAATAATACAATTGCAAATAAAATGAAACAATGAGATCATTAGTTATGTCAATATTAAATTGCATTGAATTATTCAGTACACACATCAGTGTTATTTAGAAACTAATTTAAAGCATGAGCCCGAAGTCTGGAGTTTTGCCCGGCTGATTTTAATAGGGCCTCCCCGTAATACATGGGACTTAATCGTTATTGGCGAAAGATGGGTGTATTATACTGAATGTAAACGGACCCTTCACGAGGCCGTCAACCAAGAATTTTGAAAAAACTGCGCATAACATATTGCAGGGAAACGACTTTCATTTTGGTGTGAAAAATCACAGATTATGGTAGCACTCACGCATTCAAAAGATTGTGCTGATGGATGCATTGAATAGTACAGGGGTTGTGTTATAACATTTAAAACTTGTATTTTAAAAAAAAAGTGTGATCATCGTCATTATTCTCCGGCCCTTATGTTAATGTCGGCGCAGCGTGTCCTCTTCTTAATTTACTAATAATATAATTATATCGAAATTACACTTTTATGTCATGATGTAGTGGTCTATTCCTGTCTAACTGGATGCAGTTGGTTACCGGTATTTTAAACGGAGCGACTATATCTGACCTATCCGACCTCCACAACCCAGTTAGTACTGGGTAATACGATACCCCTTGGTAAGACTAGTTGTCAGAATTTCGGGCCATTTACTACCAGTAACGACTGTCAAATATCTACAAATCTGGCCGAAATATCTTGTTAAAATAAGAAAATAAAGAAAGTTAACTTACCGCAATAATGTCTAGCGATATTGTCATATACAGAGAAAAATCTTGTCCTTTTTATTGGAATTTTCATGTACGGCCCATTAGATTAAATATTTTCCGTATTGGCCCGAGGATCGGGAAAATATAATCCATTCTGTCTTATTCGTAGAATACTGATATCTGGATTAAGACATACCCACAGAAAATATTAATTAAATATGAGAAATCTTATCGTGTCACGTATTTCATTTCTATGTTTTACTAGCTGTTGCCTGCGACCTTCGCGTGAAATTATCATTAAAAAAAAATTACTTTCCTTTTTTAATTGAATTTTCTTTTCTTTTCTTTTTGTTTTAATTTTTTTATTAACTTGGTTGTGGATGTCAGTTAGGCAGTCGCTCCATGGAAAATACTGGTATTCAGCTGCATCCGGTTAGACTGGAAGCCGCCCCAACCTTCCGAAATAAATGCTCTTAGTAATAGTGAAACCTACATCATCCATTTTGTAGTTAAATTAAGTCACGTACTTTATTTTACTGTTGCCTTTGTTTCGACAATTCAAAAGTGCCTGTAACTGGCCTACTTGAAATAAATGCTTTGATTTTGATTTTGTCACAAAGTATTACGAGCTTACAATAGATACGTAAATCTAAGAAAAACCGGTAAAGTGCGAATCGGACTCGCGCATGAAGGGTTCCGTACCACCGTAGTAGGGCAGCCCTCTTTACTTTTTTAAAAATTTATTTTTATTATTTGTTGTCATAGCGGCAACATAAATACATATTCTGTGAAAATTTCAACTGTCTACCTATTTCGGATCATGAGATCCAGCCCGCTGAAAGACAGACGGACGGACGCACAGCGAAGGCTTAGTAATAGGGTCCCGTTGGTTACCCTTCGGGTACAGAACCCCTGCTCTCGCAAAAACGGCGACGGAAAAAAAAAAACGAACACCATATGACATTCACGAACACGTACTATTCCCGCGTTTGATTACAGCCCACTCTTTTTCACAGCAAAGTCTGTTTCCCAGCAATGGAAACAATATAGGCTGATTATGCTTAAACGCAACATATCAAAATAACAACCACGAAGCCTATGGTTGATAGCAATACCCGAAGCTCATACATAATCATAGCTTCATTGGTAGCGGTTGTAAACATGACTACTGAATGTCGGGTTGGGCAGCGTGATTGGGATATTCTATTCGAAAATTCGCAGTAGCAGGCCCGAGTTTGGATAAAGCAATAATATAACAAAACGCCTGTTTTCCCAAATGGGTGGGTAGCACTTGTCAAAGAACCATATTCTGCCAGTTGTGTTAAAAACCCACGTTATTCCTCCTATAGGCATCAATGGGGCACAAATTTCGACTCTGGGCTAATATAAGAAATTCCTGGTGGAAAAACAATAACACTGCCCGACTTGGGAATTGCACTCAGTACCATAAATTAAGTGGTTACTTGATTCCATATACAACATTAATTTTAGTATAAACGAAACCTAAAACACGTGTTTAGTATTTTTATGTAAAGAATCTATGTACAAAATTTTAAAACTGTATCATGAAAAATCACAAAGTTATAAGCTTGTTCTGTTACCTGGTTGTGCGCTCAAAAAAGTGGTCACCACGCAGTGCGCCCGCGGACGCGCATCCAGCGTCGACTTGATCTCATTGATAATAATAATTTGGCAGTAGGTACCTAAATGTTTGCGATATGTACTTAATGTCGCTCGGTGTCCAATTTGTAACTTTTTTGGGACAAAATATAACATGGTTTAAAAATGATTGGAATCGATTCAGCTACTTATTCTGAACAAACTATATTCAGGTTTCGCATATACTAAAAATAATGTTGTATATATACATAAGTTCGTTCAAGGTCAAAATCTTTAGAATAGCTAATTTAACAAATCGGGCCTATAATCCCCGAAATATTAGGCAGAGGTGTACTTATTAGTACACCCACATTTCGGAACTTTGTTATTGCATTCGAGGTGGAATTCACACCCGAGCCGCAGGTGAGGTTGTTATTGACCAAAAACTGCGGTAACAACTGCCCACATTGTAAATAAGTCAATAGCTAGTTTATCTATTTAAATTTAACAGAAATGGGTCTAGGAACTTGTACCTTAACCTCTAATCGGAAAACGTTCCACAACGGATTTCCTTCGCAACAAGAGTCATAAGGAAAATCAAGTTCAATACAAATCTCGAAGGAGCATCGTATTTTCCGGACATTAGTGGCGAATATCACAGACGGTTCCTCTATAATATTGTATCGGATATCGTTCAGCGTACTGTTAATAATTGTGAAAACGCTTCAGTGGTTGATGGGTTGTCAGTAAGTACTGAGTTTTAATTCGGAGTTGTTTACGATGTTTTGTAAAAGGTTCGTTGCTCTTTTTAACCGACTTCTAATAAGGAAGTTTTTATGTTTGTTACCTCATAACTCCGTGGTAACTGGTCCAATTTCCGTGATTTCATTTGGTAGAAGAATCTTGCAAGGTATAAATTTGGGCCCACCATGATAAAAATAGAGAGGTACCCCTCTCTATTTTTGATGAATTCATTAATTTTTTTTTTATCATGGTTGCGCTTTGAGGAATAAACATATAAATTTTTTAATTTGAATTTGTGAGCGCAACTAATGGTTGCACTTCGAGGTATAATTTAGTTGCGCTTAAAAATAGTTGCGCTTTGAGGAATACCCCATAAATTTGGTTCGCTTTACTTGGGTAGTTTATATATGAGTTATTTTCTATAGCACATATTTTTTCTTCTAAGTCTATGTGGATGATCTGCTAATAAGTCGTAGTAACAATGGAAATTTAATACTCGACAAGAATTTGGGTGAGATACCATCATACCACAACTAAAAAGGTTTAACATAAAAACTATATTGCAAAAAAAAAATAACTGACTGAAATCGTCTTCTTAGCGTGGCAATCTAAAATGAGTCGCTAGTCTATCGTTGGTCCCGGCTGTCATTTGTAGATCTTTGACAGTCGTTACATGTAGTCAGTAGCCTGAAAGTCTGACAACCTGCCTTACCAAGGGAATCGTATTAAACAGTACTAACTGGGTTGAGCAGGTCAGATAGGCAGTCCATGTAAAAGACTGCTATTAAGCTGCATCTGGTCAGACTGGAACCGGCCGCGTGGGAAAAGGCCGCGCAGATGGATAGTCTTTGTGTGCCTGTAGTGTGCAGGCATCACCGTACGCAGGAAATGATGTCATAAATCCCACTGTTTTTAAAACAGCAGGATATTTTCATTCCGGGCTAGAATTTTCAAATTGTTTTGAATGTGGGCTGAAGTGAAACTAGCATGCCCAAACTGATTGCGCTTACGCCGATTGTGTCAACTAACTTTTATTCAGGTGTTTTAATCATGGAAACAATTGAAGCGCACAGTTGATTTCCCGAATCCTAAATGGGATTGACAGGAGAGTGCGACTCATTCAAGAATCACTTCTGCGAAAAACTACGTAGCGTATAAGTTCTTGATTGACGTCAGTAGGGTAAGCAGCCAAATTTCCCGTAAAGTATTTTCCATAGGTGACACCTATCTGGCATTATCGCTGAAATGAACCTTTACGCACGCCTGTTAGGCTCATATAACTCTAAATTTTCTTCATAAAAGATTGTGTTGTTAAAACGAGCTCCTGATTAGCTTTTATCTTTTTCCTTTCTTACTTACAACAACACCTACGCAACAAATATCATCATCTGCCTAGCCTTTTCCCAACTATCTTGGGGTCGGCTTCCAGTCTAACAGGATGCAGCTGAATACCAGTATTTTACATGGAGTGACTGACTATCTGACCTCCACAACCCAGTTAGTACTAGGTAATATGATACCCCTTGGTAAGACTGGTTGTCAGACTTTTTAGGCCACTGACTACCTGTAACGCCTGTCAAAGATCTACAGATGACAGCCGGGACCAACGGCTTAACGTGCTTTCCGAGGCACGGAGGACACTCGGTATGTAATGGGCGGTCACCACCACCATCCACAGACCAACCTAGGGAAGCACGGCTTAACCTAAAGATCGACCCGAGCGGCTGTTATTATGTAGCTCAAATAAAACACATTAATAATCTTCGAACTTTACTTCGGATATTCAAGCCATCCGATCTTACGCTCAACCTACCGTGACAATGAACTGTAGACAATCCCATTAGAAAATGAAAGTGTACTGAGAAAGTGAAATGATGGGAAAATCAATTGGATTCTACAGTGGTTTATCGAATTTAGTTATTTATACAGGGTGTAACAGACCAAAGAAACGATAGATGGACTGTGTGAAGGATGATATGGCTAGAAAGGAGGTGACTGCTGAGATGACGAGTAATAGACAAGTATGGAAGAAGAAGACATGCTGCACCGACCTTAAATACATTGGGATAAGGGCAGGAGACTAATGATACAGTTTGTTATTGAATTCTGGCTAAACAACAGCCATACGGGTCGACCTTCAAGGTTAAGCAGCCCTTGCCAAGGTCGATCCATAGGTGGGTAACCGCTCCGTGCCTCGGAAAATACGTTAAGCCGTTAGTCCCGGCTGTCATTTGTAGATCTTTGACAGTCGTTACAGGTCAGTGACCCGAAAGTTGGACATCCAATCAAACCAAGGGGTATTGTATTAAGTACTGACTGGGTTATGGAGGTCAGATAGGCAGTCGCTCCACGAAAAATATCCAGTATTTAGCTGCATCCAGCACGATGGAAATCGCGCGGTTCTGGCGTGTCTGAACGAGCCTTTACCCTTAATGTGGATGCCATTAAAAATCAAACTGTCATCTGGGCTGATGATCACGTATGAACAAAGGAATCCTTTCCAGTGATGACATGGAAAGGATTCCTTTGTTCATACGTGATCATCAGCCCTAAAACTTTAAAATTTAATATAAATTAAACTAGCCATCGAATTATAAACAAAAAATTCAAATTTCTTTCTTAAAATATTATAACTAAAAAATATTGAAATATACAGGTTAAATTGCCCATTATATTTGTTATTGCAAAGTTCGTGGCAAGGAAGCTGTGACTACTAGGCATCCATTTTAAGCCAAAACAACACCCTGTGGAGCACTATACAGACGTGTCTGTGTAGCTATGGTATTCGTGACTGTGGCATAACCATAACGTTAAGATGTCATGGTAGTTCTGACGTCACTATCATGGTATTATTTAAATCGATGTGTCGAAATACCGTAAGCGATTACGTCGTAAAAAACAGGTGTATAAATTGATTCGTGATTTTGAATAGGTATTGATCAAATGTGAGTATTGTGTAACAGTATTTATTCTATCAGTCTACATTAATGTGTTTTCAACATTACATAATTAGGTATCTTAGTACATAACATAACATCACGCCTGTAATCCCCGAAGGGTTAGGCAGAAGTGTACCTAATAGTACACCCACATTTCGCCAGTTATGTTTAAGTCCCGTGTAATAGGGGGCGAGCCTGTTGAAATGAACCCGGTACAATCGAGACTCCGTGGCTGCTATTGAGAACTTTCTGATGGAAAAAACCAATAACACTTTGCCCGACCTGGGAATCGAACTCAGGATCTCATGCTCAATTCGCGCTTGTGATCACAAGACCGACGAGGCAGTAATTTTATTTTTGTTGGTTATTTTATCACAGCAATGTTTTCTGTAGAATTTCGTAGACAAAAATCTACACACAAAACTAATTTATTAAAAAAAATCATTTATTCATTTTTTAGTTGAACCTTTTCGAAACACGAACGGAAATAAAAACATTGAAAATAAAGAAACAGTTCACAATTTTTTATTTCTTGAAAAAGTCTGAGCAAAAGCAAGTTGATTATAAAATTAAATGCCAGTTTTCACTATTTCAATTTAAGATAAAACTTGGCAATTCCTTGAATGCTACTCGTCTTTCGTACATTGTAAATAATTAGAACAGTAGTACTGCTTCAATTTGCCTTGTAGAATCGGTAGTCCAGGTGTTTTGATGTTCATCAAATTCCAGGATATCACCCGGTGTTTTTGATCAAATTTGACCTCCACAACCAAAACACTGGCCATCACGATGCCCTTTCGTAAAAGTGGTTGTCAGACTTTGGGGTTTGTCTGACCCATTCTTCTACACAGGTATCTTTTTTTTGGGATAGATAACTATAGTACTTTCAGTTATAATGTAGCTGGATTGTAGCTTTATTAAAACTATAGATTTTTTTTTAGGAAGATAGAAGATTTCCCTAAGGCTTTTTAAACAAAGGCGACTTTCAAAACACTAGACAGCACCATGATCACGGATAAGTTCATCAGTTTATCCGTGATCATGGTGCTTGCAACAGCGCCGAAATATCGGGAACTCAAAGCAATCAGTAAACATGGTAAATATCCTGTTCCCAGTGTTAATGATAAAGGCGACAAAGATCACTTTAGTTTTTACATTGTCTTAAAAAAAACAGCTGGACCCCTTTATCTTAGGGCGTAGTACTTCAAATCAGACAACTGAAACTTTCACCACAGAAATAAATTGTTCTGTCTTACTTTAACATTTTTTTTTTTTTTATGAAACTGGTCCATGAAATCGTCTGTCAAACTGATTCTTATTTTTGGCACTCTTTTTATTCTGTATACATTTATGTAAATAGGGTAGATGACCAAAAAAAATCTAATTAGTCCGTCAGATAGTTTTTCCAAAAATATTGGACACGTATTTTTTCTTTTTTCACGTTAACAATTAATGAAGACGATACAGTGCGTCGAAAACTCGTGTGACGTCACATTTCAGTACACTTTTTACCGGAAAGTGACGTTACAAGCCCCCACTCATTATCTTTGATGCGTTTTATATTGATTTGATAAAACAACGAAGTCGGTTAAAAAATACGTATTCAATATTTTTCGATAATCTAACTGACGGACTAAATAGAATCATATTTTTTTTACTCAGGAAACATCCCTATGAGACTTATGCTATTACTGAACTTGGCTGAGAGCAGCTCGAGGTTTGCGCAGTATGTCTTCTTCCATACTTCTTTTTTGCTCGTCATTCCAACAGTCATCTATTTCTAATGTACTACTTATTAAGTCTATTTTTATGAATGACACATTTATACAGTTTTTCAATCTACTTTCTATTCAAAGTTGCCCTTCTCAATCTACGTACCCTATGTAAGGCGCCGTAGTGCAATTGAATTGCGTCGCCGTGGCCCTGTCATAGCGGCGACTGGCGTACATTTAATTTATATCTCACGTCATAAAGTTACCCAGATTGAAAAATACCGGGTTATCTGACTTATTCCATTTAGGATGAGCCTTTTGAGGGTTTTAGCCGGCTTTAAGAGGAGCTCGTGGCTAAATAATAACAGCCGCAAGGGTCGATTGAGGTCAGTTCATAGATGGGTGACTATCCTACTTCCTACTAATATTATTAAAGTTTGTGTGGATGGATGGATGTTTGTTACTCGTTCACGCAAAAACTACTGTACGGATTTGGATGAAATTTAGCACACACATAGTTTATAACCTGGATAGTAGTAAGTGGCGGTAGTCTTACTAATAAGATTTTAAACTTTCATGGTCACTAAAATTATTATAACTAGAAGACGGGATATTTACCATGTTTATTGTTTTCTTTGAGTTCCCGATATTTCGGCGCTGTTGCAAGCACCATGATCACGGATAAACTGAAGTTATTGCGGGTGGGTGTTATAAACATGGTAAATATCCCGTCTTCTAGTTATAATAGTCTTACTAATAATATTATAAATGCGAAAGTTTATGAGAATGGATGTTTGTTACTCTTTCACGCTTCTACTGAATGGATTTGAATGAACCCGTTGGACAATTACTGAACTCTACGCGGGCGCGTTACCTAGTCTATCATATATAGAGCTCCTACGTGTCTCAGAAAGCACGTTAGGTCATAGGTCGCGGCTGTCATTTGTAGATCTTTGATAGCCGATACGAGCAGTTAAAATTCGGAAGTCTGACAGACTAAGGAATTTAATATTACCCAGTATCTGGATTGTGGAGGTCAAATAGGCAGTCGTTTCATGTAAAATAATGGTATAAAGCTGCATTCATCTGCACTGGACGCCGACCCTAACATAGTTGAGATAAGGCTAGGCAGATGATGATGGTGATGAACCGACTTTGGGTTAACCAATTTTTGTGAAAACAATGTTTTTAATCTTCAGAATAAATAAAAAAAAAAACATTTTTTTTAGGTTCTCCCAAATTACAATCACAAGTTACGAAGCACGAAATAAATACAAATCACAATAGAAAAATAAATACAATCAAATCAATGATCAAGAAAATCAAATCAATGTCAATAAAACATATAAAAAAATGTGTGGTGTGTGTGTGTGGAATATATCGATGATTTTCGTGTAGGTTCACCGTTCGTGTCTTTTTAATATAAAGGTCCCATTAAAATAGATGGACTAACTTTTAGAAATCGTTCAGACCACCAAAATAAGGACAAAGATAAAAAAAAAATTGCCCTTAGCTGATTTTTTTGCGTATTACCTTTTTTTACCATTGTATCCTTTGCTGATTTATTTTCTTGTAAGTATATACTTAGAAGAAAAAAAATCAACTAACGAAAATACACTAAAAATGTTGGTTACCCAATGTCACTTGAAGTGTTTTTTTTGCTTGGATATTTTTATACGCAAACCCTGCGTAGAGAACTACAGCTGTTTTGATATGGAAAGAAAAAATCTAGTGCGAGCAGGGTTTGAACCTGCGACCTTCCGAACCCTGCTCGCACTCGAATTTTTCTTTCCATATCAAAACAGTTGGATATCTTTGTTTAGACGTACTGAACGCTGAGTTAAAATTTGTCCATCTGTTTTAATGGGACCTCATAAAATGTAGAGCAGTGGCTTTATAAATCCCCTAACACCCTTTTTAATTCCTGTTTTATTTATAAATATTTGTTATGCGTTTGCGTTTGTTGTGTGTCTATTGTAAATTATTTTGTCATTTGTCATTTAGAAAATTTTGTCATTTGTCATTTAGAAAAATATTTGTCGCAGAGACAATGACGTGCATACACGTCATTGTCTCTGCGACAAATATTTTTCTCTTTCTTTCATTCAGTGATGACAATAATAAAATAAAATGCCATTAAGGATGGATATAAATTATGTATTTTAAGTCATGCTTTTCATGATGTCATCCTCTATGACAGCTACATTCTTCTCAACTACGATTTTTGAGTACAACTGCATCGAAATCCATCGTTTTATTACCATTTTCAGAATTGATTTTGAAAAGTTTATTACAACTTATTAAAATAGCGGAAACTTCAAAATAATAAACTAACTAGTTAGTTTCTATTATCTTCTAAGCCCCCTGTTGCTTCGCAATAAAATAATAATTCAAAAGAAAATATTTGCATGAAAGTTGCAAAGATGCAGCTACAACCTGCGTTATGGCATTCTCCTTTCAATGTTTATAATTCTCGCAAAGTTAGAAGATGACACACGTCTAAATTATGGGCGGGTTGCTAGTTATATTTTAACTTTATCAGAAAACAAATACAGAGATGTAACTTTGCGATCTCAATACCAAAATTTATTACACACAGGTCTCTATAGGACTGTTTTGTTGAGGTAAAGTTTTTTGGGAAGATACCTGCAATTTTAACCATATTTTTAATTCCATAAAAGAGGAATCAGTAACAACGTTCAAAAAGAATCTAACTGAACTTTTATTAAATAAATGTTACTACTCCGTATCGGATTTTCTAGCTAATACATTTTAGTTGTGTGTCAATGTTTCTATGTTTGATAATTAACTGCATCAATGTTTGCATGCCAAAATGGTAGAATGTACAAGGTTCTTTAATATTATTGTAACCACATTATTATAAATACCTACATTTTGAGCAAATAAAAAATTCCATTCTATAATAATAGGAAACGAATATTTTCACTTGACTGTTCATAAAAACAAAAAACTATTTATATAAACCGGATCCACGCCGGATTCAATTCTTACGAAAATCTATAAAAAGACATCAATGTTTGGAATTTAGTATATTAATCTTCTCGTGGTATTTTTTATTTTTCTTGCAAAAAGCTTTTTATCTTGTTATTGAAAAATATTTACTATATTTAGCAGTCTCTCCCGGTATAAAGCTCCATTGAATGACGTCACAAAACCCTACGCGTGTTATCCTTTATTTTTCACCTCATACATCTTTAAGAAACTCTTCTAGACGCACGTTCACCTTTGTATAATCAAAACAGAAAATGACATTTATATTAGTGCTGCTACATAAAAAGGATTCCTGGAAATAATATGATTAGGTGTTTTATGCAGTGACGAACTTTGTTATTAATATTAGCATAAGGCACTCTGTTCTCATGTAACTCATGAAAGTGACTTTATGTCTTTTTTGGGAATAAATATCTTTAAACCTAACCTAAATTCTATGTATAAATGGAAAAAATCAGGAATGTGGCAAATATGATTCGAATATGTGCCTAAGAAAAGTAGCTAAATGTGTACTCTGGCCTTACGATTTACCAACAGAGTTTTTGTTGCATGCAAAAACATGTTGTTAGACAAAATTGTATTGATTGGATTTTTTTAATATGATTTTTCCAAGTAACAACCCGGAGCCTACATTCGTAAAATACAACATATAAATAGCAATACTACATGAAAGAAACAAGGTTTTCTTGTTTTGAAACACGCGAATTTGACTTGATAAATTAACCAACAAAACATGACATGTAAATTAAAATGACATATTCGTATTGCCATTATTATAAAACCCGTTAGTAGAAGTGATTTTCAAAAAACTACTACAAAAGAACATTTATTCATGCCAGATTTAATTTATATGTATTTTTACATTTTATTTATTATTTATCAGATTACCATTCTATGCCATTTCTTTCAATGGAGTGTCAGTGGTTGACCATTGTAAAGTCATAATGACGCCATTATATTAGTAGATTACCAAACTTGTCAAAAGAAACAAAATTTATGAAATCAATGATAGACCATTATGACACGGTTGTAATAGCAGACTTGAAGCCCTGGTGAATTGTGAATATTACTATACACCTCTGCCCAACTCTTTGGCGACTACAGGTGTGATGTTATTCGTTATGTAAATCTCTAAACAGTGATCACAATGAAGTAGTCACAATGTAGTAGTCATTCTAAAACATCACTCATGTTCATTAAAACAACAAATATTCATTAATCGGTTCTTTCGGCTCCGCGTACTCATATTACTTTTCTCACGGTATGTTTGAGCACTACGAAGAATTGTACTGTCCGGTCCGATATGACAAGCCTTAAATATATATACTATTTTGTGCACTATACGTAATTTTACAGTCCGACATTTTACTTTTCCCCTTACCGAACCGTTTTAAAAAAAAATAAGTAGCTGTAGACATCCATCATCTGCCTAGCCTTTTCCCAACTATAATGGGGTTGGCTTCCAGTCTAACCGGATGCAGCTGAATACCAATTTTACATGGAGCGACTGCCTATCTGACCTCCACAACCGAGTTAGAACTAGGTAATACGATACCCCTTGGTAAGACTGGTTGTCAGACTTTTTGGACCACTGACTACCTAACGACTGTCAAAGATCTACAAATAACAACCAAGACCAACGGCTTAACGTGCTTTCCGTGGCACGGAGGAAACTCGGTATGTAATGGGCGGTCACCCATCCACAGACCAAGCTAGGCAAGCACGGCTTAACTTAAAGGTCGACCCGAGCGACTTTTATTATTTAGCTACGAGCTCCTCAAGCTGTAGACATCCGATAGTAGTTAAAATAAATTCTTTCGTCTGGCCTCATTTTTTTTTTTATTGTAAAATGACCCTGTCAGCACCTTTCACGTATAAGGGGACGAACCCTAAATATTTTTTGTCTTCTACGTCTTTGCACGTAGACTAATAATAAAACAACCAACTACCAACGTTCCAAGACACTCATCGTTCCTAGCGTCATTACGCGTGCATGGCGTGTAATTTCAAAGAGAGCTACCCTAAACTACGCCGCACCGGTCCGAGTAAAGACGGACAAGTGCACAAGCCAATCATCAGTTTTTTTCATACCGTAAAAAATCAGACTGCCGGACAGTAAAATTCCTTGTAGTGAACAAACGCCCTGAGGAAACATAACGTGGATAAGTCCATGTTATGTTTCCTCAGGGAGTTTGTAAAGTTTTAAAGTTTTACCGATATGGTCACTAACACTCTAAAAACGCGAAACTAAATACTCATAATAAAATAGTAAACATGGTAAATATACTTTTTAAGTGTGGATTTTTTTAAGGTGTTTAATAAACTTATATTTTTGACAGGTGGCGGCAGGGAGCATCATTCAGAACACGAAGAGGAGCACAGTGAAAAAGGAAAGAAGGCCTATGAGGTAAGAACAACTTTAATTGACAATATATTTTAGAAAAAAAACACAGTTAGGTGACATTACAAAATAGCTAAAAGTAGAAATAATCTTCAGGTCATAAACTTGTCTTGTTCCAGTATTCATTCGTTGTGTTGAAAAAAAAAAGACTAGATCTGTATGTTCACACAGGAAGGTGTGTTGTGTGTGACAGAGACAAAAATGTATTATAGGTTGAGTCGTAGTCGCTTTTAATCTATACATACAAAATTAAAAGTACTGACTGCCTGACAGCCTAAACCGCAGGTTCTAGAGACATGAAATTTTGAGGGTGTGTTCTTTGTAAAGAGTCAATCTACTAAAATAGGGTTTTCGATATTTCACCAGTTGATTTTTCTGTGAAACTTTTTATTCTCAGGGTCGTTTCTCTCGTCTTAATATAAGACTCTCGACATAGCCCACAACTGTGGTCCCTGGCTTAATAAATATATTACGTAAGTCTTGTACAATCAGCTGCAAAAAGATGTATACAGAATGGGAACATGATTTTATTATGACTGTGGTCCTAATTTGTGTTAATTTCATTTTAAATATTTTTTCTCGCTTAGTGTATACATCTTTTTGCTTGATAGGTCCACGCAAATAGGGCTACCACGTCGATATTCACAAATGTTTTTGAATTCGTACAAAGGGCAAGGAGAAGTTGAACTTGGGGAAACACACCTACAACCCTCTGAAGAAGTTGTTGAAAGCGAAACCCTGGTATTATCTTTATAGGGCCGTAAGTCATGTGTTTAATGGTACTGTTCTAACATATATACAACGATATTTAGCATGTTAACACATGTATACAAACATATGCAGCATGTATAAGAACAGTTGTGGTCATATTTAAGGATGCAGTTTAGACCATCACATTGAACAACTTGGCGCATCGTAATGGCGGATAAATCAGCTGTCCCATACATTTTGAGCGAGTTGGTATTGAAATTCTGTATGGGATAGCTAAATATCCAATGACATTATAAAATAAAGATACGCTACGTTCATATTCAGCGGCGTTCAAATATCGTTGCGTTGTTACGACTGCGATAGATAATACGGAACGTATGACACAGAAAGAGATAACTATTGCGCTTGAAGTACTTAAATTACGACAATTGTCTGTACTTGTCTGCAACAATTTGCGCGCGCTAGTGCGATATCTACCTCTTTTTTTTATAATATCATTGTAAATATCGCGATTATGTTGGTCCCGTGATTATGTTGGTAACAATCAGGAGGGTACCATGACGACTTAAAGCAGGAGTAATACCAGTGTGGAAAAGCTATGGCGGTAGAGGACCTGTATAGCTCTGTCTCTTTTCCACACTGGAATTACTCCTGCTTTAAGACTTCATAGTAACCCCCCAGAAAGTTGTAGTGTTATGTGTTTGGTCTATGCCAACTCCTTAAATATAACCATGTTTTTCTGATACATCCAGTGGCAATATTTTCGTTTGTTTTAACAGAATATTGTAACAACAAATGTTTACGTTTTCATTTAACCCATGCATTTAAATAAACAATTATTATTGAGCTGAATGGTAAATAACTTCAATAAATTTCATTTTCTTTCTTTCAAAGTCGTCGGCCGCAATACTTGTATGAAATAGTAAATGTATGTCACCGTAAAATTGTAAATACCTTTAGAATATACATTTATACATTATACAAAAGGACAGCGTAATTTTAAATACATTTTCGGCCTATGCGATATATTTATGTTTTTATAACTCGATGACACATGCTTACATCTATTCTATCTCAGTGCTATTGTTTCAAAGCATTAGATACTAAATTGTTATTAGTATGTCTATTGTCCTCTACGAAATATGTTATCATTCGATTCTCAAAATATTGTTTTGAAAACACCTGATGTTATTTTTTATTGTTCGGGCCTTTTCGGTAGGGTAAAACGTACATAATTGATTGATTTAAAAGTAATGTCAAGAAACTAGGCGGATATATATTATAGTCTTACCAAGGAGTATCGTACCAGTTAATGAGTTGTAGAGGTCAGATAGACAGTCGCCTGTCTGACGACTAAATGGAGCGATTGTTCCATGTAAAATTCTGGTATTCAGCTGCGTCCGGTTAGACTGGTAGCTGACCCCTACATGGTTGAAAATAGGGTAGGCAGACGATGACGATGTCGTATTTGGATAATAGTTTACGTTATTAATATTCTGAATTATTCGTCTCATCATCTGCAAAAAAAACTTCTACGGCGACATAATAATGATCTGAATACAAAGCTAAACGAAATATTTAAAAAACGTGTTTGTAATCAACACTATTTTAGCATATTCTTCTCACCGTTAACAGAAGTACGTGTGTGAAAAATGAAAACAACTATCCTAAACAAAATATTTAATAATATCAAATCGTTAGGAATTGTTAACCAATTAAAGTATAATAAATATGCCAAAATAGCAATAAATCCAAAAAAACAGACAATAGCATGATATAATTTGTTTCTATGTAAAAACACGTTACTCAAAACGTTATTAATTTAAATTGGTTTTCACACAAAAACGAAAATGTAATTTCAACATTTTTTGGTAATGATATTTCTGAAGTAGAAAGTGGAAGTCTGAAAGTGACCGAAAAGTTGTGGGGTTATCGGTTGGCTTGGTACGGGCATGTGATGCGGAGGAATGAGGAAAATGTCGTGAGAAAAGTTTTGAGTATGAATATGGATTGGTATAAGAGTAGAGGAAGACCAAAGAAATGATGAATGGACTGCGTGAAAGGAGGTGTCTGATGATATGACGAGTAATTGAAAAGTAAGGCAGAAAAAGACATGCTGCGCCGACCCTAAATAAATTGAGATAGGGGCAGGAGTATGACGGAAGGGCCAATATTATCACCTCATCATCATGATGATGGTGAGGTAATAATTTTTCCAAACAGTCAGTTTTACAGCATGTAGTAATAATTACGTTCAATAATAAAAATTACATGTTCATCGAGTTTAGTCGCTAAAATGCTTGGTATTTATTCTTCTGACCGCCAAACCATAAATGCACGCGCGTGCCCTCCACGTCAAGACACAATTTCACCTACCATTTTGTCACATATTTATGTCGTTTGGCGTACAGGACATGCGCTTGCTTGTCACGTATATGTGACAATGGCGGTCAAAAGGTTAAATATAACATTAAAAAATCTAATACACCCAAAATTACAACATATTAAGACTAGAACGATGTTATTATTTAATGGGGTTTCGTGCTCGTGGCAGATAAACGAATAAATCAGTTACTAACAAATATATAAGCTGTGCAGTTTCCTTTTTTGTCACAAAAGTAATTCTATGACTTTTGTGAAAAAATTGCCAGTCTTCGATTTGAGCTGTCAATTAAAATTTTGATGGCCTTTCTTTTAAAACAGAGATTGTGCGTACTAATTCAAAATGTTGGTACTAAAATTATTTTGCTGAATTGGTATTTAGATCTTGGTATACAGGGTGTAGGGACAGCCCTCCACAAACTGACAGGGTGCATTCAGCTCCTTATTTTGAATCATATTCCACCGGAATTTTTCTCAGGAAAATTTTACTTTTGTTAATTTTTTTTTCAGTTACTATTCCTTTATTTCAATGTAAAATTACATTCCCTGTACGCAGCACTCCATTTATGTAAATAATACGGCCAAAATCAAAAACACAACAATGGATGTTGAAATACTCTATCGAACGACGCGTGAAATCAGCTGTTCATTTCCTGCCTAACTACAGAGTTCATCGAAGTAGTCGTCGCGCTTGCCGTTTACTACGTGCGTTTTGCCACGGTAACGATACATTTCGTATAAGGAAATAAAGCAAATCAAATTTATTGGATTCCCATAACGTTCCTGAAATAATTTCTTGTACCGGTCATCTTAGTATGATATACTGAATTCACCCCCTCAGTTTGTGGAGGGCTGCCCCTTACATCCTGTATAAAGATAGTTTTAACCAGCAAGAACAAGGAGAACATGCCTAATTAAACTAGCACGTTTTTTTTTAAATGCATATTCGTTAAGTTTGGATGACAATGTTCGCTGAACTCTGTAGCTAGGCAGGAAGTGAACAGCTGATTTCACGCGTCGCTCGTTAGAGTATTTCAACATCCGTTGTTGTTTTTTTTTTAATTTTAGCCGTATTATTTAGATAAATGGATTGCTGCGTTCACAAAATGTAATTTTATATTGAAATAAAGCAATAATAACTGAAAAAAGGATTATAAAATTCAAACTTTTCCTGACAAAAAATCTAGAGGAATATGATTCAAAATAAGGAGCTGAATGCACCCTGTCAGTTTGCGGAGGGGTGTCCCTTACACCATGTTTATGTCCAAGGGATGCATGGATACAAAAGTAACCTCTCGCACAAGTACACGATTCCTTGCGTCAACGAGATTTAAGTTTGAAAAAACGTTATTAGGAGTTCATAAGTTAAACACGGTAGAGTTACCTTTTTACCTTTTTCCCGTGTTTAAGGCTTAACTTTGTGTATTTGGGGCTGCCGATATTATAGTTTTTCCTCTTTGGAGACAGTGGGTTATATTATATGAACGCCCACCCATTTTTCTAAAAATGTACATCTACAACATTAGTTTCAGTATATGCGAAACCTGAAACACGTGTCTAGTATATGTAAAGAATCTATGTACAAAAATTTCAAAACTGTATCATGAAAAATCACAAACTTATAAGCTTGTTATGTTACCTGGTTGTCCGCACAGAAACGTGGTCACCACGTGGCGCCGCCAGCGTCATCTTGAGCTCATTGATAACAATAATTTGGCAGTAGGTACCTAAATGATTGCGATAGGTACCTAGTGTCGCTCGGTGTCCAACTTGTAACCTTTTTAAATGTTTTTGGGACAAAATATAACATGGTTTAAAAATTATTGGAATCGATTCAGTTACTTATTCTGAACAAACTATATTCAGGTTTCGCATATACTAAAAATAATGTTGTTTATTTACGAAATTCAATAAAAAAATCGCAAAATTCAATCTTAACATAGTATAAAACAAAGTCACTCCCACTGTTTGTACGCTTAGATGTTTTAAACTACGCAACGGATTTTAATGCAATTTTCAGCAATAGATAAAGTGATTCAAAAGGAAGGTTTATAGTATATTACACCAGTGCGAAGCCGGGGCGGGTCGCTAGTTTAATATATGATACACAGACTACAAATAGAACTAAAATAATAATAAAAATTAAGACTAAAAGTAAGTAAAGGTGGTCCTTATTTTTCGACTATTGAATTATCTTCGGGGCACTTTCTCATTTGATTATATTTATATACCTCTAAATACGAAATAAGTTTTTTTGTTTTTTTTTTTTTAATTAAGATTTAGAGGTCGCTACCAGCTGTCAACATTTTTACAAAAAGCTTTGAAGGACAGCTTAAATTATGGTTTCATTAATGTCTCATTTAGGTATTTATATCACATTTTACGTGCAAGTGAAACTCGCATAGAAAATCGCTTCTTATCCCTTCCTCCCCTCGACCTCTCTTCTATACGGACGCATCGAGATTTAGACCGTTCACACATACAAAACCATAAGACGTACAATTTAAGACGTACGCGTGCGCACTAACATCATAATAAGTTAAAATTTGTTAGTTTGTGTTTTTTTTTACAGTTTTTGAGTTTTTATTTAAAATTCAAACCTTGGTAGCGACTTCTAAATGTCATTTAAAAAATTCAAAAAAATGGATGGATGTTTGTTAGGTAGTCAGTCACGCCAGAACGTCTGAACAGATCCGGATAAAATTTTACACAGAGTTAGATTATAGTCTGGTATAGTACATGCATAAATTACTTATTATCCCAGAAGTAAGATCCAGTGGGCAATTCCCGAGCACCACGCGGGCGAACCCGCCGGCTAGGCTATAAGCTAGTTTTAATATAAAACAAGTAAGAAAAAAAAAGTAAAGAGACTTTATAAATATATATGTTTCTTCTAAGATTTAATATTTTCGTTTGATATTTTTGAAAGGATATTTTGAAATACACAAACATTAAACCATTAATTTACTGTACTTAACAAAATAACACTTTTTTCACCCCTTATCCTAGAATGCAACTCAATCTTTTTTCAGTCTAGCCTATTAATTAATAAGCCTAATAGACACTGTCTGACACAAGTTTAAATTATGTATTAATCTAATTAGATTAAATACATAATTTAATTATTACTTAATCTTTTCTGTTCGTACACAAGTATAAAATATTTAATCCTAGTTAGCAGCTTAAATGTTAACTTCGTGTGTTAACTTTTCGCCAGACGTTTATTTCATGTACTTTATCAAAAATTTATTCGTCAACTGGCGAGTCTGAAACTCGCGGGTGCGCGCGAGTTGATACCTTCCGATTTTACCTATTTTTTTTTCGTCAACTCGTTCGTACATTATAAAATAAAGTGCCCGCGCTCGCTGATTCGGTTAAGTACCCACTATCTTCTTAGATTTCGGAAGGGCATGCGGCCGACGACGCATGGTACCCAAGCATAGCATGCATAAAATGTCTTATACATTTAAAGTCGTTACCGTATTCCAAAAGAATAAAACTACATCATTGGCAATATATAAATTATTAAGTACCATTTGGGATAAAATCAATGATAAACAACAATGTGCTTCTCTTTTCATTGATATGTCAAAAACATTTGACTGCGTTAAGTATGACATTTTGCTTGATAAATTAGATGGTATAGGAATAAGAGATATAGAACTTAAATTAGTTGAGAATTATTTATATGATAGAATGCAAGGCACTGTTATTGAGGTATATAATGAACGTACAAAAATGGTGGAGGTAGTTAAATCTAAATTCGAATCTGCAATACTAGGCGTACTGCAAGGCAGTATATTAGGACCCCCCTTGTTCTTATTGTAAATCAACGAGCTTCCAAATATAATTGACCATCTTTGTGTAATGTATGCTGATGACGTAACTATATTTATTTCTAATGAATATTCCAATGATCTTATTTACGAAACTGAAATAAATAGAACACTAATAACTGTGACTGATTGGTTGCAGTCAATAAATTTGAAAGTCAATGTCTCAAAAACCAAATTGATTCAATTCAGAAATTATAAAGGTAAACCTACTAAATTGAATGTGTCTGATACAGCGATTGAAGAAGTAAAAAACACAAATTTCTTAGGAGTTACAATATATCAATATTTAAACTGAAAGCCACATATTGAAAAGATTAATAAAAGAATATCCAGTGCATGCTACGCATTGTCAGTTCTGGCAGAGACTACAAATCCAAGTGTTACTAGAAATGCTTATTTTGGAAATGTGTACCCACTGTTAACTTATGGTGTCATATATTGGGGAAACTCGACAAACGTTCAATCTACATTCATTCTCCAGAAGAATTGTCTTAAGACAATATACAACATGCATAGTACCGAATTTTAAGAGATGTTTTCAAAACGGAGGGTTTCCTGACACTGACTGGTATTTATATACTCGAAATTATTACATTATTACGAATTTATTACGTTTATTTGTTAAAAACAATATGCAATTATTAGAACAATAATGCAACAATATGCAGTTAAAAGAAACATTCGGAAACAATCTAAATGTGACATTAATTTACCGGATATTAACAATGTGATGTATTGTAAAAGTATCATGTTACTGCTATTCGTGTGTACAATCACTTACCGCCAGCAATTAAGCAATTAAGTGGAAATATGTTTAAAAACAAATTGAAAAAAATGTTAATTGCTAATGTATTTAATAATCTGCATTTTTTGTATGCACCTAATTCCTTAAAATACTATTGCATATCCGACTTGGGTAAACTGATGAAACTAAAAATGTAATGTTTATTAATAAGAACTTAATGTACACAGTTATGCAATAAATACCGGGTGTAAACAGACCCTTCACATATCCGTCAACCAAGCATTCTGTACATCAAACTAAGTAACTTTACGCAAAAATTATTGCTGGGAATCGACTTTTTTTTTGGGGTGAAAAAGCACGTTTTACGGTAGATCTCGACGGAAAGCACTCATAGCATTGTGCTGATGAATGGATTGAATAGTACGAGGGTCGTGGAGGTGTGTAAAGTAAAAATCTTACATTAAAAAGATGTATCTAAAAAAAAACTTGTGAAAAAGTTGGAACTTTGACCCCGTGTATCTCCGTAACTAGAAGATTCCCAGGTGTGATCTAGAACAAAAAAATTATCGCAGTGACGGGGAGAACAAGTGCCTTTCGTTTATGTTAAGGGTCTATTTACACCCTTTATCTTTATCTATATAATATATTTTAAAAGAAGTTTTTGTAGCTGACTGTACATCTGACGTATTTAACATCAGATTTTCAAGGTCGAACGAGATGACGACAAACAAAAAGTAAAATGTGCCAACCTTCCGATTTAAATTTTTTTTTATCGTCAATTCGCGCGCACTCGCGAGTTTCACACTCGCCAGTTGACGAATAAGTCTTATCAAAATACAATCAAGTTATTTTCAATGTTAGTTTCACATCCACAAAACATTATTGTACAGACGCCAGAACATCCAAGCATCCATTTCAACTTTATCGCTAAAGCATTAAGTTCAAGGTTGATTGGGAAAAAATGACAGTTTCAGGTAGCTTGGCGTCTGTACATAATAAAATTTAAATGTTTGTAATATATTTGATGACACTTTTTTGTATTTAGTGACATTTTGTAAGGCTCTTAGTAGTAGTTAGTTAGTATTTACCTAATATTTGCTGCCATTTCAAATACGAGTACAACATCAAAATGATATTTGGTATACAGACAAAAATATTAATCTTTCTACCACACTGCCAATATAAAAAAAAAATCTCCAAAAATAACGAATTAATGTGTTACATATGTTTAATTTCCAGGGCGTTCACGAAGAAACAAGGACTTCGAAGGGCCGGCACGACAAAGAGAACCACCTGGGCAAGTACGATGACCACGGCGGCGTTGACGAGAACCATGAAGAAGAATCGGGTCACTATGGTGACCACCACCATGAGGAGCTGGGCAAGAAACATGCCAGGGTATGACCTCTTTTTAACACGCTTTTATTAGCTTCACCTGTAACTATGTAAAAAAAATCTTAGAAGTTAAAGGAGACGTTTCATTTTCGGCCATAAGATGTACATTTATTGAAAACGAGGAAAAAAATACCATGAACTTAGGAAAAATATTCTTTCGTGTATTTAAGCCTGATTTACTGTGCTCATATAGTAATAGTTTTTCTAGTAGTCGCAAGCACGACTGCTGAGCATGAGGGCCTGGGTTCGATTCCTGGGTCAAAGTCAAAGTGTTTTAGATTTCCCACCAGGAATTTCTCAGTACCAGCCATGGCGTCTGGATTTGCGCCCGGTTGATGGCAATAGCTTCGGCCCCTGTTACATGGCACTTAAACATACCTGGTGAAATGTGGGTGTACTATTAGGTACACCTCTGCCTAACGCTTCTTCTTCTTCTTCTTCTCCACAGGCGTGATTATTTAATGTTATTAAATAAACTCTGCCTATTCCGATCTGCTCATAATTCCCTGGTAGTCTTCTCAAAAAATAGCAATAATAATCTTACCTTATCTTACCTAAACCTAGTAACTGGTTTGTGAAGGTCAGCTAAAGTAAAGTTCTGGTATTCAGCTGCTTACGCTCGGACTGGAGCCGCCCCCAATATAAATAGTGGTGATCTTTGACTACCTACTTGGTCCTGGGGGTCTAAAATGGCCGATTTAACAGAATCACAATAGGATAATAATATGAATTACATTTCAATTCGTAAAACGGTCACAAAGTGACAATTTATAATATTAACTGCGTCTAAGACCATTTTAAGAATTTTGACGTGATTCGTATTCTTATCCAACTATGATTCTGCTGAAGTGGCCATTATAGAACCCCTCGTCTTAGTCAGTCGTCCTGGTTTAATTCAAAGGTGGCCGACCTTTGAATTAAACCCAGGACGACTGACCAAGATCTATTAAATTTTTCTTTTCGGAACTTCTCTTTCGCACATAGCTGGCGTCGCGGATGACCCACTTGCTCACAGAGAGCTGGCCTGTGTCCGGGCTTTAAGAACATATTGGCTGATTATTCTATCCTTATGGAGTAGCAACCAGGAGATTAGATGAGTGCTTCTCTTCTTTAACACCCAATGCTGAAGGAGCACCCTTTCTTCCACATCTCTCCACTTTTGAGTGCTTGGACTATGGCAATTGCATAATCAACCTACAATGCTCCCACAGCTGGAATCCTTGTAAGATGGCAATAGACCATCTCCCCCTTACCTAAAATAACTGGCCAAATGTGGCTAGTAAACGTCTATGCCGTCTCTTTCGTGGAACAAAGGAATTGTTTAGGTAATTCTAACGCTACATAAAAAAATGTGTGTTTTTTAACAAGTTAATAAAAATTTCTTATAGTATGAAGAATCTGGCAAACATTCGAAAGGCCATAGCACAAAAGGCAGCCATGACATACACAAAAAAGACGAATATGAGAAGAAAGTTGAATTCTTCGAGGAAGAAGGCGACTGCGGAGAGGATGACGAGCACGAAGGCTTCCATGAAGAGACCGGTCATTCAAAGGTAAGTGGCTCTATAGCTTCAAACAAACCGACCTGACTCTGGACTGGCTGCGCACTTTATAGATTATATTTATTATTTATTTGTTCAACGTGGAAAATATTACTCAGGTACATAGAGGATGCTTCAGTAAATTTTTGTCAGATTCTGCTCGAACCCAAAGTCCGTGCCGGTCGGTTTGACAGAAATTTTGAAAAAACCAGGGAGCCTACAATGGCGCCTTAAAGCAGTATAATTTTAATCTTACTGCAGTGTGGGAAAGAGATGGTGCTGGTGACTGAAACTCTGAGATTAGTGTCTAAATATTGTATGTAATTTTGAATCACTTCTAAAATTTTGAAAAATATAGTCTCCGGCATTCTCAAATATTTGTAAAATTCCGACTCATTATTTTTAATATTATTAGAGTACAGTGCAAAATATTCACTTTCTTGTAATCGATTGGACTATAAAGGATTTCCCTAAAATTGATCATGAGGCTTCCTTTTTCTTTTACGTAATTTTCGTGCTCAGCGTTGGCACTGCGCAGACGTTACAGAAACGCCAACGCTCGTAAAACGCCAGTGAGTTAGCAGCCTTACCAGGGGTATCCCCAGTAACTGGGTTAGGGAGGTCAGATAGGCAGTCGCCCCATGTTAAGTACTGGTATTCAGCTGCATCCGGCTAGAATGGAAGCTGATCCCAACATAGGAAAAGTCTTGGGAGATAAATGAAACCAAACTATTTCATTGACTGTACCCAAAAGCCGTCATCAAAGCCGAGGAAATATTCATATATTTGTATCCCTTAATTAATTCATTAAGTGTACAATTAGTTTTCCTTATCAACTTGCAAATTAGGGTGTGCGAATAGTTTCGGCATTCCAAGGTTTCATTTTGTAATTGCCAAGTCGATTTCGACGATTAACAACGACCCCAATATACTTAGTATCGTAAAATTACAGGGATCTTATGTATATTTACTTATTTAAGTGTTGGAATCCGTGATTTGTTTATGTCTGAGGGTATGCGATAGGATAAAGTAACTGGTTATGTTAAACTGTGAGACTCGTACACATTTTGGTATATTCCGTTTTTAGTACCGTCGTATAGTATGGCTTACGTGTCTCAAGAACGTGTGCACTAAGATTGGCGTAAACTACCGTCTAATCCTAGAATGTCTTACCAAAATAATAACTTAATTATACCAATTTATTCAGGGGCCGCGCAGCATATCTTTTTCTTCTATTGCTCAGTATTAGGGATAAAACTTCGTATCATGGCTACAAACAAAACTTTAGTACTGCATGGTTTCCACCCATATTGTATAGGTACAGAAACTCGTAGGCAGAGACTACAGTTTTTTTTTTCTTGTTTTAAACCGTGTCTAACCCCTCCCATACACTAGGAATGGTGCGTTCACAAGCATTTAAACTCACATACAAAAACAGCCAGACCCGGAACACCTACCTGTAGAGTGTAGGCCATGCAAATATTTGTTCCGTGAGGGAATCGAACCCAGCGCAGCAGCCAATCGCTTAGCCACTGCGCCAACCGTGCCGTCAAATTCACCTGCATTCACAGTTCAATTCCACCTGCCTCGATCCTTTTATCCGTACTCTTTCTGTTTTTTGGCATGGATTCGTAACTTAATCCGACGCCATGTTATTTCCGGGTAAAGAAATATTTGATCATTATCCGGAAAACTATTTGTAAAAGTCACATATTTACTCAACATATCTAAATGTTAGATGGTGCCCGCGGCTTAAGAGCAACCTTCTTAGTAATGACGACGATAATACTGATTATATGACTTATTATTTTATTAGGTTGCCTCGTTCGTCGAGTGGTTGCAAGCGCGGCTGCTGTGCATGAGATCCTTCGTTCGATTCCGCGGGTCGGGCAAAGTATTAGGTTTTTCCATCAGGATTTCAGTAGCAGTCACGGATTCTGGATTTGTGCCCAGTTGATGGCAATAGGTTCGCCCCCTATTACATGGGACTTACACATAACTAGCGAAATGCAGGTGTTGTAATTGGGTACCTCTGCCTAACTCTTCAGGGATTACAGGTGTGATGTTATGTAGGTATTTTATTAGCTTTTACGCCCTGTTCAATAAGTAATAAGTTCCTTATTAGTTTATTCTACATGTCAATGCAAATTTTCGACTCCAGTGTGCAAAATCGCTTTTTTTTTCGGTCTCCCCATTATTTTAAAAGCTTGTCTTAATTTTCTCTTAGGTATTAGAAAAACATTCGTTCCACTTCTTCGTATTTCAGTAAAAAGCACTGGCCTGTAACTGACATTACATGATGGCTAATTTTCAAACTGAATCAGGTGAATCGTGCCTGAATTTCAAAAGTCTAGATTTCAAAAGTATCTAGACTTAATTCGGTCTAGATCGGAAACACGTTTCAGAACTTTTTTTTAAAACTTCTTTTGGTTTGTCGTCACAGTTCAAGGCTGTATTCGTACGATTCAGTACAAAAGTAGTTCTAACTTTAGTCCAAGACGAGCCAGTTTTTGTATTTCGAACTTTTTTCAACTGGGATAAAGATCTAAACAGAATTGACAACTCAGACTCTGATTTGGAATCGGTTTTGGTATTTAGAACTTCAAGTTTTTGACGGAATATGGTTCGTTATTCAATAATGGTTTGTTGTTTTAAACCTGTATCGAATGATAAACCTTGTAAAAGTTCAGTCAAACTGGTATGGACATAATTATTACGAACATCGAACTGTCCGTCAGTTTCCAGCGTCCGCAATGTGTTGATAAGGTCGATTGAGTTTTTGTTGCGATCAATATCCAAGGTTTGATGTTCCGGTTAGGGAAAGCGACATTGCGGATTATAATAATTTATTCTTCGGGTTTTTATTAACTACTGCAATGTTCGACCTTTCAAAAGTAATTTGAATAGATGTCGTGGAAAATTAGCTGTCACGACTCATTATTATGAACGATTTTCACTTGCAAGAAACTCAAGGTGTAATGGCTGTTTGTTGTTATTGTTTACGCCTGTTAATCCATAATTGAATAGTCACAAAAATGTTTTGAAACAGACTGTGTATTTCATGTTTCAAAACCTGTGATGATATCTCAATAACAAACCTTTGCTATCATATTTCGGCGCGGAGAAATGTCCTACGAAGTAATCGTACTGATATTATAAAGTAGAAACCTTCTAAATTAAATACAGATGAATGGCACCTAAACAGGGCTTTATCACCAATTTTTTAAATACTTTGCCCTACACTAGGACTTTCTCCTGTATCATTGGTGCGTTTACAAACATTTAAACTCACATAAACAAACAGCCAGACCCGGAACAACTACCTGTAGGCCATGCAAATATTTGTTAAGTGCGGGAATCTAAACCGCGACGCGCAGCGCAAAAGCCAGTCGCTCAGCCACTCCGACAACCGTGTCGTCTTTAAATACATAATTAAATACTTCAGTGAAACAGACCCAGCAGAAAATTTCTATGAAGGGTTGCGTGCTAGATCCAAAATAGAATATCGTAGGAATGTAGAACAATTGCAATTCAGACCGATGTCGGTTATTGTCGGTTGTTGAAATCGGATCGGATGATGTTTTTAAGAATCAGTCAAACTAGTACGGACAAATTACGAACCTGCTGCTTTCCGAGGCACGGAGGAAACTCGGTATGTAATGGGTGGTCATCCATCCACAGACCAACCTAGGCAAGCAAGGCCTAACCGAAAACGACTTTTAGGTACAAAATGGACACCGGCCAAGGCCATACCCATAAAAAACCTTTTATAAATCCCTGAACAATAACTAAGAAAGTAAATGAAACATTAAGTCCCAAAGATTAAAGTTAGTAAGTAACTTTCCTTACTTAACCTAAGCCTGCAACATGCAGTTAAGTTAACGGCTCTAAGTAATTAAACCCCGTGTTTTGTTAACATCATTACTACAGTTTATGTTTAAAGTTAATTAAGTTTACATTACGTTAACTTTGTGTTTCCGCACTCGGTTTACGGTGAAAGAAGATTAAAGATAAAGAGAAAAGAAGCCTGCCTAGTTGATCAAGAGCGACTGTTGTGCATGAGGGTCGATTCCTAGGTCGGGGAAATTTTTTATTGGGTTTTTCCATTAGGAATTTCTCAGTAGCCTGCTTATAATAACGGGTTTAATATTAACAGCTGCTCGGGTCATCTTTAAGCCGTTTTTGCCTAGGTTGTTCTATGGATGGGTGATTTGTCACCTGTCTTCGCCCTCTTGTTGTTTTATGTCGTTGAATGTCACTTGCATCATACTGCTATACAGGGTGTAAACGGACCCTTCACGAAGCCGTCAACCAAGCATTATGTAATTATTGCTGGGAAACGACTTTTTTTTTGTAGTAAAACGACACGTTTTACGGTAGGATTCAATGTAACACACTCAAAATATTGTGTTGATGGATGGATTAAATAGTACGGGGGTCGTGGAGGTGTTTACTGTTTAAAGTAAAAATCTTACATTAAAAAACATGTATTTAAAAATACACTGACCTCCAATATCTCCGTAACTAGAAGGTTCCCAGGTATGGTCTACCTAGAACAAAAAACATATCGCAATGACGGTGAGAACAAGTGCCTTTCGGCTTCGATAAGGGTCTTGTTACACCCTTATATGAGTGACTATCTTATGCCTGCGGCTTTACCCGCGTGGAGTTCGGTAATTGCTCCACGGGACCGTACTACCGGCATCAAATGTACTCTATGTGATAATCCAGGTTATAAACTATCTGCGTGCCTAATTTCATCCAAATCCGCTCAGTAGTTTTTGCGTGAAAGACTAACAAAGATCCGTACATCCATCGTCAGAAATTTTCGTATTTATATTAGTAATATGGGTGATAAGGCAGTACTTACACTGTCGGTTTCCTAGTAGCTTCATAGCTACCAAAAGTTAAAAAAAAAAAAAGAAAGTTAAAGTTAGTTAAAGTTATTACTTTATATGTTCTAGAAATCCTGAGATACGGTTCAAGACAGATCTCAAAGTACTTTGACTTGACAACTTAATAAGTTAATACAAGTTTTAAAGTAAGTACTGTGTGAGTAATACGGAGATGTCATAGTCAGCACAATGTTTTAATAACTTGTATGTTTGTTGCGAGTTAAGAGGCTCGTGGCTAAATACCAGCCGCTCGGATCGATCTTTAGGTGAAGCCGTGCTTGTCTAGTTTGGTCTGTGGATGGGTGACCACCCATTACATACTGAGTTTCTTCCGTGCCTCGGAAAGCACGTTAAGCCGTTGGTACCGGCTGTCATTAGTAGATCTTTGACAAACGTTACAGGTAGTCAGTGGCCCAAAAAGTCTGACAACCAGTCTTATCAAGGGGTATCTTATTACCTAGAAGTAACTGGGTTGTGGAGGTCAAATAGGCAGTCGCTCCATGTCAAAATACTGGTATTCAGCTGCATCCTGTTAGAAAGCTGACCCTAACATAGTTGGGAAAAGGCTAAGCAGACGATGATGTTTGTTGCGAGTTAATTTTAGTGGATTCTATTTCGAACTTGTTATTTTAGGTTGATTGTAAAAAAAAATGACGAAAACTCAAATTAAATTAGTGAAAATGTCCGACCGAATTTTGTTTTTTGGTTTGGGAAAAAATATAAATAAAGCTTTACTTCGGTTACGGTTTTAACCGCAAAACTTTCAGTTAGCACAATACCTTTCGACTAGACTTTTTTTTAATATTAAAAAGCACCCTTGGAATCCATCTTAACCTACAGTGCACAAACTTGGTCTTTGACTAACATACAAAAGTCTAAACTCAAGGTTTGCCAACGTGCTATGGAGCGCTGTATCTTAGGTGTAAAATTGACAGATCATGTACAATCGGCCAAGCTAATTAAACAAACAAAACTAGAAAACTAAAAAAAAACACTATCTCTGTCTCTCTCTCTCTCTATAAACTGTAAATCAAATACTTGGTTCAACTGTACGAAACACTACACTGCGCTCCAAAATGCAAATCGTTGACGTGGCTCAAAAGGCTGCCCAACTTAAATGGGTCTGAGCAGGGCATGTCTGTGGCATGCCTAACGAACTGTGGGCCCGTAAAGCTCAGAATTGGTGCCCTGAAACAGTGACACGGGGTCGCGGCCGACCACGAAGGAGATGGTGGGACGAACTGGATGTCTTCCTTGAGAATTAGAAAGAAGTAGCACAGACGCGTGACCTTTGGAAGGAGTGAACGGAGGCCTTTGCCCAGCAGTGGGACAACGTGGGCTAGCTATAAAAGGCCTTGGACTCCATAACTAGATAAAGTTTTACGAATCAACGTCGTCGAAAGCCAGTTTCAGAACCTAAATTGAACTTAATTCGATTTTTTTTTAATTTCTGGGTATTCCTTGTTTTAAATTATGTATTTGGTACCGTTCACAATAGAATCCCGTTGAAGCCCAATGTTAAACAAGAAAAAAAAATGTTATTATTACTCGTTTTTCTCTGTATAAGAACAGGCCTTTGAAAATGACTCCATTATTAACGACTTAAAAAAAAAACAATTTAACCCTTATTTTTTTTTAACATTAGGGTTAAATTAGTATCTCCGGCATTTTCTCCCGAATTGGACGAAACTTTTTGTCTTTGAAGGGATATTCTTCTTTAACATTGTTTTGGTGTACTTTTTTAACATAGTTTTTTTTCTTCATCAGGGGGGGTATTCCAAGAACGGAAACTACAATGCGGGCCACCAGGAGCACACTAAGGGTGAATCCGGGCACTTCGCCAAGGGTGCCCATTTGCTTATGTCAAAGGTAATATAACTCTTAACTATATAAGGTCTATCTTTTCATACCCGAAATATTTTAAGAATAACTTCTATAAGTCGTAAAGTCGTCATAGCAACGAAAAAAACAAATTATCTGAGTGTTTTTTTTTACAAAATTATTATCATTCTAAAATTTTTTGAGACTTTTTGCATAAAATCTTTACTCCCATATTCTAACAATGACAGTAGGTAAATACGAGGTAGTAAACTAGCGTAATGGATGCTTAAAAATAAGGAGCCAGTATTTATTTTGTGGGTCAAGTAATTTTTTATTTTTTATTTTTATAAAAAAATATACTCAGATAAAATGAAAATCCCTTGAAATGGCTTTGTTATAACCGTTAGATGATTCCCTGAAAATATTTCGTGTATGATTAGTTAGACCCTATACAGACGATAATTGATTGGTCTTCCGTCGTATACTTTAACGAGAAAAAGTGATGCTGCGTTTCGTGCTAACACCACGTAAGACAAACATAGCAATTTTACAGGAGAGTGAAAAAACTGCCTAAATACACTTAGGTAACCGTCCAAAACCATTTTTTTATTTGTGGGCACTGCAAATTAGATGAGACGTTGCTTGTTTCTGATTAATATGAAACAATGCATCTTTCGATTCTCTAGTGAACGGCATCAAAATGATAAAACCGCCAAAAAATGACTTACGTGGTGTTAACGCGTAGCATGTGTGCGTTCACCAACGACTCACGCACATACGCTTACGACACCGACTACATCAGCCGCGGGCGACGAAGTTGCGGCACTTGCTAACAGATCGTTGAAACCGCCGTACGCATACCTACCAGTGGCGAAGGTTCCATAGGATTCGATTCCTGCCGGCTTCCCTTTGAAAAATGGCACTGTCAGTATTCTATAGACAAATAATATAGTATCATTAAAGACACCTCTTGCAAAAATTGACCCTTCGCTACTGATACCTACATATGCATTCTGTAATTTTTCCTGGTATTAAATCAATTGCAAAGATCAAGTTCGCATCATTCTTCCACACTGTCATAGTCTACGTGAAGCTAAGTACCGTCTACACGTGGTGTTAGAACTTCAACGACGATTTGGCGAAATGATATCAATAATTTCGCCAAATTGCTGTCCAATTACTCAGCATCCAGTTCTTAACCAATTAGACCATCGCACCCTGCTCACAGCTCTCGAAAT
Organism: Noctua janthe; assembly: GCA_910589295.1. NCBI lineage: Eukaryota > Metazoa > Arthropoda > Insecta > Lepidoptera > Noctuidae > Noctua > Noctua janthe. The sequence goes on from OU342567.1 coordinate 3,150,614, forward strand.
ACTTCATTTAATAGTCTCAGCGATTCATAATATATTTTTTTTGCAAACATTCCTCACTTTTCGCAACCACCGCAGTCCTGAAACTGTCTTGGACCCCGAAATTGAATTGTTTCTCTGAGACTCAACGAGCGTTTTGCTAGTTAGTGGTCGCCACTATTAGCAGTGAGATGACACAGGCTAACAGTAATAGATGTTGGATATACCATTTAGGAACCAAGTGTTTAGTTCAGTTTTCAGTAGGAAGTTCTAAGAAACTGTTGCTGTTTTTTTGAGATACAGGAATTGTTTTCTATTGAAGCCGACAAACTGGCCAATGACGGGTGTAACAACTGGTGCTTGGGAAATACAGACATCATGTTATCACCTATGAAGTTCTTGTCCAGTCCAAAAGCAATAATTAACCAAACTTTCAAATTCCAGGGACACAAAGCAGCCGTCGGCCATGACGGTTTCGCCAAGCATGCCAAGTCGAACCAAGCGAAAGAGGCAATTGAAGGTGGTAAAAAATGGATCTATCATCACGGGTTCCCGGCTAAAACGGCGAACCTAGTCGTCATTGATAGAAGAGCTGAGCATTTGTTCCATGGACCTCAGTATTACGGATAAATGGGGAAGTTATAGGAGTGTTAATTTCTTGTTCGGAAGCCGTGAAGTTCGGTAGAGTTTGTTGAACAACAAATCGAATCATTACACAAACTTTGTTTTCATTTGACGTCTGCGAAACGCGTTCGTCATCGACCGTCTCTGTATCATTTTCGGATCAGTTCGGTACAAACGCCAGCACATAAAACTTCTTTAATCTGTCAAATTTCTGTAATAGATTTTCAACCTTATCTCTAAAGCATTAGGTTCAAGCATGATTGGGAAAATTTGACAGTTTCGGGTAGCTTGATGTGATGGCGTCTGTACAACTCGAACTAAGCTGTGCGGTTTTTTTTCTAAATGTTTATTACACATTTTCGATCTGGGGGCAGATACTATGCCGAATAATGCCGACCTGAACATGGGTCTAAAACCTTCTCAGATTCCTACATAATACAGGATGAAGTTTTTTTAACAGGAATATTTATGATGGCTGTAAGACATTCAAGTAAATTAGTAAATATGAGTAAATTACTAATTAGTATATAAGCATTTGTTAAAAAGTAAAACAGGTGAAAATTTGTAAACCTTTTTTATACTGTTTGTTCTGGTTCCCTCAGACAAACTGTGAAAAGGGTTTTGTGGGGCATAGTTCTTAAGTTAAGATTTTTGTAAACTTTGTCTTGATAAATAAATAATAAAATAAAGAAAGATTTTGTTGTTCGTAATCCGTCTAGAGTTTAGAGTTTTGCAAGTACTTTAAAGCGGTAAATAGGTTCTTATTAAAATGGAAACAGCTCTTTATATTGAACAAAAATTGAGACAACAAGTATTTATTTTTGGTTCACATTTTGATGATTGACAAGATTTTTAGTTTGTGGATAAAAGCCCCAATTCCAATTCTTTTCGTTTTGTTATTAATTATCCAAAAAAATTAAATAAAAAAACTCACCCTGTATAAAATATTTTATAGTATTTTTGGATAAGTACGGGTTTTCAATAAAAATAACAATGTCAACTTGGTCAGTTGGTATTTGAAGTATTGAAAGTAGATACAATTATTTCAAATCTCAGTGCGCTTTTTTTTACTGCATAACGGGTTAAAATGCATGAAGGGAGGAAAATACTTTTTTTACTCATACCCAATGTCTTAGGGGGCATCCTTAAATCACGTGAGGTTTTTAGGCCACTTTTATAGCCCCCTTTCCCCTTTGGTGATACGTGGCTCGTGCTTAGTGGTACGAGCTTTTAGGCTACCCCTCCTCCCTCCTCCCAGCATCACGTGTATTTTTTATTATTAGAAAGAACGAAAAAAAGATCAGATAGTTTTGGCATACTTTTTTTTTCTGTAGGATTATTTTTAAACATTAGCTTGCTCTGGTTTTTAGACAAAAAATCACTAGCTCAGGTTTTTAATTAATTATGGGAAGAAATATTTTACGTAACACATTAGTTTTTTCGTCCCGCGAAAAAAATACACTTGATTGTCGTTATCCCCTCCGATCGTGATTTATCGTGATTATTTTCTACGCCCTCCCCCTATTCTAACCTCACGTGATTAAAGGACGACCCCTTAATAGTAATACCTACATATGTAAATTAAGAAATATTTAATAGAAGCAAAAGGTACCTACCTAATTTATTTACAATAACTTGGCCAATATACTTATTAGTTTTAAGATGGGTCTACCCTTTATAGCAGAACTTTTTATGTCAAATATTATTTAGCATAACAGATACCATAAACTTCATTTCGCAGAAAATCGTTTGGCAAACACTCATTTATCTCTACATATCACTCATCTAAACTCATAATTTTGTAAGTCAGAATCATCTTTAGGCATAAATTTTTATTACCATAAGAATTAAAAAGTAGAACATCATATCGCAGAAAGTTTACAGTCAGAACCGTCGTGTAAATAAAAAAAAAATGCCAAATGTAAGTCTTCATAGTATGCCAAGTGAAATTGTACCAAATAAACGTTATGCTAAACGAAATTATGCGGAATTTTAACTTTTCCAAAGATAATTATGCCAAAAAAAATTCTGCCATCTTAAAAGTATGCCATTGTAAATTCGGACATATAAACATTCGGCCAAACAATAATTATATTAAATCATTTTTATGGCACAATTTGGCATAACACACTTTACCAAATAAATTTCGGAACATCAAGGTTCTGCCAGATAGAGGGAACTCTTTTAAGAAATCTTAATCAACCGTGTAAATGAGCTCTTCCGTAGCAACAGCAACAAAACTGGTTTCTATATTAATCTATGACAACGGTGACAGGTAATAGAAGGCTTCATATACAGGGTTACATAAAAAAACAGCTGTTCACCTCGTAGATATCACACGTTTGTTGGAAACAGCTGATTAAAAAAAGTATTAATAAAAAAGAATCTATTGGGTTTGGAATGATGTACTGAACACGTGGTAACCGTTTATGCGTCAATGTCCCTTCCACCCTATTTACGAGGAACCAGTCATATTGTGATTTGTGACTGTCTTCGCTTTCGGAAGAGCAGCTTTAAGATACAACTTAAATAAGCTACTTTTTAAGTTTTTTTACATAGTCTTAGAAAAACACGTTTTTTTTATTTGCCAAAAAAGTCAAGATTAATTTTTTTTTTGTATTCTTTCATTTATTTCATATCGCAGTCACAAAAAAAAAAATCTTATCATATTATTCTTACTTTTTGTTTTTATTAAATTCAAATATCCAGGTTTCTCTATTAACTGTAAGATTTAGAAATTCTCTAAATGATTGTGGAACTAGTAGTTTTGAAAAGTAATGCGATCACACAAACACACTTAATTTTTTAATAAGTATGTAGATATTAACAGTGTTTTACTAAAAGCATTGTCTAGTAAATTTTTTTTGTGTTTTTTCTTTTAATACCATATCTATTAAATTATAATTAATGTGTTTTTTTTTAAGTTAGTATTATTATTCGGTTATTAATATTATTGTAAATACTCTAACTGTGATTTTGACATGTTTTGTAAATATTTATTCGGAATTACATGTATTTTTTTTATCATTTGTTGTATTTTTTTTAGACAGAGATAGTTTCTAAGACTTTGTGTCTGTGTCTACCGACCGCGGACCGTGTCGACTCACAAGGGACAATTATAAGGGCGTATGTAGAAAGGGTGTAAAAAGACCCTGAACGAAGCCGAAACGCACTTGTTTTCCTCGTCATTGAGGTAATGTTTTTGCTGTGGACCATACTTTACCACCATACCATATTTGAGGTCAAAGTGCCAACTTAAAAAAAATACTAGTTTCAAAAAAATACTTTCTAGTTTTAAAGGTTTGTATCTGTGGAGAACGTTGTTTGTTGCACATTTGTATAACTCCTTATATTCTATTTTTTTGTAACATATAATGTGTAATTGTTGGTTCTTCTGAATAAATAAAATAAAATAAAATAAAGGTTATAACTTACTTTAAATACCTCCATGATCCGTTTACTATTCAGCACCCATCAGCATAATTATTTAAGTTCCTTACATTGAGTTTTACCGTAAAATGTGATTTTCCAATCCAAGAAAAAAGTCTTTTCCCAGCAATAATTTTTGCGTAGTATGATATACATAATGCTTTTTTTTTTTCTTTTTTTCGGATGGGAAACGCAATCGGCGTTAGAGTTTCGGAAAAACATATACATAATGCTTGGTTGACGGTTTTGGGAAGGGTCCGTTTACACCCTGTATACGAACTTATAATAGTCTGTTGTGAGCCAAGAGCTATTACCATTTTTTTTAGAAATACCACCGTTTCTCAAAAAATTAGTAGCACCATACAAAATATACCTAATTTCTGAATAAAAGTGATGGATGGTTAAGAAATTCGTATTGTTACAAAGTTTTTATACCACCTGCCAGACAGACAATGACAGATGGACATTTTATTTCTTTTTTGTACTTAAAAGGTTATAAATATTTTTTAGACAGTAACGGGATAAGCTGCCTAAGGAGGTTGTTGTAGGTAAGGAAATGAGAGGGATAGGTGAGGACAGGAGAGGGAAGTTTTTTTTTTCTTGGCTTTAATGTTTTTTGACGGCACGGTTGGCGCAGTGGCTGAGCGATTGACTGCTGCGCTTCGTGCCGCGGGTTCGATTCCCGCCACGGAACAAATATTTGTATGGCCTACAGGTAGTTGTTTCGGGTCTGGCTGTTTGTGTATGTGAATTTAAATGTTTGTAAACGCACCCACGATACAGGAGATATTCCTAGTGTGGGGCAAAGTTATTAAAAAAAAAAAAAAATGTCCCGAATATCGCTATTTAAAGGCTACTTTCTCATATATGTATAGGGCAGCTTTAGGACGCATTTATTATTTGATAAAAAATACTTAACGTCTGACATCCGTATCTACGAGTATAAACAAGTCAAAGTGATAACTTAGGTAAAAGTAATTTTTAAAATACGATTTTTATTCGTTAATTTAGTCATTGCTAAAATTTGGAACCGTTAAAAGTTAGAATTCCTAGATTTGTTTTCTTTGACGGTTTAAATTATTTTCTTTTGCATAAAATAGTTACATAAAGTAATGATTAAACTCAAGTTATTATTTTGACTTGACTATAGATACGAGTGTATTAGGTATCTGTTCTAACTCAAGAAATACGAATTTGATTGACTTGTTTTTTTGCTTTGTTACTTTGTCATGTACATGGTGACTGGTAATTAATGAATAATACTTAAACACGTGATTATACTCATGATATACTCGTTCACTTTTATCCCGAGTGGGCTGCGCGGGTGCTCTGCCTTTCCACTATTGCACGGTACGATAGTAATGAGTCAGAACGGCGTCACGCGGCTAACAGCTGATAGGTCACAGGCGCACGCGCGCGCGTTTCATACGGCTGTTGTGTTATTTTGATAAAAGTAAACGAGAATAAAAATAAGTTTCTTTAGAATAGTTGTTTGTTATCATGAGTACAATCACGTGTTTAAGTATCGATCACTAATTACCAGTCACCCTATAGAAGTACCTTATTCACGCGAGTGATATCATAAATAAATATCGATATTTGTATGTCTCAGAATAAATAAGCTGAAGTGGCAATGGGCCAGCCATATAAGCCGTAGAACTGATGACCGTCGGGCAAGACGTTTTCTTTAGTGGAGACCGCGGATGAGAGTTGCCGAGAATGGAGTTACGTGGCGTGCGATTAAAGAGGCCTATGTCCAGCAGTGGACCGTTGTACGCTGTTGATGATGATGAAATGTAAAGGATGACTGTTAGAAAATGCCCATGCCATTACGTCGGTCTCTGTAATTTGTGCTTGAATAAATAAATAAAAATGGCACATTTGTGAAGTTTTGCTAGTTAATTTAATCATCATTCTCTTGCCCTTATCCCAATTCATTTGGGGTCGGCGCAGCATGTCTTCTTCTTCCATACTTCTCTATTACTCGTCATCTCGCCAGACACCTCCTTTCTTGCCATATCATTCTTTACACAGTCCATCCATCGTTTCTTTGGTCTTCCTCTACTCATATACCCATTCACATTCATACTCAAAACTTTCCTCACAACATTTCTTTTGCTAGTTAATTTAATATTACTAAGTAAGTATATTTTTATTAAAAAAAAATATACAGTTTACTTCAATAAACATTTTTTTTGACATGTAATCAAGATAATTATCAATTCATACCCGGTAATCGATACGAACGAACATAGTACATTGAACCGTTTATCGGTAAATTAAAATTACCGTTCACCGAGTACGTTATACTCTTGAAAATTCACAGGAATAATGACTAATGAAACGTACGATATTCAATGAAATATTCATGAATGCATTACTGAAATCATCATTTATGCTCTCGGCACTTTGAACAGTTGGAACAAAGGATTCATTTCATATTGTGTACGTAATGTGGCGTAATTTGAGGCATGTGTAAAATGTATAGACAGGAACGTTTTGCTGGTGTAAACGTGTTTGGCAAACACGTATTTCGTATAAGCCAATGCGACCTGAGAATTATTATTTATTTATTGATTTATGTACACACAAAATACTTAACAGGACATTATTAAGAGAAGAAGAGCACAAAGGTATACTGCTTATTTCATGAGAAATATCTTCAAGCAGTCCTGCGAGAGGAAAGTTTTATTAGAAATGTAGACACAGTGTGTAGAAAAGAGAAAACAGGAAAAATTCAATTAGAACTTAAAACAAAAATGTACCTATATTAAATAAACATACACTCAAATATATGTATACACATATAAAAAATAAATACGGGTATTATAAATATATACCTATAATATATATACCTGCTTCTACCCAGACCCGTTACTTGGGACTGGATTTTTGCAATTTATGACGAATTTGTTAGCTTGGGTCTTACCTGTAAAAACAAATGTGTGTGTTAAGGAATAATAAATAAATAAATAAATATATATAGAATATTAAAGTACAGAGGAGAGGTAATGCTCTTTGACTTGCTTTTTGAAGACAAAATAATGGTATGGTCCGCGCAATTTTTTTTTACCGCGTTGCTCACCACCAATATATTTATTTGGTTCGCTGCCTCCACCCGACCGCGCGGACGAGCTGTGTCGTAAGAATGCGGAGCTGGGAGAAGACGTCGGGAATCGAACAATCACACTCTCGTCTGACCGTCTCTCCTGAGTTTGAGTTTAATCTTGCTTGACTCCGTACCGTTTCGCTCGTGTCCGCTTTGAACCCGAGCCTGAGGCCTCGTGCACGCCCTCGGGCGATGCGACAAGTACCCCTTTCCAAGCTTATCAAGACATCTCGTAGTTTACTCTAAACAGGTTTTTTGTTCTTTATTCTTTGTTTCTTCTTCTCTGATTTGTTTTCTCCACAATCGCTTGAGAGTGTAGCAAGAGGTGAAACGTATTGCTCGGGGATTTATTTATTTATTAAAACTTTATGCACAAGTAAAAAAACTGTACAAAGGAAGCGCTACTTCTTACTCACTGAGCATAAGGAAGAGGTTCTGTTCTAATAAATTTCTCAAGTTATTAGACCTTGTGACTGTGACTGTAGCTTCGCTTCTTTTTGTTTTTTTTGACATTCAAAAGTGCCTGTGATAATTTAATTGAAATAAATGCTTTGAGTTTGAGTTTTTTTTAAATAGCCTTCAAACGAACTTTTGGGGCCACTTTGATAGCTGCTTTTTTACCCTTAACTTGCAAAAAGTGATAATTATTATTATTCATATATTTATCTGGCTACAAAGATGTCAAATACTGTCAGTTACGGGATATCTTCCGTGATTGTTCACTATTTTGAGCTCCCGATAACATCCCGAAGAGACAGGTAAGTGACAGAATAAGTCTAGTTGTAAACCGTGAAAGCTTAAAACAGTGTTTACAAAGAGGTCCACTGTGTTAGTAACAATAACATTTAGCCTATCGTCGGGGATAGTGCAAAACCGCGGAACTAGCATTGGATAATTCCGCTTATCTGAAAAATGTAGCCAATTTCATTTACACATTGTCGTAGCCACTAAATTAATGAATTTAATAGATTTCTACTGTTAACAATACAAACAACAAATGAATTGTTACTATTCATGTAAAAATGAGGTCAAAAATCGTTAAAATAAAAAAATAAATATTTTTATAACCTTCCCCTGTAAACCTACGCGTAGTGTAGATACGCGCACTTTACGTATGGTAGATTCGCGGATTTGCACTATCCCCGACGCTATGTTAGTACTTACTAGCTAGAACAGATCGGGTGCGATTAGTTAGCACCCACACTAGCGGACTGATAAGCCCAGTCGTGCACTAATATCAATGTATACCTGAGAAAATGACAGTTCAACATAGCACAACATCACACCTGTAATCGAGGAAGGGTTAGGCAGAAGTGGGGCTGAAAATGATGACAGTGCACGAGTATCATTACATAAGAACTTTGTATTTCTATCCAAAGCCATTTTGAAAAGATATTCAATATCAAATGACACTCAAGTTCAAAGGAAAAAATACTCGAGAAATAATGGCTGTATCAAGTTACGGTAATAACAGCGTGCCAAATAGACTAGGTCACTAGGGTCTTTTTATTTATTGCAAGCCGGGTTTTCCTTATGGAATGTTTTAGTATTTCTTCACCCTCGTTCTCTTCTGACTGCCTCGTTGGTCTAGAGCGTGACTGCTCAGCATGAGGTTCTGGGTTCGAAACCTGGGTCGGGCAAATTGTAATTGGGTTTTCCATGCGGAATTTGTCAGAAGCAGCCACGGAGTCTGGATTTGTGCCCGGTTGATGGGAATAGGCTCGCCCCCTATTATATGGGACTTTAAAATAACTGGCAAAACGTGGGTGTACTATGAGGCATACCTCTGCCTAACCCATCGGGGATTGCAGGCATGATGTTATGTAATCTTTTCATAAAATTATTTTTGTACCTATTCCGCTAAAAGTGCACTAATCCAGAGCCGAGCTGCTTCGGAGAAATTCCTGTAGGAAAAGCCAGTAATCCTTTGCTCACAACCTGAGAATTCAACCAAAGACCTAATGTTCAACTGTTGCACTTGCGACCACGAGACAGACGAGATAGTTACACCTCTGCCGACCTGCCTCTGCCTTTCGGGGATTAAAAAAAAATGACAATTTTTTTGTCAATTATTATTGAGCCAAGTATTTTGAGCGATAACACGTGTACTTTTGCCACCCTTTTTTTCTGAAAAATTCTGCTAACTAACGAAAAAATAGCATAGCATAATTAACCTATACAGAGGTTCTCACTGCTGGGACACAGGCCACCTGTGTCCGAAGGGGTCGTAATGCACCACTGAAATCCGCAAAGAGTTAGGCAGAGATGTACTAGTACACCCACATTTCGCCAGTTATGTTTTAAGCCCCATGTAATAGGCGGCGAGCCTATTGCCATCAACACGGCACAAAACTAGACTCCATGGCTGCTACTGAGAAATTGCTGATGGAAAAACCCAGTAACACTTTGCCCGACCCGGGAATCGAACCCAGGATCTCATGTTCAGCAGTCGCTTGCGACCACTCGACCAAAGAAGCAGTCTACTGAGAAACTCGTCTGTCTAAATTACGTCAACTTACAAAAAATACCCTGCAATAAAAATCTCGCAGGCGTTTTATACAAACTAAGCTAACTAATAAGCAAATAGAAAGTTTATGTACCCTCGGTTGGCCATAGTCTAACAAACGGCGTACTAAAGTAAAAAGGTCTAAAAATAGCAAGTGTATTGGAAAACGTTAAAAATACTGGAACTGTGGCTCTGTCGAGCCCCGATGTGCGTAGGATTCATAATAACGTTTGTAGCAACGGTTGGTGTTACGAGGGTACGGTCAGCAAAAGTAGATTGAAGTTAATTTCGTTTTTTTTTTTAATAGAAAGTACTTAAAATTGAGAGGGCCGTGGGTGGGCCTGTTTACTAACCTTACTTTTGTGTTAGTGTGGGTTTGTACGCATTTTACTTTGTGTTATTTATTAATGACACACTGAAAGAACAAAAGGGAAAAAAAGCATCGTGGATAACATCAAAGACGTGTACATAAATAGCATTGTTTTTTTTTTAAAATACACGCGTAGTACTGTCAAAAGAAACATTATTTTGTTCTTAATCAGAACTAATGCCGCCATGTTATTTTTTTTTTTAAGTTTGTGATAATTTGTGTTCGATGCTCTTTTTAATGTTTAATGATTTGCTTTTTTCTTTAATGTAAACTGATTTGTGTTATTACTTTTTCAAAATATGACCCGTAATTTTTGATAATTATTAATAAATAAAGTAAACTAAACTATTCAATGTTCACATTCATTTGTGAAAATTGTCTGTTCCTACAATATCACAAATGTTTACCTACAGCTTTCTACTTTCAATGCCATGCAAGCATCAAAGGCGCCATGCGACACTGTTGCTAATATTTTTAACTAGCTGTGCCCCGCGGTTTCACCCGCCGCTTCCGACTTGTTTTTTTTTTGCTCGGCTCCTATTGGTCATAGCGTGATGTTATATAGCCTATAGCCTTCCTCGATAATTGGACTATCCAACACTAAAAGGATTTTTCAATTCGAACCAGAAGTTCCTGAGATTAGCGCGTTCAACCAAACAAACAAACTCTTAAGCTTTATAATATTAGTACATATTTTACGTGAAGATCTGAAACACGCGTAAAAGTCACAGGCATTTCCCTCTTAAGATTAAAAACTAACTAAAGAACAGTCAACACACTAAGCGCCACCTTCTCCAGGAATTACCGACTCTAAACTTATAATGACTTCAAAGAATCAATACAAATTCTTATCAAACTGCAATTACGTACATTAATATAAAAGTCTGAGGAAACTTTGACTTACTTTACATTCATAAGCTTGAACTGAATAATCTCAGATTCAAATTAGCGTACTTTTTAAAGTTACTTCGCAAAGTGATGTTAGTCCTATCAGCATATTTCGCCATCTTGAATAATGTTAGTAGTTTTTTGAGATCAAAGTTCTTAAAACTACATGTCAGTGTTATCTGTCATCATCATCAGCATTTTTCATTTCCGAAAGACGTCCACTGCTGGACGTCTTTCGGCTAATCGCCACGCTTGGGGTTGGCGATCGCAGTACGGTTGTTACAAAAACACAGAGAATGCTGCTGCCTATTCTCTGGTAAGTTCCTTAGTCGCTTCTTATGACACCCACCGGAAGATGTTGGATGGTGCTATTCTTTACGTCCATACTTACGTCTACACATACGTCATACGTCTTTACACCATACAGTACAGTAGAGACCATAAGTGCAGTAGCAGTTTCACAAAACGATCGCATCAAAACAAGTCGCACTTACGACCTTTTTCCATAACAAACATTTTGCACACATACACGATCTCGTATATCGCTCTCTTTCATAATTATCTAATCAGAAAGAGTGCGATATAATGATCATTTGCCTTAGTGACAAGCCTGTCATGTCGCGACGGAGTATTAAGTTAGTGATATTTAATTTCAAACAAACAATTATGTGTCTATCTGGCTTAGCGGTTAACGCTATAGATAAAATGTCACGCACAGTATAGTCTGCGTTCGAACCCAAGTGACATTACACTTTTTGTGTTTTAATTATAAATGATACGTTAGACCCGATGAGATATGTTTTTCTAAATATTAGTTGGAACTTATTATTAACAAAAAAGATGAGGGTGAATGTGAAACAAAATAAACTTCTGGATTGAACAAAGTAGTTAGTTATGACGTTCTTAGTTGGTGAACTTTGTTACGAGCGTTTGTGTTATTATTACGATTAGCGTATTGTTTGATTGTTTTTATTCAAGATGCAAGCTAATATTAGTATTGATGACAGGGCAAATATTGTCACTTTGCGTAAAAATGGGCTTAATATTTCTCAAATTTCAACTGAAACTGGCTTAAAATGTGTAAGTTATTTTTAAAAATTATAATTATTATGATGATAGTTGTGGTGTGTGATTTTCTTATTATTAAATAAATTGCTAGTTGCAAGTGTGTAATCACATTTTGTTTTTTTTTAGAAATTCTGTTAGCCGTTGGGTAAAGAGGTTTGAGGAAGAAGGTAGTCTGAAGAGTCGTCTAAGAAGTGAAAGGCCGCCGCTTATTAACCCGACTCAGCGACGTTTTATGGTGGAAGAATATGAAACAAATGGTTTCATTCCAACTATAATGTTTGCAGAGCAATTGGATACTACATTACAGACTGTTCGCCATGCAGTCCATGCTGAAGGTTTACATCATCGGAAGCCAGCTAAAAACCATTTTTGACACAAAAACACAGTGAGGAAAGACTACGTTTTGCTCGAGATTATTTACATTTTAACTGGGAGGTGACTGTATTTTCTGACGAGAAGACTTTCAAGTCTTGCCAAAAGGAAGACTTAATTTATGGTGAAAAAATAATAATACTTAATTTAATAAGTAAGTAGACCGGGTAACTAAATATTTAGTAATATTAACATAACCGTAAATAAAAATAAAAAAAATTAAGAAATAAATTTTAAATTTAATAATCTTAAATTGGGGTTTAGTTTCAATATTCTTTTCGTCAAGAAAATGAACACTTAAGCTATAACCTCAATACATTCAATGTGACGTTACATTAAAAAAACACGTTCATAAAGTCTAACTCATATATTAGTATTCAATTAACTCTGCTGAATACTGATACCTATAATAAGCGGGTATCAACAATTATATTTGTGTTATTAGAATATTCTTTCCGTGTTATGTTATTCTTATTATGAATTGACTAAGTGGGTATACAACAAAAAATCTTATGAACGGTGATAAGAGAACTTTTTTTTGCCTAGATAGGAATGTGACGTCACATTCTCATAAAAATTTGTTAATTTTATAAATAAATAAAACGAATAAACATTTTTGTTATCACTCAGCATGATTTTTTTATTTCCACCTTCCAACACCGAAAACATAAAATAAAAATCAATTAATGAGGTTAAATAATAATACAATAACTATCTAATATTTAACTTCTTATAAAAAATAAATAATAAGCATGACTATATTATAAATAAACATAAATACCTAACGACTTTCTGCTTAAAATACAAATATAATTAAGGTTTCAAAGAAACAAAAAACAGCCACACATTGTAATAACATGGATTCGAACTTGGACTTCATTGATCGTGAACCTATGCTCAACCCAAACAGCTACCAACCCATGTTAATACTACGCGAATTTTAACAATGCAATGGTAAGAACAGGTCATCACTATGATGTGTATTCTAAATGCAACAGAAATATAATGCTATTTCGGGTAGTGTGACGACAGTTCATTAGTGTGTGTTATGTGTAGAATGTTGAGACATCAATCATACACGCACACGCACACACACTGCTGTATCGCGCTCGCACAGTTCATAGCAATGTAATCTTTAGCATGGTACTGCACTTTTGAGGTCTACTGTACATCTCTCAGTGTAGTGTCACCTGTCAATATCATTTGTTTTTGCGGTAAATGTCAAATGCTAACAGTCATTGTCTCTGTGCCTTTCTGTCACCAATCACTGCGCCGTTATTTTGTGTACTGGAAGAAATTATAATGTTTTTTTTACTCTCCAAAGTCTGTCTCTTACTTTTTGCTGTTGCTCGCGACCTTTGTCCGTGTAAAATTATCATAAAAATATTACTTCCCTATTTGAATAGGGTTTTGTTAACAATTTCAAGGGTTTTATTTTTTTTTTTTGTACGGAACTCTAATCTTTTTTCTAAAATAAAAGTTCCTCCTTATAATATCAGCTATCTGGCAGTAAAACTCCCGTCAAAATCGGTCCAGCTGTTTCGGAGATTAGCCTGAACAAACAGACAGACAACAATATAAAATATGTTTTTTTTGTTTTAAGTACCGTATATACTTTCAGTAAAAAGCTATTATTTTGAAATTACAAACAGACACTTAAATTTTATTTATTTGTATAGTTAAGTGCATCCATCAAAACATATTAAGGTGGTTACGTCCTTTTGATTTTAAACAACAACCAAAACGATGTTTTATGTGTAGTTAGATGGAATATACTTTCTTGAACACCAAGTTTTTTACAAGCTCTATTATAATATTGTTTATTCCATGTATGCGCCGGTCCTCTCGCTGATAGAGATATCTTCAAAACAACTTGCTAGGATGTACTTAAAGACAATAATTACAAATAAAAAAAAGTCGATTGTTTTGCCAACTCTACTCAGTGCAATACGCGACGCCAGCGTTGTCCAGTGTGTATGCAAGTAGAAGTCTTGTTTTGTTTCATGTGAGTGACGTACGGGCTCTACGGTTGACCAACCATCAGAACAAATTCTAAGGGCCTATCATCACAATCTCCATCATCAGGTCATCATGTTCGCAGATGACTGCTGGACTTACTTTTTGATACGAGCTACATGCACACGTAAGACGTTTCATGCGATATTGACTGCATACAGGTGAAAGAACTTGCTCCAAGCATGCCACAAGTCACTGTGAGCGACGGTCCCCATCTATATCTGTGGTTCCCATGCACAGAGAACAACAGACGCGCGCGCATGTCGCAAGTTATATTGCCCTAGGCCGTGTACGGGGTCCATCATCATCTGCCTAGCCTTTTCCCAACTATGTTGGGGTGGCTTTCCAGTCTAACCGGATGCAGAAGAATACCAGTATTTTACATAAAACGACTGCCTATCTGACCTCCACAACCCAGTACTGGGGAATATGATACCAAAGACTGGATCTCAGACTTTTAGGACACTGACTACCAGCAACGACTGTCAAGGATCTACAAATGACAGCCAAGACCAGACCGGCTTAACGTGTTTTCCGAGGCACGGAAACTCGGTATGTAATGGGTGGTCACCCATCCATGGACCAACCTAGTCAAGTACGGGCTTAACCAAAGATCGTCCCGAGCAGCTGTTATTATTAAGCCACGAGCTCCTCTGTACGGGTTCCATATATGGAAGTAATCACCATCAGTCTCTGGCAGGCGATCGCTGGATTTAGAGCTTATCAATCGCAAGCTATTAACTAAATCCTCGGCTACTGTCAGCCATCAGCTACCAGTCACCCTGGGAAAGAAAAATCTCTCCTAGAATAAATTGACACAATGATAGGCGAGTTTACATTCCACATGCCGAAAACCTCGTGTGCCAAGTTGAGATATTTTATTATCAATCGCATGCTGTTAACTAAATCCTCGGCTACTGTCAGCCATCAGCTACCAGTCACCCTGGGAAGATTGTCGCCTGAGAAGGTCTTGCCTTACATTTGCCGGCTTGTGACCTTCACTAAAGAACACGCTCCTCGGTTCTAAGGCTTTAAAACCAAATTAACATCTGCAGTGCATTTAAAATAAAACTACGAGTTGGTAGCACTTTAATTGGACGAACTTGAGAAAACTTGTCGTAGCTATTTCAAGATTTTACTCGTGGGAAAAGCCTTTTTCAGGATTTCAGGAAAATATTTAAATGGATTAAAAATAAAGGAATTACCTTGGGAATCGTAAAAGAAAACAATATTAATTTGAATGTAAATTGGTTTTACTCTAAGAGTTTTAAACTAAGAGTTGTATCCAAGAGAACAGTGCCGACAAACTGTCCTGCAGTTTGGTAAAAAATTTGTGTAATAAAAACAACCCGCTTTATTGTAAATTTGTCGAAAAAAAAACTCAAGAACCATAGATATGATTACATTCGCAATTTAATTTCCGTAAATATAAACAAATGGTGGTATTACGAAAAAAGTCCTATAACCCACATTTAGGGTTCAGTTAGCGCTGTAACTTGAACTTAATAAACTCAGGCAAAAAGTTCACTATTGTTGAAATTGTAATAAAATCAATATAAGATTTTAATCTATCATGGTCATGGTACTGTTTTTTTTTGAGTTCCCGATATTTCGGCGCTGTTGCAAGCACAGTGATCACGGCTAAACTGAAGTTATTGCGGGTGTTTATGAGCAGACAAATGAACAAGAAAGAGGGTAGAACGATTTGTCTGCTCATAAACACCCACTCACTCAAATAAATCAGAAACGTGGTAATTATCCCGTTTCTAGTGTTAATGATAATATAATAATTAATAACTTTATACAAGGTATTATTCACTGAAATTCACGGTTGACCTTGCATTAGAGTGACTATGGCTGAGCGTTGCGGGCTCTCTGCCCTCTATCTCAAAAACGGTTGGACGTATGAATAATTTTTCAAAGCACAATTTGTTGCAAATTTTATGCTTTACAATTTTGTCGTACAAGTTAACATCATTGGAGCTATAGAAACCGAGATAATCGCGAAAAACTGATTTTTGTGACGTTTATTTGACCTTGAATAACTTACGACGCAGACACGAGATTTTATGAGACTTTTGGGACCAGTTTTAGAACACCAAAATGAAGCTGTATACGAATTTACAGCTTATTATCTCTCATTCCGAGGTAAAACCCTAATTTGACTGGACTATAAAATCACTTGGAAACAAGGAATTGATCAAACTCTACCAGTGAAGGTGACCTATTTTATATATCCACCTCTAGTAGCTATTTCAAGACCAATCCTGTTTTTAAATAACTTTGTCCAATTTTAAACAATTTAGTAATTCATGAAAACCCTTGCAATAACACGAAGTCCAACAGTTTGTTCAGTAAAAATAATTTTAATTTCAAAACTAAAAACTGTGAATTTCCCCAGGGCTGAACTCATTGCTAGTTATTCTTAAAACCGGTGTGTGACTTACAGAGCTGGGTGAAGTGGCTCATTATTGTGCTCCGGTGCCCACAAAATCTGATGTAATGAATTCAGTGAAACGTCATGGTAGTAATAAAGGTTACAACATAACATCGCTATCGTTTTCTCTCCGAGGGGTTGGACAGAGATGACCTGTAGTACACCCACGTTGCGCCAGTTATATTTTAGTCCTATTTAATAAGGGGTAAGCCTTTTTTATTAGGGCTGCGGGACTGTTCGAAAGAGATACCGTGGCCCTGGAACACAAAGGGCAGAGAAGGAACATGGATGGGTTTTAGTCAGTAAAAGTCTGACACTCCCCTCCGCTCCGCCCAGAGTGGGGGGGGTCATTTGATGATTTCCCATCCGTAAAAAAAAAAAAAAAAAAAAAAAAAAAAGCCTTTTTTATTGCCATCAATAGCTGAGAACTAACTATCGTACCGTGCAACAGTGGGTAGGCAGATTTAATCGGCTAACAGATGGTAATACACAGGCGCGCACGCGAATTTCTTACGGCTGAAGTATTATTTTATTGCGTTTGGGTGGCTTACAGCTAGCAATACAAAAATTAATAGCGAAGCAAACAACGGCAAGCCATTTACAAGCCTCCACAGTTAGCAATAAACTATTGTTGCACAAAGTAATAATTAAGCAAAATATCAGTAACTAAGCACAAGGCACCAAGTAACAAAGAATAGAAACTTAAAATTAAGTAAATAAAAAAAAGTAATAAAAAAAAAAAAATATATATATATAAATTTAGTAATAAAATAAGTAATTATTGTGATAAAAGTGAATAACTATAAAAAAAAATGTTGTTTGAGAAAGTTGTTTCTTGTCATGAGTCCAATCACGTGTATAAGCATCGGTCACCAATTACCAGTCCCCCTATATATTTTCATAAGCATTCAGTAAAAAGCTGTTATTTTGATATTAAAAACAGACACATCAATTTTATTTATTAGTATAGATGTATAGTTTTGTTTTTAATATTTAATGACAGGGATTTTCGATAAGTAACGTCTGATTCTATAACTTGCTTGAAAACTATCAATGTCCATTCTCAATACTCATGCTTTTTAAGTTGCAATAACCGCTCAGTTCCAAGTACTTCCATATTGTTTTATGTTATTGAATCCAATTCGCAAGAAGTGCAGTTGTTTTAACTTAAAATTGCTTTGCTTGTTTCTTAAAAGAGATTATTGTGATATTATTAACTTTTTTATTTTTCTAGAACCAGGATGAGTACTGGGAAATGTTTCATAGTTTCTTTAGAAACAAAATAAAATAAAGACCAGTATTAAATGGTCTCGACTTGTAAGAGCACGAGAAGCTCATCGGCTATAAAACATTAATAATAATAATAAATGCCTTTTATTCTGAATTGTTTCTGTTTCTCTATCCGTTGTTACAATATGTCTCTCAATTCAGTGTGCCTTTTGGCAAGGGCCTCCTCTAGCTCCTCCCACTGTTTTCTGTCACGAGCCACTCTCCTCCAATTGGGGCCCGCTGTTTGCTTGAGCTCATCTTCCCATCTTCTTTTCTGTTTCCCCCTGCTGCGTTTACTGCCCCTAGGATACCAGTCGGTCATTACTTTACTCCATTTCTCTAAATTTGCTCTCATCATGTGGCCAGTCCATCTCCATTTTTGTTGGTCAATCCTGGTCAAGATGTCCGGTAGCTTAGTTTTTGCTCTTAAATGTTCATTTCTTTCATGATCTGCTTTCCGTATGTTTGCCATGCTCCGTTCCATGGCTCTTTGGCAGTATTGCAATTTGTTTCTGTGTTGTTTCGTCAGTGCCCATGTTTCACATCCGTATGTTATACAGGGTAGTATGCAGATGTTGAAAACTTTTCTCTTTATGGCCATTCCTAAGTCTCTGGATTTCATGATCTCTTTTAGTGACGAATACTTTCTCCAACCACTTGCTATTCTTGTGTTAATGCTATAAAACATTAGTTTTAGTATATGCGAAACCTGAAACACGTGTCTAGTATTTTTATGTAAAGAATCTATGTACAAAATTTCAAAACTGTTTCATGAAAAATCACAAAGTTATAAGCTTGATCTGTTACATGGTTGTCCGCGCAAATACGTGGTCACCACGCAGCGGCGCCGCGTGCGCGCTTCCAGCGTCGTCTTAAGCTCATTGATAATTATAATTTGGCAGTAGTTACCTAAATGATTGCGATAGGTACTTAGTGTCGCTTAGTGTCCAACTTGTAACTTTTTTAAGTATTTTTGTGACAAAATATAACATGGTTTAAAAATGATTGGAATCGATTCAGTTACTTATTCTGAACAAACTATACTCTATATATATAATGTTGTAGAAAAGCCGCTCGGGTCGATCTTCAGGTTAAGCCACGCGTTTCCTCCGTGCTTCGGAAAGCAAGTTAAGTCGTTGTAGATCTTTGACAGTCGTTAATTTAGAAACCAAACGTTCGTTCGTAAACTGTCTCTCTTGTACAACCTAACCCTAGTCACTAAATTGCATTGTTTGGTTTTTGTGTACAAATAAAACATTATTACTATACTAGTAATCATCATCTGCCTAGCCTTTTCCCAACTATATTGGGGTCGGCTTCCAGTCTAACCGGATGCAGCTGAATACCAGTATTTTACATGGAGCGACTGCCTATCTGACCTCCACAACCCAGTTAGTACTGGGTAATACGATACCCCTTGGTAAGTCTGGTTATCAGACTTTTTGGGCCACTGACTGCCTAACGACTGTCAAAGATCTACAAATGACAGCCGGAGCCAACGGCTTAACGTGCTTTCCGAGGCACGGAGGAAACTCGGTATGTAATGGGCGGTCACCCATCCACAGACCAACCTAGGCAAGCACGGCTTAACCTAAAGATCGATCCGAGCGGCTGTTATTATTTAGCCACGAGCTCCTCCTATGTAAAAAAAATAAATAAAAACAAAATAAATAATTATATAATTTTTTAAAAATATCAAAATATTGACGATACTTGCACTGGTTTTACAATATTTATTTATTTATTTAATAAAGGTTCACCAACAGTTGTTACAGATATACAGATAGGAGCATAAAAGTAATTGTGTCTTAAATCTAACTGCACAACCAATTACAGGCAAACACCACATGCAAAATGCTCTTTTAATTATGAATTTAATTTTAGAGACTTAATGTATTTAAATTCTAGATAATTATAAAGAAAAAATAAAACTAATACTAATAAAGGAAACAAAGAACAAAAAATTAAATACTAATACCAATAACGTCTGACAAACGTCGATATTGAGTCTGCGTGGACGTCAACCAGGTCGCTGCGTTCGTTTATGAGTTTGCACATGCGGGGTTTAGGCGAATTAGCACCAAACACTGTACGGCGAAGAGGTGGAGTTAAGGGTGTTATAGGTTTGCGAGGTGGTCTACGGGGTACTCTAAAATTGAACCTACATACCAATTGTGGGCAGTCAATGGTGTTATTGAGCAGTTTATATGCGAGTCTCAAATCCAAGAGCTCCCTTCGAGCTTCCAGGGTACTCATTTTGTAGCAGCCTAATTTATCAAGGTAGGAGAGATATTTAAATTGCCTTCCTTTTGAGTATCCAAGGTATCGGATAAA
This sequence comes from Noctua janthe, assembly GCA_910589295.1. NCBI lineage: Eukaryota > Metazoa > Arthropoda > Insecta > Lepidoptera > Noctuidae > Noctua > Noctua janthe. Next base: position 3,171,012 of record OU342567.1, read on the forward strand.
CCTTTTTTGGACTCGTTCTATCCGCAGTGAGTGGGTTGCGTAGTGAGGCCTCCATATCACACTGCAGTATTCCAGGATGCTTCTTACAAGGCTATTGTATAGAACTAATTTAGTATGTGGGCGTTTAAATACCTTTCCATTACGAATAACAAATCCAAGCATACGTTGGGATCGACTGATTATGTTCTCAATATGTGGTACAAATGTGAGTTTAGAGTCCAAAATAACTCCCAGATCTCGTACTACATCCACCTCGCATAAGTTCACTCCATTTATTTGGTACGCCGAATTCACTGTATTTACTTTCCTGGTGAATTTTATGTGACTACATTTCGAACTATTCAACGAAATTTTATTATGACAACACCATGCAGATAATCGGCTGATATCTTCTTGCATTAGGTTTACGTCCTGTTGAGACCTAATGGCTCTTGAAACTTTTAGATCGTCTGCAAAAAGGAATATGCTGGTATTGTGAAAGCACGATGTCACGTCATTTATATATATGATGAATAATACTGGGCCCAGATGAGAACCTTGAGGGACACCCGAGGCAATTTCATACCTGCCTGACCGGAACCCATTGACAACCACATAAAACTCCCGCCCAGCCAGATAAGAACCGAACCACTTTAGAAGATTACCGGTGACGCCGTACGTAGCTAGTTTTTTAACAAGCAGTTTATGCGAAACCTTATCAAACGCCTTACTAAAATCCGTATAAACAGCGTCAACCTGTATACCTTTATCCATGGCTTCGCATGAGGCTTCAACAAAGGACACCAGATTTGTACTTGTGGATCTGTTCCTTATAAAGCCGTGCTGATGGTCGCTTAAGAACTTGGAAAAATAGCGTTGAATATGTGGACAAATCAACGATTCCAATATTTTACCGAAAATCGAAATGATGGATATTGGTCTATAGTTCTTTACGTCACAAGGGTCTCCACTCTTGTATACCGGTACTACTTTCGCCTGTTTCCACTCTTTAGGGAATTGACCAGATCGGATTGAGGCGTTATATATCTTCACCAAAGGAACAGCCAGGTTAGGTGCACATCTGACAATAAACAGTGGCGGTATATCATCTGGGCCTGCCCCCTTAGTAATATCAAGGCTTTTTAGTTTTTTCTCAACATTTTCATATTTGATGTCCACGAAACCTATACTGTCTGACTGTGTGGCTATTGCTTCAAGGTACTCGGATGGTACATAGTTTTGACCTGAAGGTGATGTTGTTTCTTCTTTATAAATGCAGCTATAATTTAAAGCAAATAACTCACATATTCCTTCTCCATTCGAAGATGTTATCGGACCATTAGTCATTGATGCTGGGTATGAACTTTCTCCACTACGTTTATTCTTGACATATGACCAAAACATTTTAGGACATCTGGCAATAGATTCTTCTGTACTCTCAATGTAACTATTGTAACACTTTTTAGCGTAGTTATCACATCTTTTAGAGATTAATCTGAGTGATAGCATGTCAAGGGGATTCTTGTACTTTTTATACCTAATACGAAGTTTTTTTTTTTCTTTTAATAAATTACAAAGTTTCTTATCAAACCATATTGGAACACTACTACTTTGCTTTCGGATGATAGGTACAAAAGTATTGATAGTTGTTCCAATAACGCCGTAGAAAACTTCCACCATTTCGTCAACACTACTACAACATCCCAAACACTCTTCCCAATCTTTATCCTTCAAATGCTTGTTTATTACTTCATAGTCGGCCTTATGAAAGTTTCTTTTTGCAATGGTATTAGATTTTAGTTTTAGCGACTACGTCAATGTTACTTGTATATCTAATGGAGGATGGTGAAGGTCTACAACGCTTAAAGGATCCGCTTCGCTAACGCAACAACCTGGAACGTCCACCAATACAACATCCAGTAGTCTACTGTTTTTGTTGGTAACATTATTGCATTGTCGGAGATTATTAACTGATGTAAAATCAATAAGAAGTTGATCGAGACTACTAATGTGCTGATTATTGAGAGGATTGTTAAGGTCATTCCAGTTTATAGTTCTCAAGTTAAAATCTCCCACGATGCATGTGTAAGCATTATGATTATCCTGGTAAGGGTTACAATTAACAATAAAATGTTCCAACATTGATTTAGAGACTGGTGGTGGCAGGTAGACTGCACAAAGATCAAGACGGCGGAGCTGCCTCGAGCGCTGGCACGGTATTTCAACAGACACCCATAGGTCCTCACAATTACTTTGTCTTTGCAGTAATCTTTTTGAAACTAGTTTTTTAGATACTGCAATCAAGACACCTCCGCCATCCCTATCCCAGTGGTAGCCCGAGCTTTCCCTGTCTCTTCTATAGACCAAGTACCTATCATCAAACAGTTCTTTACTGCCAATACTATCATTAAGCCAAGTTTCTGTCAGAATTAGAATATCGTAGTTACATGTTGCTATTTTAAATAGAAAGTCGTGCGTTTTCGTCCGCAGGCCTCTTACATTTTGATAGTAAATCCCAATATTAAACAAGTTGAATTTTGTTTGTATGTAATACCATTGACATGCATAAAAAGCTTCTACAAAGTTAAACTTATTTCAACTTATCTAAAGTTGCTAGATCTCTTATCACTATATATTCCGATGTGACGTCTTTACGCATTAAAATACGACCGCTTCTGATCCACACAAATTGGAATCCTAATTCTCTAGCTTTGGATCTTGCCGCGGCGTGGATTTCCTTGTTGGTCGCCGACAGATGCTCCACTACGTAGACAGGTTTCTTAGGTCCCGCCAATCCAATATGAGAAGAGTTCAATTTGTCCTGACTGTTTTTCTTGTTGAAATCGATCGAAGCTGCCAAAAATTGATCACGGAGTCTTGGGGAGCTGAACTGAGTGACGATTGATCGAGGCCTTGGAGAGTCACGGTTTACTTTGGCAATTCGTGTGCAGTTTAAGATATCATTATCGGTAATAGTGCAGCCTATGACCGACCCCAGCTGTTTTGTCAGGCTGATGACATTCTCTGTTTTGTTCTCTGGAACGCATTGAATTTCAATATTGCTAGTTCTAGCATGTTGTTCCATCTGGTTTACACGATTCGTGAGTTTTACAATGGTGTTGGACATTAGTTCATTTTTGGTTTCAAGATCCTTCATTGTTTGTGCGGATTTTTTTACTTCCAAAATAGCAGTTTCATATTGACTGTTCATGAAAGACATAGCCTCGTTTACTTCCTTTAACTCTTCCCTGATTGATTTAAGCTCTGCGTTCATATTAGCATTTAATTGCGCAAGCATGTCAGTCATTGCAGTTTTTATTACTGCCTCTACTATGTCTTGTACATCAGCTTTAGTCAAGGTACTAGAGTTGCTAATCGGTGGTGACGACATGGCCATTCTTTTATTGGCACGCGAGGTTACATTTTTTCCCCGTCTGGTGGGGGACACAGTACTATCAGAGTTTTCTTTAGAAGGTGAAGATTCTGAATCTGCCATATTATTAAAAAAAATAAACTTTTTATATTTATTTAATTGAAAGCGCACACTAAGAATGCCCACACCGAGAAGTGCACACTAATAAAGGCCCACGCCGAGTGAGCAAACAAAAGGTCTTAAGTGCGCGGTATTTGACGTCGCTTACGCGTTTGCGTCAAGGGCTCTGTATTCAGTGTGCGGTTGGGTATATTAACAAAAAGTTCACTTATTATTTCATTAGATAAGTCTTATTTGTGATGTTTTTTATGTAATTTCTTCCACTCACAGTTAGTACATATGTCCAGAAACAAATTTATCACCAACACTGAACCGAAAACAACTTTAAACTGTATAAAAACTATTTATTACTGTGGAGCGATATAAAAGCATAGTACACTTTTGAGGGTGTCTCTTATCACCAATATGGAGATTTACACTTTAGTATTCGCAGTCACTCTATGTAAATTATGTGTCCAATTCCAGAACTAGATCGTACAGACCCTCCAATATGTCCCTCATTTGCGTCATCCTGAATAAAATTATTAATACCTTTTTACCCGAAACCCATCAAGTATTTAAAGTAATACATTTTATTTGAATCTGAGCCTTTTACAGAGGCGTCTCTTACATTTGCCTAATAAGTTTACAAACACAATAATGTATACTCAGGTAAACCAATTTGGCTTTTGTTTTTCAGCATAGGAAATCATTTTCGTGCGTGAGTGTATGTTTATTTTTTTCATAATATTTTTGTAGGATTTTTCTAAAGTGGATTATGAATAAACGAGCGCAGTTTTTATATTTGCATTTTTGTGTGTAAAATTATTATGAATATTTATGCGGAGGTTGAGCTGTGTTCATAATAATTTTTAAATCTATCTCTATTTTTCTAACTAATGCTTAGTGTGGGTTTTGTTTAGTACGCCATTTTATAATAACTTCAGCTTGGAAAATCCTACTACTGTGTATCTACTCTGCTCTTATAGAAAAGGTAAAAAAAAACTTTTAACTAAAAAAATAAACCGACGAAAACAGAAACAGAAACGCGGAAAATAAAAACCTTTTAGTCTAAATAGTCTCCTAACTTAATGTTAATAACAGATTTTAAGACGCCTCCAAATACAAGCATATTAATTACTTACCAATGGCGTAAAATTATGCTTGATTGATCTTACTTGATTATAGGTTTGATGCCAACAAAAATAGATTATTGAATCCGGACCACTTCGTTAAAAGTTATGCGTGGTCATAAAAAAAAACCACATACGAGTCAAATTAAGAACCTCCCCCTTTTTTTTCGTTGGTTAAAAAGAAAGATAACGAGCATAGATTACAACGCTTTCTGAGTACGAGTAGGGCCTCTGAGAACAATTTCAGAGGCCCCAGTACGGGCGCGCGGTGTAAACATAACGTAATTACGTCGATTTTAAAATTAAAAATGCTCGTTTCACGTATATATTTTTTTTTTAATTTAAGAATTGATTCATATCTAAGGATGATACTGATTGTGCTTTTTGAAAACAATTCAACTAAAATGCTATAAAATAATTGTATTTTCGATTAAAAAATCGACGTACTTACGTTACGTTTACACCGCGCACTCGACACTCGTCGCAGGCGTTCCCTTAGTTCCCTGCGTTTTTTTCATGCGTCGGTCTTACCAAACACAAAGCAATGATGCGGGACTGTTCGAAAGAGATACCGCGGCCCTGGAACACAAAGGGCAAAGAAGGAACATGGATGGGTTTTAGTCAGTACAAGTCTGACACTCCCTTCCGCTCCGCCCAGAGTGGGGGGAATCATCATTTGATGATTTCCCTTCCGAAAAAAACAATGATTTTTATTTTTCGAATAACGGATGTGTTACTTAGTTTGATGTACAGAATGCTTGGTTGACGGCTTCGTGAAGGGTCCGCTGACAGCCAGTATGATCGTTCATATAATTTCCTACTCACTTTTCATGGAACATTTAAGACCAAAAGTGTCCACAACTGTCTGTAAAAGCGCCGATTTGCTAATGCTATTTCAGTAATCACCTATTTTCAGTTAATTGCTATGATATACTATATTCCTGACAGTTTTCAAATATCATTATTTTGACAGCAGTATCAACAAATACAAAACAGTAAACGTAGGTGTAAACGGACCCTTCACGAAGCCGTCAACCAAGCATTATGTACATCAAACTAAGTAACTTCACGCAAAAATTATTGCTGGGAAACGACTTTTTTTTTGGGGCGATAAATCACGTTTTACGGTAGGACTCAATGTAACGCACTCAAAACATTGTGCTGATGGATGCATTGAATAGTACGGGGGTCGTGGAGATTTCTAATAATAAAAACGTGTATTATTAGAAAAACTTATGAAAATGTTGTAACTTTGACCCCCAATACCTCCGTAACTAGAAGGTTCCCAGGTATGTTCTAGAACAAAAAAGTGATCGCAATGACGGGGAGAACAAGTGCCTTTCGGTTTCTCGGGTCTTGTTACACCCTTTAGACAAATGGGCAGTCCAAAGGGTAAATCCAATCCAATCCTGTACTAACTGGTTCAATTATGTCTGAAATAACACATGCTAATTGCCAAGTTATGTTATTACTGTGGCCTACAAGACGGCACTGTCAGAATTTATAAAGGCTAATGTCCATTTTCACTAACATTAGGTGACACGTAAATGAATGCCTACATTAAAGCACATCGTCAATCGTTTTCAACGCTCGGGTCAAAGAGGAAAGTTGACATTGCAACATTGCAATAATATTCATGAATTAACTGAGCGTCGTTAAGTGTTTGTGAAAACTAGTTGGTGGATAAGTAGTAGCTCCTGTACAACATTGGTTTTAGTATATGCGAAACCTGAAACACCTGTCTAGTATTTTTATGTAAAGAATCTATATACAAAATTTCAAAACTGTATCATGAAAAATCACAAAGTTATAAGCTTGTTCTGTTACCTGGTTTTCCGCACAAAAACGTGGTCACCACGCAGCACGCCCGCGCGCGCTCCTCCATCGTCATCTTCAGCTCATTGATAATAATAATTTGGCAGTAGGTACCTAAATTATTGCGTTAGGTACTTAATGTCGCTCGGTGTCCAACTTGTATCTTTTTTAAATATTTTTTTGGACAAAATACAACATGGTTTAAAAATTTTTGGAATCGATTCAGTTACTTATTCTGAACACACTATATTTCAGGTTTCGCATATAATAAAAATAATGTTGTTTATTTACGAAATTCAATAAAAAAAATGCAGTCCAAGACTACTACTTTTCACAAACACTTAACGACGCTCAGTAAATTCTAAGTCGTTTGAGGTTAAAACACTTACTTTGATCAAACGTCACTATTTGCCAGACTTTCTGGCTTTTGACTTTGGTATATAACTGTCACCCGTCCACAGACCAACCTTGGCATGCGCAGCTTAACCTTGAAGATCAACCTGTGTGAGTGTTATAATTTAGCCACGTGCAGGGGCTCCGAGGCCCGTGTGACATTTTCCGTTAACGCAAAAAAATCAGCCTTCCAATACAATTACGTGACATTGTAAGGCAATACTTTTACACGATATTCCCTTTTTTTGTAGCGAAGTGACGGCCAAACATTTTTCAAATTTATTACTCAGGGCATAAGGGTTAAACTGGTCGACCGTCAGTGAGTGCGGTAGTACATATAACTATTGTTCAGACCCGTGTTCGCTTCAATGTTATAAAGTAGAACTGCTTTACATAAGTTAAGAGCACGTGTTTCCGATTAATTTACAAGAGTTTTTTTTCAGTTGTGAAATTCAACTTTCAGGTTTCATACATTTTGGTAGGAGAAATAAAGGAATTGCGCAGTCGAACAAATTCGAGCATCGGTCAAGCTTCCGAAAACTTATTGTTTTTTTTTTCCTGTAAACGAAATTGTAGATTTCTCGGTACCTAAAGAAAAATGTTACCCTGTCCATTCTCCGTATCAGGAAATGCGACTACGGTTTGAGTACGTCTAATCCGTGATCGATTAATGATGTTCGTTCGTCTTCGGACGATTCGAAAAATATTTTATGTATATGGAAAGACAAAATCAGACGCTACAATTTTCGTCTTTCATTTAGCATAATTTACTAGAAACTACTCTAAACTGAAAAGCTAAAGAAACTGAGGAGCTCGTGGCTAAATAATAACAGCCGCTCTGGTCGATCTTTAGACTAAGTCGTGCTTGCTTAGGTTGGTCTGTGGATCCACCCATTACATACCAAGTTTCCTCCGTACCTCTAAAGCACATTAAGCCGTTGTACCCGGCCGGGAAGAGCTGAAGGTTATGGGAGAGGGTTTTGACCAGCAGTAGGATATTAGAGGCTTCATAAAAAAAGTTGTTAGTTTAAGTGTATTTTGTGTTAAGCATTGAATGGTAGATTTTTGTTTGTAAAAATGTGTAAAGTTTGTATAAATATAAATTTAAATTATGTATAATTTAGCAGTGTTAATTTATTTTCGTCGATAATCGTAAAAGACAAGGCTGGATTCTGTATCTAGACTCTAGAACTAAAAGAGCAAGAGGTTTTAGACAATAACCTATTACGAATGACTTCCCACACAGTAGCCACAAATCACATGTTTCTAATACTGATATACTGAGCTCCAACTACCCACGATTTCTACAAGTTGTTAGGAAAGTTCTCATCGTGTCTTGACACAAGTTAAGTTCTAAACTAATTGAATTTGGAACATAATTCAAGGTCATGTTGGTTCCGCAGTTAAAGCACCAGCTTTCGAGCATACCGTTGCAGATTCGAACCGGTTAGAATGAGTCCAACACGCTGATAGATATAAGTATCGTAACCCGACGATTTAGGTTGACTACATAAACGGTGGCGTGACGTCATATCCAGCTAAAAGGAAAATCATGGAGCAAGTTCGCCAGAAATAGAGTGTTATGGAAGCGGCTGGAGGACGCTTTACTGCTAGCAGTCTTTATAGATATCATCAATCAGCAACTCAAACTCAATCTCAAAGCATTTATTTCAATTAGACCATTACAGGCACTTTTGAATGTCAAAAAGAAAAAAAAGCGAAGCTACAGTCACGGACAAGGCCTAATAACTTGTGAAAGTACTGTAGTTGCCCATTCCAAAGCGTAGATCTTCATGGAGAAGAATGGGCAAGAAACTCCATGGACACTCCATGGATTCAAAACTACCCTTACCCATGGTGTAAAACTACCTTAACAAAGCTAAAAAGCACTTGTTCTCCCCGTCATTGCGATATTTTTTTTTGTTGAGAACCTTTTAGTTGCGAAGATATTTGGGGTCAAAATTCAAACTTTTTCAAAACCATTTTTTTTAATACTAGTTTTTAATGTTATAACTTTACATTAAAAAACTCCACGACTATTTTATCCCATGCTTTCATCAGCACAATATTTTGAATGCCTTACATTGAGTTTTACCGTAAATCGTGGTTTTTCACCTTAAAAAGAAAAGTAATTTTCCAGCAATAATTTTTGCGTAGGATTACTTAGTTTGATTTACAGAAAACTTGATTCACGGCTTCGTGAAGGGTCCGTTTACATATGTGTAACTGTGTAACGATGTGGGTTTGCACCATCTATACAGGAAAGATACTTCAACGTGTGGTGGTTATATAAAAACCTTTGCAAACACTACTAATGGGTGAATTTCAACAAGAGATTTTTATGTATCATTTCGGTGGGATTTTTTTATTTCAATGCAATCTATATATTTTTAGTGACAAATAATACTTTAGTCTATTTTATAACATTGTGCGTGAGTGGACATCAAATATTATCAAAACTTACATAAATATTTAAGGATAAAGTTTTAAGAGTCCACTGAAATTAAAAGTGTCCACCGAAATGATAAAAATTACCACCGAAATGATAAATCCACCGAAATGATACAGCTAAGAACAACCGTGCCCCCAGCCAGGGTTCCGTACTTTGTTAGGTTTGATTTCCACAAATTTTAGATAAACACTGAGACAGGACAGTACACAGTTTTTTTAATATCATCATTAATATACAGATATTACAGTTAGTATTATTACATATATCATTCTTTGAGGTTACAATAACCTCAAAGAATGATATTAATGTAATGTAATGTTTATTATGATATGAATTAATAGTTTCTTTACTTTTATAACCTTTGGTAATTTTTGTGGTTGTTGTTGTGTGAAAATGTTGGAAAACTTTATCGTAAATGCTGGTAACCTTAAATAAATATTTTTGCTTGTTTATGTACTAATACTAATTTACTTGATATATTTTCAAAAGAATCAACGTATCGCGATTAGAAAGCTTAAAGTTTCTGATTAATATGATGGTTGCATTTGTAAGTTATGCCATTAATAGTAATACCTAATGTCTACCTATTGCACTAAGAGAAAAATGCTAGGTATAATTTAGTTAAATTGGTAACGAGAGGAGAATAGTGTTTCTACAGGTATATCAGTAAAACTTCTAAAATTAAATCAACTCTTATATTTTTAAAATACAATAAATGAATAAGAAACATTATAAAAATATCTTAGTAGTAATAGCTTAGTACTTTTAATCCTTTTACATAAACGTATGAAACATAACAGAAACCTGAGATTGAGATCACTTTATTCTTAAATTACTACAACAATAGAGAAACGTACATATCTAAATAGAACAAAAAACAACAAAGTTTTGTTCTACCTATAACTATAATTCGCAATTATGTATAAGTAATTCTTATACCTAATGCGAATTATAGTTATTCCAATAAAACAGTCTTTCTGGGTACGTATTTACGAGTAGGTTCAAGTATGTAGCTTAAAGATTAATTTTTCATCATGTCACTTTAAATCACACAATTATTTCTCAAATTCACTAATCAGCCTCTTTTCATGACTATAAATATAGGTTTTTAATTTAGATATGTACCTAATAAACAAATCTTCTTTAATTATCACACCACAGCACGTCTTTACTATAATTATTATAGTCATCAGTCTTCTTTAATAAGTTTAACTTCCTACCTAAAACAAGTCATGCCATTAAATGACAGCAAATATTTAAAAAACTAAATATACAATAACAAAAATCAAAAAATATTCAAATCAGAACTGGACGAAGACGAAGATAATCTTCTTACTTTTCTCTTCTTGGCTGTAATCATGATTTCTTCTTCGCTGTCAATATTTCTTGTCCGTTCATACTTTTCAATAATTTCAGTATCATTGTTTTCAAAAAATGAACACGATGGAGTGCTAAATTCATTGAAGTTTTCATATTTTTCGAGCAATGATTTGGGTATTATCGATGATTCCTGCTCATTCTCTCCTTTTTGATTATTCATTCCATCAAAGGAATGGGATGTTGAGGGCTTAATAATTGATATTTCAATGTTTGTGATTGAGTGTGTGTGTGGTTCATGTATGAAACTATTCCTTTGTAATTTTTTGGAAAGATTCTTTTCATTGAATGGCTTGGGACGTAGTACTAATTTTTCTGACAGTTGAATTGGACGCAGATGTGCTATATTTGTATTATTTGCAAAATTCGTTGATTGAATCCCAGTGAAGTCATGAAAACCTAAATGCTTGCCGTGAGGGCACCTAATAGTTTTATTTAGGCATTCTCTTTCAATACAGGACAGATGTCGAAGTGCCAAACGGTTTCCTGACTCTTTAGACCAAACAACTTGGTGAACTTTCATAGTTCCCGGAAAAGTCTTTAAGTCTTTGGGCAAGAGCCAATCTTTTTCTGTCACCTGATAATCTTCAACTGTTTCAATTTTCACACCTTTAACATAACACTGTAGGTTTTGTACCAGCGATTCAATATTGGTAATATCATGTTGATATGAGACTTGTTTATCTAGCGTTCTCTTTAATACTCCACCCACTCCATCTGCTGCGCTTTTTCCATGACCACACTCACAATAGTTCCAAATTATGTGGGTCAGCATCGGACAATAGGAGGATAACTGAGTTATTATATATAATATATTTTTATTCCTGTATTGCGCAGATGGTGAGTCAGAAATAACGTAAAGTTTACGAACCAGAGGAGCAGTTATCTCAATTTCTTGCAAAACAGGAATGAGGTGTGCCCATACTGCAGCAGCATCATGCCTTAAAGAGGTACTTACAGTACAAAATGACTGAGTTTTGCAAGTTTCGTTGTCGAGTTTGAAATATATTACGACAGTATGCAAAGTGAACTGTTGTCTGCTACCACCAAAATGAAGGGATTGAATTTCGGATCCATATTTGGCATTATAATTTTCACTGAAATCAATTTGTATAATACAGTCTTCCGTAGTCATATTTTCTTTTAACGTTTTGAAAGCTTGATTTTGATTTTTATTATTGACGCAATGTTTAAGGAATGGTTTCAGGCTATCTTCGAATTTTTTTATTAAATCTAGTGGTTTCACCCAACGCCTTACTTTTTCAACTTTAATAGCAGATTTTTCTACATTATTTTTGACATATATGCTTTTATTCTTCTCCCAACCCCAATACGCTATGTTCACTTCATTATTAAACTCTTGATAATCAATGTGTCTATTTTTACAACTTGAGCATATTCTTTGCAGACAATCGATGTTATCTTTACTACAACATAGGCTACTTAAAACGTCGGATATTGTATTTTCTTTGATAAGGCGGTTTCTTTTCATAGATTCAATCAAAAGTTTCATATTTTCGTGCTTTTCACATAGGCATGTATTTCGTGCATTCACATTTGGTTGAGTGACCCAGAAAGGCTTCATTCTTGAAAATGTTGAATAGCTTATCGGTGGTTCTCCTGATCCCAAATATTTCAAGTGTAAATTTTTAAGTGTGTCTGTCAATAGTCTTTTTTGTTTTTTTAATCCATGTCTAGATATGGTGTCATTTTTTCCAGGACACAGTGTTGAATTTTCATCATCTTCTAAAAATTTCACCACCCTCCTGAGAATTCGATTTTTTTTTTCATCAGGTTTTATGACTTCTACTGCTGGTTTTTCTCCTTTTTGGGTACTTTTCTTCAAAATCATATGATTGCTTTGTAGTCTGTTACACCTTTTTTTGAACATTTCTTTTTCCTTAGTGACCTGTAATAATTTGTTTTGTAATTCTGTTATTAGCTTAGTTTTAGTTTTTTGATATTTTCGAAATTTGTCTTTAAGTCCTCGCTTGAATTCTACAGATGTAATTGACGAGTCTGAAACAGGGCTGTTGGGGCATAATGTTGACTCGATACTACTTAGATTTGATGGACATGTTATTCGTTGTACGCCACTTGGTTGTACACAATGAGTGCCAGTTACTACATTGTCATCAATATGATGTTGAATATTGGAACCAATTGTACTATCGCTATTCATCGGCAAGCAGCGCCGAGCCGAAGATGGATTCCCTTGACGAGAAGTGCTTGGACCAGGATTGCTATAGTCAAAATTTACAAAATTTTGATGCGTTGATAGCAGGGTTTGTCGTGGACTGCTTGTGTATACCCGATGAAAGCTTCTAGCTTCTGTAGTATTAGAACGTTGGATTTGGATATTCGTACTAATACTATTGCTGTTCAATCGTAAGCTGCGCCGTAAAGTAGGCAAGAAGGAACTGTGACAGGAAGTGCTTAGTCCAGGACCATCACTTTGATCCCCAATTGTCTCATCCAGAGGGTTAGCACGAGCCGCTATAGGAGCTGGAGCTGCTCTATTTTTTTTTCTTTGGTAATAAGCAGCAGCACTTATTTTGTTTTTTCTTCTTAGGATTCTTAATTTTTTAGGGGTCATTAGATGCCTTGAAACAATTAATCCCGCTGCTTTTTTTCTGGCATACCTTTCTCTGTCTTTTCTCAAAAACTCTTCGCGTGAGACTTCATTGCTCTTAATTCTCTCTTTTCTTCTTCTTTCATACAACCTCCTTTTTTCCAACCTTTCTTCTCTAGTCTGTTGCTTAGGCCGCGGCATCCTAAAATCAAAATACACGCTTTTCAATTTTCTTCTTTCTCATATCCACAGACATACATTCATACACACTATACTATGATCCTATAAAATACTATACCTTCAGATACACCACGCGCTCACACACTAGCTCTCTTGCATTGACTCAGACAAACACTCTCACAGGCAATTTCTCATCACATAGGTATATCTCTTTTTTTTTCATATAACGTTTAAATGCTCTTTAACTTATTTGTTATATCTTGTAAAATTAAGAAATTTTGTAATTATATCAAATATTATTTATTATTGTTATTTACTCGTAATAAATGATATAAAAATAAAGGTAAGTGACTTATATTGAAGGTAAACCCTCGAAATAATTATTTTGTTGACAATTAGTAGGTATAATAATCTACACTGTGGTGACCCACACACTCAACACATTTTCGTTGAGCCGAACAAATGTGTATCTAAAGTATAGTAAACATGTACTAACTACATAGATATATGTATATATTATATATCTTAAGCACAAATATTACACAACAAATACACCTAAATAATCTAATCGACACTCTAGGTAAAAGTAGGTACATTACAAAACTATGACTTTGTATTTGACACCAGGATCTCTAAAACTTTATGTTTTTATCATTTCGGAGATACTTTTAATTCCGGTGGACTGTAATTGGTATAACAGTCCACCGAATCCACTGAAATGATAACACTGAGATGATAAAATAGAGGTTAGTTCTACATTTAACTCCGAAAAAAAATTATTTAAAAAATATGAACACTACTCAAACAAAACAGTACTTACTGCGAATTTAATACACAATTTTGAAACAAATTAAACAAATCTAGCACGAGTTATAACAGCCACCGAAATGAAACTATTTTTGTCCCCATATTACTGAAATGATAAACTTACTTTTTTGGCGGGAAACCGCAAGACGTTGGGACCGGTGCGTTCGCGCCGAGAGCTTAAGCCGGACTGATCCGGAGTGAGAAAAGGTGAAAGGGGCGTAACAACGCAATGTTGATGTGGCTATTCTACTAAAACTTACTGTCCTCTGAAATGATAACTTTTTTCCAGACAAAAGTTGACTGCCTGTCAAATCCATGAGAAAGAAGATAAACAACCAAAAATTGTTTTATTTGATCGAATATATTATAATTTAATGATAACAAAATCAATTTAAATCCATATTACGAATGTATTTGCAGGAGAAGGTATGTTATGAGCGGAATTGGGTTCAGGACAGGTCACCGTGATGATAAAATAACACTTTGTAATTTTTTTTTTGGGTATATTAGAGGGTAGATACCAATGATTTTTTTTGCCAAGGTAGAGAAATACTTACGTTGTTGAGAAAAAATATATAAAATTAATAATCAGCACATTGCACTACCGTTCTCAGGTTTGCCGTGTATTTTTTTGCTTGGGCAATTCACCCTAATATCAAGTGCCAAGATAAACTGGTCGCCTATAGGTCAGCATTTACACTGACTTGCGTAGGAGCCCACCTACACACTGCAATACTATTGGTTCTTAAAATCGTGTGACGCTGAAGATGGGCGGACTCGCAAAAATCGGACGACTTGATCTTTCACAGTAAATAGATTTTTTGATAGGAAAACTTTTTAGCTGATGTTTTTGAATAGGTTATTTGACAATATTTTTTCTTTTGTCACATAATCAAAACATTACTACGATACAGCGCCTCAAAGTTCAAGAGAGGGGGCTTGTGACGTCACTGGCTAGTAAAGAGTGGCAGAAGTTGTGACGTCACGGGAGATTTCAACGCGCTGCATTGTGGTCATTTTTCGTTTACATGACAAAAGAAAAAATACGTGTCCAATATTTTTTGGTAATCTAACTGACGGACTTAATACGATTTTTTTAGTCAAACGCTTGCGATGCTTTTTTTTAAAGATTTTTGAATACATGCGTCATTTATTGTGTGTGTAACATTTTGTAAGTATATGAGACCAGAGAAAAATTGCAATAAAGTTGCTTCGGTTATTTTGAAAACTGCCAAATCGTTATGTTCTTTACAACTCTCCTTCATGCCCCTACGATATGCCTAACCCCTGTTATTGACCCGAGTTTTACAGGAAATTTAATTATACGAGTTTTTTTGCGACTAAATTCAATCTTATCTCAATTCCTTTTGTGTCAATGGATTTGCAATACAACCAACTATTTTAACATATAACATAACACATAGCATCCCCAAAGGTTTAGACAGATGTATATTATGGTATGCCCACATTTTGCCAATCCTGTTTAAGTCTCATGACCAAGCCCATTGCTATCAACCAGGCACAAACCCACCCTCCATCCACGACTCCAGAGAAATTCCTGATGGAAAGACCCAATAACCCTTTGCCCGATCTGAGAATCAAACTCAGGACCTCATGCTTTACAGTAGCGCTTGCAACAACTAGATCATCATCTTCCTGTTTTTTTCTTCCATTCTCTTCTGTCAATCGTCACGCTATCATTTATTCCTTTTTCTTTGTCATTCCTCACACTATCCATCCATCGTTTCCTTGGTCTTCCTCTCCGTCTCCATCTATCATCATTTATCGGCATAATACTGTTTTAAGCTTCCACGGTTTATCGGGAGCTCAAAATAATGAACAATCACGGAAGATATCCCGTAAGTGACAGTATAAGTTTATTTATATATTTATAGGCAATCTATTTAACCCAATACTTTAAAATATCTTCTCGTTTCTTGACAGATAAATAAGAATAGAATAGTTATTCAAACAATCTCCTTCACTTTATCAGATTTAAAATCATTTAATTAAAAATGAGTACTTCTAAGCTAAGAGCTCGTATAAAATATAAGAGCAGTAGTAGCAAGTTAGTGACGTCACTAAGTGTGACGTCATGTTTGAAAAATAAAATACCTTCTTTTTTGAAGATTTTTGAATACATGGCATCCTATTTCCTATTAATATTATAAATGCAAAAGTTTGTGAGGATGAATGGATGGATGGAGGGATATTTTTTACTCTTTCACGCAAAAACTACGAAACGGATTTGGATGAAATTTAGCACACAGATAGTTTATACCCTGGATAACACATAGGATACTTTTTATCCCGGTACCGGATCCGGATCCTGTGGGACATTACCGAACTCCACGCGGGCGAAGCCGCGGGCTTAAGCTAGTAACTTATAATGACTCTAATCGTTTTTAAGTATTAGGGACTACCGAAAAATACAGATAAGAGCTATCTCATAAGATTTGATAACTACCAAATTGTGGTCTGTTGTTTACATACTTGCACAATACTGCTGAGACTTGCCTACCCCTCGCTTACTGAACTTTGCATGAAACTTGTTTTTGGGACATTATAAACATAACATCACGCCTGTAATCCCCGAAGGGATAGGCAGAGGTGCACCTTGCAGTACACCCACATTTCGCCAGTTATGTTTAAGTCCCATGTAATAGGGCGCGAGCCTATTGTCATCAGTCCGGCACAAATTCAGACTCCGTAGCTGCTAAGAAATTCCTGATGGAAAAACCCAATAACACTTTGCTCGACTTGGGAATCGAACCCAGGACCTCATGCTCTGCAGTAGCGCTTGGGACCACTAGAGAGGCAGGCAGTAAGACATAATTTTGCAGAAAATTCAATCTAAAGATTGTGTTTTTGAGCTTATTTCTCGTTAGAATCATCTATTTTAGTGTAGAAGCCTATGATTGTTATATTATTATAAGTGCCACTAGTTTTTTAAGTTTTTCATAGTTTTATAATGTAAATAAGTTAATTTTAGGAACGCGCTAACGCATTAGGGATCCACCTGTAATGATAGTGTAAGGGAGATTTTAATAGTAAATAAAGAAATATTTTTTTAACACAACACCTTAAAAAACTATTTGTTTCTTTGGCAAATAAATAAGAATAAAATACTTCTTTGAAATAAACTTCAATGCGCAAAGAATCTCCTCTTATCAGATTCAAAATCGTTTAATTAACAATGAGCACTCTTCTAAGAGCTCCTACAAAATATAGCTGTGTCAGTGCGAGTCAGTGACGTCATTGAGTGTGACGTCATCGCCCCGACCCACGCGTCGCTCGCTATTGGCTGATGTTATCTGCCTCACTGAGAGAGGACGGAGAATATTGTGGTGGGTAGCCGAGTTTTGTATTGAGGTTCCGTAAATTTTAATTAAAATGATATTTTGTTTGTATAAATATGAGTGCCTAAATGAGTCCTCGTGGTTTAGTGGTCGCAAGCTCTACTGTTGCATGAAATCTTGAGTTCGATTCCCAGGTCAAGCAGTGTTATGGGTTTTGATACCAGGAATTGCTCTGTAGATTTTGGTTTTGTTCCCGTTTGATGGCAATAGGCTCACTCTCTATTACATGGGATTATAAATATTACTGTTGAAATGTAGGTATACCCTAGAGCAATGTACTCTAATGGGTGTAATACCCTTAACGAAGCCGAAGGTTACTTGTTCTCCCCATCATTGCAATTTTTTTTTGGACTAGGCCTCACCTGGAAACCTTCGAGTTACGGAGGTATGAAGGGTCAAAGTTCCAACATTTTAAGAAGTTTTTTTTTTAATTTAATTTTTTTTTTTACCTCCGTGACCCTCGTTCTATTCAATGCATCCACCAGCACAATGTTTTGAGAGCGTTACATTGAGTCCTGCCATACAACGTGATTTTTCATCGCAAAGAAAAAGTCATATCCCAGCAATATTTTTCGTAGAGTTACTTAGTTTGATGTACAGAATGCTTGGTTGACGGCTTCGTGAAAGGTCCGTTTACACCTTGTATTAATGTAGTAGTCAGAGATAATTGACAGTGTAAACAATACTTTGCGTAACTCTTGAAATGCAACTCAAAGCGGCTGGGAATCAAAACTAAGTTACTAAGTACAATAAGTGCAGTATCGAAGATCTGAAAGAAACAAGTGAATGCTTTTACTTTCCAGTAAGTTTTTTTTTTTAAATATACGAATCATATTTATACCTTCCCATGGCGCAGAAAATCAGTAATAGTATTCTTCATGGAAAAAAATCACGAGAGCCATGGGTTGTATGTTATAACTGACCGTCCGATCAACTAGGGTACCCTTCTTTTCCCATCATCATCTGCCTAGCCTTTTCCCAACTATCCGGATGCAGCTGAATACCAGTATTTTACATGGAACGACCGCCTACCTGACCTCCACAACCCAGTTAGTACTGGGTAATACGATACCCCTTGGTAAGACTGGTTGTCAGATTTTTTGGGCCACTGATTACCTGTAACGACTGTCAAAGTTTTATAGATGGCAGCCGGGACCAACGGCTTGACGTGGTTTCCGAGGCATGGAGGAAACTCGGTATGTAATGGGCGGTCACCCATCCACAGACCAACCTAGGTAAGCACGGCTTAACCTAAAGATCGACCCGAGCGGCTGTTATTATTTAGCCACGAGCTCCTCATCTTTCCTCTCCTCCCTTTTCCCATCATTCCTATTCTAAGGTTATTGACAGTCTTACCCCTTTTAAAAGAAAGTAAACTAAAAATCTTATGCATTCTGTAGCGACCACCATACCTATTTTTCTTACGACCGAGAATGCACAGGGCAAAGAGATCGGGACACTTAGGTCAAGTACGGTATCGGGTTCCGTATACAAACGACTGTGCTTATTTATTTTAAATTGGTTGAATTTGTGAAGAAAATTTCTACTTGCTACGGTGATACGCCGTAGCACTTATAAAAGTGTGATGTTTTTCCTAATTTACATACATACAGCACGTTTAAAAACACATTTACAGTACAGTAGGAATACAGTATGCTTTTGTTTACAACTTTGAAGAAGTTAATGCAGTCGCTACGGGCTACGCCCAGGACTACGAAAAGCTGAATGAGCCACGCTGATGCTATGTATGCATGGTGTATGGTGTATGGTGATACAGAATAAGAATAATTAGAATAATTTATTTAAAAAGTATTACAAAAAGTGTACACTTAGCAACCGCAGTAGTATTATTTCTCATACTAATTATAAGTACTTATAAGTAAACTATAACTAAAATATATTCTACAGTCGCAAGTATTCAATAGTTCAATTTAGATGTCAGCGACCTGCCCGATCTAGGTTTATTTAAACCTGTGTTTCAGGCCATCACTTTACCTAGCACAATTCAATAAGGACACTAAAATTATAAAATTAAATTAATCTCTTAACAATTATAACTATGCATCAAGTTGGTATAAAAGAAAAACACTAAAACTAGCTTAAGTAAATATGTACAAATAGATACGATAACATAATCAAACCACAACTTCTAGAAGTTTTTCTGTGTCTGTGTAATTAAGTACCGCTAAATAATCTGACATTACCAAACTACATTTTTTATAACTTAAACTGTAGAAGTTTAGTATCCTGTTGAGTCTATTGTAAAAAAAAGGTCCTAAAAACACATAAAATCGATTCGCAAACGCATGTCTAGTTTGAGGTTTAGTGCAAACTAGGTCCTTCCTTCTCCTATCGGAAGGAACTGGGTGATAGGGAAGTGTAGAGTGCTGGTGCGTTATGTGAAGAATAAATAATTGCCGTACTGTAAGTACATTACATGTTTTGTAGAGCTGATGTGTAGGGAATCTAAAAGGACGGAAGGTAGCAACTTTTAGAATTGCTCTTTGAGCACGTTCTAGAGGGAGAAGAATTGAATTTCCCGCGCCACCCCAGGATATTATACAATATGTTAGAATAGATTGACACAGTAGCGCATATGAAATTATAAATGTGAAATTGAGTTGGTTCGTTTGTCACGCCATCACGTCTTAGCAGCTAAACCTGACTGTTGATATCTCAGTAGTTCGTTTTTGTTTTTTTTTTTCGTTGTGTTTATCCGTGATCATGGTGTTTACAACAGCGCTGAAATATCGGGAACTCAAAACTATCAGTAAACATGGTAAATATCTCGTTCCTAGTGTTAATGATAATTTTCATCACACCCACCTGGGCAAAACAGCTGGCAAAAGCAAATTTTTGATAATCTTTTGCACTTATGTCTTTTGTCTAAAAAGTAAACGAAGATAATTCTATCATTGGATTTTTGATTGCTCTTACGGACCCCCAAAATGCTGTATTTAAGTATTTATACAAAGAAACGCTGATATCATTTGCCATAGTGTCGATTCAATGAAGGTCTATGGAAATATCATGTCGATCTCAAGTGTTCTGATAATATTAGACTATAAATTCACTATCTATTACTGAAATCTGGTACAAAATGGCTTATTCGTGAAAAATTAAAAGATATAGAGATAATCGTGAAATTATGGATCCGGGGATTATGTTTTAGGGTTCCGTTGCCAAATGGCAAAACAACGGAATTCATAAAGATTCGTCCTGTCCATCTGTCTGTCTGTTCGTATGTCACACCCATTTAACTCCGAAACTGTTGGCACCAGAAAGTTGAAATTTGGAGAGCAGGTGTCTTCTATGAACCGTTAAGTAAAAGTGATGTGACATTACATATAAAAAATAGGGATGGCCCGCCAATCCCTCCATACATGTAACTTTTTTTCAGATTATTGGTTGAAAAAAAATCTACGTATATCTCTGTGCAGCGTCAATCGACTATAGTTATTCAAAAATAATCGCGTAAATAAGTGAAAAGTCACGTTTTACGATAAAACTCAATGTAATGCACTCAAAACTTAGTGCTGATGGATGCATTGAATAATAAACGGGTCATGGTGGTATTTAAAGTATAGTTTTAACCTTAAAAACCAGTATTTAAAAAAAATGTGAATAATAGGAATTTTGACCCCCAATATCTCTGTAACTAGAAGGTTCCCAAATATGCTCCAGAACAAACAAAAAATCACAAAGACGGGGTGAACAAGTACTTTTCGGCTTCGTTAAGGGTCTATTTAAACCCTTTATATTCTTGTATTTACTGCAATTTTATTCCAAAAATACCAACATCCATCTTATTTATTCTTTTAGACAAAAATAAACAGCAAAATTGCTTCTCGAGACCGAATTTACAACATGCTTTGATGGGCAACCCGATGGGGGATTGATACGACTTAGTATCGGATTTCCCATGGGCCCCATAACTTCTAAGGGAACTATTACTAAGAAATACGCTTAAAACTACGTCGAGACTTTTTTTTCAAATAGGTCAATGGGTCTTTCAAATAGGGAAATCGGTCCGGTGATTAAGCCGACTTCATAAATGTAGGTAGTTTGTGGCCGCGATGTTTCTATCAGAGGCATAAGTAGTATGCCTCTGATACCCCCCCCCCCCTCTGCCTCTGCTGCTGTGTGCGTGTGTGTGTGTGTCTGCATTTACCTAGCCTTTTCCTAACTATGTTGAGGTCGGCTTCCAGCCTAACCGGATGCAGCTGAATACTAGTGTTTTACATGGAGCGACTACCTATCTGACCTGCACAACCCAGTTAGTACTGGATAATACGATACCCCATGGTAAGACTGGTTGTCAGCCTTTCGGGCCACTGACTACCTGTAATGACTGTCAAAGATCTACAAATGACAGCCGGGACCAGACCAACGGCTTAACGTGCTTTCCGAGGCACGGAGGAAACTCGGTATGTAATGGGCGGTCACCGATCTAAAGTTCCAAGCCAGGGTCAAAGTTAAAACTTTTTTTTTGGTATAAGTTTTTAATGTTATAATATAACTTTACTTTAAATACCTGCATGACCCCCAAACTACAATTCATTAATTACAATGTTTTAAGTGCTTTAGTTCTAACGTTAAAAGTAATTTCTCACCCAAAAAAAAAGTCGTTTCCCAGCAATAATATTTGAGTTTTTTAATTTGATATACAGAATACTTGGTTCACGGCTTCGTGAAGGGTCCGTTTACACCTTGTATATCTAAGGGCCAAAGCTGGCTGAAAATACATAAATGATAAAATCAATATGTAAAACTGATTCATACTATAAACAATCAGCCTTTTCCGTTCTGACTGCTGACACTCGGGCCTCCTCTCCGTATCAAAAAATAATCCAAGCTCCGATCAAAATATTTCACGCCTAGAGAGCTTCCCATATCAAGAACCCTTCGATGACTTTGGCGAATATTTGCAATCGTAATCTATTATTACGTTACTATTGGCGATGATGGGGTCGAAAACGTGGGTAGAGATGTTGATAACAGGAATGAATGATTTTTGCTGATAATATCAGTATTCAGGACTTAGGATTATTTATTTTTTAACAAGATGTGTTTGAGACTAAGATGAAAAATTCTTATTGGAACAAAATTCATTGCAATGTGAAATGGTTTATGTTTACAGACCCATATAACATCACGCCTGTAATCCCCGAACGGTTAGACAGAGATGTATCTAATAGTAAACCCGCATTTCACCAGTTATGGTTAAGTACCAAGTAAAAGGGAGCGAGCCTATTAACATCCACCGAATCCAGACTCCGTGGCTGCTACTGAGAAATTCCTGATAGAAAAACTGAGTACCTATATGCCCGACCCGGGAGTCGAACCCAGAACCTCATGCTCAGCAGTCATGATTGCGACCAGTAAACCAAAGAGTCAGTCACACACACACACATGCTTTTTTCTCATGGAGCAGAAACAACAGAAAATACCACCTGTTACGATCCTTACATATTTCTTTTGCCTCGTCCACGTTCATACATCTGGCCATACATGCACGCCGGTTGCGAGTATTACGCTACTAATAAATAATATCGGGTGGGAACAGACACATATCCGTCAACCAAGCATTCTGTACATGGCCTGCGGGACTGTTCGAAAGAGATACCGTGGCCCTGGAACACAAAGGGCAAAGAAGGAACATGGATGGGTTTTAGTCAGTACAAGTCTGACACTCCCCTCCGCTCCGCCCAGAGTGGGGGGGGGGGGGGGGGTTATTTGATGATTTCCCATCCGTTAAAAAAAAAAAAAAAAAGCATTCTGTATATCAAACTAAGTAACTTTACGAAAAATTATTGCTGGGAGTCGACTTTTTTTTTGGGGTGAAAAATCACGTATTGCGGTAGGACTCGATAGAAAGCACTCATAGCATTGTGTTGATGAATGGATTGAATACTACGAGAGAGGGGAGGATGTGTGTAAAGTAAAAATCTTACATTAAACATGTATTTAAAAAAAAAACTTTAAACTTTAAACGTGAAAAAGTTGAAACTTTGACCCCCAATATCTCCGTAACCGTCTAGAACAAAAAAAATATCGCAGTGACGGGGAGAACAAGTGTCTTTCGTTTATGTTAAGGGTCTATTTACACCCTTTATGTAGCTTTTGCTGCTCGCGGAGGAGCTCGTGGCTAAATAATAACAGCCGCTCGGGTCGATCTTTGGGTTAAGCCGTGCTTGCCTAGGTTGGTCTGTGGATGGGTGACCACCCATTACTTACCGAGTTTCCTCCGTGCCTCGGAAAGCACGTTAAGCCGTTGGTCCCGGGTGTCATTTGTAGATCTTTGGCAGTCGTTAGGTAGTCAGTGGTCCGAAAAGTCTGACAACCAGTCTTTCCAAGGGGTATCGTATTACCCAGTATTAACTGGGTTGTGGAGGTCAGATAGGCAGTCGCTCCATGTAAAATACTGGTATTCAGCTGCATCCGGTTAGACTGGAAGCCGACCCCAACATAGTTGGGAAAAGGCTAGGCAGATGATGATGATGTAGCTTTTGCTGCCGTAGGTTCCCAGTAGCAGCATAATTCTGGATTTAAGACCGATGAATGGCAAAAGGTTCACCATTCTTCAGTCACCCCTATTACACGAGGGTAAATCATAACTGGTGAAATGTGGATGTACCGTAAGTATACCTGAGCCGACCCTTTTTGTAACCCAAGCGTGATATTGTAATTGAATCTGTTCTTAATAAAAAATACCCACAGTATTAGGCCAAGCGTGATATTATTTGTTATTTAGTATAATTGAATCTGTTCAGTTATATATACGACATTAGTTTTAGTATATGCGAAACCTGAAATACGTATCTAGTATTTTTATGTAAAGAATCTATGTACAAAATTTCAAAACTGTATCATGAAAAATCACAAAGTTATAAGTTTGTTCTGTTACCTAGTTGTTCGCACAAAAACGTGGTCACTATGCAGCGCGCCCGCGCGCGCGCCTCCAGCGTCTACTTGAGTTCATTGAAAACAATAATTTTACAGTAGGTACCTAAATGATTGCAATGGGTACTTAATATCGGTCAAAATTGAAAATTAAAAAAAAAATTGGGACAAAATATAACGTGGTTTAAAAATTATTGGAATCGATTCAGGTACTTATTCTGAATAAACTTTATTCAGGTTTCGCATATACTAAAAATAATGTTGTATAATAAAAAAATATTCACAATATTAGATTACAAGTTACGCCTACTAAACCAATTGGACTAAGCTGGTAAGGTTTAAATTCTTCTATTAGTGACGAAAATAAGAAGATTAAAAAAGCTCAGTTTAGCGCTTCCTACGCTTAGCGTTTATAGTCAAAGTTAACCCCTTGGACACGACCTACACGATCAAGCGACTTGCGTCTTGCGACTGCGGAGGAAACAAAATGAAAGTAGTTGTTTATAGCGCTTCGCAAGTTTGGCGCGTATTATTGCGCGTATCAACAGGTGATAAGTGATTTGACGCTCAAGTGAATCAAATGAACTGGTTAAGAGGAATGGCACTGGGGTTGTTAGTTACGTCGCGTCTCCGTAACGCTATGATTTAACGCACGGAATGCCACACAAGCAATGCTAATTCTGCGCTGCGTTGCCGCTCACCGCAGCACCCTTTCACTCTCGTCTCACTGCACGTCGTTTTAACGTACCGTGTGGCTTAATCAAATTTATATCCAGGCGCTAAGGAGTCGTAACGTACCGACAATGCAACGTGTTTCATCTCGCTAACAATGCAGCGAGGGTGCTACAGGTGACCGTAGTCTCGTCGCCCCTGACTTGTCATGGCATCGCATGAAACTATAAGCGCGTCAATTGACGCAAGTTACGTCGCTTCACCCGAGGTCGTGATCAGGGCCTTAGCGTTTATAACCAAGATTAAAGTTGCACCACAGTTTGTAATCAAGACGCACTAGTGATAAATATCACTTAAAATTCTGCTCATGCAACAAACATTGTAAGATGCAAGTTGTTAATATTCACACTGTTATTCTATTATACAAAAACTAAACTAATAAAACAAAAGTAAGACTAAACCATTGTTTTATTTTACTCGGTGAGGAACTGAGAGAGGGTGGAAGGGACACTAATGCGACGCACAAAACGGTTATCACGTATTCAGCACATCATTCTGAAAACACACTGAAAACTGTCGAATCGAGGAAACTGTCTAATTCACAAAACTGTCCAGTCAGCGAAACTGACTAATCGACGAAACTGGCGAATTAAATAAACTGAGTAACGAGGGAAACTGACCGGTGATACGCGGACTCGTCAATCTAACCAATAATATCGTTTCTTTTGCACAGCCGAGCTAAGCTAGCTTTGTGATTGGTTAATTTTAAGCACATCACAAGAAACGCAGCCTTAATCTCACTGCCCAAAGACTAGCCTGTCAAAAATAGCAAAGTTACCCTGGCAAGTACCAAACTGATATCTAGAAAGCAACCACGTTGAGTCAAGTTGGAAATAATATTTTTTCCAGATAACTTACTTATTTCTTATCTTCACGCATCGCTGCGTCGACGGAGTGAGCACGAATTCAAGTGATACCAACATCACTCTAAGAGCTCAAGTTACTGAGTCATGGCTAAAATGTTATTATTTATTTATCATTCTTTAACACACACATTTGTTGAAAGGCTTCTCTTGTGTTGACACTAGTTATGTGACAATGGTGGAGGAGCTTGTGCCCAAATAATAACAGCCGCCCGGGTTGATCTTTAGGTTAAGCCGTGCTTGTCTAGATTGGTCTATGGATGGGTGACCAGCCATAAAGCGGTTGGTGTTTTGTTGCTTGCAAATACACAAATCTTTTCAAATGATCAAAAACTTTCGGAGCACTTTAAATGGGTTTTGTAAAAAGAAACCCAAATTAAATGCAAATAACTCTGCATCCAATTTATCCCAATCCTATAGTATAAATGGCTTTGATCAGCTCAGATGTTGAAGATAACATTATGCATGTAAGCAAACATGGTTCTAATATCTATTTTATTTTTATTTTTTTTATACTAAATGGGCTTACTCTTGACCTCAATCTAGTCCAGAGGACAGAGATGAGGTCGACGATGGAACGAGCTAACCCAAAAGAAGCCTATTAACTGGCGACTTAAATATACTGGGGTCATATGAACTAAACCTAACAATTAGTCGTTGATAAATATGTTGGGTGTTTATTTTTGCCCGCGACTTCGTTCACGGATATTTTGATGTGTTACCAAATTTCGTCTTGATCCGTTCAGCCGTTCTGGCGTGATTGAGTAACAAACATCCATCCTAATTTTCACATTTATAAAAGCAGGTAGTAAGATCTATATTTAACGAGTCACCGATAATCAGCGTATTTCCCACGGCTGAGACACAGGTATTCAGTCCGTGTGAAGGAGCTGAAATCCACCACGCGGGCCAAATTAAGGTTGGTAGTGGATCACATTTCTTAGAAATTTTGTTCTAAGAAATGCGAATTTCCTTACAATGTGTCTTCTTCTTCCTCAGTACTTCTGCATGACTCGTCATCTCATCAGTCCCACCTTTCTGGCCATATCATCCTTCACACTGGCAACGAGGCATTAGATACGAAGGTATACACATATCATAATACATTATATGTGATATTAAAGTAAAATATTTGTGTTTAGTTCTAGTTAATGTTTATTCTTGTTGTTGATGAAAAGTACCTTCGAGTAGTTACGTAAAAATATAGGTAATATTGCATGTATATGGGAGCTACATCTGCTAACAAACTGCTTTACAGTTTGGCAGAAGTAACATTTTTTTTTTTTTGTAATTGTATGTTACCACGAATAAACGCTTTTCATTCATATCCTTCACTTTGGTTCCTATTTTCAAGTCATCTGCCTAGAATTTTCCCAACTATGCTAGGGTCGGCTTCCAGTCTAACCGGATGCAGCTGAATACCAGTATTTTACATGGAGCGACTGCCTATCTGACCTCCACAACCCAGTTAGTACTGGGTAATACGATACCCCTAGGTAAGACTGGTTGTCAGACTTTTTGGGCCACTGACTACCTAACGACTGTCAAAGATCTACAAAAGACACCCGGGACCAACGGCTTAAAGTGCTTTCCGAGGCACAGAGGAAACTCGGTATGTAATGGATGGTCACCCATCCACAGACCAACCTAGGCAAGCACGGCTAAACCTAAAGATCGATCCGAGCGGCTGTTATTACTTAGCCACGAGCTCTTCCACAGGTTCCTATTTTCAAGTATTATTAATTAAACGTCCATTCTATATTTATCCCAATCGTTACATCGGATGATCAGCAGATAACTTAAGAAGGTACTTGAAGGATACTCGGTTGCCAAGCGACATTCAACTTTCTTGATTCAGTTTAACCCCTGAAATCTGAGAGCCTTGTTATCAATACCGATAACTATTTAGTAAGTCATTGAAATATTTTCTTCGAAGCGAGAAATGTACCCGCAACCTCAGGGTTATTTGTGAGTTAATTGCGCTACCAAAGCACGCATAAACGCACGCGCGTGCCCTTCACGCCAAGCCACAATTTCACCTATCATTTTGCCACATATTTGTGTCTTTGGCGTGCAGGGTAAGGGCAGGCTTGTCACGTATATGTGACAATGGCGTTCAAAAGGTTAATGCGAGTATCAGGCACATACAATGCAGATAGGCCCTGTTTTCTTGCCTACCTTAAAGATTCAATTAAATTATATTTAACTATCACAACGTAAATAAAATATCTAAAATTTTATTGTTAATTTATTTTTCTTGTTTATATAACAATATTTGCATGCTGAATTTTAGTAAGCGGAATATGTAGAACCTATTTATCTTTAACACATTAATGTACCATATTTCACGCAAATAAAGATTATTCTATTCTATTCAGTACCGAGACCACTACACCAACATAACCGTTGAAAGTCATTGTAGGAAAATGAAAAGCCTTGAAGACGATTGACATACTAGGTGCCAAAAAATGTGGCACCTAGTAAGTTGTACTAGGTGCCACATTTTTTGCACAAATTAAAGGCCCACATGCCACATATGTGGCACGTGGGCCTTTAATTTGGAGTTGTGGTCTGTATGAGATCTATAGACGGCTTTAGAGATACACATCATCATCTGCCTAGCCTTTTCCCAACTATGTTAGTTCCAGTCTAACCGGATGCACCTGAAAACCAGTATTTTACATGGAGCGACTGCCTATCTGATCTCCACTACCCAGTTAGTACTGGGAAATACGATACCCCTTAGTAAGACTGGTTGTCTGACTTTTTGGGCCACTGACTACCTGTAACGACTGTCAAAGATCTACAAATCACAGCCGGGACCAACGGCTTAACGTCATTTCCGAGGCATGAAGGAAAGTCGGTATGAAATGGGCGGTCACCCATCCACAGACCAACCTAGGCAAGCACGGCTTAACCTTAAGATCGACCCGAGCGGCTGTTATTATTTGTCTTTAGAGATACCTAATAATACAAATAATTATAATGACTCTAACCTTGACTCTGCAATCATTGTACCGATAGTCGTTACGGTTAATGGACTAATAGCAGAGAGCCTCGACCAACACCTTAGGAGGCTCTCATTGCGCGGCTGGGTCAAGGGTTTGATTCAGAAAGCAGTACTCCTGGATACGGCACGCATAGTGAGGCGGTTCCTCTCTCTAAAGCCCTGAACACCGGCAGCCTGGACCTTGTTCCTGATGCCGATGGGCCATCTATTTTTTATATTTTTAAATGTTTTGTTTACTTTTCTTTGTAAAAATATTTAAAAATGTATTAGATAAGAGAAAGAATGAAAAAAGAGAAAATAATTATAGTGTTAACTGGCTAAGATTCAGGTCCTTGACTAGATCAGGCAATTTGACTTCACTAACCTTTAGCTTCACCCTTGTCCTGGGTTGAATCAAGCTTGCTGATGCAGCTCGCTGCAGCATGGTAGGATGTGACGGCACGATGGGCTTCTAGAAAGTTTTTCGGGATCCGAATAGTTGGCACACACAAATAAATGTCTAGGATTGTTCTGATACGATCAGTAGGCACTATATCACAATAGTCAAACGTTTTCAAGGCCAGGCCAGACGGTCTAGACAAAATAGACCGATGTAATTTACACATCTCTACCAAACTCTTTTGGGTACACAAGCGTTAAGTTAAGGTCTTGTAGAAAAACCTTCACAGTTCACCACAATTCCCTAGCCACATTTTCCACCCACAATTTAAAGGAAAGTCTCCTATCTGAATAAATAATCTTGATATCTGCTGTTCCAGTTCTGGAGTAGGTGGGATAGTAACGCCTACACTTTTTACTAACTACTCTCAAGTTTTATGTACTGTTGCAGTATGTAGATTCTTATAATTTCGTTTCTTTATTTTATTATTTTTTTTTTTAAACATTGCCCCACACTAGTAATTTCTCCTGTATCGTGGGTGCGTTTACAAACATTTAAGCTCACATACACAAACAGCCAGACCCGGAACAACTACCTATAGGCCATAGAAATATTTGTTCCGTGCGGGAATCAAACCCGCGACACGAAGCGCAGCAGTCGATCGCTCCGCCACTACGCCAACCGTGCCGTCAAGTGCAATTTTTTTTTGTTTCTTTTTGCGTCGTTGGTCTAGTGGTCGCAAGCGCGACTGCTGATTATGAGGTCCTGGGTTCAACTCCTAGGTCGGGCAAAGTGTTATTGAGTTTTTCATCAGGAATTTCTCAGTAGCAACTACGGAGTCTGGATTTGTGCCCAGTTGATGGGAATAGGCTCGCTCCCTATTACAAGGGACTTAAACATAACTGGCGAAATGTGGGTGTACTATCAGGTGCTCTGCCTAATCCTTCGGGGATTACAGGCGTGATGTTATATGTTTGGTTTCTAAAAAGGAGCTTTTACCAATACTAACATTTTTGATGGATTTTTCGAACTCAGTACTCCCAAGTAGTAATTTTAAGTAACTCCCAAGTAGTAATTTTATTTAAATCAATTACAAGCAGTTCTTGTAAGACACTCGGTCAGTTAGAAAAATAAGCTAATCACCCATTTCAAAGCGTAGAATTCTATAAAAAGAACAAACGAGAAACTCAATAGATACTAAATGTTATGCTTATTAAATTGTTCTAGACCATACCTGGGAACCTTCTAGTTACGGAGATATTGGAGGTCAAAGTTCCAACTTTTTCACAATTTTATTTTTTAAATACTAGTTTTAAAGTTATAACTTCACTATTCAATTCATCCATCAGCACAATGTTTAGAATGCGTTACATTAAGTTTTTCCGTAAAACGTGATATTTCACCCAAAAAAAAAGTAGTTTCCCAGCAATATTTTTTGCGTAGGGTTACATTGTTTGATGTACTTAATACTTGGTTGACAGCTTCGTTAAGGGTCCATTTACACCCTGTATGTAGTTTTAATTATGCGAAAAACGGAGTATGCAGTAAGTATGTAATTTTTTCGCGGAATTAAAACTACTCATTTTGTATAACATATAATGTCATGGATTTCCACAATGTAACGTCTGATTCTGTAATTTATCAATAGATACTCTTTTAAACTAAGTTACCAATATACATAGCTGGGACCAACGGCTTAACGTGCTTTCTAAGGCACGGAGCAAAACTTATTATGTAAAGGGTCACCCATTCACGGACCAACCTAGGCAAGTGCCGCTTAACCTGAAGATCTACCCGAGGGGGTGTTATTATTTAGCTACGACCTACTCCTTTTTGTTGATACCCATCCCATTTTTTTTACTTTGACAAAGTTTAACACTGTGACTATACGAAAACCCTGTTAATGGTTGTACTAAGTATTAAAACCATCTTGAAATTCACTAATTATAGTTACTCTAATAATCCAAGAAACATATTAAGAAAATAAAATAAAAGAAAATAGTAGCGAAATGTTGCATTTCGGAAGAACAATCCACATAGCGTAGCCCATAGTGTAGCCCATAGCGTAGCCCATAGCGTAGCCCATAGCGTAGCCCATAGCGTAGCCTATAGCGTAGCCCATAGCGTAGCCCATAGCGTAGCCCATAGCGTAGCCCATACCGTATCCCATAGCGTAATATATCCCAAACACATGCACCACATGCAAATTAATACCAAAATTCGCAACTGCAAATTAATGAAGCGGCGGAATGTAATTGTTAAGCAAATTAAATAAACAGAAAGAGTAAAAAAAACAAAAAAGCCTAAAAATTTAATTTATGATTGATTTCAAATTCAAATTCAAATTCAAAATCATTATTGCTAACTATGTGTACATAAATAAAGTTCTTAACAGAGGATATCAGTTCTTAGAACATAGTGGCCCTGTTAGGGCATTGCAATTTTATCATGCATATATGCTTATAATTGTAACAGTAACAGTTGAACATGCATTATCAAGCAAGTAAAAAAAAAAAAAGCAAGTAAAGCAAGCAAAAGCAAGTATTATTCAAAAAATCCTCTAAACCGTTGTCAAGAACACGCAAAAGCAAAACAAACGCTTTGCTGTATTGATGACTTTACACCTCTGCCTACCCCTTTCATAATATAGGCGTTATGAATGGAAAGCTTCATTAATAACTAAAACTTTAACTTACCATAAAACAAGACTTCCCACATACTAAAAATGGCACATCTAATCCACTCGACCAGTACTAGTTTCGAAGAGGTATACTCCCGCCCGCCCGCACCACCCATTGGCTATCCCTCGCTTATAAAAGCCGGCACCATAAGCTCGGCGTACAGTTTGAAGCGAGCGCGCTTGAGGCACGCCGCATTTCCTCCCCGCGTGTGCGTTATACCTTACGACTCTTCGTGAATTTCAGGTAAGTTTCTGAACTTTTTTTTTCAGGATTATATTTTTGTAAAGTATGTTTAGAACAGATTTTTGGTCTTTAAAATGGGATATAGGAATGTAGGGACGGAATTTCGTAAATCATGCGTATGTTGGGTATTTAATACGTAAAAACTAAAGAAAAAGTGCATTCTTATTTATTAGAAAAAATATATTACGCGTTTTCTAATAAATATAGAAAAGTGCGTTCGGAATATTGAAAGTTATACGTCAACGTTAGGTATGATTTCGTACCACGATGCCTACTTTTATTTACGTCAGTACTTTTGGTAAGTTTGTGGTCTACAATATGTAGGTAAAATTGTACTAAAAATACTTTTTTAAATTACGATTGAATATGTCTTTAATTTGTTTTTACCAACACAAAATTTATTTTACTTTGGGTGTTTTTTAAATATAAGTAGGTATGATTTGTGGGAGGGTAAAAACAAATTAAAGACATATTCAATCGTAATTTAAAAAAGTATTTTTAGTACAATTTTTTTTTAGTATTGGTATATATAAAAAGTGCATTAAGTAGAGAAACTTTATCGTGTTTCTAAGTTTGTTCAGAAAGGATTGTATAGGAAATTTTCCTGTGTTCTTTAGACGCTAATTTTTCGAAGTAAATGCGATGTGAATAAAAAAGCTTACGCTTTAACTATAAACTGCATTTTTTCTAAAGATAAATAAATAAAATAATATTCAAGAAACAATTTTGTAAATATTGAAAGGAAATATTTCAACACAATGTCCTAGTTTTAAATATATCCATCAAAACTGTGACTTCGCTTCTATTTAAACTTTGAATCAATAATTTTAAATCTTCTAACAAATATTTGTATTTGGTAAAACATTTAACCTTATTCCTAAATCTATGCACATTTTAGTCATCGTGTTTCTGGCTAATAAATTAGGCTTTAAAATAATAGAAAGCTCTAGTTAAACTAGACTTATGTAAACTCAATTTTGCACTCAGAATATCTAATAGAAGAGAAGACATACGTAAAGGATTCCATAAATACCACCTACTGCCGAAGGCTAGCAAACCTGTGCTTAAATATCATTACTCATTTATACCGAGATACATAACAAAGGGTGCATTGTGTTATTCTTTAACACAAGACTTGATGCCTTCAAGTGGAAGTACCATTAAATTACATTTTCACATGTAATGGTCAAAAATATATTTAAATTGATTTCAAACACAAAGCTTCAATTAATACCATGATGGTGTTTGATTCCGCTCCAGTGGGTGGGTAATAAGCGCATCTATATAGATTTTCAGAATGATTAAACCGTATTTGTATTTTTTCTACGTTGTATTATGCCTGAATAAGATTTCTAAGGCAAAGAAAAATTGTAAAACTTGCCCGGAAAATTGGGAAAATTCAGG
The DNA here is from genome assembly GCA_910589295.1 of Noctua janthe. Lineage (NCBI taxonomy): Eukaryota > Metazoa > Arthropoda > Insecta > Lepidoptera > Noctuidae > Noctua > Noctua janthe. The sequence continues at coordinate 3,204,766 of OU342567.1, forward strand.
AAATACTTCTTAAGTGTTTTTTATTCGACAGAGCAAAGTCTGTCAAACCATTTGGAATTTAAAAATAAACCTACACATTAATGATGAGTGCAATACTTACGCTATTTGCGACGGCATTCAAAAACATTTTTTTTGCCATGTTTTCTTTGAGATAGAAAAGAATTTAGTATCATTTTAACCAATTTACAAAGTTTTTATCGACTGAAACTTCTAAAAACTATCCTAATTCACTTCAAAGAGCCGTATTTTATAGTGGAATAAAATGTGATAGTAAGAAAACACCTTTGAGAAGTAGACATCACATTTAAATATAACCAAACTCATATTAAAAATTTAATATGTATGACATTCAGGGCATAAAATATGTTCATGATGGTAAAGTCGTTTTGGTTTCAGTTAATTTAACCTTTATACAAACGAGTAATCAACAAGAAATGATCTATCACGAAATGGTAAAGATTAACTTATAACTTACCATAGATTTTAAAAGAGTAACCATGGAGTTTCTTGCCGACTCTACTCCATAGGAAACGACCAACCCGAACCGTGCACCTTTTCTCGACGTTTTTTAAGTGCCCATCTAGGTCTATGTGAAATAAAATATTTTGAAAAAAAAAACGCTTAACACGAAATAACTTTCAAAGGTACTAACCATACTTTCACAAAATAATAAACTATTTGTTAACTTTTTTAATTCTTTGTAGCCAAAACTTCTTTACACCCACACCTTTTACTTAAACAAACGGAATAATTTGTAATACTAACATAAAACACTAAACTTTTGTGGTATTCAAAAAGCTATGTTTTAAGTACTTTAAAAGTATTGGGTCAACCAATTTTCTCACGATGCCCCAAAAGGGATCATAGGAAAACAATCGAAGATCATAATTTGTTAAGACAACCTTTTAAAAACTGTAGCCCTAGTACCAATAATATAATTTGACGTACCTAAGTGAGTTCTGAAAAGAAAATACTCGTTTAATTCTTAATATTTATTTAACTTGAAGACTATTTTATCAAGAGGTGTATTTGATTGGTATATTTTTAAAAGAGGAGCCGGTGGAGTTTCTTTATTATTCTTCTCTTCTCTAAAGGAAACGAACAATATGAACCATGCACCTACCTTTTGAAAGGTCATTGGGCACCTTAGTATGGAAACCATTCCCATGGTAGACACAAACAAAATATAGCAGAATGTATTGATATATGGCTCTGATTTAGTGTGAGCCACGCGAAGCTCGAAAAAAAGTATCTTCCCACTTTATATTTTTACACTTTAGTAAGTGTAAAAATATAAAGTGGGAAGATAAATAAAATGCTAATTCATTAAAATATTTTTTATTCAACTTGATCCAAATCAAGCATAAGATCCTTTAGTAAGTATTTATGTGAGATACAATATTTCGAATTTGAACATGAAAAAGAGTAGTGGCAGCCCAGAAGAACCTTACAAGTGCCAACTTGTAGTTTCGAACAAGCTGGAATGCACTTTACTTTGAGCAATTTATTTTAACAACACTGCTCTCATAACGGTGAACGAAAACATTGAGAGGAAACCAGCATGTCCTAGAACCAAAAATTTGAAGACTGTACACGGACAAAGCGACCAACATCATAATCTACTTGCAATAACCGCCTGGTTGGTGTCTGTTAAAGTGTTAGTGTCAATCTTGGCAAATAGGAATTTATTATTTCAATATAACTCATGGAACTAATCTTTGATATGGCCACACTGTGACATAGGATCCTTGTTTGTCAATGACATTTATTCTGATAGCTTTTCTATAGGATCTTAAACGTATATTTTACGTAAAATGAAACTGTGCGGCAGTCGTTTTTCGTTCCAAAATTAATTTTCCAACTTTAATGACACGTTACACAAAAATTACCTAGGCTCCTTATTATCAAATACTTAAACACAATTAAAAATAAGTATAATAATTGTTTTCGTACATTCTGTTGAGCCGCGGCCATGGTTTCCAAACTTGTACTTTTTAATAAAAAGTAATATAACTTTGTGATTAGTTACATTTGTGAAATAATTTCGGAGAACAAAGAAATGAGGTCCAATCTGTTCTTGGATTACAAATTATAAAGAGCCATGTCTTTTTTTTCATACGGGATTTGTTTTAAAATGTTTACGAAACATACATACATGAATGTTAACGCTATTTTTGACGTCTTCCAGCCAGCACATCAAGCTACTACAATCTGTCAAATTTCTTTAATAGTATTTCAACTTTATCGCTAAAGCATTAGGTTCAAGGTTGATTGGGAAAATTTGGCAGTTTCGGGTAGCTTGATGTGTTATCTATACATTTACATGTGCAGTCAAAGCGAAGAAAACATTTCTAAAAGTTCTCTGTCAACTTTTTAGACTTATGTATCCTGCTTATGCGTATGAAGTTTCATTAAAATCTGTTTAGTCATTTCGAAAAAAAAGGACTTGAAGAATAATAAATTAAAGTCATGTTTGTCTGTCAAAAAAGCTGCATTTAATCCGAAGTTTTTTCACTTCTCCAGTGGTTTTTTAAAGTTTAAAAAAGTAAAGTAAAGCACTGAAGCAAAAGAGATAAAAAGATTTCTATCAATTCAACACGCTCGCTTGATTCTTTCTTCACAAATTATAACTTTAAAACTCAGTACCTACTTATTTATTTATTTTTTTGATTTAATTTAATTTTTTTGTGATAATATACGAAACTAATAATTTTTAAGAACAGTTCAAGATATTTTGCAAGTCGTAACAAAAGGTTTCACAAAAGTATTTCAGCAGAAAATCCGAGAAAATATAAATTTAATTGCAAAATACAAAATAATTCATTTAAAGTTTAGATTCAAATTTCAGGAAATTAAAGGAAGACGAGTAGGTAGGTAATTTGAGTGTAACAGAAAGCCACACTTCCTCATAATCAATCATTAAGCCAATTAAATATTATTTAAACTAAATATAGGTACTGAAACCTTTGTTTGCGAATGATAAATTTAATACGACGAGTAATCTTAAATTTCAAATTACATAATTTTAGATAACTAGCTATTCCCCGCGACCTCGCGATAATTAAGGATTTAAGATCTATTCTAATACTTGCTAAATATACATAAAAAATTCATAAAATCGGTCGAGCCGTTTCGGAGTAGTACAACCACAAACACGGTGACACAAAATTTTTAAATATAAGAAGATTAGTTCCCTATTTGAACCGGATTTCGTTAACATTTTCATGGGATTTTTTCATGGATTTTAAGGAACCCTAATCCTTTTTCTGAACATAAAATAGCCTAAGTTACTCCTTATAAAATGTACTGGGCAGGTTTATTTTTTAGCTCTCTAACGCAATGAATGTTGTTGATCTGTCAAAATGAATGGCATTGCCATTGTAAGTGGCAGTTTGGCATTTTCCGTCAGAAAGTCACAAAACTATTGTTCTTTGAAAAATAATGAACTGGAGTGAACAGAAAATTGATAACTCCCGAACAGAGAAAGCGTGTACAAATTTGTTATCGATTTTTTATCATACAGTGTAGTGTATAGAAATAATTCTCCGAAAAGTTTTACATAGGAAACCAGCGTTTCCTAAATCTGTGTGCTTGAGTATTGCACTCTATATTTGCACACGCAGTGTCAGAAAAGATCAGTTTTGTTGATTATCGTTTTAAATCAGCATTATTGGAAACGTGCGTTGATCCTGGCTGTCATTTGTAGATCTTTGACAGTCGTTACAAGTTGGCCCGAAAATCTGACAACTAGTCTTACCAAGTGGTATCGTATTAACCAGTCCTAACTCAGGTCAGTTAGGCAGTCGCTCCATGTAACATACTCGAATTCATCTGCATCTGGCTATACTGAAAGCCGACCCCAACGTAGTTGGGAACAGACTAGGCAGATGATGATACAGTGCATTGTTTCATCTTTTGCTACAGATGCCTTTTGGCTCGTCGAAACGGAACAATATTTTCAATGTATTTTGTTATCAATAAGATAGATAAACCGTAAAAGATAGACGATGTATCTGGTTTTACCAACAGTGTGCCAACACGCTTAGAATAACCTCATCTTTACAGGTAAAAAAAGAATATTGTAACCGCTTTGCAAATACACTAAAGCAATACGTGTCTTGCGAGAGCAACTGGGGTATCGTATTATCCAGTTCTAACTGGCTTCCAGACGTCAAATAGGCAGTCGCTTTATGTAACATACTGGTATTCAGCTGCATCTGGTTGGACTGGAAGCTGACCCCAACATAGTTGGGAAAAGGCTAGGCAGATGATAAGCTACGTGTAATCTTAAAGGAAAAAATCTGAAATTCGACCAGCGCCCACGATGCGGATGTATTTAGATTCGTTATCCTTTTTTTCTTTGATCCTTTTTATAGTACGTATAAGCCAACTTATATCATTGCTTTCTGTCTTTTGGTTATAAATAACTTATTTACTGAAATTCTAGATTCACAAGTTGACGTGTGAAGATTATCACTACATAGTATAAAACAAAGTCGCTTCCCGCTGTCTGTCTGTCCCTATGTATGCATAGATCTTTAAAACTGCGCAACGAATTTTGATGCGGTTTTCAGTAATAGATAGAGTGATTGAAGAGGAAGGTTTATATATATATTGCACCCGTGCAAAGCCGGGGCGGGTCGCTAGTTAGGTATATAACTAAGAACTTAGTTAAATATCAATAATCAACAATTGTACCGCAGTGTAAACCGCAAATTGGCAAACTTAGACGTAGACAGGCTGTTACGGTGATGTTCACTTGGCGGTTCTTAGTAGCTAAACGAAAGACATAGACAAATGTAAATCGTAAAGATTATAAAATAAAGGCTTAAGAGTAAATCTCCTTAGGCGTTTGAATAAGGGCCTGATTCAGAAGGCAGTACTCCTCGATACGGCTCACAGTGTGAGGAGGTTCTTGTCTCTGAAGCCCTAACCACCGGTAGCTTGGACCCTGCTCCCGACACCGGCGGACCGCTATTTTTTTATATTTTTAAATGTTTTTTTTTTTTATATTAAAAGGAATAACAGAAATAAAACAGACACACTTTATTATAACACAAATTTTCAATACAAAATAATCTATAACTACAATACTAACAAATTATTGATTGACTTACAACACAGGCTCATTTATCCATCGCGATTTATTGCATCTTCTCAGTCCATTGGCCGCATCCACATCAGTCTTGTCTAGGTAGGGCTGCTCCATCATCGAAGCCGAATAACTTGGCTATTGGTTTATGTCTTGTGCCGTGAATGCACGTGCCAGTGGCACGGATTGTTCAGATGATGATTATATTAGGTTGATAAGTCTGGCTAAAAATCGAGTAAAATATTCTATAGATAGATCTCTACAACAGAACCAATGAAACTGATGATTTTATTTGAGCGGTAATATTTATTAAGAATTTTGCGGTCTGTTCTTAATGGATGTTACTGAGGTTTAATATGGCTTTTAAACAATTTTTAGGATTTGCAACGTATCTGCGACTGCGAGATCAAAGTTTCAACTGTTCAACAAGTTCTAATTTAAATAAAAGTTTAAAATATTATAACTTTAATTTAAACTTGCGACCCGCCCCGGCTACGCACGGGTGCAATTTATATATATATATATATATATATAAACCTTCCTCTTGAATCACTCCTATTACTGAAAACCGCATAAAAATCCGTTGCGTAGTTTTAAAGATCTAAGCATACATAGGGACAAACAGACAGCGGGAAGCGACTTTGTTTTATACTATGTAGTGATACCTCTATGACCCCCGTACTATTAAATACATCCATCAGCACAATGTTTTGAGTGCGTTACATTAAGACCAACCGTGATTTGTCTTCATAAAAAATCAGCAATATTTTTTTCGTAGAATTGCTATTTTGATGTACAGATTGTCGACGGCTTCGTGAAGGGGCCGTTTACACACTTTATAGCTACAACTCTGCTTAACCCTACGGGGAGTGGAGTCGTAATGTTGTTATTGTTTCTGTTTGAATAGTAAAATCAACTGAATAATTTTAATTGTTTCTTTTAAAACGCATTAGCAATTACTCAAGATAACAAAAGATATTATCTAACAACTTGAGTTTATACAAACAAGGATTCGGTTTCAAAGTAAACAGTTTTCTTTGATAAAGCGATGAAACTATACAAGAAAAAAATAACCACTTTTAGTTTATTTTTTTTTTCTTTCTTCGTGTTGTTAAATTAACATTCCAGGATGGGTTTGTAATTTCTTGGCATTAAAAGGGATCGAATATTGGGGTAAGTAGAACATCATGAGGAAACCGGCACTTCCACACCATTCCTCCGTGGTCCATATGGTGGATCACTGACCACTCCCTCACAGAGCTGAGGCTAGTGTCCCAGAATTGGGAAAAATAGGATAGTTTTGCTGTAGTGGAAACCAGATTGGCAAGCACTCTACGTAATACTAGCTATTCAGCTGCCTCCGGTTTAACTGGCCGCCAAACTCAGTGCGGGTTGGTAGATATCACATATCTTCGATTTTTTGGTTCTAGGACATGCCGGTTTCCTCACGATGTTTTCCTTCACCGTTTTGAGAGCAGTGGTGATGAAATAAATTACCCAAAGTAATGCGCCTGCCTGGGTTTGAACTCACGACTTATTGTTCGTAAGTCGGGGCCGCCATCACTGACTTAAAATCATATTGCTATATTTTAACTAAGTAACTAAAAATCCAAGTAAACTTGGCATAGACAAGATCTTTGAATACTGTCAAATATTCTTAGCTAAATGAATGAACCAGCGAACTTCATTTCAATTATTACGAGTAGGTACATTAACAAAGATTGTATCGATGCACGTCTCCGTTCTCTGCATTTCATTGGTATCTATAGTCAGCACAACAAAGAGAATTGTGCGTCAGATATGAATGCGAAACCATACGTCGAACACATTAAAGGACTGTTTGACATAACATCACGGCTGCATTCCCCGAAGCAGAACGCAGAGATCTGCAGACAAAGTAAATTTTGCGATTTACATCAATCTCGTGGAATTGGGATCGATTGTATTTCCATGAATCGGAGAGGAATATATTCTTGGTAGTAGTTTAGAGTCTACGTTGTTCAGATTTAGATTATCCATTGAAAAACTCAATAGAGATGAATGCTCGTAGAAACAGCACTTCAACACTATCTTTTCATACTTGCAACGCACAGTTATACGCACCTTTTTATGCGCCTTGGATTGGGGTCATCATCATCATCATCATTTCAGCCGAAAGACGTCCACTGCTGGACATAGGCCTCCCCCAAATGTCGCCATATTGACCGGTCCCGTGCGTCTCGCAGAATTGATTGGGGTCAGTTAGTCAAAATCAGTAGAGGTCTAGCCCCTCTGGCGACACTCATGACTTGCCTAATAAAAGCGACGGCTCTATTTAAAACTTTACGCTTAATGCACTTTCGGTACGAATTTCATTAGTACTGCCGTTTCTAGACATTAATCGTGCGGCAATTACTTTTGCCGCGATGTGCATATTTAAGTTGAAACTAGTACTTATTTATCAGTCTCCTGCCCTTATCCCAAAGTATTTGGTGTCGGCGCAGCATGTCTTTTTCCTCCATACTTCTCTATTACTCGTCATCTCATCAGAAACCTCCTTTCGTGCCATATCATCCTTCACACAGTCCATTCATCGATTCTTTGGTCTTCTTATACCCATCCACATTCATACTCAAAACTTTCCTCACGAGATTTTTACCCTCATTTCTCCGCATTACGTGGTTGCACGGTAGGAGCTCGTGGCTAAATAATAACAGCCGCTCTGGTCGATCTTTAGGTTAAGCCGTGCTTACCTAGGTTGGACTATGGATGGGTGACCGCCCATTACATACTGAGTTTACTCCGTGCCTCGGAAAGCACGTTAAGCCGTTGGTCCCGGCTGTCATCTGTAGATCTTTGACAGTCGTTTCAGGTAGTCAGTGGCCCAAAAAGTCTGACAACCAGTCTTACCAAGGGGTATCGTATTACCCAGTACTAACTGGGTTGTGGATGTCAGATAGGCAGTCGCTTCATGTAAAATACTGGTATTCAGCTGCATCCGGTTAGACTGGAAGCCGACCCTAACATAGTTGGGGCAGATGATGATGACGTGGTTGCGCGGTCCGCAGTAGTGAGTAGTGTGTTTCATTCACCGGCGAAACTAGTACTTATATGTCCTATTAATAGAAAAACACACTTCGCTTTCCCATATAATAACAATAGTGTTGTAATTGTTATCGGTGACTCCACTACAACCTAATAAATAGTATCTTTATCCTTATCAGTTTTCCGATACAGCACACAAATGATTGATGAATCTGATCAGCTCATTATGGGCTCATGATACATATTTGATGGATCAAATAAATCTGGTGACGATTCTATGTTACCGTTCGAGTTTGTAAAACGCGGAAGTGGGGCGGGAGGGTGCTTGCATTAAGAATCAAAAACAGTCGGATACTTTTGTGGTTTTGGTTAAAGATACTGGTACAGAACCCATTAAAATCAGGAGTATATACTAGAATAATCAACTAGAGGATGTTGTACCCCTTTAAATTGTATATTTTGAAATTGAAAAGTTGCTGAAAGTTTCAGTTTTCTTTTATTGGTTAGCCTTTTCTGTCTCACTGGGCAGAGGCCTTCCTCATTCATTTCCGACTCTCTCGGTGTTTTGCCGTCTCTGGTCAATCAGTCAGGAACGAGTCCAAATCGTCACGCCAGCGTTTCTTGGGCCACATTGGTGACGATGACTGTCTTAAGGCACTGTGTGACGATTTTAAGTTACCTCAATTTATTGATAAGAAGACATAAGTATAAATCTATCTCATTCACAATAAAACTGTCACTATGTACATATAATATATAGAATGTCTTTAAACTAAAATTATGTAAATACTGATACCATGGATAACTTATCGCAATCAGCGATAATTATGTTTAAATGCAAAAGAAGAACAGACTGTTTTGTGTTTCTGAGCGTCAACAATTTAGGATTTGGTATCTCGTCACCCAAAATAACCTTTTTTACGTAAATCTACGTTTATAAAGGAATCAATCAACACCTACGCACTAACTATCTGACCGTCGATTACATAAGGTGGGCACTTTGTCAATTTTAGTTTAATGTTATTATAACTAGCTAGTATATTTGTTTGAGAATTAAAGTTATTTTTACTTGTGACAAATGAGAAGTACATAATTTCAGTAACTTTTTTATGAAAAGAGAATGGAAACCATTCCCAAAACGGCCACATTTACATCATAATCGGCTTAACCTATGTCGGAGTCGCCTTTACAAAATTTTATGCAGCTGAATTTCAGTACTTAAATAAAAATGGCTGCTTATCTGCCCGCTTCAACCCAGTAACTGGGTAATACGACAATACCCTTTGGTAAGACTGGTTACTCTGTAAGCCCTACGTTTCAGACGTACATGGTGTAAGGGACAGCCCTCCACAGACTGATGGGGTGAATTCAGTATATCAAACTAAGATGACCGGTACAAGAAATTATTTTAGGAACGTTATGGGAATCCAATAAATTTCATTTGTTTTATTTCCTCATACGCAATGTATCGTTACCGTGGTAAAACGCACGTAGCGAAAAGCAAGCGCGACGACGAGTTCGATGAAATCTGTAGCAAGGCAGGAAGTGAACTTTTGATTCCACGGGTCGTACGTTAGAGTATTTCACCATCCATTGTTGGTTTTTTTTTATTTTTGCCCTATTATTTACATAAATGGAGTACTGCGTACAGATAATGTAATTTTATATTGAAATAAAGGAATAGTAACTGAAAAAACGATAAAAAGAAATAAAAATCTGAGAAAAATTCAGTGGAATATGATTCAAAATAAGGAGCTGAATGCATCCTGTCAGTTTGCTGAGGGCTGTCCCTTACACCATGTACACTCGTATATTGTTCGAAAGATTCCTTACACCTATAACAGAGTAGTCAACATCTTGTCTCTCCTGTAGAGTGTAGGTACATAGTTCTCACGTCAGTTTCAAATCCTTCTCAATCATAAGGCAGTTACACACCAGAGGACGTCGTAAATCCCACGTCATCGTGTGAACTTAACCTAATCCTATTTCTAGATGTGAATGTGTACCTTGTCGTCTTAGGCTTAGGTTTCATTTCCACTCAACAAAAATCTTAAATTCACTTACGGACAGACATCGTTCAGCCTAACTATCTAGAAATATGATTTCCACAAGAGTTTCTTAAATTATTAATTAATTAGGATGCCTCGTTGGTCGAGTGGTCGCAGGCGCAACTACTGAGCACGAGGTCCTGGCTTCGATTCCCGGGTCAGGCTAAGTCCTATTGGGTTTTACCACCCGGAATTTATCAGTAGCAGCCACGGAGTAGGAATTGTACCCGGTTGATGGTAATAGGCTCGCCCCCTATTACGAGCACATGGGACTTAAACATGAATGGCGAAAAGTGGGTGTACTATTAGATACTCCTTTGCCGTACCCTTTTTTTACTACTAGACCGAAGAGGCAGTCTTAGTTCCGTTACTTATTACATTTATAATGCATTGTACTTAGGTCACGTCCACCTACAATATTCTAGGCACAAGGCTTTCATGATCTTTTCACATTATAAGGTATATCTTTTCATACACGAAATTTTTAAGAGTAACTTCTATAAGTCGTTAAGTCGCCAGAGCAACGAAAAAAAAATATCTGAGTGTTTTTTTTTCACGATTTTTTTATAATTCTAAAATTTTTTTCAGACTTTTTGCATAAAACCTTTACTCCCATATTCTAACAATGACAATAGGTAAATACGACGTAGTAAACTAGCGTAATGGATGTTCAAAAATAAGAAGCCAGTATTTATTTTGAGGGTTAAGTAATTTTAAATTATCTATATTTTTATACAAATATACATAGAAAAAAAAACAATCTCTTGAAATGGCTGTTAGATGATTCCCTGAAAATATTTCGTGTATGAATAGTTAGACCTTATATACAAGGTGTAAACGGACCCTTCACGAAATAGTCAACCATGTTCTACATCAAACTAAGTAACTCTACGTAATAATTATTGCTGGGAAACAATTTTTTTTTTTTTAAGTCCTACCGTAAATGTGAATGTAACGCACTCAAAACATTGTGCTGATGAACACATTGAATAGTACGAGAGTCGTGGTACTTAAAGTAAACTTCGAAAAAGTTGGAATTTTGACGCCCAATTTCTCCGTAACTAGAAGGTTCCCAGGTATGATCTAGAACAAAAAACTGATCGCAATGACGGGGAGAAGAAATACCTTTCGACTTCATTTAGGCTATTTTTACACCCATTATTATACCTTCACCTAGAAACAAACTGGAAAGTTCATGTCCTTTTAATTTTATTCCTTTGATCTGGGACAAGCGACTTTGTGTCATACGTAAAGGGCTCTGTCACCTTTCAATATGATTTTAATTATAGAGTACAGTTCGTTAGTATGTTAATCTAAAGTTATTTAGCCGTTAACTTTTCTAATTATTTCATTATAAGGAAGGTCAAACAAAATTGTGATTTATAAACCAGTTAATTAAGTCTTTTCATTAATACTATTATTAAAAAAAAACAATTTAGCTTTCATAAAAGAAAATAGTTTGAAGAAGCAAAGGAACTTTGTAATACAAGCCTTGGTAGCTAAGAGTTTCCAAGTCAAACAAAGAACTGCTACGCCGTAGCAAACAAATCAATGCTACGCTGTAGCTCGTAGCAGAAGTCTGGTTATTTCGTAGCTCGTAGCCCTAAGCCTGCTACGCACAATATCATTCGTGAAATATTTTCTATGTTTGGTATTCTTTCTATACCTACCTACTTTTAAAAATATATTTAAAAAAATCTTGTACAGACGCCAGCACATCAAGCTTCTACAATATGTCAAATATCTTTAATAGATTTTCAACTTTATCTCTTAAGATTTAGATTCAAGGTTGATTCGGAGAATTTGACAGTTTCGTGTAGCTTGATGTGTAGCTAGATTATGTAAATAGTTCAACAGCTTATTGTGAATTATTAATGCCAGCTTGAAAATAAACTGGTAACCAGTTAACGAGCCATGCATATTTAATGAGAATAATTTCATGTCCATTAAAACTTGGATTTAATTACTTATTTAGTTTGTGAAACAGTCCACAATTTAACATAATTTGTGGTTTAAATGCCTCTTTGGTCTAGTCGTCAAAAGCCCGACAGCTTTAGCATTGGTTGTTGGGTTTGAAGGCCAGGTTATTGGGTTTTTGTGTTAAGACTTTATTAGCAGCAATCCCGGTTCTCAGAGCAGTAGAGGACTGGAAGCCCAGTGGTTAAGGCCCCAACTTACTACTAGTGTCCGACCGGGGGTTACTTTCTGGCCTAAGCCAAAACCGAAGCCGATTTATCGGCTATCGCCACAATCGAGGCCGAGGGTTTAATAAACCAGTTCAAGATTGGCAAAAATAAAAAATAGCCAATGGGATAGTACCCATAAAGCTGGCAACATTGGCAACGCTGATTCTTTGACCTAAAGCCAAAATTAATTGGCCAGCCCTTTGCTCATATGAAGAGTCGAACAGTGGTTTAACAATGCCTCGAAAAAACAAATAAGCACTTGGATACCACGGCTTTAATGTTACAACCCCTAACCGCTTAAACATGCACTTATTATAAGTCCAAGAGTGTAAAAAGACCCATAACCTAGCCATCGACCTGTACTTGTGTGCTGTGTGTGTTCCTCGGTACAAGGAAAGTGTGAACAAGAGAAGTGCCACTAACATAGTTTTAGGTCTTATTTATTTACACAAGTTTTGTATTTACTTTATACAACATTATTTTTTAGTATATGCGAAACCTGAATATAGTTTGTTCAGAATAAGTAACTCAATCGATTCCAATATTTTTATACCATGTTATATTTTGTCCCAAAAATATTAAAAAAAGTTACAAGTTGGACACCGAGTGGCATTAAGTACGCAATCACTTAGGTACCTACTGATAAATTATTGTTATCAATGAGCTCAAGACGTCGTAGCAGGCGCGCGCACAGGTGCGCTGCGTGGTGACCACGTTTTTGTGCGGACAATCAGGTAACAGAACAAGCTTATAACTTTGTGATTTTTCATGATACAGTTTTGAAATTTTGTACATAGATACTAGACACGTGTTTCAGGTTTCGCATATACTAAAACTAATGTTGTATATGTTGGTTTATGAGGTATATAATATCTATGGGCCATTGTAGCCTGAAGTAAATTATGTTTGTGTTTATGAAGTCTGGCAACCAGAAGGTTCCCAGGTGTGGACCATTACAAAAAAATATCGCAATGACGGGGAGAAAAGCGATCTTCGGCTTCATCACACGTCTTTTTGCACTCATTATTTATTTATTTACCCATATTTTGGTTAATTTGTCTATTTGCTGAGAGTTTTCAGTAAATAAAGGGCACAGATAATAAAAAGTGCTTTGTAGTGTTCCACTCGCATTGAATATTAAGCAATAATGTCAACTGTTACTAAGATAATCCTTTGTTTAATAGCCAATACTGATAAATTATATTTCTGTTAGAGAAAAGATCAATGAACTGCGTTTGCGCAAACATATAGGTTAATCGGTGCGGGCAATCGTATTACCTACTAAGCGGGATGTGGCAGTCAGATGGGCAGACTCTTTATGTAAAATTCTGGTACTAAGCAGCATCCGGTAAGACTGGAAGCCAGCCACACCATAGTTGGGAAAAGGCTAGGCAGATGATGATATAGAAATTCTTGCTTTAAACTCGATGCGTTGTTTATTTAACTAGCTTATTTGCCATTGGCATCATGACGCCTGTAATCCTCGAAGGCTTAGGCAGAGGTATGCCTAATAGTACACCCACATTTCGCCAGTTTTGTTGAAGTTCCATGTAATAGGGGGCGAGCTTATTGCCATCAACCGGGTACAAATTCAGACTCCGTGGCTCTACTAAGAATTTTGTGATGGAAACCCTGTAACACTTTGCCGATCCGGGAATCGAACCCAGGACCTCATGCTCAGCAGTCGACCAATTGACCAACGAGGCAGTCAATAATAATACTCTATCCGAATATATACAACTAGCGACCCGCCCCGGCTTCGCACGGGTGCAATATATACATACAAACCTTCCTCTTGAATCACTCTATCTATTAAAAAAAAACCGCATCAAAATCCGTTGCGTAGTTTTAAAGATCTAAGCATACAAATAGGGACAGACAGACAGCGGGAAGCGACTTTGTTTTAAACTATGTAGTGATAAGATGTCTGTTTGATATGCCTTGATTACAAGATAAAGGTATTTTATTTGTTAAAAACATGCGTTTACACACAAATTGAGCATGCAAGTTCTTAGTGAAGTAGGGTAGCGTAGGTCTGTACATGTTTTACCTGGAGAGGTGTACAAATTTGTTTTTTTTTTACAATCATACAGGTTAGAACATTTCTATTTTAGCCATTATTTCTCCGGGTACATTCATAATAACTAATGTCGGCATATTATTTTCTTTGAATTACATAATACTAATTAAAATTACATGAAAACAACAAACAAATATACGGTACAGTGTGGTTAGACAAATCACAAACAGTGCACTCGACCGAATGTACCTCTCAAGTACTAGGCCGAGTTCTCAGCCTTGTCACTGATTTAGCACTGCACTCACATGTAATCAAGATGCTTGGAAGACTGCCTCATTGGTCGAGTGGTCGAAAGCGCGACTGCTGACCATGAAGTCCTGGGTTCGATTCCCAGGACGGACAGTGTTATTGGGTTTTTCCATCAGGAATTTATTTATTTAAACTTCATGTACAATAGTGGTACATAGGCGGACTTAATGCCAAAAGACATTCTCTACCAGTCAACCTTTGGGTTAAATAAGAAAACATTGTGATAGGGTACAAAATAAATATATAAAAAAATAACTTCTTGCCATCGAAAATTTATATACGCACTTATAATGAAATTTTGAATTTCTCAGTAGCAGCCGTGGAGTCTGGATTTGTACCCGGTTGATGGTAAAAGGCTTGCCCCTATTCCATTGGACTTACACTTAACTGGCGAAATGTGGGTGTACTATTAGGTACACCTCTGTCTAACCTTTCGGGGATTACAGGCGTTTATTATATTTATTTATAGATGTTGGCCATTATAATGTTTTTAGGAATAGGGATCAAACACGTACATCAGCTGCAAAATAAATAAATAAATAATAAAATAAATCAATAAAAAAATAATAACAATAATAAACACACCACTATTAGGTACACCACACCCTAACCCTTCGGGGATTACAGGGATGATGTTATATTATTATTATTCCTTCAATTATTTTACCAGTTCTCATTTACGTTACAAACTTAGCTTCGGAATTGATATCCTTCATTATCATAATCGTGAACTCCGGCTTATCTGCTGGTAAGCTAGGCTAGAAGGTATTCTAGATTTAGTCCGTCGAGCCTCCGTCTCATGCTAATGAAATCCTGTTGTGTCCCCTAGGCTAGCCTTACAACGGTGATAAGTAATTATTTATTTAGGTAAGTTTCGCTTATGATCAGTGTTGTTTCCATGAAGCTTGGGTATAGCAAATAGGAAAAACCTGTATCTTAAAGGTTTATTTATTTGTTGAAAGTTTGACCTGCTTCTAAAATATTATTTACTAATATAAAACTTCTGTACACAAGTCATTTTCTGTATTGATCACTGTAAACAAACGCAAATCGTTGACGTGGCTCAAAAGGCTGCCCAACTTAAATGGGACTGGGCAGAATATGTCTGTCGCTTGCCGGACGAACACTGGGTCCGTAAAGCTCAGGATTGGTGCCCTGAAACAGTGACACGGGGGGGACCCCGTGTCACTGTTTCAGGGCAGTCCACGAAATAGATGGCGGGAGGAACTGGATGTCTTTCTTGAGAATTGGAAAGAAGTAGCACAGAAGCGTGACCTTTGGAAGAAGTGGAAGGAGGCCTTTGCCCAGCTGTGGGGCAATGTGGGCTAGCTATAATAATAATAATTGATCACTATGTTGGCAGGCTCTAACATTTTAAATTGGCTGAAATAAGAAAACTTTTTGAAAACCGTACTGTTAAAATTTCGTGAACTTATTCCATACCGAAACCAGCGGTTCAAAATATATAACTATTTAAATACATATGCTATATGAGGCCTTTGCCGAGCTGTGGGGTGACACAGGCTAACAGTAGCAGTAATGTACAACATGACATAATGAATGTAAAAACAGGGATTTCAAAATACTTCTTTGCCAGATTCCCAATGATCATTCATTTGGTATTCCTTCCCCGTCTCTCACTTACACAATCAGTATTGAGTGGCATCATCCCTGAATATCCATGTTTCAGCTTAAGACATGCAAATTCGCATAAAAGCACTCTTTTACAAGTTTCGCATAATTATTTAGAATTTTCAGGAAGTGCTCAAAGACGTCCTAAAAATAATAACGTCATACTCCAATATTTGGTTTTAGAATTGTCTTCATTTTCGTACATTACGCCTGCAACCTCCAAAAGCTAGGCAGAGGTTAAACCCGTAGTAAACCCACATTTCACCAGTTATGTGAGTCTCTTGTGGTAATTTTGCTCGACCCGGGTATCGAACCCAGCGGTAATCAACGATATTACAAAGAAAAAGAGGTAGATATCGCTCTAGGGCGCGCAAATCGTTGCTGACAAATTCAGACAATTGTCATAATTTGATTTAGTCGGTTAATAGCAGCGAGCGTAACAAAAAGTGAAGAAGTTTCAAACCATACGTAAGTGTACTTATAGAATGTCATATTTGTATTTTTCACAATGTTATTTATCAATTACAAATAAATTTCGAGTGTGGCAAGAACAAGTAGCATGCGTCATAGATTCACTACTAGTGTACTTCAAGCGCAACACTCTACAGATAGCTATCTCTTTCTGTATCATACGTTCCGTATTATCTATCGCAGTCGTAGTTGATATTACTATACACTTATAGGTAAGTTCATTTTTAATAACAACGTGGCAACGATATTTGAATGCCGCTCAGTATGAATTTTAATATCTTTCTTTATAATATCATTGGCAGTAACTCTATAAGAAATCTCATTGGAATGAGTTCAGCTACTTATGCGTCATTAATTCTTAGACGTTTATCATCATCATCATAAACTCAGGCGCCACCTGCTACGATACTTACATACTCCTTTTTCCTTGTCGACATTCATATAGCTGGTCACCGGTTGCGAGTACTACGCACATAGATGTTTATACAACATGTAACGTAATTAACGCACACCCTCAGACACCCCAATTAGTATATTATGTTATAATCATAATACATACACTGAATTTTTAGTTAAACATATATGAGCATTGATTATTGATTGATTTAGTTATACTAATTCCGGAAGAATGTTGTGGTCACAGTACAAATCCACGAACGTAGACAGTCGCACACGTAGGTATGAGGGTCTTGTTACCCTAGTAGGTATTCGCTCGCGTTCGAAACGAGTTAACGAGTTTTTACTGTAATTTACGTAGTTTTCATTATTTTTGGGAAAAAAAATTACCTATAATAAAAATTATAGAAATCGATTCAGTAAACGATTCTGAACAAACTAATTTCAGGATGTGCGTTAATTATGTTACATGTTGTATATGTACTGTACAAACATGTTTATATAAACAATTTAGCATTAGATACACAAACTTATAGGGAATAAGCACCAAACATTTGCATGTAAAACGATTCGTTTGTTATTTCTGGATAATAAGCGAATCCGCTTATTGGCAGTTCAGCGTTAGAAGATAAAATACTGTTTTCTTTCAATTCAAATTAATTCAATATTTTTATTCCAAATTGGCTCAGACGCTTGACTTAAGGAGGTCCTTTTAAAAAGATGAAAGAGAACCGACACGTTAGTCGGAAAAAGTAATATAAAAATAAACATTTTTGTGTATTAATAATATTAAGAATTTCTTCTTAAGTTAGCTTATTATTTGTGCAAAACTTAATCCGTCAGATACTGACGGTCTCATTTCGCGGAAGTTCTAACGGAGTGCTCACACTAGCTTTTAATTCTCTGCGTCATAGTTGTGCATGGCTTGTGAAGCGAACACTTTTATGCTAACCCACAGATATACACAGGCTGTAAAACGGCCATAGCTGTTACCATTTTGCACATCAAATTTCGAGCTTGAAGAAAAATCTTACAATTAAGTAATTAGAATTTCTTGGTCTAAAAATATCAATTAGAGAAAACTGTTTTCCGCTTTTTAGTGTTTTTTTTTTTGGAAGTCTGTTGTTTTTGCTATATAATATGATAATGACACTGATATGAGATGACGTTTCTTATTTTGACATTTCTTCTAATGACCTGTTTAAAACATTTTCTCTTTGGGTATACAAAACGCAGCGTTTCCTAAACACTAGTGTGAAGTGACTTTTATAGTTTCATCTGCACAATATGAGGTTCTGGGGGAAGTTAATACCGCACTGCTCTTTTGACGAAGTAGAGCAACATCATGAGTACTAGTTTATTTATATTAATTTGGGTGTACGAAGTTTTTATTTCCATCTTGTGCTTCGGGGTTCCACGTTGGGACTGTAGTTATTGCGTTTTTCCTAACTCTTTACTTTGCTTAACTTTACCTAACTAATCATAAAATGAACAAATTTTCTGGCAATGTTTCCATATAAGCTCTTTCGAGGAGGACGCGCCAGGGTAGCTCACGAAATCAAATTTTCATATAATACCATTCAATGACTATTTTATGAAAAAATCATTTAATGAGATTAATCGAACTTATAGGGTGATTTTAATGATTATAACTCTGTAAAGCCATATTTGTTACGGTCACGAATCATATTTTAATCAAAACACAACCTGACACTGATTTTCAAATTGTAAAAAAAACGTTAAAAAAAATTGCCTGGTGCTTCCCCCTTAAATCCACAAAAACTTGAGTTAAACCATTTTATTTGTTTTCTTTTTAGTCTACTAAATAAAATTTAATATCTGTTACTGACAAACAACGCACTGGCTAAACTAATGGGTCTAGAATTTTGAGACTTCCTTGTATAACAAAAGTTAGCTCGAACGAAGGATTTGTGGAAATTAATTCCTTGAAAGGGTAAAACGACAAGTGAAAGTTTGTATAGAATTTCGTAATTTTTGCTGACGGGGAAACGCCATCGGGAGCACGACTTGTTTATTTATAATTATGTTGTTTGACTAAATTACAGTATTAAAATTAAAACGTTCACGGCCAAACTGCCAGCTCTTCTTTTCATAATATTCGATGTAGGTAATAAGAAAATCTAAAACTGAATATTTTAACCTTTTAATTATAAATTTTATATCACATCACATTTAAACTCATGATAAGAACATATCAGAACCCGCGGCGCGAGATATTAAAATTGAAACATATAGGTAGGCCCGCGGCGAATATTACGAACATTTTCAAGGAAACATTAAACGCCGTAGTTTTAATCTCATAATGTGTTTAGTCTGAAAGCCTTCTCATTACCTCGTTTAGCTTGCTGTTAGGTTAATTGACGTCTACCTGGGAGATATCAATTAGGGATGATCAGTCGTAATTGTCCTACTGGGTAGTGGATGACCTTTTCTCTTTTCTCACGAATTGGATATGAATGTCGTAACGAAATTTGCTTAGTAATAACATGTAGAATTCCCTTTACGGATCATCATAATCTGCCTAACCTTCACCCTAGTATGTTGGGGTCGGCTTCCACTCTAACTGGATGCAAACAATTAATTTACATGGCTGAATACTAATAATTTACATGGAGCGACTGCCTATCTGACCTCCACAACTCAGTTAGTACTGCGTAATACGATACCCCTTGGTAAGACTGGTTGTTAGGCTTTCGGTTCACTGACTACCGTAAAGACTGACAAAGATCTACTAAAGTAATCTGAGGTCGTCACAGGGAACAATAATTACGCCAAGTTTATGTCAAACACGTCACAACTACTTAATTTAATATACATAATTGTTTGAAATAATTAGATGTAACTCCCCTAACTGTATTTAATTACGTCCCGGGTTTAACCTTAATCTTCATGTATCCCTTAAGCAAACAGTAGTTACATCATGTTGTAAATCTCAGGCAGTCTGTACAGTGTATAAAATGAGTTTCTTATTAAAATTAACTTGTTTTCAAAACGCTTTTATTAACTTCACTTGTAACTAAGTAACTAACTATGTAAACAAATGTTAGAAGTGAAATTTGGCCCACTCTCCAGTTTCCGATTGAGATGAAAGGAGACAAATACGTTTTCATACATTCTTGAGCCTGAATGTAAAAAGATGAAAGTGGTGTCAAATCCACCGCGATCAGACATTGACTGTCGCCCTGGCCTCGAGTTGAACATCAGGGCTCTGTAGAAGCACGCTGTGTTGTGGGTAGACTGATAAGTAGGTCGCGTGATGTTACTTACCACTGCACACAGGCGCGTTTTCCAATTCATTTTATGTCCATACTAACGACTGGATCCGACATTTATTATCAAACCATCACTGAAAATTCTTCGGATTTTGGCAGTCTTTTTTTTTTTTTTCCGGATGGGAAATCATCAAATGACCCCCCCCGCTCTGGGCGGAGCGGAAGGGAGTGTCAGACTTGTACTGACTAAAACCCACCCATGTTCCTTCTTTGCCTTTGTGTTCCAGGGCCACGGTATCTCTTTCGAACAGTCCCGCAGCCCTGGCAGGCATCGGCCCTTGCGGACCCCTACTTATTTGCTGACATCTCTTTGAGGCGCGCGTGGAACACGAACGCGCCGTCGGCACGGCCTGTCGACATAAGACGGCCGGACGGCGAGCTAGCCCATAACTCGCCGACCACAGGCCCGCGCCTACGGTGGCCGGGAGCCACCACGTGACCCCCGACGCCCAGGGCGTCTCCCGCGGCGGCTGGGACGTGAGGTTCTTTCCCTCTCACGTCCCGCCACCTCCTTCACTAGCATGACTGCTTCACAGAAGGTGGTGACGGCTTCCCATTCCCTCTCGCTCCGGACCATGGCTTGAACCAGGGCCGGACGCGAGAGATCGCCGCCGCCAATCGCCGCTACAAGGACACGGCGGTGCTCCGCCCAAGCGGGGCAGACCTCTACGGTGTGCTCCACCGTGTCCTCCGGACGATCCTCGCAGTGGAAACACCCGGGCGTTTCCTCCCGCCCGATTCGGTGCAAGAACCTCCCGAAACAACCGTGTCCGGTGAGGATCTGCGTCAGGCGGTAGGTGAGGGCGCCGTGGCGCCTCTCTAGCCACTCCTCAAAGAGGGGACTTATCGCCACTATGGTAGCGTGCCCTGCACGGGGTTGCAACAGTCGCTCTCTCCATGTCGCCATGATATCACGCCGGAGGTCTGTCCGCTGAGCGGCAATTTGCCGCGGCAGCGGAGTTTCCCCCCGACGTAGTGCCTCCGCGCGCCATTCATGCAGGCGCGCGAGGACTATCGCCTCCAGATCCCATGGCGGCAATCCGGCAAGGAGGCTAGCCGCCTCGCCGGAGATCGTGCGGTACCCCCGGATTAGCCTTATGGCTATTACCTTTTGGGGCGCGTTCAGGTAGTGGGCGGCTTGCCGCCTCAAAGAACGCGCCCACACCGGGGCCCCGTAAAGGGCCATGGACCGCACGACCCCCGCGTATAGCCTCCGGCAGGAGGCGTTTGGACCCCTCAGGTTGGGCAAGAGCCGCTTGAAGGCAGCCCCTGTCCGTTCCAGTTTGGGAGCCAAACGTCGGAAGTGCTCCACGAAGTTCCACCGGCTGTCGAGGACGAGTCCTAGGTACTTCAACGTCGACCTGACGCCGATGGAAACCCCTCCTGCCGTCAGTAGGGATCCCGACGGTGGCGCATTCCGAGGGCCATGAAAACACATGGCCTCGGACTTGTGCAGTGCCACCTCGAGACCCAATTGCCGGATCCTCTCCACGACTATCGCAACCCCGCGTGTCATGTTTTCGGCCGCCGCCTCGTGCGACCTCCCTTGTGCCAGTACCAGCGTGTCGTCAGCGTAGCAAACTACGCTGACGCCGGTAGGGAGGTCGGCGCGCAGCACCCAGTCGTAACCGATGTTCCACAAGGCCGGCCCCAGAACCGATCCCTGTGGAACACCGCACGACATCTCTCGCCGGTTCCATTCTCCGCTTCGACCAGGGTAGATGACGGCTCTATCCGTCAGGTAGTCCCCGACCACACGACGAAGGTAGGTCGGCACCCGGTGATACCGGAGTGCCTCCCTAATGCAGCTCCAGGGCATGGAGTTGAAGGCGTTGGCGATGTCAAGAGACACCGCCAAGACGACCCCGCCCCGGGACACCGCGTCCCCCGTCGTGAGGGCTCTCACGCGCATGATGGCGTCCACCGTCGAGCGCCCCTTGCGGAAACCAAACTGGTGTTCCGCAAGATCCGGCCCCATCCCCGCAAGGTGCCCGGCGAGGCGGTTGGCAATGACTCTTTCAAAGAGCTTGCCAACCTCGTCGAGTAGCACGATGGGGTTTTGGCAGTCTGAGAGCTGATTTATAAAAGATTTATTAAAAGTGAGGTTATGCAACAAGTTGGCAACAAACAGCTGATTTTTGAACTGCGATTGCTATTTTGTTTTAATAGATAGTTGTTTAGTATATTAATTGTAGCATTTTTTGTATAAATTTTGCATACATGTTTAGTTTGGATGACAATGTATGGTTAGACAAGTTTCGTCATTCTAAATCCAATATGGCGGACTCCCAAAGACGGCGGACTAGTTATTTTTGTTTGTGCATTCCCATGATATGGGTATAAAATTGCTGAACAAACATTTGAAAAGTCAATAGAATGGCCGAGTCGGTTTTGATAAAACATGTCTAATTGTAATATACACATCATGCCTTTTCATTTGATACCCCACTTGGGCATATTTGAAAATATTCGATTTTTCATACCCATTTTCATCCCCCATATCTAGTAAATGGCTGCACCGATTTTGATACAACGTATCTAAGAATCATCGCCAAAAAACAAGCTTTTAAAGAAAAAAACTGGATCCAAATCGGTTTTCTCGTTTAAGAGCTACGGTGTCAGAGACAGACTTACACACACACACATAGCGGTCAAACTTATAACACCCGTCTTTTTGCGTCGGGGGTCAAAAATGACAGAAAATGACAGATGTGATTTTAATATACGAACAGCTTATGTTGGTTTAACAATTAATTACCATGAATTTACGTAAAGGTTTAAAAAGCAAGACCCAATGTAAAACATAGATATCCTGCATAGCCACAATATTAAAATTCCCTAAATTAACAATTCTCCTACAAGTTGAAATATAAATTCTCTTAACTCTTAAAATGTAATGTAATGTTAGAGAGTAGCGGTGGCCCAGTGGTGGAGACCCCGACTTACGAGCAGTAAGTCGTGAGTTCGAACCCAGCCAGGCGCATTACTTTGTGTAAGTTATTTCATCACCACTGCTCTCAAAACGGTGAAGGAAAACATCGTGAGGAAACCGGCATGTCCTAGAACCAAAAATTCGAAGACATGTGACATCTACCAAACCCGCACTGGGCCCGCGTGGTGGATTATAGCCCATTCCCTCTCATAGAGAGGAGGCCTGCGCCCCAGCAGTGGGAACATTAATAGGCTGATTATGCTATGCTATGCTTAAAATGTAAATTAAATGAAAAATCTACCAAGTCCATAATGATGGTTACTATTATGTAAATAGACAACGTACACCACAAACTTTAACCCAGAATCTGAAATCAGGGAAAATGTAGGACGCTTATAAATTATATTGCGATAAGGAGGAATTATGAATAACACTGAGATACCTTTTAGTTTTTATATGAGTAACGTTAAGGTGTAATGCTCGAAATGGGAGAAAGATTATCTCTTGTTATAGGCTTGATGTTATCTTAAAGAAAATGAAAAACAGCTTCTCCTTCATTGCATACATATTTATGGAGGAGTAGATGTGTGTGTGTGTGATCGTTGGTCTAGTGGTTGCGAGCGCGACTGCTGAGGATAAGGTCCTGGGTTTGATCCGCAGGTCGGGCAAAGTGTTATTAGGTTTTTCCATCAGAAATTTCTCAGTAACAGCCGTGGAGGCTGGATTTGTGCCCGGTTGATGGTAAAAGGCTCGCCCCTATTCCACCTGGAACGTACACTTAACTGGCGAAATGTGGGTGTATTCTTAGGTATACCTCTGTCTAACCTTTCAGGGATTACAGGCTTGATATATTACAGATGTTGGCAATACTAATTTTTTTAGGAACAGGATCAAACACGTACATCAGCTGCATACATTAATAAATTATGCCATCATTTTGTTTGTTTAGGAAACTAAACTTTATACCTTCATATGTTCATTAACTCACGCCTTTTTCTCATAGAGGTAGGCAGAGCCTACAGATCGCCTCCTGCTACGATTCTTACTTCCTCATTTTCCTCTTTGATTACTATTATCTGATGGGCGTCGTGATTACGTGTTATTCAATAAACCATTGTTCACCAGTTTATAAACTTTATTTTACGTTCATATTATAATACAACAGACTTTGTAAATCAATCAATCAAACAAAACAAAAACAACAACACAAAAAAAACACACAAAACAAAAACAACAAGCACAAACAAAACAAAAAAAAAACAACAAATATAAAAAAAAAAAACAAAAACTTTAGAAATTTTTACTTAAAACGGTTTTTTTTTTGTTTTGAGTATAATAAATAAATTATTTTGACTTAATAACTTTAAATTATTTATTTTTGAACTTAATGTTACACCAGTTAAGAAACTATTTCATCGCACAAGGCAAGATAGTCTTGGGAGAAATATTTCATACAATCTTTGGATGGACTAAAGCATAGGATAGATAACAATTAGAAATACTGTTTTCTATGCAATAAGTGGATGTATAAATAGACAACTTTGACCTTTTACCTATTGTCAAATGACAAAGAGGAGCTCGTGGTTAAGTAATTAATGCCGCTCGGGTCGATCTTTAGGTTAAACCGCGATTGCCTGCTTCCGTGGACCAGTGACCACCCATTACATACCGAGTTATCTCCGTACCTCGAAACACGATAAGCCGTTGGTTCCGGCTATCAATTGTAGATATTTAACAGTCGTTACAGCTAGTCAGTAGCCCATAATTCTGACAATCAGTCTTACCAAGAGGTAACGGTACTCAATATTAACTGGGTTGTGAGTCAGACAGGCAGCCGCTCCATGTAAAATAGTGGTATTCAGCTGTATCCGGTTAGACTGGAAGCCGGCCCTAGTCGAGAAAAGGCTAGGCAGATGAAATGGCAACCATCATTAGAGGCACAATTCCACGTCCACATCTACACTGTGACCTCATAACATATCCCTGGATGCACGCATTGCGTGTGCGTTATTTGCATAGACACATTAGTTTTACTAAAACTACACAATAGAAACAAATTGGAACCGTCCGTATGCAGATTTTATCTAAAAATATTCCTTTGTTCCGACATTTTGTATGGCATTGTGATTTTAGTTGCCACTCGGCGCAATGATTCAGTGCTGAATTAGATATATTTCAACATTTTAAAATGGACTCCAAAATGGGCGATACATATTTTATTACATTTTTTTGTTACTAAAATAAATAAATAATAAATAAATTCCATTTATTTCAGGTCCAAGACCCATATAAAAACCAAAAATACAAATACAAACACATAAATTATACCTAAAACCTAAATATTAGAATTACATTACATTAAACAAGAAACATTATTAAATTAAATCAAAAAGTCAAAAATAAATGAAATACCGAATAAATATATAAATATAAATTTAAAAAAAATGTCAAAATAAATTATCATATTATTAAAAAAATAATTACAAATTAGCTACTGAAAGGAAAATATTATGACAAAGAATTTTTATTTAATAGTCTGGAACTGCCAAACGGGTATTTTGAAAATATTATGTGATCCGTACTTGTCCTTTTCGATTGAAAAAAAAAGTCTTAGTTCTTCATTAAAGTAATTATCGACTGCAGATTTAATGAAGATGGACGCCGAGAGTAATTTTCCGTCAACATTAAAAATTTCTAATTTCAAACAAAAAGGCCATACCTTCACGGTCAAAATATATGGAACAGTTGTTTTTTTTAGTATGTAAATGTAAACAATGACGGTCCCAAATATTATCACATTTTATAAGACATCAATGTTAAATTAAATGCACAAAATGTAGTCCGCAAACCATAAAAAAATAAACATTTTTTTATGACTTACCACTTACATAAAACACTACGTAATCCACACTTCAACCCACGTAAACAAGCACGTACCGCCAGACATCTCACACATTTCATATCAATTCAATCCACGAAAACATACCTTTAAAAACATCGCCGTAACAGAAAGAGAATCACGTCGCCAACTTGTAAAAGTGTTACATTATCAAAGCCTTTACGTTTCCTTCACTAAAAGCCTTATTTGTAACTGTTATATCTAAGAGCACGTAGCATGTGAAACTAACGTTATATGAGTACGGAGTAAGTGCTACAAAGACGTTTTTTTCGGAGTTCCCTACAAGCTTTTATAGAAGTTTGTTTTCTATTTGTAACGTAGTTACAAATCTACGTGTTCTTGTGAACTGTTTTCGTTTTTAAAACATTATTCTTAGCTTATGTGTTCGGCATCTTACCTACATATTATAAACAAGCTGTGCCCCGCTGTTTCACCCGCCGCTTCTTTTTTTTTTTTTTCTCGGCTCCTATTGGTCGTAGCGTGGTGTTATACAGCCTATAACCTTCCTCGATAAATTGACTATCCAATACTAAAAGATTTTTTAATTCGAACCAGTAGTTCCTGAGATTAGCGCGTTCAACCAAACAAACAAACTCTTCAGCTTTATAATATTAAGTATAGATGTGAAAGTTTGCTACTTAATCACGCAAAAACGGCTCAAGGAAATTTTATAAAATTTCGCACACATTCGTTAGTTTATAGGGATACTATTTATTTACCCCGATAAATGACATAGCACAGCCGAGCAGTCAGAAACTAGTAATTTGATAAAGTTTGGTAAATTAGATGATTAATCGAAGTGCACCGGATATAGCTATCGATTTCAATAAACGTTATTTAACACGCGCTTTGTCTTAGGAGTGTTCCCATCTCTATTTTGCACATGTAATTTGACAGTTGTACACAGTCGTTGAAATAACGCTTAAGCAAACTATGCGCCACTCCAGAACTTTTCGACCCTATCGGCCATCCGTTCTGCGAGCAATGTGCCCGCGATGATGCCGCGTGATGTGGCGACCGCGAACTAGAAGACGTTGCGTTGGAAGGCCTCCCACTAGGCGGACTAATGACCTGGTGAAGGTTGCAGGGATCCGCTGGATGCGAGTCGCACGGGACCGGTCAATGTGGCGACACTTGGGGGAGGCCTATGGCCAGCAGTGGACGTCTTTCGGCTGAAATAATGATGAAACTATACGCTAAATAACTCAAGAAACGTCCTTAGTCTCCCCCAGATGAACTTTGCCAAATCTTCACCAATTTAAGTGGGTTGTTTAAAAGTAGTTTCCGATCACAGTCTTTCAGAAACAATTTTACTAACAAAGATACTTCTGACCTATACGCTAAATAAAAAAACCATAAGGAAAACCTCTAAAAAGATCAACAGACTGTCAGCCATTTTAATAACGGATCACATTATAAAAATATTCGTCGAACCATTTGATCCCCTAATTCACTAACCACCAACATAAAAATAAAATTAGGATCCTCTTAACGAAAACAAAAATACCTTTTGACATTTACATTAAAATAAAGTTTAAAACAATACGGCGGACCATCTCGAGTACTTCTTGAAACTTGAGATATTTCTGTAATATCTTAAGACAATGAGTATCGGAAAACGCTAACTATTTTGTCAAGTTCACAGCGTTGAGTGGCTAGTGAAGTCTGTTTGTCTTCGAGGGTTTAAAACTATGCTTAACTTTGGAATTGTTGTATCTGAAATGTATATCTGTAGGTGTTCATTAACGCTTTTCTGTGTCAAGTTTAGTTGACTATTTCTTGAAATAATTATTTTAGCAATTAACGATTGATTAATATCCCCACTGCTGATACACAATACATAGTCTGTGTACAAGGTGTAAACAGACACTTCACGAAGCCGTCAACCAAGCATTCTGTACATCAAACTAAGTAACTCTACGCAAAAGTTATTGCTGGGAAACGACTTCTTTTTTGGGGTGAAAAAACACGTCTTACGGGTAAAACTCAATGTAACGCACCCATAACATTATGCTGATGTAAAAGTTGGAACTTTGACCCCCAATATTTCCGTAACTAGAAGGTTCCTAGGTATGGTCTAGACCAAAAAAATTATCGCAATGACGGGGATAACAAGTGCCTTTCGGCTTCGTTAAAGGTAGTTTTACACCCATTATGTAAAGAAGCGGATCCTTATCATGTGAGCTCAGTACGGTCGAATGCCACAAGTCTTCTAATTTTGGTTCTAGGACATACCGGTTTCCTCATGACTTTTCGTTCCTCAAAAACAGCAGTGATGAACACTAAGTACCTAGCTGGCTTCAAACTCAGACCCTTCACCTACCTACCTAGTTATATTTAAGTCCTATGTAATAGGGGATGCCTCCCATGTTCTTCGTGGTCGTCGTCGGAGATTACATGCGAGAAGCACGGGACCGGTCAATGTGGCGACACTTGGGGGAGGCCTATGTCCAGCAGTGGACGTCTTTCGGCTGAAATGATGATGATGATGATGAAAGTGCACGTCTGGGTACGAACCTACGAGCTATATACCTACTGTACTGACCTAGAACTAGTCACAAATACTATGTATCTTCTTATGTAAATTCGCGCTCGTGCGACCGACCGCCAAGGTTACCAACAAGCCGCACCGAGGAAGCTTGTGTCGCTTCCTGGCAGACAGTTCCTATCGAGAAATTCCGATATCCGTCGAGAATTCACTACCGATTCAATTGCTGCTTTATTTTTAAAATAAAATCTAGATTTGTTGATAAATTCTTACGTTTATGTTGATATGCGAGGAAAAATATACACGGTGTAAGGGAAAATAGAGAGGAGGCCTGCATCCCAGCAGTGGGAGCATTAATAGGCTGATTATGCTTATGCTAAGGGAAAATACATAATTTTAGAACCCTATTAAAAAAGAATTAAAAAATTTGCATCGGTTATTTAAAAAATCTGTTGTTTCGTACAAAAGTGCAAAATTCACATGACCAAAATGTTTGGTACATCAATTCTTTTTTCAAATCTAGATAACCGGCAAACAACCTAAAAAATATCGCGTAGACATGCACAGTCTGACTTGAAAAAAACATTCCCAGACGTCATTCAAATGACGCCATTTATTATCGCTTTAACACAATTACAATTATCCATACAAATTGAAGCTTACTTAAATGTGATCGAGTAGATCTTGTCAGTCATAAAGATTCGCACTAGGCCAAATGTACTTAAATTCGTCGTAATTACTTAGTTGGTAGGCATGCTGAATACCAGAGACCCCTCGGACATAATCATAGTTCCATAAGATCGAGACCCTTGTTCGTATATTTGCTCACATCCGGTCAAGTCAAAGTGACATAGGAGTGACTGCCCAGCTTGGCCTCTTATTTGTAATAACCGCTGTGCCACGAGCTACGCGTTTAATGGACACGTTTTGCGACAGCAACCACGGAATATAACCAATGAAACAAAGAAAAAAAAATTCTCGCAGGGACATAACACCGTGCATACAAAATGATAACAAATATTTATAAATACAACAGGACTGAACAAAAATAGTTGACAGCTTGTACGTCGTGACTGCGACAAGCAGGTCCAGAGCACAGCGCTGGTTTTCAGTGGTCACGAGAAAAAACATACGGAAGGCAAGACAGCATAAATATTTAAAATACCTACATAAATGAAAACGAAATTGCTTAGAGCATGAGTGGAACGCAACGGTACTGGCGAAGAAAACAAGTGAAGCGTGGGCTTGTCACTGAGGTCGTGTACGGGGCGTTACGTCTCGGACAACACGATAAACCGTTCATCCCGCTTCTATGTCAGTCAAGTCTGACTGGGTGTAAACTAGGATAGTAATTAGGTTCAATTTATAATGTCAGTCGCTTTATGAATGTTATTGGTAAACAAACCTACGTATACAGGGTGGAAGGGGCACCGACGTACAAACGGTTCCCCACATAGAAAGTTTTCATCGGTAATTAAAAAAAAACACCAGGTTACAAAAGTATATCCTATATTGCACTTTTGTAGGAAACTGCTGTTTTAAAGCGCCGAAAAATCGAGAGCTCGGAATAATTGAAAATCACGGAAGATATCCCTTAACTGACTGAGTAAGTTTAGTTAAAAGCCGTGAATGCTTAAAACAGTATCCTTTTAGTACTATTCAAAAAAAAAAAAAAAAACATAATTGTTTATTTCTTCACAAAATTACAAAAATTAGGTTGTGATGGGAGCCTTCTTTTAAGCAAACAATGCCTGTATTAAAATACTCCGCTCTTCCATAACAAAAGAAAGAAAAAATAATAACAACATATTTTAACATAGGTACCTAAGTTGACAAGATTGGCATAAACATAGTTTGTGTGTGTGTGCGTGTGTATGCGTGTGTTATGTGCTTACATGTGTTTGTGTGCCTGTGTCAGAGTATAGGTTGTATTGTATTGTATTGTATAACGGGCTGGTGTCCGCAACTCCACGTCAAAGCGCGTATTTTGCGTGCGGGAGAGTATAGGTTATGTTCTAGGTTTCAATAGTTCTATATACTATATTTTTCAGTAACTCACCATGCCAGCATAACATAAGCATAATCAGCCTATAATGTTCCCTCTGCTGGGACACAGGCCTCCTCTCTATGAGAGGGAATGGGCTATAATCCACCACGCGGGCCCAGTGCGGGTTGGCAGATGTCACATGTCTTCGAATTTTTGGTTCTACGACATGCCGGTTTTCTCACGATGTTTTCCTTCACCGTTTTAAGAGCAGTGGTGATGACATAAATAACACAATGTAATGCGCCTCTGCCTGGGTTCGAACCCACGACTTACTGTTCGTAAGTCGGGGCCGCCACCACTGGGCCACCGCTGCTCTGCCATGCCAGAAACATTAAAAATTGTTTCTTAAAACTCAAAACCCTCCTTACGTCACGACTTTACCAAAGTAACCTCATAAGAGGCTGTTACGAAGTAAAAGGACCTATGTTGATTGCTATGCCCGCGACAAGAGGCCTATTACGTTCTCAACCCCTTTCAACCCTTGCTTTTTACATTGTCCTCTATTGTCCACCCCCTCGACCCTAAGTCAGACCTGTATTTACCTTTAACCGATTTTGGCTACCTTATTTGGTAGTGAAATGTTGGGTTGTTTGGATCAAGTTGGTTTTTTATTGACTTAACTACTTCAGGAGTAGCGTTTGATAATATTATTCTGATTAGGTATTTCAGTAACTTTGTACCTAAGCTGTTTTATTTTGTTGTTGCGGTCAGAGCACGTGTAAAAGTAAAGCCCGCCAAAGACAACAGGTTGTGTATGCGCAGTTTTGCCTGTCCAGTCAAAATGTACAGGCATGCATGGACGTGTGTAGGAGAAAACTGTACAGGTATCCATGAAATGGAACTTGATTTTGCTTGAAGGTTCTGCATACACATTTATAACTGTCATGCATAACCTAGCATGTATGGCTACATTTACGTAAATACGTCAATTTTTATACCGAAAATACAATTATCACACAGCATTTCAGTTAAATTGTTTGCAACAAGCACAATCAGTATCATCCACAGATATGAACAAAATCTTAAAATTATGAAAATATCAATATGTGAAATGAGTTTTATAATTTTTAAATGGACGTATGTACGTTACGTTTACACCGCGCGCTTGTGGTAGGGCCTCAGTACTTTTTTTCTGATGCTGGGTACCTCTACAGGGTGTAAACGGATCCTTCACGAAGCCGTCAACCATTATGTGCATCAAACTAAGTTACCTTACGCAAAAATTATTGCTGGGAAAAGACTTTTTTTTTGGGTTAAAAATCACGTTCTATAGCAGGACTCAATGTAACGCACTCATAAGATTGTGCTGATGGATGGATGGGTTGAATACGGAGGTCGGGTACTTTAAACACTGGTTTAAAGTAAAAATCTTACATTAAAAACGTATTAAAAAATAACTTGTGAAAACGTTGGAACTTTGACCCCCAATATCTCTGTAACTAGAAGGTTCCCAGGTATGGTCTAGAATAAAAAAAGATCGCGATGACGGGGAGAACAAGTGTCTTTCGGCTTCGTTAAGGGTCTTGTTACACTATTTATATAACCTTAGCCAAAGGAAGTATCTTGCTATGAATAAAAATAAAACTCACATGATGCGTAATTTTCGATTCGGACATTAACGAATAGATGAAAAGAGGATGTTAATGTAGCGGTGCCAACTAATTAAAAACATTTAAAGTATGACCTGTACAGTTCAAAGTGATGTTGCTTGTCAAGAAAATTTGCAACAATATCGTCGGGGATAGATCAAATCCGCGAGTCTACCATACGTAAAGTGCACGTCTCTGTACTATGAGTAGGTTTACAGGGGAAGGTTATAAGTTTTTTTTTTTTAGTTCAACGATTTTTGTCCTCATTTTTACATGAATAGTAACAATTTATGTGTTCTTAAACTGTCAACAGTAGAAATCTATTAAACTCATTAATTTAGTCGCTACGACAATGCGTAATTGAAATTGGCTACATTTCTCAGATACGCGGAATTATCCAATGCTAGTCCCGCGGATTTGCACTATCCCCGACGATCTGTCAAACTTGGTATATTATTTATTTTAGTTCTCTGTTTTCGCGCCTGCACAGATAAATTGGCTGTAGTGTAAGTGAGCAACGTTGCCTATTTTGCCGTGAATTTTTAATGGCCCCGAAATTGCCTAGTCGAATACAGAAATACAACAAAAGAGTGCACAAAAACCTTTGTGCACTCTTTTGTCTCTTTTGTCTTATTTCCATTTGAAACTTCTTACAAAAGATCGGAATTAAAACAAAACTGGCGATAACAATTCTTCGATAATCGAAAAAGGGTCTCAATCGCTTCCTGCCCAATTTATTTATCGTCGGCGTAGCACGTCTTTGTCCAATTCTTCTATAAAACCTCAAGTACTCTTCAACTCAGAGTTTACTTCCTTCCTAGTCATTTCTATACCTACTAATATTAGGTAAAATTGGTTTGTAAGTTTGTATGTAGGATATAATCTTCGTAACTACCGATCCGATTCCAAAAATTCTTTCATAAACGGGAAGCTATATTATCCCCAAGTGTCAGTTAATTTCGATACATAAAGGGAGTAAAGCCGCGACCAAAAGCTAGTCTATATATATAAAATGGTAAACTGACTTACTGACTGGGTGATATATCAACACACAGCCCAAACTGCTAATCCTAGAGTCATGAAACTTGAAGAGTGTGTTCTTTGTGAAGGGTAAGTATCCACTAAGAAAGGCTTTTTGAGAAGTCCACCCCTAAAGGGGTAAAATATTGCATAGAAGTTTTATTTGAAAATCCGTCAGTTTTGTAGTAAGGGTCTTCAAATTTTGTGTTTAGGCTGACGATTGAAAATTAATTTATACGTGTCTCAGCATTTTTGATAATTCTATTCCCGAAGACCGCATACAGGAGGGCGAAGCCGCCGGCAAAAGCTAGTAAATTATAAAATCTACTAGCTTTTGCCGGCATTTCTTGTTTCCCATTCCCCGAAAATCCGTGACTTTTTTACCACAGACACTTTTTATACTTAATCACAGACACTACTTTGTAACCCTCTTAGTTGTGCAAGGGCCTGATGGAGCGTGGCGGAAATTAGAACTAAACAATTTCTCTAATGAATTTCTCAAATGTTTACCTACAACGTCCCCCTGTCTATGGAATGCAAGGCCCAAAAGATATTTCTGTCCCTGTATACACGATTTCTTTCCTGATATTCTCGTCACACCACACATGCCTCCAAACATTCTCATCCCAACTGCACGAAATTGCCTTTCATTCATCTCTTTTGTGGCCAACATTCCGATCAAGACAAAAACGCGTAGCGTATTCCTCGAAATTCTCTTATGGTAACTTTTAATCAAGCTTCCGTGGCATTTAATCCAGTGGTTTTTTACTTTATAAGGCACTAGCTTGTGACAGAAATTGTCCCCCAGGAACTTACTATTGGGATAAAAAGTAACGTATGTTTGTGCCCAACTCATGGTCTACATGCTTGGTCAAATGAAAAAGTAAAAAACAGATTGAGTTACTGTTACAACCTGACTGCCACGTTGGTCTAGTGGTCGCAAGCGCGGCTGCTGAGCATGAGGTCCTGGGTTCGATTCCCAGGTCGGGCACAGTGTCATTGGGTTTTTCCATCAGGAACTTCTGTTTCAGGTAGCTTGATGTACTGGCGTCTGTACACAACGGTACACCTCGTCCTAACCCTTCGAGGATTACAGGCGTGATGTTATGTGGGCTTACTACCTTACTATTATAAATGCGTAAGTTTATGAGGATGGATGGATGGATGTACGTTACTCTGTCACGCAGAAACAACACCACACAGAACAGAACAGATTTAATGAAACTTCACAATAATAATTAATACAGTTTAAACATCAGAATAATTGGATATAATTTATAATAATATTGTGTAAAAAACATACCTGAAGCCGAGGGTGCAAGTTAGTTTATAATATTAGTGTTGATAGATGTGTTATGTTTATCAAGATCAGGTATTTCGCCAACAACACAGTATTTTTCTTTGTATTTCGAGCTAATGAACTACCTAATGTTGCTTCATACATCAAGATAATGGATAGATAAATTGCCTGATAGTTGATAAGGCTTAAAAGGGTGTGACTACTGAAATGACGAGTAATAGAGATGTATCGACGATTTAGACATGCTGTGCCGACCCCAAATTAATTGGGGTAGAGGGATGATCTTTATCTATCTATTTATAAAAGTTGCTAACTCAATGCGGTAAGAATTTACAAGAGGCTAAGTTTAAGATAAAAAAAAGAAAAGGATAATAGTTACAATTGATAATGTTTTCACAATCATTTCAAGAATTTACTCCGAAAGGGTTATTTGTATAATACAAACCCAACAACTTTGCCCGACTTGGACATCGAACCCAGGACTCCTCATGCTCAGCAGTGGCGTCTGCAACCGGCTGACGCGACTAAGGCTTACTTAAATTGGTTGGTAAACGTTATTTGACGAGAGCAAGCGTAGTGGTAAATAGTAGTTCCTGCAAAAGGACAATTATCAATACCGATTGATAATCGATAAACCCAGGTTGGAGGAGCTCATGGCTAAATAATAACAGCCGCTCGGATCGATCTTTAGTTTAAGCCGTGCTTGCCTAGGTTGGTTTGTGGATGGGACCCATTACATACCGAGTTTCCTCCGTGCCTCGGAAAGCACGTTAAGCCGTTGGTCCTGGGTGTCATTTGTAGATCTTTGACAGTCGTTAGGTAGTCAGCGGCCCAAAAAGTCTGACAACCAGTCTTACCAAGGGGTATCGTATAACCCAGGGGGCATAGTACTAACTGGGTTGTGGAGGTCAGATAGACAGTCGCTCCATGTAAAATACTGATATTCAGCTGCATCCGGTTAGACTGGAAGCCGACCCCAACATAGTTAGGAAAAGGCTAGGCAGATGATGATGATGAATCGATAAATCCAGATACGGCTTTTTCGCAGATGTGACATATTATTCGTAAATAGTCAATCAAAGCAAAAATCGAATCAGTTCCCCAAATTCGTGACAGATATTAAAAGAAAACAACTCTTTCATAATTAAAATCGAATCATATTATACTGTTTTAATTTGATTCAATACTTAAATGTTGATTTAGTTCAGCAATATCCATTATTCAGTTATAGGGTGTTCTTAATTAATGAGTGCAGCTATCAAAGATGTTCGTTCATTAAAATTATTATACAGGCTGTTGATTTTAAATTTCATTGTTTCAATTTAAATTTTTGTGTAGATTTCAAGTCGTTATTTTAGTTTTGAATTTAAAGTTTATTTGTGTGATACGTACAATACCTTTGGTATTGCAGTTAATCCGCGAAGTAAACTAAAGTTCTGGCAGTACGACGGGATGGAGAAGTTAAGCGTAGATACTTAGGTCACTTCTAATTTAACAATTTATTTTCTTTCGACCGGATCTCAAAAATATTTACATTTGTAAAGTATATTTTGTACAGCTTCACGCATCTTTAATAATATCCCTGGACCTATTATTTATTTATTTATTTATTTATTTAACACTTCAAGCACAGAAGTACAGAGGCGGACTTAATGCCATAGGCATTTTCTACCAGTCAACCTTTGGGTTATGCAGAGACAAGCAGTGGTAGGTGTATCTGAAAATAATTTTAAATAATAATAAGATTAACTACAAGGATATATAAAATACTATAAATATATATCAAAATTTAAATTAATTTAAATAAACATTTCCACGAATATACCAAAATAAAAACACAAACCATGGTGAAAACATTACCGTTGTGACGAAACTGCCAGCTTCTTCCGAATGTACTCACGAACTTTAATAAAAAAGTATTATTTTTTATTTTTTTTTAATAGAATAATTCCAGGAAAAAAAACAAAATTTATAAAGAATCTCCATGACCTGTTAGTACACAAATGCTACTACTCTATAAAAGACTTCCTATCAGACAAATCACTGCTCCAATAAACTCTCCCTCAGTCATAATGCTTTCAGAAGCCCACTAATGTCTACCTACCTGTATTATTTCTCTATATAATTATGAAATTTTTAATAATTTGTAACACTAATGTAACAATGTATTTTTAACGTATTTAATTTAACGTCCATGTAAGCTGATCCCAATTTAAGACCTGCATTATGTACACACCTATAATCCACAATAAAGATATTTATTGATTAAAATATCTCATGTACTTACACCTAAATAATTACCCTGACACAAAATCACTAATAAATTAATATCTACACTGAGTACAGACGATTGTGTGGAAGACATCTTCGCAGATGACACTAGCACGAAAGGACATTTCCGAGAATGAGCTTTAGCACTAATGGACGGAAATGTTTTAATGTACACACACACGTGGGACACATCAAGATATACATTTCCAGTGTAACTTGGTCTTGTTGTGTGTAGATTTTCCGTACAATGAGAGATCCGCTTATAAATCGCTCCGATCCGCTTTGTACAGCTCGATTGGTCATACAGTCACGAGCACCAGTATGTATACACTTCCCTAAATATAAAAGTAATTTTCGCGAGAAATAACGATTGTAACTTGGAAATAGGATCTTTTTCATAAAAATATGAGTTCAAGAAAACTGAGTTCGTAACAACATGAAATTTTAATCAGAACGGTAGGAGAAAAACACTTTTAGGTTTTTAAGTGTTTACGTATTGGTGCTCGTGACTGTACACGATGTGAAAAAACGATGAAAGAAACAGCTGTACCCACGGATAAACTAGACTAAGATCTTAACTAAGGGTACGATCTATCTGTGTGTACACATAGGATTCTAGTACGTTCCTCAGGGACAATTTCTGCCTTCCATACGGGCGAAGTCGTGCGAAATCTAGTCAATCTTATTGCTAAGTTTCATGTGAAGACATTATCTGCAGCAGATGGGTCTCGTGCAATGAAATTACACTGGGTGCGAGACACTGTTTCTATTAAACTAACAAATTACTTGAAACTCGCAATAACACGGGGCACAATGAATCGGGTACAGTGCCAGGAAGTCTCAACTCCGCTGCGATCAGACCCTGAATGTCGGCCTCGCCTCGAGCTGTAAACATCAGGCTCTGTAGAAGCACGCTGTAGTGTGGGAGGACTTGTAAGTAGGTTGCATGATGTCACCACTGGCGTACTTGCGATTCTTTCCAAGTCTGTACTAATGACCGTATCTGACAAAATTATTTAACCTTCGTGTACAATAGTGGTACATAGGCGGATTTATTGCCACAAGGCATTCTCTAACAGTCAACAGGGTACAAAATAATATCGAAAAATTATTTACTTGTTTTCAAAAATGTATATACTTATACAGATACTAATACACTATGTAAAAATAAAATAAATCAATAAATATTTTAACAAATAAATAAATAAATTAAAAAGGTGAATGAGAAAAGTGAACTTTTTAAAGCTACTTACATAAAACTGATTAATAAACTAGACGCTTAAAGAAAATGGCTAACAAATTCTATAGCTTCCCATTACTTTTGAACACCGACAACATAATAAGTAAAAAGCCAATCCCAGGAAAGCGTGTCAAAAATCAGAACTTATTATCATTAACCTATTCAGACTAAATAGGCTCTTTCAGACATGATCTTAAGGCTTCTAACACGGAATATATTCTTTTCCAAACACATTGAAAAAGAAATTGTATCACTTGTTCATAAAGTGCAAACTCGTACAAATATCGACGCAGACATAAAACGGTTCTTAAAACGTCCCCTCGTGGACTGTTCTTCACTTTAAATCACAGGACATAAGGTTGATTATTCAATGCCAAATAAAACGCTTGTCTTTTGTAAAGTCTCTTTCTATCAACGCGTGTTTGTATGAACAGTATCATTGAATATTTATTTTATCGTCAGCCTAAGATTTTATCAAAAAAATATCTTTTTGTATGTGTGATGTAGGATTACTGGCAAAACATAATGGGTATTAAAATTGGAGCTAATAAGACCTTTGAACATTAATTTGATTTTTTTGATGTTTTTCCAAAGTCTTTTAGCGTGACGTCATTCGCCATGTATTTGTTAAACACAAAATCCGACCCGAAGGAATTATTACATGTTTTCGAATTTCATTCGGCTGATGTCGATCGGCATCTACTATTGCTGGATAATATTCGGGTAGGCGATATGCAATTCGTGTTAAACCGAGCGGTTTTTCATGAAGGTATATCTAGGCACATGTTATATTCGATTTAGCCGAACAAGTGCCAAAGACCCATAATAACAGCCGCTCGGCTCGATCTTCAGGTTGAGCCGCGCTAGCCTAGGTTGGTCTGTGGATGTGTGACCATTACATACCGTTTCATCCGTGCCTCGGAAAGCACGTTAAGTCGTTGGATCCGACTGTCAATTGGAGACCTTTGACAGTCGTTAACTAGTCAGTGGCCCGGAAGTCTTACCAAGGGGTATCGTATTACTCAGTACTAACTGGGTTGTGGCGGTCAGATAGGC
This sequence comes from Noctua janthe, assembly GCA_910589295.1. Lineage (NCBI taxonomy): Eukaryota > Metazoa > Arthropoda > Insecta > Lepidoptera > Noctuidae > Noctua > Noctua janthe. Next base: position 3,244,079 of record OU342567.1, read on the forward strand.
AGTCGCTCCATGTAAAATACTGGTATTCAGCTGCATTCGGTTAGACTAGAAGCCGACCCCAACATAGTTATGAAAAGGCTAGACAGATTATGATGATGAAGTGTCAAGCACCTCTAACATATTAGTAGCACAATGAGCTTTGAATACCATTCAAAGAAGCATTGCACTTTTCATAAGCAAGATTTGCAAGCAACTATATTTCTTAAGAAATGGTAATATTATTGAAAGAGTTGTCAAACTTTATATAATTAGTGCTTGCGCCAAGAAAGCTTAAAACTATGAAACAATTCTTAATAAATTATTGTTTTAACTTAATAAAATTTTGAAGTCACTTACTAAGAACTTCATAAATACTTAATATTGCGAAATCAAACTAGAAAATAAATATTTTTTTAAAGAGGTTAGAGTAAAGCTTTTAGAAGAAGCTCATCGGAAAAGTATGTCAATACCCTGCATACAGGGTGTAAGGGACAGCCCTCCACAAACTGACAGGGTGCATTCAGCTCCTTATTTTGAATCGTATTCCACCGGAATTTTACCTCAGGAAAATTTGAATTTTTTTATGCGTTTTTCAGTTACTATCTCTTTATTTCATTGTAAAATTAGATTTAAGCAGCACTATATTTATGTAAATGATACGGCTAAAATCAAAAAATATGTATGAATAAGTTTGTATAACCGTCACCTTATACATGGTGTAAACGGACCCTTCACGAAGCCGTCAACCAAGCATTCTTACATCAAACTAAGTAAAAATTATTGCTTAGAAACGACTTTTTTTTTTGGGTGAAAAATCACGTTTTACGGTAGAACTCAATGTAACGAACTTAAAACATTGTGCTGATAGATGGATTGAATAGTACGGGGGTCGTGGAGGAGTTTAAAGTAAATATCTAACATTAAAAACAAGTAATTAAAAAAAAATGTGAAAAAGTTGGAATTTTTACCCCCAATATCTCCGTAACTAGAAGGTTCCGAGGTATGTTGTAGAACAAAAAAAATATCGCAATTACGGGGAGACCAAGTGCCTTTCGGCTTCGGTAAGGGTCTTGTTACACCCTTTATGTAGGGGACTATGGTTCCATTCCATGGATATCAGGTGGATTTGCCATAAAATAAAAGACTATCGCCCAGATCGGTGACCTTTCGTATTTACATCAACAAAAAAGCTGAACTAAAAATAAACTAACTCCTGAAGGCTTTATTATGATATACAAGGGGTAACTAAACACAATAGTACCCTGATTTAAATTCTCTGTTATAAACGAAACAACACCGTGGCTATTGTTCACGACGAGAACAATTGGGCATAAGCAGTATTAGACTGACGTATTTGTGGTGCCTTAGCGCTTGAAAGAACAGGTAAAGTCGTTAATTAATAAAAAATGTGGTTTTATATAGACAAAAGGTTTTAATGAAGATGGATTTGATATTTTTTGTAAAGAAAGTTAAAAATAGGAAAAGTAAGACTGGAATCTTGATTGATCGTTCAAACTTACGATGTATCCTGCGTTCTAACCGAAGCGATCGGCCGCACGTATAGGCGAACGTTACGTTTATGCAACGCATTGGTTTGGAAAGCCGGATGGCGCTCTGTGTCGACCCTGTCACGCGTTCGAGTTCATCAAAGAAATGACGGTCACGGGACGGTTGCTTTGATTAGGAAGTGGCCCTAAGGTGAACAAACTAATAATGAAAAAACATTTTTAAAAACAAGCTTTTAAATATAAGTGTAACATAATTTTTTTTCGTATTCTTCTTAGCAAATCCAGAATACCCATGCCATGGAAGTGCTTAAAAATTAACTACTCCGCCATCTTTGGGAGTCCGCCATATTGAATTTAAAATGACGTCACTTAGCTGTCATTGCATTGTCATCCAAACTGTACACAAAATTTTTGCTCAATCGGTTGGGGCTGCCATTTCACCCTTATGTCCTGAGTAATAAGGTTGAAAAGTGATCACCCGTCAGTGAATTCGGAAGTACCCATCATATTTGATACTTTCAGCACAAAAAACCCGATATTCATAAAATATTTTACCGTTAGGATTAAATATTTCAATATCCGATTTCTCTATGAACACAGCGCGCTGTATTACAGCACTTGCAGTGATTTTAAATATTTCACTCATTGTTCATAAACCTACATAGATAGATGACCCCAAGTCACTGTTGCTAGCGCGATTTCAATGGGTAGTCAAAATCCCGGTAGTCTGGACAACCAGTCCAAGGGTATTACCCAGTGACAAGGTTTTGAAGGTCAGATAGGCAATTGCTCCATGTGATCATCATCTGCCTACAACAGTCCACTGCTTAGGCCTCTTCAATCGCACGCCGGTTAACTTGATTCTCGGCGGCAACTCTCACAATTACTACCAGCCACCCTGCGAAGATCGTCGCTCCACGCTCGCCTGAGGGCGTCTCACCTTACGCTGGCCGATTCGCGGTCTTCACTCAAGAACACGTCTACCCCAACGATCATCGATTCTACGACTAAGAAAGCCGGCCCATTGCCACTACAGCTTACATATTCTGTGAGCTGTATTCTTATCGTGTGTACTCCATGTAAAATAGTGATATTCAGTTGCATCCAGTAAGATTTTACGCCGACCTTCACATAGTTGTCAAAAGGCTACCTAAGTAAATGTGTGAGATGTGTTGAAGAGCCTCAGGGGGGTTACTACGACGTCTTAAAACAGGAGTAATTTCAGTGTGGGAAAAAGACAGAGCTATACAGGTCGACTAGCTCCATCTCTTTCCCACACTGGTATTACTCCTGCTTTAAGACGTCATGGTAGGCCCCCAGGTCAAAGCAGTGCAGTACTCTGTATTAATAGTATATTCTCTATGCCGCCTTGTTGCCGTCGTCGGAGCAATAAAGTGACTCGTAAACTCCAATCATCCGTTGCAGAATGGCATGGTATTAATAAATATGTATTACTTCATTTATAATCTCTGAGTCCACTGATTTGCTTGTGTTCAGTTTTTCTCAAAATTACTTTAGAACGAAGTACTTAAAACGGCCTCGTCGGACGAGCGGTCGCAAGCGTGACTGCTGAGCAAGAGGCCCTAGGTTTGATGGCCGGGTCGGGCAGTGTTATTGGGTTTTTCTATCTGAAATATCTCAGTAGTAGCCATGGAGTCTGAATTTGTTTCTAGTTGATGGCAATAGGCTCGCCCCCTGTTCATGGGACTTAAAAAAAAAACTGGCGAAATGTGGATGTTCTATAGTCAAGCGTTCAATTAAATACCATAATAACACCATCCTATTTCTGTTCCACTCTGCAGGCCAAAGACCACTCATGCAGAGCAGACACACAATTAAATCAGCCAGAGCTGTTCAAAAATTCACACGTTACCTGAAATCAGATTTCCTTGTCGAAATAATCAGACCGCGTCGTAATCAACGAAATTATAGAAACTGGCAATCCAATTTTAAACGTACATCAATTTGCACAGTGCGCGTCCTGCGTTTGACAGTTTTGTCCAACAATGTGTGATGTGGTACACTGTGCATTGTGTTGCCCTACACCGTTATTAGTTAATAGTTTAGCGTGCCATTCAGCGTGGCAGCTTTTTGGACACGTTGCCAGATAAATGTGCGATGAGTAGTTTAGTGGCCACGTTTTTCGTTCTCATTTGTTTTTTCTTTTTATTATTCTCGTCACGTTTTTGTCAATTGTCTAAAATGAATAATACAGATATTTTATAATATCGCTAAATTTATCACACTTCTATTGATATTTATGTATAACTAGCTAACCGCCTCGTTGGTATAGTGGCTGCAAGCTCGACTGCTGAGCATGAGGTCCTGGGTCCGATTCCCAGGGTTTTTCCATCAGGAATTTCTCAGTAGCATCCACGGAAACCGGATTTGTACCCGGTTGATGGCAATAGGCTTGCCCCCTATTACATGGGACGAAATTCGGGTGTACTATTAGGTACACTTCTGCCTAACTATTCAGGGATTGCAGGCGTGATGTTATGTTATGTTATGTATAACTAGGTTTTACCCACAGCGTCACCTGCGTGAAACAGCGACATTATCCCACGGGGACGTACTACCTAGATATAAATAACTTATGCCTAACCTAGGTCATGGATCACCGTGTGCCAAATTTTATCTATTTATCCGCTAAAGTCAGACAGAGTAAAAAGCACTTTCATAAAATTAGTATGAATGGATTTAATAATGTGGTTTTTAGCACAGCAGAAAATATAACCTTTTTTAGCATCATTCATCCAACCATAGATGATAAAGGTAGTGCAAGTAAATATTACTATTATAAAACTCAAACTCAAACCATTTATTTCAATTAGACCATCACAGGCACCTTTCAATGTCAAAAAAACAAAAAAAAAGCGAAGCTACAGTCACACTCACAAGGCATAATAACTTGAGAAAGTACTGTAGTTGTACATTCCAAAGCGTAGATAAATAACATATAACCCTCCTTTGGGCTTCGCCGCAGGTGGGTAAAAAATAAAAGGACGTCGTACCACGAATTCCGTAGACAGCGTAGCTCGTAGTTCAGTATTAAGAGCTGTCTACGCTGTCGTAGACATAATTTGCTACGCGGCTTAGCTCGTAGCAGGGCACTACGAGCTGTCTACGCTGTCGTACACATAATCTGCTACGCCGCTCGTAGCACTTTTGGCCGAGACAACTATGACTTCCAACATACTAGGTTCTGTTGCGTGTGGTACTAATAATAGTAGTTGTCCCGGTAAACTTATACTGTCATTATTTCAGTGTTAGTTTTTTTTATTTGTTTTTTTTTATGAGTTTTAAACCGTGAAAGCTTAAAGCAGTGTCCCTCTAAAGTTGCTTGAAGGATCTAGAGGATAGGCAGAAACGACCTTCTGTCTGTTTTGCTTATAGCAAATAGATACCAGAAAAAAAAACAAAATAGATGCAGTACCTGACCTAACGAGTGGGCATCGAAACATGCTATCTTTAAAGCCCGATTTACATTGGTCGAGGACAGAGGCGAGTAGCGACTGAAAGTTTAGTGGTGAGTGGCGCGCACCTAGACAGCGATTTGACTTGCTACTGTCCGATCGGTTTAAACCACTGTACTTAAACACTTGACAATTGTAATAAAAACGGCATGGTTGGCGCAGTGACTGAGCGATTGACTGCTGCGCTTCGTGTCGCGGGTTCGATTCCCGCACGGAACAAATATTTGTATGGCCTACAGGTAGTTGTTCCGGGTCTGGCTGTTTGTGTATGTGAATTTAAATGTTTGTAAACGCACCCACGGTACAGGAGACATTCCTAGTGTGGGGCAACGTTTTTATTAAAAAAAAAAAAATGTAAATTAGGCTTCAAACCGGTATGGACATATTGCGGACCGGCAGCCAACTTCGGACTCTGGCAAATACTTAAGTACACTATCTGACTTAGTCCTGTGTCTGCAGTCTGGTCTGTTCAGTCTGGTCTGTTTGGTCTGTTTTGTTCTTTACTAGTTTAAAGGGCCTAGACAAACTGATATTCCAACAGTGATGACGATGACTGAAAAATCAAAATTGCATTGATTGCTACCGAAAAACTTGTTTTTCTAATTCTACTGAAAATCGTTGTAAAACAAATAAAAATCAAAAATCATTTGTTTACGTAAATAAGGTACAGAGGGATCTTAAAGAAAAAGAGATTAATCTCTTATTCTGCCATTAATTTCGGCCTACAAATACATAATTATTTAATATTATAAGATAAAAAAAAATAAAAAATTCAATCGACTTGATAACCTCCTCTTTTTGAAAGTTGATTAAAAATAAGTAATCTGAATCATGCATCCAGTTAGTACATTGTATTTAATTGAAAAACAAAACAAAACGCTTTGAAAACGATTCCTACCTTCCCCTGCAGAGAATACAAGCGTTATGTCATATAATTTCTCCTGCAATCACTGTAGAATAGCAGAATAAAAAAGTAATATACCGTTTACAAGATTTAAATCAAGTTAGTACCCTCTAGCTCGCAAACTAGTAAACATGAAGCCGTTTGTCGCTCGTATCATAAACTTTTATGCGTTAACTTTCAATCTCCAATCTAAAGACTAGTTTAAAAGTATAATGTACTGCGTCTAAAGAAGAATGTTCTAAGTTGAAAGAAGATTGAGTTTGTTGTTGTTGCACTATGCTGTTACTTGGAAATTCTTGCACAAGTATGAGAAAAAAATCAATTAGTGTTCGTAACTAAGTCTAGGAAAGTTCGTGGCTAAATAACAGGCGCTCGAGACGATCTTCAGGTTAAGTCGCGCTTGCCTGTGTGGGTCCGGGGATGACATACTGAGTTTCCTTCATGGCTCGGAAAGCACATTAAGCCGTTGGTCTCGGCTGTCAATTGTAGATCTTTGACAGTCGTTGCACACAGTCAAGGCCCGAAAGTCTGACAAGTCTTTCCAAGGGGTATTATATATTTATTCCGGAAAAAAAAAAGGGGTATTGTATTATCCAGTACTAACTGGGTTGTGGAGGTAAGATAGGCAGTCGCTCCATGTAAAATACTGGTATTCAGCTGCATCCGGTTAGACTAGAAGCCGACCCCAACATAGTTGGGAAAAGGCTTGGCAGATGAACTAAGTCCAGGGTCTATAAAGCGGAAATCGTTTTCAGAACTTTTTGTATGTCAATGAAGACTGTCAACGGGTATGACATAAGCTTTACGGTGGCTAATGTCACTATAATACATTTTTGACTTTTTACAAGTTGTTTTTTTTATCATCTTTTAACTTTGAATGTTTGTTTGTCTAGGTCAAATCTTGCAACTGAATTTCAGTTAGCCCCAAACGATTGAGCCGAAATTTTGCATACATGTTTAGTTTTGATGACAATACTTGGTTAGCTAAGTGACGTCATTCTAAAGGCAATATGGCGGACTCCTAAAGATAGCGGACTAGTTATTTTTTATGCACCCCAATGACATGGGTATCAATTAAAAGGGTTTGCTGAGAAGAATAAGAAAATAAAGACGTCACGATTATACACCTTGACTTTTTATTCGTCTTACAACGGCAGCCCACTTCATGTATCCAATGAATACTAAACATTCATAAAAAAAAAATATATTCAGTATTATGACGCATGACGTAGTTAAAACACCCTGTTGCGAGCGATGATCTACTGGACTCGAGTGCTGGGTAGGTATTGTTCTCCCGTTTGATACGTAAACTTCATTAACAAGATGTTCCTTAATTTTATTCAAATTATTATTTTTTTTTGTACCTATTATGGAAGATAAAAAAAAATCGCGCCTAGAGCTATTTTATGTCGGGTACATTGAGTGGACGACCTTTGTAAGACGACTAAAAAGTCACGGTGTATTTAAAAGCTTGTTTTTACTATACGCTAGTTCGTCATCGTTATACCTGGTATAATGTCATTTTGCCAAGACACGAAGATCAGCAGTTTGCTCTTGTTATTACTAAACCAAGGAGGCGGTAGAAGCCATTAAAAAACACATAGAAAAAAGGCCTGTATACCAGCAGAGAGTACATTATAGACTCAATCTGTTTATGTATAAAAATATAGGCTTACGAATCATCATAATTCTCCTGCCCTAATCCCAGTGTCATCTTCTTCCATACTTCTCTATTACTCGTCATCACCACAGTCACCCCCTTTCTAGCCATACCATCCTTACACAGTCCATCCATCGTTTCTTTGGTTATCCTCTACTCTTATAGCCATCTACATTCATACTCAACATTTTCCTCATTCCTCTGCATCAGATCTCCATACCACGATAACCGATTACCACACAACTTTTCAGTCACCGGCGCCACTTTCAGACTTTCTCTTACGAATAAAACTTAAATGTTTTTCCACAAAGTATTCTTGAACTGAATGAAACGAAATTTAAAACATACATTAAACGCACACTATGTAAGCAAGCATATTACAAGTTGGACGATTATATTACTGATAAAAATGCTTGGCTCAATGCCGGTCCTGCTCCACAAGAACAGGGGCGCATAAATTGATAGCATTAAATAGTATTAACACTAATTTTATATTTCATAATAAATGAAATTGAGTTCAAATACTCATGTAATACATAAACTAACGTAACAGGTGTCGAGAGACATCAATTAAACAACATTTTAGTCTAGATCCAATAAAAATTCATACAAACAGTCCATTTAAAAAGAAACATTAATAATTCTCATTGAATTTTTCAAAGCAATTTGACCAAATGGTGTTCACGTAAATTCGTCGGGAGACAATCTCATAAAATTTAACGTTTTCGTCTCGTAACTGTTATCGTTGTTGCAAATAACGTTATGAGATGATACAGTATTAGATGTTGTAGTGATCGTTGTTTTTTTTTTGAGATACATACTATGTCCGCGTGTTTTCCTTGCTTGGTTACTAGGAAAACAAATACAGATGAAAAGTATCCTATAATCTTTTTAACTACTTTTATTTTATGTTAACTCATTCAGCCGTTAAACCGTTATCATCTGCCTAGCCGTCTCCCAACTACGTTAGGGTCGGCTTCCAGTCTAACCGAATGCAGCTGAATACCAGTATTTTACATGGAGCGACTGCCTATCTGACCTCCACAACCTAGTTGGTACTGGGTAATACGATACCTATTGGTAAGAGTGGGTGTCAGACTTTCGGGTCACTGTGTCTTTCGGGTATCTGTAACGAAACAGTTAATAAACAACATTTATAAACCTGACTTCTGGATATGTTTCGACATTTCTTCTGCTATGTAATACCGACGCCATCTAAAAAATTACCTGTAAAAGTGTTTTACAAGACACTCAGAAATATAATTATCATTTCATTTCAACATACAAAATCCTAAGAACTGATAAATTCCCATCTCTGAAATCAAACTTGATTGATCTGAAGTTAAGCCAATCACATCAATCTATGCTTCAAAGAACACAAATTCTGAAATCCGACTACCGTTCTAAATTCAGAAACTGAAATTGTCTAAATTGTGGCTAGGTCCTATCGTGCGGGTCAATTGAACCAGATTAAGCTAACCGAGTTAATCGAGATCAATCCGTGGATGCGTGATCATCCATTAATATGAATATTGACTGCCTCTTTGGTCAAGATACTTGAGTGCAACACTCTAAGATGCTGTACCAGTGGCGAAGGTTCCATTCAACTCGATTCCTACCGGATTCCCTTTGAAAAATGGCACAGTCAGTATTCTATAGACAAATAATATAATCACCTTAAAGATATGTACTCCGGCTTACCTCTTACTAAAATTTACCTGACAATCATGTGGGTTTCTGTAATGTAGTCTTGTGTGAAAGTCGTGCCTTGTGGGTAGAATTAAATAAGAAATAAATAAATTCCATTTATTTCACGTCCAAGACCCATATAAAAACCAAAAATAGACAAAAATACAAATACAAACACATAAATTATAGTGCTTTAATATAATGCTTTGCTCATAATAGTATAACCCAACATCACGCCTGTAATCCCCGAAGGGTTAGACGGAGTGAATACCTCGTTGTTCGCAAGCGCAACTGCTAAGCATGAGTCCTGAGTTCAATTCTAGGGTCGGGCAAAGTGTTATTATGTTTTTACCACCAAACATTTCTCAGTAGCAGCCACAATTTTTTTTACACCCTTTATGGCATTTCCATGGTAGCATTCTACATTGTGTGTTAGAGGTATTCCTGCATAAATAATTTCCGCGCACGAACAGGTACTAAAGTCTTACGATTTCTTTATTGAAGCTGTAAGCTGGAAAAAATCTGTTTTATGACTTGTTGTGGCTTCCAACCTAACCAGATTCAGTTATGTGTAATATTTCATCATAACATCACGCTTGTAATCCCCGAAGGGTTAGGCAGATAATATTACGTCCACATTTCGTCAGTTATGCTTAAATCCATGTTATAGGGGCGAGAGCCGATTGCCATCAACTGGGCGCAAATTCAAACTCCGTAGCTGCTACTGAAAAATTCCTGATAGAAAAACCCAATAACAATTTGCCCGACCTGGCAATCGAACCCAAGACCTCATGCACAGCATTCGCGCTTGCGACCACTACACCAACAAGCAGTCACATCAAATAAATAGACCACGTCTTGCAGTCTCAGTTTTTCCACAATGAATGCATAAATCATTGTGTTTGCGGTCTTAGTAAACGAACTAATAAAAATTTGATATCTGAGACCACTTCCTAACAAGAATCTACTTACAGCCCCCACTTTGTTTCCATCCGGGGTGAATATAGACTCAAAGACTTAGGAACGAGATGGCTGGTCGAGTTTCACCGTTATTGAATAAAATTACAACTAACAGTCGGTTTGAAATGTAAGAAGTTTAGTTTGAGTGCTTGTATAATAATCAGCTTATAGTATTTGTGCCGGACACTGGCCGCCTCTTTATGATAAGGATTTTGAGTTCTCGGTTAAAGTCATCATCATATGCCTAGCCTTTTCCCAACTATGTTGGGGTCGGCTTCCAGTCTAACCGGATGCAGCTGAATACCAGTATTTTACATGGAGCGATTGCCTATCTGACCTCCACAACCCAGTTAGTGCTGGGTAATACGATACCCCTTGGTAAGACTGGTTGTCAGACTTTTTGGGCCAACCAACGGCTTAACGTGCTTTCCGAGGCACGGAGGAAACTCGGTATGTAATGGGTGGTCACCCATACACAGACCAACCTAGGCAAGCGCGGCTTAACCTAAATATCGATCCGAGCGGCTGTTATTACTTAGCCACGAGCTCCTCTTCTCGGTTCTCGGTTCTCGGTTAAAGTATTTATTTCAAATAGGCCAGTTACAGGCACTTTTGAATGGTCGAAACAAACACGGAAAAAAAAATCAAGCTACAGTCCCACACACAATATTAAACGACCAGATAACTTTTTGTTCATTTTAAACTTTTCATTCACGTAACTAATTAAACCACTAGCGAACCGATTCAACGATGTTGCAATTCGACATTCGACATCTTTCAGAAGGAACCTCAAGTTACGATAGACGCCTGCCAGGGCTACGGGACTGTTCGAAAGAGATACCGCGGCCCTGGAGCACAAAGGGCAAAGAAGGAACATGGATGGGTTTTAGTCATTACAAGTCTGACACTCCCTTCCGCTCCGCCCAGAGTGAGAGGAGGGGGGGGGGGGGGCTTTGATGATTTCCCATCCGAAAAAGTTACGATAGACAAGTGACAACAATGGCTTTCAAAGTATTTCGTGACATGCCAGTGATACAAGCTTTTCGTTAGCTTACGTCAATTGAACACTTTTTTACTTTTATTTATTTATTTAAACTTCATGTACAATACATAGGCGGACTTAATGCCACAAGGCATTCTCTACCAGTCAACCTTTGGGTTAAATAAGAAAACATTGTGATAGGGCACAAAATAAATATATAAAAATAACTTCTTGCTATCGAAAATTTATATAGGCACTTATAATGATACTAATACTTATATACAAATAAAATAAACTAATACATATTTTAACAAATACCAAAATTAAAAACGAGAAACCTAATAATAATTACCATGACTCGACTTCTAATAGAGAGAGAGCTATTTATTCTGACTTAAATAGTGGGTAACTTTTCTTTCATAGAACGTATCGCTGCTAGAACGTCTCTTTGTCCAGGCCCAGACGTGATTTTTATCACTACCTCTCCTGATGTGAAATCTTCATTGTTTTTAGGTAATCTTATCCTACTTTACTATTACAAATGTGAAAGTTTGGATGGATGGATGTTTGTTACTCAATCACGCCAGAACGGCTCAACGGATCTGGATGAAATTTGGCACAGAGATAAATTATAGTCTGAAATAGCATAAAGGCTTTTTAGTTTTTTTTTCTCACTCATACTTCATCAAAATTTTTACACGAACGAAGTCGCAGGGAACACCTAGTACTCTATAAAATTAGGCTTAGAATGTTGATTTTACCAAAAACGAACGCTGTCTGTATTTACAACTATTACTAAAACTGTTATTTACCGTATTTTGACCATCGCTGTTCAAACATGATAAGTAAAGTCGTAAATCATTCCGTAATAATATATAATTTTGTTATAACAGCAGATATGTAATATTGCCGCCATAAACCATAATTTACGTTGCATGGATGACTGATAATCTTTTTAATTACGTTTTGATGCATGGTTCTAGTAATTGATAGTAATATTTTAAAGTGGGGTTGAGACGAAATACATATTTATTGCAACAGCAGAAGTAATATGAGTATTACTCATACATACACATAAACTCAAGCATTGTCTCCATTCGGGACATACAGAAACTACAGTACACTGAAACCTAAAGGTGGCTGTAACACTATTGCCGAGACACTACGAGGTAGGGCGAGTGCCTAGATAATAACAGCCGCTCGGATCGATCTTTAGGTTAAGCCGTGCTTGCCTAGGTTGGTCTGTGGATGGGTGACCACCTATTACATTCCGAGTTTCCTCTGTGCCTCGGAAAGCACGTTAAGCCGTTGGTCCCGGCTGTCATTTGTAGATCTTTGACAGTCGATAAAGGTAGTCAGTGGCTCAAAAAGTCTGACAACCAGTCTTACCAAAGGGTATCGTATTACCTAGTACTAACTGGGATGTGGAGGTCAGATATGTAGTCGCTCCATATAAAATACGGGTATTCAGCTGCATCTGGTTAGACTGGAAGCCGACCCCAACATAGTTGGGAAAAGGCTAGGCAGATGATGACTACATGGTAAGGCGAGTGCGAGAGTGTACAGCCAAAGCTCGTTGTTACTCGCTTGACTTTACACTCTCGCACTCGCCCTGTCTCGGCGAGTCTCGGTGAGAATGTACCTTTACATACAACTTTTGTTTCGTTCACGTTCATAGATACGTTCAATTGTAAGTTGAAATACATTTTTATATTAATAATATCTCTAAAATGTAGCTTTCTAGTAGTCGTTTACGATTTAATAAAAAAAAGTTATGGTTTATGACATTTTACACAATAACTGTCCAGGATACTGTGATTTGGACAAATATTGTGTTATTAATCTCTAAAAATCTTATGAATGTGGGGAATAGAAATAACTACAAAGTTTTTATAATAATGACAAGAATTGTAACAATATTGTACAATTTATCATTACTTTTTAGTAGTTACATATGTGTCTGACCTACGTACATTTAGGACTTACAAAAAATTCTTAACTAATTCTATGTCATCATCTGCCTAGCCTTTTCCCAACTATGTTGTCGTCAGCTTCCAATCTAACCGGTCTCAACTAAATACCACTATTTTACATAGAGCGACTGCCTATCTGATATCCACAACCCAGCTAGTACCGGGTAATACAATATCCCTTCGTAAGACTGGTTGTCAGACCTCCGGGCCAGTGACTACCTGTAAGGACCGTCAAAGATATACAAATGACAGCCGGGACTAACGGCTTAACGTTCTTACCGAGGTACGGAAGTAACTCGGTATGTAATAGGTGATCACCCATCCGCGAGCTAAGGGCTTAAGATCGACCCAAGCGGCTGGTATTATTTAACCAGGAGCTAAAAACACCAATTCTAAGTAATTTTAGATTAACGTACAACAAATGGTTCCGCATAATAATTTGTAATCAATTCATAAAGGTCACTCAGTTTCCCTTAGGGTATCGCATTTTACCTTTAAACGGAAAAATTCTAAACTTTCAGCTCTTTTACGTTATAACAACATAGAAATAAGACGCGGAGAATAATGAAGAAGAAGTTGTTAAATATCATGAGAAGCTAAAAGTTAAGATCACGTTACCGGTTACTTTGAAATATTTTTGTAACCTGTTACCGAAGATTATGTCAGAAAATATGATCTAAAAAGGGGGATACGGAAAAGTAGATTCCAGGAGTTAATTATTGGATTAAGTACCAACTGCTTGTTTTTGTAATTAATTGCATGAGGTTTTTGGTTCGATTTCCAGATTGGGTGATATTATAAGGAGTGTAAATATACCCTTAACGAAGCCGAAAGTCACTTGTTCTCCTAGTCATTGCGATATTTTTTTTGTTCTGGACCATACCTGGAAAACTTCTAGTTACGGAGATATTGGAGGTCAAAGTTGCCATGGTATAATAATATACTTCGCCTGGTATTCTCTTCCCGTAACAGGTGGGTCACGTGATTGGCCCAAGAATACATCATCAGTTGCGATACTGTGAATGTGTTGCCACGGTGTGAGATTGAATTACCCGAGCAAAATGCATTTTTTAACTTAACAAAGTAATTATGAACTAATAATTAAATATTTAAATTAATTTAAAACTAAATAGATGAATCACACGAGTTACTAAATAGTTAAGCTAGTTAGTAATTTATTTTATTTTCATTCACTAAATGAGAGTCCCTAAATTTACTGAAAAGGACAATCAATGGTAACACTTATCGTGACGTAGTCTTGGGCCATCGTGGGAAGAGAATACCAGGCGAAGTAAATTATTATACCATGAAGGTTTCAACTTTTTCACCATTGTTTTATTTTAAATACGTCCTCGATCCGATTACTATTCAATGCATCAATCAGCACAATGTTTTGAGTGCGTTACATAGAGATTTTCATTTCAAAAAAATAGTAGTTTCCCAGCAATAATTTTTACGTAGGGTTACTTAGTTTGATGTACAGATTGCTTAATTGACAAGGCTTTGTGAAGGGTCGGTTTACAAATAAGGAAGGTTTAAAATCTCTATTCAACGTGAAAATGTGAGGTAACCGTCTCACCTAAACTATTTTAACTACTCTGTAATCCTTAGAAGGTTTTTAACCCTTTATTACCGAGTAAGTTATAACTCAATTATCAAACTAAATTTCCAAGTGAATAGCATACGTATTTGCTTCATTAATACACTTACTACTTTAGCTAATTAAGTACCAACATTAATCACAGTGTAACGGGTCTTTACGACCCTCGTGGGCTGTGGTAGGGTTGGTGTTTTAGCAGCGAATAGTTGGCTTTCGACTGTTCACTTGTTGCTTTTAAGCCGTTACACAACTCAAGCTGCGCTTCCATTAAATTTTCCAATAATTTAGGCGCAGTGACGGTTGGCGGAGTTAGTATAGTAATCTAATGTTTTATTAGTATAAAAATACTTGTAATATCGCGATATTCAAGCCCGAAGGGACTTCGTAACGGATTTTTTTTAAATGCTTCTATAATACTCACTTTCGTATTTCTTTTCTTCTTAGACATTAGGAAATTCTCCTTTATCGTTGGTGCGTTTATAATTAATTTATAGTCACAAACACACACAGCCAGACGCTGAACCACTAGCTGTAGGCCATACAAATATTTGTTCCTTGCGGGAATCAAACCTGCGACACGCAGCGCAGTAGCCAATCGCTCAGCCACACCGCCAACCGTGTCGTCAAAAAAAAAAAAAAAAACGGCGTAATAAAACTCTTGCGCAAAATATCATAGTTCTAAACTCTTCGCGATACTGTTTACACAGTGCGCCTTTCAGCGAATAAGAAATTGATTAAGTAGATGTTATTGAACGTATTGCCTTTCATAAAGTTGTTCCATATTGCTCAATACACGATATTGTATCTCTCCAGCAACAAATTGCTAGATGCTGTTTAACATCATCCAGGGTGTAAACAGACCCTTCACGAACCCGTACTAAGAATTCTGTACATCAAATTAACTTTACGCCTAAGTTGTTGCGGGGACTTTTACGGTAGGACTTAATGGATTGAATAGTACGGAGGTCGTGAAAAATCTTACATTAGGCACATGTAATTTAAAAAAAACTTTTGAAAAAGTTGTAGCTTTGACCCCCAATATCTCCGTAACTGGAAGGTTCCCAGGTATGGTCTAGAACAAAAAAAAATATCGCAATGACGGGAAGAATAAGTACCTTTCAGCTTCGTTAAGGGTCTTGATACACCCTTTATATGAGCCATATTGCCCAGCATTGCGAAAATTAAGTTGACCGAAGGCATCACAATATTGCTAACATTTCAAAGGTCTCAACGTTGAATTGATTCGGTATTCAAGTATCATACAACCCTACTAACAGGTTCAATTACTTAACTAAAGCAACTATGACAGACATTCTTAACCATAGTTTTTTAAATTATAGTGTCTCCTGCGAAATCTTGCTAAGTGAAGTTACAAACTTACCCTTATTCTAGGTAGTCTAAAGTTTACTTACCCTCCAACGAAATTATCTAAATTTTTTAAAAGGATACTGGGAATACAGGGTGTTTTGAAGACGGGCCATACAACTCTCTTAGGGATACGGGGAGTTACATCTTAGTTTTCAACTACGGAACCTATGTATTAGTTATTGAGATAATATATATTTATAAAATGGTAAACTGACTGACTTCTTTGTAAAGTGTAAGTATCCACTAAGAAAGGATTTTTTGGAATTCCACCCCTAAAGGGGTAAAATAGGAGATGGAAATTTATAAGAAAGTCAGTTTTGAAGTTAGGATATTCAAATTTTGTGTTTAGGCTGACGATTGAAAATTAATCTATATGTGTCTCAGCGTTTTTGAGAATTCTACCCCCGAAGGGTTAAAATGGAGGATGAAGGTAAGTAATCGGATATTTTTCGATTACCACGCGGGCGAAGCCGCGGGCAAAAGCTAGTATTTTATATAAGTCGCGAAATATCACCTCTTAACAAGTCATCAATACTTTTTTGTTTGCTCATGTAACACAATCATTTTTGGTGTAATCTATACTGCACATTTCCTCTAGAAAATTATGTGTGTGCTTCCAAAATCTTAAAATTAAGTTATATTTTTTTACATTTCTGTTTTATCAAATGACACTTCCAATTCCTAAAAAACTTGTGCCAGTCCTTCTACCAAACACCCTGTATACAAGCGGCCACCCATACGACGAAACAAACTTATTTATCTTCAAAGTATGGCGTCAGATAAATTTCGTATTCGAATTTGTCTCTTTATGTATTTTTTTATTCGTTCCTTTGGCCTTTGAAGACAAATTGAAAAAAAAATCATGCATTGATGCGACAGATATGAAGAGGATCGAATACCGCACGTGGAACTACGTAGGTTCCGGATTGTGTAATAATTCAATTAAATTCATTGATTTCAGACACAACGACCCATAATTTTGTTAGTAGGTACAATAATAGGTATAATATAAGAAAGATGAAAAAATGCAATGCAGGAACAATTTCACGTAGTTTCACACTTGAATTGAAGGGTAAAAGTCACTAACATTGGCATTTTACATAACCTAAAAAACATGATAAAACTTCTGTCGCATAAAATTCATTTACGAACATCGGGAAGTTAATTTCAACCAATTAACAATCCATTAGGATATTACTAAAAAGGTAATTAACGTAGTTTTAAAAGTGCATCCACTTCACCCCACCCTATTTTTGACGATTTGAAAAAAAAAACAATAGATATCAAGTACTCAGACAGACAAATTAACTAAATTAACCGGTGCGAATTTGACTAGTTTTTTACCCATGTATTCGTCCGCGTGGATTTCATACTTTTCTAAAACGGACAGATTGATCAGAGGTGAATTGAGGTACTCTATCTATCGGGGGTTGTTTTAACAAAAAATTGCTTGTCATACCCTCAACTCAACTCAACTCAAATCATTTATTTCAATTAGACCAACACATGCAATTTTGAATGTCAAAAAAACAAAAAAAAGCGAAGCTACAGTCACAGTCACAAGGCATAATAACTTGAGAAAGTACTGTGGTTGCACATTCCAACGCGTAGATCTCTATGGAGAAGAATACTCACTACTACTACTTGCTCACACTTCCTCATAGTTAGAGCTATATCTATCCAAAATTTTACGAAAATCGGTTCCGTAATTTAGCCGTGCAAATGAACAGACAAACAGATAAACTTTCTTTAGTTTTTCGACTGTAATGATTAATTAGTTAAAAGTCTCGTGTTTTCATATTTTTTTATAGGCCTGTTTAGGTCCCTTAAGAGTTGAAACGGATACAATGAAATGGGTACAATTAATTTATTACCATTAATTATATACTTAGTTCATTATTATCTTGTAAGTATTTTAACTGTTTTACAGGTGATCATGATAATACCCCTTTTGAACCCTTCATTTTGTTTAAGTGCCTGTTAAATGTTTACAAGCTAATATAATATTCATCTTTTGTATTCCCGAATATTTCGTGCGACTCATCCTGTAGTCGAATTTAGAGAAATTCCACATTTTGTCACATAAGTAAAATCAATTTAAATAATAATCTTAAATTCATTGATAGACATTGTACAGGCTAAACTGCTAGCTCTAAAATAATGAAACTTTGCATTACAGTTTCTCAAATGTGGTATCCGGATTTCCTGTAGCAAGAAATGGTCAGACATTATCTAAGTTCAGTTTATCTGTACGTGTGAGAATATGTTTTAGATGTTATCCTAAAGCATTTATTGAAACAAAATTCATGTTTCATAGTATATCCAATTTAGCTAAATCATGTCTAGTAGATAAAGTCTGTGATTTTGTCTAAGGCGGTTATCTCATGACAGCGCCCGTCCGCGCGGACGAGCGGCCCTCACCGTCTCTCCGCGCGGAGCACCCCCTTATAAATCTTCGCCGCCTCCGTCCGACCGCACAGACGAGCGGTGTCGTGTGAGACTCGCATAAGATACTTACTTCTTTCTATTTTTAAGAAAATCAATTAAAATAAATTCATCTTCATTGATGTCTTGCCACCACATACCTTCACACTTGTATGTATGCTCTGATATTTGTTTACTCTTGGCTTTAATCTCCTAAACACATCGCCATAGACAACTGATTGGTCTGAGACAACATCATTTGCATGTTAATCGCCAAGCAATGACGTCACTTAGGGTGAACGGGGTAAAAATAGATCACTTGCAAAATAAATAATACACAAAATGGAACATGTGTTTTTGTAGAAAAAATAAACACCAAATTCGATAACATAGTACTTACATACGTTTTTTGACCGGTTACTATGAGAGCTCTAGGGACTTTTGTGGTAACACGCAAAATCAACAAAGCTACCTATTTAAAATATTTTGTAGCGATGTGATGGATACAAAGATACTACACAAAATTTTGTTATTTTAATTATAAATCACAAATATAACATTATCAAGATTTAATTATAATGTTTGAGTTTTGAAGTCTAAATGGAGGACTACGACAAGCTTGTCATTAACTGTCAAGGTAGTGGTCGACTTCATCAATATTTAATTAAATTTTAACTACATGTGCGTAAGTTATAATTTTTTATTGTGCTTTATAAATAATCTTTTAAATTTTTCTTTTATTTTGTTTTATCAAAATTTTTCTTTTTTTTGTTGAATATTTTTTTTTATTTTGTATATATTATTTTTAAAGTAAAAGCATGAAAACTACATTGTTGATTGTAGGCAATCAACAATGCGATATTTCATTGTAATATATTTATAAATTAATCAAAACCACGAAAAATTTGACAGTTATTGGCGACGTTACAGTATATGAGTATACTCCTTAAGCGTCAAGTATTCTTCTTTCTACACAAAAAAAATCTCGCTTTAAGTACAATTAATTACTTTACCTTTTAAAAAACCGACCCGTATCGCGAGAACAAACAATTATTTGCACATTCTTAGTTAATTCGTTAACCACACAGTAGCTGTTAGATTCTACAGCGAGTCGAGATAAGACACGAGCGGTAATTACTGTGACATGAGCGGGATGGGACTGTATCAAGTCTGTTTTTCTCTTAAACCTCTTAAGAGCCTTGAGCCTTGAGCCTTCTGAACACTTGAAAGTTTGTATGAAATGCCGTAAGACGTTAACGCTCTTAATAGGAATTGACTTGATGACCAGCACCCGTAGCATGACAACCGTAAAAACGTGTTTTGTCGACGAAAGAATCGACAAAATAGTATTTCATTCAATTCAGTTTTTTCTTTCACGTATAACATCTTTTTAACATTGTGGAATGCAAATAAAATGAGTATTATGAATAGTTACATTAATTTATCTAGAGCAAAAATATAAGTGGAAATAATTCTAATAGCAGTGTATAAAGTTGGTATGACACCATGACATGATATCCTGGAAGCGATTACATTGTAATTTAAAACAGTTACGTTTTGTTTTTATAAGGAACATTTTAACTTCCTAGTTTACCAAAATCTCTTAAAACGTAAACAAAATACCAGTTACCCATCCAAAGAAATGACCGCGATTTAAGCAGCTTAACCTCAACTTACGTGGAAGAAAAATAGCCCCAAACTTCCCTAAAACCCCATAGATGCGTTATAATAACATTACACCCACTACAGCCTTTTGTAACCTCTGTTTTTGTAAACCTACCATTTGTTATTTTTAGTTTGGGACTCCACATAAACTTTGTTAGCGATATATCCCTTTGTCCGCTAAAACTGTTTCCCTAATACATTTCAAATAACAGTTAAAATACTTATTTTTGGAATTTAACTGTTCTTTAAAATATTTTAGCGAATACTGACAAGATTTTTTTGGAGCTTTTAACACAATATTATTCATTAAAACAGGTAAAAAATATATAGCCCAAAGTGGCATTAGGTCTGTCGCTTTTAGTGGCATACATAATATTTGTTTTTGTACTTTTTACCTTTGTCGAGTGTTATGAGTAAGAAAAAAAACGTCACAAAATTTAAACCACATGTACCTTTTAAACATTCATGTTGAAAATATTTGGGCCTACACAGCGGCCATGTTAAATATTTGACTTGGAAAGTGTAGGTATTTTATTTCGAATGAGTAAGGACTGTTTTCGTAGTTAAATAGCGATCGTCCTAAAAAATAATAGTATTCTTTCTTCTTTATCTTGTGGTTAGTTCCTAACCTGGTTCCTAACTTGGCTTAACATGCTGGTTTCCTCACGATGTTTTCCCTCACCGAAGCAAGTAATGATTATACGATACGCACATGAATCCGAAAAATCAGAAGTGTCTGCCTTGGGTTCGAACTCGAGACCTATGACTTGAAAATAGTATTTTTGACGATGTATTCTTTGGTTTGATTTGAGTTTTTTCACGATGCTTTCCAACACTGATAATTTAATTAACCATTGGTCCACCTCAAGAGAAAGTCACCCTCAATTAAACAATAATACCCGCACTAAGCGCGAACGTAAAGCGAGCTTGTGGCTAAATAATGACAGCCGCTCGGGTCGATCTTCAGGTTAAGCCGTACTTGCCTTGATTGGTCCGTAGATGGGTAACAACCCAGTACATACCGAGTTTCCTCCGTGCCTCGGAAAGCACGTGAAGCCGTTGCGTTGCTCCTGGCTGTCAATCACATTTGACACTCCTTAAGTACTCAGTGGCCTGAAACTCTGACAACCAGTCTTACCAAAGGGTATATTTTAAACCATTACTAAGTGGGTGGTGGTCAGATAGGCAGCCCCTCCATGTAAAATTCTGGTATACAGCTGCTTTCAGTTAGACTGGCAGCCGACCCCAACATAGATTGGAAAAGGCTAGGCAGATGATGACTGAACGCGAACCTAGAGTACAGTTGCCAAAAAAGATCCCATAGCTGATCCCGGTATATAACTCCTTTTTGTATGACATTTACAAATGTTGTAATAATCAGATTTTTTTTAAATCAAAATTATCACAAAATACTGGTCTTTTCTCGACTTTTCAGTAAGCCTCGCTGAGTTTTAAAGAATTTTGCACTTTTCAAACATTGTTCAATGTACAAAAATGCCTCTCTTCCTCATGTTTCAAATTGATCACAATTTATAAATAAAACTTTCTCTTTGTAGTTAAAATTACCAAGAATAATTGTTTAACACAAGTAATTTTTCAGCTTATTCGAAACGAAAATTGTGAAAAATTATTAAAACAGGAATTAAGCGAAATTGGTTAATATGATATGTGAGAAACAACCGGAAAACTCGAAAATGAAGTATTCATTTTACTGTTTTATGAAAGGTTATTCAGGGGTATATTTGGTATTGTTGCACTATTTTAGTAGTAGGTAAGCAGCAGTGGCGAAGGTTCCATACAACTCGATTCCTACCGGCTTCCCTTTGAAAATTGGCACAGTCAGTATTCTATAGACTAATAATAAAATCACGTTATGCAATGATTGTTGATATCACTGTCCCTCATGACGAGAATCTCGTGAAAGCTGAGAATGATAAAAAAATCAAGTATCTTGATTTAGCACACGAGGTTGTCGACATGTGGGACGTGGACTCTGCAATCATTGTACCGATAGTCGTTACGGTTAATGGACTAATAGCAGAGAGCCTCGACCAACACCTTAGGAGGCTCTCATTGCGCGGCTGGGTCAAGGGCTTGATTCAGAAAGCAGTACTCCTGGACACGGCACGCATAGTGAGGCGGTTCCTCTCTCTGGAGCCCTGACCACCGGCAACCTGGACCTTGTTCCTGATGCCGATGGGCCATCTATTTTTTATATTTTCAAATGTTTTGTTTACTTTTCTTTGTAAAAATATTTAAAAATGTATTAGATAAGAGAAATAATAAATCACGTTAAGGATATGTACTCCGGATTACCTCTTACAAAAATTGACGCCCTTTGCTACTGGTAAGCAGTGATAGTCTAATGGTGTGACCGTCGGACTGCTAAGTCACAAGTGTCAAGTCGAACCCAAGACACGCACCTTCGATTTTTCGGATTCATGTGCGTATTATTTAATTATCACTCGCTTCGGTGATGAAAAACATCGTGAGGAAACCAAAGTGTCTGAGAGATACGTCTGGACGGCATGTAAAGCCAAATCAGAGGGGTGGGTGGTAAGACAAATCTGACACCAGGTTAGGCACTAACCACACAATAAAGAAAGAAGTAGGTACCTATAGTTATCAGCTTTTTATAGCCCCAGGTAAAAGCCAGTCTATTATAAATAACAACTCTTTCAGTCTTTACGATAGCTCGAGAAAAACAATAACGTCTTTCTTTCTTTCTAAAAGCAGCTATTTTTCTGATTACATGAAACTATTTTCTTTTTTTTTTCTTATGCACGGCATTTTCCGATACACAGCCAATTCACCTGGTCTCGAGTCTCGTCGGAGCAAGATCACAGATAAAACATGTCTCAAGTAGATTTTAGCGATAAAAGCGACATTGTGGACTTAACTTGTTAAAACCCTGATGTTCTGAAACGTTTTAAAGTTATTTTGTTGGTTTAAAATGTTGAGTAAACCTGTTTCGATGATTTATCGTTTTTAAAGTAGACTGGTGTAAGCTGTTCTGCTATTGTATTTTGAAACTTAAATAAGATGAACTACTACACCTTTACCATTATGCTACACTAGCCCGCGTGGAGTTCGGTTATGTCCCACGGGACCGTACTACCGGGATATAAAGTATGTGTTAATCCAGATAATAAACTATCTGTGTCATAAATTTCATCCAAATCCGGTCAGTAGTTTTTGTGTGAAAGAGTAACAAACATCCATCCATACATCCTCACAAACTTTCGCATTCATAATTTTATCAGTAGGACTTTATTATGACCGTAAGTTGCTTGGTCGTTTATTCTATTTAGCTTTGCCCGCGGCGTCCGCGATTTTATCCCACGGGGACGCTCTATTACCGGAATAAACAGTATTATAATATGCCACTGTTTATCCCGGATCGTGGTTTACTTGTGTGCCAAATTTTTATAGAAATTCGTACAGAAGTTTAAGCCTGAATAGATAAAAAACAGACTGACAAAGTTACTTTCGTATTTTTAATATTAGTTTGAATAAAAGCCAACAAATACTAAGTACAGTCGCCAGCGCATCAAGTTACCACAAACTGTCAAAAGGCTTGGAAGAATTTGTATGAAGCCTGGCCGGCTTAACTTCCGCCATTTTAATGTTTTTCAAAGTTGCGGCCACGCATAACGCCATATTAATCGATAGTCGGTATCAATACAAATAAGTTTTGTTTAAGGCAAAATGTTCTAAAGTGTCACGTTTCCGAGATATAAACTATCAAAGTTAAAGTCCATTCACAGACGGCATCTTCAGCACAACTTTGAATGCCCAAAGTGGTGTTAAAATATGAAACATTCCAGATTCATAAGGTTCTAATTGAAATAATTGGTTTGAGTTTGAGTTTAATAAGTTCCATACCATTTTTTTTTCTCTGGCTAGTGGAGATAAATTGATATCATGCTTAGTTTTTGGTATTTAATACTAAATTGTAAAGTTATCAGGTTGCTTGGAAATGAATAATCGGCTTGCGTAGCCGTAACAGTTTAAGAGCGTTTACGACTTACGGCATTTAATACAAACTTTCGAAATCGTTTGTTTTTCGAAATGACTGATGAAACCTCATACGCATAAGCAGAATACATATGACTAAAAAGTTATCAGAGAAAATTTTTGAAAAATAGTGTTACAGCTAAATTAGACCGATTTTAGATTTTCCATAGAAAAAGAAATTTCCAATTATCTTGTTTTGTTTAAAAAGACATTTCGAAAATGTTCTCCGAAAACGTTTTAGACTTAAATATGTATTCTGCTTATGCGTATGAAGTTTCATTAAAATCGGTTCAGTCATTTCGAAAACAAAAAGGACTTGAAAGTTTGTATGAAATGTCGTAAGTCGTAAACACTCTTAAAAAACGAAGTCAATTTCGCCATCTTTCCTACAAAATAAAACACAACTACCTCATAAACAAGTTGTTCAACAAAAAAACTATTTACACAACGGAAATAGTGGTAACATTTTATTATCAAGCATAATATGCAAACTAGGACGTTCTCCATTGTATGTTCTGAATTAATTTAAATTGTTTACACAACAAAACCTTAGGACAGCTATTTTAAGTTCTAAAATTATTTTGTAACTTATAGATATAGTCTGTGTTTTAAATAAGTGCATTTTAGTATATTAACACCTAATTTTTTTGTACCGGTAAAGTAGGTGGTTCCTATTTTCCCGACTCCACTCTGACATCATCATCTCATCTGCCTAGCCTTTTCCCAACTATGTTGGGACCGGCTTAAAGTCTAACCGGATGCAGCTGAATACCAGTATTTTACATGGAGCGAATGCCTATCTGACCTCCAAAACCCAGTTAGTACTAGATAATACGATACCCATTGGTAAGACTGGTTGTCAGACTTTTTGGGCCACTGACTACCTGTAACGACTGACAAATATCTACAAATGACAGCCGGGACCAACGACTTAACGTGCTTTCCGAGGAACGGAGGAAACGTGGTATGTAATGGGTGGTCACCCATCCACAGACCAACCTGGGCATGCACGGCTGAACCTAAAGATCGATCTGTTATTATGAGCTCCTCCGACTCCACTCTGATGAGCTCCTCCGACTCCACTCTGATAGCTGAAATTAAAATTGTTTTATCTCTTTGGCGGTTTTTTGTATAAATATGCTTTAGAAACCCAGATTTAACTTTTTTAATAGAATGTAACTTTTAACTTGAATGCCTCGTTGTTTGTATTTTTTTCAAAACACAGGTACTTATTTTCGCTTCGAAAATTCTTTAATTCTGGAAAAAATTACACAAACACGACTTGTTGAAGCCTTTTGAAGCAGTTTGGTAATTTTTTAAAAGGTCGCTATGTGTAAATTTTTCACACATTATATTTAAACATACATAAACATAGGGAAGCATTTAGGAATTTTTGACCTTTTTTTACAGAAGTTAAAATTATTGTAACCTTTATGACTTAAAAATTAGGTAAATATTTTATTTACACCTCACATAAGCCTACCATACCTTTTGAATTTTAATTAAAAACAAACTCGTGGACAAAGAGCAATATTTTTTTACTTATCTAGATAAAATATAAACTGGTCAAGTGCGAGTCGAATTCGCGCAAGAGTTCCGTAGCACATGCCTGTTAAATAAAACATTGAAAAAATGATTTTATGAGGATTGATTTGGAATTACTACAAGCTTTAACCTTTATTTATTACTAGCTATTGCCCGCGACCTTCGTCCATGTAAAATTATTTTTAAAATAATATATTCCCCGTTTCTTAATCATTCTTCATAGGATATAACCATCCTATAACCATAACCATACGCTATAACTATATATTGGTTATAGCGTGATGTTATATGGTCTATAGCATCATCATCTGCCTAGCCTTTTCCCAACTATATTGGGGTCGGCTTCCAGTCTAACCGGATGCAGCTAAATACCAGTATTTTACATGGAGCGACTGCCTATCTGACCTCCACAACCCAGTTAGTACTGGGTAATACGATATCCCTTGGTAAGACTGGTTGTCAGACTTTTTTGGCCACTGACTGCCTAACGAATGTCAAAGATCTACAAATGACAGCCGGGACCAACGGCTTAACGTGCTTTCCGAGGCACGGAGGAAACTCGGTATGTAATGGGCGGTCACCCATCTACAGACCAACCTAGGCAAGCACGGTTTAACCTAAAGATCGACTCGAGCGGCTGTTATTATTTAGCCACGAGCTCCTCCTCTCATGTTATATAGCCTATAGCATTCCTTGATAAATGGTCTATCCAGCACTAAAATAATGTAAACCAGTAGTTCCTGAGATTAGCGCGTTCAACCAAACAAATTCTTCAGCTTTATAATATTAGTGTAGATGAAGCACTACTACTTATTATATGTCATTGTTATTAGAGGTAATAATTACTTAAATGGCTAGCTATTGCAGTTCAAAAGATGCAATCTAATGACAATCCACCAGACAAATGGACGGACGTCGTCTGCGAAGCATCCTTTGGCTACGGAACCCTAAAAAAGACAATTATGGTTTGACGGTCGCCATGACACTTAATATTCTATTAGCAGTTAACCTATAACAGGCTTTTAAAGTACAGTGAATGGAGATTAAATGACCGTTTAAAAGCTGTGATGTCCGCTTAAAGCGCTTTGAAGCGATTGAGACTGAGTTTTGTTACGATCGCTGTGAAGAAATGACGTCAAAGATTTATATTCTTGTTTGTAGGAGACAGATTGTCATTTATTTTATTTTTATGTTTTAAGGCTACGTTACACGGTTAGTTCGATCATAAAATCCGCCTCGATTCGCATTAAAAGTATGTTTTGCGTATTTGAGAGTAAGAAAGAAAGAAGAAAATACATTTATTTGGCACATGCCACAAGTGCACACAATATAAAACAAAAATAATACAAGAAAAAAAAGAACTTAAAACTAAACAAAACAAAAAAAAAATGTAGGTAACACGGTGTGCCTCATAGCTGCGCCAAATAGGACCAGTTCAGCAAAATGCCGGGCAACCAGTGCCTGACGCTGGTTTTCAACTGGACCTGGATTAGAGAGGTCACGGATGTAAAACAGTTTTATGTGTTGTGTCAATGGTAGTGGTGAAAAGGTACTTAAATAGAATATGTATAATAAATGTGTAGTACATACAAACATACATAAACTCATGCCTTTTTCCCATGGGGTAGGCAGACACCACAGAACGCCACCTGCTACGATCCTTACATACTTCATTCGACTCGTCCACGTTCACACATCTGATCATACACGCACGCCGGTTGCGAATACTACGCACCTGATCCTTCTGAAGAACCTCATCAATAAGGCCAGTGTATCTCCTTCTAGAGCGTCCTTCCCGGTGGTACTACTCACATCTGCCTTGTTAGTCGCCTTTCACTCATTCTCTTATATATTTGAGAGTAGTAAGTTTATTTTTGCAAATAGGCCGTCAAGCTTCACAACAAAAAGTTCCAGTAAAAGCCTTACAAATATAAAGGTGTTAAAACACCATCACGTTAGTTCGTTCCACTTCAGTGCGAACATTCCTTTAAATGAAGTAAAACTTTGTCGGTCTTGAAACAATGTGCAGTGAGCTACTGTAGCCAGTTTGTTTCTGAACACTATTGTGGACACAAGACTATTGAAGAGTTATAGAGATAGAAATACTGTTTTGTTGGGCATGAAATAGTCAGTTTATATAAAAGCTGGAATCAATGTCCTCTCAAAACCCTGTCATTTTGTCTTTTTAAGCCCCTTTGTAAGACGACTAAAAAGACACATTGTATACTGAAATTTCAGTGTTTATAAAAAGAAAAACAAAGCTGGCCAGGTACTGTGAAGCCTCCATCAATACATCAGTGTCACCTTGACGAATGGGATGGAATGGTTTTCGGTAATATTTTAGAAACCCTATTGTTAAACTTATTATCTTTAGCAAAAAAAATGTAATCTCTAAAAGCATTTAAATACACTTACTTTAAACACCTTCACGACCCCCGTACTATTTAATGCATCCATCAGCACAATATTTTGAGTGTGTAACATTGAGTCCGACCGTAAAACGTGATTTTTTACCAAAAAAAAAAGTCTTTTTCCAGCAACATTTTTTGCGTAGAGTATATGTAGTGCTGCTTAGGGCCTCAAGTCACACTAGTAAGAGAGCTACATACAAGATGCAAGGTTGAATTTAAAGTTGAACATTTGGACCTTTTGCTCTGCCAATGAGGTAAATAACTTATCTAACAGACCCAAGGAAGATCCTAACTGAAAAAATAAATTTACGAAAAACACCAGGATTATGTTAGTTCCTTAAAGTATGAATACAATTACAAATAAAATAAACGTAACATCACGCCTGTAGTCCTAGAAGGGTTATGCCGAGGTGTACCTAATGGTACACCCACATTTCGCCAGTTAGGTTTAAGTCCCATGTCAAATGGCGAGTGGCTGCTACTAAATTCCTGGTGGAAAAAACCCAATAACACTTTGCCTGAACTGGGAATCGAACCCAGCACCTCCTGACCACTAGATCAACGAGGCCAATTCTTTCTTTATCGTGTGGTTAGTGCCTAACCTGGTGTCAGAGTTTTATGCCGCCCATGGGCCTCTGACTTGGCTTCAAATATTGATGGCCGGAGAGGAAAGAAAGACCAAAGAAAAGATGGATGGATTGTGTGGGAAATCTATACATATAAAATCCAGTCTGACTGATATATCAACGCACAGCCCAAACCGCTGGCCCTAGAGACTTGAAATTTGGAGGGTGTGTCTTTGTGAAGAGTAAGTATCCACTAAGAAAGGGTTTTTCGAAATTCCACCCCTAAGAGATTAAAATGGGATGTTGAATTTTCTGTGAAGCTTAATATTCTCTGGGTCGAATATTCTCTGGGTCGCACACAGAGATAGATTATGGTCTGGTATAGTACATGCATAAATTACTTATAATCCCAGAAGTAAGATCCCGAATTCCACACGGGCGAAGCCGCGGGCATAAGCTAGTGATAATATATTTTTAGAATGTCCCTTTACATACATATCATAATTATGATGTCTTACACCATCCATTCTACTGAACCCGTTTAAAATAACAAGCGTTAAGTCCATATCACAAATCC
The DNA here is from genome assembly GCA_910589295.1 of Noctua janthe. NCBI lineage: Eukaryota > Metazoa > Arthropoda > Insecta > Lepidoptera > Noctuidae > Noctua > Noctua janthe. Next base: position 3,273,383 of record OU342567.1, read on the forward strand.
AATTTGGCTGTAGTTTGACTGAAACTTTAACACCCCTATTCAATGAACTTGACATTAATAATAACGCTCGACAAATCTCACTTTTCATTTCAATAAAACTAAACGGTTTTAAGTATTAGAACTTTATTTAAAAAGTTCATTAAGTTAACTGGTTTTAAGTTTCACTTTCAGGTCTTTTGAGTAAAGTAAAAATGAATAGATTTTTAACCGACGATAGCAAAAGGAGGAGGTTTTCAATTCGACACGTATACACCGTGACATTTTAGTCGTCTTACAACAACTTTTGGTAGTCGTCGTGGTCCACTCGTACCAAAAAAAAAAAAATAAAAAAAAAAATAAAATAAAATAGAAAAAAAAAAAAAAAAAATAGCTCCAGGCGCGATATTTTTTACCTACCATAATAGGTACAAAGATAGATAAATAACACATTAGAATAAAATTATTAAACATTCTGTTAATGATGTTTACATGTGAAACGGGAGAACACACCTACCCAGCGTTCCAGTCCAGTACATCATAGCCCGCAACAGGGTGTTTTAACTACGTCATACGTCATAATATTGAATAAAAATTTTATTTTTAAATTATTAAAATCTCAAAAATACCTATTTTGTTATGAATGTTTAATATTCATTGGATATATGAAGTGGCCTGCCGTGGTAAGACGACTAAAAAGGCACAGTGTATTTTTTAAATAAAGTTTTGATTACCGACATTTTAAAACTCAAGGACTTACTAATATAACATAACATCACGCCGGGTTAGGCAGAGGTGTACCTAATAGTACACCCAAGTCCCAGCCTATTGCCATCGACCGGGCACAAATCCATACTTCAACTAACTTATATACAACTGTGCATAAAATATATTTTTCCGACCACATCTGCAGAATATAGCCCAACTGCCCAACATCTAAAACAAAAATATTATCGGGAAATAGTTACTTCAAGTATTTTAACGCAAAGAAAAAAATCTCCGCAGAAAATAATAGAAACTAGCGACCCGGTTTTTACGACCTAATAAACATCGCAATTTTTTATACCCTTCCGGGACAAATTCATTAAATAATAGGAAAATCGTATCAAGTCAAAAAGTTTAGACGAAAATGCGACCACACATGTACTGCTAGAGATGATAGATTCCTGTCCCTTCTGCCATAGCAAACATCACGCCTGTGTAACCTCGAAAGGTTAGGCTAGGTTAGGTCTGAAGTTTTAACGGGCAAATGTAGTGTGAAGCGTGTCAGTTTCGATGAAAAGAAACACTGTTTTAAGCTTTCACGGTTTACAACTGAACCTATACTGTCATTTACGGGATATCTTCCGTGATTGTTCATTATTTTGAGCTCCCGATAAAGTAAGACACAGAAGATATCCCGTAAGTGGAAGGTATCCCGACAGTATAAGTTTAAAAGACTTTTAGTTCAATTACCCCGTCGCTTCCTTTATTTATGGGGGTACAAATGACATAAACTAAAACAGGATAATTTGTAAAGTACGGATTGACAGCCACAAGTAAATTTAGATTTAATGTAATCTTACCAAATAATTATTATGTTAAAAGTTTATAACAGATCTCAATAAAATTAATGTTATAATTTAGTTAATTAATATTAAGCACATGTTTTAAAATTGTAAATTGAGTTAGTTTTAATTTTATTTCTTACATAAATTTTATACTTTTTGCTGTGCCCTACAGGGTAATTGTACCTTAGCTTTAAGCCCATTGTAAGATATTCACACATTATCGAATGCAAATAAAGATATGAATGAATATGAATATGAATCGATTTTCAGAACACACGGCGTGCAGATTCACTTTAAACTAACACTGACTATTTATTGTCGCTACATATCTATAGCAGGTAGTACTATACATCCACATTTCGCCAGAAACGTATTAAAAAAATGTGTGTTATTTTCTTCTTCAAACGTTAACCGGAGCTAAGAAATCAGAAGTAAAAAGAAACTGGCAAATCTGTAAACAAAACTATCCACATAATTTAAAAAGTACAATATTCTGACGTCACCAGCTTCTCAGAGACAGTATTCCAATAAAAGTTCCGGGAATAGCCCGGTTTGTTTGCGAAACCATACGATTGAATTTTAAACGAGCCATGCATTCCTTTTGATACGAACCACCAGAATGACTTGAGCTTTGCCATGGGATTACAGACATTAACACTTCGAAATAAGAGTGAGTTTAAGGTCAAAGGTATTGGTTAGGTTACGGAGTAGCATTAAAGACTCATTTACACGAAGGGAGTTTCCCGCTTGACGAGAAACCATAGTGCCCAAGTGAGTTCCGTAAGCAAGACTCGATTATCGCATTTATGTGTGCACTCAAGAGATAAACGAAATATCGCATAAAATTATAAATGTCATACGAGATCACAGATATTCAAATAGTTTTTGTATGAGACATACACACATAAACTCAAGTTTTTTTCTCATGATAGGTAGACACTCTAGACCGGCTCCATAATTCGACATGCTCCGAATTCATAACATAAGAAATGCAATAACAGGCGATTTTCGCGAACCATATTCAAAACTCGGAATTCAAATTAATTTGCACGGACTTATCCAATTATCATTGACAAGGTGATTCCACTGACAAGGTGACGTACCGATTACACGAGTCAACTTTCCTATCAAAGCTAGTAACTTTCCTAATGTAAATGCGCCGCTATAGACGGTGGCGAGGTTTGAACCGTGTAACATTTTGACTACAAAGTTTGGTAATAAGTGCTAATCCCTTTTAATCCACCAACGGTAGCCTGGCTTACAGGATGCTGCAAATTTTCTCGTTTGCTTGTAAAAGGAATTTTTAATGCTACTAATGAAATTAGCTACGGTTTGGTATCTTTCAGTGGTTATTTAGTGAAGATTTTAAGTAGTTTAGTATTTTAGTTACTGAAAGGCTAAGTGTTATTTTAGCAGTTAGAGACCAATTTCTGTGTTCACTTATTAGGTTTCCCTACCTGAAGGATAACCAATGGGACCTCCACTGGGGCTCTAGCACGAGGGCCCGGTGTTAACGTAAATACGTCGTGTTTTGAATCGAAAACACAATAATCCTATAGCATTTTAGTTAAAGTCTGCAACAAGCACAATCAGTATCATCTAGAGATATGAATAAATTCTTAAAATTTATGAAAATCACTACATAGTATAAAACAAAGTCGCTTCCCTTTGCCAGTCCCTACGTATGCTTAGATCTTTAAATCTACGCAACGGATTTTGATGCGGTTTTTTTTTTAATAGATAGAGTGATTCAAGAGGAAGGTTTATTTGTATATATTGCACTCGTGCGAAGCCGGGGCGGGCCGCTAGTATTGAATATGTAAAGAGTATTTTTAATTTTTAATGTCGACGTATTTACGTTACGTTTACACCGCGCGCTCGTGCTGGGGCCTCTGAATTAAATTTTATTTTTGTAAATTCTAGTGGTGGCTCTTAGTCTGAATTTGTATCCAGTTAATGGTAATAGGCTGGCCCCCTGTGTTTATCTGTACCTCGTCTGACAAGATGAATGGTTTGTCTGTCATGTGTCAGTCATTAGGGTCTCATTGGGTCATTGGTTTCTTGCCGTGCAGGTGATGTTGAGGTTTTTTTGTCTACCGTAGTACCCCAAGAGATATTAATAATGAACTATAAAAATAAACATGTTTTAAGTAAAGAAACGAAAAATATTCACTGTTTTTGCATACGGAGAACATTTTATAACACTTATTCTCGTTTTCACAAACATTAGGCGACACCTATTTTTTTTTTAAATTTAATTTCTCTGTTGGAACTTCAACCCTCCAATTCAATCCATGTTGTTTATGTGCATTCACTAAGATGAAAATGGGCAGCCAAACTATAGCAATTTACCTCGTTGGTTTTTTGGCAATCGAGACTGCTAAGCATGAGGTCCTGGGTTCGATTCTTGGGTCGAGCAAATTGTTATATGGTTTTTTTTATCAGGAATTTCTCAGTAGCAGCCACGGAGTCTGGATTTGTGCCCGGCTGATAGCAATAGGCTCGCCCCCTATTACATGGGACTTAAAACAGAACTGGCTTTATTTCTTTCTATCTCGACAATTATTTACAAAGTTTTATGGATAACGTCTCTTAAACATCACGTGAAGTTCGCTTAGATCAACTAGGACGATGTTTTGGAGACCAAATTCAATTATAAATTAAATTACTACCTATGTACAGACGACAAAAGACAGCTATACCCAGAAACACGTAATTTCACCGTCTCCGAAATAAACAGAAGTTCGGTGTAGTTTGATTCATAAACTTAATACATACTAATCAAGTTCTAAAGTCGTCAGTCGACTAATTGGAACTTAGTCGAACTGGACAAAGGCGGGAAAGCTAGGTCTCACTGAAAGCGGAGCGGGGTACAATCACGAGCACGAATATGTATACAATTTCCTGAATTTAAAAGCAATTTTCACGAGTAATTACGATTGTAACTTGAATATAGGATCTTTTTCATAAGATTATGAGTTCCATAATACTATGTTCGTAACAACATGACATTTTAATCAGAACAGTAGGACAAAAACACTTTTTAAAGTTGTTAAGTGTTTACATATTTGTACTCGTGACTGTACATAAGGATCCTACTTGAATAGCAACATTGAGAGAGCAAAACAAAGTCAACGCGTAAAGCCACAATAATTTTATCCAAAGTGTAATTGAAATAGAGGAGCTCGTGGCTAAATAATAACAGCCGCTCGGTTCGTACTTCAAAGTTAAGCAGTGCTTGCCTAGGTCGGTCCGTGGATGGGTGACCACACATTACATACTGAGTTTCCTCCGTGCCGGGAATAGCACGTTAAGCTTTTGATCACGGCTGTCATTTGTAGATCTTTGACAGTCGTTACAGGTAGTCAGCGGCCCGAAAGTCTGACAACCAGCCTTACCAAGGAGTAGGTATAGTATTACTCGGTACTAACTGGGTTGTGAAGCTCAGATAGGCAGTTGCTCCATGTAAAATACTGGTATTGCCAATAACAAATAGATGAAGCCACAGTCCCAGTCACAAGACTAATAACAGTGAATGATCTTGGGGTCGACTCCCAGTCTAGCCGGATGCAAGTGAATAATAGTATATTACATGGAATTACCGCCTATATGTATATATAATTGACTCGGTGTTCGTTCGCGTTAATTTAGAATTAGACAATCAATTCGGGTTGTACTCTGCTTGTAATAATATAATTCAATCATGATTCGAAAGACACGTGGCGCCATCTATTATCGTAAGAACGTTATTGTTGTATTTTCCTCGGGTACAGTACTTTTTTCGGGATAAAAGGTACCCTATGACCGTTTCTGTACACCTCGCAACGTATATGCATAATTTCAGGATGATCGGTTCAGTGGTTTTAGGCGTGAAAAGGTAACAAACAAACAAACAACTACTTTCAAATGTATAATATTACTAGCGACCCGCCCCGGCTTTGCACGGGTACAATATTTACATATAAACCTTTCTCTTGAATCATTCTATCTATTAAAAAAAACGCATCAAAATCCGTTGCGTAGTTTTAAAGATCTGATCATAAATAGGGACAGACAGCGGGAAGCGACTTTGTTTTATACTAAGGAGTAAGGATTTACTAAAACATCAAAACTTATATCCCCCCGGTCCGCTCATAGTAGGAGGCCAGCCTTATTGGTGAATATGGAGCAACCAAGCAGCGAGTGTTCGGACCTTAAGGAGTTTAATATTGATTTATAGTGGTAGTTGTATTTGGATTATTACTATACGCATAAATTTGTATTAATCTATTTTCTATTATTTTAATAATATTAGCTATTGTACACAACTTTACCCGAGGATTCTAGAGGGACCCTCATAGATAGTATTCCAGGACATAGCCTAATTATTCCGGCTAATTGGTAATTGAGTAATAACTAATTGGTAATCTTACTAATATTATAAATGCGAAAGTTTGTGAAGATGGATGTATGATGGAGTTTGTTACTCTTTCACGCAAAAACTGCTGAACGGATTTGGATGAAATTTAGCATACAGATAGTTTATAACCCGGATTAATACATAGGATACTTTTATCCCGGTTGAATGATCCCTTGGGACAATTATAAGAACTCCACGCGGGCATAAGCTAGCTGAGTAATAAATATTTTCGCTTATGGAAAGTACTAAATGATACCTTTAAAAACTCTTTGACCGAAACTAACAATTGGTAAGTCAAACAATCGGCAAAGGTCGTAAACCGTCGACCCATAAATACTTTTAAATTGTAACATGAGGACATTTAAGTACCAAATTACACTTTAAATAGACCAGTTAAACGTTTAACTGTTTAAAACTAACTAAAACTGTCCCCAATTAAAAGACTTATTTCGATATTAACACGGTAAAGAAGAAGTTTCCTAGAACACAGTTCATGTTAATCATTGTTTGAGATGTGATGATGTCCACTAGTTACGCTTTTAAATGAAACTTGTGGACTGTCTATATAGGTATAATACCACAATTAACATATAGTGCAAAGTGTGAAGACCGTACAAAGAAATGCGCGGAGTGGCAGACGTCTGTAAGCTCAGTGTGTGGTAGGGCGCGCAGCAGCGCTCGCGCATCCGGGTTCGGTACCCCGAGCCCCGCGCTCTCCCCGCGGTTATCCACGCATATGTGAGGCGCCGACAGATGAAGTCGTTCTCAGAAAGATGCTCGCAGTTTTGGAAGCGAGACTAATAAAAGCGTTGCAGGATGCAACCTCGTGGCCAATGAGATACACGAGACTGCGATTATGAAGAAATAAAATAAGTTATTGTCGCGCGGTATAAACGTGACGTAAATATTCTAGAATTTAAGTTAAATTGTTTGCAACAAGCACAATCAGTAAAATCCATAGCTCGAAGCAGCCCTCGCGGTACACATCCATATTATCTCGCCACCTCTTCTTGGGCCGGCCTCAGCGGTGCCGTCCGTCTTCCAGTAACCATCGTGTGGGGCCTTTTGCCCAGCGGTCATCGTGCTTGCGGCTGACGTGACCTACCCAATCTCATATGCCCATCTCAATATCACTTATAGAATATATTTTTATCTATGTCACTTTCGCTTTCGGCTTTCTGACTATAAAATTACGTAGTAGTAATCCTGATACTTCTAAACTTCCGTACCTCATTTATACCCGGTTTTTTTTCACGCTGAAATCTGCTTACGATGGCGCCCAATTTATTAAATATTGTTTTTTTAGGACATAACCTGACCCTGTTTATGTTTTTTGTTTAACTTTACGTAACACTGTCGACACTTAGTTATTAAGTGTTTTGTGTTCGGATTAAATTAAAATAATAATTTCCACTTGAGCGGGTTGTATTGGATTTAACCCTTTTTTGCTGTACTGATTATGAAAAGTCGTTAGGTTTAGTAAAACAAGATAATTTTTGCATTTTTTAGGAGTTAACCTTCATATTAGAAAAACAAATACTACTGGCGAAATGTTGGTTACTGTGGGTAATGTTTTTGTTCGACTACCTCGTTTTTCTCGTGGTCGCAAGCGTGACTGTTGATCATCAGGTCTGGGGTTCGATTCAAAAGTCGGGCTTAATGTTGTTGGGTTTATTATATCTGCGGGAATCTCAGTAATAGTCACGAAGTCTGGATTTGTGCCCGGTTGATGGCAATAGGCTCGCCCCCTATTACATGAGATAAACATAACTAGCGAAATCTGTATATGCTATTACATACACAAACTTCTTCTTTCATGCCGCCCATGGGCTCTGACTTGGCTTTACATGCCGTCGAGAAATATCTCTTAGGCATGCTGGTTTCCTCACGATGTTTTGCTTTTGTTTTCGAAGCCAGTGATAATTATACAATACGCACATGAATACGAAAAATCAGAGCTTGAGACCTATGACTCGGCAGTCCGCTGTCCGTAGATCACACCACACTAGGCTATAACTGCTTATTAAATACACCTGTTAACCCCTCAGGAATTAGAGGCGTAATGGTGTAGTTATTTTCTCTTTAAAACAAATCACTTTTCTCAATACTGCAATAACGGTTAAGGGTACCTATAAATAAATAAAAAGGGAAAAGAAAGAAAGAGATCGAATGAGGAAGGAAGCCTCGATACATTCCACTTAAGAGACCACAGTTAGTTGAATTATCTACTTTACGACACAGAGAAAAAAGCAGAAATATAACTCAACAAAATTATTATTAACTATACAAATTTTCCAAATATAATTATGTACTAAGACTAGTGTTTAAATGTGTATGTAATTACACTAATTACTAACAAATTGGATTTTATGAACTGTTAATAAATGATTTGATTGATTGATAACTTATTTTTGACTTTGAATGGTGAAATAGTACAAGTGTTGCTTTTAGGGCCTGCGCAGACGAGGATTGTCAGAGGATATGACCGTCCCTGTTCATTGGTTGTTGTGTTGTTTTTTCATCTATTGGTTAGCGTCCATTGGTTGTTGCAAATTGTTTGTGGAAAAATTGTCCCTCGTCTGTGCAGGCTCTTAGTGTCTTGGAGGTTATATGACTGTTAGACTGTAAAATCTCTTTGCGTTTACCGGTTTTTATTTCGATAGATTAGAGAACTTAGAGAAGCAAATTCACTTTTAAAAGAAAAGTGCGTAACCACTATTTAAGTCAGAATAAATAGCTCTCTCTATTAGAAGTCGAGTCATGGTAATTATTGTTGGGTTTCACGTTTTTTGATTTTGGTATTTGTTAAAATATATATTAGTTTATTTTACTTGTTTATATGTATTAGTATCATTATAAGTGCCTATATAAATTTTCGAAAGCAGGAAGTTATTTTTTATATATTTATGTTGTACCCTATCACAATGTTTTCTTATTTAAGCCAAAGGTTGACTGATAGAGAATGCCTTATGGCATTAAGTCCGCCTATGTACCACTATTGTACATGAAGTTTAAATAAATAAATAAACTTAGATTACCTCAAAAATGCCTCGTTGGTTTAGTGGTCGGTCTGAAACAAAACCCGACTAAGTCGGTCAAAATGTTATTGGGTTTTTCACTTAATAATTACTCTGTAGCAGCCACGGAATCTGGACGCCTGGGGTCGTACCTAAATAGTACTCATGTTAATGAACCACTTCTACCATGGAAATAACTACGTAATTTATATCGAAAAACAAATCTTAAAATTGTAGATTTTTATTTAAAGTTGCACTTCTGCATAAACTTGTATAACGTCACACATAAACAACGGGACAAGTTACCAGTTAACCAATTGGTTTATACGTCTCTTTTTGTTTTTGTTGACTCAACACAAAGTTACTGTGGTCAGTTAGGATTTCCGAGAGTTTGTTTTGAAGATCATGAAAGAAAAACGTGGTAAGAAAATCTGGGATAAAAGTTAGTAGGAAACAATTAAGGAAAACAAAGATTTTTCGAAATTTCAATAAATATTTATTGGGTTTTTCCATCAGAAATTTCTCAGTAGCAGCCACGGAGTTTGGATTTGTGCCCGGTTGATGGCAATAGGCTCACCCCCTATTACAAGGGACTTAAAACATAACGCGAAATGTGGGTGTACTATTAAGTACACCTCTGCCCAACGCTTCGGGGATTACATGCGTGATGTTATGTATGTACTACCTACCTATGTCGATGGCGATAAAATCAAAAATCAAAATCAAAGCATTTATTTCAAGTAGGCCAGTTACAGGCACTTTTGAATTGTCGAAACAAAGACAACAGTAAAAATATAGCTACAGTCCCAGTCACAAGGCACAAAAACTGTGAAAGTACTGTAGTTGCCCATTCCCTAACGTAGATCTCTATGGAGAAGAACGGGCAAGAAACTCCATGGACACTCTTTTAAATCAGAATACTTTAACAAAACCTTGGTTACATCATTCATTTTGAGATGGTACATTATGTGAGAACGATGCAGCAAGATGTGTACGTTAAAAGTGTCCATAGTAAAAACAATTCAAAAATAAAATAATTAATTCAAATAAGCCGTGGCAAATAAGAGATGACCAGTCACAACTGACAGCGCCCGTTCACGAACATGACGCATGTATCAGCACCATTCAACTCGACCATTTTGAAGGGAACTAAATGATCCGACACACATGCCACCATCAGCGAGACATTTGAGTGAGCATGACATACTCCTAACCGCCAGGGCACATTCAAGTCAAAATAGGCTCGCCCCCTATTACATGGGACTGAAACATAACTGGGGAAATGTGGAATTAAAGGCATGATATTGTCTATGTTATTTAATAAGACATAATCATATAAAATTCAAACCAATGTAACATCATCCCAACAGCATTCGTATAGCTCTTATTTAAATCCATAGCATTTATATTTATATCTTGAGACATAAATAACTACTTGCATATCTTCTGTATACGTGTGTTCTGACTTAAGATTAACTTAGACACCTCCATGATTCTTGGAAGACTTATGCTAATACACCAAGTGTGTATGTCAGAAGTTTACAGCAATATGCAAATGGATATAATCTATGAGTATGTCAGTAAAGTTTAGAATCAGATGCATATGCAAGTAAATGCAAGCATGTGCATGTTAATTACGACATGTAGCACTATAAAGGGTGTAAATAGACCCTTAACACATCCGAAAGGCACTTATTCTTCCCGTCTTTGCGATATTTTTGTTTTTGTTCTAGATCATACCTGGGAATCTTCTAGTTACAGAGATATTGGGGGTCAAAGTTCCAACTTTTTCACAAGTTTTTTTTTAAATACATAAAAATTAATGTAAGATTTTTACTTTACACAGCTCCAGTCCTGTTACGTGGGATGATTTAAATATAACTGGCGATATTGTGTGAGTGTTCTATATGGATGGTGTTCATCTACCTTATTCTTCGGGCACTGTGCACTTTTTCAAAGCAAGCCAACTTCAACAATTTTGTTCAATCATTTAGCTTTTTAGGTAAGGTGATGAGGTTCAAAGGAGTGACATAGTCATGTTCGAGAAAGCTCCTTAATTAAGGATTTTTGTTAATCCTTTACAGGTGAAGTTATTTTGAACTCCAGTAGATAATGTAAAAGTTTTAAACACTGTTTCTTGATGAACATGAATGTATTGCAGTATTAAAGGTCTTAATTTCTCGAATACTCTGATTTCTACGGACATATTTCTTCTATTTTAGGTTTTTTTACCATTTTCGCGGTATAAGCCGGGATGAACCTGGATTTGGACCCGATTTAACTTCGGCGCAATGTTGCTATTACACCTCTGGCTTCCGTCGGCTTGATATTAAGTCATATAATCGTATTTACGGCTACAATAAAAAACCCACGTATATCTAAGCTACTTTGCATGAGACTCAAAAACACTCTCTTGTTCCAGAATGTTGTACACATCTCTACCGATCTACTTCCTCGTGATTGGAGCAGCGCTCTGCGCTCCCGAGAGGATGCAAAATGAACCCGACCCCCATGACCCCACGGCGCATGAGGGATCTGACCTCCATAGCGACCACGTCGCACCCCTGGCGAAAAGGTCTCCTCACTACGACTTTGGCCTGGGCAAGAGGGCCTACAGCTACGTGTCGGAGTACAAACGCTTGCCTGTTTATAACTTTGGATTGGGCAAGAGGTATTAGATAATTTGCTAAATAAAAATCTAATATGTAAATGCTGTCGCGAAATGTGGAAGCAGGGGTGGGAGGCCTTTGCCCTGCAGTGGGACAATATAGGCTTATAATATAATAATAAATGCTGTCCTCCATGGAATGAGGGCATTATTTTTGTATCTTTTGGCAACATTTTTAGTTCAACTTGCTAAAACTTGCTCCACGATGACAGTGCAAGTTTCACAAAACTAGTGTGAATTTGCAGTTACGTTTAATAACACTTAAAGAAGAATTTAAAGCATTTAAAAAATTAAAAGCTTGAAACGCTTTCATGTTTAATATAGCACAGTAGTTGACGGTTTTTTGGTCAGTCTGACCTAAAACATGATGAGGAAACTTATAAGTTTTGGGACCAAAAAATTGAACACATGTGACATCCACCAATCCTCAGTACGCCCACGTGGTGCATTACGTAAAATTTAACCCAAAATATCTATCTCCCTAGGTCCAGGCCTTACTCCTTCGGTCTCGGCAAGCGCTCAGTAGACGAGGACCAGACCAATGATGACCAGCAACAGATGATGAACAACGACCTGGACCAAGCTGCTTTAGCCGAGTTCTTTGACCAATATGATGATGCAGGTAAAGAACTTTTGGACACTGAACCTCAATTTTTTTTTAATCATGTTTATTTTGGCGTTTGAAGTACATTGTCGAGAGGGCGCTATTACACACACTTGTGAAACTGTATTGAAACAAAAACAAAATGGCGACGATAGTATCGCCTATGGCCACGCACCAAAAGAACAGGAGCACTATAGTTACATCAAATGTCGAGTCGTTGTTAGATACCGCAGAGCATGGAGACGCCTCATCGGCTGCTAAAGGTGGCAATGACACTAATGACGAATAGATGATAACAAGATGATAATAACTGATGGCTTTGTATGTTGTCCGTGACAAATGAAATGCGCGCAAAGCACTTTTGTCGTCAGCAATTTTATTAGTACTGCATTCTCTCGTATATCTAGGACATCTTTATGTTACCTATCTAGATGCTTTTAAAGTCGAAACCATAATGTCTTAGCATACAGAAGTCAGAAGACTACATTTTATTACTCAACAAAATATTGGTTTTATCTTTACCATTTTAAAAGATAAATACCACATTTCCAATATCGGACAAGTACTTTCCGAGAACTCCCATTAATAGAATGTTCCAATTGTTCGTTTCAAATAGATACTAAAAATAATAATATTCAAAACGGAAATTCTGTTGACCTTTAGAAAATGCTTACCTTCATCATTAAAGGATGTTTAGAATGGATACCAATTAAGTTAATAATTTACCACCAACATTGTATTAAAGTTTATCCTTTTTTCCATAGGTTACGAAAAACGCGCTCGGCCTTACAGCTTTGGCCTTGGCAAACGCTTCGCCGACGACGAGACTTCCGAAGAAAAACGAGCTAGGGCGTACGACTTTGGCCTGGGTAAACGACTACCTTTGTACAACTTTGGATTGGGCAAACGGGCAAGGAGCTACAACTTTGGACTGGGCAAACGACTAGCAAGCAAATTCAACTTCGGTTTGGGCAAAAGGGAGAGGGACATGCATCGGTTCAGTTTCGGCCTGGGCAAACGGTCGGCCGATGATGCTTCGCCCGAGGACAGCGACAATTATTTTGACGTTTAAATAGTTTTGTTAGTTAGTGATATCGGTCTTGAGAATTTGCGTGGGACTTGTTTTTATGTACCAAAGAATTATTTACTAGTCATGGCTTATGTTAGACCATTATTTTGAGATAGGAATTATTTTTAATTTTAAGACTACCTCAACCTTAAGAAGATTTTCATGTGAAAAATCCAGCCAGTTTTCACAAGGAAATCTCGAAGATGTTTTTTACTTAACACCATTTTCTATAGTTTTATTAATTTAATTTCATATTTTCGTCACATTTCCACGTAAGTTTTCATAAAGAAAAACAGTTAATTAATAATAATAAGATTTTTGACTGCATAAATCAGATACTTTAGGCATTTCGAATATTTAACATGTATTAGAAGGGGTGACTTTAAAAGAGAATGTATTTTATGATGTTTTTTAAATATTTAATTTAATTTTAAGTATATATTTTATGTACGGTTAATTTTATTGGTTTAAAACCATTTTTAATTTGATTATTTGTAAATTATTGTTAAAAATAATATGTAGTTACTTGTGTAAAAGATTAAAATCATTGTAAATCATAGTCACTGTGGAGTTACGATTGCGGAGTAAGTTATAGTATAAACTTAAACTCGCATTTATGTTGTTAAATAAATAATGAAGCGTAAAAAAGTGTTTTAATTTCCTCGAGAACCGATCCTTTGAAATGAAATTATTTAATTTTAATATTTTATGTCATATCTTGAAACATCGTAGCTGGCATTAATAACAGATATTCTTGAATCTGAAATATGGAGGAGAATTATTAATACTACTCTCAAATTCATAAATACTTTCAATATTTTCAAATTTCTTGAAATATAAAAATACACATAAACTTATCTTTCAAATTTAAATATTACAGTGTTAAACCTTCTTCCTCCTTTATTGCAAATAGTTATATTTTTTTCCTATATCTACCTACTCATGCATCGTAGCTCTACAAATAGTAATACAATTAAAATTAAGTAATCAAAATTATATGTAAGACTTCATAATATTGTTTTGAATATAACCATAAAGGATTATACAAATTAAAATCAAATTATACAAATAATAGAGAAATTGCATCTGCGATTGTTTATTTATTTATCCCTCCATACAAAAAAAATACAAAACACAAGCTCACGCCTGTAATCCCCGAGGGGTTAGGCAGAGGTGTACCTAATAATACACCCACATTTAGCCAGTTATGTTTTACCGATTGCCATCGACCGCTCAAAAATCCGTGGCTGCTACTGAGAAGTTCCTGGTGGAAAAACCCTATACAAATTTTCCCGACCTGGGAATCGAAACCAGCACCTCATGCTCGGCAGTCGCGCTTGCAACAACTGTACCAACGAGGCAAACAATAATTGTATGATAATGTTTATGACAGGAGAAAAAAACTCCTTAAGGACTTGCTCTGTACCAACTGATAGCTTAGAATAACTCGTCATTTTTTTTACACTTTAGACAATCTTTAGTGAATGAACACTGAGTGAGAGAGACTTCCAGTCTTCCTGCCTCATAGACAAATAAAACTTTTCAAAGTATGATGCCTTCTTCTCCTTTTTCGTGTGGTTAGTGGCCGCCCGTGGTCTTCTGACTAGGCTTTACATGCCGTCGAGAAATATTTCTCAGGCATGCTGGTTTGGTTTCCTCAAGATGTTTTCCTTCACCGAAGCAAGTGATAATTATACAATACGCATATGAATCCGAACCATCAGAGGTGCATGTCTTGGGTTCGAACTCGAGACCTTTGACTTGGCAGTCCAACGATCACACCACTGGGCTACTACGGCTGTATAATCTGAAAGTGCTATTTACCTTAATGGTGGTAAAGCAGTTGCGAGGTCAACCAACCATCTCAGTACTATTTGTATATACATATTCTATATATAAATAGGTAAAATTTGTTTGTAAGTTTGTATGTTGGGGGTAATCACCGGAACCAATGATCCAATTCTAAATTTTGTTTCACTGATATACTGCTACATTATTTGTAAGTGCGATAGGCTACAAATTATTTTTATATCATGAATATTAGCCGAACTATCACACTTTTTACGGAATAAGTCACGGGCAAAGTGCTAGTATTTCATATGGCAAAATGGTTGCGTTGCACCGTGACAATGTCTGGCTAAGTTCTATTTATTTATTTAACACTTCAAGCACAAAGTACAGAGGCGGACTTAATGCCATAGGCGTTTTCTGCCAGTCAACATTTGGGTGATGCTGAGACAAACAGTGATAGGTGTATATATCTTAAATTGCAAATTGTTTAATTTATTACTAAGATATATAAAATATTATAACTATATATCAAAATACTATAAAATATATATATTTAAAAACGTTCCCCCTACTAGGAATTTCTACTATATCGTGGGTGCGTTTACAAACATTTAATCTCACATACACAAACAGCCAGACCCGGAACAACTGCCTGTAGCCCATACAAATATTTGTTCCGTGCGGGAAACGAACCCGCGACACGAAGCGCAGCAGTCAATTGCCCAGCTACTGCGCCAACCGGTCCGTCGAAATATCAATATATATATATCAATAATGATTTTGCGGTTCGTACACAAAGCTACTTACGAACGCGTTATTTACGAGTTTGTCATTTTTGTGTCGTGAACGGACTACGAATTGAAATACTAGTGCAGTGGTATTTTGGCTTCTGAGGGGGTGATCTGAGTTGGAAACTGATTACTTTTTAGCAGCATCGTGGACGGCGGGCCTTTGTCAATCAAAATCAAAATCAAAGCATTTATTTTAAGTAGGCCAGTTACAGGCACTTTTGAATTGTCGAAACAAAGATAACAGTCAAATATAGCTACAGTCCCAGTCACAAGGCACAAAAACTGTGAAAGTACTGTAGTTGCCCATTCCCTAACGTAGATCTCTATGGAGAAGAACGGGCAAGAAACTCCATGGACACTCTTTTTTCCATACCTATATGAGGTTTTTCTTGAAGGAATTTTAGCTGAGTCCAGTATTTCTGTTGGTATTGTTACTAATAGCAACTGTTTGTTCAGATTATTTACTATCATGTCAAAAAAAAGTACATGTCTACTAAACACAAAAATAAACATGAATAAATGAATAACAAAATGCAAAATAGTCGTCAACTTATGTATATGGCCAATAACTCTTTATCGGCTGCCAACAGACCTCAGCATGTATTATTATGACCCTAGGTACCCAGTGTAGTTAAACCTTTGAATAAATTCAGTTAAATATGGTACGCATTTAATGGTGGTATTAAAATAAATTCATACGGCTAGAACAGTGGAAGGGTCAAGTTATATGAATTCTGGGTATGTATAATAGAATTCATGAGTGAAGATTCATGCTTCCGGAGAAGTGGTGGCTCAATTTAGACTTACGCAACATATTTGTAGGTTGTAGTGTCGAATTCAGTCAAGAACTTTACTTTCATCTTCTATTCATCTGCCTAGCCTTTTCCCAACTATATTGGGGTCGGTTTCCAGTCTAACCGGACGCAGCTGAATACCAGTATTTTATACGGAGCCACTGCCTATCTGACCTCCACAACTTAGTTAGTACTGGGTAATAAAAAACCCCTTGGTAAAACTGGTTGTCAGACTTTCGACTCGTTTCTTTCTTTAACGTGTGCCTAACCTGTTGTCAGAGTTTTTATGCCGCCCGTGGGCATCTGACTTGGCTTGGGTCACTGAATACCTGTAACGACTGCCAAAGATTTCAACTGACAGCCGCGAATAACGGCCGTGGCACCAAGAAAACTCGGTATGTAATGGGTGGTCACCCATCCACGGACCAACCCAGGCAAGCGCGGCTTAACCTGAAGATCGAAACGAGCGGCTGTTATTATTTAGTCACGAGCTTCTCAGACAGGCACTTATTTTGTTTAAATTTATTTCTTCACTAAACGATGAAGGAAAACATCATGAAGAAACCGAAAACATAACGCCTCGTTGGTCCAGTGGTCGCAAACGCGACTGCTGAGCATGAGATCCAGAGTTTAATTCCCGAGTCGAGCAAAGTGTTATTGGGTTTTCCATAAAGAATTTCTCAGTAGCAGCCACGGAGTCTGGAACGGCCCGAATTCATGGCAATAGACTCGCCCCCTATTACATGGAACTTAAACATAACTGGCGAAATGTGGGTGTACCAATTAGGTACACCTGTGTCTAACCCTTCGGGGATTACAGGCGTGATGTTATGTAACGTCCACCAACCCGCAGTAGGTCCGCGTAGTAGATTACGTCCGACTCCCACTCAAAGAGAGGAGGCCTGTATCCCAGCCGTGGGAACAGTATAGGCTGAGCATGATTACCTTACAGCAAATAACTCTGCGTTATAGCTAAGTCTAAAATTAAAAGCAGGAAATCATTAAGAATAAAAACAAACACACCTATCCTGACTATATAAACAAAGGGTCAAACGCAATTTATTAAAATAACTTTTTAAAGCTCATTTTCAAGCTGATATTTGGATATTATGTAAAACAAAGTACTACAATTATTTATAATTAGGATCATCACATTTTAGTACTAAGGCTTCATTAACTTAAGGTAAAACCCTTTAAAAGTAGGTAGTTATCATTTTCTCTTTGAAAAAATGTGTTACCAGTAATGTGTAGGAAAGAAAAAGTGATTATTTTCATGCTAGTTTTTTTTTTATACAGTACCTCAATAGACATGAATTTAAACGAAGAAAGAACCGTCAAAGAAAGCAAAGCTAAGAATTCTAACTTTTGACAGTTCTAACTTGAAGCAATTACTAACTACTTAATAAAAATCGTATCTTAAATAATTACTTTTAAGCAAATAATTACTTTGAGTTGTTTACAATCTTACGCCAGTAGTGTTAGACTGTAAACAACTCAAATATTAAATAAATAAAACTCAATCGTATAAATACTCGCGAAAATATTCCAAAAAAGGTCTTCCAATGGGTACATTGATTTGTACATTTAAAAGTCTAGTTCCGTAACTAGAATTAAGCTAGTATTTTATTCAGGTAGGTATATTTTTTTTTGTCAGCCTGAGCTGTTATTCCTGGGAAAGGCCTCCCCCCATTCCTTCCACTTTTCTCGATGTTGCGACTCTTCTCGCCAATTAACAAGAAAGCCATCCAAGGTGTCCCGCCATCTTCTCCTCGGTCTGCCGCGACAAAACCTAACCGTCAATAGGTAATTGAAGATTCTAAAACATAAACTAACATGACGCTTACAATCATCGAAGGGTTCGATAATGGAGTACTTTTAAAATACCGACATTTCGTCAGATATAGACCCATTTAATGGGGGCGTACCTATTGCCGTCAACCTGGACAGGACAGGACATACCTGTTGTGTCCTGTAGGAGAGCTGTAGATGACCATTTTATGTAGCGTCGAATTTATTATTCTGTATTTTTGAAGCACATCCCACATAAGTATAGCATCCATTAGCATGTGTGAAACATATAAAATGCCCCGTCAGCAGTAAAAGTGTCTCGTTTGTCACAGCGAATGCAAAACACATTTGCTATAGTTATGAGTCCAAAGCTTTTGTGCGCGTGGATAGCCAAATCCGAATTTTTTTAAATAAAACTACAACATTAGCATATGATTTTAAAACTAATATTCCTAGCCAGGAATCGAACTCGTTGATTTTGTAAAAAAAATATACAGTGTAAAAAAACACACTGTATGTTAGTATTATAATATTCTATGGTGTCGATAATAAGAATCAAAGTCTGGAAATGAACAGGCGTCCCTACATGAAACATAAACTCATTCACGCCTTTTCCTCACTCAAAGATAGGAAATATATTAAATACTCCTTTCATACACTTGGTCATACACGCACGCTGGCTGCTACTACTTCACACCTGACTTTTCTGAAGAACGATGAAAAAAAGGGCCCTTTTTATTAAATTAAGACAAGCCCGCCACACTATTCCCAAACCACTGTAACTCCTGTAAGCCAGAATCAACAGTGGCGACCACCAGAAAAGCGCCGAGACAATGAAGCTCGACGAAATCCCAGAGAAATCATCTAACTGTCTTGGATCCCGCAATGAAATTAATCAGAAAAGTAGCGGTGGAGTAGGAAAACCATAATTTTCACTTCCCTCCATATCAGCAGGAGACAGGATGAAAGAAAGCCAATAGGCACGAAGGGACTTTTACAACTGGGATAGGCCCAATTGCCTAGCACCACGGATAAATATTACCATTAATGGGTCCTAAGTTGTGAGCTATATTTTATTCCAATAATAGGTAGGAACCAAAGGGATAATGATTTCTATGATCATTCATTTAAGACTCTTTACCCGACAACGTATGCCTAAATCACTGGATAACACCAGCCCGAAATAACGCCAACCCAAATCACTCCATCTCTAATGAACGCTATCCGTAAAAAAATGTGGGTAAACTTTGGGGCTTTTCGTTTTGTGTATTGTAGCACAACTTCACGTCTATAACCCCTGAAGGGTTAAGCAGAGGTGTGCCTCAGTAGCTACACTCACATTTCGCCAGTTATGTTTTAGTCCCATGTAATAGGGGGCGATCTTATTGCCATTAACCGGGGACAAATCCAGACTCCGTGGCTGCTACTGAGAAATTCCTGATGGAAAAACCCAATACCGCTTTACCCGACCTGGGGATCGAACCCGGTACCTCATGCTGAGAAGTCACGCTTGTGACCACTAGACCAAGGAAACAGCGCTTCCAATCCACATATAAAAGGCGGTTATATTATTGTGTGATACACCAATATTTCAGTTTTGTTAAACGATATGTAACCTACCTGTATTGTATACCTACATAATAATAGTCCTGACTGAGTTTTGGTCATGGCGAAGACTAGACCGACCGCTTTAATGAGTCCTCCGCCTTGCCTCATCAAAGCCACATTAAGCGTCCACAAATTCCTAACAATATCCCACAGGTTATTTGCTTTAAAATAGTCATAATCCACATAAGTATTACGATACTAATTGAATCAATACGTGATCAATCTTCAGAATATTCCATTTAACCTACCTACCTACCTTTCCTTATACCTTCGCGAGGACTCATTAAAGCGATCGGTCTATAGCTAGCCATTGAAATATTATAGTGCGCAAGTGTGTGCGCAAACAGAAATGCATTCTCTTTTCCGTTACACTCATTTTCCGAACAGACGGCAACCTGACACGACCGGAGCGAAATCGGACATGGGGGTTAACAATTTAACGGGCTTTCGGAGACATGGGGGCGGCACGGATATATATCATGCTGCCAACTTCCAAACATCGGCGTACTACTGAAAAAATCCTAACAGAATATCAAATGTCATACTGAAATTTAAGTAACCCTTAGTACAGTTTTTAATCAACCTTATTCGCTTCCTTTTTAATATCTCTTAACGCATAAGACGATATTTCAGGTAATCTTCTTTACATAGTATAAAACAAAATCGCTCCCGCTGTTTGTACGCTTAGATCTTTTAGATTCCGCAACGGATTTGAGTGCAGTTTTCAGCAATAGATAGAATGATTCAAGGGAAGGTTTATATGTATATATTCCACCCGTGCGAAGCCGGGGCGGGTCGCTATAGTAGCTTTTATTATGGTTTCATAGAGGTCATATAAAAATGATGTACCTAACACGTTACATATTTGACATTTTAACTAAACCTGATTACTTACGCTATCGTAAGGTATCTGCCGTAATCCAGGATTATAAGATTACAATCTGAATAAAATATTTCTTGTACCGTAGAACGGTAGAACACGTTACACACTGCCTAGACTTAGGTCGTGGCCACGAAATGCACGATCAAACGACATGCGTCTTCCAACAACGAATGTGGAGGAAATAAATGAAAGCACTTGCTGTATCGGGGTATTAAGAACAGGGTGTAAAGTTCTCCATTCTACATAAAAAAAGAGAAGTTACTCGGAACAGACGGGTGTTGTGTCTGATGGGATACTGCACAACAGTTGTTGGTGGGTTTTCTTACACACAGTGTTCCGGACGATAAACATAAACTTCGACCAGATGTTCAGACCACAGAAATAATCATTTTTCATTAAGGACACATTAATGAAATCAATTTTTTTTTCCTCTCGGGTTCCTCTCGTACGTGCAAATGAAATGCAAATAGAATTTGATAATTTAATTGCACTAAGCGGCAACATAGGTCAAATTGAGACCCTTTCTTACTGCATAGCTCAATTAAATTTCATTAAAATATGAAATTACGAATATCTTTGTAACGAAGCCTTTTTAAGTACTACTTCCTTTGTAAGATTTGATTTGTAAAAGCTATAGAAGCGTTTGGCACGGTCTTAAGTCGCAGATAACTTTAATAACGCGATTCAGACTTTTAATGTTAGTTCTTCCTTTGTAGCATAGATGGCGCTGTACTACTTTTTATACTACTATATTGCTTTAGAAACTTTTTGCAGTGCCGCTATACATGCATCGAGTTATCACGACACGAAGTAAGTGTCATACGTGCGTGTCGCAAGGGCGTGAATAAAGTACGTTCATGGTGAACGTGTTGTTAATGCTAAAATGGTGAACGGTTCACCACCAACAACGGTGATACTACTTGCGCAAAGAGACAAGGCCGTGTTTCACTTGTTCCCTTCGTGTGAATATCGTCGCATCGCAAGTTATATTGCGCTGACTCGTGGCGTGCCCTAACCAATTTTATCATTGGTTTTTCCGAAGAAGATGTTACAAGTCGCATTTCGCTTGAGCGGGTAGGTCGTGGCTAAGCGGTTAAGACGGCATTACTAGGTAATGCTATTTTTATGATTACCTACGAGAAAAACGGATGCTTTTACCGTTGCTTCTGAGAAAATAAGACTACTTAGGAACGGTGAAATGTAGGCAAATAAACTATCTACAGAACTATGGTTAGCATTTGTAGAACCTTCACGAATGATGATGTTTACGTATGTCTGATGCATTCTGGATAGCAAGCTATCATCTCTAAAAATATTGAGTAACGTAGGTACATAAGTAATACACACATACAACATTTTAACATTAAATAAATGTAAAAATTACTTCAGATAATACTCGTAGCTAAATAATAACAGCTGCTCGGGTCGATCTTAAGGTAAAGCCACGTTTGCCTAGGTTGGTCTGTGGATAGGTGACCGCCCATTACATACCGATTTCCTCCGTGCCTCGGAAAGCACGTTAAGCCGTTGGTCCCGGCTGGCATTTTTAGATCTTTGACAGTCGTTACAGGTAGTCAGTGGCCAGAAAGTCTGACAACCAGTCTTACCAAGGGGTATCGTATTACCCAGTACCAACTGGGTTGTGGAGGTCAGATAGGCAGCCGCTCAATGTAAAATACTGGTATTCAGCTGCATCCGGTTAGACTGGAAGCCGACCCCTACATAGTTGGGAAAAAGGCTAGGTAAATGATGACTTGAGATAACAAACAGATCTAGAAGGTTTAGAATTATATTTATTAAAACTGTAAGTATTTAACTATTTCCCTTGGGCCGTCTTTAACCCGTAACGACTGCAAAAAATCTTTACAAAGGACAGCTGGGACCAACGTGCTTTCTGAGACACGGAGGGACAGAGATATATATATATATATATATATAATTGATGGTCACCTATCCACGGACCGATCTAAGCAAGACTAGCTTAACCTTTGATCGATTCGTACGACTGTTATTATTTAGCCACGAGCCTTCAGGAAAAAACTTGGCCCTGCTTGAAAAAAATGTTCTTAGTTAATTGGAATAATCAGTTACAAGCTACGCGATTGATCGATGCGACGCTGTAAAATGAAATCTCCGGACTGACCATGGATGGTCAAAAGCATAGAAATGTCCTTCATAGCATAATCTGCCTATATCATTCCCACTGCTGGGCCTCAGGTCTTCTCTCTATGTAATGGAGTGGGCTGTAATCCAGCACGCCAGCTCAGTGCAGGTTGGTAGATGTCACATTTCTTCGAATTTTTGGTTCTAGGACATGCCAGTTTTCCTCACGATGAACGATCACCGTTTTCGAGAGAAGTGGTGATGAAATAAATTAAACAAATTACGATGTTTTTCTTCTCCCATCAGTGCCACTACTCAGTGAAGTCCTGCGCCTCGGTGTGCGGGCTCGGCACCGACTACTGCATAAGTGTAAATTACTCAAAGTAATGCGCCTGCCTGGGTTCGAACCCACGACTTACTGCTCGTAAGTCGGTGCCGCCACCACTGGGTCACCGCTGCTCTCACTAGGCCGCCGCTGCTCTCTATCAGGGCCTTCATTAAGCATGAAAAAATAACACTAAAAAAAACTATACCAGCTGGTTACATTCAGCACGAAAAAAGAACACAAAAAAAGCTATACCAGCTGGTTACATTAGACTTGAAAAAAGAACACAAACAACACAATACCGGCTGGTTACAAGTTAGGTCGCAGGTTCATACCCATAAAGGCGATTTATTTTGTGTTAGTTATTATTATAAAGACATTAAATTAACAATAAATTATATTAACAAAACATACATATGCAGACGAATTCAGAGAATAGCAATAAATCACGAAGGTAACTTTGTGCTCTATCAGAACTTCGACAAAAATGCTTATGATGCGACTTTTCGATCTGACCTTTTCTCATTAATTTCATTATTTTAATTATCTTTGAACTTTCCTTATAAAGGGTGTAACCCTTAACGAAGCCGAAAGGCACTTGTTCTCCTCGTCATTGCAATCAATTTTTTTTTTGTTCTAGACCATCCCTGGGAATCTTCTAGTTACAGAGATATTGGGGTCACAGTTCCAAATATTTCACAAGTTTTTTTTTACATATTTTGAATGTAAGATTTTTACTTTAAACACCTCCACAACCCCCGTACTATTCAATCCATCCATCAGCACAATGTTTTGGGTGCGTTACATTGAGTTCTACGGTAAAACGTGATCAGTGAGAAAATCTTACATACGGGATAAAAGTATCCTATGTGTTAATACAGGTAATAAACTATCTGTGTGCCAAATTTCATTCAAATCCAGTCAGTAGTTTTTGCGTGAAAGAGTAGCAAATATCCATCCATCCTCACAAACTTTTGCATTTATAATATTAGTAGAACTTTTAGTATGAATGGAATGCTGAAATTGCGAAAAGAAACAACTATTTCCTACATTTTGACGACTTATGCGAACACACAAACAAAACACGCGAACAGAATATCGTATCGTTATTACAAAAAAAAACATCCTATAAACGTACTTTAAATAAAGTGGGAGTATGCAATTGGCGTAGGCGGCAAACGACCTCGTACAGGGCATGGTGACCTGATGCACAAAAGAGACGGCCCAATCATACAAGCATTGTTGCATACGCCGCGAATATTAAACTGCAAGGGTCAAATTACACGCGTAGGGTTCCGTACCGCGCAGCTAATGTCAACGATGACGACGCACGTCGCTGAATTCCACGACACGGCATCGCAACAGGTCACGATAATTATTATTTATTTCCTATATCCGTTTTACGAGTAATACATATTGTTTACATTTTTAAATAAATTCTTATATTAAACAATATAAAACTGACATCCAGTCTTACCAAGGGGTATCGTATTACCCAGTCTTTGGGCTGTGGAGCCAGATAGAATGTCGTTCCATGTAAAATACTGGTACTCAACTGCATTCGGTTAGACTGGAAGCCGACCCCAACGTAGTTTGGGAAAAGGCTAGGCAGATGATGATGAGGTATTGTAGTTTTGTAGTGGTCTACTATACAGCGCAGTGGCGGTGTCATGATATTTGATGGCAAAACAACTAGCCTAGGGTAGACCTTAATGATAACAAAACGAGCGTTTATCAACGGTTTAAAGGCGTTAACGCACGGTTAATTATAACGTTACCCATGCGGAACCCTGAATTTTCAAGCAATCGACATGCGTATCGCGTTCCATTTTCAAATTGCTAGCCAATTAGCCATAGAGAAGCGACTAACGGACCAACATGCTAGATATTTTTGGAACAGATTTATTTTTTGTTACAACTCTTTTGAGTGGTTCCGGAAAACTGTGAATTTTTAACTTTTTCGCTGCTACGACTAAGGTGAAAGGGTTTTTATTTTTACTGACTGCATTTGTATCTGAAATATGTTTTGTATAGAAAACTATTGAGCTTAGTCCAAAGGTTTCGTAGAATTTATTTGAATATGTTGTTGTTTTTGTGAAATCGGTACGTTTATATTGCTGATGCGGCTTTGGACCACGGATTCTGATAGACGGTCTGGACTATCTGTCAGTTTCCGTTGTCCACAACCCGTCCGTACCGGTTTATCCGAAACTTTACAGGTCGCCGTGATATTATTATGTATTCTTTTCAATAACATAAGCATAATCAGCCTATAATGTTCCCAACTGCTGGGACACCGGCCTCCTCTCTATGAGAGGGAATGGGCTATAATCCACCACGCGGGCCCAGTGCGGGTTGGTGGACGTCACATGTCTTCGAATTTTTGCTTCTAGGCCATGCCGGTTTCGATATGTTTCTCTGCACCGTTTTTGAGAGCAGTGGTGATGAAATAAATTACACAAAGTAATGCGCCTGCCTGGGTTCGAACCCACGACTCACTGCTCATAAGTCGAGTCCGCCACCACAGGGCCTCTTTCAATAACAGGTTTAAAAAATATACACGCAGAGCAAAGGCTGATGGCATGCGTAGCGTCTATTTCGTACGAAAGCGTAGGAATTTATTGCTACAAAAGCTTAGGAGCTACGTGCTACGTAGGATTAAACAACGTAGAACGATAGCTACGCCGTAGCATATGTACGCTATTTTGAAAAATACGAAAACTGTTCTATTCACAAGGTAAAATACAAGGTGTAAACGGACCCTCCACAAAGCCGTCAACCACGCATTCTGTACATCAAACTAAGTAACTCTACGCTAAAAATAATTGCTGGGAAATGACATTTTTTGGGGGTTGAAAAATCTCATTTTGCGGTAGGACTCAATGTAACGCACTCATAACTTTGTGCTGATGGGTGCATTGAAAGGTACA
The DNA here is from genome assembly GCA_910589295.1 of Noctua janthe. Lineage (NCBI taxonomy): Eukaryota > Metazoa > Arthropoda > Insecta > Lepidoptera > Noctuidae > Noctua > Noctua janthe. The sequence continues at coordinate 3,299,679 of OU342567.1, forward strand.
GGGGTCGTGGAGGTATTTAAAGTAATGTTACAACATTAAAAACCTGTACTTAAAAAAAACTTGTGAAAAAATTAAAACTTTGACGCGCAATATCTCCGTAACTATAAGGCTCCCAGGTATGGTCTAAAACAAAAAAAAAAACGATTTTACACGTCCCCGTTTTTGGCTGTTTTAGGAAGATGTTGTGTAATTGTTGTAATGCTGAAATACATTACAGAAAGTAAATTGACGACTTGGTTCGAAGTTCGAACCCTCGACTTACGACACAGAACCGTTCGACAAGTCTGAAACCCTACTGCTCCACAAAAACACAGACCTCATTGGTTCAAAAATACTTAGAACATTTAGCCACGAATACTTTCTAAACAATACGCAGAAAATATTTCCCTCTTTAAAAAATAATTAATTAGCATTTAATAATAAAAGTTGTGGCTGCAGAAGACGTACAATGAACGCTCAGCAATTAGGCGGCGCCTTCGAATCAAATAAGAAATTAAAAAATAAAAGTCAGCTCCCATTGACTTTGTTCAGAAACTTCACTTTTAATTAGTTTTCGTTCACATTTTTTTTTATTTTGTCGGGCTTTTTTGTGTGTAGGTGTTTTTATTTGCCATTTGTTAATGCTTTGAGTACTTGAGTGTTGAAGTACCCTAAATATCCACCTACCTACTTTTAAATAACGGATGTAGACAGACACAAATCGAAGCAGATTGCTGTCATTTGTAGATCTTTGACAGTGGCTCAAAAAGTCTGAGAACCAGTCTTACCAAGGGGTAACGTATTACCCAGTACTAAGTAGGTTGTGAAGGTGAGATAGGCAGTCGCTCCATGTAAAATACTGGTATTCAGCTGCATCCGGTTAGACTGGAAGCCGAAAAGGCTAGGCAGTGACCAGGCACATTGCCAGGCATAACCTTATTAAGCTAAGAACTTCCCATTTACGAAGATATAAAAGGTCCTCTCCCACCCTGGTCCTCGTGGTTCCTACTTTTTCAGGATACTAGTTTTGAAAATAATAACTTAGGTTTAATCACCTCCACGACATCAGAGACCGTAGCACGAGCGCGCGGTAAATACGTAACGTATACGTTGATTTTTTAATCTAAAATACAATTATCCTATAGCATTTTAGTTGAATATTGTTTGCAACAAGCACAGTCAGCATCGTAGCAGTAAGCAGTTCCGTATGGTGTCGGACGTAAAAGAATAGCACCATTCCATATCTTCCCGTGGGTGTCGTAAGAGGCGACTAAGGGACTTACCAGAGAATAGGCAGCAGCGTTCTCTGTGTTTCTAGCAACCGTACTGCGATCGCCAACCCGCCTGCCAAGCGTGGCGATTATGTCAAAACCCCTTTTGGGGGAGGCCTATGTCCAGCAGTGGTCGTCTTTCGGCTGAAATGATGATGATGATGACAGTCAGCATCGTCCATAGATATGTATAAATTCTTAAAATTATAAAAATATCGTGTGTGAAACGAGTATTTTAATTTTATAATCGACGTATTTACTTCCTTACTATTGCTTGCTAGATGTACCCAAAGGCTCAAAGTTTTACGTGTGTTACATTGCGCGCTACGGCGGTATTAGTGTTACTGTCAAAGCCCCCTGGACATAACTTTTCACAAAGACCTCTTGATACAGCTAAATACTAGAATGGTATACAGACCTTCCATAGTGTTTTTAATGCTGCCTGTGACAAGTCTGCTACAATTATAGTAATCTTTATTCCTCTTACAATAAGGTTACTCTTGATTTGCTGCTGAGTGCTGTCGTGACGGGCATAGTCAAAGTGCAGCCACAAATCGCCGAGAAAGTCCTTTGTAAAAGAGGGGCGTATCCGACCCAATTTCGGACCAAACAACGGTTCCTAAACGGTTCCTAACCGGACCGTTCCGAACAATCTGTTGCCTTAACTAGATACTACCGAGCCCACTGAGGGTTAACCTTTTTTCAACCTTATTATTTAGAGCATAGGAGTGAGAAAAGTGGCAGACCGTCAGAGAGCACGGTACTACCTACTTTTCCCTTAAAAAGACCAAGTCCTTAATTACAGAATGTAGATTTTAAATCGTTAGTTTAGAGAAGAATTGTTCGAAGTTTTAGTGCCCGTTTGGCATTTAGAAAAACATGATTAAGGTGGAGTTCGGTAGTTTAGGTTCGGTTAAATTGAGAAATATGTAAATAGCTGCATCTTGTTGGAAGCCGACCTTAATTTAGTTAGGAAAAGGCTAGGCAGTGATTTTCAAACATTTTTATTAATTCGTTGAAATTGTTAACAGACTGTACGGTCGTAAAAACATGGAACATGCTTTAGTAAGATTTTATGCTGAAAGGTCGAAATTACGTCCCTAAATTTTCATTGGTCTTAACTAGCTACAAATCGTACCAGTCAAGAACAAGTTGGGTGCTCACAATTAGGGTTCTGAACCAAACTTGATGGAGTGAGCAATCTCTTAAACGATATTACTAAAACTTGCGCTATGAGATGAGGAGCTTTTTAATTGCAGAATTTAGGCAGGCGATGCTCGATACAAAAACATTAAACTTCTTTGTCAAGATTCTAAAAATCCACTTCCTGTTCACGTTGAAACTAGATTTAACTATAAATGCAAAGAGTTCTGCCTAATAAAAACTATTTGAAAAGTCAAAGTGCAAGAAAACGAGGAAGTAAAACAAGAACGCCTGTTTCCAGCAACACTGTCGGACTTTCAACTCTTGCTTCAGAGCAGAGGGTTCAGATTCCAAGCGTGCAATAATATTTCGGCCAGTGTTCGTGTAAACGAGAACAAGACTGGTTTCAGGTCGCAGTTACTAATTGTATTAAGCTAGTGCCGGACGCCCTCTGAGAGTAGATTGCAGGTAATTGTTACCTTGTAAGACTATTTAATTACATTTTTTTTTAGTTTTGAGTGAGTTGAATTGTCTGTGATCGTGTTACGAAGAAATTAGCTAGGTGCAATTAGTTTGTAGTGACCTTATGCCTATTAGTAGTCTCTTTTGTAAATCGTTTTTGAGTAGCTGAAGCATAATAAAGCCGCCTTCAGGTTAAGCCGCGCTTGCCTAGGTTGGTGACCATCTATTACATAAGGAGTTTCCTCCGTGACTTGTAAACTGTTAGTCCCGGCTGTATTTTTTTGTGGATCTTTGACAGTCGATAAATGTATTCAGTGACCTGAAAGTCTGACAATCAGTCTTACCAAGGGGCATCGTATTACTGTGGTATTAACTGGGTTGTGGAAGCCGCTCCATGTAAAATACCGGTATTATAGTTGGGAAAAGGCTAGGCAGATGATGATTCGTGGTAGGCAAAAACTAATAAATAAAACAAAAATAACAAAATTAACATTATTTATTCATTAAAAAACATTAACAGAACATAACAATACATTATAATATAGTTAATTTACAATAACAACCAACTACAATGACTAACAACCGTAACTTCGTTACAAAATAGATTAAAAGATAACACAGAGCCTTCCAGAAATAATAGTAATACGCCTTGACTAACTATCAAAGTCACAACATAACTTTAAAATTAACAGAGCAACAAGGGTCTTTTGGCTCTCGAATGACGTGAGATTTTTATAGGCTCCTTCCTCCTTGGTGATACGTCGTGTTGGGGTACTCCTCGAAGCGCAACTATTTTTAAGCGCAACCAACTAAGTGCAACTAAATCATTCCTCGAAGCGCAACCATTAGTTGCGCTCACAAATTCAAATTAAAAATATTATATGTTTATTCTTCAAAGCGTGGTTCAAAAAAGATTAATGAATCCATCATACCCCTCTCTATGTTCCATCATAGTTCCTCCCCCCCCCCCCCTTTTCAAACCTCACGTGATTAAAGGACGACCCCTAAACATGTGTGAATTGTATTGAAAAAAAACAAGATGGTAATGTTAAATCCGATTAGGCCACTAGTCAAAAGATTCTTGTACATGTATATGTCTGTCCTTGTCATTCTTATTCCAACAGTTAGTGCGCAAATTCTGAGTCCCAGCAATGGCTGGTGAGGTTATAGTACAAAGCGAGAGTTCATGCGTGTATTTTCTTCTGGTCGAGAGGTATGGCCCCATACCAGCTGTGGAAACATAAGGTGACAAAGTTTTACTGTGCAGTCCGTCAATTTCAGTCGTATCACTTCAAAAATCATCCACACAAGAACCGAAACCCCTTTTTAGGATTCCGTAGCCGAATGGCAAAAAAACGGAACCCTTTTAGATTCGTCATGTCTGTCTGTCTGTCCGTCTGTATGTCACAGTCACTTTATTCCGAAATAAGTTCCGGGCTACACAGTTGAAACTTGGTAGGTAGATGTATTCTGTGAACGTGTTTTGAATTTTATACAAAAATAAAAAAAAATCATCAAACCCATACGTGCGGGATGGGTCAGCCTTTAAAAATTACATTTGAGGTTCCTAAAACCATTTTTTTCTCAAAGTCAATCGTTTGAAAGATAGACAATTCCAAAGTAGTCATGTGTGCTCCCCCCTCTAATTTCTAAACTAAGAGGAGGAAAATTCTGAAAAAACGTAGGATTGTAGAACGTAAAAAAAACTTTTATAGAAAATTGGTTAGAGTAAGATTTGATATTTATTTTTTGAAATGTGGGACTTTTTTATCAAACTGCAGCAGTAACTTTGTTTTTCATTAACATACTATGAAAAACAAATTTAGTTTTGCTGTTGAATGTAATACAATATAACATTTATGAATGAGCCATCAAAACAATTTTATTACATTGTTTGATGCTACGGGACCCTGTGTACGTGTGACAACTCGCACTTAACCGGTTTTTTGTGTTGTCGTGTAAAAACGAACAAAAATATGAGACAAGTCTGAATTTATACCCGATTGATGGCAAATAAGCTCATCCCTCATATCATGGGACTATAGGAACACCGCCTATAACTTCAGGGTTTACAGGCGTCATGCTAGAGCTAATAATCAAGCGCACAGAACAGCGCAACGCCTCTCTTGATCCAGTGGGACTGCGGCTTGTGTGTGGGTAGTTCGATAGTCATGACGTAGTTGGTGGAGTGGCCGGTAGTGGACAGTGTGCCCGCGCGCACTAACGTCTTGTATGTGGGACACTCGTACAGGCCTTGCAGCAGCTTGTGGTTCTGCTCCGGCTTCATGTACACGATCGGCATCTCTGTGAAAGAAAATAATGATAGGTAACATTAAGAGCAATTTAGCTATTATCGTGGTTAAGCAACGCTAGCCAGGGTCGGTCCGTGGATGGGTCACCGTTCATTACATTGACTACCAGTCTTGTCAAGAGGTATCATTTCACCCATTAACTAGGTAATGGAGATAAGATAGACAGTCGCATATCATCATCTACCTATCATTTTCCCAACTGTGTTGGGGTCGGCTTCCAGTCTAACCGGATGCAGCTGAATACCAGTATTTTACATGGAGCGACTGCCTATCTGACCTCCACAACCAGTTTAGTACTGGGGCATACGATACCCCTTGGTAAGAGTCGTTATCAGACTTACCAAGGGGTATCTTAAGATAGGTAGTCACATTGAGTGAATAATAATACCAGTATTTTTTATTTCAATTCAGTATTTCATATTTTCAGTAGTTCACTTCATTTTATTTTTAATTTTTTTTATTCAGGGATCGCCGTTCAGTCTACTGGACGGCCTGAAACTCTAGAGATAGTTGGGAAAAGGCTAGGTATATGATGAAAGTGTAAATAGCAAGATAATTAAAAAAGATTTTCGTAATATTACGAAATTATAGGAGGATTATTTAAAATTAAGAAAACAACTCTTCCATTAATATCCTGACATTTATACTAGTATTTTTGTGCTTTTTTTTAGGCGTCACGTTTAATGCATATAATTTTTCTTTTTTTTTCATATTAACGCCGACTATCTCTGGAAACCAGCTCTGTGCTACAGTCCCGCGTGGCGACACAGCATATGTTGAGAAATGGCTGATTAGTCTAAATGTGACACATTTCTCTCAACTGTTTGTTCTTTTTCACTCTCATTTTTCGATCAGCGTGAATAAATGTTCTTTCTTTATTTATTTTTGTTGTAAAGATCAACTGTTCCATCCATTTTGATTGTACCGTGTAGGATTATGTATGAAATAGCTGTTATTCGTTTTAAATAACCTTTGATTTATTAACCCCCGACGCAAAAAGAGGGGTGTTATAAGTTTGACCGCAATTTGTGTGTGTATGTCTGTCTTTGGCACCGTAGTTCTTAAACGAGTGAACTGATTTGGATGCAGTTTGTTTTTATTTGAAAGCTAGTTTCTTGGCGATAGTCTTTAGATACGTTTTATCAAAATCGGTGCAGCCATTTACTAATTATGGGGGATGAAAGTGGGTATGAAAAATCTAATATTTTCAAATATACCCAAGTGGGGTATCAAATGAAAGCGAAAAATGTGTATATTACAATTAGACTTGTATTATCAAAATCAGTTCAGCCATTTTAGACATTGGGGTTGTAGCTGCAATACATGAAAACACACATCCGATCGCGGTCACAGTAACATTTTAGTATGTAGGGTACATCGACAATATTGTGCCCGAACTAAGTTTCTAAATGTACCCACTATGCATTGATTGTAGTGTAGCAAACTTTGTATAAAAGGGACCGCCTTTTTCTAAATAGATTCATTCCACATTCCAATAAGCTTCAGCACTTGCAACCTAAATATATTACGTCGTCATCATCTGGAGTATTATTCCACACCACCTAAGCGCTACATTGGTGACCCCGACGTGATTATTAAGAAGATACCTCCAGATCAAGATCTCGACGAAATCTCCGACATAATTCTCCGTCCACCTGAGAAAAACCGATACGAAGCATTGAAGAGTCGGTTGTTCCAAGTTTACGAAGAATCCGAGCAACTGCTATCTGAAATGGAACTCGGCGACATGAAGCCTTCACAGCTACTACGCCGCATGAAAAACCTCGCCGCCGACAATATCTCTGACTCAGCACTGCGGATTATGTGGACCAACCATCTACCACAATCTGTTCGAGCAGTCCTCGCCGTCAGTGAAAACATCGCGAAACACTCCGATATCCACGAGCTGGCAACGATGGCAGATAAAATCCTCGAGCAGACACAACCACTCGGCGCAGTCGCTGCAGTTTCCTCCGTTCCCACTACCCCACGTGCATCTACGTCAATTGAAGAGAAAATTGACGCGCTCACCAAAGAAATCGCAGAGCTGAAAGCATACCGATCGCATCAAAATCGACGTAGATCGTTCGACAGACGACGCTCAAGATCGCGTTCATCGAGCAGAGCCAATCACCATCGCGCCCGAAACGACCAATCAGATCAACCGCCAGTCCTCTCACGTTATCCCCCAGCCCGTCGGTGCGCGAGGTGTACGGCAGCTCGCACCCGCAGCGCGCCCACCGACACAAGCAGCACAAGGCGCACGCCGCGCACTCGCCGCACGCCGCGCACTCGCCGCACGCCGTGCACTCGCCGCACGCCGTGCACTCGCCGCACGCCGCGCACGCGCCGCACGCCGCGCACGCGCCGCACGCCGCGCACATGTCGCACAACTACTTGGAGTAGAAAGAACCCGTACTACTACCTACCACCCGCAGAGTAACGGCATCGTCGAACGCTGGCACCGAACACTGAAGGCCGCACTCATGACACGACTAGCAAACAGCAACAAATGGATCAACGAGTTACCTATTGTTTTGATGGGGTTACGAGCCGCCTCGCGCACCGATACTAACACAAGTGCCGCGCAGCTCACCTACGGCCAAGCAATACGGCTACCCGGCGATTTTATTTCACCATCACCAGCCGCAACGAAAATTGACCACACCTACGTCGATCAGTTACACGACGTGATTACGAAGCTGACACCTACATACAAGTCGCATTCAAACAAGCGATGTATGTTCGTGCACAACGACCTACCAACATGCAGCCACGTGTTTGTACGCGATGACACCGTCCGAAAACCACTGCAACATCCATACAAAGGTCCATACAAGGTCATCGAACGCAACGAGAAGTATTTCACGATACAGCTACCAGGCAGATCGAGCAACATATCGATCGACCGTCTCAAGCCGGCATACACTATCAACATCGAAGATAATCACGAATACACGAGTACTGAGACACGCCAACCAGCTGCGGCTACCACTGAAGATCACTCCAGCCTGCTTCCAGCCTCGAACACCAGCGACCAACGTACAAGATCAGGCAGGATCGTCAAGATGCCCGTACGCTTCGCTAAGGGGGGAGTACTGTAGCTGCAATACATGAAAACACACATCCGATCGCGGTCACAGTAACATTTTAGTATGTAGGGTACATCGACAATATTGTGCCCGAACTAAGTTTCTAAATGTACCCACTATGCATTGATTGTAGTGTAGCAAACTTTGTATAAAAGGGACCGCCTTTTTCTAAATAGATTCATTCCACATTCCAATAAGCTTCAGCACTTGCAACCTAAATATATTACGTCGTCATCATCTGGAGTATTATTCCACACCACCTAAGCGCTACAGGGTGAAAGTGGTGATGAATAATCGAATATTTTCAAATACACCCAATTGGGGTAACAAATGAAAGGGCATGATGTGTATATTACAATTAGACATGTTTTATCAAAACCGGCTCAGCCATTTTATTGACTGTTCAAATGTTTGTTCGCTTTTCTTTGTTGCGATGGGGGTTTTTTAAATTTTAAATTTATTTTTTTATTTGATTTTGTCCCTAAGGCTGCGTACGCATTGGCAACCTGCCTTGTTTAGCGCCTAGTGACTTAAAAGTCTGCTTACTTGCTAGTAAGGTGCCAAGCGCGCAGTGCGGCCGGATGCGAAAAATCTTCACTTCTACTTCGCTGCTCGCTTCGGCGACTCGCTCAGCAAGGCACCTGTCCGTGCTTAAATAACTTTACACGTTGTATAGATCGGCTATACGCACCAACGTACAGCTCCTTAGGCTTGCTCTCCTCGAGCGACAAGTCGCCCATGTTAAAGCGTGCGCCCTCCAGGTAGAGGCCGCGCACGCAGCAGCCATCGTCCGGCTTCTTGGGGGGAGGTTGTGCTAGCGCCTGCGGATATTACTCTAACTTAAATTTATTTGTACAAAATGAGCAAGGAATCTGCTCTTGGAGAACAATTTTTTTTTTTTTTTTTATTTAAGTCCGCCTCTGTACTTCTGTGCTTGAAGTGTTAAATAAATAAATTTAAAAAATACCAACTTATAACTATTCCCACTCACTGGAGACCATGGGTGCGTCCATGTATGGCCGCCAGCGAGCGGACGGGTTCCGAAAAATGGTAAAAGAGACAAGTTCCAAGCACGGTCATAGTATGATATGGTGTAGTGGGCAGACTCCTTCAGTGCTATTCGTCCTGTAATGTGTTTATTACTCTCAAATACTGCCTGGATCAAAAATTACTTTAAAATCAAAAATTTAAAGTTCTTTTTTAAAAAATTAGGCCGATTCCTGATTTATGTAATTTTGGACGTTTAAATACTTCCTTTTTATACAACAGCACGCGTAGCATGACCACAGTAGAAATGGGTTTTTTAGACGTAAGAATTTACAAAATGACATTGTGTCGACATAATGACAGATTTATTTGCACTATCTGTCATTTTGTCGATTCTTCCGTCAAAGAAAACCTTGTCTACGGTGGTCATGCTACAGGGGCTGGTCCTACAAGTGCATATGTAGGGGAAGTCGACTTTAATAATAATTATAACGTGATATAGGAAAAACGAAAATTTCATAAGTCTAGAGGAATACAGAAACAGTCAGCCACATGTGGAGAAAATGCGGAGCTGAGAATGTTGTGATGGATGTGTGCAGTGGCAATAATGGACAGTGAAAGGAATGAGTATAACGAACTACGTACTTTAAAAGTGGCGCCTGTTACAGAAAAATTGAAAGAAAGTCGTTTGTCTTGGTATGGAAATGTAATGAGGAGAGATGAAACGCATGTGACTAAAAAAGTGATGGATATGAATGTTGATGGATGGAGAGAGAGAGAGAGGAAGGCCAAAGAAAAGATGGATGGATTGTGTGAGGAGTAAATGATGCTGTGACGTCTGACAGGGGAGAATGGACGAAGATAACGTGTTGCGCCGACCCCAAGTAGAATAGGACAAGGGCAGGAAGATGAAGATGACATGTGAAGAGAACGTACCTCAAACGCATAACCTATAGTATCGATAGCGATGACATGCTTCCTGGCGTAGTTCTGTAGGGCTCCAGTGAGGAAGGCCTGTGGGAAGTAGAAACCCGAGATCCAGAACACCTTCGGTATGCCGTGCTCAGCCCACTCCTGCATGAATTGTATTCGGAGGCACAGGTCCTTCACCCACGACGCTGGAGTAGAAAAATCATAGTGTCACGCTTGTTTCTGTTATGGGTTTACACAGAGGTGTACACTGTAGGTATTTGTTTTTTCTATACAGGGTGTAAACAGACCCTTCACGAAGCCGTCAACCAAGCATTCTGTACATCAAAATAAGTATCTTTACGCAAAAATGATTGCTGGGAAACGACTTTTTTTTTGCGTGATAAATCACGTTTTACGGTAGGATTCGATGGAACGCACTCAAAGCGTTGTGCTGATGGATGAATTGAATAGTACGGGGGTTGTGGAGGTGTTTAAAGTAAAAATCTTACATTAAAAACATGTATTTAAAAAACAACTTAAAAAAGTTGGAACTGTGACCCCCAATATCTCCGTAACTAGAAGGTATGGTGTAGAACAAAAAAAATATAGCAAAAAGGGGAGAATAAGTGCCTTTCGGCTTTGTTAAGGGTCTATTTACATCCTTTATAATAAGGAAATGTTTCAGCAAGGATCCCTGCGGGCAAGGGCTCATCTAATCGTACAGGGCCTAAACCAAAACGGCTTAAACTGTCAAAACTTGACGACGATGTAACTGGCGAAATGTGGGTGTACTATTAGATACACGTCTGCCTAACCCTTCGGAGATGACAGGCATGATGTTGTTTTGTTTTTACTTTACAAGAGCGACATCTATGGTACTTTACTGAAACTACTAACTTTGCTCACGAACGTTTATCTGCCACGTGAGAGAACTAAAAGCGTGAACCTTATTTCAATAGTTACTCGCAATGCTCCTAGATGGCGTTTTAAAAAGCTGAGTGTTGAGACATTCTAAGACTTTTTCGACCTAACTCGCATTCGCTAAATGTAGTAGTGTATCGTGGGATCATTATCAGCCTACGGCAGTTCATTGCTGCACAAAAGCCTCTCCAATTGCACGCCATTCAGCAACTCTCATCCAGTTACTACCAGCCATCCTACGAAGATTATCGCTCCACCTAGCCTGAGGGCGTCTCACCTTGCGCTTGCTGATAGGTGGTCTTCACTCAAGATCACGTCTCGTCATAATGGTCATCGGTTTAATAGCTCACTGCCACTCAGTGGTATAAGAAACTTCATACAGGATAAAACGGACTAAATAGAGACGCAGGGGGACAATCAAGACATAACTTGGAAAGGGATTTTAACTTCGAATTCATAGGACATATTCCCAACAGGTACTGTATTTATTTACTTAATTATTTAGAGACCTTGTTGGCCACATCATCATCTGCCTAGCTTTTTCTCAACTATGTTGAGGTCGGCTTTCAGTCTTACCGGATGCAGCTGAATACCAGTATTTTATATGGAGAACTGCCTATCTGCCTCCACAATTCAGTTAGTATTGGGTAATACAATACCCCTTGGTAAAACAGGTTGTCAGATTTTCGAGTCACTGACTACCTGGAACGACTGTCAAAGATCTACAAATGACAGCCGGGACCAACGGCTTAACGTGCTTTCCGAAGCACGGAGGACACACTGTATATAATGGGTGGTCATCCATCCACGAACCAACCTAGGCAAGCGCGGCTTAACCTGAAGACCGACCCGAGCGACGAGCTCTTCGAAAGACCTTGTTACGGTACGAAGACTTACCTAGCGGTTTCAATGAAGGGTATGCCTTGGAGCTCCACATTACAGGCACGACATTCCTGGCCAAGCTGCCTGCCATATTTTCCAGCGCTTCGGACAACACCACCAGACCTTTCATGGCTTTCAGTAGATCCCTGAAATGATACAACAGGAATCATCAGGAACCTAGCCAAAATCAAACTGATTTACGGCATATCATTGAGAAATATCATGGACGACGGTTACAGAACAGCTCAGACGGTTTCCAGCAAACATATTTAGCACGAAAACTTGATAGCTGAGTAGGTGGGGGTAATGAGAGAACACCAAAAATATATTTAAAAACTCTCAGATTAAAAAAAGAACAAAATAACAATGATATGTTAAGAAAGCTTACTTCAGGGACTGATTGATAACGCTCAGTAACTTGTTGTAACGGAAGGCCTCTTGTATCAGCACTGTGTTCAGCGACTCCTTGTAAGACACTGGATATCTGCAAACAAACAATTAATTGACAACTACTCGAATCTGCTTTCTACGAGAGCGAGCTTGTGATGTGGCGACATACAAAAATACCAAGACTTCTTCACCTCGTCTGACCAACCTATTTTTCCAAAGCATGTTGGGGTCGGCGTCCAGTCTTACCGGATTATTACCAGTATTTAGAGTTCTTCAATGTACAAGGTGTAAACGGACCCATTACAAAGCCCTGAACCAAGCATTTCGTATATCAAACTAAGTAATTCTACGCAAAAATTACTGCTGGGAAACGACTTTATTTTGTAAATCACAGTTAACGGTAGGACTCAATGTAACGCATACTAAACAGTTTGTAGATGGATGCATTGAATAATACGGGGGTCAAGGAGATATTTAAAAGTTTAAAGTCATTAGTTTTTTTTTTTAAATACATGTTTTTAATGTAAGAACTATTATACTTCAAACACCTCCACGACCCTCGTACTAATCCATCAATCAGCACAATGTTTTGGGTGCGTTACATTGAGTCCTACCGTAAAACGTGATTTTTCACACCAAAAAAAAGTCGTTTCCCATTAATAATTTTTGCGTAAAGTTACTTAGTTTGTTGTACTTGGTTGACGGTTCCGTGAAGGGTCTGTTTATACCCTGTATAATCAGGTATTGTTTTATTATTAATTTAATCATTTTGTTTTGACCTGTGTGAGACAAATAAATAAACGGGAACTCAAAGAAAACAATAAACATGGTAAATATCCCGTCTTCTAGTTATAATAAATAAATACCTTTTATTTCTTTTCGAAGACAGTACATTCCTCTGGAATAATTTCCGACGTAAAGACGGGCAAAGTCGCCGGCTTAGGCTGGTTATTTATGATATCTTACGTGGCTGAGATAAAGTCTGTGTCCAGCGCCTTTGGCATCACATGCATAATATCAAGTGCAGCCTTTTCTATGATGGACTCCACGGAAGCACCGGCGCCCGCAACCATCTCCTTCGGCTGCAGGTCGCGGAGTGTGACTGCACAGAAGAATGGTACAAGATGGATAGATACCAGTAGCGAAGGGTCAATTTTATGAAGTGGTTAGCCGGAGTACATATCTTTAATGTGATTACCACATTGTACACTTAGTTTTGACTTTGATTATATTATTTGTCTATAGAATACTAACTGTGATATTTTTTTAAAGGGGATCAAGTAGGAATCGAGTTGTATGGAACCTTCGCCACTGATAGGTACCAAGATAGTCTACTTTATTATAGGTACAACAAAATAGATACACTGCTCTTTTACAATATTGCTAATGCTACGGGTACAATGATGGTCTTATCGCTGATAGCAATATTTCCCAGACAGCCTTTGTTTAACAAAGTATGGGGAGTGTTCGGGCCGGGCATAATTCGGTTTAGCCGGGGGTGGCAAAATCCAAAGTGCTCGGGAAAAAGCCGCTGGGATAAGCTCGAACTATGTCACACTTATTCGTGTCGCAATGTTCGATATGACAGTATTTGTTAAGGCGGATGCGCGAGGGTAGCCAGAGAAATATAAATTTTCTTACGTTTTTTTGCAATTTACTGGTGGCCTACCACGTCGTCTTAAAGCAGGAGTAATTCCAGTGTGGGAAAGAGATGGCGCTAGACGACCTGTGTAGCTCTGTCTCTTTCCCACACTGGAATTACTCCAGCTTTAAGACGTTATAGTAACCCCCCAGGTTGTATGTTAATTTAGATATACCGACCGTAACAAATATGGCTTTACAGAGTTATGGTCATTAAACTCATCAATACAACCCTCTAAGTTCATATAATACCAATGAGTGACTTTTTCATGAAATTGTCAGTAATTGGGATTAAATGAACTTAGAGGGTTGTATTGATGATTTGAATGATTATAATTTTGTAACTACATGCGTGTTACGGTCGCGAATCATATCTTTACATATAGCCTGACATATAGCGAATCATATCTTGTTTCACATATAGCCTGGTTTAAGTTAGTTCGATACTTTCTTAAATAGATGGCGCTAACGTCACCGTAAGACGTTATTAATGGAACGAAAATTTCGAGAGCTGTGAGCAGGGTGCGATGGTCTAATTGGTTAAGACGTCCGGTGTACTGAATCGGAAGGTCGCAGTTTCAAACCCTGCTTGCACTAGAATTTTTCTTTCCATGTCAAAACAGCCTGAAACTGACTTGCAAATTGCAAAAACCTAAGAAAATTTGAATTTCGCGGGCTGCCTGGCGCTCCCAGCTTAAACAGAGTAGACCCGAGGCAACATACACGGCACATACCCTCGCTGTAAACAATAAATGCAAAAGTTTGTGAGGATAGATGGAATGTATGTTTTTACTCTTTCACGCAAAAACTTCTGAACAGATTGTAATGAAACTTTACAGTAAGGCCATACATCAAATTAGGCTATTATTTATAAATATAATATTGTGTAAAAATAATAATTTACGCGAACAACGCCGCAGGCGGAAGCTAGTACCACATAATAAGGTCTTTTTTCTCAAAAGCATATCGATTCACGTGATGTGTAATTTCTTCAATTTATGCTTCATCATCATCATCATTTCAGCCGAAAGACGTCCACTGCTGGACATAGGCTTCCCCCAAGTGTCGCCACATTCCACCGGTCCCGTGCGTCTCGCATCCAACGGATCCCTGCAACTTTTACCAGGTCATCGGTCCACCTAGTGGGAGGCCTTACAACGCAACGTCTTCCGGTTCGCGGTCCCCACTCCAGAACTTTTCGAATTTATGCTTGCTGTGCTAAAAATAAGTCTTTCTTACGTTATACAGCTTCAAATGTTAATAATAAGTCCAAAATAGGATACAACTAACAGATGCACGAATTGGTTTCTGACATAGCGTAGCTGATGTTCGCGTTGACATGCAGACCAAACAGCGCGGGGTCGTCGAATAGCGGTAGCGTGCGGATGTACGTCGTGTACTCCTCTATGCTCAGCTGCGATTGTTGCTGTAACCAAAATGCATTTTAAACTCTATTCCGACTATGGACATCATCTGCCTAACCTTTTCCAAAGTATTTTGGGTCGGCTTCCAGTCTAACCGGGTGCAGCTGAATATCTGTATGTTACATGGATCGACTGCCTTTTTGCCCACCTCAAGCCACTTACTGGGTAATACAGTACCCCTTGATTAGACTGGTTGTCAGACTTTCGGGTCACTGACTACCTGTAATAACTGTCAAAGATCTACAAATGCATCGGGACCAACGGCTTAACGTGCTTGCTGAGGCACTGAGGGGTCTCGGTGCTTAATGAATGGTCACACTTCTCGGTGTTTGTGGGATGTCGAGAGTGGGGGGTGTATGTGTGTGTGTCACTCACCTGCCTGTAAACGCCGGTCTCGTCGTAGATATACCGGTCGGACAGCACGGCCATGTTGTAGTAGTCGCCCAACAGACACAGCAGACACCGCCGGTCCCAGTCGTCTGTCACGCGGCCGCCGTAGTTTATGTGCCCAGCTGTGTATGTTAACATCTGAGAATAAAGCAAGAATTTATGTATTTATGTGTATAGACGCCGTCAGTGAACTCATAGGGGATGTTGATGCTGAGATGTCTCTAGACGATAATGTATGTGCCGGGTAAAACGGGGTGAATAGGACCGCAGGGGTGAATAGAGACAAAATTTTGTAAGGGATTTTAACGTTGAATTAATATGTTATGTTGCCAACAAGGTCTCTAAATAATTAAGTATAACTACTTTTTGATAACATAGAAGAGAACAAAGAAGAGTGAAAGAACATTATCTTTCCATTTCGTCATATTTGCATAAGTATTTATTATTAGTTATTTTATTGTATTTATAGTATTGTTATATTTTGTCTTTGTATTATACGTATGTTAGTATATTCTTATATTATTATGTTTAAATAGTTCTGCTTTACGTTTTATGTATTCCATTTTCTCTTCTTCTTTTACACATCACTTTTTTAGTATCTCCTTTCGCAGGTATGCTGGAAGAGATTTCTTTAGAAATAAACATCACCTTTGTACTATTTTCTGTTCCTTTCTTCTTTCCTGTATTTAGTGTGTACATACATTGTTAAATAAATAAAATTAAAAAATAAACATAATCATATCAATTCAACGTTAAAATCCCTTACAAAATCCCTTTCAAAGTTTTGTCTCATTCACCCCTGCGGTCCTATTCACCCCGTTTGACGGTACTTTACTCACCCTGAGAGGCACCTCATGGTACTCAATCAGGAACATATGCAGCTGAGATATACAGATGCGCAGGTCTCCGTCAGTGAAGTCGTAGGGGATGTTGAATCCGAGCGGACCGAACTTACGACGCTCTAGCAATACGCCGTGGAACAGGCACAGCGCGAATAGAAGCCACTGAAACCAGAATGTGGAGGATATAAGAAAGAAAGAAAGAAAATACATTTATTTGGCACATGCCACAAGTGCACACAATCATCTGCCTAGCCTTTTCCCAACTATATTGGGGTCGGCTTCCAGTCTAACCGGATGCAGCTGAATACCAGTATTTTACATGAAGCGACTGCCTATCTGACCTCCACAACCCAGGTAGTACTGGGTAATACGATACCCCTTGGTAAGACTGGTTGTCAGACTTTTTGGGCCACTGACTACCTAACGACTGTCAAAGATCTACAAATGACAGCCGGGACCAACGGCTTAAGGGGCTTTCCGAGGCACGGAGGAAACTCGGTATGTAATGGGCGGTCACCCATCCACAGACCAACCTAGGTAAGCACGGCTTAACCTAAAGATCGACCCGAGCGGCTGTTATTATTTAGCCACGAACTCCACAAGTGCACACAATATGAAACAAAAATAATACAAGAGAAAAAAAAAACTTAAAACTAAACAAAAAAAAATGTAGGTATCACGGTGTGCCTCATAGCTGCGCCAAATAGGACCAGTTCAGCAAAATGCCGGGCAACTAGTGCCTGACGCTGGTTTTCAACTGGACCTGGATTAGAGAGGTCACGGATGTAAAACAGTTTTATGTGTTGTGTCAATGGTAGTGGTGAAAAGGTATTTAAATAGAATATGTATAATAAATGGGTACAAAAAATTAAATAAACATACAGTAAATTATTACTAAATAAACTACGAACTAATAAATATCGTGAAAGCAAACTTTGTAAATGAGAATATTGGTGGCTCATTGCAGTGTTAACTGCCCCAACATGAGCCATATGTTGTGGGACCGAACCCAAGCAGGCACATGGTAGATTCTCAAGTCTGTGGTAAGTACTTCGTTAGGTTATTTGAATTACGGGATACTAAAACTGACTGCCTCGTTGGTTTAGTGGTCGCAATGGCGACTTCTGAGCATAAGGTCCTGGGTTCGTATCCCGGGTCGGACAAATTATTATTGGGTTTTTCCATAAGGAATTTCTCAGAAGCAGCCACGGAGTCTCAATTTCTGCCCAGTTGATGGCAATAAGCTCGCCCTCCATTACATAGAACTTCGAAATAGCTGTTCAAAATCAAAACCTAGCAAGGGACATTTTTGGCAAAATACGTTTTTTTAAACCAATCTACACAAAAAATTGTGGTCCATCTAATGCAAAAACAACCTTATTTCTATCGTTATAAGAAGCAGAGCACGTAAAACTAGCAAGTGCACGTCTTAGTCCGATATAACAAAGTTGGATTTCCAAAATCAAACTTAAGTAAGGCACATAAAACTTAAAACTTGTACAATTAGACTTAAATTAAGTCAAACTAGCTTATAATGTAAACCAATTTGTATTTATCAATATCAAAATGATAACAGTACAAAAAAGACGTTGTGTTCTTAATGGTCAAAGATACTGTTTCTTTTCCGGCTCCTATAAAATTTCCTCTCATACTTTTGGTAGGTTTTGGTTTTGACAGCCGATGTGGATGCACTATTAGGTAGGTACACATCTGCCTAATCCTTCGATTACAGGTGTGATGTTATGTTATGTGTCCTAAAATAATGTTAATATCGTCATTGGTATCGTACCTTTTCTTTTAACAATTTAGGGATCTGTCAAACTGGTAACTACCATACCTTCAAAAAGTATAAAAGTAAGCCATACCTTAAAATTAGGAACTTTGGGATCTGTCGAGTTGAAGAATTCTACAAAATCGGGAACTTGATTCATGTATGCCTTCAATAAGTTCGCTTTTATTCCTCTAGGTGGCTCCACTGTCATCTTGTAACCTGGAAATACAAAAAAAGACCACATAAAGTTCCATAACATTAAAGGCTCATTTAAACAGACGCGGCGCGTTGTACGGGCGCGGTCCGCGATAAATTCAAACATATGGCGATGAATGGGAGCGAATACGGAGATTAGTAAATTAAACAACATGTGAAAAATAGGGAATTTAATTCGAGGAACTAAGTTGGATCCCGAGAGCTGCGAAGGATTCTAGAATAGAATCCCGACTGTACCTTGGATTCTAGAGTAGAATCCCGAGTGTAGCAAGAGATTCTAGAGTAGAATTCTGAGCGCAGCGTAGAACCGAGATGATTTTTTTGTTCATATTAAGTGTGTACACTATTTTTGTGTACACTTTGTGTACACTACTTTTTACCATTGACTGCGAGAAAATAAATAGAAGTATAGTATTTATGTTTCTCGTGGGTTAATAATAACAGCCACTCGGGTCGATTTTCAAGGTTAAGCCGCGCTTACCAAGATTGGTCTGTGGATGGGTGACCACTAATTCATTACATACTGTGTTTACTCCGTGCCTCGGAAAGTACGTAACGCTGTTGGTTGGTCCCGGCTGTCATTTGTAGTTCTTTGACAGTCGTTACAGGAAGTCTGTGCCCTGAAAGTCTGACGACTAGTCTCAGGCTACCGTATTACCCACTCAGTACTAACTGGGTTGTGAAGGTCAGATAGGCAGTCGCTACATGTAAAATACTGATATTCCGCCGAAGCCGACCCCAATAAAGTTGGGGTCGGCTTCCAGTTTAAGCAGATTCTAGGCAGATGAGTATTGATCACATTTTATAATAAGAGAACATAGGATTAAACATATACATTAAAAATGTATGGTGAAATTAACAATTTTCGAAATTCAGAGTTATATTCTTGTCGGCACGTTTTATTTATTCTTTGTTCATAATTCGTGCTTGTTCCAAATTCAAAATGTTTTTATTCACTCAGTGAGTAAAATATAGTTTTATTCACTGTTATCGATGAACAAAATACCCCTTTTCGAGTGGCAATGGTAAAAACGAATTTACGCGCGTTTGCTTGAAATGTTGCGGTAGTTGCAGCGCGCGGGAGACATGGCCGACTTTGTGCACTACATCGTACATTGCCATTATTATGTTTGAGTTAGCGCGTGTGATAATGTGTTGCGGAGGTTCTTCAGAAAGGTCAGGTGCGTAGTACTCACAACCGGCGTGCGTGTATGATCAGATGTGTGAACGTGGACGAGGCGCAAGGAGTGTGTATACTCTGTAATTTCTGCCTAAAAGGCGTGAGGTTATGTATAAAGTACTGTACCGTTCTGCAATAGAGCGACAGGGAATTCCGGCGAGGGCGTAGACGTGAGCCACAGCCGGAAGTCTTTGTGCACCAGCTCCGGCTGGATGTGTTCCACGTTTAGCTCCAGGGTCGGCATCCAGGATGGAGACAGATGGCAGTTCTGCAACACGGCATAGATGGGAAATGTTACTCGTCTTACAATCAAACGAGCATGAAACTTTTTCATGATACTAGATTTTTTTTAATGTTAAACGAAAATTGGCCTCCGATTAAAGTAGAACAAAACAGGGTAAACAAAAAAATCGAGAGACCGAAATCTCTCGTTTTCTTTTTGTTTACCTCTGTTACGTCAAGCAACGCCATCTAACGAGTATTGCTAGACAGTCGATGAAACGATTGTAAGCGGGAGCTTCCGGAGGCGTCCGCCCGGAGCGCTAGTGTGCACAACACCGAGGACCGTGCGTACGTGACCAAAATCTCTCATGATAAATTTGTAATAATGAATAAACGAAAATTAAACCGTTCAATCAGAAATTTGGAGCATTATTGAAGAAGCCCTGCCTGCCCCCCTGTCTTCATTGACATTGCTAAAACAACCTCTATATATCTCTCCTATAAACCTACCGACATTTTCTCCATTTATCCTCATTATATGGTTTGAGATCATGACATATAATGCCCAAACAACTTTTCAATCACCGATACTTTCAGAGTAAATAAGAGGAATCTTATTTACTCATTTCTTATTGTATCCATTCGCGTTACACCGCATCCTTCTTAATCATTCATCATCTGCCTAGCCTTTTCCCGACTGTGTTGGAGTAGGATTCCAGTCGAACTCTGCTGAATACCAGCATATTACATGGAGCGACTGCCTATCTGGCCTCCACAACCCAGTTAGTACTGGGTAATACGATACCCCTTGGTAAGACTGGTTGTCAGACTTCCGGCCACTGACATACCTGTAACAATTGTCAAAGATCTACAAATGACAGCCGATATAAACGGCTTACCGTGCTTTTCGAGGCACGGAGGAATCTCTATATGTAATGGGTGGTCATCCATCTACTGACCAACCTAGGCAAGCGCGGCTTAACCTGAACATCGATCCGAGCGACTGTTATTATTTTGCCACGAGCTCCTCGGCCCTTCATAATAATCGTTGTTTATTATTGTGTTCCAAATTCGATCGCAAAGCCAAAGTAATACACAAGTGTATAGATAACGGTATGTTAGCGTCACGTTTAGCGTGGCCAAACACAAGGTGTAAACGGACCCTTCACGAAGGCAACCAAGTATTCTGTCCATAAAACTAAGTAACTATACGAAAAAATTATTGCTGGGAAACGATTTTTTTTGGAGTGAAAAATCACGTTTTACGGTAGGACTCACTCAAAACATTGTGCTGATGGATGCATTAGTACGGGATTTGTGGAAGTATTTAAAGTAAAGTTATAACGTTAAAAACATGTATTAAACAAAAAGTTGTGAAAACTGTAACTCGAAGGTTTCTAGGTATGGTCCACAACAAAAAAAAAATATCGAAATGACGGGGAGAACAAGTGCCTTTCGGCTTCGATTTTTACACCCATTAGAATTAGATCATCGTTTTCATAACAAGATCATACCTGGAAGAACACCCAGCTCCCGAAGTCACAGCCGATCTTCATCATAGCTTCAGCCAGCGGCCCCTGACCCTGGCCCAAAGAGATGCTCTCGAAACGCTTGCCCATCTTCATCTTATCCGCGAATTTATGCAGATCTAGAAGTAATACATACACAACTCCTGTAATTCCCAAAGGGTTAGGCAGACACGTTAAAATGATTTATTCCAGAAATTCCCACCAGTGGGGATTTGTCGGTGGGGATTTCTGGAATAAATCTTCCGTACGATGATAGATCAGCCTAGTGGGTATTTTTGGAAAAAAAAGGAATGAAAGTTGATTATAATATTGAAATAATTACTTATCTATCTAATTCAACATATTGATTACCGCATTTTTAATTTTTTTAATGATTTAGGAAGAACAACACCTGGTGGGGATTGTTATTTTTTTTCCAGAAATCCCCACTAGTTAAATAAACTCAGCCTAGTGGGGATTTGTCGGTGGGGATTTCTGGAATAAATCGTTGAAATTGTCGATAATTATCACACGGCAACGTTTTGAATATGTATAATCTATGACACGCTGGGATAGCTACTAGCTATGTCACTATAAGCTTCCCATTAGTGAAAGGGTTTTCAGAATCAAATCAATAATTTTTTAAATATTTTTTATACGCAGACCCTGCGTAGGGAACTACAGCTGTTTTTGATATGGAAAGAAAAATTCGAGTGCGAGCAGGGTTTGGCTGTAATGTCAACGTGTTGGTTTAAGTTAGTTCGATACTTTCTTAAATAGATGGCGGCAACGTCACCGTAAGACGTTATTAAGGGAACGAAAATTTCGAGAACTGTGAGCAGGGTGCGATGGTCAAATCAATAGTTTTGAAGTTTACATTTAATGTTACCAAATTTACCTAAATAATTTAATTATGTCATAAGATAAATGTCCGAGGGAGGATTAGACTGGTGATCCGTAATACAGGTTTTACCTAAAACTGACACCAGTCTCTAAGTAGTGAAAATTTACTCTGTCCTGTTTAGGATGATGAGACAAATAAACTGATTTAGAAGAGTAGTAGTAGTGCAATCACGTTCTTAACGGATACAGGTGAAAAAATCGCCATCTTGTGTGTGTACGTACCGGCAGCGGGATCCGTCCCGGTGGATAGTACGAAGATGATGGGTGCCAGCGGGTCAGACTCTCCGTACAACGCGGCCAGGTCTGCTGGCTGAGGCTCCACGAACCTGGCGCCCAGACCCATCACCACGTAGTCCTGAAAGATAGGTTGGTATGAGTAAAGGGAAATGCGCTGAAATAGCTCTCGAAATGATTGAAGTCAAAGACAAACCATTTATTTAATTGAGGCCAATGAAACGCACTTTTGAACGTTTAACACGCATCAATCTGCCTAGCCTATTCCCAACTACCTATTTTGGGGTCGGCTTTTAGTCTAACCAGATGCAGCCGAGTCTTCTTCTTCTTCGTCTCTCTGACACGACAGTTTTTTACATTGTGTTAGCCCAAAACTTAGCCATTTCTACCGCGACGTTGGTGGCAGGGCAGAGGTCACTTGAGCTACATGTTTTTGGGCTGAGATGGCAGGATAGGAGCGACACAGCTCCACGAGGAGCTGTGTCAGAAACTATGCTCCATCACACCCCACCGCTGCGGCAGCCCCACGTAACGAAGTTGGAGTTACATCTTCCTATTTGAGACCGAAGACGGTTCAAGGACTTCCAGGCGGATCACGGAGGGTAGACCCTGCAGGTAGATGCGGAGGGTGACAGCTATTTTCCCACAGCTTACATCGGGCGTCAGCCGGGTTGCCTCAGCTGAGTACCAGTATTTTACAGGGAGCGACTGCCTATCCGAAATCCACAACCCTGCTAATGGGTAATAGGATACCCTTGATAAGACTGGTTGTCAGACTTTCGGGCTTCTGACCACTCGTAACGAATGTCAAATATCTACAAATGACAACCGGGACCCACGGCTTCACGTGCTTTCCGAGGCACGTAGGAAACTCGGTATGTAATGGGTTGACCACCCATTACATACCGAGTCCCAGTACCCAGAGTACCCATCCACAGACCATCCTAGGCAAGCGCGGCTTTACCTGAAGATTGATCCGAGCGGCTGTCATTATTTAACCATGCGCTTCTTAACACGGATATAGAACCGGATCTATTGCCCATTCGCAAAGGTAGTTTCGTAAGTAGAAGAAAGGGCAAGAATCTCCGCTGTTACTCTATTAAAATGTTAAAGTAGGTCGTGGCACGATCCCCATTTAGCAAGCTTGTTCGAAAATATCAATTTATAACGTTTTAATGTTATGCATTGCCAAAATGTGTGCTCACTTCCTGTATACAGGGTGTAAACAGACCCTTCACATACCCGTCAACCAAGCATTCGGTACATCAAACAAAGTAACTTTACGCAAAAATTATTGCTGGGAATCGACTTTTTTTTTGGGGTGAAAATCACGTTTTAAGGTAGGAATCGATGGAAAGCGCTCAAACATTGCTGATGGATGGATTGAATAGTACGGGGGTCGTGTAGGTGTGTAAAGTAAAAATCTTACATTAAAAACATGTATTTAAAAAAAACTTGTGAAAAATTTGGAACTTTGACCCCCAATTTCTCCGTAACTAGAAGGTTCCCAGGTATGGTCTACAACAAAAAAAAAATATCGCAAAGACGGGGAGAAGAAGTGCCTTTCGATTATGTTAAGGGTCTATTTCCACCCTTTATACTTGCGTAGATCTTCATATTGACACAAAGTACAAAACTGTTTTACGTCCGTCACTATCTTAGGTTCAGGACACTAGCTGCTCGACAGTTTGCTGAACTCTGCCTATTTGGCGTAGCCGTGAGACACACAAATTTGTAATTCTTTTGGTTAGATAAATTTTTTTATGTTGTTTGCACTAGTGCCATGTGCCAAATAAACATGTTTCTTTTGTTTTTGTTTCCAACTTCTAGACTAGAATAAGAGGTGTAGGATGTACGTTGTCAGTGACTTTAAATTAGTTCATCATCATCATCATCCACGGCCCGTCCTCACCCACGGCTGTGTATAGGCCTCTCTTTGCTTTTGTCAATCTCCGCGCTCCTCCACGCGTCTTCAGTTTTATCCGCGATGGCGACAATGTCGTGTACCCAACTCGCCGCCGCCGCACGACCAACACTTCTCTTTCCATTTCTTGGACGCCACTCGGTCACAGTTTTACTTCACCTGCCATAACCGCGCCTTGCTAGGTGTCCTGCCCATGTTCATTTGAGTTCAATACGTAAAAAACGTGCTATGACGGAGAGTTGCGGACACCAATCCGATACTCCGATTTACAATAGTTTGTATGTGAACGAAAGACAGAAATAATGGACAGTGTGAATGACGATATGGCTATAGTTGCTGCCAGTTAAGATGGCTATAGTTGCTGCCAGTTAAGATGGCAATAGCGGTCATTGCCCTTTCCCTGATATCTCTTTACACGAACTAAAACCATAAACCGTGTACTTATCGTTTCTTCAGTTAATGTTCAGGATCACAATCAATGTCAATTCAGGGGCTATTAAAAGGTTTGTATACGTTTTTTAAAAGAAGAGATTCAATAAATGCATGTGGTTCAATGACCGCTATTGCCATGCTAAAACACAACTACTTTAGAAAGGAGGTGACTGCTGAGATAATGAGTAATGGAAAAGTATGTAAGAAGAAGAAAATGCGCCGGCTCCAAATAGATAGAGATTAAGACATGATGATGATGTGTTGGTATGTGAACTGTTCTGACCTGGAACCCTGGGATGATCTTATCGGGTCGCATACACTTGAGGATGAGAAGCTTCTGAAAGGTGTCGTACTGGCTGTCCATCGGCTTCGGGAGCGCCAACCTGTAATAAAAAACGTTTCCCTTTTTTTAGGCCGTTTGTGTGATTTCCTCGTGAAATAACAGTTTCTACTCTGAGATGAAACCTATTTCGCAAACGTATGGCTTCTAAAATACTATGTTCGTGATAGCGCGTTAACATTTCATTGATCTTGCCTGCACACACACGCTTCTTGCCACAAAAAACTACGGCTAGTTTGCCATGTGCAGACATGGTCGTCAATGTTGTAGACACGGTGCAATCGGGCGACGCCACCGTGCATTCCAATTTGTACCTTATAAATAAAACAGAAAAGTCACCCGCGCTCTCGTGAATCTATACATACAAATAAATAATACATACGTGGGTTGATCTATTAAGTACCTGTGAATGAAGACGCAAGATATTTACAATTTATATTCATTATTTTCCACCGTAATCTCCGTCGAGGTCTGTACACTTTTCCCAACGATTCTGTCACTTTTTTAAGACCTCTAAAAATACGACCTGTCATACTCTTCAAACTAGGCTCCTGTCTCGACGATAACCTCCCCGATTGAGCAATATTTTTTTTAAAAACCCGTTGTTTCGATTACCGTTTGATCTCTGGCGTAAAAAAATGAATCCAGGTTTTATCAATCGCGGCAGCCGTCGTTCCGACAGGTTTTTTACACCAAACTTATTCTGTAATAAAATAATTGATTGCCGTTCCGTATGTGTTACACTTTAAGAGTAGCTGTACTGACTCTCATATTAAATTACCGCCTTGGCGACAAAATAAGGGGAGCAAGAGGGAGTAATAGTGGGGAGTAGTCGAATAGTGAGGGACACATTCGTTCGACAACAGTCCAGCCGAAAGGTTGTCTCAGCTAACTTTATAAACTATTAAGTACTCGATCAGTGTTGAAATATTTTAATGTGTGTGATTTAACGTGAAAAATAAAAAACTAAATTGTGAAAACGATAACTGACGTTGTTATTTGAAGTGGCCTTCCTGAGCGTCCTTTACATATGATATGCCTATGGCCTTTACTACTTCGTCGTTCATCGATCAGCAAGAATCATGTTGTGGACTTTTTAACAATTACCTCGGCAACCACCTTTGCAGGCGGCCCCGGTCGCTCTCATCAAAAACAGATGTACTATCTATCGCTAATCATAGAAGGTTGAGGGTAGCCAAAGATAGCATACAACTTCATCATCTCGCTGTCATGTTCAGTGTATGCAGACTTTAAGATGCTAGTTACTTTGTCGCAACTGCACTGTGCTGTTCATTGATAGTGGGGTGAAATTTCACATAAAATGTCATAGTAATAATAAACTGTTGAGTTTCCAATAAATAAATAAATAAATAAGTAAACTTCAATTTTATTACATACCATGTTTTTCTATCCAATAATAAACAGCGAATTACGGATCGATATTGGCAAAAAATTGGCGCCAAATGAAAACTGCTGTCCAAACTAGTCTGAAATTCAACATAGCGTAGTACGAGACCAACCCGCACTGGGCCCGCGTGGTGGATTATAGCCCATTCCCTCTCATAGAGAGGAGACCTGCGTCCTAGCAGTGGGAACATTAATAGGCCGATTATGTTATGCTTATGCTATGTAGTACGAGAGGAAGCAGACTACGATAGTAATGTCAACTTCCCTTAGTCTTTAAACACTGGTACTTATTAATCGTCCCAGGTACCTATACAACATTATTTTAAGTAAATGCGAAACCTGAATATAGTTTGTTCAGAATAAGTAACCAATAATTTATAAACCATGTTATATTTTGTCCCAAAAATATTTAAAAAAGGCTACAAGTTGGACACAGAGCGACACTAAGTTCCTATCGCAATCATTTAGGTACCTACTTCCAAATTATTATTATCAATGAGCTAAAGACGACGCTGGACGCGCGCGCGGCGGTGTCCACGTTTTTGTGCGGACAACCAGATTACAGAACAAGCCTATAACTTTGTGATTTTTCATGATACAGTTTTGAAATTTTGTACATAGATTCTTTACATAAATATATTAGACACGTGTTTCAGGTTTCGCATATACTAAAACTAATGTTGTATACAAATAAATAAAATTGAATTGTCTGATTGTAGTGGTTTGTAATTTTAAAATAACGTCTTTTTACTGAATGCATATGAAAGTATATATACCGTACTTATAAAAAAAACCTTTTTTACCTCCGAAATAGCTGCACCGATTTTGATGATAATGCAGATGCTGCAGCTCGAGCAAAACTGTACCCTTTACTGATTGTAATAAAGTTCTTACTTGTGCGGCGTGTATGAATCGTAGTAGGTCCTAAAGAACTTCATGTTGGCCTCGAAGTCGTCGAGGATGTTTGCCATTGTGTCGACGGTGGCTAGTTGCTGCAGCTCCAGCCACACCCGGGGAGATATCCACTTCGGGTCCGGGTTAGGTTTCTCCTGCAAGGCACGAACATTTTAGAGATGTTGTTCACACTATAAATAAATAAAACTTATTTAAATGTTAAATTTACAGATAGTTCAGAAGTAAATCTATACAAATAAATAAAATTGAAGTGTCTTTTTTGAATGCATATGAAGGTATATAATTTAAAAAAATGACGCCTAATGCGTAATCCCGAAAAGGGTTAGTCAGAGGTGTACCTAATAGTTTCGACAGTTATGTTTAAATCCCATGTAATAGGGGCGAGCCTGTTACCATCAACCGGGCACAAATTTAGACTCCGTGGCTGCTACTGAGAAATTCCTTATGGAAAAATTCAATAACGCTTTGCCCGACCTGGGAATCGAACCCAGGACCCCAAGTTCAGCAGTCGCAACTTGCAACGACTAGACCAACGAGGCAGTCCTAAAATACTTACTAAAGTGTTCTACTGAAGTATTGATAATGAATTACTACTTATATTGTGACTACACATAATACAAAACACATAAAAAATAATAGTACTAACGTACTGACAATCAATATTTAGTTTTAGGTGCTAAGACACTAATGACGTGCAAAAAAGGCCTTTTTGCAACACATCATCATTTCAGCCGAAAGACGTCCACTGCTGGACATAGTCCTCCCCCAAGTGTCGCCACATTGACCGGTCCCGTGCTACTCGCATCCAGCGGATCCCTGCAACCTTCACCAGGTCATCGGTCCACCTAGTCGGAGGCCTTGCAACGCAACGTCTTCGGGTTCGCGGTCACCACTCCAGAACTTTTCGGCCCCATCGGCCATCCATTTGCAAAACCTAATCCCGAGTTATTATTGCAAATCAAAATCAATATTTTACTACAACACAGAGAGATAATTCGTCTTCAATCTCCGCAAGTATGATCATGTATCTACGCATAGATCGCTTTTAAGATGGCTGCCCATCCGGCAGCGCAGAGAATTGAGGGCTTTGACAACCCTGTTTTCTCTTCTTCACAAACTCACTTCTCCCTCTTATCTGACGTCTAATTGTCAATATTTATGCTCTGCGCACAGCAAGAATCTTCGTTCTGCTAATAATTGTCTTTTACGATGTCCTTCTCACCGCTCTGGTTTTATAAAATCTTCTTTCTTTGTCCAGGCGGTTTTCCTCTGGAATGCGCTCCCTCAGAGTATCAGGACGGTGACCAGTCAGTTCACTTTCAAAGTGAAAGCTCGGGAATATATACACAAGAAGTTGGCAGATTCGTCTCTGAACTAAGTTGTTATAGTTTTTCTTGTTTATCTCTCTTAACTTTATAAAGTTTAATATATGTATGTATTTAAGTATTTATTCTTATATATTTTAGTTATAAATATTTTCTAGTTTTTTTTTCTGTTATTGCACCTACTGTATATTGTCTCTGCATCACCCTAACGTAGACTGGTAGAAAATGCCTATGGCATTAAGTCCGCCTTTGTACAGTTTTTTTACTTGTGCATAAAGTTTTTAATAAATAATAAATAAATAAATAATTCATCAAGAGCTTAATATTTTGACAGCAATTTGCGACGTTGCCAAGATTGCTATACAGCTTTAAATGCTTAACAAAGTAAACTCACAGTTTCAAGCTTCGCCCCACTCAACATGAAGTTGAACTCGGGTCCTCTGATGACTCCTTTATCAATCAATATCCTGGCGCACAGTAGGAACGCGAACAACAACTTGTGTCGCTCAAACAGACTGCGACAGACGTTCTGGTATAGAAGGAAAGTGAAGTGGACTATTATCACGTCCACGCGTTCCACTATGTCCTCTGTAAACAATATGACGATATTGTAATAGACTTCCCTTTATTTATTTTTATACATATAATTTACATTTTTAAATATTTCTATGCAAAGTAATATAAAAAAAAAAACATTTAAAAATATAAAAATAGTAGCCCACCGGTATCGGGAACAGGGTCCGAGATACCGGTGGTTAGGGCTCTTGAGAGAGGAACCTCCTAACGATACGCGCCTTGTCCAGAAGTACTGCTTTCTGAATCAAGCCTTTGATCCAGCTGCCAAGCGAGAGCCTCCTCGGATGTTGGTCGAGGCTATTGGCTATATCGGCACAGTGACTGCTGTACTAATATACTTTATTTTTATTTAAGTAGGCTTATGTACATTACATAAGACTGCAAATAGAACTAAAGTAAGTAGGTACCTACATACAGGATGAATTTTCCAAGTGGGCGTGGATGGCCAAATCTGAAACTATGGGAATAGCGAAAATGCTTAAAGGAATATTTCAGCTGAAAGACGTCCACTACTGGACATAGGCTTCCCCCAAGTGTCACATTGACCGGTCCCGTGCGACTCGCATCCATTTTACGCACATCCTGTTGGAATTTTCACCAAATGTTAGGAGCCGAGCGTTTGTATTCCAACATTGTGCTTTTATGTAAGCATTCTCTGTGAATAAAAAAAGTACTTTACATAACACGAATGCTTACCATTAGGTTCTGTCTCTGCCATGCTTCTGACGAACAGCTTGGCGAACCACTCCAGCGAGTACTGGTACATGGGGTCCACGTTGGCCATATCCGACAGACAGAAGAACAGGATAGACCCGCGCTCAGCCACAGGGACGTAGCCGCTGCGGGCTTCGTCTATCTCTAACGTTGTGCGTTCTATGTCTTCCACTTTAATCTAGCCAAAACAAAAATATACTGTCAAAAACTTTATTTCACTGCCAGCTGCATGGTAGACCTTTCCTCGCTTGAATTACACTGTTAGGAGAGCGCTATTGGTAAACATTCGTGAAATATTGTGGTGGGAGAGACATTTGTGAAACTGTCTGTAGTAAGAGAGCCATTTATGAAACTGTTTGTGGTAGGAGGTATTTGTGAAATTGTCTGTGGTAGGAGGGGCATTTGTGAAACTGTCTGTGGTAGGAGATGCATTTGTGAAATTGTCTGTGGTAGGAGGGGCATTTGTGAAACTGTCTGTAGTAGTAGAGTCATTTGTGAAACTGACTGTGGTAGGAGAGGCATTTGTGAAACTGCCTGTGGTAGGAGAGCCATTTGGGAAACTGTCTGTAGTAGTAGAGTCATCTGTCAAACTGTTTGTGGTAGGAGAGGTAATTGTGAAACTGTCTGTGGTAGGAGAGGCATTTGTGAAACTGTGTGTTGTAGGAGAGCCATTTGTGAAACTGTCTGTGGTAGGAGGGGCATTTGTGAAACTGTCTGTGGTAGGAGATGCATTTGTGAAATTGTCTGTGGTAGGAGGGGCATTTGTGAAACAGTCTGTAGTAGTAGAGTCATTTGTGAAACTGACTGTGGTAGGAGAGGCATTTGTGAAACTGCCTGTGGTAGGAGAGCTATTTGGGAAACTGTCTGTAGTAGTAGAGTCATCTGTCAAACTGTTTGTGGTAGGAGAGGTAATTGTGAAACTGTCTGTGGTAGGAGAGGCATTTGTGAAACTGTGTGTTGTAGGAGAGCCATTAGTGAAACTGTCTGTGGTAGGAGAGCCATTTGTGAAACTGTTCCAAAATACCCTTGTGAAGCTGCTGTCATACAACAGCTTGGATGGAATTTGTGAAAGATGACATGGTTGGAAATGGGGTAACACATGAAATGACTACTAATGAAGAAGTATAGAAGAAGACACGGTGCGGGGACCTCAAATGAAATGGGATAAGATAATCCTCGTGCAGCTACACATCGTTATTTACTTACAAGAATCTCCGCACTCTTAATCTTGATGGCTTCGAGCGTCGATATGAGCGGCAGGTCATCGACCGGCGAACCCTCACTGTTGGACAGGCCGTACAGGATGTCCGCCTGTTAGTGATGCAACAGATCACGTCTTAACAGAAGTGGAAACGAAAACGGAAACAGATCCGGATGCAGAAGTTTTTATAAGTATGAAAAATAAAAAATAAAAACAATCCTTTTATTTCTATAGTGAACCAGTATTCAATTTAATAAGGGCGGCCAAAATACGTGTTGATAAATACACTTTATTTAAGAACAAGTATTTTGGCCGCTTTTCACCCTGAAAATTATATCGGTGCTTTCCATAGTTTAAGCCGGTTTCACTGAATAGATCTAAAATGAGCAACACGACGTTTTAGAAAAGTTCCGATATACATAAAATGGAAACTTAATGCGGATGCGGTAAAGCATGAAGAACTTCAGCAGTTGCAGAAGCGTTTTACCTACACTTACATTGTTTATTTACATCTGATTTTGCATTAAAATAAAATATACATTTTTTTTTTTTAGCCCTTTTTGCTCCTGAGCAAAGGCCTAAATTTTATTTATTATATTTTAATTTCCTTTATTTATTTTCATACACATTAATTACATTTTTTATAAATATTTCTTAAAAGAAAAATGAAATAAAAAAACCATTTTAAAATATAAAATAGTAGCCCACCGGTATCCAGAACAGGGTCCGAGCTACCGGTGGTTAGGGGTCTCGAGAGAAGAACCTCCTAACAATACGCACCGTGTCCATAAGTACTGCTTTCTGAATCAAGCCGTTGATCCAGCTGCCAAACGAGAGCCTCCTCGGAGGTTGATCGAGACTATTGGCTATTAAGCCATTTGCCGACACGACTATCGGCACAATGACTGATGTACTCACGTCCCATATGTCGACAACCTCGCGAGCCAGATCTAGATATTTGAATTGTTTATCGTTCTCTGCTTTCACGAGGTTCTCGTCATGCAGGACCGTTATATCAACAATCATGGCGTGACGCTCCAATCAATCTATCACCACAATGTCAGGCTTATTAGCAACAATAGTCCTTATTGCACAGACAAAACCTTCGGTTTTCCCGATGAGGTCACCGAAACGGAACCAGGATGCGGACGCTAAGAAGTCTACATCGGGCCCATGTAGGGCCCGGTAAAAGCGTCCATGAAGCTCCTTGCTCTGCCATACCTCCCTGCGGTCATTAGTGTCTATAGGCTTGCGCCAGATCTCGTTAGCCAGGGAGAGTGGGGTGAGACCCTTGTCCACTGAAACCACATCTCGGTGTAACCCCACGTCGGCTTCTAGGAAGTATTCCCTGAGACTGCATATCTCACGGTTGTGCAGGGTCTTAGCATTTAAGAAGTCACGACCCCCGCACTTCCGTGGGATATACAGTATCATCACCGACGACCGTGGGTGAGCATACGATTTGCGGTCAGCAGTGCGCAGGCCCTCCTATCAAGGGCATCAAGTTCCATCTGACTCCATTTGAGTATGCCGAGATAATACATCAAACCCGACATGACCCTACCGTTGAAGGCGCGACCTTGTTTCCGCCGGACAAAAGACTGTATGGCACCTTATTCAGGCGGCCAAAAAAGCGCTCCTTCAACGATTTTTTTCATTTTATTTTAATTATTATTGCATAAGTTGTTAGTTCTAAAAACGGGTGAAGACAATGAAGACTCCTGTCACACAGGTTTCACCTAGCTTGCATAAATAACATATTTTTATTATATATTTAGTATTACATATTGTTAGTATATAACTGTGAAAGGTCTGTACCTGCATCTCCGCCAGTTGCGCAGCCATCTGTGCGCGTGACACGATCAGCTGACCGCGGAGCTCTTCTAGGTCGGGACGTTCTTGAGCAACGACTGTTGAGAGTAGTTGTTCGGCGAGACCGCTGTGGATGGGATTAAGAGTTATAGAGCAAGATCGATCTAAATAGATGATAGAATATACTGTATTGATCACCAACAATTGTTACACAGCTCTTTTACCTACAATATTGATTATTCTTCCTATGGGTACGATCTTAGGGCCTAGCATGAGTGTAAACCTAACGTGAGTACTTCGATTATTTAATCGAAAACACAATTATCCTATAGCATTTTAGTTGAATTGTTTGCAACAAGCATAAAATGTTATGTGAAACGGGTATGTTTATTTTCAAAATTGACGTACTTACGTTACGTTTACACCGCTCGCTCGTGCTAGGATCTATCGCTGATAGCAATATCTCCAGAAAACCTTTGGACTGAACGAACTTCAAATAGAAAAAGGATAGTCAGTGGTGACCTGTGTAGTTTTGTAACACCCACTAAGGTAGAGAGAAGTCTTTTAACAAATCAATGTGTTATTTTATATTACCTTTTGTGTGGACTCATCCACCTACTATTTTGACATTCTTCATTTCAAATACAGAAATAACACGAAAGGAGTATTTATGGGTGTAGTAGCTACTCAATATAATGGTGTTTGGCTCGCCTGTGCACCATCACGTGCTTGCGGCTTGACGTTCGGGCAACGACTGGCCTGCCCCACCAGGTGGTATAAGTACAGTAGGTCGGTGGTAGGTGGGAGGTGGTGGTGGTGTAGGTTTTTTAAATATGTATTAGTTTATTATTGTTCAAGATTATCTTGTGTATTTTATTTATGGGCTTCAGTTGCCTAACAATAAAATGATTGATTGATATCTACATACACAACAGGTCGTATCTTTTTTGAAGAATATCTCCAATAGGTTCGGTGTTTGTTCTGCTAAGGGTTTTTTCTACCGGAGTTTCCACTTACATCTTGTATTGTTTGAGCACGCTATAAATCCAAAATGTAATCCTTACCTGGGCACCAGCGCGAAATTAACAATCATGACCTTGACAGAGGTCTCAGGCTTATACTTCGGGTTAGGAAGCTTGGTAGTGAGGTATAGCTTGAAGCCGGCTATGTACGGGATCAGGGAGTCGCCTAACTTCAACACCAACTGACCAGCTTGACGGAAGTATTGTCGCTGCAAGTTTATACAGGGTTATTTGTAAAACACCAACAACCTCGCAGGAGTAAATTACTAACATCATAAACAACAACATTTGTTCTACGACTTTTCCGAAAACAGACAAAAAAAGTTCAACTCTCCATACATATGTCCGAACAGCTGATCGAGTTTTGTATGAAAAGTCGTTTTTTTTTTGTCTGTTTTCGGAAAAGTCGTAAAACAAATGTTGTTCCATCCACCAGGCACAAAACCCAGACTTCGTGGCTGTTTTTGAGAAATTCCTGATGGAAAAAGCCAATAATATTTTTCCCGACCTGAGAATCGAACCCAGGACCTCATGCACAGCAGTCGCGCCTGCGACGACTAGATCAACGAGGCAGAGAAAATATTAACTTAATAAAATAATTCGAATTGGGACATACGCTAAATACGCACATACCTTCAAAACAGGATCTAGAGCGGGGTCCAGGTCTTCGCCAACGTTCTCCAGAAGGATCGGCTTCCCGAACCTAAGCCCAGACTCGAAGTTCCTCAGTAGATCTCTGTCGTTAGGCTTCACGACTATTAGGCCTTCTAGTTTACCCTGATTTTTTTTTTAAATAAATAAAGTCTTTATTAACAAGTGATAGTTCAAACATCAGTATAGCCTTGGCTCTTGTACTAGGATTTCCTGTATCACAAGAACCAGACCTCAACAATCAATTTACAGAGAACTATTAAAAACGATACCCAAAAAAATAAATGATGAATTATCAAATGACATTGCTTAATAAATGCTAACAACGCAGGTATTAAAAAAAAAACTGTACATACATATGTTCTTATAATATGCTAATAGGGTCATCATCATCATCATTTCAGTCGAAAGAGGTCCATTGCTGGACATAGGCCTCCCCCAAGTGTCATAGGGTCAACATTCAGACATAAAATGTTCACTGCTGAACATAGCTCAAAAAACGGTACAACGATATTACTTCTCGCATCAAGTGGCTATTCCACTCAATTCGAAGGTGCGATGACCCATTGTTTTAATCGTAAATAATAATCCAGCAGCAATCATTAACCATTCACCTATTTCAAATTTTAAGCTAATTATTTATTTTGTAATAAGATGCCACCTAGCCGATTTCGGCCGCAGCGACTACATTCGATGGCTTTCTAGGGTGGTTGTCGAGAGCTGTGGTGTGCTGATCTTTGCGCGAAATACTTTTCTAACATACGGGGCTTTTGACAGTAGAAATCGTTAAAAAGAATCAGCTGATCTATAAATTAATCTTCGCATAACAACTGTCAGGCCTCCCACTAGGTGGACCAATGACCTGGTAAAGGTTGCAGGGATCCGATGGATGCGTGATGCACGGGACCGGTCAATGTGGCGACACTTGGGGGAGGCCTATGTCCAGCAGTGGACGTCTTTCAGCTGAAATGATGATGATGATGATGATAACAACTGTATTTTTATTTCAGAGTTGGTCTCATAGTAAAAGTTGTTCTTTGCCATGAGTAATAGGTACTAGTCTCCTAAAATACTTCCCTCGTTTAACCCTGTCTTCATCATCTGGCTAGTCTTTTCTCACCTATGTTGGGATCGGCTTCCAGTCTAACCGGATGCAGCTGAATACCAGTATTTTACATGAAGCGACTGACTATCTGACCTCCATAACCAACTTTAGTACTGGGTAATACGATACCCCTTGGTATCGCACCTTATTTATCAGACTTTCGGGTCAATGACTATCTGTAACGACTGTCTAGATTATCTGACCCCTACAGCCCACTAACTAGGTAATTAACACCCTTTATGACCAGGATATAGGATATAATATTTACCATGGCCCTGATCCACTTGTTCGCTTGCGTCTGAGGATCGATGATGAGCGGCCACCGACGTGAGTTGGACATCAGCACCGCCGACTCCACGGACATCGGGTCGCGAGGTAGACCGTACATCTGCCATGTCCTGCAAGACGGATAGATGTGTGTCGTGGATAATTAAGATTTTGTGAGATGATGGATACAAGATAGATAGATAAGTCTTGTCTTGTCAAATAAAATGTACTTTTGTCTTGCTTGCGTTTTGATCTTTACATTGTTTTTCGTCTTTTGTTTATTGCTCGTGATCTTTTTTGTGTTTGTTAAAATTTTACAGTACAACGGGTGGAAGGGACACCGAGGCGAAAACGGTAATCAGTATATCATTCTGAGCCCCCCAACTTAAATTTTTTTTATTTCACCGGTTTAAAAAAAAACAGCTGTTCCATACACTTTGTTCACGGTATTGCACTTTTGTAGTAAACAGCTGTTTTTTTTAATAACCGATGAAAAATTTCTATGTGGGGGAGGGGGGGGGGGGGGTTCAGAATGACGTACTGAATACCTGGTGACCCCTTCCACCCCGTGTTGAGTATGTTTTTTAAATAATTAACATATTGTATTGATGAATGATTAGTACATGGCTATTAAAATGAGGTGTTGGCCGATGAAGAAAGGCTTAATTAAAAACATCCGCGAATGAACCGCCGGGGTAACGAGTCCTGCTGAGCTGTTCCAACTCGCATCATCATCATCATCATAATCATTTCAGCCGAAAGACGTCCACTGCTGGACATAGGCCTCCCCCAAGTGTCGCCACATTGACCGGTCCCGTGCATCACGCATCCAGCGGGCAACCTTTACCAGGTCATCGGTCCAACTCGCAAAAGCGCAGGAAAAATATTCGGGAGTTGACGACTAACCTTTAGTTACTGAAGAGGCACCCGAACAAGAAGAAATTAAAACATAGAGAGAATAATACGTCGACTAAGACTGTCTGCTTCTGCTGAACATGAGGTCTTGGGCTCGAGTCGAAACTAAATGTTATTGAGTTTTTCCGTCTGGTGCCGGGTGAAAGGCAATAGGTTCATGTGTTTATACAAGTAACATCCGACTCATACACAACACATACAAAAAACACTCAATTACAATAAAAAACAAAACTTGCCACATTGTCAAATAAAGATGACAACTATAAGAGACGAGCAAGTTACTGCAGCCTCTTAAATAACTGGCGAAATGGTTGTACTTGTACCTCTGCCTAAACCAGGGATTACAGGCGTGATGTTATGATATCTATGTGTAAAGATGCACCGTGCAGTCTAAAAGTTGAAGAAAGAGGTACAAAGCTCAACTTTTTCTATAACCACGGTATGCCGTATTTACGGTCCCTGAGTAAGACTCTATTGAAGTGGAGCGTGGCTGCGGAGCGGAGAAACTGAGAAGTCTTAACCGATAGGATTGCATACTGGAGCGGAGCGGAGATTTTATGCAATCCTATTCGTTAATTTGTCTCCGCTCCGCAGCCTCGCTCCGCTTTAATGGACAGGCCGCCTAAAGCAAAGCCGCCACCGATGATGCAGATGGCTCCAGGTACCTGATAATCACGGCGTCGCCCAGCGTGGACAGCGGCGTGGCGCCCGGCGTGTGCGGGACGTCCACCTTCTGCGGGCACACACCACATGGCACGTGACACGCGAGCAGCGGGGAGTGCCGTCCCCATGGATAAAGGTATGAATTTATACAGGGTGGAAAGGACGCTTAGGGCAAATTCAATTTGTTTTTTGTGTGAACAGCTGTTTTTTTTAATTACCTATGAAAAATTACGATGTCGGGGGGGGGGGGGGGGGGGTTCAGAATGATGTACTGAATACGTGGTAACTGTTTGTGCGTCGGTGTCCCTTCCACCATGTATAATTATGTAAAATTTAAAACTGCTACGTGGATTTATACACCGTGACTTTTTAGTCGTCTTACAACGGCAGCCCACTAAATGTATCCAATGAATACTAAAGATTGATGATTCAATGAATACTAAATGTATCCAATGAATAATAAATTTGACTTTAAAAAATGTAATTGACTGGCTGACAAGAAACAATTTAAAAATTAATGTCAGTAAAACTAAAGCTATAAACTTTAGACAAAGACTTCCGCTAGAAAATTTAAACATAAATTATGAAAACCAATCAATAGAAGTAGTAGAATCAACTAAGTTTCTAGGATTATATCTAGACAACAAAATGACATGGAAACAGCAAATAGAGTTCTTATGTAATAAACTAAATAGATATTCCTTTGCGCTGCGTAATCTCAGAAAAATCGTTGATATAACAACTGTGATGACAGCGTACCATGGTTATGTATCGTCTACTCTCAGATATGGAGTTATTTTTTGGGGAAACTCCACTGAATTGGAACGTGCGTTTAGAGCGCAAAAGAGATGCATTAGGGCTATATGCAACTTAATACAAACTGATTCATGCAAACCTTATTTTAGAAAACTAAAAATACTGACTCTGCCCTGTATCTATATATATGAAACTGCAGCATTTATTAAATCACACCCAGAATTATTTGAGTACCGTACAAGGCGTCGTCATGCAGACCAGCTGTGCGTTCTACATTCCAAAACAGCGCTCTTATACAAAAGTTTTGTTTGTATGGGACCAAAAATTTATAACAATATACCCCTAAACATCCGAAATATCAATCAAGTTAGGCTATTCAAGAAGAAACTACACTGTTTTCTCATAGATAAAGCATATTATACTTTAAGCGAATTTATGAATGATAAAGACAGACAAATGTAAAGTATAAATGTAAATGTAATGTAATGTAAAACTCACCATCATTGTATTTTAAATATGTATACCTAATAATCTAAATTCATTTTAATTTAATTTTAATCTTATGACTAATCTAATGCAATTGAAGAACTTTAACATAAGTGTAAGATTAACCAAATTTTGCATGCTTATATATAGGCTGAGTATGGTGAAACAACAAACAATGTAACATCTCCTGAAAAACCCATATTATGCAAATAAAATGATTTGATTTGATTTGATTAAAAAAACAATAGGTATTTATGAGTTTTTAATAATTTAAAAATAAACATATTATTCAGTATTATGACGCATGACGTAGTTAAAACAGACTGTTGCGAGCGATGATCTACTGGACTCGAGTGCTGGGTAGGTATATGTTCTCCCGTTTGACACGTAAACATCATTAACAGGATGTTTCATAATTTTATTCTAATTTTTTATTATTATTTTTCTTTGTACCTATTATGGAAGTTAAAAAAAAATCGCGCCTAGAGCTATTTTATGTCGGGTACATTGAGTGGACGACGTAAGAGGACTAAAAAGTCACGGTGTATAAATCTGGAATCTTCAAAAGATTTTTGTTCTAACTTCTTATATCTTTCTAATAATATATATACAATTTATTTTAATAAAAGCGAATACCTAAATCCATACATTATAAGGATCGTATTTTGTATTGTCACTATAGTATTTCCGTTTACAGGAACGCGCTTAGTTAAGAGTTTTACACTCTTTCGTGTCGGCATGATCGGCACAGGTGGGGGGGGGCAAATTCGAAGATTTACATGTAGTTTTACGTTCGGGGAAAAAACCGCTAGGTTAAGCTTGAATTGTGTCGACCCGACCGGAATATGATTCAGCAAGCAGTAGCTGATACCGAACGTTGTTTGTGGATCGATGAAGCCCGCATATGTGGTCATTTCTTGTGGTCGGCTTTTTGCTCAACAAATGTGCAGACCCGAAATAGAGTAGCACCTTAATAAACACACTGTATTTACCACGATAACTTCTAACCAGGAACTGAGAAGATCTCTTCTGAATTTATCTGTAAAGGGCGTTATGTATCCCACAGCGCCTGGCAACAAAATTAAAATGATATTTTGAAGTTGATTACTGAAATAAAATGTTAAGGGTTACTGTATCCTATGATGACGACATGGCTGATAAATGTTGCGGTTGAACGGTGACCGCAGGCCCTAAGCCGGTAGTGTTGTCACTGGCTGTCACTAACAGTGCTACAAGACGTATCTTTTTGTTTGATAAAAGACTATTGCGAAAATAAAATAGTTTATTTGCACCTTTAAGAAAAAAAACATGGTTTACAATAAAAATAGGCTATGGGTAAGTAAAGTTGTATGTTACAGTTGCAGCCAATACCTAACCTAACTTTTTACCCGACTGAGGGAGGGTAATGTGTTTATATATCTTGTAATTATAGGTATAAAGAAAAGTGTAATGTCGCTCTTGTCAAAAATGTGATTTTGTGTTCGTAATCATTTCATTTCAGCAATTTCACACCTCAGTGTTGGAGTATTGAGAGCGTTAACGTCTTACGGCATTTCATACAAACTTTCAAGTGATTTTTTATCGAAATGACTGAACCGATTTTAATGAAACTTCGTACGCATAAGCAGGATACATAAGTCTAAAAACTTGACAGACAACTTTTCGAAATGTCTTTAAAAAAAAAAAGATAATTGTAAATTTCTGTTTCTATGGAAAATCTAAAATCGGTCTAATTTAGCTGTAACACTATTTTTCGAAAATGTTCTATGTCAAGTTTTTAGACTTATGTATCTTGCTTATGCCTACGAAGTTACATTAAAATCGGTTCAGTCATTTCGAAAAAAAATCACTGGAATGATTGTATGAAATGCCGTATGACGTTAACGCTCTTAAAATGTTGTTGAAACGACTCACATGCGCTAAGCAGTATATCCCCGATCAAGTTCAGTATGGCTACGTCCAATTCCGCGATGGTTTT
Source organism: Noctua janthe (assembly GCA_910589295.1). NCBI lineage: Eukaryota > Metazoa > Arthropoda > Insecta > Lepidoptera > Noctuidae > Noctua > Noctua janthe. Next base: position 3,340,850 of record OU342567.1, read on the forward strand.
TATCCACCTGACTCGTTCACTGGATAAGCCGTTTAGTAACCTACAACAAGATTTAAAGTAAAAAAACTGAATTTTGAAAGATTTTATAATTAAGAAAAGAACATGGACAATTTCCGTGAAGGACGAAGGCAATAACTGCGTCGGAGCAGTCGACAGATCGATAACCGGAGCCATCAAGAATATTTTACCGGTCTCGTGTAATCCGATGATTACACGAGACCGGTATAATAGATATAGACTATATACAATATACAATAGAAGACTGTACTGGTCGGAAGCGCGACTGCTGAACAAGAGGTCCTCGGTTCGATTCCCGGGTCGGGCAAAGCTTTATTGGGTTTTTCCATCACGAATTTTTCAGTAGCAGCCACGGAGTCTGGATTTATGCCCGGTTGATGGTATAGTGACCTGTTAGCGCGATCCATCCTGGCGAGGCACTGGTTGATGTCCTCCTCCATGCGTTTCCTCTCCTCTTCCTTCTCCATGAGGTACGCGTTGAGCTTGGCGATACCTTCCAGCAAGGCTTGCATCTTCGCCTTTGCAGCCGCCAACATTGCTGTTGAAAAACAAATTGTTTATAGTAGTATAGTACCTTAACATATTGAGGAGCTCGTGGCTAAACAATAACAGCCGCTCGAGTCGATCGTCAGTTTAAGCGGCGCTTGCCTGCTTCCGTGGATGAGTGATCACCCATAACATACAGTTTCCTCCGTGCCTCGGAAAGCACGGTAAGCCGTTTGTCCCGGCTGCGATTTGTAGATCTTTGACAGCCGTTACATGGTCAATTTCCCGGAAATCTGACCAAGCGGGACCTGTATTACCCAGTACTAACTGGGTTGTGGAGGTCAGATAGGCTGTCGCTCCATGTAAAATACTGATAATCAGCTGAATCTGGTTGGGCTGTAAGCCGACCCCAACTATGTTGGGGTCGGCTTACATGGAGCGACAGCCTATCTGACCTGATGAGAATGTGTACTTTAATGTATGCCCCGAAAAGGTAGTATTTAACGTTTTTTTCTTTTATGTTTTTCTTTGATTTTATTCTTCTGGCTACGTAGTCACTAGAAAGTCAATTGCAATGTCTTTTTGTAAAATTATTTTATTTATAACCAACTTATACTTACAATTTACACCTCACATACAAGTTATTGGTTGAAAATAAAAATCAGAAAAAAAATAGTAATAAAATTAGGAAGTAAACAATAAAAATAAAATTTAACACCTAAAAATACAGCCTAGTTGCTTTACTTCGGGAAGACTTTTGTTTCTTTAATTTACTATTTTGCCACCGACTTCCGGAAGTAAAGTTATTTTTCACTTTTTAGTTTTTTATTTGGAAGCGATGGCGAAATAGATCGTAGTGTAAAGCACAGAATTAACACGGGATGGATGAAATGGCGGCAGGTCACGGGAACAATCTGCGACTCCCGCATTCCCCTTAAACTTAAGGGGAAGATTTATAAAACAATGGTTAGACCTGCTGTCTTGTATGGATCAGAATGTTGGGCCACAAAAGGGATGAATGAAAGGCATTTGCATGTGGCGGAGATGAGAATGCTAAGGGGGATGTGTGGTGTTACGCGAATGGATAAAATAAGAAATGAGTATATAAGAGGAAGTTTGAAAGTGACGCCGGTGACTGAAAAGTTGTGTGGTAATCGGTTGTCGTGGTATGGGCATGTGATGCGGAGGAATGAGGGAAATGTGAGGAAAGTTTTGAGTATGAATGTGAATGGGTATATGAGTAGAGGAAGACCAAAGAAACGATGGATGGACTGTGTAAAGAATGATATGGCAAGAAAGGAGGTGTCTGGCGAGATGACGAGTAATAGAGAAGTATGGAAGAAGAAGACATGCTGCGCCGACCACAAATGAATTGGGATAAGGGCAAGAGAATGATGATGAGTTTTTTCTTTGGAAATCGGTATTTTTTTTTGCAAAACAGTTTTTTATTTCAGCCATTTTAGTTGTGTTGTTATGGTATCTCATACAAATTGTTGTCGAGTATTCATTTTCCATTGTTACTAAAAGTTATGAGCACATCATCCACACAGACATAGAAGAAAAAATATGTGTTATAGAAGATAGCTCATAAACTACCCAAGCAATGTTAATAAATAAATGAAAATATATGAGACCATCGCGCGAGCTTCCTCTACCAAACGAAAAAAGAATCACGAAAATTGAACTTCAATAGCACTAGTTATTTCGATGATGATAATTGACGACTTAATTTGCATTTACAAAAAGTTAATTGGGAATATTCGTTTAAGTGAAAAAAAAAACAATAATTTTATTTGATTTGGATTTGAGTTATCAGTCTATATTGGATGACCATCGAATGATAGATCTATCAGGCGTTACCTTCGACGATCTGCAGTTCCCTGGTAGCCTTGGCCAAGGCTTCCTTCTTGGGGGCAACGCCCTTGTTTACGTGGTAGAACTTGAACATGGCATGCACCCACATGCACAGCGATTGACAGGCTTTCGATACCTGTAAAAGGGCAAAAGTGAATTTAAAAGACAACAAAATAAAGTACACTTATTCATAGACAGATAGAATATACTTAACTGTACTCCAAAATTGTAACACATCTCTTTTACAATACTGCTAATTATATGATTAAAATGGCGGTCTCATCATCATTCTTCTGTCCACTGTTCTTATCAGGCCCGCGGCTTCATAAGAAACCGATTCCCACCGAGAAACGTCTTATTATTTTCTATTAATAGTCATCTTAGTAGTAAAAGACAAGAACATATGGTGCAGTAATCATCACGCCTAATCCGAGTTAGGCAGGCGTGTAATTAGAGTACACCAACTTTTCGCCAGTTATGTTTAAAGTCACATGTAATGGGGGTCAACCTATGCCCATCAACACTACACAAATCCAGATCCCTTTGGAATTATACCCAAGAAAGCATATAAGTATGTAATTTAGCCGTAAAACAGTATTTAACGTATAATTTACCTTTAAAATCTTAGCTGGGTCATAATCCGGGTTCGCGATGAACCTCTTCAGCTTCTTGATCATATCTTCAGTGATGGATTCCTTATCGAAGTTCAGGAGGGATTCTAAGAAAGCTGTGGGGTCCGACAACATAAGGGACCCCGGCTTCCAATAGTTTAGGACTTTCTCGCCGTAGTTTGCGCCTTGTTCCTGCGAAGGACGGTCAACATAACCTGTAACGCGCAAACTGTTACCACGAATAGTATTGAATTCGTGGTAACCGTTTGTGCGGTACCCCTTCCACCTTATATACAACATTATTTTTAGTATATGCGAAACCTGAATATAGTTTGTTCGGAATAAGTAACTGAATCGATTCCAATAATTTTTAACCCATGTTATATTTTGTCCCAAAAATATTTAAAAAAGTTACAAGTTGGACACCGAGCGACATTAAGTACCTATCGCAATAATTTAGGTACCTACTACCAAATTATGTTTATCAATGAGCTCAAGACGACGCTGGAGGCGCGCGCGCGGGCGCGTTGCGTGGTTACCACGCTTTTGTGCGGACAACCAGGTTACAGAATAAGCTTATAACTTTGTGATTTTTCATGATACAGTTTTGAAATTTTGTATATAGATTCTTTACATAAATTTACTCGACACGTGTTTCAGGTTTCGCATATACTAAAACTAATATTGTATAGAGACTATAGTCGAGTGTACCTTGACCGGTTTGATATCAAACACGACGCACAGCGACTCGATGACGAGTACGACGCCAGCGGGAGGCTTCTTCATAGCCTTCACCTCCACGACATCGTTACGATTCAGCTCTTGAAGCGCTTTCTCAGCTGCCCGCAGCGCTGGCAGCGCTTCCTCTGCATGTTTCAATAATTAGGATCAATTACAAGTTCCAAAGGACTGGAGATACCGATATAGCTTTTAGATTAAGCAAGTTTAGTGACAGTGGGCCGGCAATGTTTGTCGGAGGATAGACGACCTAACAAGTTCTGTAGTGGAGACCAGTACGTAACGGCCAGCTACGTATTGGCTTTAAAAAAGCTGAAAGCAAAATGGCTTTCGAAAGGACAGTTCGGAAGTACTAAAGTGAGACATTGCTCACAATCTAGTCATTAGTCGTCATAGTAATTATTATAGGGTTTGTCGTATTTTGACCTGTGTCGTATTATAGGGTTTTGGTGTAATTCATTGTTTACTATGTTTTGTAGCTTTACATTGTATATGTCACAGTCAAAACTATTTTAACAATAACTAACATTTACTTAGATACTTATTAGTTTTGTTAGGTTTTTTTTGTGACCCTTTGCAAAACATTATGTTGTAGTAATTCTTGGACTAGGTAATTACAACGTTCTGAAACAACATGTTTTAAAAGGAGACAACGTATTTTAACATATTATATTTTTTAACATAATAAGGATTTTGACTGACACCAGTCAAAAGTGATTTGGACCGATTAACAGTTTTGACTGTGACAATATAACAATTTAATAATATACACAATTATGGAATAATTATTGTATACAACATTAGTTTTAGTATATGCGAAACCTGAAACACGTGTCTAGTATTTTTATGTAAAGAATCTATGTACAAAATTTCAAAACAGTATCATGAAAAATCACCAGGTTATAAGCTTGTTTTGTTACCTACTTGTCCGCACAAAAACGTGGTCACCATGCAGCGCGCGTCTCCAGCGTCGTCTTGAGCTCATAGATAATAATAATTTGACAGTAGGTACCTAAATTATTGCGATAGGTACTTAAATTAGCTCGGTGTTCAACTTTAATTTTTTTTAAATATTTTTGGGAAAAAATATAACATGTTTTAAAAATTATTGGAATCGACTCAGTTACTTATTCTGAACAAACTACATTCAGGTTTCGCATATAGCTAAAATAATGTTGTATAATAAAATGGTTCCTTGTCCGTATGTACATCTTTTTGAGTTTGACTGTAAGTAATAGGTAACCTTCGCAGTTAATGATCCGATTCCGAAAATTCTTTCACTAATAGGAGGCTACATTGTCCCCGAGTATCATAAGCTGTCATCATCATCATTTCAGCCGAAAGACGTCCACTGCTGGACATAGGCCTCCCCCAAGTGTCACCACATTGACCGGTCCCGTGCGTCTCATCCAGTGGATCTCTGCAGCCTTCACCAGGTCATCGGTCCACCTAGTGGGAGGCCTTCCAACGCAACGTCTTCCGGTTCGCGGTCGCCACTCCAGAACTTTTCAGCCCCATCGGCCATCCGTTCTGCGAGCAATGTGCCCTGCCCACTGCCACTTAAGTTTGGCTATTCTTCGGGCTACGTCGGTAATCTTGGTTCTCTTGCGGATGTCCTCATTTGATCACGCAAGGAAACTCCGAGCATAGCCCTCTTAATTGCTCTTTGGGCATAGGCCATAGGCTATACAAAATGTTAAAAACCCTATCAGATCCGAAAGCGGCATATAGGTATTCCAATAGCATTACTAAATAAAATAACAAACATAAAATATTCATGAAAGTAAACATATTAATGAATTTTAAAATGCATGATTTTTGTGCCCAACTTATCACTATTTCCCTAAAATCTAACAAATTTTAAAAATGTGACAACATCTTCTTTGGCGTTAGTATGTTAGATCGTCAATTGTTTGATGTCACTACCCGAGAAGCGACCGGATTGTCCCTCGCGCGTCTGGTGTTTCCGAGTAAGTTTCGTCATTTTAGTACATTTTATTTAATTTTGAGCGGGGTATTTTTTTTCTTGTTATCTCAAAAGATAACATAAATATAATCTAATCTCGATTCCTAATAATACCGCACGGATCGGAAACAGTTTTTTTTAACATATTGTTAGCTGCGCCTCCAACGCAGAAAGCCCGGACCATATGACCGAGCCTATTTAAGTCAACGCGTAGCGTGGCTAAGAGCTCATTCCCTTATTCGGCGGCGCGCTCTAACTATTCCCATTGATTTTGTTCACTCAATCAATTTTGTAATTTGTTACTTAAAACTATAATTTTTGTGTTTTATCTTTTAATTTTTGTGTTTTGATAGATTACAATTGTTGTCCTGATAGTTATTTCATTTCAATTTCCTAAAACTATTGTATTTAAAAAGTTCCCGTGGTACAAATTTCGACCATAACGCGAGGAAAGCCTCGAGCAAAATAATGATGACAGACCTAAGTCCCTCATAGCGTCTTCTGCCATAGACGCATTAATCGCCGCCATCTTCTCCGCCATGACTGTCTCCCTCTCCACCTTCTCACGAGCCTCCTCAGCTATCGCCTACGTAACAAATAATACGTGAATTACCAAGTTTGACATGTGAAATTCCCTGGTTACTCATGGGTTAGATTCCCGGGTCGGCCAAAGTGCGACTGGGTTTCGAGCAGATATTTCTCAGTAGCAGTTCGGATTTGCAACCGGTTGATGGTAAAAGGCTCGTCTTAACTGGCGAAATGTGAGTGTACTAGAGGAACACCCCTGATTAACACTTAGGAGAAATAAAGCATGGTGTTATGTCTGTTCTTCATTTTCTTCCGAAAGGTACGGTGCGCGTGAGTATCTTCTTGAATCCGATGCCTTAGTTTAGGAAACATGAGTTGATGCAGTGTGAGAAAGACCAAAGATAAGTTGGTAGGATTGTGTGAAGAACTGAGGAATGATATGAAAAAGGAAGAAATAAAATATTATTGTTTAAACATAAATTTAAAAAAAACACTCTTTAAAGCGACGTCATTGTATTTCTCATATTTTTCTCAGTAAATCCTTATATTTTATACCCATATCATCGGAATTTATAAAAAATAACTAGTCCGCCATCTTTGGGAGTATATATTGGATCTAGAATTACGTCACTTAGCTAATCATGCATTATCATCCAAACTATGTTTGCAAAGTTTCAGCTCAATCGAAAACCGGGAAGTGGGTCCAAATTAACTTTTAAGATTTTTGTACGTAGTTACAGGTGAAGCCAATAAAAGCGTGTTGCGCCGATCCCAAGTAACATGGGAGAAGGCCAGGGAGATGATGAAGGAGTAGCGATCTACAGAGTGTAAACGGACCCTTCACGAAGCCGTCAACCAAGCATTCTGTACATCAAACTAAGTAACTCTACGCAAAAATTATTGCTGGGAAACGTTTTTTTTTAGGGTGAAAAATCACGCTTTATGGTAGGACACAGCCTAATACTTTCCGAGGCACAGAGGAAACTCAGTATGTAGTGGGTGGTCACCCATCCACAGAATTACCTAGGCAAGCGCGGCTTAACCTTGAAAGTCGACCCGTGTGGCTGTTGTTATTTAGATATCATTGCATACTATTTATCTGCGAGTGTTTACGCTCACAAGATTAATAGAAATAAAAACGCATGGTGCTGACTCTGACCTCGCGACCTCGCGACCTCGCGACCTCGCCTGGAAATAAGTCGGGCGCGCTCATGGATTGAACAATCAATATGTACTAACCGTATCAACGGCGATTTGTTGAATGACCTGCCTGGTCTCCTCCGCGGCCTTCTCCATCAAGGGCTTCAATTCTGCCAGCTCGATCTGGAGCTCCTTCACTTCTATCTCAGTCTGATTCAACTTGTTCAACCCTGGGGATACAAGGATAGAACTGTACTTTACTGGCATTAAGTAAAAGCAAGAGACTGAAAGTTTATGCCGTTTTTTTAACCGACTTCAGCGAAGCCCAAAAGGAGAGGAGTTTTTGACCTGTATGTAAGTATGTCCGTTTCTTTGTCCCTTCGTAGCTCCAAAATAAAAATATTTGAATATATATCTACGTCGTTAGATTCGTCTTGTTGGCGCGAGTGTCACTGGCTACATTAATATTAAGAAAAAAACAAAGTAAAATGGCAGATTTTGGCTGCTGACCTGAAGCCCTATAGGTGTTATAAGCACTGTTTTATTTATTTATTGTATTTTTATAAATATTTAGTTTATTTATATATTAGATACTTTTTATTATGGCTACTTTTCTTTGACAGGCAGCCACTAGAATGGTTGCAATTGCATAGCCCGCGACATTTGACTCTTACATCATTGTTATAAGGTAGAAATTGCAATGACTAACCTGCTTTGAGCGCGTTGGACTCCACGAGTTGCTCCTTGAAGCTTGTGCTGCTGGATTTTCAACGTTCGACTCTTATGTCATTGTTGTAAGTTAGAAATTGCAATAAGAAACCTACATACCTGTTTTGAGTGCGTTGGACTCCGTGAGTATGGCCTTCTGCTGCTTGCGGAACATCTCAGCGTACGCGCCCAGCATCTCCATGTACGACATGGGCGTGACGTAGTTGATGCGGTTTAGTTGCTCCTTGAAGCGTACGCTCGCTTCCACCACGCTTTGGTGACAGAAGCAGCATACGGACTGGCGACAAAATTATGTATGTATGTATTTTGGTCGCCCGGCGGCGAGATGGGTAGACGACACAGTTCCCATCGTCTCATCATCTGCCTACCCTTTTCCCAACTATATTGGGGTCGGCTTCCAATCTAACCGGATGCAGCTGAATACCAGTATTTTACATGGAGCGACTGCCTATCTGACCTCCACAACCTAGTTAGCACTGGGTAATACGATACCCCTTGGTAAGACTGGTTGTCAGACTTTTTGGGCCACTGACTATCTAACGACTGTCAAAGATCTATTAATGACAGCCAGGACCAACGGCTTAACGTGCTTTCCGAGGCACGGAGGAAACTCGGTATGTAATGGGCGGTCACCAATCCACAGACCAACCAAGGCAAGCACGGCTTAACCTAAAGATCGACCCAAGCGGCTGTTATTATTTAGCCACGAGCTCCTCAGACGACACAGTTCCCATCAGGGGAAAAACCTAGATGAGGCTGGCACAGGACCGTGGACATTGGCACAAGAAAAAAGAGGCCTATACCCAGCAGTGGGTGAGTTCGGGCTGTGGATGATGATGCATTTAAGGCGGTGAATAAAATGTTTCTGTATTAGTTAGGATAGTAAAAGTAACTTGTAAGTTTGTATGCGGGGGATAATCTTCGAAACTGCTGATCCGATTCCGAAAATTCTTTCACTAACGGGAAGCTATGTTACCCCCGAGTGTCATAGGTACCTTTAAAACGTTGCTGTGTGTAAATATCTGTAAATAGCGGGAGCGAAATCGCGAGCAAAAGGTAGTTTCTTGTAAAATGGCACTATTATTACATTTTCATACCGAAATCATCATGACAGACACTTATTTTGTGTGGACACCAATTTAAGTGGAAATAATATCAGTTGGAAGTATACTTGGTATCTGCGGGACTGTTCGAAAGAGATACCGCGGCCCTGGAACACAAAGGGCAAAGAAGGAACATGGATGGGTTTTAGTCAGTACAAGTCTGACACTCCCTTCCGCTCCGCCCAGAGTGGATGATTTCATTTGATGATTTCCTATCCAAAAAAAAAATTAAAAAATAGTATACTTGGTATTATCATTATCTTGCCTTAATTCCATTTTATCTATCGCAGCTACTACTTGTTCTCCTACTCTGACAACCATTCCCATTCATCCTCAAAACTTTCCTCACGACTTGCTGCTCATTCCTCAGCATCACATGCCCATACAAGCCAACCGATTACCACATTACTTTCAATAGCATCAATTTGCATCGGAAGCCACGCTCGCCCGTGGACGTAAAGAAGTGATGAGCGACCGACTCCAGCGCGGTCTTGGGTTACTAACTGAAACAATCTGTACCTTACCTCTAAACAGACAAGGTGCCATTTGAATGAGCTACATACCACCATAGCTTCAATGACTTCATTGGAAGCCGAGGTGAGCTCGCCCATGCTCGTGAAAAAGTGACGCGCGACCGACTCCAGCGCCGTCTTGGGCCACTCGCTGAACCAGTCGATGGTGCAGCAGTTCACTAGAGAGGGGAACTGGCGGAGACGGGCGCGGAAGATCTGGGGGTAAGATGAAGAAATATACATTTATTCTATTCTAGACGAGCTCCCGCCTGCAGCTTCACTCTCGATTACACAATATTTTGTGTTATTTTTTTTCAACTTATTTTCAATCTTGATACTAAAGACACAAGCTTTAAAGTCGCTCACCTCCCCAATAGGACTCATAACGACGACAATGTGCAAGTTGCTCCGTACTCGCTTCTGGTAGCAAGAGAACAGGTTCGTCTTAGTAGCCGTCAGACCCATCTCCATAACCGCGTGACGTACAGACTGGTAGATCTTGTCTAAGTCTTCAGGTTCGTAAATGTTCGGGACGTCGCCCGAACTTAGGATGTTGTTCAGATCTTCGAGGAACGATTCCATTTTTATCTGTGGGGAGAGTAAATTGTTGGTGAAAAGGTGGGCATAGTAATAATGGGTGTAATAGTACTCTTAACGAAACTGAAAGGCACTTATCCTCCCCGTCATTGCGATATTTTTTTGTTCTAGACCATACCTGGGAATCTTGTAGAACCTCGGAGATATGGAAAGTTCCAACTTTTAGACAAGTTTAAAAAAAAAAACAAGTTTTTAAGGTTATAACTTTATTTTAAATACATCCACAGGCCCCGTTCTATTCTAAACATACATCAGCACAATGTTTTGAGTGCGTTATATTGAGTCCTACCGTAAAACGTGATTTGTCTCCCAAAAAAAGTCGTTTCCCAGCAATAATTTTTGCGTCGAGTTATTTAGTTTGATGTACAGAATGCTTGGTTAACCGCTCCGTGAAGGGTCCGTTTACACCCTGTATACTATTTGTAGCTCCAAAAGCATAAAAAATTGTGCTGATGGATTAATTGAATAGTACGGGGGTCGTGAAGGTATTTAAAGTAAAGTTAAAACATAAAAAACTTGTATTTTAAAAAAACCTTGTGAAAAAGTTGGAGCTTTGACCCCCAATATCTCCGTAACTAGAAGGCTCCGTAAATGGAAGGTATGGTCTAGAACATCACATCTAGAACATGGTCATTGAGAATGCAGGACCGACGCAAGACGCAAGATCGACGCCCTAGAGATGCGGTGTTGGAGACGCATGCTCAGGGTAAGCTGGACCGCTCATCGGACTAACGTGTCAATACTCAAAGAACTCAATATTAAACAAAGACTGTCGTCGCTTGTGCAATTACAAATTCTCAGATTCTTTGGACACGTTACCCGCAGCAATGATTCCATGGAGCGTTTGGTGATTCAGGGCAGAGTCGAAGGCACGAGATCACGTGGGCGATCACCAACACGATGGACAGATCAAATCCATCAAATCTGTCACCAGGATCCCTCTGGCAGAATGTGCTCCCCATGCGGCCAATACAGACCGGTGGAAAAAGATCACGAAGGCAGCGACCGCCGTTGTGGGCGACCCTCCATGACCACGACCACTCTGTCAAGAGTGAACGACTGACAAGAGAGAGGTCTAGAACAAAAAAAATATCGCAATGACGGGAAGAACAAGTGTCTTTCGGTTTCGTTAAAGATAGTTTTACACCCAATAAAGGTGAAAGGGAGTGGGTGGCAATACACCATGCGGGCAAGTGTCTGCTTGGGTTCAACCCCATGAACGACGCTGCCGACAAGAACTGTCTTCCCACTAGTTCGACGCAGTGACAAGAGCTATTAAACAAAACACTCGCGTGCAAATACTCTGCACGTTGTTCACCAACTCTTTTGTATAGCCCTGCTCACCTACGCATCAGAGAACAATGACACGACGCAGCGGTGCTCTTCGTGCGATTTTTAAGACTGCCAAGGAAGGGTTATTATAAAATGGTATGCTTGAGGTGATCTCGCCGACCACTAGGCCGTACGCCTTCCTGATCTTGATCTGAATGCACGCCAGCTTCCCTGCGCAGTTGAGTCACCAGCAGCAAACGAGTGGCGAGTGGCGAGAATAAAGATGCAAAACCATTGGTACCTGCGCATCGGAGAACAAGAATACGACGCCTCTGTTATCTGCGCCCGCCTTCATCATAGTCAGCCTGAGGTCTTCGCGCCATTCTGTCAGACCATACGCCTTCGTGATCTCGATCTGAAAGCACGACAGCTCTGTCATGTGAGCCGCGAGCCGCGAGAGGGATTGACGACCTGGAAACAAACAACTCGATCATTTCCGTTAACATAATAATAGTTTTTCAATACAATTTCTCGAAAACTGGTTCTTATCACACTACGATTAGGTTCAATATGCAATGTATTTCACACTCGTGGAATTTTTTTATTTTTCACGTGCGGAAATAAAAATTCCACAGATAACTTTACTTGTACTAAGGCCAAATAGGTTTAATGACTATAGTCGGCGGTGTTTGTTTTTATTTGTTAATCTTGGCAAAGAGATATGGGTCTTTAAGGCGTAAATATTTTTTGAGTATTTAAATTGTGTTATAGATAAACATGATTGTTTAAAACAAATATATTTACTTTTATGAACAAATTAACATTTATTTGTGTTCTAAATTCCAAATTAATAGAATTTTCTATTTTTCATATTAGGCTGTTTAGCGGCATCATACCTTTGGCTTCTTCTTCAACCTGGCCAAAGCAAAGCGCGAAAAAAAATAAAAAAAATGGTTTCCTAATAATTCCTGACAAAAATACTTTCCGTTATAATATTTTATTTCTTCTAAAGTGTTTTGAAAAACATCGTTTGATACGCGTGGGGATTTGTAACTGCAGTTCTCGCCTCCATAACACCCCCGCCTGCAGCTCGGGTGTCAATTCCGCCTCGAATGCAATAACAAGATTTCCCCACTTATAACATAAGTTTGATAGGCAGTCTTATGAATGTTAGGTTAATAATATTTTAATTGGCGGTTCTGATGCGGAGCGTAAGGCCGGGCTCGCGAAGGAGGTGGAGGCAGCGCTGAGGGCTGTCTCCTTCAAACAAAAGCCCTCCACCAGGCAAAGGGCTATACCTGCAGCGGTCGCCTCCATTATGGCGGCAGCGGAGGCTAGATTTGCGGGGCCGCCGCCAGACGGCGTGGCCAAACTGAGGGCAGAGGTCGCTCGACTGACAGCCGCCACGGAGCTTCTCAAAGAGGAGAATAGGAAGCTCCGAGCAGACCTGGCCAGTCTGCGCGAGTCCGGCTCTCGCGAGGCGCCCCAAAATGGGGGCCAGAAGCGTCCAAGCCAGCACGTGCCGGTGGAGAACCAGGTCCTGAATCTGGTTCGGCAGGAGCTGGCTGCCTTCCAGGCGCGGTTCTCCGTCCTGGAGGGCATTGTCTTACGCCCCCCCCTGGCGGCAAACAAGGCGCCCCCGGGCCTGAGGGCGGCCTCATATGCGTCTGCTGCGGCCTCCGCACCGGGGCCGTCCAGCCAGCCCCCCGGCAGGGTTATGTCGGCCCCGACGAAACCGGCTCTGGTTAAGAAGGCGGCGGCCCTGAAACAGGGCAAGGCGGCGGCCCAAAAGAAGGGCAAGGTGGCGAATATGCCAGCGCCAGCCGCGAGACAGCCGCTATCGCCGCCCCCCCCGGCCCCTAAGCCTTCCGTGGCCGAGACCGGGTGGCAGGTGGCTGGAGAAAACGCGAGGGAGCGAAGGGCGGCCAAAAAGGCCAGGAGGCAGGAGCAGAAACGCCGGCAAAAGGAGCGGGGCGTCGCGGTTAGGCTCAGCGCCCCGAAGACCGCAGCTGTATTGATTACACTACAGCCGGACGCGGAAAAGAGGGGCGTGACCTACCGCGACGTGCTCGCTAAGGCGAAAGCGACGGTGGATCTCGGAGAGCTTGGGATCACCGGGGGCCTCCGGCTTAGAGTCACCGCAACAGGGGCTCGAGTGCTGGAGATCCCTGGCGAAACCCGTGGCTCGTCCGCTGACGCTCTGGCTGAAAAGCTTAGAGCGTCCCTAAATGCAGACGAGGCCCGAGTGTCCAGGCCCGTCAAATGCGCAGACCTGCGCATACTGGGTCTGGACGACTCGGTGACCGAGAAGGAGGTGGTGGCCGCCGTCACCAGGACCGGTGGGTGCCCTGCCGAGCAAGTCAAGGCAGGCACCTTACGTCCGGACCTGTCGGGCATGCGAACCATAACGGTAAGCTGCCCTGTGACGGCGGCGAAAGTCATTGTGGAGGGCCGAAGGCTCTTGGTGGGCTGGGTTTCGGCGCAGGTGAAGCTGCTGGAACCCAGACCTCTGAGGTGCTTCCGCTGCCATGTGGGGCACCACGTGTCCGTCCGGTGCACTTCGGAGGTGGACCGCAGCGGCCTGTGCTTCCGCTGCGGCCAGCCTGGTCACATGGCCGCGGCTTGCTCCGCCGCGCCGCGCTGCGCCGCATGTGCGGCAGCTGGCAAGCCGGCCGATCACCGGGCAGGGAGCAAGTCCTGCGGTACTCCCGCCAAGGCCAGGGGCAAGGGAAGGCCTTCCGCCACCACCGCCAAAACCCCCACCGTCGCCACCACCGCAGCCGCCGCCACTGTTGCCGCCGCTGCCGCTACTGCTGCAACTTCCGCAGCGGGGCCCTCGCAGGGGGCCCGGGAGGGGGCTGAAATGGAGTGCCAGTAACGGCCCCATTACGCCTTCTCCAGGCGAACATCAACCACTGCGCCTGCGCTCAGGATCTGTTGCTCCAGAGCATGGCGCAGTGGTCGATTAACATCGCCGTGGTCGCTGAGCCGTACTTTGTCCCGCCCAGGGATGACTGGGTGGAGGACCTTAGCGGCTCAGTGACCATATTTGCGTCGGTCGCCGCCGGTACCCCGACCCTTGAGAGTGTCAGGAAGGGTCAGGGGTGCGTAGCAGCACGGTTCGGGGAGATCGTTGTAGTGGGAGTCTACTTCTCCCCGAGCCGAACTCTCGCCGAGTTCCACAACTCCCTCACGGAGTTGAGTGTCGTCATCGGAAGCCATTCCCTCCCCGTGCTTGTGCTCGGGGACTTCAATGCCAAGAACTTGGCTTGGGGTTCTCGTTACACGGACGTGCGGGGTAGAATGGTGGAGGACTGGGCTCTGGAGACAGGCCTGGTCGTCCTAAATCGGGGTTCTGTCCCCACGTGCGTGCGGATGCGGGGCGAGTCGGTGGTGGACATCTCGTTCGCCAGCCCCGCTCTGTCGCCGCGTGTCGTTGACTGGCACGTCATGGAGGGGGTGGAGACCTATTCCGACCACCGGTACATCCGGTTTGATGTCTCCACCCAGTCCTCAAGCGTGCCGGTCCTATAGGCCCCGAGTGGTCCGCGATGGGCGCTGAAGCAGCTGGACCGGGAGCTCCTCCTGGAAGCCTCGATCGTGCAGGCCTGGGTGTCATCACCAGTCAGGCCTGCTGACACCAACAACGAGGCGGGTTGGTTCCAGGAGGCCATGTCCGAGATTTGCGACGTGGCAATGCCCCGAGTTCGGCCAGGAAGCGCCCGGCGTCAGGTGTACTGGTGGTCGCGAGAGCTGACGTCTCTGCGCAAGGCGTGCGTTGCCGCGCGGCGCCTGTACGCCAGGCATCGCAGGCTCCGCATCCGCCCTCCGGATGCGGCAGCCATTGAGGCGGAGCTGTACGAGGGGTACAGAGCGGCGAAGACCGCCCTCCAAGAGGCTGTCCGGCGGGCCAAGAATTTGGCCCGCGAGGAGATGCTGGAGTCTCTGAACGGAGATCCGTGGGGGCGCCCTTACAAGATGGTGCGGGACAAACTCCGCACCCGGGCCCCCCCGCTAACGCAGAGTCTCCGGCCTGAGCTCGTGGAGGACGTGGTGAGCGCTCTGTTCCCTTCGCGAGGGGAGCATCCTCCCCCGCCTATGGCTCCGCCGCCGCGTGCGATGCCGGAAGCGGACCACACCGATGACGATGACGACGTTCCGGAGGTGACTGGGGTAGACCTGAGAGTGGCGGTACGCAGGCTGAAAGCCAGAAACACCGCCCCGGGACCCGATGGCTTGCCTTGCAAAGCCTGGGTCCTGGCCTCTGAGGCTCTCGGGCCCCGACTGGAAGGGCTCCTAAGCGCATGCTTGGAGAGAGGCCAGTTTCCGCTTCGATGGAAGACGGGGAAGCTGGTCCTCATCCGGAAACCAGGGCGCCCTGCGGACTCTCCGTCCGCATACCGGCCCATCGTGCTGCTCGACGAGGTGGGCAAGCTCTTTGAAAGAGTCATTGCCAACCGCCTCGCCGGGCACCTTGCGGGGATGGGACCGGATCTTGCGGAACACCAGTTTGGTTTCCGCAAGGGGCGCTCGACGGTGGACGCCATCATGCGCGTGAGAGCCCTCACGACGGAGGACACGGTGTCCAGGGGCGGGGTTGTCTTGGCGGTGTCTCTTGACATCGCCAACGCCTTCAACTCCATGCCCTGGAGCTGCATTAGGGAGGCACTCCGGTATCACCGGGTGCCGACCTACCTTCGTCGTGTGGTCGGGGACTACCTGACGGATAGGGCCGTCATCTACTCCGGTCGGAGCGGAGAATGGAACCGGCGAGAGATGTCGTGCGGTGTTCCACAGGGATCGGTTCTGGGGCCGGCCTTGTGGAACATCGGTTACGACTGGGTGCTGCGCGCCGACCTCCCTACCGGCGTCAGTGTAGTTTGCTACGCTGACGACACGCTGGTACTGGCACAAGGGAGGTCACACGAGGCGGCGGCCGAAAACATGACACGCGGGGTTGCGATAGTCGTGGAGAGGATCCGGCAATTGGGTCTCGAGGTGGCACTGCACAAGTCCGAGGCCATGTGTTTTCATGGGCCTCGGAATGCGCCACCGTCGGGATCCCTACTGACGGCAGGAGGGGTTTCCATCGGCGTCGGGTCGACGTTGAAGTACCTAGGACTCGTCCTCGACAGCCGGTGGAACTTCGTGGAGCACTTCCGACGTTTGGCTCCCAAACTGGAACGGACAGGGGCTGCCTTCAAGCGGCTCTTGCCCAACCTGAGGGGTCCAAACGCCTCCTGCCGGAGGCTATACGCAGGGGTCGTGCGGTCCATGGCCCTTTACGGGGCCCCGGTGTGGGCGCGTTCTTTGAGGCGGCAAGCCGCCCACTACCTGAACGCGCCCCAAAAAGTAATAGCCATAAGGCTAATCCGGGGGTACCGCACGATCTCCGGCGAAGCGGCAAGCCTCCTTGCCGGATTGCCGCCATGGGATCTGGAGGCGATAGTCCTCGCACGCCTGCACGAATGGCGCGCGGAGGCACTACGTCGGGAGGAAACTCCGCTGCCGCGGCAAATTGCTGCTCAGCGGACAGACCTCCGGCGTGATCTCATGGCGACATGGAGAGAGCGACTGTCGCAACCCCGTGCAGGGCACGCCACCATAGTGGCGATAAGTCCCCTCTTTGAGGAGTGGCTAGAGAGGCGCCACGGCGCCCTCACCTACCGCCTGACGCAGGTCCTCACCGGACACGGTTGTTTCGGGAGGTTCCTGCACCGAATCGGGCGGGAGGAAACGCCCGGGTGTTTCCACTGCGAGGATCGTCCGGAGGACACGGTGGAGCACACCGTGGAGGTCTGCCCCGCTTGGGCGGAGCACCGCCGTGTCCTCGTAGCGGCGATTGGCGGCGGCGATCTCTCGCGTCCGGCCTTGGTTCAAGCCATGGTCCGGAGCGAGAGGGAATGGGAAGCCGTCACCTCCTTCTCCGAAGCAGTCATGCTAGTGAAGGAGGTGGCGGGACGTGAGAGGGAAAGAACCTCACGTCCCAGTCGCCGCGGGAGACGCCCTGGGCGTCGGGGGTCACGTGGTGGCTCCCGGCCACCGTAGGCGCGTGCCTGTGGACGGCGAGTTATGGGCCAGCTCGCCGTCCGGCCGTCTTATGACGACAGGCCGTGTCGACGGCGCGTTCGTGTTCCACGTGCGCCTCAAAGATATGTCAGCAAATAAGTAGGGGTCCGCAAGGGCCGATGCCTGCCAGGGCTGCGGGACTGTTCGAAAGAGATACCGTGGCCCTGGAACACAAAGAGCAAAGAAGGAACATGGATGGCTTTTAGTCAGTACAAGTCTGACACTCCCTTCCGCTCCGCCCAGAGTGGGGGGGGTCATTTGATGATTTCCCATCCGGAAAAAAAAAAAAAAAATAATAATAATAATAATATTTTAATAAGTACCTATGATCGATATGAATATGCAGAGATCGTTTGAGCGTTAGTTTGATAGGCAGTTTTACGAAAGTTACGTTATTAATATTTTAATAAGTGTGATGACTGATATATTTTATTTATGTAGTAACAGTTAAAGATAGTTTAATTGGATCTAATGAGGTAGGGATTGCTTGATCGCCTATATGAAATGCACACGGCTATCAATAAAATAATGGGTGTAAAAAGACCCTTCACGAAGCCGAAAGGCACTTGTTCTCCCCGTCATTGCGATAATTGTCCTGACCATACCTGGGAACCTTCTAGTTACAGATATATTAGAGGTCAAAGATCCAACTTTTTCACAAGTATTTTTTTATACAAAGTTTTAATATATATATATATTAATTTGTGCCGAGAAGTTATTGTAATATAATCAAGTCATCAGCACAGATGAAGATGAAAAAATACGTATTATAAAAAATAACTCATAAACTACCTACCCAAGTAAAGTTGATAAGAAATACATGTATGTTACCACCGCATAATTACGAAAATCAGACTAGTAATCACAGAGAAATTGATTCGGAATACATAACTTCCTTCGTTTTTAGAAGTCGGTTAAAAAGATCAAACAACTATTTAACGCTGGCTTCCAATAAATCAGGAACAGCACCAGCCCGTTTTCGATTAAACTCCCTCGACAATAACGCTATAAATCGTCGCGCCATTACAACTACCCCCCGTTTCGTCGCAACTTTTTCTGTTGAACCTACCATTTGACACTTTTATTTATTACTTGGTATACTGTTGTTTTGAATACCTTCATAATCCCCGTAAAATTCAATGCACAATGTTCCATCCACAATCAGCAGAACGTTTTGATAACATTACATGGAGTCCTACAGAAAACAATGATTTTTCACCCCAAAAAAAAGTTGTTTCCCAGCAATAATTTTTGCGTTGACTTACTTGGTTTGATGAACCGAATGCTTGGTTGACGGTTTCGTGAAGGGTCCGTTTACACCTTGTATATTGTCGTGCTAGCGACACGAGGAAGAATCAGCGTAAGCTGCTGACGGGTAAAATTACCACCTTAAAGGATGCAGGTAAAGAACAGATAGGCAAGTAGTTCTCACCGGAGCCCCCCATGCCCAACAGCAGTGCATTAGCCATGGGCTGTCTCATAATGCGCGTCACTCGGCACAGATGCGCCACGGCGTCTTCGAACAACACCAGGTCTAGAATAGCCGTCGTTGACAAGTTGTAGTCTTCGAGGTAGTGGGCTAGAATTTCATCCAACTAAAACGAACATAAGGCAAGGCTTGGTAAACGTTACTTCGGTTTTATTTTTCGAAAAAGTAAAAAAAAAACTAAAAAAAATATCTTAAGTAATTACACATAAAGTCGCTGTCACGAGAAGCTATAAACTTTATAAATAAAAAACTTCTACCAAGTTACGTAGCGACAATTCAATCAACAACAAATAATTCCAAATTCAATCAACTCAAAGTAACAAACGTGTAATACAAAACTAACGAGCAATTTCACTTGGTCGGGTTATATTTTAGCGATATAAAGCGCTGTCGTCTAATGTTTTGTGGTACTGGAACGCGTCTGACTCATGGAATATTAACATTTTTTGAAGTAAGCTTTGTGCTGTTTTCGCGGATTATTATACCTATTGTTTGTTATTGTTTGTTATTTTTGATTTCGTTTTTTCTAATCTGTTAGTTTTCTAAGGTTAGTTTTAGGTTAGTTTTCTAACAGGGGTTTGCTACCTTAGAAAACTAACTGATTGACTAACTGATTAACTGAATGACTATTTATTCTTTTGCTTCTCGTGACGGGGACTTTAGTTGTCGTTCGATCTATCGAATACATACAGTAAGTAACGATATATTATTATTAGTTGGTCAAATACAACTTTAATCTATTTTAAAAATGTTCATTGATGCAGAATCTCTTATTTCTTTCGGTAACTTATTATAAAGCTGCGCTCCCACAAATTGAATAGTTTTTCCGTACAAAGTTCTAACTCAAGGCTGTTCTATACTATCCCTATTCTTAGCGTAGTAATGGGAAGTTTACTACTAATCACGTGGGACATCCATTTTTATATTTATTTAGAATCTGAAGATTCTAAATAAATATAAAAATGGATGTCACACTTAACAACTCAACTTTAATCTTCAAGAAAAGATACATCTTTTCTTGAAAGAAAAGATGTATCTTTTCTTGAAGATTAAAGTTGGTGTAAGTGTGTAAAGTACACTGTTCTTTACACCGTGTTTTATTTATTTTATTTGGTACACCAACAGCAATACATACTAAGAATTAATACGAAACAATAAAAATAATATAAAAGAGCTGGTATGTATGCTTATTACAGGTGTACGCAGTATTCACCATAGTGACAACAGCATAACTCTAAAATCTTAATAATACAAACATTCAATTTGAATTCTACTTAAAAATGATAAGAATTTTGATGACATTTTGTATTATGTTTATGAATGACATCTAAATATTTTCGTTTATATGCGTTCAATATACACTGTTTACTGTTAACGTGAGTGACTCAATCAAAAAGCCCAAATTCACAATCGCTGAGAACAAAACTTCTTAAATATGTAATTTTGTAATTATGGTTATTTAAAATACATTCTTGTATACGACGATTCACAATCGAATCCAATGATCGATTGACTGATTGTTGTTGATTCGATTGTTTTTTTTTCGATTCGATTTTGGGTTTTTTTTTTTTTTTCTACGTGTAACGAAACGAATACATACAATGACTTAGTAACGTTATTTACGCACCTCATCCCGATCATTGATTTCGACGTATTTCCTTTCATCGGCGCCGATGTCCATAAAATCTCCAAACAGCATCATTCTGTCTTGGAACAGCTGTTCTGGGTCCTTTTGAAATTGTGTCTTAATCTTTTTTTTCATCAAACTGAAATAAATGAACGAACGAATGTTAACCGTCTTAAAGCGCAAAACTCAGAAATTCACACCAAAAACAAAAACACATCGAGTGTGCGAGGACCTCCCTCTTTGATACCTAGTCGTATTTAAATTATTTGAGATGATGCTAAAGATGCTCTACCTACATACTCTACCAACTTAAAAAAGGAGGTTATCAATTCGATGCTTATATTTATTATTGTTTCTAGGAACCATCATACAAAGACGTCATAAAAACGAGTTTTTTAAATAGGTATTTTGAAATTCATGATATCGTATTCAAAAAAAATTTTGTTTTGGCTTTCGCGTAATGGAAACTTTTACGCCTGGCAACTGCAAAATTGTTACAATAACTAATAAGGAGTTACTTTATTCAAGATCTACAACATTTGCGCGAACGGACCAATCGGCGAATAGTCATTTGTGCGACTGATACTTGCGCGACAGACACTTAAATTAATTGAAATTTTATAAGTATTAAAATAAATAAATGATGGTACCGACGAAAATTACCGGTTTTTTTGTCATGGGTGTCATTTTCGTGGTTTTCGGGGTCGCTGATAACGAAAATGACGTCAAAATGGAAATTCAAGATGGTGCCAACGAAAACTTTTCGGTTTTTTCGTCATGGGTGTCATTTATATGGTTTTCGGGGTCGCTGATAACGAAAATGACGTCAAAATGGAAATACAAGAAAAAATAAAATCTTATTCAAACCAATTTTCTTTGAAAGTTTTTTTTACGTTCTACAACCTTTCTTTCTTACGTTCTACAATCACTTTGGAAGACTATCTTTCAAACGATTGACTTTGAGAAAAAATGGTTTTAGGAACATCAATGTCATTTTTAAAGACCTATTTATAGACACGCATAGGTTTGATGAAAAAGCCTATTTTTTTTTTATTTTTCTATAAAATCGTAAAGCGGTTCACAGAATACATCTACCTACCAAGTTTCAACTGTGTAGCCCTAATAGTTTCGGAATAAAGTGGCTGTGACATACGGACGGACAGACAGACAGACATGACGAATCTATAAGGGTTCCGTTTTTTGGCATTCGGCTACGGAACCCTAAAATAAAGCAAAAAAAAAAAGGTGTAAAGATTTTACCACAGGGCGTTCTGTAGTTTCTGCTTACCCCTATGGTAAAAAGGCGTGAAAGAAAAATTCTAGTGCGAGCAGGGTTTGAACCTGCGACCTTCCGATTCAGTACACCGGCCGTCTTAACCAATTAGACCATCGCACCCTGCTCACGCAATTTTCGTTCCATTAATAACGTCTTACGGTGACGTTAGCGCCATCTATTTAAGAAAGTATCGAACTAACTTAACGACTTACTTTTCGAGAACTGTGAGCAGGGTGCGATGGTCTACTTGGTTAAGACGTCCGGTGTACTGAATCGGAAGGTCGCAGGTTCAAACCCTGCTCGCACTAGAATTTTTATTTCCAAGTCAAAACAGCTGTAGTACCCTACGCAGGGTTTGCGTATAAAAATATTAAAAAAGGCGTGAGTTTATATATTTATGTAAGAAACCTGCTAACGAGATATAAATTTTTTCAGTGACTTTGGTATTAAACTACATAAAGGGTGGACCCTTAACATAACCGAAAGGCACTTGTTCTCCCTGTCTTTGCGATCATTTTTTTGTTCTAGACCATACCTGGGAACCTTCTAGTTACGGAGGTATTGGGTGTAAGTTCCAACTTTTTCAAAAGTTTTTTTTTTAAATACATGTTTTTAGTTTAAGATTTTTACTTTACACACCTCCACGACCCCCGTACTATACAATCCATCTATCAGCACAATGTTTTGAGTGCTTTCTATCGAGTCCTACCGTAAAACGTGATTTTTTACCCCAAAAAAAAAGTCGTTTCCCAGCAATAATTTTTGCGTAAAGTTACTTAGTTTGATGTACAGAATGCTTGGTTGACGGGTATGTGAAGGGTCTGTTTATACCCTGTATATTATTAGTGAGGATACGTACGTAGTAAACCACTCGCGATCGGTTTCGTTGACGAGCCTGTCTTGGTACACGCGCTGGTGTTCGTGGTACCACAGCCTGATGACCTGATCCTCGTCCTATAAGTAAGGCTGCATGTTAGTACCTATCAATGTGGTCTTTATTCTAATTACGAAAAGGTTGCTGGCAGCAAAGATAACCTTCGCTAGATTTCATATGTTGAACATTGTGTGTATTCGAGTTCAACAAATTTAGCGGTAGTGTCAAGTGCAATCCGATTAGCTATTTCAAGGTGACGTCACCTGCCGTAGTGATGGGGCGATGACATTAAACATAGATCCTAACGGCGATATATAATTTTTTAAAACAGAATGACAAATTAAGGTCCACTTTTGCATGTTGTATAGGTCCTACTTTATTATCAATATGTAGATTACCAAGGATCTGGGACATTTGCGCGAAAGACATATGCGCGAAGGACACTTCCGCTAACCCGCTTGCGCGAAAAGACATAAGCGCGCATGGACTTTTGGGCGATTAGACTTTTGCGCGAATGAACTTTTGCGCCCATAGACACTTACGCGCATAGACACATGCGCGCAGAGACACTTGCGCGAATGGACATTAGCGCGAATGAACTTTTGCGCAAAAGGACACTTCCGCGACTAGATTTACTCGTGATTGGCTACGGTTAATCTGTAGAGTAAACATAACATCATATTATTTCTTATTTTCAATGAGATAGAGCAAGAGAAGTGGCAACACTGCCCGAGAGACATGTCAAATAATTTTTTCGTATCTACCATGAATAGCGTTGCCAGATATAATTATTGTTTAATCGATTTACAATATCGATTTTGAACAAAATAATTTTACTCTCTGTTCAAGCTTTTGGGTTTCATTAATGTCGATTTTTAAGAACATTCAGTTGTTTTAATGTCTATTATGACAAATGTATATTGATGTATAGAACATTCTTGTTACTTTGTACAAAAAAGATTAATCAATCGATTCCGATTTAGAAGAACCTCAGTGTTATGTTTACTCTACAGCTAACCTAACCTAACCATTCGCGCATAAGTCCTTTCGCGCATGTGTCTTTGTGCGTAAATGTCCGTTCGCGCATAAGTCCATTCGCTCAAGTGTTTATGCGCGCAACTGTCTATGCGCCCAAAGGTCCATTCGAGCAAAAGTCTAATCGCCCAAAAGTCCATGCGCGCATATGTCTTTTCGCGCATGTGGATTCGCGCAAGTGTCCTTCGCGCAAATGGCTTTCGCGCTAGTGTCCTGATACCGATTACCAAATATCTCAATAAATAAAGTTTTATCTTTAACATTTTTACATGCCATTGGTTTAATTTTAATATATTAATTTTAATATATTAATTTAAATACATAATATATATAAATTTTAATTCTTTCAGAATAAACCGTAAATTGTATGTATTTATATTTTAATTTAACTATTTTGTCCAAATTAATAACAAAATATCGATTGCAACGATATTTACTTATCGATAAGCAAGAATGACATCATTAAAATGACACTATTGCATTTGTGAGAAAAAGACAGCAATACAATAGTACCTAATGAGTGAAAAGGAAAGAAATCAACGAGTATCGATATAGAAAGAGCTCAACTAACCTTAGCCACTGTTAGTTGAGCTCTTTCTATATCGATATGAATCAGTTTTTATAATTTCTTAGTAGCAACCCGGAATCTAAATCAGTTTCCTGTTGACGCTAATAGGCTCGCCACTATTACGTGGAACTAAAACATAACCGGCGAAATGAGGATTTTTCAGGATACCTTTGCCCAACCCTTCAGGTATAAAAAAGCGTGATGATATATTGATAAAATTAATTTCCAAACCTCAATATGGTGGGGATCCATCATCAACATGCCCTGGAAAACCTTGCTGAGGTCCCTCAAGTTGAATGTGTAGTGCGACTTGGCTGGTGTAGGAAGCAGTTCCTCCACCAGAGCGATGAAAATTTCTATGGAAGCCTTGAGGAATGGAGTATGGCGAATATGAGGCTGAACCTTCGGATCCATATTTGCGCACCACGATTTGAGGATCGTGGCGAAAATGGTGTACTGAAAGGTGATATAACGATGAGTTACAAATAGATGTTGTTTCATACAAAAGTACAATTATTTTTACTTTAAATGTCAACTTTATACTAGTGCAAGTTGATTTCAGAATAACTATTGTGAAATAGTCATAATTTTTTTTTATTCAAGATCAAGATTCAAGATTCTTTATTTTGCATGAAATATGGTACATGATGGTCTTATAAAATAAAAGGTTTCACACATTTCGCTGACAAACAAAGGCTGTTAAGCTGTAAGGCTGTAAGGCTGTGTCAGGCTGGTTTTCGCTGTTTAAACAATATTTAAAAACAATGGTTGTCTGTTGTCAGTCAAGTTGTATTTTCAAAAAAAAACACCTTGTTTTCGAACCTAAGAGTATGCAGTCAGATTACTCTGTTTAAAGTTTTTGTATGATAGCTACCTTGCTGGCGTACTCCATATCGGTGAAGGATAAGTAGTGGAAGTGCCTCATAAGTCGCATGGTGACAGGGTTCCTACCGCCACCCGGCGGACACATGGCAGCCACGATGCCCACGTCCACCAGAGTCTTGAACTCACCGATGTTGTCGCGGTCGTACCAACCTAAGCAAAAGGAATACATAAATGAACAATGTGGCCAGTTTTGTGCCACTGCAAAGCTAAGCTCTCCTCTCAATGGTATGACGTGGGCTGTAATTCAACAAGGGGGCCCAGTGCGTTGGTGGATGTCTTCGAATTTTTGGCTCTGAACATACTGGTTTCCACATAATGTTTTATTTCACCGTTTCCAAAGCAATAGTGATGAAATGAATACCATAAAGTTACGCGTCTGCCTTGACGCTCGTACGTCGGGGCCTAGGCACTGGTTGACCAAACTACTGCTTTTCCTTTTAAAAATAAAAATGAAAGGATTCACAGTATTTTTATAAAAGGCAAAAAAAGTGTGCGTGTGTGTGTGTGTGTGCTGTGTGTGTAGGAGATGGTGTGAAGGTGAATGTGTATGTGAGTAGTGGGTGAGAGTAAGTGAGGGAGTGAGGGTTGTACCCACACATTATACACCGTGACTTTTTAGTCGTCTTACAACGGCAGCCC
Source organism: Noctua janthe (assembly GCA_910589295.1). Classification (NCBI taxonomy): domain Eukaryota; kingdom Metazoa; phylum Arthropoda; class Insecta; order Lepidoptera; family Noctuidae; genus Noctua; species Noctua janthe. The sequence goes on from OU342567.1 coordinate 3,366,866, forward strand.
ACTTCATGTAACCAATGAATACTAAACATTCATAAAAAAAAATGGGTATTTAAGAGATTTTAATAATTTAAAAATAAAAATATTATTTAGTATTATGGCCCATGATGTAGTTAAAACACCCTGTTGCGAGCGATGATCTACTGGACTTGAGTGCTGGGTAGGTACTGTTCTCCCGTTTGACACGTAAACATCATTAACAGGATGTTTCATATTTTTATTCTAATCTTTTATTATTATTTCTTATCTCTATCTTTGTACCTATTATGGAAGATAAAAAAAAATCGCGCCTAGAGCTATTTTATGTCGGGTACATTGAGTGGACGACCTTTGTAAGACGACTAAAAATTCACGGTGTATAAACGTGCGGGGCGGTTATCGATAGCTCTTGGAAAAATATGTCGGAAGTTCCTTAAATATTTTTTTTTTAAGTCACTGGTTAATGAGAAATTTGCTTCTTAAGTCGTACAAATTGTGCCCCGCTTCCCTCTAATTTCTAAAGTAAGCGGAGGAAAATCCTGAACAAAAATCAGTAGATAATTATCTACTGATTTTGAAGTAAAATGCAGATATTTTTTTTAAGGCTTATTAAGGTTACCCAGAGGGCAATGGAGAGGGCTATGCTCGAAGTTTCCTTGCGTGATCGAATCAGAAATGAAGACATCCGCAAGAAAACCAAGGTTACCGACGTAGCCCGAAGAATTGCTAAACTTAAGTGGCAATGGGCAGGGCACATTGCTCGCAGAACAGCTGGCCTATGGGGCTGAAAGTTATGGAGTGGCAAACGCGAACCGGAAGACGTTACGTTGGAAGGCCTCCCACTATGTGGACCGATGACCTGGTGAAGGTTGCAGGGATCCGCTGGATGCGAGACGCACGGGACCGGTTAATGTGGCGACACTTGGGGGAAGTTTATGTCCAGTAGTGGACGTCTTTCGGTTGAAATGATGATGATGATCTCCGTAACTAGAAAGTTCTCAGGTATGGTAGAACAAATAAATGATCTCAATGACGGGGAGAACAAGTACCTTTCGGCTTCGTTAAGGGTATTTTTACACCAATTATACTGCTAAAGTAAAATTTTACTGATACTCAAATTCAAATATTTTATTCAGAAACCCACAATAAGGCCTTTTCTATGTGCAAGGAAGTGAGACCCAGCCTAGTGCCTAGTGTCATTTCGGTCTTTCATTACAGCACATCACAATGCCGTACCTGAAAAGTCCATGAACTGTCTGAGGAGCTCTATGGGCGGCTGCGCGCCGAACACTTCGAGCGCGGGCATGTTGAGGTCGTCGATGAAGAACACCTGGCGCTTGGTGGGCGGCGGACCGAACACGCCGCGACGACGACGCTCCAACTTGCTGTCTATCACGTCCTGACACAAGTACAGACAGAGGAAATAATTAATGTACTTGTGGTGTTTACCATGTTACAGGAAATAGTGGAATAAATAAAGTAGGTAGACTACGATTCACTGTACAACAGCAGTTGTCACACAATGTGCATCGTGCAGGCGCCGGCAATCAAGTTATTGCACGCCACTGCATAAGGCAAAAAAGGGCGTGAGTTGACCAGGTGACCTACCATGACGTCTTAGTGCAGGAGTAATTCCAGTGTGTGACGGAGACAGAGCTATACAGGTCATCTAGCGCCAGCTCTTTCCAACACTGGAATTACTCCAGGTAGGCCACCTGTGCGTGGAGATTGATGATGAAATAATAACCTGCGTCTGATTAGCAGACATCCTGACAGAAAAAACCTGATGGAGAAGAAGGATGTTTACCTGGGTCTGATTGGCAGAAGTCCTCGCAGAGAAGACGAGGAACTCGCAGATGAACTTCTTGTGCAACCCCTTGGTTAGTTTGGACGTGATGGTGACTGTCTTGCCGGTGCCCGTCGGACCGATGCATAGCACGTGGTTGTAGTTCAGCACCTTGTAGCCCAGGATTGCGGCGCAGCGGACGTTGTCCATCGTCGGTACTTCGATGTCTGCGAAAAGAAATAAAAAAATATTATTGTTCACAAATAAGCAATAAAAGCGTTCGCCGAGGTCGATCTGTAGATGAGTGACCACAGTTACATAAGTATGTACGTCCTGGTAGCCATTTGTAAATCTTTACCGTCGTAACGGTTAGTAGAATGAAAGTCTGAAAACCAGTCTTACCATGAAGAATCGTATTACCCACTAACTGTGTTGTGGAATTCGGATAGGCTGAAAAATTCACTGCATCTGGTTAGACTGGAACTCGACCTCAACATAGTTAGACAAAGGCTAGGCAGATGGTGGAGAGCTCTTATTACAATAAATGATTTAATAGATGCAATCGCTGCTCATGCTACAACAGTATGAAGAGCTAAATGTGTAGGTGCTAACCGGCAAAGTTAAACTCAGGTTCCACCACATAGGGCTCCAGGTTTGCCATCCAGTTGTACCAGAAAGGGTTCGCCGGCTCGCCATCTTCCGTCGGGTCAGTGAACCCACCGTCGTTGAGTCTGAAACGGAGTTAAACAGAACATAATGCCTGTAATTCCCATTGGGTTAGATAAAGGTGTACCTAATATTACACCCACGTGACGTCAAAATTAGCCTGTAACCATCATTCGAGCGCCAAAAGATGATTAAATAGTGGACGAAGTTTTGTATTCGAACTCATGAGTCCGAATACAAAACTTCGTTTTTTAGAAGTCGGTTAAAAACTAAGGTATTCCTCTGACGCATTACTCTGTGGCGCGATGTTCGTGCAAACTCAAAAACACGAAGATTACCGAAGCGCATAACATATCTAGTTTAATTCTACTTACGTGTAATCATAGACCCTTCCCTCGTCCGGGAACAGCGGCTTTAACCCGGATGCCTTAGTAAGCTCTCTGATGAAGTCCGAGAAGATGCTGCGACCGTTGAGGTCGCAGGTCGCGCCCACAGACCAGATCACTGCCCACACCACCCAGAGAGGGGCCAGGCGAGCTGGTACATTACATAACACTAGTTTAGATAGATAGATTTGATTGATTTGTCGGCAAGGTTGGCGCAGTGGCGCACGGAACAAATATTTGTATGATCTACAGGTAGTTGTTCCGGGTTTGGCTGTTTGTGTATGTGAGTTTAAATGTTTGTAAACGCACCCACGATACAGGAGAAATTCCTAGTGTGGGGCAAAGTTATTTATTTTTTTTTTAAGTAAAAGAAATTACGTTAGCTGCAGTCAGAGGATCGAAAAAAAACCAAATTTACTTAAGAAATTATTTAATTAAAGATTTAATTATTAAAAATACATTAATTACTTATAGAATAAAAGAGATGAGACCTAATCGAGATATGATTATGGAATGCTGGATTATTTAAATTATAGTCTACAAGAAAATGTTCATTGACGTCACTTTCACTGCACTTGCATTTGTACTTCGACCTATTGCCCAAAATGTAGGGCAGCAACTCAGCGATCTTCATATTGGGCGATTGCGTATTTCCTCCCCCTTTAGAACGGCAACTATTTTAGCACGTTGAGTGAAAATGTTGGCGGGATCGCGTCATGGTGTTGCTGATCTCCGGAATGTGGTGGCTGCTCTTCCTCTTTTGATCTGCTTCTACATGTCCAGAAGTTGTGGTGTCGATGTAAAATGAAGATTAGTAGTATTACTGCAGCAAACAGCATCAGATAAAATGGTATCGTTGTGTGGTATAATGTGTCAAATGAGGCGCTGGCGTTATTGATCGGGGCTTCCATCATAATTTTGTCTTGGATGCTGTGTAGTCCTTGCAGATCGATGGAGTTTAGCTTGATGTGGGATGCAATCTTGAATTGCCCTTTTGTATCAGATGGGATTTCAGTTAGTTTTAGGGGCTGTCCTTTCACTTCGTCATTGATGTTGCTAATGGTGAATTCCGTAGTTTTGAGGTAACAGCCGACGGGGATCGTGATGAGGTAGCTTCCTTGAAGTGTGGTGTAATCTCGTCTTCCGCAGAGAAGTTGGACTTTACTTGGATGTGGAAAAGATAGGACGTAGTGTTCGTCGTCCAATTTTTCCATGGCTTCCTTCTTCAGAGTGACTGTGGAAAATTCGCAGGTTTCCTTCAGGATCTGGTTGCTGATGAGCTCGGTGATACAATCAGGTTTGGTGCGGAGCTGGTGGTGAGTAGCTTCTTCACAGAGATACCAGTTGTTGAGCTTCGGACATTCTGTCTCTATGTACAAGAATGAAATCTCGTTTGTTGCTAGGAAGGGATATGTCGGGATAAGAGCTCGATTATTTCTATTAGGGACAATAGATAGATGATAAAGGTTGTATACCTCTTTGGAAATTATTGGGAATTTGTATATAAAAACTATTTGATTGCCTATGTAGTATGATCCTGGTTTAATTATATCATAATATTGTCTAAGTTCGAGGTTAACTATTTGTTCATTACCATAGATATTTTTAAGTTTTCCTATCATAGTTTTAAGAGTATCTACATCTATCATAGAATGGTGGGTGCTAGATGCACGGATGAATGCTAAACTATTTTCTAACTTGATTAATTCCTGAGCAAGGTCTTCAACATTTTCGCTTACAATAATTAAGAGTTGAGCAAGCTTGGCGTATTTTATCAAGCTAATCTCATTATATACCTTGTTATTTAATATTGATTCAATAGTTGTGTTAATTCTACCCTGATTATCTAAAATTTGTGTCAAAATTTTATTATGTTCAGATATCCACTCTTTATTTATGCTAATGTGATTATTAAATTCAGATACTATCTTATCCTGGTTACTCCTTAAAAGATTAATTGCTTCGTTGTACTTTACAGCATCATTATGGTCAAGGTTGCCAGTTATGCTTTTGATTACGGAGCCGAGGCCATCTACAATACCTCTTTTTACTCTGTTAGGTTCTAATGATTTTAATTGTTTTAAAACCTTGCCAAGTTTGTCAGTTAAATAGTCAATTTGTGTCTCATAGAGTAAGTAGGTGTCGTTAACAAGTCGTGTCTTGTAACTTGTCAGTTGACTATGTAGAGAGTCTACCTTGTCCTTGATGTCGTTGAGTTGGACATACTGTATAAATGTATGATGGTGAGTGGTTAGTCTCATAGGTCCAAGTTTGTGGGGTAGTAGTCCTGGTCCGTCTGCCAAACTCTCAAGTTTTATCTCTTGAGGCCGGATGATCCGAAGGATCATTATTAGAAGTATTCTATAACAAATTAGCTGTTTTAGGGATACGTTTCAAGCGGGACTTGGCTATGGGGCCGCGTTTTTTGGAAGTATAGATATGTATGGGTAAGTCTGCCAGTACAGTATCCTGAGTATAACGGGGGGCTAACTTTTGTCGTTGAGCTAAAGGGTTTCTTACAAAAATTTGTTGTTCTGGGGCGTATTCTAGTTCTGGTTCCCGATTTTTATTCCTATTTTCTATTAAAGCGGTTCTGTTTTCTAAGGATCTACTGTTGATTATGTCATAAACTGTTTTCATTCTTTCCCTATGATTTAGAAGGTATTGCTGTAAGAGGTGCTGAGTTGTATCGATGTTGAGACAGTCTCTAGCGTCAAAGTGTCCAGTTAGTAGATCAAATGGTCTACACTTCGTAAAGCTATGTATAGAAGAGTTGTAAGCTATAAGAGCGTATGGCACTAGGTTCACAACTGGCTCGTCTTTATGCTTTAATTTAAGTAGTCGTAGATGTTCCAGTAGAGTCAAGTGAAATCTCTCGATGTTGCCATTGTCGTTGGGAGAATGGGCTAAGATTCTATGATGGTTGATTTTGTGTAATCTGGTGAACTCTAAGAACAGCTGGTTGGTGAATTCAGTGCCGTTATCAGTAACAATCGTCAAGGGTACTCCATGATGAGTGCAAAACTGCAATAGAGCCTGAAGTATACTGAGAGCCGTACCGTCGCGCAAATGATATGCTTGACCGTATTTTGTGAAAACATCTATGAAAGTTATATATTTCTCGCTTTGTACTGTGAATAGGTCCATATGAACTATTTCAAAGGGTTTGGTCGCTGGAGGTACAACATGAAATCGGGGTCTAACAGGATTTCGGTCGTATTTGCCTTGACCGCAGATGGTACATTCGCTGATGAATTTAGAGATTTGATCCTTCATCTTTGGCCAGTAGTATTTGCGGGATAGGGACAAGTAGCACTCATTGACGCCACGATGATTAGTTTTACCGTCATGATAGTGACGAATGATCTCTTGTTGGCGGAGATATTCTTTCACGTTCTCTATCTCGGATTTAGTTAACATTAAGTTCATTGAAGAGCCTTTGAATTTATTCTGTAAAATGGGAATAACAGAGTACATTGCAAGAGGGGGATTAATGAGAAGACCTGTCTTAACCTTGGGGTTGACGTATTCCTTAATGGCATTTACCAAGTCTTCTTCCAGGTTGGACTCAGACAGTTGTATGCTTATTCGTGTGTGTGTGTCAAATGGTTTAGTCATGATAGCTTTCCGTTTGATGTCATTAACTATAGTAAGATGTATTTGTCTGTTAAATTTATTCAAAGGGTCGTCTGTTATCGGGATTTCTAATATAGGATTTTCGTGGCTAGTGTGTACAGTCTCAGTAGAGGAGTTGGGTTTAGAGAGGGCTATCTCAGTCGGGTTGCCTAGTAAAGAATTCAGTTCATCTATTTCTTCCATTAGGGATTTAGTGTCGCCTAGATGGATTTCTACTCGTGATAGAGCGTCAGCATTGGTGTTAATTTTGCCTTTCTTATATTGCACTGTAAAGTCGTATTCACTCAGTCTTAATCGCCATCTTGTCAGGCGTGAATTTGGCTCTTTCAAATTCATCATCCATTCGAGAGGTTTATGGTCAGTCAATATCCTAAATTTCCTTCCAAATAGGTAGGGCCTAAAGTATTTGGTTGCCCATACTATAGCCAAAAGTTCTTTTTCAATCGTGCTGTAGTTAATTTCACTGTCATTTAGGGTCCGTGAAGCGTAGCATACCGGTTTGTCGCTACCTATAGGGCCTTGAGATAGTATGGCTCCAATAGCCACGTTTGAAGCGTCTGTTGTTAGGTTAAATTCCTTAGTGAAATCAGGATATTGAAGAATGGGATCGTTTGTCAGTAGAGTCTTGCATTTTTCAAAGCAGTTTACATATTCGGGGTTGAGATTTATTTTCCTACCTTTTTTCAGACAACTAGTTAGTGGTTTTGTTGTACGTGCAAAGTCTGGAATGAATTTTCGGTAATAACCGAGAAGTCCTAGGAACTGCTTGATTTCCTTGGTGGTCTTAGGAATTGGGTACTTCTGGATAGCGGAGATCTTGTCAGGGTTCGGTTTGACGCCGTCTTTACTAATCACATGACCAAGGTAAGCCGTTTCTAGCTTAAGAAACTCTGATTTATCCATTTGGATTTTGAAATTAGACTCTCTAAGTCTCTGGAAAACTTTTTCTAGGTTTACCATATGTTCCTGGAGGGATGTGCTGAAAACGATGATGTCATCAAGATAGACGAGACAAATGTCATTTTGGAGACCTCTAAGGACGTTATCCATCACTCGTTGGAATGTGGATGGAGAATTTTTAAGGCCCATGGGCATACGGAGAAATTCAAAGTGTCCGTGCTCTACATTGAAGGCTGTCTTAGGAATATCGTCGGGGTCCATTTCTACCTGATAAAATCCGCTGGCAAGGTCCAGGGTGGTAAAGTATTGACACTTCCCTAACTTGTCCAGGACGTCAGTTATGTTAGGAATGGGATATTTGTCATCAATGGTCTTTTCATTTAGTTTACGAAAGTCAACTACTAGTCGCCACTTCTGTTTGCCAGAAGCGTCTATTTTCTTGGGCACAACCCAGATGGGTGAGCTCCAGGCTGAGTCAGAGGGTCTGATGATGCCTTGTTCTAACATCTTTTCTATCTGACTCTTGACTTCTTCTCGATGGACAAACGGATAGCGATAGGTTTTAGAATACACAGGGACCTCGTCGGTGGTCCTGATCCGGTGCTTGATCTTATTGGTGAAAGTTAGTTGTTCACCGTCAATATAAAAAACATCCGCATAGCGAGAGCAAAGAGTGATTAGGTTGGCTTTTTCCTCTTCGTTTAAATGTTCGGTACGTAAGCGCGAGATGACGTCGTCAATACGTGAGACCGGTTGTTGAGTGCGCGCGCACTCGATGTTAAATAGTTCTGCGTGCGCCGGACTATCGAGTGAGAAAATAATATCGTTCGCGGTAGTATTTTCTATCTCTAAGTAACCACGGTTATTAGTGACAGTTGTTACACACTCGTGGATTATGCAGTTACAAATGACTTGTTCCGGGATAAATGCGTCACCGTCCGTCGTATCTAAGGGAACCCTAATTACTTTAGATGACATTGCTGGTATTATGTCCTCGTAAAGGTTTACGTTCTGCGAGTTGTACATGTGAATAGGGTTTGAGGCAAAACGGGTAAGTAGTTGGCCATCTTTCAAATCAATTCGCGCTTCCCACTTACTTAATAGGTCTAGACCGATAAGGCCGTCGAAGTAATTGTGGAATCTATATACAAATAGCTTCATATTATTTTTATCCAGGAACTCAGGGAAGCACGGCAATGTAATAGAAAAATCATTTCTACTAGTTGCATGTATGTTTGTCACTTCAAATGGATCAAAATCTAGGGGATAACTTGAAAAGTACTGTTCGACAGCTTCGGGACTGATAAAAGATTGGTTCGCGCCCGTGTCTAAAAATAATTTAAGAGGAGGATGGGCTATTTGAATATACGGCAACTGCCTCTGTGTTTGGAGGTTTACTTCTATCTTTGCTTTTTTTAATGTCGAGATCTCCTGAAAATCCTGCTCAGCCTTGCTAGAACTTGGCTGTGGTTGATTCTCATCAGTCAACTGGTGTTCGTCAGTCGTATAATAAGTTACGTCAGAAGTGAACTCAGGTGAATCACTAGTATAACAATCGCCGTAATAAATGTAAACGGGGTCACGATAACAGTCGTAATTATTGTAATATGAGTAGCCGTCGTCATGTGTCGAGCAATGTGTGTCATTCAAGTTCATTTCTCGGCTTTTAAAATAATTTGTTGGAGGTGGGTTTCCTGACTTAGTCCAGTCATGTCCAGTCGTCATTTGGGATGGCGGTAATGTCTTTGGGGTGAAACGTTGGACGCCACTCATTGGTTGAGGGTGTTGAAATTGTGGCGGATTATTCCGAGGTGGAACACGAAATACGTTACTCCGGGGGTTGTAGTTAGGAGGTGGTGCACTAAACATCCTTTGAGTGTTCGTAGGGTTACGCATATTATGAGCGCCTGGTGGTGGTAGTCTGAAGGGTTGAGGCGGAGGCCTCATGGGCTGCTGTCCCACAGGAACAGGCCAATTGGGTACTGGCATTGACCAGTTATTCCGCGGTGATGGGGCAAGTGAAGGTAGGGGTTGTAGCGTAGCTTTAGGGATGACATGAGTCTTAGAAGGTTCATTACGTTGTTGAAGATAAATTATATTGAGTTCTTCCTGGACAAATTCCAGGGCTTTCTCTATAGTGGGAGGACGCATACAACGTATACGGGATCCTAGAGGTTCCTTAAGTCCACGAACATATGCCTGCATAGTAACCTTCTTATAGAGTTCGCGTTTAGCTTCTATAGTTGTAGGTACCGTCTCGTGTAAAGTCACATAGGTCATTATAGTACTGAACAACGTTTGGCATTGGTCATAAAACTCCTGAGGTGTCCGATTACCTTGAGTAGCAAGTGAGAGGTCATTGTACAGGGCCGTTTCGTCTCTTTGATCGGAGAAATTATTTATCAGGGCAGATCTAATCCCTAACCAACTTTCAGGTATCCCGTTGGAATTGAGTGTGCATGAGGCGGGGCCTGTTATCTTATTCAGTATGCCATTGATAAGACAAAGATTTGAAAACTCATTACCTGGGGCGTTACTAAGATATTTAATTGCTAATTGATCGCAAACGTTAATAAACCTTGTCAGTACGTTAGGGTTTCCATCAAAATCCGGGACAAGGCGGAGAGCCTTAAATATCGTATCGGGATCGTGAGACATTTCGTCGAATGAGTCGCTTAAAGACTGGTTTAAATCTGTATCTCTACAACTATCTAATTGATGCTGGCGAGCCTGACGAGATTCAGACTCGCGAGAACTGTTAGCTCTAGGGTGATAACTCTTGAAGTGGTAAGACTAACACACCAAAGGGTAATTAAGGATAACACTAGAATAAGGGAAGCAACACGAGATCAATTCAAGTGTACTCACATGGGTTTCATCTGGTTCTCTTCGTGAATCGATTGCTGGATTCTCCTCCTGGTCTGCAGCAGGTCCGTAGATTCTGGATACTCGGTGTTGGGACTTGATAGTCACCCGGGTGACTCGCGACGCGAATTAGTAACGAAGCCTAGCTACCTATTCCCGATCTCGCGAACCGACCCGCGAGTATCCTACCGACTGCGCCAATTACGTTAGCTGCAGTCAGAGGATCGAAAAAAAACCAAATTTACTTAAGAAATTATTTAATTAAAGATTTAATTATTAAAAATACATTAATTACTTATAGAATAAAAGAGATGAGACCTAATCGAGATATGATTATGGAATGCTGGATTATTTAAATTATAGTCTACAAGAAAATGTTCATTGACGTCACTTTCACTGCACTTGCATTTGTACTTCGACCTATTGCCCAAAATGTAGGGCAGCAACTCAGCGATCTTCATATTGGGCGATTGCGTATTTAAAAGATGGAATACTCTTTATTATGTAAACCATACCAGTTACAGGTATCATTACAATATAGAACTTTTAAATAGGGTGACACAGTGGGCGGTCTAATGATTAAAAAAGATCTTTTCAAATAACTTTCGGTTGGATTTAAGGGGAGGAAGCGACACGATACGATAGAGCTAGTTTATATTTTTCTATAACCTTTTGACCGCCAAGGTAAGTGAAATTGTAGGTTGGCGTGTGAGGCACGCGCGTGCGTTTATGCTCGCACGCGCGTGCCCCACACGCCAACCTACAATTTCACTTACCATTCTGTCACTTATTTGTGTCCTTTGGCGTACAGAGGGCACGCGCTTGCTTGTCACGTATATATGACTATGGCGGTCAAAAGGTTAAAAAGAAAGAAACAAGTGTATTATTTTAGATACGAAATAGCTTTCAGCTGCGGGAAGGTAATTAATATTCAGAAAGACTTACTTTCTCTATTATAGTTCTTGAATAGATTTGGTTGGGACTTTATAATGAAACTAGTGGACTATATAAATATACGTCTAGTACCATAATTAACATATAAGTGCAATGTATGAAGACCGTACAAAGAAATGCCCGGAATGGTAGGACGCGCAGCGGCGCTTGCGCATCCGGGTTCCGTACCCCGAGCCCCGGGCTCTCCCCGCGGTTGTTCACGCATATGTGAGGTACATTCTAAACTCTCATTTATTAATCGCTGTACACCTAACAATTCGATTTGAAACAATTTTCCTAGAGTACTAATTTGTTTTTAGGAGTTCCGGTTCAAAGACCATTTTCGGTCTTTCTTCAATGGTTAGGGTTCGCCTCAAAATCGGATCAGAAGCCAAAGATGTTTGGGGTGTGTTGTCAGAATTCCTCCTCGTGTGCCTGACGGCTGCCGGTCCCTCTCGATACGTCTGGAGGGAATAGCAGCTGCTGGGCCGGTGCACCCTGGGCGTGAGCAGTATCCTTCCCCGAGGAATGGGAAGAGATTCTTATTCTTCGGGGAATGTTACTGTCCATGGCTAATATTCTGACATGGGAGGGGCCCATTGTGGGCCTAGGGGGCGTTGTTCCGCGTGACCCTCTGAAAAGCAGAGGGCACAGCGGAGGAGCAAGGGCGGGCTCGGTGTGCACTTACCCTGCCTCCGAGCAGACAGTGAAGGACACAGTCCTTCACTGTCCCCGTCGATATCGTAATCCCTCCGTCGAAGTGTCGTGGAACACGTCTCGCGGCTTCGATTGGGACCGAGGGTCTTGGCTTAACCGCCCGGATCACGAGGTAGAAAACCTCTATAAAAAGTTACCCCGAATCTCAAGCGGCGGCGCACCGCGAGGAGATGTATGGCTGACGGGTTCCTATGGCTAGTGCGAACCACTGCCGGGCCTGGCTATGGCTTATCTGGGCACAGGGGGCACTGCCCAGATGGACTTTTTATTTCCCCCATACTCGTGGGAACAGTATGGAAAATCACTTTACCCAAAATACGGCCGATAACGGCGAAGGAAGGAAGGAGAGGGATGCAGGGTCGGAGTCCGGCACCGCATCCAGTGACGTGAGCGCGGGAGGCTCAGAGAGCTCCCGGCGCGGGAGGCCTGGGGCTGCTGCGGGAAACACGGAGTTCCTGCGCAAGCGATCCAGGCCGGTAGGCGACCGAGAGTCGTCGTCAGAGGGGGAGCTGGCTTCGGCTCGCAAGATCCCCACCAGCAAGCGTGGCGGGATCCGTGGTAAGGGGAGAGGCCTCTCTGTCAGCGAGAGGTCGGCGCGGCTTGCCGAGGAGGGGCGCCACCCGGGGGTGGCCGGTCACGGGGTGGATCGTTCGGGCTCCTCTGGTGACAAGGCGGTCGCAGACGGCGGCTCAGATGCGGAGCGTAAGGCCGACTTTGCGAAGGAGGTGGAGGTGGCGCTGAGGGCTGTGTCCTACAAGCAGAAGCCCTCTACTAGACAGAGGGCCATACCTGCAGCGGCCGCCTCCATCATAGCGGCAGCGAAGGCCAGATATGCGGGGCCTCCACCAGACGAAGTTGCCAAACTGCGGGCGGAGGTCGCTCGCCTGACGGCTGCTACGGAGCTTCTCCAAGAGGAGAACAAGAAGCTCCGAGCAGACCTAGCCGGTCTGCGCGAGTCCGGCTCTCGCAAGGCGCCCCAAAATGGGGGCCAGCAGCGACCAAGTCAGCCCGTGCCGGTGGAGAACCAGGTTCTGAACCTGGTTCGGCAGGAGCTGGCTGCCTTCCAGGCGCGGTTCTCCGTTCTGGAGGGCATTGTCCTGCGCCCCCCCCTGGCGGCAAACAAGGCGGCCACATATGCGGCTGCTGCGGCCTCCGCACCGGGGCCGTCCAGCAAGCCCTCCGGCAGGGTTACGTCGGCCCCCGAAAAGCCGGCTCTGGCGAAACCGGCTCCAGTCGGGAGGGCGGCGGCCCTAAGGCAGAGCAAGGCGGTGGCCCAAAAGAAGGGCAAGGCGGCGTGTGTACCGGCGCCAGCCGCGAGACAGCCGCCACCGCCGCCTCCCCCGCCCACTAAGCCTTCTGTGGCCGAGCCCGGGTGGCAGGTGGCCGGAGAAAGAGCGAGGGAGCGAAGGGCGGCAAAAAAGACCAGGAAGCGGGAGCGGAAGCGCCGACAAAAGGAGCGGAGCGTCGCGGCTGGGCTCAGCGCCCCGAAAACCGCAGCTGTAGTGATAACGCTACAGCCGGATGCGGAAAAGAGGGGCGTCACCTACCGCGACGTGCTCGCTAAAGCGAAGGCGACGGTGGATCTCAGAGAGCTCGGGATCGCCGGGGGCCTCCGGCTTAGAGTGACCGCAACAGGGGCTCGAGTGCTAGAGATCCCCGGCGAAACCCGTGGCTCGTCCGCTGACGCTCTGGCCGAAAAGCTTAGAGCGTCCCTAAATGCGGACGAGGCCCGAGTGTCCAGGCCCGTCAAATGCGCAGACCTGCGCATCCTTGGTCTGGACGACTCGGTGACCGAGGAGGAGGTGGTGGCCGCCGTCACCAGGACCGGTGGGTGTCCTGCCGAGCAGGTCAAGGCAGGCACCTTACGTCCGGATCTGTCGGGCATGCGAACCGTAACGGTAAGCTGCCCTGTGACGGCGGCGAAAGCCATTGTGGAGGGCCGAAGGCTCTTGGTGGGCTGGGTGTCAGCGCAGGTGAAGCTGCTGGAGCCCAGACCTCTGAGGTGCTTCCGCTGTCATGTAGGGCACCACGTGTCGGTCCGGTGCACCTCGGAGGTGGACCGCAGTGGCCTGTGCTTCCGCTGCGGCCAGCCCGGTCACATAGCCGCGGCCTGCTCTGCCACACCGCACTGTGCCGCATGTGCGGCAGCTGGCAAGCCAGCCGATCACCGGGCAGGGAGCAAGGCCTGCGGTATACCCGCCAAGGCCAGCAGCAAGGGAAGGCCCTCCGCCACCACCGCCAAAACCCCCACCGTCGCCACCACCGCAGCCGCCGCCACTGTTGCCGCCGGTGCCGTTACTGCTGCAATTTCCGCAGCGGGGCTCTTGCAGAGGGCCCGGGAGGGGACTGAAATGGAGTGCCAGTAACGGCCCCATTGCGCCTTCTCCAGGCGAACATCAACCACTGCGCCTGTGCTCAGGATCTGTTGCTCCAGAGCATGGCGCAGTGGTCGATTAACATCGCCGTGGTCGCTGAGCCGTACTTTGTCCCGCCCAGGGATGACTGGGTGGAGGACCATAGCGGCTCAGTGACCATAATTGCGTCGGCCGCCGCCGGTACCCCGACTCTTGAGAGTGTCAGGAAGGGTCATGGGTGCGTAGCAGCACGGTTCGGGGAGATCGTTGTAGTGGGAGTCTACTTCTCCCCGAGCCGAACTCTCGCCGAGTTCCACAACTCCCTCACGGAGTTGAGTGTCGTCATCGGAAGCCATTCCCTCCCCGTGCTTGTACTCGGGGACTTCAATGCCAAGAACTTGGCTTGGGGTTCTCGTTACACGGACGTGCGGAGTAGGATGGTGGAGGACTGGGCTCTGGAGACAGGTCTAGTCGTCCTAAATCGGGGTTCTGTCCCCACGTGCGTGCGGATGCGGGGCGAGTCGGTGGTGGACATATCGTTCACTAGCCCCGCTCTGTCACCGCGTGTCGTCGACTGGCGCGTCATGGAGGGGGTGGAGACCTATTCCGACCACCGGTACATCCGGTTCGACGTCTCCACTCAGACCTCAAGCGCACCGGTCCTACAGGCCCCGAGTGGTCCGCGATGGGCGCTGAAGCAGCTGGACCGGGAGCTCCTCCTGGAAGCCTCAATCGTGCAGGCCTGGGTGTCATCACCAGACAGGCCTGCCGACATCAACAACGAGGCGGGTTGGTTCCAGGAGGCCATGTCCGAGATTTGCGACGTGGCAATGCCCCGAGTTCGGCCAGGAAGCGCCCGGCGTCAGGTGTACTGGTGGTCGCAAGAGCTGACGTCTCTGCGCAAGGCGTGCGTTGCCGCGCGGCACCTGTACGCCAGGCATCGCAGGCTCCGCATCCGCCCTCCGGATGCGTCAGCCATTGAGGCGGAGCTGTACGAGGGGTACAGAGCGGCAAAGACCGCCCTCCAAGAGGCTGTCCGGCGGGCCAAGCATTTGGCCCGCGAGGAGATGCTGGAGTCTCTGAACGGAGATCCGTGGGGGCGCCCTTACAAGATGGTGCGGGACAAACTCCGCACCTGGGCCCCCCCGCTAACGCAGAGTCTCCGGCCTGAGCTCGTGGAGGACGTGGTGAGCGTTCTGTTCCCTTCGCGAGGGGAGCATCCTCCCCCGCCTATGGCTCCGTCACCGCGTGCGGTGCCGGAAGCGGACCACACCGATGACGACGATGACGTTCCGGAGGTGACTGGGGTAGACCTGAGAGTGGCGGTACGCAGGCTGAAAGCCAGAAATACCGCCCCGGGACCCGATGGCTTGCCTGGCAAAGCCTGGGTCCTGGCCTCTGAGGCTCTCGGGCCCCGACTGGAAGGGCTCCTAAGCGCATGCTTGGAGAGAGGCCAGTTCCCGCTTCGTTGGAAGACGGGGAAGCTGGTCCTCATCCGGAAGCCAGGGCGCCCTGCGGACTCTCCGTCCGCATACCGGCCCATTGTGTTGCTCGACGAGGTGGGCAAGCTCTTTGAAAGAGTCATTGCCAACCGCCTCGCCGGGCACCTCGCAGGGATGGGGCCGGATCTTGCGGAACACCAGTTTGGTTTCCGCAAGGGGCGCTCGACGGTGGACGCCATCATGCGCGTGAGAGCCCTCACGACGGGGGACGCGGTGTCCCGGGGCGGGGTTGTCTTGGCGGTGTCTCTTGACATCGCCAACGCCTTCAACTCCATGCCCTGGAGCTGCATTGCGGAGGCACTCCGGTATCACGGGGTGCCGACCTACCTTCGTCGTGTGGTCGGGGATTACCTGACGGATAGGGCCGTCATCTACCCCAGTCGGAGCGGAGAATGGAACCGGCGAGAGATGTCGTGCGGTGTTCCACAGGGTTCGGTTCTGGGGCCGGCCTTGTGGAACATCGGTTACGACTGGGTGCTGCGCGCCGACCTCCCTACCGGCGTCAGTGTAGTTTGCTACGCTGACGACACGCTGGTACTGGCACAAGGGAGGTCGCACGAGGCGGCGGCCGAAAACATGACACGCGGGGTTGCGATAGTTGTGGAGAGGATCCGGCAATTGGGTCTCGAGGTGGCATTGCACAAGTCCGAGGCCATGTGTTTTCATGGGCCTCGGAATGCGCCACCGTCGGGATCCCTACTGACGGCAGGAGGGGTTTCCATCGGCGTCGGGTCGACGTTGAAGTACCTAGGACTCGTCCTCGACAGCCGGTGGAACTTCGTGGAGCACTTCCGACGTTTGGCTCCCAAACTGGAACGGGCAGGGGCTGCCTTCAAGCGGCTCTTGCCCAACCTGAGGGGTCCAAACGCCTCCTGCCGGAAGCTTTACGCGGGGGTCGTGCGGTCCATGGCCCTTTACGGGGCCCCGGTGTGGGCGCGTTCTTTGAGGCGGCAAGCCGCCCACTACCTGAACGCGCCCCAAAAGGTGATAGCCATAAGGCTAATCCGGGGGTACCGCACGATCTCCGGCGAGGCGGCTAGCCTCCTTGCCGGATTGCCGCCATGGGATCTGGAGGCGATAGTCCTTGCGCGCCTGCATGAATGGCGCGCGGAAGCACTATGTCGGGAGGAAACACCGCTGCCGCGACAAATTGCCGCTCAGCGGACAGACCTCCGGCGTGATCTCATGGCGACATGGAGAGAGCGACTGTCGCAACCCCGTGCAGGGCACGCCACCATAGTGGCGATAAGTCCCCTCTTTGAGGAGTGGCTAGAGAGGCGCCACGGCGCCCTCACCTACCGCCTGACGCAGGTCCTCACCGGACACGGTTGTTTCGGGAGGTTCCTGCACCGAATCGGGCGGGAGGAAACGCCCGGGTGTTTCCACTGCGAGGATCGTCCGGAGGACACGGTGGAACACACCGTGGAGGTCTGCCCCGCTTGGGCGGAGCACCGCCGTGTCCTCATAGCGGCGATTGGCGGCGACGATCTCTCGCGTCCGGCCCTGGTTCAAGCCATGGTCCGGAGCGAGAGGGAATGGGAAGCCGTCACCTCCTTCTGCGAAGCAGTCATGCTAGTGAAGGAGGTGGCAGGACGTGAGAGGGAAAGAACCTCACGTCCCAGCCGCCGCGGGAGACGCCCTGGGCGTCGGGGGTCACGTGGTGGCTTCCGACCACCGTAGGCGCTGGCCTGTGGACGGCGAGTTATGGGCTAGCTCGCCGTCCGGCCGTCTTATGACTACAGGCCGTGTCGACGGCGCGTTCGTGTTCCACGCGCGCCTCAAAGAGATGTCAGCAATCAAGTAGGGGTCCGCATGGACCGATGCCTGCCAGGGCTGCGGGACTGTTCGAAAGAGATACCGTGGCCCTGGAACATAAAGGGCAAAGAAGGAACATGGATGGGTTTTAGTCAGTACAAGTCTGACACTCCCCTCCGCTCCGCCCAGAGTGGGGGGGGTCATTTGATGATTTCCCATCCGGAAAAAAAAAAAAAAAGCCAAAGATGTTTTCACATTTTTATTTGTGATGGTTTATCGAGGTTTAGCAAGCGTGTAGATAGATCGAGAACAATGTATGCTTTTTCTAATCACTTTGCTAGTTCCGTAAAAGAAATTCTTTTAATGTTATATTACTGATGGTTTGTAAAAAAATAACTGCATTTTTAATTTTGTTTCATACCTACAATACTTATTCTTTTTTATCCCATTAAAACTGGTATCATTTGGCGACTGTATCTTACCGGGGCCAAAAGAGCTAGTGCTCAGGGCTGTAAAATAATACCGGATGGAAAGGACACCGTACGGTGAAAACCGTTTTCGAGTACCTTCCACCCTATATAAAAAAGCAAATGATTTCGGCTGCCTAGCTTCGATATAAAAAAGCAAATGATTTCGGCTGCCTAGCTTCGATATAAAAAAGCAAATGATTTCGGCTGCCTAGCTTCGAAACAATAGGCTAGTTATTTTTTTTATCTTCTAAAACCCCCGGTCAATTCAGACTAAAATAAATATATAATGTGAACAAGTAACGTTTAATTAAAAGTGTGAAAAAAAAACAAATTGAATTATGTACCTATATATGTTTATATTTGTAATTGTCTTTTAATTTCCTTCATTTTGATACGCTACTCCATAGGTTTGCTTGAAAAAAAAAATATGACTGACTTACAATTTAGCGCCAAAAATCCGCCATTTTGTTTTTGCGACGAATCTAATGATACCTTAATCGTCGAAATTCATCCAGCCATTTGGTTCTCGTATTTTACGAGGTAATAAAGAAATCGACAAAGAAACAAGAAACATAAAAGATACGCGAAAAACCCGACCCTTCCTTGGCAGTCGGGTAATAAACAGCCAAGCTAAAGTGGGAGTGGGCTGGCCACGTAGCGCGAATGCTCTCGGAGAGGTGGGCGAAGATCCTCACTGGACGCCTGACGGAGGAAATCGCCGTCGAGGTAGACCACGGCGAAGGTGGTGTGATGATCTGAACTTGTTAGAGGGGGCGAACATGGCCAGATATCGCACAAGAAAGAGAGGTTTGGAAGGAGAAAGCGGAGGCCTTTGCCCAGCAGTGGGACACAGGTAAGGGTGAGAAAAAAAAATTGAGATGATAATTCCAAAGATGACTTTTGAAAAACACGCAGCTACAACCAGCTTTCTGTCATTCTCCTTTAAACTTTATCACGTTGTCTTAAAACTCACGCATTAAAGCCATGAAGGGGGCCGGTGGCGGCGGCCTATCATCCTTCCCAGTGAGAGGCCTCAGGCGATAGTCCAGTAGCTCCAGAAACTTGAGGATCAACGAACAGTCAATGGATACCACCATCTCGACCAATTTTGACCGCATTAACTCCAGGGCAGGGTAGAAGTACGTCGTTATTAACTGCGGCAGCAGTCTGCGAATGGAATCCGCTATCTGTAATGGCAGTTAAAAAATGTTTGTGTACTTTTATTAGTAAAACTGTGTACCACTTATACTATATGCTATTTGAAAATACTCGATTTTTGGGACAGAAAATGGGAATATGTGAAGATTAAATACACACAAATGAATCGGTCACGGCATAAGGCATCTAGTAAACACACAAATCGACGGGGAATCGGGTTAAGCCGGTCAGAAAGAGCTATTTCCATGCAACAAAAGCTCAAACTTTATCACAATGCTGTCCTATTTGACCCAAAGGTTGACTGGTAGAGAATGCCTTGTGGCATTAAATCTGCCTGTGTACTACTCTTGTACATAAAGTTTTAATAAATAAATAAAAGCGAAATATACGTCATTCGCATCGTTACGTTTCGGCCGAGGCAACGCGACACCGTGCCGAACTAAATGCGTCAAATGTGGTATGTGATCGGTTCAAACCGATTCCGCGATCTGAGGTGGTTACTTCGTTCATGTTACCGGCGGCAAGTTACTCTTGATCCAGGCATTGACAAGCGGCTGTAGCCCGACGACCTGCGAGTCTAGATACACCATGCCGCACCGCGACACTGTGGCCGGGGACGCCACTATCAGGTCTGCCACCTCGAAGATCATGCGTTGGCGTTCGGTCAGCTTCATGATCTCACCGCTTGAGAGGCATAGCTTCTTGTTGTCGTCTAATACCTGAAACAATTTGAAAGTAAATAAATTTATTCCACTAGGTTAAGGCAGACAATATGCATCCAAAAGACTTCTAGTGGTTACAGGAGACCATAACGTCCGGGGCTCGATTACCAGGTCGGGCATAGTTTATGTTATTGGGCTTTTCCATCGTAAATTTCTCAGCAGCCTCCCGGAGTCTGGATTTGTGCCCAGTTGAAGGCAACCTGGCGGGACAAGTTAGGGCCTTTTCACACTGGCGATTTGCAAGCGAGGCAAGTGCGCAGCGAACTTGCCGCGAGTTCACAGCAAGCGCGCGGCGAACACACCACGGACCCGCAGCGAGCTCGGAGCAAGAATCCTCCCATATTCGTTATTGTATCTGCTTTTGTACAAAGCTAACAACAGTGTTTCCTCGTCAGAATCCATTCTGTTACTGAGTGTCCAAGACACAAATCGTAGGCCGCGAGATCGGCCCGCGGCCTCTTCACAGCGTGCTCGGCGTACGCTCGTTCCGAACACGCGGCGAGCTCGATACGCACTCACAGCTCGCTGCGTACTCGCCTCGCTTTGAACTCGCTTGCGTATCACCAGTGTGATAAGGACCTTACTCGAGATTTCTTCTAAACCAACCTGATTAATCACGTCTTAAAGAGTATTTATAATTAATAATTTATTTTATAAAAATCTCAAACAAAACGCACGGTATTCATGTTCTCGATCCATACGGCGTCGACCGGGCCGTCGAACACGTACCAGCGCTTGTCCATGTCCTCAACTGCGATGCCCGCACGGACCAAACTCGACAGGATGCCGTCGGTCCTAGTATTAAGTATACAAAACATAAAGGAATTAGAAACCCCGCGGATTGGTGGCCGAGTGGTATCAAACCAGGCTTTCGTGGTCCTGGGTTCGCACCCTAGCAAGCATCGGTCGAATTATTAGTTAGTTCTCACGATGTTTTGAGAGCAGCAGAGACAAATTAAGTTACATTATCTGCCAAGCTTTTTTCCAACTATGTTGGGGTCGGTTGCCAGTCTAACTGGATGCATCTAGGTACCAGTATTTTACATGGAGGAACTGCCTACCTTGCCTCCACAATCCAAGTGGTACTGGGTAATCCGATACCTCCTGGTAAGACTGGTTGTCAGACGTTCAGGCCAGTGACTACCTGTAACGACTGTCAAAGATCTACAAATGACAGCCGGGACCAGGGTATGCAATGGATGGTCACCCATCCACGGTACGGACCAACCTATGCAAGCAGCTGTTATTATTTAGCCACGAGCTCGTCTCCTGATGAATGAAGTAACACAGAGTAGAATGTCTGCCTTGGTTTGAACCCGCCACCTATAAAGTTCGTAAGTTGGGGCTTTAATTTTTTTTTAACAATTAAACAAAATATTTTTTTTTTTTTTAACAATAAAACAAAATAAAAACCAAAGAATATCTATACCATTCATGCGTGTTGATATCAAACTCCCCATACAGCTGTCCCATGGTGATGGACTTGGGATTGACGACGAATGTACGCACCGGGGCGAAGGGGAACCCGTCGGGGGCCAGCTTGCCCTTGATAGCCGTCAGCGCGTCGCGGAGAGTCTCGTAACACTGCAGGGGGATGGACTAGGTACATCATACAAGGTCAGAGCTAGCGGAACTGCAAATGTGATGGGAATCTAAATCTTGAAAAAAAACCCGGCCAAGCGCGAGTCAGCCTCTCGCACAAAAGGTTCCGTAGCACCAAACAATATAATAACCATATGTTTAACGCTCATTCGTATGTCAAATTGCACTCAACAGAAATAATAAATTTGTGTTTTATAGTATGTTAATGAAAAACAATGTTACCGTTGCTGCAGTTTTACGAAAAAATCCCATATATGAAATTTTTTATATCGAATTTAATTCAAACCAATTTTCATTTTTTTTTACGTTCTACAAACCCAATTTTTGTTCAGGATTTTCCTCCGCTTACTTTATAAATTAGAGACGGGCGGGGCACAATTTGTACGACTTAAGAAGCAAATTTCTCATCAACCATTGATTTAAGAAAAAGAGTATTTAAGGAACTTCCGACTTCCGAATTTTTCAACAGCTCTCGATAACCGCCCTGCACGATTATCACGGTTATATATATTTATAGATTTTTTTTTTCAACCCTCAGTTACGAGTACATGTATTGTACAAAGTTTTGTTTATAGAAGGCACTTACTCTCCAAATTTCAACTGTGTAGTGCCAACAGTCACGGAGTAAAAGGGCTGTGACATACGGATGGACGGACGGACAGACAGACGGACAGGGCGAATCTATAAGAGTTACTTTTTTGCCATCTGGCAACAAAACCCTTACAAAAAAAGGTTGAATGATCTCGCCCCCTATTACATGGGACTTAACTGGCGAAATGTAGGTGTCAATCAGGAACACCTCTGTCTAATCGTTCGGGGATTACAGGCGTTATGTTATGTTATGTTATAGATAGAAAATATATACAGATTAGATTATCTGACAAATGCACTTTCTTTTTACCTTTGTTTTCCCAGCGCCGGCAGGGCCAACTAACATGAGCCCGTGTCTTACTACCGTCGTCTCATATAACTGAATAATCTTGAATATGAACGCTGCAAGTAAAACTAAGATTAATTCCGAGAACTTGAAAACTTATTTTGTATTAGCATAAAAAGCCTTCAAAGGTCCAACTACATGGACACAGGTGTCTTCACTATGAGTGGGAGTGAATAAACCACGATGCGGGATCGCGCGGGTTTGCAGATGTCACATGTCTTCGAATTTATGGTTATGACATGCCAAATTCCTTAAAGTAAATATAAATAAATAAATATTTTTTTTATTTCGGACTACATAAGATCCACTGTGTTAGTAAATTTCTTATAATTAATGTTAGTAAATATAGGCTTCATTAAGTGCAAAGCAAGCTTCTGCTTAGTGCGCTAGCTAGTGATATGAAGGTAACTCACAATAAAGATCGTCGTATCCTTTCTTGATGAGCATGTTCCTGATGGATTGCTCCATGATGCCGTAGTCCACGACAGGTACTTCCACGCGGGGGAACAAGTCAGATATTATACCTGTAACGCAATAGAAAATGCAGTGTTACAGTAGGTATTATATGCTTATATGGGTCACAGGCAGCGGTTGTAAACTACCATTTTTAGTGTTTAGTTCTAAGATGCAACAGTTTCCACTCGATGAAATACCTAAAAACTCACGGCCTACAAGGTCATAAGACTAGCCCATAACTGTCGCATTGCACAAAGGCCTCCTCATTAATAGAAGGAAAATTTTAAAGGGCAGGGCATTTCTAATTCAACTTTCCTCGTAGGTTTAATTGCTGGTCTGCTGGTCTGCTGCTATTTATTTTGTACCCTATCACAATGTTTTCTTATTTAACCCAAAGGTTGACTGGTAGAGAATGCCTTGTGGCATTAAGTCCGCCTATGTACCACTATTTTTCATAAAGTTTAAATAAATAAATAAGAAATTTCTTATGAAATAAGAACCTTTGTGCTCTTCTATTGACGATTCCGGGAAAGTTCAAGCGTCTAAATCCTATCCCTACAATGCCAGTGATAGAGGGGCTCCACCCTCTATTGGATATGCCCCACCTCTTTTCCTGCCCATCCTCCACAACCACCTGCACTCTGCAGGATTTAAATGAAGCTAACAATAAAGCTGTGTGGTCGCATATGAGTTTATTGATACAAAAAGAAGAAATATTCTATTCCTCAATTTGTTTGCAGAAACTTCGTATACTCACCATTAAACAGTAACAAATCGTTGGCGAGGAACTTGGGCACATTGACATCACGGAGCGCCCGCAGTACGATCTGCCGTTCATCTCCGTCCGGCATCTGCCGGATCAGGTTACCGGCGACTGTGATCACTGTCTTCACGGCACGCATGCCAAAGTCGTAGTGGTCCTAGAGGAAGGATACGAGCTGTTGAAAATCATGTTAAAACACAATAAAACGAAATGTATGGTGCACTTTTATCCTTCGACGGCCACTAACGAAATTTTATAAATGTAGCAAACGATATTTTGTATGACGGCAAAGGTCAAAACTCAGTCCGGCCTGAGTTAAACCAGTTCTTAAGGGGAGATTTTTAGATTAGCTAACTCGAGTTCAAAAATGGTTATAGGAACCATGACCTTGATTTTAGTGTAAAATCAACCTTTTAACGTTCCCCCTGTTGGGACACAGACTTCCTGTCTAAGAGAGTGCGGGGTGGTAAACCGCACATGTCTTCGATGGTTGGTTCTAAGACATGCCGGGTTCCCCACCATGTTTTTCTTCATCATTAGTTAACTTAAGTGCCATCCTGGGTTCGGAATCCTTTTTCTACACATGCGTCGTACTTCTAAGCCACTGTTACTCCCAGACTAACAAAATGATCAATATTCTCCCCCGACCTGAGCAGAGAGCTGTTCCGAGCTCAGCCTGAAGGTAGTCGTGATCTTGCAAGCCAAGACCTTGGCCTCGGAAAAGCCGAAGGAGAACAGAGAGATTTCGGCGATGAGTGCGTAGTCTGGCACCATCATAGCAATGGGACGGAACAACGCTTTGAGATTATCTGGCAACTCCGTACGACCTGGTGAAAAAGATACATGAAAGAAAGAAAAAGTATTTAAGAATTGGACTCAAACAGGACATTCAATAATAATAAAAAAAATATAATGAATAGAAGACAAAGGACAAAAAACAAAATTTAAAAAATGAGACTAATAAATATTTAAAACAAAAACTAATTAACAGGTCCTGTGCGAGGCCAAAAAGCTCTATCTCAGCATGTTGCATTACCATCTACCAACTGGTTTCACTGGCCTACAGTAATTAAAACCCAAAGCATTTTTTTTTGGAAAAGACCACTTACTTTGAAGTATCAAAAACAAAAAGAAAAACCAACAGTCCCAGTCACAAGGCAGAATAACTTGGTGAGAACGTACTGTACTTGAGACCCCATCACGCCACTGAACTCGTAGCCAAGTTCTGGCTCGACTTACATAGTTCACAAAATTCAGCGTGTGATTTCAGGCCATCAAACGATGTATAGTGTGTCATAATGCATCACATGAGCCACGCGCTTGGCCCGCTTTGTTTTTGGAGAATGCTTCAACGAGACGACGTCAAGTGTTGGACCTGTGTCCAGCACGCTTGGCATGCACGCATGGCTTGATAACAAGAAGTAAGCAATCCACTACATACCAGCGTATCCTGGGTTCATCGTGATGAAGACGGAGCAGGACGCCTTGAGCGGCAGATCAACACCTTCGAACATGAATCTGTCCTGTTTAGCGATCTGAGCTTTCTGGATCGTCATCACCTTTAGCCAGATATTTTTTTTAACGTTACTAGGTGCCAAATAAGGCTAACTTTTTTACATTGATGTAGGTTAACACTCATTCTAGGTAGAAATAGATATTAATATCCCAAACATAAGACATTTTAATCCCGGAATATCATCATCATCATCATTTCAGCCGAAAGACGTCCACTGCTGGACATAGGCCTCCCCCAAGTGTCGCCACATTGACCGGTCCCGTGCGTCTCGCATCCAGCGGATCCCTGCAACCTTCACCAGGTCATCGGTCCCTAGTGGGAGGCCTTCCAACGCAACGCCTTCCAGTTCGCGGTCGCCACTCCAGAACTTTCCGGCCCCATCGGCCATCCGTTCTGCGAGCAATGTGCCCTGCCCACTGCCACTTAAGTTTGGCTATTCTTCGGGCTACGTCGGTAACCTCTTTCGGATTTCCTCATGTCTGATTTGATCACGCAAGGAAACTCTGAGCATAGTCCTCTCCATTGCCCTTTTAGCCTTCTGATGAGGCCCATTGTGAGCGACCACGTTTCGGTGCCGTATGTAATCACTGGCAACACACACTGGTCATAAACTGCGGTAAGTTGGACGAGAAGATACCACGCAACTTCAGGAATATATGACATAATTATCATAGGCAAAATCTAGCAGGTTATACAGGGTGGAAGGGACTCCAGCGCACAAACGATTACCACGTATTCAGCACACCTTTCTGAAATACCCCCCCCCCTCCCCCACATCGAAATCAACACAGCCTGCATTTTAGCCAAAATAGACCTATGTGCTGGACATAAGCCTCGGAACTAAGTACCCCATCCCACATCAGCAGTGGTTAGTCGCAACCCATGCCCGAAAATAAAGGAATTGATACCTGTTGTGCCACCACGGAGAGTACTTCAATATCAATGCGGTTGAACTCGTCGAAACACGCCCAAGCACCAGACCTTGAGTAGAAAAAAATCTGTTTAAAAATGAACTTAATGGATCATACTAATCATAAATATGAGACGAACTAGAAAATCGACTGTTTTATACTTTTATAGCTGTTCTATTTAAATGGGGTAATTCCTGCATTAACAGGTGATTAACCTTTATATATGTGAGTTTAAATGAGTGTAAACACACTCACGACACAGGAGAAATTCCTAGTGAGGGGTAACGTTTAAAAAAAAAACTATAATAATTTCAATTCTAAATGAAAATTATATTTTTAACTAGCTGTTGCCCGAGACTTTAGTTCGCGTCAAAAATATTAAAAAAATATTACTTCCCCTTTGAATCGGAATTTGTTACCAATTTGGTGATGGTTTTAATTTGTTTACACGGAACCTTAATTCTTATTGTAAAATAAAAGTAGCCCATGTTAGACCTTATAACATCAGCTATTATATCTCCGAAAATCAGCATCAGCCCCAGTAGCATGCCCACCGTAGACAAGGATTTCGTTGACAGAAGAATCGACAAAATAACAGATTGTGTCGACACAGTGACAGATTTATTTGCACTATCTGTCATTTTGTCGATTCTTCCGTCAAAGAAATCCTTGTCTACGGTGGTCACGCTACGGGGGCTGATCTTACTTCTAAACGGGACCACCGCGTAATAATGTTCTTCCAAACAAAAAAAGAATCATCAAAATCGGTTCACAATTGGCGAAAATATCGCTGAACATACACAAAAAAGAAACAGACGAATTGGTGCCCTTTTGGAAGTCGGTTAAAAATTAAAAAAAAATGTTTTTGTTAAAAGTGCCGTATATATTTTCATATATGCCTGCAGTAAAAAGCTATTATTTTGATATTACAAACAGACACACAGGATACTGGGTGTAAACGGACCCTTCACGGAGCCGTCAACAAAGCATTCTGTGCAACAAACTAAGTAACGACTCAAAAGCTTTTGATTGCGTCGACCACGATATTCTACTAAACAAGTTAAGCGCTTATGGAATAAGGGGAAATGTACTCAAACTTATTAAATCATACCTTAGCGATCGCAAACAGTACACGGAAATAACTAGAATTTGCCCTAAGACGAAGAGTGAAAGAAAATACCGATCCGAAGGACGGACAATAAAATATAGTGTACCACAGGGCAGCGTCCTTGGGCCACCCCTTTTCTTAACTTATATTAACGACTTGCCACGTCATGTTCATAATCCAATGGTATTATTTGCCGATGACAGCACCGCGGTAGTAAAATGTAAACTTCCGGATAGCTATGAACAGGACATAAATAAGACCCTGGAAGATATCGTACATTGGCTTGACAAAAATAACTTGGTGATAAACTTACAAAAAACTAACATAATGCACTTCCATCAACGCACAATTTTAAAAGAAGTAACTGTAGACTACAATAAACAAAAAATTAACCAAGTTAAAGGAGCACAATTTTTAGGGATTTACATTGACAGACAACTAAATTGGCAACCACAAGCAGAGGAAATTTGCAGAAGGATAAATAAAGCGGCATATGTCCTTTCAAAGTTGTCCAAGAAAGTTGACATTCAAACTATATTAGTAGCGTATCATGGTCTGGTTGCATCAGTTCTAAGATTTGGTATTATTTTCTGGGGCAATTGCAGCTCAAGGGAGTACATATTTAAGGCGCAAAAACGTTGCATTAGAGCGATATGTGGTTTGAGGACCACAGACAGTTGCGAACCAAAGTTTAAGTCCCTAAAAGTGCTTACATTTCCGGCATTGTATATTCTGGAAATGGCCGTGTTTGTAAAGACCAATAAAAACCTATTTCCCACGATGACGTAAACTAGAAAACGTCCTATCAGAAATCAATACAAGAATTTATTACACATTGAGTCCTGTAACACAGCATTATTGAGGAAAAGTGTTATTTGTATGGGTCCTACCATATACAATAAATTGCCAGATGTAATTAAAAATTATACAATTAAAAACTTTAAAAAGAAATTAGTGGACTTCCTAATAGAAAAATGTTATCATTCCATTAATGATTTTTTAATGGACAACACTTTTTAATTTTCAATGTGTATAATAAATATTATTTTGAACTTAAGAACCTAATATACATTAATTTAAATTTAATTTTCAAGTGACATTTTAATTTGACATTTTTTTAATATTAATTAATGTATAATTGTATTATTGTAATAATTCTAACAGTGACATTTGTAATTTCTATTTTTGATGCTCTTGACAATTTTTTTAATATTTTAATTTTAATTTTTGCGTGCCTATTTCCAGGCTGAATGTACATGGCTCACACCTTTCTACTCCACCTGTATTTTAATTTAACCTACATTCATTGCAAATAAATGATTTGATTTGATTTGATTTAACTTTTCGCAAAAAATATTCATGGGAAACGACTTTTTTTTGGGGTGAAAAATCACGTTTTACGGTAGGACTCAATATAACGCACCCAAAACATTGTGCTGATGGATGGATTGAATAGTACGGGGGGTCGTGGCTGGGTATGGTAGTGTGGGGTCGCGGAGGTGTTGAGTAAAGTTATAACATTAAAAACTTGTATTTTTTTTTAACTTGTGATAAAGTTGGAACTTTGACCCCCCCGTAACTCCGTAACTACTTATCGCAATGACGGGAAGAACAAGTGCCTTTCGGCTTCGTTACGGGTACTTTTACACCCATTAGATTCTAAATGAAAATTATATTTTTGGCCAAAGAAACAGAGGTACTACATACTAACACACACACACTTCTATACTTACATACATACTATACTTTTGTATGTATTGGGTCGTTTAGTCTTACTAAG
This sequence comes from Noctua janthe, assembly GCA_910589295.1. NCBI lineage: Eukaryota > Metazoa > Arthropoda > Insecta > Lepidoptera > Noctuidae > Noctua > Noctua janthe. Next base: position 3,395,765 of record OU342567.1, read on the forward strand.
GGGTATCGTATTTCAAAGTACTAACTGGGTTGTGGAGGTCAGAGAGGCAGTCGCTCCATATAAAATACTGGTATTTGGCTGCATCCGGTTAGACTGGAAGCCGACCCCAATATAGTTGGGAAAAGGCTAGGCAGATGATGGTCAAAGAAACAAAGGTCGTCCAAAAGCACATTGGGTTGATGATATCGTCAAAGTTGCAAAACACCTGGATGAAGGACGCACAGGGAGAAGCCTGCACCCAGCAGTGGGTGACAGCGGGCTGAAATGATAATGTTAAATGATTTTAAATAGTAAGTTTACTGTTTACTTACGCAGCCAGTCCCTTGAAGAACTTGCCCATAGCCCTGTAGTCGAGCTGGTCAGAACAGTTGAACACGACGCACTGCACCGCCATAGCCTTCGCTAGATCCTGTAGTTCAACCGAAAAAATGTACATAGTTTATCAACCCCTCCAATAAAATAAAATAAAAAAATGTTAAAATCGGAGACACTGTGAAGTTATGCGTGGTCATGTACATGGAAAACATGCGACTCGACTTGAAAACTTCCTATTGTTTTTGTCGGTTTAAAAGACCTTGTGGTACCTATACCTAGCACCTGCGCCCTCATTTCGCCATGAAGTAGGGGGTGAGTCTATCACCTTCAAACGGGCACAAATGCAGACTCCTTGGCTGCTACTGAGAAATTCCTGATGGAAACCCAATAACACTTTGCACAACCTGGTATTCGAACCCAGGACCTCAAGCAGGCCTTTCAACCAGGTAGTCCAAATTCATACTTCAGACTTCTGAAATAAGTACCTACCTTAGTTGTCTCCGTCTTGCCGGTGCCGGCGGGCCCGGCGGGGGCTCCGCCGAACTTGAGGTGCATAGCGCACATGAGCGTCAGGTAGCAGCGATCCGTCAGTGGCGTTATCACCAGGCGACCACTGGAACACAAACATGCCAAAAAGGAACAGAAAAAATAAAGAAAATTTCACTAATATTAATAAATGTTGTTGGTGTATGTGAATTTAAATGTTTGTAAACGCACCCACGATACAGGAGAAATTCATAGTACGGGGAAACGAACTAAAAAAAAATGCGAAATGTTGTGAGGATGGATGGATGGATGTATGTTTGTTACTCTTTCACGCAGAAACTACTGAACGGTTTTTGTTAAAACTTTACGGTAATACAGCTTATACATTAGGATAACACAATATAAAGACTTATTATAATTAGATTGTGTAAAGAAAAAAATAACCGTTGCGGGACTCCTGGCACATGTGAAACATCGAACTTATTTGGACAAGTAATCTGAGCACGTGGTCTGACTGAGTAGTGATGTTTACAAACTTCATAACTACGTAGTACATAGGTACTCAATCAGATCTTCAATAGGTAACAATTTCGTATGCAAGTATTTTTATTTATTTGTAAACGCTATTGTGCTCCTTATTTATAGGAAGGCACGGGCCAATTTCCTGTACAAGTTTTTTTTTCTTCGACGCATGCCGTGGCGACGTGTCGCTACGCCAACGGTCTTAACTTACGCAGGCGAAGCCACGAGCTAAAGTTATGAAGGAATAATAAAGTAGACATCACCATAAGTCTACAGCAGTCCACTGCTAGACAGGCAACAACTGCGCACCACTCAGCTCGATTGTCGGGTATTTATAGTTTTTTAATTCCTTTTTTTTTATATCATTCTTCTCTATCAGCCGTCACGGTATTATTTACTCCTTTTTTTTAATGGATAAAAAAAATAAGAACCCACCTGTTTCCCAAATATTCATTCTGGTACGCCAATACAGAGTTCAGGGCTTTAACATCGCAGGTGTTGAGACTGAACTGGCGGTAGAACCGGCTCGTGTCCAGCCTGGTCTCGTCCTGATAGATCTCGGGGGTCTCATCGGGCTCTAGTGGCCACGGCGGCTTTACGACTTCGTAGTACCTGCAAGAACAATTCGCATCTTCGAAAAGTTTCTTGCCATTGTTTCGGTTCATCTTTGAATTCTTTTAACTTTTAACCATGGATGCTATTTTGATAATGTATTTTATTAAAATTGATATTGATATTACGAATTAAACTTTTACCTCGTTATAATACTAGTACCTATATATTAATTTACCTAACTGACAAAAACCTCCTTTAAATGTATATTTGTACGCCAAATGGCAAAACAGAGAAACTATAATATGTATAACAATTATTGTAACATCTTACACACTGTTGTAACCTATGTTTACAAATAAAGATTGATTGATTGACGCTTTTAACGTGCACGTCTCTTTCTACATGTTTCTCACGTACGTGTATTATTCTACATGCAGATTTAGTCATCATCATAATTTTCCTGCCCTCATTCCAATTCATTTGGTGTCGGCGCAGCCCACTCTGGGTGGAGCGGAGGGAAGTGTCCGACTTGTACTGGCCAAAACCCATCCATGTTCCTTCTTTGCCCTTTGTGTTCCAGGGCCACGGTATCTCTTTCGAACAGTACCGCAGCCCTGGACAGTCCCACAGCCCTGGAATCTTACCTTCACACAACGCTCATGACGTCAGAGACCGTGTCGCCGTCGGGTATGTTTTCAAATCCAGAAATCGAGAATTAATTCATTAAAACACACTGTTACTTAACATTTGTGACGTCACTAGCCGAGTTGACATTGGGTATATTTTCAGATTTCGGATTTCACATGTTTTTTTTTAAATTTTTGTGTCTGTTTTTTTTGGTTCATTTTCGAAACGGCTGAAACGATTTTACTGGCAGATAGCTGATGTTATTTTATTTTGTAAAAAAAATTAGGGTTCCGTGCAAAAAAAAAACTTGAAATTGTTAGCAAAATTCGATTCAAATAGGCAAGTATTATTTTTACAATAATTTCACGCGGACGAACGTCGCAGGGCACAGCTAGTTTCAAATAAAATGCTTTGATTTTGACACTCGAATAAAAATTTAATTTGTTTGTTATTAATGTTGTTTTTCCAACATTAATATCCAATAAAAAAAAACTTTACTTTGATACATACATTACATCCCCTGGCTGTCATAGACGTAGATCTTTGGCTGTCGTTACAGGTAGTCAAAACCTCAAACGTCTAATAACCAGTCTTACCAAGGGGTATCCTAACAAGGTTGTGGGGGGTCAAGTAGGTAGTCGTTTCATATAAAATACCCGTGTTCAGCTGCGTTCGGTAAGATTGGAATCTGACCTCAACATACTTGTAAAAAGGACAGGCGGCTGATGAGTATAGGTATTTAAGTCTTTCACTACTATTTTAAGTCTGACTCAAATCACTGCCAACCCAACTTCAACCTTATTACAACGAAAATAAATTGTAATATGATTGTTACAGTAATGCCAAGTCAGAGCTAATATAAGTGAGAGAGGCCTGTATGTATAGGTAACTTACCGCAGCTGACAGATCCACTGGAAGTCGGACATGTTGCGCACGTTCTCGTCGACGAGCGTGCGCGTGACGTCACGCGCGTGCACCTCCACCACGATGAGCGCGCACAGCACCTCGCGCTGGAAGAACGTTAGGTCGCCCTTCACAAGCGCGCGCAAGCTGTCCAGCTAGGTATAGATGGAAAATATTATTAGTAGAACTTAGTACTTGACGCCATCACCATTTTCATTCGTTAATTCCCTATTTTTTTTTCGGAAAGTCCGACTCTTTTATTTATCTGAAAAAAGTGAGTTGGTGTTTAATTTCCTACGAAATATATGGGAAAAGTTTTTGAGATTTCTGACTTTCTTAATACTAAAACCTCAGATGGTCCTTGATGATCCTTCTAGGAGCTCAAAGGGTTGGGGAGAGCACAGAAGAAAAAAGTGGTAATTTTCTTGCCTGCTCGAAAATAAAGAAAAGTTCGTTTTCCTGTACAACTACAACTATTAAGATATCTTTGTGGAGTTGTGGACAAAGCTGATAGTATGTTCTCCATGTACAACAGAAACTGAAATTCATTCAATGGTTTTCTGTTAATGCCCAAGAGCAGAGCCAAACATACTACGAAGAAGGACTTAAACATTAATGCCTCGCTACGAAGTAGCAACAGCTGGTTTCCTGATAAGGCCCAGTTGTACATTTTCCTGATTATCTATGGCGGCCTGATTTGTGTGACTGCAAAGCCATCCTATGATGAAGGATTTCATTTCTTTAAGATGGATCTCGTAGCTTGGAACCTCGATGGATCTCTAGAAGCCATGAGCTAGATACGTGTATTATCATATTACATTTATTGTGATCGTGAGTGACACGAATAACCGCCGTCTGCTCACACAATATGGCGCCCGTGACATCAGCCTCTTAGATGATATCATCCCCTATTTGAATTATTTCCTCCCCTATCTTAATGCGATCTTTAAATGTTATTAAGTCACGTCCTTTGGAGCGTTTAAATGTAATGTGTGTATATGGGACGCATGAGGTAATACCTCCCCTTACCGTCGCAATCTAAAATTACACCCTATACAGGGTGAATGCAACACCGACGCGAAAACGGTTACCACGAATTCATTACATCATTCTGAGCGGCTACATGGAAATTTTTACAACAACGCGCCTACACGGTTAAAATATACATTTAGTATTACACTTTTGTAGGAAACAGCTAAATTTTTTTCATAATCAAAAATCAAATAAAAATCAATTATACAAACACACTCTAGTTCTCACACACGGCCATAAACACGACTTTCATTTTTCTTTTTATTGTTTTATAAAAATGTGTAACTTATACCTAATTAGCACAACGAATCAATTGTTAATTATTTGAGGAAGAGCGAGGTTTATCCCATCACAAGTATCTTCGGATTACTTTCTGGGAAGCCCCGGCAACTTATTTGTATTGATTTAAGATAATAAACACATTTGTTTTTTTTTTTTATATCGACGAAAAAGTTCTATGTGGGGGGCCCAGAATGATGTACTGAATACGTGGTAACCGTTTTCGCATCGGCGTCCCATCCACCCAGTATACCTTACCCTTCGGGGAAACAGGCGTTATGTTTCCAAATCATTAATCCTGACCTGCATCAAGTTCTCTTCAAAGAACGAATCCATGCGGTACTCTTCGATGGCGCTCTCGACGCCGGCGGTCCAGGCGGTCTGCGAGCCCGCGATCACCACCTGTCCGGGCCAGCGCAGCACCCATTCAGCGCGAGGGATCTCCCACAACTCTTTTAGACCCTCGATCAGGGTCAGTCGAACTGAGGAAAAGAGCAACACTTGAAGGTATTCGCATATTACACTTCGCAGATAACATTTACTTGAAAAAAGTGTAGGCCGCGAGGACACTGACGAGAGTTATCAAAATAGAAGAAAACCTTTGCCCAGCACTGGGACAGTACAGGCTAGCCAGAATAATAAAAAATGTCACGTAAAATACACTTGTTAAAAAGAAATACCGGTATTATACTACAACAGCCTTTTTTTTCGGTTTTGAAATCATCAAATGACCGCCCCCCCACTCTGGGCGGAGCAGAAGGGAGTGTCAGACTTGTACTGACTAAAACCCATCCATGTTCCTTCTTTGCCCTTTGTGTTCCAGGGCCACGGTATCTCTTTCGGACAGTCCCGCAGCATACTATATAAGCTTCAGACAATGATTGTCGCCCCGTAGGCCAATGAATTATATTTTCGCCTGGATACTTAAAATGTTATGATTATTTTATACCTCTCTGACCGCGGTCAAGACATCGTGACTTCATGAGAAAACCTGGAGTAATAATTTATCATCACCTGCCTAGCCTTTTTCCCAACCATGTTGGGGTCGGCTTCTGGTCTAACCGGATGCAGCTGAATACCAGTATTTTACATGGGGCCATGCCTATCTAACCTCCACAACCCACTTAGTACTGGCGTATCCAGTACTAACTGGGTTGTATACATCTTGGTAAGACTGGTTGTCAGACTTTCGGGCTACTGACTACCTGTATGACTATCAAAGATCTACAAATGACAGCCGGGACCAATGGCTTAACGTGCTTTCCAAGGCACAGAGGAAACTAGGCATGTAATGGATGGTCAGGGTCACCCATCCACAGACTAACCTAGGCAACCACGGCTTAACCTAAAGATCGACCCGAGTGGCTGTTATTATTTAGTCACGATTTCCTATTGCCCAGTGTCCAGGTCAGTGCCCAGTGTTATTGTGTTAAATTGTAGTTTCAAGTAATTTGTTAGTTTAATAAAAGCAGTGTACCCTGTATATTTTCATTGCACGAAACTCACCTTCGGTCCACGAGCGTGGAACCTAAGATAAAAACACGCCTGTACGATATGACTACATACAGAAAGCTCAGCCAATAGAAAGCTCTATTCCTAGACAGCACGTTGAACTTCGTAAGTCAAAAATCGCCAATCGAGCTTGGGCAAGACAGGTAATCAATGCTCGTGCCTTCTCTGAAGCCCTCCTTATATGAAGAAGCCGTTTCCTCAGGATGCTTACTTGAATGCCTCATGGTATCTTCAAGCAGAAGCAGCCACTGTTCCACGTTGGTAGAGGGGTAGAACTTGTATTTGAGGTCGACGATCTCGCCCTCGCTGGAGTGCATTTGAGTGATTTGCAGGTCCGGTTGGAAGGTTACCTGGAACCATGACATCCTTGGCATCGATCATTTCAATTTATACCTTATTACAATGATATAAGAGTGAATTGCGTTTTGTATTATGTATTGTTTGGAAGAAATTATATAGTACGTAGCACATGACGGCACGGTGGGCCCAGTGGCTGAGCGATTGACTGCTGCGCTTCGTGACTCCCGCACGGAACAAATATTTGTATGCCCTACAGGTAGTTGTTCCGGGTCTGGCTGTTTGTGTATGTGAGCTTAAATGTTTGTAAACGCACCCACGATACAGGAGAAATTCCTAGTGTGGGGCAATGTTTTAAACAAAAAAAAAAAACATTTCTTCTATGGAAAGGAGTGACAGCTTGGAGTTGTCGCTGGTCACGAAAGACTCTTGTTGGGAATATCGCTCAAAGGGCTGTAAGATTTATAATTTCCTGTTTAGTGTACTTACTCGCTATTTTTGTAAACAATTACGTGTTAATTGAATTCGTTATGATTTGTGGCGGTTTAGGTTAGTTTCAGTGATTAGTATTTTGGGCCAAGTTAGAAAAAACTGTTGTATTCATTATTTTGTGAAATTCGTTGTCTTTTTTTTTTAACATCTTTGCCTTCTGTTTGCTAAATGTATATCAAATCGGTTTTTTTTTTGTCCACAACTCACTTGTCCTATATCATACCAACTTACAGCTTACTAGCCATTGCCCGCGGCTGTGTCAGCGCGGTAGTAAATCACCCCACGGGTACAACCGGGATGAGTTTTAAACGGAGTTTGAATAGCTGAAGTTTTGGGTCAATCGTATTTCAACTTTGTACATTCGAAACTAGGGCATGCCCCTGGTTCTAAAAATACCTTGAAGGAACCGGTAATATCTGGTTCTACCCGGTTATTTGAAAGTATTTTTGCATACCCATTAGGGCACACTTAGAAGAAGATTAGGTCAGTAAAAGTCACACAACATAATACTTAAGTAAGCAGCGCAACACGTTTTTTTCTTCCATTTTTCCCTGGCAGCTGTAACGCTATCATTTACTACATTCCACTTAAGACCTGAGCCTTACCTTAGCGATATTCTCGAAGCACTTCCTTAGATGAGGTTGCACGGCCCTAGGGTTGCGGGACTGCGACAGGATCTCCAGCAGTTCATCATCACTGAGAAAGAAGAACCTCGGGAACCGCAGCCGCTTCAGTTCCATGTACTCGTTTAGGCCGCGAGACACCACCGCAAGCAGGTGGAGGGCTTCTTGAAGACTGTCCAACAAACGACTGTCTGGACAGATTACCATTATCTGCGAAAATTGGAGGAATTTTTTAGGTACTGTTTAATACTGCAGTCTCTTTTTACCGACTATGGCGGAGCCACAGGTTTTGTTTTTTTGAGTCATCTACTCGTAAAATTAAATAATAGTTTTATTGTGAACCAAAAGTTTAAACAAAATGGCGATGGGGGCGACTGTATCTAGTGAGGAAGACTGTAATCCCCGAAAGGTTAGGCAGGATTGATCCTAATAGTAGCCTAATTTCGCCAGTTATTTTTAAGTCCCATGTAACAGGGGGCAAGCCTACTTACTGCCATCAATTGGGCTAAATCCAGACTCAGTGGCTTCTGAATTGACATTCCTGATGTAAAATCACACTTTGCCTGGAAATTCAACCCAGGTCCTTATTCGCAGCTGAAGCATTTGCGACCACTAGACCATCGAGGTAGTCCGATGTAAAAAGTATGTATGTGTCACCATAAAAATGAAAATACCGTTAGATTATCTATCTCGCGAGATTGTAAACTGTCGAAAGATTGTGAACCGTAACACACTGTTTACAAATTAACGCATTATTTTTCGGTTTTTACGGTGACATAATATGCTCTCCATACTACAGACCTTAGGGCAGGCGGCTGCGGTAGACATGATGCGTCTCCAAATCCTGTCCATGGTACCATACTTCTTCGTCTCCATGGGCAGCTGACGTGATATGTCTTCCGAAGTGAAGATCGGCTCCAGGTACATCCATTCTCTGTTAAAAGATACAAGTAGCACTTGTTTAAGGTCGCAAACCCAAAGTTGTTACAATGGCCATTAAACGCACCGCTGCACGTTGCAAGAAAGGCACCTCCGAATTTTCTCCCTAAGATTTAGAGGTATGAGGAACAGGGTTGGAAGTTGTGTCTGGTCCGCACGATATGTCAGTATAGTTCGTATATGGCGGTATAGGTGCCGTTTATCATAATAGAGGCGTTTGTAAGAAGTAGTGATCATCGGGTTCTGCCACTTACTTCTGGCACTCAATCCATTCATCCACCACCTTCTGGGTAAGGCGAAGCTTATCGTCCCACTCCTGGATTCGAAGCTCGAACGCCGCCTTGAAAGGGCTGAAGCCAAGCTGCTGAGTTCCTAGGAGATGTTCGTCCAGGAGCTGCAATGTTTCGTCTGCAATCTTCATGATAAAGGTACCTGGGAGAAAACGTGGTTATTGGTAATCACGCCTTTCACGGCTCCGCTATCGAAAATTATAGAAGTTGCGTTTTTAGTTAGATTCATAAGGCTGATAGCAGATCGCACATCTGATGTGACAATATGTCATATCGTCATTTGTACAATTGACGTACTAACGCTTCATCGGTTATGTACGTGATGTTGGATGTTTTACTACGTTACGCGACCGACAATGCGCAGCGCCTATTCCGTCAGATGTTCGATCTGCCTTAATCTCTCGTCCTTACTTGACTGAAAACAGGCAAAACTGTATTTAAACTTATAGTGCGAGGTTCTTATAACAGTACCTATTATTTTATTCGTACTTCAGTGTGGGAAAGAGATGGAGCTATACAGGATGTCTAGCCCCGTCTCTTTCCGATACCACTGCAGCCCCAGCTCTAGCTTACCGGTGGTCTTGTAGGGGCTCATCTCCAGCACCTTGTTGGCCCAGTCGCCCTGCATCTTGTCCAGCGACTGCTCTATGACGTACTCTTTGCTGGCCAGCTCGCCGATCTCCGCAATGAGCTCGCCATGTGCCGCCACTCCTTGCTTTATGCACATTTGGAAGGTCTGCTTTTCGTTCATTGTTACCGTTATACCTAAGGAAAAAAACAAATATGTTAACAACTTTTCCCGTTCAAAATTTTCGTGCATCGCTCGTTTCGGGCTACGCCCATAGTGTTAGTTACAATGATCTTAACTACTAGTTTTAATAGACAGACATGGTTTATTTTGTTAAAGAGTTTCGTTCAATGTTGCAGCAAAGGAGACTCCCATCTATCTGCGAATACACTCAAGATAGAGTTGGTTCTGCCACGAGCAAGCTGGAAAGCGCTGCTATTACGTATGATGACCGCAAAACCAGCTATGTCTTTCCGCAAACATCTTTTACCCGCTACATCGCCACGGCAGCCTCATCAGTAACCTGACTGCGTTATTGTGCTGGACACGCAGATTGCTGTATGCACGTAAACTTTGCCTGGTCCACAGGTTGCACGTGTAAAATGATTTAAACAGCGTAATCTTAACCGCCTCTGCACATCGCGCAAACCTACGGGCCAGCATGTTGCATCGAACCGTCAGCGATCAGCTCAGATCAGATCAAATCATCGGTAACCCAATGACCGAAGTACTTAACATTGGTCATCCTATTTAACCCATTATCCGCCACTGTACCTGATTGCGTACAGCTAAAATTATGAGGGTAGTTGTAAAATGTTAAAAGCTACATTTGTTTTTCCATTTTTTTTTTATTGGCAGACAGATACGGTAATGCGTGAAATTAATAATTATTTTGGCGGCTATATGCATTATAGCGGTCACTCGGAAAATTCTAACCTAACAGTTTAACTGTGTGTGCAGGTAAGAACCTTACTATATTATTTTTTTGTGATTTCAAAAACCCAATTTTAGTATTATGTATGCTTTTTCATTGGATACATCTTTATTTATAAAATAAATAAGTGTTTTTCAAGTTATATTTACAAAAATATCGTATTTGAAACATTGCTGTACTCAGTTGGGTACAGCGGTTGGATCCACATAAGAATTGTTCTATTTTTACGGTGTTTTAGGTGTTTGTCATAATGAGTTCGAAACATTTTAACATTTCCAATCATTACAATGGCTTAGAGAAAGCTGTTAATTCCATTATAGAAGATACTGATAGTGATGCCAATTACGAATTTGAGATCATACCGCCAGAAACTAGCGTTATGACAGATGAAGAAGAAGGTGCTGAAGAAGACATGGTCACTGCCTCTTTGCCGCGTGATATGCCTGGTAATATTTAGGTATTTAGGAATGACCAGAACATAATTTCAAGTGATGGGAACGAAAGCAGTGATGTTGAACCTTTGCCTAAATAGGCGAAGAGAAGTCGCCAACCACCAGATCAGCCAGTACGGCGTAAGTGTTTACCAAGATACTCTTCTACAGCTCTAAAACCGACCGACCAGAACTATAAGGGAGAACAGGGCAAAGAAGTGTCCTCTCAGAAGTACTAAAGAGGTGAAGAAAGAAGATCGTGCCTCGTATGATTATTGGTTTGATAAGCAAAACGAAATACTAATAGTGACATGGAAGGATAATAGTGTATGCACAATGGCAACAAATTATGACAGTATTGAACCGTTGGGAGTTGTAAAACGATGGGCTCCAGTATAACGTGAAAAAACTGATGTCAACATCCCAAAACTATTTCAAACTTATAATAAAAATATGGGGGGAGTGGATGAGTTGGATCAATCTATTTCACTGTACAGGATTACTATTCACGGAAAGAAGTGGTGGTGAGTTCTGTTTACCTACATGGTAGATATGGCTATTGCAAATGCCTGGTGTTTGCATGTGATAAGTCGCAGTGATAGCATGGACCAGCTACTGTTTGGACGCACCATTGCGAGGTTCTATTTACACCAGAAAACACAATATAAGGCTCGACCTTCGTCTTCATTGGTCCCAGGCTTGCCTCAAGACGGCGTTGGACACTATCCTCAAAAGTTTGAAAAACCATTACGATGCGTTAAATGTCATGCAAGAATTCGCTGGTAATGCAAAAAGTGTCTCCAAACAGTATGCGTCGAAAAATAATGCTTCAAAAATTTTCACCTGTAATACGCCACTGTACCCAATCGAGTACACCCCCCTTTAAGAGAGGCTAATTTTTTTTAATTTTTTTTTCATACTTTTACGTTAATATGGTTTTGTAAACAATTGTAAAATAAATGTTTTGTTAAAATATCACTGCTGTTTTCATTTTGGCGGTTAAAGGGTTAAGGGTGCTCCGCAGAGCGATATCTCTGGTATAGTTGGGTAACATATAGCACCTGCCTTAAAAACCCTTATTTCGCTCTTTTGGGTGTTAAAGTCCTCGAGTTACCGCGTATGCTTTACAGATTGACACCAGCCGCATCAAGGCACCGATCGATGGGCTCAGCAAAACACCATATCGTCAGCATAACTAATGTTATTAAAACACACTCTATCTATATGCAACCGATATTAGTGTTGCTGAGCTCAACGATCAGCCGATTCATGTATAGATTAAAAAAGGAGGTGAGTTCCATCCTCCGTGTCTCACCCCGCACTCCAACCGACACACATCAGAGAACGACCCCTCTCAATTCACACTATTTTGTTGATTATTATACCACTATGTAAACAATTTTATGATTTCACTAGGCAACTCCTTTTACTACAGTAAATGATGCCGTGACGTCTGACAGGGGAAAATTTAAGAAGAAAACGTGTTGCGCCGCCCCTAATAGAATGGGACAAGGGCAGAAAGATCCCAGTCGGAGCGGAGAATGGAACCGGCGAGAGATGTCGTGCGGTGTTCCACAGGGTTCGGTTCTGGGGCCGGCCTTGTGGAACATCGGTTACGACTGGGTGCTGCGCGCCGACCTCCCTACCGGCGTCAGTGTAGTTTGCTACGCTGACGACACGCTGGTACTGGCGCAAGGGAGGTCGCACGAGGCGGCGGCCGAAAACATGACACGCGGGGTTGCGATAGTTGTGGAGAGGATCCGGCAATTGGGACTCGAGGTGGCATTGCACAAGTCCGAGGCCATGTGTTTTCATGGGCCTCGAAATGCGCCACCGTCGGGATCATTACTGATGGCAGGAGGGGTTCCCATCGGCGTCGGGTCGACGTTGAAATACCTAGGACTCGTCCTCGACAGTCGGTGGAACTTCGTGGAGCACTTCCGACGTTTGGCTCCCAAACTGGAACGGACGGGGGCTGCTTTCAAGCGGCTCTTGCCCAACCTGAGGGGTCCAAACGCCTCCTGCCGGAAGCTTTACGCGGGGGTCGTGCGGTCCATGGCCCTTTACGGGGCCCCGGTGTGGGCGCGTTCTTTGAGGCGGCAAGCCGCCCACTACCTGAACGCGCCCCAAAAGGTGATAGCCATAAGGCTAATCCGGGGGTACCGCACGATCTCTGGCGAGGCGGCTAGCCTCCTTGCCGGATTGCCGCCATGGGATCTGGAGGCGATAGTCCTCGCGCGCCTGCATGAATGGCGCGCGGAAGCACTATATAGGGGGGAAACTCCGCTGCCGCGACAAATTACCGCTCAGCGGACAGACCTCCGGCGTGATCTCATGGCGACATGGAGAGAGCGACTGTCGCAACCCCGTGCAGGGCACGCCACCATAGTGGCGATAAATCCCCTCTTTGAGGAGTGGCTAGAGAGGCGCCACGGCGCCCTCACCTACCGTCTGACGCAGGTCCTCACCGGACACGGTTGTTTCGGGAGGTTCCTGCACCGAATCGGGCGGGAGGAAACGCCCGGGTGTTTCCACTGCGAGGATCGTCCGGAGGACACGGTGGAACACACCGTGGAGGTCTGCCCCGCTTGGGCGGAGCACCGCCGTGTCCTCATAGCGGCGATTGGCGGCGGCAATCTCTCGCGTCCGGCCTTGGTTCAAGCCATGGTCCGGAGCGAGAGAGAATGGGAAGCCGTCACCTCCTTCTGCGAAGCAGTCATGCTAGTGAAGGAGGTGGCAGGACGTGAGAGGGAAAGAACCTCACGTCCCAGTCGCCGCGGGAGACGCCCTGGGCGTCGGGGGTCACGTGGTGGCTTCCGACCACCGTAGGCGCTGGCCTGTGGACGGCGAGTTATGGGCTAGCTCGCCGTCCGGCCGTCTTATGACGACAGGCTGTGTCGACGGCGCGTTCGTGTTCCACGCGCGCCTCAAAGAGATGTCAGCAATCAAGTAGGGGTCCGCATGGGCCGACGCCTGCCAGGGCTGCGGGACTGTTCGAAAGAGATACCGTGGCCCTGGAACACAAAGGGCAGAGAAGGAACATGGATGGGTTTTAGTCAGTACAAGTCTGACACTCCCCTCCGCTCCGCCCAGAGTGGGGGGGGTCATTTGATGATTTCCCATCCGGAAAAAAAAAAAAAAAAAAAAAAAAAAAAAAAAAAAAAAAAAAAAAAAAAGGGCAGAAAGATGATAACCAGGCCAAGTAATTTCTTCTTGTAGCTTACGCCACAGTGCTTTCTAATTAAGGAGATTGAATGCCTTTGACAAATCCAGAAAACACGCAAACACAGGCGTTTTTCTGTAAGTATAGTACTGACAAAGTTCTTATGATATCGTCAGCCCAAAGCGCTTTTGGACGGCCCTAATTTCAGTGGCCTATCGTGGGAAAAATATGTTATTTCAAATCTACATGCCATGGGCACTTATGAAACGTAAGCATATAGTTGCACTATTCGGGTTGGTCATTTCCGTTAGTTGAAACTCCATGTTGCAAGCTAAACCTGTAAACAATGTAATGTTACTGATACTGTTAGCCTGTATTATCCCACAGCTGGGCAAAAGCCTCTCTCCAAGACTTTCATTATTTCGATCCAATGTGGTTCACTAGTCGTTGTATTGTCCAGTTCGTTTATGTTGCGTCTCAAAAACAGAAAATGCTCATTGAGATAAGAAAAGCCCCCGAAAACCAAGATGATGAATGACACCCGCGTGATATAGTGTTATTTTACCAGCTTTTTCCATGAATTCATGCCAGTGGCGCTCCTTCATGCCAGGGTTCCTCACTGCTTGTATGATCGGTATCAGTGGTCTGAATTCATCGATATAATCCTGTAAGTACAGGAAAGGTTAGGTTAGATGTATGACCAGATCTAGGCGATCCGGCCAGTACTCGACGACTAGCTCGGGAGGAAGCACGGCAACCCGACGTTTCGGGCGACGCAGGTGCTCTCGGGGCACGGTGGCTTCGGGAAGTACTATAGTCGCATAAGCAGGGAGCCGGATGCTCGGTGCCATCACTGCGTCTACTGTCTGGAGGGCACGGCACACTTGGCCAGCTTATACCGACGCTGGCCAAGAGTGTCGCGTGGCATGAGCTGCGCCGTGCCCTCGTTACAGAGGTGGGAGGAGACCTGTGGCTGCCGACCGTTGTTCGCACGTTGGTCGGTAGCGCAGAGTGCTGGGATGCGGTAATGTCCTTCTGTGAAACAGTAACGTCACTGCAGAAAGGAAAAGGGAGATGACGAGCTCCCGCTCATCTCTCAGCAGACGCACCGGGCGTCGTAGAGGGCAAACAACGCGCTCTTCCGGCCCCCCTATACCAGTCCAGGGGCGACGGATTCGGGGGCATCCGTCGCCCCCCATCACATTGGACCCGAGAAGGCGGCCCGTAGTGTTCCAAGCGCACCTCTCTTAGACAAGACTATCAACTGGGACGAAATCATTACTGGGGTCAACGCTACCTATGTCTACGTGTACGACTTTGCCGCCGCAGAGCGAGACTGTCCGCACTGTGATAGTAGTTGTGAAGCAGGATGTTGGGGCGAGGGCCCCGAGAATTGCCAGAAATTCTCTGAAACGATATGCAGTCCACAGTGCGCATAAGGTCGCTGCTTCCGGCGGAACCCCCAGGACGGTTGTAATGCATTCTGCGCCGGTGGCTGCACGGGGCCGCTGCCCAGTCAATGCCACGCCTGTAGGAACTTCTATGACGAAGGTGCATGCTCTCAAGAATGCCGGCCGATGCAAATCTACAACCCGCCAACGCAAGTGTGCGTTGCGTGCAATCTTGGAGGGCCCAACTATTTCTGTCGTAGGCTGTACGTGGGGATGGTGCGGTCCATGGCCCTCTATGGGGCACCCTGACGGCACGCAACTTCGCAATACTGCGAAGACCACAGAGAGCGATGGCTTTTAGGGTGATAAGGGGATACCGTACGATCTCCTACGAGGCAGCAATCCTGCTGGCTGGATCAGCGCCCTGGGATTTGGACGCAAAAATCCTTACATCTCTATATCGCTGGCAGAAGGCGGAACTAGTGCGTGGTCAACGGCCAGTTCCCCCGTGAAGTCGAGGCACGAAGGACCTAGCTCCGTTAAAAGTCGTAATTAAAACATTTTAACAATCCGTGAAATCTCATATTGAAATCCCCATTACTGCATTTTGACTCTTGGTCTATAGCGGAACGAGTGGGAAATAAAAAAGTTCCAATCATCACCACTGGGGAGAACGAAACTTTTTTTTCCATTCGTACCCAGTGGGGACGACGATGTAGGGACGACCGGGAATAAACCAATATTTTAAGTATAATAGTATAGTCGAGTGCAAACACAAATACACACACATTTTGAGTATTTTTTGGCTAACACACACATACAAATCAGCTAATAGATACCTATTAGCCGAGTGCAATTAGCCAAAATTCGATAATGATTCCAAAGTAGATATATATTTTGCTAACCAATTAATTTCCCTCCTTGATTTTACATGCCTGATGTTCTTACCCGTATTTTATTCGCAACGTGCTGCACTTTGGGCATGTCCTGGAAGGTGCGCACGCACTTGACGATGGTCTTATAGAACTCGTTGACGAGCGGTTCGATAGTGTCCGCGTCCACGTACATCAGAGGGTTGTCCAGCCATATCTCGCGGGATTTTAGGAAATCTGCAACTCAACTGATTATAAGACGACTAACTTCTTTTATCTAAGCGTATAAAGTTAATCTAAATTGAATTGGCCGAAAATTGGCGACGATTTAGGCACTTTCAATAGCGTTTAACTCGGAAATTATTTCTAATGTCTACAGCAAAACTCACTGCGACATTCTTTGCGTCCAAAAGACCTATCGAGATGAAACCTAAGCCAGCCACACACTGGTGGAGTCACGCTTATCGCCGAGGTCTATCAACCGAAGAGCCAGTTTACCTGACGCGGTGACCCATAGGTTCCTATAGGGCTCGAACTCCTTAACTAGCTTATTGAGGTCCGTGAATGGAACAGCGGTCTGTCCGAACAGTTTCTGGCGGGTATTGAGGACCCGGCCCCAATCCTGTGCGTCCTTCATCGCTTTCCATGCCTTCTTTATGTCGTTGGCTATCTCGTGAACCTGGCAGAAAACATTTTTTTTTCTTTTACCTTAATACGTAGTTCTACTTCTGAGATATAAGCTATCAAAGTTAGAATCTATTCACTGGTGAGTGGTGGTATCCGTACAACTGTACCTATATGATAGCTGACATTTCGGAAACTTGACGCTTTAGAAGATTTCGTCTCATACAATACTTGTTTGTATTGATGCCAACTATTACACACAGGTACATACAGGGTGTTACATACAGGTTTTATATGTATGAGGGTGAATAAATAGTTCAGCGAACACAATCACGACATTAACCGGCCTACTCAATTCGCTGGTCTCAATTCCATTAAGCTTACGCGCGATTTGATAGGGAGAAGAGCTTAAGTAATCTTCACCAAAACATTTTTCACATAATATAACATCACGCCAGTAATCCCTGAGGGTTAGGCAACGGTGTACCGAATAGTATACCCACACATTTCGCCACTTATGTTTAGGTCCTATGGGCGAGCCTATTGCCATCAACCGGGTACAGATCCAGACTCCGTGGCTGCAACTGAAAAATTTTTGATCGAAAATCCCAATAGCACTTTGCACACCCGGCCCGGAAATCGAACCCAGGACCTTATGCTCAGCAGTCGCCCTTGCGACCTCTGGACCAACGAGGCAGGGCAACGAGGGAAAATCGGCCAAGTGCGAGTCGGACTAGCGCGTAAAGGGTTTTTTAATTTATTTTTATTATTTGCTATTATAGCGGCAACTGAAATACACATTCTGTGAGAATTTCAACTGTCTACCTGGTACGGATCATGAGATACAGCCCGCTGACAGACAGACGGATGGACGGACATCGGGGGCTTAGTAAGGGGGGGGGGTAATAAGTATTAAATTACGATTCTATTTATGTAAACAACTAAGACAAAATTTATATATATTTATTTAAAAAAAAAAAAATTGTATTATATAACGGGCTGGTGTCCCCAACTCCACGTCCAAAGCGCGTATTTTGCGTATGGTTATTTTTTTTTTATTTAATGATATTATAGTACAGAGGTGTTGCTTAATTCTAAACTCGCCAAACTTTTACGTTTGATGGCGAGAGGCGCACTTTTACATAACAATGAACCCACCTTACTTAAATAGCCACCAGTAGCTAAGGGTCATTTTTTTGTAAGAGGTAAGCCGGAGTACATTACCTTTAATGTGATTATATTATTTGTCTATAGAATACTGACTGTGCCATTTTTCAAAGGGAATCCGGTAGGAATCGAGTTGTGTGGAACCGTCGCCACTGATAGCTACTTCTTATAAATTATACTGTTATGGTTTATATATCTTATTATCTTACACTTTGATATAAGTGGGGAAACTTCGTTACTGCATTCGATGCGGAATTAGCGAAACTAAACAGCCTAAAATGAAAAACAGAAAATTCTAATATTTTTTAATTTGGAACACAAATAAATAAATAAATGTTAATTTGTTCATAAAAGTAAATATTTGCAAAATAATCATGTTTATCTATCTTTTTCTATTTATAAAAACAATTTAAATATTAAAAATCCATGCGTGTGAAATACATTGCAGAAAGAGAATTTAAAGAGAACAGAAAGAGTATTGAAAAACTTATTTAGTTCCGTTTGCTGTCCTGTATTATAATTATTATAATTATATTGTGCATTTTAAATTAATATTTTAAAAAAGATTCTAGTTCTCTAGACTTTTTAGATGTGTATTGTTCGTATCGATCATAATGGCGGACAGCGTTTTCATCTGATCGTTAAGTTTCATTTAAAATTAAAGTTTTGTAGTTGTCTACGGCCCGCTTGCACCACGAATCGCTAAACGCGTTTAACGATAAACACATTTAAAACATCATTCAGTCTCTGTCATCTTTAAACCATTGATAGAAACAGAACGATGTTTTGAATGCGTTCTAAGTTAAACGTGTGAAAGTGGTGTGAAACTCTCGAAAAATACAATCAATTTTTTCGGTCTAATAAAACAATACATAATTAACCATAGACTTACTTTTAAAAAGTGTCAACTGGTCTATTATCTAGACAGGGACAGCTCACCTTATAGAAGTCATACTGAAGCGTGAGACTCATACACTGTGCGGTGAATAAATCAATCTTATCGTATAACGTCTGCTCGTCTTGCAGGTGCAGCTTCCAGAACTTTTCCTGTTCTTCCTCCAAGAAGAGGAGCGTCTCTTCCACCTGTCACAACATGGATGTCGCTAAAAGTCACAATAAATAGCCTCAACAAGTACATTCTCCGTTATTTTACCGCGAAAATAAACTTTATGTCAACGAGAATAAAGGATACTGAGCAAGATCGGACGTAAAACAACAAGGAAAGGCCAGTAAACTAACTGGTAATACCGCAAACATAACTAAAAAAAGAGTACATATTCTTTGTCTATAATTCTATAGACAAAGGATATACTAACTGTGCCATTTTTCAAAGGGAAGCCGTTGGGAATCGATTTGTATGGAACCTTCGCCGCTGCAGTAAAACAAACAAACATGTTTCTCTGGGCTATTGTATTTATTAAGGGGAAATTATAAGTCGAGCCACAATTTTTTTACTTGTCCACGGAACCCTCTGATTTTATATGTCAGCCTCGTGAAAATAAGAAAGCTTCTAATAAACTAATTCATCTTTTTACAACGCCAACTAAATATTTCAAGGAAAACGTCAAGTTAAGAGCAACAAATATATTCACCTGTCTCCTTGATTATACATTACCATCTAATTTACTAAGTCAGCCACGGATTTTGCAACTCGCCACCATTTTAAGTTTTAAAGCTTCAACGTATGCTTTAAAAAAATATAGTTCAGGCATCAACTCGAAAACTTGAAAATATTACATTGTATTCTTTTAACATAAAATTAGCAACTGCTACGATAGAGCGAGTAAGGCGCCTCTGCGCGTTACCACCAATGAGAGAGTGCCCTTCGATTCACGCGGGGACGAGTCGTTTCGTGTAATCAGAAAAATAATAAATATTAACACAATTTGTTATAATAAACATCGTACAAAAGGCTTTGCGGCAAAGGAAATTTCTTAGGTTCGTGTTAGGTTACTTCAAACCCTGCAGCCAGAAATAGTAATAATGTTTCTCATGAACCTAGCTGAACCTAGCTTTTGGTGAATTTAAACACTAGAAAGAGTCTATTCTACCAAAAAAAAACAAGCTTCGGTTGTTTTGTTGTTTATATTTCCGTGGCTGGCGTGAACACATTGACATGTCGACTTCTATGACTTTTTTTTATTGGCTTATTACATCCTACGCATTAGGAATTTATATGAAAAAAATTGACAGTTATAGATATACATAATTTTTGGAGCAATCGACTTTGGTAATATGTTGACATCTCGCATTTTGACATGTCTAACTTAACAAAACCTCATGTCAAATTAACGATTCACATGTTTTTGTGATCGAACATTGATATTTTGTTATATCAACCTATACTCAGCACCCAAAATAATATTCGTTATTTGATATCTCAATTAATACACTTAAAAGTTTTGTTTAAGTACTTATTTTAAATTGACAAATTGAAGTGTCAAGCTATTGCCAGCTGAGGTCTTTTTGATTAAATCGTGACAAATTGAGATATCAAGTTATGGCCCACCGAAGAATTTCTGTTGAAATTGCGATATATTGAGATGTCCAGTTACGGCCAACGAAGTTCTGAGCACTAAAAGTAATAAGTATAGGTATCACTACATGTCCGTTATAAAAAACTTGTAACGTTAAATTAATATGTTTAGTTGACAACTTATGTACCCAAGTTGTATTAAAAAATAATCGAGTTATCAAAAAACTTTCGTAAGAAGTAATAATTTTTCAAATATCGCGGCAAATCCCTCGCTCGTGTGTTGGTAAACAAACGTCAGTTTAGAGTTCAGAAGCCACGCGCGCGCGAACCGCGAACGAGTGTGAGTGCTTCAAATTGATTTCGTTTGTTTTTGAGTGTATCTATTGATTGATTTATTACTACAGTGTTTCAATTCATAAGTTGGGTGTATAGTTTGTGATTTGCAATGGAGGAAAAAGTGAGTACCTACCGACCAAACCTTACGGTCTACCTTAGTGTATTATCGTAACAGAGGGAATACCTACCTGATTATGTGACGTGATATCTAGGTATTTCAATATTTGGTTTTTGCAGAATCCGACGATTGCCGAATTAATGGCTAGGAAACGCAAGTTAACAGAACTTCGTGACATTAAGTTAAATTCATCTCGTCAGCGAATGAATGAAGTGGACGAAAACGGTAAGATACAGATCTTATACTCACAAATATTTTTTTGCCACTTTTTAGGTAGATATTGATGAAGGTTGGGAGTTAGTTATCTAGGTAAGTAACATATTGTAAGCCGACGTTCGGAATGGACGTAAAAATATCGCGGCGATTTTTTTCGCGCACTGGATTTTCAACGCTCTGCTTAGCGCCGAGAGTTGAAAATCCAACCAGTGTGTTTGTTCAACGCGTTGGAATGCACTCTGTTGGATTCTCAATGCTCGGCTCAACACCGAGAGTTGAAAATCCAGTGCGCGATAAAATCCCGCTGCGATATGTTTACGTCCGTGCGAACGTCGCGGTCAGCTGATTGTTTACTTGAAACTGTGAACTTAGATGTATGTAGACGATGGGAATCTAGCTGTAGTAGGTAGATATACACCGTCGTGGGTAAGGCCTCCCCCACATTAGGATCGCGCGTTCCTCGGGCGTATGAGCGACGCGTCCGCCGCGTGCGCGACGCGAGCGCGCTGCGTAAGCGTCACGTGTTGCCACCGTGTAACGTGTGTGCAGCGACCGCGCGGCGCGCACACGGCGCTCGCGTTGGCGTTTAAACCCTTCAGTCAAGTCGAAAGTCGAAGGGGTATGAACGCGACTCGAGCGCCGCGCGCGCGTGTGAGTAGCGCGGGCGCCGCGCGCGCTACTCACACGTGCTCGCGGCGCTCATCCTCGCTTCATCCTCGGGCGTTCACACGCCCGAGGATCGCGCACGCCTAATGTGGGGTCAGCCTAATTGTTCTATGAGTAACTTGCTCCTCTAATGTTGAAATCAAAACAAAAATAACTATTTAAAAGAAATGAAGGGTGTGTAGTATAACGGTTTAACTTTGGCTACTATCGTAATAATGATTATTTTCTTTCTTTACCTGAACTATTTTAGATCTGAAAGTTTATGTGTGGGTGTGTGTGTGTGTGTGTTTGAAACGATTTGCATCTGTTACTGCTGGGCAGATTTGGATGAACCTTGGTGTGTAGATAATCTAGACCCTGTAATAGGAATAGGACTCAGCAGTTAGACACCGCTAGTTATTCACCCAAACTAATATTATAAATACGAGAGTAACTGTGTTTATCTGTCTGATTATTATTTTTTATTGCTTCAGGTTACCCTAATCTTGCCACTCCACTGTCAAACTCTTCGTTATTGAGGAACATAAGTAACGATGATCCATTATCTCCTTATCCGGTAATGTCCCCAGCAACCCAAGAAATTTATAATGTATTAATTACTGACCCAAGCCTACAATTAGATAATACGTCAGACATTGTCGAAAACAGTGAAGCGTCTGAAGAAAATGAATCGTTTAATGGCGACAGTGACGACAGTGTTCGTGATCCTGATTTTAACATAAAAAAAGTCACAGTAGATGATTCAGAAACTGACTGCGAATCATGTGATGATGCCAAAATTGAAAGCAAAGAATTGATACCAATCTCCGGAAAAATATCGAAAGCAACAAGAAATCCGGAAAAATATATCGAAGTCAACTACGAATGCGAAAATATAGCACCTACCTTAAATACGAAAGAAACACCACAAAATTCATCTATGGATAATACACAGAACAAGGAAACGGGGAGCTCAACGTGTGTGACAGACGAAAAAACGGCCAACCGAAGTGTTTCACCTGAAATGAATGAATATGAGAATGCAGCTCCTACTATATATGAGATAGAAACACCAACAGTGATCCTAGAAAAGACGAGTGAAAGAAATGAGATTTTAACTTTAACTATGGAAACCGAAAGTACTAGTGAAGAAAGGACTAATAATAATACAAAAAAAGGAAGATCAAGAGTGGAGAGAAATGCAAGCAAAACACGTCGGAATACAGGAAAGAGTTATATAACGGAAAAAGGTAAAGTAGTTCCTGACAGAAAACCGAAAGAGTTGAGTTCATGTAGACTAAAATGTGCTGAAAGAATTACAACGGCTGAACAGACGCATTGTTTTGAAAATTATTGGCAACTAGGAGATAGAGATAGACGGGCAGCATTTGTGTCTAAGTCAGTAATGATTTTCCCGAAAAAATCACAAAAAACGGGCAGCAGGACATTAAATAGAGAGTGCTACTGTAAATACATGCTAGAGATTTCTAATGAGATGAAACCGGTTTGTAAAGAGTGTTTTTGTAAAATTGTAGGAGAGACCAAGGGATTTGTTAATGTTATAATAGAAAAAAAAAAAATGTCTCCCAACGGAATCATTGATGAGGATCAGAGAGGTCGTCAACCTCCCAAAAATAAGAAGACTATCGAAGACATTTCGCTTGTCAATCACCACATTTTGAGTTTTCCAAGTTATGAGAGTCACTACTGTAGAAATTCGACTGGGAAGAAATATTTAGCTGCTGACCTGTCAATCGCCAAAATGTACAGAGAGTATAAAAACACTTCTTCAAATCCTGTCTCGTTAAAATTATATGCCAAATGCTTTCACGACCTCAATCTGTCGTTTAAGCAACCATCAAAAGACACATGCAACACGTGCGATGTGCTGAACGCTAAAATTAAAGTTGCAGATGAAGATCGCAAAATTAATTTAACTGCTGAATTAGCTGAACACCAACATCAAGCTGATAAAGCTTATGCTGAAAAACGTGTGGATAAAGAGAATGTCAAAGCAGATTCGTCTGTTAGGGCATTTGCATTCGACCTCCAGCAGTGCTTGCCGACTCCATATTTAAAAACATCTGTCTCGTTTTACAAACGACAGCTTTGGTCTTTTAATTTAACAGTGCATGATTTAGCAACTAATGAGGCTACCTGCTACATGTGGGACGAGACAATAGGAGCTCGAGGTGCAAACCAAATTGCCTCATGTTTGTGGCACTTCTGCAACAATTTGTCCTCCGAAGTAAAAGAACTGATTTTTTATTCGGATACTTGTGGTGGTCAAAACAAAAACAATGTCGTGGCAATGATGTTTATGTTTTTGCTACATAATCATCCGACGCTGCAAAAGATAAATCACAAATTTCTCCTCAGTGGGCACACACATATGGAGTGTGACTCTGACCACGCTATTATTGAGAAAACAAAAAAGAGAACACAAATGAGAATAAATTATTTGTATGATTGGGTGCAGCTGGTGAGGACTTGCAAAGTTCAGAAACCATTTAAGGTCGTGGTGATGACGGTAAATGATTTCTTGGATTTTGCTGAACTAAAAGCCAAGAAAGGACCCTTTACTATCAAAAAACTGGACGATTCTGGGGACAAATTTCTATGGCAACCTATTAAATGGCTGCAATATAATAAAAACAGCGTAGGAAAAATAAATTTCAAGAAAAGCCTGGATCGCGAACCCACTTTCGAGTCAGTGAACTTTCGGAAAAGAGGAAAAACCACCATAGATGTCTTTAGGTTGAGCCAAATCTCCAAGGAAGCTTTGCCAATCAGTGCAGAGAAAAAAAAGGATTTGATGGACATGATTGACCTGATTGACGATTCGTTCAAAGAGTTTTATATTAATATAAAAACTGTCGGTGATGTCTCTGCATCTACTGATCCAGATTTGGACGAAGACAACCCAGATGAAGAGGATTCTGAGGTCTAATAAAATACGAATGGTCTGCGACGAGGTTGAGGAGTCAACGTAGTTATTTGTGTTAGTAACATACTTGTATCTGTTTGATGACGTTGTTTGTGGTCCAATAAAGCAATTTTCTATTTTTTTATAATTTTTTTTATTGCGAAAATACTAAACTGATAGTTTCGTGGTGTTTGAATTAAATATTTCTTCAGTTAAAACAACATTACTTGATTTGAGTGAGTAGCAGCAAATTAAATATTTTTTTTATGTTTGTCATCTGTTTGCTATCCAATTAAAATAATGTGGTTGTCATTAAATTACATTGTTTACTTACTATAACTTCCCACTCAGAAGGTGAATAAGTTGATAACTGTTGGTGAACAAGTTGACAACTCGGTGCATAAGAGTTTTATATTAATATAAAAACTGTCGGTGATGTCTCTGCATCTACTGATCCAGATTTGGACGAAGACAACCCAGATGAAGAGGATTCTGAGGTCTAATAAAATACGAATGGTCTGCGACGAGGTTGAGGAGTCAACGTAGTTATTTGTGTTAGTAACATACTTGTATCTGTTTGATGACGTTGTTTGTGGTCCAATAAAACAATTTTCTATTTTTTTATAATTTTTTTTATTGCGAAAATACTAAACTGATAGTTTCGTGGTGTTTGAATTAAATATTTCTTCAGTTAAAACAACATTACTTGATTTGAGTGAGTAGCAGCAAATTAAATATTTTTTTTATGTTTGTCATCTGTTTGCTATCCAATTAAAATAATGTGGTTGTCATTAAATTACATTGTTTACTTACTATAACTTCCCACTCAGAAGGTGAATAAGTTGATAACCGTTGGTGAACGACTTGACAAGTCTATTATTTTGCAATCTATGGAAAATTTCGTTTATTTATTGTCATCATTGAAAAGATGGCACAAAATAACCTTTAAAACAACTTAAACACATATGTAAAATTAATTAACCGATTTACCAGAAGACGCCAAAACTTTAAAATGGCCGTCCTGACAAATTGCAGTTTTAGACATGTCAACATATTCACGCCAGCCACGGATTTAGTGGCTATAGTTAATTTTTTGATGATCATTTAGGTATATTAAGAATCAATAAATTATAGAACGAGTTATGAATTAATCATACTTAACTAAGTCGTAAACGTACTAAGTTATAAAATTAGAAGGCGATAGAATTACTTTATTGGTTTATATAGTTATTTTAGAAGCTTATTGCTTGAATATATGTCACAAATATAGATGCTATAAAATAACAACGATGCTGGGATGTATTTACAATAGCTTACACCGATGATGTATGGTGGCTGAGATAGTACTTTTTAGATGCACATTGATGGTGGCTGACATAGTAATTTAGAGAACAAGGTAGTTTTTTTGGAGGAGAAAAAGGCTATTAAATAGAAGTCGGTTTAATTACTACCCTTTATTAAGTATATCAGTATACATGTATCAACTATAATTATGTACAAACTATACCTGTTTAGTAATTAGTAGCGGCCAACCAATAGCTTCCCACAGGGCTCTAAAGTCATCGGTTTCTAACGGCGTGAAGAATGCGTCCAGAACTTCGTAGTCCTGTTAATATTATTTAGTTAAATATCTTTAAATCTAATATGAGGAGATTGAGATGATCCATTAAGGATGAAAAAAGATCCTTAACGAAGCCAAAAGGCACTTGTTCTTCCTGTAATTGCGATATTTTTTTTTGTTCTAGACCATACCTGGGAACCTTCTAGTTACGAAGATATTGAGGGTTATGTTTTAATACATGTTTCTAATGTTTTTTGTTTTCTCTTTAAACGCCTCCATGACCGGTACTATTCAATCCATCCATCAGCACAACGTTTTGAATGCGTTACATTGAGTCCTACCGTAAAACGAGATTTTTCACCCCAAAAAAATACTCGTTTCTCAGCAACAATTTTTGCTATAATAATAATGCTTGGTTGACGACTTAGTGAAGGGTCCGTTTACACCCTGTATACTATTTGTGGCTCCAAAAGCATAAAAAACTAGTTTGGCAAAATAGGCCAGGCGAACTTTTATCATTTGGACAAATGATATCTGCTATCTATACTACCTATACTAATATTATAAAGAGGAAAGGTTTTTTTGTTTGTTTATTTGTTTGTACCGAATAAGCTCCGAAACTATCCGGGCCAATTTTAACCATTTTTCACCTATATAAAGCTAAGTTCTCATGAAGTAACATAAGCTATAAATTATATTTATCATGCCGATTAGACGAGCTATCACAAGTTTTGCCGACGAAGCCACGGGCGTAGTGCTAGTGTACAAATACAACCCTCATTGATTTCATTTCGTTCATCAAATAAAATATTATTGTTTACAAAAATAAAAAAACACGCTTCAGAGTGACGTAATCATAGGAATGCATAAAAAATAACTAGTCCGCCATCTTTGGGAGTCCGCCATATTGGATTTAGAGTGACGTCATTTAGTAAACCATGAATTGTCATCTAAACTAAACATGTAGGTATGCAAAATTTCAGCTCAATCGGAAACCGGGAAGTGATTCGAGACTTTAGATTCTAAGATTTTTTTACTTAGTTACAGGTGAAGCTAATAAAAGCGTGTTAAAAAACCATTCCTTAAGTAACCCTACATGTACTGCAGTGTCACAATCACAAAAGCCACATTATCTTGGAGCGGGGGTGACCCAGTGGTGTCAGGTCCGACATGCGAGTTGTGGGTCGTAAGTTGGATTGAAACCCAGGCAGGCGCATAACTTTGTCACTTATTTCATCACCACTGTTCTCAAAACGGTAAAGTAAAACATCGTGAGGAAACCGGCATGTTCTAGAACCAAAAAAACCGACCAAGTGCCAGTCGTACTTACACGCACACAGGGTTCCGTTCCGTAGCACCAAACAATATAATGAAAATATTTTGAAGGCTCGCTCATATGTTGTATTGTATTACATTCAACAATAAAACTAACTTTGTTTTTCATATAATGTTAATGAAAAACAAAGTTACTGCTTCAGCTTGATGAAAAGTAAAGATCAAATCTTATTGAAACCAATTTACGTTCTGCAATCTTACATTTTTTCAGAAAATTCCGCATTTTTTTCAGCGTGGTGGATTACATCCCTGTCCCTCCCATAGAGGCCTGTGTCCCAGCTGTGGGAATATTATGCGCTGATGATGCAATGGAGGCAATGGAACAGTATAACAATATTTTCCCCTTGTTACATATCACTGTGGGACTATTTAATAATAATGTAAATTCATTTATTCAGGTAATTTACACCAATTGCCATTTATCACAATATAAACACAAATAAAAACTAGCTGTTGCCCGCGACCTTCGTTCGCGTGAAATTATTATAAAAATAGTACTTCCCTTTTTAAATCGAGTTTTGTTAACAATTTCAAGGGTTTTAACAGGCAGACCGACAGACAGACAGACAAAAATTTAAAAAAATGTGTTTTTGTTATAAGTGCCGTATATATTTCCAAATGCATTCAGTAAAAAACTGTTATTTTAATATTACAAACAGACACTTCAATTTTATTTATTTGTATAGATAGAATTGAAGATTGATTGATTGATGTTTGATTTTGATTTCGTTTTTTTATTTTTTTTTTGATTATTAACCTCTTTCAATAACTGATTCCTAGATAATTAATTTAAACAGCCTTACCGAATGAACTTTCCTCATGTTATCATCCTGCGTCTTCAGCGCAAAAGGTATCGACTCCATCCACTCCCTGATCTCGAACACGTGTTCTATAGTATTAGGCTTCTCCCCTAACTTTCGCATGACGGTCCTGTAGGCCTGGATGACATCATCCACCGTGAGACGTACCTCCTCCGCCCACATAGTCAGCAATGCTTTAATTATTTCCGATCGTTTGTTGACGAGCAATTGCTGAAAAATAACATTACTCCGGAAGATTAGGTTAGGTGCTGGCATTATGATATTAGACTCGAGCATAATGTAGATTCCCATTAATTAGTGAAAGAATTTTCGGAATCGGATCAGAAGTTGTAAGATTTTTTTCGTAGCGTTTTTTTCAAAACGTTCACTTTTTGCAAAGTAGACAATAGCTGTTTTGATATGGAAAGAAAAATTCGAGTGCGAGCAGGGTTTGAACCTGCGACCTTCCGATCAAAACAGCTGTAGTTCCCTACGCAGGGTTTGCGTATAAAAATATTAAAAAATTAGTTTGGTATGGCGACTTCTATACAACATTGATTTGGCTGTAATGTCAACGTGTTGGTTTAAGTTAGTTCGACACTTTCTTAAATAGATGGCGCCAACGTCACCGTAAGACGTTATTAATGGTACGAATATTTCGAGAGCTGTGAGCAAGGTGCGATAGTCTAAATGGTTAAGACGTCCCGTGTACTGAATCGGAAGGTCGCAGGTTCAAACCCTGCTCGCACTCGAATTTTTCTTTCCATATCAAAACAGCTCTAGTTCCCTACCCAGGGTTTGCGTATAAAAATATTAAAAAGTAGACAATAGTTAAACAATCGCAGTGTACCATATGTGGGTCACGGGAGAGGAAAAGAATTAAAGTGGAAGCGCCAGGGTAGCCCACGAAATTCAAATTTTCTTAGGTTTTTTGCAATTGGAGGTCGGTTTCAAGCTATACGTGAAACAAAATATGATTCGCGACCGTAACAAGTATGTAGTTACCAGTCCCATTTAATGACTATTTCACAAAAAAATCCTTACATGGGATTATATGAACTTAGAGGGTTGTATTGATGAGTTTAATGACTATAACTCTGTGAAGCTATATTTGTTACGGTCGCGAATCATATCTTAATCAACATACAACCTGATACTGACCTGTAAATTGCAAAAAACGTAAGAATATTTAAATTTTTCGGGCTAACCAGGCGCTTCCATCTTTAGGTTTTCACACTCGAACGTGATAAATGCATGTTTGTGAAAAAAGTAATAACACGAATAAAGGCAAACCTTTAAGGAGTCAACGTTGATGGTGAAGGGTCCGATGTTGATGTATTGAGGTAGCCTCCATATGAGATCCAGCTTCTCATCATAGTGTATCTGAACTTCATCCTTGGTCTCGGAAGCGGAATGTTTCTCTTCACGAAAGTTCCTATACCAGGTAAAGTGGATTTAATACTAGCTGTGGTGGATAATAAGCGGCCCACCACTTAGGTTAAGTTACTAAATAAGTATAGACTGACATTTGCAGTTATTTGTATTAAGGTTCAATTTCCAATAACATGACTGACGCGAACATGAAGGACACGCCCCAATGTGCGAAATCATGACCAAATAACGAAGCGAATCGCGTGAGTGAATTTGATGTCATCCCCCACCATCGATTAAGTAAGTAGTTACACTTGTACAAATATGGTTTTATTTGTTATCTAAATACCAAAGAAAACCATATTATCTGTCTCAAAACGACTATTTATGCTCAAATAAACTAAACTCACACATGTTGTTGTACTTACTCCACATACGCCTCAATGTCCAGTAAGAATATATCCTTGTAACAGTCATACTGCTTCATATAAGCTATCAACGGGATGATGGATTTCCTGTACGCCTTCAGTAACCTCTCCCGGTAATCAACCACGTTTGGCTCCATCAGGCCTAGGGATAACGTTGACTTTAAAACAAATAATAACTAGAGGCGCGGTTAGTCTTAAATGGCTCTTGAGGTCTACAACCACCTAGTCATCATCTGCCTAGCCTTTTCCCAACTATGTTGGGGTCGGGTTCCAGTCTAACCGGATGCAGCTGAATACCAGTATTTTACATGGAGCGACTGCCTATATGACCTCCACAACCCAGATAGTACTGGGTAATACGATACCCCTTGGTAAGACTGACTGTCAGACTTTTTTGGCCACTGACTACCTAACGACTGTCAAAGATCTACAAATGACACCCGGGACCAACGCTTAACGTGCTTTCCGAGGCACGGAGGAAACTCGGTATGTAATGGGTGGTCACCCATCCACAGACCAACCTAGGCAA
The DNA here is from genome assembly GCA_910589295.1 of Noctua janthe. Lineage (NCBI taxonomy): Eukaryota > Metazoa > Arthropoda > Insecta > Lepidoptera > Noctuidae > Noctua > Noctua janthe. The sequence continues at coordinate 3,426,528 of OU342567.1, forward strand.
GCACGGCTTAACCTAAAGATCGATCCGAGCGGCTGTTATTATTTAACCACGAGCTCCTACAACCTACAACCACCTAGTAAAATAGTATTATTTTAATCATACCTGAAAGTGGGCAAAGCTGTATAGCTTAGAGATGACTCACCAATGGATGTGAGGAACAGCTCCTTATCAAAAACCAGGCCGGTCATGATCATGGGATGCACTTGAGCAATGAAGTGGCAGCGGTATAGCATCTCACGGAACAGACGCTGAATCACTATCTGAAAGGTGGGTGTACTTATAGGTTCGCCCTAAACCTCTGGGGATTACAGATGTGATGTTATGTTATTCATTGAAAAGTAAACATTGCCAACACAGAGCTCGCCGTTAGTGTCGCCATCATAGAGCTTTGTTCCATGCCATGTGCCATGTTCGTTTTCAGTAGAGTCGCTGTGGCCTATCATAATTGGGAGCTATTGCTACTGTGGTTTGCAGATGCAGTCTTAAAGTGCAAGCGCTGTAAATAGTTAAGTATGCAAAATGTGAGAACCGGCAACTATGTTTAGATTCTAATTCCTAAGACCCCAAATACTGAAAAATCGTATCTTGCCGGCAGCTGCGGTGGTCCCTTCTAACCCTTCCTCTTCTCTCTTCACCCTACAATCAAAAAGGGGAATAAGAGGAACATGGGCAATTTCCTTTGAAATCTGGGCCGTAAGAACGACAGAATTGAATTATATCTCAAATTGAAGATTGCAATTAGGACTAAGTAAGTAGTAAGTAGTCGCCGGAGACCAGAAATAAAGGCACCTAAAATATGTTGCCTTTTAAGAATTTTGCCAAAGACCTGACCTAATATTTGAATTAATAATACAATACCAGGGGGGTCCGTTACACAGTCTTAACAGATCTTAGTCGATTTTAGGACTTTGTCAGTCCAGTAAGGATTAATTACGATGTGTTTAGCTTTTGCACAATGTTTTAATATGATCTGCTTTAAAAACAAATTACCGTTGTAGTCAAATCTCGACAAAATGTAGGAAATTCCAACATTTTCAATAAGCTCTAGCTCTGGTCTCCGGCGACTATGGTACTCGTCGCATCATCGTGATATGATTTAAGACACATTTCTATTCTGTTGAACTGACACCCATTACGACCAACACCCTTTACCGGCAAGATCCATATTATAAATATCTGAGCTATTCATCATTCTCCTGCCCTTATCCCAATGTATTTGGAATCTCTGAGCTATTCTCAACGTTAATCTGGTGGAATTCGGTCCACACATTTTGCATACTCACATCCGTCTAGGGCCCGGTCTATTAGAAAGAGTACATTTAGAGTTACGACACAAAGAGCACAAAGTACGAGACAACGTACGCATCCTTTCGCATCGACACAGCGTACGGCGTCCCATACTTTGTCTTCTGTTTTTATAGACAAACCATTGAACGGCGTTGATCAATGTGTTACCCTTAATATGTTTAAAAAGAACAAAAGCCTACTTCAAACTGCAGCGGATCCGTGGTGTAATAAGGTCCATATTCCGACATCATAAGGCTGAAGTAGAACAGGGTGACGGTGGGGGAGCGGAAGGGGGAGTTGATCAGGTCTGTTGAGTCCCACTTCCAGCCGTCTTCGCACCAGTACGTGCACAAACACGGTGTCTCGCACATGTACACGAACATAGCCATCGACTGCTCTATGCAGTAGCGGAGAGAGTACTGACATGCAAGTTATAAACATTAGAGATACATAATGGGTGTAAAAATAACCTTAACTTTTTGAACGCTATTGTATCATATACATGACAAATACTGTACGTTTAGCGTACAGTACTTGTATATAAAAATACTCAACCCAAATGTTTGGGAGAATTGTATTTTGTTTGTTCATGCTTACAATGTTGGGGCCATGGTGAAATTGAAATACGCTGTATACAGTTTCCGGGCGATAAAATTGCACCTCGATTTTTAGAAAGATACAACGCTCAACATTTTAACATTGACATTGCTGAACTTTCTCTGAAACTCACGTGCCATATTAACGGCCCCACGCTGCATGGTTTTGATGACAATTTTCTATACAACAGTGATGCCACGATGGCAACGCAGCGTAGCTCAGTATTGTTTATATTATGGAAGGCTCTAACATATGATAATTATTTTAGAGATTAGCTTTAGTTGCTACGTGGTGAAAGATTACCTGCATTCGGAACCTGACGAGCTGCATGAATCGGCACAGCTTACTGACTCCATAGAACTCCCAATTCTTCTCGTATATATTGAACCATCTGTTACAAAAACATATCGATTGAACAGATCTAAAGAACCTACCCAAAGACATCATAACCATATGTAGCAAAATTTTAAAAATATATACCCTTTGCCGACATCTCGGAACGACATCCTTATAGCATGTGCAGTTTGATTCAGCCAAGAAATATTCAGATATTTTAACATCTGGAAAAGTATAATAAATATGGGTAAGTTAAAGCTGAAAATGATAAAAAAAAAAAAAATATTTAGCACACGAGGTTGTCGACATGTGGGACGTGGACTCTGCAATCATTGTACCGATAGTCGTTACGGTGAATGGACTAAATAGCAAGGAGCCTCGACCAACACCTCAGGAGGCACTCATTGCGCGGTTGGGTCAAGAGCTTGTTTCAGAAAGTAGGACTCCTGGACACGGCACCCAAAGTGCCGTGCGCCTGTATGCTCTGAGGGGGTGGGCATGCAGATGTGTACACTACACCCATATTTCGACAGTTAAGTATGTTAAGTTCCATTTTATTGAGGATAAGCCTATTAACATGAAATGTATTGTTAACAATGTAAAATAAATGAATAGCAAATATTTGTATAGGATATTATAACTAAAAATGTGAAAATATTTTTTTTTTTTGTAAAAAATATAACTAACTTCAAAAATACAAAAACAGAAAAATAACTTAGCTTCAGCAGTCGGTGACAAAAAAAAAACTGAATCAAACAAACAAAGTCACCGATTCAGAAGCTAAAGTTATTTTTCACTTTTTTTACTCCACAAGAGCAAGAATTTCTAATAAAACACGGGGTGTGTCAACGGCACTGAAAGTGTAAAACAGTTCTAGATTCTAGAATCAGTGAAGAGAGTAACGAACTCATAGCCTATTGTTTCCTACTTTACTTTTCCTAGAACCTCTTACTTTCTTACCCACGTGGGAAGTAAACGTACCATAGACGTGCAGTGTTGTTGCGCAGCGTCGAATTCTGCCAAACTCGCGTTCCTGCCAAAATTGGCCGTGAAGAACAACATCCCCTCTACCTGGAATTTACATGTCATCATTCTGCTGCCCTTATCCCAATTTATTTGGGGTAGGCACAGCATGTCGCTTTCTTCCACACTTCTCTTGTTATCTCATGAGTCATCTCCTTTCTAGCCATACCATTAGATACAGCTTGTCAGACGTGAGAGAGAGAATTAAGAGTAAAGCAAGCCGTATGACCGATGGGAACAAATATACAAACTTTCAATTCCTATTTAAATCCTTTAGTAATTTTTCAAAATTTCTTGTATGGATCAGAAAGCAATCAATTTATTGTGTGGATGTGGCTGAGATGAAAATGCTAAGGAAGACATGGGTGTAATGGATTAAATAAGAAATCAGTACATAAGAGCAAGTCTGAAGGTGGCGCTGGTGACTGAAAAGTTGTGTGGTAATCAGTTGTCGTGGTATGTGAAGCGGAGGAAAAAGTCGTGAGGAAAGTTTTAAGTATAAATGTGTATGGGTAAAGGAGGAAGGAGGAAGTGAGGAGCTCGTGGCTAAATAATAACAGCCGCTCGGGTCGATCTTTAGGTTAAGCCGTGCTTGCCTAGGTTGGTCTGTGGATGGGTGACCGCCCATTACATACCGAGTTTCCTCCGTGCCTCGGAAATCACGTTAAGCCGTTGGTCCCGGCTGTCATTTGTAGATCTTTGACAGTCGTTAGGCAGTCAGTGGCCCAAAAAGTCTGACAACCAGTCTTACCAAGGGGTATCGTATTACCCAGTATAGACTGGGTTGTGGAGGTCAGATAGGCAGTCGCTCCATGTAAAATACTGGTATTCAGCTGCATCCGGTTAGACTGGAAGCCGACCCCAATATAGTTGGGAAAAGGCTAGGCAGATGATGTGTATGGGTAAAGGAGTAGAGGACGATCAAAGAAACGATGGATGGACTGTGTGCAGGATGATATGGCACGAAAAAGGGTGTCTGATGAGATGACTGAAGTAATAGAGAAGTATGGAAGAAGTAGACATGTTGCGCCGACCCCAAATAAATCGAAATAAGGGCAGGAGAACAAAGCTACAATAAATTTACTATTTCTGATCGGCTCTTGCCGCTTCCGCGTCGATAAGTGTCAGCACTCCGAATCGTGAGATGCAAGTTCAACTAGTTGAACTGTTACTACTGGCATGATCTTGACAATATTAAGTATGAGATTTGTGAAAAACCTGCATTTAACCTTAAGGCACTCATCGACGACGAGATGTATGCAGGCAACTGATTCTGTGAGCACATAAAGCGAGTACCATTGGTTGTACTCGAGGCGGCCACGGAAATCTTCCATCACGCACGGGAGTCTACCTGTAACCGGCCAACCATCCAACATCACTCCTTCTTTGTTGCCCACCAAAGGTGCTGTCAAAGACTGCAGACACCGGAATTTGACGGATAATATAATTAATGAAATGCTGGAGTGATTGTTCACTTCCTCTTCCCAGTCAAAGAGTGGGCGTTTTAGAGTACTGTCTCTTGTATTTTAATGTTCCAAAAGTGCTGATTCAGCCTTATTTGAAGAATGACTTTTGATTTGATATCTGACTTTTGATTTATCTGTTATAATCTACTGTCCACAGACAGTCCGGTACGCCCTGTTGGACCCCCACCTTAACAACTGTAAACATTGCTCCACGAAAAGTAATTTCAGCGTGGTTGCACCATAAAACAACAAATACAGTTAACAAAACTGATACCTGTGGTTTCACAAAACTTTGCCACAAGACTTTATTATAAGGACTACAATTTTTGATTCTTCTTTTTGATTCACATTTGTCACGCGACATTGCACAGGGTCACGGTGGCATAAAACACAAAATAAAAAAAATAGGGTCGAGAGAACAAAAACAAAATTTCCATTCACACACACACGACGATACGACGTCGCATCGTTGCAATGTCGTGTCACCCGAGGCATTATATCTAGCCGTAAAAAGAAAAGACACAGCTCATCGTGGAAAATACTACAAAAGGATATTATACCAAATTCAGGCACCCGAGGTACGTAGTCTGGTGTAGGCACATCTATAAAGTTATACAAATCTCTGTATTTTTGCATAGTGTAAATTATTTTCATTTTTCCTTCCATCTTTCTGTGAAGAAGTTCCACCTGAAACATAATTTAACTACTAATAATTTGATATTATACACTTTGGGATATTCTAACTCTCGATATGATCTACGTGTGTGTTTGCCCGTCTGTTTCAAGCCTCAAAATAAGGCTTAAATCTTGGCAAAGAATATATAACGAATATAAACTCAAACTCAAAGCATTCATTTCAATTAAACCATTACGGGCACTTTTGAATGACATAAATAAAAATAAAGCGATGCTACAGTGACAGTACCAAAGCATATTATGATTTGTGGCTGTGACTGTAGCATCGCTTCTTAGTACTTATTAAGAACTTGTGAAAGTACTGTAGTTGCCCATTCCTAAGCGTAGATCTCTATGGAGAAGAATAGGCAAGAAACTCCATGGAAACTCTTTTAAAAAAGAAATCGGGATAGCACAAACAGGTCGAAGGGGAATATTTTTGAATGAATCGTGGCCTGTTGATTAAAACGGGTCTTATGCGTGGCTGCTATTTCGAAAATAAAATAAAATGACAGAAGTTAGGCAAGCCAGGCTTTATCCAAAAATCTTCAAACCCCATTAAGAATAAGAATGCGAATAATTTATTTAAAAAGTATTACAAAAAGTGTACATTTAAGCGCAGTAGTATTATTTCTCATACTAATTATAAGTACTTATAAGTAAACTATAACTAAAATATATTCTACAGTCGCAAGTATTCAATAGTTCAATTTAGATGTCAGCGACCTTTGACGACATTGGGTGTACTATAAGGTACACCTCTGCCTACCTACTTCAAGGATTACAGGCCTGATGTGATGTTATGTAAATAATCTTATCCATAATGTATACACATATTCACCTCTTGCTTAAGAAGATCCATGTGCTCTTCGTCGTGCTCTTTCGCTTGTTGGTGAATTAGTACCATTTTTACAATCTTCGGCATAGCGTCCAAAGGCAACCTTGGTAATCCTTCTAATAATAAGCAGTCCAAGTACAAATAGAATCTGGGTCGGAAATCAAATAATCATGTTTACAGCACATGGTTGTGCTGCTTTTAGTTCAATAAAACGAAGTCGATTTGTATTAAGTTCTTATTCCGACGATATTCTTGCTCAGAGTCGCTTGCAGGAATACGCACACAAATCTATACTTATACAAATAGGGTTTATTTTCGAGTGAAGCGCGACTGTACCTACTTTGCTTGGACCAAATCTAAGATCGTTCGATATCTTTGCTTTAGAAAGTGGTTCTTGACTCTTCCTCTAACTACCTACGAAATCTAACCTCATTTGATCTAATTGTTTTTTCTCATAATTATCATTGTCATAAACAAGCAAATTGGAAGGAATTCTATGCTGATATTATAAATGTGGAAGTATCTTTATCTGACGGATTTGGATAGGATAGGGTGTATAATAAAGGGATTATTTCATAATCTATATTTTTAACCCGGTAGTACAGTCACTGCCTCAAAGATTATCCCGCGGGACGTGCAGTCAGTGCCCTAATTTACCTGACCCCTCTTATCCTCATTTCTGATCTCCACGAGGTTAAAGCCGCGTACAAATGCTAGTCTCATAACAAAATATGAGTTGTAAGTAGCTGTACCTACATCACGCACTGTTGTTCATTATATTTCGAAAATAACTTTAAAACAAACCTGAGATTATTTTCTACTTCCTTCCGGAGATCGACAGCGAATTTGACGCGTTGCGCAAATGTTTCCGGGTCATCCGCTTTGAACATCAAACGAACGCGAGGTACGCTACAAAATATTTATTATATTAAACGCCTATACTTTCCAAGATGATGGACTGGGTGAGGAATAATATGAGAGAAAGGGGAGTAGGCATGAAACCGTGACGGCTGACAGAAATGATGTGTGAATGGAAGAAAAACGTGTCGCGCCGACCCCAAATAACATATGACACGAGCAGGAATTTTTCACTGCAAGACAAAGGCCTTTTCTAGTTATTCAAGTCACATCAAATTCATCATTGAATAAACTAAAAACGTTGTACAGAAACTTTCCATCAGCTCGACGGAAACGAAAAAATAATCAAGATTATTTTTTTTTATCTAAATCTGTGTATCTGTTTGTGTGTGTATATGTTACGGCTAAAGATAGGTGTGAAAATAAACTCAAGATAGCCGGGTAAACTTAGCTTTAGCCGTAACCTCGGAAAATACGGTTGTTGCTGGCGATTTGATGCAACCAACATGGATGTAGCGTTTGGTCATAGTTCTATACTAACCTAACGCATTTAATCGGGGTGCCCTAGCTTAATACCTGCGACCATCTCGGTTCGCACATATGCTTGGTCACAGTTCTATATGAACGACCTAACAGAGTCGCGTGACCGCCGCCGTAACATTGTTTTAAGCCGCTCCGTTGAGAAAAATTATGTCGGATTTACGCAAGACGTGATATCCAAATTGTGCGGGAGAGTGAGCTCTGTGTGGTGGTGTTCGATCCGTTTTCGAATTGTAGTTTTCTGCTAAAAAACATCAAACAGTTTTCCTTAGTGCGTGCCTATTACGAAACTGGAACAGAGCACAGAACTGGCACTCACGAGAGTCGCCCCAATGGGTGAGCTCAACGCTCGCTAATGTAGCTGACATGTCCGCAAGTAAGGCAGGCGATGGTTTTAGCAGGTTGTATTCCGGCACTACCCAGACTGGCTCGTATTGTCAGGCAGTATCAGATTTACTCTCCTGGCAAAAAATAAATCTACCTAACAAATTTGCCATTCACTATAATATCGGCTTTGAAGAAAAACTTACGCGTAATTTCTTGAAGTACCATCGAGAGCCATAATATGCCATCTATCAGTATTTTTTTCGTAATTTAAAGCTGCTACGTTTGTCCACTGTAAATAAAAAACTTGAATCAATAAATACGTAAACCGTATAAAGATAACGCTATCCCGAAAAAAATCGATCTTGGATCGACGCAGGTGTATGATGAAGTGTTCCAAAATGGAAAGGTATGCAAGGACAGTCCCAGCAGCCAAAATAACGTCCTTTAATGTCCAATACGACAATATGCTAAGGCTTGGGCGCTACAGCGCTACGCCTCTGCTACGGCCTTGAAAATCAAAACGTCTAAATCCACACAAGGATAATTTTAATTATTCAGAACTATTTCACCGAACCAGTCTCAAGGAGCACCCACCTCATACAAACCGTTTAAATTTAGAATAATATCAGCAGTTTGCTTGGCGGGCTTGGAGCTATCAGCCTTGGGGATAAAAGCCAACCCGGGGCAGGGATACTGCTCACCCTCTATCATACCCAAAGACAGCCATTCGTCGGGAACACTGAAAATATAATTTTGTATGTTTCCTTACTTTTAAACCGACTTTAAAAAGGAGGAGGTTATCAATTCGGATATTTATATTTATTCTTTTATGAATTTAAATGGTCCCATTTAAATTCTATATAGATCTAATGATGAGTTTCGGAGACAGACAACGGAACTCTTAATAAATGACAGCAAATTAACCGCGATTGCTGCTATCGCATAAATATGCAAACACACAACATAACATCACGCCTGTACACTTGGAAGGGTTTCCCAGATGTGTACAGTACGCCCACATTTCGACAGTTAAGTATTTTAAGTTCCACATCATTAGGGATAAGCCTATTACCATGAAATGTATTATTAATAATGCAAAACTAAAAATGGAAAAATAAAAAAACTTTTTTACAAAAAATAAAACCTACTTCAAAAACACAAAAAAAAGTGAAAGATAAGTTTGGTTTCAGAAATCGGTGACAAAAAAACTAAATCAAACAAACAAAAGTCGGTTTTATTTTTTGCATTATTTCTTAACTCAACTCAAAACATTTATTTCAATTAGACCATCACAGGCACTTTTGAATGTCAAAAAAACAAAAAAAAAAGCGAAACTACAGTCACAGTCACAAGGCATAATAACTTGAAAAAGTACTGTAGTTGCACATTCCAAAGCGTAGATCTCTATGGAGAAGAATGAGAAAGAAACTCCATGGACACTCTTTTAAATCAAAATATTGTTACAAAATCTTGGTTACATCATTCATGTTGAGATTATACATATATGTGAGAACAATGTAGAAAGACTTGCACATTAAGAGCGAAGGAGAGCGAGATCTTATTATTCAGACCTTTATCTAGACCCAAAAAGGAAAATATTTGAAACCTGGGCCACTTTCTCATGGGCGTCATTCCAGTTAGAAAGTAAACCAGATGTTCTTCGGAACTAGACTTGCTGGAAACCAATAGTATACAGGCTGTAAACGGACCCTTCACGGAGCCTTCAACCAAGCAGACATCGAACTAAGTAAGTACGCAAAAATTATTGCTGGGAAACGACTCTTTTTTGGGCTTAAAATCATGTTTTACGATAAAACTTAATGTAACGCACTCAAAACATTGTGCTGATGGATGCTTTCAATAGTAAACGGGTCATGGAGGTAATTAAAGTAAATTACCTTAAAACTTGTGAAAAAATTAGAACTTTGACCTCCAATATCTCCATAACTAGAAGGTTCCCAGGTATGGTTAGGAACAAAAAAAATGATCGCAGTGACGGGGAGAACAAGTGCCTTTCGGCTTCGTTAAGGGTCTTTTTACATTCTTTATAACATAGCGTTGATTTAGAACCAATTAAACAGGTTTTGTTAATGAAACTATGTAAGGTATCTAAATGATTGTGTTTAAGAAAAATAGAAGATGTGTGTGTTTCAACATCGTGTATGTGTGCGTGGGCTGCGTCCCTGTCCTCCTCTAACTTACAAATTAAACAGTACGCTGCGCTTTTAGCAGTCAGTAATTTCACTTGTGTCCCCACGTACCTACATAACAGTAGCGATGAGTTTACCCACAATCGCAAAAATAAAACCTTTGCTAAAAAATGGCTCATGGCATTTTGTTTTTTTTTTCTGCCTGTCAAGAAAAGGCGTTACAGCTTACAGCAGCTGGGCGTAAACTTACCGGCAGTCAAAATCAGTGTTGTCAAAAATCTCCAAATCTAGTTTAGGGAAGGGACTGTAGAGACCATAGTGCTCCATGTCAGTAACCTTGAACTCTTCCACAGGCAACAGCCAGAAAGGCTGTATGCCGAGCTCTCGGAGCATTTTCTGCAATACGCAGGTAAGCATATTAACAATTAAATAGAGGTTGAACAGACTTGAAGTAGGCACATTCCATAAAATCCTGGCTCAACCAAATGGCTATGATGCGACGAGTCTGTTTAGGTTCATGGCCCAGATATGAACAATGTGTATTTAGGGTACGATGGGAATGACATACGCATTGGGATTATAAATAACCCTAAATAAAAAATAAAAAAATACTACTTTAATTAGATTTGATTTATTTCCGAGTCGTTAAGATTGGACCTTATTATGTTCCACCCCTCACAATATCACAAATATTTAAAATAGATTATAGTCCTTCTCACTGCGTGTCGCTCACGGCGGCCAATCTCAGCGGAGATCAGTCATCAGCGCAAGAGATATAATAGTACACGACGTGTGTGCCCGAACACAGGAGCACTCCCACTTCCCTCACCCTCATAGTCCTCAGGGACGGCAATTCGACACGACCGGAGAGAGACCAGGTGTACGACCAAAGGCTTAACGTACTTTACGAGGCATGGGGGTATCATACCAGCAACTTCCAAACTTCGGGCTGCTTCTGAGAAATTCCTAATGGAAAAACCGGGCCCGGGAATCGAATCCAGGACCTCACGGTCAGCAGTCGTGCTTGCGACCAAAAAGACATTTTATACAGATAGACAAAAACCGAAAAACAGAAATTATAAGCATAACGGAATAAAAAGATTACCTTCACATTTGCTGCAAGGAATTTCCTTCGCAACCTCTCAATTTTGACCAACCGAGGCAGCTCCTTAGGCAACACAATGCTGAGAAACTGCAGTTTTGGCACAAATGTCTCGAATGGAAATTGCTGGAAATAAACGTAACTAGTAAATATAATATGATTCGATCTGATTGTAGGTGGATCGAAGAGGCGTGCCGTACTTACCATCTCAATTCACACTCCGTGTGGCCCTACAGCCGTTTACGCTTTACGTTCACGCTACAAGAACTATAAGAATTGGACGCATGATAATCAGGACCTCTCTCAAAAGTGTGTACTACCCCTAGTCCCTACATTATTATCATCTCATTCTCTCATTTTACACCCCTCACTCGTCGTTGTGTTAAAATTAACAAAATACACATTCTGATTGGTTGTTTTTTAGGGTTCAATACCCAAAGAGTGCGCCTATCACAGTCTCACGGAGCTGTATCGTGTGAACCGTAATAGATTCATACTAAACTCATAGCATAGGTAGAATTAAATATGGGAGTCCCCATACGATAGTGCTTAAAAAAAAAAGTGGGCGTTTTACATATTGTACGATGGTACGGAACCCTTCGTGTGCTAGTCCAACTCGCACACAAAGAGTCATATAGCATAGTCTATAAGCATCTTATTTTGATCGCGTTCCGTAGTTCGAAGATCAACATTTAGAACTCATCGTCTGCCTAGCCTATTCCCCACTATGTTGGGGTCGGCTTCATTCTACATGGAGTGACTGCCTATCTGACCTCCACAACCCAGTTACTACTGGGTAAAACGATATCCCTTGGTAAGACTAGTTGTCAGACTTTTGGGCCACTGACTAGGTAGTCATACCAAGGACCAACCTAGGCAAGCATGGTTTAACCTAAAGATCGACCAGAGCGGCTGTTATTATTTAGCCACGAGCTCCTCCAGCATTTAGAACTCTGAATAAATATAATATCTTCAAAAAAAAGGTCCATGGACTACACTTACAACACTTTCATCTTCTCTGTACGTAGTCCAACGGCCAGGTGGTAAAAGAACTTTCGGTCTCTGTGGTTTCGGCAAAGAAACCAACATTGGAGCAAGTCTGTCGGTTTTAGCCTGAAAATAAACTCTTCATATAAAACACGATCTCTCATTTTATTTAAGGACCGCTCGCACAAGCTGACGTGGATGATTACTGCTTCGATGGTCTAGTGTTCCCAAATGCGACTGCTGAGCTTGAGGTCCAGAGGTTAGGTACCACTTTGTGTTAGTGAAAACGGACACTAGACATTCAGTTAGATGTCACTTAGTGTCAGTGAAAACGGTCACTAGCCATTCAGTTACATGTCACTTAGTGTTGGTGAAAACGAGCAGTAAGCATTCAGTTAGGTGTCACTTACTGTTGGTGAATACGGGTGTTAGGCATTCTTTTAGGTATCACTTGGTGTTAGGGGAAACGGGCGCTAGGCATTCAGTTAGATGTCACTTAGTGTTGGTGAAACTGGGCATTAGGCATTTGGTTATGTGTGCAATCATATTAAACACATTTTTAAAATGTTTGGTTGTGATGAGTTTTGTTTTTTCTTAAAATGGCCAATCAATATCTTTGACTTGGCTAGTGAGGTTGTCGACATGAGGGGCCCTAACCATTGGTAGTTTGGACCCTGCTTCCGACACTGACGGACCACTATTTTTATATTTTAAATGTTTATTTTATGTACTTTTAAGAAATAATTTAAAATGTGTATAAAACTTGAGTATAGGAAACAATGCTAAGTGTAGCATGTAAAAACAATGATAGTTTTATAAAAAATATTATTCCTTTCAGCCGTTGGGTATTTCTTTTAAATATTCTAAAACAAAAAGTGGCTTTTTTATACTTTCATTTCTTTAAAAAAAAAGATATGGATAAAATAGATTATACTTAATCTATTTTATTACAGTAATCAATGTGTGATTGTTTTCTCCTAATCTCACAAAAATATCCTCTAAATGTTCCACAGGAATGTCTATAACAGGTAAATGCATTGCGTTGCATACCCCATGTACCACACAATGCACATTACATGGGAGCAGCAGCCGATGGTTCTTCTGCCAAAATGGCAGATGCAATAATGCATAATAGCTAGTTAACCTTTCAATGCCGATATAAACATTATATGGTTTGGATTCAACCTCTCAGTAAGCGAACAGAATAGATACTTTGTGTTTGTATAACATCTCGGTGAACTGGCTGCTTGTATTTTTGTCCAGCAAAAAAAAAACGCAATCTGGGTGATTTCTTTCTAATGTTGATTACTCGTTTAAAACTACTTGTTAATTAACACCGTTAAAACTCTTTAATTAATTCCATACCGAGAATAGATCCACAATACTTTTAATATCCTTGTGGGCCAGAGCCTATGAATCGTTGAGTACTCGAGTTCAGACAGTAATACCTCCCTGGATGAATTTTAACAGACTACCTTCACAAAAAAAATTGTTCTTCATAATTAAGTTGTGTCATTATAGAGATGTTTTTCAATTTTTTAGACAAAACAAGGGCATAGAGGAACAAATAAGATAGGATAGGACTTTTTTGGAGCATTTCCTCAAAACATAACCTGTTACTTCTTACTTGGACATTGACTGCACAGAATGAAACAAAAATAAATTGATGTATTTGCATTAATTAATCTGGACAATAATTTAAAAGCAAAACAAGTTTTTTACAAAAGGACCCAAATAATTTTTTTTTTAGTTATTACACTATCTCTCAGGTAGCTCTAGCTGCTAAGGATCTGTCTGTACGTACGTAGCCTCAGTCCAACAACCCTATATTAACACTCCCTGCAAATACTTGCTACTTGGACTATTAACTCTGTGAGGCAATATTATGAAAAACCACTTGGTCAACCAGAAAAATGCCAATTTACAAGATATCAAACCCCGAATATACCAAAAACCACAACGATAACAGTTCCTGGTCGGAGGGTCGTCCTCTATCACTAATTTACGAAATAAAACAATTCCGACTTCATCTAGGTAGGTTTTGTGAAAAGCACAACATTTTTAATTTGACTAAAGTCAAGTAACAGATTGGTTAAAACAAGTAAGCTTTCAGGAGCAAACTCCTGAAAACTTACTTGTTTTAACCAATCTGTTAAAACGTTTGATTTAAATCACCAACTGTACAGTCACAGTTATTTTACATCTGGTGGCAGCATCCATAAAAAAAGCGTCATCTAATGCAGGAACTTGTTCTGTACGGCACTGGGCACATGGGTGGCATGACATGGGCTCAGTAAGAAAAGTTTTATTTTTAATTAAAGTCAAATTGACTAAAGACTTAAGTAAAAAGATTCCCTCCAAAAATATGGAAGAGTGAAACTGTGAACCCATGTCTCCTCTACTAAAATCTAAATAATAACATGCAGATGCATGGCATGATGACATTGGCAAATGCACAAACCGTGCGAACAAAAAAAGACTGATCCCGTCCGTAGGTATAGGTAGATACTGAGATTTGTCAAACAAACGTCAGTCTACTGTCATTATTGCATTTAGACTTGTTGAAAAAGTATCGAAATTTTTAAATCGATACATCACCATTTTTAGCCGATATATCGATACAAAATATTCAATATCGAAAATTGTATCAAAAAAAAATAAAAAAAATATATTGTTTATTTTTTATTTATGTAACTAAACTCACTGGAATTCAAAACCGTAAAGGATAGGAACTAACTTCGATCGATCTGTTGGGTCATGACATCTGGCGGTTAAAATTTTAATTATTAATAGCTTATAAATTATTGTCGACACAGTTTTCTTTAGAAGATAGCTTTTTAGTTTATGATATTTTTGTAATTATTGCCTAATAAAAAGATATACTGATAAAAATACCTTAATTTTTATTGAGATTTTTGTGCATTAAAATACTGTACACTTTGTACAAAAATATAAAAAAAAAAAAAAAAAAAATTAAAAAACGCAAAATCTTTTGAAAATTTGACCGATATATCGATAGTTTTTCCTCGATATCGACGTTGATATTGATATGTTAATAAATATTGATACATCGATATTTTTTTTCACTTCCAACATCCCTAATTGCATTGTTTACAAAATGCCTAAATAAAGCGTGGTGCTGCCTAAGTCCATGGGTGCTGCCAACAGACTTGGCTTTTAAAGAATGGATCTTTCAATATGTTACCACTTAGCAAACATTCACCGCGTTAAAAATAAAAAACTTGTTCCTGCCAATGTAGTTTAATGCTGCATGGCTATTTTGGCGCATCGCCATACCCAGCACAACAGCGCCCTCCTAGCAATGACATTCAAGCGCCAAAAAACCATGCCACAATATACTATTGAGTGTTCAGTCATTTTCATTATTTGTGTGGTAGTATTTCTGCTTTTGCTATCATAATATTAAATATATAGGACCAGACTTAACCGACGACGGGAATCGATAAGACTTCATGCTCTCAGCAGTTGGCAGCTATACTTTGTCATAGAGAATAGAATAACAGTTCTAATAACTGATTACCTGCAATATTAATTTCATCCGTTTCCTTGAACAAATGTCTCTAGTCGGGTCATCCTTGGATAGATCCGACACCAACTCGGAATAGTATCCCCTTTTAGGGATATATTTCCTTGTCTGGTTATCGTACACCAGATCATGTTGTTCTATCTTTTTTCTTTTGCAAAACATATTGAAAATGTAATTCTAGTATTACACAAAATAACGTTGTCAATTGACAAATGTCAGGTCACGTATTCGTTGTTTTATTTTCAATGTAATATAAAAAAAACAACCAGTCACTATCACAAATTCCTATTGCTAGAAACTTGGGAACTTGAAACGCCTTTTAAAAGAGGTTGTAGCATTGAACAGAATACTGTTGAGCTGAAACAAAATATGAGAATGTCTGCGAAAATGAAAAATGAAAGAAAAAAAAAATTAAATGAATGATGTCGCGAATCATATCTTAATCAACATAAAACCTGACACTGACCTGTAAATTGCAAAAAACATAAGAAAATTTAAATTTCGTGGGCTACCCTGGCGCCCGGTGAAAAATTACTATGTGGCCCCCCCGCATAGAATTTTTTTCTCTGAATGATGTACTGAATACGCGGTAACTATTTTTGCGTCGGTGGTGGTTGGAAGAAAGTCACGCAATCGTCTCAAGGACTTAGCAGATTTAAACAATTTGCGCTTTCGTCCTTTAGCTGGGGACCCCAAGAAAGATGTTAGTCGATCCAAACTTTCAGGCAAGTAAAATCCCACTAAGTAACTTGCACACAACGTTACACTTGCTTTAATTTAGAACATTTTTACGTAGATGAAATAAGGTCTTTGCAATGTATCATAGATTGTACATTTGCAGCAATGACTTTATCAGTGGCAACAACTCAAAAGCAAACTTTATTACTGAAACGTTAATAAAGATCATCATCATCATCATCATCATCATTATCATCATCATCATCAGGGGAAGAGTCCGTCTTTTAAGAAAAGTCCCAACTGATTATAATTACATACGTACACTGCAGCCAAGTTAGCTGTGCAGATGGCAAAACTCTGAACTAAAATAAATGTATCATATTTGACTTATCGATGCATTTTTTCTTGACAAGCAGCGCAGCCTCGAGCTGCATACTTCACGTGGCCATACAGCACTAATAAGTGGTTAGTGTAGCGCCGCATCAGCAAGGCTTCCTTTGTAAGACGGACTTAACAGGGCTGCATAGTTCTTTTGACGCGTGGCCATAGTCAGAATTAACGACACCAACTTGATTTTAAACCACCGATTAAAACAGTGGTGTGTCATAAGTTTTACATGATTGTGTATCTGGTCGCGAGAATGCCTGATGCATCATAGCTCCACAAATGTTTTAAAAAGCGCCCTCCTTTACCTCATTACAATATTGTTAAAGTGCCAAAAGAACCATGTTCAGTACAGCACTATATATTGAAAGGACTGTACGTGTGCAACTCTGTTTTACTGCCTAATCTGACTATCCGCCTCACACTCACACCCTTTCTGAACAATGTCTAAGAATCCTATCCTAAATGTGGAAACGTTATCTATGTATGTACTTACAAAATCCATGTCCACAGCTAGTGTCGCCAATTTGAGTATATTTTGCTTTTTGAGGAAAAAAAGTGCAAGGGGATTTTTTGGGAAATTCAAATCCATGAAATCAAATTCAGTTTCTTGCATGAACAATTATTTCCAAAATACATCGGAGCTGAGACATTTAAAGATAAAAAATGTATAAAATCATGTCATCATTTATAAATTAATTATTAATTTTTAATAAAAATGTGCCCAAATATTGAATGCATTCCCTGCTATTTCTCTATAAAACCGATTAATGGTAAACAAACAAGCGGTGCAAAGGCTACTGGCCAAAAACACTGCTCCAGGAACCGATGATATTCCAGGCCATGCATTGTTTCTGATTAGTAGGACTTTTAGCGTATTTTTGAAGCGGCAGTTTCCATGCAGCGGTGCCGCTGCGCGCCTGTGCAAGACTGGAAAGCTAGTCCTGTTGAAGAAGAAAGGGTGCCCTGCAGACTCACCATCTCCGGCCCATCGTGATACTAGTGCTAGATGGGGTGGGAAAACTCTTTGATAGGAAAATTGCAGACCATCGTCTAGCACCTGGTAGTCGCTGTTAAAAAAAAATCTTTCCACTGGTTCATACAAAATACCCAAACCCCTTTATAATTATTTTTTTTGGTGTCGTTGGCGACGACTTTGTTGGTATTCATTTTTAGTAATAACTTGCGTAAAATGCTCCGTACAGGAACGGGCAAATATATACTTAGACACAAAATTCGATACCTACCTAGCTAGGAGAAATATTTCTCAGGTAGTTTTATTTCCCGTGTTAAAAATAAATTGGTAAAAATAATATAGGGAAAATTCAGAAACTTGATCTAGCAACCCTTTCGCGGCTTGCGACTCTTGCGAGTTGCGTGATTTTTCAAATTTTTGTCAGTTTAGCTCAACCTACCGGCAAAGTAAGTTGTTGCAACGCTCAACTGCTCAACTGCTCAATTCAGTTGATCAGTTCCGACATGTCGATGTCGTTGTCTGTTCATTTTTCATTGTTTTTTGTGCTTCATGCTTGATTAATCGTTTTAGGTTTAGAAAATTGGTCAGAATTTGTTTTACGGTGTTAATGATTGTTGCTGTGGTACAATTATTGAGGTTTGACAAACAAAAAATGTTCATAGTAGGTAGTAACTTTGTAAGGTTTCGGTCAGATTAATTTTCTGTCCTGGGGGTCTTACATGGCTGCTTTAGCAGAATCTTATTAGAAAAATCATATGAATTACGTTAAAATTCGTAAAATGGTCACAAAGTGAAAATTTATATTATTAACCGCGTCTGTGACCATTTTAAGAATTTTAAGGTGATGCCTATTATGATTCTGCTAAAGCGGCCATTTTAAGTCCCCAGACTTTGTTGCATTTCATCTTTTCTCTATTGTATAACTTAAGTGTCCACATAATTTTTGGCCAGGTTGAAATACTTCCGTCAAGCTCGCTTTTGCCAAATTACACCAGGTTAACCCGTGTTGTACGATTTATAGATTAAAGTCATATTTTGAGAAACTAATATGTCGCTGTTCTGTTGGGTATTTAGGATCTAATAAAATGTTGATCAGGCGGTATATTATGATCATAGATATACAGAATAAGACGACCCTAAATACCTAGGGTTATTAAAATTTCTTTGAATATAAATTTTGGTGGGTACATCGTAAATCGAGCAATGAATGATATTTTAGTCAAAGGTTGGTGGCAGACAATTAACCTCATAACCGTCGGGTTGTAGAAATGTCGGTTGTAAAAAAAGATGGCTTGTGTTAAAATGTCTAAAGATAAAAATGTCTTTGTTTCAAATGTCATAGGGTCAAACTAAACTCCACTGCAAAACTATTCAGTTATATCCTGGATATCAATAATTTCCATGGTTTAGTGTCAAGGAAGATATCTCTTTGTGTTTTAAATAAGTCTTGTTTTGAATAAGGTTTTTGTTGCAATTCTCTGAGCATAATAGGTGGTCTTTAGGTTTCAGTGTTTTGTTAACAATTTGGTATTGGTGTGCAAGATGTCTTGCTGTTTGGAAATCGAACTTATTTATTAATTATATATTATATAAATATGTATTATTAAAGAAGACAACACAGTGTAAAACCTAATATTTGATTACAAAAGTGCTTATTTCTTAAGAAATATTTACCAGCTGACCTGAGAAATAAGAAATACTAAAGTGTGTGACAAAAAGATAAGAAACATGTGTTTTAGTATCTTAAAAAGTAATTTGAATAAGCTCTAAAATTGCAATGTCAAGCCAACCCAGTGCTGTTAGCAGGCACTGAGTTTTACACACCCCACATAAATTAATGTTCTACAGTGGTTGTTCATTCAAATTTCATAGTAATGTAGCATACTTGGCTGTATGAGTGTATGGGAATGTGAACAATACATCTTTCTTAAACGAGGGTACGTAATGACATTCTGGAGTAGTTCTTCCTTATTCACATTACTCTACTGTGAGAAATTTTTAGCATGTTACTTATAACTAGACATTGGATTAAATGTTGCATGTTTGCATATAACACATTTTTATTCTTATTCTTATTGCACACAAAATAACAAAAGAGCTTAACCCAGAATTGTGTTTTCTTACAGTAAACCAAATTTTGACTGCGAAATTTGCAGAACCTCGATATACTTATGTGCATTAAAATTCCATTCTGTTACTTAAATCTCAGTAGTCTAGTCTTTTTAGAGGGTAATTACATATTTTAGTCATCGGACTAATGTGTCAACTGTATAACGGGGTGGTTAGGCATGATTCCAAATGGGTATTATTTCATCAATTATCTAACAAATGCATTTTCAGTGACATAATAAATAATATTTGTTCCTAAAATAGTAGATATGTCACCTAAATTGAATCACCAAATAATATTAAAACACTTACCTAAATATTAATTAAGAATTACTTGGAAATAATATCAATCATCAAATAATTATATTGGGTTTCAAAATAACATAAGTGTAAGTAAAACTAAATCACCACCCAATATAAAAAAAATTACCTGAAAAATTAATTATTAATCACTAGAAAATAATAATAATTTATCAAATAATTGGTACCCATTTTATTTTGTTATTAACATAACTACTATTACTTATTAATTATATTTACATTATATACAGACTACAAATAGAACTAAACTAATGATAAAAATAAGACTAATAATTAAAATAATTTAAATAATTCAACTGAAATTTGACGATATACAATTAATGAAATAAAACTACCATAGGTCTTATAATATTTACTTTATTAAATCAACCATTGCACTGTAAATTAAACAAGTGAAAAAGTAAAATTTTATTACTGCACTATTAGTGTGAGAGTCAAAATGGCGGGTGTACCACAGCGAATCAAATTATAACAATTAGCAAAAAATTGTACCTAGCTCTAAAAAATCTGTACATCCTTCAGAACAAATTTCGAAATTAAGGTACAATCCGCCATATTGACATCAAGATAGCGGGTGCTCTATAATATTTTATTATTTTACCCATTACTCATAAAATATAATAACACCAAAAAATTTTACCTATTAAGTACCACAAGTAAAAAAAACACACTTTTTCAGTTGGATAGTTCCTGAGAAATAAAACAACCGTGTGAACAACCTGAGATTATATGAATTTAATTAAAAAATATAAATAAATAATTATCCCCGACATCGTTGTTTCTCTAATGTTTCAAAAACACATCGCGATCTAACGCGTAACGCTAACAACGCCATCTATCAAGCTATTTTGTTGCCAATTTTTCTGGTATTTCAATATTACTTTGTTACTGTGTATTTTATTATTAGTTTTCGTGGATCACCTTTAATCGGCCGCGGCATTTCTCGGCACACCACAATAAAATTCTGAAAAGATAAAACAAATATTAGCACATCAACATTTCTATATTTCAAACTTTTGACGAGCCGCGAAAAGGGTCAAATAAAACGTGGAAAGTACGTAATGCATCGGTATCTTTTGGGGCTGTGATCAATTTGTCCCTTCCCAACAAGTCGAGCGCAAAAAAAAACTACAAAACGTTCCTGTCGATAGGTCAAACAAAAAATATTTGTTCGGCCCGATTCGACTCAAAATACTTACTTTAAAATTGAATTGGAATGCAAATATTGGTGGATGCGAATTTCTTTAGCGTAAGTCATAAAAAAAAAGAATATTTACAAGATATTGAAGTCGCAGCAAATCCATGGGTCGGTATTAATTTTTCTCAGATTTCGGGCAGTGCTTCTCCATGAGCTCAACAGTTCGTAGGGCCAAGGCTTTCGAGAAGTCGTTGTGGTTCTGATCGCTAACCATCTTGTTTTTTCGTCGACCGAACCGGTCTCCCCAGTTGTGATGACTCCTTGGGCCTCGGACACTGCCACGCTCCCCCATCGCTCTGGCAGGCTGGTCACTCGGTTCCGTTAACTTCATGACTAAACTTAAAGATTGAAACTTCAAGATTGATACTTCAACTTCCCAGACGCCGTCTTTTAAAGTAGTACAACTAATTAACGAATATTAAGTGCTAGTAATTATCTAATTTAGATGAACGAATTCATTCCACGCTGGCCGAATGCGCGTTGGTAATTTTATGTATTCTTTCTACATACTATCATACCTACTTATATAACTTAACATTGTTTCTGTAGATGGAAAACTAGACAGCGTGTTAAAACACAAATTAAATGCTTACCTGGAAAATTTAAGTCCCTTTTTGCAGCTGCCAATATTTTTTTCAAGGTCGGTACTTCTTTCCTAACTGTATAGAAACTGTTGACAATGTTTCGCAATGCGCATAGATCAAAACTGTC
Organism: Noctua janthe; assembly: GCA_910589295.1. Taxonomy (NCBI): domain Eukaryota; kingdom Metazoa; phylum Arthropoda; class Insecta; order Lepidoptera; family Noctuidae; genus Noctua; species Noctua janthe. The sequence continues at coordinate 3,448,638 of OU342567.1, forward strand.
CAGTTCGATCTTTTTGGCGCTTGGTCTTCTTTTTTTGCCTGGTGTAGACAGTTTTGGTATAGGTGTTGGACCTGAATCTGACACCGATGATGTACTAGGCACGGGCGAATCATTTTGTCGTACAACCTTCGCTTCGTTTTTAATTTTCATCAGTGTTCTTTTTGATATACCAGTAGCTGCACAAGCTCTTTTTATAACTTGGTCTACAGGTATTATAAAAGGTTTATTTGCTTTCTCATTTTCAAAGAATTTTAACACTTTTAATATAAGAGTCCTTGCGTCACTATGAATCGTCTTGCTCATAATGTTGGTACAGCCAACAAGCTTCACTAAAGCGTCGAAAATGTCCAAACAAAAACAAACTTAACAAAAAACACTTAAAAAAGCAAAATCTCAACAGAAACAGTAATAACAACGGAGGACTTAAATTGTATTTAGGCAGTTAAAACGAGCCACGCGCAACGGTAACAAAGATGCTATCGCTACTGAACGCTTACGGCGAATGCGGGACGCCGCGCGGGGAAGCGGGAGAGGGGTCGCATTCCAGCGGAGTGCACAGTTGATTCGTACGAAAAGTAATTACTTTTTAATCCTATTCTAAAACTAAAATCAGAAGTTAGTATATTACAGGTATTCTGCTCCTGAATTAATATTTACAGCAATTTTTTAATGTGCTAGCTAGTTAGGATGATCACCGGAAGTATTTCATTTTTAAAAAAAATATTGTGCTTTCTACCCGAATATTATTAAATAACACCACGCAAGGATAGAGATTATATGAATTTAATTAAAAAATATCAATAAATAATTATCCCCGTCATCGTTGTTTCTGTAATGTTTCAAAAACATCGCTATCTAGCGCGTAACGCTAACAACGCCATCTATCAAGCTATTTTGTTGCCTTTTTTTCTGGTATTTCAATATTACTTTGTTACTGTGTATTTTATTATTGGTTTTCGTGGATCACCTTTAATCGGCCGCGGCATTTCTCGGCACACCACAATAAAATTCTGAAAAGATAAAACAAATATTAGCACATCAACATTTCTATATTTCAAACTTTTGACGAGCCGCGAAAAGGGTCAAATAAAATGTGGAAAGTACGTAATGCATCGGTATCTTTTGGGGCTGTGATCAGTTGGTCCCTTCCCAACCAGTCGAGCGCAAAAATAAAACTACAAAACGTTCCTGTCGATAGGTCAAACAAAAAATATTTGTTCGGCCCGATTCGACTCAAAATACTTACTTTAAAATTGAATTGGAATGCAAATATTGGTGGATGCGAATTTCTTTAGCGTAAGTCATAAAAAAAAAGAATATTTACAAGATTATATTGAAGTCGCAGCAAATCCATGGGTCGGTATTAATTTTTCTCAGATTTCGGGCAGTGCTTCTCCATGAGCTCAACAGTTCGTAGGGCCAAGGCTTTCGAGAAGTCGTTGTGGTTCTGATCGCTAACCATCTTGTTTTTTCGTCGACCGAACCTGTCTCCCCAGTTGTGATGACTCCTCGGGCCTCGGACACTGCCACGCTCCCCCATCGCTCTGGCAGGCAGGTCACTGCCACGCTCCCCCATCGCTCTGGCAGGCTGGTCACTCGGTTCCGTTAACTTCATGACTAAACTTAAAGATTGATACTTCAACTTCCCAGACGCCGTCTTTTAAAGTAGTACAACTAATTAACGAATATTAAGTGCTAGTAATTATCTAATTTAGATGAACGAATTCATTAGTTAGTTATAAAGAATTTTCACTAAGTTAAGTAAACAAAACAAATATCTGACTCGACAACACAACAAGGCTTGACCGAATGTAGTGATTGTTTTCAAAAATATGAAAACATCACGTGTTAATGTTGTTTTCCAGTTTGGCTAGAACATTGCAACTAAATCTTTTGATAAAAATTGTAAAACTAGTCTAAAGTATTCACTTCAAAATTACAAACTAATTAATCATTATATCGGTTTTAGAACACAACAAGTGATATAGATTTTAAACACTACTGAATGGCCAGTGTCAGAATCTCTGTAAAATTTCCGATTAACTTTATCTGCAGAAATATTCACGCAAGTTTTGTTTGGTTCAATTGATGTGATGGTTTTTTTCACTCTCCGGAGACAACTTCCAAATCACAATGCCTAATCAAGTCCGGTAATCACAAGCTTAATGTCGTAAAAGTATCCAATAAAAACAAAATAGAATCGCTTGGCAATATCAAGTCCGGTAAGAGTGAGCTTTGTCACGGTTAAATAATCACACGTAATATACACAGTACCGAAGAATGCTCACGCAAGGGCAGGACTGCGAGTGGAGCGTTTTAGGAGCACGCGCCCAGGCACAACTCTTATTCTCTTGTGAGTGAGCGAAACAACAATAGTACTGTTTGGTTCGCGGACCAATGTACGGTTACTACCTGAGTGAGGCAGGGCCTTTGTTAAATAACCGTCCGTGTGTAATACCAGTAAATATTTTACAAAATAAATACATTATAATAGTAAGCGTTACACTAAATAATCCATTTAATATGTAAGTATTAACCTAGTATAATAACCAACAATCGCAAGTGTGTTAATACAGTTAGTAGTTGCTTTTTAATCCTATTCTAAAACTAAAATCAGGAGTTAGTATATTACAGGTATTCTGCACCTGAATTAATATGTACAGCATTTTTTTAATGTGCTAGCCAGTTAGGATGATCATCGGAAGTATATCATTTTTTATACAAATTTTTAGCAGTCGGATTTCGGGGCATTATTGCTACTTCTTAATTTAAAAAAAAATATTGTGCACTATACCCGAATATTATTAAATAACACCACGCAAGGATAGAGATTATATGAATTTAATTAAAAAATATCAATAAATAATTATCCCCGTCATCGTTGTTTCTGTAATGTTTCAAAAACACATCGCGATCTAACGCGTAACGCTAACAACGCCATCTATCAAGCTATTTTGTTGCCAATTTTTCTAGTATTTCAGTCTCCCCAGTTGTGATGACTCCTCGGGCCTCGGACACTGCCACGCTCCCCCATCGCTCTGGCAGGCTGGTCACTCGGTTCCGTTAACTTCATGACTAAACTTAAAGATTGAAAATTCAAGATTGATACTTCAACTTCCCAGACGCCGTCTTTTAAAGTAGTACAAATAATTAACGAATATTAAGTGCTAGGATTTAATTATTTTGGATGAACGAATTCATCAAATATCTGACTCGACAACACAACAAGGCTTGACCGAATATAGTGATTGTTTTCAGAAATATGAAAACATCACGTGTTAATGTTGTTTTCCAGTTTGGCTAGAACATTGCAACTAAATCTTTTGATAAAAATTGTAAAAATAGTCTAAAGTATTCACTTCAAAATTACAAACTAATTGATTATAAAATCGGTTTTAGAACACAACAAGTGATATAGATTTTAAAGTTTTAAATAACTCTTTCATGTTCGTAAAGCACAGCTTAAAAGGAATAGGAGAAGTGAGTTATTCCCAGAACTCCCTCTAACGGAGAAATTTCTTCTCCCTCTGGCATACTGAATTCGAAGTTATTTATGATGTTGGAGAAAAAGTGGAAAAGTTCCATTCTTGCTAGTAAATTCCCGATGCACATTCGCTGTCCAGTTACGAATTGCATGAAAGTGTATGTTGCAGTAAACTTGCTTTCTCTTATGAATCTTTCAGGTTTGAACAGTTCAGGTTCCGGGTAGATTTCGGGTCCATGTTGATTTTGTTGATTAGTGGAATGTGATGATGTGAGTGCCTGCAAGAATAGTGCATTTTCCAATACACAAGACATGCGTGGCTCCCAAAGGCACAAGGGACACCATCCTCGTAGTTTCCAATAGCACAGCCTCAATGTATGGCAGCAGCCCGGACCTTACCAGCGGCTGCCGAGTTCCTCAGCATCATGACGAAGGTCCACATAAGTGGCGTCAGAGTTGTTTTCATCCCCGCTGAAAATAGATTATTTATTACTTTGACTAAACGAAACATTATGCTCAGTTAGTATTATTAAGAGGTTTCATTGTTATAAATAGAAGCAACTAACTGTAAGTCATGACGGTGAAGAATCGAAATTTATAAAATGTTAATTACCGCGGTCAACATCAGGGAATATATAATTCTTAGCATTCTTATCCATGGACTTTCTTTTGCTCTTCAATATTGTCTGGAAGTTTCTATAAAAGAAATTATACAATACAAGGTCTTAATTAAGATTCTGCTGCATTTTTACAATAAAAAACAACAATGTTATTTATGGCGGATGAAACTAATATAATGTTATAGAACTAAATCTTTTGATAACAATTGTAAACTAGTGTAAGCACTTTAAAATTACAAACGAATTAATCATTATACTGGTTTTAGAACACAACAAGTGATATAGATATTAAACACTGAATGGCTGAATTCTGACACTGGTGTCAGAATCCCTGTATAATTTCCGATTAATTTTACCTGCAGAAATATTCCCCTTCGTAAACTTAATTCACCTGAACTGATTCACCTAGGTGCATTAAGTATACTTTTAGTAAACTTTAAACACCTTTACTGTTTATCATAAAATAAAAGACAAATATTGTTATAATCTAAGAAAACTTTATTCACCCAAACAAAAACACGAAAAATGGTTCGTTAGAACCATTTCTAGAAAATGGCCGACGGTTATATGTTCTGGGCCTCACTTATGAATTTATCATTTATTTTAACACTAGATCTGCGTTGTTTTGGTGTGCGTTTGAAGTCAGATCCAGGAGGTTCCGGTTGAACTTTTTAATTTTTTTACTCAGACTAGTATGAAAACTTTCAACATAGTTATTGGTTCGGTGTCTTTCTCCGAAAATCGACCGCATTTTGATGTTTTCGTGGTTTAACCAGTTTCTTTTAAAATATTGAAGAAACGACTGTAGATGCTGGTGATAGTTAAATTGTTGCTCAATGTATTCCCAACCTGCGCCAATTTTATCATGTGGCAATAAAGCTAGACTTCGACACAAAAATACACAACGGCGGTTGTGCTTGGCATTGAAAATGTTCAATGATTTTGCTTTCCTGACCAAACTTTCTTGAATATGATAATAACAACCGTTTATGGTTATCCCTGGAAAAATACTACGGAGTGCTTTTATAGTACTTTTTTCAAAGTCACAAGTATATTTAACTGGACTCCAGCCGTTAATTCGCACCATTTCAAATAAAATCTGGTAGGCCTTGGTATCTCTATGGGACATTAAAGCATATACAAGTGGTCTTATGTTAGTTGTCTTCAAACTGCTGCCGCAATCTCCATGAATGGTATATATCTGGCTAAAAGGAGGCACACAACACTTAAAAGTACCATCCCCAAAAAATTCATGAATGGTGTCAAAGAATTTAATGCTCTTTTTTGTAGCAAATAAGATGATTCTCATACCATCTCCAGGATTATAAGCGGCAAGAAGAAATTCGTTGAATTTTTGTGGGATAAAAGTTTGCTATGTCGTCATCTCTGTTAAATGAAACCTTAGGAACATTAAGGGCCTTATTCCGCATTTTATATAATCCTACTTTTACTTCTTCGAAAGACGGCACTTCATGAACAATATTATATCCAGTATTTTGAAAAGCATCCATAGCTTCTTCATATAATTTGGTAACCGGTCCATCTGTAGACATCACTTGTTGCTTACATGTTTCCATCTGTTCAGTCCGTAACATGTGCAGTTTCTTTCAATATTTCATCAACCTGTTTGGAAAATAACAACAGAATTATAAATACAACTACCTACTGGATACGTTATAAAAAAACAAGTACAATAAAAAAACAAATACTTACATTTTTTGTTGTTACAGAGCCAGTACATTTAATGGTAGATAAGTTTTTGCAACATCTCCACCAATACGCACCGTTTTTGTAGATTTTCTTTTTAAAATATTGTCGTCCGTTATGTAAGAGTACCACACCTCTTCCTCTGTGTATATATTTAAAGTAATTCATTTCTATTACTTTAATTAAATAAATTGTGTGTCAACAATGAGAATTAGATATCATAAACACTTGAAACTTTCAAGTTTAAGGAGTTCCGCTGAAAAAAGATTCTTCTTTTGAATGTTTAAAGTTGGTTAGGTGAATAAGGTGAATAAAGTTTTCTAAAAGTAATTTTAATGCACCCAGATGCTTAAAGTTTACTAAAAGTAAACTTAATGCACCTAGGTGAATCAGTTCAGGTGAATTAAGTTTACGAAGGGAAATATTCACGCAAGTTTAATTATTTTATTCAATTGTGGTCTTTTTCACTCTCCGGAGACTTTAAAAACTGACCCCTTGCACTTTTTCTTAAGTTGTTAAATTATTCTTTCAAGTTCGTAAAGCACAGCTTAAAAGGAATAGGAGAATGAGTTATTCCCAGAACTCCCTCTAAAGGACGAATATCTTCTGGCATACCGAATTCAAAGTTATTCATGATGTTAGAGAAAAATTAGAAAAGTTCCATTCTTGCTAGTAAATTCCCGATGCACATTCGCTGTCCAGTTACGAATTGTATGAAAGTGTCTGTTGCAGTAAACTTGCTTTCTCTTATGAATCTTTCAGGCTTGAACAGTTACACAAGAAGTTAGCAGATTCGTCTCTGAACTAAGTTGTTGTAGTTTTTCTTGTTTATCTCTCTTAACTTTATAAAGTTTAATATATGTATGGTATATAAGTATTTATTCTTATATGTTTTAGTTATAAATATTCTCTAGTTTTTTTTTCTGTTATTGCACCTACTGTATATTATCTCTGCATCACCCTAAGGTAGACTGGTAGAAAATGCCTATGGCATTAAGTCCGCAGTTAGTACAGTTTTTACTTGTGCATAAAGTTTTAATAAATAAATAAATAAACAGTTCAGGTTCCGGGTAGATTTCGGGTCCATGTTAATTTTGTTGATCAGTGGAATGTGATGATGTGAGTGCCGGCAAGAACAGTGCATTTTCCGATTTTCCAAAACACAAGACATGCGTGGCTCCCAAAGGCACAAGGGACACCATCCTTGTAGTTTCCAATAGCACAGCCTCAATGTATGGCAGCAGCCCGCACCTTATCAGCGGCTGCCGAGTTCCTCAGCATCATAACGAAGGTCCACATAAGTGGCGTCAGAGTTGTTTTCGTCCCCGCTGAAAATAGATTATTTATTACTTTGACTAAACGAAACATTATGCTTAGTTAGTATTATTAAGAGGTTTCTTTGTTATAAATAGAAGCAACTGTAAGTCATGACGGTCAAGAATCGAAATTTATAAAATGTTTAATTACCGCGGTCAACATCAGCGAATATATAATTCTTAGCATTCTTATCCATGGATTTTTGCTCTTCAATTTTGTCTGGAAGTTTCTATAAAAGAAATTATACAATACAAGGTCTTAATTAAGATTCTGCTGCATTTTTACAATAAAAAACAACAATGTTATTTATGGCGGATGAAACTAATATAATGTTATAGAACTAAATCTTTTGATAACAATTGAAAAACTAGTGTAAGCACTTTAAAATTACAAACGAATTAATCATTATACCGGTTTTTAGAACACAACAAGTGATATAGATTGTAAACACTACTGAATGGCCAGTGTCAGAATCCCTGTATAATTTCTGATTAACTTTACCTGCTAAAATATTCACGCAAGTTTAATTGTTTTTTTTTTCAATTGATGTGGTGGTTTTTTTTCACGCTCCGGAGACTTTAAAACTGACCCCTTGTACTTAGTACTTAAGTTGTTAAATTACTTTTTCAAGTTCGTAAAGCATGGCTTAAAAGGAATAGGAGAATGACTTGTTCCCAGAACTCCCTCTAACGGAGGAATATCTTCTCCCTCTGGCATACTGAATTCGAAGTTATTCATTATTTTGGGGAAAAACTGAAAAAGTTCCATTCTTGCGAGTAAATTTCACGCCGTCCAGTTCCGAATTGCATGAAAGTGTCAGCTTAAAAGGCATAGGAGAATGAATTATTCCCAGAACTCCCTCTAACGGAGGAATTTCTTCTCCCTCTGGCATACTGAATTCGAAGTTATTCATTATATTGAGGAAAAACTGAAAAGGTTTCATTCTTGCGAGTAAATTTCAAGCCGTCCAGTTCCGAATTGCATGAAAGTGTCAGCTTAAAAGGAATAAGAGAATGAGTTATTCCCAGACCTCCCTCTAACGGAGAAATTTCTTCTCCCTCTGGCATACTGAATTCGAAGTTATTCATTATATTGGGGAAAAACTGAAAAAGTTCCATTCTTGCGAGTAAATTTCACGCCGTCCAGTTCCGAATTGCATGAAAGTGTCAGCTTAAAAGGAATAGGAGAATGAGTTATTCCCAGAACTCCCTGTAACGGAGGAATATCTTCTCCCTCTGGCATACTGAATTCTAAGTTATTCATTATATTAGGGAAAAACTGAAAAAGTTCCACTCTTGCGAGTAAATTTCACGCCGTCCAGTTCCGAATTGCATGAAAGTGTCAGCTTAAAAGGAATAGGAGAATGAGTTATTCTCAGAACTCCCTCCAACGGAGGAATTTCTTCTCCCTCTGGCATACTGAATTTGAAGTTATTCATTATATTGGGGAAAAACTGAAAAAGTTCCATTCTTGCGAGTAAATTTCACGCCGTCCAGTTCCGAATTGCATGAAAGTGTCAGCTTAAAAGGCATAGGAGAATGAATTATTCCCAGAACTCCCTCTAACGGAGGAATTTCTTCTCCCTCTGGCATACTGAATTCGAAGTTATTCATTATATTGAGGAAAAACTGAAAAGGTTTCATTCTTGCGAGTAAATTTCAAGCCGTCCAGTTCCGAATTGCATGAAAGTGTCAGCTTAAAAGGAATAAGAGAATGAGTTATTCCCAGACCTCCCTCTAACGGAGAAATTTCTTCTCCCTCTGGCATACTGAATTCGAAGTTATTCATTATATTGGGGAAAAACTGAAAAAGTTCCATTCTTGCGAGTAAATTTCACGCCGTCCAGTTCCGAATTGCATGAAAGTGTCAGCTTAAAAGGAATAGGAGAATGAGTTATTCCCAGAACTCCCTCTAACGGAGGAATATCTTCTCCCTCTGGCATATCTTCTCCCTCTGGCATACTGAATTCGAAGTTATTCATTATAATATTGGGGAAAAACTGAAAAAGTTCCACTCTTGCGAGTAAATTTCACGCCGTCCAGTTCCGAATTGCATGAAAGTGTCAGCTTAAAAGGCATAGGAGAATGAATTATTCCCAGAACTCCCTCTAACGGAGGAATTTCTTCTCCCTCTGGCATACTGAATTCGAAGTTATTCATTATATTGAGGAAAAACTGAAAAGGTTTCATTCTTGCGAGTAAATTTCAAGCCGTCCAGTTCCGAATTGCATGAAAGTGTCAGCTTAAAAGGAATAAGAGAATGAGTTATTCCCAGACCTCCCTCTAACGGAGAAATTTCTTCTCCCTCTGGCATACTGAATTCGAAGTTATTCATTATATTGGGGAAAAACTGAAAAAGTTCCATTCTTGCGAGTAAATTTCACGCCGTCCAGTTCCGAATTGCATGAAAGTGTCAGCTTAAAAGGAATAGGAGAATGAGTTATTCCCAGAACTCCCTCTAACGGAGGAATATCTTCTCCCTCTGGCATATCTTCTCCCTCTGGCATATCTTCTCCCTCTGGCATACTGAATTCGAAGTTATTCATTATATTGGGGAAAAACTGAAAAAGTTCCACTCTTGCGAGTAAATTTCACGCCGTCCAGTTCCGAATTGCATGAAAGTGTCAGCTTAAAAGGCATAGGAGAATGAATTATTCCCAGAACTCCCTCTAACGGAGGAATTTCTTCTCCCTCTGGCATACTGAATTCGAAGTTATTCATTATATTGAGGAAAAACTGAAAAGGTTTCATTCTTGCGAGTAAATTTCAAGCCGTCCAGTTCCGAATTGCATGAAAGTGTCAGCTTAAAAGGAATAAGAGAATGAGTTATTCCCAGACCTCCCTCTAACGGAGAAATTTCTTCTCCCTCTGGCATACTGAATTCGAAGTTATTCATTATATTGGGGAAAAACTGAAAAAGTTCCATTCTTGCGAGTAAATTTCACGCCGTCCAGTTCCGAATTGCATGAAAGTGTCAGCTTAAAAGGAATAGGAGAATGAGTTATTCCCAGAACTCCCTCTAACGGAGGAATATCTTCTCCCTCTGGCATATCTTCTCCCTCTGGCATATCTTCTCCCTCTGGCATACTGAATTCGAAGTTATTCATTATATTGGGGAAAAACTGAAAAAGTTCCACTCTTGCGAGTAAATTTCACGCCGTCCAGTTCCGAATTGCATGAAAGTGTCAGCTTAAAAGGAATAGGAGAATGAGTTATTCCCAGAACTCCCTCTAACGGAGGAATATCTTCTCCCTCTGGCATATCTTCTCCCTCTGGCATATCTTCTCCCTCTGGCATATCTTCTCCCTCTGGCATATCTTCTCCCTCTGGCATACTGAATTCGAAGTTATTCATTATATTGGGGAAAAACTGAAAAAGTTCCACTCTTGCGAGTAAATTTCACGCCGTCCAGTTCCGAATTGCATGAAAGTGTCAGCTTAAAAGGAATAGGAGAATGAATTATTCCCAGAACTCCCTCTAACGGAGGAATTTCTTCTCCCTCTGGCATACTAAATTCGAAGTTATTCATTATATTGGGGAAAAACTGAAAAAGTTTCATTCTTGCGAGTAAATTTCACGCCGTCCAGTTCCGAATTGCATGAAAGTGTCAGCTTAAAAGGAATAGGAGAATGAGTTATTCCCAGAACTCCCTCCAACGGAGGAATTTCTTCTCCCTCTGGCATACTGAATTCGAAGTTATTCATTATATTGGGGAAAAACTGAAAAAGTTCCATTCTTGCGAGTAAATTTCACGCCGTTTAGTTCCGAATTATAATTACCGAATGGCAAGGCCCAAGCGTCAAGAGGGCCAGAGGCCGCCCGAGAGAACGTTGGGCAGATGAAATAAAACAAATTGCCGGAAAGGACTGGATAAAGCAAGCGGAATTAAGAAACTCATAGAAAAAGTTGGAGGAGGCCTATACCCAAACGGTGTAATGTTAAAAGAAATACTATACTAAATAATTAAATTTAAATGTTAAATATAGTGTACTAATGTACTATGAAATGCATGTCTGTACTACGATAGGCTAATTCACGTAACTAAAGAAGTGCTGTTGCAGTGCAGTTGCAGTTAAGTTTCGATCAAAACAACGCTTTTCGTATTCTCTACCGCTGTCAGACACGCTCGCGTCAAGTTCGCGTCACGCGAGCGCAATAACGGCATTCTACTGTTGCGCGTCTTTGGTGCGCGAACGCAACATGATCGGTATTCTTCTATTCGTTTGACTTCTCAAAATGACAGCATAGAAGTTTTAATTCGATCAACGTGCAGTGTCGGTTACGCGCAACTTAGTTCTTCGTTATTTACTTTTGTTGGCTTCAAATTGTATTTTTTGTAAATGTAAGTGTTTAAAATGGATTATTGTATGTAGACAAGTTACTACAAGTCGTTTTCAATGAAATTCTAAATGTTTTTTTTTTACTTTTTAGTGAATATGAGTTTCCAACTTGGTTTGAGAATTTTATCCCTTGCTGCCGAAGTTGATGCCCGAGAACGTCGTCAAGCCATAAGAAGACAAAGGTTTTCTGTGGATCCAGACCGTATTTCAGAACGGGAATTCCAGAAAACCTATCGTCTGAGCAAAAACGTTACTCGGCAATTGATAACAAAATTATGAACATGTATTCAGAAGGAGAGAAGGAAAGATGGTTTGAGTGTACAGGCAAAGGTTAGTCAATCCTGTTTATCTATAGTAATTTAATAAAGCTGAAGAGTTTGTATGTTTGAACGCGCTAATCTCTAGAACTACCAGTCAAATCAAAATTCCTTGAAGGTTATAGATCATTTAACATCACGCTATGACTCTCGGAAGCCGAGTGCGGGTGAAACCGCAGGGTACAACTAGTATTGGCATTAAATAATGCAAAATATTTATATAATTTGACACAAGGTAGTCTAAATAATTGGGTAACTTTCAGGTTCAACATGAAGAACGATATTTTAATAGAAAAGGATATCATTCTCTCAATTAATTGATTGTATGTAATCTATTTACCTATACTTAATCAATCTTAATCTACTTTATTTAAAAAACAAACAATACTTAGGTACCGGTACATAATAATATTATGCTTTACTGTCATAAAAAAAACTGTATCTACATTTGAAAATTATTGTTTTAGATATGTGATGCGGATCTTAACATTTTATGCATTGATCCCAGTAAACATGGATCAACCCATGATTCTTCAGTACGGCGTGATCACCCATTACAGCCCTATCTTAACCAAAAATATGATGAAGGGGAAATATTTTTGCTCGGTGAATGTCCTTGCATTAATACATCCTTGTATTAATACATACTGAAAAAGTTTAATTTATTTAATTATGTTTATATTAAATATTATGAATATTTTTTTTAATACTTATTGTTCTTCCAGGTGACAGCGGTTATGTATTGAGGACGACAATGATGACCCCAGTGTTGAACGCAATACCAGGTTCCCCTGAAGAACATTATTATAAGCTGCAGGTCTCAGCCCGCAATACAGTAGAGAGATGGATTGGTGTCTTGAAAGCTCTTTTCAGGTATGTAAAACTAGTTTTCCCTAAGTTTCCTTTTCATAATAATTATACTGTTTTTATTATCTTTACCTCAAGAAGTCAAACCAAGTGAATGTATTGAGGCCCCATATTTTATTATTGTATTGTTAGGTATTTATTATAGTTTCAAAATGTTTTTGTTTCATGTTTCAGGTGTTTATTAACTGCATGCATGCTTCACTATGATCCTGTTTTTTCAGGCCATATAGTGAATGCCTCTGCGGTATTGCACAATATAGCAAACAAGGCACGATTACCATTACCACAACTGACACATCAAGAGCGTGAGCAAGAAGACAGAATGCGTGTACGGCGTAGATCTGCAGAGGAGGATGTGCGTATGGAAAGCCTGAGTATTCTTGCTCAAAGCAATAGGCGGCCAAACAGAAATTTATAGAAAGGTCGGACAGTCCAACAGGCTCTTATTAATCGTCTGTGGCTACATAGGGAATAAGGAGTCAGAATTCCACTTAACAACCTTAATTATTTATTTTTGTATTTAAAATTATGTTAATAATCTAAGTAAAGAGGTAATATAAAATCTGCTTGTTTCATTCATTATCTGAAGAAGTAAAGAAAGTGAACATATGTACATTGTCTACAATGGCGACGTGGATTGTTGCTGCGACGCAGTCTAGTAGCCTCTTGCTCACTGAAACAAAATGAAAATATTATGTTATGGATATCAGACTGTTATTTATTTCCTAAATACGACAAGTTACTACAATTACCTTTCAGTAAAATGTGTGATGTGTTGTGTTACTGTGGGTGTAACATCAATAATAATATCTTCATTTCTGAAAATATATATAACATTTATGAAAATTAACTGGTTAGTAATAGTTATTGCACAGTTAGAATGTTAACTAATACTTGACATAAATTAAAACTTACATATTAATACAAGGGATTTATTTGCAACTCATTTTGGGGTGTGCCACTCCTTCCCACAGCTTCAGTGCCTGCATCAAGCAGAGCAGCGATTCTTTCCTCCAAAGTGAATAAAGAAGTGGGTACGCCTGGCCCTCCACCTGTACCCCTTTGATTATGCCGAATCTGCTTTACACGGTTGAGTAAGCGGCACTTATAGTCGGTATATCACTAAAAATATTACAAATGTAGTTATTAACCCAAGTATAATGTACCGACACACATAGGTACAATATCGATAGAATCTAACAGACCTTCGGTTTAAAGACATTTATTTTCTCAAAGAACAAATTACAGTTCACTTAAAGAGAAACTTAACTAAATTAACAACAGGTTGTGTTACATTACGACGTTCAAGCTATCCAAGAAACTGAACACCATAGTTTCATGCATAAAATAGCAAGTATACAGTACTTGCTACAGACATAGTTTAAATGTTTGCAAACGCACTCACAATACAGGAGAAATTCCCAGCGTGGGACAACAAAAAACAGAAAAAAAAACGAAAGAAACAATCCACGTTCAACTTATGTGTCTAATTTAAAAACCTAAACTTATGAGTCTAATATATAATGTATGTATACAATTGTTGTAGGTTAAATAATTTTGTTTTTTTGTTGAGTAATTCTGTAGAAGTAAAGAAGTTATAATTGAAGAGGACTTGGATGATTTTATTTTGTGTTCGTTGTAGGTGTTGTTGATTTGTTCTTGCAGCTTGTCCCCATACTTGGATCAGGTATTCCAGATGTGGCTTGACTAGCGTGTTGTAGATAATATGTCTGAGCTTGTAGGGTACGCATTTTGCAATGTTACGTATGGACCTTGCTCCACTCTTTGGGAGTTCTCTGATCCCCGTCTGCATCGGCATTTAATATGTTAGCGCACTCTGACCAAAGGTGTGATTTGAGGGCACTCCCCTCTCTAGACCTTAGTCTGCCACGGGCAAGGTCCCTGTGGCTCTCCAAATATTCCACCAGCAGTTCAATTTGCCGCACAGAAACGCATTTGCGTGAAGTCATACCTACTTAAGAATCAGGATGAAACTTGTATGAAAGGAATTTAAACTGCTACTTTATCGTTTCTTTAACTACATCCTTAAATATAATTTTATTCATATTATTATTATTATATAATACATGCTTACCTTCAAAGTATAATAAATCTTTTAAAGTTTTCTATTTGCACTGAGTCTTGATTTTCAACTTTCGCGCCATTGGCGGGTTTCCTGTTAATTTGAGGTTTGGTTTTATGGGGCAACGATAAACCATCATTCAGCCTAATTTTAGCAAAATATGTGATTGATTGTGAATCAAAGCATAATTGTTTTTTTATCTAGTAAGAAAAAGCACTAAAAACTGTACTTACAACGTCATATTCATTGAAATATAATCGATTCTATTCGATTATTTAGTGAGTAATATTTTTTTAACTTAACTGCAGCTGCACTACAACTTCACGGCGTGTCATAAAATGACATGAATTAGCCTTCTGTTCCAAGAAATTTGTTTTGTGTGAAATGTAATTGTTAAAGCAAATAAAGGCTAAAATAAATAAATAAATAATATGGGTAAACACCGTTTTCACTCAAACCACGGGTAGTTGAATAAATAAAAAATATAGGACCGTGTTAAAAAAAACTATAAGTAATTTACTTTAAAAATAAATAACAATAAATTAACCCACACCGTCCGTGAATTCATGGTATGCGCTCGAGTGACGTAATCGCCGCCCGTCCTAACTACCTACAGCTACACAATACTCGTAACATAACCTGTGATGCAACTTTTCTTTCATACTTTTCTTGGCTTAGGGCAGAAAAAAAACACCTACCTTAGGTGTTGCCAGACGAGTCTAAATGTAAACTTGATTTGAACCATTGAGTAGGTATTTTTGGCGCATTTACAAAGTTAATGTCTATTTTATGTACAGTTAAAAATCACCGATTACATTTACACTGATTGAATATCTCTACTTACCTAAATTAATCTCAACAACTGTTCAAAATGGGATCCATTTACGGCCACACACGCCTCCGCTCGTTTTCGTAGGTGGATTCGCACTCGAGAATCGTAACTTCTTTTTATACATCCTACGGGCGTCGTTCAGGTTATCACCCACGATGGCGTAAAGCGACCACTTTGGTCCACTGTTCAATTGTGTAAGACAGATCTAAGTACACAATTTACGCACGAGAAACAAGCGGAGCGGCGCGCGACCCAATGACAAGTTACGTGCGCTCGCTAGCGCAACAGCTGACTGACTAAGGTCATGAGTCATCGTTCGTTGCACGCGCATGGCGTATGACCGCGAGTGACCGCCGCCTGGCCGTCAGCTGTTAGCGCGCATTAGGGTGAAAATATGATCTTGTGGGAAATAGTAGATTTAAAAAAAAAAAAGGTTGCTTTGTTCATTGATTTTACGTTCTAATAAAACCTAACCACTGGTTTCAAGGATGATTACCCTTACAGCCTGTATAATTATTATTATTCTTATCCATCGAAATAATGACCACTTTGTACAGGACTAGGGCTGTCACTTAAGTGGTGTCGATTGTATTGATTGCAGTCTGCATGCAAAGACTTATAACGGACATTGAACACATTAGAAGGCAGGCTAAGATATGGAAAATTGGCAGAATTTAAAAAGAATGCTTAAAAAATAGACTTATCCTTAATCCGTAAGTGTTAAGGCGAAATGGTATCGTGGTCTCGTAGATTTCGAGAGGGTGAAGCAGACGCGGCCGGGAAACAATCGCGCGGAGCCCCGCGCTCTCCCGCTCTCCGCTGGCTAGCTAGCGGCAAGTATCAAAACTCTAGTTTGTGTTAGTTGTGTTTATTAGGTGTTTAAAAGAGATGAATTAATTTATTTTTTCAAAGTATGTACGAAGTACATAATATGGTGGACTAAATAAATAAACCGTACCTACGAGTACAAATGTCCCTTAGAATAAATAACTATAACAATAAATATTTTGATTGTGGAATCTGTGGGAAACCAGCTCTCGGATTCCATAAATCTTAGATCCCTCTCAGCAACCGTAACCTATAAGTATTTGGGTATGTCGGAAGCGCTGGGCATCAATGTTGCTGACATGAAGCAATCGTTGAAGGAGCGCTTCTTTGGCCGTCTGAAAAAAGTATTTAATAGTCTTTTATCAGGCGGCAATAAGGTACGTGCCTTCAACGGTTGGGTCATGCCGGTTTTGATGTACTCTTTCGGCATACTCAAATGGACTCGGACAGAACTAGACGCCCTGGATAGGAGTACATTGTTGACGACATATCGAATGCATCACCCGCGTTCTTCTGTTATGAGACCCGTATATCCCGCGGAGGTGTGGGGGTCGTGGCTTTTTAAACGCTAAGACTCCACAATCGCGAGATATGCAGTCTCAGTCAATATTTCCTTGAAACCGACGTGGGGATGCATCGAGATGTGGTCGTGGTGGACAAGAGGATCACCCCGCTCACCATAATTTGATAAAACAGATTTATTTAGCGTTGTGTCAATCTATTCTAACATATTGTATAATATCCTGGGGTGACGCGAGAAATTCAATTCTTCTCCCTCTAGAACGTGCTCAAAGAGCAATTCTAAAAGTTGCTACCTTCCGTCCTTTTAGATTCCCTACACACCAGCTCTACAAAACATGTAATGTACTTACAGTACGGCAATTATTTATTCTTCACATAATACTGCACCAGCACTCTACACTTCCCTATCACCCAGTTCCTACCGATAGCACCTAGTTTGCACAAAACCTCAAACTAGACATGCGTTTGCGAATCGATTTTATGTGTTTTTAGGACCTTTTCTTAACAATAGACTCAACAAGATACTAAACTTCTACAGTTTAAGTTATAAAAAATGTAGTTTGATAATGTCAGAAAAACTTCTAGAAGTTGTGGTTTGATTATGTTATCGTATCTATTTGTACATATTTACTTAAGCTAGTTTTAGTGTTTTTCTTTTATACCAACTTGATGCATAGTTATAATTGTTAACTGATTAATTTAATTTTATAATTTAATTGTTCTTATTCAATTGTGCTAGGTAAAGTGATGGCCTGAAACACAGGTTTAAATTAACTTAGATCGGGCAGGTCGCTGACATCTAAATTGAACTATTGAATACTTGCGACTGTAGAATATATTTTAGTTATAGTTTACTTATAAGTACTTATAATTAGTATTCTATTCTATTCTTGGCTAAAGAGAACTGGCGCAAACCTGTAGTGCTTGACACTAACGACCGCATGGAGGTATGCCAGAGTAAGGAGCTTCACGGACGCTTTTTCCGGGCCCTGCATGGGCCCGATGTAGACCTATCAGCGTCCGTAGCCTGGCTACGTTCCGGGGACCTCTTCGGAGAAACCGAAGGTTTTATCTGTGCAATTATGGATGAAGTTATGATGACGAATAACTACCGGAGATTTATTGTGAAGGACGGTACGGTTGACATAATTATGTCGGGCATGCCACCGTCCAGGCGAATCAATCCGTCACATTAACTCCGGGTGTTCTCGTCTGGCTAACGGAGAGTACTTGCATAGACACAACCTTGTAGCCAGGATTATCCATCAGCAACTTGCTCTAAAATACAACCTTGTGGAATCGGAAGTACCGTATTATAAGTATGTGCCCGACCCAGTTCTCGAAAATGGCAGTATCACATTGTACTGGGATCGATCCGTCATCACTGACAGGACTATTGCAGGCAATACGCCTGATGTAGTGGTGGTGGATCGGTCAGAGCGGCGTGCAATGATTGTTGACATAACGGTCCCGCATGATGAGAACCTCGTGAAAGCCGAGAAAGATAAGCAAATCAAGTATCTTGACTTGGCTCACGAGGTTGTCGACATGTGGGATGTGGACTCAGCGATCATTGTGCCGATAGTTGTATCAGCCCATGGCTTAATTGCCAAGAGCCTCGACCAATACGTGAGGAGGCTCTCATTAGGCAGCTGGATCAAGGGTTTGATTCAGAAAGCGGTACTCCTGGATACGGCTCGTATTGTTAGGAGGTTCCTCTCTCTGGAGCCTTGACCACCGGTAGCTTGGACCCTGTTCCCGATACCGGTGGGCTACATTTTTTTTTATATCTTTTTAAATGTTTTTTATATTGTTTTTAGTTGAAGAAATATTTAAAAATGTATAAGATTTGTATAACAATAAATAAAGGAAATAATATTTTAAACAGGACATCCCCGACCATTTTGTTATGCCATCATATTCTTCTTCTTTTTATTGTATTTTTGAATTGGACCTTGTTTTGTTTGATAGCATTTTCTTTGTCGTTTTTATAAGCACCTACTGGACACTTCACTTAACGATGGTATCTTCTCCAACGACTCCGTCCGGTGTGGCACCAATGTAAGAAAATTCTTTGTCCACAAAAAGTTCGCAGTCCTCAATGTGTAAATTTTCTTGGCTGCTCAGTTGTTGAAGTGCCAATTTTTCATTCTTGAGCCCATGAGCCACTGATGCAACGTATGAAATATTTGATTTATATAAAATATTGTTCACCAGGGCAGCAACATTTTTTTGCCTCTTAATTATCACTTTAAAGTTTGAAGCCGTTATCATCAGCCTCCGGATTTGCAACCATTCAGTGCTTTTCGTTGGTTCTTTTTTGGATACCCTCCCGGTCATTTTACGAGTGTCTTCAAATTTTCCATAAAATCTGCAGACGCTGCGCTGTACTTATTGGCAGACATGTCTGGCAGCAGCTGGCGTAGCTACTTGTTTCATCATCATCATCATCATCATCATCATCATTTCAGCCGAAAGACGTCCACTGCTGGACATAATCATTCTGTTTCTCAAATTGCTTAAATCTATTTTTTTTTCTTTTCAGCATTGGCTCGCTTTCTTTGTTGCTCGCTTCTTCCTTCTAGTTTTTTTTTAAGTTGCCACTAGGGCTTCCCAATATTTTTTTGTGAAGAGTGTAAAGAGGTCGTTTGGTGTTGTAGGAAACAACAGCAGCCGAGCATCTCGCTTGATATGATCGCCGAGAAGCAAAATTTATTCTTTTGCCTCCAACAAATTTCGCAATTATGCTGTTGAATCTGTCAACAGCATTGGTGTCAACGTTTTCCAGAAGACTTCAGGATTTTGCTGCCACCGAATTTAAAATAAACTGCTGAAACCAAAAAGTTGAGTTTTCAAGCTCTGCCGCAGTTGAAGACAAAATTACTTTATCTTTATGGCAGCAATAATCTTTGCAACGTCTGTAGTCCCCGTACGTACGCGTGGTTCAAAGAATTGGTGATGAAACAAATTCACGAAGACATGAATTTGTTTTATGGCGATATCTCTAGGATTATTTTTATTATGCTTGATTGAAGTCGTGAAGACTTTTCTCATGCTCATAACTTTTTCGTCGGTAATATGTTTTCTCTGCACTTTTGGGTATTTTGTGTTTTTGCCTAGTGAACGCAGCTTGTTAAACATATTTCGCAGAACGTGGTTGCGGCATTCTATTTTAATTTTATTATGTTTATTCACCATTTTTGTGACTTACGTATCACTTTACGCTTCAATATTCTCTTCGGTAGTTGGCGACAGCGGGAGAAAAATAGTTGTTCACTACTGCTCTCTAAGACGCGTTGCGGACGGGGTACGGGTGCGGTGGTATGACCGGCACGCGCGCAAAAATGTGTTTAAAAATGCTAATTTTGGGTAAACTGCGATTTTTTTGTATCGAGCCAAATTGTGTCAGTCGTGTTTTGGCTCCCATAATTCACTAAAGAATATCTTTAAATTTTATAATCATGAAAAAAAAATTAAGCAAATTTGTAGTTTTTGAGGCCAAACATTGATTTTGCGAACAGCCAAAATGCGTCAAAACATCTTTTTTGGTACGCATTTCGCCTTAAGTCCCATTTTCGAGATTTAGCGTTATAGAAAGGTTTAAACTACTCGTATTTAACTATTTAGTTAAATTACGTGGTTTCGGGTGTTACAACAATTCAAACACATATTAATTGAAAGCGTTTATTAACATAATGGCAACAAAACAATTTGTTAACAAAAATCAATTTCAAATAATATACATCCATTCAAACAGTCATATTATAACAGTTACATCAAATTATGGTCATGAGCAACATTGTGTGCTCTTGATCTTGTGAATTCACATTTTGATATATCACCTTCATACATTGCTAGAAAAGCAAATATTCGAATTCTATAAATAATGTTTTAAAAATACCTATTAAAGTAAGTGAACCTACACAAGATTGACATGCGTGGTTCCCTAAGGCACATGCGACACCATCCTCATACTTTTCAACAGCATAACCTCAATGTATGGCAGTTGCAGACGGTGGGACATGGTCACCGATTCAACAGGTGCTACCACCTTCCTCGACTCAGCCCGCACCTTATCAGCGGCTGCCGGGTTCATCAGCATCATGACTAAGGTCCACATAAGTGGCGTCAGAAATGGCGTTATAAGTGGCGTTCATTACTTGTGACTAAACGAAAAATTACGCTCTGTTTGTATTATTAGGAGGTTTCATTGTTATAAATAGAAGCAACTGTATGTCAAATTTTTTTCTATTGTTAAATCTAAAAATCTTTTGATAACAATTGTAAAACTAGCCCTATCACTTCAAAATTACAAACGAATTAATCATTATATCGGTTTTAGAACACAACAAGTGATATAGATTTTAAGCACTATTGAATGGCCAGTGTTAGAATCCCTGTTTATTTTACGATTAACTTAACCTGCAAAATATTCACGCAAGTTTAATTATTTTATTCAATGGATGTTGTAGTTTTTTTCACTCTCCGGAGACTTTAAAACTGACCCCTTGCACTTTGTACTTAAGTTGTTAAATTGCTTTTTCAAGTTCGTAAAGCACAGCTTAAAAGGAATAGGAAAATGAGTTATTCCCAGAACTCCCTCTAACGGAGGAATTTCTTCTCTCTGGCATACTGAATTCGAAGTTATTCATGATATTGGAGAAAAACTGGAAAAGTTCCATTCTTGCGAGTAAAGTTCCCGTTGACTTGTTCCGAAGTGCATGAAAGTGTTTGTTGCAGTAAACTTGCTTTCTCTTATAAATCTTTCAGGTTTGAACAGCTCAGATTCCGGGTAGTTGTCGGGTCCATGTTCATTTTGTTGATCAGTGGGATAATGTGAGTGCCGGCAGGAACAGTGCATTTTCCGATTTCCCAATACACAAGATTGACATGCGTGGTTCCCAAAGGCACAAGGGACATATCCTCGTAGTTTCCAATAGCACAGCCTCAATGTATGACAGCGGCTGCCGGGTTTTTCAGCATCATGACGAAGGTCCACATAAGTGGCGTCAGAAATGTTTTCATCCCCGCTGAGAATAGATTGTTAATTACTTTGACTAAACGAAAAATTATTCTCAGTTAGTATTATTAGGTTTCATTGTTATAAATAGAAGCAACTGTAAGTCATGACGGTAAAGAATCGAAATTTCTAAAACTTAATTACCAGGGTCACCATCAGGGAATATAAAATTAATCATAATATCGGTTTTAGAACACAACAAGTGATATAGATTGTAAACACTGCTGAATGGCCAGTGTCAGAATCTCTGTATAATTTCCGATTAACTTTACCTGCTAAAATATTCACGCAAGTTTAATTATTTTATTCAATTGATGTGGTGGTTTTTTTCACTCTCCGGAGTCTTTAAAACTGACCCCTTGCACTTTGTACTTAAGTTGTTAAATTGCTTTTTCAAGTTCGTAAAGCACAGCTTAAAAGGAATAGGAGAATGAGTTATTCCCAGAACTCCCTCTAACGGAGGAATATCTTCTCCCTCTGGCATACTGAATTTGAAGCTATTCATAATGTTGGAGAAATAGAGGAAACGTTCCATTCTTGCTAGTAAATTCCCGATGCACATTCGCTGTCCAGTTCCGAATTGCATGAAAGTGTCTGATGCAGTAAACTTGCTTTCTCTTATGAATCT
The DNA here is from genome assembly GCA_910589295.1 of Noctua janthe. Taxonomy (NCBI): domain Eukaryota; kingdom Metazoa; phylum Arthropoda; class Insecta; order Lepidoptera; family Noctuidae; genus Noctua; species Noctua janthe. The sequence continues at coordinate 3,471,202 of OU342567.1, forward strand.
TTCAGGTTTGAATAGTTCAGGTCCGGGTAGATGTCGGGTCTATGTTCATTTTGTTGATCAGTGGGATTGGATCAAGTGAGTGCCGGCAGGAACAGTGCATTTTCCAAAAATAAGATTGATATGCCTGGTTTCCAAAGGCACAAGGGACACCATCCTCGTAGTGTCCAATAGCACAGCCTCAATGTATTGCAGCAGCCCGCACCTTATCAGCGGCTGCCGGGTTCATCAGCATCATGACTAAGGTCCACATAAGTGACGTCAGAAATATTTTCATCCCCGCTGATAATAGACTGTTCATTACTTGTGACTAAACGAAAAATAACGCTCTGTTTGTATTATTAGGAGGTTTCATTGTTATAAATAGAAGCAACTGTATGTCAAATTTTTTTCTATTGTTAAATCTAAAAATCTTTTGATAACAATTGTAAAACTAGCCCTATCACTTCAAAATTACAAACGAATTAATCATTATATCGGTTTTAGAACACAACAAGTGATATAGATTTTAAGCACTATTGAATGGCCAGTGTTAGAATCCCTGTATATTTTACGATTAACTTAACCTGCAAAATATTCACGCAAGTTTAATTATTTTATTCAATGGATGTTGTAGTTTTTTTCACTCTCCGGAGACTTTAAAACTGACCCCTTGCACTTTGAACTTAAGTTGTTAAATTGCTTTTTCAAGTTCGTAAAGCACAGCTTAAAAGGAATAGGAAAATGAGTTATTTCCAGAACTCCCTCTAACGGAGGAATATCTTCTCCCTCTGGCATACTGAATTCGAAGTTATTCATGATATTGGAGAAAAACTGGAAAAGTTCCATTCTTGCGAGTAAAGTTCCCGTTGACTTGTTCCGAAGTGCATGAAAGTTTTTGTTGCAGTATACTTGCTTTCTCTTATAAATCTTTCAGGTTTGAACAGCTCAGATTCCGGGTAGTTGTCGGGTCCATGTTCATTTTGTTGATCAGTGGGATTGGATCATGTGAGTGTTGGCAGTAACAGTGCATTTTCCAATATATAAGTTTGATATGCCTGGTTTCCAACGACACAAGGGACACCATCCTCGTAGTTTCCAATAGCACAGCCTCAATTTATTGCAGCAGCCCGCACCTTATCAGCGGCTGCCGGGTTTCTCAGCATCATGACGAAGGTCCACATAAGTGGCGTCAGAAATGTTTGTATTATTAGGTTTCATTGTTATAAATAGAAGCAACTGTATGTCATGATGGTAAAAAATAGAAATCGACTATTGCTCTTCAATTTCGTCTAGAAGTTTCTGTAAAAGAAGTTATACAATATATGGTCTTGATTAAGATTCTGCTGCATTTTCACAATAAAAAAACAACAATGTTATTTATGGCGGATGAAACTAATATGAAGTTATAGAACTAAATCTTTTGATAACAATTGTAAAACTAGTCTAAAGTAATCGCTTCAAAATTACAAACTAATTAATCATAATATCGGTTTTAAAACACAACAAGTGATATAGATTTTAAACACTACTGAAAGGCTAGTGTCAGAATCCCTGTATATTTTCCGATTAACGTACCTGCAAAAATATTCACGAAAGTTTAATTATTTCATTCAATTGATGTGGTGGTTTTTTTCAGTCTCCGGAGACTTTAAAACTAACCCCTTGCACTTTGTACTTAAGTTGTTAAATTGCTTTTTCAAGTTCGTAAAGCACAGCTTAAAAGGAATAGGAGAATGAGTTATTCCCAGAACTCCCTCTAACGGAGGAATATCTTCTCCTTCTGGCATACTGAATTCGAAGTTATTCATGATATTGGAGAAAAACTGGAAAAGTTCCATTCTTGCGAGTAAACGAAAAAATATTCTCAGTTAGTATTATTAGCAGGTTTTATTATTACGAATAGAAGCATTTGTAATTCATGACGATAAAGAATCGAGATTTATAAAAGTTAACTACCAGGGTTAACATCAGGGAATATACAGGCCGTAAGGGTAAACACCGTTATCCTTGAAACCAGTGGTTTGGTTTCATTAATAGAACGTTAATCAGTGAAAAAAATGTACCTTTTTTATTATTTCCCACAAGGACATTTTACCCTAATGCGCGCGAACAGCTGACGGCTGGGCGGCGGGCACACGCGGTCGTACGCCACGCGCGCGCAACGTACGATGAGTTATGACCTCAGTCAGTCAGCTGTCGCGCTAGCCAGCGCATGTAACTCGTCGTAGCGCCACGCGCCCCGCCGCAGGTGTTCGCACGTAAATTGAGTGTACTGTGTGCTGTCTTACAGCCTTCCTCAAATGAGAAGTGGGCTGAAATGGTACGGCTTTACGCCATAGTAAATTAAAGAAATGATAGGTATGTAAGTAGTTTGTACCATTACTTTACATAAATCACAAAATAGGTGTTTGTAGACCTTTATTACACACACACACACACACTTGAATAATTCACCTAACGGGTCTAGATTATTATCATCTATAATTTTTCTCCAATAATACTCAATCAACTAATCTTCGATGTTTTCTTTAAATTTCTCCATTGAATTTCAATTCGCTCGTAAAAAATCGTGCATCAAGCGAAACAGGGGATAGTTAGGGTTATTTGCAGTAAAATATATCTCTATGGCAGAGTCCTAACTTGGTCTCCTTGAAGTTATAGAATAGAATATTTTTATTTCAGACCGGAGTCCATAATGTTAATAATGACAAGTAGTTATGACTACTTGAGTTTTTTAAGAAAATAAAAAAATACCTATTTTAAAACAAAATGGTGTTAAGTTGCTTCTAGGAAATGTGTTCATCACTACAAAAATGCTTTTATGACAGTGTGTACCATGGTTTATGAATATTGACACTTTTTTCAATATCTTTTAAGTCTCACGAAAAATTATTTGTAACTTCAGAAACTAGCTGTAAAATGAATGTACTCCCTAAAACATACCCTGATAACCCCAACTATCGCCCTGTTTCGTTTGATCCATGATTTTTAACCAACCCTGTGTATTATATTATGTAATATATAGTATTACAACCCACAGTAGGAAGCATGAAGCTCCGATGACAATAGGCAGAAGGTCTCGATTGTGTAAGTGGTGAATCATGGACCCTAGTGTCTCTTCCTCAAGGTTGTATCCCTAAATCGTCGAAGGTGACAGGTGTGGGCATGTGGTTGGAAGCGGCTGTAGGGCGCTCCCATGAAGGGGGATTCTAGGAAGCATTTACACGTGCATGCTTGTCGTTCAAGTAGGTATAATTTTATCTATGACAAAAACATACCTTCTTAAAGTAGAAAAACCGACGGCACATTGAAACAAGTGTTCTGACACACTACCCTATGAGGAATATGCAACTATTAGTACGGTTTTAATCTACGTACGTAACTAACTAGGTACGGAATTCAACAATTAATCAAATAAAAATGGAATTAGGCAAAAATATAATAATACGTCAAAGTTACAAACAGAAAAAAATGTTAAAAAAACGGCAATTTCATAGTTATAGATCTAATATTAAAGCTATTATAATAAATAAAATTACACTGATATTTAATTAAAAACTCAGAAATCCAATGACAAAATAGTTTTGTGTTAATAGCCATTCTATACAAACTAAAAAAATATATTTTGAATATGTATTATTGGTTTCGAAAAAGTATTTCGTTATTTTCATAATTTTGATCGCCGTCGTCGATATCTTCGTGATCTTCGTTACTGCTACTCCATTCCGAGAATTTATCGTCGTCTATATCCTTTTCTTTGTCAGTATCTGTAATACAATTATATTATAAATAGTCACAAAATCATGTACCTTTAATGATTTGACATACTAATAAGTTACAATAAAATAGGTAACTAGGATAAATTAAACTATAATAATTATGATAAATTCATAATTTCTTACGTTTTTTTCTACGACTATTTCATGATTATAACTCTTTAAAGCCATATTTGTTACGGTCGCGAATCATATTGTAATTATCATACAACCTGACATTGACCTGCAAATAGTATAGTAAAATAGTAAAAAAACAATAACTTCGCGGTGTGCCCTGGCGCTTCCCCCGTAACCTGTGTTGTTCCACTGCTGGGAAAGGTTTCCCCATATACTTCCACTCTTCTCTCTGTGCGGATCTCTCCGGCCAATATCTCATAAACGCGTCTAAATGGTCTCGCCAGTGTTTCTAGGCCTCCCTCGGCGACGACGCCCGTCTTCTGGCACCCACTGTGCTGCGTGACGACACTAGCTCATCGATCGTCATGCATTCTGCAGACATAGCAATCTCACTTCAATCTAGCAGTCTTATTGCCCGCAACAGCGATTCCAGTTTTGGAGCGTATTGTCTTATTGCGAATTCTGCCGTTGAGCTTAATACCCAATCCGCTACGCTCCATCAAACCATGAGTTTGGACCTTTTTTGACTTTGTCTGGGACCAAGTTTGAGGACCGTAGATTAGGATGGGCAGATTGCATATGTCGCTGAGTTGTGCTGCAGGGATAAAGGTCTTCCAGGTGTTCTCAACTCGTCGGTCAGAATAGTAACTACTTATGCTATATACAATTTAAGATACTATCTGCTGACCTATACTTTGTACAGTTTCGATGCCCACAACGGCTTCTGTTGCTACACTAGTCGCAGATTTCATGGCTACTCGCTCGTCGGCTTGAGATTTTCGTGACATTACGCCTTCTAGCCAGATGCTCCCAATCATCTACAAAAATATATGGCCGCGGTGATTTGAAATTGCAAATATGTTTATGTGCATTTTTTTTTTTTTTTTTTTTGGATGGGAAATCATCAAATGACCCCCCCCACTCTGGGCGGAGCGGAAGGGAGTGTCAGACTTGTACTGACTAAAACCCATCCATGTTCCTTCTTTGCCCTTTGTGTTCCAGGGCCACGGTGTCTCTTTCGAACAATCCCGCAGCTCTGGCAGGCATCGGCCCATGCGGACCCCTACTCGGTTGCTGACATCTCTTTGAGGCGCGCGTGGAACACGAACGCGCCGTCGACACGGCCTGTCGTCATAAGACGGCCGGACGGCGAGCTAGCCCATAACTCGCCGTCCACAGGCCCGCGCCTACGGTGGCCGGGAGCCACCACGTGACCCCCGACGCCCAGGGCGTCTCCCGCGGCGGCTATGTTTATGTGCATTACGGAGAACTAATTGATATAATGTTAAGTTATCTTACAATTAAAAATGCAGTTGAAACGAGTAAGTTTCCAGTTGAAAACTAATCCCATGACGACTCCAATGACTGCAGAGCTCACGCCCTGTAGAATGAGGCCAATTCCTGGCTCCAACTCTGTTGCTTTCTTTGTCGTAGTATTCTATTTCCTGTTGGACAAACATAGAAAATGTTGTTTTTATTCTTATTTATAAAGAAAGAAGAAATGTTGAAATTAATATAGGCAACTCTATATTATGTACCTGTCTTAGCAAAGCATTAAAGTATGACTCTCTCTGTCTAGTAGTCATCCTCAAACTAGCCGTAGTGAAGGTAGTGCTCAGAAGACAAATGGAGACACCAGCAATCGCTGCGACCACCATAAAGAGTCCATCATACTAATCACCTAAGAACATATTCATATCTTTATTTGCATTCCATAATGTATGAAAATATTGCAATGGGCTTAAAGCTAAGGAACAATCACGGACCCTGTAGGGCACAGCAAAAAGTATAAAATTTATGTGTGACCTCATCACGATCCAGAATGAAATTACAAGTCATTTTTCGGATGGGAAATCATATGGGGCACACGACTTGTCTTAAAAACATTACGTGTAGGTATGTAAGTAACTTGATAAAATAATATTTTGAAAAAAAATAAACTTACGCCGCTAGTGAGATCAAGAGTAACACTAAGGTCGGAAAGCAAGCGCCTTGAGTAAACACTGCTATCGAATAACACTAGGTAACACTGCTAATGCATTCTGGGGCATTTAGCTTCAATATTTTCCATCCGCTAACGTCTATGATTTCCTGCAAAATAAAAATGGTATTAAAAATCAACATCATCTAGATGACAAAGTTCAATCAAATGTAGCACATATAATATGTCATCAACGCCCGCATGATGACGTGATATAGGGAACAATGGAAGAGAAAATGTGTTGCGCCAACCCTAAGTACTATGGGACAAGGACAGGCAGACGATGGGAACAAATACAAACCTAATGATGATCTCAGCCATCCTATGTTTAGATTCCTGAGCTCTTTATCGTCCGACCTGATCGACCCTGAGTGAGGATCGTACAGTCGTTGTAACAGCTGCAATATGGAAGTATTCCCGCAGCCAGCTGATCCGACCAGGGCTACGCATTCCCTGGCTTTTATGTTAAAGGAGAAACAAGTTAACATTTTTTAGTTTGCTATAATATAACGGCGCCCACAAGGTGTTGATGTTGGGGTCCATGATACCATATGATTTATCACTTGAATGAAACTATCCTCATAAAGGCAATACAACTTTGTGGTAATTACTCGTATTGAATGAGGTAAGATATAAGTCAGCTGCTACCAAATCCAGTTGGAACATAGACACAGTTTTTACAAGAGAACAAAGGCTTAAACCCTAGCCACTAGGTAATATTATTGTCACCCAGCTACTCCGCCTACAATAATAATTGCCTCCATCAACATACCTTGACATCAGGTCTTGAAGGGTAACTGAAGTCGACGTTTTCTAACGATTTATTCTCCACTACTCTCCTTGACACTCCCTGTATACGGAGGCTGTCTATCTGTCCTTCTCTCTCTCTCGCATGTTGAAGATGCTGGCGGCCGCTCCTCGACGTTAGGGGGGCACGCACAGCGTGATCGACTGAGTCGGCATGTACACGTTGTACATCACCTGCGGATTAACTGACTTTGTACATAAAACTTGCGTTATTAACTCACACCTTTTTTCTCGTGGGGGTAGGCAGACGCTATAGAACGCCACTTGCTACAAAATCAAAATCAATCAAAATCAAAGCATTTATTTCAAGTAGGCCAGTTACAGGCACTTTTGAATTGTCGAAACAAAGACAACAGTAAAAAATAGCTACAGTCCCAGTCACAAGGCACAAAAACTGTGAAAGTACTGTAGTTGCCCATTCCGTAACGTATATCTCTATGGAGAAGAACGGGCAAGAAACTCCATGGACACTCTTTTAAATCAGAATACTTTAACAAAACCTTGGTTACATCATTCATTTTGAGATGGTACATTAAGTGAGAACGATGCAGCAAGATGTGTACGTTAAAAGTGTCCATATGAAGGGAACTGAATGATCCGACACACGTGCCACCATCAGCGAGACATTTGAGTGAGCATGACATACTCCTAACCACCAGGGCACATTCAAGTCAAGAAAAGACGCAGGTTTCCAGCGAATGACAGCTTTCTAGTACATAGTACTCACACAATATGGGCAAGGCGGCTATATAATACAAAAGAGATTGAATCTATACAATGCAAAGATAGTTATACAATCTTCAGCAGCTCCGACAATACTATTTAATGCTATCAATTTAGGCGCCCCTGTTCTTGTGGAGCAGGACCGGCATTGAGCCAAGCATTTTTATCAGTGATATAATCGTCTAACTTATAATATGCTTTCTTACATAGTGTGCGTTTAATGCATGTTTTAAATTTCGTTTCATTCAGTTCAAGAATACTTTGTGGAATTTTATTATAGCATCTCAAATAGTACCCCATGAAAGATGAGTCTACTTTAGCGATTCTGAAGCCTGGCTGAACTAATTGGTCTCTATTTCTAGTACTGTAACTGTGTCTGTCACCTCTTTTATTAAAAATATGTAGATTTTTTCTTACATACATTATGTTTTCGTAGATGTATTGACAATGTACCGTCATGATGTTAATTTCCTTAAACAGTTCCCTTAGAGAATCGCGCCTACGAAGATTATATATGGCTCTGATGGCTCTTTTTTGCAGAATAAATATAGAATCAATGTCTGCAGCCCGTCCCCATATTAATTTGAATTTGAAGCTATTCATAATGTTGGAGAAAAAGAGGAAAAGTTCGAATCTTGCTAGTAAATTCCCGATGCACATTCGCAGTCCAGTTCCGAATTGCATGAAAGTGTCTGTTGTTGTAAACTTGCTTTCTCTTATGAATCTTTCAGGTTTGAATAGTTCAGGTCCGGGTAGATGTCGGGTCCATATTCATTTAGTTGATTAGTGGGATTGGACGATGTGAGTGCCGGCACAAGGGACACCATCCTCGCAGGTAAGTAGTTTCCAAAAGCACAGCCTCAATGTATGGCAGCAGCCCGCACCTTATAAGCGGCTGCCGGGTTCCTCAGAACCAAGACGTAGGTCCACACCAGTGGAGTTATATTATTTACTGTGACTACACGAAAAATTATGCTCAGTTTGTATTATTAGGAGGTTTCATTGTTATAAATAGAAGCAACTGTATGTATGTCATGAAGGTAAAGAATCGCAATCGACTTTTGCTCTTTAATTTCGTCTGGAAGTTTCTGTTAAAGAAATTATGCAATACAAGGTCTTCATTAAGATTCTGTTGCATTTTCACAATAAAAAAACAACAATGTTATTTATGGCGGATGAAACTAATATGATGTTATAGAACTAAATCTTTTGACAACAATTGTAAAACTAGTCTAAAGTAATCGCTTCAAAATTACAAACTAATTAATCATTATATCGGTTTTAAAACACAACAAGTGATATAGATTGTAAACACTACTGAATGGCTAGTGTCAGAATCCCTGTATATTTTCCGATTAACTTAACCTGCAAAAATATTCACGCTAGTTTAATTATTTTATTCAATTGATGTGGTGGTTTTTTTCACTCTTCGGAGACTTTAAAACTGACCGCTTGCACTTTGTACTTAAGTTGTTAAATAGCTTTTTCAAGTTCGTAAAGCACAGCTTAAAAGGAATAGGAGAATGACTTATTCCCAGAACTCCCTCTAACGGAGGAATATCTTCTCCCTCTGGCATACTGAATTCGAAGTTATTCATTATATTGGGGAAAAACTGAAAAAGTTCCATTCTTGCGAGTAAACGAAAAATTTTGCTCAGTTAGTATTATTAGCAGGTTTGATTATTACGAATAGAAGCATTTGTAATTCATGACGATAAAGAATCGAGATTAATAAAAGTTAACTACCAGGGTCAACATCAGGGAATATACAGGCTGTAAGGGTAAACACCGTTATCCTTGAAACCAGTGGTTTGGTTTCATTAATAGAACGTTAATCAGTGAAAAAAATGTACCTTTTTTATTATTTCCCACAAGGACATTTTACCCTAATGCGCGCGAACAGCTGACGGCTGGGCGGCGGGCACACGCGGTCGTACGCCACGCGCGCGCAACGTACGATGAGTTATGACCTCAGTCAGTCAAATGAGAAGTGGGCCGAAATGGTACGGCTTTACGCCATAATAAATTAAAGAAATGATCGGTATGTAAGTAGTTTGTACCATTACTTTACATAAAACACAAAAAAGGTGTTTGTAGACCTTTATTACACACACACACACACTTGAATAATTCACCTAACGGGTCTAGATTATTATCATCTATAATTTTTCTCCAATAATACTCAATCAACTAATCTTCGATGTTTTCTTTAAATTTCTCCATTGAATTTCAGTTCGCTCGTAAAAAATCGTGGATCAAGCGAAACGGCGATAGTTAGGGTTATTTGCAGTAAAATATATCTCTTTGGCAGAGTCCTAACTTGGTCTCCTTGAAGTTATAGAATAGAATATTTTTATTTCAGACCGGAGTCCATAGGGTTAGTAATGACAAGTAGTTATGATTACTTGAGTGTTTTTTAAGAAAATAAAAAAATACCTATTTTAAAACATAAAATGGTGTTAAGTTGCTTCTAGGAAATGTGTTCATCACTACAAAAATGCTTTTATGACAGTGTGTACCATGGTTTATGAATATTGACACTTTTTGCAATATCTTTTAAGTCTCACGAAGAATTATTTGTAACTTCAGAAACTAGCTGTAAAATGAATTTACTCCCTAAAACATACCCTGATAACCCCAACTATCGCCCTGTTTCGTTTGATCCATGATTTTTAACCAACCCTGTGTATTGTATGAAGCATGAAGCTCCGATGACAATAGGCAGAAGGTCTCGATTGTGTAAGTGGTGAATCATGGACCCTAGTGTCTCTTCCTCAAGGTTGTATCCCTAAATCGTCGAAGGTGACAGGTGTGGGCGTGTGGTTGGAAGCGGCTGTAGGGCGCTCCCATGAAGGGGGATTCTAGGAAGCATTTACACGTGCATGCTTGTCGTTCAAGTAGGTATAATTTTATCTATGACAAAACATACCTTCTTAAAGTAGTGGAACCGACGGCACATTGAAACAAGTGTTCTGACACACTACCCTATGAGGAATATGCAACTATTAGTACGGTTTTAATCTACGTACGTAACTAACTAGGTACGGAATTCAACAATTAATCAAATAAAAATGGAATTAGGCAAAAATATAATAATACGTCAAAGTTACAAACAGAACAAAATGTTAAAAAAACGGCAATTTAATTAAAAACTCAGAAATCCAACGACAAAATAGTTTTATTGTGTTAATAGCCATTCTATACAAACTAAAAAAATATATTTTGAATATGTATTATTGGTTTCGAATAAGTATTTCGTTATTTTCATAATTTTGATCGTTGTCGTCGATATCTTCGTGATCTTCGTTACTGCTACTCCATTCCGAGGATTTATCGTCGTCTATATACTTTTCTTTGTCAGTATCTGTAATAACAAGTTAATACAATTACATTATAAATAGTCACAAATTCATGTACCATTCATGTAATGATTTGACATACTAATAAGTTACAATAAAATAGGTAACTAGGATAAATTAAACTATAATAATTATGATAAATTCATAATTTCTTACGTTTTTTTCTACGACTATTTCATGATTATAACTCTTTAAAGCCATATTTGTTACGGTCGCGAATCATATTGTAATTATCATACAACCTGACATTAACCTGCAAATAGTATAGTAAAATAGTAAAAAAATAATAATTTTGCGGTGTGCCCTGGCGCTTCCCCCGTAACCTGTGTTGTTCCACTGCTGGGAAAGATTTCCCCATATACTTCCACTCTTCTCTCTGTGCGGATCTCTCCGGTCAATATCTCATAAACGCGTCTAAGTGGTCTCGCCAGTGTTTCTAGGCCTCCCTCGGCGACGACGCCCGTCTTCTGGCACCCACCGTGCTGCGTGACGACACTAGCTCATCGATCGTGATGCATTCTGCAGACATAGCAATCTCACTTCAATCTAGCAGTCTTATTGCCCGCAACAGCGATTCCAGTTTTGGAGCGTATTGTCTTATTGCGAATTCTTCCGCTGAGCTTAATACCCAATCCGCTACGCTCCATCGCCCTTTGGCAAACTATGAGTTTGGACCTTTTTTGACTCTGTCTGGGACCAAGTTTGAGGACCGTAGATTAGGATGGGCAGATTGCATATATCGATGAGTTTGTGCTGCAGGGATAAAGGTCTTCCAGGTGTTCTCAACTCGGCGGTCAGAATAGTAACTACCTATGCTATATACAATTTAAGATACTATCTGCTGACCTATACTTTGTACAGTTTCGATGCCCACAACGGCTTCTGTTGCTACACTTGTCGCAGATTTCATGGCTACTCGCTCGTCGGCTTGAGATTTTCGTGACATTACGCCTTCTAGCCAGATGCTCACAATCATCTACAAAAACATATGGCCGCGGTGATTTGAAATTGCAAATATGTTTATGTGCATTACGGAGAACTAATTGATATAATGTTAAGTTTTCTTACAATTGATAAAAATGAAGTTGAAACGAGTAAGTTTCCAGTTGAAAACTAATCCCATGACGACTCCAATGACTGCAGAGCTCACGCCCTGTAGAATGAGGCCAATTCCTGGCTCCAACGCTGTTGCTTTCTTTGTCGTAGTATTCTATTTCCTGTTGGGCAAACATAGGAAATGTTGTTTTTATTCTTATTTATAAAGAAAGAAGAAATGTTGAAATTAATATAGGCAACTCTATATTATGTACCTGTCTTAGCAAAGCATTAAAGTATGACTCTCTCAGTCTAGTAGTCATCCTCAAACTAGCCGTAGTGAAGGTAGTCGTCGCCGAGGGAGGCCTAGAAACACTGGCGAGACCACTTAGACGCGTTTATGAGATATTGACCGGAGAGATCCGCACAGAGAGAAGAGTGGAAGTATATGGGGAAACCTTTCCCAGCAGTGGAACAACACAGGTTACGGGGGAAGCGCCAGGGCACACCGCGAAATTATTATTTTTTTACTATTTTACTATACTATTTGCAGGTTAATGTCAGGTTGTATGATAATTACAATATGATTCGCGACCGTAACAAATATGGCTTTAAAGAGTTATAATCATGAAATAGTCGTAGAAAAAAACGTAAGAAATTATGAATTTATCATAATTATTATAGTTTAATTTATCCTAGTTACCTATTTTATTGTAACTTATTAGTATGTCAAATCATTACATGAATGGTACATGAATTTGTGACTATTTATAATGTAATTGTATTAACTTGTTATTACAGATACTGACAAAGAAAAGTATATAGACGACGATAAATCCTCGGAATGGAGTAGCAGTAACGAAGATCACGAAGATATCGACGACAACGATCAAAATTATGAAAATAACGAAATACTTATTCGAAACCAATAATACATATTCAAAATATATTTTTTTAGTTTGTATAGAATGGCTATTAACACAATAAAACTATTTTGTCGTTGGATTTCTGAGTTTTTAATTAAATTGCCATTTTGTTCTGTTTGTAACTTTGACGTATTATTATATTTTTGCCTAATTCCATTTTTATTTGATTAATTGTTGAATTCCGTACCTAGTTAGTTACGTACGTAGATTAAAACCGTACTAATAGTTGCATATTCCTCATAGGGTAGTGTGTCAGAACACTTGTTTCAATGTGCCGTCGGTTCCACTACTTTAAGAAGGTATGTTTTGTCATAGATAAAATTATACCTACTTGAACGACAAGCATGCACGTGTAAATGCTTCCTAGAATCCCCCTTCATGGGAGCGCCCTACAGCCGCTTCCAACCACACGCCCACACCTGTCACCTTCGACGATTTAGGGATACAACCTTGAGGAAGAGACACTAGGGTCCATGATTCACCACTTACACAATCGAGACCTTCTGCCTATTGTCATCGGAGCTTCATGCTTCATACAATACACAGGGTTGGTTAAGACACAACAAGTGATATAGATTGTAAACACTACTGAAAGGCTAGTGTATTTTCCCTGTATATTTTCCGATTAACGTTACCTGCAAAAATATTCACGCAAGTTTAATTATTTTATTCAATTGATGTGGTGGTTTTTTTCACTCTTCGGAGACTTTAAAACTGACCCCTTGCACTTTGTACTTAAGTTGTTAAATTGCTTTTTCAAGTTCGTAAAGCACAGCTTAAAAGGAATAGGAGAATGACTTATTCCCAGAACTCCCTCTAACGGAGGAATATCTTCTCCCTCTGGCATACTGAATTCGAAGTTATTCATGATATTGGAGAAAAACTGGAAAAGTTCCATTCTTGCGAGTAAACGAAAAATTATGCTCAGTTAGTATTATTAGCAGGTTTTATTATTACGAATAGAAGCATTTGTAATTCATGACGATAAAGAATCGAGATTTATAAAAGTTAACTACCAGGGTCAACATCAGGGAATATACAGGCTGTAAGGGTAAACACCGTTATCCTTGAAACCAGTGGTTTGGTTTCATTAATAGAACGTTAATCAGTGAAAAAAATGTACCTTTTTTATTATTTCCCACAAGGACATTTTACCCTAATGCGCGCGAACAGCTGACGGCTGGGCGGCGGGCACACGCGGTCGTACGCCACGCGCGCGCAACGTACGATGAGTTATGACCTCAGTCAGTCAGCTGTCGCGCTAGCCAGCGCATGTAACTCGTCGTAGCGCCACGCGCTCCGCCGCAGGTGTTCGCACGTAAATTGAGTGTACTGTGTGCTGTCTTACAGCCTTCCTCAAATGAGAAGTGGGCCGAAATGGTACGGCTTTACGCCATAATAAATTAAAGAAATGATCGGTATGTAAGTAGTTTGTACCATTACTTTACATAAAACACAAAAAAGGTGTTTGTAGACCTTTATTACACACACACACACACTTGAATAATTCACCTAACGGGTCTAGATTATTATCATCTATAATTTTTCTCCAATAATACTCAATCAACTAATCTTCGATGTTTTCTTTAAATTTCTCCATTGAATTTCAGTTCGCTCGTAAAAAATCGTGGATCAAGCGAAACGGCGATAGTTAGGGTTATTTGCAGTAAAATATATCTCTTTGGCAGAGTCCTAACTTGGTCTCCTTGAAGTTATAGAATAGAATATTTTTATTTCAGACCGGAGTCCATAGGGTTAGTAATGACAAGTAGTTATGATTACTTGAGTGTTTTTTAAGAAAATAAAAAAATACCTATTTTAAAACATAAAATGGTGTTAAGTTGCTTCTAGGAAATGTGTTCATCACTACAAAAATGCTTTTATGACAGTGTGTACCATGGTTTATGAATATTGACACTTTTTGCAATATCTTTTAAGTCTCACGAAGAATTATTTGTAACTTCAGAAACTAGCTGTAAAATGAATTTACTCCCTAAAACATACCCTGATAACCCCAACTATCGCCCTGTTTCGTTTGATCCATGATTTTTAACCAACCCTGTGTATTGTATGAAGCATGAAGCTCCGATGACAATAGGCAGAAGGTCTCGATTGTGTAAGTGGTGAATCATGGACCCTAGTGTCTCTTCCTCAAGGTTTTATCCCTAAATCGTCGAAGGTGACAGGTGTGGGCGTGTGGTTGGAAGCGGCTGTAGGGCGCTCCCATGAAGGGGGATTCTAGGAAGCATTTACACGTGCATGCTTGTCGTTCAAGTAGGTATAATTTTATCTATGACAAAACATACCTTCTTAAAGTAGTGGAACCGACGGCACATTGAAACAAGTGTTCTGACACACTACTCTATGAGGAATATGCAACTATTAGTACGGTTTTAATCTACGTACGTAACTACTAGGTACGGAATTCAACAATTAATCAAATAAAAATGGAATTAGGCAAAAATATAATAATACGTCAAAGTTACAAACAGAACAAAATGTTACAAAAACGGCAATTTAATTAAAACCTCAGAAATCCAACGACAAAATAGTTTTATTGTGTTAATAGCCATTCTATACAAACTAAAAAAATATATTTTGAATATGTATTATTGGTTTCGAATAAGTATTTCGTTATTTTCATAATTTTGATCGTTGTCGTCGATATCTTCGTGATCTTCGTTACTGCTACTCGCATTCCAAGGATTTATCGTCGTCTATATCCTTTTCTTTGTCAGTATCTGTAATAATTAAACAAGTCAATACAATTATATTATAAATAGTCACAAATTCATGTACCTTTAATGATTTGACATACTAATAAGTTACAATAAAATAGGTAACTAGAATAAATTAAACTATAATAATTATGATAAATTCATAATTTCTTACGTTTTTTTCTACGACTATTTCATGATTATAACTCTTTAAAGCCATATTTGTTACGGTCGCGCATCATATTGTAATTATCATACAACCTGACATTGACCTGCAAATAGTATAGTAAAATAGTAAAAAAATAATAATTTCGCGGTGTGCCCTGGCGCTTCCCCCGTAACCTGTGTTGTTCCACTGCTGGGAAAGGTTTCCCCATATACTTCCACTCTTCTCTCTGTGCGGATCTCTCCGGTCAATATCTCATAAACGCGTCTAAGTGGTCTCGCCAGTGTTTCTAGGCCTCCCTCGGCGACGACGCCCGTCTTCTGGCACCCACCGTGCTGCGTGACGACACTAGCTCATCGATCGTGATGCATTCTGCAGACATAGCAATCTCACTTCAATCTAGCAGTCTTATTGCCCGCAACAGCGATTCCAGTTTTGGAGCGTATTGTCTTATTGCGAATTCTTCCGCTGAGCTTAATACCCAATCCGCTACGCTCCATCGCCCTTTGGCAAACCATGAGTTTGGACCTTTTTTGACTCTGTCTGGGACCAAGTTTGAGGACCGTAGATTAGGATGGGCAGATTGCACATGTCGATGAGTTTGTGCTGCAGGGATAAAGGTCTTCTAGGTGTTCTCAACTCGGCGGTCAGAATAGTAACTACTTATGCTATATACAATTTAAGATACTATCTGCTGACCTATACTTTGTACAGTTTCGATGCCCACAACGGCTTCTGTTGCTACACTAGTCGCAGATTTCATGGCTGCTCGCTCGTCGGCTTGAGATTTTCGTGACATTACGCCTTCTAGCCAGATGCTCACAATCATCTACAAAAACATATGGCCGCGGTGATTTGAAATTGCAAATATGTTTATGTGCATTACGGAGAACTAATTGATATAATGTTAAGTTTTCTTACAATTGATAAAAATGCAGTTGAAACGAGTAAGTTTCCAGTTGAAAACTAATCCCATGACGACTCCAATGACTGCAGAGCTCACGCCCTGTAGAATGAGGCCAATTCCTGGCTCCAACGCTGTTGCTTTCTTTGTCGTAGTATTCTATTTCCTGTTGGACAAACATAGGAAATTTTGTTTTTATTCTTATTTATAAAGAAGGAAGAAATGTTGAAATTAATATAGGCAACTCTATATTATGTACCTGTCTTAGCAAAGCATTAAAGTATGACTCTCTCAGTCTAGTAGTCATCCTCAAACTAGCCGTAGTGAAGGTAGTGCTCAGAAGACAAATGGAGACACCAGCAACCGCTGCGACCACCATAAAGAGTCCATCATACTAATCACCTAAGAACATATTCATATCTTTATTTGCATTCCATAATGTATGAAAATATTGCAATGGGCTTAAAGCTAAGGAACAATCACGGACCCTGTAGGGCACAGCAAAAAGTATAAAATTTATGTGACCTCATCACGATCCAGGATGAAATTACAAGTCGTTTTTCGGATGGGAAATCATATGGGGCACACGACTTGTCTTAAAAACATTACGTATAGGTATGTAAGTAACTTGATAAAATAATGTTTTGAAAAAAAATAAACTTACGCCGCTAGTGAGACCAAGAGTAACACTAAGGTCCGAAAGCAAGCGCCTTGAGTAAACACTGCTATCGAATATTACTAGGTAACACTACTAATGCATTCTGGGGCATTTAGTTTCAATATTTTCCATCCGCTCACGTCTATGATTTCCTGCAAAATAAAAATGGTATTAGAGATCACCATCATCTAGATGACAAAGTTCAATCAAATGTAGGACATATAATATGTCATCAACGCCCGCATGATGACGTGATATAGGGAACAATGGAAGAGAAAATGTGTTGCGCCAACCCTAAGTACTATGGGACAAGGACAGGCAGACGATGGGGACAAATACAAACCTAATGATGATCTGAGCCATCCTATGTTTAGATTCCTGAGCTCTTTATCGTCCGACCTGATCGACCCCGAGTGAGGATCGTACGGTCGTTGTAACAGCTGCAATATGGAAGTATTCCCGCAGCCAGCTGATCCGACCAGGGCTACGCATTCCCTGGCTTTTATGTTAAAGGAGAAACATGTTAACATTTTTTAGTTTGTTATACTATAACGGCGCCCACAAGGTGTTGATGTTGGGGTCCATGATACCATATGATTTATCACTTGAATGAAACTATCCTCATAAAGGCAATACAACTTTGTGGTAATTATTGAATGAGGTAAAATATAAGTCAGCTGCTACCAAATCCAGTTGGAACATAGACACAGTTTTTACAAGAGAACAAAGGCTTCAACCCTAGCCACTAGGTAATATTATTGTCACACAGCTACTCCGCCTACAATAATAATTGCCTCCATCAACATACCTTGACATCAGGTCTTGAAGGGTAATTGAAGTCGACGTTTTCTAACGATTTATTCTCCACTACTCTCCTTGACACTCCCTGTATACGGAGGCTGTCTAGTCTATCTGTCCTTCTCTCTCTCGCATGTTGAAGATGCTGGCGGCCGCTCCTCGACGTTAGGGCACGCACAGCGTGATCGACTGAGTCGGCATGTACACATTGTACATCACCTGCGGATTAACTGACTTTGTACATAAAACTTGCGTTATTAACTCTCACCTTTTTTCTCGTGGGGGTAGGCAGACGCTATAGAACGCCACTTGCTACAAAATCAAAATCAGTCAAAATCAAAGCATTTATTTCAAGTAGGCCAGTTACAGGCACTTTTGAATTGTCGAAACAAAGACAACAGTAAAAAATAGCTACAGACCCAGTCACAAGGCACAAAAACTGTGAAAGTACTGTAGTTGCCCATTCCCTAACGTAGATCTCTATGGAGAAGAACGGGCAAGAAACTCCATGGACACTCTTTTAAATCAGAATACTTTACCAAAACCTTGGTTACATCATTCATTTTGAGATGGTACATTATGTGAGAACGATGCAGCAAGATGTGTACGTTAAAAGTGTCCACAGTAAAAACAATTCAATAATAAAATAATTAATTCAAATAAGAGATGACCAGTCACAACTGACAGCGCCCGTTCACGAACATGACGCATGTATCAGCACCATTCAACTCAACCATTTTGAAGGGAACTAAATGATCCGACACACGTGCCACCATCAGCGAGACATTTGAGTGAGCATGACATACTCCTAACCGCCAGGGCACATTCAAGTCAAGAAAAGACGCAGGTTTCTAGCGAATGACAGCTTTCTAGTATATAGTACTCACACAATATGGGCTAGGGGGCTATATAATACAAAAGAGATTGAATCTATACAATGCAAATATAGTTATACAATCTTCAGCAGCTCCGACAATACTATTTAATGCTATCAATTTAGGCGCCCCCGGTTCTTGTGGAGCAGGACCGGCATTGAGCCAAGCATTTTTATCAGTGATATAATCGTCCAACTTGTAATATGCTTTCTTACATAGTGTGCGTTTAATGCATGTTTTAAATTTCGTTTCATTCAGTTCAAGAATACTTTGTGGAATTTTATTATAGCATCTCAAACAGTACCCCATTAAAGATGAGTCTACTTTAGCGAGTCTGAAGCCTGGCTGAACTAATTGGTCTCTATTTCTAGTACTGTAATTGTGTCTGTCACCTCTTTTATTAAAAAGATTTAGATTTTTTTTTACATACTCGTACATTATGTTTTCGTAGATGTATTGACAATGTACCGTCATAATGTAAATTTCCTTAAACAGTTCCCTTAGAGAATCTATGCTTAATTTTATCGATGGAAAAAATATTTAAAAAAATCTAAATATTTAAAAATTCTATAAAAAATATTAAAAAAATGTTTAGATTTTTTAAAATGTTTTTTCCGTCGATAAAATTAAGCATAGATTCCCTCATTTCGATATGTGCACATTATAAAGACTCACTGTATGGCTGTGACGGCTCTTTTTTGCAGAATAAATATAGACTCAATGTTTGCAGCCCGTCCCCATATAAAATGCCATAAGACATAATACTATGAAAGTAACTAAAATAGACCAGTCTAGCGGTATCTACATCAGTATATTGACGGATTTTTCTTATAGCATACGCTGCTGAACTTAGCCGCCCCGCAAGAGATGTTAAATGAGAACTCCATTGTATCAAGCGTAATCCCCAGGAAAACCGTTTTATCTACAAATTCAAGTTTCTCTTTATTCAATACTATATCACAATCGCTACTTTTAACATTCGGTAAAGCAAATCTTACGCATTTCGTTTTTTTTTCATTTAACACTAAATTGTTTGCTGTGAACCAATTATGGACCTGAAGTAGGGCATTATTCACGTCATCTAGATTTTGGACCCGTCTATTTATCTTAAAAATTAGGGAAGTGTCATCAGCTAATAACAACATATTTTGAGGTTGGTTTTTCAATAAATAGGGGAGATCACTTATATATACTAGAAAGAGGAAAGAACACTATATTGAGCCTTGCGGTACCCCCATTTTTACTTTTAAACACTGTGAATTAACACCATTTATTTGCACATGTTGTTGTCTATCACTCAAATAAGATTTTACCAAACTAAGTGCAAGTTTCCCTAGTCCGTAATGCTCAAGTTTAAAGAGTAATGTGTCGTGATTTACGCAATCAAATGCTTTGGAGAGGTCACAAAATATTCCAATGGCGTCTTGGGACTCTTCCCACGCAGTAAATATGTGCTTTAATAAGGTTACACCGGCGTCAGTTGTACAACGTCCCTTGGTGAAACCATACTGTTGATCGTGTAAGATTCTGTTGGTGTTAAAATGATTAAGCATTTGATTTAGCATTACCTTTTCAAACACCTTGCTAAAAACTGGCAACACGGATACAGGTCTATAATTATTTGTATCTTTACTATCTCCGGATTTAAACAGAGGTATGACTTTACTGTATTTCATTAAGTCCGGGAAAACTCCTTGATCTACACACAAATTGAAAATTAAAGCTAAGTATGGTGCTATAGTCTCAACTATGGATGTACAAACTTTGATAGACATTCCCCAAAGATCTTCGGTCAGTTTGACTTTTATTTGCCGGAAAGCTTTAATAACTATCATAGGATTTATGTGTTTAAATTTAAATTCAGCCGGGCAGTCAGACACATTCGCCTTTAATAAACCAATTGAGACTTCAGGAGAGGAATTAAGAGCCTCCGTAGTTTTTAACGGTATATCGGTAAAGAAATTTACAAACTCAAGAGCTTTTAGGACCACATGCTGTATCTAATGTGTTGCTAGTGTTACGTATTTTCTTCCTGTTAGTCTCGTTATTTATGACTTTCCAAACTGTCTTAATTTTGTTTTCTGCTGTTTTGATCGTGTTGCTAATGTGCAAGGCTTTAGCAACCTTGCATGTATTTCTAAAAAAATTTGAATACTTAGCAACATACTTGTTAAAATTTTCAAAGTTTATATAAGGCTCAAGGCCATAAAGCTCAAATAGTCTTTCCCTACTTTTTCTGATACCTCTAGTTGCCCAATCACTAAATATAAATTTAGGGCAAATACATTTTGTCTTCTTTTCAAAAGTTTTGTTAAACTCAGTGTGAACTATTGAAAAGAAATTATCATACAATTGATTTATATCAATATCGTCCATATGATGGCTCATAACACTTAACTTGTTCTGTAGGGAAATATTATACCTCTTTAAATTATTAGTAGTTATAGGTCTAAATTGAATCTGAACTTTTTGCAATGGTATGTTACACCTAAAAGTTACAGTTTGTCCGCTATGGTCAGACGGCAAACTATTTACTATGGCTTTATCTAAGTAATCTCAATTGCAGAAAACATTATCTATACAAGTAGCAGAAGATGAAGTGACTCTCGTAGGTTCAATAAAAATGTTGGTCAAGTCAAATGACTTGAAAATATTTAATAATCGACTGCTATTAGAATTTTCTTCTAAAATATTGATATTGAAATCACCACAAATAATTATAGGTTTATCACTGGCTGCAAGTTTTGCCAGGACATCTTCCATTATTCATTCAAATAAGGAAAAGTTTTGATAGTTTGGGGGTCTGTACACACACACAAATACATACTTATCTAGCTCAACACAAGACAGTTCCACGCAATGTTCCGCCGAGAGACCTACTATGTCATTACGTTGCTTATATTTAACACAATTTTTCAATAATATTAGGGAACCTCCACGCAGCATAGATTTACGGTTAAAACAGCTACCCACCGCATAGTTCTCATAATTAATAAGCATTTGGTAATCCTTTAGCCAATGTTCAGTAAAACAAATCATATCAAACATACTTCTTTCTAAAAATAATTCAATTTCTAATAATTTTGAAGAAATGCCTTGGATATTTTGGTGGAATAATTTTAAGGTGTTCTGCTGAAGCCCTTTTTTAATATTTAAATGAGTGCAAGAAGGTACCTTGATGTTGGTAGGTTTAACAAAATTGTTAATGGTACCTTCTGTTGTCTCACTTCCTAGTTTAAATTAATATTAATATCTGGATTGAGCCCCGAGACTCCCGTGCCATCACCAGACAATAAAATCCTATTACTAATATACCCTAATTGAGAATTTTCCATGGTGACGACACATGGATCCTCCTCAGTACAATTTTTGTAAACATTTATAGCACTAATGCTATATTTATTTAAGGTCGCAGTGTTAATAATATAACTAAACTTCGACATACTACTTATGTCTGAGTGAATATTAAAAGCTAATAGCCGAGCTATTTTGTGTCTACATCTAATAGGTAGATACACTTTACCCCGAGTCGACTGAAGTTTATCAACAAAAGTGTTGATATCAAGATATATAAGTTTGTCACTAAGTGACCTACTAAAAAATGTACATGTTTATTTAACATGAACAATAAAACAAACAAACAACAACAACAAACAATTTTATACACATTGTGTATAAAATTGTTTTTTCTATTAGATAAATTTTCAAAATTTGGAAAAGCACACAATATGATTTTATTACAATTTAGCTTTAACAACTCTGATACACAGTCAGTGATGTCTTCCTTTTTAATCTTAGAACTATTACCAACACATATAGTAATGGTGGTATTAGGATCACAAACAGTTTTAGTTACTGATGCCATAATTTGTTTGTAGGTTGACCCTGGCATACAATTGTTTTGGGTACAATAACTCAGGTTATTACTAATTAATTTACCTAGCCCTCTACCTACATGACAGTCATGTCAGAGAACATGACTGAATGATTACAATCATGACTATTAGGTGAGACAAAATTACCAATCTCAGGCTACTACTTGTGAAACATGAAGTGTAATGTCAGGTATTATATCTTGGTTGATGATGATACCATCCTGAGCACTCACAGCTTGGGACGGGTCCTCCGTTGCCTCAGGCTGGAGAGCATCAAAACTGGATTCACTCCGACAAGTACAAGTGTCTATCAACTCGTTTGTGGCAAGAATATGCTCCTTTATTTGCTTTTTAGAACTATCATACTTATTATATAAAGACTTAAGTGACATATGCAGAGCCTGAATTTCAGATTGCAAGCGCTGAGTATCTATTTCATAAATATTTATACTATCTTCCAATTTAATCTGATAGTTATTTAATCTATTAATAAGAGAAACACGTTCTTTCCTTAATTGAATATTTTTGGAATAGTGCTTTTGTAGTTTCTTGTAATTACATTTTTTAATGAATTTATTCAATCTTGCATATTTCTTAATTTTATTTTTACTAATTTTATGGCTGTAGTTATGGTTGATTATGGAGTCCTCTGTAAGGTCTATTGTTATAATAGAATGAGGGTTACAATTTGTATTTACTAATTCATTGTACAAATGATCAGTTTCTATAGCCTGAGTGTGATCCTTTTCTTTTTTCACATTTAAAAGTTTAACATTAGCATGGATTAATTCATCCTGTAGGTCCCTAATTTTACTTAAGGCCTCCTCATACAAGTTACTACAGTTGCTGAACCCATCCGTGACCACCTGTAGTTGATCCCGTTCATTGACAACATTTAAATATTGCTGATGAAGATCTACTAGCTCCCGTTTTAAGCTGGAGTTTTTGTTGTTAACATTATTGACCTCCTCACTGTCACACAATCTTGACATAACCTGACTCTTTTTTGCTACTATCCTGACATAGCCTGACTCTTTTTGCTACGATCCTGACCACGGACCACGGACCTGGCCTGACCACGGACCACGGACCTCACCCTTAACTTTTGGATAAAAGTTATTCACTCCTAAGGGTACACACCTCACCTATCGATGTTACCATTAGTTGCGCTTCAATAACATGATATATGTCTCATAATCATGACTATAGCCCAGCTACTGATGCCCGGTGAAAACGAAATCGATCAACTCTTCTTCTATTCTCCAGGACATCTTCAGGTGTGGTATCACGCCGTGCTGATTAAACAACACGGACGGGTCGAAATTTGCGTAGAACATAATAAAATAATAAATATTTAATATGAACTAAATTAATATGGTAACTCTAAATTATGTACCTATCTTAGCAAAGCATTAAAGTATGACCCTCTTAGTCTAGTAGTCATCCTCAAACCAACCGTAGTGAAAGTAGTGCTCAGAAGAATTATGGAGACACCAGCAACCGCAATTTATAAGTTTTCCTGCTTCAAATAGTCAATCGTTTGACGACCGCTGTGTGAGCTTGCGTTGTCATGGTGTAGGATGACGTCGCTTTGGGTTAGATTTCCAAAGTTTGGCGATGACTTGTGGTAAACAAACTGTGGTATACCACTCTGCATTAACCGTTCTACGATCTTCAAGTTCAACAATCGTTGCAACATGACCGGTTTTCGCCACGAACGTAGCCACCATCTTCTTTGAAGCGCTTCAAAAGCGAACAACTTTAGTCTGCTTGAGCTCGTCTTGGAAGACCCAGATTGTGGATTGTTGTTTAGAATCAGGATCGTAGGCATAGATCCAAGATTCGTCACCAGTGATGATGTCGTAGACGTGATTTGACTCTCCTCGGTTAAACCTTTGACTCTCCTCGGTTAAACCTTTGACTCTCCTCGGTTAAACCTTTGAAGAGTTTTCTTACACCAACTGATGCAGGCCGCCTTATGATCGTAAGAAAGCAAAAGCGGGATCCAGCGGGAAACTAGCTTTCTCACACCAAGCGCCTCGTGCAAAATCGTCTGAATAGTTGTCCCTGAGATGCCCAATAACGCATCTATCTCCCGATATATCACATGACGATCTTCGAGGATTAATTGTCTCACAGCAACGATGTTATCTTCAGTGAAGGCGGATTTTGGACGTCATTCACGAGATTTGTCACTAAGACTGGTATGTCCACGCTGGAATTCTAAATACCAACGCTCGACAGGGCTTCATCCTGGAACACAGATGTTAGGTCTTCGTAACACTGAAGCCGTGTTAGGCCTCTTCGGAAGTTATAGAAAATTATTGCACGGACATTTTCCTTAGTGAGATTCATTTTCGTACGTGACCTGACAGATTCAAAACAACGATGTGACTAAACAATTGTATTAATCCTAATTCTTTCAATTGTTTTGATATTCTAAATTCCAACAAATTTGAATATTGAACAGTTCTAAATTCAAAATTGGCGGCAAATATGTAAACGACTGAATTAAAAAGGCATGCCTGGTAATCCCAATAACAGCCCGACCTGGGAACCGAAGCCATGACATAGTGCTGGCAACAACTAGATCAACGAGACAGTTAAAAGGAATTTGAAAAATATAACGTACCTCAACTTCTTGATCTTGTTTGTCAGTGTCTGGGTTATACATGAAGCTCTGATTGCCGATTGACAAGACCGAAGTGACAGACCCTCGAAGAATTTGCATCTATTCGTGAAATTCTATTTTTATTTTATTAATAGCCACTGACGGTAAGGTACTCCTATTGTTATTGTTGTTTCAACTATTTTAAACCGCGTACAGTGCTTGGTGCTTTGTAGCATATCAAGTTAAAGAAACTGACTGTTCTGCTCGCTCGTCGGCTTGGGATTTTCGTGACATTACGCCTTCTAGCCAGATGCTCCCAATCATCTACAAAAATATATGGCCGCGGTGATTTGAAAATACAAATATGTTTATGTGCATTACGGAGAACTGATTCATATAATGTTAAGTTTTCATACAATTGGTAAACAGTTAAAACAAGAGTAAGTTTCCAGTTGAAAACTAACCCCATGACGACTCCAATGACTGCAGAGCTCACGCCCTGTAGAATGAGACCAATTCCTGGCTCCAACGCTGTTGCTTTCTTTGTCGTAGTATTCTATTTCCTGTTGGACAAACATAGGAAATGTTGTTTTTATTGATATTTATAAAGAAAGAAGAAATGTTGATATTCACATAGGTATATTATTTACCTGCCTTAGCAAAGCATTAAAGCATGACCTTCTCAGTCTAGTAGTCATCCTCAAACCAGCTTTAGTGAAAGTAGTGCTCTGAAGACACATGAAGACATCAGCTCATCACGATCCGTCAATATGAATATCTGAAAAGAAAATAAAAATCAATGACGGAAAATGCACATCCTATACAACTCGACCTATAAATGGTGTAAATAGACCTATAAATGGTGTAAATAGACCTATAAATGGTGTAAATAGACCCTTAACGAAGCCGAAAGGCACTTGTTCTATACCATACCTGGGAACCTTCTAGTTAGTCAATGGAGATATTGGGGGTCAGTTCCAACTTTTCCACAATTAATTTTAAATGCATGTTTTTACTGTAAGATTTTTACTCTAAACACCTCCACGACCCCCGTACTATTCAATCCATCCATCAGCACAATGCTTTTAGTGCTTTTCATCGAGTCTTACCGTATACGCCAGCAACCTGCATAACAACGCAAAGTTGTCGTCTGTGCCCCAACCCTTCTGGGTGGTCATCGGGCACAACAGGTGCCGTGGTCTGGGAGTTTGTCCGCCGAGAGTTCATGTAGAACAAGACGTTCACTCGTCCCTTGGAAGCGTCGTTGGACGACACACCGTCCGCGGCCGCCGAAAAGGATTGGCACGATTGTACTGTGCGGACACAAGTAAATACCGTGTTTTAAACAGTTACTATTTGTCATTAAAAAATTGATGAATACGGACGAATCGCATGTGACTAATACAGTGATAAATAAATATAAATGTTGTTAGATGGAGAGTGAGAGGAAGGCCAAAGAAAAGATGGATGCATTGTGTAAGGAATAATTTTAAAGAGAATGGAATACATGATAACGTGACAAGGGAACAATGGAATTAAAAACGTGTTGCGCCGCCAACCCTAAATAATATGGGATAAGGACAGGCAGATGATGGGGAAAAATACAAACCTAATGATGATCGGAGCCATCTTGTTTAGATTCCTGAGCTCTTTATCGTCCAACCTGATCGACCACGAGTGAGGATCGTACAGTCGTAACAGCTGCAATATGGTAGACTTCCTGCAGTCTGATGATCCGACCAGGGCTACGCATTCCCCGGCTTTTATGTTGAGGGAGAAACCTTTAGAACCTGTAAAAGTAGAGATTTACAACTTTTTAGTTCATTGCTATCATATAACGGCTCCCACAAGGTGTTTATGTTGGCGTCTATGATACCATATGATTTATCATTTAAATGAAACTATCCTCATAAAGGCAATAGAATTTTGTGGTAATGAATTATTGAACGAGGTTAAATATAAGTCGGCTGCTACCAAATCCAGTTGAAACATAGGCACAGTTTTTGTAAGAGAAGAAAGGCTTCAACCCTATACAGAATTACAACTCATATTCCAAGCCACTAGGTAATATTATTGTCACCCAGCTTCAACATACCTTGACATCAGGTCTTGAAGGGTAACTGAAGTCGACGTTTTCTTACGATATATTCTCCACTATTCTCCTTGGGGACACTCCCTGTATACGGAGGCTGTCTATCTGTGGTTCACTCTCCAGCATGTAGAAGATGCTGGCGGCCGTTCCTCGACGTGGGGCACGCACAGCGTGATCGACTGAGCTGCCATATACACGGTGAAGATCACCTGCGGATTAACTGACTTTGTACATAGAACTTGCATTTAAAAACTCAAACCTTTTTTCTCGTGGAGGTAGGCAGACGCTATAGAACGCTACTTGCTACGTTCTTGTCATAGCCTGTCTCTTTCAGCTTTTTCCACAGTCAATTGCCGGTTGTGGTTACCACGGACCTCACCCTTAACTTTTGGATAAAAGTTATTCACTCCTAAGGGTACACCTTAGTTGCGCTTCAATAACATGATATACGTCTCATAATCATGACTATAGCTGATCCCCGGTGAAAACGAAGTAGATTACCTCTACTTCTGTTCTCCAGGACATCTTCAGGTGCGGTATCACGCCGTGCTGATTAAACAACACGGACGGGTTGAAATTTGCGTAGAACATAATAAAATAATAAATATTTAATATGAACTAAAGTGGAAGTAGGGAAGGGAAGGCCTTTGCCCTACAATTGCAACTCTATATTGTGTACCTGTCATAGGAAAGCATTAAAATATGACCCTCTTAGTCTAGTCGTCATCCTTAAACTTTACGTAGTGAAAAAAGTGCTCAGAAGAATTATGGAGACACCAGCAACCGCTGCCATCACCAAAAAGAGTCCATCATACTAATCACCTAAGAACATCAGCTCATCAAGATCCGTCAATATGAATATTTGAGAAAGTAAACAAAAATCAGTGACGGGAAATAGACATCCTAAAACTATTTTTTTTTGTGAGAGTCCTTTTGTAACGAAGGTGGGCACTAGAGACTTTGAAAATACTTCCCCTAAATATGTTAAATGGGGGATGAAAGTTTAGTCTTTTTTCGGATGAGATATCATATGGGAGTATGGCCGCCAAATATTGTACAATAACAGTCGTGAAATCGTAACACACCGTAACATACGTGACTGATAGTAACATACGTGATTTTGTTAAGCCTAGTGTACATTACACTAATAATGCAGGAGAATTTTTTTTACATTTCTGTATTATTTATTTTATTGTTATTTAAATTATTTGATTAGATTACTTTAAAACTCAATAAAACAAAATTTAAATATTAAAGAAAAAGTTTAATTTCTCAAATGAAATTTTGTATTTCTATAATACTTACAAATGCAAGAATCATTCACTATAAACTTATGACATTAATTACGAATACGAATTACTATAGTAAAAAACAGTTATTATAAAAATGGCATTATCAGTCTTCATTTAAATAAATAAAAAACTAAGCTCAAATATTAACGTCTTTGTTTAACGAACGCAAATTAGAAATTATAGAAAAAAAACCAATAACAAGTTTACATATCAAACATATCTTGGTTTAACACAGAAATGAAAAAAATTTTGAAGTAAATTTAGGTATATTTTAAAAAGTAAATATTCTTGATCTCATATCGTCCTAAACGACTTTTTTTCTAAATAGTGGATATCAGGTCAAAAATACTAAGTTTACAATATGTAGCAATATTAAAATATTTGGAAATCTTTGAATTGTAAATTATCTTTGTAAGTTTTAACTTTCTTACAAGTATAGCAATAAAAAAATAATCGTGAAACTAACTTTTACAAAATACAACACAGCCCGTGACACACGAATGAACATTCGGTATTGTAAATAACAAAATATAGATACTACTAGCGCCGTCTTGTGACAAACTTGTGAATTATTCTTTTGTCTATGTATAAAACAATTCACAATAAAACAGTCGTTCGAAATCTCGGTTGAAACACGTTGTTTTATTACAGGTTATGGGCCCAGAACGTTTAAAAGCTAGTTATTGTTAGAATTATCAGTGTGATGAACAATAGACTGTGTTTTTACCATCAGACTTGTGTGTAAAGAAAACAGTGAGCTAAAACCGGCTATTTTTCAAAAAGTAACAACGTGCGTGAGTGTCATGGCGTCCAGTTTTAACTATCTTGTTAGCGTACCGAAATTACAAGGGCGCGAGAACTATAGTGAATGGTGTTTCGCCGCAGAAAATTTTCTGGTATTAGAAGGAATGGTTGGGTGTATAAAACCTGAGCCCGATCATCCACCAGCAGCTGCAGATGACGCGAAAACAAAAGCCAAGCTGATACTGACAGTCGCCCCGGCTCTTTACGTTCATATAAAAAATGTCAGAACATCGAAAGAATTGTGGGATAAATTGAAGATGTTATTCGATGACTCCGGATTTACTAGAAAAATTAGTCTGCTGAGGAACTTAATATCTATTCGATTGGAAAATTGCACTTCGATGACGGTCTATGTAACGCAAATTGTTGAAGCAGGGCAGAAATTACAAGGTACGGGATTTGGTATAACCGAAGAGTGGTTTGGCTCTATCATGCTGGCAGGTCTAAGTGATAAATATATGCCCATGATAATGGCCATCGAACATTCAGGCATCATAATTACATCCGACGCCATTAAAGGAAAATTAATGGACATGGAACCGGAAGATAGTGATGTCAACGCATTCGCATGTTTCCGCAAGAATCATATTCCACGTTCAAAGACTGGAAAGTATATCAATTTAACGTCATTTTATACACCGGACGGATTTAGAGTTTTCTCTCAGCACACTACATGGCATACATGATCTGACAGATGCCAGCATAATCACTGGTGACGTCGTATGCAGCAGCGACTTCATCCCTCATAAGATAAATTGGGTAGCGGAGGTTAACTGGCGAAGGGTATTCACCCAACAAATTCACCTGACCTTCCACTCGCTCAGCAGGTGCAAGCCGAGCTAGGGCATTATAGCTGCGCACGTTACCTTCAGGAACACAACGTCGGTAGTACTCCTGCAAATCCTCGCCAACTAGCCGATCAACGGTTCTAAGGTTCTGCATCTCATTGCTTATAAGCATAGTTTCTTCCAGTAGATTTAAAGTCGAGTGTGCCTCCCACCAACTTCGGAACGTACTTCTGAAGCGAAGCAAGGAATGGTGCGATTAGCATTGACTCACGACGAAAATCCTCGTATAAATGATAATTACGAGGCATGATGTCATCAGGATTTTGTAAGACATCATTTTCCCATATTGCGCCTGGAAATGGGCTGTTCTCATCGAATCTGCGTCTGACATTCTGCGCGGTCTGTGGGTCAGATAGAAACTCAACGGTTCTGCGCAGAGTAGTAAGGATTACGCTCTCTGGTCTTGGAATGATAGCGCCATGTCTGTCAACAGGGTCGGCAGCGACGGCGGGAACGTAGATCTTCTCCTCATACTTGAGTTAGTCAACAGCATTGATGATCTTCCGGATTGGTTCTGGAACGACTGTAACTGACATTGCTGCTCTGAGCATGTCGCTGTTTACGTCAGGGAGTTTGGTGTGTTCAGTGAGTCGTGGGACGACTGGCAGGTCTGATTTTATGGCTTCGAGTTTGGCCTCAAATAAGCCTAGGAACACCCTATACATCGCATAGATGTTGGGGACCCGGATAGTGTCGTGGTATGAAATAGATCAGCGGGCAGCGGGACTGTTCGAAAGAGATACCGTGGCCCTGGAACACAAAGGGCAAAGAAGGAACATGGATGGGTTTTAGTCTGACACTCCCCTCCGCTCCGCCCAGAGTGGGGGGGGGTCATTTGATGATTTCCCATGACTGGAAAGTACACACAGTCTGTGGCCAACAAAGATGTGCAGCAGAAGTGCCGAGATCTGTCAAAGGAAAACCGAATGTCAAATGTTACAATTGTAAACAACATGGTCACTATCGTAATCAATGCACTAGCAAAGATAAATTTTCTATTTCTTCTAAGAATTCTGAAAACAAGTTGTCATGAACAAGTAATGCATTTAGTGCCGTGTTTTTTAACAGAACATTTGATATGAGTGACTGGTATGTCGACTCTGGCGCCAGTTCGCATTTGACCAGCAATAAAGATTGGATGATCGACACGTGTTATTCTGGCTTCACCAAAGAAATCATGATTGCTAATCAGAATACAATCCCAGTGCTGTGTTGTGGAAACAAAGATAACAACGTCGACTGAAGAATGTGACTTTAACATAACTGTTGAAAATGTGTTATGTGTTCCCGAGTTATCTACTAACTTATTGTCAGTGAGCCAGTTAATTAGGCAGGGTTGTTGCCCTGTATCAACAATTAGTAACTGCATAGTGTGCTGCGAAGGTAAGCAAAGTCGTTTACCTTTTGCTCATGAAGGGAACAGGAGCACTAAGCTATTGGAAGTGATACACAGCGATATCTGTGGGCCGATGGAGAATGTTTCGCTAGGAGGATCTAGATATTTCTTAATCTTTGTTGATGATCACAGCCGCATGACATTTGTTTATTTTATGAAAAGTAAAAATGAAACTTTACAGTATTTCAAAGAGTATAAAGCAAAAGTTGAGAATTCAACGTCAAATAAAATTAAAATATTCAGAAGTGATAATGGCACAGAGTTCTGTAATAGAGATTTTGATAGTTATTTGAAGAGAACAGGTATAGTTCATCAAAGATCAAATCCTTATACACCTGAACAAAATGGGCTCTGTGAGCGCATGAACAGAACTGTAATTGAAAAAGCCAGATGTCTTTTGTTCGATGCTAAACTTGGTAAGGAGTTTTGGGCAGAAGCTATTAACACTGCTGTTTATTTACAGAATAGGATTGTAAAAACAAGATTGAACAATCGTACACCATATGAGTTGTGGACAGGGGCCAAACCAAACCTCAGTCATTTAAGGATTTTTGGTAGTACTATCATGAAGCACACATACCACAGCAGAAAAGACATAAATGGGACAAGAAAGCTGAAAAATGCATACTGGTTGGCTACCCTGAGAATGTTAAAGGATATAGGTTATATAATCCATCAACGAAAGCTATTACAACTAGTAGGGATATCATCATCATAAAAGAAAAATTGTCTCATCAAGAAAATATGATTGAAGTAGAAGAGATAGATGATAAATCAACGAAGATCAGGCTAAACCTGTCTTCAGTGGGAGAGCAGGCCACAGTAGAGAGGATTCGTTCATTTCTTTAGAAAATGATAAGGATGAAACCTACATACCAGATGAGGAGTTGCAGTCAGACACCATAGTAAGGACATTACCACAACGACAGAGAAAAGAACCAGACAGGTATGGACTTATGTGCACAGAGGAGTGTAGTAAATATTTCAGCAATGAACTCACATTAGAAGAAGCATTGCAAGGGCCAGAGAAGGAACAATGGGAACAAGCTGTCAAGGAAGAGGTAAAAAGCTTTGAAGACAACAATGTATGGGAAGATGTTGATATTTCTGTAAGTGGCAATATTGTAAAATGCAAATGGGTGCTCAAGAAGAAATGTGATGCTGAAAATAATGTCAGTTATCGAGCCAGGCTTGTGGCTAAAGGGTGTTCCCAGAAAAGTGGGAGTGTTGTAAATAACAAAATATAGATACTACTAGCGCCGTCTTGTGACAAACTTGTAAACTATTCTTTTGTCTATGTATAAAACAATTCACAATAAAACAGTCGTTCCAAATCTCGGTTGAAACACGTTGTTTTATTACACTTTTGGTTACGAAACGTAAGAATAATTGAATAAATCTAACTTAGACAGTTAAAAGAAAATTTCGTCAGAAGTATTTTTTAAGAAATATGCTTTCCCATTTAACTCTACTTCTATCCTTTTTACCACACTTAATGCGGGAACAACATCACGATCTAATTTTGTAGGTACAAATTTTAATGCGGGTTTATAAATTGTTTTTAAAAACCGCACAGCATAACGTACGGTTTCATCAACTTCTACACTTTCTATAAACCCTACATAATATTTCCAAGATTGTCTTTGAAAATGCCTCACTAATACACTATCACCTACACATAAAACTTCTTTGATGTTTGGGAGATCACAGTCTTTGTCAGTGATTTTGTTTATCTCAGTCTTTTCAATTTGTATATTGTTACAATTTCCTGTTATTTCTTCTACTGTTTCATATGCGCCATCTCTGCTGCTTTTCACTTTCTTTAGTTCCATATCTTTTTTATCCTCACCGCAGCTTTCTTCCGTATGTTCTGAAAAATAATCATAACCGGGTAGTTCTCCGATGTCGGCTGTACTAAGAAGTCTTTTCTTATTCGGCACCTGGAAGCTCTCGGTTTTTGTCAGTATTTGTGGTTATTCCAGTCTTTTCAAATTGTGCTTTGCTCTGATGTCTTGATTTTTCTTTAACTTTTTCACATGCACTGTCGCCATCGCTTTGTACTACTGTCTTTGATTCCAAGATTTTTTTTTCGTTACATTGCTTTCTTCTTGATTTTCTATATACGTTGAATCAGAGTCAGTATCGGGTATAAATAACTCGTCATCTGAGGTATCATGTACAGAAAAATCATCGTCATTTTCTGTGCTGCTTGTGTCAGAATCAATCATTTTTTGCGTCTTACGAAATATGTTTTTTTGAGTATTAGTTTTTGCTAACTTTTTGAGTTAAATATTTTGTTTCCCATTTAGTTCTGACATAGTCGACGTGGATGGAATTGGATTATCATATATAAATTTATATTTTTTTATGTGATAAATGTAATGGATCAGATTTATCAATTTTTTTGAGCTTCGGTTGACTATTTACAAATGTTTTGATACAGAAGGCACGATTTTCCGGTCTATACCTCACGTCTGATAATATTGTTATTTTTTCTTTTGTGTTTTTTCCTGTTCTACAAATCTTCTCTATTTTATTTCTGTTTTCTTTCTCTTCTTGCTCCGAATCAGATATTTCGCTTAATTCTGATATTTTCTTTTTTCTCTTAATGGCTCGGTTTTTTTTATTCCGAACAGGGTTATTTTCTGTATCACTTTCTTTGTCAGATGTTTTGAACAAGTAGGTGGTTTTTAACATCTAAACATTCACAATGACCTTTCGGGATCAGGGCATCATAACAAAAACAGCTCAAACATCTGAATTTAATGACATTGGCTGTCTCTGTGTTCGCAATTTGATATAGAGTCATTGTCTGTGGTACTGGCGTCAGAGTTTCTGATATTGTGTATTTAGCAATATCAGCCTCTGAAATATAAAAGCTCATCACGGAAGTATCTGAGTCCTTGAGAATTTTAAATGCTGTTTAGGCATTTGGTATATCTGTGCCCTGTGAGACATAGCCATCCAGTCTGCGTTTTATCGCGCCACCAACCCCATCAGCTGCTCCTTTTCCATGAGAAGACTCACTGAAATAATAAGACTCCACGTAGAGTGTGGGAATCCCATTAATTTTGTGTATTTTGAAAACAAAAAAAAAATCTTTTTTGTTTATATTGGCTGATAGGGGGCCATCAGAAAAAAAAAATACAGCTGACACAGTCGGGAATTCTATTCTAATATGGTTAAGAATAGGTTCAAGATGGGCCCATATGGCCTCTGGACCATGTTCGTTGCTGGGTGATATAGAAGCAAACGCTTGTGGCTTGTTTCCACTTGTGTATAAGACACCGGTATGAATCGCGTTATCTGTTGTTTCGAAGCACCGAAGTGCATAGATTGAACTTCTATTGAAAATTTGCATGTATAATTTTCACTAAAATCTAAATGTACTGCAACTTCACTGTTTTTTAAGTTTTTGATGCACGATGAGTACTGGTGATATTGGTGTTTTATATTATAAACATGTTTTTTTACGATTATTAAGTTCTTTGTTAAATTTCTCTACAAAATTTTCCAATGTCTCTCTTATTTGTTTCTTTTCCATCTTCTTAGTTATTGATATTTGATTATCTTTTTTATTTATATACTCGTAATTATCTAGTTTAAATTCTTCGTAAGTAACTATTTCACTTTGATTACGAGTACCCCAGTTAAACGAAATAAAATTATCTTTACAATCAGAGCATTCCCCATACGCACATTCTTTCGAATTCAAGTCACATTGTATTAGAGATAAAATTCTATCTAAATCCTTGCTTTCTATCAATCCGATTATTTTAATTTTTTAATCTTGAGCATCATGTTTTCATGTTTAATACATCCACAGGTTTCTCTGTTTGAGAGTTTAGGACGCAAAACGTAGAAAGGCCGGTACTTTTTAAATGCAGTATACTTTGCTTTGCCTCCTTCCAACCAATACTTTTTGTAAAGATCCTTTAGACTTTTCAATGAATAGCGTCGCTGTTGCTTGTTTTTTTTCAAAGTTTTGACTTCATTCTTCCCGGCTGTTGCCCGACTAACATCATCTTTTACATAGAATTGCCTAATTTCTTCTATAAGCATCTGATTTTTTCTCAAAATAGTTTTTCTGTGACGAACTCTTCCTCTCAATCCCAATACAGCTGTAGTTACGCTTTTTGCCTTGTACTTTTTGACTATATCATTCTCAACTACTCTTTTAAGAACATTTCAGTCTTTATTATCTTCAGAATTTTTGTAAGTATTTTGTAGAGCATTAGTTAAAACGTTATAATTAAGAAGCTGTCTTTTCACTTTTTGTTTTTCTGGTGTAGATATATTGGGAATATTTTGTTCTATAAAGCTATCGGTTTTTGTAAGTGGCGTCATTTCAATATCATCTTGAACTGTATTCGTAGGAACATTATTTATTAGCAATTCTGCATTTTCGGCTTGCAACTCTTCAATACGTGCCATTAAAGATTTTTGTTTTTTTATTGAACGATAACTTTTTTTTTAAGTGCTAAAATATTTTTTGTCATTTTGGGGTCGTCCATTAATCACGTGATGTTTTTTAGCAAATTTTTAACCCCCACCTCCCCCATGGTGATTCGTGGTGAAGTTTTAGACTACCCCTCCCTCCTCCCACCCAAAATCACGTGTATTTTTTTTGGTACAAAGTATTTTTAAAAAAATCAGAATACTATCTTTAAATACAGATTAACAGGTATAATCTAATTTAATTCTGGAAAAATAAGCACCGTGATAAAAATGTCAAGGTCACGCACCGCTTTTCGGTTTAGAAATCGCGCGTTCAAAGAAAAAATAAATACACGTGATATCTCACTACACCTGCCCCTCCCCCTAGTGATATTTCGTGATTTTTTCCGAACCCCCCTCCCCCCTTTTCCAGCCTCACGTGATTAATGGACGACCCCTTTGCTGATTTTGGTCTCGTAATTATTTTTCACAATGGCCAAATGTCTTTGAAACTTTTTTCTTTCTGCTAATCGTGCTCTATTGTCAGTTTGATCGTTACTATTATTTTCAGCAACATTTTCTTTTAGTTTATTTTTTTGTCCATTTTTTCTATTTCTTCACTGTTTCCTTAAGGTAGCTTTTTCACTTTCCGTACATTCGCTAATTTTTTTTCTTTCTTTATTTCGCGCAGCATTTTTACGCTTAGCTTCTTCAAATTTTTCTGGGTTGTTAGCTCGCATTCGCTCTCTGTATAGTTTTTGCTTTTCTGCCGCCGTCAAAAACATCTAAAAATAAAATATTTTCTATAACAGTCAAGTAAACAACGCCTATTGTATAAATATCTGTTTTGGCAAGTTATTGTCCCCCGGGATTTGAATGTAGGATCTCTGGTTCGTAAGCTAATGCGGACACAAATACACGACAATACTTATTTCTTACAAAAAATATAAGTTATGAAGCTTTTTAACCGACTTCAAAAAGAGAGGTTCTATGTTCGACCCGCATGTGTGTATGTAGAAACTAAAAAGCTTGATATATAATTTTTTTTTCACATAAAGGGAACAGACTTCATAAACCACAAAGTAAAAAATAACTTTAAAATTTCGGAAGTCGGTGGCAAAGCACTACAAAATATTAACACAACCAAAGCACCAACTTCCGAAACATGATAGTTTTTGAAGTGGTATGTAAAAAAGTTAATTTTTAACTTTTGATTCTCTAGTGAGTACTACCCCTAACAACCGATCACGAATGTTACGTAACACAATAGTAACACATGGTATCATTCGTGAATCAAAATATGGTTGGACATAACCTAAAAAGCCTTTATTCGTCAAAGTTTTGTAGTAATAAGACGCCGCATACTTTGATCTATTACTAGATCACTAAAGCTACACACATAATTTTAATAATATAGTAAATTTGTATTCTTACCTTGCATAATTCTCACTCTAAATTATTAAAATGTTCCGAGACAAAAATGCTGACTACCTTATCGATCAACTTTGACAGCAACAAAATGGCGATTTTTTTTCTAAAAGTTGGCCAACATGGAATTGGTGCTGCCATTACTTTATTTTATGGTAACTTGCGTGAAGTATCATTCGTGAAAAAAAATGTGACTATTGTTTTAAGTGAGTTTTATATTTATTTTTTTATGTTATTTTTATTAGAACTTGTTAAAAGTATCCACAAGTTTACAGAATAATTTAGAAATACCAAAATTTTACAGGTATCAATAGATTTGTGCATATTTTGTAACTTCAAAGTGTGAGATGACTAAGTGGGACACATGACTCTTGTATAGAAACTAAAATAAGTATTTACAAAAAAAAAAAATATTGAGCTTGTAAAATGCACTCAAAATTAATTTAAACTATTAATATAATAATAAATATAACACAGTGAAGCTGAAACTATTTTAAAACTACCATAATTACTATATAAAAAAACCTGGTGTTATATAAAATAACAAGGACATTTTTTTTTTTCTTGAATGTACAATTTTGGCGGCCATACTCATGGGGCACACGGCTTGTCTTAAAAACATAACGTATAGGTATGTAAGTATTTTTTATTTTTTTTTTCGGATGGGAAATCATCAAATGACCCCCTCACTCTGGGCGGAGCGGAAGGGAGTGTCAGACTTGTACTGACTAAAACCCATCCATGTTCCTTCTTTGCCCTTTGTGTTCCAGGGCCACGGTATCTCTTTAGAACAGTCCCGCTGCCCTGGCAGGCATCGGCCCT
Source organism: Noctua janthe (assembly GCA_910589295.1). Lineage (NCBI taxonomy): Eukaryota > Metazoa > Arthropoda > Insecta > Lepidoptera > Noctuidae > Noctua > Noctua janthe. Next base: position 3,509,628 of record OU342567.1, read on the forward strand.
TGCGGATTCCTTTTTATTTGCTGACATCTCTTTGAGGCGCACGTGGAACACGAACGCGCCGTCGACACCAGGGTGACCATTTGTGGCAGATTTCTGCCATTTTGGCAGATTTGGCACGTACATTTTAACCATGGCAGACTAAGGTGACGATTTAAAAAAGTGGCAGGATTTGGCAGATTTCGAATAAGTCCTTAATTTTTTTTTAAATAGATTTTAATGTATGTAGTTCTATAATTTTCTATGTCTTATTATTTCCTTTACTTTTTTTATTAGGAATTTATTTGGTAGGAAATTATTTACTGAGGTGGCAACTTTTGTCCTATGCCAGATAATACGGGGATTCCTCGTTTATTCTGTTTTATGCAGGTACGCCATATGATTATGAACGACAATTAATCAGTAATATGGTTTATTTTCGTAATGCTATAACTGATCGAGGTTCAAATCAATGTTTGTTGTTTTGTCTACTACCACTTTATTCTCATATGAAGTTTAACGTGTGCGTGCGTGCAGTGCCAGTGCATTGTGTATTCCGTGCAGGATGAAGAGAAAATATGAGCGTTCGTATAGACCTGAATGGGAGCAAGATCCTTTGCTTTCGTCCTGGATTTCCAGAGCAAAGGAGGATCCTGATGTCGCATTTTGCAAAGCTTGCAATTGTAAATTAGTAACAAGATTGTCTTCATTAAAAGAACATGTGTTATCCCAAAAACATAAGAAGCATATGATTGGGTATAGCGGCCAATCATCGGTAAGTAGTTTACAATAAATGTAAAAATTTAATAGACGTAAATATGTAATACTATATCAATAGATATTGTAAGTTTAGAAAAACTAATATCAAACAATTATTTCAGGTGCAACAGTTTTTTAAGAAATCTCCTTTAGAAGAGGAAGTGAAAAAAGCCGAACTTAATATTTGTGCTATGCTAGTGGAACACAATTTACCGTTTCGATTAATGGATCATTTGAGTGATATTATCTCAAAATGTTTTCACGATTCGGAAATTGCTAAGTCCTTTTCCTGCAAGAGAACTAAGGCAGCAGCGATAATATATAATGTTTTAAAGCCAGAGCTAGAAGCAGAGATGCTTGCCGATTTAAAATTATGTGAAAACATTAAAACTCATACACCAATGTTTTCTTTGGTTATAGATGAGACCACAGATGTCACAACCACATCAACGCTTGCAGTTGTTACCAAATATTATTCCGAAAAAGATCTTCAGGTAAAAACAAAATTTTTAACTTTGGTGGACTTGCAAGGAAAATCAGCCCAAGCTTTGTTTGATTCACTTTCCGAAGCGTTGACTAATGCTAACCTTAATATTAAAGATGCGATTGGTTTTGGAGCTGACACTACTAACGTTATGTTTGGCGAACAAGGCGGTATTATTGCCAAAATAAGACATGTAAATCCCCATTGCATTTTCATTAAGTGTATATGTCATTCTACTGCTTTGTGTGTATCTCACGCCAGTAAAAACTCTATACCAAGGGCTATTAACCAAATAGTGCAAGAAGTTTATGGATATTTTGCATATAGTAGTAAAAGGCAAAGGGAATTTTCTGAATTCCAAGATTTTATTGGCACTGAAAAGCATAAAATATTAAAGCATTACGAAATTCGATGGCTATGTTTGCATGCATGTATTAAAAGAATTTTGGAGCAATGGGATGCCCTCAAACTTTTTTTTCAATCACAGTTTCTGGAAGACAAAAATATTTCGGCTGAATTTTTAAATAATAGTTTGAATGACAAGATATAAACTTTATTTTTATGCTTTGGATTATATACTGCAAATAGTTAACAAACTGAACACTATATTTCAAGGAGACTATACGACAGTCCACACAGCATTTAAAGACATTTCCGAGGCGTACTTGTGCCTTTTGAGTTGTTATATGAAAGGACATTATTTGAAAACCACAGATCCACTTTGTTTAGATCCAAAATCTATCGTCAACTTTTTACCGCTAAAAGAATTGTATTTAGGTGTGAACGTTAGTAAAGAACTCAATCGTCTATCTGCAGATGTTAGTCTAAAACCCGGAATTCAAAGTTTCCTTCAAAGAATGCAAACATTTTTGATTGAACTCAGTAATCAGTTAAAAACACGATTGCCACTGAGTAATCTTTTTAAAGACTTACAATTTTTAGACCCACAAAATGTTGTTTACAAAGATTTTATATCAACAGTCAACATTGCAAATAAATTTCCCAATTACGAGATGAAAACAATCTTCAAAAAGTTGACGACGAACTTCGACAAATTAAATTTGACAAAAGTGTAAGCGATTTGTTGGAATCTGGTGGGAGTAGCACCAGTACAAATTTGAGTGTGGACAAATTCTGGGGAGCGATTGGGAAAATGCGTGATGCAAATGGAGCTCCAAAATATGCTAATATTGCAAACTTTGCAAAATCTCTCTTAATTTTACCTATGTCAAATGCCTCTTGCGAAAGAATATTCTCCCAAGTAAACTTAAATAAAACAAAAATAAGGAACAGGTTCCTAAATAAACATGTATCCGCGCTAGTAACAACTAAAGAAGGTCTAAAGGAGCACGGAGACTGTATCTCCTTTAAACCAACAAATACTATGATTAAAAATATGTCATCCAAATCAATGTACGAAAGTGAAGAGTGTGGGGAATGTTTTGATACTGTGGTAGACTAGTAGGTAGTTGGTTAATAAAGGAATTTCTTTGAATACGTAGTATTTTATTTATTCATACCTGTCTCCAATATCTACAGATGCTATAATATGATGGCATATTTTTGGTATTTTCTGGAGTTAGCTTTGGCAGATTTTGGCAGATTTTTTACCAAAGTCGGGCAGATTCGCCATTTTTGAAATGGTCACACTGGTCGACACGGCCTGTCGTCATAAGTCGGCCGGACGGCGAGCTGGCCCATAACTCGCCGTCCACAGGCCCGCGCCTACGGTGGGCGGGAGCCACCACGTAACCCCCGACGCCCAGGGCGTCTCCCGCGGCGACTGGGACGTGAGGTTCTTTCCCTCTCACGTCCCGCCACCTCCTTCACTAGCATGACTGCTTCGCAGAAGGAGGTGACGGCTTCCCATTCCCTCTCGCTCCGGGCCATGGCTTGAACCAAGGCCGGACGCGAGAGATCGCCGCCTCCAATCGCCGCTACGAGGACACGGCGGTGCTCCGCCCAAGCGGGGCAGACCTCCACGGTGTGCTCCACCGTGTCCTCCGGACGATCCTCGCAGTGGAAACACGCGGGCGTTTCCTCCCGCCCGATTCGGTGCAGGAACCTTCCGAAACAACCGTGTCCGGTGAGGACCTGCGTCAGGCGAGGCGCCGTGGCGCCTCTCTAGCCACTCCTCAAAGAGGGGACTTATCGCCACTATGGTGGCGTGCCCTGCACGGGGTTGCGACAGTCGCTCTCTCCATGTCGCCATGAGATCACGCCGGAGGTCTGTCCGCTGAGCGGCAATTTGCCGCGGCAGCGGAGTTTCCCCCCGTCGTAGTGCCTCCGCGCGCCATTCGTGCAGGCGTGCGAGGACTATCGCCTCCAGATCCCATGGCGGCAATCCGGCAAGGAGGCTAGCCGCCTCGCCGGATTGCCGCCGTGGGATTAGCCTTATGGCTATTACCTTTTGGGGCGCGTTCAGGTAGTGGGCGGCTTGCCGCCTCAAAGAACGCGCCCACACCGGGGCCCCGTAAAGGGCCATGGACCGCACGACCCCCGCGTATGGCCTCCGGCAGGAGGCGTTTGGACCCCTCAGGTTGGGCAAGAGCCGCTTGAAGGCAGCCCCTGTCCGTTCCAGTTTGGGAGCCAAACGTCGGAAGTGCTCCACGAAGTTCCACCGGCTGTCGAGGACGAGTCCTAGGTACTTCAACGTCGACCCGACGCCGATGGAAACCCCTCCTGCCGTCAGTAGGGATCCCGACGGTGGCGCATTCCGAGGCCTATGAAAACACATGGCCTCGGACTTGTACAGTGCCACCTCGAGACCCAATTGCCGGATCCTCTCCACGTATGTAAGTAACTTGATAATATAATATATTGAAAAAGAACTTACGCCGCTAGTGAAACCGAAGAGTAACGCAAAGACCGGAAAGCAAGCGCCTTGAGTGAATGCTGCTATCGAATCGCATTCTGGGGCATTCAGCTTCAATGTTTTCCATCCACTCACGTCTATGATTTCCTGCAAAATAAAAATGGTATTAGAGATCACCATCATCTAGATGACAAAGTTCAATCAAATGCATGATACATGTCATCAACGCCTGTAATTCCGAATGTTCATACAGAGATGTAGGTTCCAATAGAGCAGCCACATTTCACCAGTTTCGTTTAAGTCCTAGACAGCCTATTGCCAATTCTGCCAACAACCAGGCACAAATCCAGACTCCAGACTGGTACCGAGGAAGTCCAGATAGATAAACCCAATAACACTGCCCTACCTGGGAACCGAAGCCAAGACATAGTGCTGGCATTCACAAGGTCAACGAGACAGTTAAAAGGAATATGAAAAATATAACGTACCTCAACTTCTTGATCTTGTTTGTCAGTGTCTGGGTTATACATAAAGCTTTGTTTTCCTATTGATTAGGCCGAAGTGACGGTCCCTCGAAGAGTTTGCATCCATTCGTGAGATTCTATTTTTATTTTATTAATTATAGCCACTGACGGTAAGGTACTTCTATTGATATTATTGTTTCAACTATTTTAAACAGCGGACAGTGCCGTGTGCGTTGTTGCACATCAAGTTTATGAAAAAGTTCGGCTTTGTTGTCTTCGTCATTCATTTCTTTGCAACTATCTTCGGTACCAGTACCATATTGTATATCATCTACCTACTCACTACGGAACTCTGTTTGTTAATTTGAGGTCTTCGGTCATCTCGCTTCTTCTCGTTACGAACTACGGAGACTAGCCTTGGGCATTGTCGTTCACTTAATGGATCTAGTTCATCAAATCTCGTTCCGTGAAGTGAACTCGTTCCGCTAACTCGTTCCACAGTTCATCTCGCTCCTTGACTTGGTAGTACAGTACTACTGATTCAGAGAGCGAAATGAACTGTGGCATAGACATGTTTTCGACAGAGTCCGGATTTGGAACTTGTTTAGCTATTCGTTCATAAACTGTGAACTATAACAATAAGATACGTCACCTATGAAATTCAGTTATAAAATAGATTCGATTTCCCTTCATACTTTTTTCAGGCTTACTTTTTTCTTTGTACTGAAATAGGTCTTTTTCTGATAATAAAATCAGTAATATTTTGTTGCGATGGTTGTTGCGATGGTCGTTGCGATGGTTGTTGCGATGTTTGTTGGGATGTTTGTTGTTGGTCAGCACAATTTGATGGGTCAGTATTAGATCTTAAAGTATCTATTTCAACTTGCCGTTCCAAAACGATAGGTATTGTAGGATGTTTCCTGGTCATATGGCGCGACAAATTACTTGTATTTCCATACGTAATACTTAATTTTGCACTGCAATAATCACATGTTGCTTTTTGTTGTTCGACTTCCTTAAAATGTCCCCAAATATCACTACGTTTGCGTTTAGAAGCCATTTTATATAAAAACAAAAAGTAGGCACAATAGGAAGATGTCACTCACTCAACGCAATTCGACTCTCTAACCAATTTAAAAAATACGACCTCATAACGTAAACAAAGTTGCATAAAATAGAATGAAATAGAATCTAAAATAAACTTATTGTTTTATGAAATAGAGACCAAAATAGTTAACGTCTCTAGAATATCGAATACTAAGAAAGCTAAACAATAATTGTCAGTGTGTGTAAAGTAAATGTGATAACGAATCAGATCTTGCTAAGTGCATGTGGTGAGTTGAGTTGGTGACGTATACAACAAAGGGCACTCGTTCCTACCTACACACACTGACGCGGGCTTAGACTAGAGACGCGGGATTATAATGAGCCGGTGAACTGTGGAACGATAATTCCGCACAGTACTGAACGAGTTCAGTTCGTTCACTGTGATTGAGTAGTTCATCGGAACGAATCGCTCCGGAGTTACTCAAGTTTAACGGAGACATTATAGCTCCTTTTTATGCTTCTTCTTACAACAACTCGGGCAACGGTTCAGGCTCCTCCGGTTTATTCGTGGTTACCAGCTCATAGTAGAAACCTGCATTGAAATACTCGTCATTATTGTATGAAATCTACGCAGAACAAGTATAATGTTTGTCTCACCTTTTTTTTATGATTTCTTCATGGGTTGGATGTTCTACAATGACTCCCTGATCCATACAAATGATACGGTTAGCATTTAAAATCGTTTCTAACCTGCAGGCTTACTCTCGACACACGATCTCAATCGGAATTGGAAATTGGAATCGAGATCTTGTCATTTGGCACTCTTGAATGCAACACTAGCTCACGATTGGAATCGTATTTAGTGGATTTTTTTGGAACTAAATGAAATCGACTTTACTCGAACGAATGCACTTTTTCGGTACTCTTGACGGGATTTTGACGTTGTCATATCGAGTTTGAATTCGTGTTTATGTCAAAGTTGACCGATTACAAAAAGTCTACTTTTTTGGGATCGAGTTTGTTATTGTGACTGATTTGTGAAGTTTTATATTTTTTTTTTTTTTTTTTTAAATAATGGCACGTTTAGGACTCATTTGTGATATTTTGGACAATGCTCATAAGTTAGATATGAGACAAAGGCGGAATTTGAGACGAATGGCGCGTTATGCAGACAACGCGTTTGCCATGACTGACGATGAATTTAGGAAAAATTACCGAGTTACTAAGAAGCTTTTCGAAGTGATATACAGGGATTTGGAACCTTTGATGCCCCAGCCTACTCGCCGTAGCGACATATCAAGAAAATACAAGGTTTGTAAACTAGCAATTCTATTTTCATATTGTGTTTTTTATATAATTAAAGTAAGTAACAAAGATAATTAATTATACTAGTTTTATTCTTTAGGTTTTAGTGGCTGTTTCATTTTACGCCACAGGCAGCTACCAAAGATTAGTAGGTGGGACACAAGGTACAATGATGTCCCAACAATCTGTTTCGAGAGCAATAAGAGAAGTTACAAATGCTCTCAATTCAAATAATATTTTGAATAAATGGCTCAAGTTCCCACAGACTCGCCGACAACGAGACTTAATTAAACAAAGGTATATCTGTACTTATTTTTAACTTAATATGAAATATGTAGTATCATTCAATACCTACTTTTGATGTGTTTATTTTCAACTTATTTGTTGTTATATGCTGAGTGATTACTATACTTAAATTAATTTCAGATTTTATGAAAAGTTTAAAATTCCTGCAGTCTTAGGTTGTGTTGATGGTAGTCATGTGGCTATTGTAAGACCATCACAAAATGAAGAGCGGTTTTACAACAGAAAAGGTTACCATTCGAGGAATGTTTTAATTGTAAGTCAGGTTGGCTATTTATCTAATTATTAACTATTAGAGTAACTGTTGCTTTCTATAAAAAGTATTTCTTTTACAGATTTGTGATGAAAGCAAAAAGCACTAGGAAGTGGTGAAGGGCGGGCGTTTTGGGGGACTGTCTTATGTAATTTTGACGTTCAAAAAGTGCTGATTCTCAGCCTAGTTTGAATAAATGACTTTTTATTGATTTCATTTGATTGATTGATTAATGTTATTATTTTTTTATGTAAGAACATTTTTTGACTAAGACTTTTCTATGTAATTAAAAATCTAATTCAATGAAACTTATTTTGTAAATTACTATCATACTACTTATATGGATAGGTAAATACTTATGTGACCAAGACTTATTTATTACTCTCTTTTATTATAATCTTAAGACATTCTATCGTGTTCATTGTATTGTTCTATCATGTTGTTTAGTTTTTATTGTGTATTAAATAATGTAATGTGCCGTGCTGAGGGTTAATAATAATCAAAATAACAATAAGTTTACATAATCAGTATTTTATAAATTCCAGGTACAATTAGTAGAGATCTTAAGTTTAAAATGTAATGTCTAATTAATATTAACAAGTATTTGAATAAATATAATTGCCTTTTTATTATGTACTTTTCATTTGTATTCACATAAAGCATTTCAGTTAGATGTACTAAATTTATGCATTTATAAATACCTATATAATGAAATTGCAACAGCAAATAAAATGAGTATGGGCTAGAAAGTTTAAAAAAATAATAAATAATACAATGTAACTTCCATATTTTTAACTCTAAACTAGTACCTACTTAAAAGTAAAACTCTAACTTTCTCTTAGTCTCCTGCTTAGCATGAGCAGTGCGCAATAACCCCTTGGCAATTCCGGGGTTCTGTACTAGGAAATCCACTAGAGTCTCCAGCTGTTGATGTGTTGGCCTACTCATCCTGCTAGAACAATGAATGTTTGCATTAAAATTTAAAGAAATTACAATTGTTGTATCAAGCACCGCCATCTATTGCGTGGCGGTGGAATTACATCCGATAGGACGGCGAGCAGCGCCGTCTAGTGACAAATATAAAAGCATGCGCGTGACCAACGGCGAGCGGAGCCGCCTGTGATTGGACGAGACCAGGCCTCTCTCTTGTGATTGGTGCTCCCGATGTGCGTGCGCCCCCTAGTGTTTTTTACTAGATAACTATTATAGAACAAGCTAGAAGTGAACAGTGAACTGCATAATGTAAAAACCGAAATTGTAATCCTGTAATTAAAATTGTAAACTCATATAAACGTACTTTAAAACATTCCAAACTAAACACTTGAAAACTTTTAGATAACATCGCTTTGAAACTTTTGTTTATCACAACAGTAATAATTCACAGTTTTTATTCAAATAAGAATCCAGACTCGCCTATAAGATTTTCAAGTGGATGACAGATGACTAATGCGCGAGAAGTTGTTTTTTTAATGTAACGTAGGCAATGGCATTCACAATGAGCCATTGCTGCCTAAATATTTAGTGTTAAAATACATATAAATGCAAAAAAAGAACACTTAAATGATTACTTATGTTAAAATAAATATCAGAACAAATTTATTAATAGATTTAACGAGTTATTCAATATTTTTAAATTTGGTAATTAACGTGTTGATTTGTATGGCCACCCTATGTCAATCAGTGTACTCGAACATGCAGTCTATTCCAATCTCAATCTCGATTTCGTTCAAGAGTGCCAATTTTTTGAAGATTGGAATTGAAACTGGATCGGATTGTAATACGATCGAGATTGGGATTGATTTCAAGAGTAAGCCTACTGTTATCAAAATTAATTCATTTAGTATTTCTTGTAATTAGATCAGAGTCTGGATTTGTGCTCGGTTGGTGGCCATAAGCTTGTCTTAAAAACATTACGTATAGGTATGTAAGTAACTTGATAATATAATACAGGGTGAAATTGAATAGATGCGACAAATTTAAATATACAATAATACGTGTTGTCAAGAAAATGTAGAAAATATCAAATGTAAAATTAAAAAATAATTGATCAGTGTTACGAAAAGCGTTAAAATAATTAAAGTATCAAAGAATTTCGCGTACTACCGTTTTCGTGTAGTGGGCACGATTTAGGTACATTCTCGCTATAAATGAATCGCACCGCCTCCGTCCGCCCGGCCGACCGCGCATCTCTTTCCCGCGCGCACGATTAATAAAAATTTTGTGAAACCAAATTTCCCTTCGTACTTTTGTCGGCTTAGGACGATCAAAAATACAATAAAAGTAAATAGTAAAACAATGTTTTAGTATGAGGTATAACCTGAATAAAGTTTTTTACAACAACAAATCAATTATTGTATTTTTGGCGTATTTAAAAAGTTGGTTAATTATTAAGTCATATCATCATCATCATGATTAATTATTTAATTAATTATGAAGTATTTGCAATAAATCAAATCGGTACACTTACGTGTATTTTAATAATTGTTCAAAATGTCCACCTCCGTTTTGTAAACACAATTGAGCACGGCGCCGCAAATTGTCCTTAAGTTTAATTAATACTTAAGTTTGTGATTTTACAGTTTCGAATGCATTAATGATTTTGTTTTTTAGTTCGTTTCGGATTCGCGTTCGTAAACGAGTCTTTTTATTTCTCCCCACAAATAAAAGTCCAACGGTGTTAGGTCAGGTGACCGTGCCGGCCATGCTATGGGTCCGCCGCGACCTATCCACCTATCACCGTATTCACTTCGGAGATAAGCCCGTACTTCACTGAAAAAATGAGCTGGAGCTCCATCCTGTTGAAAGTACATACCGGCAAGATAAGACACGGGCACATCTTGTAATAGTTCAGGCACTGCATTTGTTAAAAGTTCTAAATAACGTGGACCGGTCAACCTGTCATTAATGAAGATCGGCCCAATAACTTTGTCATTAATTATGCCAGCCCATACATTCGCACTAAATCGCACTTGGAAAGCGTCCCTCCGTGTTACGTGTGGGTACGACCGCGAGCACTCCACCAATGTTCATTATGAACGTTAAACAGTCCAATTCTTGTGAAGGTGACTTCGTCACTCCATAAAATGTTGTGATGGAGATTTTCTAACCATTCACAAAATTGTCTCCGCGGACGATAGTCGGCGAGCACGATATCTTGCACGGGCTGAAAATGATAGGGATGCATCCCAGACGTGTTTAGTAACTTCCATATGAAGTACTGGCTCACACTGAACCGCCTGGCTGCCTGTCGGGTGCTGGCCTGAGGATTTTCTTGAAAAAAACGATGTACCATGCGGTACATGCGCCTTGGGTGTACCGGCGGTCTTCCACCACCCCGGGCGTGTGCCGCCCGGCACGTGTACACTTCCGAAGTCCAGCATGTTCTGAGTGATTCTTAGAATTCTTCCCAATGAAGGTGGAATGACATTAGGATATTTTAGCCGAAATCTTCGCTGCGTTTCACGTAGATTTCTTACGGTGTTGTACCACACGACAATATCGAGATACTGTACGTTTGTTAACGGTTCACGACTATTTCGTCTCGTTCTAGGCATTGTTATGAAACAAACACAAGACAACAATACAAATTATTCGCAATACGTAAAGTAGGATTTGCGGAATGCGCGCGCGACCGTGACCTACAAACGTTTTAGAGCCTGTCCAGATAGGGCGTTTTACGCGCGAGTTGACTCGCGCGTAGCAATTTTTGTTGCGTCCAGATAGAGCGTTTTACGCGCGTGTGCGGCGCGTATGTGATGAGACGGATTTGACCAGTTATTAACATGGACTCGGATACAGTGGTTGTGTTGTGGCTTGCATACCGTCGATGGAGACGTAGAAAACGAAGAGAAAGTCGACGATTTAACGTGCATCCCATTCTACGTGACAGAATGACGCATAGCATGTTTATAACTTTATACCCAAAACTCAGAGAATATAGTGAAAAGTTTTTCAACTACTTTCGGATGTCAGTAGCATCGTTTGATGAGTTACTAAAAATTATCAAAGAAGATTTGACTCCATGTGAAAATTATGTGGTACGGGATACTGTTTCTGCAGAAGAAAAACTCGTGATTACTTTGAGGTAATACTTTTTATTGCTTTATTAATTATACCTACATAATTAACAAAAATTTAGATTCTAAATTTTTGTTAATTATGTGTACATTTAGAAAATCTTTGTTCTAAAATTTAGAACAAAGATTTTCTAAATGTAGATGTTACGAGTATTATTCTAATATAGTTAAAATATAGGAATCAGTCTTTTTTTTAAAGTAGGTAGGTACTTAACATTTAATTTAATTATCGTATAGTTCCATTAGTTCAGATTCGTTGGAATCTTGTGTAGATGCCGGTGATGAGTTTTTGTAGCTAGACGTAGTTGGTGGTCGTGACGCAGTGCAATAACCTCGATTGTATGTCGAAAAGGTTGCAGGTGGAAACGAAGATGAAGTTGAAGGCTCTGTTGCGGTATATCCTGTTTCTCCAAAATAATCTCCTCTGTCCACGGTGTGTCATTCCTGTTTGGTAATGATATGGTGTCGAAGGTTGGTAATCGGAACGAGCAGCTGCAGGTTTAAGACACAGAGCTTGTTGAGCTTGAAGTACTTTCATTAATTCAATTTTTGTTTGAAGTCTGTTTTCCTCTGGTACTTTAAGAAGCTCTTTGTGTAAGGACAAACAAAATAGTTTGTCATCATCTGACTCCATTTGGTTTGATGTTTGTGGCTGATTTCCAGATGCTAAATTTTTTTTATGATGGAGAGAAATTCTTCGTCGGCCGCATTTAGTTTTTTCTTCTTTTTCGGCTGACTACGTGGAGGTCTCATTACATCTTCCCCATCGCCCGAAAACTCCTGTTCTTCAGCTGGAACAGACGCGGTGTTGATGTTGCTCTCAGTTAGTTTATTCCGTGTTGATCTTTCGAGGAACATCAAACGTTCAAAATAAATATATTTGGCTTTGCCGGAGGCTCCGGATCCAGACGGTGTGGTTTTCTTCCTCTTCATTTCTCTTACAAAGCCATCACGCAACCCTTTCCACTTCTTCTGCAATAAAGTACCTGTAAACAATAAAAAGAATGGGATAAAATAATAATTCTTATGTAAATTTATTTTCAGATATTTGGCTACGGGATGTTATTTTGCGGACCTGCATTATGCCTACAGATTAGGAAAGTCTACAGTTATCGAAATAGTACAGATAACCTGTCACATCATATGGAACAAACTGCAAAATATAGTAGTGAGAGAACCAACGAAAGCTGAATGGACAGAAAATTCGAAACAATTTCAAAAATACACAAATTTTCCAAATTGCATCGGCGCCATTGACGGCAAGCATATTTGTATTATTAAACCTAACGATTCTGGATCTCTTTTTTATAACTATAAGAATTATTTTTCAACTGTTCTGTTGGCCGTATGCGATGCAAATTATTGTTTTATTGCAGTGGACATAGGCGCATATGGAAAAAGTAATGACTCCACAATTTTTAAAGACTCTATTTTATATAAAAAACTTGTCGAGAAAACTTTAGATATCCCAGATCCAAAGCCAATATCGCAAATAGATACAACGCCCTTACCTCATGTCATAGTAGGAGATGAGGCATTTAGTCTGTCTGAAAATATAATGCGCCCTTATTGCGGTAAATCTCTAACAACCAAAAAAAGAATTTTCAACTATCGCTTATCCAGGGCCCGGCGTTACATTGAATGTTGCTTTGGCATCTTGGTAAATAAATGGAGAATATTTCATAGACCGTTGAATGTGGACATAGAATTTGCAGAAAACATCATTAAGGCTTGTGTTCTCCATAACTACGTAAGGTTAAGGGATGGCTACAGGTATGATCACACTCTTTACGAATCATCTCTGATTAATTTAAACATTGAGCCAGTGAGGCCTAATGCGAGATCATTGAATACAAGAGATAGATTTGCTGATTATTTTGCTAACGAAGACAAACTCCCTTGGCAAGATAAAATGATAAGTTTATTAATGTAAAATATGCAAGGAATAATATTATTTAACTCTTTAACCGCCAATATTTGCTACCTTTGACTTACCTGAAAACTTTAAAGAAACGAACACTTAGAGCATTTTCAAAAACCAAGTTAATAGATATTTACAACAAAAAAAACCGTTACTAGTCACTTCAAGAGTTTTTCGAAGAAAAAAAAAATGATCTCAACATTATAGAATAAGACTTCTTTTGCCATACTCCTTTATAAAACTAATCTTATATATAAAATTCTCGTGTCACAGTGTTCGTTCCCGTACTCCTCCGAAACGGCTTGACCGATTCTCATGAAATTTTGTGAGCATATTCTGTAGGTCTGAGAATCGGCCAACATCTATTTTTCATACCCCTTAGTGATAAGGGTTGACATTTAGACATTTTTTTAATTTCTATATTTCAAAACAACGTTTGCCGGGTCAGCTAGTATTTTATAAATAACATGTATTCACTATTAATATATTGTGTTCCTATTATTTTTAATTGTAAAAGTAGGTACCTTCTTAATTTTTGTTGAAAAAGTCTTTGTAAGTTTTTATTGTTTAGATATTTAAGTATTTTGCTGTTGCCCTTGCAGGGTTCATGACAGGTGATTACAATGTATTGTAAACTTCAAAATTCACAGTATTTATCATTCAAAATATTGGAAACCATCCATAACAATAAAGATTATATCCACCCTACATCTTAAATTGTCACATTTTCATGGAGTTTGTGCATTATGAGAACTTTTCAGAGCCCGTAATATAACGGTGTCGGTGCTTTAAGGGTTAATAAAGTATTATTTACTTACCTAAAGTTTTTTTTTTCTTCCCAGTTCCTACGTTTAATAATTCTATTAGAATAATCTGATGATTCCATATCCCATATAGCTACCCTTTTCTCAACTTCATCAATAAAAAGTTCCGTGTCAAAGTTATCACGCTCCATTTCGAACCGAATACGTCCACTCGCAAAGGACACGCGCGTAGTTCTGGACGCTGCAACGGCGCCGGAGTATCTCGACTCGCGCACCGCACGCGCGTAAAACGTGCGAGTCGAGAGTCCCGCTCATTGCAAGCGTTTTACGCGCGAGTGAGGTAACGCGCGAGAGCATCTGGACGCGATGTATGTAGCTCTAGTATCTCGAGTACGCGCGAGTGCCTACGCCTACGCGCGAGTCGACTCGCGCGTAAAACGCCCTATCTGGACAGGCTCATAGGACGACTAATGAACGAAGGAAGGGTGGTGGGCGGCGGGGCGGTCGCCGGGAAGCGGTCAGCGCTGGCGTTCATGCGAGGTTTGGCAACGTCGCGCGATACTTACACTAGAAAATAGGCAAAATTAGGTAAATGACCGCTATGAACGGCAACGTCGATTATTGAGTATTGCGATGAGTCGGACGAGATTTTTTGATACTTTAATTTTTCTTATTTATTTTGCATATTAAATATTTTGTTGGAATACCGATAATTCGTACTTAAATAAAGATAATAACATCAATGGACCTTTTGAAAACGATAATCGCGTAATTTTTTTTAACGATTTAGATTGTAGAAAAAACAGTTTATAATTACTATGTTACTGAAACTGAAGCTCCCATTTTTTTTTGTCACATTTATTCAAATTCATCCTGTATATAAAAAAAGAACTTACGCCGCTAGTGAAACCGAAGAGTAACTCGAAAAACCGGAAAGCAAGCGTTTTATTAATTCGGGGTCTTCGGCCATCTCGCTTTTTCTCGTTATGAACTATGTGAACATTGATAGCTCTTTTTTCTGCTTCGCCTTCCAGCAACTCTGGCAACGGTTCAGGATCCTCCGGTTTATTCGTGGTGACCAGCTTATAGTAAAACCCTGCATTGAAATACTCCTTAGTATTGTATTAGATTATTGGCGAAAACTACGCACGAACAAGTATAATGTTTGTCTCACCTTTTTTTCGTGAGTTCGTCATGGGTTGGATATTCTACAATGACTCCCTGATCCATACAAATGAAACGGTTCGCATTCAAAATCGTTAATAACCTGTCATCAAAGAGATATTCATTTATTAAGTATTTCTTGTAATTAGAGCAGAATCTGGATGTGTGCTCGGTTGGTGGCTATAACCTTGTGTCCTAGGCGAAATGTGTATTGTACTATAGATACGACTGTATCTAACTCCTCGGGGATTACAGGTGTGATTTTATGTTAAGTACCTGTGTGAAACTATGATAGTTATCCTTCCAGCGCTAGCTCTATCAAGTGCAGCCTGGACCTTTCGCTAGGAGTGTGGGTCGAGTGCGGAGGTGACCTCGTCAAGTTGTACACGGCTGGCTCGAGTAAAAGTGCGATGCGTTGCTCCTGACCACCCGACAAGGACGCCCCGCGTTCGCCCATCACTGTGTCGTAACCCTGAAAAGCAAAATGCATGTTGAGAAAGTGAGTTCGGGGAGTAAAACTTGCTTAGAGTATGCCACAGGCCACAACTCGCCGCGTCCGCGTCTCGGTACGTACTCATAAAGGTCACAAGTGACACGCGGGGTTGCGATAGTTGTGGAGAGGATCCGGCAATTGGGTCTCGAGGTGGCATTGCACAAGTCCGAGGCCGTGTGTTTTCATGGGCCTCGGAATGCGCCACCGTCGGGATCCCTACTGATGGCAGGAGGGGTTTCCATCGGCGTCGGGTCGACGTTGAAGTACCTAGGACTCGTCCTCAATAGCCGGTGGAACTTCGTGGAGCACTTCCGACGTTTGGCTCCCAAACTGGAACGGACAGGGGCTGCCTTCAAGCGGCTCTTGCCTAACCTGAGGGGTCCAAACGCCTCCTGCCAGAAGCTATACGCGGAGGTCGTGCGGTCCATGGCCCTTTACGGAGCACCGGTGTGGGCGCGTTCTTTAATTCGGCAAGCCGCCCACTACCTGAACGCGCCCCAAAAGGTGATAGCCATAAGGCTAATCCCATGGCGGCAATCCGGCGAGGCGGCTAGCCTCCTTGCCGGATTGCCGCCATGGGATCTGGAGGCGATAGTCCTCGCGCGCCTGCATGAATGGCGCGCGGAAGCACTATGTCGGGGGGAAACTCCGCTGCCGCGACAAATTGCCGCTCAGCGGACAGACTTCCGGCGTGATCTCATGGCGACATAGAGAGAGCGACTGTCGCAACCCCGTGCAGGGCACGCCACCATAGTGGCGATAAGTCCCCTCTTTGAGGAGTGGCTAGAGAGGCGCCACGGCGTCCTCACCTACCGCCTGACGCAGGTCCTCACCGGACACGGTTGTTTCGGGAGGTTCCTGCACCGAACGCCCGGGTGTTTCCACTGCGAGGATCGTCCGGAGGACACGGTGGAGCACACCGTGGAGGTCTGCCCCGCTTGGGCGGAGCACCGCCGTGTCCTCGTAGCGGCGATTGGCGGCGGCGATCTCTCGCGTCCGGCCTTGGTTCAAGCCATGGCCCGGAGCGAGAAGGAATGGGAAGCCGTCATCTCCTTCTAGATTTTCAACCTTAAGGTTTTGAAATAAAGTTGAAAATCTATTAAAGAAATTTGACATCGTTATGACTTAACGACCGATTTTTGTCGCTATCTATGTCGAGACTGCAGCCCCTGGGCGTCGGGGGTCACGTGGTGGCTCCCGGCCACCGTAGGCGCGGGCCTGTGGACGGCAAGTTATGGGCCAGCTCGTCGTCCGGCCGTCTTATGACGACAGGCCGTGTCGACGGCGCGTTCGTGTTCCACGTGCGCCTCAAAGAGATGTCAGCAAATAAGTAGGGGTCCGCAAAGGGGCCGATGCCTGCCAGGGCAGCGGGACTGTTCGAAAGAGATATCGTGGCCCTGGAACACAAAGAGCAAAGAAGGAACATGTATGGGTTTTAGTGAGTACAAGTCTGACACTCCCTTCCGCTCCGCCCAGAGTGGCGGGGGGGGGGGGGGGGACATTTGATGATTTCCCATCCGAAAAAAAAAAAGGTCACAAGTGACACAGGCCAGTAACTTTACAGGTTTACAAGTCACATCGTCTGAGATCGTAAACGGTTACAATGAAGCTTTTGTCCTATACAAACCTTAGGCAAATTCATGCGCGTAAGCCATAGCCGCAACTCGCTATACTTCTGGAAACGTTGTTTCGGGACAAGCGATGGAAATGTTTTCGAAAATTGTTCCATGAAACAATACTGGGTCTTGAGCCACAACACCTGGAAATCATCAGATATTATTTAAATAGGAGACTGTGTAGTCTCCGCTCGCACCGCTATGTCCGCTGTACTTAAGAACATCAAGAATGTACTACATGTTCAATCGCTATTTAGGAAATGAATAGATTTCCTAGGAAAAGAGTATATTACAAAACATTTAATAGATTTCAGGTTTTATACTATAATGAAAGTATAATTATATTCATCATATTTTAAGGGTTTCTGACAGGGGGATGCAACTGTACGAAGTGCCTGTCAATGAACGAGGTGGTTTATAATATTGTTCCAAATAAAATATAAAAAAACCGACCTTTTATACTTAAACGAATTTGAGGAGCAATTTTATAATCCTTTGCTACTGCAAAGCAACCGTGATCCAAACTTCATAGTCGGGGATCGTTCATATCTATATAGAGAAACTATAGGTTTTATAAAATAATGGTCTGATCGTCACGGGCTCTATTGCAACGTTGTAAAACTTGAGGGGTTAGCACATCTGACGCTGTGTGTACCTACTCTGTGTAATTCAGCTGCTTCCAGTTAGAGTGGAAGCCGGCTTTGCCATCATTGTGGAAGGGTAGGCACATGATGATGACCACTGTATTAAGCTTTCGTGGTTTACCGGGAGCTCAAAATAATGAGCAATCAAAAGTAAGAAAAAATCCCGTAAGTGACACTATAATTTAATGATGATGACATTTTATATCATGTCTACAAAAGTGGTTTCGTTAATAGCAGTTTTAAAAATTAAAGGATACTTACAAAAGAACAATGATGTATTCCACCTCTCCCTTGGATAGAAGAACAGCTCCGTAGACCGTCGCACAACAGAAAGCTATCGTCTCCACCGAGCCACTAGGGTAAACTCATCTAACTTCGTGACAAAGGCATTAGAGTAATAAAATACCAATAAATTATTAATTAATTTAATTCAGTCTCAGCATGAGTTTTAATCAGTCTTTTATGAGGAATATTAGCACAAATAATCACATTTTTTTCTAGAAACCTAAGAGTTATACTCGTACCAAATTTACTAAACCAAGTCAACTTGCCTAATTCCGTGGTGACCTCTTTAAGTCCGTGATAGCTAATACTTTAATTCTGATATAACGGAATTAGGTAAGTTAACTTTATTTAAGTAGTACAATATTAATATAATAAAATTAACATAAACATAAAAAAAAACAAGATAAACATTTTAGTAACATCTTCTAGAATTATTCTTCGGCGCAACACATATCACATTTAAAAATCGTCTCAATAGCCTCAAATTCTTGACTTTGGCAATGTACGTGGTACGTTTTAGAGCAGAAGGAACAAGAAATCCAGTCTGCTCCATTTTTAGAAGCTGCATCTTCTGAGTACCATCTCTTACATATTTCACATAGCCAATCGTCGTCTTCAGTTCTATTTTTCTTCTTCGCAGGTGCAGTATTATTTTTATTTGCTCTCTTACTTCGTTTCACTTTTGATTCAGATTTTGACGTGCTAGGAACAGCAGCGTCGTTTAGGTCCTTGTCAGCCATAGGAGTTAAACATCGTGCATGAGGGACGGTCCTTCTCTTTTTTTTATTTTGATTCTGCTCTAACTTGGGCACTTTTAAAATCTTATCTAAATGAACTGTGAAGTTTTGTTTAGGTACCGGAGCTGGAATTATAACTTCATTTAAAATTCGAATTTTAAATGTTTTATTTAGTTTAAGTGGTTCAACTTTTTCAAATGAAACTTCTTGAATGGGGGTAATTTGAGGACAGTGTTCGGAAGAGTCTGAAATTCCCAATTCAGTTGCAGTTGAGATCGTGTCATTACAATGAGGACGTTTTGAGGGAATTCTTACTTTTCTGAGCCTTTTCTTCTTGTTGGGGTCATCCATGATATATCTGAAAGTAAACAAGCAAATTAAAATAATAAATACGTACCTACCTGCTTAGATTTTAGCGTCTGCCTAAATTTGAGCTCATATTAATAAAAAAAAAGCTGCGAAATTTAGTAAATTACTCACGCAATTACGTGACAAGTCCAAAAAAAAGTGTCACCCAATTCCGTGATAGCAAAATATAATATTGGCTCAAAGTCGTCATTTTAATTAAGACCAGATAAAAGTAATAAAATGACATCAATCTTGTCTACTACACTGAAAATAAGTCAATAATTTCAGTTAAAACCACAAATATTTGTACATAACTACTATAATTCTGTGATAGCACAGAAACCACTCAACCGCTAAAACGCTAATATTTTTGACGAACAAAATAAGCTCTAACACGAAAAAGACGCATGAACTATGACGATTTTTTTACTGCCACATCAAGGGAATATCAATTACAATTCATTTTATTAGAAAGAAGCTAAAAAATCGGTTAAATACTTACATAAATACAGCAAAGTTCGCCACCAATTCACAAACACTGCCGAAACCGGCGAAATTCGCGCGCGAACTGACAAAACCGTTAGCTGTTTCTATCTCGCTCACTCGAGCATCCCCAAACTTTACAGACAAATTTGAACTTTATCACAGAGGCATAAGGTTGTATTTCAAACCATTGATTTCACTCGTATAGCCCTATGATAGCGCTCAAACCAAATATCACCGAATTAGGCGAGTTACAGAATTAGATGAGTTCACCCTACTTGCCACCGAGACTTAGAGACCACTGCCGCACAGGCTGACGTCAGACATTCTCGAAACTTTTCCAAGAATACAATATCTGCACCTATAAAAAAATGATACTGTGTTATATTAGTACTAGAAACGGGATATTTACCATGTTTACTGTTTTCAAGTAACCATGATTTGTTTTGTTAGTGACCATGATAGTTGAAAATCTGATACTGTGTTATTAAAATATTCAATTGGCATTTAGGATAGGTTTGGTGCATTCTTATCTCCTGTTCCTTATTACGTAATTCATGGGACCCGAACTAGACCGGATATCTAGGTACTATTTACTTTGGAGCTACCCTAGTAGGTACCTACTTTTTTATAAGGAGGATGTGGTAATTTAGCCCGCGACATTTATTTATTTATTTAACACTTCAAGCACAGAAGTACAGAGGCGGCTTAATGCCATAGGCATGTTCTACCAGTCAACCTTTGGGTGATGCAGACACAAGCAGTGGTAGGTGTATATCTGAAAATAATTTTAAATAATACTAAGATTAACTACTAGAATATACATTCATAATTTCTTACCTTTTTACTACGACTATTTCATGCAAATGCCATTCAATGGGATTGATCGAACTTAAGAGGGTTGTATTGTTGATTTTAATGATGATAACTCTGTTAAGCCATATTTAATACGGTCGCGAATCATATTGTTGATCATACAACCTGACATTGACCTGCAAATAGTATAGTAAAAATCGTGATGACGCTAGCTCATCGATCCTGGTGCATTCTACAGACATGGCCCGCCGAATCCCACTTCAACCTAGCAGTCTTATTGCCCACAACAGCGATTCCAGATTTGGAGCGTATTGTCTTATTGCGAAATCTGTCGCTGAGCTTAATACCCAATACGCTACGCTATATCGCCCTTTGGCAAACCATTAGTTTGGACCTTTTTTTTGACTCGGTGTGGGATCAAGTTTGAGGACCGTAGATTAGGACGGGCAGATTGCATATGTCGATAAGTTTGTACTGCAGGGATAAAGTTCTTCCAGGTGTTCTCGACTCGGCGGTCAGCATAGTAACTACTTATGCTATATACAATTTAAGATACTATCTGCTTACCTAAACTTTGTACATTTTTGATGCTCACAACGGCTTCTGTTGCTACACTAGTCGCAGATTTCATAGCTGCTCACTCGTCGGCTTGAGATTTTCTTGACAATACGACTTCCAGCCTGATGTTCCCAACCATCAACAAAAATATGTGGCCGCGGTGATTTGAAATTGCAAATATGTTTATGTGCATTACGGAGAACCGATTGATATAATGTTAAGTTTTCTTACAATTGATAAAAATGCAGTTGAAACAAGAGTAAGTTTCCAGTTGAAAACTAATCCGATGACGACTCCAATGACTGCAGAGCTCACGCCCTGTAGGATGAGACCAATTTCTGGCTTCAACGTTGTTGCTTTCTTTGTCGTAGTATCCCATTTCCTGTTGGACAAACAAAGGAAATGTTGTTTTATTAATAACAGCCACTGACCGTAAAATACTCCTATTGATATTATTGTTTCAACTATTTTAAGCCGCGTACAGTGCTGTGTGCGCATCAAGTTTAAGAAAAAGTTCGGCTTTGTGGAGTGTTGTACAAAAACAAAATACAAATACTTTTATTTGTCTCCGTCATTCATATCTTTGTAACACTTTTTGTGAACGAAGGTCGACTAGGAGGAGCGTTATTTAAACACTGGACTTTAAATTAAGCGCGTATGATCAAATCCACAGTGCTTGCTGCTCACACACAAAAACATTTTTTCCATATTTTGACCTAGTTGAACGCCGGAGAATCTTAACACCGAGATGCAGGATTTGGCGCTCAACTAACAACGCCATCTATTGACAATAATCTAAACTAATTTGAAAAAAAAAAATTTGTTTATTGTCTTAAATCAATACATATAAGTTGCCGGGGCTTCCCAGAAAGTAATCCGAAGATACTTGTGATGGGATAAACCTCGCTCTTCCTCAATTAACAATTGATTCGTTGTGCTAATTAGGTATAAGTTACACATTTTTATAAATCAATTAAAAGAAAAATGAAAGTCGTGTTTATGGCCGTGTGTGAGAACTAGGGTGTGTTTGAATATTTGTGTGTTTATACGTGTGTATGATTGTGTGAATGTGTAATTTGTGTGTATGTATGGGTGTGTGTGGGTGGGCGTGTGTGTGTGTGTGGATGTGTGCTGGAGTGTGTGTGTGTTTGAGTGTGTGTGTGTTTGAGTGTGTGTGTGTGTGTCGGAGTGTGTATGTGTGTGTGTGTGTCAGTATGCATGACGTTCAACCCAGAGTCGCCAAAATGCCTTCCACTGCATCGTAATTAAGTGAGAAAAGCCATTCCATCAGTGTCCTCTTACACTCATACAGCTGCATAGGGTAAATGTTAAGTATGCGATTAACTTTATTATAAACGCGTGGGGCTTGAGTTACATTTTGGCGACTAGCAAAAATTGAACGTGCTGAGTATGTAGGGGCTACTATATCACACCGTCTTTTTTTAAGTTTGGGATGGCTAAAGGGTAGAATTTTGTGATATCTTAGTACCATGTGTAGTATATACACGAATACTTTTAGGTCGTTCTGGAACCGAAACACAGTAACTCCAGTCGAGTAATAGTTACTATTGGCATATTCTTTTTTTTTTATGACGTCTAATATAGAAGTTAGAAATTTATCACATTTTTTCTGTCATTCGAGTTAAATCTTAGTAGGGCTCCCACTATTTCATTCATAAACGCAATAACGTACGCGGTCCGCTCGATGATGACGTAGCGCGACTCAGCTGTGCGTAAATTCGTCCGACGTCCATTGACCCGCTCAACTGCGAGTCAGTTGAGCGGGTCAATGGACGTCGGACGAATTTATTAACCGACTGCAAGTAGTATTTCATTTCAGGTCCGATTTAGGTTGGTGTAGGTTCATTTACCTACATCATTTCTCGTTCGTATCAGAAGCACGGCACGGTTTTTACCACTATCACATCCCTTTGTTAACGAGAGAAATTAATTGGCATTTAATTCACCACTCTCGCATCACGAAATCACTACTACTCGTACCTATTGAACTAGACTCCGACACGACGACAGTACGCTTGGGAATTAGGCCTTAAATCGAGTGTCGACCAATCAACCTACCTACCTGATTCATAAAATAAAAAACATTTTTTATTGCCTAAAACATTTTTTTTGCGGTAATGCTGGCGGCTGTTACAAACGCAGACAATTCGCACAGAAAAATGACTCGTTTCGTCTGTCGAATAGAGTTCATTATTAGTTGGATGTATTATTAGGTATTGGAGGTATTATTTAGGTTGGAATTAAGACCTTATTTTAATAAAGTGAACCGTGTAATTCGGTTGTGCATCTTTGTAACAGTCAGGTCGGACACGAGACAATAGGTTTCTCAGAATAATTTTAGTAAACTGCGTATTTTACTTAGGTACCTAGTTTGGGTAAAATTTCTAATTTTCACCGTTTACGGTTAAGAAATAAAGTCTAAATTCGCTTTTCGTTATTTGTGTACCAATTTATCTATCGCGTAGGTACCTATTTGCGCGACCGATCCTTTGGTTAGAACGGTATACATAACATCATGCCTGTTATCCCTGAAGGGTTTGGCAGAGGTGTACCTAATGGTACACCCACATTTTTAGTTATGTTTAATTCCCATGTAATAAGGGGCGAGCTTATTGCCATCAACCGGGCACAAATTCATACTAAATATTTTATTTTTGTTTATGTAGGTATCTAACGCATCGGCATCTTTTGTTTTCAAGACGGTGAAGGCACGGTAAACACTTTTTAAATAATTTACACTTCCCTGTATCGAAGCAACTGAGCAAAATGGAGTCCACTTTGCTCGATACACAAACGGGCACGTTTAATCACATTGTCTTTTAATTTTCCTAATGTGTATCTGTCACTTTTCACTATCGCACTTCTTAACTCATCTCGAGTAGTATGCTCCTCGAAATAAACTAGTCTTTTAATTTCGGACCACAAATAAAAATCCAGTGGTGTTAAGTCAGGGCTCCTTGCGGGCCAAGCCACAGGGCCACCACGACCTATCCACTGCTCACCAAACTCACTGTTAAGGTACGCACGCACTGCAGGATGGTGGAGGTAAAGGGAACTTGAGGGTCGGTGATTCCACGTGCGCGCAGTGAGTTCAGGTGTTCCGGCTGAGCATAAAGTCGTCTAGCCTCTTCCAGGTTATTGTGCGCCATCCCATAAAAATCCACCATTGCCCAATACTCCACATTGGAGTACGCGTATTGCCGACTCATTTTTAACATGTTATTAAGTTGCGCGTGAGTGGACCGAACACGAACCGCGCGACGGCTAGACTGTGTATTGTGTAAGCGTGGGGTGGGGGCGTGGCTTACGGATCGATGAATGGATTTTTCAATGAGTACCGTTCGCATGTGTTGCCGATCGTGAATACGTTTTACACACACATATGCATTTACCGCAAGGAAGCGTTACTTCGAGTTCTCATTATTTCACAAAAAAAACATTAAATTTAATTTTTCGTGATTTTTTTTATTTTTTGTTTTTGAAAAAAATAGTCCCAATCGTTTCGAAATCGATGATTGAGTTTATGGCTTTCGGTTCCAGAACGACCAAAAAATAACCGTGTATAGTTTTCTAACGGAGAGCAGCTTAGAGCTTGTGTATAGAGTTTCAGTGGGGAACCTGTAGGGCTTACCGTACATGACCTTAATCAAGGATCTCTGTGCCCTCTTTAGATCTATAAAATACGACTTAGCTGCTCCACCCCATACCGAGATACAATATATGATTACAGATTGGGCCAGTGCGATATAGATTTTTTTCCGTAGTTCTGAATCCATAACATGTCTCAAAGATTTGAAAACCCATATGAGTTTTCTTACCCTCCCTATAGTTAGTTCCAGGTGTGGGTACCAGCTTAATCTTTGATCTACTACAATACCTAGGTACTTGACGGAATTTACCTTATGAATAACGGGGCAACTACAGGTAGATTGGGTTGGGGTACGACAAGAATGTATTCTAATGTTAAAGTCAGGCGC
Source organism: Noctua janthe (assembly GCA_910589295.1). Classification (NCBI taxonomy): domain Eukaryota; kingdom Metazoa; phylum Arthropoda; class Insecta; order Lepidoptera; family Noctuidae; genus Noctua; species Noctua janthe. The sequence goes on from OU342567.1 coordinate 3,534,937, forward strand.
AGGCTGAGAGTTTGCGTATTTAGTGAAGCAGACGTAGTTGGTTTTTTGGGTATTTAGCGTAAGTAGATTCTCACAAAGCCAATCACTAACTCTAGCCAGTCCACTGTCAGCCTCCAGTCTAACTTTGTCCCAGGTCTTAGCAGAGAAGATAATAGCGGTGTCATCCGCGTAGGACAGTATCCTCGCACCGTTGATAATAAGGTTACACAGTTCATTAATGTAAATCAAAAAGAGCGTCGGGTTGAGGACACTGCCCTGCGGGACGCCATACGTCACTTTCTCTTCGTCACTAATATGGTTTTCAATTTTCACCCCCTGCTTTCTGTTTTGGAGGTAACTGCTGAGAAGAGAGAGAGAGCAGAACCTCGAAATCCTAAGTTTTCCAGCCTGTGTATAAGTTAAGAGATAGAGACGGTATCAAAGGCCTTCTTGAGGTCAAGAAAGGCCACTAGGCATTTGTTCCCCTTATCTACTTCCTTGGTTATCACAGTAGCAAGTTCCTCCGTAGCATCCTGGGCCGACATTCCCCTTCTAAAACCATATTGAGAGGAAGATAAGACGTTATATTTAGTCAGGTAGTTAACTATTCTAGAGTTCAAGAGCTTCTCAATGATTTTAGAAATGGAGGCCAACACAGAAACTGGCCGATAGTTGTTAACGTCATCTTTATCTCCACTCTTATACACAGGGGTAACAACGGAGCGCTTAAGAAGGTAGGGGAATATACCTGTGTTAAAGCATAGGTTGGACAGGTCACAGATCAGCGGGACTAAGATCTCCTTGGCCTGTTTTAGAAAAAGGGTAGGAATTCCGTCCCACCCCGGTGCACTCCCAGAGTCTAGGGACATCAGTATATTTTCAACTTCAAAATGAACTAATATTTACGTGAACATTTTGTTAGATTTTTTATTTGAGCTAGATGCATGTGGAGGTGTCCAGAGACGCGTCTCCGCGCGGGCTAGCGATCTACGCAATAAAACAGTGTATGTACCGAAGAAAAATCTGGACTTTCGGTCAATAAACTAGTTATTGAGTAAAAAAAATTTTGGTTTTCAACCCCGAACATGGTCTTTGTCTTATTTATTTAGCGTCCCCATAATGTTTTTATCTGTCGCCATCTAGTATTCAAATGATTAAGGTTGATGTTTTTAAGACCTATTTACCAACGCCTAATATCTTACTCGTATTACTACATTGTTCTTTTTTTATTTAATTGCGTCGGAAACAAAAAAATTGAAAATCATTTTTTAATTTGATTTTATTAATTTTATATTCTCAGCCTTGCCACCATTTCCTACTTTTTACATAAAATGAATGGTCACCTTATTAGAAAGGGACTAAATTCTCATATTTGAACCTCTTTTTCAGTGCCAATTTTTTAATGCAAAGATTACAGACAAAAGGAAAAATAAAACAAAATTAATTTTCTGCCATTCCGACTACACTACGACTATTTACGTAAAACTAAACTAAGCTAAACTTAAAAAAAAATATCTTTTCCGTCTGTTGGTCGATCTTGATGAAATAAACGCTAAATAATACTCTCAACAATGCTCTTTATTTTGTAATATTTCGATTTTGAATACAATGAGGGGTTTTTAATCGCGTTGATCTATGACTAAATCATTCTAAATTGAGTAAATAGTAAATTATTAGAAAAAACATGAATTATTCGCTAGACCCTGTATTCTATAAATTTAAAACTAAATTATCGGTATTTGTTAATTTTTTTTTGTTTTTTTATTATCCCTCAGGTAATTTAGCAATCAAATACACACATCCAATACATAAAGTACTTCAGACCATCAAACAATTTATTATATAACGTACATACTTATTCAACCTTCCTCTCCCCTTTTTTCCAAAAATATTTTCTATTTACCACTGACCTTTTATCTCGTCGCCACATGTAGTCACAAAAGTTACGTCAATTGGCTCGTTACGATTCGATCGTGGACAGTCGCGTGAAGGCCACGGGCGAGACGTCCGTTCTCGCCCGTGGCTCTCACCCCACTACCCGTGTGGTCGAGACAACGTCATGTTTATTTACTAGATTATAGGTCAGTAGAATAAAATTATCGCATTTAATTTGTTTATGACATTTTGATTGCACTCCATTAAGAAAAGATTATATTGGGGGTTTTCATAAAAAAAAAACAAATTGACCTAAATTAATGTTGTCTTTATCCGTGTCTGTGTAATCAAATAGCATGATAAAATGGATACTACACCGACGGAAGCTGCCCAAGTTGCAACTTTATTTGAGGCTGAAAACGGACAACGTGAAGTGGCACGCAGACTTCATTTGAGTCGTTCAAAGGTACAGCGGATATATCGCAGGTATCTGGAGACTGGTGCTTTTGTTCGGCGGCTCGAAACCGGCAGACCACGGGCAACTACGTCGTATTAGTCGTCTTTCAATAACATTCTCTCAAAATTTCATACCTCGCGCCATTGAAAAAACTCAGTTTCCAAATAATAAGGTTTTTTTTTCGATCGGCGGATTATGTAGATCATTTAATTTATTATAATTATTATATTATTGTTAGTCGATTGTAAATGGATATTTATTACATAAAATGCATTGGATTTTTTTACACAAAAGGACAAATAAGTAAAGTATGTGTGCTGAAGTTATTTTTTTGCAACAAATAATAATAAATCTGTGGCCAGGGTGTCAATGTGACGCAACATTTTTTCTGCCGTTCCATAATTTAATAATATTTTTTTCGACTGATTTCATCGAAATATATATGTTTTGGACAATCCGAATACAAAACAAAAAAAAAACAAAAATGGAATAAAATAACATACCTATATAAAAATGCAGATAAAAGCGAATAAATGTCAAACGTCATATATCCAGGAATACTGACTAGAAACAGCAGCACCCAGTCGTAACCGATGTTCCACAAGGCCGGCCCCAGAACCGATTCCTGTGGAACACCGAACGACATCTCTCACCGGTTCCATTCTCCGCTCCGACCGGGGTAGATGACGGCCCTATCCGTCAGGTAGTCCCCGACCACACGACGAAGGTAGGTCGGCACCCGGTGATACCCGAGCGCCTCCCTAATGCAGCTCCAGGGCATGGACTTGAAGGCGTTGGCGATGTCAAGAGACAGCGCCAAGACGACCCCGCCCCGGGACACCGCGTCTCCCGTCGTGAGGGCTTTCACGCGCATGATGGCGTCCACCGTCGAGCGCCCCTTGCGGAAACCAAGCTGGTGTTCCGCAATATCCGGCCCCATCCCCGCAAGGTGCCCGGCGAGGCGGTTGGCAATGACTCTTTCAAAGAGCTTGCCCACCTCGTCGAGCAACACGATGGGCCGGTATGCGGACGAAGAGTCCGCAGGGCGCCCTGGCTTCCGGATGAGGACCAGCTTCCCCGTCTTCCAACGAAGCGGAAACTGGCCTCTCTCCAAGCATGCGCTTAGGAGCCCTTCCAATCGGGGCCCGAGAGCCTCAGAGGCCTGGGCCCAGGCTTTGCCAGGCAAGCCATCGGGTCCCGGGGCGGTATTTCTGGCTTTCAGCCTGCGTACCGCCACTCTTAGGTCTACCCCAGTCACCTCCGAAACGTCGTCGTCGTCATCGGTGTGGTCCGCTTCCGGCACCGCACACGGTGTCGCAGCCATAGCCGGGGGAGGATGCTCCCCTCGCGAAGGGAACAGAGCGCTCACCACGTCCTCCACGAGCTCAGGCCGGAGACTCTGCGTCAGCGGAGGGGCCCGGGTGCGGAGTTTGTCCCGCACCATCTTGTAAGGGCGCCCCCACGGATCTCCGTTCAGAGACTCCAGCATCTCCTCGCGGGCCAGATGTTTGGCTCGCCGAACAGCCTCTTGGAGGGCGGTCTTCGCCGCTCTGTACCCCTCGTACAGCTCCGCCTCAATGGCTGCCGCATCCGGAGGGCGGATGCGGAGCCTGCGATGCCTGGCGTACAGGTGCCGTGCGGCAACGCACGCTTCGCGCAGAGACGTCAGCTCTCGCGACCACCAGTACACCTGACGCCGGGCGCTTCCTGGCCAAACTCGGGGCATTGCCACGTCGCAAATCTCGGACATGGCCTCCTGGAACCAACCCGCCTCGTTGTTGATGTCGGCAGGCCTGACCGGTGATGACACCCAGGCCTGCACGATTGAAGCTTCCAGGAGGAGCTCCCGGTCCAGCTGCTTCAGCGCCCATCGCGGACCACTCGGGGCTTGTAGGAGGATATTTAATGTATTAGAACATTACAATTTTATAGACGATGATGATGATTCTGTCAAGGATCCCGATTACGTAGACGAAGACGAAACTTACTGTAGTGATGTATCTGAAGTACTATCAGATTAACTAAAAGGTACATATGATTCTAATGATAACGCCGGAAATTCAGTTATTAATACTGAAGATATAGAAACTACCTGTGAGTTGTTTGAAGTGGAGGCGGAAATTCATTCAATATTTCAAACCAACCCTAACCGTCCTAGACTAACCAACTTACCTAAACGACCATCTTGCATAGATTTACAGAGGAATTTAGAACAAGATATGGATGAAATTGTACACATTGAAGAAGATAACAAAATTACATTTATAGTGCATAACGATCACCGCATTTTTGAAAAAGTGGTTGAAAATGAAGTAGATGGTATAGAAATTTCAAAAGGCAGGCCAAAAAAGGGACGAAAACGCAATGGAAGTTATACTAGAGAAGAAACTAAACAACGAAAATATAATAATTTACCATACACTACTAGAAAGCAGAAAGAAATCGAGTCAAAAGAATTCTTGGACTATAAATGCTCTTGCAAAAAAAAATGCGCAGAATTAGTTTCTAAAGAGATTAGAGAACAAGAATTTAACTTGTGCACTTGGGTTCATACTCAGCTCAGTTAGTATACATTACTTCATGCATTACGGAAAATAAAAAGAAACTATATTTCCCAATCTGAAAAAGGAAACCGAAAGAATTTATTCGAACGTATGTATTGGCGGGCATAAAAGTATGTCGAGATATGTTTATACATACCTTACAAATTACACCACAAAAGATTACTGTAAGCCTGAAGAAGATGTGCAGTGGCGATTTACTAATAGACCAGAGATGCGAGATTCAAGGAGGCTGGAATAAATCATCAGAAGATGTTCAACTAGCAGAGAATGTAATAAAAAAGTTACCGAAGTATTCATCCCATTACAGAAAAGGTAAACAAACGCCATGTTTTTACAACCAGGAATGACAGTCTCAAGGATATATGAAATATTTGAAGAGGAGTTTAAGTCGCTGCCGAATATAAGTAATCGAAAGTGTTTGAAGTACGGTACGTTTAAAGAGATTTTCTACAAAAACTTTAATCTACGGTGCAAATCATTGAAAAAAGACACTTGCAACAAGTGTGATGCTTATACAATTGGTGTACAAAATGAATCATTGTAAGAACGAAAAATAAAATCAGACGAACATGATAAGCATTTGAAAATTGCTCAAGGTCTAAAGAAGCAAATGAATAAACACTTCCTAACAGCGAAAGAAGAAAATAATGTAGAATGTCTTACCTCTGACTGAGAAAACGCTCCCTCTACCAAGAATCCCTACTAACATCGTCTTTTATAAACGAAAACTATGGGTGTACAATAGCGGTATACATTCTTCATCAGACGACAAGGGATATTGTTATGTATGGGTTGAAGGCGAAGCAGGGAGGGGAGCACAGGAAGTTGGCTCATGCCTATTGAATCACATCGATAATAAATTATCAGTAGAGACAGAACACCTTATACTATGGAGTGATTCCTGCGGGGGTCAGAATAGAAATATAAAATTGACTTTAATGTTGAAAGCAGCTTTACACTCTCATAATAATTTGAAGACCATTTCGATAAGGTTTTTAAAACCCGGTCACACATTTTTACCAAATGACACGGACTTTTCGAAAATTGAGACGCGACTAAAAGGCATACAAAGGCTTTTCACGGTAGAAGAGTAAGTACATGGACGTCATGAAGCACTGTAAAAAAAGAAATCCTTTGCAGGTAGTGAGAATGAAGTCAGATTCTTTTTTAAGCTGCAATAATATTGAGAAGTTTATAGTAAATAGAAAGATGTACGTTAATAAAACTAAAGTTAGCTGGATGGCAACGAAAGAAATTCTTTTGAAAAAGGACCACCACTATTCGATTTTTATGAGAAGCGGTTTTGATAAAGAGTTCGAAGAGCTTGGCTTAATCAGGCTTAGGTCCCACATCGTTAATGCTTAATTTTTACCAGGTTCCGGTTTTACAAAACCCACATGCTAATAGAATGTCATCCCAAATATATTATCTGTGGCCGGGTTCCCACTATGTCGGACCGGCAGATTTACCGGCTCGGTAAAACCTGCCAGAAGAGCTAATGGCTAAAGAATATATATGAAGCTGTTCACATTATGCCGGATCCGGCAAAAATACCAAGCTCGGCATTTTGGCCGAGCGTTTTGTCACTGCGAAGCGCCGGTAGAACACCCGGACCGTAGTAATGTGAACCAGTTTGCCCCGGATCTATGTCCACCGCTCATCCCGCCCGTGCTCCCCTCACGTCATTCGGCTCGCATTTTCTGATAAAAGTAGACGTGTAGCATGGCCATTCAAGCAGAAACTTTAATTACGCTTGTTCAAGAGAGACATGTTCTGTGGGATAAGACCGAAGAAGTCTATAAAGACAAAAACTTAAAATTAGCAGCATGGCGTGAAGTATGTTTAATACTGAAATCAAACTTCGACGAACTGTAAGAAAAATAAAGAAATCAGTACGGTGAGTTTCTTAATGTTTTATTGATAAAATGTAAATGCATTCACAAATATTATTTTATAGCTCCTTGCCACGGAACGGAACTAATATCCGAAACAAAATAATTAGTAAATGCTGTCCGTATAGCGTTGGCATTAGGGCCACCTCGACTCGACCCATTTTGATTCACGGGTCTCGTTTCTTGTTCTTGTCTATGTTCTATATTTTGGTAACTTTCAGAATTTATACCGTCTTTTTCTCTAACAAAATTATGTAAGACTGTACAAGCTTTAATTACTTGAATTGCTGTGTCTACGTTCAGATCTATAGCTCGATGGAGTATTCGCCACTTATTTGCCAGAATACCAAAAGCGCACTCGACATACCTTCTTGCTCGACTTAATCTATAGTTAATAAGCTTTTTATCAGTATTCAAATGTGTACCTCCATACGGACGTAGGAGAGGTGTTAAAGCAAAACCTTCATCGCCAACTAGTATAAACGGTAATTCCTCGTGCAAGTTTTCATGAAGTGGTATAGGCTTTGGTACATTGAAAGTACCGTCATTGATCTTTTGCCAAAATGTACTATCCTTTAATAAAGTGGAATCGCATTCCTTGCCATATGAGCCCACACTAACAAAAATAAATCGGTACTCTGAATCGACAACTACCATTAATACAATAGAATAATATTCCTTGTAATTAAAGAACATAGAACCACTCTTGGCTGGTTTCAAAATTCTAATATATTTGCCATCTACTGCTCCAATACAGTGAGGAAAGTTGGCTTTTCTTTCGAATCCTAAAGCGATGTCCTCCTATTCTCTCTCAGTATCAAGCACCTTAAAGAAATCTGTCTTTAGGTTTTCCCAAATGACGTGGCTCATTTCTTTTATTATTTTACTTATTGTCGAAACGCCTACTCTGTATGAGTAATGTATTTCTTTGAATGAACATCCTGAAGCTAAATATCTGAAAAAAAAAGGTATCTTTTTGTAATGTATGTATGTTGGTGTGCGTGCGTATGCGCGCAGCGCGCGGCGTGTCATGTCAAGGACAACCGGTCCCCAATAAACCACGGTACTAGCCACACGTTGTTTTACTTAAACACCTCACTGGTGACGAGGATAAAAATAAAAGCGCACTAATAGTTGGATTTAAACATGTCTATCGGGAAGTTAACCGAGTTTAATGTAAGGTATATTGTAATTTGACAAGTCCGGACAAACCCAGTGCGAGAACATATACGATAATGGTGAAACTCATGACGGATCACTTGCAACCGAAGCCGTCGTTCATGGCTGAGAGATACCGTTTCCGACAGAGAAGGCAAAATGCGGGTGAAACGATATTACAATATATATCAGAACTGAAGAAAATGTCGAAATTTTGTGAATTTAAAGCCGTTTTAGAGGAGAATTTACGTGAACAGCTAGTCTGTGGGTTGCGAAGCGAGGCGATCAGGCAACGACTGTTTACCGAAGAAAATCTGCAGTATGCAAATGCCGTCAAAATTGCATGTGCTATGGAAGTGGCGGAGAGAGATGCAGCGGCAGTGGAACACACGGTCGGGAATAACAGCGAGCCGGGCAGTGGCGGCGAGGCCACGGCCGGAGCGCTGCATGCGGTGGCGACTTCGGCGCGGGGTGGCCGTGGTGTCCGGAGCGAGAGGTCGGCGGGAGACGCGCGGAAGAGCAAAACGGACGATTTAAGGAACAGCTGTAGTGCTTTAGGGGCTGCAAACCACCAAAGTGAAGGATGTAGATACAATCGCTTTATCTGCGGTCGATGCAGACAGAAAGGACATCTTCGGCGGGTATGTCCGATGCGGACAGGGGGTGGGCAGCCACAAGATCGATGCGACACCAACAACATGGCGGCGCAGGTACGAGTAACAAGCGGAACAGCAGGGCAAATAAACCCTGGGGACCAGTCAGGGGACGATGAACCACCTTCGTCAGACGATGGGGACTGGGAGGCGGTAGAAGACTTGCATCAACTTAGCTTGAACAGCTATAAACCGGTGAGCCTAACGATATGTGTCGATGGAACCAAAGTATGTATGGAGATTGATACAGGGTCGTTAGTGTCATGCATCAGTAGAGAAAAATGTATGATAGACTGTTCAGACATAGATTTTTAAAAAACACTAATTTGGTGTTTAGGTTCTATGACGGTACTATAATAAAACCAATGGGGGTAATAATGCCACTAGTCACCTATGAAAGTAAGTCCAAACAAATGGAGTTGTTCGTTGTAGAGGGGGGTACTACCTCATTATTAGGTCGACAATAGCTAACAGAAAAAGGCATTAAAATACCATTGTATAAAAATATGTTCACGATGAACACAGACCGAACCAACTGTAATGGCTCATGTAATAAACAGTTAACACTATTGCTCCACAGATATAAAGATTTGTTCACGGAGGGACTGGGCCGGTTCACGGGAGGCAAGGTTCGGTTACGGATACGCGACGGAGCGGTGCCGATATTCTGTCGCTCACGGCCTGTGCCGTACGCGCTGCGCGAGCGCGTTGAGGCAGAATTGGAAGGTATGTTGCGCGCAGGAGTCATCGAGCCCGTGGACAGCGCGGACTGGGCTACCCCACTCGTTCCGGTACATAAGGCGGATGGTGGACTCCGTATCTGTGCTGATTACAAAATAACCTTAAATCCAGTTCTACTGGTCGACAAATATCCGTTACCACGTATTAACGACTTGTTGGTTAAATTAAAAGGTGCTAAGATATTTACAAAAATTGATTTAACACAGGCATATAACCAGATTGAATTGGATGACCCCGATAATTGTACGGTAATCAATACTCACAAGGGTCTTTTTAAGTATAAAAGGTTAGTTTACGGACTATCCTCGAGCCCAGGGATATTTCAAAGAATAATGTCGAATTTACTCAACGATATCCCAAACGTAGAAGTATTCCTCGATGACATCATTATTGGATCACCCAATATTACGGAGCATTTAGTTATATTGGAAAGAGTTTTAGAGCGGTTGCATAATAACGGAATGAAACTAAAGGAAAAAAAGTGTTGTTTATGACTAACGAGGTTAAATACTTAGGAATCATTGTTTCCGACGAGGGAGTTAAAGTGGACCCGGAAAAGGTAGAAGGTTATATTAAACATACCGCAACCAGACAACATCACTGACTTGAGGGCCTTTTTAGGAACAATAAATTATTACGGTAAATTCGTCAACAACTTGAGTACTATGCTGGCACCTTTGTATAGATTATTAGGGAAGGGAGTAACTTGGAAATGGGACAGAGTGTGAATCAGCTTTAAAAAAAATTAAAAATGTTTTAATTAGTGCGGACGTACTGGCCCATTACGAACCAAACAAACCATTGTTTTTAACTTGTGATGCGAGCGCGAGAGGCGTAGGTGGCGTGCTGAGTCAGATGTGCGAGCAGGATAGCAGCGGCACAGTCGGAACACGAGAACGACCGGTGGTGTATGTGTCGCGCGCGCTTAACGCGGCTGAGAAACATTATTCGCAAATCGAGCGGGAAGTATTAGCTATTGTGTTTTGTTTAGAAAAATTACACCAGTATTTATACGGTCGACGCTTTACGTTACGCACGGACCACAAGCCATTAGTCACTATATTTGGACCTAAACAAGGTATACCATCGATGGCCGCGAGTAGGTTACAACGATGGGCTATTAAGTTATCAGCATATACATATGATATTGAGTATGTTCGTTCTAAACAGAACGGGGCGGATGGGTTGTCGCGGTTGCCAGCTCTTCCGGCGAGTAAACAAACAAATAAAATTCCGGAACAGTCCTATTTACATTTTGCGCAAAATGCGATGTTATTAGACTATAACGAAATTAAAAAACAAACGAGCCGAGACCAGTTATTAGGCCGAGTATTAAGATACCTCCGCGACGAATGGCCATCTGATAACGAAATAAAGTCACTTCAGCCTTATTTTAATCGCCGAAAGGAACTTTATGAAGAGTTAGGTTGTGTGATGTGGGGCCACAGGGTGGTTGTACCAGAGGTTTGTAGGAGTATGGTCCTAACTGGTTTGCATGAGGCCCATATGGGCATAGTTAAAACTAAAGCTTTTGCTAGGAGCTATGTTTGGTGGCCGGGAATGGACGAGGCGATTGAGAACACGTGCCGGGGTTGTCGTGTCTGTGCTATAGAAAGTGAGGCGCCGCCCCGACATATGCCCTGCCCTTGGCCATGGCCAGATAAACCGTGGGCCCGCTTACATGTAGATTTCTAAGGCCCTATATCAGGCCGGATATTTTTAGTTATGGTGGATGCCAGAACGAAGTGGCTAGAAGTTAGTCAAGTACCTAGTACAGCGGCTAGTCACACAATCAGCGTCTTAAGTGACGTGTGCGCACGTTTTGGTTTACCTAGACAACTAGTCTCAGATAACGGGCCACCGTTTACAAGTCTTGAGTTTACACAGTTCCTTAATGCAAATAGCATCGAACATATATTTTCAGCGCCATATCACCCGGCCTCAAACGGGGCAGCAGAAAATGCAGTTCATACAATAAAAAGGGTGATTAAGAAGGCCATTAGGGAGAATTTAAACATATCTTTATTTATAAATAAATTCCTACTTTATTATAGGAACACGGAACATTGTACTACAGGCGAAACACCGGCGTTTCTTATGTTCGGCCGCAGGTTGCGGACTAAATTCGACGCACTGCGACCAAACAGGGACAATAAAGTTAGAGATGCTCACTTGCGACAACACAAGTACGGCGCAACTGGGTCGCGTCAATTGTGTCCGGGGGATGAAGTCTGGCTGCGTCAGTATAGGGGACAGGATAAATGGGTATCAGGAAAGGTAACGGAAAAGATGGGAACCACTGATTATAAAGTAATAGATGCTTTAGGTAGGGAATCCCATAAACATGTTGATCAGCTAAAGCAACGAATACGGAGTTCATTAATCTGTCCTTCTAGGCCGGCTAGAGAGAAATCAGATATGGGGGAGGTAGCTGGGGACCAGGAATCACCCGGCCCGAGCGATCCGGGGAACGATGACTCAAACGCAGCAAACATGCATCAGGATGATGGGCAAGAGCATATTGAGGATTGTGTCGAACAGCGCAAAGCACCGACTCCTTTGCATTCTCCAGAGCCGACCCAGTCTCGTCCCATCCGGCAATGTCGACTTAAAAAACCAACTAGTTATAAGGTATAACAAGTAATAATAAATAATATTTTGTTTTGTTATTTGTGTAGTTACGTAAGTTCTTATTTGTAAAATTATGTATGGGTTTAGATTAAGGGTGAAGGTGTAATGTATGTATGTTGGTGTGCGTGCGTATGCGCGCAGCGCGCGGCGTGTCATGTCAAGGACAACCAGTCCCCAATAAACCACGGTACTAGCCACAAGTTGTTTTACTTAAACACCTCACTTTTGTTACGACCCCCCCCACTCTGGGCGGAGCGGAAGGGAGTGTCAGACTTGTACTGACTAAAACCCATCCATGTTCCTTCTTTGCCCTTTGTGTTCCAGGGCCACGGTATCTCTTTCGAACAGTCCCGCAGCCCTGGCAGGCATCGGCCCTTGCGGACCCCTACTTATTTGCTGACATCTCTTTGAGGCGCACGTGGAACACGAACGCGCCGTCGACACGGCCTGTCGTCATAAGACGGCTGGACGGCGAGCTGGCCCATAACTCGCCGTCCACAGGCCCGCGCCTACGGTGGCCGGGAGCCACCACGTGACCCCCGACGCCCAGGGTGTCTCCCGCGGCGACTGGGACGTGAGGTTCTTTCCCTCTCACGTCCCGCCACCTCCTTCACTAGCATGACTGCTTCGCAGAAGGAGGTGACGGCTTCCCATTCCCTCTCGCTCCGGACCATGGCTTGAACCAAGGCCGGACGCGAGAGATCGCCGCCGCCATTCGCCGCTACGAGGACACGGCGGTGCTCCGCCCAAGCGGGGCAGACCTCCACGGTGTGCTCCACCGTGTCCTCCGGACGATCCTCGCAGTGGAAACACCCGGGCGTTTCCTCCCGCCCGATTCGGTGCAGGAACCTCCCGAAACAACCGTGTCCGGTGAGGACCTGCGTCAGGCGGTAGGTGAGGGCGCCGTGGCGCCTCTCTAGCCACTCCTCAAAGAGGGGACTTATCGCCACTATGGTGGCGTGCCCTGCACGGGGTTGCGACAGTCGCTCTCTCCATGTCGCCATGAGATCACACCGGAGGTCTGTCCGCTGAGCGGCAATTTGCCGCGGCAGCGGAGTTTCCTCCCGACGTAGTGCCTCCGCGCGCCATTCGTGCAGGTGTGCGAGGACTATCGCCTCCAGATCCCATGGCGGCAATCCGGCAAGGAGGCTAGCCGCTTCGCCGGAGATCTTGCGGTACCCCCGGATTAGCCTTATGGCTATTACCTTTTGGGGCGCGTTCAGGTAGTGGGCGGCTTGCCGCTTCAAAGAACGCGCCCACACCGGGGCCCCGTAAAGGGCCATGGACCGCACGACCCCTGCGTAGAGCCTCCGGCAGGAGGCGTTTGGACCCCTCAGGTTGGGCAAGAGCCGCTTGAAGGCAGCCCCTGTCCGTTCCAGTTTTGGAGCCAAACGTCGGAAGTGCTCCACGAAGTTCCACCGGCTGTCGAGGACGAGTCCTAGGTACTTCAACGTCGACCCGACGCCGATGGAAACCCCTCCTGAATTCATTTTGAGCTGGTACATCTTCATGGTTCCTAAACCATAGAGAATTGCAGATATCATTTAGAACAGCGATCTCAGAGGCTATACACGTCGCTCGAGCGTCTACGTTCATCGTATTTGCATCAGCGTGTCGCACATCCCATATAAATATGATGTTCTGAAGGTCGCTCAATCCCTTCTGTTCAAGGAGAAAGGGAATATCAGAGGCGGATGTAACCATAGCATTGATCTCGATAATTTGCATGTAGTAGTGGGTCGCATAGACATTGGAGCGGGATCAATCGTAACGACTGTTCCTGTGAACTCACGTCTAATGAGAGTTTCCAGCCAGGCATCGCCTGGAGAACCGGCAACATATACGATGTTATAACCTACGCGGGGTATAGCATACATGATTAGACCTAGTTTGCGTTGTCCATCATCATCAAAGGTTTCAGTAACGTTAATGTATGACTCACGTAAGTGGTATTCGTTCATAGGCTTTGGTAACACACCAGTGATACCACTGAGGGGAGCGCAGTAGAATCCCAGAATGGCGTTGCCACATATCTCAGTGGCATTGTGATATATGTGGCGGTTGAATACGGATTCTGATTCAGCGCCACACCAGCGTAATCTTGGTCGTGAAGCTAGGACGTCACGTATTTCATTACATTTGGAGATGAAGGTTGATTTCCCGCTGATGATCTTATGCATGAGGTCATACATCCCTCCCTCAGAGTCAGGGAGTGCGAGTCCTCTCATGTCATATAATAAGCCTGATTTGCATAAATCAGTTAGAATATGATGCGGGCGAGTGGTGACAATAAAAGTTGGTACGGATCTGTGACCGATTCGAAACCAAATTCTGTCCAAGAATGTTGCCATCGAACTCGTGTCTTTTGGTGGGTTGAAGTGTACTACGTGTTTGAATTCAATCATATTTGAAATAATTCTATACTGCCCTGAATCGACCAGTATACCCCTGTAATTGTTCATTGCCGACATATTTCGTATCCGTGCTAAGCGTTATTACAACGTACTTTAACTTTATTTCAGGAAAACTGGTTTCAAATAAATGGAATAACATAAGAGATGCGTGGTTTAAGACAGTAAAGAAACAAAAAGATGAGTCTAAATCTGGATCTTCGGCCAAAAAGACACGAAATTATTTATATCACGAGCAATTAATGTTTTTGAAAAAAGTCTCCGAACCTCGACCACCTCATGAGTCAGTTTCAAAAAAAGCAAGAACCGAGACTGAAGTAGGCATGGAATCAGATTTTCGTTCACCTTTAATTAAAGATAAAAGAAAAATTGATAATAAAGAGGTAAATGTTTTTTTTTTTAATTTAAATAGTTACAGCATTATACCGGAAGATTTAAATCATACCACATTTTATAATATCAATTTTTATTACAAGAATCAATGAAGAAACAATATGAAAATGCATATGAAAATAAATAGAATAAGAAAAAACCACAGCACCACCATTGATTTGACACAATGTCTGTCAATGTCTATCAGAAAATTTTAGTAAAGACTAAAGAAATGAAGAAATGTTGACGAGATCAGCGGCACGACGCGTTAAGGTAAATTACAAGATGGTAAAGTTCTTAGACTCCAGAATAAACCAAGAAAAAGAAAACCATCATCTATCTTTTTTCAAAGGCATAATACCAATCTTGAACACTTTAAATATCGAAGAGACTTTAGAATTTCAAGCTAGCGTCCTGACAATGTTGCAAAAAATTAAAAGTAGGAATTTTGAGAGACCAAATTATGGACATTGGCGTGATTCATATAATCAGATGACCGGACAAGATCAGTATCACTCTGGATACTTCACACATAATAGCGTCAATCAACAGGCAACACCTCCGCAAGATCAACACCACTCTGCGTGCTTACTCTTGATTTTAATTCCGATCGATTGACATTGGAATTGTGACGTTTCGTACTCTTGAGTTCGACGCTAGCGCCACATTGGTTTTAAATTGCGTGTCTATTTTGGGGAACTAAGTGAAATCGGAATCGGGCTTGGCGTACCGTAAACGCTACTCTTGAGTTTATTTTGACAGCTGTCTATTGCGTCAGTATTGCGTTAGGATTGTATGTTGAGTTGATTGTGATTAATCCAGTAACAAAAGTGTAACTTTTTAGAAATTGTTTTGTGTTTTATGTGATTTTCAGTAAGTAATAAGTGTATAATATGGCACGATTAGAAATAATGTACAGTATTCTAAGTAGTTCCCATAAAAAACAGTTGAAACAAAGACGAGATGAGCGTCGGATGATGCGTTATACGAACAAAGCGTTTTCAATGAATGATGACGAATTTAAAGCGAATTATAGAGTGAGCAAGGATTTGTTTGAGGAAATTTATGAAAACATTAAGCCCTTTATGCCATCTCCTAAGAGAAGAACTGATATATCACCAAAATATAAGGTACCCGTTGACTTTGATACATGACTTGTGTGAATGATATTATTATGACTTGTTTAAAAGATCAACAGCTTAACACTTGTATTAAATTCTTGCAGGTTTTAGTGGCATTATCCTTTTATGCGACTGGCAGTTACCAAAAACTAGTTGGAGGCACATATGGGACCCTAATGTCGCAGCAATCTGTTTCTCGTACTATTAGAGATGTAACGGCAGCTCTTAACCATCCAATAGTACAAAGTAAATGGATTAAGTTTCCTCAAACTCGTCAGGAAAGAAATGCTATAAAAAGGAGGTAATGCTAGTGACAAATACCTAATTATTATCGAATTTAGACAAATTATATAGAATCATTAGTTACCTATCAAAAATATAAAATGCCTTGTTTTCATAGTACCTTATCATGTACTTTTCCTTATGTTACAGGTTTTTTGAAAAATTTCAAATACCAACTGTTATAGGATGTATTGATGGCACACATGTAGCTATAATTAGACCCATTGAAAATGAATGAAGATTTTTTAATCGCAAACTTTTCCATTCAAAAAATGTTCTAATTGTAAGGCAATACTTTTGATTCATATTTATTTGTAATTCAGTCTATAACAATGGAGTTGAATGTCCTTTTTATTATTATATTTTCAGATATGTGATGCAGATTTAAGAATTTTGTCAGTAGATGCTTCACTTGGAGGAGCATCACATGACAGTTTCGTCTGGAATCAGCATCCTGTGAAACAACATTTAATTGATTTGAACAATAATGGAGAAAATGTGTTTTTACTAGGCAAGTAAATAAGTAGTCAGATCAATTTTAGTTTTTTATTTTTGTGAATATATGTTAATTAGATTTACTTTTCAGGAGGAGCTCGTGGCTAAGTAATAACAGCCGCTCGGATCGATATTTAGGTTAAGCCGCGCTTGCCTAGGTTGGTCTGTGGATGGGTGACCACCCATTACATACCGAGTTTCCTCTGTGCCTCGGAAAGCACGTTAAGCCGTTGGTCCCGGGTGTCATTTGTAGATCTTTGACAGTCGTTATAGGTAGTCAGTGGCCCAAAAAGTCTGACAACCAGTCTTACCAAGGGGTATCGTATTACCCAGTACTAACTGGGTTGTGGAGGTCAAATAGGCAGTCGCTCCATGTAAAATACTGGTATTCAGCTGCATCCGGTTAGACTGGAAGCCGACCCCAACATAGTTGGGAAAAGGGTAGGCAGATAGATAGATTTACTTTTCAGGTGATTCTGGATATGCCCAGAGGGTGTATATGATGACACCTATCGTAGATGCTCCTGAAGGCTCCCCAGAACAATTCTACACCAAGTTGCACTGCTCTGCACGAAATACAGTAGAACGTACCATTGGTGTACTTAAAAACAGATGGCGATGCCTACTCGGACATAGGGTGCTACATTATCATCCTGACGTAGCAGCCAAAATAATTAATGCATGTTGTGTCCTACACAACATGTGTTTCAATAGAGTAGAAATTGATCTTGTGGAGAATACAGCAGAGGATGCAAATGATTACTCAGCTGTCACTTCTGAAGAATCAACTAGCAGCACAGCTGCTGAACTAAGGCAAGGCATCGAAAAGCGAAATGTTTTAGTCCAGCAGTTGTGGGCCAGTAGGAGTTAGGTTAAAGGCTATGGTAAGATTCAGATAGGATTTTTTTAAGATTTTAATTTTAATATTAGTTTTATTAGGAAAGATTAACGGAGGAGTAGTCGTAAGTTCTGACCTTTTTTCTTTGATAAAATGTATATTTCTTTCATGCTATATTTGTGAAATTGTATTTCTACAGAATTCTGGATCGTCATAATCTTTACTTAGTGTAATAGGAAACAATGACATGTATATTACGGATTATAGACCATTACTTACTATCTACATATTATTTCTTGAAAAATGGAGAACTGAATAAATAGTGTTTTTTTACTTAAATGTACTTTAATTTACTAAGTAATAAAACTTTAACATAAATTAATAATATAGAATCAAATCGGATAGTAAAAACACAAAAATATATGAACGCAAGCATTTAATCAATATCTGAAAACATAAGCAATAAAACAAAGCTTTGACATTAATCGCGAATGCATTTTGAAAAATATGTAGCTTATAAATGGAAAATCATGGATTTGGCATTTTTCTAGCTACATCCGAAATTGCATTAGCAATAGACGTCAAAGCACTTGCGATATTGCCAATGTTTTCGGCCAATTGAGCAAATGCTCGCGCTGTTATTAACTCTGCTTCAACCCGCCGCGCTTCGATATTCATGAACTGATCCATATTTACATTCAACGGCCTCGGAATCGAAGAGCGGCGTCGGCGGGGTCGTGGTGATATGTACCTCTGAAGTGGCGTTGGAGGCGCAGGTACTGAAATATAAAAAAAAAAAAAAAAAAAATCGGCACTTGACCCAACAATTTTCAAATTTCTGAGTTATTAACTTATTACAAAAAACAAGTCAATAAATAATACTGCAGTTTGTTTTTTGCCATAGCCCAAGTGAGATAAGACCCCAAACACTTCAATATTACACACTTATGTTGGGTTGTCCGCCTGATGGACAGCTTATTGTTTAAACATTCCCAAACAAATTCGAATAAAGACTTACTTGTGGATGATGCTGGTATTGCGTCATCGCATGACTTGCCAGGAATAGGGGAAATAATTCTAAAATAACTAGTTTCAGTCGTTTCAGTGTCTTGTTCTTCACTAAGAACTACTTCTGGCTCTGGCTCGGTAGGTCTAGTCTGAAACAATGAAATGATTATTATTAGATAAATAAATATCATAGGTATGATAAAATTGTAAATATTAAAATATATTACTGGTTGAGGAAATGGATTGACTGTCAATCTTGAATCACCAGTCGCAAACTCTTGTCCACCCATCACCGCCACCATTCTATTTTCTAAGGCAGACAATGCTGGCAAGTTGTCTGCTGTCCCACCACCAGTGCGCCTCATTGAAGCTGAGAGTCCTGCGCACGTCTTCTTTAGAGCACATTTCTTCTCAGACCAATACTACAAACATGAATAATTTTAATGAAATTGCTGTAAATAATAATTCTTAATACCTGAGTACCTAATTCATTAGTTAAATTAGGTACCTTAGCCCAGCCACGACCATCTTTATATGCTCCTCCGATGGAATTTAAAGTGGTTGCCAAATTTGCCCATTTCCTCTTTGTTTCTAATTGGGCTTGAGCGGTTCGGAGCAAACCTTTAGCAATGCCTGTGTTTTGCTCCAAGAATTCCACCAGAGCTTCTAATTGGGCGTAACTGGGACGATTTGTCATTGTAACTGAAATTGGAATTTTTTTATTATGTCTTACATAATATAAATGTATAAAACATAGTCCAAGAAAATAACTTTCACTAGTAATAATAAAGTTAGTTTAATTGTTTACTTACCAGTTACCACTTGTATAAAACTTTCACAACTTTAACAACGGACAACAATTACGAACAATATCTGTGAATGTTATAAACAAACTTGCATTTCGAATGCAAACTAAAACCACTTCGACTTAAATTTTGAAATTGGAGTACTTTGACGGCGTCTTTTTTTTGTAGTGTAGGCAACGATCCTACCGCATACAGCCAAAGTCATGGTTAACTTTATGATTTAAATCATTTTCTTACGCACAAATGAATTTAATATGTTACAATTAATCAACTAAACCACTACTTATATAATATTTATTTATTAACCTATTTTTTGAAGGAAAAAGCATTTTAAAGCCCTATTACAGGTTTATCGTAATGAGTTGAACAACACTATTGCGGCCCGTAACATAGCTAACTTCACTCGTAACAAAATAATCGCGGGGCAATCCCAATTTCAATCCAATGTTGACAATATTGTGTTCAAGAGTACCGAATCACGTGACTGCAAAATTGACATTGGAATCGGATTGGCATTAGATTGGAATTAAAATTAGTTTGGAGAGTAAGCCTACGGAAAGAGACATTCTGACATTACGACATTACCAATACCACAGGCCACAGATAATCGTAAAAACACACTTTCTTTTTCAATTTCAGTTGCCAGTTCAGCAACATTTTTCCATTACAAAAAGCATCCAACAGCTGCATATTGAAAATATCGGATGCAAATGCGCATACTCGTGCAAATAATAATAGCTTTTGTTTCATCGAAATTGGGCCAGGATTTCCAAAGTTACCAGCATTGTAAAGTTTCACCGCTTTTTTTATATTGCGTTCTTTCGATTGAGGGTGATGCGGAATGATTACGTTCATAAAATTAGATTTGTAAAACGGTTTGCACTTATTGTTTTAAGTGTTTGTTTGTTGTTACTAAATTAACATAGTGATCCGAATATTATAACTACATGGTACAGAAAATAACAATTTTTGCATCTGGGTATGACTGCCCCGATTACACTGCATAACATACTCAGGAGTGCGCAGCCTGGGCAATGCAATACCGTTATCTTGTGAAAGCATTTGGGGCTGCGTATAACCTCTCGCTTCTCATGGTTATAAAAGGATACACAATATCAGTCGGCGAATGGACTAGTACTATTATATAACGTCTGTTCAAATAGCTAATATACTTTGCCAGAGGGGTAAGCTGAGTATGCTATCTCTATAGTTTATTCTTCTATGGTGCACATCAATGACACGAGTCTTTGTTTATGAGACTTGAGCAGACTCTTTCAATCACGCCAAGAGCTGGCAACTCAAATAGAAAAAAAGGTTTCTTTGTCTGTGACTATGCCACCCAAGCATAGACATATAAAAAGTATGAACTGAAAATACCTACAAAAAAAAAGGTGCATACCTACAACCTAGAATGTCTCTTTAAATGGCTGCCAATGCTAGGGTTGTGTCAATCATAACATGTGTTACTGTAACGAGTATCGATACTAGTACTACTTAATAGTATTACCCAGTCTTACTAGATATCACGGTTTAATTATAATTACAGTCCGTTGTGACGGAAAAATCTGAGTAAATTTACTTACTTTCTTATACTCGAGAATAAAATTAATTTAAAGTGGTTTTTCTGCACAGAATTAAAGAACGCTTTTTAAATGCATCACGTTTGCGCTTTCGCTTATTTTATATCTGGTCTGTAGCTTCTGGTATGTATGCGGACCCTAGTGAAAAACAAGTTCTTCTAATAGGAAGAAGATAATGTTTTCTATTTTAATTAACATACTGACTGGTGGAGTAAAATAAAATAAGATTATATTTTTTATTGGTGTGATAATGATGAAAGTAAAACGTTTAATTAGTAAAGTAAGCTCACAAATGCAGTTATTACCTATTCATTTCTTAACAGTATCAACTTGTTCAAAAACTGTCTATGTGACACTTTCTCAGATGTTCTTTGACCGTGATATCTATACCTTATATTTAGGAAGATCTTAATTATAGATTTAATGAGTAGTAACTTGGGGTTACTGTATTTAAATCATACAATTCACACATGAATTTAAAAATATACAGATAATATAACTCTGGTTTAGATTTTTAAACCTACAAAAAAGGATAACATTTTTTATCAATAAATCATTTGACTAGACTTGTTATAATTTGTAACTAAAACAAATAACAAAATGCTGATGTCTTATTTTCGGATCACGTATAACCATCTTATAACTCTGTGGGACGGTCTCTCGGTGCTGTGAACCACGGGCCGCTGGCAAGGTTACTCGAACAGATATCGTTTCAACACAGCGAAGAAACAACACTACACACACAACACTATTCCACCATGACATATTATTGTAAACAAACGAATGAAATTATGAATTAACAAAAAGGTCTGTTGGACGGAAATAAACCGAAATATTAACACTTTAGGTATAAATTCACGATCGCTTAGCAATTTTTTCATCGAAAGTGTATTACTCTAAGTACTATTGCATGAAAACCGGCTACTAACCTATGCAAAGACAATTGAGGTTGATTTTCCTCCTTTCTTGCACCACACTGCACAATACAACACACAGGCATGTTGAATTGCTGTTTTTCAACATATACATGCAGTTTTAAAGGTAAACTCCTCGTAATTTACACAAAAATTCACCAATTCACTGAATTCTATTCTAACTCCTTCTCCGTTCACGCAGTACGTTTGTGGAACTCACTTCCGCCTAACATTCGTGACTCTAAAAATTTTATTTCTGTTCAAAAAGCAAGTCAAAGAACATTACCTCTCCTCTATACTGTGATATTCTGGATATATATTTTATAGGTATATATTTACAGTACAAGTATTTATTTTATATGTGTATGTATGTTTATTTTATATAGGTATAACTTTGTTTGTCTTTTCTACACACTGTGTCTACATTTCTAATCCTACTTTCCTCTCGCAGGTCTGCTGGAAGAGATTTCGCATGAAATAAGCAGTACCTTCGTGCTCTTCTATCTTAATGTTATGTCTTGTTGAGTATTTTGTGTGTACATAAATAAATAAATAAATAAAAATGTCAATAAAACAAAAAGAAAACAACCATTTGACAGCAGAACTACCACAAAACTCGTCGCTTAATATGGCGGATACGGCACTTACCTACAACTGTGTGACTCGTAACAACAAAATGTTGCCATTATGAGCAACAACTGAAATATTGTTGTCTCTTTCAGAAAATACGATTACTGCGTTAGAAAGAATGAAAGAAAACGATATTTCACATTCTGTACCGTTTTTACTCATATTTGTATAAGCAAATGTATCTATAGAATATTAATAGCGGTGCCTCCATGTTTTTTCTATCTCAATGTCACCAGTGTTGGTAAATTGGGGAAAAAACGTCGTTCTTAGGGAAATAAATTCGCCATGAAATGGGTTGCAATACGTTTTAGGACAAGTCCGAAGTTTAGCTCAGTGTGCTCAGTGAAACAACCATATAGTTTTTATGATTTAAATTTTAGCACCGACCACGTTTTATGAATTGCCCTTACGAAAATATCAAAATCATACAGCACATTCAAAAGAAAGCAAAGTCCGGAATTTTCTGCAAATGTAAATCTAATGATATCAGACTAATCTTCCCAAGTTTATTCTGATATCATTAAGCACAGTCCACGCCAGGGTCGGACTGACCATATAGTCAGGGTGGCGATTGCCAGTCGGGCCCCAGCCTACGTGGGTCCCCACGGACCTGGTTTGCGGGGTTTGCCGGAAACCAGGCAGTAGGTAGCATAGCGGGGGCCCGCGGCTCAGGATTTTTAAAAGTTTTTTTAAACGTATTCTGCCTGATACCACAGAATTAGTAAGTACGTAATTAATTGTAGCGTATAGTAGAATCACTCTCAAACTAAAATTTTTAAGGCTAAAAATGAGCCTCTGAGTACTCATACTACCTATACTTATACTACCCTGTGGATTGGTACTCCTATTGGATTTTCACGTGATCGACCGGTATAGAAATTAGGAGCCCTTGCCCCGAGACCTTAATAGGCAATAATAGCATACATACACAAGGTTGCAAAAATAGAGCTTGTAGACATTTTGATCTCTTACATATCTGAATTTATTCGAGGCAAGATGTTAATATTTTCGAATTCGTTTCGCTCGCTCTTGCAGCCTACTTTATCTTGAATCTTTATTTTATCTATAAATCGCCCAAGTATCCGGTAGGTCTAAACAATTTTATCCTAACCTATCCAAGGTAGGTAGGGTGATCAAAATTTCACTACTTTCTCTTAAATCTTGGGTTTGACAAAAAGTGGACCAAGTAGCTTCTGTATGAACGATCGAAACAATTCTAACCTGTCCAAGGCAAGGTGTCAAAAAATTTCGAGTTCACTTCGATCACTCTTTAGCTTATATCCTTTTGCATCTTGGCTTTGTATGTGAGTCGACCAAGTAAGTCCTGTATGAAGGGTTCAAATAATTCTAGCATGTCGTAGGCAGGGTGGTAAAATTTTAGAGCTCGCTTTAGGAGGCTTTGTTCTTAAAATTGTGTCCCTATGTCGACTAAATAACATCTATTTCTCAATAAAAGAACTAAAGAAAAGCTTACTTGTCAGCCCCCGTAGCATGACCACCGTAGACAAGGCAGAAAAATTGACAGAATGACAGATTGTGTCGACACAATGACAGCTTTCTTTGCACTATCTACGGTGGTTATGTTACGGGAGCAGGAAAGGAGAGCCTAATTATTTTAGTTAATAGTCTATAATACATTTCACATTGTTTACGAGATATAAAAAGCTAGCTGAAAGTTTTCTTTTTAAAAAATGTTGATTTGCTAGCTTCATATTTGTAATATTTTTTGAATATAATTGGAACTGCACTTAGGTACCTAACAATATATATCGTTTATAATTATTAATTTGTATATATCATTATTTTCCGATTTCATCCCATCTACCATTATCCAGTCTCGGGCCCCGGCTTTGAAGAGCCACCTGGGCCCTTTCGGCCCAGTCCGAACCTGGGCCACACCGCCAGCAAGCGAGCGAGCCTTTTTTCATACGTCGTTTCGGCACTTAGTTCGCGGTGTGAACAACAGTATCAAAAGAGGTGAAACGATGCAATGCCTCGCCCGGCGCTCGCTAGCTGGCGGTGTGGCCTGCACTTTAGGTATAATCAAGAGATATTACTATATACCGACCACTTTAATGAGTCCTCGCGAAGGTATCAATTTAAATGGAATATTCAGAAGGTTGATCACGTGTTGGTTCAATAAGTATCGTAATACCTACGTGGATTGTGGTTATTTCAAAGCAAATAACCTATGGGATATTGTTAGGACTTTGTGGACGCCTTTGATGCGCCAAGGCGGAGGACTAATTAAAGCGGGCGATCTATAGCGCAGGCAGATATGTGTGGTGGTGAGCGCTGCAAGTATGCGTGTGTCACGTCCATTTTGTCAATCAATATTATTTTTTTATCTCCTGAGTTGTCACTTCCTGAGTTGCAAAATATATTTATTTTGAGGGAAATAATATTAGTATTTGGGAAAAAATTCAGAAACCTGATATTACAATCCTGCATATATTTGTCATTGATCGATAATATCTTATAATATCTTTTACTAGGTTCCCAACTTAGTGATTTAAATTTTTTCAATTTATTAATTTATACATGAAGAATGTTACAAAATATAAAGTGTACGTGTGTGTACTTTTTTATACTTTTTTAGGAGAATTTTCAAGTTACTGTGGTATTTTAGGGGAATTTGAGTTTAACTTCTGGGGTAAATATTTTTGAGAGTTGGAAACCCTGTATATAGCGGAGTTTACTTCACTCTTCTACTCTTTGGTTCGTTCGGCTAATCGGATATTCGGATTGAATCAGTGCTGCCAATTGCAAGAAAAATCCCCGATTTGCGGGGAATTGAGGGTTAGTGCGGGGAGAGCAGCGGTGGCCCATTGGTGGAGACCGACTTACGAACAGTAACTCGTGGGTTCGAACCCAGCCAGGCACATTACTTTGTGTAAGTTATTTCATCACCACTGCTGTCAAAACGGTGAAGGAAAACATCGTGAGGAAACCATCATGTCCTAGAACCAAAAAATTCGAAGACATGTGACATCTACCAACCCGCACTAGGCCCGCGTGGTGGATTGTGCCTATTCCCTCTCATAGAGAGGAGGTCTGCGTCCCAGCAGTGGGAACATTAATAGGCTGATTATGCTTATGCTTATATGCGGGGAGAGCGTGGGGAATGACAAAAATCGAAGAATTTCGGGGAATCCAGGCCAATATTTTTTCGGTGGGTGTAAAACTATTTTATGTCCCGTATTGCTTACACCTAATAATCACGTTTGGACTTGGCAGAAACAGCTCGACATTGCAAACATAATTTTAACTGGCAACACCACTCAAATGCCTGCTCAACAGTCATTTGAACACGATTTTGTATTTCTGAGCGCATTTTTTCAAATCGACTACAGATTGTTCATAGTTGTTGATTTTTAAATTGGTGTGAATGGTTGAAATTTTCAATAAAATTATGGAAAAGTGGTTAAAAAGTGCAGCTACTGTTAAAAAAATCTGAGCCGTCACGGGACGCCTGGCAGATGTGAAACATCGACATTATTTTGTAAAAGTAATATGCAGAAAAGAACAGATTGTGATAGGAACTAAATATGTCATAATGATAAAATAAAATATTACGATTTTTTTTCCAGATAACGATGACTGTTTATTGATTAAACATTTATTTTCATTAAATACAAAAATTTACGAATTTATTTCAAATCGTGACTACTTAATTCGTTTAATCAGTGACTTCGGTAATAGTAATATTCGATGTTGCCTCTGAGGACGGTATTACTGTGACAATTGGTCGATGGTAACTGAAGTATGTTACAAAAGTATTGGACATAACATTATCAAGATATCTAATAAATACAGCATCTATTGTTGTTCCGTATCTGGCGGTAGGTTCTCTTGGATTGTTATTAATTTGCAATTGAAATTCTTCTTGGAGAAACGTAATTAATGGCGTTGATTCATCTTTAAAAAAAAAAAAAAACAACACTAGCAGTTCCAGCAGGTTACGCACCGTACACACTACTGCATATAGACTGTATATGGTCACAAATAAATATTATTAAAAAAAAAAAATCTTGTCTTCGTGGACTTTTTGGCGGGAAGTCAAACGAGGCGGTAATTTTGATTTGCACAAATTTTGAATTAATTAAATTTTTGCTTACAAAAGTGTAGAATTACTGAAAATTTTCACTGAGCAAACCCATTTTAAACGATGAGTCCTCAAAGTCAGGGTGAGGACCCAGGGGGAACAAAAAAAAGAAGATACGAAGATACCAATGCAGACGAAAATTCAGATCCGGATAAGTACAAAATATTTACAAAACCAAATTACAAGCGACTATTCCTAGAAAACGGCAATTCCGAATTTACTGTTTATGTAGAATCTACTGAACAGGAGAAGCTAGGAAATAAGAACCCCGTAATGCTCACTAACTTGATGGCAAACCATGTAAAAGGAGTTTTAGGAGTGCACAGAATAAATGCACACAAAATTGGCATTACCTTCAGAAAAGCAGCAGCTGCCAACAATTTTCTTAAAATAGAAGACTTTTTATGGAAAAACAAGATGGAAGCTTTTATCCCATCTTATCTCACTGAAAAAATTGGAGTTTTAAGGTTTGTACCAAAAGACCTATCGAATGAAGAAATATATAAAAATATAGTATGTGATGCCGAAGTGATATCAATTAAAAGATTTATGAGGAAAGTTGAAGGAAAATTAATTCCTCTCAACACTGTTGCTGTTACTTTTGCTTCCTCATCTCTCCCACAATATGCCTACATAAGACTTTTTCGATATGAAGTCAAAGCTTATATACCTCCACTATTACAATGCTATAAATGTCTGAAATTTAACCATTCTGCTAAGATTTGTAGAGGTGAACAACACTGCTCCTCTTGTGCTGGTCGACACTCATATAAGGAATGTGATGTTGAAGAGGTAGTGTGTATCAACTGTTGACGTAACCACCTTGCCATTTCACGAGATTGTCCTGTTAAAAAACAAAAAATTGAAGAAAAAAGGCCAACTTTCGTCAACAATCTTATGCCACTGCTGTGAGTTTACCCCTCCTTTACAGATAAAACTTTTCCTTCCCTACCTAAACATTCAGAAAAAGTTAAAAGCAATGATACTTTTGACATTAAACAGATAGCTAAAAATGACATAATCATTAATGCAATTGTAAAGTCACTTATTGCATTAGGCAATAAGACTGATGATGACGGTCCAATCACTAATAAGAAAATAAAAGAAATATTTTTATCAAATTTAATTTAATGGACAGTTACATAAATATTTTACAGTTAAATATACAAAGCTTTCAGAGTAAAAAGAGTCTTTTACAGAATTTGTTAATTGAAAAAAATATTGATATTTGTTTACTCAATGAAACATGGTTAAAACCTAATTCCACTATTCCACACTTTCCTTCATACAATTTAATTTACAAAAATTTTTGCAATACCCATAAGAGTTGCTATTTTGGTGAACCATCATTTAAAATACAAATTAATTAATACAAATTTCTCTGAATCAATACAAAACATATGTATCACTATAGAAACACAATGTGGTACAATAGCTATACTCTGTGTATACAGCCCACCCAGTACTAGATTTGGCTCAACCAATTTGAAAGTCCTAATCAATAACATACCCAAATCATGTATAATAATGGGCGATTTTAATGCTCATAACATAGCCTTTGGCTGCCATAGTGATAACACTAGAGGTAGATGTTTGTATAACATAATTGATGAATTCGACTTGGGACCTAAGTCTGTCAACAAAGGCACAATGCAAGGGGCAACTTCGTCTCCTTTACTTTATAACATTTACACTTCTGAAATATTAAAATATGTAGACACACCCTGATGTAAATATCTTGCCATTTGCAGATGACTTGCTTTTGTATAGCATAAATCAAAGTATAGAAATAGCTATGGCTAATATCAATAAGGCTTTAAATCAATTGTACATTTATTATCATAATAAACTTTGGCGACTGTGCATAAGAAACATTAGCTTCAATTTGTATCGAAATAGGTTATTTGTTTACTCTGCATCATAATCAATACAACTAATTGCAACTTTGTAAGCGATGTCGACTTAAAATTAGAAATTAATCCAGACAAGAGTTCAGTTTTAATTGTCAATAAAAATTTAAATGCTCATAAAAATGTTGAAATTGCAATAGTCAAACAACATAAATTCCTAGGGGTTATTATTGACGATAAGTTAAAATTTGATGAACATATCAAGCACATAGCAAAGAAAGCATTAAATGGCATCAATATATTGAGACATTTAGTTGAAACTTTTTGGGCATCTGACCCCAAAGTTATGAGTATGTTATACAAAAGTATAGTGAGAAGCCATTTTGATTATAGCAGTTTAGCTTATATGAATGCCAATGACACGAAATTAGATGTCATCCAAAACATGGGAATGAGACTTATTTGTGGCACTATGCGCTCTACACCTATTAATTCATTAGAAATTGCGACATGTATACCTCCCTTGATGCTACGCAGGTTGATGTTGGCTGAGAGACTTTTCTTAAAAGTCCTATCATTGAATAATAATCCTTTAGTTAAGAAAATTATAATACATCCTGAAATCTTCCAATCAATATCATCCAATACTATCTCTGCTTCTTCTCTGGTTAGTAAAACTTTGCCTGAAATTCCAACAATATTTAAATATGTACAAAATAATTCAAAAGGTGTTATTAAATATGATATTTGGCCTGTATATAAAAATACTTATTTTGGCCTTATTAATAGTTCTACAATCATACATTTAGACACTGCATAATAAATTTGAATTTCTACAATTTAAAGATAATAAACCAGATCATTACATCATATACACAGATGGGTCTAAAGCAAATCATTGTGTCAAAGCGGCTTTTTATGATCCACAATTAAATTTGACTAAATGCATTAAATTAAATGAAACATGTAGCATTTTTACTGCAGAAAGCTATGCAATTTATTGTGCACTTCAGCATGTGAATATTTTTGTAAATAATGTAAATAATATACTGATAGTGACTGATTACAAGAGTGTTTTATCTGCATTAAAACATGTAAATTTATCTTTTAGGTTAAATTATATAGTTTATAATATTAGACATAAGATAGAGAATTAAATGATAAGACTATAAACGTAGAACTTGTATGGGTACCTTCACACAGTGGCATTCCTGGAAATGAAGTAGTTGACACTGCAACTCGCTTAGACCATGATGAAGACCAATCGGAGTTCCTAAAGGTTCTTTTTACTGATTACTACAACCTCTTTAAGGAGTCGAACAGACAGTTGTGGAAGGACTACTGGAATATAACCCTGGAAACAAAAGGCAAGTGGTATGCTAGTATACAGAAAGAATTACCAATAAAACCTTGGTACCATAACCTCAAAAACATCACTAGAAGATTTATCACTACCATGACACGTATGCGACTGGGACATTGTTTGACACCAGCCCACTTGAACAGAATCCATATATATGACAATAGCCGATGTCATCACTGCGGATCTGAAGATGCTGACCTGAACCATATTATTTTATAATGCACAAGTTTTAATATACAGCGGTTGATTTTAGTGAGTGATATTTTTGACAGTAACAGTCAATTCAGTGACAGTGAACGTCAACAAAGTGTTCCCCGCCACGTTCAGGACTTATTAATAAAAAGAACTATTTTAATGCGTTGTACAAATACATTTGTAATACGGTAGAAAAAGTTTAATTTATGTTAAACATAGTAGTACAGTTTAGTTTTAGACAAAAATTAAAAAAATAAACATGAATAAAATAGGAATAGTACCTACCTAAGATAGTGTATTGTTGTAAAATGTGTAAAGTGTTTAAAAGTAGGTAAACCTTAGTGTATTAAAATAGCCATTTTATTAGTTCATTTATGTATGCGACTGAAAGACTTTGTATTCTATGGTCATGAATAAATATTATTAAAAAAAAAAAAAAAATCTTGTCTTCGTTCTTGGCCTTCTTGTTCTTCCTGTCTTTAGTTAAAATCTTAATTTTTATATTTCATATTCCAAGTCCATAGAAATATTATCGTTCAAAGGAAATTTCAATGTGTTAGAATTTTATCGATCGTTGTGCTTTGGTTTTGTGTGATTTTCGTATCGTAGAAAATGTCTTAAATATGCTTTCGGCCTTGGTCTATTTTCAGTTGAAGCTTTCGGCGATTTTTTCTTAAACCGTGTCGGTGAAATATATTAAAATGATACTCTGTTTAAACTAATATTTAAAAGGAACTCGTGTGACTTGAAAATGTAACATTGTCGGATGGTTTTTGAATCTCTGGTTTGTGTCAGGTTTTATCTGAAGTCGTAAAAACTTGACCCACACACATCTTTGATCGCACTGTAACATGTTGGTTTGGAGGGTGATTACTGAATATGATCTGGTCAGTATGTGTCGACTTAGGTGGTAATGACTTAAAACTAGATGTGGTCTAATGTCTTTGGGGGAGAGGGGGTAATAGCCTCATTTGTAGTAAAATAAGTAGTAAATAGAAATAGTTATGAATGAAATCTTAAAACAAAATGGAATTATTCTATTCTTAGCATTGGCAAACCCGGTGATAATGTTTGAA
This sequence comes from Noctua janthe, assembly GCA_910589295.1. NCBI lineage: Eukaryota > Metazoa > Arthropoda > Insecta > Lepidoptera > Noctuidae > Noctua > Noctua janthe. The sequence continues at coordinate 3,565,933 of OU342567.1, forward strand.
ATGTCTGGGGCTATCTCTGGATTAATAGAAAGACTGTCAGCCTCTTGTCTGACATGTTTGGTCTAATCCAAGTTTTAAAATGCGGGGGCCAACTTTACATTCCATGTGCCAAAACAGGAAATCTTCGGTTCCGTACACCATAACTTCTTTCAATAGGATTTCTTGTCCTTATTTGCGATTTGTTAGGTGTACTCCAACCACAGGTCACCATAAGCATTTAAGTGGAATTTGTTGCATAAAATCTCAAGGTTCCTAGAGACGTTTATCAGTAAAATGGAAAAGTTGCTGGAAAACAATAATATAATTCTGATCTGATATTTTAAAGACAGTAAAAGAACTTATCAATTGAAGGGTTAAGTGGACAAAGGTGTTATCTAGCAAATAGTTTAAAATGAGTAATGAGCGTTTAAAAATTATAAATAATCAAATTTTGGTTATTTATAATTTTGAAATGATCATAGCAATTAAAGCTATAGTTTTTAAATACAATAGAAGTACCAATATTTAGACAAGATTGAGTATTTTTATATTTTTTTATTAGAAAATAGGTTATTCTATGCTAAATTACAACATAACACCTTTATTTACTATGATCCATATTAAGTTTAGTTAAGAAAAACTTTCAAAGGCTCTATGTGGTAAAAAAATAAAACAGCATTATTTATATGAAATAGTTTTATTATTAAAAAATAGGTATGCCACTGTACTTACATAGGTACTATTAATTTTTGAGAATTCAGAATATTTATGTAAAACCACTGAGACTCCTGGTCAAAAAACTCAAGTTGTGTTTTTATATCAGCAGTTTTTTCTTTTGAAATTTTTCCCTTGTGATTCATGTTACATTTAATGGACACTGTTGGGATAACAGTATATTTTTTTACAAGAGAGACTTCCAGAAATGGTGTGTAGGGGTCATAGTTTGTCTTATAAAAATATCAGCCAGTCTTCAATGTGACAATAATTTTTTTGTTTTAATGTATTTGTGTTAGGTTAGGTTAAGTTAGGTTAGTAATCATCTTTTAATTTGTTAAAATCATATGAAGTGTCGTATGGAATGATACACATGTTTTCACGGTAAAGGCTCACTTTATTGTGTCGACTCGCAAGTAGTACTTGCGAGTCGACACAATAAAATATTTTTGTAATAATGCGTTTGACAGAGTTTTTCGTGTTGGGGCCAAATATGAAGGAGATAGTTCTTGCACAAAAGCCTTAAAAGAATCGCTTTCTACTATCGTGAAAGGCAAATAATTTTTAACGATCATTTGAAGAAGTAATTTATTTATGATTTCGGTTTTTTTTATTGTAAATGGTTTTGAAAAATATTGATTTATTCTGTTATTATGTCGGCCGGTCGGATGAAAAATGTGACTTGGAGCACAGTTTGTAGTATGTGTTGTTTCAGGGCAGGCTATAGTCGAAGACGTGCCTTCAGACTGAGACGTAGATGGCATCGGGGAAACTAATGTTGCGGTGACAGATGGAACCACCGCAACGGTTCCGTTTCCATTTAAAATTTGTTCCTGTTCTTGTATACCAACTAGCACTAATGGGTGAAACGATTTTAAATGTCTTGTTAGGTTGTAGGGTCCCGCGCCTCTATAAGATAAAATTTTCATGCAAATTGTACACTTTGCCTTATGTTCTCCTAAATCCGTGAAGTACTCCCAGGTTCTTGATCTTTTCACAGTTGGGGCCATTTTTATTGCAAATAAATTACCACCACCACCAGTTCAATAAGTACCACCACCAGTTTGATACCACCACCAATAATAATAATAATATACTAGAAAATCAATTACACTAACAAGTATTACAAAAATGCAAACGAAATTTTAAAAGCGTAATAATGTCAACAATGCACGACCAAGGTCACGGAGCAACTAAAAAAATAAATAAAAATACAAGCAATTCGAAATTCCATTGAATTTTGATTGAAATAGAGTACCTACCAATATTATTTATAGCGTTTATTGATTATTATGAACCTTAACTCCTTACAATAACATTACTAATAAATATTACCTACGCAGTCGTTTTCGCACTCGCTCACTCGTCCGTTCGCTCACTCGCAAGCCGCGGCGCTTAGCAAGATTTTCTGTCTCCCTCGCGCTCGGTGCTTCGTACTATGACTCGTGAGTACTCGTGACTACTCGTGAAGTACTCGTAGTGAGGCGCATCCAATAGTTAGATCTATTCAAAAACCTCGCCTCATATGAGGGGTACGTCGCGAGTACCTCGCGAGGTAAAATGAGGGCCTCCCTCATTCTCATTTTTATTAGGCGAGTTACCCAACACTAGCAAGTACAGTGTCTTAGCTTAGCTACATACATATAACAACTATCTAGGTTTACATATACTTACATACTAAAGACGTACACACACTACACCTCCGGGGGTGAAAGAAAAAAAAATATATATATATAGGTGTATAGAGATATATTTTTTTTTTTTTTATACCTTAACTTAATTATGGAACAATTTTGTCCTATCCTTATGAACTAATTCTATTTTATTTTGTATTAAAATTTTAACATTGGGACCCATGTCCTCTATTACAATGTAAGGGCCTTCAAAAATATTATCCAATTTTTTCGTTCCTTCATTTTTGAGTAACACTAAATCGTCTTTACTATATGTTACTGGATTACATTTCTTATCATATGCTAATTTTCTATTTTCCTTACTTAGCTCTAAATTAGTTTTAGCTTCCTTAAGTGCTACTTGTAGTCTATACCTTAAATCTAGACAATAGTCATTAGGATTATATAATGGATCTAGCCTATTACAACTCTTAATATTATTAGGTATATTACACGACCTACCGAAAATGAGTTCGAAGGGCGTGTACTTCGTCTCTGAATGGACGGTATTGTTATAACTGAAACACCAAAACGGGATCCAGTGTGACCAGTCGTAGCCGTTATTGCCTGAATAGGCTCTTAGAAAAGCGCCTAGATGCTTATGAGCATTTTCAAGTGAACCGATTGATTGATGATGGTATGCTGTTGATATTAATTTTTCTATGTTTAACAATTTGCAAACTTCAGACATAGTGCTTGAAATAAATTCTGAGCCTCTATCAGTAGCTATAACTTGAGGTATCCCAAAACTTAAAACAAAATTGTGTATAAATGATTTAGCTACCGTTATTGTTTCTTTATTTTTTATAGGATATGCTTCAATAAATTTGCTTAATTCGCATTGGATTGTTATAAGGTAACAGTTTCCTTCCTCATCTTTATCCAAAGGGCCTACCAAGTCTAAAAATATTTTTTCGAAACCTGACGACGCAGTTGTTGTGATTGTCATCGGCTGTTTTGTGTACCTACTCTGCCGTGCTTGTGATATATACAGTAAGTGACATGGAGACACTTTCGAGAAAAAGGCGGTCAAAGTTTTTATTTTTATTTTTGACATTTCTCCCAAAGTATAAATTAAAAGCAAGTTTTCTAAAATGTTTTAGATAAAAATGTGTTTGTTTAATAATTTGTATATTTTCTTTTTTTATTTAGTAATAATATTTAAATTGTAAAGCTTGAAAAAATATGTATGTTAAGGAATGGACAATTAAAAAATAATGTTTTTTTAGTATTGGTACAGTAAGTGTGTGACTTACTGTAACAATCTTTAGTTTGAAGTACATACTGCAACAATGATAACAGAATGAGGTAAATGTTTAAATATAATAACAAAAATTGCACAATTTGCCTAATGTTATAACACTTACTGTAATTATAGCTAGGAGCAATATGAAAACTTGTGGCATCTGCCATGAACCATAATTAATTACTCTTCCTCGATATTATTGGGATAAATGAAACAAAAGATATCTTATGAAATTATAGTTTAATAGAAGTACACAGTACAATTATAGTTTAAGTACACAGCTTTATTAAATACTCTAAAATGTAATAATCAGTTCCATTTATTGTATTTTTTTAAGCATTTGGAATCACAATAAAAGCTAACTTAAAAAAATTTACAATTCGTGTTTGCGCAACAGGCTTCATACAAGAAACAATCAAAAACTAAATAACTAAGCATTGTTTCTAAAAAAAAATACACATTTCAAATTCGTGTTTGTACACCTTCGTACACAAGAAAAAACATCTAAAATAAACACTATGTTTCCAAAAAATTAGATAGTTTTCTCTTTGGATTTTTTCATTATAAAAATAGTCTTTGAAGGCACATTAAATTCTTTAAAAGTCATTTAACTTATTAGGATTATAAATGTAACATTTAACTATTATATATAGATTATGAGATCCTCGTTATACGAACTTAATAAAATCAGTCTTACAAATTAACAATATTAGTACCGTTGTAGCAGTTTATAGTAAGATAGAAAAAGTCTTTTAACTGACTAGTAAAATCAAGGCTTACATAAATTGTGTTCATAAGAACACATTTTTTTTTAATATTAACGGTAGAGTTTTAAAACTCTTCGGTGAATAGATTGGTTGCGGAATTTGAAACCGGGATGTTTAACCAAAAACCCCTTCTATTCTCAGGCATCAGAGGTACAAGTTTCTGTATAATCTCTGCTTTACGATCTGCAGTGATTCCTCTTGGAATAGTTTTAGACTTAACCTCAGGGAACTTTTGGGTCTTTACAATTTTAGCTTGTAAGAAGTCCAATGATTGAAACATCTCATTATGACCCGTTTTATACATAAGCACGAATTGACCCCTTTCAACTTTTACTACCATTATATCCTTGAGGTAAATCCTGCGTTCCATGTTTCTCAGTTTATATTGCGACGATAAGTCTTCATATAAATAAAAGTCTGAAACATCCAATGAATTGACAATACTTTTGCGATTATTTGCCATTTTTACCCTTTGGACATAATCATCAAAATCGTATACTTTATTTTTACCTAACATTTTCTCAACCTGATGATGAGAATGGTCAGCAGACATGAAGGTATGTCCTGGCTCGAAATATCGTATCTCGATTGTATTAGCAGATATTAAAGAACTATTGATAATATGTACTAAAAACGACATCAATGCCCAATTTTTATTTTGGGATGCACAATTATCAGCCCACAAAATAACATTTTCGGCATCTCGTTTGTGAAGCAAAAAAGCCCTAAATGTTGAAATTATGTCATGTTGATGGCGACCTGATATGGACTCATTCCATACAACTGCGAATGGCATTTCTTCTTTGGATGTTTTTCCCAATGGCACGAAACTTTCATTGAAAGCAATTATTCTGGGGCAAAAAATTGCAGCTTTATATTGGTCTAATCTTGGCAACATGATCACTTTTTGTAAATCTACGGAATAACGAATAGTAGTTTTATCAACAATGGCATTATCTACATCTTCTTTATATTTTATTCGGCTTTCTGTATATCGTAGTTTATGAGCATTGTACTTGTTACAAACATCACAGGTAGTATCAGGATTTTTATTATGTTCTGGGTTATGTAGTGTAAATATTGCACATAATTCACATTCTTCGTTTCCTAGATGGGTAAAAGATATGTTTAACTCATTTTTTACTACAGTGCGGTAAGTTTCTAGAGACACTTTCAAATTGGGAAACTTTTCGCAAAAGTTTTTGTACATAATTGGCACATTAATATCACTGGGCAGATACAGTTTATTAGGAGCATGCTCTCTTCGGTAGTGTGATATTGCAGGATTGTAGCTTAAAATATGACTCTTTATAATACTTCTGTCTATTTTATTGGCTCTTTCATAGACACCCCTGCGATCTTTTTGCTGATCGACGGGTCTTTTTAGGGCAGCAAGAACTCTCTGATCATTTTTTGGGTGATACCCCAAAGTTGTTAGAAAGAATGGTTTGCAAACTTCTATTTTAACATCATCTGGGTTTGTTAGAAAATATGCATATGTTAGTTTCCTTTTCGGTATTTCCCTACTTGTTTGTTTTCTTCTTTCAACAGCTTTCGTTTCAACCATACCCTTAATAAATATACCCTGGGATTCTTTACTTAGTTTACTATAATAATTGTTTATTACCTTTCTTTGGTCTTCGTTAATGTTCGACGAACATTTTCGTCTACAATTTTCCATGCATGCCCTTTTAAGTGATAGCTTTTCAATCAGTAATTGCTTTTTAATCTTCTTTCTTTCTGTCAATGACTCTACAAACACTAGTCTTTTCCGTGGTAAACCAGACTTAGTTAATCCTTTTCCTTCTTGTACGGGATTATTAATTAGATTTAATTGTTCCGAATTATTAAAATTTACTGCAGTCTCACAATTAACTTGAGTTGAATTATGTTCTAGAAAAGATCTGTTAATATTAATGTCGGTGTTATTGGTTTCAATTGCTGTAGTATCTTCTTCTGGAACAAATGTTCTAACACGAGAGGTCAGTAAATCTTCGCAATCAGTGTCGGTTGTGTCAGAAGCAGGTATATAATCTTTGTCCTTAACACTATCATCAGAATCTTCGAATAAGCTTTGATTATTATTAATTTGTGAATTTTCGTTTTCTTCATCCGAACTAGTTAGAGTTTCATTACATTTGAGCAAATTTTCATCAAAAGGCTCTTTCTCAAAAAGCAATCTATCAAAGTCAGTCATATCATTTGCCATTACAGCACTACGTGAATTTTTGTATTCATTATCATAATCAAATATTTTAGGATGATCATTAAAATTTACATACCGCAGCCACATTGTGTTAATGTCTGCAACTACAAGTTGTTCATTCATGTCGGTAACTACACGTTGTTCATTCATGTCGGTAACTACACGTTGTTCATTCATGTCGGTAACTACACGTTGTTCATTCATGTCGGTAACTACACTTTGTTCATTCATGTCGGCAGTATTTGAGGCTGCTTTTCTAGCCAAAGCCAGAATACGGTCACTTCTGGACGTCATCTTGTCTGGAAAACAAATTAAAATACTATACTTACAAGCAACACATTCACACAAACATGCTAAGGCAACAGGCTTAGTATATCAATATGTTTGTGGCGATGTTAAAAAATAAAACATAAGTTCGAAAAACTATAAAAGATTTTGTAAAACCAGCTTATACTCTATTCGCGTTAAGATTAGACATTTAAAGAAACCTGTTTTACTGTCTGTTCAACCAATTTTAACTTCTATTCCGTAGGCATATGGATGGCATTAAAAGCAAAAAAGTCGTTAAAATACCAACAGCCGCCATTTGTTATTGCACCAACGTAATAAAACTCAAAATCGGTTGAACAGACAGTAAAAAAGGTTTTCTTAAATGTCTAACGTTATTTTGAATGGAGTATAGATGCATACTTAGTTATTTTACACACGTGTATATTTCGTGTTTAATATAAGAATAAAAAGTAATTCATTGTAATTTGTATATTATGGATATGTAGGTAAGATACCTATACTGCCGTACATTGTTTAAAATACGGTTAAACCCATAAAGTAGTTTCAGAGATATCGGACAAAAACCTGCGAAATGATGTCTCTTCCAAACGAATAAAGATATAAAAATCTTTCTAAGAGACAAATGTCACTGGTTTATCAACGATTTTTTTTTGGGGTATGAAAACTGAAAACATCTTTCAGTCTTACAATAAAACAGATATTTGTAATTAAGCTTAGCATTTCTTCCCAGTTTAGTAATTAAATACTGCATAATAATAGGGCTAACCCTACTCTAACGGTATTATAACGTAGTAATTGCTTTAGAATTGTACTACTAAAAATTTTATTTAAAGTTATCAAAAAATACGTCATTACAATACGGCTAAGCTGCATAACTATGATATAATCAAGTAATGACTGTAAAATTAAGGTTTAGCCCCTTGGTTTATAAACAAGTTAAGGCACTTAGTGATCATTATAATCAAGTAATTGTGTAATAATATATTAAGCGGCGTCAAGTTAAACGGTATTGCTTACTTAAAACAAGGCTACTCATACTTCGCTCGCGGTTAGCCGTTTTATAGATAAGCAATGACTTACAATTATTCGAGAAAAAAAAAGAAAACAAGCAAGCAAATTAAACAAATTATTTATTAATCATTTATTTCAAACAATTTTAAATGGTTATCAATAACATAAATAATTATTTTTGACATTTGGGCTTAGTAATATTCATAATTAAATCACAATATTATCTTAATATCAAAACATTCTCTAACTTAAAACCCTGGAGTGAAAAGTGTCTTAAGATAATAAAAAAATATAACCATCTATCTCACTAGCTGCAGTTGTCATAAAACAACCTGCTATAACAATTTTCTTCAGTCTTAAGACTATTATATAGCTTTCTAAATTTTACAATATAATCAGTCTTTAAGGTTTAGGTAGTCCTCCTTGAATTTTTGGTCGTTTCTGTGTTATTGTTTGTAGGCAATCCATTCCAAAATACCATTTTATGTTTTGGAATGATAGGCGACAATTTAGTTATTAAGTTAGATTTACGTTCCTCATCAATGCCTTTCGGCTGTGTCCGGAAGCTTATGTTGGTACGTGGATTTCTTAAGTACTTGTCATTTAAAAAATTAAAACTTGAGTATTCATCACTAAAATCATTTTTATACAACATGTCATAACTTGACCTCTTAAACGAGACTTGTGTTATATTTTTCAGATAGACTCTAGGGCATGCTTGCTGAATTCGCCGCTCAGAGACATTATTGGGTAAATTGAGAAATTCATTTGCTTGTAGCGCTTTGACAGTTACTCTGCCATTGTTTGCAGAGGCTACAGCTTCCTCAAAATCTGAAAAGTCATATATTTTACCCTTCTTTTTCATTGCAAGTTCCACTTGATGGTGGAACTGGTCGCAGCTCATGAAGGTGTGGCCGGGTTCGAAGTAGTGTAAAGTTATTGTTTCTGTACTTATAACGTCACTGTTTACTAGGTCGACTAACATGGAATAAAACAGCCAATTCTTGTTCTGTGATGTACAATTATCTAACCAGATATTAACATTCTGAACGTCTCGATGACGAAGGAAAAAACTGTAGTACGCGCTCATAATATCCTCTTGTTTTCTACCGGCTATTCCGTCGTGCCAAATTGCAGCAAGAGGTTTCGATTCCTTTGATATTTTTCCAACCGGTGCAAAGGATTGGTTAAAGAGCGTCAAACGGGGACAAAATATAACCGCTTTGAACATCTCCATTCTAGGCAGCATGATAACTTTTTCTAGATCGCCGCTAAAATAAATACTATTTTCGTTTTGCTTTATAGCTTTGTGAGCATCATAAAGGGTTTAGTGGTAGGGTACACTAATTATTGTGTCTGTGTGGTGAGCGGCAGTAAGTAAAAGATGATGTCGGTACTCACAATTATAATGTTCTCACAACTGGCACGGACACATTCACAAAAACACTTAAGTTCGACATACACGTTGAGACAGACAGATTGTACATACACAGGAAAACTTTGGATATTCCACTAATCCCGAAGGATTCGCGATAGAATCGGGAATACGTGGATAGCACGGAGTTGCGTGGGCTTCGCGTCGTGAGAGCGAGATCGTACTAAAGGTCAACTAAGGTGGCCGACCGCGCGCTGAGACCCGCGACCCCACTCTTGCGCAGCAAGTACGTCACCGCGTGACGTAGTCGCGGCGCGCCTCCACAGTACTGTGTTGGTACGGTATGAGCGTTGGAATTGTATGTTATAATATTGTTGTGTAAAATAAGAATTGTATTATAATGTAAATATTGTTGTGTATGTTAAGTATTGTACTATAATGTAAATGTTGTTGTGTAAGATACGAATTGTGTAATGTAAATGTTGTTAAGGATCGCCACATCACTCCCCTCCAGAGACCGTCCTACAGGCGATAATAATCTGGGAATCGAACCCTTCGACCAGACCTGGTAGTTCTGACGGGAGTGTCCGTGGGTTGTTTTTCTACGTGAACGTCTTGGTCGGTTGGTGTGTCTGCCAATATGTAGGCGGGTTTGAGGCGGTCCACGGAAACTTTGACCTTCTTACCTTTGACCATTATAGTAAAGGTTTTGTCGCCTTTTTGTACCACTTCGTGAGGCCCGGTGTATGCTGGTTGCAATGAACCTCGAAGCGCATCGTCCCTGAGGAATATGTGGCTTGAGGTAGCGAGGTCCTTGTGGACAAATATTTTGTCCTTGGAATGACGTGCAGCTGGTGTGGGCTGCAATTTTGCGGCAAACGGGCGTAAGCGAGTGGTGAACTCCGAGATGTCGGTGGTGCCGCCGTCACCAGGGTTGAAAAATTCTCCCGGAAGTCGTAAAGGCTCACCGTATAGGAGTTCCGCAGAAGAAGTCCGTAGATCCTCTTTAAAAGCGCTCCGGACACCCAATAGAACCAAGGGCAGAGATTCTGTCCAGTTATGGTCAGCGTGGCACATTATCGCCGTTTTGAGTTGTCTGTGGAATCGTTCCACTAGGCCATTGCATGCTGGATGGTAGGCTGTGGTTTTTCGATGTTTGAATCCGACTATTTTGGCTAGATATTGGAACAGTACGGATTCAAATTGCCGTCCTCTGTCTGTGACAATATCCGTTGGACAACCAAAGCGGGAGATCCAGTTGGTCAGCAATGCTTTACCGACTGTTTCAGCCGTAATGTCTACAATCGGTACAACTTCTGGCCACCTAGTGAAACGATCCACGGCCGTCAAACAGTACCGGTAGCCCTGTGATGGAGGAAGAGGACCTATTAGGTCAATATGGACGAAGGCAAACCTAGCACGGGGTAATTCGAATGTGCCCAATGGTGAAGACACATGGCGATCAACCTTTGTGCGTTGACAGCTGAGACACGTTCGTGACCATTGTCGGCAGTCCTTGCGGATTCCAGGCCAAACGTATCGCTGCGCAACTAATTTTGCGGACGTGTTTACTCCCGGGTGGCTGAGGCTGTGTAGGCTCTCAAATATTTGCCGTCGTAAAGCTTTGGTCACGAATGGTCTGGGAATGCCTGTACTCACATCACAGAGTAACTCGACGGGACTATCGTCGATTTTAAGCCTCTTTAGTTGAAGAGACGTTTCTGACTGCAAAAGATGCAACAGTTCCGGGTCTGAAGTTTGGGATTTGGCGAGAACTTCGAAATCGACTGGAGTTTGCAGTTCACTGACGCGGGACAATGTGTCGGCGACGATGTTGTCTTTGCCGGATATATGTTGAATGTCCGTTGTAAACTGCGAAATAAAATCAAGGTGTCTATACTGACGCGGAGCACAGTTGTGCTTTCGCTCATGGAAAGCGTATATTAACGGCTTGTGGTCAGTATAGACAGTGAAGTGCCTCGCTTCCAACATGTGGCGGAAGTATTTTATGCCTTCATAGATCGCGAGTAGCTCACGATCGTATGGCGAGTACTTCTGCTGAGCGGGGCTCATTTTGCGCGAGAAGAAGGCAAGCGGTTGCCACTGCTCGTCTTTGAACTGTTGCAAAACTGCACCCATCGCCAGATCAGACGCATCTGTAACTAGGGCGAGGTTTGCCTGGTAGTCAGGGTGTGCAAGCAATACGGCGTTGCAGAGGCTATCTTTGCACATATTAAAGGCGGTGAGCGCCTCGCCTGTTATCTCCACGGGATGTTGACCTTTTACGGAGCCGACTAGCAGGGCGTTAAGGGGACCTTGACATTTTGCGGCTTTGGGTATAAACCGTCTGTAAAAGTTCAACATCCCTAAGAAACGCCTGAGCTCCCTAACTGTTTTAGGCGTGGGGAAGTCCTTGATGGCTTCCACCTTAGACTCCAAAGGTCTGGTTCCGGCTGCAGATATGCGGTAACCTAAGAATGTGACTTCGTCAACTCCGAATACACATTTCGAGGTGTTGATGACGATGCCATATTTCTGCATCCTGGTGAAGAGCTGATGCAGGTGGTCCTCGTGCTGCTCCAGGTCCTTCGAGAAAATAAGAAAATCGTCAAGGTAACAGTAGCAGAAATCAAGCCCGCGCGTCATTTTATCGACGAATCTCTGAAATGTTTGACCTGCATTCCTCAGACCAAAGGTCATATAAGGAAATTCGTACAGGCCAAACGGGGTTGTGATCGCCGTCTTCTGGATGTCGTCCTCGCTGACCGGTATCTGGTTGTACGCTTTGACCAAATCAATAGTTGAGAAGACCTTGCAACCGGCTATGCTATGGGTAAGGTCGTGGACATGCCTAATTGGATACCTGTCGGGTATGGTCCTCGCGTTGAGCAGCCTGTAGTCACCGCAGGGTCGCCAGCTGTTGTCCTTTTTCGGCGCTAAATGAAGGGGTGAAGACCAAGGGCTCTCTGATGGACGAGCAGTGCCGTTGCTAAGCATGATCTCAAATTCTTGCTTAGCGATCTGCAGTTTATCTGGGGCTAGCCTGCGAGGGGAACAAGAGATGGTCGGCCCGGGTGTGGTGCGTATGTGGTGTACTGTGTGATGTGTGATTTTTCGGTGTGTGCCCGCGGGTCGTGTGATCTCGGGGTACTTATTAAGTATTAAGTGATACCTCGAATCACCAACTGAGACCTTCACTGAACACGTCGACGAAGCCCTTGCAATGGAAGCTGTTACAAACATTGAGGTGGTTTTGTCCACCAAACGATGATTTCTGATGTCAACAAGCAGATCGTAAAAGCTTAAAAAATCTACACCGATTATCGGCTTGGTGACGTCAGCTACAATAAACCGCCATGGAAAGTTACGGCGCAAACTTAAATCTAAATTTAGTTGTAGATAGCCGTAAGTATCAATTATAGACCCGTTAGCGGCCGATAATTGATAGTTCGACTTGACACGCTGTTCACGTAGAACATGTCGCGGAAACACACATAAATCACTACCAGTGTCCACTAAAAACTGTGTCTTTGATGTTCGGTCCGTGACGAAGAGGCGACCGGTAGACGTCAGACAGTCGTCAGCCGCCATTACCGACTGCCTTTGGAGTTTCCCGACTTGTCGTAGTCGCATGGCTTAACGCATTTGCGAGCGTTGGCCCCGAACTTGGAGTGGTAAAAGCAAAACGGTTGCTTCTGGTGGCTGGACTCGGATCGCTGTCTGGATCGATGACGCTGTTGGTGGTTCGAACGCGATTGCGAACGAGGTCTCCTACTCAGCTGCGTCGTCAGATTCTTCACGGCCTTCTTTAATTCGGCGATTTCGTTCGCCATCTCGAGCATGCTAGGGCCCGACGCCGATGCTGCTGCGACTTGGCCTGGGGTCACAATGTCCTGGACCCTGTCCGCCAGGTCTGCTAATCCTTCGAGAGAAGTAAGTGGCTGTGAAGCCAGCAGGGTCTGGACATTGCTCGGCAGACGGCTGCTCCATATTGTCCGGAGGAAGTCCTCTGGGACACTCGGTCCGGCCAAACTTTGAAGGTGTCGCAGGAACTGTGAGGGTTTGCGATCTCCGAGCTCTTCGTGAATGAGAAGCTGCTTCACTTTCTTCTCGTGTGACGCCGTCAGTCTCTTTATGAGCTCGTGTTTGAGCTTCTCATATTTGTTGTTTTCAGGTGGGTGAAGAAAAATATCTCTTACTTGTTTGGAGTACTGGTGCTCGAGGTTGCCGATGACGTGGTTAAATTTCGTCGTGTCGCTGGTGATGTTGGCGTTCGCGAACTGAGCCTCCACTTGTGCGAACCAAACCTCTGGGTCATCCGGCCAAAATGGTGGTATTCGTACCGCTATACGGCAAATGTCGGATGGCTCGTCAATGGACACGCACTTTGCACGACGAGGTTTTGGACGAGAACGGGTACTTCCATACGATTTTGCGGAGTCACTGCTATCACTCATCGCGCTAATGTAGTGCTTTTTCTTGGCCTGATTAAATATGGAACTTTCTGGGTTCTGACCGCACGTGGTTATCGAGCCTTTCTGGCTAGCGTGTTCTAGGCGGGGTCACCAATTTAGTGGTAGGGTACACTAATTATTGTGTCTGTGTGGTGAGCGGCAGTAAGTAAAAGATGATGTCGGTACTCACAATTATAATGTTCTCACAACTGGCACGGACACATTCACAAAAACACTTAAGTTCGACATACACGTTGAGACAGACAGATTGTACATACACAGGAAAACTTTGGATATTCCACTAATCCCGAAGGATTCGCGATAGAATCGGGAATACGTGGATAGCACGGAGTTGCGTGGGCTTCGCGTCGTGAGAGCGAGATCGTACTAAAGGTCAACTAAGGTGGCCGACCGCGCGCTGAGACCCGCGACCCCACTCTTGCGCAGCAAGTACGTCACCGCGTGACGTAGTCGCGGCGCGCCTCCACAGTACTGTGTTGGTACGGTATGAGCGTTGGAATTGTATGTTATAATATTGTTGTGTAAAATAAGAATTGTATTATAATGTAAATATTGTTGTGTATGTTAAGTATTGTACTATAATGTAAATGTTGTTGTGTAAGATACGAATTGTGTAATGTAAATGTTGTTAAGGATCGCCACAAGGGCTCTAGCTTTTTTGTATCGATCATGATGCTTAGCCCAAGCCAAGCAAGTGTCACAATCAGGAAAACATTGCTTACGAACATCATGGCTTGTTTCTTTAGTGTGATGTTTGTATGATTCGCACTGTTCGCACTCCTCATTCCCGAGCCGAGTGAAAGATATATTCATTGATTTTAAGTGAGATCGATATAAGTCATAACTGAGTTTTGACTCGGGATTTTTTGAACAAAAGTCTTTATACATAAAATTTATATTAATGTCATTGGGCAAATAACGCCGATTTGGTGCGTGCTCTCTACGGTAATGAGGAGCGCTGGGATTGAATGATTCAACATGTTGGTTGAGTAAATCACGATTAAACGCCGGTTTCTTGGTATGTTTACCACGTTTATCTGTATCTTTTTCAGTATCGAGACAGGTGGTAAGTATAAGATCATTGTTTCTGTTGAAACCTAAAGTTGTTAAAAAAAAAATTTTACATACTTGTCTTACGGTTCCGTCATTTTTCTGCAGCGTAAAAGTTCTTTTGGGGTTTCTTTTAGGGTCAGATGTGTACTTACGCTTGGGAATGGCTACAATATAGTTTGACCTTATAAACATTCTCATTTCCCCGCGTTGCAGACTCCAATATGTTTTATTTATATTCTCACGTTCAGA
Source organism: Noctua janthe (assembly GCA_910589295.1). Lineage (NCBI taxonomy): Eukaryota > Metazoa > Arthropoda > Insecta > Lepidoptera > Noctuidae > Noctua > Noctua janthe. Next base: position 3,580,972 of record OU342567.1, read on the forward strand.
TTCATCAAATACAGAACTACATTTTTTTATACATTTCTCGTCACATCCAGGTTTTACAGTATATTTCAAAAGTTTTTGTTTTTTTCTTTGGATTTCTCGCTGTTTCACACTGCTATTGTACTTTTTTCGTTTCCGCGCTGTTGAACCTTCTTCACCTTCATTATCACTGGTGGCTGGGTTGTCAAATGGTGGCATTGATATAATAACAGCAGCATCAGTCGACGCTCGTCTCTTTTTGAAAACAGGATCGTGAACAGCAGCTCTTTCGCCATTGTTAAATGAGTGACGTCGAGATATAACTTTATTGGGAAAGGAAGGCACACATTTTTCTTTCTCTGCTTTAGAGCTTCTCTTACCTTTTCTTTGAGATATGCATTTTATTTGGGACTTATGAGCAAGTGTTTTTTTAATATTCCTGTCCGTATCACTCTCTTCACTTGAATCGACGTAATTAGATGTAACCTCGTAGTCCTTGTCCTTAACCGAATCATCCGAATCAAAGTCACAGAAGATTGGAGACAGAGAATGTAAAGACGGCGGTATAGTTTCATCGCAGTACAGGAAACTGGAATCCGAAACTTTTGATGTACCAGGTTGAGGATTTGCATATAAATCGATGCCATTATTAGCTGAAGGACTAGAAGGATCACTTTCATTTAATGAATTTGGCATGCTTGTTAAGCCAATGATTTGTTCTTGAATACGTAATTTGGGTGGTTCGACAGGTACGACCTCTCTATTCACAATGCTCATCATGTTCTGAATTCTTTGTGGAACCCCGGAGCGTCTACAATAATGACAGACACAATTAGTTAAATACCTAATTTAAAAAAAAAATAATTTAAAAAAAACTTATAGGTAGGTACTTTATTATTCTATATCCTCGTCGTCAACGCAATAATGCGTAAGAATAGGAAAGAAGGTAAAAAGCAAAAAAGCGCGCGAAAGCCCATGTCCGATAGGTATTCGTTTCAAACATACCGCCCCAACGCGCTGCACCTACTCATCGTTGACCCTGACTCGAGATGCGTGTGATTTCATAGCGGCTTCAGAACGATAAGAAAAAGGATTATTTCGTTCCAATCAAATATTTATAAGCTAAAGGTTATATACCTGTCACCTACCACTACGTAATTGAATGAATGTAATACTTATTTTAAGAAAATATTATAAATATCGATTATCTACATACTAATTACATAGGTTATTAAATTCACTGATGCATCTATTCTATTTAGTGAAATTATAAAAACCTTACCTTGAGTACGTATGACGCGACATGGTAAAACATTTATGGCGCGCCGCCGCTCCGCTCCACACACACACGAGCGCTCCCCGTCGTCGCTGGTAGCGAAAATGGCCGAGGAAACCGGGAACGCGGGGGACCGCGGTTCAAAAATGTTTCTGGGTTTAACTAGATTTTAATCTAGCATATCTGTATAGTCGTATTTTAGTAAAGAATTTTACACTTTAATCCATCGATAAACTTTATTGAAAAAAGGCTAAATGCCTATAACTATAATGTAATGTATTATTCTATAGTAACTTTATTATAACATAGTTTTTGTTCTCAGACACACCTGTAAGTACTTGATTATAACACGGTTATGGTCGTATAGCTTAATTTAAGTGCAGCATTGTGTGATAACTGTATTATAATAAATTAATATCGCTTGGAACGATCCGTGAATAATAACGTTACCATCCTTTTGCCGTGTTATAACATAAATTTGAGGAATAGCTGTTAAATAATAAAGTAAACTGTAAAAAATATGTTACTTAACGGTTCACACCCGCTCTGTATCTCGGAAAGTAAAAGTCGTACAGTAATGGGACCCAGCACAAAAGATAGAGAATTTTTCAAAACGTAATGTGTGATTCAAAACTAAAAAATGGCAGTTTGAGACTTAACCGTGTTTTAAGTAACGTACGGCAGTATACTATAATACGATTACGACAACCATTTTCTAATTTGATAAGATAAAGTAATGTAAAATGCCAACCTTAATATTTTAACCTGTTAATAATACCTTTATATTGCACCAGTTATAAACAGCACTAATATTATAGACCCGAATACAAAAGCTAGGAAAGTACGTATACTCACGAGTGATTTTGGCGCCAATTTTATTCTCCGACGCACGGGTCAGCCTCTGTATGTGGCGTGACCACGACTGCAAATTTACGCACTTGCCCCTCCCCGCACTACCCATTCGGACCCTAAACGCCTTAGAATATTTGCAGTAAGTAACGTATTTACCTTATTTGTTCCAGGCAAATCTACGCATAAAATGTAATATTCCTAAACATAATTACAGTAGTGAATCTTGCTGTTATTACGTCTACACATATAAATATTTTTTTAATTCGCTGACTTATCATATACACAGTAAGTTTCACTTACTGTATTTATACTAAGATAATAGAATAATACATTGCGAAACTCTTAAGCATTAATATAGTATAAACTCTTACTGTAGATTTGTTAAGGTTTAGTATACTAATGATTATTTCCAACACTTAATATAATAATAGCAAATGGTACTTACTGTTAATATGTTTCAGTGATACTTGAAGAAAAATACTCATAACTTAAAAATAAAAAGAGCAAAATTACTTACTGTAGCAATACCTAGGAAATGGTTTCAACTTTATGAAAAAATCAACCGTATGTGCCCATACTGCAATCATAATAAGTATGCCTTGGCGCCAAACGGGTCTTACTGTAATTATACTTAAGCTTATTTGATTTTCTATACCACATTTTCAAATTTTAAGTATACAGAAATGTAGGTCTCAATCTCTACATTCCAAATATATACTTAACTCAATATCGACCAAAATGTGACTTACTGTAATTATCATAAGCGCGGCAGTACTATACTTAGTCTTTTGGCATGTAGGACATTTTTTAACAAAATCAAGAACATCTTTAGAGATATCTGGCCAGAAATATCGTCTTTTGATGTTGTTAGTCATTCTACGCACACCAGCATGTCCACTGGTGAGGAGCAGGTGAAAGTCATTTAAGATAAATTTCTTTTTATTATCGTCATCTATTCTTTCTATTCCTCTTAGTATGCATACTCTCGGACCGGTCCAATTTTTTAATGTTTGTATTTCATTACACAACTCTTTAATAAACTCTTCATTTTCATTATTTTTAATGATGCATACTTCTTGTATATTTATATTTTTGCAAAATTTCTCTAACTTAGTCACGAATTCGGCTCGCGAGAAATGTGCTCTGAAGTTGAGGTTTACGCATAAAATCATTTTTTTAGGAATATAAGCGAGACACTCGTCTTCAGCTCTTATCATATTATCTCTTCTATATTTATCCACTGTATCTTTCTCTAGCAAAATCATCTCCACAACATCACTCGGCTTCTTTAGTAATTCCACGACTCTAGGCTGATCAGACCTTTCGTCAGTAGGTTTACTAATTGGCGGTGATACATTCTTACTCTTCTCATCACTTCTCTTTTGTGCTCTAGTCATGATATTAACTTCCGAAATTTTCTCATTCATACTCTTTAATTCGCTAGAAGTCACATTTACCCTGGATAATGCATCTGCGACTACATTATCCTTTCCTTGCACATACACTATTTTGAAATCATACTCCTCTAAAACTAAACGAAACTTCAACAGCCTGCTAGAGGGATCTTTCATACCAAACAAATATATAAGTGGTTTATGATCCGTCATTATAGTAAAATGTCTGCCGTATATATATGGTCTAAAATATTTCACTGCCCATACTATAGCAGTAAGTTCTTTTTGTATTGTGGGATAGTTTAATTCTCCCTTGTTCAAAGGTCTACTAGCATATGCTACGGGTCTTAAGTCCTTGTTGCACAAAACTGCACCAACAGCTACACCTGACGCGTCTGTTTGCAAAATGAATTCATTTGATTCTGAAAAGTCTGGGTACTGAAGAATGGGCGGGCTAATCAACTTTTGTTTTAAGACCTCAAAAGACTTTTGACATTCTGCTGACCAATTAAAATCTACATTCTTTCGGCTTAATCGGTTTAATGGTAATGTGATGTCAGCAAACGATGGTACAAATTTACGATAATAATTGCAGAAGGCTACAAAGCGTTTCACTTCGTCTACGTTTTTAGGTACAGGGTAATTTTGTAAAACTATTGTTTTTTCAGGATCGGGTAAAACTCCATCTGCTGAAACTAAATGTCCAAGATATAATATTTTCTTTTTCAAAAATTGGCATTTACTCGGATTTAATTTTAAATTAACTTTTCTTAACCTTTCGAGTGCATCAAACAAATTTTTATTATGAGAATTTAAATTTCGCCCAAATATAATTACATCGTCAAGATAAACAAAACATTTGTCATACGTCAGGCCGGACATGGCTATAGACATTACTCTACTAAAATTGCTACAGGAAGTTTTAAGTCCCATAGGAAGACGCTTTAATTGATATTGACCCGAGCTAGTGGTAAAAGCTGTATATTTACGACTGTCAGGACACAATTTAACCTGATAATAACCTTGGTTTAGGTCCAAATGTGTGAAATACATTGAGCCTGAAAGTGAGTCTAAAATGTCGGTGATGTTCGGTAGTGGGAACTTATCATCGACTATCACATCATTGAGTTTTCTGTAGTCCACTACTAAACGCCACTTCTTACAGCCTTCTGATTTTTTGGGAACGAGTAGCACTGGACTGTTCCACTCGCTTGAGGCCTCTTCTATTATATCGTCCTTCATCATTTGTTTTATTTGACGATCAATTTCAGGTTTCATAGATTGAGGCAATCTATAAGGTTTAACGTATGTAGGATTAACGTTTGGTTTAAGTGTAAACGATTGTTCATACACGTTGGTGGTTGCTAACTTATCTCCTGGCAGAAAAAACACATCTGAATATTTTGTACAAATTGTTTCGATCGAACACTTTTCTTCACAGTTAAGATGATTTAATTTTAACGACGAGAGTAAAGTTTCGGCTCTATTAGCGTTTGCATTAGTTTTATCAAAAGAAAAAATATGATACTCGAAAAATATATACACTAAATATGAATAAAATTTTCTAATTTAACTTCTTTATCTGTAACGTTAAGTATTTTGACCGGTATCCTACCATTCGTAGGTTTAACGATAGCCCCTGCTAGAAAAATATCTTTTTCTATCTCTCTCGAGCAAACAACACAATCATCTTTTACATCAATACCTAAATGTACGTAATGGATCGATTCACTTCGGGCCGGTAACACTAGATTATTATTATTAGTAAACGTTAAATCTGGTCTAGCTGATATAGGTAAATAAGTAAATTTTCCTGCATTATTAACAACTAACGTGTTGGAAGCCAAATCAATATTACAGCCATAAGTAGAAAGAAAATCTAGACCTAAAATACCAGTTGCCTGGAAGGGCAAATTTTCAAAAACATAGAATTTATGCGTAAACGTGTCATTATTTTCTGACACAAGTTTTAAGGTTACGCATCCCAAGGAGTTAATCTGACCTCCAATTCCGTTTATAGTAGTATTATTATAACTTATGCGCATCGTTTCGGGTAATTCCTTTTTTCCTATAATTGATATCGACGCACCTGTATCTACCAAAAAGGAATATTTTTTGTTATTGGAATAAAATGTCACAAATTGACATCGTCCCCTACAAGCTAAAATATAATGATTAAAATCGAAAAAACTGCTTATTATTCACAGATTGGGTATCATCGTTAGAACTTTGTGAAACAAGCCCTTTCGCCGATTCTTGTGTGGGTTATATGGGTTGCGCGGAATAAATATTATTTCGGTTATAATTATTTCCTCGCCTGTTACCACGATGATTATATCGGCCATAGTTAAAATTCGGTTGAGAAAAAGATCTACCACGGTTGAAATTTTGAAAAGATCGTCCGTAACCGCGGCGATAAAAATGATTAGGAGGGCCATAATTACGGCCACGTTGACCTTGACCTCTAGGTCCTGAAGAAGGTGTAAACCTACCTCGACTTCTTCTGGAATACTGCATAACGTCCGGCTTAGCGGACGTCGAGGGTGTTGATACCTCTTCGTCCTTTGCACCCTGTATGGCGTCCTTGAGGTTGTCATAGTTGCGCGCGGCCACGATGGTGCTCAGCCTTGAATTTTTCAACCCATCTGAAAATTTCTTAATAGCCATTTTTTCATTTAATGGCTTCAAAATAGCGAACTTTGACGAGTCTCCGTCTGCCTGTGAGATGGTTAAGTCTGTAAAAAGTTGTTCTAATTCTGAACCATACTCGTCAATTGACCTAAAACTTTGGTTCATATTTTGGAGGCGGGACTGAATCGCGGTAAATGATTTTGAAGTTAACAAATGTTTCCTTAAATCCTGTATTAAAGCGGAAACTGTGTCATAGTTGTTCGACAAACGTAGTTTAGCGTTCTCAGAAAGCCGACCTTTTAGCACAAATTTTATTAAAAGTTTGTTTCCCGAATCGTCTAACATATCCGCATACATTTCTACAGCATCAATCAATCGTTTCGTGGTCTCTTCCCTACCATCCACAAGTGGGATTAAATTACACGCCGTCCGAATATCAAATTCCATTTTTATTATTTTTATTTCGCTAGGAGGCGAAACACACAACTCACTTATATTTAAAAATATACTCTTAATTTCATCGAAGGTGGTGGTCAATTGCGTCACTAAATTAGGCTTTAAATCATGCGATAACTTAGAATACATTAATTGCGCTTCACTAAATAAATCCTTAGCCTCTCTTGACTTATTCAATGCAATAGAACCTGTAAATCTAGCTTGCCCTTTCTTTATTAAATATTTACGAATATCCACCAAATCTGCATATATCCTATTAAAATCATCGGCCATAATTTAAAAATAAAACATAATGGAATGCAATGACATCCTCTTAACAATAAAATATCTTCCTACGGTTCTCCGCTTACTATCTTCCAGGAATACAGTGCGATAACGTTCCACATCGGGTGCGAGGCATCGAGTTCGGTGTGTCGCCGTGCGAGATCTAAGAACTGTTACACATTTATAATAATTACTTACTTTTTAAACACGTTTATGCGATATAATTGCAATTATTTTGATACTGTTTAGAGATGAAGTTATAGCAAAATATCACTTTACTAACTTTTGTAGCACTTTGCGGCGATTGTATTTATGGTAGAAACACTTTGTTTTTTTTTTTTTTACACGGAAGTGTCGGCGTCGTTGGGTTTCTTGAAGTAGGTCTGCCTACGACATATGGACCTGCGGTTCATCTGCCTCTCCATCCATTTTACATGCATCTTCTTATAATAATAACAGATAGCATAGCATGCCACTGCCAACAGGACAACTGTGATTAGGGTGAGGAGGATATTTGTCGTGCTGATGCTGGAGTAGCCCAACTCGGCTGTCGCGTCATTCTTTCCATCACCAGCAGCCGTTTGCGCGATGATTGTTTCTTCTTTAGTTTGAGTAGTCCCCATGTTTCAAAAATTTACGTTTGTTTACACATTTCACAACACTGTGCCACTGTCTATATTTTTATTTTGAAGTGTCCGAAATTAAAATTATTTTATTTTTCTTCACTGTCCGTATTTCACTAACGATAAGACCTTGTATCATATGGCAGGGTCGCCATGAAGTGTCGTATGGAATGATACACATGTTTTCACGGTAAAGGCTCACTTTATTGTGTCGACTCGCAAGTACAGTGTCTTAGCTTAGCTACATACATATAACAACTATCTAGGTTTACATATACTTACATACTAAAGACGTACACTCACTACACATAATAGTTTCTGCTTATAATTGCTATACTCTCCAGAAAGAGAGAAAAACAATTAAATGATCCATCTATCTCTTAGAGAGGAGGCCTGCATCCCAGCAGTGGGAACATTAATAGGCTGATTATGTTATCTATCTCTTTCCTTTACATTATCACATAAATAATGTGTATGGTAATGTAAAAGAAATAAATAGATGGGTCTTAAAATTGTTTTCTTCTCTTGCTAGAGCAGTGGTTCTTAACCTTTTAGTCATGAGGGACCATTTTACCAAATGTTTGTCTTGCCGGGGAACACCCAGTTGGTTTTCCTAAATTAAGGAATGTTCGATAAAGAAAACGAGCACAATTTTATAATTAGCACTCATTTATTTATTATTTAGCAAAAATGTAAATGTTATAGATTTTAATTTAATGTGATTTTTGTGACTGCATACTCTTTACTAACTTCTGAATTCTTGGTTCAGTGCTACTCAAAGCTAAACGCATGTCGGCAGTGGCATCCAACCGATTTCGATGCTTGTTTTTAATCATCAGAAGCGTCGAAAATCCCTGCTCGCATAGATACGTCGATGAAAATAAAGTTAGGTAACGTATAGCAATGTCTCGAAGCTTTGGAAAAGAAATTGCTTTTTGGCTCCAAAACTCCTCAAGATTTATTTCTGATTCGAATGTATCTTTTAAGTTGTGTCGTGTTGCATTTCAATCACTTCTTCTTGAATTTCATCAGAGACTTCAGAAACATTGAGAATGAAAGGATTCCGAATCAGTTTCTGAATACTTTTGTCCCCGCAGTCAGGAAAATAGCGGTTAAATTCACTTTTTAAATTTGTCAAATGGAGCATCATGTTTTTATGAATTTCTCCTTTAATATGTACACCTTGTCCGTCAATAATTTGGTTGAGCGTATCAAATGCAGAAAAGTTTTTTCTTTCGACCTTATTAATCTATAGCTCGATTTTAGCAATAAACGCACTGATTTTATCTTCATATGCAAATATGTTGCTCATACCTTGCAACTTCAAATTTCCTGATCCTTGCAGTTGAAGGTTTAATTTATTTATTTGCGCAAAAAAGTCGACCAAATAAGCAAAACGTATTTTATATTCGGGCTCACTGAACTGATCTAGCAACTCTTTGTTTTCCTTGTTAGTTAAGAATATTTGTACTTCCTCTCTTAGTTCGTACAACCTCGACAGCATGTTTCCTTTCGAAAGCCAACGAACTTCTGTGTGGAAAAGCAGAGTTTCGTGTTCAGAGTTCATGTCAGAACACAACTGTTTGAATAGACGAGTATTGAGTGCGCTCTTTTTAATAAAGTTAACTACTTTTATAGCTGTTTTCAGAGCTAAAGTAAAGCATTCCGGCAGCGTTTTGGCAGCCAATGCTTGACGGTGAATAACGCAGTGCGTCGTAATTGCGGATGGATTTTTGGTTTTTACCAATGCTGCAAGACCAGAGCGAGAACCAAGCATAGCAGGAGCACCGTCAGTACAAAACCCGGCAAGCCTTTCCCACATAAGTCCATGTTTCTCCATATATTGACTTATTGCATTCATAACATCTGCACCTTGCGACGTCGTTTTCAGTTCTTGAGAAAATAATAACTCTTCTTTAAACATTTTATTGTCCTCCAAAAATCGAATAAATACTAGTAATTGACGGCATTGCGAAACATCGGTAGACTCATCACATTGTAATGCAAAATAAGGGCTGTTTTTAATCTTGTCAATAACTTGGTCTTCAATATCAGTTGACATTTTTTGAATGCGCGACTTAACTGTGTCACTAGAAAGCGGTATTTCACGAATTTTCTTTTGAGCTTCCGCGCCTAAAAGCTCTTCTGCAACTTTAAGCGTACAGGGCTTTATTAAAGATTCGCCGATTGTGTGTGCTTTTTTCGATTTGGCAATCTATTTTGAAACTTCAAATGATGCAGATAATGTTTTTTCAGATGTTGCATAACTTGTTCCACTGGGTCCAAGTTTCATTTTTTAAGATTTGTTAGTTTGCCTTCAAAAAATTCTCGCGAACTGTTACAAAACTTCGGATGCACGGTCTTCAAATGACGTTCCAACTTTGCCGGTTTTAAAGCGTCGTTAGCAAGAACAGTTGCACATAAAATGCATTGCGGTCTAGTTTCTCCATTAATTTCTATTGAAGTAAAACCCAGCTTAATATAGTCGTCGTCATATTTTCTTTTTGGAGGCATTTTTCTGAAAACGAAGTTTTAGTGATAATGTGGACAGGTATAAGATAATAAAAATGTGTTGTTTTGACAAGCTTTTATTTGTGAGGTCTATGGCCAGCTGTGGTAATGACGGTTAAAGTATCTACTGCTCAAGACGTATCAAATGAGCTCAAAGACGACGGTATTATTAGGTAGGTACTTACCTATATTTACATATACATCATAATCTGCTCAATTATACCAAACAATTGCATTGTCACCGGAGATTTACAATGTGACGAAAACAAAGTAATTACTTACCTACGTAGTATTTATATCTGGAGTAGTTATTTACTATAACTACGAGTACCTTCGCAGACTAAGGATATTTGCTTTTTGCTGTCGAACTTTAAAAATTAAACCAAGCACTCAGTAGGTACAACACTCGTCACTCTCTCAAGGCCACGTTATAAATCCCTACCGCTCATTACATCGTCGACGTTGCAAGTGAAGTGACGATCGGCAACCTGTGCGGTCACGCCGCTAAAAGAAGGAACGAATGGAACGAAACCCCCGCCCCTGCCCTCGTGCACCGCGTTTCGCTCGCGTTGTTTCGACTCGATCGACTCATTACGTCACGCCACAATATTATTACGATGGCTTCGCGGACCACTTGGAATGCCTCCAGGGACCACTAGTGGTCTGCGGACCACCGGTTAAGAACCACTGTTCTAGAGAGTATGGCAATTATAATAATAACATTTGGCTTGGGAAGGCTCAGTCCAGACTATGATTGAAACAATTACATGTGCGGCAATCATAGAAAGAGTGATAATTTGAAGGTATTACAGTTATAAGAGCTTGCAAGTCATTAAATTTGCAGGAAGTTAGTTTAGGCAAGTCCTTAAAAAGTTGCTTGTAGGTTGTTACGGGTAAATTATTATTATTACTGCATATTATCCTAACTATCGCCCTGTTTCGTTTGATGAACGATTTTTCGCCCAGCCTATAGATGTGAAAGTTAAAAAATTGCCACTGCCTATGAGATATAAATGTAAAGATAAATCAAATTTATAAAAAAATTATAGCTAAACAAAATACAACTTCGTCAAAATCATCAACCAAATAGTAATCTTCGGAATCTTGCAATACTCTTACTTTTTTAACAAGCGAATCGCTTGTAATAACATCGAGATCAACTTTTTTTGTTAAAAAAAATTTTAGCTTAGGGGCTTTTACAGTCTTCAGGAAGGAAATCGTAATTAATGTTTTACCTTCTTCATTATGAATTTTCTGAACAAATCCTATATAGTACCTCCATATTTTTCTTGCGTAGTATCTAATTAAAACAACGTCATTTATCAAAAAATAATTATTTTCCAAACATTAGCTTCTTGATTAATCGCGGTATTTACTCCAGAACAGGACGGAATAGGCTTTAAATATATATTTTCATGATTTTATTTCTCCGATTGACTATTATTAGATGATAGTATTTTTCCTAAACTTTTATCAAAGTTTAAACCTATTTCTGTGAGCTTTCCAGATGTTTTAAAATCAAAATACCTACTGTTTTCAGGCGTATTCCTAACATCGGCGAGGATTTTGACTCCAGAGTTTCCTTTCTTTTTCCCTTTACGTCCTGATTCTTTTTCCATGATTCCATTTCTGATTCTATCTGTAATATTCTTTCTTCTTCTATGTTTGTTTTTAATATTACATTTTATTTTGTTAAATGGTTTTCAATCTCTAGTTCAGTCTTATTTTGTATTTTTTTTTCCAGATAACATTCTTTTCTCTGTTTTTTCTCTACAGGTTTCCTGTTCTTTAGGATCATTATCATCAAAATATTCAGCTTCTATCCAATCAAATTAATCACTTTCGGCATATTCGATCTCCGTATCAGTATCTTCGGAAGATGAATCTAATTGTATATTTTTTTTTCTTGAATCTACGAACCTTTATAAGAATGTGAATTTTAGCAGAAAAACAGTCGCAAATGCCTCGCATACAGAAGCAGCTTAGAGGTCTGTATTTAACTGTATTTTTATTTTCAGTGACGATGACTTGGTGAATTGTCATTGTGGATGGTATTGGTAAAATTGTTTTGGGATTAGATATTTTAATTTTTTCTATGTCTTGGTCAGAAACGTAAAATGTCTTGACTGATATTTCTGATTTTAATAATGTCTCAAATACAGACTTCGCATCAACAATATCTCTCCCATAGGCAACTCTTGCATCTAATGTTCTTTTCACCACTCCACCAACACCATCGGCTGCACCTTTACCATGAGACGCCTCGAAGAAGAACCAGGTCGCTTGATGGAATCCTTCATTCTGCGTTATTTCACAAAATAGAAAAAAGTAGAATTTTTGACGATATTGCGTCGTGGGTCCATCAGACCAATTGTGGATGCGGCGAACCGTGGGAAGTTTTTCTTTAATAATATCTATGACTGGTTTTAAATGGCCCCATATAGCTTCGGGACCATGCTCGAGTGAAGGTGATACGGTGCAAAAACATAAAGATTTCTCTTTTTTTAACTACAATAGGCCAGTATGCAACGTGACTTGTGTTTTTGAAGCTCCAAAGTGCATGGCCTGCACTTTTTCTGCCATTTTACACACGTAATTCTCCGAAAAGTCACACTGAAGAATAACTTCATTATCTTCCAGTTTTTCTATTGATTCTTTATATTGTATATATTGATGGTAAATGTTATTATGATGAACTTTAAAACTTTTGAGGTCTCGTTGTATCAACTCGCAAGATTATGTAGTACACCAGTTTGTTGTAATTTAACCATTCTTTTGGTTGTTATTTTTTTTCACCGTCCTTTTCAAATTCGTGACTTTTACTAATAAATTCATACCAAGTTACTTCATCTTGATAGTGGTCAGCGGATATAGTAATTTGAAGTACTTTATCACGGCACAGATTACATTCCGAATACATTCAACTTTTCGACTTTACGTTGCACACCATTTCAGAAACTAAATCTGTTAAATCTGTTGTTTTCATTAAGCCTAATTTCTTCAAGGCTTCAGGCTTAAAAGTCAAATTGGAATTCTTAATACAAGCACATGTATTGCGGGTGCTTAAATTAGGCGGAACTATATAAAATGGACGGTAGCGTTTAAATGTCGTGAAGGATTCAGTTCCGCCTTCATTTTTGTATTTTTTGAACAAATTCATTAGCGTATTTAGCAAAAACCGTTTTTGTTTTTTATTTTTAGTGACATATGCTTTATTTTCTGCAGTCATACGACTGACGTCATCTCTTTCGAAGATTTTTTTCAAATTACATCATCTCATCTCGTCGTGTAGTACGAGAGAAGAATTCTTCGCACCGTTGTTCTTCTAAAGTGAGTACCTTTTTTACATTAAAAACATCAGATTCGATCTCCCAAAAATTCTTAAGCATGTCATTCTCAGTGATGTGAGAATGCATACTTACTACATTGTGACAATGTGCTTTATTCCGATCGCTATCTGTGGATGCTAGTCCAGACAAAATCCACCCCAGGGTTGTATTTTGTGCAATTACGGGCCCTGGAGAGTTTGACTAAACCTTCCTTAAGAACTTGGCTGTAAACTTCTGCTCCAAACAAAACATCGATTTTGTTTGGAGTGTGATACTCTGGATCTGCCAGCGTTATATCTTTTAGTTCAGGCCAAGTTGGTATATATATTTTAGTTGAGGGAATCAACGTTGTTATTTTACTTAACACATATGCTCGAACTTGAATAATTGCGCTTGGATCGTGACGTGAATGAATGGTTAAATAAACCATGAAACTAGAGGCAAAATTGCCCTCGTCTCCTCCTATGCCTGAGATAATACTATTACTTCGTATTTTCTGTAGTCCGACCAATTGGACGGCTGATTCGGTTATGAAAGAGGCCTGGGATCCTTGATCCAATAACGCCCTCAGCAGTTGTTTATGACCATTCTTAGTCTGTGCTTCGACGAGAGCGGTCGCTAATAAAACTCGATTTGGCACAACCTTTTTAGAAAAGTGTGTCGCTATGCTTGAAGATTCTGATTCTTGTGCGGAAGCCGTTTGCAGTGTGGACACTGCTGATTTGATTGCTACAGCCTCTACCGGATGGCTATTGGGTGATGATGATCTTGAGGATGCCGTGGGGTGCAATAATGAGTGGTGTCTACGCTTGCAGACTTGACATGAAGTTTTAACACGACAATATTTAATCGAATGGTTCGTGCCTAAACAATTGTAGCATAAATTGTGAGTTCGGACAAACACTTGGTAACAGTTTGGTAACTTTCTTTACAAAATTGTTTACAATGACTCAGATAATGTTCTTGTTTACAGAATGGACATACAATTTGAAAAGAGTTATTGCTATTTGACTTGACTGCGTGAAAAACCCTTGGCTTATCAACTGTGGATTTCTGCTTTGACTTGGATGTGTCTAAGTACTCCAAAGAACGAAATCTTGATTCTAAAAATGTTTTAAATTCTTCAAAAGTCGGTACTTGTTTAAACACAAATTTTCAATTCCCACAACTTTCGTGATTCACTATCCAGCTTAGCGCTTACTATATAAATTACTATAGTATCCCATGATTTAACATTAATACCGAGAGTGCTCAAGCCATGGAGACAATCCACAGTAGTATCCAATAATTCTTTAATCGCAGTTGATGACTCCGTTTACATTTGATTGATTTATCAATCTCTTTAACATTGAATTAGACAAATATCGTTTGTTGTCATAGCGTTTGTTTAACATTTGCCAACATTCCTGATAGTTTGCGTCTATCACAGGAGTGTGACGCAACAGTTGTTCTGGTTCACCCGATAAATGACCTTTCAAGTAGTGTAGTTTTTGTACATCGTCTATGGAATCATTGGTATGGATGAGTGATAAAATCAAATCACGGAATGAAGTCCACTCCGTATACTTGCCAGAAAAAAAAGGAATGACAACTTTAGGTAACTTAACATTTGTGTACTTTTTTGACGATGATTCTTGACTAACATTAACATTGGTCTTTGTAGGCGTTATTTGTTTGATGGAGTCTTTCAACTCAGACTTATACATTATATAAATATCTTCAGTTTTGTCATATATCTCCGATGTAAAGTAATTATGATTCGAATCTATTTTTTCTACAATGTTCCTGTGTGTTTCTATAAAATTAGACCACAATTGCTCTAACGCTTCCAACCTAGTTTCCAAATAGAACAACGTTAGGCGATCTTTAGGAGATTTTTTATAATTAATTCTACCTTTTTCAATGTTTTTCTTGTTATCTAGTTGTAAGTTAATTAATGAATCCATGACTAAAATCCTATCAAACTATTGACTATACCAGTTAAACCAAACCAAGTATTATTACGTTGTACAGGAACTTGTAAATTTTACAAGTGTGAAACTGAGAAATGACAAAATCGAAAATTTTACAAGTGTTTTTGACTTTAATTTTTTTTTTTAGAAAATCGGGCATAGGTTCCCCGTCGGTTTACTTTTTACTTAAATCTACTAAGTCCAAACTACTTGAAATTATTGTAAGTCCAAATTCTTTTAAATTTTTTTAAGTCCAAATTCTTTTAAATTTTTCTAAGTCCAGTTAAATTTTTAAGTCCTGATGGCTTCACAAACAAATTAAATTGTACTCACGGTTTTATCCACAAACACTTTCACTCACTATTGCTTCTTCACTGTAGTTGTTGACAACGCCCACCAGGGGGCGCGCAGTACTCAGCTTTGGTGCTCAGCTACTGGGATGCCACTTCCACTGCTTCCTAGATCTGGCGCGTCCACACTCGGGATGTCCAGATGCCCGCAGAACTTGCTGCGGTGGCGCCCTCTGCAGGCGACGATCTCGGAACACTCAGGTCTCCGCAGTCGCGCCCTCTGCAGGCGACGCTTGAAGCACTTCAGTGGCGACCCAACACTGCTTTCTGTGCTGATACCCAAAAACTCGGTGCGCAATACTATGACGCACTGATCCGGCTCGAAGGACCATGTAGAAATTTCACACGACGATCTTCAATGAAACTATGTAGATGTATACTTTACAACCACGTATATTAATTTTCACCCAATACAGAATCTCAAAACAAAAATATTTCTCTAGTCTCTCATACTTTTGCATGTAACGAAACCATACCGCGATCTATTTCGACGACAACGCCATCTAGTTAGATCATCGGTACTAAAAAATCAAAAAATCTTACAAACTAAATAAAAACACGTGAAACGGTTTGACTCAGGTAACTCTGTCCAATCATCATCAAAGTTAATTTTATAATAAATAGTGCCATCTGGTCTGTATTTAATGACTCTCAGATCAACAACTACAGGATCGCCTGCTTTTCGACCGGGTCTTATGCTTTTATTCCCACTAGTTCGATTCATTAGTTCGATCGTCGAACTAGTGAGATTTTTTTTTCTCATTTGTTCTACCGTAAAACTAGTGAGAATTTTTTTCCTCATTTGTTCGACCGTCGAACTAATTAGATTTAAAAATAGTTCTACTATATTTAAATGTTTTACTAATTTCGTAATAAAATAAAAAAACGCTTGGTTCGTTAAAAAATATATATTCGTGTACTTATATTTGTACATCTATAGCAAATCGTTGATCAAATAAACAGTTGAAAAACTTATAAATTATAAGCTGGCTTCCTCACCTATCAAAAAATAATGTAATAATGAAATATTTAAATGTAATCCAATATTTTTCTGTCTTGCTTATCTCAACAAGCTTAACCAGAAAGAACAAAAATTAGTTTATATGTATAATAAATGATCAAAAATCAAATGGTACATGTCAAATTTGTTGTTAGTGTCGTATAGAAACATACTTGTACATCTTTGGTGAAATATACATGATCAAATATAATTTTGTCTGTCTTACTTATCTCAATAAGCAGAGACAAAAAGAACTACGAATACATGTAATCCATCAAAGATATATATTGAATATTATATGATTACCATGATTTTTATCTAATAATCAAATTTAAAAAATGTAATAATCAAATAAATGTCCAACACTAATTTGTCCACATGTTAATTGCATTTTAGCATCAATAATATAATCGTCATTGAATAAATCAATTTTCCTCCTTTTAGAACTTTTCTTTGATGTGGAAGGTCTCTGAAGAATATCATTTCGATATGAAGACAATACAGAATCGTCCAGTAAAATATGCAATATTTGCAATAGGGTTACATGGCCTTTTGTTACAAGGTTATTTATTTTATGGTGCCACCCTTCTACGGGATTATTTGTTCGGTGGCGTTCGCCATACGCAGACCAAATTCTATGATAATCACCCTTCATCCAGTAATTATCATAATATTCTTTAAACTTCATCATGGATTGACAATTCTCCGTCTTTTCATTTTGAATATACACCCATCCTGAAACAATTTCATTTTCTGGAAGCAATGCTAAGTTGGCGCATAGCGAAATTATTCTTCTGTTCCGTTTGTCTTTACTTAAACCCAGGGTTTTTGCCTTGCGCCACAAGCTGTTCACGTAATGGTAATAGCAACCTTTGATTGTAACCTTCATTTTTTGTAACGCTTTCATTGCGCCTTCTTCGAAATCTATCGTGACTTTTGCAGATTTCCACTCTGGAATTTGGGACACAATCAAAACAAATAAAATTGAATAAGCTTTTTTAGTCTTGTGACTCATGAACGCGTACACCAAAGGATCACATTCGTGTTATTTATGTCACATGGACATGATTTAAAGGTCCCGTCCATAAAAATATGTTTTATATTTTTCATAATTTCTCGGGCGTCACTTGAACAAAACACTAATTAATATTCTCATTTTTTTGTGACGGATATCAGCGAGTAAGAATTCTGAAAAAGTATGCTAGCTTATTTCTGTTTCTATAAATGCTTGATTTTATTTGTTGAAATTCAGGTATACCTACTACTTTTTGAAGCTAAATGCAGGCCTTGATTTTTTAATGTAATTAGAGCTCTGTTATAGATTCTTGGAGCTGGTTCTCTTCCCAATGCTGCTTCATTGCAATCATTATTTATAATAATATTAACTGAATTTCGTGTTTCATCTGGATTACATTGGCCGCAGTGAGGTTTTATTTGTAAAGTTTCAGTGAGGTCCTTAAACAAAATAATTGTATTAGTTTAAAATATATATACTTATGTCTACACGTTATAAATTATATTATACATATAAAACACTCAAGACTTACCATATTCAATGTTACGGATCCAGTACATTTTAAACTTTTATAATTTTTACACCGCCATATGCTTTGACCATTTTTATATTTACGCATTGAGTAATATTGATGTCCTTCTAATTGCAGAATTCTTCCTCGACCAAATAAAACGTTGCAACTGCAGCACATAACCAGTATAACACATCCATCATTTTGCATAGTTAAACAGGCTCAAACAGCATCTACCCTCAAAATGAAAATAAAAACTATAACCATACTCCTTCTGACGGGGTGTTTAGCTAAATGTTTATAATGTTTTAATGCACATACCTACCTAGGTGCTGTAGGTATAGATGCATTTAAGGAAATGTACAGTGGACAACTTCCGGGTGATATGACGATGATTTGTGTAATCTATATGTATTGTTTATTTACTATTACTATTATTTACTTGTTAGGAAGCCAGCTTATAATTTATAAGTTTTTCAACTGTTTATTTGATCAAAGATATGCTATAGATGTACAAATATAAGTACACGAATATATATTTTTTAACGAACCAAGCGTTTTTTATTTTATTACGAAATTAGTAAAACATTTAAATGTAGTAGAACTATTTTTAAATCTAATTAGTTCGACGGTCGAACAAATGAGAAAAAAAAATCTCACTAGTTCGACGATCGAACAAATGAGAAAAAAAAATCTCACTAGTTCGACGATCGAACTAATGAATCGAACTAGTGGGAATAAACGGTCTTATGGTGCTGTATCTCCAATTTGTTTTATTATTGTAATTTTTGACAAATCATAGTCAATCTGAATAGCTTCATAAGGAAAAGGATTAATCCGTGCCTCCTTCGTTACAGTTATATAGTCGCTGGGAAGATGTATCTCCCTATTTTTGAGCTTCCTTTCGATCGCAGCATGGACTGCGTCGCATTCCATTTGGGTATGACCAGGCTCTAAGTACTTCTGTCTGATAGTCACTTCATGTTCAATACTAAGATTCAACAAGGCATTTGCCATTATATTATTTCTATTTTGATAGGTGCATCCATCTGAATCAATGACTATTGGCAATCCTTTAGGCAAACAATATCTCACGATGTAATCGGACACAAAAGATGTGAAGGTACTAGCGGTAAGATCTGAGCATGTTTCATTAAACCAATAACAGGGGGTTTGGTGGGTAACCAGGTCTTACATTGTGAAGTTATGACACGTAAGCTTTGTCTTAAAGTATAATGCGCTAGCTGTTAGATAAGGGCATACTTTTACAGACTCTAAATCCATAGACAACAAAATGAATTCGCCAGATGTAGCTTTCTTTTTTGTCCGTTTCCTTCTCTTTCCTCGCTCTATTTTTGCGTCTAATGTGTTGCTCATAATCGGAAGTACTAATATTTACTACTGCATGGCCACAGCAGGTATCGCACATGTCCTTTTTTAAGATGTATAGGGTTAGATTTTTCTCGTGAAACAGTTTCTCGAAAGTGAAGCGAGAAAGCGCAGGCTCTTCGTTTTCAGTGCAATGTTCTTTGTACTGTTTATATAAATCACTCAGAGGCCGGTAAACAGGTTCTAAATACAACTTTGATGTTTCCTTCCTGGCATAGTGAGAAGGTAACTTGGGAATATTGTCTAAAAAGTTGCGTGCGGTTAAAAGCTTTCGCTGTGTTCCAGATTGTGGCGTTCTGACCCTGATTGTATTCTGAATTTCTTGACAAGGAATTATCGATGTTTTGACCCAAGATTGAACTGTGTATGACCCCAGACACAAAGTATTTAAAAATGTTACTCAGCAAACCTGTAAATTTCGACCTTTGTTCATTGGCAAAAAGTAATCGATCGTACCTTCACGTCTCGATCCATCGCTTGTTTTGCGTGCTCTGCCCTTCCGGTTTACAAGTCCGACTACATACACTTTGCGCTGGTCCCAGTTCATATTTTTCCAAAAATGGTTGTGTTTTCGTGACGTTTTTCATCATCAAACTTTTCACAATTTCGCACCTTACTCTTCTACAAAACTGCGAATTGCACCTATCACCTAATTTTCTAGCAGGTCTTACTTTATCTTGTCTTAGTTTTCCATTCTTTGGTTTTGTGTATCCCAAATATTCCTCTCCTAACATACGAAGTTTCTTATTTTTTAATTTCTTCCAGTTATCCGGGTCACTTTTAGGAGGTATTGGCACTTCACCGTCGATATTCGATATAAGTTACGTTTTGATATATCGAACCCATGCCTAGTGAAGGCACACTTGCGGATGAACTAATTAGATAGATACTTACATCTTACATACCTATTAATAGCAATTTAATTCGTTATTCAAGCCATAGATACTTCTATAGCTTTGTATTGAAGGTTTGCTAATCATGAGTTCCTACCAACCACGTTGTTGCTACAGTAAATACCTACCCGCGACAATAATAAATCGTTTGATTCCGCATTCATGACCATTGTGTTGTTTGTGTTTGTTTGATCTAAATTGCGTTTATGTTTACGTACTTAACAGTTAAATAACTATAATTTTTCCTTCATACTTTTTACGGGCTGAAAACTGTCGCGTCAGTAATACATTTTACGTCTAAGTCGGTACCTACCTACTAACTTTGTAAGTACTCTTTTATTATCAAGAAAAGGTATTGCAGGCGCAGGCGTATTTAAAAAATTGGAGCTATCTACAAACATAATCAACTTATAATTAACTAAGGCTAAAGACTTTTTAGATAATTTACACTTCCCTGTATCGAAGCAACTGCTCAAAATGGAGTCCATTTCGCTCGATACACAAACGGGCACGATTAATTACATTGTCTTTTAATTTTCCTAATGTGTCTCTGTCACTTTTCACAATATTAAATGCATCCACTATCGCACTTCTTAACTCATCTCGAGTAGTACGCTCCTCGAAATAAACTAGTCTTTTAATTTCGGACCACAAATAAAAATCCAGTGGTGTTAAGTCAGGGCTCCTTGCGGGCCAAGCCACAGGGCCACCACGACCTATCCACTGCTCACCAAACTCACTGTTAAGGTACGCACGCACTGGAGTAGCAAAATGAGCAGGGCATCCATCATGCTGGTAGAACATACCGCGTAAATATGCCAGAGGCACATCCTCAAGCAACTCCGGTATCACGGTTTGCAGCATTTCTAAATAAGAACCGCCAGTCAGGTGACTTTCAATAAAAATAGGCCCTATTATTTGGTCGTTAATAATGCCTGCCCAAACATTCACGCTGCGGTCTACACACCAAAGCCGCTGACCCGGCGGCACAGCCCGGCGGCTTAGTGCCGGCGGGTTAACCCGGCGGCTTCAGAATGTCCAAGCCGAACGACTTTGCCGGCGGCAATGCCGGCGGCACGACAGCCGCGGCATGTGGTGTTCTAGTAATTGCCAAATAGTCGTAGAGATTGGACGTGTGTGTTTCGAATAATTCAGAAGTAGTATTTTCAGTACCTAATTGACATGGAGGAGGACGATAACAGTGATTTAATAATAGCAGTTTGTGGAGTTATTATCGGTGGATCCCTCAACACACGAAAGTGTTGGGTTAGGCCAAGTTTAATGAGTCGCAATAAATACAGTACTTGTCAAAGATTAAGTGATTTAAAGGAAGACGACTTGGTTCTATACAAACCCATTTCTTTTAAGACTCCTGTCATTAACCAGTACCGACTTTGAATATTTACTGAATATTGTTGGACACAAAATAGCTAAACAAGACACAAATTACAGAAAAGCAGTTTCACCAGTGGAAAGATTGTCAATAACGTTAAAATACCTAAGCTCAGGAAATTCTTTTAGTAGCCTGTGCGACGTCTTTTAAGTATCTCCTCAACTAATTTCAAGCATTATTCCTGAAGTATGTGATGCTTTAGTTGAAGGACTTTCAGATTATGTGAAAATTCCAAGGAGTCAGGAAGGATGGAGAGAAATTGCAGATGAATATTTAAAAAGATGGCAAATACCCAATTGTCTTGGGTCAATGGATGGGAAACACATAAAACTTCAATGTCCACCAAAAAGTGGAAGTGATTATACAGGAAAAGTTTTTTTCCTCTACCGATATTTTGACAGAAGAAACTTTTGAAAATTTAAAAAAATACGTATTTTTTTAATTTCATATGTTTTAGTAATAAAAAATAAAGTTATCGTTTACGAAAGTTGTCTATTTTGAAACTGATGTTATGGTCACTCAGGGCGCGGGCGCGCGTAGCGCGCAGGCATTTGGTTGTACCTACGTAATCAGCTGTGCGATACGGTGCGGCGTAGGTTACTGACCTCTTATTTTATTAGGTTCGACTAGATTTTATCTCTTAATTTGTAATTCCAATTTTTCCTTCATACTTTCATGGGCTTAGGACCATCGTAATGCTAAAAATAAAGCTTAAATAAAAGGCACAATTTTCAAATTAGCTATTAAATTAAAATTGAAACAACGTTATTTATTATTCATACTTTAACCTGTCTGCATTACGGCGTATTTAAAAAATTGGAATCAACTATTTACAAAAATTACAATCAAAAATAACCTACACCTAAAAGAATAAATTGCTTACCCCTACATGAGTGTCACTATCACTACTAGTCACTGTATTTCAATAAATGTTCAAAATGTAGTCCTCCTCTTTCTAGGCATAACCGTGCACGTTTTAACAAATTATCGTTCAGTTTATTTAGAATGTTAGTGTCACTTTTCACTTCATTGAACGCGTTAATTATTTTTAATTTTAAATCGTCAAGGTTTTGGGCCTCTTCCACGTAAACGCGACGTTTGACTTCTCCCCACAAGAAAAAGTCACAAGGAGTGAGATCCGGGGACCTAGCCGGCCACGGAACGGGGCCACCACGACCGATCCAGTTGTCGCCGTATTTTTCATTTAGGTAATTTCGTACCTGTATTGCGTAGTGGGGCGGAGCGCCGTCGTGTTGATAATAAAAATTGGTTAGATACCGTGCTGGCACTTCTTCTATTAAGTTTTCTATGGTCGTTTCCAACATTTCTAAATAACGTGGCCCGCTCAAGGCGCCGTCGATGAATATGAGCCCTATTATTTTATTTTTAATAACGCCAGCCCATACGTTGGCGCTAAAACGCACTTGGTGATGCGTCTCTCGAATCTTATGAGGGTTGTTATACGACCACCAGTGTTCATTGTGGACATTGTACAGTCCCACTCTTGTAAACAACGCTTCATCGGTCCACAAAACATTAGCTTGGAGGTTGCTGAGAAGCCACTCACACAAGGCTCGACGAGGAGTTGGGTCTGGGTCATGCAGCTGCTGTACTGGCTGAAAATGGTACGGATGGAGTCCGGCTGTATTTAGCAATTTCCAGACTGCGCGCTGGCTCACACCAAATCGACGAGCCGCGTCGTATGTACTGGCTCTAGGATCTTCTTGAAAAAAGTCAAAAATTGTGTCTTCGACTTCGACCGCCAGTCGAGGTCTGCCAGAGTAGAGATGAGATATACCTGCCATTCTCCATACCCGGCCTTTAAGGTATGGGTATCACTAAATACCTGGTACAAATACCAGGTATCAAAATACTTCTAAGTATTTGGGTGTGGTAGGATTTCGATAAGTATACGTGTGCGATAAGTATGGTATGCCTCCAATATAATGTAGGTACGATGTTTCAAGTACCTATACGTAATTATGCATTATGAGATATGAAATCTTTCCTTCCTACTTTACCAGGCTTAAGGTCGGCTAAGAGTATGACGATGGTTATTAATGAATTCTAGTTATTTCTATATAAATTAATGCAAAATAACATTAATTATATTTAAACTGACTAACTAGTTAAAAGATTTCAAATCAATTTATTTACAATCGTAATTTTAATTTGCAATATTTTTTTTAGATTTGTCAGGTTTTTTGTTTTTTTTTTGTACGGTTTTTAGTGCTTTTTATTTTGCTGCAGGAATATTAATTGCTGGACTTTTCGACTACCAAGCCGCGATCTTCTTTCTGTCAATATATTTCCGGCAACGGAAAATAGCCGTTCACATGGAACGCTGGTGGCCATTGCGTTTAATTTTAATTTGGCCAGTTTGGCTAAGTTAGGGTAAATACCTTGGTTAGCTCGCCACCATGTCAAAGGGTCCATGTCTGGTGGTAACACACTGTCATCTATATATTTTTGTACTTCTATGATAGCCCTACTGTTGACTGTACCAGTTGGCCGTACATTTTTCATGGTTTTAATATAATATTGCCAAATTAAACTATTTGATTTTTTTTCTTGGACATCTTGTGGTGACATTCAAACACGTAATAATATTCCCTAACATAAACAAACTAAGGAACTCTTTCACGTCGTGACAAAAAATGTAATTATGCTATTATGTTCCTTATGCACGTAAAAATAAGTACCCATTTTGTCAAACTAAATTAAATCAACCGAATGTTCATAAAGCACGAATGACGTTTCGGGTCCCTTCGTAAGCTGTCGGGTAGCTTCGGGTTGCTTCGGCGTACCGAACTACCGATAAAACTGGGCGCTACCTTGTGGTAGCGGTTCGTATCGTACTATGCATCTGACGTCATACCTTCAAGGTATTTACCCAGTATTTCGGTCCGTACCCGGTCTATGTACTGGGAAGCACATACTTGGTATATATTCCTCTACCAGTATATACGTCTCATCTCTATGCCAGAGCCTTGTGCGTGAGTTGGAGTCCTAAATTGTCCATGATCAAGCAGCCTTTGATTGGCGGCTAAAATTGTTCTAACGTTTGGAACCACGGGGTTACGTATTCCTTGAGCTCGCATACGAGGAATGCTCTCGTTCGCGTACATTATTCGAGCTGCACGTAAACTTTCACCACTCAAAATGTACACTCGAATCATTTCGTAATATTCGCGATTACTGAATTCCGACATTGCAATAGGGGTGCGCGGGCGTCACACGATTTCACACGAACAAGTTATTACGTAACGGGCGCGCGCATGCGTGGAATGAGTCAGACTGGTCGGCGCCGGGCGACCGCCGGCCTCCCCGCCCTCCCGCGAGGGGTTGCACCCCGCTACATCCCCGGCGCGTGCGCCTGTGCGCGCCGCGCAGTTTCATTGCAAGATTACTACGAAAATATGTCCATGTTTTACTCGTTTTACATCGGATAAAAATAAAAAAAAAAGTATTGAACAATTAATGGGAATGTGTTCTATTACCGATACTGAACCACCAAAAAAAATATAATTACTGGAAAAAAACTTTTCCTGTATAAACTATAAAAAATATTTCAGTATTGTGCTCTTTGCTTTAGTAGATGCTGATTACAACTTTTTGTACGCTAATGTGGGATGTCAGGGTCGGATTTCAGATGGTGGGGTTTTTAATAATTCAGCATTATGTCGATTGTTAAATGATAATGAATTGAATATACCACATAAAACCCCTTTACCCGGAAGGAATCTACCAGTACCGTATTTTTTTTTGGGTGATGACGCGTTTCCTCTGCAACCCCATATTATAAAGGCTTATGATGGTAATCACACAATGGGATTATCTAAGAGGGTTTTTAACTATCGCGTATGTCGAGGGCGAAGAGTAGTTGAAAACGTGTTTGGGCAGTTAACACACAAATTTAAGATTTTTCATAGACCTATTCAGCTAATCCCAGAAAAAGCTACTACTGTAACTTTGGTGTGTATACATTTATTTAATTATATCAAACGAACCGCTGCAACTCAGCAAAACGAATACGATACTGAAAATAATCAAGGAGAAGTCTTTCCCGGTGAATGGCGTAGACATCTTGAAAACGACAGTTGCTTAGATAATATGTCAGGAGAAGACAATCAAACCTCGGATACTACAGTGACCGCTGAGGATACAAGAGTGGAGTTGACTCATTATTTTCTTTCTAGTGTCGGAGGATTAGAATGGCAATATAACCAATAAACGCCCATTAGTCGAATAAAATTAAAACTCATATAATCAATATTATTTTTAATCATTAAGTAGTTCCATGTATTATCCATTAAATCTAAAATCGTAAATTACACATAGTGAGATACACTTTTATTGTGATTCGTATAATAAAGTTTTAAACAAAATAAAAAATGTGTTTTTGTAAACCAATAACATGATATTAACTATTGGTAACAGTAGAAGTGTCACTAAACTAAAATTAAAACCTTGCTATTCCTTTCGCACATATGTCAAGCTCTACTCGTGTGAAGGGAATAGTCAACATTAATTTTAAATTTAACTTTAATGGGGCTACCTATAGCTACCTTTATTATACCAAAAAGAAAATTAAATATTTATAACATATTTTGAAGATTACTTTATAAGTTTTATAACACTATCAGAAGGATTTAGAGCTAGGTATTCTTCAGCAAATGTTTCTAGTGACGAAGGTTGAATTGTTTGTGGATCTGGGTTTGTTTGGGCAGAGTATTCAGAAGAAGTTAAGTTATTTGTAGAAGGGCTTACAACCGTCTGTTGAAGTGAAGATGCTGTATAGTATCCTGGATGACTGTGTGAACTAGAAACACTACTTGGTCTTGCAAAATCCGTAAATGTTTCGGATCTATATCCAGTTTCGGCTTCAAATATTGTATTGTTGATCCGATGTCTCACAATAGCTTTCATTTGTCGATCCATTTGTCTTAACTGACCCGCAATATAATCTCCAAATAAACCATCCTCATCTTTTGTCACATTTGGTCGTTGGGAGACATTCTTCATAATATTCAATGCTTCGGATATCAACTCTTTATTAGGGTTGATTTTAGGACGTTTATTTCGTTGCCAAGTTGTATTTTCTGGCGACATCTTTGGTAAATCATTTTGATTTGATTGTGAATCGTGGCTCGTCGACGGTGTGTCCTGCGAAAAAAGACGAAAAAGACTGCCCGTTTAGCCGTTTTACTTTTATTTAATAAAAAATAAATAAGTATATCTAGTCAAAATCAACATTTATTGTGAATTTTTTTATTATGGATTTTATTAAAGGCACTGAATAAGTCTTCAACATTTAAATTATTTTTTTTTCAAACACATTTTTTTTTACCTGAGTGGCAACTATTTTGCCAATGCCCGGGAAAGGGTTAAAATGTAAATACGAGGGCGGGTCAATAAGTCCGTGACTTTTGGAATAAAACACAGATTTTTTGATAAAAAAATAATTTTATTTTTCAACGTAGTCTCCCTTGAGCTCTATACACTTTGTCCAACGCTTCTCCAATTTTTTTATCCCTTCCAAAAAAAATGATTTGTCGAGGTCCTCAAAATAGGCCTTTGTTTGCGAGATGACTTCATCATTGGAGTCAAATCTTTTTCCACCAAGCCATTTCTTCAGGTTTGGGAACAAGAAGTAATCGCTCGGAGCCAAATCTGGAGAATAGGGCGGATGAGGGAGCAATTCATAGCCCAATTCATGGATTTTTGCCATGGCAACTGCACATGTGTGCACCCTTGCATTGTCTTGGTGGAAAAGAACTTTTTTCTTGGCCAAATGAGGTCGGTTTTTTTTCAAATCGTCATTGAATCGGTCCAATAAGTTGGCATAATATTCCCCATTGATTGTTCTTCCCTTTTGAAGGTAGTCAATGTGGATTATCCCGCGTGCATCCCAAAAAACAGTCGCCATAACTTTATTGGCTGACAAACCCACCTTGGCCTTCTTTGGCTCCGATGCACCCTTAGAAACCCACTGTTTTGACTGTTGTTTGGTTTCTGGTGTGTTGTGATGGATCCATGTTTCGTCCACGGTTACAAAACGGCGCAAAAACTCCTCCATATTGCGATTAAACAACGCCAAAGCTTCCTGTGAAGTTGTTACACGATTGCGTTTGTGGTCGACTGTGAGCAAACGCGGCACCCATCTTGCGGAAAGCTTTCTCATGCCCAAGTGATCATTCAAAATTGAAACCACTGAGCCATGCGAGATCCCTACGGCTTCCACAATCTCTCGCACTTTCAATCTTCGGTCGGTCAACACCATATTGTGAATTTTTTCGATTGTTTCGGGTGTAGAGACCTCAACTGGGCGTCCAGGACGTTCGGCATCTTCAGTGCTTGTACGGCCACAACGAAATTCAGTAAACCACTTTTTTACCATTGAAATCGATGGTGCAGAGTCCCCATAGTATTTATCAAGCTTAGACTTGGTCTCGGTAATGGTTTTTTTTCGCAAGAAATAATGCTTAATAAGCTCACGAAATTCACTTTTTTCCATTTTCTCCTCAAATTAGTGAGTAGTCTGATAAAAATAGCTGTCAAACACAAACTAACTGACGCAGCAAGTTTAAATTTTGACAGGAGTCAACTGACAGATGCCTGTTGACAGGAGCAGTGTTGCTGTTTCAGTAAAGAGGTCAGAAATTCAAAAAGTCACGGACTTATTGACCCGCCCTCGTACAAAGATACACTAATAAATAAACTAATATAATTATATGTCTATGGGGCCCTAGTTGCCTGATTATAAATAAAAAAAAAATTAAATCTTTACTTACAGTATCGGTGGTTCCAGTAGGTACATTTTTGTTCTGCAGAAAATTTTGTGATTTGTAGGCAAACCATTTACTATGATAAATATCATCAGTACCCGCACCAGACTTATTTGAATTATCTTCTTTTTTTTTCTCTCGGTAATAATGACTAGTTAAATTTTTTATCTTTCTCTCGATTTCCGGAACATCAGTAGCAAATTCACTGGCAATTTCATTAAATGCGTCGTAACGCTTTGGCCGGCTTTTGTAGTCACGGTTTTTTAGGTTCTATAATATTTCTTTTAAATGATAGAGGTCTATTAGTTTTATAACTGTTGCATCGTCCCACTCCATATTGGTTAGTTGATAAAAAATAAAAGTGCCGACACTTCACAACAACAGAGAATGAATAAGTGATATGTCACTACTCTATGAAAGCCGGCGGGCAACTGACTGAGTGAGTGGAGAGGGATGCCGCCGGCATCGGCATGCTGCCCCGCCGGCTTGCCCGCGCGGGCGCAAGCCGGCGGCATGATTGTACAAAATAAGGCCGGCGGGTTGGGCCGGCGATCCGTGCCGCCGGGTCAGCGGCTTTGGTGTGTAGACCGCTTAAACTGATGGTTATCTTCGCGAATGAGGTGCGGGTTTAAAAACGACCAATAATGTTTGTTGTGAACGTTATACAGACCCACTCGTGTAAATAACGATTCATCCGTCCACAGTATGTTGGCAGTGGCATTTTCCAACAACCATTGGCATAATGCGATTCTCCTTGGCCCGTCGCCTTCGTAAATAGCTTGCGCTCGACGAAAATGGTATGGATGTAATCCATTCGTATTTAATAACTTCCATACGTAATATTGGCTAACATTGAATCGCCTGGCCGCCATTGTGGTACTTCGGACGTGGGTCGCGTTCGAAGTACTCCAGTATGTCTTCCTCTAATTCCGCCGAGTATGGTAGTTTACCGCGGCCCTGCGCGTGTGTGGTTGCTCGAAACTGGCCGTGATCGAGGAGGCGCTGGGTTACAGCCAGGATGGTGGAGGAGAAGGGAACTTGAGAGTCGGTGATTCCACGTGCGCGCAGTGAGTTCAGGTGTTCCGGCTGAGCATAAAATCGTCTAGCCTCTTCCAGGTTATGGTGCGCCATCCCATAAAAATCCACCATTGCCCAATACTCCACGTTGGAGTACGCGTATTGCCGACTCAGTTTTAGCACGTGATTAGGTTGCGCGTGAGTGACCTAACACAGTGAACTGCGCGACAATACTAGAAGGAAAGAGGGCTCGGTCGGCAAAACTGTGTAAGCGTGGGGTGGGGGCGTGGCTTACGGATCATACTGTCTGATCGATGAATAGATTTTTCAATGGGTACCGTTCGCATATGTTGCCGATCGTGAATACGTTTTACACACACATATGCATTTACCGCAAGGAAGCGTTACTTCGAGTTCTCATTATTTCACAAAAAAAAACATTAAGTTAAATTTTTCGCGATTTTTTTTATTTTTACTTTTTGAAAAAATATAGTCCCAATCGTTTCGAAATCGATGATTGAGTTTATGGCTTTCGGTTCGAGAACGACCAAAAAATAACCGTATATAAAAAAATCCTACTTGAAAACAAAGTCTAAATCCTATATATTTCTTATTTATTTGTCGGTCATGTCTACGACGTAAAGCCAACCATTATTTACACATATGTCCAAAACCTGGGAAAAAATATTCATGTACCATCTGTGAGATTTTATACCTGTGCGGTATAATGCTATTAGCATATCCGCCAAATCCACACCTCCCATGTGGCGATTATAATGCTTCACAATTTGTGGACATTGTATATCGATGCGACTTTTTGACTCTTTGCTGAAACATTTGATATTCTCAAGGGGAAAAGCGTCAACATAAGAGCTTACTAACCTCACATGCTTATTGTCAAACCACTTGACTACACTCAGTTTGTTTTCATTGCAAACCACCTGACTAAAAGCTCCTCTTCCTTTCTTCTGTAGCCATTTATCGTCAATGATTTTGCTCTCTGCATCCTTCAATCTATTTTTCCTAAACTAAATATACCATAGTTTTCTCGTAATATATATATTAGTTCCAAAGACGTGAAATAGTTGTCAAAGAAACGACACTACATGCTTGATTTCTTATAGTTTTGCATAACGCTAAAACTATTTTTCCTCCAACACCCAAGGATTCTTCTTCATCGGTAAATTCCACACCTCTAAGGCTGGTTTTAGAGTCACGCTGACCATCGGCGCTGACAGCTCAGCGCGTAGCTTGTCAGGGCTGAGGTTCAGCGCGTGACGTTTCAGTATCGTGCTGATCGCTTTGGAGTACAGACGCACAAAAATGCAAAAGTCATTAATAATTGCTGCTTTATATTACCTAATAAAAAAAAGAAAGATAAAACTGCGACGGAGACTTCATATTCATCCAATGATTGAGCAGAGAGCCTTCGCAGGAGAATTTGTTATGTTATACAACACTTTGAGGGCTGACGAAACAAAGTTCTTTAATTACTTTCGAATGTCGACTAGAACTTTTGACGAATTACTGGCAAAAACACAGGATAAACTGGTCCATTGCAGCTTACGACGTGTGCCTATACCACCGATTGAACGACTGATGGTGACTTTAAGGTAAGAAAAAAACATATTTACTTGGTATCATAGTGTTTAATAAACATAAAAAAGATAAATTTTTCACGTTATTCATCATTACGGCTTGCTGTTTGATACCCAGAGTAACCTGGAGTCTTATCATTGGTTTCATACTCTGAGTAACCTAGAGTAGTATAATTGTATGATGACGATGCATACGAGCCATGTTGCGCTGGAAATCTAATGTCATGGGAGTGGGAGGATGCCGAGCTACTCGATCTGTAATTTTTAATTTCCATGGCATCCCGCAAAGCTCTCGACCTAAACTCTAGCTTTTGTTCTAAATCGAAAGATCTTAAAAGTGGACCCAAAGAAGAGAAAAAAGACAGGTCGTCAGCGGCAATATCTGGTGTTTGATTACTAAGTAAAGTCAATAACTCTCTTTCAAACACAGAACTTTCTACGTTTGTTTCGTGCGGCCTGTTCTTTTTTCTTTTTTGGATCCAAGATCTTTGTGATGAGCTGGAATTATCAGCATGGGCATTCTGCTCTCCTTGAAGAGTGTTTGAAGAAGCTTGATGCGATGATATATCAGAATCTTGCGTATTTTCTGAAGGTATTATATATATCCCTAAGGTATTATCCAGTGATGCCATATTTTCTGAGGGTGGGAGGGACATAGTTTCGTTCAGTGATTCATCAACTTCGTTCTCATTTGATGGACTTAGGAAACTTAGTTCATCATAATAGATATATTTTTTGTACTTTGGTGCTGCACTTCCAGAAGATGTATTTTTCGTAGCTGTCTTTGTCTTTCTTTGTCTTTCTTTGTATGCATCTCTTGCTGTTTTCCATATTTGTTGGATCAGTTTCCCTGAAATAATACAATCATGATTTTTTTTTTCAGATTTTTGGCTACGGGTCGAACATATACAGATTTGCATTATTCATTTAGGATTGGAATTGCAACAATCAGTTTGATTGTGGACGAAGTGTGTAACACAATATGGGAAGCACTACATGATGAATGCATTCCAACAAAAACCTCTGATATGTGGACAGAAATTGCTAACGGGTTTCTACAAAAGACCAATTTTCCAAATTGCATCGGAGCTATCGATGGCAAACACATTCGAATCGTAAATCCAGAAGGTGGAGGATCAATGTTCTATAATTACAAGAATTTTTACTCCTTAGTTCTACTGGCTATGTGCGATGCAGATTATTGTTTTACATATGTAAGCATTGGATTATATGGAAAAAAAATCGGACTCATCAATTTTCAAAGACAGTGCACTGTATAGGAGCCTAGAAAATAACACTTTAAATATACCAGGGCCTAAGCCACTGCCTGGAAGAAATAGTCCAGTTGAATATGTAATTGTGGGTGATGGGGCTTTTGGTATATCTAGAAAAATTATGAAGCCATATGCGCGAAGCAATATGACCCATAAGAAAAAAAAATTGAACTATAGACTGAGCCGCAGTAGACGATATATAGAATCGACATTTGGTGTAATGTCAAACAAATTCAGAGTGTTTCAAACACCGATTAATGTGGGTTTTAAAGTTGCAAAGAATATAGTTAAAGCATGCTGCGTATTGCATAATTTTATAAGAATTCGCGATGGTTATCGTATAGAACAGTGGTTCTTAACCTTTTAGTCATTTTACCAAATGTTTGTCTTGCCGGGGACCACCCAGTTGGTTTTACTAAATTAAGGAATGTTTGATAAAGAAAACGAGCACAATTTTATAATTAGCACTCATTTATTTATTATTTAGCAAAAATGTAAAAGTTACAGATTTTAGTTTAATGTGATTTTTGTGACTGCATACTCTTTACTAACTTCTGAATTCTTGGTTCAGTGCTACTCAAAGCTAAATGCATGTCGGCAGTGGAATCCAACCGATTTCGATGCTTGTTTTTAATCATCAGAAGCGTCGAAAACCCCTGCTCGCATAGATACGTCGATGAAAATAAAGTTAGGTAACGTATAGCAATGTCTCGAAGCTTTGGAAAAGAAATTGTTTTTTGGCTCCAAAATTCCTCAAGATTTATTCCTGATTCGAATGTATCTTTTAAGTTCGTGTCGTGTTGCATTTCAATCACTTCTTCTTGAATTTCATCAGAGACTTCAGAAACATTGAGAATGAAAGGATTCCGAATCAGTTTCTGAATACTTTTGTCCCCGCAGTCAGGAAATAGCGATAAAATTCACTTTTTAAATTTGTCAAATGGAGCATCATGTTTTTATGAATTTCTTCTTTAATATATACACCTTGTCCGTCAATAATTTGGTTGAGCGTATCAAATGCAGAAAAGTTTTTTCTTTCGACCTTATTAATCCATAGCTCGATTTTAGCAATAAACGCCCTGATTTTATCTTCATATGCAAATATGTTGCTCATGCCTTGCAACTTCAAATTTCCTGATCCTTGCAGTTGAAGGTTTAATTTATTTATTTGCGCAAAAAAGTCTACCAAATAAGCAAAACGTATTTTATATTCGGGCTCACGGCACTGATGTAGCAACTCTTTGTTTTCCTTGTTAGTTAAGAATATTTGTACTTCCTCTCTTAGTTCGTACAACCTCGACAGCATGTTTCCTTTCGAAAGCCAACGAACTTCTGTGTGGAAAAGCAGAGTTTCGTGTTCAGAGTTCATGTCAGAACACAACTGTTTGAATAGACGAGTATTGAGTGCGCTCTTTTTAATAAAGTTAACTACTTTTATAGCTGTTTTCAGAGCTAAAGTAAAGCATTCCGGCAGCGTTTTGGCAGCCAATGCTTGACGGTGAATAACGCAGTGCGTCGTAATTGCGGATGGATTTTTGGTTTTTACCAATGCTGCAAGACCAGAGCGAGAACCAAGCATAGCAGGAGCACCGTCAGTACAAAACCCGACAAGCCTTTCCCACATAAGTCCATGTTTCTCCATATATTGACTTAATGCATTCATAACATCTGCACCTTGCGACGTCGTTTTCAGTTCTTGAGAAAATAATAACTCTTCTTTAAACATTTTATTGTCCTCCAAAAATCTAATAAATACTAGTAATTGACAGCATTGCGAAACATCGGTAGACTCATCACATTGTAATGCAAAATAAGCTTAATATAGTCGTCGTCATATTTTCTTTTTGGAGGCATTTTTCTGAAAACGAAGTTTTAGTGATAATGTGGACAGGTATAAGATAATAAAAATGTGTTGTTTTGACAAGCTTTTATTTGTGAGGTCTATGGCCAGCTGTGGGAATGACGGTTAAAGTATCTACTGCTCAAGACGTATCAAATGAGCTCAAAGACGACGGTATTATTAGGTAGGTACTTACCTATATTTACATATACATCATAATCTGCTCAATTATACCAAACAATTGCATTGTCACCGCAGATTTACAATGTGACGAAAACAAAGTAATTACTTACCTACGTAGTATTTATATCTGGAGTAGTTATTTACTATAACTACCTTCGTAGACTCAAGGCCGATTTTATCATTTCAGTTGAACGCGATCACTTCAAGCTAATCTCAGTTTAGGCATTTAACTGAGTTCAAAAGCCCAAATTGGATTTTACCAACACAAACTGAACTCAGTTAGAGCTTGAACTCGTTTAATTTGTGAACGCCCAATTTTTTATGGTTAACGTGGTTAAACGCAATCAAATGACATATCATCTGTCATTGTGTTTTTTGATGTTGTGGAAAGATTTCGTATTTTCGAAGAAATCGGCTTTTATTAAATAAAAGCATGAAAAGGGCTCTATCGCTTGCATTTGATGAAACTTACGATGAAAATATTCGCCATCGCCGACCAAGATGGATCCGTGAGCGAGAAGAACATTTTGACACCCTTGATGATAAGGATTTTGTAACAAGATTTCGTCTCACGAAACACACAGTGCTAGATTTATTGGAATCTATTGAGAATAAACTAGAGTTTCCTACAAATATGTAAGTTCTATTTTGTAGTTTGTTAGTTTACTCTATGCCGATAGCTAATTAGAATGTTTGTTTTTTTAGAAACAACAGTGTAACATCATCTGCCTAGCCTTTTCCCAACTATATTGGGGTCGGCTTCCAGTCTAACCGGATGCAGCTGAATACCAGTATTTTACATGGAGCGACTGCCTATCTGACGTCCACAACCCAGTCTGTACTGGGTAATACGATACCCCTTGGTAAGACTGGTTGTCAGACTTTTTGGGCCACTGACTGCCTAACGACTGTCAAAGATCTACAAATGACAGCCGGGACCAACGGCTTAACGTGCTTTCCGAGGCACGGAGAAACAACAGTGTAACACCCATCAATCAATTGCTGTGTGCCCTACGCTTCTACGCAACAGGGTGCTATCAAATGACTGCGGCAGATTTATGTGGATTCAGCACTTCTACTACCCATAGATTTGTGCATAAAGTCAGTGCCGCTATTGCTAAACTTCGACCTCGTCACATTTATTTTCCCGAGTTACCAGAATAGATCCGCCAGACAGAAGTAGAATTTTATAAAAGAGCAAAATTTCCGCAAGTTGTAGGTGCTATAGATTGCACTCATGTGAAATTTATTATATAACCAGGTTAGGTGTTGCTTTTTAATTTTCATGTTTTATAACAATATTGAAATTCACCATAAAATAGATATTAATTATTACATTAAAATACACTAAATAACTTTTTCCAGGTGGAGATCATGCTGAGATTTTCCGAAACAGAAAACAGTATTTTTCGCTAAATGTACAAGCAATCTGTTATGCCAAATTAGAATTTACCGATGTGGTTGCACGATGGCCAGGTAGCGCACATGACTCATATATTTTTAATAACTGTTATAGAAGAGCTTTGTTTGAACAAGGGCAATATGGTAATGCTGTTCTTGTTGGAGATGCAGGCTATGCATGTAACAAATACGTGATGACTCCATTGGAACAGTGCAATACTAATGGTGAAAATTTATATAATGAATCTCATATCCGAACCAGAAATTGTGTAGAGCGACTATTTGGAGTCTGGAAAAGACGTTTTCCAGCCATGGCCATTAGAATAATAGAACAGAATAATTTATTTAAACAGTATTACAAAAAGTGTACATTTAAGCGCAGTAGTATTATTTCTCATACTAATTATAAGTACTTATAAGTAAACTATAACTAAAATATATTCTACAGTCGCAAGTATTCAATAGTTCAATTTAGATGTCAGCGACCTGCCCGATCTAGGTTTATTTAAACCTGTGTTTCAGGCCATCACTTTACCTAGCACAATTCAATAAGGACAATAAAATTATTAAATTAAATTAATCTATTAACAATTATAACTAGGCATCAAGTTGGCATTACCACCATTGGCTTAGGAGTGGCAGTAAATAATTCATTTCCAATAATCATTGCCACAACTGTTTTACATAACATAGCCAGAAGAAGTGGTGAAGAAACACCACCTAATGCTATTTTAAATCAAGGAAATATAAATACTGGAAATGGAGATGGAAGACTACAAAGAACTAATCCAAATCATAGAAGGCGCAATGAGTTTGTGACAAACTGTTTTGCACAGTAAGACCTTTTTGAATCTATTAATAATTAGATTATTATGATAAGCCATTTCATGAAAGTCTAACCAATGCTAAAATCCACATCAAAATCTGTTAAGTACCTACTTTTAAAGACAAGCTTATAAACCCAGACTGCCTATTAAAGCTTTTTAGCATCTAACAAGAGTTACTATTTTGAATGAACTGAGGAAAGCTACTTTATTTTATACTATGGAGAGATAAAAGAACTAGGTACCGTCAAGCTCAGTCTTGTCAGGGAAAAAATATTCTATGGGACAATATAAATAAATAAATATTCATATAGAATAGATATAATAGTAATTCCTTTTTAACTTTCAGACTAGCTGCCCGTCCCCGCTTGTCACGGATATCAGAGACATCGTCATGAATCATGCTATTTATTGGTGAAACTGCATGAAAATATGTTCCGTGGTTTTTGAAATTATTGCAAGCATATTTATATTTATTTATTTATTTAATATGATTGTTAAATAACAATAAAACAACATTTTTTGTAAAATCTGTTCTTTTAATTTTTCCAATTCTTTTTTTTAAATTTCAAGTTTAATTTTTTCTTGCTCAGTCTTATATTTTTCTTGTTTTAGTTTTTCCTTTTCAGATTCTTCTTGGAGCTGTAAAATTTTGATGTTCAGCCTATGCTCCTCCTCGGCATAGCCATTTGTAGTCAACAGAGTTTTTATTCTTTCAGTGTTTAAAATTTGCTCCTGGTCCCGCCGTAAAACCGGCCGCCGACGGGTGGTCCTGGCATAGGTAGTTGTTGCCGAACGTGGGGCACTGAAAATATAAACAGGATAAATAAATCTGAGAAAACCAGACAAATCTATCAAAACTAATTGTATGTTTCTATTACTACAGAGATAAAATATAGGCCTTTCTCAATAAAAAGTTATCCAAAACAAAATAAGCGAAAATACAGACAGACTTGACGGGGGACTTTGTTTTATAATATGTAGAGTTTGAGATTAACTTACCTTAATGGAGTCTGCACAGTGGGTAGCAGATTTTGAACCTCAGGCTCTCTTAGTTCCACATCAGGTGAGGGACTCCGGCCCAGAACTGGGTTTCTTGGCTCCCTCAACATGTTTTGATTGTATTGTGACCAATCCTGAATAGAAGTGTGATATTATTAACATTTAAGTACATAGTTGGTGTTTTGCTATTGTGTGTCTCTTAATATTGCTTTTCCGATTATTAAATATTATTTATTACTCTCAGTATTTATATAGATGAGGTCAATTTTTATGCACCTAAATATTTTTTGTCATGATTCTGCATACTTACAGCTGTTAATGTACATGTGTTAGCATCAGCACTCTCCGTTTGAACTTCTGTTTCAAATTGATAATCTGAAAAAAAAAATATCTTACTTATCTTTTCATATTAACATAGCAAGTTCTAACTCCTACTTAAAAACAACAAATCTAGCAACCTAATATTTCAGAAGTAGCCTCGCCTTCAGCTTCTGCAGCACTGTTAATAGCTTCTGCAGCACTGTTAACAGCTTCTGTTGTGCTGGTACCAGCTACTGTAAAAATAATGCACATGAGCACAACATCTACAAAGTATTACTAATATAAAAAGCTAATTTATTTAATAAAAATAAATACCAACCTAGAACAAGAGTCCCATTCGAATCAAATTGATTCACAAAGCCCGTCACTCTTGATTGTATCAATTCCAAAACACGTTCAGTGGCTGGATCTTCAGCAAATTTTTTTGGGGGACCTCCACCTAGAACATAAAAGGAAAGTAAATATCTACCTCAAAGTTTCTAAGTACATATGTAAGGTTATCTAGTAGTTTGTATGCACTCACCTGTTCCCAAATGATATTGGTTACGCATGGTGTTCACTTGCTTTGCCCTTTTCTTCATATTCTCCCAGCATGTTTTTAAAGCTCCGGAATCTCTGGGATGGAGATTGGAGCTAGCATTAAATGCATTGGTAATTGTTTGCCACTGTTGGTGTTTCATATTCATCGTGACATGGTCCGTCTTTTTATTTTCAACTATGTTGAAATATTTCTCCACCAACTCTATTAAAGTGAGTTTTTCACTCGCGGCGAAAGTGGGGTCTCGTTTCCTTTTTGATGCCATTACACAGTCGCAACACAGAACACAGCAGTGGTCACCAGTAGCGCAAAAGTCCAAAAAAAAATAGAAAGTATCACCGGTCGGTAATAAAAATATGGCAGGTAATAATGACAAAATCCAAAAATTCCCGAACAGTGAGGTTAGTATTGCCAGTTAAGAATTAAATTTCAGGAACAAAAGATGATTTCATTATTTTAAACTTCAAATTGATAGTAATTAAGTATAATAAAATTACTCCATACTTTAATTACCAATAATAAATATATTTATAGCGATGTAATAATATAATTTAATTGAAAATTATTATAACACAAATATAATTTTCTATTTTGTTGAGGAACAATTTTGTAATCTTGTAACAAATTGTAATTGTCAAACTATTTTTTCGCGTGACGGCTATTTTGCCAACTGTCACTTCAAGTTTTGTCTATGGTTATTGCAATTGTTTGCGAGTTTACGTTCTATGTTGAAAGTAAACTTAGTTTTCGTAAACGCGATCAAAATGTGGCCGGTAAAATCAATTTGTGCTTGAACCAAGATCGAACGCTTATGGCAACGCGATCGATTTGAACTTAGTTTTATTAAACTCCGTTTAATAGGCAACTGTTAAAATCGGCCCTAAGGATATTTGCTTTTTGCTGTCGAACTTTAAAAATTAAACCAAGCACTCAGTAGGTACAACACTCGTCACTCTCTCAAGGCCACGTTATAAATCCCTACCGCTCATTACATCGTCGACGTTGCAAGTGAAGTGACGATCGGCAACCTGTGCGGTCACGCCGCTAAAAGAAGGAACGAATGGAACGAAACCCCCGCCCCCGCCCTCGTGCACCGCGTTTCGCTCGCGTTGTTTCGACTCGATCGACTCATTACGTCACGCCACAATATTATTACGATGGCTTCGCGGACCACTTGGAATGCCTCCAGGGACCACTAGTGGTCCGCGGACCACCGGTTAAGAACCACTGGTATAGAAGATACATTTATGATTGAACTGTGCCTACAAACAGGTCTGGCAACGCTCTACGAGAACATTTTGTTGAATACATTTAGAGCCCTATCGGTAGGGTGCCCTGGCAAGACTCATGTATATTTTAAATTTAAATGCTTTATTCGTCCCGCAGTACCTACACCTATTCCAAGATAATAAAATAATCACCTACCAAGATGTTGTTTTTCTTCTTCCGACACATTTTCGAATAGTGCGAAAACAATATCGTCCCAGGATTTGTTTCTAGCATCTTTATTTTTATACAGTGAATCGGATGCATGAGGAGCTCGTGGCTAAATAATAACAGCCGCTCGGATCGATCTTTAGGTTAAGCTGTGCTTGCCTAGGTGGGTCTGTGGATGGGTGACCACCCATTACATACCGAGTTTCCTCCGTGCCTCGGAAAGCACGTTAAGCCGTTGGTCCCGGGTGTCATTTGTAGATCTTTGACAGTCGTTAGGTAGTCAGTGGCCCAAAAAGTCTGACAACCAGTCTTACCAAGGGGTATCGTATTACCCAGTACTAACTGGGTTGTGGAGGTCAGATAGGCAGTAGCTCCATGTAAAATACTGGTATTCAGCTGCATCCGGTTAAACTGGAAGCCGACCCCAACATAGTTGGGAAAAGGCTAGGCAGATGATGGATCGGATGCATCCCATAATTGCTTTCTTAAGCGTACTTCGTCGATCACTCGACTTGTCTCCACATCGCGATTCACCATGACTGTTCACGCTGACGGCGTCCACTCGGCTCGACACTAGAACGCTCACTGAACACAGAAGCGCGCGGGCGGCGGTGAGCGCCGACGGCTACGCGGCGCCGACGAGCGACGCGTACGCCCGCTGACAGGTCAGTGCTGACCAACGTACGCGCTGATACTACGCGTTATTTTAAAACGCTTCCTAGAAATTCATACATTTTGGCTGTCAGCGCTGACGGTCAGCGTGACTCTAAAACCAGCCTAAACGTATAATCGCCAGCGTAGAGTATAAAATCGTAGATGATTCCAGAAACACCAGCTCGAACCAAATTTTTAAATTTTTTTTTTTTTTTACTTGTCTTGTTTGGTTTATATTGACGACGACTGCCTTTTTTACCCTTATATGGTATAACCATCTCATCTATACTGAAAATATTTTCTTCTTCGAGGGATAAACATTGAAACCGAATACATTCAATTAGGGGTCGCAGTTTATAATACCTGTCAGAAACATCAGCAGTGAAATGTAAATATCTTCTTAGTTGCTGAAAACGCTTCAAGGACATGACATCTGCAATTTTTGAATATCTAAACGACGATTTCCAATAGTCTTTGTAAGAAGGTAAAACTAATATACCCATAAGAAGGTTGATAGCCAAAAAATCTAATATTTCCTCTTCTGTAATTTTGATTGATTTGCCAGTTTCTTGAACGCTGTACAAATTGGTATTCGTCATTATATCACTCACCATTACTCTGGGAAAAAATCGATAAAAATAGTCTAAGGGTGACCAATCAGTAGGTACTGCATCTTCAAAAGTAGGATTAGATATGTCAGCCCTGTGTTGAAATGACACTTTCTTCCAACGAAAACGTAAGTTTAGTTTTTTGATACAGCGTCTTTTGATTCTATTAATGGCAATAGAAGGCCCAGTACGTTTTCTTTGTCCACGTGTCCTCAAAGGTGTGTTAGTTGCCATGGCAGTAGAAGGTTGAACAGACGCCACAGAACCAATAGAAGAAATTGAAGGGATTGCATCATAGTTGCATTGCGTAGGGCTCGGAAATACAGTGTTCAGAATTGGTGTGAGGGGAACTTGAGCATTTTGTTGTTCAACATCAGAAAGGGCTTCTGCGTTTGATTCTACCTCACCCTCTGAAGGGTTGGCTGGCG
The DNA here is from genome assembly GCA_910589295.1 of Noctua janthe. NCBI lineage: Eukaryota > Metazoa > Arthropoda > Insecta > Lepidoptera > Noctuidae > Noctua > Noctua janthe. Next base: position 3,622,700 of record OU342567.1, read on the forward strand.
AAACTGGGCTGCCTAGCATGTCGAGCCTTTCAAATGACGATTCTAGTGACGGTGCTGGTGAACTCTCAGCTGTTCTCGCTTCATCACCACTGCTCGATTCATCACTAGCATCAGAATTAGCATTTAGTGCAGGAACCAAAGCCAATATTCGTCTAGATCTTCCGTTCATTGTGGTCTAAAACAACATAAAGCAAACATTCAAGTCAACCACCACCCAAATAAAAGCCAAGACGTTATTTATGCACTCCATAGAACTCGTATCATATCAAAATATCAAAAAATTGTTAGTTTCATCACTTGTAGCAATTGTGGCGTTGTATAGTATACATGTATATAAACTAGTCAAAATAATACAAACACCACATTTTCCGAGTTATTCATCTAGCAAAATTATTAGAATAACTGTTCACCTTTACATTTTATGCATTGAAAATCTATAATTAGTAATAAAAACACTAAAATAACCAAAACTCACCTTAATAATAATTTCTGGCTGCGACTCGTTCGTTATTTTTCACAACTGATTTGAATTTACCATAGTTTAAAAAAGTTTTGTCATATTGACTCATAAAAAAAACGTTCAGAAATGTGATTTATGATGAAATATTACAGATAATCATCATTCTCTTGCCCTTATCCCAATTCATTTGGGGTCGGCGCAGCATGTCTTCTTCTTCCATACTTCTCTATTACTCGTCATCTCGCCCGACACCTCCTTTCTTGCCATATCATTCTTTACACAGTCCATCCATCGTTTCTTTGGTAGAACATCTGCTAACTCTTTTCCTCTTCCAGTCATCGTACCAACATTCCAGCTCGCACACCTCATTCTTACATCTCTTACTCTCCGAGCTTGCGTCTTACGTCGCACCCGCCCGTTCTGGTGGGACAACCCTTGTCCACTTTCCGCAGTGGCCGGGTGCTGCCCCTGCGCGTCGTCCTAACGTTACTTCCATTTATACTTATAAACATACTGCTTTGTGTTTTGGCAGAGATTTTATGACCGGCCGCCTGCCTGACGTCAACCCTCCTTGGAAATGCTATTGTGCATATCTTTATAATTTATTGTAAATATGCTATGTTTTCCATGAGTCGCCTCTTACGACACCCGCTGGCTGAGATGGGGTGGTGGTATTCTTTGAGTCCGGCGCATCATCATCTGTCTAGCCTTTTCCAAACTATGTTGGGGTCGGCTTCCAGTCTAACCGGATGCAGCTGAATACCAGTATTTTACATGGAGCGTCTGCCTATCTGAACTCCACAACCCAGTTAGTACTGGGTAATACGATACCCCTTGGTAAGACTGGTTGTCAGACTTTTTGGATCACTGACTACCAAACGACTGTCAAAGATCTACAAATGACCCGGGACCAACGGCTTAACGTGCTTTCCGAGGCACGGAGGAAACTCGGTATGTAATGGGTGGTCACCCATCCACAGACCAACCTAGGCAAGCACGGCTTAACCTAAAGATCGATCCGAGCGGCTGTTATTATTTAGCCACGAGCTCCTCGTGGCTAAATAATAATATGGCTCTTTGAGTCCGGCACACCACACGGAAATATTACAGATAAAATGAAATTAAATTGGACAATATTTTTTTAAAGTTAGACGTATACTATTCTATACAAAGTCACTTTAAGGGTTAACGAGGACAGTGTACGGGGACAACGGGAAGTATTTTTAAATATTTAATTGAAGTACCGCTGTCCCCGTAGGACGGGGACACGGCGTACGGGGACAACGGGAATAAAGGATAATATGATAATATTGTAAGACCAAATGATTTGAAAAGAGTAACCATGGAGTTTCTTGCCGGTTCTTCTTCATAGGAAACGACCAACCCGAAACGTGCACCTTTTTGTCGACGTTTTATAAGTGCCCATCTAGGCCTATGTGAAATAAAATATTTAGTTTTTTTTTTTTTTGGAATAATGTGGTGAGTTCTTGTATTTTTAACATTTATTTTTACAGGCTTATTTTCAATGTTTTTTTAAATATATTATAAAACATATTTTTTGGGTATCTGTATGCGTGGCCTACCCTCCGTGGAAAAACATTGCACGCCACTGATGCCTGAGATTGATTCCTTGAACTTGGTCCAGCAGCAGTACTATAACCATAGTTAGCCGGAGAAGCTTTTTCATTTTGCTAATCTGTTTTTTTGTGAACCTGTCATTTTGCTAATCTGTCTTTTTGCGATTCTGACCATTTGAGACAAAATACTAACACCTGACAATTCGCTAATCTGTCATTTTGCGTTTCTGACGTTCTGCGCCCAAACCCTTTATTTATACAAACGTCGGTGTTTATGGGAAGGATTGTGACTCAGGCGTTTTTAAAGAAACTTCTTTTTGGCACAACATGGTTAATAATACATTAAACTTGCTACAGCCTGCACCTTTACCCAACAATAACATTGTTTTACCATATGTATTTGTAAGCGATGAAGCCTTTGCACTACACCAGAATTTACTGCGCCCATATAGTAGTCAACAACATGATGCAGAAAAATCAGGTGGTCGACTATGCCGTCTTAAAGCAGGAGTAATTCCAGTGTCGGAAAGAGATGGCGCTAGGCGACCTGTACAGGTCTGTCTCTTTCCCACACTGAAATTACTCCTGCTATAAGACGTCACAGTAACCCCCCTGTTTTTTACTATCGTTTAACAAGAGCGAGACGATATGTGGAATGTACCTTTGGCATACTAACTAATAAGTGGCGAATTTTTCATCGACCTTTAAATGTGTCGTTGAATTGAAGTGTTGATATTGTAAAAGCATGTTGTTTATTAGAAAATTTTATACACAAAGAAGAGGGTACAAGGATCTATTAACGGGTGTGGTGAATTACAGGAACTTCTGCCATTAGGTCCAGTAGAAATAGTTCCTACAACAGCTAATGATATACGTGATAAATTTAAAGAGTATTTTAATACCGAACATGGAAGTGTACCATGGCAAATTAATTATTGTTAAGATGGAACACGCGTTAATAAAATTTTATACACTTACGGTATTTATTTTTCTTTGTATCGGGTAGATCCCCAAAGTTCTCATTCATTATACACTGGTCATCAAAAAAATCGACCCACCTTGTTTTTGTTGAATATTTATCGATTATTTCACAGATAAGCCGTTTCACACGTTTGTTTATTATTTTGAGGGTCTGTATGATGTTTGACATCTTGTTTGTCGTAAATCTTATTGCACTTGAAGGGACTTAATTGTTTTTTTATACAGAAATACTGTTGAGTGCTGTTTTGATGGTTTTACGTCGGAATAAATTGCAACCGTTCTTTCAGTCCGAAACAGCCTTTTGTAAGAATTTGTTGTTACTAACGATATGATTATTTACCTAGGCTGTAGTTTTGATTACTTTGTTTAAAAATAATGGACCCTACTGAAGCTGTGGCGGCTCAAGTGGTAGCTTTGCTCCAACAAGGCTTAAATCAACGTGTCGTGGCCAGGAGGTTAAATCTGAGCCGTTCTGTAGTGCGGCGAGTTTACTAAAGGTTTCTAGAGACTGGGCAGTATCGAAAGAAATCAGAATCTGTAAGATATAGGCTGACAACTCAAAGGGATGACCACTTTATAGTGGTATCAGCTCTACGAAATCGACACCCACCTGGTGTTAAGGTCATTAAAACTGCGAATGCAGGCCACCATTCGGTCAAGCGGAGGGAATACGCAATATTAAATTGCAACAATTGTGTACATAAGAATTAAGACTAAAAAACTAGAGCGTATTTAAAATTAATCAAAAAATGGTGTAAAATTAAGGATTATGATTTTTTAAGCCCAATGATCATCAAAGAATCATATTGATGTTTTAATTGTGTTTAAATTGGTGTAAATAAACCAGTTAAATAAAACATTTCAGTGCTAAAATATTTTATTTGGTTTTGCTTAAGAAAAACGTGATTTGGGTTAAAAACGCAGGTGGGCCGATATTTTTGATGACCAGTGTATGACAGATCTCAAACCAAGCTTTTAAACTTTTACGCTTGTCTTTATATATTTCTAAACTTTTGTCCCATAACACTTCTCTGTCTAATGAACGTTTCGTAATCAAAATTATCCATGATGGTTTACTAACAATTAAGTGCATACATGCGCATACGTTGGCGGCCGGTAATGGAATAAGGGCCGAAACACATAACCGCGTTGCGGCGCCGCTCCGCTGAAATCGGCAGTTTGCGTTGCGGCGTCGCGAAAAAGAGCGTTTTACTATCGTATGGTAGGGTAACCAGTTACTCGTGATTTTTTATTGTGAATGGATGTGTCTCTGGCATGGATCGTCGTAAGAAACTTATTGCTTATTTGTTATTAAGAAGAAATTACTCTGTTTTAAATATACGACACAAAAGATACTGGATACATCCATTTAATAAGGCTATGAATCCCGATGGCGAGTACTTTTCTCGAGTATACAAAGCATTAAAGAGGGACGAAAAAAAATTTTTCGCCTACTTTAGAATGAGTATATCATCATTTGAAGAGCTAAAAAGCGGGTTATCAAAATATATACAGAAAAATAATATGAAAGGAAGGAAATCTGTTACTGCTTTGGAAATGCTGGGCTTGACTATAAGGTAAAGTAAAACAAATACTTTTTATTGATATTTATTGCACTAGGAATCCTAGAAAAATACAATGATTAATTCAAGAAAAATCAAACTCTTCGTCTTGTGTGCCATAGGAAGTAGCTGTCGTTTCGTCCAGTGTAAATGGTGAATTTATTGGACGTTGTTGGTTTGATGGCTCGGAATGTACACTCAGTGGCACGGAATCTTGGCCAAGTGCTTATCTCGCGATAGCAAAAGCTTTAAGTGTTTCTGATGAATGTTTGTTATACATTTATGTCAAAAAATGTTTACCCTTAGTTCAAAAGGGTAATTCATTATGTTTAAGTGCACCACGACGAAAGGAGATTGTTCTACGCCCATACATTGTTCGCCCTGGAGCCAACAGCATAGAAAAAATCATTTTCTATTTGTAAATTACCCTTAGTAGTCCATAAAAACAAAGTTTCTTGACGGACACTTTAGAGAACAGATTTATTTTAAAAAAAGGAACAGATTTTGAGGTTATTTTTAATAAAAGAAAACTTAAGCAATTCCTTCTAAAATCGTTATTTCTGGTTTCTACAAAGCATTAAACTTCAAATACAGTAAAATATTACCGTAACTACAGTTTTATTACGCTTTTTAGGTACAGTTATTATTTTTGTTGGTTGAAGTTTACATAATAAACTAGGGTGATTAATTATACTTACTTCAATAAACCAAGTCAGCCATACAAGAAGCATTGTTTAGGTATAGGTTCTTACATACCTATTTCCCACTCTATGCAAACCATCAGTTGAGAAAAAGTAAACATTTGAATATCTATATAAATCCCTTTTCATTTTATGTATAGATTGGTACCTAACATATTTTAGAATATGATTTGAAGCACTTTAATTATGCAGTTGATATGCATCCTGTCGTTACTCCGACCAGACCAACATCAGGTTTTGTAAGTAGCCATATATATATTAAGTATGACATTCTCATAGTTAAGAACAATTAAAACACTTATTTTTTATTATTTCAGTTTTATTCATTTTCATTATTTTCTATTAAAATATTGTCTCAAGAATTGTGCAGGTGGAGCGATGTTGCCTTCATACCGGGCATAACTTAAGTACCATATAATGGTCATGATATGAGCGCAGCATCCTATGGTCCTGCGCCCAACAATGCAGTTGCAACAATATTGCATTATGGATTGTCTTCCAACTTGACTCCTGTCTAGCAAAATATAAACAAAATATGTCTTACTGCTTATATGTCGGCTTTGTATTCTGCCACGTACAAGCAATATATTGCTACTGGAAGTGACTGACTCTAAGTTAGTAATCAGGTCTTGGTCGACCTCCCTACACACTTCAATAATATAGGAACCGTTCTGTCGCACATGTTCACCGTAGTATGATCGGGCCTGTTTAATTTGGTATATACCTAAAGGGATAAGAATTAAATCATTTAAATTAATTTGTGGAAATTCTTGTAGATTTTCGCTATCTACAGAAATATTTTCAAAAAGAGCCCGTCTCCTATTTAAATTATTTTCTTCCACAAAATCTGCTAAAACATTAGACTTAAACATTCTTTCTTGAATTATAGAAATAATTTCTCTGGCATCTTCCCTATCTGTTAGAACCGGGTGAAACTTATTTATTAAAGCTGCTGCGACCTTAAAATCTTTCATTAAATTCTTTGATGCTCTGTTGAAATAATCCTGTCGCAGCAGCTTAAAATCTCTTTTGAACCGCCCGTTGACCACCTCCACCACCCAGCGACATAACGTCACTTTTCTTGATTCATTTGCACTTTGTGTGCTCAGCTGATGTTCACCTGACTCTAACGATAAAGAATAGTGCATAGAATAATTTAATGATTGTAAAAGTGAAATACTGTCACGGAATCCACGGTCAAGTATCATTACATCACCATTTCTAAAATATTGTCTCATGGGTTATGATGGGTTCTCAAATTCATCTTTTACTATATCGGAATCAGATTTTGTGGCAGCATACGGGCCTAGAACATCAATTATGTACCCATCGCAGCATACTACAATGAATGGCTTAACAAGATTCCTATATTTATGAAGTGAATATGTCTTTTTTTGATAGGCATAATTACTGCTCTTTTGAACGTATATATAAGTTCCATCCATGATTACAATAGCTTTTCTATTTTCTAAGTCACTTCCAGGGTTGCCAAACAGAGATTCCGGTATATACAAGTTTCTTGCTGCAACATCGACTCTGGATATGTGCGGTAGCCCCAAATGCATTGGCACAAAAGTTTCAGTCATTATTTCTCTTGCTTTTGTTACAAGTTTTGAAAGGGTGCTTCGAGGTATGTCTAATAAAGTAGAGATTCTCTCATCAGAATCGCCAGTCCGAATTTTCATTAAATATGCACCAAGAGATGTAGCCCGCTGGTTAAAATCTGGCAGTTCTGTGAGCAATTCCATAAATTGTTGTTTGGTACGTCCAATCCAGTACCACACAAAATTGTCGTCCATTGAATCAATATTTTCAAAATCACACACACTTGTCATTCTTTAGTAACTCGACAAAATCTTCAACATGTGAAGCCTTAAATCGATGGTTGACGTTTTCCACTCCTAGTAACTCTGACCAGGGCTGCCGTGCCAGATGCTGTTCGCATATGCGACACTCTGGTGGTATGTAGTAATTGTGGTCTCTAAAAAGTCTCACTCTTAACACAAATGGCACTAATTTTTGTGAAATGATGTGACATCCATTAAATATGCATCGATTATGTGTATCTGATGCTCTTGAGAAATTGGGCAAGGTTACTCATCTTCCGGTGGAATCACATTGTTTACAGGTGGTAAAATAGCATTGACTGCTGCTGTATCTGCTCTTTCATAGCACCTATGGCAAAGTATATCTGATGCTTCGATCTAAAAAGAAAAATATGTTATGATTACTAGATTCATCTAAAAATAAAACGTCTAAATATAAGGACGTGAGAAAGAATTTTCATATATTATTATCTATAATGAAAATAACATGAAAGTGACAACATAATTATACCAACGTACATAAAAATTATAGCTTAGGAATTCAGATGACAGGGTAAACACTTTAATATAAAAATATTTTATAAACTGCATGCGATAATCAGTAACATCATCTGTCAATGTTACTGGTTGATACAGAACGGATTCTTGCCTGGCTGCTCTGAGGTGTGTGGTTACACCTTAATTAAAAAACGTTTGTGTAATGATTTAATGAAAATATACTAACCTCACGTGGTTGTATCCAACTGCGTACAATATCAACAATATGATGATTAATCTCTGCATTTATATAGTGTCTTCGACTTTGAGTTAGTGACACTCCACATGTCAAACAAATGTGCTGATGACCAATGTTTTCAGAGTCATGTGCATCTTGCGAGGCTCCCATTGAACTACGAAGTAAATTATGACAGGAATCACAAATGTAATCAGTTGCAGTCACCTGTAAAGCAAAATATGTTTAATTTTTTGAAATGGAGTAACAATATTCAGTTTCCACATATCCATAATTAATAGGAATGATAGTATAGTATAAATTACTCAGTGAATTTATTATTATGTATGGTCCTAAGATGCGTTGACTAAGTATGTACTACTTAAACTGACAGGGACTAGCAGCATGACATGTTTATTAGCATGCATATTTGACATTAAAATAGGAAAAAACTGACCACTTGCGGTGCAACACGTTGCTGTATTTGCAGAAGAATGGCATCGTCATTTAGTATGTGCCTTCTCAATCTTATTAAATTGATCCCACAATTGGCACATAGCAAGGGATTGCTTCTTGTTGGAGTATGTGTAGATGACGACGGTTCTGAATAATGCCTGGCAGCACGATCTGCTCTCTGCCAGCAAGGATGGCAAATATGGTGAGAAGCACGTATCTAAAATAAAAAGTACATTTTGAGCTGGTATATCAATAAGATATTTCTAAGTAGCTAATCAGAATTAGACAATAAAATACCTCCAGTGGCATTAATCTTTCTGTGATAATATTCTTGATATTACTATGGTGCTGTGTGTCAGTTCTCAGAGCAATAACTTGATGAGAACGAGTTCGAGGTCCCAGTGTTCTATGGCATAGTGCACAATTTCTACCAATGTATTCTGATGTTGTTTGTATGCTTTGTTGTGCCGAAGTCCAGCATATTGTGCATATAATATCACTTGCTTGAATCTGAAAGAACGTATACTTAAAATGTTGGTATATATGTATGATTGCACTAAAAGCATAAACAAAAATAAATAAGTAACAATTATTTAGAAAAATATTACACGTTATGTCTTCTACAAAATGTCGTTATGTTATGTACACGTGAACAGTTATTTACCGAAAGTGATGGAGCCCTTTCCTGAATATATCGACGAATCTGTTCATCTTCCAACAACATAGAACCACCAGCAGAGCCACAGCTGATACAAAATCCACTTTCCATTTCGTATGCGAAGTCCGTTAGCCGTTGTCAAAATGCCAAGGTGTCGTTTAAGCAGATCACAGAATCAGTTATTCGAAGCCAGGTCACGTTGAAAGCAATCCAAATCGTAGTCCGTTAAACAGAAACAAAATCAAAAAGGCCAAAAGAAATCTCCAAATAGGTAGGTAGGTAGTCACAACATCACAACACAACCACAGCCAGCGCGTGAGACGAACCGACTGACGTAGTGACGTAGAGATGCTCTCTCGAAGATCGATCATTGTATATCGATTATCAATTACCACCAATCTGTGGTTTTAATTTAGTAGACCAAAATGACAGATCAATATGTCAAATGTAAATTAATTTGTTCCGTTTCAAACATAAATAAGTTGTTGCTATGATTCTACTTCACATTAAATTAATGCTAAAATAAAATATTTTGTTCCCAACGAACAATGTGAAACGTTTTAGTTTGCGACATTTAAAAATAGAGTTTAAGTAAGTACTTAAAAAGTAAAAATATGGCTATTGAAGTCGTGGAATCGTTATGAGAACAATTCACTAGAGTTGCGTCGTAAATGACATTTCAATCGTTCAATAAGAGATTTTCTGACAAATAGATGGTGTGGGTAAAAAATACGTCTTTGATTTACTGGCTACTGATAACAAAAATAAGATCCGTTACTATGAAAGCTTATATTTTGTTGTCAAAAACCAGAGACAGTGACGTATTTTTTACCAACGCCTCTTTTGAACTAATATTTTCTCACTTGTCAGAAAATCCCTCATTCGACTAGTAACTCGTTTCGCACGATCTTCAAAAACTCCTCCTTAAAACTGCTTAGTTCTGCCCTTAATATATCCAGGTTTAGCTCCTGTGTGGCGTCTAGTGCTGTACTATTTATCGGGCTGGTGTCCATAAGGTTCACTAGGCTTTCATCGTGTGGGGCTGGTGTTAGTGCCCGCGACCGTACCGGTGTTTCAGCCCGGTTATCCCTCACCTGGTTCTTCTCGCATTCAAGGCAGTGCCAGGGGGTCGGTACAGGACCTGCATTGGGCATAGCTACGCACTAGGGTGGGCCACGAATGTATGAAGAAAAAAAAAGTGGTTAATTCAAATATGTAATAGCGATAAAAGGGTGTTATAGTACGTCTTTAATTCATATCCAAAAGATATTCAAGATTGGATATCATATTCTGCCTCCGAATTGATCTCGAAGTTTTGAAAAATTTAACAAAAAAGCTTTTTTTTAAATCTTTTTAGAACAAAAAAAATACAAGATTTAATATAGTTTTTTGTAATAAAACGCAAGGTAATCGGATATATTCGTTTATTAGAGAACGATTAAGAATCAATACGCAGTAAAGGTATGTTAATTATTATTTTTAATTAACTACAAAATCCTTCTTGCTGTCAAATTTTGGCATATCTTTGCGAGATTCTATCTGAGCCTTAATAAAGCCTTCTCTTACAGATTTGCTGCATAAAGTATTTGATGCTTCAGTCACAGTCTTGACGGCCCGTTCAACTGCTTGAGTATGACATGGCAGGCGAAGTAGAGGCAATTCACCCTCACCCCCTTGTGCAACAAATATTTGCAAATCTTCGACACTTATACTCTTGAGAATAGGAGGTTCGGTGACATTAAGCTGCCAATCAATAAGATCGAGGTAAGAAGAGGCGTCTAGGTTTAAGTCGGGAAATTGAAACAGTCTGAGTTATGTGTGTCTGTGTAATGACACGAGCTTTCAGAATACGACGCGCAGCTAACTCACGTACGTGTTTTTGTGGATCAGTCAACATTGCCAATAATGCATTTTCAGGGTGAGCAAAATAGCTATTTCTTGTGATGACAGGATCTATTATAGTTTTGAGATTAGCTGGTACCTAGAGGCAGAGATTAGTTTCCACAAATGTCGTGTCCCGTCTTTACAAGTAGGATGAGTCTTTATGGCGAACCAAGTCGGAGTGTAAACTTTCACAACATAGGTTGCTAAAATGACTAGGTTTTCAGAAGGAGCTTCTGTTGCAACATAAAGACGGACTATTCGATTAGCACGGGTGAGCCATCTGGCATGAGACATCTTGCCTGGTGATTTATTGGCTAAGTCTTCAGGAAACACACCGCTTATGACAGCAGAGACAATCCTATACAAATATAATTGGTCGGTACTAAGATCTTGACTTGATAACTCTGGTAACTCCGAAGGAATCGGACGAAACTCAACAACACGTTTGTTTTCACAGTTTTCCAGTTGTTTTCCAATCGTTCCTGTAAATGTTTGAGGTCCAGATGTAGCGCCATCAATAAGTGTAAACAAATGTCGAAATGGTAACTCATTCATGTGAAGCAAGCAAATAATCCATTGTAATGGTTTATTTAATCTCTTCTCTAGTAAACGTATGATACCTCCATATCTTCCAACGTTAACATTCGTTCCATCGCATCCAATCGCCAGTACAGATTCTAATGAAATGTTTTCTTTTAAAAAATAATCAGTAATGGCTTTTTCTATTCCCTTAGAAGTTCCAGAGGTTGGAGAAACATAGCCCAAATACTTTGATTCTGGTTCTTTTATCAACGAAATGTGCTCTTCTGGGATACTCTGTCTGTAACTTCTGCCTGCTTTTTTTGACACAACTAAGGTTTTATCTTTCCGGCCATCGAAATAAAAGCGGGTACTTGTAAAACTCTGTCTTTAGCCATTATGTTCTGTCTTGTTTTTGATCGTTCCCTGCGTAGCTTATTTTTGTCAATAACCGGTACGGGTGATCTGGTAGCTTGCAAAACTACTGAAGCGATAGCTGCCCCAGCCCTGTCTGATATTCCGTACCTGTCACACGTTTTCGCGAGCGTAGAATAATCCATGCTAACGGCGGCCTTCTTTTGCGGAGCTGCAGTTGCAACTAGCTTGAGTGAATTGTCATCACCAGACTCATTGGAATCAGAGGAAGAAGAAATATCGCTTTGAAGGGACTGGCTTGTCGTTGGCTTATGTGAGGTGCATTCTTCCTGATATTTACGCGAGGCTATTTGCTTTTGAAGTTTCCGTTTCAAGTTTTTTTTAAGTTGATTCGTAGGAGCGATATCGATGTTTCCTATTATCATATTTCTTGTGGTACGTTGATCAATTAAGAAACAGTGCTCCTTGATAGGTACTCTCCGATCTCTAGAACAGTTACACTCATTCAAGTTTTTACACTTGCAAGCAGAAATATCAAACAAAACCTTGCTGCCACGCCGGAACTCTTCTAATGTTTTTTCTGATATTTTGGGGTTCAATAGATTTTTGTACTTCAAATGATAACATTTTAACATTTGAGTCACTCTTGTGTGGGAGACAATAGGAAGAGATGCTTTTTTCCATATTTCTTCGATTCTAGTCGAGATAATATTCGCAATTTCCAAAAATGTTGGTTCCTTTTTAGTATCTTTTTCAAATTTGAACTGCCACCGCGCCCACTCATAATATTTCATAATTTCTTCATAAGTTGGTAGCATATTGTCTTTAATATCACTTGTTTCACCAAGTAAAGGACACTTTAACGAGTTACGAGTGTGTTCCATGGTAAAAACGAGCGTAACACAACTTCACGATTAAGTAGCCGTAGCGTCACTGGCGCGTAATAAATGTCGCGTAAAGTGCAATCGACGCCCCCCGCCACCTCACTTCACTCCGTAAATAATCAAAACAATGACGGTTATTCATTGGTTTTAAGAAGTTGATTATATTTGAATGTAAATTGTATGAAAATCGTATTATAAGTCTCAATTTTAATTATTCTTATTGGTTGTTGAAAGTACCCCTAAAAAACGAAAATTTTGGAACTTCAAAGCTAATCCGAAGGCAGTTAATCAAAATAGAAACTTATAATAATTTGCACATTTAATTTATACTACATTTAGCACCTTTTCATCACTATTAAAATAAAAAAAATAAAAAAATGAAAAATGACCCACCCTACTACGCACCCTCGATGGTACCAGTGCCGAAATTTGCTGCAGTTAACAGCCTCTGCGTACGACAGAAACTTTCCACAAGCACCGCACTTTGCCATGGATGGTGTGTTGAAGCTAGTTTGTTTATAAAATTGATCAGCCCAGGTAGTACACCGATCACGCATCAGATGGCGCTATCTACAGAAACTCGTTTACGGCAGTTTTCTACGGTGTGTATTGTTCAGACGAACACCCTAGGTTGAGCACAGCAGCGAATTATAGGATCACATAAACCGACGTTGAGTCACAGGTTGATTTTCCGTTCCCCAAATAATTAACGTTAACAAACTGTGGGCTTCGGGTACTTATGTACTTGCTGGGGTTCACAATATCGTTTTTTACAGTTTTTTAATATTTACACAGCACATAAACACTAGATAATAATTTTACTCGTAAGTTGCACTGACAGAAGTATTTATTAAATAAAGTTATGCGAATTAAACTGGTATTTTTATTTATTCGCGAGAAGAAGAACACAAAGAGCTTATGGCTGTTTGACATCCGTGACGTCACTCAATTACACCAAATCGTCCGAATCTACCTTATGTAATAATAGGGGACAGCGCATTTGCCTTATTTGAAAATATTATGAAGCCATATCCTGGTATTCACAATCGAGGAACTATAAAGCGCATTTACAACTACCGACTTTCCAGATCAAGAAGGGTAGTAGAAAATGTGTTTGGCATATTAAGTACTGTCTTTCGCGTTTTCAGAAAAGCCTGCTAAGCCTCTTAAGCCTGCTACTTGTGAAATAGTAACAATGTCATGTGTATATTTGCATAACTTTTTAAGACGCAATAAACTGTCTCGTGCTTTGTATACTCCACCAGGAACATTCGATTATGAAGACTTAAAATATAAAAATAAAAAACTAAAAATAAAATAAAATAAGTTTATTTCATATCAATTTGGCTTACATTGCATATCGAGGAGTCTCCATTTAGGCATAGAAATGCCTGTAGTTGAAGGCTCCGCTCATTCCCTTACAATATAAATACAATTACGTAATTAAGAAAAGAGTGTGTGTGTATGTGCGTGTGTGTGTGTTATGTCATTAAAAAAGGTTTTCAGTATTAAGTCACACGTTGCAAAAGTAGCTCTGTATCATCATAATTTAAACTATGAAGCCATGTTATAAGTTTTTTTTTTGCATTCAATTAGTTTTTTATCATAGATATATATATTTTTATTTATTTTATTATATAAGAAGGCTGAGCGTTTTTTAAATTGTCTGCTGGCAAATTCTGTTTTAGTCCTGGGAACGTTGACTATGCAATGTTTCTTTCTCTTCTTTACTATTTTGGGATCATATGGTGTCGCCTTGTGCATTTTGAGGATGATCAGAAGGATGTACAATTTTCTCACTGACAGCAGATTACATAAATCATAAAGCTTTTCAGTGGAGAATATTCTTTTTTTGAAGTACATCACCTTAAGTATCGCTCTTTGAGCGCGTTCTAACTCTAGGAAACTAGATTTCGTTGCTCCACCCCACACAGTTATGCAATATACTAAAACAGACTGGACCAAAGATACATAAATTTCATTTAATAGATTTCTTTGGTTGCTATTATTTTTATTTATTCTCCTTGGTACAACATATCTCAGCTCTTTGAATATCCAGATGAATTTTCGAACTCTATTCATGACTTGATCCAGTTGAGGATACCAGGAAAGACGCTGGTCAATTATCACTCCCAGTCCCAGATATTTAGTTCGAGTAACTTGCTGTATAGTAGGGCAATTGCTGCAGGTTCCATCTGTAGTAATGTCGCACGTGTGGATTCTTAAATTAAATTCTTTGTCTGATTGTAATTGAGTATTATAAATATTAAAACAAATGTATGTGGTTTTGCTTGTGTTCAGGGTGAGCAGATTATTTTTTAGCCAGTTAGCAACGAGAGCTAGCCATTCTTCAGCACTATTTTTAACATCATCCCATGTTTTCCCTGAGAAGACGACAGCTGTATCATCGGCGTATGAGTATACTTTGGCATTAGTGATCCTCATGTTGCAGAGATCATTTATATAAATTAAAAATAGCGTAGGTCCTAGTACACTTCCTTGTGGTACGCCGTATGATACATCTGCGTCCTCACCAACGATTTGATCCAGTTTCACTTTTTGTGTTCTACCAGAGAGATAGTCCCTAAAAAGTGCCAGAGGTATTCCACGAATTCCAATAGTTTCAAGCTTGTGTAAAAGAATGGGAGTAGAGACGGTGTCAAAGGCTTTTCTTAGATCCAGAAAGGCAGCCAAACATTTATTTCCTTTGTCAAGTTGCTCGGTTACCAAAGAACTTAGTGCTATAACAGCATCTTCAGTTGACTTCTTTTGCCTAAATCCAAATTGAAAAGGTGACAGAATATTAAATCTGTTTAGATACTTCAAGAGCCGAGTGTTTATTAATTTTTGAAATCGCAGTTAAAACGGAAATAGGTCGATAATTGCTAACATCGTCTCTATCACCACCCTTATACACAGGTGTAATAATAGATTTTTTTAAAGGGGCTGGAAAAGCACCTTTTTGAAAGCATAGATTGGCAAGGTGCGTGATAATAGGAACAACTTCACTTTTAGCAAGTTTCAAGAAACAAGTGGGTATGTTGTCCCATCCAGGGGCACTGTCAGATCTTAGATTCATGAGCGTAGAGCAAACTTCGGGTTGATCAGTACCTAAAAGTACCATTGAGCTTGTGTGTGATGGCGGTTTATTTAGGGGTTTATCAAATAATTTTTTACCAGATGATGTTCTGGGCCAGATGTCTGCCTATACTTGCAAAATATTTATTTATGTAGTTAGCGGATTCTATGGGAGATGATTTAACCTGGAGCAATTCTAAGTTGTCTGTTCGTGTTTTATTCGTGTAAGTGATGTTTTTTTATATTTTTCCAAAGAAGTCTATTGTTACTTATAGCGTTAGTAATTTGTTCCCTATTATATTTTCTTTTTAACTTTTTAATTAGATTATTGCAATAATTTCTATAACGCGTATACGTCATCTTGGCAATTTCATTGTGAGGATCATTTCGTGCCTTTTTCTGTAACGCATTACGATTCCGAATACATCTCAGAATACCCTGAGTAATCCAAGGTTTTAATAAACGTTTACTGCTTGGTATGGTAATAGTGCGTGTATTAACCGACAAAGATTCAGTTATTTTTTCCATCAAAGAGATTATAACTACACTTGGATCATCAATAAATAGAAGTTCAGCTAAATTTTTATTCTGCAAATATAGGAGAGCACTGTCAAAATCAATAGTTGTTTTAATTTTATCTGGAGCAATTTTGTCTTTTGTTTTTGCCAAAGAAAGAAAGGTGGTATAGTGGTCTGAAGTGGTAGTGCGTAAAATAGCTATAAATGCTGAAATTTTTTTCGGGTTAATTTTAAGCATGAAATGATCAAGACAATTCATTTCTCTAGTGGGTAGTGTATGCCCGGCCAGAATTCCGTACGACGATAACATAGTCAGGAAATTTACTCTATTTTTGTGGTGGTAGTATTGTTCAGTTTCGCTGGATCTCAAGTTATAATGTTTATGTCCCCTGTGATAACAATGTTTCTTTTTTGTATGTTGAGTGATTCCAAATGTGAGCTTAAAGAGTCAATAAAATTATCTGCGCTTAAATTTGCAGGGGATCTATATACACCGACGACAATGTTATTTAGTACCTCGATTTGAAGACAGGTTGCATGAATAAGCTTAACTTCAGTAACTTTGTTTTAATTTTTTTTTCACATACGCGACGACTCCATCATGTTTATTTGAAAGGTTTGTGGTATAATAGCAGTTGTAATTATCAAGTTATGGAATAGGTTTGTTTAAATTAAGTTGGCATTCCGTTAAAATAATAGTGTCTGTTTCAAATTTAAGAGAAGATAATGTAATTAAAAAGTCATCAAAATTGCAGCAAATGCCTCTAATATTCTGGGAAATTATAGTGAAATCATTTTTGTGTATGGTTGTATGTTTCACAAGATCAATACAATCGCATGTGATCGATTTGGCAATCTGTATTTTGTCAATTTCTTGTAGTGTTTGTAATGATTCACTCGTGGCAGCCATTTTTAAATAATAAGTTATACTAGTCCTTGCTGACCATTGTTTATAATGTGTGTAGTGTGTTGGTATGATATTTGTGTTTGTTTTATGTGTGTTTTGATTTGATTGGACATATATTTTAAGAGTGTGTTTATTGAAGTGGTGTGGTCTAGAGTGATTGATGGATGTGATTGAAGGTTGTGTATTCTTTTGTTTTTTACAGGTGAGTGTACATTCAAAACTGATACAATTTTCTTTTACAATTAATAAAATAATTAGAACTATACAAAACAAAATGATAAGAACAAAATTATAAAACAAAATTTTAAAAAGGTAAAAATGTTGAAAGTTATGGTTTATTTTGAATGCTAGCGAGATCGTGCTCTGCTTTGATCTGCACGCGTTTGTTATCATTGAGTCGTAGAAAAATTGCTCCACGAAAAATCCAGCATGTGTAGCCATTTGTTTTAGCAAAATCACGGACCTGAGCGAATAATTTGGCAGTCTTTTTTGTGACACTCTCAGATACATAGATGGGCTTCCTTTCTCCTTTCAAGCCAAGATGTTCCGTATGTAGCTTGTCACTTACTTGTTTATCCTTGTTGAATTTTTTATAGCTGTTAAAGCTCTTTCCTTTCCTAGTACTGTAGAAAACTCAGCAATGATAGTACCTGTGCCATTCGATTTTTCATGTGGCTTTAATCTGAAAATATCTTTGATGTCAGTATCCTTGAACTCTGCATCCACTATCTTGCCCAACTTAGAGATAAAATTGCTTAGGTCCTCTTTACTTTCAAATTGATTCTGGTCGGAGATCAGTTTTGGTACACTTCGGATTTCAACTGTTGTCGAGCAGGTTTTCCTTTCCAAATAATCAACTCTTTCCTCCAGCGCAATAATCCGTTTCCTGTCCTCTTTCTTCTCATTTTGTAGCGATGCAATCTGGTTCAGAGCCACCTCGTACTGCTCTGATAAGAAACTGATACTTTCCTTAATCTCTTCCCTCTGCTTTTCTAAGGTCGCTTGCAGCTCCCGGAAGCGTAAATCTTGTTCAGCTGCTAGAGAACTAAATAGTGTACGCATCTCAAGCACAACATCATCCATACTCGCAGCGTTCGTAGTTTTAAGCTGAGGAGGCGTTCTTAAAGCTCGTCTTTTTTTAGTCCTACAAGACACATTTTCGTATTCATCTTTATGTTCTTCCAGATCCGGTTCAGATTCATATTGTAACACAACAACTCGCTCCTTTGGATTTTCTGTGTCTTTTGATGGTGGACTGCGTCTTACTGACATGGCTATATAACATCATAGAAGGTACTTGGCGAAGAGATATTGGTACTCACAGCAATATGTTAGATTTACAAACTGTTGCAAGACACCCACCACTCGCTGCTACGGTCGTAAGAGACAAATTTGCTGAGTATTTTATTAGTCCAGAAGGTAGTGTACCATGGCAAAATGCTCGTGCATAATAAAATAGTTCTCATTTGTATGTACCTATACTTTTCCAAATAAAGTTAAGATTATAATATTCAGTATCGCTTCATTTCAAATTAACAAGACCCTAGTAGGAAGTTGATTAAAATAATTATATACAACCGAAAACCGAACCGAAATAATTATGATACCTGAAGAAGTTACTACATAAATACTTAGAATTATTAAACTGCGTTAGCTTTTAGAAAACACTTGACAGATATTTTAAGACTTTTTGTATGGATTTGACAGATAACAGATAATATAAAAACTAGTCACTGTTCCCATTGTATCTGATGTTCCAGACGTTGTTGCACCACACAATAAAAATTGCAGCGATTCAAACCACTGCCATTTGCTTTTAATCACTTCCTCGGAACCGCTTCCAGTCATTTTTGATGTTTTAATTTTTTTCTTTTCACGACTAAATTGTGAGCGTAGAATATGCATCTTTGTTTCCACTTCTTTTTGCGATATATGCAATTCTGCAGCAATTTCGGTCCAAGCATCATTTTTTTTTAATTTATCTTTATAGTCTTTATTTGAGGCGTCCCAAAGAATACTACGTTGGTGATAAAACTCTATGAGCATCGAAATTTGGTTGTTGGACCACACTACCTCCATGTTTATAAACTCGCGCAAAACACGTCCACACCTGTTGACTTTTGTTTATAAACTAGATGTTTCGTCTTGCTCTCCACTCGTAGTGGGGAGCACGGCAACACGTATCACAAAGAATGTTTCATCACCTATGTTTATAAACTGTTTACAGAGATGATAAAACATTATAAAACATTGTTTATGAACAGTTTATAAACAGTGTTTATTAACAAATGTTTACTAATGAATACGTGGCTTTACGTTCCGTTACAAGGTTAACAGCGATTCCAAATTTGCTGTTTCTGCTGGTGATGTTATTAACACCGGTCTACAGCTTTTTTGCGCATAGGACATACAACGTGTAGCTTTTTAAATGCAAAACCTCAGACACCCCAATTAGAATATTAAAATAAGTCTAAAAACACTACTGTAACTAAATTTAGTTCAACCAAACATATTTTTTTTTTTTAAATTAGTTATCCTTTCTAAACATAAAACGTTTGACCATCTTTGCGCACACATTCATATTAGCGGCCGGCGAATGCACTCGAGCGGCCCGGCCGAGCGCCCGCCAAACAGCTGTGTAGGTTCGGTAGATTAGGCATTTAATAAGATGTACCTTCGTTGGTTCAATGTTTGAATGAACTGAACTTAATATTGATATTACTGTGTAGGTATTAATAGTTTTCAAGCGAGTAAAATTATTATTCCATCTTGCCATCACACTTTCACAGGCTTTGAACTGACAACTTTGAATAATTTTGTTTTATTTTACGACTGCTTTAGCTTTTACGATTGTTTCGGTGACGCAAGACGGAGCACCCGGCGGTGAGCGGCGGCGCCGCGCGCTTTTTATCTATTTATCTCAGACGCGTAACTTTCAAACGCCCGCCTTTTGATAAGTTGTGTTTAGGTACAGTATATTACGTGTTACACAAATAAATTCAACGCCGGTGTTTAAAAGGTTTGAATCAGAATATTTACAGTAATTAAAATTAAATCGTCTTAATAGGTAGAGGTACTTACGGAACTGAACTACTAATTTACACTATTTCTACGAGCCACTTTCAACAAAGTTTCAAAATTACCCCAGCCTTGTTCTATGCACTTAATTGCACGCTTTCTTAAATTAAACCTAAGTTTTGCTAACACTTCAGTGTCACTTTTCACTGTTTCAAAAGCTTGTTAATTTTCCGTTTGAGGTCATTGACACTTGTTGCTTCACTAACGTACACTAGCTATTTTATTCAACCCCACTAATAAAAGTCTAACGGCGTTAGCCCTTTAACTGGTAGAGGAAACTAGCCATGCAATTGTAATGAAACTCCGATAAAATACGTAAAAAAGAAACATTTTTTTTTCCTAAAGAAAGCTATGGTGGCTATTTAATTGCCACTACCGGTCAGGACACATGTGCAATTGTTTGAAACAAGGAACAGCACAAAGAGGCACTTCACATTTACCTCATTGTATGTTGGATCTTTTATTATTAGTTGCGCTGCTGGATAGCCCGGCATGGCAGCGCATATATGTCCATGCGCCTATGTGTGTGTAATTGTATATGTGTTGTGTGTGTGTTCTATGCCTACTGGTAAGTGTTGGTGAACATTGGCGAAACGAGTATTTTTAGGTACACCAAAAAGTTTCTTCTGGCGAGTGTGCCTCTGCACTAGCCTTCCTTTTCTTTGCTAAGTATTTGGGAGCAGTTAAAAATTTTCGTTTCCGAAATGTCAAAAACATTCTCTGGCAAGAGTAAGCCTGAATGTCTTGGCTCATGTGGTCGTGCACTCTTGAATTCTTTGAGTACAATATATGCGCATTTGTGATTGCCGCATCGAACAAGAAATAAAACAACCGCTTCCACCATTTCTTGCTTCGACGAGCGACATCATAAGTGGCTTTTTGCTGTTCAAATCTATGGACCCCGCCCATTCGCTTCGAGTACTGTACATACAACTGAGCGTGGACAGGGAAAGGGTCTTTTATTTCCATCCTTTTGTGTACGTTGACATGTAGCCTCTTCTTTCGGGTGAAAGGCTGTATTCAAAATGGTAACAAATTTTGTGTCCTTCCAGATGGAAAACCCTACGTTGTTCCGAACTCGCCATTTGTACTGTCCTTTTTGCAGTTGTTTCAGTTTTCTATTTTGCCTCTTCCAGATTTCCTCGTGATTTCTTTACTAAAACAGGCATTCCTAATCGTATAATTTCTCGCTGTTGCTGTACTGTATATGCCGTGGTCTTAAGTGATTGTGCTAGATTTTTTACAACACTACTTCCTAGACCAGTTTTCACATTATCACCTTTACCAGTATAGACTTGGAAGTGAAACAAATAACCAGTCTTGTTATCAGCTCTAGCCCAAATTTAGTAACCACGCTTGACAGGTTTGAGGGGCATATACTGTTTTAGCGCACTGCGTCCCTTAAACTTTACCATTGATTCATCAATGAATTGAGATGATGCATTAATTCTGGTATTATTTAGACATCTCTGGTTTATTTGACCTAATAGTGGGCGAATTTTATAAAGTTTGTCGAACCCTGTTTCACTTTTTCTGGGCATCTGTTCGTTGTCATTTACATGTAGACATCTAGAAATCTTTTGAAATCTTTGCAGTGTCATGGTGTCAGCAATCTCAGGGACACATCGCACGTCCTCTAAAAAACTGTCGTAACACGTCGAAAACAAGTTCAGAGAAAAATCCGACTTTAATTATTTTCCAATAAACTAATGTTATCGTGTCTGTCAGGTTACAGATTTTTAGCATTTTACTGTTTTAATCAACAGAGGATTTAACAACCTATTTGCAGAATGTAAAAATATATGTAGGATCAGGAGTGCCGAGAGGTATTTCGTCAGGGTTTGGAGTTCCCACTTTATTGGGACAAACAAGACTATAAGCAATTAGTGTTTTTATTACAGTAATTAATAAATAATAAAATAATGATACACAATTCAAGATGATACACAATAAAATAATGGTAATAAAAAGATAAAGCAGGTAAAAAAGTAACAATACAGTTAGGCGAACAGACTTTTTAAGGTCACAGTTCGTACAGTTGTCAAGCCACCCTATTGCAAAGTGTATCGCTCGCTATCAGCAAGTTAAATACAGTTATGCGAATATACAGCAGCGCTGTACCAAGTAAACCGACAGTTTTGTCGGGAGCAGGGGAGCTCTTTATTGAGTCGAATCCAAAGACCGACTGACGACCTTACCGAGTGCACGCTCTTTTATTAGACAATGCCCCCACTTTGTAACCCCTCCACGACAACTCTGTCCGTTGACGCACTGCAGTACGTCACGTGTCTACTTTGATACAAAATGTTCTAAATCTAATAAGACTTACATTATAAAGTAATCAAATAATACAAGAATAATTGTCGTAAATAAACAATGGTGAATTTACAAAGTAAATCATTTTAAAATTAAAGCAACATGTCATTAATTGTTTTGAACAAAACTATCGGTCACACTTATCGAAATAAGTTGCCAAAAATCATTTAGTGGAACTTAATAAATTATGTTTTGATTTATTAGACAATAATTGATGGTTAAAATCATTGTCCTTGAATTGGCTGTTTGTGTGTGTGAGCTTAAATGTTTGTAAAGCACCCACGATACAGGAGAAATTCCTAGTGTGGGGCAAAGTTTAAAAAAAAATAAAAATAAAATTAAAATAAGAAATTCAATTCTTAACAAAATTTGGTGACTACCCACAATTTTAATTTGACAACCAACTCCGACATATATTTATGAATGGAATGGAATATGTTAATTTAAAAAAAAAAAAAATGAAAATGTACACAAATAACAATTTTACACCACTTTTTCTAAAAAATATTTTAGAAAAAGTGGTGTAAAATTATTATTTTTATTGTTTCCATCATTATTTTATGCTGTTTACAATAAAAATCAATTAATGTATCCATGCTAATCATTATTCAACCCTTGAATCTCAAGAATTCATGAGAATACTGTAAAAACGTAATGGCCCTTATTTTGACTAGTATATTTTATGAAATGAAACACATTGTAACTCAAATAATATTGTTTATTAATAGTTCTATCTTAATATTAAATCTACTTTAGGAACTTTCACAATAATATAATCAGTCTAAAGCGCCATTTACATAATGCAAGTTTCTTGGCTGTTGAAAGCAGTTGAAGCAATATATTACCTGCATGGTCTAAACAGTTCGTAACATTTTGATCTTTTGCGCAAGTTTTGCTTGACAAAATTTTCTTGGTGTACACAGCACACAAAAATTTCTTAGGCGATTCTTGCATTCAATTGGTTTTCTCTTCATTTGCCAACGTGAGTGCAGTAAGTGAAGGTGTGTTAATCGTTGCTGCTCTTCTGAGACAAGAAATATTGAGAAATCGTCGTAAAAAGAGGTGTTGGATCAAAAAATGGATAGCAAGAAGAGGAGTTCTCGGAGCGTCTAACAATCTATGTGTAGAATTACAAATAGAAAATGAAGATCACTTTAAGAACATGTTTCGTGTCAACTGAACCCAGTTTGATTTTTTATTAGATAAAATTAGTTCTTCTATACATAGGCAAAATACAACAATGCGTAATGCTATTCCTGCTCGAACAAAACTAGAAACAGCATTAAAATATTTGGCAACTGGAGATTCGTTTGGTACACTGTCACAATTATTTAGAGTACCTAGGTGTACTATAAGTACATTCTTGGTCGAAGTACTTGAAGCTATTTACTCTGTAGTAGAATATAGAATCATATATTTTCAGCAAAATAATTAGAAATTGTTAATTACTATTTATGCTCAGAACGAAATACAAACAATATTTATTTATTATCAAAATATAAACTACGGAATCAGATATTTAATTAAAATAGAAAAAAATTACATGTTCCACCATGTGTCTTCGCTGCCTTCTTTGGAATACAGGGATTCTGGCATTGGAGTAGAGTTTTGTCGTTCTTTTTCTCTAAGATCTTGCAGTTTATATTTTGATAATATTGCTTGTATTTCGTCCTGAGCATGTATGCTATTTTCGGTATTCAAAATTCGTGCTGTACCTTGGCAAGACAGTGCCATTTTTTAATGAAAAAAAAGTTTCACATTTATAATATTATGCACTTGACTGTACTTTAGAAAATTTACATAAATACATACTTACCATATTTGATGTTGTTTCTCTGTGTTCAGAAGTTTTCCTTAAAAAAGAATCCATTAAATTATACCAAGAAAGTTTGGACTTGTAAATATCAGCAGTACCGGACCCAGTGCTCATTGAATCTTTTATCTTTTTCCTTTCCGCATGAAACTGCGTTCCTAAGTTTTTTTTATTTTGTTTGTAATTTCCTTAGGTCCCAAACCGTCAACTCCAAATTCTTGTGCAAATGCTACTAGTGCATCACGATTCTTGTAATTCACATTTTCAGTGTCCCACAAACACTCATGACTGCGATAAATCTCAATAAACTTTATTAAGTCAGCAGAACCAAATTTTAACACTTTTTGACTCATATTTTTTAATAAACAGACTCTTTACAAAACCTTCCAACACTTGAATGAAAACATTGACAACGCAAATACGTGCAATACTTGAAGCAACCCGCCAATGAATGGTACACGCACATACAACTCTCTATTTCGACAAGTCAAAACTTGAAAGCAATAATCTCCTAAACATTATTGTGCATCACGATTCTTGTAATTCACATTTTCAGTGTCCCACAAACACTCATGACTGCGATAAATCTCAATAAACTTTATTAAGTCAGCAGAACCAAATTTTAACACTTTTTGACTCATATTTTTTAATAAACAGACTCTTTACAAAACCTTCCAACACTTGAATGAAAACATTGACAACGCAAATACGTGCAATACTTGAAGCAACCCGCCAATGAATGGTACACGCACATACAACTCTCTATTTCGACAAGTCAAAACTTGAAAGCAATAATCTCCTAAACATTATTGTATTGGTCTAAACAAAAGACATTTGCAACTATTTTTTGTCAAGACTTGCTGTTGTATCAAGCACCGCCATCTATTGCGTGGCGGTGGAATTACATCCGATAGGACGGCGAGCAGCGCCGTCTAGTGACAAATAGTAGCATGCGCGTGACCAACGGCGAGCGGAGCCGCCTGTGATTGGACGAGACCAGGCCTCTCGCTTGTGATTGGTGCTCCCGATGTGCGTGCGCCCCCTAGTGTTTTTTACTAGAGAATTTATAGAACAAGCTAGAAGAATCAGTGAACGTCCCATATTATTATTATACTCTTTGCAGTGAACAGTGAACTGCATAATTGTAATCCTGATTAAAATTGTAAACTCATATTCGAGCCTTATTGAAGAAGCCCCGCAAGCCCCCTTCGCTGCCAACCATTGGACCTTCGAGCCACATAGAAGATATCAGCCGCGACGAGCCGGGTTGAAGAAGTGAGGAAGCGAGTGGAACTTCGAAGTAGAAGTACGTTGAGGAGATCCGGAGCCCAGCCACAGTTTGCTGAGCAGAAGCTATTGATGCTGCAGCCAGCAACGGTCAGGTTATCCAGTTATCCTTTTCCCTCCTTCCCCTGTGTCTTCGCCTCGCGTTAATATCGTACCTAAACGTTTTTCAGAACTGATCGAGATCAGATCTACCGGCATTGCTGGGGCCGTCTTCTGGTGAGAAAACACGACTGAACACGCAAAACTGTGAGTACCTACTTTCATAAGCTACCAAAATGAGTGATGATGAAACTATGTCTCGTTTAGATAGTCAGTTATCTGATCTTAAAAAACAACGTGGTGTAATTAAAGGTAGATTAACATTGTTCGCAAATTATATTAATAAGTTAGACAGATCGTGTTTAGATTCTATAATTAAAACTCAAGTGCAAATGCGTATTCATTCGGCAGCCATTTTCTTTGCCGATTTTAACGACTTGCAATCTAAAATAGAAAAAATTGTGGATGAAAAAGAATTACTGTCACACTTAGAGTACAGAGAATCGTTTGAATGCCAATATTATTCAATCATAGCTACGAGTATAACAAAGCACATGGTAGGCGATCTTGAACAAAACGGAATAAATAATTCTCAGTGTACCTCCGGTAAATCTGTGTCTATTAAATTACCTCAAATAAAGTTACCTGCCTTTGACGGTTCCTTCGATAAATGGTTAGAATTTAGGAATTCGTATGTTTCAATGATACATGACCGCGACGACTTAGATTCTATTCAGAAATTTCAATACCTAAAGTCGTCTCTCAGCGGATCTGCGTTACACGTTATCAGTTCGTTAGAGTTTACAGCAGCTAATTATTGTAACGCGTGGGACCTGCTTGAAGCAAGGTATCAAAATAATAGGCTATTGATACACAACCACGTTAGGGCTTTGTTTGCGGCACCTTCACTGGGTAAGGAATGTTCAGCACAGATCAGAACGTTGGTAGATTGCGTTTTACGTAATTTGAGAGCACTAAATTCTCTTAAAGAACCGGAATCTTCACTCGAGGATATACTTATAATTTATTTAGTTGTCAGTAAACTTGATTCTGCTACCGAACGCGAGTGGGAGAACTACAGAAGCTCACTTACCTCTGATTCTAATAAAACCTCTAAACCTATAAAACTAGAAGACTTATTAACCTTTTTAAACAATAGGTCTGACATGTTAGACATGATTAATGCGGGTAACAGTAAAAATAATCAGTCACATTCACAAAGTAAACATGAGGGTAGACAATCAGCTGATCATAAAAGGCAGTCTAATTCTCAAACTACACTTAGTTATGCGAATGCGAATAATAATAAGGTCTCATCAGGTACCAAAGGTAAAACTAAACACAACTTGACATGCCCGCTATGTAGTGGTAAACATGCATTATATTCATGTGTTAAGTTTTTAAACATGTTGGTACAAGAAAGATTAAATTTTGTTCAGTCAAAGGGCGTTTGTTTAAATTGTTTACGTACAAACACTCACGCAATTGAAAATTGCAATTTCGGTCCTTGCAAATTATGTCAACAAAAACATAATGCGTTAATTCATGTTGACAATAACGTTATTCCAAATACGTCACCACAACGTTCCGTTGTCAATAATACGTTGCCACAGTCTTCTGTTTTACACTGCGTTAGTAAAACAGCTGACAATATTGATAATAATCGGAGCGGTGACGCGTTCACAAATAATTATTCTAAGTCGTTACCTACTGTCTTACTGTCTACGGCGTTAGTTGAGATTGCTGATAATGATAACAGATATCACACAGTTCGCGCTTTGCTTGACAGCGGCAGTCAAAATTGTTTTATAGCTCAAAGCTTATGTAAACGTTTGAAAGTACCTGTAATACAGTCCACTATACGTGTTTGTGGCGTTGGGCAAACCGTTTCACAGTCCAGTCACAAGTGCGTAATTAATATTCGTTCTAAGGTTTATGATTTTAATACAACCTTACATTGTTTAGTGTTGCCTAGTATCATTTCGAAGTTGCCTTCGACACACGTTAATAGTGATACTTTATGTATACCTAGCAATATTGTACTTGCAGATCCCACATTTTATGTACCGAGTGACATAGAATTATTAATAGGCGCCGATGTCTTTTGGGATTTGCTAAAAGAAAATAAAATAAAACTTCACACCGGTCCGTACCTACAAGATACTATGGTAGGTTGGATTATAACAGGTCCAGTTTATAATAATTATAATAATTGTCTTGTAGCGTCTAGCATGACAGAAGTTCAATGCAATTTGACGCAAGTTGATTCTCAGTTACGAAAGTTCTGGGAAATCGAAGAAGTACTTATATCTCCCGTTATTACTGAGGAAGATCGTTATTGTGAAGAATTGTTCTTGCAGACTACTGAACGCGATCATCACGGTAGGTTTTCTGTAAGAATGCCATTTAAACAATCACCTGATTGCTTGGGTGATTCATATCATTCCGTTAAACTGCGTTTTTTTATCTTTAGAGAGGAAATTAGATCGTTTGCCACAGTATAAAAAAATGTATTGTGAATTTATGCACGAGTACGAGCAATTAGGTCACATGACACTTGTTGACGATTTTAATCATTTAAATAAGCCGTATTATATTATACCACATCATGGGGTGTACCGTGAAAGTAGCGTGACAACCAAATTACGTGTTGTTTTTGATGCAAGCGCGACCACTTCTAATAATAATTCGTTGAATGATATTCAATACGTGGGCCCTAGGTTACAGAATGATATCTTCTCAATATTGCTTCGTTTCCGGCAATATCAATATGTTGCTTGTGCAGATATTGAAAAATTCTTTAGACAAACATTAATTCATCCTGAACAACGGAACTTACAACTAATATCGTCACATCCACGGCAAACTTACGAATCTGCTGAAAATGCATTTTACAGGGGAGCGTTTTGAAAACAAACATCAATGATAACTTTTTTTTAGTAACAGGTATATAGGTACCGTGGTACATTTGGTTTTCAAAATAGTACTTTTTTAAGATATTATCAAAGGATTGTCAATATTTTACAAGGATCAGAAATAAATACACATTCGTAAGTTTACATCATCATACATAAAAGTTAATAGATATTTATTCGTACCCCGGCAAACTTACGAAAATGGCACTTTCGTTACTAACATAATAAAAAATCCAATTGAGACTTCGGTGAATTTACGAAAGTGGTACTTTCGTAAGTTTGCCAGAGGTAGAATACTATATAATAATTAAAAGTAAGTTAGGTGAGTAAATAAAGTAAGGTAAGTTATATGAGTAAATAAAGTAAGGTAAGTTAGGTTAGTAAGGTAAGCAAAGTAAGGTTAGTAAGGTAAGTAAAGTAAGGTTAGTACACTAATGGTAGGTAAGGTAAGAAAAAATATTCAAGGTAAAGTAGTAAAAAACTGTAAATTTCAGCTGTTATAATAATTGGAATTGCGAATAACAACTAGTGAATTCATTTATATTTTTATATTTAGAAAAGAACATTTAAGTTGTAAACAAAAAAAAACACTGTTATATTAATAAGATTACAGGTCCTCTGCCTCATCAGCATCAGGTTGTGGCAAACGATCTTCAGTTGTTTCCGAGTCTGGAAGATTTTGATAAAAAGAATGATAATATTTCGGTATTTGGTTATCAACACATAATTTTAATAAATCTTTTTTTTTAAGTTTTGAAATAGGAATACGTTCAGTATAAATAGGTGCAGGTACTAATAATGCCGTTTTGCCCCGTTTTGGCTTTATCTTCAGCTCTTTGAAGCTGTCGTCATTATAATCTGTTTTAATAAAAATTGACTTAGGACTGTTTTTACGATACTGAATCCACACAGCATCTTGGAAGTTCGTCTTTTCCTTTCCTCTCGCTTCTAGTTGTTGTTCATTGCTTTCTTTTTCATTGTTTCTTTTTTCTTTATTAGAACATTTCTTTCTTTGGTTTGGTTTTCTTGTAACTTCTTCGGCAAACTGACACTGATTTGGATTGAAATCTAAAAACTCCTCATGAACTAACACATTTACATTAAATGGGCGGGGATTCGTTCTGGCCAGTCTCATTACCTGAATCCATCCATCCGGAGTGTATACCGCAGAGTTTTTACATTTTTGTTCTATTTTGGAGTGTATAGAGTCACAT
Source organism: Noctua janthe (assembly GCA_910589295.1). NCBI lineage: Eukaryota > Metazoa > Arthropoda > Insecta > Lepidoptera > Noctuidae > Noctua > Noctua janthe. The sequence continues at coordinate 3,652,460 of OU342567.1, forward strand.
TCCATGTGGCTGTGTCCAGATTCATAAAAAACATGATCTATAGTGAGTATTGTAGGGTGGTTTGTTACCAAATATAGCAACATGCAAGAAAAGTTAAAATTCTTCTGCTGACCTCCGCAATTATCAGACATCATTCTGACATGACTTATATCTTGCTTGGTCGAAATATATTTATAAACGCAAGTCGCTATCTCAATGCTTCCTCGCTTGCCTTCAGTTTCATCCCAAGTAAAACAATCGACATCTTGATCCCCAAATTTATAAAATGTCAAATTGTAAACGGCTAGTTTTCGAACGTAAAAGAATGGTCCAGAAGCACCTTTAGGGGTTTGAAGGACCGCTTCTAGGTCAAAATTGAAAGCCAAAGTTTTCGTATCATTCTTTGCTGCTGCTTTATCAGCGTCTCGACGCAGATAAGCATCGTCCCGTCGCTTAAGATGCTTGGAATGACTGTCGTCTTCAGAGTTAATCATGTCATTACTTTTTAACTCTTTGTGAGCTACGCACTTTTTGCACAGATCTTTTTTAGGCACATGAAATTTTAATTTATAGGATCTAAAAACTTTTCGGTATGTTTCTATACCTGCTGGCTTGGTTCCTTCTTCTTCACACTTTTCCTTATACAGCAAATACATTATTTTTAAATTCAGTCCAGAATCAAGGTATTTATACTCTGTGTTCTTCCTACAATAATGTGATTCCATGGCAGGAAATGAAAATATATGTTCTTTAATTTGATTAAATCTATCATTAGAAAGTTTGTTAGATGGCGGTTTCTTGCCTCTAGAATCTGCTAAAAGAACACCTTCTGAAGAAACTTTCTTCAAAGCACCCCTTATAATTCCTTCTTTTATATTTAAGGTGTCCAAAAAGAAATCTCTGCATACACTGACCTTTTCGTGTCCTATTGTAAAAGAATAATGGTGTGTAAAATCTTTGCGTGAAGGGCCATTTGTTGTTGATCTTTTCTTCTTCTCTTTTTTAACGTGCTGAATTACAAATTGACGCTGTGCTTCTAAAGTTCTCAGAGTTCGAAAAGACTCATAAATTTTCTTTCTCGCTTCTTCAGGTACATTAGAATTGCATTTATGTTTTGGGATTGCCAGACACTTAGGTTGCTTCAAAGGCATAGCTGAAACAAATTTACCTTTGATAGTTTTGTAAGCTTCACCTTTGAAACGTTTCTCCCTCTCAATATGTCTCTTCCATTTAGAAGGGTCAGAAATATGTTTCTTCTTTGGTGTATTGTACTTTGGTTTTTTCTGCACTCTGTCCTCACACGCAATAGATATAGAAGCACTTCTTAACTTTTTTAATGGTTGATGTGTTTGATGAAACTGTTGCAAGTCATTTTCAGAATATCTTCTCTTAAGTGGCTTGGAGACAACCACTTGAAAATGTGATCGCGAATTGCTTTCATCTACTTTTTGAGATTCCTGGATGTCGTCATCCCCAATTATAGCAGTTGAAACAGCATTATCGTGAATTATTTCTGGCTGTTGAGTTGTATCCGATGTATGACAGTATTCTGAATTCAAAGAATTTTCTACATGAACTAGTGCTACAATGTTTGTATGTGAAGTAGATTCATCAGATGAATTATTATGGAGGTCTTCATCAGCAATGAAATCGGGGTCTTTAACACTGTCGTCGTCACTGAAATCACTATGATTCAGTGTTTCGAACAATTTAAGAGTATCTGGTGACATATTACGAACTGGTGAAGAATTTTCGGGACTTTCAGGAATTATTGTATTACCTCCAGATAGAAAAATGTTTCGGTCTATTGGAGTTATCGGTGAGTATAATGGTGCCTCCGGCGTTACAACTGCTTCGATTGTTGTATTACCTCCAGATAGAAAAATGTTTCGGTCAATTGGAGTTATCGGTGAGTATAATGGTGCCTCCGGCGTTGCAACTGCTTCGATTGTTGTATTACCTCCAGATAGAAAAATGTTTCGGTCAATTGGAGTTATCGGTGAGTATAATGGTGCCTCCGGCGTTACAACTGCTTCGATTGTTGTATTACCTCCAGATAGAAAAATGTTTCGGTCAATTGGAGTTATCGGTGAGTATAATGGTGCCTCCGGCGTTGCAACTGCTTCGGAGTCTATGGAATCAAGGGTCTGTAAAGATGCATCGTTAGCTATTGATAGTGATACAGGAAGGCATTCTTCAGTAGGGCCATCGGATAAGGATACGAGGGCGGGTCAATAAGTCCGTGACTTTTGGAATAAAACACAGATTTTTTGATAAAAAAATAATTTTATTTTTCAACGTAGTCTCCCTTGAGCTCTATACACTTTGTCCAACGCTTCTCCAATTTTTTTATCCCTTCCAAAAAAAATGATTTGTCGAGGTCCTCAAAATAGGCCTTTGTTTGCGAGATGACTTCATCATTGGAGTCAAATCTTTTTCCACCAAGCCATTTCTTCAGGTTTGGGAACAAGAAGTAGTCGCTCGGAGCCAAATCTGGAGAATAGGGCGGATGAGGGAGCAATTCATAGCCCAATTCATGGATTTTTGCCATGGCAACTGCACATGTGTGCACCCTTGCATTGTCTTGGTGGAAAAGAACTTTTTTCTTGGCCAAATGAGGTCGGTTTTTTTTCAAATCGTCATTGAATCGGTCCAATAAGTTGGCATAATATTCCCCATTGATTGTTCTTCCCTTTTGAAGGTAGTCAATGTGGATTATCCCGCGTGCATCCCAAAAAACAGTCGCCATAACTTTATTGGCTGACAAACCCACCTTGGCCTTCTTTGGCGCCGATTCACCCTTAGAAACCCACTGTTTTGACTGTTGTTTGGTTTCTGGTGTGTTGTGATGGATCCATGTTTCGTCCACGGTTACAAAACGGCGCAAAAACTCCTCCATATTGCGATTAAACAACGCCAAAGCTTCCTGTGAAGTTTTTACACGATTGCGTTTGTGGTCGACTGTGAGCAAACGCGGCACCCATCTTGCGGAAAGCTTTCTCATGCCCAAGTGATCATTCAAAATTGAAACCACTGAGCCATGCGAGATCCCTACGGCTTCCACAATCTCTCGCACTTTCAATCTTCGGTCGGTCAACACCATATCGTGAATTTTTTCGATTGTTTCGGGTGTAGAGACCTCAACTGGGCGTCCAGGACGTTCGGCATCTTCAGTGCTTGTACGGCCACAACGAAATTCAGTAAACCACTTTTTTACCATTGAAATCGATGGTGCAGAGTCCCCATAGTATTTATCAAGCTTAGCCTTGGTCTCGGTAATGGTTTTTTTTCGCAAGAAATAATGCTTAATAAGCACACGAAATTCACTTTTTTCCATTTTCTCCTCAAATTAGTGAGTAGTCTGATAAAAATAGCTGTCAAACACAAACTAACTGACGCAGCAAGTTTAAATTTTGACAGGAGTCAACTGACAGATGCCTGTTGACAGGAGCAGTGTTGCTGTTTCAGTAAAGAGGTCAGAAATTCAAAAAGTCACGGACTTATTGACCCGCCCTCGTATATCAATAGATAAATTTTCTTTCATTATGTTTGGTGGTTGTTGAGTTTTTTTTGATGTATTACTTCTTCTACTAATTGTTTCTTCCAACTCTGCTGCTCCTGAAAGTAATATTATTTTTAAGTTAGTTTAAAAACGTGACTGCTTCGTTGGTCCAGTGGTAGTGTATGTTATTACGGATCACGAGATCCCGGACTAGTAAGTAATGTAATTACGTACGGTAAGTAAGGTAAGTACCTAAGGTAAATAAGTAAAGTAAGGTTAGATAATAGGTAATACGGGCTGGTGTCCGTCACTCCACATCAAAGCGCGTATTTTGCGTTAATAGGTAGTGCAGTTAGCTATGTAAGAATGACTAAAATTCGTGTATCATGCTGTGCCAGGATTTACCACGCATAAACCAACTTTACATGTCTCTTTATTTAAACTTCCCGGTCTGTGAAGCATTAACCTTAAGTCCAATCGTTTTTGATTTAAAAAGTAGTTCAAGTTTATTTTGTTTCATTCTATATCAGCGCGGATAAAAACACCACTGAAATTGAATACCGAACCACGAAACAAATGACGCTCTGGTAAAATTGCTTGGAGAGATCTTTTCTTCTGAACGCCACTGGCAACTTCACTGGGTTTTCTATACAAATTATTGAAATGTGTACGTAACAAGCAGTGGAGGGGCGCCGGGTTTTAGATTGAAAGTAATTTACTTACGTTAAATACCTATCTTACTTACGTACGACGCGACGCGAGGACAAAATAAAAACAAAGTTGTGAGGTAGATTTACATAATACCTACACACAATTTCTTTAACAATAAAATAGAACTAGCCAAGACAGTTGTGAACTTTCTGTTCTAAAATCATTTGAATTAACAACCTTTTAACAAAGAAAAGTATGTAACTAATAACCTAAAATAATATAATATACTTACTTGTATTTCTCTCAGCTTCGAACACTTTACGTAGCATCTTATCACTTCTCTTCATGTTGAAAAACAAAGCACGTGAATTTTAATAAACACAATAATTATTAATCAAACTTTTAACCAGAGCACAGTTAACAACGAGAGTAAAAAAGTGATGCAACCAATAAATTAGTGATGTGCAATTTAATCGATATTGCATATTATTAAATCAAGTACTTAAATCGATTGTTTGTTTTAGATTATTAATAAAAATCTATTATTCGATAAAATCTTTTAGGCATAAAATGTGGAAACTCCAAACACCAACGAATTTTAAAATTCGCGCCACGTTTGAAAACCTTCATAAGTTTCTGTAAGTAAGTTCACTTATTTAATAATAAATAAGCAAATTCGCATAATTGTTAAAAGTTATTTCCTCAACAAATAGTATTCGTAACAATTGTAAATGCACGATTACGCCACATTCGTAAGTTTGCCTTGGGTTACTTGACCCATTTTAATGATGTTTGCTACCAATGTAAATTCACGAATATGCCACATTCGTATACTTGCCTTGGGTTACTTGACCCATTTAAATAATGTTTGCTACCAAGGTAAATTCACGAATATGCCACATTCGTATGTTTGCCTTGGGTTACTTGACCCATTTTAGTAATGTTTGCTACCAAGGTAAATTCACGAATATGCCACATTCGTATACTTGCCTTGGGTTACTTGACCCATTTTAGTAATGTTTGCTACCAAGGTAAATTCACGAATATGCCACATTCGTATACTTGCCTTGGGTTACTTGACCCATTTTAATAATGTTTGCTACCAATGTAAATTTACGAATATGCCACATTCGTATGTTTGCCTTTGGATACTTGACCCACTTAAATAATAGTTGCTACCAAGGTAAATTCACGAATATACCAGATTCGTAAGTTGACAGTGGCACATTTTACTCGAACTTTATAAATTCTACTGCGCTAAAATATCTTAAATGAATTTGGTAAGTTTACTGTGGGTGTAATAACATAAAACGCAGAATCGAACAATTTGAATTCTGTAACCGTCAGAGACAGAAATACGTATTTTTGCCACGGTGTGTAGAACCACATTACGTACAGTTTTTCATCTAAATATCGATTTTACTAAAACTGCAGATTCGTAAGTTTGCCGTGGATGTGACGATATTATGGCGAAGTGATAATAGCGTACCTATTCAAGTTTATCGTCTTAACACAGTCACGTATGGCACTGCATCGGCACCGTATCTTAGCAACCGTTGCTTGAAACAATTGGCGAAGGAATGTAAGGATGACGTCATCGCTAGCGTCATCAATGATGATTTTTACGTTGATGATCTGTTGACGGGGCATGAGCAGCGCGACAGGTTGTTAGACATTTGCAATAAAACGTCCGCCGTTCTACAAAGCGGTTGTTTTCCCTTAAGGAAATGGACTTTTAATTTTGACGTAACTTCTGAAAGTACTAAGGATTTATGTATCGGCGAGTATTGTCAGTCTAAAACCCTCGGTGTTGGTTGGTCTAACAAGAACGATTTATTTAATTTTTCAACTTGTATTGATAAACATTGTATTGGTACGAAGATAACTAAACGTTTAATAATGTCAATCATTGCACAGATTTACGACCCACTAGGGTTATTGGCACCAGCTATTACCACGGCTAAGGTTTTATTACAAAAATTATGGTTAGCTAAAATAAGTTGGGATGATGAAGTCCCAAGTGAAATTGCATGTGTGTGGTATAATTTTATTGATTCGTTACAATATTTGTCCGAAATATTAGTGCCGCGTTGGGTCATGTGTACTCACGCTGTAAACAAAGAGTTACATATTTTTACCGATGCTTCTCAGTCTGCATACGGTGCGTGTGCGTATATACGCTCACGTAATAATAATGATGAATCGCAAGTTACTAGCCGATTATTATGTGCGAAGAGTAAAGTCGCACCGATTAAAGCGTTAAGTATTCCACGGCTTGAACTGTGTGGAGCTTTAGTTGGAGCTAAACTATATAATAAAATTATAAGTTCTCTTAGGCTACAATTCGATAAGGTTTATTTCTGGACTGACTCCACTATAGTTCAAGGCTGGCTTCGGACATCACCACATTTGTTAAAAACATTTGTTCAGAATAGGGTTGTGCAAATCAACGAATTAACAAGCAACACTACTTGGTTACATGTTAAAGGTAAGGAGAATCCTGCTGATATCTTATCAAGGGGAGTTTTCTTTGATTCATTAAAGGGAGACAACACTAGTTTGTGGTGGTGTGGGCCGACTTTTCTTCGTGAACCGACTTCATGTTGGTTGACAACAAATACTTATGAAAATGAATTTACTAAGATTAAGTTACCGGAATTAAAATGTTCTAAAACTACGAGTTTGCTTAACGTAGAAACTAATAATTATAATTATTGATTTTGAAAGGTTTTCTTGTTTTAATCGTTTGCAAAGAACAGTTGCATATGTCCTACGGTATATTTTTAATTTACGTGCATCGCGTGTCGGTCAAGGTCGCAAAACCGGGTCATTGACCGTGAGCGAGATTAATAGTTCGCTAGTTGTGTTGACACGTTTAGTTCAATCACAATCATTTAGCAAAGAATATCATAGTCTTAAGGAAAAGGTGCAATTGAACAATAAGTTAAGCAATAAAACATTAGGTTTAGGTATATTTTTAGATAAGGATAATATAATTCGTGTTGGCGGCAGACTTGGTAATTCAAAATTTGATTACGATAAGAAACATCCCATGTTATTGTGTCGTAAGCATCGGTTTACGTGGTTATTGTGTTCTTATGAACATAACCGTTTACTGCATGCTGGACCTCAGCTTCTCGTGGCTACCATGCGTGATAGATGGTGGGTGCTGGGGGCACGTAATTTAGCAAGACAAGTGGTTCATAAATGTGTAACCTGCACTCGCATGAAGGGAAATACGTTAACTCCGTACATGGGTGATCTGCCTGCCGAACGTGTAGAAGCTGGATTTCCGTTCATGCGATGTGGTGTTGATTATGCCGGACCAATATCAATATTGAATCGTAAAGGCAGGGGTTCGCAACTAATTAAAGGATATATTTGTTTATTCGTATGTTTTGCTACCAGAGCTGTACATTTAGAGTTAGTTAGTTCGTTGTCGACTCAGGATTATTTATTGGCATTCAAGCGATTTATATCCCGACGCGGTAAGCCGTGTCAAGTTTTTTCCGATAACGGTAGGAATTTCGTTGGTGCTGAAAGGGAGCTTTCAGCTATTTTTGAAAAATCCAACGAAATTATTGATTTCGCTAGTAGTAATAATATTAAATTTAGTTTCATTCCGCCATATGCTCCTCATTTTGGTGGTTTATGGGAGGCAGGAGTGAAGTCGTGCAAGTATCACTTGAGACGTGTCGTAGGAAATGCTAAGCTAACTTACGAGGAGTTTGGTACGGTATTGACGCAGGTTGAGGCCGTCCTGAACTCCCGTCCTATGTCACCTATGTCCGCAGATCCTAACGATTACCTTGCACTCACCCCTGCTCATTTCCTAATCGGCCGGCCGTTGACTGCGCCTGCCAGTGAGGACGTCATGCCGACGTCTACGCCTGCCTGTCGCTACCGTCGGTTGGAACAGCTGCGACAACATTTTTGGGAGCGGTGGTCCAAAGAATATGTGTCTGAGCTACAACGCAGAACGAAGTGGGCACACCATAAAGATGACATAGCTAAAGACAGTCTGGTCGTCATCAAAGAAGACAACCTACCACCATTTAAGTGGAGAATGGGTAGGATTGCTCATGTGTTTCCAGGGAAGGATGGAGTCTCGAGAGTTGCAGAAATTCGTACGTCATCAGGCACAATCAAGCGTGCTTCCTCGAAAATCTGCCCGCTGCCAGTTTCTACAAGTGAGGTCAGCGTGACTCCTGCTTAGTTGGAAGACGGATCTTCCAAGGCGGCCGGTATGTTGTATCAAGCACCGCCATCTATTGCGTGGCGGTGGAATTACATCCGATAGGACGGCGAGCAGCGCCGTCTAGTGACAAATAGTAGCATGCGCGTGACCAACGGCGAGCGGAGCCGCCTGTGATTGGACGAGACCAGGCCTCTCGCTTGTGATTGGTGCTCCCGATGTGCGTGCGCCCCCTAGTGTTTTTTACTAGAGAATTTATAGAACAAGCTAGAAGAATCAGTGAACGTCCCATATTATTATTATACTCTTTGCAGTGAACAGTGAACTGCATAATTGTAATCCTGATTAAAATTGTAAACTCATATTCGAGCCTTATTGAAGAAGCCCCGCAAGCCCCCTTCGCTGCCAAACACTTGCATTCAATAATTGCACTTGAATGTACAAGAAAATTGTATCGTCTAAATGAGTCTTTAAGGAAAAGTTAAAAAAAAATACACTTAGAATCACAGTCATAATTAAATCAACACTTAATTAAGCGTCTTGAATTATTAATTTAAAATTTAAAACTTATCACAAAGGAGAATGCCCAATTTGTTAGGAGTTTTAGACCCCTTACAAAACTTCGCATGCCACGGTGGTTTTAACTTGGCTTTATAGACCTAGAATTATCTTTTCATATCCTGAAATCGATTTTTTTTTTTCGGATGGGAAATCATCAAATGACCCCCCCACTCTGGGCGGAGCGGAAGGGAGTGTCAGACTTGTACTGACTAAAACCCATCCATGTTCCTTCTTTGCCCTTTGTGTTCCAGGGCCACGGTATCTCTTTCGAACAGTCCCGCAGCCCTGGCAGGCATCGGCCCATGCGGACCCCTACGTGGTTGCTGACATCTCTTTGAGGCGCGCGTGGAACACGAACGCGCCGTCGACACGGCCTGTCGTCATAAGACGGCCGGACGGCGAGCTAGCCCATAACTCGCCGTCCACAGGCCCGCGCCTACGGTGGCCGGGAGCCACCACGTGACCCCCGACGCCCAGGGCGTCTCCCGCGGCGGCTGGGACGTGAGGTTCTTTCCCTCTCACGTCCCGCCACCTCCTTCACTAGCATGACTGCTTCGCAGGAAGAGGTGATGGCTTCCCATTCCCTCTCGCTCCGGACCATGGCTTGAACCAAGGCCGGACGCGAGAGATCGCCGCCAATCGCTGCTACGAGGACACGGCGGTGCTCCGCCCAAGCGGGGCAGACCTCCACGGTGTCCTCCGGACGATCCTCGCCGTGGAAACACCCGGGCGTTTCCTCCCGCCCGATTCGGTGCAGGAACCTCCCGAAACAACCGTGTCCGGCGAGGACCTGCGTCAGGCGGTAGGTGAGGGCGCCGTGGCGCTTCTCTAGCCACTCCTCAAAGAGGGGACTTATCGCCACTATGGTGGCGTGCCCTGCACGGGGCTGCGACAGTCGCTCTCTCCATGTCGCTATGAGATCACGCCGGAGGTCTGTTCGGACAACCGTCGCGTGTCTACGCACGTGGACACGCGGGTGGGCTCCGTGGGAATGCGACGGTCCCCGTCGCGGTGACCGGATTATTTTATTTACGCAGTGTCGCTAGTTCAATTTTAACGTTGTGCATGTACAGTCGTTTCGATGGAGAACTTAATATATTATTACGTAGCTAAACGACGACAAACAAAAAGAAAACGACAGCCAGTAAGCCCTTTTATTGAATCTAGGTTGCTGTGCGGGGAATTTGTTGTAAAGTTCAGTAAATTAAGAGAAAATGATAACTCATTTTACAAACATTTTAAAGTTTCGGTACAGGTCTACGACGAATTATTTTCGAAACTGGAACCATATTTTAAGATCAACAATTTAAAAGTAAAATCTGCATCAGTCATATCACCAATGGAAAGTTGGCAATAACATTGCGGTAAGTAAAAAGTTATAATTTGTTCTTCATCATCTTTATTTTTGCTTATACTCATCATCTTCCTGCCCTTGTCCCATGTTACTTGGGGTCGGCGCAACACGTTTTTTTCTTCCAATCTCCTCTGTCAACCGTCACGCTATCATTTACTCCTTTAACTTTCGTATCATTCCTCACACAATCCATCCATCGTTTCTTTGGTCTTCCTCTCCTTTTCCATCCATCACTCTTTTAGTCACATGCGATTCGTCCCTCCTCATCACATGCCCATACCAAGATAGTCGATTGCCTTTTAGCTTTTCTGTAACTGGCGCAACTTTTAAGCTTCCTCTAATATACTCGTTCCCTACCTTATCCATTCTTGTCACACCACACATCCACCTCAACATTCTCATCTCCGCTACATGCAATCTTTTTTCATCCATCTTCTTCACAGCCCAGCATTCCGACCCATACAGTACGACAGGTCTAATCACGGATTTATATATTTTCCCCTTTAATTTGAAGGGCATCCGTGGGTCGCAAGTTGTTCCAGTGACCTGTCCCCATTTCATCCATCCTGAGTTGATCCGGTGCGTTACGTCTCGGTCTACTTCGCCATCCCCTTGGACAAATGACCCGAGGTACCGAAAATCGGAACAGATCGGTATAAGCGTTCCGGCAAGTGTTATGGGCACAAGACTGGAGAGACCGCCGAAATCACAGAACAAGTATTCTGTTTTGGTCTTACTGACTTTCAGGCCAACATTCTCCAGTCTTTGCCACCACACCTGCAATCTGTTCTGGACCTCTAGGCCACTCTAGGCAACCAACACAATGTCGTCGGCAAACAGCATACACCAAGGAGCCTCTTCCTGGATGTCCGACGTAAGTGCGTCCATTATCACCAGGAGAGGTAAGGGCTTAGAGCCGACCCTTGGTGCAAGCCGACCGCCACATTAAAGTTGCCGGTTGTGCCTGCTGTAGACCGAACTTGGGTACATCGCTCGGATCAACTGCACATACTTCCCAGGCATACCTTTCTCTTTCAGGGCACCACAAAACCTCACGAGGTACCCGGTCGTATGCCTTTTCGACGTCGATGAACACCATGTGCAAGTTTTTGTGCGCACTTCTGTATTCTTCGCACAGCTGGCGGATGGCAAAAATGGCATCCATCGTTCCCCGACCAGGCATAAAACCGAATTGATTTCGTGAAATTTCACTCTCTTCTCTCAGTCGTCTTTCAATAACTTTCTCCCAAACTTTTATACTATGCGCCATCAGTTTTATTCCTCTATAGTTATAGCACTCCAGCACATCACCTTTATTTTTAAAGATAGGCACCAGCGAACTGTTGCACCACTCGTCAGGTATGGCTGCTTCCAGCAACAACTTATTGAAAAATAAAGCTAACCACGTCCATCCATCCACCCGTAATAACTTCCAAACTTCAACTGGTATACCGTGAGGTCCTAAAGCTTTGCCATTCTTCATTCCATTTACTGCTATTCTCACTTCATCCAAACTAACCTTTCTCACTAACCTCTCATTCACTGGTTTATTGTCCAGCACACCGTTCCAGTCATTTTCCTCATTCATCAGTTTTTCAAAGTATCCCTTCCACCTATACCTAATTTCCTCATCATCCGAAAGAACCATTCCAGCTTCATCTTTTACGCATTTAATCTGACATACATCCCTCGCCTTTCTCTCTCTAGCTCTAGCAATCCGGTATAGTTGTTTTTGGCCTGCTGTACTATCCAAAGTGTCATAAAGCTTGTCTTGAGCCTTTGCTCTAGCTATGGCCACAGCATTCTTGGCTTTTTTCTTGAGAGCATCATCAACACCTACTAACAAAATATGGATCACTGTTGTCCGAAATATTTTTTTTTTATAATCACAGTTTTTTACTCTTACATTATTTACTATTATTACTAATTAACATTATTTCTTAGCTTATGAAATCATTTTTTCTATACAGAGAGTGTATATCGAATCACAATGTAATAACATACGTTCTTTTCACTTATTCAGGGTGTCGCATTGAAAGAGGATAATTTTCTTCAGATTAAGTCGATACTTCATGAGGCAAACACATTTTCTAAAGTATCATAAAATTTAGACAAAAAAATGTGTTTGTCTCAAAAAGTATCCAGTTTCCACTAACATTATCTGTGTTTTGAGTTTCTGTTCTGATATTAAGTGATCTTAAATCAATTGTGCTTATTGTCTTTTGCGTTTCTGATAAACTTATTTTAATTGATGGTAAATCATCCAGAGTAATAACTGTTTCTTTTTCGATGTCAATCAAAGATTCTAACACTTTGGTTCATTTTTTAAATGTATTAAATTTTTTGACTGTTGGTATTAAAGATTTAAAAAAATTCTTCCTCATCAGTATCAACATTGTTTTGTTTTACACACTGCAACAATTCTTTTTCAAAAGGTTGGTGATGATTGGCGTTTAAGTTTTCGTGATGATTCTGGCTCTGTATTATTATGTGTACGTTCAAGATTTGAATTTCTGGTACTGGTGCTGGGAACTGAGATGTTATTATTTGCATTTGTTGATGAGTCTTGATCTTCACTCTGATTTTCTATAGATACATCTGCATCATTACTTGAGTTCGAATCTAAAAAGGTTAACATTTCAAAATAAATGTATTTCTTGTCTGTTTTAGCACCTGAACCTGATTTCAGTTTTTTTTTTACTTGCTTTCACTTTCATATATGTCCCTTGTAGTTTTCCATCGTGATTGCACTTTTGTAACTGAAATAATAAAAAAAAATTATTACAGGTACGTGACAAGCGGACATACTTTCGTGGACCTACATCTGGCGTATCAGGCAGGAATAACCACAACTAAAAACATAGTGAAAGAAGTCTGTTAAATTATACTTGCAAATTATGAGTTTACCTACATAAATGTGGGGGTACAGGGTACAGAATCTGATTCTGCAATTTTGACCCAAAGCCGCTTGTTTCAACAAATGAATGATAACTTATTGGATATACCTCCTGCTAAAGCGTTACCCGTGCTACACAACAATAAATCAACCAACACTGCAGCAACCGTACCAATACCCTAACATTGTTGTAGGACATGAAGCATTTGGGTAGTCTAGCTATGTCATGCGGCCATATGCTCTAGCTCTCAATTTGGCCATAAGAAAAAAAAAATTATAGGTTAACAAGAGCGTGATGTTATATTGAATCAACTTTTGGTATCATGGCTAATAAATTTCGAATACTTCATCGTCCTTTAAACTTTTCAAAAAAACGCCATTTGTTTTGTTAAAGCGATATGTATTCTGCATAATTTTATTGTATACTAGCTGACCCGGCAAACGTTGTTTTGCCATATAAATATTTTTTAAGTAATTTCTAGTGTAGACAAAAAATAGCTTACTTATTGTAAGTGTGTAAGAATGTGGTATATGCGTGAAATAGGCATGGAGCGCTGTGAACGATGTCGACGATGTTGTCATTACACCACGCCATATTCGTGACGTCGACTATGGGTTTGGGACCACCCAAAGAGATGTGTATACAATACGCGATAAATTCCCTGTTTATTTCGTCACAGATGGTAAGGTCGTAGCAAGATTGTAGTATTTTTTGAGACGTCCTCGAACCCCACTGTATGAAGTAGAGGCACACTTGTTCATCCATCCTTTACTTTAGGTATATTAGTGGACAAAACTAAACAGGGATGATAGGTATCGAGACACGACACAATAGTAATTAATATAATTATATCTTAGTCTAAAGTAACCTTGTATAATAAGTATCTATACCTACCCGTTGATATTACACAAATAGTATGTAAGTACCTACTTACCTAAAATATATTAGTAAAAAATGTTTATCTGTTGTTTTTTTTTCCGCCTCGCCGAAATTTTCATACAATTCTTTGCAAATTTCTATCCATGCCGCTGATCGTGCATCTCGGTCCTTATACAGTTCATTCGCTTGGTCTCCCATATGGCAGGGTGACATTGCACTACCACAATTACCCTTTCTGTATCGACAGACTTTGTCCTTGGTTTTCTGCGAGCGTGCGTGCGACCCGTATCACCTAGCGTTATTGACTGAACAAGCCCGTGCGTGTTACCGCTGGCGGACACCGCGCGTGCCATCGCGACGGGTCCCGTCGCACGGAGGCGGGCCCCTTTGCGTGGGTGCGGGGCGCGCCTCCCTGTGACGGACGCCCGCGCAGGTCTCCGCGACGGAACACTTTAGTATGAAAACGCGCGGGTGCCCGCTTAACGCAGTTTTAGGCCTTAATTTTCGCTTTGAAAAAAAACTTCAAATATTTGAAAGCTTTTTACTCATGATTAAGAGCCTTTACAAATTGTTCAATAAGACCCAATTTAACATGCAATGGCGGCATTAATATGTTCTACGTTCGACAATTGTTTCCCATTTAATATTGCATTTTCCTACTTCGTACTCAGTACGTTCAGGATAATGTTTTTGGCGGTAGTGAGCTGCATCATCCCTACTATCGTAATTTTTTTTGAGATGTACGGAATGTGTCAATGGAATAGATGGAAATTTGTTACCATTGTGTAATAGAACAGCTTTTAGACTTTGTGTTGAGGTGTTAATAAAAATGAACCTTTCATATCATTTCAAAAACAGTCCATCTTCCTTAGTGAAGAAACAAGAAAATTCTTCATGTCGTTTTCTTTGATGGGATATTCGAACATCAGAATCAAGTAAATGCCTTGTTTTAACCGCGATGCCAATAATTCTGCTTTAATTTTTGGTAGATTTAAGTCTCTTATTAAGTCATTGAGATCTTCAGAGTTGATGACCTGTGGTATTTTTGGTTCAGATTAAATACCAAATTCGGAATGTATGGATACACCTGAACTCTAATTGTTGAGTACCTTGAGAGAGTAGTTGATTTTCCAACAGGAGGCCTCCAATACTTACTGTATTGGAGGTATTGGAGCGGATGTCGATGGTAGATCAGGATAAGATGGATTCTTTGAATGTTTACCTTTAAGTGGATTTACAATGCGAAAATAGCAATCTGGGTTATGGTCGCTTGGTTCCCTCCAAATTCTCGGCACTGCAATCTTCATTGCTCTTTTTTCACCTCGGTACCAGCCTAAAATAAAACGTAACATTTAACCTAATGAATAAACAATAAATATAAAAACATACATAAAAAAATAAAATAAACTCACCCTCCAGAATATATCTGCACGAGTTACATACTACATGTAAAGCCCATTTTTTGTCTTTACTTTTAACAGGTAGATTGAAGTAAGCTTGATAGGCTTCGCAAATCTTTAAATTTTGTATTTAAATCATACTTTTCGTCTCGAACTCCACAAATATAGCAAAACGAGTCAGCGTCTCGCTTATAACCTCTCGAAGCCATTTTGTACTGATTGATTCAGGTAAGAAATACGTAAAAGACGTTATACCTCAGTAATACGCAAACACATACTGTTTGTTGTACACGTATAAGCGACGCGCGACGCAAGAAACGATACCCCCCGCGTGACCCTTACTTATCTTTCGACAGCGACAGCGCGCATTGACCGAAATTATTGGGCGCGAAAATCAAAAATGGTCAAATCGCTAACTATTTTAAAAGCAAGTATTTTCGATGTCCAATCGCACTTTTTGATACACTTTTTTTCACTTATACAATCAGAATATATTAAGTAAATCCCATGCGCAAGTTTTAATTTTTTTGTTGACCGGTGTAATCAATAGGTTCCCCTAAAATAAAGAGATCTGAAAAAAAAACTTAACATAATTTATTTAAACAACAGAAAAAATCTTAATCTCTCACTTTCTTAGCTGAGCTAAGCTTAATAATTAATATTTAAAACAGGATTTAGTAAATTCTATTTTTGAACAAATAACAACATTCACAATCTAAAAAGAAAAGTCCTGACTGACTTACTGACTCATCAACGCCCAGCCCAAACCCCTGTACCTAGAAAGCTGAAATTTTGCACAGAGGTTCCCTTTATAACGTAGACAAGGAATAAGGAAGGAATTTTCTGAAAAACTTTTTATTCTCGGGGTCGATTGACTTGAAAATTGGGATTAGGCGCACAATGCCACATTCGCAAAATGACATATTGAAATTTCGTAAAATGTCACATTCTCAAATTGTCATATTCCGAAAACGCCACATCGCAAAACGTCACATTAGCAAAATGCCATTTTCGCAAAATGTCATTTTCGCAAAATGCCTCATCTCAAAATACCATTTTCGCACAATGTCAAATCATCAAAATATCGAAATGTCACTTGGGACATACGGTAGTAATTTTTTTTTATATTTAGACGTTAAATGTTTTTATGAATAACGCCACCTAGCTATAACTTTAAGAAAGACTTGATTAAGCAAATCGTATAATCAATGCTGCAAATCAATTAATCCAAAGGTACACTGACAATAGATGGCGCATGCGGAAAAATACTTTGATTGAATCATAATTTTAATTATTCTTCTGACATTAATTATATGTATGATATGTCATTGCATTACATTTGCATCTAATCATTATTAATGTTTAAATTGTTAAAAAAAATATTAAAAATGAGCGAAGGCGGGTACTTCCAATTAAAAAAATATTGGTTTACTCACAAGGAAAATAAAATCAGTGTAATGACAATTAGACTATTTGTTATCCTATTTGTGTTGACTTATGCTGTTTAATAATTAATTACGATTTAAAATGGATCCAGAGTTTAAGATTGTTCGTAATCAAAAGGGATACAAATCTCTGATTTGTGGCGATTATAGGTACAACAAACAAAGATATATTAAAGGAAAAAATATTACTGTGTGGCGGTGTGTAAATAGAAAATACTGTAGTGCTTTAATACACCTTGACGACTCAAATCAAGTCATAACAAAAAACACGGAGCATAAATGTGGTTTTAATCGCTACAAAAGTGAAGTGTATAACTGTATAAGGTCTTTAAAAAAAGCTGTTTGCAAAGATTTTTGTTCTGTGAAAGAAATTTTTGAAAAACATATCTACGATTTGAAACGAAAATTTCCTGACATTGAAGACGCATTGCCTACATTTGAATCACTGAAGGACACATTGTACAGGTCACGCAAAAAGTTTTTAAATACAGACAGGTTAAAGCACACAAATACATTATTATTATACTCTTTGACAGTAACAGTTAAAATACCCGAAAGATTAGGGAAAAAAATTTTTGTATGTGAAGACGGTGCTGTAGATAAAATTATAATATTTGCTACAAAATTAGCTAGAAGAGTGATCCAGAACAAACGAGGTGACTACTATGCAGACGGAACCTTCAAGTCATGTCCCGACCCGTTCTATCAATTCTATGTGCTACACATGGACGTCAATTCTAATCAAAATTGCACAAATATAATCCCTGTGATTTACGCACTATTACCTAATAAAAGTCAAAGTACGTACGAGCGCTTTTTTTACTTAATAAAAGAAAAAATGGGTGTTGAAATGAATACTTTCAAGAGTGACTATGAAATTGGACAAATTAACGCTGTATCACATGTATATCCATTTGCTAAAATTAGTGGTTGCTACCGGCACTATAATGCCGCAGTATGGAAGAATGCAAAAAAAATAACTTGAATAATACAAAAGAAGGACGGAACATTTCCAGAATTATAGCTATTATACCCTTACTGCCAGCTAACCATATACCTACTGCATGGAACTACATTTTAAATAACTCACCAGATACACCAGAAATGAAAAGGTTTCAAACCTATTACGAAAATCAGTGGTATCCAAAATTACTTCCATCTGTTTTGAGCTGTGCAAACCAAAGACACAGAACAACAAATGCCCTCGAAGGCTGGCATCACCGCATTAACAGACGTATCCCTAAAAAACCTTCACTATATCTATTCATACATAAATTACAACAAGAAAGTAAATACTGGGACAATATATATAACAATCTTTATTTCACAATTTCCGACAGAATCGGAAAAGCAAAGACATCCATTTTAATGAACAATATAAAAAATTGTTAAAAAAGTTAAACGATAACCGTTTGTCATTAGCAGAATTTCTGCGTAAAGTTATTTTTCTACAATTATATAAATAGCCATTTTATAGGTTAAAACATAATTATATTACAATTATAATTATCATCAAACAGCGGACCCTGTGCAACTAAATAGTTGATGAATCCTTACAATTTTACAAAAAATTAAACTTTTTGAAAAAAGTTATTTTTTTTTGTTAATTATGTTTTATGATTCTCAGCGACATATATTATTTCAGTTTACATTTTTAATTTATTTTATGTTAAAGTAAATGAAAATGAATAAATAATGTGATTAAATACGTAATTAAATTAGTTATATTTTTTATTCATAAATCATCGGCTCAGAAGTCACTAAGTGTCTTTAACTTTTAAGAATGTGTCATTTTGAGAAAAGACGATTTGAGAATGTGTCATTTTGCTAATGTGGCATATTGAGAAATGACATTTTGCGAATGTGTCATTTTGCTAATGTGGCATTTTGCTAATGTGGCATATTGAGAAATGACATTTGGCGAATGTGTCATTTTGCGTCAATATGTCATTTTGCGAATATGGCATTGTGCGCCTAATCCGAAAATTGGTGTACATACTCTTCAGTTAAAATTGTGAGATACTTGTACCTCTGAGTTCGTTGGTGTTCTCTCTCACTCTTTCGTCTGAAATAGCTGTTTCCTGCATAGGCACCCTAAAACAAATTTCACCACTGTTAGATAAAGTTTTTTTACAACTAATTCCAAGTACAATGATAAAAAACATACCGATAATATTGCATTATGTTATATAATATGCAACAGGCATACACCAGCGCCGATGCATTCTCAGGCGCATAATGGAGGCTCCTGTCTACGCCTAGACATCGAAAGGTCCCCTTTAGGTAGATGACATTACGCGTTTGGCAATGAATGCCTCTTGGAGTCGTGGTATTATCTCTCTTCTGGCGTACTATGTTGAGCATTTCTAATAGGTGTCATGAGCCTAGGCTCCAAAGCATAGCCTGAATCCCCTGCAAATAAATTAATTTTGTGTTTGTGTTTCAGATTACAGCTAGCAAAACTAGAAAAACACAGGCAATATGGGCCCTAAATATTTTATTTATTTAATTTTTACTTTTTACCTTCAAATTTACTTCAATTCAATTCACCTTCAATTCTTTTCATCTCAAATGTATGCATAAAAGTATTTTATGCATACATTTGAGAATTATTTGTGAAATAGAAAAAAGTAGGCGGTTTCTATTTACCTTGAAACTGGGGTCAAAAGATACGACAGGGGTGAATAGAGAAAGAACGTTAGGGTTGTCAAAATCAACGTTTATTGTACCTATGTAAGTATTTGTTTTTCAGTAAACAACTATCAACAATAATTGAAGAGTTTATTTTTTGTAATTATAATCATATAGGTATAATATCTAGCGTTGGCGACATTATACTTGTATCTATATATTGTTTCAACTGTTTAGCCAAAGTATTTGCATAATCTAGAAATATAATAATTCTAGAGAGCTAGATAGAACAAGATATTTAAAATAATAAAAAAATAACTACATAAAAGTATGATCCAAATTCTAACATGAACAATTAAATGCTTTAACTATAATATATTTGGCAAACAATCTTACGTTTTATGCAATTAGTACCTATTTGAGATCAAAAATAACTATTAATTATAAAATTTGGTACCTGCATATGGACACAGTGTAATGGGTGTTCAGTAGTGAGCATCACGAACACCCTGTCCCTTTCTTCCCAGTTGTATAAATGTCGCCCAGTTGATCTATCTTGTGAAGCCATCCAATCACGTTTACACTTTTCTTCGCTGGATCGAATTTAGGAATGACCTCTGTGTCCAGGTGTGTTATTCTTGGTCTTTTGTTGGCGGGTAACTCACAAAACGAAGACTGCGATGAAAAAAAAACGGGACTTTTTTCCTCCTGGCGGCCACCATTTTCTTCAGAGTCGACGCTTGGCGTAACCGTTTCCCTAAGCCGTGCATATATGGGCCGTGGAATTCTTCCATTCCACTTCTGAATTGTAATGGGTGTTCAGTAGTGAAAATGAGAAGTACACACTATAATGCAATACTCAATACTCAAATTTTTATTGCATTCTATAAGTATTACATAGATGGTGTAACAAGGTAAAAGATCATTATGGACCCTGTCGGGCACAGCAACATTAGGAGAGAGGAAGAGGGCTAAGCAGCAATTCAATAATATCATATAAATTATTATAAATTATAAATTTAATTGGTTGTATAATTATGAATATATACATAATACATTGTTAGGTTTGTTCGTATAGGTATAGTATATTAGTTATTTTTAATAATGTATTGCATAACAATAATGTAGGTAATTATTATGAAATTATTAAAAGTATTTAATTATTATTAAATTATGTTATTATTTGTGTATTCATATTTTCATATTTATATTTGGTTTCCTAAATTCCATATTATTCCATATTATATTATATATTTATTTCATAATATTTGTTGTATTACATGAGAGCGAATGATTTTAGTTTGTAATCGATTTGTCATCCAGAAACTCCTTTACTGAGTAGTATGCCTTGGATTCCAGAAATTGTTTCAATTTATTAATAAATATATTTGTTTTGTCCACTTCTCGAATGTCATTTGGCAATTTATTATACATTTTAATGGACATAATTAATGCGCTGGTTGAGTGCATTTTAATTCGGGATTGAGGAATGTTTATTTTGTTTTTGTTGTGTCGAAAGGTGAATCTTGTTTGTATTTCTTCACATTTGGTGTAAAAATCGGGGTGTTTTCTGACAAATTTACATAAATCTAATATATATAAACAGAGAAGTGTGAGTATTTTGTGTTTTCGATAGTGTGGTTTGCAGCTATGTGTTTGTTCTATGTTGGTTATTATTCGAATTAACTTCTTTTGTAGGATAAATATGGTTTGTGAATCTGTACTGTTTCCCCACAGCATGACCCCATAGCTGAGCCATGCCTGTGCGTATGCATAGTAAGTATAAAAATTTTGATAGTTTTGCTCTTATTTTCTGTATGTATTTTTAACAAAAAAATATGAAGCCGCCAATACAAAAATGAATCTCGCTGTTCACATCAGTCGCGCTAGCGAAAAAGTCCCGCCGCCCACAGGAAGTCAAACTCACATCCCCTTTTTATTATTGTAAAATATTCGTAACACTTACTTAAATTGACATACTTATTACAATAATCATAAGAATATAAGCTATAGGTTTTATAAAGTAAACTTCTACAATTGAATATGATTTGCAGTAATATTTGCAAATTAATGAAATGAATACTCAGAGAAAAGGACAAGTTATTAATATTTAAAATGACTACCACATTATTAGTGTCTTTACATATTGATAGATGGCGCTAATTAATCTGTTAACTAACGTGTGTGCTAGTTCACCATACTCCGCGATTCTTTTATTACTTTGTTATCGTTGAGTTTTGTTGGTTCTTGTTACATTTGTTTAATTTTTGTTGTTATTGTTAAACTTTGAGTTTTTTGTTATTGCAATGGCGACATTCTCTAACGAAGAATATGCGGACATCATGATGGCTTACGGAGCCGCTAATGGCGTCGCTCGTGCAGCGCAACGACTTTACCAGGAACGCTTTCCTGGTAGACGATTACCTGGCCGCAGAGTCTTCCAAGACACATACGGGAGTCTTCCAAGACACATACGGAGACTGGCAGTGTTACTTTTAATGAACCAAGGGGCCATATTGCGCGACATAATGTTGAAGTAGACGAGAGAATACTGGCACTTTTTGAGGAAGACCCTACAAGAAGCATTAGAAATGTGGATGTGCACATCTTGATATTTCAATATGGAAAGTGTGGAAAGTACTTCGTCAAAACAAAAAGCATCCATTCCACTACACTCCGGTGCAAGGTACGTAATTTTAAACTAACTTTAAACCCGTGCAAGCTTTGTTTGACCTTGCCTTTGTTTAGCAGGTAATGGGTATGGTATGGCGTCACTTCCAGGTAGTGAATCTATTAGCACGAACAGCGGGTCCTTTTTTGTGCAATTACTTATTGGCCAAGAGAAATTTAAAAGAGTTTTTTGTTTGTTGTAGGTCTTGAGGGTGACGACTTTGAGAGACGAGAGATGATCCTGATTTTTTAAAAAGAATACTGTGAACGGATGAATGCAAAACCCACGTGTTAAAAGACAGAAATCTTCTCAAAGAAGGTTTAGTGTAAACGTTTGGGCAGGAGTGATTGGGAATCAGGTAATTGGACCGCATTACCTGCCCGATAATCTCAATGGCGAAGACTTCCTGGAATTCCTACAAAATGACCTGCCCGAATTAGTGACCGATGTGCCCGTATTTAATGAACGTGTGTCCATTGTATTTCAAAATGACGGCTGTCCCGCGCATTGGCGATTGACTGTGAGGGAATATCTCGACAATGTGTTCCCCAATGCATGGATTGGACGCGATGGCCCTATTCTATGGCCGCCACGTTCCCCAGATCTAACTCCGTTAGACTTTTATGTCTGGGGACGTGCCAAAGAGTTGGTATATGCCACGGAGGTTCCAACTAGGGAGGTATTAGTCCAACGCATAGAAGCGGCATTCAATACTATTAAGGAGGAAATACGACTTCGTACAACAACTGTTGAAATACGAAACAGGTGTCCGGCCTGCATTCGCAACAGATGCCAACAATTTGAGCAAGATTTGTAACAATGATTAAATAAATGTTAAAAATGCAATTATGTTTTTTTATTTCAAGTAAATCCCACGAAAGATACAGATATGAGACACGAATTTACCTAACGATAAGAATGAGATAGCAGATTTATAGGTTTGACAGGTATCATTTAAGAGATTTTTTTTTTAATCATAATTTTGAATATTAGCCTTAGGTGACTCGATTCACAATTCTAGCGAATCACAAAGTTGTTAAAATACTTTTATGGCTTGTGGCACATCATTAGAAAGAGGATAGACTGGAGAATTAATGAGGGAATTGGAAGATCCCGGTCGCTTTTGGTTTTTTTTTGTAGCCTTATAAACAGCTGTAACATGTACAGCTTTAATTTAAGTTTTACCTTTGCGAGTGAATTAAAAAAGAACTAGGTGACTAATATCACTAATTTTATATTTAAAAGTGTTCTTAAACAATACACATCGAAATAAAATTCAGAGTCTACGCCTTATATATTTTTTTAAATCTGTATTTGAATGTAAAATTTGGGTCTTTTTTTTGGAAAACAATAAAAGTCGATAAAAAAAATCCACAGAGCATGAGGGGTGTTAAGGGGTCTGAAAGGCTAGCGGATGACCCCTTCAGTCGACCATTTCAATTTGGCACACGATGCACCAAACACCCTGTATACGAGTAATTATCTTCTCCGACAAAAGTTCATGTTTTGTACCACTATACGAAATCGATTGTTTTTCTCTTTCTTCCTCTTGTTCAACATTTGAACCAAAAAAAAGTGTATAATTTCTCATTATGCTCATAAATATCGCATCCTTAACAATTGTTTGTTAATTTTTTTAAATAGGAGATCATAAATTACATCATTTGTTTTTGACTGTATTGGGTAAATTACATCTTTATGTTCAAGATTTAAGATTAGGTTTTCTGGCTGTTTATATTAACTTTTAACCCGCGACCGCGTCTTGACACAATAGATGGTTTCTAAAAGTAAAAAAGGGACTCACTGAGTATCTACGTTAAATGTGGGTGAACTATTAGGTACACCTCTGCCTAACTCTTCGGGGATTACAGGTGTGATGTTATGTTATGTACCTATGTTAATTTCACTACATAGGTACAAATCTATTGAATTTCAAATAGTAAGTTAGAAACTAGTAAGTTTCTAACTTACTATTACATATATTTAACTGGTCTTTTAAGTTTATTTTTCTTTAGAGGTTTACATTATATTTATTTATTTATTCACATGACATGTTTCCTTTGCCATTACAGATTAAATCTAATGCGACAAAGTAACTTAAAATATACTTAACTATACCTTACATGCTGCACAGTATGTGGCCCTTGTGAACTCACCCGTGTGCAGGTGTATATATCTATTACATCCGCCACCGTGTTAAGAATGCGCAGCGCACGAGTCAGCGGTGCGCGCCCCAGTAGGTCAGTGCGCGCACTCGGCACCACCAGCAGCTGCGGCTTGCGCCGCCGCGCCACGTACCTATCCGGGAAATTAAATCCTATTTCTGAAAGTATGCCTGAGTTTTGTATACTTCCTCTTAAAACTTTGAATATATACGTTGCCAGTATCATTTCACGCCTAATTTCTAATTTGTAGTATCCCACCATACCGAGACAGAATAGGGTAGGATACAGTAACGGGTATCCCGGGTATCTCCCATACAGCTTTAAATAAATAAATCTGATGAATTTGTTCTGTATCCGTTCGAGTATATTTTTCTATTTTATTTCACTCGGGCTCCAGGCGGCCGCATTATACTCCAGATGACTCCTCACAAGAGCCTCATACAAAGCTCTCAATGCACTGATGTTGGTGAAGTCATTTGCCTGACGCAGCACAAATCCCAGATTCCTGTACGTCTTTTTACAAACGTGTACCACGTGTTTGCAAAACTGCAGATCACTGGTGAAATGAATGCCTAAATCCTTAACCTCCATGACACGCTGCAGCGGCTCCCCGTCCATGCTGTCCAGTACAGCATTGAGTATTCGTGTGCGTGTGAATTTGGTGTGAATGAAAGCACCGAGCACTTTGATACATTAAAGTATAGCTTATTGCAGTGACTCCATTCAGTGACCCTATCCAAATTAGTACCCTGACTGACACCCGATCTGGTGTAATAGGGATCCGATAAGTGTCCGCCACAGTCCACATACTGACGTCTATCTCGAAGATAACTGGCGAAGAACTTTACAGTATGAAATGTGCAGCCTATACCCGCCAGCCTTGACAAGAGTATGTCATGGTCGACTGTGTCGAACGCTTTGTTAAAAGTCCAGATAGGCTACGTCAACCTGAAGTCCAGCGTCAACAGCTGGTACCAACTGTGTCTTCAGGTGAAGCAAGTTCCCCGTTGTACCGCGCCCAGGACGGAATCTGTGCTGCGTATCAGACAAATAAGGGCCTATCTGTGCATAAAGGCAATTGTGAACAGCCATCTCGAATACCTTGGCTGGTGCGCTCAGTACCGCAATTGGCCTGAAGTCACTGACATCCGTACCACCTCGACCTTTCGGTATAGGCACAACCCGTGTAAGTTTCCAACGACTAGGAAAGTGTGCCACCGAAAAACAAACATTAAATATGTGCAGCAAAGGTTCTATTAATACCATGCGGCAATCTCTCAGAATGAAAGGGCGGAATACCACCCGGACCCACTGAGCGCTTAGGCGGCAGACCAGTCAGCGCGCGCCGGACGGCCGCCCGCTCGATGCAGGCGAGGTGCGCAAACGCGCCGCTCGGCGTTGCCTCCCCACACGCCGCCCCCGCGCTCAGCGTGCCCGCTGTCGCGCTGTACACAGAGTGAAAAAATCGCGCATATTCCTTAGCGGATTCATCACCAGATAGAACTCGTCCCTCTTTGATCAATTTGTACTGACTAGAAGTGTCTTTTTTCGACCTTACGTAATTCTAGAATGATTTAGGGTCTGTAGCGAGATGGTTCTGTACTCGATCTCTGTACCGGAGATGAGAACTCGCTGTGTCCGCCTTCACCCTTGCCCGACATTGAGAGAATGCCTCATAATCACTTGGAGATTTGGTCGTTTTATACTTTTTGTGCAAACTGTATTTTAATTTAATTTCTTTAATAAGATCTAAGCTGTACCATTCTGGATATCTTCTATTACTAATATTGTTAGTTTTCGGAGGAATGCTAGCTTCAAAAGTTTCATTTTATCATAATAAAAGTTTTAAGCCCGATCAGGATCTTGAATACTGTATAAATCTTTCCAGTCTATCAAATTAATTAAATAATATAACTTATTGTAATCAGCTTTACGAAAATTCCATTTCCTATACTGTGACTGAGGGTGTGGTTCTGGTTGTGATTCGCGAGCTGTGGGTGTGGAATGTGTTGGTGGTAGCGCACAAGACGCCGCAACGCCAACCGCAAGCGGCGGGTAATACACGTCCACGGGCTGCAGACCTTCGTCGGCAGTCGGCAGCGCACACCGTCACCCCACCACGCCCACTCAACACGAGGTCCAGTTATTATTACAATTCGGCACCATGTTACACTGAGCGACCTCACAAAAGGCCATAAAATATTCAAAATAACTACGTACATTACTATTGCACGAAACTAAATAAAAATCTCCTAAAATGACTATATTACTTCTATACTTAATACACAATTTCTCCAATAAAGTAAACATTACCATGTACTCAGTCTCTTCTGCCTTTGGTGGTATACAGTGTGAGTCTTTATAATGTGCACATACCGAAATGAGAGAATCTATGCTTAATTTTATCGATGGAAAAAATATTTAAAAAAATCTAAATATTTTTTATGGAATTTTTAAAAATGTTGTCCACTACTGTGACCCCAGTGTAAACAAAACGGTGTAACTTTTAAACTAAATTATCTATCGCGATGAAACAAACTCCATAATGATTAAGCTTCCTAATAAAATTAAAATTCTGGAAAAAAACTACCCTCAATTGAAAATAAACATCTTTTTTTGGCAAAAATCTGTTTTTTTGTCATCAATTTTTACAATAATTGTAAAATTTCTCAATAAGACGATTTTTTTTAAATTTCTCATTACCTACCTTTTTTATTACTTTAACGTATTTTTCATCGTATTAGCTACCCAATAGTAAAAATGGCATGTTTATAACTCAAACATAACATTTTATATCAAATGTTAAAAGATGGCACTCCGAACGCGCCATTTATTGTTCTCTTAAGGATGGTTTATTTGGGATGATAATTAATACAAAAGAGTTCAATTAAAAACCATTTATTATTTGACACATAATTTAATGCATCAGGTTCTCAAAATGTCCACCTCGTTGTTGTAGGCACAAAGCCGCGCGTATTAAAATTTGTTGTGTCGCTCTCCTTATCATTTCGGGATCATAGCGAATATCATTCGCACAGTTAATTATGCGGTCACGCAAATCGGCCTCACTGTTGATGGGGGTACTGTAGACGCGTTGTTTCATGGTCCCCCATAGAAAGTAATCAAGGGGCGTCAAATCGGGTGAACGCGGAGGCCACCCTACAGGTCCTTGCCGGCCGATCCATTTATCACGATAATTATAAGACACACCCTCCTTGGTTTGATAAAAATTTAATAAGAACCTTGAGAGAAAAGGAAAAGATGCGCCAGCGATACAAAATATATAAAAACCCCATGGATGAGCTTGAACTGAAGCTGCTAAGTTAACGGTGCTCGGTTATGGCTGCTTCCTGTAATAATAAATATGTTAGCGACCTAGAAACTGTAATAACCAATGATCCGAAACGATTCTGGGCTTATATCAAGGAAAAGCGAGGTGGTACCAGTTCATATCCCCTAGCAATGACTGACGGCATCACATCGTCTTCGGATGGCATCAATATCTCAGAAATGTTTGCTGCTCACTTCTCTTCCATGTACAGTCAACAAAATGTGACTCATCATTCATCTTCCTCTGAGTACATGCAGGACATGTTAGCTTACAGTTTACCTTTGACAACACCAACGATTGAGATTGATGCCGTGCTCACTAAATTGAAATCTCTGGATCGCCGCAAAGGCGCTGGACCAGATGGAATCCCTCCTTATTTTGTCTCCATATGTGCTTCGCCTCTGGCAGCTCCTTTATCACGTATATTCAATCTATCACGTGCCGCCGGCATATTCCCAAAGCTTTGGAAGGTAGCAAAGGTTGTACCAATCCATAAATGCAGTGATCGTAATTATGTAGGTAACTATAGACCCATTTCAATTTTGTCGACCTTCGCCAAACTTTTTGAGTCCATCCAGTCTCATTTGAAGCTTTACCTTAGTGATACCCAGCATGGCTTTGTGAGTTCAAGATCTACGTGCACAAACCTAGTGACTTTCGTGGAGACCCTAACGAGTGCCATTGACTCTGGGAAACAAGTTGACGTGATATATACCGATTTTAGCAGAGCCTTTGATCGCGTCTCTCATAATATACTTCTTCATAAGTTAGCTGCTTACGGCATCACTGGCTCGCTCCTTAATTGGTTTAATTCTTATCTCGACGGTCGTTCCTTCTTTGTTGCCCTCAATGGCTACCAATCAAGCTCCCACAAGGTTACATCGGGCGTCCCACAAGGATCACATGTTGGCCTAGTTTTATTTAACTTATTTGGTAATGATCTCGTCAACGAGTTGAAATTCTCTGAGTGTTACATGTATGCCGACGATTTAAAATTTTGCAGAGTAATCGAATCAGACCTTGATGTTAAGTTGCTACAGAAAGATATCGACATGTTAGTGAAGTGGTGTGATGAAAATGGTATGAGTTTAAATATTAACAAGTGCTAGAAATTCACTAGAAAAACAAAATTAACACGATCTGATTATTACATTAGTGGTAACTTAGTGCAGGAGGTAGAACGGATAAGAGACTTGGGAGTTCTGTTCGATGGGCAGTTAACATTTGTACCCCACATTGAAAATGTAGTTAAAAAAGCCTCAAGAATGCTTGGGTTTGTCATTAGAAATGTAACCTGTTTTCGACGCAACAAAACTAAAATTCTGCTTTATAATAGTCTGGTCCGTAGCTCGTTAGAATATTGCAGCACAGTGTGGAGACCCACTATGCCACCCACGCACTAAGATTGGAAAGGGTTCAAAAACGATTTCTGTGGCATTTAGCATACTCTTCCGGGATAGCTAAAAAGAAAGTATCATATAAAGAGAGACTTTTGCATTTCAAAATGATATCCCTACAGAATAGGAGAGATTTGCTGGATTCATCATTTTTATTTAAAATTTTGCGACATAAACTTGACTGTCCCCAGTTATTGAGTAGGATAAATTCCGTGTGCCCACGAAAAGTCCACGAGCTCCTATTACCCCCTTGCGTCCTCCTCTTCGCAGAACCGTACTTGGTGCTAATTCGCCTATCCCCCGCCTATGTAAACTATTAAACAGCTGCAGCGATCTCGTAGATGTGCACTCTGACTCACTTGGTAGGTTCAAAAGCATTATTTATAAAAACTTGTAAAATATTTTTTTTTTTTTTTTTAGTGTTGAGGCTTGCATAAATGTTTAATTTAATTAATTTTTATTTCAATTTTAATTTTTTGATTCTTGATTTTAATTTGGATTTTTTTTGATTTGAATTTAAACTTTGATTTTAAATTTAATTTTGATTTTAATTTTGATTTTGATTTTAATTTTGATTTGAATTTTAATTTGAATTTTATTTTTGATTTTAATTATGATTTTGATTTTAATTTTGATTTTGATTTTGATTTTAATTTTGATTTTAATTTTGATTTTGGTTTTAATTTTGATTTGAATTTGAATTTAAATTTGAATTTTGTATTTATTTTTGATTTTGGTTTTGATTTTAATTATGATTTTGACTTTGTTTTCGATTTTAATTCTGATACTGATTGTGATTTTCATTTTAAATTATGTATTTAAAAACCATAGTTGTGTGCGGTGAGTAGTTAGGTAATCATCTGATTTTAAGTAGGCACTCAACGACAAATAAGTAGTGCATGATGTGCTTACCTGTAAGAGGTTGATACACTTGTCTGTGACTCTAATGAATGTATCTCATATGTTTGAAGCAGTGTATTCAATTGTTGGTGAGCCAAATAAATAAAATAAAATAAATTATCGTTTAAAAATGATCTAACATTTGCAGCATAATGAGCTGGGCATCCGTCCATCTGCAAAAACATCCTTCGACGCAAAGCCAGTGGTACATCCTCCAATAATTCAGGTAGATCATTAGTCAATAGACTTAAAAATCTTGCACCGGTCAACGTTCTCGGCAATATGACTGGTCCAATCAACATATCATCGATAAGACCAGCCCAAACATTTACTGAAAATCTTACTTGAAAAGTTGACGAACGTTTCAATCTCGGGTTTTCACGTGCACGGCACCATCTGTGTAAATTTCGACAGTTAGTAATACCGTCTCTAGTGAATGTCGCTTCGTCCATCCATAGTATGGTTTTTGGAAAGTTTGGGTTTGCTCTAGTTTTTCTTTGTATCCAAGTGGACATTACACACCTTGAACGGCAGTCTACGTCTTCATATAGATGTTGCACCCTTTGGTAGTGATAAGGATGCAATCCTTCTTTCTTTAAAATGCGCCACGCTGATTTTTGGCTTATTCCGTGACGAAGAGCCAGTCGTCTAGTACTTATGGATGGATCAGCAAACAAATCACTCAGAACTGCTTGTTCAGTAGCTACATCGATAATTACTGGAGGCGGCTCGCGACGATCTCTACTTGATCCAAGTCCAGTGATCGACAACCTTCTGTGAACTTCCTGAAAGTTGCGGGCAGATGGCACTGGTTGCCTGTTAGGAAACGCAGCTATGTAAGCTGCGCGCGCAGCTCTGGCGCTTCCTCGTCCCACTCCATAATAAAAATGAATGTCGGCAATGTGTGCCGGGGAAAATTCACTTAAACGCGGCATCATGTAAAAGCGAACGAAAGTTACGAAACTCAGGTAGCAGCGAACGAAGGGCTTGTACACAAAACTGCGATGCGACGCGTTGCGAATTCGCAACGCAGAAAATTACGACACGAATTGCTGCGATGCGATTTCGTGCGGCAAGGCGTCTCCCAGGGTGACCATTCCTTCGACGACCGTTAACCGTACTAAACGTATTTTGAATTGAAAACTAGGTCGTGACATGGATCGTAAAAAGAAATGTGCACTTTTATTATTGCTTAGGAGATACAGGAAAAAGAAACAAAGAAGATTTTGGGTTATTTTGGTTAGTTTGTGACGCAACATCGCAGGAATGCGCGATGCGAATCAATTCGCAAGTTCTTGCGATGCGTAGAGGGAGCTCGCAGATTTTTGCGATGCGACGTCGCATCGCAGTTTTGTGTACAAGCCCGAAAGTAACGAAACACATGTAGCAGCGGCGAATAATTCGGAGCGACTGCCTGTCTGTCATAATTGAAGGTCCCTTCGGCTAGCCCTACCTCCCCGCACCCCGACCCGCGCACATTAATAATAAAATTCACAGAAAATGCTGTCTACCTGCTAAACAATAGTGCGTAGCCGTGCGCTGGGCCTTTCTTTAACAGTTGATAAGAAATGTTGGGATTAAGTTAAAAACATGCAATTTTTACCATTACGTGGCTAATACGATGAAGAATAACGTAAAGTAATAAAAAAGGTAGGTAATGGGGGCGTCTTATTGAGAAATTTTACGATTATTGTAAAAATTGATGCAGAAAAAACAGATTTTTGCTAAAAAAAGATGTTTATTTTCAATTGAGGGTAGTTTAATTCCCACAATTTTCATTTTATGAGGACGCCTAATTACTTCCAATCATTATGCAGTTTGTTTCATCGCGATAGATAATTCGGTTTAAAAGTTACACCGTTTTGTTTACACTGGGGTCACAGTAGCGGACAAAATATTTAAAAATTCTATAAAAAATATTAAAAAAATGTTTAGATTTTTTTAAATATTTTTTCCGTCGATAAAATTAAGCATAGATTCCCTCATTTCAATATGTGCACATTATAAAGACTCACACTGTATAGACTACACAGTAAAGAAATAGAAAAACGACTCTGCTTATAAACACGTGCACATATTATTTCGAATCGTTAAGTATCAATATTAATATTATTAGGCATTTTTATTCGTCGCAGTTCAAAACACGGTATGGCCACTAAAAGTACGCCGCCCTGCTTGCGTCCGTCCGCTCGGTCACAACGTAGGATCTGGTATCCTGACAGTGAAATTTCCGAATCGTAAATTGATTCATTACATCCCGTTTCAGTAATAGCAAATATATCAGCATCCGACGATTCCAGCAGCGATAAAAATCTTGTTGTTTTGGTTCTTAGTCCTCTAACGTTTTGGTATAAAATGTTGTATGCTCTACTGTGTGTCGGTTCGTGGATGGTTTAATGTGGTTGTGGTTGAGCGTCGAAAAAAAAATCCATTCACTGAATTCCACATTTAGTGGCCAAACATCAGGGTTACATAATTCGAATAATTTCTTTCAGTTTTTATTTTTATTTTTTCTACTGTAAATTCCGAGTTATTTCCTAATATATATATATAATTTGTTTATTGTGTATGTATTCTTGGATACTATGGTGAACAGTAAAACTCTAACTTAAATTGAGTTGCTCTGAAAAGAGAACATTTTAATTAGTGACAAAAACTAGTTTTAACACTAATACATTCTTTAACCTTAATTAATAACAAACTCACCTGAAAAGAGAAACAACATTAAAGCCATTTGTTTCACCAGTTCTTAATCAGTATTATTTAAATATTCATATTTCAATCTAATTTTCATAACCTAATTCGCATGCGGTATTCAATACGTCAATCTGACAGACAGCTCAGAAAAGACCAAGTTCACTCACAGATAACTTATACATCAAAGTCATTACGCGGCAAATTCAAACATACTTAAATGAAGTGTCAAGCACTTTGTTTACATATATACACTGTCTTCTCGTTCCTGCAGCAGCTTGCTGCACTCATTTCTAGATAAATCCAGCTCCCTCAGCGCTGCTTTCAGTTTGTCACTCATGTAACGAACAGTAGCTCCGCGGATCAATATGATGAATATTGACTGATACCTCAAGCGACACCTAAAATGTGACAGGAAACAGCTGAATATGTAAAGAGAATATTATGTAAGTTGAAAACTTAAGAAAGTAGGAGAGGTTATGAAGTTAGAAAGATGATATATTAAAAAAAAAAACAATAGATAGAATTTTAGAAAAGATTTTGACAATATGAAGTTATAAGAAAAAAAAAATAAAGTTTAAGAAAAGCTATTTCATTTAATATTCTCAGACTTATAACAGTTAACACTTTAAAGAAATGCAATGTTTTACATTTATGTTGATTGCTAGATTAGTTTTTTTTTTTGACTAGGATTGGTAAGAACATGAGTTTAAGTGAGAGCAAAGTCTATTTACATTACTTATGAACTAAGTATTACTTATAATATTTACAGCATATTAGATACGCATATTAAATTAAAGTAGGGTTTGTAGTGAATGTTTTATGTCTGGGGCAAGTGTTTCCGTTCGCGATTTTGCTTCCACAATTTGTCAAGCAAAATGAGACATAAACGTAGCCGGTGTGTACTGGACGTCGCTCAGAGCCCTGAGCAGTGTTTGAGTGATGTATAGTATGCAAATATGACAACAATAAGTAAATTAAAACAGAATAGTCTCCCGGTTCGAAGATTTCAAATCCACAGTCAAAATGTTGACAGCCGGTAGATAACTTATCGAAATATCGATTGATATGAGCTATCACAGTATAAACAGGTCACAAACACTGCGTGTGCCACTTTATAGCCTGATTCTAATATATTAAAACAAACTAAACATAATAAAAATGAATGTGATGAATGACATAATAGCCTGCCTAAATCATTTTCTTTGTTCATGTTCATGTGATTTACGAATCTACGGTCTTTTCCATGGCTCCTGGTGAGATAAAAACAGCTGCCACTCTTCCGTTATCCTTGACTAAAAAACTAAGCTGCTTCTACTCAAATAAGTGGGTCGGTGATGGAGGAATATTGTGGAGTGCGCTATTAAGGACCTCTTTCCTTGTTTTGAATGTTTTACGACGAAGGTCGATGGTCTCAGACCGATGAGCGCACACAAAACTAAAACAAAACAGAAGTTCATCTGAAATCGTCATGAAGGTGGAGTCCTCCACCACTAGCTGCCTTAATTCGGTCGTTCAGGGTCAAAACACCCATAACTTTGTTACTGTGTATTTTGTTATTGGTTTTCGTGGATCACCTTTCAGGAGCAATAATTTCGTCGCGCCGCGGCATTTTTCACACACCACAATACAATTTTGAAAAGGTAAAACAAATATTAGCATATCAACATAAGTATGAAAATAATTTTATGAACTAACAGGCCCCACGGTACTTTATACATTCATATTTCTGACTAACCGTGAAAATGGTCAAATAAAACATGGAAAGGCGGTCATCGGTATCTTTTGGGGCTGTGATCAATTAGTCCCTAAAAAAAAACTACAAATTTTCCTGTCGATAGCCCAAACAAAAAATATTTGTTTGGTCCGATTCGATTCAGAATACTTATTTTAAAATTGAATTGGAATGCAAATATGAGTGGATGCGAATTTCTGTAGACTTAATCTTAAAAAAAAATATAGTTGGGAATATTTACAAGATTATATTGAATATTTACAAGATTATATTGAATATTTACAAGATTATATTGAATATTTACAAGATTATATTGAAGTCGCAGCAAATCTATGGGTCGGTCGTAATTTTTCTCGGACTTCGGGCAATGCTTCTCCATGAGCTCAACAGTTCGTTGGGCCAAGGCTTCTAATTCGAGAAGTCGTTTTGGTTCTGATCGCTGATTGTCTCCTCGTCGCCCGAACCTGGCTACCCAGTTGTGATGATTCCTCGGGCCTCGGACACTGCCACGCTCCCCCATCGCTCTGGCAGGCTGCTCACTCGGTTCCGTTAACTTCACCATGACTACACTTTAATAATGATTTCAACTTCCCAGACGCCGCCGTCTTTTAAAGTAGTACAACTAATTAACGAATATTAAGTGCCAGTAATTATCTAATTTAGATGAACGAATTCATTAATATATGAAGAATTTTCACAAAGTTAAGTAAACAAAACAAATGTCTGACTCTACAACACAACAAGGCTTGACCGAATGTAGAGATTTTTTTCAAAAATATGAAACCACCACGTGTTAATGAAAGGGCTGGATAACAATGGACATCCTGCCCCCGTAGCATGACCACCGTAGACAAGGATTTCTTTGACGGAAGAATCGACAAAATGACAGATAGTGTAAAGAAATCTGTCATTGTGTCGACACAATCTGTCATTTTGTCGATTCTTCCGTCAAAGAAATCCTTGTCTTCGGTGGTTATGCTACGGGGGTTGGAAGATCATTAATTGTAAAAAAATAATAGACAGTAGATTGAATGCGTTTGTGTGTACTGGTGACATCCCCAACGGCTCAAGTTCCAGGGAGTCGTTATTATATTTCATTAGCTGTAAGTGTTTTTTTTTTTAATTTTATCTGTCTGTTTGATGTGTGGGAGTGATTTACAATACAAGACGTGTAGATTTTTGTTCTAGGAGTCCAAGCTATGCGATGCTATGTTAATGAGGAGTTTTACGAAAGTTGAAAGGAAGAAGAAGCCCTGTTCTCGTAACCTGAGTGGACCTAACACGCTGCCGCGCCCTGCTGTGCCAACGACGCAGCTGTACCTTTCGCGTCTGCATCACTCCACGACAGCTGAGTTAGTTGTGCAGTATTTGAAGGTGAAGACCAACTGGACTCTGAGGGACGAAAGGTTGGAATCGCGCCATAACATCAACTTTAAGTCATTCGTGGTACGAGTTCCAACCCAACATCTACAGACCTGCCTGAAAGAGGACTTTTGGCCGAGGACGGTTACACGACACTACGCAGCGAAACACGACGCCGACAACGTTACGTGTAAGTCATAGTTATAAGGTTTTTAATATGTATTAGTACCGTATATTATTGTATAAGATTATTTTGTGTATTTTATCTATGGGCCTTAGTAGCCTGATAATAAAATGATTATTATTATTTCCCTTATTTATTTTCACACATATTAAATACATTTTTAAATATTCTAATTTATAAAAAAAATCATATAAATACCTTGAGTTAAGTTGAAGACTTCCGTGTCGGCGCCATCTTGCTCAATAAGTGACAGATGACAAGTTGCCAGATCACAAATTTATTTTTCTCCCTTTCCTTTATTATATTTTCTAACGCTTATTTAAAATAAATTAAATATAAACTAAATTAAAATTGCAACAGATTTTTTGTACAAAGTACTTGTCCAACCTACCGGACTAATTCGAAATAAGGTTTAAGTGCCACTTCACATTAGGACGTTAGCAGCGCGACAGTAGCGCGGCAGAAGCGCATTCCTTCACGTTATAAGAACAGCCGCGCGTTAGCAGCGCCGCTGCCGCGCCGCAGTTAAGTTCAGTGTGGCGCACTTCATTTCTAAAATGGATTCCGACGGTGAAACATTGTTGCTCATGCTTTTGATCGTACTCATTCGGCGCCATCGATGTCGCGTAAAAAAACGAAAAAGACGGTACTGAATTAAACCTTTGTTTCGAAATCGTCATGTGCATAGTGATTATACACGAAAACTTTTAGGTAGTTCTGGAACCGAAACACAGTACCTCCAGTCAAGTAATAGTTACTATTGGCATATTCTTTTTTTTAGGACGTCTAATTTAGAAGTTAGAAATTTATCACATTTTTTTCTGTCCTTCGAGTTAAATCTTAGTAGGGCTCCCACTATTTCATTCATAAACGCAATATCGTACGCGATCCGCATGATGACGTAGCGCGACACAGCTGTGCGTGTGCGAGTCAGTAGAGGGGGGTTTCTCGTTCGTATCAGAAGCACGGCACGGTGTTTATCACTATCACATCTCTTCGTTAACGAGAGAAATTAAATGGCATTTAATTCACCACTCTCGCATCACGAAATCACTACTACTCGTACCTATTCAACTAGACTCCGATACGACGACAGTACGCTTGGGAATTAGGCCTTAAATCTAGTGTCGACCAATCGAACCTACCTACCTGATTCATAAAATAATACTGCCTAAAACATTTTTTTTTGCGGTAATGCTGGCGGCTGTTACAAACGCAGGCAATTCGCACAGAAAAATGAATCGTTTCGTCTGTCGAATAGAGTTCATTATTAGTTGGAGGTATTATTAGGTTGGAATTTAGACCTTATTTTAATAAAGTTAACCGTGTAATTCGGTTGTGCATCTTTGTAACAGTCAGGTCGGACACGAGACAATAGGTTTCTCAGAATAATACAATTTTAGTAAACTGCGTACTTAGGTAGTTTACTTAGGTAGTTTACTTAGGTAGTTTGGGTAAAATTTCTAATTTTCACCGTTTACGGTTAAGAAATAAAGTCTAAATTTATCTATCGCGTAGGTATCTCTTTGCGCGACCGATCCCTTTGGTTAGAACGCGGAGTGCTACAGTAGTATAACGTAAACATGCCTGTAATCCCCGAAGAGTTTGGCAGAGGTGTACCTAATGGTACATCCACATTTTTCGCCAGTTATGTTTAATTACCATGTAATAGGGGGCGAGCTTATTGCCATCAACCGGGCACAATAAGCTCGCCACACACTAAATATTTTATTTTTGTTTATGTAGGTATCTAACACAGCATCTTTTGTTTTCGAGACGGTGAAGGCACACTTGCGGATGAACTAATTAGATAGATACCTACATCTTACATACCTATTAATAGCAATTTAATTCGTTATTCAAGCCATAGATACTTCTCTAGCTTTGTATTGAAGGTTTGCTAATCATGATTTTGCTATAGGTTACGGTGGTCAGTACTACCAACCACGTTGTTACTACAGTAGATACCTACCCGCGACAATAATAAATCGTTTGATTCCACATTCATGACCATTGTGTTGTTTGTTGTGTTTGATCTAAATTGCGTTTATATTTACGTACGTAACAGTTAAATAACTCAATTTTTTCCTTCATACTTTTTTACGAAAATGGTATGGATGTAATCCATTTATATTTAATCATTTCCATACGTAATATTGGCTAACATTGAATCGCCTGGCCGCCATTGTGGTACTTCGACGTGGGTCGCGTTCGAAGTACTCCAGTATGTCTTCCTCTAATTCCGCCGAGTATGGTAGTCTAGCGCGGCCCTGCGCGTGCGTGGGTGCTCGAAACTGTCCGTGATCGAGGAGGCGCTGGGTTACAGCCAGGATGGTGGAGGTGAAGGGAACTTGAGGGTCGGTGATTCCTAGTGCGCGCAGTGAGTTCAGGTGTTCCGGCTGAGCATAAAATCGTCTAGCCTCTTCCAGGTTATGGTGCACCATCCCATAAAAATCCACCATTGCCCAATACTCCACGTTGGAGTAAGCGTATTGCCGACTCATTTTTAGCACGTGATTAGGTTGCGCTTGAGTCTCCTTAAGGTGGCGGTTCGCGCCGCGACAGAGACGGGAGACCGAGACAGGAGACTGAGACCAGAGACAGCGACAAATGTCTCGGTCTCTTCGGCATGTACTGTAGGTCGAGACTGAGACCGAAGATCGCGATAAGTGTCGTGGAGTGACCGCTCAGTTCAAGAGAGTCTGTCGATGAAGTCAGTGGTGTTTTGTGTCGTGATGGAAAACCAAGTAACGAAACTGCTATTGGAGGAAGAAGAAGACGATGATTTGCTCTTATATTATTATTACAAATACAAAACTGAAAAACGATTACCTATTAAGGATTTATATTTAACTAGAGGTCAAGAAGGATCATTTTCGCTATTAGTAAAGAAGCACCTGATGTTTGATGACAATATATTCAGGAAGTATTTTCGGCTGAATAAAACACAGTTTGATTACGTATTAAATTTACTGAAAAAATGAATGCAATAAAAGGGAAGAATATCAGTGAAAGAAAAATTAGCACTAACTTTAAGGTAAGTTTGCCAATTCATCGAAATTATTCTGGTCGATTTCACCGTAATTGCTTTGAAATGGTTCACCGGAAATATTTGGTAATTGGCGAGATGTTAAATCAATCAATCCAGTCTGTGTTTGGTGTTCTGATGAAGCTGCACTTATCGGAGAATATGAATTGTATGATGAATTTGAATTATATGATAACTGGCGTGATGAATCACTCTGTGCGTGAGGTCCTGATAAAGCCGCTATTGTTGGAAAATGTGAATTGTAAGGTGAACTTGTATAGGGGCGTTCAGTTTGACTCTCGATATCTGTGATCTCATACTTCAAGACAATATTAAAAATTTCAGTTTTTGCCATTGCTCTTGAACGTGCGCTCAATTTTCTTAACATCATTTCAATATGTTTTGTAAATGTCGATATATCATCAACTGATTCTTGAGATTTTAATGACTCCAGCTGTCTATTTCGGTTTTCCTGTCTGTCCTTCATAAATTTTATAAATTCATCTTCTTTTGGTCTCTTTCTCTTTGTATTCTTGGCAGAACTGTTACTTGGTATATTAGATTTCTCTTGTGTAGATTTAGAAGTGCCTGGTAACTCCTTTGAAGGAGTGTTATATACTGACGTGTCTGCAGCTTCGTGAGGAGTATCTGCATGTTCTACTCCTGGGGAGGTATTAGTAACTTCTTTTTCTACACTGGCGGAGCTTTGCTGTTCTTGTTCTACACTGGTGCAGCTTTGCCGTTCTGATGGTGTGTTTTCTAAAAATCTTAAGCGTTCATAAAACTGCCACTTTGAATTTTTAGCTGGTGCTGCAGATCCCGTCGATTGTTTTTGTTTGCGCTTATATCTGTTGTAAGAGACCCTGAT
Organism: Noctua janthe; assembly: GCA_910589295.1. Classification (NCBI taxonomy): domain Eukaryota; kingdom Metazoa; phylum Arthropoda; class Insecta; order Lepidoptera; family Noctuidae; genus Noctua; species Noctua janthe. The sequence continues at coordinate 3,692,289 of OU342567.1, forward strand.
CAGTTTCCATTTTTTACGGCATTCCGAATCTGTAATAAATAATAATATTATTTTTTTTTATTTTCAGATTCCTGGCGACTGGAGAAACATATGCTTCGCTATCATTCGAATTTCGTATATCACCTTCTTATATTTCACAAATAGTCAAAGAGGTGTTAAAACATTTAAAGACTGTTTTGGTGCCAATTTTTATGCCTGTTCCAAAAGAAAGTGATTTTAGGCTTGTATCTGAAGGATTTTGGGATAAATGGCAATTCCCCAATTGCACAGGTGCTATTGATGGGAAGCACGTAAGAATAAGAGCCCCTGAAAATAGTGGGTCGTTGTATTTTAATTATAAGGAGTATTACTCAATTGTTCTTTTGGCTATTGTAGACCATAATTACAAGTTCATTGCAGTAGACGTCGGCTCTTATGGCAAAGAAGGAGATAGTGGAATATTCCAAAAGTCTACAATGGGAAAACAAATCATGAGAAATGAATTTAATTTTCCAGAACCAAAAAATCTACCAAATTCGAACATAATATTACCACATTTTTTAGTTGGAGATGAAGCATTTAGTCTTGATACTTTTATGATGAAACCTTACGCTAGAACTACCTACCGACCGACTTTGTCGTGCGAGACGAGTATCGGAAAACGCGTTCGGTTTGCTGTCTCAGGTGTTTAGAGTATTTTACACTCCTATAGGAATAGCGCCAGAAACATGCACCGACATGATTTTGGTTGTCTGTTGCATGCATAACCTATTAAGAGATGGATTTTTGGAATCTGCTCAAATGCCCGTACACCAATGGAACCGAGAAGAAGAAAATTTGCCTTCAAATTTTGTTTCATTACGTGGAACAGGAGGGTTTTCGAACAGCAACGGACTCGATATTAGAGTAAAATTAACCAATTACTTCACGTCACAGCAAGGAGCAGTAGACTGGCAAGAACAACATGTCACACGGCTTGTTTGAGCTGATTCCACTCCACCTTTTCTTTCTTATATGTTTCCTTCCAAATATTAATTTTATGCAAAATAAATAAAATAAGAATAACTCACCTGTTTTATTTATGCTTTCAGCTATGCTTTTCCAAATATTATCCTTCAAATTTTCATCTCTGTAGGAGTCTAACTGTGCATTGTATAGCGGAGGATGCTGTCTGATTAGTTCAATCAGAGTCTCACAGTCTTCATCACAAAAACTCATTTTTAAACCTAAACACGTGTGCTTTCACAAGCGCGACACGACACTACTGGTCCGGAACAGCGACCGTCTCGCTGTCTCCTGTCTCGCGTCTCGGTCTCCTGTCTCTGTCTCACTCGCGAACTGTCGCGTATATATTGCCTAACGTCAAGTAATGGTCGCTGTCTTTGGTCTCAGTCTCCTGTCTCGGTCTCCCGTCTCTGTCGCGGCGCGAACCGCCACCTTTAGGGCTTGTACACAAAACTGCGATGCGACGCGTTGCGAATTCGCAACGCAGAAAATTACGACACGAATTGCTGCGATGCGATTTCGTGCGGCAAGGCGTCTCCCAGGGTGACCATTCCTTCGACGACCGTTAACCGTACTAAACGTATTTTGAATTGAAAACTAGGTCGTGACATTGATCGTAAAAAGAAATGTGCACTTTTATTATTGCTTAGGAGATGCAGGAAAAAGAAACAAAGAAGATTTTGGGTTCATCCATTTATTACTATTATGAATCCCGATGGAAACTATTTTCTTCTAAAATATAAAGCTTTAAAAACCGACGAAAAAAAATTTTTGGAGTATTTTAGAATGAGCATATCTTCATTCGAAGAGCTTTTAAGTTTATTATCACCATATCTTCAGAAACAATCGTACAAGGGGAGAATTCCTGTTATGCCTCTGGAAATGATTGGTCTCACTATCCGGTAAGTAAAGTAAAACAATAATTGTTTACATTAGTTTTTATTGAGAAAAGTGTTTTTAAAATATTACAATCCATAAAATTTACGAAAAATCAAAGTCTTCTTCAGTTGAAAGTGTGCTTAATATGCTTGAGTTAGAAAAATCATTACTGGGTGAATCAATTTGATCTGGTATGTTAGATGACTGTGGACGTATCAGTGGCGTTTGTTGAGATGTCGCAAAATGTTGAGTTTGATAGCCACCCTGGTAGTTGCTATTCGGATAGTAGTAGCCATGAGGTTGATGCAATTCTGTTAAAATTTGAAGAACTCTGCTCTGAAAGATTAGTGTTTTATTGTCATCTAATCTTTCAAGTGATGGTAGAATACCTTTAAAAAAAGATATGTGTCTATTCTCAGGTTCCTTTAAAATCTTTACAATATCATCTTCAAATTTATTATTAACCATCTTTCTTTTTGGTGGCTGCCTTTGGTAACGTGTTTTAGATGTACCTTCTTGATTATCTTGCTCATTTTCTGACTCATTTATACTAGTAGTGGTCTCATTTTGCAAATTTTTCTTAAGAAATTGTAATTGTTTGTACAGATGGTATTCTTTTATATTTTTGGATCCAGACCCTGACCTACTTGCATCTTTGAGTTTCTTTTCATATTTATTAAAGGTATCCTTAATCCCCCTCCATCTTTGTATTACTGAATTACCTGCAAAAAAAATAATAGACATATTTAATTTATTCATTTATTTATTAATCTTTATTATTCATCAAATATCAATTGTACAGAACAATAGGCGAACTTAACGCTAGAAGCGTTGTCTACCAATTAATTAAATTAAAATAATTTATGTATGTTTATGTCGTTTTAGGTTAGTGTTCTTTACTTTTCAAGTTTGTTATATAAATTAATCCTTTTTTTTCTATTTATGTTGCAGATTCCTAGCGACCGGAAATGAAATCAGAAATATACATTTAGATTATTATCGAGGAATAAGTACAGTTGCTAAGATAATACGAGTAGTTTGGAATGCAATATGGAAATTTTGTTTAAATGCAAACATTCCAAAAATAACACAACAGCTGTTTGAAGAAATAGCTGCGGACTTTGACAAGAAAGCCAACTTCCCTAACTGTATTGGAGCCGTTGATGGGAAACATATTCGCATTCGTAGTCCCCCAAAAAGTGGATCACTTTTTTTTAATTACAAGGGCTACAATTCAATAGTTTTGTTGGCTATTGTGGACTCGAAATACAGATTCATCTATGTGGACATAGGAGCATATGGAAAGGAAAGTGACTCCACTATTTTCCACAACACGAAACTGTACGACTTACTGATGAGAGGTGATTTGCCTACACCAACATCAAGGCCGTTACCGGGCTTTCAAGAACCGGTTCCATTTGTTTTTGTCGGAGACGAAGCTTTTTCTATTTCGAATAATGTCATGCGTCCTTATTCTGGCAAGCATTTGTCTGTTAAACAAAGAGTATTCAACTACCGTTTGAGTAGGGTAAGAAGATATGTCGAGTGTACTTTCGGCATACTGGCCAATAAGTGGCGAATATTTCACCGGCCCATTAACGTTTCATATGATTTTGAAATAGATATTGTTAAGGCTTGTTGCGTACTACATAACTTTGTAATTAACCGTGCTGAATTAGACACCCCTATTGAAATGATCATAGATGATTCCGAACTACAACCACTTCAACAAGGGTTGAATGTAGGTAGTCAGGTGGTCAGTGCAAATATAATTAGAAACGAATATTCGGATTACTTTACTAGTGAAGTTGGAGCATTAAGCTGGCAACTACAAAAAATTTAAGAATATACAATGCGACTTGCATCGTTGCTCGCGTTCTTTGTAATAAGTCAATACAACAGGTACAAAAGGATCACATCGTAAAACATTAAAGTAACTCGCTGTCGACGCCTAAACATGTAAACAATTTAAAGAATATTTTTTGTGCTTATATGAATAGAATGTTTGATTTGTAGGTAGTTTTAGTAAAAAGTAAAAAGAAGTTATACTTAATAAATGTATTTGTGTACTTACCAAGTTTAGTTTTTTCATTGTTTTCTTTTTCCTCGAAATTTGGAAATAAACTTTTACACACGTCCTTCCAAGCATCTTGTTTGATGAATTTGTTTTTATAATCTTCATTACTAGTGTCCCAAAGAACAGGGCGCTCCTTAATCAGTGATATTAAAAAATCAACGTCGTATTCTGTCATTTTTAAATTACACGTCTTGCCCACACGCTGTCCCTGAGCGAACTAAAATGGCGTCAACAAGTGTGACGCAACATCGCAGGAATGCGCGATGCGAATCAATTCGCAAGTTCTTGCGATGCGTAGAGGGAGCTCGCAGATTTTTGCGATGCGACGTCGCATCGCAGTTTTGTGTACAAGCCCTTACACAGCGAACCGCGCGACACTACTAGGAGGAAGGGCGGGCGGGCCGGTCGGCTAGACTGTCTAAGCGTGGGGTGGGGGCGTGGCTTACGGATCATGCTGTCTGATCGATGAATGGATTTTTCAATGGGTACCGTTCGCATGTGTTGCCGATCGTGAATACGTTTTACACACACATATGCATTTACCGCAAGGAAGCGTTACTTCGAGTTCTCATTATTTCACAAAAATAACATTAAATTATTTTTTTCGTGATTTTTTTTATTTTTACTGTTTGAAAAAAATAGTACCAATCGTTTCGAAATCGATGATTGAGTTTATGGCTTTCGGTTCCAGAACGACCAAAAAATAACCGTGTATAACAGTATTTAATGTAGTAAAAAAAATAATAATAATTTTTTTAATTATATTCGAATGTCAAAACCATGTTTCTACGAATTATTAAGTCTTCTTGAGAGTAGTATTCAACGTCGTGACACTAGATTCCGCAATAGCATTTCAGAAGAGGAAAGACTTCTTATAACACTGAGGTAAGTCATTTACATACTTACCAGGTAAATAAAAAACATTATATTTATGAAATCAACTTTATAATGGAAAATCAAAGATTAATTTGTTATGGCTCCGGACTATCCTCAAACAAACGTGTGTCAATATTAAATTCGTCTGACGTTACATTTGAGTAATTTGACTGAGCTGATAGTGGAGCTTCATAATGATTATTAGAAGACAAAGTATTAAATTGTTGATTTTGTGTGTAGTACCCATTTTGATAATTATTGTACATTGGATTGTTATATCTTTTTATTATGGTAATCAACTCCATTTTCGCATCCTACTTTTTTTTCTGAGAGTATCTTCCGAAAATCATCATATAATGATAATATGAAATGCATATCGGAATCATGTGTAGGTTGGCTAGTAAAGGCGCGGGCCCACCGCGGTGCACGGAGAGGCTACGCACGTGTATTAAGCTTCGCTTTGTAAGAAAATGTATGTGGTTGTGTCCACTGCAACCCACGGAGAGGCTACGCATGAATTGACGTCATTGATACACGCGTGGCTTGCTCGAATAGGCGGTTACATAGCTCAACGCTGTCAACGTGGGTCTACGTTTCCACTGGAGTACACGAATAAGACCCACGACTATGTACAGCTCGGTTATCGCAGAGCAGTTTTCAGTCATACACGTTGTGGAACGGACGCGTTTCGTGTTTCTCGTATATATCGTATCGAGGTACTCATAGAATGGCATTGGTACTGACTTTGCTAGACAGTTCTTCTGACGATGAATCCGAAAGTGAGATTGATGATCTAATCTTGGGTGAATTGCAAAAGAAAAGAAAACACCGGTTCTGGATTGAAAATCATATTAAATTCAGAAATAAACATGGAGAATACAAAACATTATTTATGACATTAAGTGATGAAAAATTTGAAAATTACTATCGACTATCACGACGAGACTTCCAGATTATTCATGACATGATTAAAAGTAAAATTGAAAAAAGGAATACTAATTATCGGGAATCTATAAGTTCTGATGAAAGACTCGCCATCGCCATTAGGTATGTTATTTATTTATTATTAAAATATATATATGTATATTTATTATTTAACTGGTGAAAAGTGGGTGTCTATGTGCACCTCTGCCTACCCCTTCGGGGATTAAAAAAAGGCGTGACGTTGTGTGTGTGTTTATTTATTATTTTTGAATGGTTCGAGATTCAAACAGCTGGAAAAGTATCTTGAGGTTGAGGCAAGGGGTTGGCGTCAGACACGGGTCTCACATCAGGCAGGGGGCTGCAATAAGGCAAGGGACTGGCGTCAAGCACAGGTCTCACATCAGGCAGAAGGCTGCAATCAGGCAAGGGACTGGCGTCAAGCAAATGGCTGGTTTGATAATTTGTTGCACTTCTATAACCATAAGAAGACGAAGTGGAAGGCGTGGAGCAGTAGTAAGTATTCATTGAGTCATAGGACAATGCTTCTTCTTCAGCACGAGTAATTGTTTCAAAAAATTCTCTTTGGACTCGTAGTTGTAAATACTTTGGTAGATCACGTGTCTTTTGACAGAGACTTTCAAATAAATGAGATAATGCATCTGGTGGTCGATTAGCATCGGTAATATGCTTTCTTATTTCATCTCTTTCAGTTCGTCTTTGCTCGCGATTTTTCTCTCGGCGCTGAAGAATCTCTATCATTTCCAGTTGCTTGCTGTTCTTCTTCCCAGATTGAATTGTAGATGTTTTAGCCGGTGAGGGAGGTGATTCAACAACATCAGTATCCGTAATTATTGTATCAGAAGTGTTTTCAGTGTCGTTTCCTTGTATACGATCCGAAAAATTTGAAAAAGTCTCGTTATTTTCTCTGTGTGGCAGTAAAAATTCCATTAAATTCTCATATTTCCACGGTTTCATATTTTGTGCTGCCTGTCCTGTAGTAGTCTTACGTCTTCGAAGAGCTTCTCTATGACTATCTCTTAATTTCTTCCAATGAGATTTCGCTTCCTTACCTAGAACAAAAAAAAACATAATAATTGTATGTTACAGATATATGGCAACAGGAGATTCATACCACACCATAGCTTACAGTTACAGAGTAGGAAAAACCTCTGTAGCAAGGATAATCGAGGAAGTTGCCGATGCTATATGGGACTGTTTAGCGCCTATATATTTAGAAGAAATTAAAGATGAACATAAGTGGAGAAATATTGCTGAAAATTTTAAAACTTCATGTGACTTCCCTCATTGTGTTGGAGCTATTGACGGCAAGCATGTCACAATAAAAGCACCTCCAAACTGTGGATCAGATTATTTCAACTATCTTAAAGATCACTCTATAGTGCTTTTAGCGGTTACTGATAGTAAAAAAAAATTTATAATGATAGATATTGGATCAAAAGGCAAATTTAGTGATGGGGGAATATTACGAGAAAGCAACTTTGGTCAGAAGTTATATGCTGGTAATCTAAATCTTTCGCCTGATGAAGCACTTGTAGAAGGTGGCATCGAGGTTCCATATGTCTTTATCGGGGATGAAGCATTCCCTTTATTATGTAATTTGATGAGACCATTTCCCAGAGAAAACAATATTACACAAAATAAAAGAATTTATAATTATCGTCTTTGTCGAGCAAGACGAGTGGTCGAAAATGCGTTTGGAATTCTGAGTGTCCGTTGGAGAGTTTACAAACGACCTTTTGAGTGCAAAGTAGATACAGCCATAAAAATAGTGAAGGCAACTTGTGTGCTACATAATTATTTAATGGAACATAGTTTCACCTACAATTCTGTAACAAATGAAGATATAGCAGCAACTCCAGTTGAGAACCAACTTTTTGATTTAACACATTCGGGATTTAGAAGTTCTAATGACAGTTTTTTTATCAGGGAAGAATTTTGCAATTATTTTAATCATGCGCATGTTTTGAGCTGGCAAAATGCCCGTGTCACAATTTAAACAAATATTAAGTTTGTGTCTACTAGGTAGTAGGTGTGTAATAAATAAATATTAAGTTTGTAGATTTAAAAGTAATATTTTTATAATATTAAATTAGTAACAAAAAATAAGTAAACAAGTATTTACTCACCATTCGCCATTTCACATTCCCTCGCAATCTTTTCCCAAGCCAAATCCTTTTTACCGATGTCTCTGTACGATATATTGCTCATTTTCCATAAACAGGGGTGTAGCTTGACTTTTTCAATAAATAACTCCATAATTAAACCAAATATTATTGACTAAATAAAAATAAAGCCGCCTGTCGTGGTCATCAAATGCACGCGTGCGCCACGAAACCTAGCAATTGACAAAATGGCGCAGGCGTCGCTCGCTTGCTTCCCCGCCCGTCCCACCTCCCGCAGTGCCCCACGGCGGTGCACGGAGAGGCTACGCATGTGTACTAAACTTCGCTTTGTAAGAAAATGTATGTAGTTGTTTCCACTGCAACCCACGAAGAGTCTACGCATGAATTGACGTCATTGACACACGCATAGCTTGCTCGAATAAGCGGTTACGTAGCTCAACGCTGTCAGCGTGGGTCTACCCGTGCGCCGTGCCACGCTACACATAGTCGTGGGTCATATTCGTGTACTTCAGTGGAAACGTAGACCCACGTTGTCAAACAAATGAATACACGCAGCTAAAATGCGCCGCGTGTCCGTGCACAGCGTGCACTGCGGTGGAGCCGCGCCTTAATATTTTGAATTTTATCTGCAATAAGTGCCATCACGGTAGTATCATCTACCTTGCCTCGCTTAGCTGTAGATGTAGAAAGATCAGGTGCCGATGGCGTTGCTGGCCTTGATGGTGGTGCAATCGATGTGGAAGAGTTAGTAATTTCGGCGGATTCATTCTCTTGTGATTTTTTTTTCAATTCTCGCGAATAGCAGTCCCTAATACTTTTCCATCTTTTTTGTAATCGGTTGCTGAAATAAAAAAAATCTTTTTCAGATATTTGGGCACTGGATGTACGTGGCCTTCGATACTCATTCAAGTGCGGAGTTTCAACAATTAGTTATACACGGTTATTTTTTGGTCGTTCTGGAACCGAAAGCCATAAACTCAATCATCGATTTCGAAACGATTGGGATTATTTTTTTCAAAAAGTAAAAATAAAAAAAATCACGAAACATTTAATTTAATGTTTTTTTTGTGAAATAATGAGAACTCGAAGTAACGCTTCCTTGCGGTAAATGCATATGTGTGTGTAAAACGTATTCACGATCGGCAACACATGCGAACGGTACCCATTGAAAAATTCATTCATCGATTAGACAGCTTGTTCCGTAAGCCACGCCCCCACCCCACGCTTAGACAGTCTAGCCGGCTAGTATTGACGCGCGGTTCGCTATGTTCGGTCACTCACGCGCAACCAAATCGCATGTTAAAAATGAGTCGGCAATACTCGTACTCCAACGTGGAGTATTGGGCAATGGTGGATTTTTATGGGATGGCGCACCATAACCTGGAAGAGGCTAGACGACTTTATGCTCAGCCGGAACACCTGAACTCACTGCGCGCACGTGGAATCACCGACCCTCAAGTTCCCTTCACCTCCACCATCCTGGCTGTAACCCAGCGCCTCCTCGATCACGGACAGTTTCGAGCACCCGCACACGCGCAGGGCCGCGGTAGACTACCATACTCGGCGGAATTAGAGGAAGACATACTGGAGTACTTCGAACGCGACCCACGTCAAAGTACCACAATGGCGGCCAGGCGATTCAATGTTAGCCAATATTACGTATGGAAAGTATTAAATACGAATGGATTACATCCATACCATTTTCGTCGAGCGCACGCTATTTACGAAGGCGACGGGCCAAGGAGAATCGCATTAAGCCAATGGTTGTTGGAAAATGCCACTGCCAACATACTGTGGACGGATGAATCGTTATTTACACGAGTGGGTCTGTATAACGTTCACAACGAACATTATTGGTCGTTTTTAAACCCGCACCTCATTCGCGAAGATAACCATCAGGTTAGATTCAGCGTGAATGTTTGGGCAGGCATTATTAACGACCAAATAATAGGGCCTATTTTTATTGAAGGTCACCTGACTGGCGGTTCTTATTTAGAAATGCTGCAAACCGTGATACCGGAGTTGCTTGAGGATGTGCCTCTGGCATATTTACGCGGTATGTTCTACCAGCATGATGGATGCCCTGCTTATTTTGCTACTGCAGTGCGGGCGTACCTTAACAGTGAGTTTGGTGAGCAGTGGATAGGTCGTGGTGGCCCTGTGGCTTGGCCCGCAAGGAGCCCTGACTTAACACCACTGGATTTTTATTTGTGGTCCGAAATTAAAAGACTAGTTTATTTCGAGGAGCATACTACTCGAGATGAGTTAAGAAGTGCAATAGTGAAAAGTGACAGATACACATTAGGAAAATTAAAAGACAATGTGATTAAACGTGCCCGTTTGTGTATCGAGCAAAGTGGACTCCATTTTGAGCAGTTGCTTCGATACAGGGAAGTGTAAATTATTTAAAAAGTGTTTAGCCTTAGTTAGTTATAAGTTGATTATGTTTGTAGATAGCTCCAATTTTTTAAATACGCCTGCGCCTGCAATACCTTTTCTTGATAATAATCATCATCATCTGCCTAGCCTTTTCCCAACTATGTTGGGGTCGGCTTCCAGTCTAACCGGATGCAGCTGAATACCAGTATTTTACATGGAGCGACTGCCTATCTGACCTCCACAACCCAGTTAGTACTAGGTAATACGATACCCCTTGGTAAGACTGGTTGTCAGACTTTTTGGGCCACTGACTACCTATAACGACTGTCAAAGATCTACAAATGACACCCGGGACCAACGGCTTAACGTGCTTTCCGAGGCACGGAGGAAACTCGGTATGTAATGGGTGGTCACCCATCCACAGACCAACCTAGGCAAGCGCAGCTTAACCTAAATATCGATCCGAGCGGCTGTTATTACTTAGCCACGAGCTCCTCTTTCTTGATAATAAAAGAGTACTTAAAGTTAGTAGGTAGGTACCGACTTAGACGTAAAATGTATTACTGACGCGACGGTCCTAAGCCCGTAAAAAGTATGAAGGAAAAATTAGAGTTATTTAACTGTTAAGTACGTAAACATAAACGCAATTTAGATCAAACAACAAACAACAATGGTCATGAATGCGGAATCAAACGATTTATTATTGTCGCGGGTAGGTATCTACTGTAGCAACAACGTGGTTGGTAGGTACTGACCATTGCAACCTATAGCAAACTCATGATTAGCAAACCTTCAATACAAAGCTAGAGAATCTATGGCTTGAATAACGAATTGAATTGCTATAATAGGTATGTAAGATGTAAGTATCTATCTAATTAGTTCATCCGCAAGTGTGCCTTCACCGTCTTGAAAACAAAAGATGCCGATGCGTTAGATACCTACATAAACAAAAATAAAATATTTAGTATGGATTTGTGCCCGGTTGATGACAATAAGCTCGCCCCTTATTACATGGGAATTAAACATAACTGGCGAAAAATGTGGGTGTACCATTAGGTACACTTCTGCCAAACCCTTCGGGGATAACAGGCATGATGTTATGTATACCGTTCTAACCAAAGGATCGGTCGCGCAAATAGGTACCTACGAGATAGATAAATTGGTACACAAATAAAAATACGAAAAGCGAATTTAGACTTTATTTCTTAACCGTAAACGGTGAAAATTAGAAATTTTACCCAAACTAGGTACCTAAGTAAAATACGCAGTTTACTAAAATTATTCTGAGAAACCTATTGTCTCGTGACCGACCTGACTTTTACAAAGATGCACAACCGAATTACACGGTTCACTTTATTAAAATAAGGTCTTAATTCCAACCTAATACCTCCAATGCCAAATAATACATCCAACAAATAATGAACTCTATTCGACAGACGAAACGATTCATTTTTCTGTGCGATTTGTCTGCGTTTGTAACAGCCGCCAGCATTACCGCAAAAAAAATGTTTTAGGCAGTATTATTTTATGAATCAGGTAGGTTCGATTGGTCGACACTCGATTTAAGGCCTAATTCTTAAGCGTACTGTCTAGTTCAATAGGTACGAGTAGTAGTGATTTCGTGATGCGAGAGTGGTGAATTAAATGCCAATTAATTTCTCTCGTTAACAAAGAAATGTGATAGTGGTAAAAACCGTGCCGTGCTTCTGATACGAACGAGAAATGATGTAGGTAAATGAACCTACACCAACCTAAATCGGACCTGAAATCAAATACAAGTAGTATTTGATATCAGGTCCGATTTAGGTTGGTGTCAGTCGAGCGGGTCAATGGCAGTCGGTTAATAAATTCGTCCGACGTCCATTGACCCGCTCGACTGACTCGCTCACGCACAGCTGTGCCACGCTACGTCATCATCGAGTGGACCGCGTACGTTATTGCGTTTATGAATGAAATAGTGGGAGCCCTACTAAGATTTAACTCGAATGACAGAAAAAATGTGATAAATTTCTAACTTCTATATTAGACGTCATAAAAAAAAAAAGAATATGCCAATAGTAACTATTACTCGACTGGAGTTACTGTGTTTCGGTTCCAGAACGACCTAAAAGTATTCGTGTATAGTAAGGGACACCTGCAAACATATACAACATGCCCCAAAATTCAACGATAAAGGTCGATTCACACATATCAGTGAACCCACAGTTCCGGCACAGTACCGTTACAGTTCCGTATCCGTGCTACAGTGGTACGTCAGTGCTTCAATTCACACATATCAGGCACAGTACAGTTCTCTGCGGGACTTCGTGCACGACGTTCCCTTCAGACTAGCGTTGACGTCGATTGTTTTGATGGCACTCTTCAATAACACAGAATTAGCTATGATAGCCATTGCTTTAGACGAAGAAGAAGAAGAGAATCGAGGAAAAAAAAGAAAATGGGTACATGAAGCATGGAAGTTAAGAGAATCTGAAGGAGAATTCGTGACATTATACAAAGAATTAATTAAAGACGAAAGAAAGTATTTTGAATATTTTAAAATGTCGGAAAGCTGTTTTAATATTCTCCTTCAGAAGCTAGGAAATAAATTAGTAAAGAAAGATACTCGCTGGAGGAAGGCTATATCTCCTAGAGAGCGGCTAGCAATTTGTCTAAGGTAGGTAAACAGGACAGGACAGGTATGTTAAGGATAACTTTTTAATTAAAATTCTGAAAAAATGTATTTAAATCAGTTTTATTACTTCGTATGTGGCACATAAACACATTATACTTTTAACACTTTGTTAAGTTCTAGAGCATTATCATTCGTTAACTGTATAGTTCATAACAAATTGCTGCACATCACTATGTTGAAGGTATGATTGTGTGGGATCTACTGTATTAGCCAATCCAGTAGAGTCAAGAATAGATTGCGATGTGAGATTTGTATTTGTTGGTTCAGTTGCAATATCTCTTGGATATAATGGTACATTTTGCTCTGTCATCATCTTCATCTCATATTTTTGCACAGTAGTAAATATTTCCGTCTTAGCCAAATTTAAGTAATATTGATTCAAATTCTTTAGTGTGGGTGCAATACCATTTAAAAAAGCATCAACTGGGTGCTCGACGCGTTCAGCTTTTTCTTGATTTTTTTGAAGAACATATTCCATTAATGAAGATGCTGAGGATGGTTTTGGTGTGCATTTTGTCGAACCTTTTCTCTTTCTTAAAGTAGATGGAGACGACAGTGATGGTGGTGATGGAGTGGATACATGCATTGGTGATGGTGTGGGTGTGCGGACGTACAGTGGTGATGCAGTAGACACATGGCTTGGTGATGGTGTGGGAGTGCGGACGCACTGTGGTGATGGAGTGGATACGTAGCTTGGTGATGGAATGGATGCTTCGTTACTAGCGACAATGGGTATATCAGGTGAAATGGATACGGTATTTCGAGGCTCGTTGGTTTCGGAGTCAGAATTTTCTTTTTCTGGTTCTACACTTTGTACTGTCGGTCGTTCATTGAAATATTTTTTCAAAAAATGTAATTGTTCATAGTACTTGTATAATTTAACATTGGTCTTCTTTTGTCCACTTTTAGTTTCCGTTTTCTTCAACGATTTTCGATAGTTGTCTCTTATGTTATTCCACCGTGATTTGCATGTTGAACCTGCAATGAAAATAATATTATACATAGATTTATTTGTTCCAGGTATCTAACAACAGGGGATTCTCTGAAGACAATTTCATTTAGTTACCGCTTGGGCCACAGCACAGCATATTCCATAGTTATGGAAACATGCAAGATAATAAAGGAAACTCTGATGAGTGAAATGCTACCTTTGCCTACAGAAGATAAATGGAAAATTATTGCCAATGACTTTAAATTGTTGTGGAATTTCCCTAACTGTGTCGGAGCACTGGATGGTAAGCACATAACAATTCAGGCTCCTTCGAACAGTGGATCTCTATATTTTAATTACAAGAAAACATTTTCAATTGTTTTGATGGCCCTTGTGGACGCGAACTATAACTTTATTGCCGTTGATGTTGGGTCTTATGGCAAAAACAGTGATGGTGGCATTTTTGCAAATTCCAACCTAGGAAAAAGACTACAGCAAGGAACTTTAGGTATACCTGGAAATTCTCCGTTGCCAGGAACATCAATAGAAACACCACACGTGATTGTGGGAGATGAAGCATTTCCTCTCAAAACATATTTAATGCGACCTTATCCAGGGCAAAATTTGAATGACGACAAGCGCATTTTTAATTATCGTTTATCAAGAGCAAGAAGAGTTGTTGAAAATACTTTCGGTATATTAACACAAAAGTTTAGAATATACAATAGACGGATCCAAGCTAACCCAGAAAATGTAGATAATATAGTACTCGCTACTTGTATTTTACATAACTTCATAAAATATTTCAATCCAAATACAACACATACATCAGATTATGAGTTTAATCAACCTCATACAAGCAGTTTACTGGAAACTGTACAACCTCAAGGCGGAAACGCCACAGCGGGCGCATTTCACGTTAGAGAAGTATTCAAAAATTATTTTATTTCTGAGGCAGGATCAGTACCGTGGCAAGAAGATAAAATATGATTTGTACTTTGTCTATTAAAATAAAGCAACTTACTTACACTGTATTATTTTATTTTAAAACTAGCGGCCCATCTCGACTTCTCACATGTTGTAAATGCAACAACAATTTAATCTTTTTGCGTCGGATTACTATAAAATCTACTATCTTTTAAAATCGGTCCAGTAGTTTGTAGGTTCAAACACATAGACAAAAATCTAATCTTTCCTCTTTACAATAGTACTGTAGATAAGTAAATTTTGACTTACCGTCTACATTCATTTGTGTTCCTATTTTGTTCCACAAATTGTTTTTGTATTTTGTATCCATATACTTTGCATGAGATAAATCATACAAAACAGTATTCTCACGAACTAATTCAATCAACATCTCGTCCTCCATTTTGTTTTCGATGCAGCGGCGTCAGTGATCCGTGATAAAATATCGTCGTCGCCGATCACGTCCGTGATGGCCGGTGCCGGCACTGACACTGACGGTACTGAGACGACACTGACACTGACAAGTGTGAATACATCCATAGAGAATGTTTGGAAGAATAATTATCACTGATGCGGTACTGTGCCGGAACTGTGGGTTCACTGATATGTGTGAATCGACCTTAAGCCAGCACCGGAGGATAGACCTGCCCATGACTACTCGGGGAAAAAAAGAAAAAAAATATACAGGGTGTTTGGTGCATCGTGTGCCAAATTGAAATGGTCGACTGAAGGAGTCATCCGCTAACCTTTCAGACCTTTTAACACCCCTCATGCTCTGTGGATTTTTTTTTCGACTTTTATTGTTTTCCAAAAAAAAGACCCAAATTTTACATTCAAATACAGATTTAAAAAAATATATAAGGCGTAGACTCTGAATTTTATTTCGATGTGTATTGTTTAAGAACACTTTTAAATACAAAATTAGTGATATTAGTCACCTAGTTCTTTTTTAATTCACTCGCAAAGGTAAAACTTAAATTAAAGCTGTACATGTTACAGCTGTTTATAAGGCTACAAAAAAAAACCAAAAGCGACCGAGATCTTCCAACTCCCTCATTAATTCTCCAGTCTATCCTCTTTCTAATGATGTGCCACATGCCATAAAAGTATTTTAACAACTTTGTGATTCGCTAAAATTGTGAATCGAGTCACCTAAGGCTAATATTCAAAATTATGATTTTAAAAAAAATCTCTTAAATGATACCTGTCAAACCTATAAATCTGCTATCTCATTCTTATCGTTAGGTAAATTCGTGTCTCATATCTGTATCTTTCGTGGGATTTACTTGAAATAAAAAAACATAATTGCATTTTTAACATTTATTTAATCATTGTTACAAATCTTGCTCAAATTGTTGGCATCTGTTGCGAATGTAGGCCGGACACCTGTTTCGTATTTCAACAGTTGTTGTACGAAGTCGTATTTCCTCCTTAATAGTATTGAATGCCGCTTCTATGCGTTGGACTAATACCTCCCTAGTTGGAACCTCC
Source organism: Noctua janthe (assembly GCA_910589295.1). Classification (NCBI taxonomy): domain Eukaryota; kingdom Metazoa; phylum Arthropoda; class Insecta; order Lepidoptera; family Noctuidae; genus Noctua; species Noctua janthe. Next base: position 3,708,614 of record OU342567.1, read on the forward strand.
GTGGCATATACCAACTCTTTGGCACGTCCCCAGACATAAAAGTCTAACGGAGTTAGATCTGGGGAACGTGGCGGCCATGGAATAGAGCCATCGCGTCCAATCCATGCATTGGGGAACACATTGTCGAGATATTCCCTCACAGTCAATCGCCAATGCGCGGGACAGCCGTCATTTTGAAATACAATGGGCACACGTTCATTAAATACGGGCACATCGGTCACTAATTCGGGCAGGTCATTTTGTAGGAATTCCAGGTAGTCTTCGCCATTGAGATTATCGGGCAGGTAATGCGGTCCAATTACCTGATTCCCAATCACTCCTGCCCAAACGTTTACACTAAACCTTCTTTGAGAAGATTTCTGTCTTTTAACACGTGGGTTTTGCGTTTTCGTTGTCCAGTGGTGCAAATTGTGTAAATTGAGGATCCGATCCTTGGTTAATTTGGATTCATCCGTCCACAGTATTCTTTTTTAAAAATCAGGATCATCCACATCCGTGTGTAAAAGAAACCGACAAAAAGCCACTCGTCTCTCAAAGTCACCCTCAAGACCTGCAACAAACAAAAAACTCTTTTAAATTTCTCTTGGGCAATAAGTAATTGCACAAGAAAGGACCCGCTGTTCGTGCTAATAGATTCACTACCTGGAATTTTTTTTACTTAATAACCAAAAAGGATTACATAAATAGAATCTAAAATCGATACCTAAATAATCACGGATCGGACGATACCATACCCATTACCTGCTAAACAAAGGCAAGGTCAAACAAAGCTTGCACGGGTTTAAAGTTAGTTTAAAATTACGTACCTTGCACCGGAGTGTAGTGGAATGGATGCTTTTTGTTTTGACGAAGTACTTTCCACACTTTCCATATTGAAATATCAAGATGTGCACATCCACATTTCTAATGCTTCTTGTAGGGTCTTCCTCAAAAAGTGCCAGTATTCTCTCGTCTACTTCAACATTATGTCGCGCAATATGGCCCCTTGGTTCATTAAAAGTAACACTGCCAGTCTCCGTATGTGTCTTGGAAGACTCCCGTATGTGTCTTGGAAGACTCTGCGGCCAGGTAATCGTCTACCAGGAAAGCGTTCCTGGTAAAGTCGTTGCGCTGCACGAGCGACGCCATTAGCGGCTCCGTAAGCCATCATGATGTCCGCATATTCTTCGTTAGAGAATGTCGCCATTGCAATAACAAAAAACTCAAAGTTTAACAATAACAACAAAAATTAAACAAATGTAACAAGAACCAACAAAACTCAACGATAACAAAGTAATAAAAGAATCGCGGAGTATGGTGAACTAGCACACACGTTAGTTAACAGATTAATTAGCGCCATCTATCAATATGTAAAGACACTAATAATGTGGTAGTCATTTTAAATATTAATAACTTGTCCTTTTCTCTGAGTATTCATTTCATTAATTTGCAAATATTACTGCAAATCATATTCAATTGTAGAAGTTTACTTTATAAAACCTATAGCTTATATTCTTATGATTATTGTAATAAGTATGTCAATTTAAGTAAGTGTTACGAATATTTTACAATAATAAAAAGGGGATGTGAGTTTGACTTCCTGTGGGCGGCGGGACTTTTTCGCTAGCGCGACTGATGTGAACAGCGAGATTCATTTTTGTATTGGCGGCTTCATATTGTTTTGTTAAAAATACATACAGAAAATAAGAGCAAAACTATCAAAATTTTCATACTTACTATGCATACGCACAGGCATGGCTCAGCTATGGGGTCATGCTGTGGGGAAACAGTACAGATTCACAAACCATATTTATCCTACAAAAGAAGTTAATTCGAATAATAACCAACATAGAACAAACACATAGCTGCAAACCACACTATCGAAAACACAAAATACTCACACTTCTCTGTTTATATATATTAGATTTATGTAAATTTGTCAGAAAACACCCAGATTTTTACACCAAATGTGAAGAAACACAAACAAGATTCACCTTTCGACACAACAAAAACAAAATAAACATTCCTCAATCCCGAATTAAAATGCACTCAACCAGCGCATTAATTATGTCCATTAAAATGTATAATAAATTGCCAAATGACATTCGAGAAGTGGACAAAACAAATATATTTATTAATAAATTGAAACAATTTCTGGAATCCAAGGTATACTACTCAGTAAAGGAGTTTCTGGATGACAAATCGATTACAAACTAAAATCATTCGCTCTCATGTAATACAACAAACATTACGAAATAAATATTAATATAATATGGAATAATATGGAATTTAGGAAACCAAATATAAATATGAAAATATGAATACACAAATAATAACATAATTTAATAATAATTCAATACTTTTAATAATTTCATAATAATTACCTACATTATTGTTATGCAATACATTATTAAAAATAACTAATATACTATACCTATATGAACAAACCTAACAATGTATTATGTATATATTCATAATTATACAACCAATTAAATTTATAATTTCTAATAATTTATATGATATTATTGAATTGCTGCTTAGCCCTCTTCCTCTCTCCTAATGTTGCTGTGCCCGACAGGGTCCATAATGATCTTTTACCTTGTTACACCATCTATGTAATACTTATGGAATGCAATAAAAATTTGAGTATTGAGTATTGAGTATTAAAAAACTTAAAATTGGCCCAGAACCATCAGAATTTATTGATTATAATAATCCAGTACCATCCACCTCTGCAGAAATGTTTCACTTGCCTTTAGCTTGTAATAGAAAAAGAAAATTAGTTCAAGAAACCGAAGAAGAAACCGATGAAAGCAATGATGATTATTCTTTAAGAGATTCTTCAGATGAAGGGCCGTTCATTTCTGAATCAGAACCAAGTGATGTGGAGGAAGATACTGTACAAAATAACTTCGAAGAAACAAAACAAATTGATACCTTAATGCATCAAATTGGCAGTTTCCTCTTAGTTAAATTTCGTGGACTAAAAACAAATAAGTTTTATGTAGGCAAACTTTTAGAACTAACTGAAGGTTCCGGAATGCTTGTCAAATTTATGAGAAGGAAGGGGGATCTTTTTTACTGGCCAGACGTGAATGATATTAGTTTTATACTAGACTCAGATGTGGAGCTGGTATTGACTAACCCTCAAGAGGGTCGTCGAGGGAAATTCAAATTTAACAACATTGATTTTTCTAAGTACAATGTCCAATGAATAACTAGGTACCGACATACAATGTACAGTACTAAGGTACAACAGTGTTTTATAGTTAGGTACTAGGTATTAGGTTTAAGCTTTCCTTTTTTTTAAATATTTTATATTGTTGGGTAATTCAAATTTCCTATATGAATAATTTACTAGGTCGTTGATTTGTTATAGGTAGGTAGGTACATATTTATATCTCCGACTGCTATGGGAACATTAGAGACTGATTATGCTAAGTTATGTTTGATGTTGCTTCTTCTAAATAACTAAAAAATTGAAAGACTTTGCTACGTGATAAATAGTTCATTTTTTTTTTGTTTTATTATGTAAAACACTTAACTAATTAGAAGTTAAATATGATGCTAGGCAGGTAGGTACTTAACAACTTATATTAATAAATACCTAGTCACAACGAATAATAGTGCGTGTTGATCTCATTAAAATTGATTATGTTTTTTTTTACTTTTATTAAATTTTTCCTACTATGAAAACATTTTTATTTGACAACCCTAACCCTAACTTCTTCTTACTATGAAATATTTTGGAAAGGTTGGTGAATTTGCCACCTTCTTAGAGAGTTAAATCACCAGTGCTAAATAATATAAAGTTTTCACTTTTATTTTACGGGATATAGGAAGAGTGCAAATATATTACTTTTTAACCTCTTAAACTCCAAAAATTTCATTTTTATTTTCATATGGAAAATTTACCAGAAGTGACAGCTGACTTTGCCATATTTGTTTTTATGCTTAAAATATTTTAATTTACACTAATGAAATAGATATTTGGTAATAATATAAATTTTCATGAAATTTGCTATGTCTAGGTGTAGGTTACTCATTATGTTTTCATATAATTTTTTTTTTTTAAAGCGAATGAAAATTTTTGACACATGAAAAAGTGGCAAAGTAAGCAGGTTTCACGGTACCGGCCGGTGCACGTGCGGAACAAAAAACTATTTTAAAAAATTTAAAAAATGAGTTGGAGCCACGCCATTCGCCGCGTCGTGTGTTGTTGCTGGTCTGGTGCTGATGCAGCAGCCTCCGCCGATGAGTAAGTATCAATATCTGAATGAATATTTCATGTAGGTACTTCAAATTGTATTAATTAGGTACTTTTGTTATTTTAAATGTTTTTTTTTAATTTCAGACCCATTTATCAAAACGTGGAGGTGGTGCAGCAGCACCAGGCCCACGACGCGGCGGGCACGCTGCGTATGTTGGTGGAGGCGGTGGACGAGGTATAATACAACACACGTTATTAAATGTCTAGTGCCAATAATTCAAAAGTTTTAAGCTTTGCGTTTCAAGTTACGGAATAATAATAATACACGCAACGTTTTTATGGTCAGTCGATACGCTACACGTACACGTACACGGCGTGAGTTATGTATGTACGTACGTGCATACCTACGTACCTACATACCTACATACATAAACTCACGCCTTTTTCCCATGGGAAGCCCAAAAACCACAGAACGCCACCTGCTACGATCCTTACATACCTACTTTCATTATTTATTTACTTCGACAGATGCGGGAGCTTTTGACTCCAATCGCCGACATGCCGGATCGCATGCGGCGGTTGGAGCTGAACCTGCATCCGCTGCTGGTCTACAGGCCGGAAGACGGCGAGTACATGGACATGAGGTGGATTAGGCGCACAATGCCACATTCGCAAAATGACATATTGACGCAAAATGACACATTCGCAAAATGTCATTTCTCAATATGCCACATTAGCAAAATGACACATTCGCAAAATGTAATTTCTCAATATGCCACATTAGCAAAATGACACATTCGCAAATCGTCTTTTCTCAAAATGACACATTCTTAAAAGTTAAAGCCACTTAGTGACTTCTGAGCCGATGATTTATGAATAAAAAATAAATCTAATTTAATTACGTATTTAATCACATTATTTATTCATTTTCATTTATTTTAACAAAAAATAAATTAAAAATGTAAACTAAAATAATATATGTCGCTGAGAATCATAAACATAATTAACAAAAAATTGTAACTTTTTTCAAAAAGCTTAATTTTTTGTAAAATTGTAAGGATTCATCAACTATTTAGTTGCACAGGGTCCGCTGTTTGATGATTAATTATAATTGTAATATAATTATGTTTTAACCTATAAAATGGCTATTTATATAATTGTAGAAAAATAACTTTACGCAGAAATTCTGCTAATTACAAACGGTTATCGCTTAACTTTTTTAACAATTTTTTATATTGTTCATCAAAATGGATGTCTTTGCTTTTCCGATTCTGTCAGAAATTGTCAAATAAAGATTGTTTATATATATTTCCCATGATTTACTTTCTTGTTGTAATTTATGTATGAATAGATATAGTGAAAGTTTTTTAGGGATACGTCTGTTAATGCGGTGATGCCAGCCTTCGAGGGCATTTGTTGTTCTGTGTCTTTGGTTTGCACAGCTCAAAACAGATGGAAGTAATTTTGGATACCACTGATTTTCGTAATAGGTTAGAAACCTTTTCATTTCTGGTGTATCTGGTGAGTTATTTAAAATGTAGTTCCATGCCGTAGATATTTCGATATTTTGATTATTTGACATTCTGCGAAAATAGTATTTTGCGAAAATGACATTTTGCGAAAATGGCATTTTGCTAATGTGACGTTTTGCGATGTGGCGTTTTCAGAACATGACAATTTGAGAATGTGACATTTTACGAAATTTCAATATGTCATTTTGCGAATGTGGCATTGTGCGCCTAATCCCATGAGGTGAGTACATACTTGTTCAACTGCCTTCTCTTTATATCTTAGAAAGTATTTTGTATGTTCACAAAAACTTACATGCAGTAGATATGATATTGTGATACCCAAATTTAGATTAACTAAAACAAGCAAGTCATTTCTTACAAACAGTGTCCGCTTTTATAACAAGTTGCCAAAGTCATTACAGAACTTAGCGATGGAAATTTAAAAACCCACATCAAACTTGTCTTTATCAAAAAGGCTTTTTATAAGACTGAAGACAAGGAAGTCTGGCAATAATTCCTTGAGCACATGTGGCTTTCCTGGTAATAATTGAATTTGATTGACTGCACATACATGATCTACCAAGGATATTTTCAAGAATATTTTTTACATTTTGGTTTTCCCGCTTGGTGTATTACAGCCCATTTCCTCTTATAGAGAGGAAGCCTGTGTCCCAGCAATAGGAACATTATAGGCTAATATTATGCATATGCTATTTGGTTTTCTGTGTAGATTCATATTTGAAAGTTTTCTTTTTTTTAATCTACAAATCATAATTTCCTTTTTTGTAGGAACGGACGCCGGCCTGCACCAGCAGCACCACCGCCAGAACCACCGGCTCGCAGCGTGTGGCAAAGGTGGCTCCTGGAAAGAATTGATTATGGGGAGCCCTGGTGATCGTTCTTGTCCAAACGACTCATCGGGGCTCCCCCAATAAACTATGAACTTTTCCCCAAGTTCTTTTATTTTATTGCCCTTTGAATCTAATATCCATCACACATACTATCATGAAGTGAAGCCAGGTAAAGCTGGTACTAGACTTTATTGTACTACTACCAAGAAGGATCCTAATTTTGTTGGTTGAGGTGTGTACCTAGGAGGTAGAACTTTCTTTTTAGGGTATGATTTTATCAATTACCTACCTATTAAATGCATTTTCAGTGACCTATTAAATAATATTTGTTCCTAAAATAGTAGATCTGTCACCTAAATTGAATCACCAAATACCACTTCCCTAAATATTAATCATAATATAATATATATACATATTACCTACTTGTGTAACAACCGAATATCGCATAAACAAAGAAAAGTATAGACGGCGGGTAGCTCCATTTCATTCCCACAAGAAAGGGTTAGTTTTGAATTATTATAGGTAACAGAAAAGGACAAATTATCAGTTATTTTATTTCGTGTTTGTGAAATTGTGAAGTTTATTTAAAATGATGTCATTTGTTTTAGAAATAAAACTGCAAAGTATATAATAAGTTATTATATATTGAAAACAATTCATGTACAAGATTTTAAACTGTCATGGTCACTAACATTATTATAAATACAAGACGGGATATTTACCATAACATGGCATATTAAACATGGTAAATATCCCGTCTGTAAAATAACGGTAACAATTATGTACAATTAGACCATAAGGTGGAAGCGCCAGGGTAGCCCGCGAAATTAAAATTTTCTTACGTTTTTTTTTTTGCAATTTGCGGGTATGCAGCGACTCATTTTTCATCAACATACAACCTGACACCGACCTGCAAATTGCAATAAAACGAAAGAAAATTTGAATTTCGCGGGCTACCCTGACGCTTTCACCTTATCATAACACAAGTTTATTTCGGGCATATCTTAATTATTAGGTACCCTAATATTTATGATATGCCCGAAAGCATTCTAGGCAGAGGCCTGGTTGTTTGTCACATGTTGGACAATAACATAATGTATTGATTCTTTTTTTAGTTGTGTCCCAGCAGTGCTTACACCTCCTTTTAGTATTACCCTTACTGTCTTTGGGCAAGTGGGCAGGCAAATGAATTGTTGTTTCACTTGCCTGTCCACTTGCATGGGCCTGTCTGCTGACATTTGGAGGAGGTGGTAGCAATTTCATAATCACCTCCTCTCTGAAATGATAGTAATCAATTTTTTTTTTTAATTTAATTTGGTACAAGTAGTAGGCATTCAGCATCATCATTTGGAAGATGTGAATGCCTACTTTCTTGTACCAACGCATGGATTTGTGCTCACAAGTATAGTAGGCCAACATTTGGTCTTGCCTATCTACACCACTCATAAACTCGTTATATTTGGTGACCATTTCAGGTTTTAAAATCATTTGACCTCTCCTGTTGGTCACCGGTTTTAACTCTGGAGAATGAGTGGTGCTTATAGTCAAGACGTCACGTTGGTCACGCCACTTGCAAACACAAATACCGCTGCGATTATATCTGAAAATGCTACCACCTTTTGACAATTTTCTGGAGCTTGTAATTACTGCTGGGTTTCCGTAGCGTTTGGCTCTCAGAGTTCCAGTAACATTTGTGCCATTACGCAACAGGAACTCTGAGAGTCCGACACTATTATAAAAGTTGTCCATGTACACATGTCGGCCTGTACCTAGATAATTTTCTAGTAGTTTTGCCACCACCTTATCTGTGTGGCCTTTCCCTCCAACGTCTTGGTCGCGTTTGCCTTGGTATACATGAATTTTGAGGGAAAGGCCACTCGGTGTGGCCAGCATATATAGCTTGATGCCGTACTTGTGGCGCTTGCCTTTAATGTATTGGCGGATTCCGCTACGTCCACGGCTTGAAATTATGGATTCGTCTATTGACAATTCTTCGCCGGGATCGTATAATTCCGCCATTCTATTATTAAAATAGGCAACCAAACTATCCAAATTATGCTGGCCAAACCGTAGACATCTAAATATTAGTAAAAATACGTTTTTCGACATAAATTGTGTCGGAAATAAATTGTATAAATAATTTTTAATATTTTATACGCAAACCCTGCGTAGGGAACATAGCTGTTTTTGACATGGAAAGAAAAATTCAAGTGCGAGCAGGGTTTGAACCTGCGACCTTCCGATTCAGTACACCGGATGTCTTAACCAACTAGACCATCGCACCCCGCTCACAGTTCTCGAAATTTTCATTCCATTAACAACGTCTTAGGTGACGTTAGCGCCATCTATTTAAGAAAGTATCGAACTAACTTAAACCAACACGTTGACACTGCAGCCAAATCAATGTTGTATAGAAGTCGCCATACCAAACTAATTTTTAATATTTTATACGCAAACCCTGCGTAGGGAACATAGCTGTTTTTGACATGGAAAGAAAAATTCAAGTGCGAGCAGGGTTTGAACCTGCGACCTTCCGATTCAGTACACCGTTACCGTTTAGTTTGGTATGTATAAATAATGTTGCCTCCAGTACTCGGAGTACCTATTTATTTTTACATTTCCCATGTGGAATAAAATTCCGACAAAAGTTAAAAGTTTTTCCACGGTTAGTGGAGTCCACCTGCGGATTCTCGCTTGGGGTGCGGTGCATTCCGCTAATATTTGATTAGCACACACATTTGTTGAAATAACAATTTCTTCCAACAAATGTGGTGAAAATAATAATTTAAAAAAATCTATGGGTGTGCTACCATTATCTACCCGTACCTCCTCCCGGGACGTGAAAACTGGAGGAGGAGGTCCGCGTCGATGAAGGGTCCAGTCTTCACCCTCCGGTTCTTGCGCTGTTTCATCACCCGATTCTTCTGTAGCGTCGCTACTGTTACTACAACTGTCGAAGTTGCTGAAAAGATACATTCTAATTAGGACTTGTGCAGGTACATTCATTTAGGGACTTAAAAAAACCTAGTAGATGATAATTTGGACATCTAATATTTGAGTTATGGCGGTGGGCTATAGATCCCTTGACACACTTTGGTAAAGTAGAATAAAAGAACAGTCGTAGATACAACACAAAATCGTGTGACTATTGGTTCATAGACCAAACCTGTAGAAAAAACCGGCCTAGTGCGAGTCTGACTCGCGCATGAAAGGTTCCGTACCATCGTTGTAATTACAACTACGAATGAAGTTAACGCACAATTAATATTGGGAAATTTCCTAAGTTACTTTTAAACCATAGATTTCTCATCGGTTTTCCTTTTGTATTTTTTTCCAAATTTACAGCCCTGAAGTTTCTGAGTTAAGGGGGGGAATGGTCAATTTTCGCCTATTTTCTTAAGGTGGAAGCGCAAGGATAGCCCGCAAAATTCAAATTTTCTTATTTTTTTTTGCAATTTGCAGGTCAGTGTCAGGTTGTATGTTGACAAAAACTGAGTCCGCGCCAGTAACACGTACGTAGTTACAGAATTATCATCATTAAAATCAACAACAACCCTCTAGATTCATTTAACCCCATTTGAATGATTTTTTCATGAAATAGTTATAGAATAGGGTTAAATGAACTGAGTTTTTGTCAACATATAACCTGACACTGACCTGCAAATTGCAAAAAACGTAAGAAAATTTGAATTTCCGGGCTACCCTGACGCTTCTACCTTAAATAACTTCAAAACTATTTATTTTAAAACTATAAAAAAAAATATATATTTGAGATGTTCACAATGAGCCCTTTCATTTGATATGTAACCTGATATAGTTTTCAAAACTTTTTTCATTTTCAACACTTTGTTAAGCAGCCATAACATTATAAGTTTTTAAACTGTCATGGTCCCTAACACTATCATTAATATTAAAAACAGAGTGACAGTGGTAGCGGTACTGAGTGCAAAAAACGAACAAGAAAGAGGCTAGACCGATTTGTCTGCTCATAAACACCCGCAATAACTTCAGTTTATCCGTGATCATGGTGCTTGCAACAGCGCCGAAATATCGGGAACTCAAAACAAACAGTAAACATGGTAAATATCCCGTTTCTAATGTTAATGATAGAGCCATACACATGACATTATATAAAAGAAAGAAAGAAAACATATTTATTTGTCGCAGGGACATGACATGCATCATAGAAAATTACAAAAAATAAACAATAAACTAGATCGGCTACAAAAGCGAGTTTAGGTAATTACTAGTAATATTACTTACTCAACATTGGCGTCTAGAAATTCTTCATCTGACTCAATTTCCTCATTCGCTTCGTCATCAGCTAAGCGCCGGATTTGTAAGAGTTCCGACGCCTGGTAACTCGAACTTGCTCTCGATGGCCCAGAACTTGCTGAAGGGTCAGGATTTATCAGAGTGCCAAAACTTGGCGGAGGTCCAGAACTTGCCGAAGGCCCAGCAAGCTCTTCAAAATCTTCTCCAAAGATTTCCACTAAGTTTTTACGGACTTCATCCGTGTAACTTGCCATTGTTACACAAAACAAACACAAACAAATCACAAACACAGGCTAAAATCGAGTCCAGTAGGCAGAGCACAGGTCACAATATATCCGGATAACAACACGGTTCCAATCGTACGACAAACAGAGTCCAGTAGGAAAGCCAAGGGTCGTTAATAACAAAACAGAGTAACAGAGCACGGGAGAGACAGGAGAGTATCCGATAGAGGTCTGGCCGGTAGCGCAAACAAATACCGAATGAGCTTCAAATTATTTTATATGCTAAAAACGACGAAAATAAAATAAAAACCCTTCCCCTTTCGTAGATAAAGTTACCCGAGTGCAACAAAGCATTTAGAAACAATAGAATCAAAGAATTTTGCCGAAAATTGCAAACAAAGGGTGTCCATAATTTTTCTTCTCATGATTTGAAACGATAGATAAGATAACATTTCGAAACAATAAAAGTCATCAATGAATTCTGCCGAAAATTGCAAACAAAGGGTTTGTGCAAACAAAGGCATCAATGAATTTTGCCGACAATTGCAAACAATGGTTGTCGGCGGATGTGTTGTTGAACTTTACAGGATTTGAAACAATAGTAAAATTTTCTTTGATTTAAATTGTACGGCGAAGTAATAACATGCTTTGTTCTATACTATATCTCATAATTATGACAAAAAATCAGGTCCAATCCGACTTAATTCACTGAACTTAGATAATAATTCGGTTATTATGAGGGGACATCACAGGGTTAAAAATCTGCATAATTGGCTGAATGAAGGTTTGACGTTTTTTACAAAAGTTTTGACAAACAAATGGCAACTTTGCTTGTCAAAAACTTTTAAAATATTTAAACCTATAAAACCGAACGACTCGGAGCACAATGTTTATTTTTATTTTGTGGAGTGTCGTGAATATAATTTCACAGTAAGTATTCTTTGTCGTCTTTTGTATTTGTTACATCTCTGATAAACATTCTTGCGTATAAGAGTGGTAGGTATCTTATTCAATAGCAAATAAATTTCATATCGGTTTTCTTGCAGCCGTGTGAAATTTATCATGAAACGTAAAATAAAAAGAAAACTAATTGTACAGATTAGTAATATAGGAGTTGTCTACTTCTAGAAGAAATTATTATTACAAGCAGTGTCTTCAAAAAATAACCTACTAGTTTCCATGAGTTAAATTATTAAGTTTCATTTTTCTATTTTAGAAGAATACGACTTAAAACAGACGAGCACCGGGTGGTGTTGTGGCGGAAGGCGAGGATCGAGCGTCGGCTGTGGGGGCTGCAGTGGCGACGTTCTACGGTAATACCTACACTGCAACTAACGCGCGGCCGGCCACTGCGTCCTTCGCCCCCAAGGACATCCCGGTGCCATCGTCAATGTGGCGGCATCACCGCTATGTAAAGGATTGGCGGGGTTATGACTAAAAAAGGTACCATACTTTAGTCACAACCCCGCCAAAATAAAAACCAATGAACTTTTGTAAATGTTGTTTTATTTTTTTATTGTTTTTTTGCCCACTCCCTTGCCTTTTGGTGTGGGGCACTGGGCTGCTGGGGTGCTGCTGACTTGCGGCGACTCCAACCGAATGCACGGTTTCTTGGCCGATGATAGGCCATCAGTAAAAATGCAGCGCCGTTTAGCAGCGCGCAGCAAGTCGGCAAGCGGCATGGTCATCTTGCTACCGCCGCCGCTGTCAATGTCCGCGTCTGCCGGAGGCAATGCCTCCGACGGGACCCAAGCGCTAGGTATTGTATCCTCGTCGTCTTCCCTGACAATAAGTTATAACAAGAAATTATGTAGCTATTCTTTGATTTTTTACGACAATAATAACCTATAACATTATAAAACTCGACAGTCAGCCTGTACTAAAAGCTTAATAAAATGTAGGTTTAGATGTACGGTTATTGATACTGTCATATAGGTATAAGGTAGGCCCCCTGGACCAGTAGGGTAAAATTTGAACAATACTTACATTATGTAGGTAGATAGAGTTACCGGCAGCCAGGTTTGTCTTTGGTCATCAGTGCTGCTAACCACCAAATGACATGGATATTTTCGTTCAAAAATTTAAAGACATCTCTATAATTGTCCGTTTCAAACCGCGTCCGTTTCATTGCGTAATCCCCATAATACTTTTTTCAACTTCAACTCTAGTTGTTTTATGTTTAGTGGCTTTTGTGGAAGTCAACTAAATTTTACCGATGTAAAAAGAAGAGTAGAATTTTAGAGAGAGACTTGAGTCTGGCGCATGTAAAATTTCACAGAGTACCTACTTTTTAATTTTTTCTATGGGCAGGCTAAGTCATCGGACTGCCTAGTATCACGTGTATTGTTTTATTTAGTTCAGGTTTAGTTTAGGAACCTATATAAAAAAAGAATTAGGAACTTAAGTCGTTTGTTAAAAATATGTAGTCATTATCATGAAAGGTTCTCTTGGCGTACTTAAGCGTTATGATTTTTAAATAAATAAAAAAAACAAATAAAAAATAAAAAAATAACGTTGCAGTTTATTTTTGTTCCATAAAAATTCGTCATTCGCCAACCCTACTGTGCGGCTGGCTGGAGTGGGCGTGGCTAAGTGAACTCGGTTACCGGGTGCTTGGGCATAGGTGTCCCGTTACGTAACCATCGCGCCGATGGACTCGACTGTCGGGTTGTTGTGTTTTTGCGAAATAAACTTTATGGCATGCGAATTAGTATGCAGTCTTTGGACTTGGCAGCGAAAGTGTTAAAATAGTTAGCGATTTGACCATTTTTGATTTTCGCGCCCAATAATTTCGGTCAATGCGCGCTGTCGCTGTCGAAAGATAAGTAAGGGTCACGCGGGGGGTATCGTTTCTTGCGTCGCGCGTCGCTTATACGTGTACAACAAACAGTATGTGTTTGCGTATTACTGAGGTATAACTTCTTTTACATATTTCTTACCTGAATCAATCAGTACAAAATGGCTTCGAGAGGTTATAAACGAGACGCTGATTCGTTTTGCTATATTTGTGGAGTTCGAGACGAAAAGTATGATTAAAGTACAAAATTTAAAGATTTGCAAGCCTATCTATCATGCTTACTTCAATCTTCCTGTTAAAAGTCAAGACAAGAGGATTTTACATGTAGTATGTAACTCGTGCAGATATATTCTGGAGGGTGAGTTTATTTTATTTTTTTATGTATGTTTTTATATTTATTGTTTATTCATTAGGTTAAATGTTACGTTTTATTTTAGGCTGGTACCGAGGTAAAAAAAAGAGCAATGAAGATTGCAGTGCCGAGAATTTGGAGGGAACCAAGCGACCATAACCCAGATTGTTATTTTCGCATTGTAAATCCACTTAATATTTGAAGTTTTTTTTTCAAAGCTTTTACAGGCGAAAATTAAGGCCTAAAACTGCGTTAAGCGGGCACCCGCGCGTTTTCATACAAAAGTGTTCCGTCGCGAAGACCTGCGCGGGCGTCCGTCACAGGGAGGCGCGCCCCGCACCCACGCAACGGGGCCCGCCTCCGTGCGACGGGATCCGTCGCGGGGGCACGCGCGGTTTCCGCCAGCGGTAACACGCACGGGCTTGTTCAGTCAATAACGCTAGGTACCCAAGTAGGTCAATAACCAAGGACAAAGTCTGTCGATACAGAAAGGGTAATTGTGATAGTGCAATGTCACCCTGTCATATGGGACCAAGCGAATGAACTGTATAAGGCCCGAGATGCACGAACAGCGGCATGGCTAGAAACTTGCAAAGAATTGTTTGAAAATTTCGTAAACATACATAAAAAAATAAAATAAACTCACCCTGAGTTTATTTTATTTTTTTATGTATGTTTTTATATTTATTGTATATTCATTAGGTTAAATGTTACGTTTTATTTTAGGCTGGTACCGAGGTGAAAAAAGAGCAATGAAGATTGCAGTGCCGAGAATTTGGAGGGAACCAAGCGACCATAACTCAGATTGTTATTTTCGCATTGTAAATCCACTTAAAGGTAAACATTCAAAGAATCCATCTTATCCTGATCTACCATCGACATCCGCTCCAATACCTCCAATACAGAAAATACCTGCTCCTCCTGTTGGAAAATCAACTACTCTCTCAAGGTACTCATCAATCAGAGTTCAGGTGTATCCATACATTCCGAATTTGGTATTTAATCTGAACCAAAAATACCACAGGTCATCAACTCTGAAGATCTCAATGACTTAATAAGAGACTTAAATCTACCAAAAATTAAAGCAGAATTATTGGCATCGCGGTTAAAACAAGGGATTTACTTGATTCTGATGTTCGAATATCCCATCAAAGAAAACGACATGAAGAATTTTCTTGTTTCTTCACTAAGGAAGATGGACTGTTTTTGAAATGATATGAAAGGTTCATTTTTATTAACACCTCAACAGAAAGTCTAAAAGCTGTTCTATTACACAATGGTAACAAATTTCCATCTATTCCATTGACACATTCCGTACATCTCAAAAAAAATTACGATAGTAGGGATGATGCAGCTCACTACCGCCAAAAACATTATCCTGAACGTACTGAGTACGAAGTAGGAAAATGCAATATTAAATGGGAAACAATTGTCGAACGTAGAACATATTAATGCCGCCATTGCATGTTAAATTGGGTCTTATTGAACAATTTGTAAAGGCTCTTAATCATGTGTAAAAAGCTTTCAAATATTTGAAGTTTTTTTTCAAAGCGAAAATTAAGGCCTAAAACTGCGTTAAGCGGGCACCCGCGCGTTTTCATACTAAAGTGTTCCGTCGGGGAGACCTGCGCGGGCGTCCGTCACAGGGAGGCGCGCCCCGCACCCACGCAAAAGGGCCCGCCTCCGTGCGACGGGACCCGTCGCGATGGCACGCGCGGTGTCCGCCAGCGGTAACACGCACGGGCTTGTTCAGTCAATAACGCTAGGTGATACGGGTCGCACGCACGCTCGCAGAAAACCAAGGACAAAGTCTGTCGATACAGAAAGGGTAATTGTGGTAGTGCAATGTCACCCTGCCATATGGGAGACCAAGCGAATGAACTGTATAAGGACCGAGATGCACGATCAGCGGCATGGATAGAAATTTGCAAAGAATTGTATGAAAATTTCGGCGAGGCGAAAAAAAAAACAACAGATATACATTTTTTACTAATATATTTTAGGTAAGTAGGTACTTACATACTATTTGTGTAATATCAACGGGTTGGTATAGATACTTATTATACAAGGTTACTTTAGACTAAGATATAATTATATTAATTATTATTGTGTCGTGTCTCGATACCTATCATCCCTGTTTAGTTTTGTCCACTAATATACCTAAAGTAAAGGATGGATGAACAAGTGTGCCTTTACTTCATACAGTGGGGTTCGAGGACGTCTCAAAAAATACTACAATCTTGCTACGACCTTACCATCTGTGACGAAATAAACAGGGAATTTATCGCGTATTGTATACACATCTCTTTGGGTGGTCCCAAACCCATAGTCGACGTCACGAATATGGCGTGGTGTAATGACAACATCGTCGACATCGTTCACAGCGCTCCATGCCTATTTCACGCATATACCACATTCTTACACACTTACAATAAGTAAGCTATTTTTTGTCTACACTAGAAATTACTTAAAAAATATTTATATGGCAAAACAACGTTTGCCGGGTCAGCTAGTATACAATAAAATTATGCAGAATACATATCGCTTTAACAAAACAAATGGCGTTTTTTTGAAAAGTTTAAAGGACGATGAAGTATTCGAAATTTATTAGCCATGATACCAAAAGTTGATTCAATATAACATCACGCTCTTGTTAACCTATAATTTTTTTTTTTTCTTATGACCAAATTGAGAGCTAGAGCATATGGCCGCATGACATAGCTAGACTACCCAAATGCTTCATGTACTACAACAACGTAGGGGATTGGTACGGTTGCTGCAGTGTTGGTTGATTTATTGTTGTGTAGCACGGGTAACGCTTTAGCAGGAGGTATATCCAATAAGTTATCATTCATTTGTTGAAACAAGCGGCTTTGGGTGAAAATTGCAGAATCAGATTCTTTACCCTGTACCCCCACATTTATGTAGGTAAACTCATAATTTGCAAGTATAATTTAACAGACTTCTTTCACTATGTTTTTAGTTGTGGTTATTCCTGCCTGATACGCCAGATGTAGGTCCACGAAAGTATGTCCGCTTGTCACGTACCTGTAATAATTTTTTTTTATTATTTCAGTCACAAAAGTGCAATCACGATGGAAAACTACAAGGGACATATATGAAAGTGAAAGCAAGTAAAAAAAAAACTGAAATCAGGTTCAGGTGCTAAAACAGACAAGAAATACATTTATTTTGAAATGTTAACCTTTTTAGATTCGAACTCAAGTAATGATGCAGATGTATCTATAGAAAATCAGAGTGAAGATCAAGACTCATCAACAAATGCAAATAATAACATCTCAGTTCCCAGCACCAGTACCAGAAATTCAAATCTTGAACGTACACATAATACTCGTAATACAGAGCCAGAATCATCACGAAAACTTAAACGCCAATCATCACCAACTCCTTTTGAAAAAGAATTGTTGCAGTGTGTAAAACAAAACAATGTTGATACTGATGAGGAAGAATTTTTTTAAATCTTTAATACCAACAGTCAAAAAATTTAATACATTTAAAAAATGAACCAAAGTGTTAGAATCTTTGATTGACATCGAAAAAGAAACAGTTATTACTCTGGATGATTTACCATCAATTAAAATAAGTTTATCAGAAACGCAAAAGACAATAAGCACAATTGATTTAAGATCACTTAATATCAGAACAGAAACTCAAAACACAGATACAATAGAAGATTAATTAGAATTATATGAGAATGAAGACTTCGAGAATATTATTAAGAATGCTCTAGACTGCTTTAGTAAGTACTGGTATTAATAATAAATAATACATTTAAAAAATGTTTCATTGATGGTGGGTAATGTTAGTGGAAACTGGATACTTTTTGAGACAAACATTTTTTTGTCTAAATTTTATGATACTTTAGAAAATGTATTTGCCTCATGAAGTATCGACTTAATCTGAAGAAAATTATCCTCTTTCAATGCGACACCCTGAATAAGTGAAAAGAACGTATGTTATTACATTGTGATTCGATATACACTCTCTGTATAGAAAAAATGATTTCATAAGCTAAGAAATAATGTTAATTAGTAATAATAGTAAATAATGTAAGAGTAAAAGACTGTGATTATAAAAAAAAAATATTTCGGACAACTGTGATCCATATTTTGTTAGTAGGTGTTGATGATGCTCTCAAGAAAAAAGCCAAGAATGCTGTGGCCATAGCTAGAGCAAAGGCTCAAGACAAGCTTTATGACACTTTGGATAGTACAGCAGGCCAAAAACAACTATACCGGATTGCTAGAGCTAGAGAGAGAGAAAGGCGAGGGATGTATGTCAGATTAAATGCGTAAAAGATGAAGCTGGAATGGTTCTTTCGGATGATGAGGAAATTAGGTATAGGTGGAAGGGATACTTTGAAAAACTGATGAATGAGGAAAATGACTGGAACGGTGTGCTGGACAATAAACCAGTGAATGAGAGGTTAGTGAGAAAGGTTAGTTTGGATGAAGTGAGAATAGCAGTAAATGGAATGAAGAATGGCAAAGCTTTAGGACCTCACGGTATACCAGTTGAAGTTTGGAAGTTATTACGGGTGGATGGATGGACGTGGTTAGCTTTATTTTTCAATAAGTTGTTGCTGGAAGCAGCCATACCTGACGAGTGGTGCAACAGTTCGCTGGTGCCTATCTTTAAAAATAAAGGTGATGTGCTGGAGTGCTATAACTATAGAGGAATAAAACTGATGGCGCATAGTATAAAAGTTTGGGAGAAAGTTATTGAAAGACGACTGAGAGAAGAGAGTGAAATTTCACGAAATCAATTCGGTTTTATGCCTGGTTGGGGAACGGTGGATGCCATTTTTGCCATCCGCCAGCTGTGCGAAGAATACAGAAGTGCGCACAAAAACTTGCACATGGTGTTCATCGACGTCGAAAAGGCATACGACCGGGTACCTCGTGAGGTTTTGTGGTGCCCTGAAAGAGAAAGGTATGCCTGGGAAGTATGTGCAGTTGATCCGAGCGATGTACCCAAGTTCGGTCTACAGCAGGCACAACCGGCAACTTTAATGTGGCGGTCGGCTTGCACCAAGGGTCGGCTCTAAGCCCTTACCTCTCCTGGTGATAATGGACGCACTTACGTCGGACATCCAGGAAGAGGCTCCTTGGTGTATGCTGTTTGCCGACGACATTGTGTTGGTTGCCTAGAGTGGCCTAGAGGTCCAGAACAGATTGCAGGTGTGGTGGCAAAGACTGGAGAATGTTGGCCTGAAAGTCAGTAAGACCAAAACAGAATACTTGTTCTGTGATTTCGGCGGTCTCTCCAGTCTTGTGCCCACAACACTTGCCGGAACGCCCATACCGATCTGTTCCGATTTTCGGTACCTCGGGTCATTTGTCCAAGGGGATGGCGAAGTAGACCGAGACGTAACGCACCGGATCAACTCAGGATGGATGAAATGGGGACAGGTCACTGGAACAACTTGCGACCCACGGATGCCCTTCAAATTAAAGGGGAAA
Source organism: Noctua janthe (assembly GCA_910589295.1). Lineage (NCBI taxonomy): Eukaryota > Metazoa > Arthropoda > Insecta > Lepidoptera > Noctuidae > Noctua > Noctua janthe. The sequence continues at coordinate 3,728,296 of OU342567.1, forward strand.
ATATATAAATCCGTGATTAGACCTGTCGTACTGTATGGATCGGAATGCTGGATGTCTACTCTCTTTCTCCGAAACGATACTTCGTAAACGAACGAAATTTAAACGAAGTTCGTAAGTGATCCTACTCTATTTCATTTTCGGACGCCCACAAGAAGTTCGAAACCATAGACAATTTTCGTGAACGAATGGAATCTATAATATTGTGTGGGTCTTTTTTGATGTCATTTAAAGTAAATTACGGTTTTTACTTTAACTTAAAATTAATAAACTCTTTTGCTTTATTTTTACATTTTACGTTAAAAATGTGATTTATTAAATATTTCTTATAATATTCATGCAGAAAATATAAATTTAAAGATAAAAATTCTATTTTCGACAACATTCACCGCGACACTATAAAACACCCTTTCACTGTCATTGTTAACCGACTAATTTGAAGAGTACTATTTCAGGCCAACAATGGGTAGTCACGTATGACAATCAAAAATATCTGTATATTCACAATCTAATCATAACATGTCAACTTACTATTTTTTGTTTGAATACATTGAAAAGTTTACTAAAGTGTTTCTCAAGTGTTGTGTTAGATAAATCATGTTTCCAAGTGAGTTTTTACATACTTCGCAATCGCGATACACATTTTTTAAGAAAGTTTCAAGTCATATTGTCGTAGTTTGCTGTATTTTGGGTCTCCACAAGTTTTGTTTTAGATTTAAAAACTTTGTAAGTAAATATCATACAAACATAATATTTAATTTATCACTAACACAAAGTATCGCCTCTTCTAATACACATACATCTTTTCAGTTTAAAATGGCTCCACATACGGGTTCGGCTACTCCCGAACAAATCGACACCCTTCTCAATTTCTTGGAAGAGCATAGGGATCTAGCTCGCGGGAGATTGAGGTCTGCCGACGGAAGTGCTCATGCAAAGAGGCTGTGGGAAGAATTGTGCAACATGCTCAATTCAATGGGTGGTTGCACTAAATCTGTTCAGCAGTGGCAAAAGGTACCTAGTGTTTTGTTAATTAATAATTAATAATATAGTGACATAAATATCTCATGCTTTTATATTTTGCAGGTATGGTTTGATAGAAAACATTTGGCCAAGAAAGCTGCTGCTGATGCTCGGAGGTCAGCTTCAGCGACTGGAGGTGGTCCATCGATGGCACTCCCACTCTCCCAATGGCAGTTAAAGATACTGTCTATTATGGGAATTGGGTTTGGTGAACGCCAAACAGGTGCCAGAGTGCCTTCAGTGAGGTTGTCATTCTTTGAATTATCAATTAATCAAATCGTATTCTTCTTCTCTAATTTAATATAATATTTCAAGATTCTATTAGTTAATTAAATCTGTTTTATTTTCAGACCGATGAATTAATTCCATCTACCTCCAGTCAAACAAGCCAACCACTGAGCTTCTCGCAGCCTCTTAGTTTGGTTCTGCATGAGGAAGTTGGAGAGTATGTCGAACCCAGCCAGGCAGCTGTTACAACCTGCGAGGCAACCACCGGTGTCACAAGAACGCCTGACTTCCAGACTTTGTTTGTATTTGTATTTCACTTTATACACGGTTATTTTTTGGTCGTTCTGGAACCGAAAGCCATAAACTCAATCATCGATTTCGAAACGATTGGGACTATTTTTTTCAAAAAGTAAAAATAAAAAAAATCACGAAAAATTTAATTTAATGTTTTTTTTGTGAAATAATGAGAACTCGAAGTAACGCTTCCTTGCGGTAAATGCATATGTGTGTGTAAAACGTATTCACGATCGGCAACACATGCGAACGGTACCCATTGAAAAATCCATTCATCGATCCGTAAGCCACGCCCCCACCCAACGCTTATACAGTCTAGCCGTCGCGCGGTTCGTGTTCGGTCACTCACGCGCAACCTAATAACATGTTAAAAATGAGTCGGCAATACGCGTACTCCAATGTGGAGTATTGGGAAATGGTGGATTTTTATGGGATGGCGCACAATAACCTGGAAGAGGCTAGACGACTTTATGCTCAGCCGGAACACCTGAACTCACTGCGCGCACGTGGAATCACCGACCCTCAGGTTCCCTTCACCTCCACCATCCTGCAGTGCGTGCGTACCTTAACAGTGAGTTTGGAGAGCAGTGGATAGGTCGTGGTGGCCCTGTGGCTTGGCCCGCAAGGAGCCCTGACTTAACACCACTGGATTTTTATTTGTGGTCCGAAATTAAAAGACTAGTTTATTTCGAGGAGCATACTACTCGAGATGAGTTAAGAAGTGCGATAGTGAAAAGTGACAGATACACATTAGGAAAATTAAAAGACAATGTGATTAAACGTGCCCGTTGGTGTATCGAGCAAAGTGGACTCCATTTTGAGCAGTTGCTTCGATACAGGGAAGTGTAAATTATTTAAAAAGTGTTTAGCCTTAGTTAGTTATAAGTTGATTATGTTTGTAGATAGCTCCAATTTTTTAAATACGCCTGCGCCTGCAATACCTTTTCTTGATAATAAAAGAGTACTTACAAAGTTAGTAGGTAGGTACCGACTTAGACGTAAAATGTATTACTGACGCGACGGTCCTAAGCCCGTAAAAAGTATGAAGGAAAAATTAGAGTTATTTAACTGTTAAGTACGTAAACATAAACGCAATTTAGATCAAACACAACAAACAACACAATGGTCATGAATGCGGAATTAGTATGAATTTGTGCCCGGTTGATGGCAATAAGCTCGCCCCTTATTACATGGGAATTAAACATAACTGGCGAAAAATAAATTGGTACACAAATAAAAATACGAAAAGCGAATTTAGACTTTATTTCTTAACCGTAAACGATGAAAATTAGAAATTTTACCCAAACTAGGTACCTAAGTAAAATACGCAGTTTACTAAAATTATTCTGAGAAACCTATTGTCTCGTGTCCGACCTGACTGTTACAAAGATGCACAACCGAATTACACGGTTCACTTTATTAAAATAAGGTCTTAATTCCAACCTAATACCTCCAATACCTAATAATACATCCAACTAATTATGAACTCTATTCGACAGACGAAACGATTCATTTTTCTGTGCGAATTGTCTGCGTTTGTAACAGCCGCCAGCATTACCGCAAAAAAAATGTTTTAGGCAGTATTATTTTATGAATCAGGTAGGTAGTTTCGATTGGTCGACACTCGATTTAAGGCCTAATTCCCAAGCGTACTGTCGTCGTGTCGGAGTCTAGTTCAATAGGTACGAGTAGTAGTGATTTCGTGATGCGAGAGTGGTGAATTAAATGCCAATTAATTTCTCTCGTTAACAAAGAGATGTGATAGTGGTAAAAACCGTGCCGTGCTTCTGATACGAACGAGAAATGATGTAGGTAAATGAACCTACACCAACCTAAATCGGACCTGAAATGTAATACTACTTGCAGTCGGTTAATAAATTCGTCCGACGTCCATTGACCCGCTCAACTGACTCACAGTTGAGCGGGTCAATGGACGTCGGACGAATTTACGCACAGCTGAGCCGCGCTACGTCATCATCGAGCGGACCGCGTACGTTATTGCTTTTATGAATGAAATAGTGGGAGCCCTACTAAGATTTAACTCGAATGACAGAAAAAATGTGATAAATTTCTAACTTCTATATTAGACGTCATAAAAAAAAAAAGAATATGCCAATAGTAACTATTACTCGACTGGAGTTACTGTGTTTCGGTTCCAGAACGACCTAAAAGTATTCGTGTATAACAGAAATACAAGTTATTAATTGTTTACTACAGGATGAGTGATTATATTACCATGGGAAGTCTTGCAGAGCACAAGCTACAACATTCTATTTTGTGTAATAAATGTAAAGATTATAATACAAACAAAAACTATTATGCCTTTACTGATATTCCTGTATTTACTTTGACACAGTAAATTGTGTTCATTTACATAACAATATGCACTAAACCTTAGGCATCTTATGCATTTTTTGTTGAGGTAAGTTACTTGGAATAAGTTACCTATTTAAATTGGAATGTTGTTTTGCAGCCTCACAAACTACACGTCCCAGAAGGAGACAATCTGCTGCTAGCTCTGACGTCAGAAGCAGATTGTTTCAATATGAAGAGGGGCGTGTAGAGAGAGAAACAGTGAGGAACACCGAGCTCGCAGGCCTCAGGACCGAGGTTGCAGGCCTCAGGACTGAGGTGGCAGGCATCACAGCTGTCCTGGTGCAGCTGATTGAATTTCTTAGAAATAATTCAAATAGGAATTAAGTTTTTGTTACTGTTTTTTTTGTTGTTTCTTTGTTTCTTTCTTTAGGGTTAAAATAAATAGAATATAGAATAGAATATATAGAATTTCTTCGATATAATTTAAATAGGAATTAAGTTTTTGTTACTGTTTTTTGTTGTTTCTTTGTTTCTTTCTTTAGGGTTAAAATAAATAGAATATAGAATAGAATATATAGAATTTCTTCGATATAATTAAATAGGAATTAAGTTTTTGTTACTGTTTTTTTTTGTTGTTTCTTTCTTTCTTTCTTTAGGGTTAAAATAAATAAAACTTTATTATAAGTATAAATTTTATTCTTTTATTTAAGTCAAAAACATATCATTTATAAAAAAGAATAATTATATATGATGTCACTAAAGATAAATGGTAATGTTGTGTTTGGGTAGAACTTTATCCTACCTATTCCTTTCTAACATTTGCACTAATGCAGCTCTTGCCCATCGACCTGCCTGTAGAGCTTGAGCTGAAGAAGCGACTGATTGAGAGGGAACCTGTCTGCTTCTTTCAGTTTGGAGTTCATCTTCTGTCAACTCAGGAACATCAATACCACCCCTTATACATAAGTTATGTAAAACACAGCAGGCTATTACAATTTTACCTGCTGTTTCAGGGGAGTAATGCAGTTCCCGAGCTGCCAAAAGACATCTCCATCGACCTTTTAATATACCAAATGTGCGTTCAATGGTGGAGCGTGCACGCTTTTGGACTAAGTTGTATCTGCCTTCAGGAGAGTCATCAACAGCATTATCTATAGGTGTCATCATATGCTCCCTTAGAGCATAACCGGAATCACCTAAAATTAAAAAAAAAATATATGATATTGTGAATTACATTATAATCCTACTTAATAATATAAATGTGAAAGTTTGTGATACTTTTAACCCCGTAATGCGGGCAAAAGCTAGTAAAATATATTTTAAATACAATAAATTCAAACATACCTAATAGACAAACTGTTTCATTCTGAAGACCCTCCATGTGGCTTCTTATGTCGCACTCTCTCCAAATAAAAGCATCATGTGTTGCTCCACCAAATGAAGCATCCACATTTGTTATATAGCAATCACTGTCGCATATCTGGAAAAGAATGACATTCAATATGAGAATCATATTAAACAACAGTAGATGTCACAATGAAATCATTAATATTTAGTTCTTATACTAACAGCTTGGGTGTTAAGAGAATGAAAATGTTTTCGATTAAAATATTGTTCCTCGTGCTCAGAAGGTCTAACAGTTGCAATATGAGTGCAATCAATGCACCCAATCACGCCAGGAAGCCCATATTTTTCATAAAATCTGTAACATTAATGATAATATATTATACTTAGCATTCATTCAAAATACATTAATATAAATACTTAATTAATAAAACCTATGCATATTAGGTACATACCGTCGCTTAATAAGATTCCTTTCATTTGCATTTTGCGGGAATTTGATGTACTTCCGTACTATATGGGGTGCATTGAGGGCAGTTGTGACCTCCTGCAAACAACGCGAAACAGTCTGTTGTGCCATGGGCCGGTCCATGTTTTGTCCCACAGACCCTTGGTAACTACCTCGGGCATAAAAATTCAAGGCCGTAAGGATCTGAAAAGACGAGTTTTATGAACAGTGATTATATGCTAATTTTTATTGAAAATAATGATAATAAAAAATATGCACCACCTTAATTGTGGGCTCGATTCCATGACGCCTTGTCTTTGGAGGTAATAAAGGCACTAATTCCTGGCACAACTCCTCGAATAATTGCCGACTGAGTCTGTAATTTCCTACAAACTCTAAGTCGGGAATTTCATGGATATTTAGTTGGTTGCGCAGGCGGCGCCGGTTCCTTCTACGCTCTACACGGTCTTCACGTAAAGCAGCTTCGACTAAAAGCATTCTTGTAGCCATTTCTCACAATATTCTCAAAACTAAACGTAAAACGAAAATCAAAAGGTAACACTTTTGGTTTCGTCAAATTTGAGGTTAAAATTCCGAACAATCGCTTGTCAAATTCAAATATTCGTTCGTAATATTTCGAATTAGAGTAGGTTTAGAGAATCTAAACGTCAAATAATATTCGTTCGTAAGAAATTTCGGAATGAAATTTCGGAGTGAAACCTTTCCTACCACGAAACACGCGAAATTTCGATCGAAACTTCGTTTTTCGTTGAATAAGAGTAGACCTCCTGGGGCTGGGGGGAGCGTTTATAAGCCAAAGGCAAAATGGTTTGATGAATATGATTCGTTTGTAAAGCCGGTTTCTATGAGGAGAAAAACCATAGTAAGTAAAATCACATTATTATTTATTTTAAACGAAAATTACATTTAAGCAAAATTATAAAGCCACTTAAAGACACACGCATACTACAACAAAAGAAGCTCGTGTATTTGTCCGTTTCAATGTTGATTTTCGAAGTCGATTGTTAATGTATGCTATTTAATTGCCAAGGAACTCTTCCTTCGTTATTAAACATATTTTTTAAAACTTCTCTTTTCTCTCTTGCTATTTCTGCTGAATGATTGCTACCTTGATTGCCAATACTCTGTAGGGCATGTATTTGGCTCCTCCATGAACCGGGCTGAATATTTCCCTGTTCATCTTCCCTATCAACACAAGTAGCGGTGATGTATGAATTTGATTTCTTTCGTAGCCAATTATGAAGGCCACAACAAGCACAAACGATTGCATCTACTGTTTCCAAGTTAGTTAGTATTGGCTTTTCTAATACCCGGAATCTAACTAAGATTCCAAATACATTTTCGATTATCCGTTTTGCCCGAGATAACCTGTAGTTAAAAACTTTTTCTTCTGTACTGAGGTTTACACCTGGATACGGCTTCATTAAATAAGTCTTTAGTGGAAATGCCGCATCTCCTACGATGACTCCGTTGTCAGGTAATAAGTTATTTTCCAGGTCTTGGTATATAGAACAATTCTTAAAAACTCCTCCATCAGATGCGCTACCACACGCGCCGACATCTATGTACGAAAAACAGTAGTCGTGATCGGCAATAGCTAACAATAAGACGCTGCTTGTTTTTTTTATAATTGAAGTATAAACTTCCACTTTTAGGAGGAGCTTTAATTGTCACATGTTTTCCGTCTATAGAACCATAACATAAGGGGAAATTCCATCGTGTTTTAAATCCCCTTTAATTTTTTTTCCATTCTTCTGCGTTTGGTACCTGTAAAAAAAGGGTAGTAATTAAAGCGGCCTATTTAATACCATTTTTAGTCACAACAAAAAAATCTATAACATTACAATTACATTAAATTATTTTGTTTAATTACAGGATAACATGGATACCCCAAATAGCAATGAATCAGGATTATCGAATAGCAATGAACCAGTACCATCGTTGGTTCGCTCTGAAAATGGGTTAGAAAATGAGTCTGCAGAAGAGACACCTCGATTTACCCCACCCACAAAACCTAAGCGGAGCAAGTTATCACAGATATCTAACATGATAAATGACTTAAGGGAAATTAACGATAACACACGCTGCGAAGAAACAGATCTTGACCTATTTGGAAAAAGCGTCTCGGCACAATTAAAAAAATTGACAGAGGAACAGGCAGTCATTGCTAAGGAAAAAATACAGAGTATATTGACTCAATGCATGCTCACAGATATACAAGCCAAGAATGCGTATCAAGTGCAACAATCGGTTCAGCAATCGCAAAATACGCTACCTACTAATTGGAATTCTACACAAGTTCTTCCGTCCTACATAGTACCCCAATACTCTCTGACAACACCTACAATCTGCCCTCCTCCAGAGTCCAGTCCATCGACATGTTCTTCTTCGTGTTCCCAGTTTACTACTTATGTCATATCCCCAGAAACTCCATATAATTATGACAGTTACGGCGAAAGCGTAGACAACAGTGATGCCATTCAACAAGCCTTCAATAACGCTTAATATTAATATATATGTTTGTTGTATTTTGTAATAATGTGTGCCTTATTATTTCAATTTGAAGTAAATAAATAAACACTTACCTTAATAAACTGTTTTAATACTTCATAAATTGTTCGACAAACTTCTGGTATGAATTGAGATATAGATGGTTTAGAAACACGGTAAAAATGACTCAAGCTTCGATAACTCATTCCAGATGCTAAGAACGATAACGTTACTTCTAATTTTATTTTTGCTGGTAATGCATCTCTCATCAGAGTGTCTTGGCGCTGAATCGAGCTCTGTATAAGCGAAAGCAACTCATCAAAGTTTTCAGCAGTAACCCGCAACGCCAACCTGTACTCAGAAGGATCTTCTAATCTTAGTTGTTTCAGCAACAAGGCAGAAGCTCCAGTTACAGGTCTATCGCTTAACCATTTTCTTATCCAAAGTCGTTTCGCTCCCTTTTTTGTAATATATCAATCAACTCTTCTCTTAATAGTGCAGAGATATTCCTTAAACATTTCTTTTTCAACAGCCTTTGCCGCGTATTCATTATTTTTTCCAAACGTGTGCACACCAGAAGAAAAAATCCGTGAATGATTGGCCGCGTCAAAACAACAAGGGCCAGGCCAACGCTGGCTTGTCTGCAGACTGGCGCCAGCATTACTGGCTTCGTGTAAACTCTGCTTAAAAACTTCATTTGAGCGTCTATAGTGGGCACACGCGCGTGGGGTGGACGCAGGGAGCGGCGCGGGCTACATGGCGCGGGGAGCGCGCGAGCAACTCACGCCATAGCTCGTTCATACAAGTGGCCGCCAGTGTTGCCAACGTAGGCGATTTTTCGCCATTTAGGCTACTCAGAACGAGAAACGGCGACGAAAAAATCTAAAAGGCGACTGGTCGCCAATTAGGCTACTCTAGGGACAAGTTTTTTTTATACTACCTAGTAGGCAAACAGGCATACGGCCGTGCGTGTCTGTAATGTTGGTACAATTTGATATTGAGATGGTCACCCTATTCGTTTGTGATTGTTTACGTTCGGGGAATACCCTGAATTTATCTTAGCTATTATGTAATCAAATTTAGAATGCAATAGAGTTACATGTATTCTATTGTGAATAATGACCACCGCAATTATCTTTATTGTACTGACTAAATAGTTCAGATAAATTCCGGTTATTGCTTTGTCACTTTCGCTTTGTACAACTTCTCCTGTGCAATTGTTGTTATTTCTGTGAAAATGGGTAAACACGGTAAATATATAAAACATTATCGTGATGAATGGGAAAAACTACCAGTATTCAAAAGTAAGTAAAAACTAGAGTACTGTTTTATATTAATGTTGTGTGTGATGTAGGTAGGTGTATTATCTGCTACATGGTCTTACTACTTCCAGACTAAATCAGAAGTCGTGGTTTTTAGTTTCACAATCATTTTTTTAACATTTGCCCCAATCTGGTTAAGATGTGATAGGTAGACTGAAACTGCACAAATAGAAAGAAAATTATCTGGTTACCAACCACTAGTACCATACTTACCTGGTACAGACGCCAGCAGGTCAACCTACCCGAATCTGTCAAATTTTACCAATCAATTATTACTACCTTCCACTATTGTGATAAGGTTGAAAATCTAATAAAGAAATTTGACAGATTGAGGTAGTTTAATGTACCTATTGCCTAGCGTATTATTGAGTTCAATTTCTTTTACAGATTGGCTTAGTCGAGTACCTGTTGAACTGACGGATAGTGGTAAAGGCGAGGCATTTTGTAAATTATGTATGATACCACTCCGTGCGCACAAAACCGATTTAGAAAAGCACATGAAAACTAAAACGCATAAAGACAAAGTATGAACAGATCCTTACACTTAAAAGTCATATCATTACAACACTAAAATGTTCCGAAGAAAGCCGAAGAAAGCACAATTCTTTCCTATTAGAAACCTTACTCCCAGAAGATGAAGGTACATAAGATGGGAACAAAGAATATAAGAGAGTATTTCAAAATGATAACTAGAAGACGGGATATTTACCATGTTTATTGTTTTCTTTGAGTTCCCGATATTTCGGCGCTGTTGCAAGCACCAGGAGGATGGGTTTCAACTGTCGAGAGCCTGGAAACCAGTGGTCCAGCTGTGTAAAAAGCGGAATAGTACCGAAAAAAGTTCGCGAGCAGACACAGTGAGTTTCGTGTGTCGGGAACAGAATCGAGTTGTGAGTGACAGTGATAGCGGTACTGAGTGCAAAAAACGAACAAGAAAGAGGGTAGACCGATTTGTCTGCTCATAAACACCCACCCGCAATAACTTCAGTTTATCCGTGGTCATGGTGCTTGCAACAGCGCCGAAATATCGGGAACTCAAAGAAAACAATAAACATGGTAAATATCCCGTCTTCTAGTTATAATAATTTTAGTGACCATGAAAGTTTAAAATCTTTTATTTCAAAATGATTTAACAAACAATTTGTCTACCATTAGCGCACTTTATATTTACACTGGCACACCACCACATGGATACGGGAGCCAAGCACCAAAAGTTGCAGAGCCGGTCAATCGATCTCTTGAGTACAACAGAAAAGAGAGAACACCAAAGATAAAAGTCATATGATTACAACACTAAAAAGGTTCCGAAGAAAGCACAATTCTTTCCTATTAGAAACCTTACTCCCAGAAGATGAAGGTACACAAGATGGGATACTGTTATTTTGGACCAAAATTCACGTATAGCCTTCGCTCCGCTCATCTTTGAAAGCATTCGCAGCTTTTAGAAACAGTAGACCAAATTATTAGGAACACTCTAACTTCAAAACTTAATGTGGCCCTGGACGACCGAGCTTGGCAGCAAGCCACACTTCCCATTCGCTTGGGTGGTCTCGGCGTCCGCAAAATTTCAAGTATAAGTTTACCAGCCTTCTTCTCCTCGGTCTACGGTACCGAAAAATTAACCAGGGACATTCTGTCTTCCTCACTGGTTGATTTTGAGGTGCCGTATTCGACCGGTGCGTTGAACGCTTGGAAAATGGCTTGTCCCAATACGGATTTGCCCGACAACCTGTCCTCCCAGAGACAGTGGGACGTGCCGCTCTGCAGTATTGTACGGAATTCCCTCTTAAACACGTCATTCAATACTGTGGAGCGTGCCCGTCTGCTGGCCGTGGGGGTATGGGAGTCGGGGTTATGGCTTCAGGCACTTCCGTCATCCACCATTGGCACCATGATGGATGACGCATCGTTCCGGGTCGCTACGAGTCTACGCTTAGGCGCACCTTGTGTTGCGCCGCATCGGTGTCACTGCGGTGAAGCTGTTGACAGCCTCGGACACCATGGTCTGTCCTGCTACAAGAGCGCAGGTCGCATTGCACGGCACGCCAGCATTAACGACATTAATCGTCGAGCCCTTGCCAGCGCCGGCGTACCAGCGGTTTTAGAACCAAACGGCTTGGTACGTGACGATGGCAAGAGACCAGACGGCATGACTTTAGTGCCTTGGAAGGTGGGTAGGCCTTTGGTGTGGGACGCAACCTGTGTCGACACCCTTGCGCCATCTCACCTTTCAAGCACGGCGGGCTGTGCAGGCGCTGCTGCTGCGGCTGCTAAGATCCTCAAGCGGCGCAAATACTGTAACGTTATTGGAAACTGCAGTTTTGAGCCGTTTGGGGTCGAAACGCTCGGGTCATGGTGCCCGAGTGCGCGTCTCCTTTTTAAGGAAATCTCTCGCCGACTGGTCGACACTTCGCGTGACCAGAGGGCTGGCTCTTTCTTTGGCCAAAGAATTAGCATTGCTATTCAGTGTGGCAATGCTGCCAGTCTTCTGGGCACGTTTCCAGATGACAGCGATGCGGAGGAGTACTTTGACGCCTAAGTGTCCTATTGTCGTCGTTGTTTAGATGTTTATATTTTCTTACTTTTAGTCTTATTTTTATCGTTAGTTTAGTTATATTTGTAGTCTGTATATAATGTAAATATAATTAATAACAGTACTTGGGTTAGTTAGTTGTATTGTTGTACTTCCATTATGTATTAAAGTTTGTTCTGCTAGAGAAAAAAAAAAAAACAAAAAAACAAAGAATTAAGTTTTTCAAAAAAGCAACCCAAGCTTGCATCATTTGGCTACTCCTCAACTACACCCGCGAGCAAAAGTATGGAATCACTTACTTGGACTTGATTCCGCGCGATCTTGATTACTTAATACTGTTAACTTTAAATTAATACCAAATTCATCCACATCACGCCATTATTTAAGAAGCTATCCCGGAATACGTGAAGAAGTAAGGAAAAAGATATGTTTCAATTGTTTGATACGCCGCGAGTTGCACCCTATTGACCCCCCTATAAAAGCACGTGTTATCGGATTTTTTTTTATCACCCTTTTTAGATAAAGGCGCAATGCGTAAGCAATGATTCGACTTCCCAAAGCATGAGGTTTTCCTCAAGATTTAAGAAATCCAAGAGTGGACGAGGGATAGGCCAAGTGGTCCTAGCACAGTCGCGACTTTCCGTTTTCGTTGTCCCGCGCCTAGGCCTCCGCTGGCCGGCAGCAGAGACCCGCGCCTCCTCTGGCGCAATTCGCGCAATTCGGTTTTCGGCGAAATATTATTAAATCGTAACTTTGTGCAAATCTACCGTCCGAATCGCGGAAAAAAAAATAACGGTCATCCTGACCGTTATTTTCTCAAGAAAAAGTGGGCTTCGCTGTGACCGCATGGGTGCCTAGCGCCTGTGGGTTCACAGCGGGGTGCCCCCGACCCGCCCGGTGCTGCGCACTGTAGCGATTACGGTGGACCATTCCCACGGGACTCCGTACCATCACTATGAAAAAATCTCCTGCGGACCGGTCGATGGGGGGCCGGACGGCGTCGCTCCCAATTATTGGGGACTCACCGCCCGGCGCTCCGCCGCACCCACCACCAGCATCGTCGGCCCGGCTGACACCGGCATCATCGTCACCCAAGAAACCTTCTGGCTCCCCACCATCACCAACAAGGAGCCAGCCTGCGGTCTCCATCCGCCCTCCGGCGTTCCGCCCGGTGCCAACCCAGGCCCCGGGGCCCGCCGGATCATGCAATCGCACTCCAGCGCTGCGCGCCACTGCGCCCGCCACCCGCTCCGCAGCGCTAGTAACAGGTGCGAATGCGCCGCCCGCACCCCGTGCGGCACCCGCGCACCCCGCACCCGCGCCGCTTACTCTCGCACACGCACCCGCGCGCCTCACTGCGCGTCCGCCTGCGCAAGCACGCACGTCCTCACCCGCGCCCCGCCGCTTGCTGGCGGGCTCGGCCGCCGCAACCAGCACCCACGGAGCGACGATGTCACCACCTCCGCCGCGCAGTGCTGCCCAAGACTCTCCGGCAGCGATGTCTCCCTGCTCATCGAGGGAGGGGAGCGACCTCTCGCTGAGAGATTCGGAGGTGAGTGACATGCCTACACCACCTACCTATGTGGAGAGTGAGCCTCTGGGTTTCGGGTTCGAGTTCCAACTCGATGCCTGTTCAAGTTCTAACACTTTATTTACGTACATTGATTTTAACGTAGTTCACATGTTTTGGCATAGATGGCGTATATTTAATTAGTACTTAAGTTGATGGATAGATGGCGTTGTGCAATTACGTCACAATTTTATAACTCGCTGTTAAGATTCTCCGGGTGTTCATGACCCTCTGCGGTATGTTCGAATTTTGTAAGTTCAAGTTAGTTGAATAAAGGAATACATCAAATAGTACAGTGTATTAATTGGTGTAAATTCAGTGCCGTGTGACCAGATCAAACATTGGTCCTTCGAGCCGGATGGTGACTGTAGTCACAAGGTTAGGGTCGTCGGAGAAGGGCGCCGACACAGTAGTGGATAAAGGTGTTCGTTATATTAGGTAGCTAAATAAATAACCTATTAAAAAAATATATTCATATAACCTATTATTTATTAAACTAGGTAATAAAGCTATTTACGTCAACCTATTATTTTTATGAACGAACACGATAGTATTAATTTCTAATAGCGCCATCTCTTAGATTTACTCCAGTCCAACTTTCTCAAGTGAATGAAGCGTCAAACGCCACGTCAAGGTTAAATTTAGTACTTTGAACGCAGCGCCTCTGGCGCCGAACGGCAAAACGATATTTAATATTTCATGTCACATGCCAAATTATGCTCTATTACAACTATGTAAGAGCTAGAATTTCATCTTTAGCTAAAATATTAGTCCCGAAGTTATTTTATGTATATTATGCGAAAATATGCTCTAGCGAAACTGAATAAGAACTAGATTGATAGATTCCAAATAAATAACCTATCAAACTATTATTTATTTCGTTTTATTGGATATTAGGTTCAATGTTATTTATCAGTGCGGACGACTTGCTTGTCGTTTTATGTTGTTTTTAGACGTGAGTTATTTACAATTTAAGCGATTTGTGTGTTAATTGTAATTATTATTTTTTATTATTGAACTACTTTGGTGGAGCTTGGCTTGCTTTGGTGGTGTACTTTGGTGGAAGTTAGTTTTGTGTAAATATAGTTAGTTTAGAATAACGATCGAGTAGAATTAACGATCAAAATGCCCCGAAGAGGTAAATTGTGGAACTATTTTGCCGTGGTGGACGAAAGTGCAAAGAAGGCGGAACGCAATTATTGCAAAAAGTGTCTGTCGTTTAAGACAACGATATCAAATCTAAAGAATCATTTAAAACAAAAACATTTAATAATTTTTGAGGAAATGTGTAGAGATAATCCCAGAAATGAGATTGAAAATGGTAAGTTTATGATGATTACTCAGTTCAGATTCACCGTGTTTATTTCTAACAAAAATACCTATGTACTTAGTATACTACGATGTTCAACTATTTTATTTTATTATAGTTACCGGAATTGCTGATCTCGGTGCCAATGCTGGTTTGGATACGGGTGCTAATGCCGGTGATGGTGGCGGTAGTAGGGGTGTTAATTGTGGTGGTAACAGTGGAGGTGCAATAGGGGCTGACCCTCGTACTGGTGGTGGTGGGATAACAATTCCTCTTGGGCGTCCAGGGCTCTCAACTGAGAATCCACCGGCAAAAAGGCAACGCGTTATGGCATCATATTTATCCAGGCCGCTATCAACACATGAAAAGTCAAACTTGGATAAGTTATTACTGAGTATGATAGCCATCGATTGCCAGCCCTTTAGTATTGTGCATGATGAGGGTTTTAAATCATTTGTCCACGGGTTAAATCCTAATTACATATTACCTGACCGGAAAACGCTATCCACTACCCTGTTGTTGCGCGAATATGAGGAGCGTTTAGCAACAATTAGATCCGTTGTTAAGGCAGAGTGTATCAGCATGTGCATAACAGTGGACTGCTGGACCTCAAGAACAATGGAGCCATATATAGCAATAAGCGGTCATTTCATAAATAAATCCACGCTTGAATTTAAATCCATACTCCTACAATGTAGTCACCTAGGCGGAAGTCACACAGGCGAAACTATTGCGCAAGCAATTAGTCTGGCAATACGAGATTGGGACTTAGTTGGTAAAATAAACTTTTTTGTAAGCGATAATGCGTCATATATGCAAAGTGCGGCAATTATACTACAGTACCCTCATTTTGGATGCTATGCCCATAAATTAAATTTAGTAGCGCAAAATGCCTTAGCAGTGACTGAAATCGACCAAACCATTACCAAAATAAAAAGAATAGTCGCACATTTCAAGCGGAGCTCTCTAGCGAAAGAAAAATTGTTAAGGTATCAAATAATTCCCAGGGCGTAGCTGAAGGAAGTGCTTTGACGCTAATTATTTCTGTTCCTACACGTTGGAACTCCACGTTTTTGATGTTGCAGCGCTTCTTGCAACTGCAAGAAGCGATCAGGGCAACAGTTCCTAATTTAAACGTAGATTTGCCCATATTACCACTCGAAGAATGGAAATGTCTGGAAGAATACTGTGTAGTCTTGAAGCCTCTTTATGAGGCTACTTTAATAATGAGCGCTGAGAATTATTTGACAGCCAGTAAAGCTATTGTTATTACACAGGGTCTACTGAACATTTACGAGAAAATGTCAACAAATAATAATTATTACAAGCCCGTCCAAGTATTAATAAAAAATATAAATTTAGGTCTAAAAAATAGATTCGCTGATATAAGTAAGAACAGGCATATAACTGTGTGTACGTTTTTAGACCCACGATTTAAACAATACGCTTTTGATGAAGAAACTTTACAGTCGACAAAAAGTTATATTGTTGAGCAAATTTGTGAGGACATTGGTGTGGATGAGCTACCTAATCCTACGTTAGAAACCCCTATAGCGGAATTTTCGTTGTGGAATGAGATAGACCAAAAGATATCGGCATCTCAACAACCCCATTCCATTTATGATAGGGTACAAGAAGAAGTCGACATGTACCTTAAGCAGGCCGTCATACGCAGAGAAGATTGCCCCCTTAAATGGTGGCGTGGCCACAAAACGATTTACCCATCCCTTTTTTCAATGTTTTTAAAACATTGCAACATTATTGTGACTTCGGTGCCCTGTGAACGTGCTTTCTCTAAAGCAGGGCACATAATTAGCGACAGACGTACAAGGCTTACCGCAAGTAAAGTGGCACAATTGATGTTCCTTCATGGCAATAAAAGTTTTTAGTAGGTACTAACAATAAATGGCAGAAAAATATTAAAAAAATAAAAAAAATAAAAACAAAAAAACAAATAAAAAACCAATCATGTGTAAATATTTCAATTTCTATGTGTAAATAATGTAAACAATGTAAATATGAACAGTGTAAATTATGTGTTAAATGACTATGTACATAAAATCAATGAACTTTTAAGTACGCCTGACTGAAAGTACTTAATATTTATATTATATTGCTTAATTAATAAATATAAAACGTAGCATAAAATACCTACATATTATATCATAAATTACAATTTCAGTTAGACAGTCCTAAGCCTGTTAATAGTACGAAGGAAATTTCATTGAGTTTATATAATTATAGTTTTAAAAAATGCTTCCAAATTTTCGCAATTTTAAGAAATATAGGTATTAAAATAGGTCCATAAGCATTACGTGGCTTTACGTACATAAAACTAACAGCGCACGCGTTGAAATAACGCGGCGCTCGACGACGTTTTATACATCGAAAGATCGAATACTAATATATTATAGCTGAAAAAATATTAGGCGTTTTAAAAATAGCATATCGTTATAACGCGTTTTTAATATACAGCCGTTGTGAACACTTCTAGTAGTGGATCGCTGCTGATGGTGCCAAGGTGCTGGTGAGTATTGCACCGAGGTGGAAACACCCAGTTCGACAGGAGCGGCAGCCGGCAGCGGAGCAGTTCGAGGGCGGCGGGAGCATCAGCAGGCAACAACGGCAGCGGGAGCTACAGCAGCAGGGGTCAGCGGCAGAGAAGAGTTCGAGAACTGCGGCGCATTCAGCAGTGCCAGTGCGCGCGTTCATCAGTGCCAGTGCGCGCGCTCAGCAGTGCCAGTGCGCGCGCTCAGTAGTGCCAGTGCGGCGCGTTCATCAGTGCCAGTGCGCGCGCTCAGCAGTGCCAGTGCGCGCGCTCAGTAGTGCCAGTGCGGCGCGTTCATCAGTGCCAGTGCACGCGTTCATCAGTGCCAGTGCGCGCGCCCAGTAGTGCCAGTGCGGCGCGTTCATCAGTGCCAGTGCGCGCGCGTTCATCAGTGCCAGTGCGGCGCGTTCATCAGTGCCAGTGCGCGCGTTCATCAGTGCCAGTGCGCGCGTTCATCAGTGCCAGTGCCCGCGTTCATCAGTGCCAGTGCGCGCGCTCAGTAGTGCCAGTGCGCACGCTCAGCAGTGCCAGTGCGCGCGTTCATCAGTGCCAGTGCCCGCGTTCATCAGTGCCAGTGCGCGCGCTCAGTAGTGCCAGTGCGCGCGCTCAGCAGTGCCAGTGCGGCGCGTTCATCAGCGCCAGTGCGGTGCGCACAGCAACGCCAGTGCACGCGCTCAGGAGCTGTGCAGCAACTACAAATCAAGCAAAGTGCGGCGGTGGTGTCGACAGTACGAGAGCAAGGCGAGCGTGGAATCGATACGTCACGTCGCTAAAGCAGAACAGAGTATGTGAGTGCAGTAAAAAATTGTGAGTAGCTTTTAATTAATTTAAGATTTGTAATAGAACTTCAAAGACAACACTTACCTATACTGTTTCGTTATCATGGAGTCATTAATAAAGTTGCAACTTGATGTTAAAAACACAATAGAGAAAGGGAAATCTAACTTCAAAAAATCCCCCAAGGAGAGAATAACTCGGGGATATATTGAAACCCGATTAGAATCGTTAGAAGTACAATGGACAAAGTTTTGTGATACTCATAGGAAAATAATTGAAAAATCCTCAGTGGATGACCTGAAAGATGCATATTTTACGTCCGATATATATGATAAAACCGAAGAGATCTATATTGCATACAAATCGGAATTAAAGGATACTCAATTGCGATTATTAGAGTCTGTAACAAAAGAACCGCGAGAACAAACAATAGCTACCAATGATAGTAAAATTTATAATGTTAGATTACCCAAAATCAATATTCCGTCGTTTTCTGGAAAGTACGAAGAGTGGACTAGTTTCCGTGACTTGTTTAGATCGCTCGTTCATTTCAATAAGACCTTAGATGATGTACAGAGATTGCACTATCTTAAGGGATGTTTAACGGGTGAAGCGGAACAGCTGCTCAGACAAATACCCATAACTGCGGCTAACTATTCCATATGCTGGGAACAGTTAGAACATAGATATAATAATAAACGACACTTAACGAATTGCATATTGCAACGATTGTTTGAGCAGAAAAGAGTGAGCACAGAGTCAGCTGTAACGTTAAAACACCTCTTAGATACAACCACTGATTGTATGAGTGCGTTAGGTAATATTGGCATTGATGTTTCCACCTGGGACATAATTGTAATTCACATTGTCTCAGCTAAGCTAGACCAAGAAACCCGCAAGCAGTGGGAGTTGAAGGTAGCCTCCGAAGAGACAAATGACCTACCAACTTTAGGCCAGTTCAAGACGTTTCTTGAAAGTAGGTTTAGGGCCCTTGAGTTTGTCGAACCGCAGAAGGCAACGGGACAGTGGCGTAGTCGTTCACGGATAGAAAGATCAGATCAGAAGGTCATGCTTGTCACGGATAGTAAGAATCCCACCCCCTCAGGACAGGAAAAAATAGGTTGTGAAAATTGTGGTAAAGGTCATAAACTATGTTTTTGTGAGTCTTTTATAAAAATGGATGTCTCTCAAAGGAGACAGTTTGTGCAAGGTAAACAGATTTGCTTTAATTGTCTGGGAGGGAATCATTTAGTTTATCAATGCAAAAAGTCAACGAATTGTAGAATTTGTAATAAGAAACATCATACGCTGTTGCACATGGATACTCATAGCTCTAATAAGCCAAGTTCTGAGTCAGCTGACAGTGGTACCTCAGTTGATCCAACACCAATAGTATCCTGTGTTTCTACTAAGGAAACAATTAGCACTAGACAAGTATTATTGGCTACAGCATTGGTTCAGGCACAAACAGCTTCGCGGAATTATCAGGTAGTTCGAGCATTGTTAGATCAGGGGTCCCAGGCTTCGTTTGTCACTGAAGCTACGGTACAGTTTTTACGGTTAAAAAGAGTTCCGGTTAGGGGTATCGTGTCAGGGCTCGGTAGTAACAAGACTACAATAGCCAATCACATGGTCACATTAGTTTTGCGATCGGTTACAGATCCTCAGTTCAAGTTCGAGGTAAGGGCATATGTGTTAAAAACCATAACTACGTATCTTCCTGAGAAACAAGTGCCGCCTCTTATGTGGTCTGAGTTAAGGCAGATATCGTTAGCAGATCCTCAGTACAGTGAGCCTAATAAGATCGACATCTTGTTAGGCCCAGATATTTATAGCAAAATAATTAAACAAGGTCTAAAGAGAGCGCCCACCGGGTCGGTAGTTGCACAGTGTACAAGATTAGGTTGGATTCTATCTGGTACAACACAAGCGGATAACGAATCACCTTTATTACCCAAAATTACTTCTTTACACGCCCACGTAGAACAAAACGATCTCTTAAAACAGTTCTGGGAGATTGAAGATCAACTGCCCCACACTAAAAGGTTATTTACAGAACAAGAGCAGAGATGTGAAGAGCTGTTTACCTCTACAACGATAAGGTCTACTGACGGTCGTTATATAGTGCGGCTGCCATTCCAAGAGTCAAAACCGTCTTGTGTGGGTGGTAACATAAGAGAAATAGCAATGCGACGATTCACAGCATTGGAAAGGAAGTTTGCAAGAGATCAAGATCTAAAAAGGGAATATACAAGGGTCATGGAGGAATATCTACAATTAAATCACATGAGGAGAGTACAGAAACCAGACTGTAAATTAAATGAAGCTGTTTACTTACCACATCATGCCGTAATTAGAGAAGACAAGTCCACCACCAAAGACCGCGTAGTGTTCGATGCTTCCTGTAAAAACAGCAAAGGTGTATCACTTAATGATACGCTGATGGTGGGCCCCACCTTACAGTCTGATTTGAGACACATTATACTTCGTTGGAGACTTCATCGTATAGCCCTCACAGGGGATATAGTTAAAATGTACCGACAGGTGAGAGTTGCTGAAGAAGATGTGGCATATCAACGCATAGTGTGGCGTCAGAGTCTAGAGGAAGAAGTACAGGATTACGAGTTACTTACCGTGACCTTTGGTACTGCCTCCGCTCCGTACCTGGCAGTAAAGGTTTTTGAAGGATTTTGAGCAAGAAAGAATAATATTTAAGAATATTAGTTTTATTAAAATAAATCTCGGAGCGACTCACGTTGTAAAAGTTATATTTTACAAGAAGAAAAGAAGCGCCACCAAGTGGCAAAAGGACTTAACTAAGTTGCGTTCTATTTTCAATACCCGCCCCTGAACGCAATCCCATTTTCAATACACAGAATAAATGCTTATCTGCAGTAGTACCTTTGGTTAATATATCAGAAACATTTTCTATTCCCTTAACATAACAAAACTTTAATTTTAAATTGTTTACATGTTCCTTTAGAAAATGAAATCTTATGTCAATATGCTTTGACCTGGGTAGGTAACAATCATTAGCAGTGAGTTTGATTGCACTTTGGTTGTCGTTGTGGATAACCAGAGTATGATCACTTCGTACGCCAAGCTCTTCTTGCAGCTGCTGCAGCCACAGTGCCTCCTGCGCCGCCGCAGACATGGCCATGTACTCTGCCTCTGCTGTAGAGAGGGCCACGGTTTGCTGTTTGCGCGAACCCCATGAAATCGCGCCTCCCTGCAAAAGAAAAATGTAACCCGTGCACGATTTACGGTCACGGATGTCACTCGCCCAATCTGCGTCACAATAGCCTGTGATTTCATCTTGGTTCTAAATACCCATTTGCTCGGTAATGCCTTTTTGTCTGTGGGTAGGTCAACCAGCTCCCACGTTTTATTTTCCAACAAAGAACTATATTCTTCGTCCATCGCTTTCTTCCACTCTCGAGCATGTGGGGATGATAGAGCTTCCTCTACGCTTTGTGGATCTGAAACGTTTGTATAGAGACAAAGTAATCCCATTTTATCTAATTCATGAGTCTTATTACTTGACCTTAGTGTCTTATTCTTTTTTTTCTTCACGAATCGTGAGACTTAGCGGACGTGTTTTTTTGTACTTGCTATAATGAAATATCTATAAACAATTACGACAAAATATATCAATAATTATTTGCGGCGTCAGTTAAAATCAAAGTAATAAGTGTGTCACATGTGACTAGTGCCATACTAACTTTTATGTGCAAGATGAACTGAATTATAATTGTTTTCTATTGTAAATAAATAAAGTGTTGCGGTTAGTATGTCTAACCCACAATCGAGCCCGTTTGGTCGTAGCCAATTACTACGAAGAAGTCCTCCGCCATCGGCTACCGAACGATTGCCGCCGAGTGAACCACCTCCACCACTACCAGCACCTGCAGAGAATGCTTTGCCGAGTGATCTTGTCAGCACGCATGAGATCCAGACATGGTTATTGTCTATAGATGGCATTCTGAACGAAGTCTGCTCTATTGTTGGTGAAGGAAAAATGAACTCGGACCAGAAGCAACGTGTCTCAACCCTTTGCCGGAAGGTCCAAAGTGGGACTGCTCAGATGGCTGTCCTTTACCAATCGGTGAAGCAGAAAATGATCCAGTCACGCAGTACCATTCAGCACCTACAGCAGCAGCAAAACGTGGCGCACTCTCTGAACCAGTTCAAAGAGGTTATTGAGTCGAAGCTGAATTCGTCCAACAATTCCTATGCCAGCATGGTGAAGAAAGGCTCCGACAACTTTGTCCGTCCTGCAAACCTGAGTTCGATCGCCATTTATCCCAGCGATAAGACCAAAACAAGTGACGACACCAAATCACTTGTTCAAAAGTTAATATCTCCCGAAGAACTGAAGCTCCAAGTCCGTGGCCTGAAAAAAGTGAAAAATGGGGGAGTGCTGATTAGCACAGAAAATAAAGGCGATATAGATAAACTGAAAAATTCAGAGAAGATATTCACCTCGGGCCTAACAATAGAAGAACCATCTAAACGCCGCCCTAGGGTTACTGTCATTGGTGTTCCCGTAGCTCTTTCGGAGAAGGAGGTATTCGACTGTATTTACAAGCAAAACCTATCAGACAAATTGCCCAATGCAACTCGTGAATCCTTCCTTGAGACCATTAAATTAAGCCATAAATCGGGTAAGAAAGGCCTTCCTACCTGCAACTAAATACTGGAAGTACCCGCTGGCATAAGAAAAATGCTAATCATCCAGAGCAGAATTTTTATTAATTGGACTTCATGCCCGGTGAGAGATTTTACGATAGTCACCAGGTGCTACAATTGCCAGCAGTTCGGCCATGCAGCTAAGTTTTGCCGTGAGACTAGTCCTACTTGCAACCACTGTGCAGAGACGGGACACTCCGTGAAGGACTGCAGCTGCAAATCTTCTCCCCCCCAGTGTGCGACATGCAAAAGATTCAGGAAGAAATGTGACCATCCAACCGGTGATGTTAGTTGCCCGGCACGTAAACATGCAGAGACCAACTACATTAACTCCATAGACTATGAGGGCGCCTAAGAGCGCCACAGAATATTTTATTTAGTAGGCACACAAACAGGTAGCTCATCAATTATTTATATTTCTTCTTAGTCTGTAGTTATCATGAGCAATCAGTTAATCAGTGATCTAGATAGTTTTACTGTGTCTGAATCTAAAATCTGTAATGTTGAGAACTGCAAACACCTTCTTCGTTCTGGCGACAAAACGCTTACCTTACTTACACAAAATATTCGCAGCATAAACCGGAACATGGACGGTTTTGAAGTGTTATTACAAAGTCTTGACATAAGCTGTGATATTATCGTACTAACAGAATGTTGGCTGTCAAAACAGACAGTCAACTTACCATCTCTAAACGGTTTTTATTCATATAAAACAGATAGAAACACTAACCAAAACGAAGGAGTAGTAGTTTACGTTAAAAATAACTTGCGAACTATCAAAGAAGAACCACTATCGCCAGATAGTAATTGCTTAATCATTAAAATTATTCCCGATACAGTAGTCATAGCTATTTATAGGCCTCCCTCTCATAATATCGACAGATTTTTAGACTCACTTGACACAAACTTAAATAACATAAGTACATTCAAAAACATAATACTTTTAGGAGACATCAACATTAACATTTCTTCCGGGAATCCCGATACCCATACACATAATTATCTAAATATTTGTGCATTTCATGGACTTTTACCAGCTCACTATTACCCCACGCATCAAAGCGGTTCTTGCTTAGACCATATCATTCTAAAATCAAAAAATCCATCCAAAACATTGGTTACTAACTCTTCGCTTACCGATCATCAAGCTGTTTTACTAACAATGCAAATAAATTCACCCAGAAAAAACTGCGAGCGTAGCTTCACTAAAGTCAATATGACAAACCTTGAAAGTGACATACGCGGCATTAATTTTAACCGTATTTACGATTCTGTTGATGCAAATATTTCTTTACAATATTTCATAAATTCTTTACAATATGCAATTAGGAAAAACTCTTACACTGAGATAATCCCTAGAAAGTATAGTTGTATTAAACCTTGGATCACACCCGGTCTCGTTCGTTGTATAAGACACAGAGACAAACTTCACCTAAAATCCAAACTTGCACCGGATGACGTAATAATTTCTATTACCTATAAAAGATATCGAAATTTCTGTAATAATCTTTTGAAAAAACTAAAAAACCAGTACGATAAACATGAACTACAGAAGGCGGGAAAAAATAGTAAACTTGTGTGGAAATTTATAAAAACCAATACATTGAGGTCGAAAAATTCCGAACCTCCGCTTGATTTACTATCAATAGATATAAACCCATCGGAAGCAACGAATAGGGTAAACCACTATTTTGTCAACGTTGGTAAAAACTTGGCTGAAAAATCCTCAAGTATTAGTCATCCACCCACTCAAAACCCAACTAGGTCATCTTCCGCATTAAATTCTTTTGTTTTACTAGATACTGACGTCAACGAAGTAATTAGAATAATAAACGGGTTAAAGGATGTCTGCGCAACTGGGTGGGATGATATACCCAATAATATACTTAAAAGATTTAAATACCTTCTGGCCCCTCCGCTGACCCACATTTTTCAGCTATGTTTATCTAAAGGGATATTTCCAAAATTGCTAAAAAAGTCTGTCGTCACACCAATTTTCAAGTCTGGAGACAAAATGAGTGTGAATAACTACAGACCCATTTCAGTGCTAACGGGCCTTTCAAAAATTTTAGAAAAAATCATTAACAGTAGATTGATAAAATATCTGGAAGATAATAAACTACTTTCTGACAATCAGTTTGGGTTTAGGCCTAAAAAATCAACAAGCCAAGCAGTAAACAAATTGACCAACTACATTGCTACAAATCTGGATAGTGGAATGCATACAGTTGGGATCTTTCTAGACCTTGCCAAGGCCTTCGACACTATTTCTTGCACTACTCTTTTGCAAAAGCTTGAAACACTTGGAGTAAGAGGAGCACAGCTTCTACTATTGTCAGATTATCTAAGGGATCGACAGCAAACTGTAAAAATTGGCTCGCATACAAGTTCTGACCTTTCTAATACTTGTTTCGGAATTCCACAAGGCAGTATTCTAGGCCCTACATTATTTTTGATCTATATTAATGACCTTTGCTGCCTGCCACTCCAAAATGGTGTTATTATGTCTTATGCAGATGATACTGCTTTGTTGTTTGCAGCTAAAACTAGAGCTGAGGCCTATGAACATGCTCAGAATGGCTTCAACTTTGTGTCTAATTGGCTCCAGAATAATCTACTTACATTAAATGCTGAAAAAACAAAATACATTTTATTTACAATGAGAAATACTAACACACCGCTTACTAATCTAAACATTTACGCACATAACTGTAGCACGTTCGCTGACACTGTATGTTCTTGCCCTACTTTAGATAAAGCTGACCACTTGAAATATCTAGCTTGAACATATCGAGTTACTGTGTACTAGAGTGCGAAAATTAATATATGTTTTTAAGAATTTACGTAATGTAGCTAACTATAATTTGATAAAACAGGTTTATTTAGCGTTGTGTCAATCTATTCTAACATATTGTATAATATCCTGGGGTGGCGCGGGAAATTCAATTCTTCTCCCTCTAGAACGTGCTCAAAGAGCAATTCTAAAAGTTGCTACCTTCCGTCCTTTTAGATTCCCTACACACCAGCTCTACAAAACATGTAATGTACTTACAGTACGGCAATTATTTATTCTTCACATAATACTGCACCAGCACTCTACACTTCCCTATCACCCAGTTCCTTCCGATAGGAGAAGGAAGGACCTAGTTTGCACAAAACCTCAAACTAGACATGCGTTTGCGAATCGATTTTATGTGTTTTTAGGACCTTTTCTTTACAATAGACTCAACAAGATACTAAACTTCTACAGTTTAAGTAATAAAAAATGTAGTTTGGTAATGTCAGATTATTTAGCGGTACTTAATTACACAGACACAGAAAAACTTCTAGAAGTTGTGGTTTGATTATGTTATCGTATCTATTTGTACATATTTACTTAAGCTAGTTTTAGTGTTTTTCTTTTATACCAACTTGATGCATAGTTATAATTGTTAATAGATTAATTTAATTTTATAATTTTATTGTCCTTATTGAATTGTGCTAGGTAAAGTGATGGCCTGAAACACAGGTTTAAATAAACCTAGATCGGGCAGGTCGCTGACATCTAAATTGAACTATTGAATACTTGCGACTGTAGGATATATTTTAGTTATAGTTTACTTATAAGTACTTATAATTAGTATGAGAAATAATACTACTGCGCTTAAATGTACACTTTTTGTAATACTTTTTAAATAAATTATTCTTATTCTTAATTATATTTATTTCCTGCGTTGATAGTTGTCTCGGAGGCCGGTAACTCTCATCAAGGTCATCCGTGTCAGTCTCATACTCACTAATGTCTTCATCTTCGGCTCCTTTCAAGATAGGCTGGATAACTGATCCACTTGACTGAGGAGTGATGACAGATTCTTTCGGTTGATTAGTTTGCTCTGTGCAGACATAATCTCCCAACTTGACTGACTCATTTATAATAGAATTGACTGGAATTGAACACTCATTAGACTGATTAATATTTTCGAAGAAAATAACATCTCTGCTCTTTGTGACCTGATGAGTCGATGGGTTCATAATACGATATCCTTTTGTGTTCTCGCAATAACCAACAAAGATCATTTCTGTTGATTTTCTGTCCCATTTTAGACGCCTTTGTTTAGGTACATGGACCATCACCTTAGAACCAAATATCCTCAAATGGTCCAGTCTGGGTTCCTTTCCTGTCCACATTTTATATGGTGTAGTATCTCCCAGTGCTTTAGTTGGCGATCTATTGACAATGTACGCTGCTGTGGCTACAGCTTCAGCCCAAATAGGTTTCTCTAAATTAGCATAAAACATCATGCACCTTGCCTTCTCAACTATAGTTCTGTTCATTCGCTCGGCAAGGCCATTTTGTTGAGGGGTGTAAGGAGCGGAAGTCTGGTGTGTAATCCCAGAACTTGTCAGATATGTCTCAAAAGTAGAGTTACAGTACTCTGTACCATTATCAGTCCTTATGGCCTTAATTTTAAGATTTAATACATTCTCTACTTTCATCTTGTTGTCCTTGAAAACCTCTAATATATTTTGTTTATCCTTGAGAAAATAAATATGGACCATTCTAGTGTGATCGTCAATGAAAGAAATAAAATATTTCATACCTCCGTAGGATGCTTTCTCCATTGGCCCGCATATGTCAGAATGTATCATTTCCAATGGCTTTGTTGCCCTAGAACCTACATGCTTGAAAGGCAACCTCGTTTGTTTCCCTTCATAACAGGTAGAACACTGAATATTTTTCTGTGAATCCACCGACAGTCTGACCCCCTCAGCACAATCGGGCAATTTCTTTAAAGCTGAAACATTTAAATGAGCCATCCGTAGATGCCATAGATTAATATCATTCTCATTGACTTTACTAGACACCAAGTGAGCAGTTTCATCATCATTTGTAAAGGTGTCTAAAACATATAACTTATTTATTAAAGTTGCTGAGCACAATAAGTCTCCATGAGCATTTTTTATGTCACAACCTTTCTCATTGAATAATACCTCATACCCATTTTTTGCAATTGTGCTCACTGACAGTAAGTTAGCTGCCAATCCAGGTACATGGAGAACATTTTTAACTTGTATTTTCTCCTGTTGCGAAATATTAATACTGATATCTCCAACACACTCCACGGACAATGGCTCTCTGTTAGCCACTGTGATAGTTTTTATTGATGGCTCACGAACATTGAACATCCATTCTTTGTTGCTGCACATATGCATGGACGCACCTGAGTCAATGAACCATTTCTCATGACTTTTACCTGGAAAAACTGAAAAAGCTGGAATAAAACTTTCTTGCTGATTACTTTCCTTTTTCGCTGTTTTCTTCGAGTATTTGCAAAACTTTGCCAAGTGTCCAAAACCAAAAAGTTAGTTTTGCATCAGGTCGCGTTAGACCACCACAAAGAGTTTCCAAAGGCATCTGAAAGAGTTCCCACTAGTTATTATATGGATGATCTAATGACAGGATGTTCTACGGTAGAAGAGGGAAAGCAATTGTACCTAGAAATGAAGGAGTTAGTAAGTAAAGCAGGATTTCAGCTACAGAAATGGAATAGCAACAACAAAGAATTACTTAAGGAAATAGAGTCATGTGAGAGTATGGAAGAGAAAGAGCTAATGGTAGATCATACTAAAATACTGGGACTTACCTGGTGTCGGAGTACAGATGAGTTCAAGTATACAGTGCAGCTTCCATCAAGATCTGAAAGGGTAACTAAACGCAATATTATTTCTGATATTGCGCGTCTGTTTGACCCCTTAGGCTGGATAGCGCCCAGTATAATACTGGCTAAAATACTTATCCAGAAACTGTGGTTATCGGGAGTAGGTTGGGACGATGAGGTACCTGAAACAATAAAACATGAGTGGGATACTTACCGTAATGATTTAATACAGCTTCATAAAGTGCGAGTTCCTAGATGGTTAGGAGTATTAAACAAGGACCAAGTAGAATTGCACGGGTTTAGCGACGCGTCAAAGACAGCTTATGCTGCGGTTGTCTATACTCGTTATGTAGATAGTTCAGGCAAAATTTATATTACACTTTTAGTAGCCAAGACAAAGGTCGCACCAATAAAAACAGTAAGCATTCCGCGACTGGAACTTTGTGCAGCACTGCTTTTGACCCGTTTATTATCGGATGTGGCTAAAGCAATGAATATTGAAAGGGATAAGGTCCATGCCTGGACAGATTCGACGGTAGTCCTCGCATGGTTAAATAGTCAGTCGATGGAAGACCTTTGTAGGAAATCGAGTGTCAGAAATCTTAACAACACTTGAAGCAGATCAATGGTCGCACGTGTCATCAAAGGACAATCCGGCAGATCATGCATCAAGAGGTGTATTCCCTACATTGCTATCCGAAAGGGAGCAATGGTTTAAGGGGCCAAATTTTTTATACAATGCAAATATTACATATAATAGACCAGTTAATTTAGATATACACTTAGAAGAAAATATTAAGTGTCATTTAGTTCTAAGCGAAGAAGATTCTCCATGGGTCAAGTTTAGTTCGCTGAGGAAATTATTAAGAGTGATAGCGTTATGTAGGATTTTCGTTCATATCAAATGTAAGATTAGAAATGATAGGTCTAAGCATTTAAGTAAGTCAGAGTTAGATGAGGCGTTAAAATGTTGTATAAGACGGTGTCAAAGAATAGAGTTCAAAAACGAATATGATCTGTTAAAACAAGGGAAACCATTAATAAATAAATCAAGTAAACTTAAATCACTGTGTCCGTTTCTAGACAAGGATGATATAATCCGTGTTGGTGGCAGATTACAACAAACCTTTCTGTCCGATCAACAGAAGCACCCTATAATACTTCCACATAATGCGCATCTTACTAAATTGTTAGTTGCTGATTCACATGAGCGTACATTGCATGGTGGTCCTCAGATGATGATCAACTTTATTAGATCAGCGTATTGGGTTATTAGATTGAAGAGTGCAGTAAAGGGTCACGTACGTAGGTGTGTAACGTGTGTAAAGACCAAGGCTGAAACCTACAATCAGCTGATGGGATCACTTCCCTCGGCACGTTGTACTCCAACTAGAGCATTTCTACATAGCGGGGTGGATTATGCAGGTCCCGATCAAATTCGTACGGCCAAGGGTCGAGGTCACCATTCACATAAGGGTTATATTTGTGTGTTCGTGTGTATGGCTACTAGGGCCATACACTTGGAAGTAGTAAGCGATATGAGTACATCAGGTTTCTTAGCAGCATTCCGTCGATTCGTAGCTAGACGTGGCCATTGCGCACAATTATGGAGCGACAATGGAACAAATTTTGTCGGAGCTGCGAGCTCAGAGAGATACTTGCTGTCCAGCAAGATAGTGCAGCGTATGTAGAGGCACATGGAACTACGTGGAATTTCATACCTCCCCGAGCCCCTAATTTCGGTGGACTATGGGAGGCAGCAGTGAAATCCACGAAGTTTCATTTGAAACGCGTAATCGGAAACACTACTCTGACATACGAGGAGATGAGTACTCTATTAAGCCAAATAGAAGCTTGTCTAAATTCAAGACCGATGACCGTCATTAGTGGAGAAGATATTAATGAACCTATGCCATTGACCCCTGGTCATTTCTTAGTTGGGGAAGCATTAATTAATGTTCCTAGTCCGGATTATACAAATTCCAATGTTAGTTCGTTGTCTCGGTGGCAGCACATACAAAAAATGTTACAAACCTTTTGGCAGCGTTGGTCCACGGAGTATTTGAGTGGATTAGTTCATAGATACAAATGGTCTCTTCAAACTCCAGAGCCTAAAATCGGGGATATAGTATTAATTAAAGAGTCAGACTTACCTCCTGCTTGTTGGTTGCTTGGTAGAATAGTAGAAAAACATCCTGGTTTTGATGGTATAACTAGGGTGGTAACATTACGCACTAGTAAAGGTCTCTTGAAGCGTCCGACTTCAAAACTATGTATTCTACCGGTAAATGAATAAAACTTTATATGTCTTTATTTGGTTATTGTCATCGCAAGTGCTTGTTAAGTGTTAATTGAGTTTATATTTGTTCTTAGATTAAGTATTAGAAGGATAGTACATTGTTGTAACATTGTTAAACTTTAAGTTCACTTGTAATTTTTTTGCAATTAGATTTAAGTTATTACTGTTTGTTTATTGGTATTGAAATTTCTAACGGGCTACCACTTACCAAAGACACTATTTAAATCCAATAAGTTAGTCAAAGATCAACTAGTTAACAGTAGTATTCGGGTTTACAGTTCAATTGATAAGGACATTCTGCAATAATGTCCTTGGTGGGCGGTATGTTCAAGTTCTAACACTTTATTTACGTACATTGATTTCAACGTAGTTCACATGTTTTGGCATAGATGGCGTATATCGCCGTTATACAGCGAAAACCAATTATCCCGAGATTTTGTAAAAATAACTTAACAGTACAATCCTACTCTATTTTACGAGCTCTTTCGTCTGCGAAAACCCATTAAGCGGTATGTCGCATACTTTTTGAGATAGTCCATAGCAAGACCAATTATTTCGAACACTTCCGAGAGTATTTCTCATGCAGAAAAAAGAAACCAGATGTAATTATTACTTCCAAAGATTTTCTCCAATGACATTAACTTATAACGATATAGCTGGTTTTACCCCATGAGCGCTTTTATAATTTTAGTTTTTATTTTCTCAGAAACAACCATTTAGGACCACTTAATTCAGTTAGACTATTAAACAGACTACAGATATAAACTATTATTATGAGTTGATTGTTTTTACCCGATGGACTCAAGTAACGTGTTATACCATGGTACCCAAGGCAGATCGCTGACGATGCGTTAACCCCATTTTTACCGAACAACATATTGCATCAGCCACGGACACGAGGACGGGCCACGAGATGCTGACTTCGCGCAACGTGACAACGATCGCGCCACCAGTTCCCGGGCATCGGAAACGGGCACTTCGGTTCCAACCTCGAACGTAGTCATAATCTTTAGCAATAATCAATAATTGTAATTTCTTTTTAATTAAATTCATTATAAGTAAATTGGTTTTTTTTGAATCCTCCGCCTGCAGAAACCGTAATTGGCGCAGTCGGTAGGATACTCGAAGCAGTGCGCGGCGCGTAAAGGACTCTAAAATCGATCCTGTCGGCTCCGCATAGCCGCTGCCTGAGCTTTTAAGCCTTCATCGAGTATCCAGAACCTCGGAAAGCTGCAGCCGGTGCATCCAGACTTCGATGCTGATTCAGAGACACCAAGAAATGAAACTGTGAGTACACTTGAATCACTCTTGTGTTGCTTCCCTATAGTTGTAATTTTTCCTTTTTCCAGTCTTACGTTAATCCTTCAAGATTTTTCATCCTAGGCAATCTGGTTCTTGTACCCCTAGGGCTGTAAGACAGAGTAGGTTAGACCAAGCTAGAGACCTAAGTGATATTATAGAAGAGACAAGCGCCATGGCTCATGGAGACCAAATTGACGCTATATTTAAGTCCCTTCGATTACTCCCAGAGTTCGATGGGAACCCAAATACACTAACTAGATTTATAAATTTAAGTGATCAATTAGTTAAAAGATTTCTCAATCCTAATCCGGGAAATGAGCTGGAGAACCAAGCCTTGCTTAATGGAATTTTAAATAAAGTCACGGGTCCAGCCGCCCGATTTATTAACTCCAACGGTATCCCGACTGACTGGATTGGCATTCGTACAGCATTAGTTAATAATTTCGCGGATCAACGCGACGAAACTGCACTTTATAATGACCTTTCATTATTAACACAAGGTCAAAATACGCCACAAGAATTTTATGAAAATTGTCAAACCCTGTTTAGTACCATTATGACATACGTAACGTTGCACGATAATCTGTCTACCACCGTAGAAGCGAAGCGTGAACTTTACAGAAAGCTTACGCTGCAATCATACTTGCGCGGATTAAAAGAGCCGCTAGGTTCTCGTATTCGATGCATGCGTCCCGTATCTATAGAGAAGGCGTTGGAATACGTGCAAGAAGAAACTAATACGTTATATTTGCAACAGCGAAATAATAACTTCCTAGATAATAAAAAACAACCTAGTAATCCCGCGGGCTCACAATCTAAACCCTCAAATAATCAACCGTTCACTATGGCACCAATTAATTTTAACATGCCTGGCCCCTCACGCCAACCACCGATGCTGGTTCAACAACCATGGAGACCTAACGGTAATAATAATCCACCTCAGCCTAACCGAGGGCCAACACGTACTCAGCAGATATTTAGGGCTTTACCACCAAATTATAATGAACGGAGTAATGTATTTAGAATGATTCCGCATAACGCACCCGGGAATGCGCAAAGTGGACCCGGTCCACAGAAGCCTACACCTATGAGTGGTGTAAGTCATTTTGTCAGCAAACCCATGCCAGCTAGAGGACACGACTGGACCAAATCAGGCAACCCACCACCAAGCAATTACTTTAAGGCTCGTGAGTTAAATTTTAATGAATGTCCGTACTATGCATACGGCCCCTACTACGATTGCTCGGAGTACTATTACATCGAGCCAGAGTACAATGATAACTTTGTGTGTGTCGATGATAATTATAGTAATGGTCAATTAATTGTTGTTGATGAGTTAGCCACTAGCGAACCTATAACTGAATCTAAGCCATCCACCAGCAAGGAGGATTTTCGGACGGATTCGAAGTCCGACAAGCCAAAATAGAGATTAACATTCAGACACAAAGACAGCTTCCGTTTATACAAATTTCAAACCCCCCTTTAAAATTACTGATAGACACAGGTGCTAATCAGTCATTTATTAGCCCTGAGGCTATACAGAAATATTTTCCGCTTACGCCGCTAAACTATGAACCGTTTGAAGTCGTAAATGTCCACGCGACGAGCAGAAACAATAACTCGATCACATTACCGTGCTTTTCAGAATTCAATGAGTCCGATAATATCAAATTATTCGTATATAAGTTTCATAATTATTTTGACGGTTTAATAGGATCGGATTTATTAAGTAAATGGGAGTCAACCATAGACTATAAAAATATGCGCTTAAATACCAGACACGCCACTAATCCGATTCAGGTATATGATTCTCGCAACGTCAATCTTTATGAAGATATAATACCCGCTCGTTCTTCTAAATTAATTAAATTACCAATCAATATACAAGATGGAAATGCCTATATACCGGAACAGGTCATTTGTAACTGTACCATAGGTGAATGTATTACGTCGGTTAGCAATAGTCGAGGTATTTTAGAAGTTACAAATACAACTCAAAACGATTTAATATTCTCTGTCGATCGTCAAGTTAGTGCCGAAGTATATAATGCTGAGTGCGCTCGCACTAAACAGCTATCGCCACGCGCTCAAGACGTTCTTTCCAAACTACGTACTAGCCATTTAAACCCAGAAGAACGCGCAAATCTCGAATCATTGTGTGCACAATATGCGGACGTATTCTATATAGAAGGCGAACCGTTATCATTTACCAACCAAATTAAACATTCCATAAAAACTACAGATGAAGTACCCGTATACACGAAGAGCTATCGGTATCCATACGTGCATAGAGAGGAAGTTAGGAACCAAATCGGAAAAATGTTAGAACAGGGTATAATTAGGCCTTCACAATCAGCTTGGAGCTCTCCCATTTGGGTAGTGCCTAAAAAGACAGACGCCTCCGGTAAAACAAAATGGCGAATTGTCGTAGACTTTAGGAAATTGAACGAAAAGACTATCGATGATAAATATCCGATACCAAACATCGCGGATATATTAGATAAGTTGGGCAACTGCCAGTACTTCACCACCCTAGATCTCGCAAGCGGGTTTTACCAAGTCGAGATGAAAACAGAGGATATACCGAAAACAGCGTTCAATGTTGAGCACGGACACTTCGAATTCTTAAGAATGCCTATGGGTCTTAAGAACTCGCCGTCTACATTTCAGAGAGTCATGGACAATGTGCTGAGAGGCCTACAAAATGTCATATGTCTGGTTTATCTTGATGACGTAGTTGTATTTAGCACTTCGTTGCAAGAACACATGAACAATCTCGAAAAAGTTTTCCAAAGGCTACGGGAGTCAAATTTTAAAATCCAATTAGATAAAAGCGAATTTTTAAAGTTAGAGACAGCTTATTTAGGTCATATTATTAGTAAAAATGGCATCAAACCTAACCCCGACAAGATATCAGCTATACAAAACTATCCATTACCGAAAACCGCTACCGAAATAAAACGCTTTCTTGGTTTACTCGGGTACTATCGCAAGTTCATTCCTGATTTCGCTCGACTAGCAAAACCTCTTACTCAGTGTCTTAAAAAGGGATCAAAAATTACTCTCGATACAAATTATGTAAACTGCTTCGAAAAATGTAAAACCCTTTTAACTAATGACCCTATACTTCGATATCCCGATTTTAATAAGGAATTTGTTCTGACGACAGATGCATCCAATTTAGCAATCGGTGCCGTACTTTCCCAAGGTCCGATAGGACAGGACAAACCCATAGCTTACGCCTCACGTACATTAAATTCCAGTGAGATAAATTACAGCACGATCGAAAAAGAGTTGCTCGCCATAGTATGGGCCACTAAGTATTTCCGCCCTTATTTATTCGGCCGCAAGTTTAAAATCATCACGGACCATAAGCCTCTCCAATGGGTCATGAATCTTAAAGAGCCAAATTCCCGATTAACGAGATGGCGATTAAAATTAAGCGAGTACAATTTTACAGTAATCTATAAACAAGGCAAGTCAAACACTAACGCCGATGCCTTATCCAGGATAGAAATATGCAACGAGGAAACAAGTTCCGTAATAGCTAACCCCACTGTTAATCCGCCCACGTTAGATGAATCTAGGACCCTTACAGCTCATACTGATGCGGAAAAGCCTATTTTAGAAGTACCGATATCAGACGATCCACTCAATAAATTCAATAGACAAATTCATTTCACGATTGTAGGTGACTTTAAAGGTAGAACAGTTGTAACAAAACCTTTTGACACCCATACCCGTACAGCCATACAATTATCTAAATCTAACCTCGAAACAGACGTTGTGAACGCGATCAAAGAATTTGTTAATCCTAAAGTAAAGACAGGAATATTAATTAACCCACCTTTAGAAATGTATTCCATCATTCCCATAATCCAAAACCATTTCAAGAGCTCATCCATGAATCTTGTTCTTACAAAAATTGAGCTAGAGAATGTGAAGGAATACTTACGCCAGCAAGAAATAATTCGGAAATATCACGAAGGTAAAACCAATCATCGCGGTATTAACGAATGCTACCTTGCACTGTCCCGGCGATACTTCTGGCCTAAAATGAAAGAACACATCGCGAAGTACATTAATGAGTGTACCATCTGCGGTCAGGGTAAATACGATCGTCAACCAATAAACCAGCAATTGCACATAGTTCCCCCACCGGCGAAACCATTTGAAGTTATCCATCTCGATCTGTTCACAGCTGAAACTGAAAAATTCCTCACATTCATCGATTCCTTTTCAAAGTATGCCCAAGCATACCATTTAAGGGACGGAACTGCAATAAGTGTCGTTCAAGCTTTGTTAATATTTTGTACTCACCACGGAGTACCATTAACATTAGTAACTGACCGTGGCACAGAATTCACAAACCAGTTATTCTCAGAATTTACAAGAGTTCATAAAATAAACCATCATAAAATATTAGCACACACACCCAATGAAAATGGGATGGTCGAGCGTCTCCATTCTACTTTATTAGAACACTTAAGAATACTAAAATTACAAAATCGTTGTGAATCAGTTATAAATTTAATGCCTTATGCTTTACTAGCGTATAACAGCAGCATACACAGTTTCACCAAGTGTAGACCGTTAGAGCTTGTAAGCGGACACTTTGATCCTCGTGATCCATTAGACATGGACGCGACAGAGCACGTAATGCAACAGTATATTCAGAACCATAAAATTAGAATGAGTAAAGTCTATGAATTAATAAGCGAAAGTTCTTTAAACGATAGAACTGATATTATTAATAACTTGAATAAGAGTCGTGAGCCTGAGCAAAGTTATAATCCCGAGCAGCAGATATTTATAAAGAATCCCAAGGCTAGTCGTCAAAAATTAGCACCCCGGTATACACAAGATACAGTATTGGCAGATCTCCCAATACATATCTACACAAAGAAAAAACGCGGTCCAATCGCCAAATCCCGTTTAAAGAGAGCGCCTAAAAGTGCACAATTGTTACAGAATACTACTGATGTACATGCTTCAAGCGGTAGCTGCTCAAGAGATAACACTTGAGAGCCTCGACAATGGACCAGGACTTCTCCCTTTTAAGCTAGGTTCTGCAAGGATCATAACCCAGCATCATTCCTTTTTACAGACTATCAATATAGATGAAATTAAATCTAAGGTAACAATAGTTAAAACTCAATTGAATTATATTCAGCCCCAGTTAA
This sequence comes from Noctua janthe, assembly GCA_910589295.1. NCBI lineage: Eukaryota > Metazoa > Arthropoda > Insecta > Lepidoptera > Noctuidae > Noctua > Noctua janthe. The sequence goes on from OU342567.1 coordinate 3,765,628, forward strand.
ATAATAAAACTCGGTCCCTGTACGAACCGCACATCGCACACCTTAAAAGTAAGTTAGATAAGATCACAGGTCAATTGCAGACGTTCGATTCCAATCGCGTTAAAAGAGGCCTTATAGACGGTCTAGGCTCAGTAATTAAAAGCATCTCCGGTAACTTAGATTATACAGACGCTGTACGTTATGAGAATGCCATTAAAGTTCTTCAGGATAACGAACAAGAAATTACGTCGCAATTCAATCAGCATATAAGTTTAACCAAGGATTGGATATCACAGCATTCAAAAGTGTTAAAAAGTATTATTGAAAACCAGCAGAATATATCCCACATAGTTAATGTAATGATTAATACCACTGAAGTTACTAATATAGATCTTCTTAATTACGCCCATCTGGCACAGTTATTCTTAATTTTGGAAGATAATATAGAAAATTTATCAGAAGAATTAGACAGGATAGAGAATCTTCTAGCTTTTATTCATGCAAAGAGTACGCATCATTCAATGCTTAGTCTAAATGCGTTAAGAAGTATGATAGATATAGTGCGTAGTTTATATAATAAGGAAGAAATACTAGACATAAGTATAAGGGAATATTTTGATATAATTAAATTGGGTTCATATTATAGTAGTAATAACTTAGTTATAGTGTTCAAAGTACCGATTGCCTTGCCCAGCACCTATGACCTATACAAACTCTCTATTGTACCCAATAAAAATCACGAAATCCTAATACCATCCTCTCCCTATATTGCAATACATGAGGACGAATTCATGTACATGGAGACAGAATGTCCGAAGGCAAGCACTTGGTATCTCTGCGAGATGAAAGTTAGCTTCAGACCTCGAGATCAAGTGGACTGCATTCAACAGTTGATCACAACGCAGAAAATAGACTCTACATGCAACCTTACCCCTGTTATACTCAGCAGAGGGGCACTGGAGCAACTAGACGACAGGCATTATACCGTCACGTTCCCGAAACCTACTAAGATCCAGACGTCCTGTGGAAGAAATGAATATACCAATCTGCAAGGGAGCTTCTTAGTTGTCTTACCTCATAACTGTTTCCTGCGGACTCCTGAGTTCACCATCATCAATAACAATGACCATGCAACGGGACAGGTTATCAAGATCACAGATTTACCTCCACGAAATTCCAATCTTAAATCGTCATCGCAACCAGTCCTAACCCTAAATTCAATTAACCTGGAAAATCTACACGCAAGCAATACTAAGATAACGCTACAGTCGCCGATCAATATAAAGAAGCCTCAAGATACAGCCTTATATCATACTACAATACCAATGTACGCCATCCTATTAAGTGCAACTGCACTAAGTAGTTACATCATCATCCGAAGATTCCTAGCAAAACGCCGAACTAACGAATCATCAGAAACTGAAATGAAGCAAACCGCATCTCAAGACATCAATGCTGAAACTTCAAATATGCGTCAATCTGACACGCCAGATCACTATTCAACATTATTTTCGACGAAAGTACTCAAATAATTGCTGAACTACGGCGGGAGGTGTTATACCATGGTACCCAAGGCAGATCGCTGACGATGCGTTAACCCCATTTTTACCGAACAACATATTGCATCAGCCACGGACACGAGGACGGGCCACGAGATGCTGACTTCGCGCAACGTGACAACGATCGCGCCACCAGTTCCCGGGCATCGGAAACGGGCACTTCGGTTCCAACCTCGAACGTAGTCATAATCTTTAGCAATAATCAATAATTGTAATTTCTTTTTAATTAAATTCATTATAAGTAAATTGGTTTTTTTTGAATCCTCCGCCTGCAGAAACCGTAATTAACGCCAAACAAAGTCACTTCATGTACGAAAAAAGTGTATATCTAAATAAACGGTTTTCTTTGAAAATAATAACGACATTAAAACTTTAAATTTCTACTGAGCAAAACAATTATACCAGTTTAAATCACGTATAATGCGAAATGATACTAGTATGAAAAAAATGTATATCTAAATAATTGGTTTTCCCTGCGAATATTTCACGCCAGAGCAACTTGAAACCACTACAGCGAAAAAAGATTAAACCAGTTTACAAACGCATCCCGCGTAGTGGCGCTAGCGTCTTCTTGTTTATACTCGTTTGTCTTTTGCGCACGTATATCTCGGCGATAGACAAATTGTGGTTTTAATTTGTATTTAATTGAATAAGTGATATTATTACTGTGAAATGTGTTCAAATAAGGCCGATTTTGATCGTACAAAACGAGGAAAACAGACAGGTAAGAAATAATTATAATTTCATTCAAAGCCGACAATTTGAGGTTATGCAAACAAATAAAAGTTGTTGATAAGTAAGTAGCAATGCGTGATGTACTGAGTTTAGGTAGAAACTTTGTTACTTTAAGTCACAATACGTATCCCTATATTTTAATTGTAATAGCAAGTCTATGCAATAAGTAATTGTGTTTTTTAGTGGTGTATGCCTTGCTTGTAATTATGGTGAAAGTTCCTTTGAGGGCAAAATAGCGGGAATTGGTGAAATTCTTTGGAACTGGTTGGCGGGTTTTAAAATAGGTATTTAATATTTTTCAGAATGTTTATTCGACGACGATGGCGACGAGCTTATCTCTCAAGCATATGAAAACTTTTTAATAGAAGATCACAATAATGAAACTACAACTTTAGGTTTGTATGCTTTCATTAAAGTTTTACCTAATGTTATGTTATAATGTTATGTTTGTTTTCGCCAACTTCAAACAATCACAGTGATTTGAAGTTTATTTAATTTAAGTGTTTGTCTGAGAGTTCGCAATCAATACAAATAAATAATGTCATTTTTTTTTAAGCTCATACCTATTTGCTCGATACCTATGCCTAAAAACCAGTTTTTGTCTGTCCGTTTGTTTAATAATCTAATATGAAATCTTCAAAACGGCTGGACGAATTTTGATAAGATTTTACTAGCAGGTAGCTGAGTATATAAGAAGTAACATAGGCTAATTTTCTAGCCTCTAATAATTAGGGTTTCGAGCAAAAAAAAAACTCGATTAAATTAGGGACAAATTCCGATTTTGATGGAATTATACGTGATTTTGACTGCTATTTTTTTCCACAGTTTTAACGCATAATCCAGACTCTACTTGCTACGGAAATATGGATACGGAAGATTTAATTACGCTTGATGATTTGCTTGGGCATCCCTCTACCTCTGTAAAAACATTGCGAGAACTTGCTTTGGTCGCTTTAAGTAAAGCTGATATGAAAAAAGTAGAAAATGAACTTAAAGATTCGTCTACCATTGCAACAATAATTTTAATGGAAATTTTTGATCATTCATGCAAAAGAGCAAAACTTGTTAAGCGCTGGAAAAAAACTGATCCTTCTTCATGGAAAGTTAATATCGCAAAGAAAAGACGCGCAGAAGGTTCAGTATATCTCATAAAAAACAAAATTAGACCTGCTAAAACCCCAAAACAGATAGACTGCTCGAAGTGCACGTTTGATTGCTCTAATAAAATCAACGAAGAAGCTAGAAAGTTTATCTGTAGAAAGTATTGGAGCTTAGACTTCGTTGGACAAAAAAATTTACTATTAGCTAACATGGAAGTTAAAATAACTAAAACGTTATTAATTGAATGAAAACGAGCAAAACAAAGGGCTTACACGACACAATGCTTTTTTAAAATTGACGACAACAGATTTAATGTCTGTCAAAAGTTTTTCTGCAAAACCTTGTGCATCGCCCAAAGCGTGATACATAACGCCATTAAGAATAGAGATCTCATCGGTCACTTTAAACAAGACTGCGATCCTCGTGGACGACGTGAGCCAACCAATAAAACACCCCCTGAAAAAGTTGAAGAAGTTCGTAATCACATTGGGTCATTTCCGTCAATGGAAAGTCATTATATAAGGAAAGATTCCAAGCGCAAGTATTTAGATTGTAAATTGTCCATTGGGAAGATGTACTCTCTTTATGTTGAAGAGCTTGAAAAACTGAATAGCAAACCTGTGTCCGAAATAACATATAGACGAATTTTTGGAACTGACTTTAATTTAGGATTCTTTAAACCAAAAAAAGATCAATGTCTGATATGCACTAAATATGCTCGTGGAGATACAAATAATAAACTGGATCTGGAAATAGAATACCAAGAGCATATGGCTAGAAAAGAAGCCTGTAACAATGAAAAAGCAAAAGATAAAGTGAGGGCTAGTGAGGAAAGGGAGTTTGTGTCTGTATCGTTCGATTTACAATCAATTCTGCAGATTCCGAGTGGTGACGTTGGCCTTTTATATTATACAAGAAAATTAACTGTGTATAATTTGACAGTTTATGAAAGCGCGTTACCGAACAATGCTTATTGCTTTACATGGTCCGAAATAAACGGAAAAAAAGGAAGTTGTGAGATAGGGACTATCTTGTGCAACTATTTATCCGAATACATACCGAATTATGTGACTGAAGTAAGCATGTTCTCGGACACATGTGGCGGTCAAAATCGCAATAAAAACGTGGCTGCAGTTTTACTATGGGCTGTACAAAAAATAGAAAATTTAAATATCATTGAACAAAAGTTCTTAGAAAGCGGACACTCGTACATGGAGGCAGACTCGATGCATAGCAGCATTGAAACAGCACAGAAAAATACAGCAATCTATTCCATGTCGGATTGGATTAACATATTCAAAAGAGCAAGATCTAAAAATATATACAAAAACAAAAAAGACAACAAAAAAGTTGTGAAAGAGCCATTCAAAGTCAAAGAATTTAAATATTTTGAATTTAAAGATTTGAAAGATCTATCGAACCAATTTCTGAAAAATACTACTAAAGATACAGATGGAAAGCAAGTGAAATGGTTAAAAATAAAACGATTGAGGTATATTAAAGGACAGTCAAAGATTTTTTACAATTACGACATGTCCGAGAAATTTTTCACTATTGACGTCACTAAAAAGTTCGGGCAAAAAGAAAACACGGATTGGGCAAACATAGAACCGGAAATACAAAGAGATCATGGTTATGGCACAAGAAATAAAAAGAAAAAGACTCTCGAAAATACTTCGTCAGTTACACCCGAAACCAGCACAATAAAATATTTTCCTGACAAACTTCTACAGCTTTACAAAACTCCTTTAAGCATCAGTGTTGCCAAAAAAAAAGACTTGCTGCAACTCTGTGAAAAAGGCGTTATTCCGGAAGAATTTCATGCCTGGTTTCAAGGGTTGAATACTAATGTTGCATGCAGAGACATTTTACCTGATTGCACTGTCTCAGATGAAGATCCTGCAACGTCTTCTGATGAAGATTGAAGGATTTCTGTTACAATTATTTTGATTACACTTTTTTTGCATTAAAATTTAATTTTTCTTACGATATGGTTTTGTTAATAAGTAAAAAGTTTTTTTTGTTATTTATTCATTAGGAATAAATTCATTCAAAACAATTTTTGGGACAGGTAAAACCAAGTAAATTTTCTTATTTTTGTTATTATATTTAATTCCATAGACAAATTCAATTTCATCTCAATTTACTATTGTAAACCACAATAAATAGAATTTGTTTATGACATTTACGATTACATTATCCAAGTTGTTTCTCGGTAAAATACAATAAATTAAAATTCTACATATTCAGGTAAAACCAATTAAATAGGCTACCTTGTGAACGTTAAGATATTTTTTTGTTTAAAACTTTATGTAAAAATACAATTATTTAGATTCGTATAAATAAAAGATAAAATAAACATCGCATACTTACTTAAATAATCTAGATAATCATGGTTTATAAAATAAATTTTTGTGGTTTAAATTTCAATTGCATGTATTTCAAAACTGATGTTCGCGTAGTTAATTGGTTTTCGTTGTATAACGGCGATATTTAATTAGTACTTAAGTTGATGGATAGATGGCGTTGTGCAATTACGTCACAATTTTATAACTCGCTGTTAAGATTCTCCGGGTGTTCATGACCCTCTGCGGTATGTTCGAATTTTGTAAGTTCAAGTTAGTTGAATAAAGGAATACAACAAATAGTACAGTGTATTATTTAGTGTAAATTCAGTGCCGTGTGACCAGATCAAACAATGCCCGTGCCCAGCGCCGACCTAGGAGCTCTGACGACGAGGCCGCTGAAGAGGCTAAGAGGGTCTGTCCTGACTCCCCGCTTCCGCAGCGCGACGCGCGCGGCCGAGCTGGAGCCGGATCGCCCACTTTCGCCGCAACCCGTCGTGCTCCCACCGGACCTGACACCCCACACCACGCGACACCTGCCGCCGCAGCCCCTGCCCAAAGTACGAGTGCTGCAAAATTACACCTACCCGCAGTTAGTAATAAAATGAAAAAGCCACGCTACCCTCCGTTGGTGGTGGAAAGGTTACCCAACTGGGCCGCTCACTTCAGGGAAGTGAGTGCCAAGCTGGGCCACCCACCCAATGCTCGCCCCTATCAGGGTGGTATCCGTTTTGTGCCGGAGACTGAGGACGAGTATAGGGTGGTTTAGCAGTACCTCAGCGACCTAGAGAGGTCGAGCGGCCTGAGTTGATTCTCCTACTCGCTCATGGCGGAACGTAGCCTAAAGGTGGCTATCAGGGGGCTGCCGGCTGACACTGAACCCGAAGACATTATGGAGGAGTTGAGGACCCTGGGATACCAGCCGGAATACGTGCGCAACATCAACGCGCGCGGGGAGCGCCCCGGCTATATTTTCCACGCGGTTCTCAAGAGGCAACCGGATATTCGAAGCATTTATGACACCTCCACGTTTCTGTGCATGCGTGGAGTGCGCATAGAGGCGTGGAGAAGCAAGCGAGGGCCGCACAGTGCCACAGGTGCCAGAAATTTAGGCACAGTTCGCACCAGTGTCACCGCTCGCCTGCGTGAGATGCGGTGAGGAGCACGCCGCACTCGATTGCCCTCGCCCCAGGACGGAGCCGGCCACCCGCGCCAACTGCGCGGGGGACCACCCGGCGTGCAGCAGCGGATGCCCGGTATTCCGCAAGGAAGCCAGAAACAGGCGGGCGGGCACTGTCGCCATCTCACAACAGCTGCGTCGCCCAGTGAACGAGAGGCCAACCGTTAAGCTGACAGATGACTATGAGGTCCCGAGCACCACGCTGATGGCGACAGCGAACGGGCCCACAACCACGGACACCATTGCCTCGAGGCGGAGGAAGAGGGCGCGCGGGGGAAGGAAGAAGGGGAAAAAGCCCCCACCTCCCGCGCCGCAACTAACCAAGAAAAATTCTGTTCCTGCCACGGCGCAGGCACCTACCACTACCAACCGGAAGCCCACCGACGCCGCTGCTGGCGCCGGAGAGAAGGGGAAGAGGGCGGGCGGACCCGCCCCAACCGTACAAGCGGCCCACACCGCCGCACAGGAAGCGGCGGCCAGACACAGGGCAGCAACCAACCCAACCCACACTGACGCCCACGAGCAGCAGCGGCGCCGCACACCTCACACTGGAGCTCACCCTGAAGAGCGCCAGAAGGAGTTCACAGCCTGCGCCATCCAGCTCTTGATGGACCTTATCAGGGCCATCAGGCAGGGACAAGATGCGGGCACTGTGATCCTCGACGGGCTGGCCGGACTATTGACTCCTCAGAGAACAGCGCATCGACGTGGCGTTGATCAGCGAGACATTCCTGGGGCCTGCGGACAAGCCCAGGTTCCCGGGATATTTCATCTACAGGAAGGACGAGAAGTCGCCGCTCGGCAACAACTACCGCGGTCTGGCGGTACTGGTTAACCGAAGAGTCGTCCACCAACCACTCCCTCTGACGTCACTGGCCTCCTTCTACGCGCTGGGGGTCCAGCTACACGTCGCCGGCGAGGATGTTGACATCTACGCCTGCTACTGCCCGCCCGCGGCCTCGCTAGACATAGCTGAGCTGCGGGCGCTACTCCACCAATCGCCGCACCCAACACTCCTCGCGGGCGACATGAACATCAAGCACCCGGCATGGAACTGCAGGGCCATGAATACCGGGGGGAGACGGCTCTTCGCTGACGCGGAGGCCAGAGGATACACGGTGTCCGGTCCTGACACACCTACCCACTACCCTGACAACAACCAGGCGCACGCTCCGGACGTGCTGGACATCGTGATCCATAGAGACCTGAGATGCCAGATCGCACAACAGGTTATGGACGACGATTTGCAGTCTGACCATCTTCCTGTAGTCGTCGTCCTCTCCGAGATGCCGACGCGACTCTCCACCAGCGCCACGTCGAAAAACGGACTGGGAGAATTTCAGAGACAGGATGGAGGCCACCACTCCTGCTTGGCCCATCGTCACCGCCGCAGACGTCAACGGGCTAGCAGAGGAGGTCACCGCTTGCATCCAACGCGCCTTTGAAGAGGCGACAACAACAGCAACGCACCAGCAGGGGCTTGTATACAAGCCTCTGCCTACCCACCTGAAGCGCATGATCGCCGAGAAGAGGCGCCTACGCAAGCGGTGGCAGGACACTGGATGCCCGACCTATAAGTTCGACCTCAACCGTCTCGCGGAGAAGGTTAGGGCCAAGCTACAGGAGCACAACACCGCGAGCTGGGAGGAACACATTGACGCCGCAGAGGGAGACTGGCCGTCGATACACAAACTGTGTCGACAGCTCTCGAATACCCCGGCTCCGGTGCGCCCGCTACTCCACAGCGACGGGGCGCCTAGATACACCTCAGCAGACCGTGCGGAGATCTTTGCCGAGCACCTGGAGCGTCAATTCGAGCCGAACCCGACGAACGACACCGAGCACATCGCAGCAGTCGAGAGGCACCTTGGGGAGTACTTCGCTGCGCCGATAGCTTCAGAAGAACATTCAAGCTACTTCTCGCCTTGCGCAGTCCGGCGCGCCATTCTCAAAACAAAGCCAAGAAAGGCCCCCGGTGCGGACGGTATCACCAACACAGCGCTGCGCCACCTGCCGTTCCGTACCGTTGCGGCACTGGCGCGCCTGTTTACGGGGATACTGCGCACTGGAGCCTTCCCGGCCGCGTGGAAGGACGGGCGCGTCATCATGCTGCCCAAGGCGAACAAGAACACCATGAGGCCAGAGAGCTATCGGCCCATAACTCTTCTCCCCACCGTCTCCAAGGTGTTTGAGCAACTCCTGCTGCGACACCTAAAAGAACACATAACACCACGACCGGAGCAGTTCGGGTTCCGCTCGGAGCACTCTACGACGCTCCAGCTGTCGAGGGTACTGCACCTGCTAACGGCGGCGCTCAACAAGAAAGAGGACGCAGTTGCAATATTCCTCGACATGGAAAAAGCTTTTGATCGCGTTTGGCACGACGCACGTACGGGCAATTCTACGAATTAGGCGGCCAAAAATACAATTCCTAAAATTTGTCTCAGGTAAAAAAAAAAGACTCCCCGCGAATGGTAAATAACCGTAGAACAATGGGTAATCCCACCCGCTTCCCCACTAGGAGCGCGCGCCAGAATGTGCCAGTTTAAACTTGATCGTCGCTCTGAGTGTCGCTCGACATTTCGTGCAAAACTGTTATTTTAAAAGTGAATATTTTTATTTTGGAGTGTGTTGTGAAGAAAATTATGATGGATTCAAGTATAACAGGTAAGCGTACATACACATACATATTAGGCAAATGGTAAAGTAAAATTTGGCGTACTGGTAGATTTAAAAACATGCTCATTTTTTAAATTTAAAATGGTTTTTGTTGTACTTCAGGGTTCGTCCCATTGGTTTTGGCTGTTGTAGTATAAATAAGAGTATTTAAGCTAATTGAAAACGATGAAATTGGCCGTGATCTTCCGTGAAATCGAAGTTTTTAACATCAATGAATTACGTAGTACAAATTCATCGGATTTGCAATTATTTTTTTTTATTTTTAAATGTGTTCTCATTTTGTTCCAGATACTGAGGGTACTTCAGGGATGCGGGTAGTAATGCGTAGATACCTTTTTGATAAAATGCAGGAACAAGACTTGCATAATTTTGACGAAAAGTTGAATTATCTCGAGCGATATGTTTTATCACAAGATGAGTATTGTGAAGAACAAAAGAAGGAAGTGAAGCATAAATTATCCTATTTGAAGTCTCAATTCAAGAAAAAGTGGATAGAAGCTCATAAAAAATCAACACTTTTCCTTCAAAAGAATGACAAGTGGTTACAAGGAACATTGGAAATACCGAGAGCTAAAAGGCGTTCTTCTGGTCGACCAACAAAGTCATTTGTAGAATCAAGTGAAAGGAGTAAACGCAGAAAAACGCAGGAAGTACGCAGTGTTGTTGACAAAGAATTGTTAATACATGCTGCTCAGACATCCCTTCAACATTCTGGAGAGAGAATTGCATCCAATATTCTAAAAGACATTACCAACTCTCCGCAGACAGCTCAAGCATATCAAAAAGCATACAAAAAACCAAGCAGTGTGAAAAACAATCACAACTAGATCCAACGGCCGCTCTTTCAATGTTTGTGGAAGCTGATCTTTCAAGGCGACAATATGAAATAATAAGAAACAACAACAAGAAGTTTTATCCGAGCTACAAATTGTTACAGCAAGCAAAAAATACTTGCTATCCAGCAAAAGATGCGTATCGGATAACTGAAACATGTGCTGAAATTAACCTGCAGTATTTATTGAACCATACAGCTAATCGCTTGGCAACATATTTAGAAGATGTGCTAAAACAATTAAGTTCAGAAGAGCGTCAATCGTTGACTCTTATTTCAAAATGGGGTTGTGATGGATCGCAACAATCACAATTCAAACAAAAAATGCAAGATAGAGACGCGAGTGACAGCAACATTTTCCAAAGTTGCTTTGTTCCGCTACAGTTGGTATGTGGATCAAACAAAAAAGTGGTTTGGCAAAATCCAACTCCTTCTTCGCCACGATTTTGTCGCCCAATAAGGATCCAATTTACCAAAGAAACAGTTGATATCACTCAGTCTGAAATCGCAAATGTCGAAGAGGCTATAAATTCTTTGCAACCCAGCGAATTCGTACTAAGCGAAATGTTATTAAGTACAAAGCACGTCATGACTCTGACTATGGTCGATGCAAAAGTGTGTAACGCTGCAACTTCGACGACTTTAACCATGAGATGCTACATCTGTGGTGGTACATCAAAAGAATTTAATAATCTCAAAATAAAGAAAACAGTTGATATCGACGCAATACAGTTTGGCCTATCTGTGTTGCATGCTAGGATTCGGTTTTTCGAAAGCATACTTTATTTGGCATACAAGATTCCTGTACAAAAATGGCAGCTAAGGTCGGAAAATGACAAAGGCATTGTCAAACAGAAAAAGGCAGAAATACAAACAAAATTTAGAGAGCAAATGGGCCTATTAGTAGATGTGCCAAAAGCTGGTTTTGGCAATACCAACGATGGCAATACTAGTAGAAGATTTTTCGCCAATCCAGAAATTGCTGCTGAAATTACCGGTGTGGATTTAAATCTAATAAAACGCTTGAAAGTGATTTTGGAAGTCATATCCATTACCGGCAGGATTTCGCAAGAAAATTTTCTCGAGAGCAATGCATTTTAGATGTAATGAACAGATTATTGCTCAGCTCAGATCCCTTGATATCTAGCATAAGACCAAAACCTAAAAAGAGGTCAACACCACATAGTGAAGAAGCAATACAAATGCTTATATCTGCTGAGGCCCACAGGGCTGAAGATGAGGAAACTGCCGCAGAAGAGTCTGACAGCGAAATGCAAGGATTCAACACTGATGAAGAGACGTGGGACTCCTAATCGTTTTTATTTTTTTTTATAATAAACCTTTATTTTGTCATTAACAATTGTCTTTTACTTGAATATATGTTCACCAAGAGCTTATATAATTGAAATAAAATAATAATAAACCATTTAGAGTACATAAAAAGAAGAAAATAATTTTGACCGCCTAATTCGTAGATTTGCCCGTACGTGCGACGGTCTCCTGTACAAAATGTCGCAGACAGACGCGCCTCGTCGCTTGATCCAGGTGGTCTCCTCCTTTCTCTCCCACAGGACCTTCCGGGTGGTAGTCGATGGCACGCTATCGAGCGTCCGCCCGATCGCTGCGGGCGTGCCGCAGGGCAGCTGCGTCTCCCCGCTTTGCTACTCCTGCTACACCGACGACATCCCTACCACTGACGACACCACGCTCGCGCTGTATGCCGACGACGCCGCGTACATTGCCACCTCGCTGAACGCGAGACACGCGGCAGTCAAGATGCAGCGCGTGCTCGACCTGCTGCCTGACTGGTTGTCGAAATGGAGGTTGTCGGTGAACGTGGGCAAGACGCAGGCGATACTCGCCGGCTCTGCCCGCCTCCCACCACCCCTCAAACTGCAAGGTGCCGACGTCGAGTGGTCGCCCCAGGTGAAGTAACTCGGGGTCACTACCGACCGTCGGCTATCCATGGCTCGCCACGTCCGCACAGTCGTCGCGAAGAGCAGAACCGCCCGCTCTCTGCTCCAGCCAGTGCTCTCATCTCGCCTCCCGCTGAGTGCCAAGCTGGGCGTGTACAAGTCATACATCCGCCCGCTGCTCACGTACGCCGCCCCGGCCTGGCTCGCCCTCACTAGCGAGTCCAATCTGAAACTTCTTCGCGCGCAACAACACCTGACGCTGCGGAAGATCGTCGCCGCCCCTCGCTATGTGAGGAACTCAACAATACAGCGGGACCTGCAGATTGAGAGCCTGGACGATTTCTGCCGTCGCCTCGCGACGAACATGTTCGCCCGCGCCGACGCGTCTGCCTGGCCGCATGTTAAGAACATAGCGCCATGGCACGCTCGGCCTCCCGACGCGCGGCGCCTGCCACGCGACCTCGTGCCTGCGGACGACGACGACGCCCCACCACCGGACTGACGCACCCGAGTATGTCGCTCCCACCTACACGCGACATACTCAAACACTACGACTCCACACTCACGACACACACCCGGTAAGCGTCGTGCGCTAAGTTAATATAGGCACGACGCGACCCGCTCCATCCACACATTACTCCACAGGCGATTATACTCACGCGATGAATGTGCGGCGCGGGCTCGCAATTCTCGCCCTCATGAGCGGTGTTACACAAGTACATTGCCGCTCACACATACACATACGGCCTCTTGTCCGGAGCGCATCGGCTCGCTTCGATAACGTCTGCGGACAGGGGCCTCTTCCTCGGTAGGGAGCGCCTGAGCCACCCCTGTCGCTGGTTGTCCCCCGCTGGGCCTCCTCCGGTGAGCCGGAGGTCTCACCGCGGGCACGGACCGCCGGGGTGGCGTGAAGCAAGCGGCGCTACGTAAAGCGCCGTGGCGCTCCTACTGAACACCAAGACACCTACTCACTGACAGGTTGCGTGCGCGCACCTGTCACGGGCTTGGCCTACAAGGCCCCAATGAGGTGTCCGTAGTTACGGGCACCATTCTGACGCCGCGGGCCCAAGGACCTAGTCCATAACCCGCCAGCCGCGCCCCCTGGCGGGGGCGCAGCGACATCCAACGTAGTTTTTTTATCAGTCGGCTTTCACACGTTGACCGGTACACATCTCCGCTACTTCTGACCCTTGAACTTGGAAGACAATGGATACTACACCTACAGAAGCAGCACAAATCGTCGCCCTATTGCAAGAAGGGCTCAGCCAGCAGGCTGTCGCACGTCAGCTCCACATAAGCCAGTCCTGTGTTTCGAAAATTTATAAACGCTTTCGGGAGACTGGTGGCTTTATCCCGAGACCAAGATCTGGACGGCGCCGGTGCACATCGGAGAGGGATGACCGTTTTATCGTGTCAACCTCTCTCCGAAATCGACATATGACTGGTGTCGACGTCCAACAGGAGCTCCTAAATGTTCGTGGGGTAGCTGCCAGCGAGTGGACAGTTCGTCGAAGACTTAAGCAAGCTAATTTGACTCCAAAAAGGCCTGCCACAGGCCCGAAACTGACGGCAGGTCACCGACAAGCACGCCTTCAATTTGCTCGCTTCCATCTTGATTGGGAGGTTGAGCAATGGAGGCGAGTTCTGTTCTCCGACGAGTGCAGAATGTGTTTGCACGGCAGCGATCGAAGGGGTCGGGTCTATAGGCGGCCTGGGGAGCGATTTGCGCAGTGCTGTTTCGCTGAGACAGTGGCTTATGGGGGCGGTTCTTGTATGATGTGGGCCGGCATTTCGTTCGACGGTAAAACGGAGCTTGTTTTCGTGCCTGGCGGGGGACGAGGAGCTTCAGACCGCTACATTTCCGATATTCTGCTGGAACATGTCGTTCCTTATGCGGGATATATCGGTGATGACTTCCTCCTTATGCACGATAACGCTCGTTGTCACACTTCCCGTGCCACAACTGAATACCTCTGAGAAGTCGGTATCGCCACATTGGACTGGCCAGCGCTCAGCCCGGACTTGAATCCCATTGAGCACGTGTGGGATGAACTGAAGAGGAGGGTTCGTTCCAGAAATCCTGCTCCTTCAAGTGTAAATGAGCTGAAATTGGCTTTGATAGAAGAGTGGGAAGGTATCCCGCAAGAATCGGTTCAGAAGCTGATTAGGTCAATGAAGAACCGTCTTCGAGCAGTAATTAGGGCGAGGGGAGGGAACACAAAATATTGAAAATTAATTTTAAGGCCAATTAAATTTTTTATCACTTAATATTTGTTGTTTTCTTCATTTATTATTTTTCCATTATCCTTATGTTTTCCTAACTTCTTCGCTCTAACCGGGATAGCTCTTTAAATCCTGGCGTGCTTTAAATGAATTTGGTATCAATTTAAAGGTAACAATTTAACCTTTAAAATGGTACCATTTTTGTTATTCTTAACTAGTTCTTAAGTACTCAAGATCGCGCGGAATCAATTCCGAATAAGTGATTCCATACTTTTGCTCGCGAGTGTAGTAACAGTTCATCAAAAGAAAAAATAATAGACATACAAATATCAGCCTACGTCGCTGCTCACAGCTCCATACGCAGCATTGATCATCTGACAGATGTGTTAAAAACCTGTGGGACAGGGAGTCCTCTTGAAAACATTCAATTACAAAGTGTTCGGCCATTATAAAAAAAATTCTAGAACCAGCCATGCTCAAGGAACTTTTAGAAGAAGTTGGTAACCAGAGCTACTCTATTATACTAGATGAATCCACCGACGTAACAACAGAAAAGTACATGGCATATTGCATCCGATACTACTCGTATAATTCAAAACTAGAAAAAATAGTTGTTGATTTTTTAGGCTTTCAAGAAGTATTTGAAGCAACAGCTGGCAGCCTTTATACATCATTTAAGAGTTTTATGTCTAAAATGGGTTTGAATCTTCAAAATCTAATTGCAATAGGAACTGATGGAGCAAGTAACCTTTGTGGCAAGCATAACTCCCTTTTCACTCTCTTACAAGCAGATATACCCCATTTACAGCTATTGAAATCTGTGTGTCACTCCCTTAGTTTATGTGCCTCCAAACCGTGCACGGAATTACCTTCTTGTCTAGAATATTTACTAAGGGAAACCAGAAATTGGTTTGCCCACAGTCCACCGCGAATGAAAATATATCAGACCTTATTTGAGGACCTTGCAGCAAAAGAGGGGCAGATCCAAATTTTAACCGTTACCTTTTTTTTCACCTACAATTTAAACAAAAAAAATTGCTATGGTTTGGTGCATTTAGGAGGCAAATCCGACGAAAAACAAGCGCGCTGTAACAAAATTTGGATCTGCTACCTTATTCTGTTTGGTGCAAGAAGGGAGCAGGTCCGGACCTGCCTCCTTCTTGCAACAAATGAAATTATTACATCATTTGTAAACAAGTCAGTGCACGTTTTGTGCTAGGCCCGAAAGGACATGCGTATTATTCTTTTAAATAATTGTTTTAAGTTTCATACGTTAAGTGTGTATTAAAATGAGTGACTCTGAACCATTTAGTAGCGGCTCGTCAGATATATACCAGCCGCCTGTCTACGAGTCATGTTCAACCAGCTCAGATGATGATGGAAGCGATGTTGGTTTGTTGACATTTCAAAACCAAACTAATGAGGCGAACGATAAAGGTATGAATATTTTGGATGAATTTAATACAGATAATCCATGCCCATCGACGAGTGGCGTAGCGCCGAAGAAAAGAAAATCCGCGAATCCATCACAATGGAAACGGAATGTAATAAAGAAGTCAATTGCTACTGGAAAGAGCTATTTAAACTATAAAGGCCGTGAAATAGGCGAAAGAAAAACTGGACCGGATTGTTGTTGTAAGAAGTATAAGTGTTTTGTTCAAATTAATGAAGAAGATAGGAAATTAATATTGGAATTTTTTAATAAATTGGAAGAAACCTATGTGCAAAACGTATACTTAGGCGGTTTAATTAAAACTGAGAATGTTGAAAGGGAAAGATCTAAAACTGGTACGGGGAAGAAACGGAGTTGTTCACACAAATATTATATTAAATTAGGAAATAGAAATATACAAGTTTGCAGAAATGGCTTTGCATCTATCCATGGAATATCCAAAAAAGCGTGTAGACAATGTTGCTAAAGAGTATCGGGATCCTACTGTAACTACACCAGCTCAGTCTAATCGTGGAAAACATCAAAATAGACCAAATCGTATTCCAAGTGAATGGGTTTCTAAAGTCGACTCTCATATTAGAAGTTTCCCACGTCGCGAGTCACACTACAGTAGAAATAAAAGCTCACGTTATTATCTGTCTCCAGAGTTGAACATTAAAAGGATGTACGAGTTATATTTGAAAAAGCATGAGCTTGGTCTTGAAGCATCTGCTAAGCCTATAGTATCATTTGATTTTTACTACAGATACTTTAAACAAAATTTTAAATACAGTTTTGGGTCACCTCGTTCAGATACTTGCAAGAAGTGCGACATGCTGATTAACAAACTAAAAGATAAGACATTGGATAGCGATGAAACCCAACAAATACAGATAGAGAAGAGTCTTCATCAAGCCAAGGCCGACACTTTTTTTGTTGATTTAAAAGAGAAGAGTCAACTTGCTCTTAATAATGAAGAATGCGAAGTATTAACATTTGATTATCAGCAGAATATGCCATTACCTAAAATTCCAGCAGGTGAAGCATTTTATAAACGTCAACTTTGGGCATATAATTTTTGTATTCATTCAGCAAAAACAGGGATTGCTCACTTTTATTTATATGACGAAACCATAGGCCGAAAATCACCAAACGAAGTCATATCTTTTATAAATCACTACATAAATAACATTTTACCAAGCACAGTTAAAGTACTGTATTTATTTTCTGATAACGCAGCAGCACAAAATAAGAACTCGACTTTAGTTCAGTATCTATATACGCTTATGCGGTGTTCATCTTTTAAGAAGATTGTTCATCGATTTCCAGAACCAGGACACAGCTTCTTACCTTGTGATCGGTGTTTTGGCGTAATAGAAAAGTTTAATAGAAGGAAAGATTACATATTTACGACTTCTGAATATGCCGATTGTATTACGCAAGCATCTAAAAATTTTAAAGTTGTAAATGCAAGTCAAAATATGATACTTAACTTCAGCCAACATTATGAGAGTCATTTAAAAAAAGTAATAACAAATACAGAGAAGATTCGATTCAAAATATCTCAATATCGTATTTTTGAATATAGTAAAGACCACATTGAAACTATTGCAGTCAGTGTTACAACGGGAACGCCAGTATTTGATTATTTTCCTATAATGAGAAATGCTCAAGCCCAACTATCAGTTCTGCCTCAGAAACCGCTGTATGATCATACATTGCTGTTGAAAAAGGCTAAATACAACGATGTTATGCAGTTGGTAAAGAACTATGTTCCACCAAATAAACTATATTTCTACAGGGCCCTTAAAAGTGAAGCTGTCGGACCAACAGATGATATTTCTAGCGAAGACGACGATGATCAAGCTGAAGTTAACCTTTAATTTTTTTTTTATTCAGCACTCATTCGTTTTTGTATTTCTTTTGATTGTTTAATTCTTTGTGGACTGATTACTAATTCTTGAAATAAAAAAATAACCGTGTTTACTTGTTTTATTATCCTTAATACAAAATAGGGTAGTATTTTTCTTCAATCTTGGTGCAAAACGGAGGCAGATCCAAACTTTAAAAAATCGTAGTAATTCTATTACTTCTTCAAATTGCTTAAAATCATGAATAAAATGTCTATATATGTTCATATTATATAATGCCATATAACGATAAGACATAAGTACATCACTCAATTTTTAAAAACTTTTTTTTAAATACCCAACAGTTTTGAAATTTGGACTTGCCTCCCTTTAGCTGCAAGGTCCTCATTTGAAACCATTAATGATGGTAAAAACCCTTGAAACTAACTCAGTTATCCGCCACTAGATGGCTGGCGTTTCATTCAGCTGTTAAAACAAACATCAACCAGTGGCTTGAGCTAAAAACTCACTTTAATGTGGTGAAATCATCAGGAAGATGTTATACAGCAAGGGAGCTTGCTGCCATGTATAATGATGAGTAAGGCTTATTTGAATACACGACCTAACTTAGTTGGTCATCAGAGTATTCCTACAAAAATAAAATTATTTAATTTGAAGAAATTTAGAACTTATTGCACAGAGATAAAGCATTTGTCGGCAACCTCTTTGATGGTTATTCGAAATGCCGACACACGCCGCCGCTATGCCGACATGTTAGGTACATTGAGTCAGTCATCTGCCGGTAGTAATCTAGTGAGGTTGTTGTTCTTGCTCTTCCCGTGACATTTCTGTTTAGCGCGATGGCTTTCCGGTATACCAACATACAATACAAGGAGATGGTGAGGACACTGGCTCGCTGTCTTGATAATGTCGCGTTAGCTTGTCGGGAGTTCAATGACCGTTTTGGCTGCAGTGTGAGCGCTAGGACGATGCTGGCTGCAACTCAGCGACTGAGGGACTCTGGGACGTTCCTTCCTAATACGGCTTTAGACAGAGGGACGAATGTGCGGACTACTCGTCTGCAAGAGCGTATTCTCGACGAACATCCAGAGGACAGCTCGAGAGAAGCAGCACCCTAGTTCAAATGCAGCCACATGTACGTGTGGCGAACGTTGCGTGCTGATGGTGAACACCAATTCCATCTTCGACGGTGTCAAGACGGTGCTTACAAAATTGAAATACAATTCAAAGAAGGGTGCAAATAAGTGCATAGAACAAGGCGGTGGTCATTTTGAAACTTTAATGCAAGTGGATCGCAGAAATAGTGCAAATTAATAACCTAAGTGTAAAGTGTAAATAGTCCAGTTCTGTAAGTACCTACTTCTTCCTATCAATACGATTGTATTCTTATCACTGTAAATATTACGATTCAAATCTTTTAAACACGCGGCTCTTTGAATATTTTTGTAGTACAAACAATAAACTGTACCTAAACACGACTTATCAGGGGGTAGTTGATATCGTGAAAGTTACGCATCTGAGATACATTTTTTACCCGCGTGTGCCGCACGGAGTCCGGGCGCTTCGCCCTTCGTTAGTTTTGTAGTTCGGGTAAAAAGTCGCTGTTTTATATGCATCCCCGTTACCAAGCCTAAAGTGTTAGATTCGTGTTGATAATTTCACTTAAAATTATCAATCATTACACGGTAAACTCAGTTAAGTATCAAAAGTTATTCATAATATCAGCCTGAGAGTGTTTAGGTACGTAAAAGTCGTTCATTGAACTAAAGCACATCTAATGCCTACAGCTATGGTCAGCTGGCGGGCGCTAGAGTTTGCGTGTCGCGTCGGCCGCTAACATTGCATGAGTGTGTGTGCAAGGATGTTGATGTACTGTACATACGTTTTGCGTTTAGAAAGGATAACTATTTTATAAAAAAGACTAGGTTTGGTTTAAATTTATTTAATTACGGATGTTGTTTTAGACTTATAATTTAATGTTCTAATTGGAGTGTCCGAGGTATTGCGATCCGGGTAGATATTGTGGACACTATATTGAAGTTATTATTTTGAAGTAAATGGCTCAAATTAGAGTAATGAAATGTCCTTGCATCGCTTTGTTTTCCTATTCCTTTTTCACAAATCAACTTCTACACAAATTAATCTTTTGTCAGCATCCGCAACGGCTTGTAAGTGCATCGAAAAGTAATGTTTATAATTATAATGCGATGATCCAGCAAAGTTAGGATCTTTTATTCGACAATGAGAACCGAAACATCCCTGGAACGCTTCTGACAGTAGTGTTATCGTTTTTACTGTGCTATTGGTTATAAAATCTAAAAAGTCATAAAAAGTTAACGTTGGGTAGTAGTTAAGTTGACTGTATTAATTAGCCAATTAACTTTGCTACCAAGGAGAGTAAAGTAGACTACTCTACGATCAGGGATAAATAAGTTATAGTGAAAAAACTTTCAAAAATTTTATCAAACTACCATAGTCATCTTACGACAGTCGCCTGCTCCCCGCAACCAGCTTACCGCCCCGCTGACGTCCGATACATGCTTCACATCTCCATTACACAGCACTGCAACGCAACTTGGCCATTGTGTACGTACACCTGTTTCCACTATAGGCCACTGGAAATTGTATTTTGCTATTATCTTAATTTAAGACTACGATTGAAATTGAAATGGCTACTCAAAGAACGCCACCCATATCTAATGAGCTAACATTATCAAACATGTCCACCTCTGCACCAGATCTGAATAAAATAGATTCCTTTGACATCAGTACACCCATTAACGTAACACAACGTAAAAGACCACGATTACATGATGATAGTACAAATAATAATTTTTCAAGTTTTAAAGACGAAATAATGTCCATGATGAACGAAATCCGTGTTTCCCAAAACAATCGTCTAGATAAGTTGGAGGAATACATGATATCCATTCAAAAGCAAAATAACGACATACAACAAACGAACATAGATATCGATAAATCAATCACGCACTTATCAATGAATGTTAAAGCAGTCGAAGATAAAATAGACCAACTGGAACACGAACGTAAACAAATTCATTCGCACATATCGGCACTGGAAGAAAAACTCGATTCTCTTGAAATTGGTAGCATAAGAACATATACGGAAGTAAGAAATGTACCCAAAGTCCAAAATGAAAAGAAATCCAATCTATTTGGTTACGTCATAAACTTATCCAAGACCGTAAGCTATCTGGAATTAAATAAAAACGACATACGTGATGTTGCCAGGCTGCCGTCCAAGAAAGAATCGAGCAGTTCGTCAGTCTCAATTGAATTTACAAATACATTAACCAAACAATATTTTCAAGAAGCGGTAAAGAAATATAACCTTTCTAAATAACAACCAGATCAACTCAACTCAACCAACATGGGCTTTCACACTTCAAAACAGCCAATCTACATCTCAGAACTACTCACTGCTAAAATGAAGCGGCTTTTATTCCTTACGCGAGACTTTGCAAAAACTGCTGGGTATAAATATGCCTGGCCGTCAAATGGCCACATTTATATACGCAAAGCTGAAGGAAAACCTTACATCCGCGTCAAAAACTAAGTTCACTTGAATGAACTGAAGAAGAATCAAAGTAATGATATCTGACTAACCCTAAATCTAATTTTGTACATGTATTGCCCTTCACTGCTTATCATACTTTTTCTGTTTTATAATAATTATGCATGCTTAGTCTTATTTAAAAAAAATGTCTGTACAACATCACAAACTAATATCAACTCCGATCATCAAATACAACACAAACAAACATTACACAAAAACAACACTTATACCTCCACCACTACCACTGCTTATACTACAATTACTATACCAATTTTGGAAAACCCTCTGAAGATAATGAATCACTCACCGCATAAACTAAACACATTATCACTAAACAATAAATGGTCCAAGTATTTCATTCGTGTTACATTCGTAAGCGTCCTAACCTCACTTTCTTCGCATATTGTATTCCACTATATACTTCTGCTGATATCCATAATAATTTATAAATACGTAACACTTCATATTAGTACACACAATCTAAAAACCTGTCTAATCAGGATAAAGAATGAGACTCATTGCCTCATCTTAACTCACAATGGAAATAAACACGTAATTAGTGCGATCAAAGGATTCTATACGACAACGACACAAGCTTTACCAAACTCCCACTCAACGTTCAATGTTTTTTGCACATCTAAACGTTATACTATCTATCTGTATCTATACAGAAGTGGTACGCGCTCGCTTTGTGACTCAAATGTTAATATGCAGGTAATAACACAGGAATGAAAATACGTTTGCTGTTATTACGCGTCTAAATATGTTCCGTCCCACTTCCTTTTAATTGTTACAAATGGCTAATACCGACATACAAATTGATGACTTAACCATATCGGAGTCCATGGTATGTAATGCTGAAGACTGTCATAGCTTTATCTCACACAGTAAACCCAATTTAAAAATACTTACCCAAAACATACGTAGTATTTCTCGTAATTTTGACGAACTGGTTGTCCTCTTGCAAAGATTGAAAATGAAGTGTGATATTATAATACTAACAGAGTGCTGGCTATTGTGCAATCTTACTATACCAAACCTACCTGGCTATAAGTATCACACAACACAGAATTATAAAAACCAGAATGATGAGTTACAATCTATTATAAAGAATCGCTTAAAGTAAATATAATTGAACCACCATTTTTGGATAGCAACTGTTTAGTAATTACAATAAATAATGACACAGCTATAATTGCAATGTACCGCTCACCATCTTACAATAACTTGACTCCTTTTTTAACATCCCTCAACTCAACTTTATCTGCCTTAAAAAATATTAAATCTGCTGCTATAATTGGAGACATGAATATAGATATTTCAATACATTCGCACGACACCAAAGCACCTGAAAACCTTAATACAACTGCTTTTGGAGGACTCCTACCAGCCCATACTTTTCCCACTAGGCAAGGTAAACCTGTCTAGATCACGTCCTGCTTAAAACTAAATTTAAATCACACACCTTTGTCCTAAATTCCACAATCACAGATCACAACGCGGTACTACTCTGTCTTTATCAAGCTCACAAAACTAAACATCATCAATCTCACATTGCTAAACTTAACATTGCGGCTATTTGTGAACAACTAAAGAATAAAGATTTCAGCTTCATTAGGGATATAGCAGATCCCAATCAGCCTATGGAAAGTCTTATTAAGATTTTACAAGATGCGATAAATGAAAATACGACGATTGTCAAAATCCCCCGTAAAAAACAAATAATTAGACCCTGGATCACACCGGGACTGCTTAGATGTATTAGAAATAGGGATCGCCTCCATAAAGATTCACAAACAACACCCGAAAATGAAACGCTAAAACTAACATACACTAGGTATAGAAATCATTGTAATGATTTGTTGAAAAGACTCAAGAGGGAACACAACAAAACTGAATTGGACAAAAACAGCAACAACAATAAGAAGCTTTGGGAAGTTATCAAAACCATAACAAATACAAATAAAACTAAAACAGGCTCCTCCGATCTTCTCGGTGATTCTCCTCAAACATGTGTGAACCAGGCAAATGATTACTTTGCGAACGTTGGTAGTTCCCTGGCCAATGGTTTTCCTAACTCAACAATAGCTCAAAGTCCAACTGACTTTCCTGTTTCAAATCACACTAATAATGCCTCGTTTGTATTATTAGACACAGATGAACATGAGATTCTGACACTTATTAATGGACTAAAGCGTACTAGCGCAGTCGGACATGATAAAATATCTAACAGCCTACTTAAAGCCATTAAAGATATAATTGTTCAGCCACTTTGTCATATATTCAATGGTTGCCTTGGGCAGGGTGTCTTCCCGGACGTACTTAAAAAAGCCATTGTTGTTCCTGTTTTCAAATCCGGTGATAAACACAATGTTCGTAACTACAGGCCTATTGCAATACTACCAGCTCTCTCTAAGATATTAGAAAGAATAATTAATAGCAGACTCGTTAGGTATCTTGAAATCAATAGTATAATCTCCTCTTCTCAGTTTGGTTTCCGTTCTGGCAAGTCAACGGAGGATGCAGTGCATAAACTGACTGACTATGTTATTAGGAAACTTGATGATGGTAATAAAGCTCTTGGCATCTTCTTAGACCTTGCCAAGGCGTTTGACACGGTGTCTGTCCCGCGTCTGCTTGCTAAATTGGAACGCCTAGGAATAAGAGGTTTGCAGTTCAAATTGTTTCAGGATTATCTGAGTGGTCGTAAACAATGCCTGAAAGTAGACTCTTACATTAGCACGGAGCTTCCTATCTCTTTTGGTGTTCCACAAGGTTCAGTTCTAGGACCCACACTTTTCTTAATTTACCTGAACGACCTTTGTGGCTTAAAATTGGACCAGGGCATTATAATATCCTACGCTGACGATACGGTTTTACTTTTCTCTGCTGATACGTGGGATAAAACTGTCACTCTGGCACAGAGTGGCTTCGACAAGGTGTGTGATTGGCTAAAACAAAATATTCTTACCCTAAACACAGATAAAACTATGTACATGCCGTTCTACATCAGAAATCCTAATAAACCACTCACACAACTAACCCTAAAATCACACTCTGATAATATTCATCCAACAAACGGTAGTACCTGTAATTGTCCTTCTCTAATCAGGAAATCTGAGGTGAAATACTTGGGCATTATTCTGGACTTATCTCTGAACTTCAACGCACATATATCATTGCTTCAGTCCAGACTAAGAAAAATGATATATGTCTTTAAAAACTTACGTCATGTGGCCGACATTGTGATACTGAAGAAAGTTTATAAGGCATTATGCCAATCAGTACTAACCTATTGCATTTCATGTTGGGGTGGAGCTTCAAAAACCACTCTTCTTCCGCTAGAAATAGCACAACGGGCAATCCTTAAAGTTAGCTCCTTTCGACCCATATATTATCCTACATATTTATTATATCAATCCTGGAAAATACCTACCGTCCGCCAACACTACATTATAGCTACGATCCTCAAACAACACACTCTCACACCTTTAGACAGCAGTATTGTACTTAAACGACGTCGCAATGCCGTGGTACCAAGATCCAATCAATTTAAACACATATTTACTCATAGGAAATGGCTTCTGTTTCTGCGGTCCTTTCCTTTACAACAAACTCAATTCCATACTCAACATCTACACACTAAACAAACAAGAATGCAAAATCAAACTAATAGATTTTATGCTTACATGCGATTACCATACTACTGAGGATCTTCTTAAAATTTTAATATAAAATAATAATCCAACACCCGTCTATATAAACACTACACACACCCACACCCACACCCACAACACAACACTCACAATCACCTCAAAATACACACACAAACACAACACACATCAAACCAACATTTTTTTTTGAAAATTCATTTTTATAAACAAATTTGATTTATTATTTCTGGACGCAGAAAGCGATAAACTGAATTGTGAATTGTTAATATCGCTCATAATACTGGGAAGAGAACTGTGACCTGAAATACAGGCTCAGCCTAGCTCAGGCACAGCTGCTCATATTACTCTTTGTGCTTATTCCTAGCTACACTTAAATATTGTTCAATATGTTATATCTTTAAGGAGCAATAAATAAACTTAAACTTAAACTTAGGGTCTGTTTCACAATGTACGGATAAAGTGCCAAATACCTATGTTACACTGGTTACACATAAATTATTCGGAGGATAAAAGTTCTGAATAAGAAACTTTGCGTTTCACAAACTTATTTTATCTGACACATAACTATCTGGGACCTTTATGGAAGCGCGGTGGCAACACCATTTACATACGTTCCGTTTTTTGATGTCATTTCATTAGATGCAAAGAAAGTTAACACAAACTCTTATAAATTTATTTTATTTTACACTAGAAGTATTGTTTTACTATAATTTTTTTTTATAATTAGATATAATTCACATAACGGTTAATATTCTATAAAAAAACTTAGACAAACGATTTAATGGTAACTGAATATTGCTTGTAACGAAACGGTATGTCGGACACTTGACAGCTATTTGTGGTGTTTTTCTGTTTGTTTTATTATTCTTGCGATTTAAGTGTACTTGCTAAATACATTTTGTGCACAGTGATTTCTTTAAATAAATACTCATATAAGTGAAAAATGACGACACCAAAACGTGAACGAAGTGTTAACTTCAGCCGGGAAGAAGTTGAGCTTTTAACCTCTCTTGTTGCTCAACATAAAAATATTTTTGAAAATAAGAAGAGTGACGCAGTCACTTGGCATGAAAAAGAACAGTGCTGGAAGATACTGGAGGCATTATTTAATAGCAGAAGCGGTACGAACTTTCGGAGTGCTAAAACTTTAAAAGCGAAATACGAAGGGATAAAACGAACAACTAGAAAAAAGTCTGCTTTAATACGTGCTGAAACATATCGCACAGGAGGGGGGCCTAGTGCTGCTCCTCCTCTGACGCCTATAGAGGAAAAAGTAAAAGATATGATATTGTTATCTGTTGATGGAATTCAAAGTGAATTTGATTCCGATCATGTTGGTAAGATCTTAAGTTTTAAATTGTTATTAGTTGTGTACTAGTGTATCAATTTAACTAACCAATCTGTAATTTGTGTATAAGTGAATTAACTTATTCAGCCTTATGGTGAACAGAATACATTTGCCCCACCCCTTCTCTTCCTTATATAATTTTCTTTGTTGCAGATTCTATACAAATACAACCTAGCCAAGAAATATTTTTTGCTGTAGGCTCAGAAAATGGTGTAATGACAGAGATTGTCGCAGACAATAAATGTGTCAAATCAGTGGATGCAGATGAGCATCACATAAGTTAGTTACTTTTTCTACATGTAAAGGCCAGTTCTACTACTACCAACTAAATTTTAATCAATTTTAAACTCACCTACTTTTTGGTTTTCAGTTGAATATCAACCTATACAAAATGACGACTCTGATGACGAACGGACATCAAGAAAAAAGATAAGTAAGTAGTGTTCCTGTTGTGACTCAGTATTGTTGATAAGCATACCTTCACCATGATCTCACCTTTTCTTTTTAATTTCAGGTCAACATACTACACCCAAAAGAGTTGAGAATGACGAGAAGTGGACTAATTGGAAGCCAAAATCTCTGCGTTCCAAAAAACATCCTGCTTTATGTAAGTTCTTTTAATGTTAGCATTTGGATAAACAAAGTGCTTAGATTATGTTATTATTTAGATATTTTTTATTGATGCACAACATAACTTGATTTAACAGAGTTGGTGATGTAATGGTAGAACCACTGACAGCTATTTAAACCCAGGGTTTGATTTGTCTTAGCATGTAGCAATGTGGATGTGGCCATAAACTCGTAGAGGAGACCTACATAATTATGTCTTGCAGTGTACTAAGTATGGGTCAAAATACGAGGGCGGGTCAATAAGTCCGTGACTTTTTGAATTTCTGACCTCTTTACTGAAACAGCAACACTGCTCCTGTCAACAGGCATCTGTCAGTTGACTCCTGTCAAAATTTAAACTTGCTGCGTCAGTTAGTTTGTGTTTGACAGCTATTTTTATCAGACTACTCACTAATTTGAGGAGAAAATGGAAAAAAGTGAATTTCGTGTGCTTATTAAGCATTATTTCTTGCGAAAAAAAACCATTACCGAGACCAAGGCTAAGCTTGATAAATACTATGGGGACTCTGCACCATCGATTTCAATGGTAAAAAAGTGGTTTACTGAATTTCGTTGTGGCCGTACAAGCACTGAAGATGCCGAACGTCCTGGACGCCCAGTTGAGGTCTCTACACCCGAAACAATCGAAAAAATTCACGATATGGTGTTGACCGACCGAAGATTGAAAGTGCGAGAGATTGTGGAAGCCGTAGGGATCTCGCATGGCTCAGTGGTTTCAATTTTGAATGATCACTTGGGCATGAGAAAGCTTTCCGCAAGATGGGTGCCGCGTTTGCTCACAGTCGACCACAAACGCAATCGTGTAACAACTTCACAGGAAGCTTTGGCGTTGTTTAATCGCAATATGGAGGAGTTTTTGCGCCGTTTTGTAACCGTGGACGAAACATGGATCCATCACAACACACCAGAAACCAAACAGTCAAAACAGTGGGTTTCTAAGGGTGAATCGGCGCCAAAGAAGGCCAAGGTGGGTTTGTCAGCCAATAAAGTTATGGCGACTGTTTTTTGGGATGCACGCGGGATAATCCACATTGACTACCTTCAAAAGGGAAGAACAATCAATGGGGAATATTATGCCAACTTATTGGACCGATTCAATGACGATTTGAAAAAAAACCGACCTCATTTGGCCAAGAAAAAAGTTCTTTTCCACCAAGACAATGCAAGGGTGCACACATGTGCAGTTGCCATGGCAAAAATCCATGAATTGGGCTATGAATTGCTCCCTCATCCGCCCTATTCTCCAGATTTGGCTCCGAGCGACTACTTCTTGTTCCCAAACCTGAAGAAATGGCTTGGTGGAAAAAGATTTGACTCCAATGATGAAGTCATCTCGCAAACAAAGGCCTATTTTGAGGACCTCGACAAATCATTTTTTTTGGAAGGGATAAAAAAATTGGAGAAGCGTTGGACAAAGTGTATAGAGCTCAAGGGAGACTACGTTGAAAAATAAAATTATTTTTTTATCAAAAAATCTGTGTTTTATTCCAAAAGTCACGGACTTATTGACCCGCCCTCGTAATGATATTGATACTAGCTTGTATAATTTTTACCAATATTCAAAATAAATAAAAAATCTTGTTTCAGCTGCTGAGAAGATGAAAAGGCCTTTTGAAAGAGTAGCAGATTCAAAATTAGATATTGCAGAAGTGCAAAAGCAGATTCTAGAGGAAGAATTATTAAATAAAAGAAAGCAATGGGCCTTTGAAGAGGAAGAAAGGGAGCACAAAAGGGAAATGTGGGCATTGGAAAAAAAAATCATTTTAAATAAATTAGAAAATTAATCCATTTTTTATTTTTATAACAACACAGAATACATATATAATATCACAACCTACCATATTTTTAAATCTTTTGCTGCCATAATGAATGCAAAATTCTGAAATAAGTGACTAATCTTATTATAATAATGAAGCAAAATAATCATTAATTAAATTACTTCGCACTGTTGCATCCCCCATATCTTCTAGTCTACTTTGATTCACAACATCATGTTCATCTGGCTCATTTACTGGGTGGATGACTTCAAAATGATCATCTCGCATATCTATTGCAATGTTGTGCAATACTGCACATGCCACTATTACGGCCTGTACTCGAGATACAGACAACAAATTTTTTTTTGATAAAATTGGGAATCTATTTTTCCAAACACCATAGGTTCTTTCCACTACATTTCTGCTTCTTATTTGGGACTCATTATACAGATGTTCTGCTGGAGTTATGGGAATTTGTAGTGGTGTAAGTAGGTATGAAGTATTTTCATATCCTTTATCACCGACTATCATACAGTTTCCAAATTCTCCATTTTGAACTCGTTGCTTTATAAAAGAATTATTAAATATTGTTTGATCATGTGCTGCTCCTGGCCATCTAGCCACTATATCCAAGATCTTTAACTTTGCACTCACTACAGTTTGTACATTAAAAGAAAATTGTGACTTCCTGTTTCTCCAGTCTTCTGCACTGTTTCCACCTGAATATAATGAAAACAGAATTTATTAAACACAGGAGCTTTATTTAATCATAATATATAATATAGATACATAGTTTGATAGATAGCTACTGGATACATAAGTATTATATATTTAGGTTTATTCATATTATACAAGTAATTATTTTTTTACCTGGAGATTTTATAGGAACATGGGTACAATCGATAGCACCAATAAGTCTTGGGAATTTAGCTATATTATAAAACTCTTGCTGGATTTCTTGAGTGTTGGATGGAAATTTGATAAACTCCGGACGCAATCGTGCAATAGCTTGTGAAACCAGGTAGACAATGCGACTGGCAGAAGCTTTGCTGACACCAGAGAAATCACCTACTACTGTGAGAAAGCTTCCCGTCGCGTAAAACCTCAATGTTAACAGTAGACGAGTAATCGGCCTTATAGCACGATTCCTGAAAAAGACATAGTTTGAGTATATTAGGTATACCTAGGTACTTATACTAGGTACCATTATAAAAAAATGCAGGTTGTAGGCCGTGTTGTAGGTTAGGTACCTACCTATGTGCTTGCTACTTACCTTTCTGTAGTGACAGGTAAAGCTGTCTCAATAATTGAATACACAAACATCACAGCTTTCTTAGTAAGTCTGAAGCGCGCCCTAAAGTCCGTTTCGTCTAATGTCTCCATATAGTTTATTCTTTCCCGATACACAGGATTCCTGCGTGGTATTGTGAGGCTATCAAAATACTCATCAAACTCATCTTCAAGAGTCTCAAAAATATCCATTGTCGTTATAATTATAGGTTATTAATTAAAACAAAACACCACGCTGATTTCTTTCTGATACATTTACGTGAATAGATACCTAGTTTAGACAACACGACACGAACGAAAGAAAGACAAGACAACGTTATTTAATTTTAACTGTCAAATACACTACTTATGTTTAAGATAAATGCGCTATTTGCCACTTCGTCTGACCCATAATTTATGGTGGACTTTATGTCACACATACCGCTATTTGACAGTCGTGAAACGCAACTATTGTGTTTATCCTACGAATAAGTAACAAATAGCCTATTCGAAACTTGTGCAGAACTTATCAGTACATTGTGAAACAGACCCTTAATGTTTGCCATCTATAGCTGCGATGCTATTAGGAAATTGTCATTTTTCATAGTATTTTTCCGATATTCTTTTCAATAATTCTTCTGTTGGATTTGGCATATGTAAATCTACCAATTTTTTCCATATAGCTCTACTAGTGTAAACTATGTTGGTCACCGTTGTTTTTCCCATTCTGAATGACAACGACAGTCTTTTGAAAGGTTGCCCACTCGCCAAAAACCTGAAAATTAAAGCATAGGTATGTTAAAGTTATCTATGTAATATACAGTCTGTTAATTCTTTTGTTTCAGTAACCGATTTAAAGAAAAAATGGAAAAAGATAAAAGATCACTATAGAAAGGAATTAAAGAAAATTCCTGCTCCTCGATCAGGAGATGCCGGATATGTTAATCAATCTTCGAATTGGCAATTCTTTTCTCAATTGAGTTTTTAGCGAGATGAAATTCTACCAAATGTTCCCGAGGATAATTTAAGCAGCACTGACATAAGTAATCAGATAAGTAATGATTCTATTATATTCTACATATCTGAAGAAAATTCTCAAGAAAATACAACAGGTCGTGATGAAGAAGCTTCTATTTATGCACAACAAGCTTCTACATCCTCACAAGAGGCTTCTATATCTTCACAAGAAGCTTCTACATCATCGCAAGAAGCTTCTACACCATCAAGAGAAGCTTTTACTTCACAACGGTCAAGAAAAAAGAAAACAGCGAATGACATAAGAACTGAATTTTTAGAATTGGAAAGGAAAAGGATAAGACTGCTGGAAAATGATTTATCAAATCAAAGTACAAACGAGGCTTCTAGACATGAGAATTAGTCACACGACTACTACTTTTTTATGAATTTGCTTACACAAATGGCAAAAATTCACGCCAGTACGAAAGTTTAGAGTAAGACAAAAAATTAATCAAGGTCTTCTAGACGAGTTAAGTGTAAATGAAAGCATGTATCCTTCTAATGAATCATATATGTATGGGTATAATACTCAACACTAGGTATATCAACCTTATAATAAAAATACTGTTAATAAATAACAAAACTGTGATTGTAGAAATAACTAATCATTGTACAAATAAAAACTGTGATTTTAGAGATAAATGACTGTAACTGCGATTTTAGTTATAAGATTATAATTATCAATCTTCGAATGCGTTTCAAAAACAACTGTTATGTTACTTATTTCATACGAAACGTACCTATTTTACATAACATTAGTTTTTGTTTACCCTAAACCCGAAAAGGGGTCATTGTACTTGTCATTTTGAACGACTTTTTCTGTGGAATCAACCTTGAAATCGCTAAAAAAAAATCAGCTGTTCCATATATTTTGTCGATTTAAGTGAACACAAATGTATAGAACAGCTTTTTTTCGCAATTTCAAGGTCGGTCCCATAGAAAAATTGTTGAACAACACATAAAAGTGACGAGTCTGTATGCAGAAAGTACTTTGCTAAGTCTTATTGACATAACTTTTATGCGCCTTTCAATGTACTTAGAGGAAGTACTTTTAACTATTAGTGAAGAAAATAGACAGACTTTAACTATTATAAATAAATGGGAATGTGATGGCTCCCAGCAAGCCAGATATAAACAAAAGTTTGAAAATCCAGCTGATTCGGACGCCAATATTATATGTTATCTGGAAGAATCTTTCTCCATCATCCCGCCTGTATTGCCGGCCTATAAGATTCAGATTTCTGAAAGAAAGCAATTATGTGACCAAAGAAGAAATCAGTTACGTTGAAGAATCGGTAAAGAATTTGGTTCCTACCGAAATCGAAATAAATGGAAATAAATTTACCTACAAGCACATTTTCAAGATGACTATGATTGATGGCAAGGTTTGCAATGCTGCAACCGACAGACTAGTCGATGCTTTATTTGTCCACTTCAAAAGATTTTAACAATCTAAGCAAAAAATATGATGTAAGTCCTGAAACTTTAGATTATGGAATATCTGTTGTACATGCTAGAATCAGAATTTTTGAGTGTTTTGCACTTGGGCTATAAACTAAAAGTTCAAAAATACAGACAGAAAAAAAAGACGGAAGAATAAACAAAAAATCCAAGACAGATTTAAAATTGAAACCGGGTTATTCATTGACATGCTTAAGTCCAACTATGGGAATACAAATGATGGAAACACCAGCCGTAGATTTCGAGAAACCCCAATTGGCATCCGACATAACCGGAGTGAACTTTTATTTTTTGATTATTTTTCAAGTGGATACATTATTGACGTCAAGAAATATGATGAGAGTATGCACTAGATACCGCCAAATTATACGTGCAGCATTATTGGTGGCACCCGATGACCCCTACTTTGCACAAAGTGGTCATACATGGTGCTGCCATAATAGAGAATTCTCTTCTCCCAATAGGCCAATTGTCGGAGGAGGTGCAAGAGGCCCGAAATAAACACTTTCGCATGTATAGGAAAAATAACGCAAGAAAATTTTCCCGCTAACAATCTATAATCGACTATTATTGAGCTCTGATCTACTCATTAGCAGTATTAATATAAAACAAAGAAGGAGAAAAAAAATGTCTAAATCCTTTTCTCCGGAGACTTTAGATATGCTTTTACCCACCAAACCAGACTCCGCTTCACCAGAATCCTCGGACGATGAGGATCTGGAGTAACGAATTGGCATGGAGTATGTGTCAACTGTCGAGGGGATACGTCAATTCATTACTCACTAACGTTTAAAATGTACATTTATGAAATATATTTTTATGTCTTTGACGTTAGGTTTTTAACTTTTTTTTTTTCCTTTAGAATAGTTATAGCAATTAAAATAATTTAGCCCGTACAAAACCTAAAAACCTTTCTATGTGCGACGAGCAATTAAAATAATTTTGCCCGTACAAAACCTGAAAACCTTTCTATGTGCGACGGAGCAATTAAAATAATTTTGCCCGTACAAAACCTGAAAACCTTTCTATGTGCGACGAGCAATTAAAATAATTTTGCCCGTACAAAACCTGAAAACCTTTCTATGTGCGACGAGCAATTAAAATAATTTTGCCCGTACAAAACCTGAAAACCTTTCTATGTGCGACGGCGCGGCTTCTCCGCACATAACGCTCCCAGTGCGTTTCCATTTAGACGCCACCTTTCCGCATCGCTGGCTTGACAAATTTGGACTGAAACCGTGGCCAGCACGATCGCCAGACCTGACGATCATTAGGCTTTTTTGTGAAATATGAATAAGAATTTGACGGGCGAAAAAGGAAGCAGCACACATCAACTCGCATGACAGAGCCGGCACGAGGGTCGTGGTCGTTACCATCGAGAGCAAGTCCGTCCAGTTCCGCGAATCCTGCCGTGCAGTCGTCAGCGCCATCGCGGCTCCCGTCCATCAGCTTCAAAGAAGCCGCATATCAAACCCATGCCCGAAGAAGGGCACAGTATACGATCTGTTTGGAACCAATAGCGAGGACGATGAAAAAGAGGTCCCTGCAGTAACTGGTAAAACACCGTTAACTTCATAATATGAAGTTAATATACAGGGGTGTGGCGTAAATAGTGGTACACCGTTAAGGATTCGATAAACCAGATAATTCATTAATTCATTCTTGGGTACAAAATGGTTAAAATTGTGATATTAACATATCACAATTTTAACCATTTTTACCCAAGGGTTCCGAAAATACTTCCTTTTTGTCTTTTATTTACGAAATTTCTACCTATTATTACAAATTTGGTTGTAGTTTGATTCCGCCAATGAATAGGTGGCGCCAAGCAATTGTCACGCTTCAAAATCAGACCTTTGACTATACAGATGCTTGGCAACATTTGTCTAATATTATTATGGCTCCACGTAAATATTACGTTAAGTGCCCACCAACATTTGTAAGTAACTATTATTGAAATAGTACTACTAGTAGTTACTTATCCCCAATATAACACATGCCAATTCACTTATACACTTGTTTTTTTTTTAATTATATGCTTTCATTTTTCTGAAAGCCTAGAAGACGAAGTTGTTGTGCTTTTCATCAATTTAAATACAAATGTTAATGATGCTGGTTAACGCAATTGTGTCCTGGGGAAATGCATTAAAAATGTATCAAAAAGCTGCAAAATTTGTAAAAAAGAATTGTATGACGACCCTGACAGCAAATCAAATAGTTCCCTATCCATTTGCATAAATTTTAAGACCTAATATAATTTGGCATACTTTTGTTCATCCTAATTATATTTTTGTATAACATTATTTACGCTTAACATACGCATACTTTTTTTAAGCCTAATATCTCTAATCATAATAATGATTAAGCATAACATTCTTCATAAAGGGAAATGCCCAATTTTGGCCGTAAAAGGCACAACAATTTGCTTTAGTAAAAAAAAAAAACCTTGTTTTATGTTTATTAATCGCTTTATTCATTTATCCAAACAATATTGCAACAATTTAGCATTAATAAAAAATACCGAAACTATAAAAAAGAAATTAGTTTGTGGATAACATCAAAAGTGTTGCCAATTACTAATTTCGTGCAAAAAAATTTATCGATTCCTTTTTTAGACCGATTTTTTATAACGCATTACCATAATGCTAATATTATTAATTTATTTAGATAATTATATGTTATGATAATTAAACAAGCAAATTGTTTGTTTATGTACTATGAATTATTTACATCAAAACAAAAACGCTACTGTACAATTTAACTAACATTCTAACCTGTTCTTAAAATACATAAAAATAGAATAAAAGAAAATATATTTCAAATGGCGTGCAACACATAAAGCTCCTCAAAGATTATTATTAACGCCACCAAGGTGCACCGAAGTCAAAATCCCATCAAACAGCCCTTTACTCAAAAAGTTTCCTAGGAATGGCATCAAAAACAAACTGCCTAAGTCGATAAAAGCATCAAGAGCTTTCAATACGTTCAAAAAAAAAACTACATAAATTCTTAATACAAAAAGCATATTATTCCATCAATGAATACCTAGAAGACAAATGAAAACTGTTCTTATTTTATATCTTTAATACTTTTATTCCCTGATTTTTAGCTTTAGTTCATAAGATTGTTATTAGCCTTGTATTGTTTAAAAGGGGAATGCCAGGAAAATGCCTGAAATGGACAGCAACTCCCAATAGTGATAAATTCTATTTCGAATAAAATACAACTCATCAATTTATTCTTCAGTTCGTTTAAGTAGGGTATAAAGGTGATTATTATTTCAGTATTTATTTCGATTTCCGTCGTACAGTTCTTCAATGACATTCAAGAACACTCATATTTGACATTACCACTATTTAGTCTGTGGTCTTTGTTAGACCATCCATCAACAATCAATCAGCAAACCGTTAAGTAGCTTCATAATTAATTATAATAACATATTTTATAAATCTCATAATCTAAGTATGCCAATCAAAATACATAAAATCAAATTATTTTTAAAACCACAAAAAAGAAAATAACCTAGGCAGTATGTTAAGTGTCCTTTGCCTTTACCGTTTGACAAAACCTTGTGACAATGTTTTGACGTTTAATTTTTTCATCATTCATTGTTTTGCTTGTGTTACGTTGAGTTGTTACGATACTGTGTTTTATATTTATGATATTTTACGACGACTTTGGCCATATTTTAAGGATTCTGATGTTCCATCTGTACATGATACCTATTTTTGAACCCGGACTGAAATTGGACCCGCTTAACACGACGACTTGGCTTTTTGAACACGGACTTTAAACCTGCTTTAGACGACGACTCTGCTTGTGTTTTGGACTTGTCCCCCATTTCTTTACAAAAATGGATTCTGTTCATTGCATTAATTGTTATCTCGATATAACACGAATGAGACGTAATCCTTTGTCAATGCAAAATGATGAAGTACGTTGTTTAATACAGCAATGGATAACACCGCAACTTGTAAGTATTATGTTTTGCTGGTTTTCTTTACATTATACGTTAAACACAATTATTACACAAGTAGCTTTAGGTATGTTGAACTCATAAAAACCACTGAAAAATAATTTAAATTATTGTTTTTTTCTTCCTCTTACAGATTGATCAACACGGTGTTATTTGTGATGCATGTCTCCGATTATCTATCCAAAGTATAACGGAAACACCAGGGCCTAGTCGCCCAGATAGACAAGTTGGTCACCGTCATGTGTGTGTTTGCTGTGGACACTCACTTCTACGACAACGATCACATACAATGGGAAGTAATACTGACCGTGAAAGGCACATAATGAATGTAGTAGCTCACCGAATTCAACCACGACAGGTGAGAAATCTGCTTCAATAATAATGTTTAATTGAATGTGCATCATATTCAATATTAAAGTCATCAGTAAAACTAACCTGATTTTGGTTTTTGTTACAGTTACGTTCTACAGATCTGATCTGTCATCCATGTTGGCAACAATGCAACCGAGCTGCCTCACCGTCTGTTGCTTCTTTGCAAAGTCTAAGTCAAGTATCCACAGACAGTGTAAATGCATCTCAACTTGAAGTTTCTCATAGTGAAGAATCTCAAATGGTGGCAGTCATACATTTACCTAATTATGGAAGAGCAGTTGATACTCAAAGTCATTGTTTCTATCCGGGTTGTAATATGACAGATCGACATGTGGTACCACTTTCACTCAGGGTATGGTTATTTAAGGACTATAAGTATTATGTCCCACGGAATTCCAAAATATGTAATTATCATTTAAACAGTGACTTATGGCATGAAATTCCTGCATGGGAAGATGTAATCCATGTATTCAATGTGAGTCACATAGAAGACTTTGCGTCGTTTGTGAATTATGAGAGCCGATCATTGGATTTCGAAAATATCAACTCGATGGAGGCATATATGTTGTGGTACTTTCTTGGAATGAGTAAAAGTCAATTTACTAGTTTAATGAGCGAGGTTCCCCGTCTGGCACAAATGCATAGAGGCTCTACTGCCCTTGCGGCCTACGTAATGAAACTAAGAACTGGGGACTCCGATGAAAGAATATCGTCCCTACTTCAAATACCCAGAAGTACTCTAGAACGACTTATGGCTGAAGCAAGAGTCAAATTAAACCAAGATTTTGTACCCAGAAACCTAGGAATTGGACATATGACCAGAGAAGAAATTGCAACCAGGAATTTAATAATTCCCAATGGACTGTTTGGTGAAGTTGATGGTCAAAGAAAACCTGTAGTCATCGTGGATGGAACATATATCTATGTACAAAAGAGCTCTAATTATCTTTATCAAAAAGAAACATATTCACTACACAAATATAGAAACCTCGTAAAGCCATTTATGCTTGTTTGCTCCGATGGATATATTCTTGAAGTGTTAGGCCCTTATCCCGCAACAACTTCCGATGCTACTATAATGTTCAATGAATTTAATAATCCAAATAATAGACTAAGGCAATATTTTCAAGATGGGGATGTGTTTATATTGGATAGAGGGTTCAGAGACGCTGTTCCACTTTTGGAGTCATGTAATTATAGTGTCCACATGCCATCAACATTACAAGAAAATGAATTCCAATTATCAACTTTAGAAGCCAATAAAAGCAGGAAAGTAACCATTTGTCGCTGGGTTGTAGAAGTCGTAAATGGAATTTTCAAGCAGCATTTTAAAATATTTCGCCAAGATTTTTTTAACCGAGCATCAAAACATTTAATGGTTGATTTCTCTATAGCGGCAGCATTAATTAATAGATTTCATTCAAGAATAGTTGACAGGCCAGATGCTGCTGATATTCTCCAAACAATAAATACTAATATGTTTATGGAAAACAGGCTAGCTGATTATGTAATAAATAATAATTTAAATCGACGCAGAGCGCAATTCCAAAGTATTAATGTGAATAATAGTAATGTTGCTGATTTTCCACAACTGACTTACAGCGAAATGGTTTTGATTGCATGTGGCACTTATCAAATAAAGCAGGCTCGATCCTACTATGGTGAGCACACGCGAGCAAATGGCATGTATAGTATTGAGGTTTGCACGGAGATAAATAATTTATTGATTGAGGAATTAGCTCTTCCTGATAATTGTTATTTATTGAGAGGGAAAATACACAGCAGGCACATTTCAACCAAAGTATATTTTGTGTATATGATAAATTAATAATTCTTTAACTGGTAGGGATGCTATACAAAATCGTTACTGTAATTGCCTAGTGGGACGTCGGACTGTTGGTACCTGTGCCCACATTATGTCAATTATATGGTACTTAGCTTGGGCGCGGTACCAATCCAACATCCGTTCTCCTGCACAGTTCCTCGATGATTTATTAATAGTGTATAATGATGAATAAAGTAATAAAATGATTTGTGTTGAATTATTTTTTCAATCCTTTAGTAACCTTGAGACATAACCTATCTTTTAGCAAAAATATTCTAAACAATGTACTCCCTAGTTTTAGATAATTATTGAAATTGTCATTGAGTTTCGTTCGATTTGAAGGATAATTTGGCGTAGATTTCATTCTTGTCTATTTCAGGCATTTTTTTGTATGGGAGATGGGCATTCCCCTTTGTTTTTTATTTTAATGTATATTTTATAAAGATTTATTATTATCATATACAATAAAATAAATAAACAAATAGATATACATACTAAACCATATAAAGAATGCAAATCGTTGCTGATTAAGTGGATAAACAAGTTAAGCTACGATGAAGTAGAGAATATTCTACTAAATATAAGGTAAAACCCTTTCCGTAAAAAAACAACCACACACGCACACATACATACATTCACATTTAACACATACACATACACATAATCACACACGCACCCACACATATACACACACACCAACAGACTAAATAAAAATAATAAATTCATTAACTTTTAATTTTTGTTTAACTTTTGTTTAATAACATGTTATACTAATATTAAGAAATAAAGGAGCGGCGCCTCCTGGCACAGGCATCTATATGCTTAAAAGGGGACGACACCAACTGTATAACGTATGTACAACGTGTAATATTGAAATAAACATTTCTGTATTTTGTATTTGTATTTTGTATCTAATTAGCGGTAATAACAATATTTTTAGTATTTACTTAACTTTCCGTAAACATTTTTAGACTCATTAAAACTACAAGCTGCACTAATTAATAAGCATTACCTATTTGTACGCCTTGCAAGGCAACACATAGTGATACATAACTTTTTTTTAACACCATGTACTTACTTTTACCTACGTGTCACAAATAAACATATTTGAATTTTGAATTCTTAATTAAATAAAAATTCAAACAAGACATAGATATCGATTTTATACTTGTTAGTTAAGTGGCAACTTCGAATCTGACATTATGACAGCCTCTGTCTGTCATCCAGTCTCCGTCACCAGTCGACTTCGTCTTGCGATAAAATATCTTACAGATCTAATCATAACTTGATAATATGCATATATACTATTACAGTAAAACGATTGTTAAAAAACTGTATTTGTGAAAATAAAAACTATTTTATATCTTAAAAATTCGGACTTTTTTTAAACCAATTCTTTAACAATTTAATTCTTTAAATTGCATATAATCATTTCCATATGATTACGCAATACCACGAACACCAATACAACGACCAGCAGAAGATGGAGTACCTTCTGGTGCGTTTGGAGTTGTCGACGCCACAAATCACGCGTATAAAGCATACATTTCGCCTCTAGCTACATCAAACAGAGTACTGAACAGCCGTCGGAGGGAAGGACAGGAAATACCTCCACTACCACCAGCAATTACGCCTGCTGGATCTACACCTACACGAAACTTACTAGGACATGGCCCACCTGATATTATTGAAGGTTTCGAATTCCCTGAGCGAAGTTGCGCGTCTCAAGATATTCCCCGAACTAATGGCGAGAGTCAACACAGTCTTGTTCGAGATGAAGAACCGCTGCAAGATGCGGGATCTAGGGAGAATTTTCTCGACTAGTCGCAATTACATCTTCCCCAAATATATTCCAGGGAACATACAATTTGACAGAGTTGCTGAGACGGTACCTGACGGCCAGAAACTTAGTGGCTGAAGATGGCCCACCTTCACCCACCAGGGTACTTTCCTCCTGATGACATCCCGGATAGAGTGGCAGCATTGGGCAACACTAGAGAGGGTCTCACAGTAAGGTTTGGTGATGATACTGAGCCCCAAATTATTGGTGATGGTGATGGGAGTGTTGAGACGGCTTATATTGTGCCAGTTGATAATAACATATCTCCAATACTATTGATAGACAGTCAATTGCCTGTGAAAAATCCTTTCACGTCCATGGATTATACATCTGTGTCCACTGAATATCCAGTGTCTATAAGCAGTGAAATGCCAGCAGCCAATGGCATTAGAGATGAGTTGGTGATGCTGGACAATATTAATACTCCAATTGTACCAAAAGAAAAAATGAATAAATAATGTTACTACTGTGTACTTGATGATTGTACTGAATAACGTTCCCGCTAAACACTCTACTCGGGCCTTACATTGACGTGGGCAGAGACCATCAATAATGTCGCACAATCTGTCAACCCACGACAGGAGATGACCGTGGGAAAAATCTCAATTATTTTTGAAGCGGAACTGTGTGTAGTGAGAGTAACCTCACGCACATGCTTCTTGGTACCTTATACCATGATCCTCTGTTTTGCCGACATGTGTGCCGCCTGGTTTTCTTGCGACTGTTATTCATGGATACACAACAAAAAATACCCCGGGTATTCTCTGCACTATGAATACAGAGCGTGCTTATCTAGAATGCTGACGCTGCTTACTGAATACCAGCAGAAAACCTATGGGTTGTTGAAAATGTGGCCATTTTTAATCATTGGTTCCATCCTCCGTGACCTTGAACATTCCCCCGAGTTCATCACCACAATCACAGAAGAACTAGATCC
The DNA here is from genome assembly GCA_910589295.1 of Noctua janthe. NCBI lineage: Eukaryota > Metazoa > Arthropoda > Insecta > Lepidoptera > Noctuidae > Noctua > Noctua janthe. The sequence continues at coordinate 3,807,163 of OU342567.1, forward strand.
TAACCTCAAGATGACACTCTTCTATGCTGCAGAAACCTCCGTGATTACCAGCCCTACTCACGCCATGCTCAAGCTAGAGATGGCAGGTCTCTGGAAGATCCTCGGACACCCCATTGTAGACATGGATGCCAGCACCACCTCATGGTTTAAGAAAGGCACTGTTCTCAAGAGAGACCTGCACACAGCTGCGCTTGGAATAGACAACATGTTCAAGAAGGAGTTCTGTCGCCAGTTTTACAAGACTCACAAAAAGTGGCCCAATCTCAGCCTCTCTCCAGCCTCTCCCCCCATCTAGTCGTCAGCTTCAACGCCAACGAGTGGGGCGAGACCTCTACCTATAAATGGGACCCTGCAGACTTATCAGGCATCACTCTGAATAAAAACTTTGAATTCTCTTTCTTTTGGAACTGCTACCATTACTCGCCAATCTGTGGGTATAAGCAGTGAAATGCCAGCAGCCAATGGCATTAGAGATGAGTTGGTGATGCTGGACAATATTAATACTCCAATTGTACCAAAAGAAAAAAGGAATTTTTGAACTAGTGGTAATATCCTACTAATACAGATTATGTGAAACTCTGTATGTTTGTTATTATGAATGTTTGTTACTCGATAACGCTTTAATGGCTGAACCCGATATAGGTAAATTTGGCACACAGACTATGACCTGGATTAACATTTGAGGAAGACTGGTCTTAGTCGAAAGAATTTGAGGAATGGCCACCGAAACCTAGGGATCAGACCAATCGAAGTAAAGACTGGAGACGCAGCAAGAACGAGAGAAAGGCAGGTAATCCGCCCAATACCTCGGAAGCCAATGCAAACGTAGCCATTGACTTTAGATCGAAGGAAGAGACTGCACCGGTGGACGAGCCGCTATACGATATAGGGCCCCACTCGAGTAGCATACCAAGACAAGAACTGTACAGCCAGAATTACGACTTCGAAGATACATAGACCAAGTCGAACCGACATACGAATCATTGTGAGAGGTTGACCCCCGAGTGGACAGGAGACCGCCATTTTCAATGTTACAACATTCCATGTGCACAATCTTAAATTGTTACCTTTTGGACATCACCTCAGACAATGGTGAAAGAAAGATGGGAAACGGACGATGTCAAGACCCTGTTACCAGAAGATTTAGGCATACCCGATCTGTTTCATTTCATAGCATCCATCGGAAACACCACAACCGTAGGCGGAGAAGAGACAAAATTTAACCTTCCTGACATAGCTATACCACGACCAGTAGAAGATGGAGTACCTTCTGGTTCGTTTGGAGATGTCGACACCGCAAGTCACGCGTATGTAGCATACATTTCGCCTCTAGCTACTTCAAACAGAGTACTGAACAACCGTCCGAGGGAAGGACAGGAAATACCTCCACTACCACCAGCAATTAGGCCTGCTGGATCTATACCTACATAAAACTTACTAGGACATGGCCCTCCTGATATACTACCTGCGGAGGCACGCCCGCGTATTGAAGGTTTCGAATTCCCTGATAGAGATAGCGAAGTTGCGCGACTCAAGATTTGCCCGAACTAATGGCGAGAGTCAACAGTCTTGTTCCAGATGAGGGACCGCTACAAGATGCGGGATCTAGGGAGAATTTCCTCGAGTAGTCGCAATTACATCTTCCCCAAACATATAATTTGACAGAGTTGCTGAGGCGGCACCTGACGGCAAGAAACTTAGTGGCTGAAGGTGGGCCACCAGGGTACTTTCCTCCTGATGACATCCTGGATAGGGTGGCAGCATTGGGCAACGCTGGAGAGGGTCTTACAGTGAGGTTTGGTGATGATGCTGAGCCCCAAATTATTGGTGATGGTGATGGGAGTGTTGAGACGGCTTATATTGTGCCAGTTGATAATAACATATCTCCAATACTATTGATAGACAGTCAATTGCCTGTGAAAAATCCTTCCACGTCCATGGATTATGTACATCTGTGTCCACTGAATATTTAATGTCCATGGGCAGTGAAGTGCCAGCAGCCAATTTCATTGGAGATGAGTTGGTGATGCTGGACAATATTAATACTCCAATTGTACCAAAAGAAAAGCATCCTCCCAGCAGCCTGTACCCAGTGCAAGTACCTCTAAGCCTAAAATAGTTATACGCTCAATTACAAATGTCACACCTCCCCATTCAGCTAACCATGTTCTTTGTTCTATCTAAACTACGACTAGTCGTGTTCGGAACGCCAAGGACGGCCGCGCGTGCGCTCATTTTACATTATGGAGGAAATCGTTACCGAACGCGATGTATTAATTGAAGTTCTTCAATTATTCAAATATTTTCCATGTATGTGGGATACATCTCATGACCTTTATTGCAACCGAGATGCTCGAAAGCAAGCATTTACAATACTTAAAGAGTGTTAAGGTGCGTATAAATTAAGCGCGGCAAACCATCGAACATTGGCGCGCGCGGCGGCCGCGCTCTATGTAAAGTCCATTTCACGAAAGAAGTCCCGGAGACAATTGTGGAACTAAATTTGACAGATGGGGAGATCGGCCATGTTGTCGTTTGTCGATGTTATCAAGGTGGGTTTGTTGTGGTAGATATTTTGTGAGTTTATTATTGGATTAGTGCGTTATAAGGTTTATTTACGATGCCAAAAGTTGTAAAAAGTGCAGGTCGAGAAATGATATTAAAGGTGAAGGAGTTCTGTGAAGCGGAACACAAGAATCGCGGTGTTTTAATACCAATAAGCAATGTTCGCAAAAGAGTATCCGCCATGACAGGTAAAGGGGTTCGGGCATTTTGGTCCTTATGACCAATAGACTTGAATCGTACATCAATGGATAGTAAAAGTAAATACAATAATTAATTTCACTAATATTTTGCCATGGCAAAACAATATTGATGTTACTTTATAAAAAGCGTAAATAACCCAACCTAAAATTATGGTAGAATACCCAATAAATAAACATAACTAACTACTTACCATGTTTTTATTTTGGTTAGTGTCGAAATCAATTGTTTTCCTCGGTTTATATTTGTCCATCAAAAAGTGCATGCTTTTAAATGCAAACCATTTAAAACAATCAACACCGCTGCCTGACTTCGTACTCATTGTTTTTTGCCTTTCTCGGCGGTAAGATGCAAGAAGCGAGTCCATCTTTTTTTTTAACTCTTCAACATTACATTCCAGTTGTTTTGCGATTTCCCGCCAAGCATCTTGTTTGTAAGTTGTATTTTTATAGTTTTCATACGTCGGATCCCACAGACATCTGAAATTGCGGTAGGCTTCTATCATTAATAAACATTTTTCTTGAGACCAATCCATAATTTAATCGATAAGATACGTAAACAATCGCTAGAACACAAGAACGCTTTGATGAGACCGCTCAGTGGCGCGAGCACGTCCGAACACGCTAGAACGCTCTAAGGCTTAGAGCGCTCAATTTAGTTCGCGGATCCTTAGCAAACTAGTTCGCTCTTTTAGTTCGTCAGCTCTCCTATTCCGAACAAGCAGATCGTTTGCTCACTTTGATACTACATTGTACGTATTGCTATGGTTATTATCATTGTTTGTCAATTCATTTCAGGGTATGCTAAATACACAAGACCCTAGTGCCGGACAGAATCTACAACATACAATCACCAAAAGAGATGCAACTCAGGAGAAAACTTCTTCAAAAAAAAGAAAATACGACGAATCTTACTTGTCCTTTGGATTCGTTCCTGCGGGAATGACTGAGAACCCGGATGGACAATGTGTCATTTGCAACAAAATAATGAGTAATAGCTCACTGGTACCTGCAAAGCTTAAACGACATCTTGACACGAACCACCCAGAACTGAAAGATAAAAGCGTCAGCTTTTTTGAAAGACACAAAAAAGTACGTAGGAGTGGTGCAGCTGCTATACAAAAATTTGTAAAGACCGATAATGAAAATGCAACAGAGGCATCATTTCTGCTAAGTTACAAAATCGCTCGTGCTGGTAAACCACACACGATTGCAGAGGATTTATTAAAACCATGTATGACAGAAATTGTCACCTGTGTACTTGGAGAAGAAGCAGCAAAGAAAGTGTCAGCAGTTCAGTGTTCAAATAACGTCATTTCTGATCGAATTCATAAGATTTCTGAACATATTCAAGATGAATTAATTAGTAGATTGGCGACCAGCGAGATGTTTGCAATGCAACTGGACGAAAGTACAGATGTCGCTGGGTTATCAATATTGCTTGTTTTTGTGAGATATCCCTTTGGAGGATCTATTGAAGAGGATTTGTTTCTTTGTACTCCTTTAGAAACTAACACAACCGGAGAAGAAATTTTTAAAGTTATCGATAGTTACATAACTAAGCACCATATTGATTGGAACAAATGTATTGACGTGTGTAGTGATGGAGCGGCAGCTATGGTTGGCAAAATAAAAGGTACTGTACCGAGAATCAAGGAGGTTGCACCTAAATGTAGTAGCAGTCACTGCGTTTTACATCGCCATGCCCTTGTCGCAAAAAAAATGCCATACGAGCTCAAGACAGTTCTCGACCAAGCAGTACTAATTGTAAACTATGTTAAATCACGTCCACTCCAGTCGAGGCTTTTTAAAAAAGTGTGTGAGGATATAGGAAGTCAGCATCAATCACTTCTTCTTCACACGGAAGTAAGATGGCTTTCAAGAGGAAGAGTTCTATTAAGGCTGTTTGAATTGCGCGACGAGCTTAAGTTATTCTTTACCAAACAACCTGTTTCTGCACACGTTAATAAGCTTGTTGAACTGCTGCATGATGAGCAATGGTTGATGCAATTGGCTTATTTAGCTGATATATTCGATAAGCTCAACGTAATCTGCAAAGCATTACAGGGACGAGCTACAACAAAATTTACAGTAAATGATAAAATGTCTTCACTGAAAAACAAGCTTGCGTTTTGGATTGAATGTGTTGAAAAACATAATTATGAATGTTTCACAATATTAAATGACTTTCTAAAAGAAAATGAGCTGCGGGTATCTTCAGACGTGGAAAATAATATACATGAGCATTTGACAAGCCTTACAAAATCTTTGCATGAGTATTTTCCGGAGCAGTTGCAGGACATGAACTGGGTGCAGAATCCGTTTGTAAATCACACCAAACCTTCGATGCTGTCGGTGTCAGAGTATGAGAATTTGATTGATATTAAATTTTCATCAACGCTAAAACAAAAGTTCGAAGAAGGAACTTTTGATTTAAACGCCTTTTGGATTGGACTCAAAGATGAATACCCAGAAATTGCTAATAGAGCCATCACATTACTGTTACCGTTTGTGACGACTTACCGATGCGAGACTGGTTTTTCCGCATATGCTTACACCAAAAGCAAGTACAGAAATAGACTGGATGCAGCTCCAGATCTTCGCATTCAACTGTCGGACATTAAGCCTAATTTTAATGCTATTTTAAAAAAATATGTAAAAAAATTTCATTCATCACATTAAATTCACAAACGTGTTTTTATGTTTATTTTTTTTATTTTTTATGTACCTACTTACATATGCACAGTAAATGTATAAAATAATTTCATGAAAACTTTATTGTTTTTCATTTATACCTATTTTAAGGTAGGTAAATTTCCAGTTATCAAAGTAGGGTTCCGCTAGGAAAAGTATAATCAATTAGGGTTCCTTGGCCAAAAAAAATTGGGAACCCCTGCTCTAAGCAACTGTTCGCGCGCTCTTGCGCCGTTTACATCAAGCGAGCGAGCATTCTTAGAATATTCTATAGAATCTTTGCGAACGCACTAAGAACAACGAAAGAATGCTCTACGCCTGTTTACACTAGAAGAATTTGATGTAGTGGGGATAGAATGAGCATTCGCTCGTTTGATGTAAATCGACCTTTATGAACAGGTTATTTAGCTGTCAGAAAGTGATGGTTGCTTTGAGTTAAGCCACATTTTGAATATTCGACTTATGGCCAGGTTTTTTATGCCAATACTCGTATGTGCGACGCTTCGATGTTTCCTGACTTTCGTTGAGCGTATGTTAATTCAGCCACGTATTCACTGAGCAACAATGTTTCGGATACACAGTTTCTGAAACATCACGTAAATGTTTCCAGGAACAATGTTTCGGAAACTCTGCCGTCCACACAGTCAGTTGCTTAGGTCATGTCGCCCGAGGAAGTAGTGTTGTTATGTGGTGCCTACATTTTTTTGCATAAGTCCATTTCTAGTAAAAAGAAACGAAAAAGATGGTGGGTCAGGAATTACTTGCTAAGAAGACAAGACGTATTAAGTGATTTATGCATGTTTGATGGATCATTTATAAACTTTCTACGAATGTCAAAATCAGATTTTGAATATCTTTTGCAAAATGTTGGACCATTTATAGAGAAACAAGATACAAACTTACGAAGTGCAGTTACCGCTGAAACAAGACTAGCCATTACTTTAAGATACTTAGCTACTGGAGATTCATATTCTTCACTCTCATACACTTTTAGAGTTTCCAAACAATTAATCAGCCGGATCATACCCGAAGTTTGTAAGAATATAATACGTGTGTTGAAGAACTACATCCAGGTAAGAAAAACTAAAAGTTATGAATCAATTTTTTTTTATTAATTATACAAAATTAGGCGAACTATCTGCTGGGTACTACTATCGGTTTCTTCTACTGATGCGATTTGTGAAACTATCTCTTCAATGGTTTCAAGTTCTTTTTGTGAGGTTGAACTTGCTGGTGTCGACGCAGTTTCATATCCGGGATGGCTATGATATCCGTAACCATAATTGTATTTGCCCATTCGCATGTCTATTAAAATATTATTAATATAAGCCTTGGCTTGTATTACGGCAGTCTCGTTTTGTACCGCTCTTAATTCTGAAGCGACGCCCATAAATATCATATTCATCCTTAGATTCATCCATTTTGCGTTTTGCAGATTTAACTATTTCAAATACTTCACTTAGATTGTCATCCACTTTTCTTTTAGATGTTTTTTTGCTACTTGTAGATGGTAGTGGGGATGGTGGTAGTGGAGATTGTGGTTTCTGCTGCTCAGATTGCTGTTCTGGCTCCTCAGTTGCCAGGAGGTCTTCACGGTTTGCCTGCAATTTTAAACACTTTTTTTTTAAGGTTCCGAGTTCCGAAGCGCACTGGAAAGAAAAGGCCCGTGAGTGGAACGAATTATGGAATTTTCCACACTGTGTCGGAGCTATAGATGGGAAGCATGTGGTTATTGAAGCGCCTAGCAATAGTAACAGTGATTACTACAACTACAAAGATCAGTTTAGTATTGTACTACTGGCTATTGTAGATGCATCTTATAATGTTATATATGCAAACTGTGGTGCGAAAGGAAGAGCATCTGACAGTGGTATCTTTCAAGAAACGAGTTTCTATCAAAGAATGGTGGAACACCGTCTTAATTTTCCAAACCAAGAAACGATATCACCAGATGGACCTGACCTTCCTTATGTAATACTGGGCGATAGTGCATTTCCATTATCGGAAAACTTGATGAGGCCGTACCCGGGTATTCATAACCGTGGCACAATGAAACGCATTTTCAACTATAGACTCTGTAGGGCCAGGAGGGTTGTAGAAAATGTTTTTGGAATTTTATGCGTGGTTTTTCGTGTATTTCGTAAACCAATTCCTCTCAAGCCTGAAAATTGTGAACTTATTGTAATGGCCTGTCTTTACATGCATAACTTTTTAAGAAGGAATAAACAATCTAGAGCCTTGTATACGCCCCCGATGACTTTTGATTTTGAAGACAGTGAACATAATGTCATAGAAGGTGCTTGGCGTAGAGAGTATACAGTTGAAGGAACTTCAATTTTGGAATTGGAAAGGCGACCTAGAAATTCAGCACGTACTGCTACAATCATTAGGGATCAATTTGGTGAATATTTCATGAGCGAAAGAGGAAGCCTGCCGTGGCAAAACAATGTAGCTTAATGCTATGGCGGTAGTGTTTTCGTATATGTTAGATAGAATATTTACATGCCTACAGCTGTTTACATAAAAATAAAATATGAATAATGCGCTCACTGTTTTATTTAAAGTATCCGCACCACCGACCCTTGTCGTCGTGCTTTGTAAGAAAATTAGTTCTTCATAAAATTTCCATTTTGATTTCTTAATATCTGCAGTACCAGCACTTGTGGTTTTTGTAGACAACATTTTCTTCCTCTCTCTTGCAAATTGCGACCGCAATATATGCATTTTATTCTCAACATCTGTTTTTGGAATTGCCAAAGCATTCGAAATTTCTTCCCAGGCGTCATTCTTCTTTTTTCATTTTTTCATTCTTCTTTTTTATTTTATTTTTATAGTCCTTTGTCGAGCAATCCCATAATATTCGTTTTTTCTCAAACAGTTCTATCAATTTAAAGACAGTTTCATCGTCCTACACTACAGCCATGTTTATAAACAAATGTTTAGACGCGTCCACACTCGCATGCACCTGTTGCGCAACTGGTTTGTTTCTGTGTTCTCCGCCGCAAGTGGGGAGCACCAAAACATACCGATAAACACGTAGTGTTTACAGAAACAAATTATATGTTTCTGAAACAAAAGGATTTGTTTCAGAAACACGTAGATTTTGTTTCTGAAACAGTTTATAAACAATTGTTGCTCAGTGAATACGTGGCTTTAGACTGGCACTTGTTCTCGAAGTTCTTCTGTTTTTCACGTCTTGCTGCGATCACTTAATTCCTAAATGACTTGCTTGGTCGCCCTTGTTTTGATGTAGACATTATTGACCAGCTATGGATTGTTATGGCACTGTCCAGCCAGTTTTTATTTTGACTTAGGAAACGTGCGTCTGTATTGTTGGCTAAGCTCCATCTTTGCTTTAAATCGGATTTAAAATGTCTCAGATCATCCCTTATTATTCGAAACTCATTTTCTGGACATTTCGCAATCTCCTTAAGTCTTTGTTCCATGTCCAATAATTTTTAATCTAATTTTCGTTTAGTGCTTTCCCTAAAAAGCGTGTACGAGTATAACGATCTTCAAGACATTTGGATGTCATATGGGGCCGAACCTAAAATGAAAAACGAACTCTTAAGTCAATGTAATAAAATACAAATTGACTTTAAAAAAAAATGGTGGCAAGATGGGTGACATATTTGTATTTAGGTAGCATAACAAATATCTATAATTAGCTAAAAAAAAAGTTTATTGTATATTTAGGCTGCAGTTAGACGACGCGAAAAAAATCTTGCGGCCGCCGCGCGGCGATCGTGCGGTGACCGCGTACTAACTGTTCAGTTATAGCAAAATTATGTTTTATTAACTAGGACGTAAAGTTGAAATTAATTTTGAGTAACTAACTGCGCGGAGACCGCGCGGCGGCCGCGCGGCTTTCGCTCCTCGATCACACGGCGGCCGCGCGGCCGTATCGCTCGAATCACTCGAATGTTCTCGATGTACGCCCCGCGCCGGCGTCCCCGCATTCTCCTTTCATTGGTCCGTCAGTCACTTGCGCGAGACGTCGCCGCGTCGTGACGCGCGGACATCGTGATTTCGAAGATGGATGAACTGAGTATCAATCCTGAGACATTGATATCTTTAGTGGAAGAAAGAAATATCCTTTGGGATAAAACAAGCGAATCCTATAAGGATAAACGTCAAACACTAAAAGCCTGGCATGATCAAAACATCACGTTTGAACCCTTAGCTGAAACTTTTGTCTGAGAAAAGCCTACTTAGAAATATTTAGTTGGTATAGAAAACTAAAGTACCGAAAGGGTTAATCAGAAGTAAACTTACAACTCGTCAATTTTGTTTTATGTCCTGCGTAATAGCGAGTGAGCTTATTAAATCAGGCTCCAAACTTCTACTGAGAAGTCCTGATGGAAAAACTAGATCAATGGGATATATTTCAAAGAATACATATTACAGTTAAGAGCGTTTACGACTGACGGCATTTCATACAAACTTTCAAGTCCTTTTTTTCGAAATTACTGAACCGATTTTAATGAAACTTTATAGGCATAAGCAGGTTACATAATTCTAAAAAGATATCAGAGAAAATTTTCAAAATGTCTTTAAATAAAAGATAATTTGTAATTTCTGTTTCTATGAAAAATCTAAAGTCGGTCTTAAGCTGTAACACTATTTATCGAAATATATAAGTCGTAAACACTGTTAATATCAACTATCGTATACATCGGTACTAAACCTACAGTCAGCAGAGTGTTCTCAGGTTTTTAAAGATATTTCGTAGCATTTACGAAATCTAAAACTAAAGTGCAATCTCATTAGTTACCTGTCGCAGAGTGCTCGCTGCTTTTGTAACTGCAATTATTCGATGCAGTATTTCTTAAACGTTTCTAAATACTAGCTCGATTTACATGTTGTTAGTTTTAACGTTCGATCGACTTACACGAGTGAGCAAAGTTGCTGTAGCGGTATCTTACGTAATAAAATATTAGAAGGCCGGCTTACTTGGAAACGTATGTTGTCGGATATAATGTAAGCCTTTTGGCTTATGGCTTCACTCGTATATTGTGTATAGGTTGTTCAAACAATAACCTTTTTACGACGATTAGAACTGTGCCAATTTAATAGGTGAGCTATTTATTTTTTGTAAACCAAATACGAAAAATAAAGAATTTAGTGATGTGGATGCAAAATTCATGAAGTTTATGGACTCGGTTGAAAAAGAAGAAGACAGTCGTATGATGTCGTTTTTTAAAGGAATTTTACCAACTGTTGAACGATTCAATGACGAAGATGCTGTTGAGTTTCAGTACCAGGTGATGTCTATTGTGAGAAATATAAAAGCTAAAAACCAACAGCTCCAGAATGCTGGTTCGAAAAGGCCTTACTTTACTCCACCACCCGAGACTATGTATCGTCGAGAAGGCGAAAATGTATCATACGAAAGCACCTATCAGTATGGTTACACTACTGCTGCTGGATCTGGACGTCCGCCAACACAACAATCATCTTATTCTGAAGAGTCCGAATCTACCGGTGGAGAGCAATACAATTTTGCCAGTCCATCCAATTCAAGTATCGACGATTTAGATTTTACAAATATATAGTCTGTCTTACAAATTTATATATATATATAATGATTAATAAATACCACTTGACCAAATAATTGTTATTATTTATTAACTTACCGCAATGTCACTGCTAATCTTTCTGTGGGGGTAATACTGTCCCGCATGTTAGTGTTCTGGTGCTTCAATTTATCATGTATGAAGTTGAGTAGTTTATCAAATGTTTTAACATCCATTCGGAAATAATCTGCGAATTCTTTTTAATCTTCTCGCAATTGGTTGTATAGCGTATGAAATTCACCAAACTCTTCTCGCCGTGCTAAAATAGGATGAATCCAAAATTTTCTACATTTCTTTTTTTCTTTCCACGTGTGAATTTTAAGAAAGACCAAGATCAACTGGAAATGAATCGGGTTCGCAGTGGCGTGGCCACTAGGCCTGATCGCGCGGCCGCCGCGCGGTCACCGTACTCTCGCCGCGCGGCCGACACGCTGTAACATTCCGTGTCATATAAACGCGCCCTTATGGCCCGATTATGCCCGGAACACGGTTTATTACAAAAACACCTTTTTTCGGAACAGTTAAGTCAAAAATATCAATATTTTAGTATTAGTCATTTAAATATCAAAAGGAACAATCATATTTTAGTATCATAATTAGTGCTTCGGTACCCATTGACAGTGTTCACAAATATCTCCACAAAGACTCAAAACACAAAATGCAAAGTTGCTATAAAAGCCCGGTTCCTATAAACAAGAAACTAGTCGTTTTGCTTACGGATAGTAGTATTTTCTACGAGTCGTATGCCAAAACCATTCCTATAAAAAAACGTTTCGTAAGTTAAGTTACCGATAGATCAGTACCTACGGATGGTAGGGTTACGAATAACGAACAGTAAGGCAAATGTATCCAGATGTCGGGCGATGGTGTTCCTATATTAAAAAAGAAACGTCAACGAGCTGTCAAAGTTACGGAGTCGTTAACAATTTGTTTACCGCCCGATTTCGGTCGGTTGTCTACAAAAGTTTTAACTTTTTCTGCGTTATTTACTTTAAATAATTGTAAAATGTCTCGTTCAGATAGTGAATTAAGTGATTTAGAAATGTTATCGGACTGGAGTAACTCCGAATGCGATGAAGAAAGTGGTTCAAATCGACGTAATTACAAAACGAGGGTCGATCATTTTAGTATCTTGGATAATAATGAATTCCAAATTAGGTTTCGGCTAGATAAGCCGTCTGTACAAAGTTTACTCGTTAAAATTCAGATGAATTCGATGATTCTCAGAACTAAGGCGCATATTACAGCATGATAAAGTATGTTTTGTGGCCAAATAATTGAATTCAGTACCTATACCTAATTTTATTTTTTCAGCTCAGTGTGAAAGTTGTATGGAAACAAATGGCTGCTTGCAGGCACTGCATATCCACTAAAACCATACTTATTAACACCTTTGTTAAAACCTCAAAGTAGAGGGGAACAGCTTTATAATGAAGCCCACATTCGAACTAGAAACTGTATTGAAAGGTATGTTTATTCCAATTTGTCTCGGGTCTCTTGGTGTCAGGTTCAAGATCTCATGCTCCAAGTCGGGCAGTGTTATATTACTGTACTAAAAATATTTTTTTATTTTTTTATTGCAGGTGCTTTGGAGTGTGGAAGAGGAGATTTCCTGTAGTAGCTTTGACATTGCGTTTGAGTCTGTTACGAGCAAATGCAGTAATTATAGCTACTGGTGTGTTGCATAATACCTGCCGATTAAACAGTATAGCTGATGTACCACCAGAGGTAGAAATTCCTTCTGCAGAGGAAATGTCTGTACCAGATACTGCTAAAGAACCAGATTACACAGATAGAGCAACACTGATTTCAAATTTCTTTAATAAGTAAGTAATAACAATCTGTACAGCGCTAAACTAAGGTGTCAAGTTTGAATCCTTGTCTGTGTTAAAGTACTGTGCACTGACATTGTTTAATAATTACTTTTATCTTATTTCAGTTTATTATAAGAAAATCTACTTATCTGCTAGATACAAAATAAAGTCTATAAAGAAATTATTGTTATTGAAGGACAGCTTAGTTATATCTTATGGCTGTTATTGTTCCTTGGTTTGTTTAGTGTTAATAACATTGTTTTAAGGTTATTTTTAAATATTTTTACTAACCAATACAATTTGTTTTTTTATCATTATGTATGTTAATCTGTAAGGTATATCTATGGGATAAAGTTGCCTGGAAATAAATGAGTGTTGTTGTTGTTTATAGAGAAATATTGTTATTTTAAGTAGCTATAATGTTAGTTATTGAAAGGCACAAAGGAGGATGGGCAAAAATGTATGGAAGCTGGTACACCCCTCCAATAGCAATGACATATATGTCGTTGGATAGGTCTTTGTAACTGAAACAACATTTACTATGACAGCTTTGTTGAAATGTTTGTCTGTTCTGAGTTATAGGTTAAAGAATAAGGTAAAAATGAATACTTCATATCTTGGTGTCTGAGAATAAATAATACAATGTCGTCGTTTATTAATGTATTTAATCATTATCTGTACAAATAATCATCATCATCATCATCATCATCATCATCATCATCATCATCATCATCAAAGTATAAACAATAGTTAAACAATCGTTCTGCATTGCTTATAATGCACTGGATCAAAGTGTTCATGTACTGTAATTGTTAATGTAATTGTATATGTACATATTTTCTTTTATTCATTATTATCTAAGATAACGTTATTAAGGAACATTGCCGGTGCCGTAAATTCTACATGAACCGCGAATGCTAAATACCATATAATCGAAGTAATGTGCGCGCATGTGCCCATTGTGCGTCGTCCCGATAAACAAGTACAGTAGTGTTGTACGATGTTGTTGCTGCCTTCAATGAAGTTATTATTTATTAAAATATAGCAATAATATAACCGTGCCTGACATGTCGGGACTGTATGCGCCCACGTAAAAGCCACACTTCTTCATGGATTCCGTAATCTGGCAAGTCATCCAGTCGATTCTCTATATAGGTCTCTATAACGTATAAACCGTTTTGAAGATGTTCCCCGCAGTAAGATTTAGCTAGTTTCAGCTGGTATGTACCCAAAGCCAGTACAATTATTTGATTTTCGGTAAGCCTTGGGATGTTTTCAATATTAATAGCTTCCAGTCTTTGAAAATCAGCCCTTCGGCTATTCAAACGTTTCCTTTCAACATATGTATGTAAAAGATTTTGTAAATCGACTGTTTCTCTTATACGACTCCAGAACTCTTCTGCATGTACACTGTCTACTATTGGTGCATGGAAGGTATTTATAAGGGATGCAGCAATTCGAAAATCGGCAAACATGTGTGGCAGAGCCCTATTAAAATATTTTTGACGCAACAGTTTGTAATCACGTTTGAATCGGCCGTTCACCACTTCCACTACTCATATGCATAATGTGACAGCTCGCGATTCATTTGCTTGCTCAGTAGTGAGCTGTGACTCTTGACGATCTTTGCTTGGAGGCACATAATATTCATAGCCACATGCTTCGATTGCATCCAAGCTATCTCTAAACCCACGGTCCAAAATAAATGCATCATTTTCTTGTAGAAAACAATGCAATGGATGTTCTTCATCACTCATGATATCTAACATTATCTGTGCATCAGTTATCGTGGCAGCATATGGCCCCATAACATCAATGATATAGCCATCTGAGCTCACAATCAAAAATGGCTTTAGAAGGTTTGAGAACTTGTGCAGGCTATAAGTCTGTCGCTGAAATAAAAAGTTGCTACTTTGGTTGATATAAACGTAAGTTCCATCACATATTATAATTACTTTCGTATTTTCATCATTACCGAAAAGTTTTTTTGGGATAAATAGATTTCTCTCCAACACATTTCTTCTGTCGATGTGATCCAGTCCCAGGTGAAGTGGTACATATTCATTAGTAAGACATTCACGAGCAATAGATAAATGACGTTCTAGAGTTCTCCTCGACATATTAAATAATGTTGCAAGCCTTTCATCCGAATCACCTGTACGAAGTTTTGACAAATATATACCTAATACAGTTCTTGGATCATTGCATCTCTGGCTGAGTGAAGGAGTTTGCTCCAAAATGGCATTGAATTGATCGCCATTACATCCAACCCAAAAATGCATTTCGTCATTATTCATAGAACCTGGTACTCTAAAATTCAATCTCGATCCACGTTGCGCAGCTGCTCGCATTAAGTTACAAACATCACTAAAGTGGGATGCAGTAAAATAATGAGTGGTGTTGCAAAAATCCGGCAACTCATCCCAATTGTTTCCTTCAAGGTGTTCTTGACAAACTCGAGCACCGTCGGGGATATACAACTTGTATTCACAAAAGATTTGAACTTTAATGGCCTCTGGTATTCGGTGTCGGGTGTCATTACCACAGTTGTGAAAGATACAATGCGCGGGAGTATTAGAAGCTCTCATGTACACGGGAACATAAAGTTCGTTAGCATTTTCTCCACCAGGAACATTAGCTTCTTGCACTTCTGGCACAGCAGGTGCTCTAACGGCATTATCACCTCTCTGCCAACATCGATGGCATACGCGTTGCGTGTTGTCGAACACCACCTGAAAATGGCATAACCCGTCAAATAATTCAAATGTCCAAGTCAAAAAAATCAAAGTCTAAATAATCGATTTCTCAAAACTCGATGCTTTTGCGAGTTTGTATTTTTGATAACAAGGTGGGTTGCATTGTTTATTAATACTTTCACAATAAACATCTTGCATTTTTGTCAAAGATATGTACTACCTTTTACCATAAAACAGGATTTATGCATTCTGTCCAACTGGGATCGACCAGTAAGAAAGAAAAGAAAGAAAAATAGTTTATTTATTATAGAGCATACTACATACATAGAGTATTAAAAAAAAGTGAAATAAAACTAATTAATTATCTGTTGGCGTAATAGAAACCACATGGACTCAATATACAAAGATACAATTACAGCATAGATTAACTAAAGGTGGGTGGAAGTTCGCCAATTCCATGGCTTCTTTTATTTTTTAGATTTTTAAAATAGTCTGAAAATTCTTTCCGGATATTTTCACATTGCAAAGTGTGTCTTCGTCCAGTGTTGGGTAACGGGAGAAATGATGATAAACGGTCCATATTTCTACACTGGCCTGGAATGACGACGTCATCTTCAATTCTGTCCATCATACCCGGTGAATTATACAGCTTCCTAGAAGCTTTCCTTTTCATCAAATAATTATGTAGGTACACGCAGGTTATTACGATGAGAGATGCTTTATCAGGTTGCAGCAATATAGGTTTTCGCAATACACGAAAAACTGCTGAAAGAATGCCAAATGCATTTTCTACTATTCGTCTTGCTCTAGACAAACGGTAGTTGTAAATTCGTTTTTCGGATCCCCTAGCATGAGTACCAGGATACGGCTTCATGATGTGTCTATGTAATGGGAATGCATCATCTGCTACAAATACGAATGGCATATTCTGTTGTCTTCCTGGAAGGCTTTGGTCATTGGGCAAATTTAATTCATTATTTTGTAGTTTCTGATAGAAAGAAGTGTTTCTGAAAACTCCGCCATCTGATATTCTGCCCTGACAACCAATATCGGCGAATATGAAATTGTAGTTAGCGTCATTAACACCACACTGAATGTGGATTTATAATTAAAAAAGTCGCTTCCGCTGTTAATAGGTGCTTGTATGACGCAGTGTTTCCCGTCTACAGCGCCAATACAGTTTGAAAAATTCCACTTCTCATTGAATTCCTGAGCGATTGATAGCCATTCTTCTTCTGTTGACGGTGTCTGAAATGAATAAAAAAAATATTTTAGGGTGTATATTAATTGAACTGTTTTTTTATAGGCTGATGAGCAGGAGAATGAGCGAATTGAACAAGAAACTGCGGTAGTGGACCCTAATGCAGATACACAGTCAGATTCAACAACACATTCACAACCTGCAGCTTCAGTAGGGTCAAGAAACACCACACCACAATGGCAACCATCAAATCAACATCACTGCAATCTGGCCACACAATACCACCAAAAAAATCAAAACATGAAGACCCTCGAGTAGCCGAAGCCTACCGTATTTTAAAAGATACACATGATTCAAAGATTAGGGACAAGAGTCAAGCTTTTGGAAATCATGTTGCTTCAAAACATCGCGAATACTCAAAAAGGACAAAAGCGTATGTTGAACATTACATAAATAATATACTGTTCGACGCTGATTTGGGGAAATTTGATTGAGTCAAATTTAGCATCAACTCCGATGTCTTCATATTTCTATATTCTGTAGCCTCAGATCAATCCCCTCCACCCAACCAAATGGAAGCCAGTTCAGAAAGTAATGTAAAAGGCCAACAATTACACATTCCGGATGATACCGCAACTGAAGAAACCAGCGAGTCTTTGCTACATTTTATTAAAAAATTTAAGTAACATGTGTATCTTTTCTAGTTACTTTTTTTTATTTAAGTTCTCTGATTGTTTTTTTTTTAATAAATTTCTGATTGTTTTTTTTTAAATAAATATCTTAAAAATAAATTGTCTTAGTTTATTTACTTACTTTCACTAATAATTACGGTCGTGATAATAGATGTGTAGGTATGTATAAAAGTAATAACTTTACTTACCTTAGCATAGTCTTGCAATGCTTCATTTATTGCAGCACATACTTCAGATATAGCATTACATATTGTCGATTTAGACATTTTAGTAAAATACATTAGGCTTTCATAGGAATCTCCAGTTGCCAAAAATCGCAAAGTCACTGCTAGTTTGTCATATGCAGGAATCGAGTCTCTAAAATTCGTGCTTGATTTTCGAATTTTTTCGCTGGTCAGAGATAGTAAATGATCAAAATCCTCTGGCGCCATTCTACAAAAGTTTTGGAATTGTCCACTTTCTTCTTGTTTTTGCATATCCGTCATTGTTTCACCTATATTATCCAGTGTCCTTCGATGCATTAAATTTGTAACCCACCAACGTCTCTTCCTTCTTTTATTTTTGAGTTTTCGCGACAAAATAATAAATGCAGCACTTGCAATAATGATATCGCTGTCAGAGTCAGACATAACGAAGCACTACCAATACTAACCACAGAATTGACACGAATGAGCAAAGAACATTCGATCTAGCTTTTGTTTACACTAAAAGATTACGAAAGAATGCTCTTGTTCTAGCTCTAGCTCTATGTTCGTTTGATGTAAATCGATACCTCTAGCTTTCGTTTACACTAAAAGATTACGAAAGAATGCTCTTGTTCTAGCTCTAGCTCTATGTTCGTTTGATGTAAATCGGCCTTGACGTACCGCACCCCCCGCGCGCCTATCCCTTCACCGCGCGGCGCGATTTTTCTATAACTGAAATAAAATAATATTATTTATGTTGTTACATACCTTGAACTTCCATATTCGTCGTGTTTATCCCACCAACTATTAACAAAACGACTAAAACAGTAAATGTTAGGAGCACAAAAAATAAGGTTATCGAGAAAACAATGGACCGCACTGGACGACGACTGAGTGCCGACTACGGTAGTCGGCACTCAGTCGTACATAACACTCCTTCAAAGGAGTTACCAGGCACTTCTAAATCTACACAAGAGAAATCTAATATACCAAGTAACAGTTCTGCCAAGAATACAAAGAGAAAGAGACCAAAAGAAGATGAATTTATAAAATTTATGAAGAACAGACAGGAAAACCGAAATAGACAGCTGGAGTCATTAAAATCTCAAGAATCAGTTGATGATATATCGACATTTACAAAACATATTGAAATGATGTTAAGAAAATTGAGCGCACGTTCAAGAGCAATGGCAAAAACTGAAATTTTTAATATTGTCTCGAAGTATGAGATCACAGATATCGAGAGTCAAACTGAACGCCCCTATACAAGTTCACCTTACAATTCACATTTTCCAACAATAGCGGCTTTATTAGGACCTCAAGCACAGAGTGATTCATCACGCCAGTTATCATATAATTCAAATTCATCATACAATTCATATTCTCCGATAAGTGCAGCTTCATCAGAACACCAACACAGACTGGATTGATTGATTTAACATCTCGCCAATTACCAAATATTTCCGGTGAACCATTTCAAAGCAATTACGGTGAAATCACCAAATGACCAGAATAATTTCGATGAATTGGCAAACTTACCTTAAAGTTAGTGCTAATTTTTCTTTCACTGATATTCTTCCCTTTTCTTGCATTGATTTTTTCAGTAAATTTAATACGTAATCAAACTGTGTTTTATTCAGCCGAAAATACTTCCTGAATATATTGTCATCAAACATCAGGTGCTTCTTTACTAATAGCGAAAATGATCCTTCTTGACCTCTAGTTAAATATAAATCCTTAATAGGTAATCGTCTTTCAGTTTTGTATTTGTAATAATAATATAAGAGCAAATCATCGTCTTCTTCTTCCTCCAATAGCAGTTTCGTTACTTGGTTTTCCATCACGATACAAAACACCACTGACTTCATCGACAGACTCTCTTGAACTGAGCGGTCGCTCCACGACACTTGTCGCGATCTTCGGTCTCAGTCTCGACCTACAGTACATGCCGAAGAGACCGAGACATTTGTCGCTGTCTATGGTCTCAGTCTCCTGTCTCGGTCTCCCGTCTCTGTCGCGGCGCGAACCGCCACCTTTAAAGTTAGTATGGACATAGTATTAATTAGTTGCATATAATTATACAGTGATAATTACCCCGTAGCAAAATTTTAGGAAGTCACTCGGTGTCTCATTCATAACAAGTTTCTTTATGGAATCAATGTCGAAATCTCAAAAAAACATTACGTTTTTCCATACATATCCAATCGGCTTATGTTTAACTTACCACCAGATATAGTAACAAATAGCAGACAAAAGTAGTAAATGATCACCAAAATGAAACTCGCATTTTAATGTAAAATTATAACCAAAGTTTTAACACTTTGCTATCCTATTTAAGTAAAATGACTCCAAGTAAATCATGAGTAACCCAAAAATAGTAAATGATCACCAAAATTAAACCAACATTTTACAGTAAAAAATTAACCAAAGTTTTTAAATTCTGCTGTCCTATGTAAGCAAAATGAGACTATTAAGAAACGACGTTTGACAGTTCGGCGGCCATCTTGTTTATTTTTGAACCGCAACAACTCCTGAACCGGAGGTCGTGGGAAGTTGCGGTTTTCGGTTTCGTATTAGTAGAATCGTTGCCTTACCTGTCTTACGTTTTCAGCCGTTTTGGAGCCAAAAATTTTCGGGCTCCTGAAAGTGTTTTCAGCGGATAGCGGAGTTCAGGCCAAGTTAGGAGAGCACAAACTCGAGGGGTCTGCGGCTTTCCGAAAGGGAGTTATCCGCGGTCAAAGTTTCACTTTGACAGCTCCGCGGTCATTTTGTGAAATCTTCTTAGTTACATAACTCCTGAACGGAAGGTCGTAGAAGGTCGGGACTTCCGCTGTACTTTTAAGCTGACCATAATCTACAGATTAGGGTACGTTTCAGCCGTTTTCCAGGGGCAAACTTTTTTCAGCCTGAAAGCCACGTCAGTGGATAGGTCTCATCGAGCCAAGTGCGAAAAGCCCAAACACAAGGGTTTTTGGACCAGTGGTTCCGGAGATATCCACTTGTAACCACTTTTTGGTCGCCATCTTGGCAAAAAACCAAGAACTTTAAGTAAGGATATCTCCGTCACCCTTCAGTGGATTTGTACCGAGTTTGGGTTCATTTGAGAGGGCTCGAGGAGAGCTATCGATTGAACATAAGAAAACCACTCTACATAGAGCTCATTTTTTGTTTTGCTCTAAATCGACGGCTTTTGACCCTGGAAGCGAATTCTTTTTTCTGTGGTTACTGCTTGACCCGCTCTATTGAGCTGGGCTGACCGGTGTATTTCTATATAGAGCAGCACCCGCAAAATCACTCAGATTTTTACGATCTGTAGTGAGCTTTTATTTCTATTATAATTATTTATTATTTAACGTTGTGTTGTGTTATACACTTTTATACTCTGACCTTCATATATTTTGACGCATACAACCAACATGATCGGTATAAGGACCCCATTAAAGAAAGCGGCTGATGGTGAGAAATCACCGGAGAAGCCGATTACGGCGCCTCTAAATGATAGACGTAGTGTTGGAGAATGGGAGGCTAAGCCTTCCAGCGTGGACTCAACTCCACCCATAACCACCAAGACGGCACAGGCTGGCCCTGCGAGAACAGTGACGAAGCCTCCACTATCGGTGGAGAATAAAACACTGCGAACAAAACTTATTGAAGTCCATTCACCGCCGAAAACGCAGTACGCGGATCGGTCGGCAGAAGCTAGGGCCTGCCTCAACAGGGCAAAACTTCTGCTCAACAGTTCACGTAACACAAAAACTGAACTAAAAAACGGCATCATTGAGGCGCTGGATCGGCTTTTTCAATTGGTGAAGGAGGCCGAAAGACTGAACAAAGCTAAAGGCTCAGGATCGGGGAACGAAATTGCACGGCCCGAAGTCGTCGCCGTCACCGACACTACCTTCTCGCTCTCTGCCGAACAAAATCAGCTAGAAACACAAATGAAAAATCACTCTATCCTACTAGAGACAAACACTAGAAAGATGGAAGAGTTGAAAGCGGCAATTGCGGAACATAAAGAAATGCTCGAGTCCGGTTCCGCCAAAACGTATGCGAGTGTAGCTGCGATCCACAGCGGAAAGGCGAACCCAGTGCGGAGTACGCTGCATTCGATTGTGGTTACCTCAAAAGACGATACGGAATCGGGAGACGAGGTCCTCAATAAAGTTCGGCAGGCGGTGGACGCAAAAGAGGGTTGGGTAAAGGTAGAAAGGGTAAGAAAGGCGAAAGATCGGAAAATTATTATGGGATTTCAGACCACGGAGGAGCGGGACAAAATTAAAGCTAAGTTGGCAAAGGATAGACGGGACCTCAATGTCGAGGAGGTGAAAAACAAGGACCCTCTGCTGATCCTCAGGAGCGTTCTCTCTGTAAATTCAGATGAGGACATCCTAAAGGCACTGAGAAACCAGAACAGGGACGTTTTTCAAAACCTCGACAAAGAGGAGGACAGACTGTTGGGCAAATTCCGAAGAAGGACAAGAAACCCACACACGAACCACATTGTGGTCAGCGTCTCACCCACCATCTGGAGACGGGCAACAGAGGTCGGATGCCTGCACGTGGACCTCCAGCGCGTAAGGGTTGAAGACCAAACCCCATTAGTCCAGTGTACGCGCTGTTTGGGCTACGGGCATGGCAAACGTTTTTGCAAGGAACCAGCCGACTTGTGCAGTCACTGCGGCGGCCCGCACATGAGGTCGGAATGCGCCGATTGGCTTGCGGGTGTTCCGCCAAAATGCCAAAACTGCACAAGAGCCAAGCTCGGAGACGCTGACCACAACGCTTTTTACCCCGATTGCCCGACACGCCTAAAGTGGGATGCAATCGCACGATCAACAGTTGCGTACTGCTAAGGGCACCCACGGCAACCCAAACTCGTGCAAGATAGTACAGGCAAACCTCCAGCGAAAGAGACTCGCGACTAACGAGCTTCTGATGGAGGCCGTAAAGCGCGGAGTTGCTGTTGCTCTCCTCCAAGAACCATACGTAGGCGGGGCAAAGGCTATGAGGAACCACAGAGGCGTTCGGATCTTCCAGAGCACTGACACCGGAGATGGGAATGTTGAGGCCGCAATAGCTGTCTTCGATCAAAACCTGGTGGTTGCACAATACCCGAAACTCACCACGAACAACATCACCGTGGTGGGAATCCGAACCAGTGCCTGGAAGATCACACTGGTCTCCTTTTACTTTGAGCCGGACCAGCCAATCGGACCATACTTGGAGCACCTCAAACGTGTTGAGGAGGAAGTAGGTTCCAAAAGGTGGATTGTTGGAGGAGACGCAAACGCAAAAAGTACCTGGTAGGGAAGCCTGTCTATCGATCGCAGAGGTGAGGAAGTGTCCGGAGTTCTCGACGAGCTGGGTCTTAACATACTCAACAGAGGGGAAATTCCGACCTTCGACACGATCAGAGGGGGCATACGCTACTGCAGCCACGTCGACATCACTGCATGCTCGACGGATATTCTGGACCTGGTAGACGACTGGAGGGTAGACGAGGGCCTCACGAGCTCGGATCATAACGGCTTTGTCTTCAATATAAAACTAAAAGGATCTAAAGGCATCATAATTCAAAGAACCACTAGGATTTTTAATACTAAAAAAGCAAATTGGTCCGAGTTTCGTGTGAAACTCGGCCAATTAATGCAAGAAAACAAAATTAATAAAGTAGAAATTGAAAAACTAAATACAGTCGACCAGTTAAATACATTAACAAACACCTATACTAACGCAATAAGAGATGCATGCACTTCATCAATGCCTTTGAAGAAGAGTAGAGAAGTGCTTACTTTGCCGTGGTGGTCCGAGAAACTCGAGGGGATGAAGAAAGAGGTTGCCACCAGAAAACGTAGAGTTAGGTGTGCTGCACCGGCCCGAAGATCGAAGGTCGTCGACGAGTACCTGAAACTGAAAGTTGAGTATGAGACTGAGGCAGCTAAGGACGAAATCGAGAGTTGGAAGAACTTCTGCACAAAACAGGATAGAGAAGGGGTTTGGGAAGGGATCTATCGTGTAATAGGAAGGACCAAGGGAAGGGGAGAGGACCAGCCATTGGTAAAGGACGGGGAGGTGCTGGACACAAAACGTTCAGTCGAGCTACTGGCCGATACGTTTTACCCAGACGACCATCCGGGCACTGATAGCATCTGCCATCGCCTTATTAGAGAAAAGGCCGAGGTCGTGAATGCTGGAGGGCAAGATAATTCATGCGATCCACCATTCACGATGGCTGAGCTGATGGCAGCGTGCGGTTCCTTCAACGCCAAAAAAGCGCCAGGAGCAGACGGCTTCACAGTCGATATTTGTTGCCAAGCCATTAGAGGCGCTCCTGAGGTAGCCTTGGCACTCCTTAATGGCTGCCTGAGATACCACCTCTTCCCTGAGATCTGGAAGGAGGCGACCGTCGTCGTATTAAGGAAACCGGGGAAAACAGACTACAGCACACCCAAGGCGTACAGACCAATCGGTCTATTACCAATATTAGGTAAGATATACGAGAAGATGTTGGTGGCCCGCCTCAAGTTTCATCTGATTCCGAGGATGAGTACTCACCAGTATGGCTTCATGCCCCAGAGGAGCACCGAGGACTCCCTCTATGCACTAATGAAACATATACGCGGCAAGCTGGAACTAAAGAAAATAGTAGTCCTAGTATCATTGGACATAGAGGGAGCCTTCGACAGCGCCTGGTGGCCGGCCATAAGAGTCCGTCTGGCTGAGGAAAAGTGTCCTGTAGGTTTGAGGAGGGTCATCGACAGCTATCTCGAAAACCGAAGGGTCAGGGTCAGGTACGCAGGTGAAGAGTGCTGCAAGGCCACTAACAAGGGCTGTGTCCAGGGTTCCATAGGGGGACCAATTTTCTGGAACCTTTTACTGGACCCACTTTTAAAGAGCCTGGAAGCTAGGGAGGACTATTGCCAGGCTTTTGCTGATGACGTGGTGCTGATTTTCGATGGTGATACTTCGTTGGAGATCGAGGAACGTGCCAATGCCGCTCTCGGGCATGTTCGGGCGTGGGGGGTCCAAAACAAACTAAAATTTGCCCCACAAAAAACAAATGCGATGGTCATTACGCGCAAACTCAAATACGACACCCCACGCCTGAGCATGGGCGGGATCGACATTGCCATGTCCAATGAGATCAAAATCTTAGGTGTCATCATCGACAAACAGCTGACCTTTAACGCGCACGTCGCAAACGTGTGCAGAAAGGCAATAGGAATCCACAAGCAGCTAACCAGAGCTGCAAAGACCAGCTGGGGGCTTCACCCCGAAGTCATTAGAGTAATATATGTGGCCACCGTGGAACCAGTCATCCTGTACGCCGCCAGCGTTTGGGCTCCGGCTGTGGATAAGCTGGGCGTCAGGAAGCAGTTGGGAGCAGTCCAGCGCGGTATTGCACAAAAGCTGTGCAAGGCTTACAGGACAGTCTCCTTAAACTCCGCGCTAGTGCTGGCTGGGATACTACCTCTCGACCTACGCGTCCGTGAAGCGGCATCGTTATACGAGGCCAGGAGAGGGGTGCCTCAGCCAGCACTTGGCGAAAGGAGGGTCGAGCAGATCGCCTCGGCAATGGAGGCTCCACACCCTGCGGAGCGCGCTGAGCTGGAACTCGTAAGTCTGGTAAACCAAGAGCAACTAACAAATGCCAAGAGCGAACTTGAAGTTCGTATCTTTACGGACGGGAGCAAGATTGGGGGCAAGGTTGGAGCGGCATTGTCCATGTGGAACGGTGACGCCGAAACTAAAGCTCTTAACACCTTCACCGCCAAGCCCAATCTCTTAAAATTTCATTTTTTTAATAATGTATTTTTTTTGCTTAAATATGCATTTTTTTATATTTTTTACTCTTATATTTTATCCAGCTGTCACCCCTTTCATTTTTCAGGATTTCAGGAATGTGTATCAAAAATGATACACTGGCCTATGAAATACATTTCTCTGTTAACCAATATCGTAGGCCATGTGTATCATATTGGATACACGGTATGGTTTAGTTTATTTGATTATTTTATATTTGTTTCAGATCAAACACGAAGAAATCACAAATAAGGAGTTTTAGAAAAACAACGACTGTTGTGTTTTTCTATAACTCCTTTTTTGTTTTGTTATAGGATATTCTATAAAACGTAAATAACGTGAGTGAGAAAAGTGAATCAAAATGGACTACGAAAGTGACGACTCTTTGTATGATCCGGATTATTATCCAAGTGACGGTAATGCGACGGCTAGTTCGGAGAGTGACAGTGCTAACGAAAGTTGGAATCCACCTTTATCTTTTAGGCGAGCATCGACCTTCACTGAGAGTGACCTGCCCCCTTTACCTGAAGTTCAGAGGAGGATTTCTGCAAGAAGAATAGGTAATACAGATTTGGACGCTTATAATATGCCAAGTACATCATCTGCTACAATTAGTATGTCAAGTACATCTGCAACTACTCTTACTACTGGTAATAATGAGCCAAGTCTCTCTGGTACAACATCCGAGTGGCTAAAACAAAAACTCGACTCAATAGAGTGGCACATGCCTACTCAAGAAGGTCCAACGCCCATGGAATATACCGGGCCTATTTCAGGCTTCAAAGAAATATACTCAGGCATTCTTGCTAATGCTTCGCCAATAGACTATTTCGATTTGTTCATGACTAACGACATTATTCAGCATATTGTAGACCAAACGAATTTATACGCCACGCAGCAACTACTGTCAAATGATATTCCTTCAGGTTCTAGGCAACATGCCTGGGTTCCTGTTACCTTGGATGAAATGAAAAAATTTCTCGCACTCATTGGTTGGATGGGATTGGTGAAGCTGCCATCGATAAAAGACTACTGGCGCGTTCATAAGCTCTACAATATTCCATTAGCACGAACTGTAATGCCTAGGAACAGATTCGAGTTGATTCTCAAATTTATTCACTTCTCAGATAATACGTTAGCTGACGCAAATGACCGGCTTTACAAGTTGAGAGATATACTTGACAAGTTT
Organism: Noctua janthe; assembly: GCA_910589295.1. NCBI lineage: Eukaryota > Metazoa > Arthropoda > Insecta > Lepidoptera > Noctuidae > Noctua > Noctua janthe. Next base: position 3,833,775 of record OU342567.1, read on the forward strand.
ATAAATAACTACAAGAAAACATACACACCGGGAGAAAAAATATGTGTAGACGAATCGCTGATACCTTGGCGCGGACGACTTTTGTTTAGGCAATATATACCCAATAAGAGTGCAAAATACGGTATCAAAGTATTCAAGCTATGTACCGAAAAAGGATATACTTGGAACTTGTCTGTTTACTGTGGCAAATCTAGAGACCCGCAAACTGAAGTCTCAGAAAAAACAGTTATGTCTTTGGCAGAAGAACTCTTAGATGAAGGAAGAACATTGTACACAGACAATTATTATACCAGTGTTCCTCTCGCCTTACGTTTGCGTAATAGAAAAACCCATCTAGTAGGAACTCTAAGGGCTAATAGAAAATATTTACCAAAGGAAGTGGTACAGGCCAAATTGAAGAGAGGAGAAATGGCTGCAAAGCAGAGCAATGAAGGCATAGTTGTTCTGAACTGGCGTGATAAACGCGACGTACGGATGCTTACAACGAAAACGTCTGCTCTTGAAATGGTGCCAAATAATAGCAGAAATACGAACGCAATGCACACAAAACCCAAATGTATAGCTGACTACAATAAAGGTAAATCTTCTATAGATATTAGCGACCAAATGGCCACGTATGGTACAGCCTTACGACGCTGCACCAAATGGTACCGCAAATTAGCATTTGAAATAATTTGGGGAACAAGTGTAGTAAATGCCCATTTCCTGTACAACGAATATTCACTTCAAAAGAAACTCACAATCACGGAATTTCGTGAACAAGTGATCGATGCGTTGCTGGAGAGAATTTCTTCAACGAATGTTGACAGACCTTCACGATCGAGACCAGACGACAAGCATTATTTGGTCCAAAACATTGTAAACGATAAGAAAGTTCGAGGTCGTTGTTTGGAGTGCTATAAAATTTACGGGAGGACAGGATTACAAATTGCAGGAAAAAATAAAAAAAGCACCCCAAATATACACAAAATGTTCAGTGTGTAATTTTTTTTTATGTCGTCAATGTTTCAACAAAACTCATTAGCAATTAATCTTATTTTGTGTCTTTCTTTGTAGTTGTTTTTTTTAATATAATTATGTAGAAACTAATTCATGACTTTTTTTTTCACCTTAAATTTTCCAGTACCAATATTTTTTGGCATATGTCTCATAACCCAATCCCAAATATAGCAAACCAAACGTCCAGGCCAGAGGATATTATTTCTAATACAAAATCTATGAAAAGCATGTGCATTATTGGTACACAACGCTTTGAACGCAATAGGTAGTGTGTATCATTTTTGATACACTATGTTTTAACAAGCGTGTGCAAAAATGATACACTGGCGTTGAGGGTGTTAAGCTTGCTCTCCCTCACTACTCCACCGTTTACCAGGCTGAGCTTCTGGCAATATGCGTCGCAACCAGGGAAATCCTGAAGCACAGTGCGCAATCGTTTGGAATTTTCAGTGACTCCATGGCGGCTCTCCAAACCATCCAGAACTACAACCGGCACCACCCCCTAGCAGTGGAGGCAAGGGCAAACCTTGCATCTTTGTCTATCCAAAACAAGGCTGTTACCTTGTTTTGGATCAAAGCTCATGCGGGGTTGGATGGGAACGAGAGGGCCGATGAACTGGCCAATGGAGCCGCTGAAGGTTCCAAGCGGAAACCCGACTACGACTTGGTTCCGGTTTCATACGTCAAGCGATGCATTCGTACGGCAACGCTTGACGAGTGGAACATTAGATACCGTTCCGGAGAAACTGCGTCTGTTACTAGACTGTTTTTTCCGGACGCTGTGGCGGCCTACAGGATAATCAGGAAGTGCAAAGTGGACAGTGTCACTACTCAAATAATGACGGGGCACGGTGGGTTCTCGGAATACTTGAATCGCTTCAAGTGCAAGGGGAACCCATCGTGCATCTGCGACCCTGAGATTGCTGAAACGGTGCCACATATATTATTCGAGTGTCCCGTCTTTGACAGACAAAGGCTTGAGGCCGCCACGAACTCGACACCAAACTGAGTGCTGGTAATATGTGGCAAATAATGGCGGGAAAAAAGAGAGAGTTGTTTTTAAAGTACTGCGTGAAAATATGTGAATACCCTTTCACATATTTTCACGCAGTACTTACATACACGCAGTACTGTAAAGAGAAATAAAAGTGCATAAGCAAAAATGTTTACATAATATTATATAGAATATTAATGTCAAGCATTAAAACACGGAAGATATTATACATAAGTTTTTAAACATAAAAATTGTTAAAAATATAAGTTGACCATAAAACTAGCAATCGTAAGAAACGTCTGTAAATAAGAATAATTATATTATAAGCTGTAAGAACGGTTAAGCCACAATGTATTAGTATTAAGAAATAGAAATAAGATGAAGCCCGAATATGTTATTAAATAAAAATAGTTATATAAGATAGAAATTAAACAAATGTACTAGTATTAAGAAATAGAAATAAGATGAAGCCCGAATATGTTATTAGAAATAAAAATAGTTATATAAGATAGAAATTAAACAAATGTACTAGTATTAAGAAATAGAATTTATAGTTGTCCCAAGGAACATGTTTTAGAAATAATGGTAGATTTAAGATGCCTGTATAAATTAAGAAAACACATGTAATAGTTAAGAAATAGAAATTAGATAGAATAAGAACTACTGTAAGAGAACAATAAAAATGTGGCGTTGTGTTACTCCCTTAAAATAAATATAACAAGAAATAAAGTAATAGAATAGACTAGAAGTAGAAGGGCGTCCTACCCTTAAAGAAAGAAAGATGAACGAAAGCTAGAAAGACAAAGTATGCAGAATGCAAGTACGAGAGGAATAAAAGAGAGAACTGGAATGTACGCGAAAGATTAAAACAGGCTCCGATTATGTTGGAGGTAGCAGGAAAGAAAAAAAAAAAAAAAAAAAAAAAAAAAATTTGGTCGTCAAGATTTGGTGATCATATTACTAAATTTGGTGGTCGAATACAATTTAAAGTGGAGTCGTGACTAAAATAGCTGGTACTATTGTATTTTTAGACTTTATTTTTCTGGTGTTAAGTAGATATTTTTGGTTACAAAACTAAGGGTATCAAAGCATTTTATGGTGGTCATTATATTTATCCCCTATCCAATCAGCTGATCGAGTCTATTTTTACCAACGACGGAACGAAGCCGGTATATGCGTTTACGGTGAGAGATGTTTGTGTGTGTGTGTGTGTTTGTGCAAAGTAATGTTCCCACCTATCTTCTAAACTAATGATCCGATTTTGATGCGGTTTTCAATAACGGGTTTGTGTTTGATGAGTTCATGTTCTTAGACAGGTGTCATGACTGTAACTCACTGGGGGGCGCCACAATATTAGTGCAAAACAATGTTGCAATATAATCAAAACGAAATGTCCGATTACAATTCTGTTTTCTGCAATGTGTACGTGGTAGCTTAATGCATGTTCCCAAATAATAAAAATTACGTCCGTAACTCACTAGAGGGCGCTACAATATTAGTGCAAAATAATATTGCAATAATATTAAAACGAATTGTCCGATTTCAATGCGGTTTTCAGCAATGGGTTCGTAGTTGATTGGTGCATGGTCTAAGATAAGTCTTATGATAACCAACAGAAACCTACACATTATATAGATTATAATTCGTATATGCTCTCTAAAAAGTCTGAAATAAAATTAAGCAAAATTAAAAATTTTGAAAAAAAACCAACGACGGTAAAAATCTCATCGAAAAAGAATAAAATAACTCAAAACCCCCGACTTAACTTAGATGTAGCGATAATAATTTTACCATAACGATGGCTTAACCTGCAAACCGGCTAACTCCACTTTTGACCCAAAATCATGTTTTGATGTCATCGAGTACGCGGAGTTGCCACTTACGGTATGCAAAATGAAACAACTCCCTAGCTTTCAAAATTACCGAAAAAATCGCGTGCACGTAAATTGGGCAACTCCCAACACTGACATAGCAACACGTTAAAGTGGCTAACTCCGGTGCCAGCCGCCATTTTGTACTGGACGGCGTGCAAGAAAGAACAGGTTTTCGTGGCTTGAGTTTATATTTTTGTCAATGTGCGTAAATAACAGATAGTTTAACCTGAAAACAATACATGGAATTGGTGGTAAGTGACTTTATTTAAATAAGGTATAATTGTTGTGAATACTCAAAAAGAAAACCATAAATAACCTACAAAAGTGCGATGATGGAGTTGGCCATTTTTTGTTGTGACAATTTGTTCTTGATTTGGGAGTTACCAGTTTTGTGTTTTTAGGTAAATTAATGTTAAAAATATTTAATGGGATTGTTACTTATATTGTAGACAAAGAAAATGTCGAGGGCGAAAAAAATGGTTGAAGCTGCTTGCAACCGAAGTCGTCAAAATGATATAATATTTTTCACAAAGGAATCGATTGAAAATTTGCCTGTTATACTGGCTGCTGATTCGTCATTATCTGAAGCTGTTCCAGAAGTAATTATGCGAATTGTCCCATTAGTTGATGATGCGGCAACATCTGATGCTGTTACAGAAGTGGTCATGGAAATTCCTCCACTAGCTGATGGGGCTTTAACATCTGATGCTCTTACAGAGGGGATCACGGAAATGGAACCAATAGCCGAAGGTTCATCTCTGAATTCCGGCCTGTTAACATTGGTTACTGAAGCATCCATGGAATCATCCGGACCAGCTACAAATTCACAGGTTACACCACGTCATGATAACAATGCTGCCTTTATTGACAACTATATAAGCGATGATAGTGACTACAATAATGAACAACTTGTACCCTATTCTGAGCACTCGGATTCTAATAGTGAAGAACAACCAATGAAAGTTAAGAGAAGAAAAAAGTGTCAGGTTAACAAAGCAACATGGAATGAATACAAAAACAAACTTAATCGGAAAAAGGGGAGGCAGTATATTGGACGAAAAAAAGTTGACGGGAAATAGGAAAAAAACACTAAAGAATAAGCGAGTGCTTAAACCTCGATGCAAATGTAAGACAAATGACAAAAGTGCTTTAAAATGCTGTGAAATTACAGAAGATGATAGAAAATAATAAATAAATAAAAATAAAATAAAAATGTTTATTTCAATTACAATGGGCGTTTAGATACATATTATTGGAGGTCACCTTTTAAGCAAGGAATTGCTTGTATTAGGAGACTCCGCACTTCCACTTATAATTTTTTTTATGTAATTGAAATGTAGACAATGTAAACATGCAAGACTAAAAATAAAAGGGGTAGCTTAAAATTATACAAACAGCTCTGCAAATGAATGAGCGTTATGCAGAGAAAAGGCCAGATTGCGCGTGTTCATGTGGTATGTGTGTCACGAGTGATTGTGTGAGTGTATGAGTGTATGAGTGAGTATGGGTGCGAGTGTGAACATTGAATAGTGAGGTTGTGTGGTGTATGAGTTATAATAAACAATGCTTAGTTCACTTATCACAATTAATATCACAAGATACTTCCAACCCGACACCAACCACGGGATGGAGACCAATGCTGGTAAGACCGAATGGCGATGCCAGCATAGGTAGGTGTAAGCGTGGGTTCAAAAGTAGGTTGTCGGTTGCCGGTTGGCGGTTAGCCCTGTGACAATGTCGTGGGATCAAAAGAAGCGAAACAAGTCATACTTTCACCAACCATACGGACAACAACCCAAGTGTGACTAATTTGGTTATTGTAAAGTAGATACAATAGACTCAACATCGTCGTAGGTTTTAGTTTTAAGCCAATCGGTTACAACTTGTTTACAGTCCCGGAGCTTCATGGGATATATACGTAATTCTTTATTCATCAAGTTGTATAGATAAGATGATTGCCTTGAGTATTGCCTTTTAGCGAAAGCAGATCTAACCTTGACAGTTGGAGCGACTAAGTAGCTCCTTCTGCTTTTAGGTTTAGAGGGGTCATACGGGAGGGATGTGTGTTTTCTTAGTATAAGTTGAAGCAAATAGAGTTTTCTTACAGACAAAAGATCGGATAATATATAGAGGCTGTGGGTGGGGTATCTATAAGGTTTAAAGAACATGACTTTGAGTAAGGTTCTCTGCGCCCTCTCAAGTTCTAAAAATTTTATTTTTGTTGTCCCTCCCCAGCAAGACAGACAGTACATGAGGATAGATTGGGCCAGTGATATGTATACTTGCTTCAGAAGTTGCTTTGAGGCCACATGTCGCAGTGTTTTAAAAGTCCATATCAGTTTCCTAACTCTTTTCATAATAAGTTCGGTGTGCATGTGCCAGGACAGGCGCTGGTCAATCATGACACCTAGATATTTGGTATGCTGTAACCTGTCAATTTTTAGACAAGAGCAGTCGGGAGTTGGGGGGTTGGGACAGATGTGGATTTTTATTTGAAAATCTTGAGACGGTTGCGAGTTATTATACTTAGTAAAGCAGATATAGTTGGATTTTGAGGCATTTAATGTGAGGAGACTATGGTTTAGCCAGGCTGCTATCTTCGTAATGCCACGCTCGGCCAACCTACCAACATTAGCCCAGGTCTTAGCAGTGAAGACAATGGCAGTGTCGTCGGCGTACGAGAAAATGAGCCCGCCGTCAATCTTCATGTTACAGAGGTTATTAATGTAAATAAGGAATAAGGTCGGCCCAAGGACACTGCCCTGGCCGACTCCGAAGGTGACGGTTGACTCGGAGCTGGTGTACATCGCAATTTTAACCGTTTGTTTGCGATTGTTGAGGTAGGATTTAAAAAGTTCGATAGCGGGACCCCTTATGCCGATGCGTTCTAGCCTCTGTAAAAGTAAGGGGACAGACACTGTGTCAAAGGCCTTTTTGAGGTCAAGAAAAACAGCTAGACACTTGGCTCCACTATCCACACCGTCTGCCAGAGCAGAAGTTAGTGACAGAACTGCATCCTCAGTAGACTTTCCTTGTCTAAACCCAAACTGAGAAGGCGACAGTATTTTATATTTAGAGAGGAATTTAATTAGGCGTGAGTTAATAAGTTTCTCGAGGATTTTTGACATGGACGGTAGGACGGAAATTGGTCTATAGTTCGACGGATCAGACTTATCACCAGACTTGTACACAGGCGTTATAAGGGCTACTTTCAAAGCGTCCGGGAAAACTCCCTGCTCGAAGCATAGGTTAATTAAGTGGGTTATGATTGGTACAATTTGTTCGTGTGCGGATTTTAGAAAGTTGACTTGTATTTTGTCCCAACCGGGGGCGCTATCTGATTTCAGGCTCATTAAAGTGGCTCGAACTTCATCGGGGTCTGTATCGAGAAGAGCAAAAGATGAGGCCAAAGGACTGTCTGCCGAGAACGAGTCAGGGTTTATATTATTTCCTGCTGAGGACTGAGAAGTTGTGATGTTTTCAGCAAGAATTTTGCCTATTTTACAGAAGTACTCATTAACCATGTCGACAGAGTTTTGTGGGGTAGTGAGTACCTCTAGCAGTTCCGAATTATTTGTTTTTTTAGGTTTGCGTTGTGTGATGTGGTTAATAATATCCCATGTTTTTCTAGGATTTCGGTGCGCTTTAGAAAGTTGATCTCTATCATGTTTACGTTTTTGTTTTCTAATAATGGTATAACAGTAATTACGATACCTTTTGTATGTAATTTTCAGCACCTCGTTGTATGGGTCAAGCCTAAGTCTCTTTTGCATACGATTTCTATTCAAAATACAGCGCAATAAGCCAACTGTCATCCATGGTTTTAGGATTCTATTTTTCAAAGGTATATTCAGAGTAATTGTACTGAGTGTGACACAATTTTGCAGTATTTCGATTAGGTTATTAGTAAGCGTATTAGGGTCATGTAATTTTAATAGGTCTGATAGGTTACTGGCTTTAAGAAGCTCAAGTCCCTTCTCCGAATTAAAAACAGTTTTTGTTTTTGAGCGTCTTACTAAGTTAGTATGGTTTGTGATTTTTAAGAAAGTCATGAAATGGTCAGTAATGGTCGTGTGAATAATTGCAATGGTTGCTGTTTGTTTGCCAGGTTTGAGTTTTATTATAAAATGGTCAAGACAGGTTTTATCTCTCGTGGGAAGCGAGTGACCAGGGAGTAGACCATGCATTGCTAACATATTAAGATAGTTAAGTCTGTTTGTACGTTCGTGTGACAGCTCATTTTGATTGTATATCAGATTAATATTTATGTCTCCAGCGATTATTAAGTTTTTAGTTGATGCAAGAGTAACTAAGTGATTGTTTAAGGAGTGAATAAATTGGTCTGCGTTCGCAATAGAAGGGGACCGATAAATTGCTATAACTATAATGTCAGGCGTAATATGGATTTCTAAACAAGACGCGTGAGTTAACTTTATTTCTCTTGTTTTATTTTTGTGTGTGCTTTTAATATAGGCGACGACTCCGTCAGCCTTATTCAGATGGTTTGTAGTTTGGTACGAGTTATAGTTAGTTATTTGAGGTATTGGTTTATTTGAGTTCAATCTGCATTCGGTTAGTATTACCAGATCAATATCCGTTCCAAGATTGCATAAATTTAGTTGAAGATCATCAAAATTAGAGTAGACCGATCTTATGTTCTGCGAAACAATGGTAAAGCCGGAAGAGTTAGGCGCTATATGCTTAGTAAAGTCAGCAATATCACAATCAAACACTTGAGCTATTTCGGAATTGTCTATGTCATTCAAAGTCAGTAGAGTATTGTCCATTTAGATAACTTTTATAAATGCGGGATAACGTAATTATATTCGTATTATTATATCGTGTGCGGGTGAGGGTGGATGTGTGTGTCTGTGAGAGTGTAAAGATATGTGTGGTTTGAAAGTTTGTGAATTTGGTATCCAGATTGCATGTAGGTTTGAGTGATGAAGAATGAGTTTTAGGGCACAATTGGTAAACAAAACATAAATTATTATTTAACTTAATTCTAACTAATTTTGGGAGTTTAAAACACCAATGAAAGTTTAACAAATAGGTAAAATATAGAAAAAAATATAAAGTTACAACGATAGGTCGCTTGTAAGATGAAAGCTAGTCATTTAAGCTGTAAGAGATTATGTACTTGCGACTCACTATTAAGAACAATAGTAGGAGAATCATCGTCCTTCTTAATATATACTTTCCCGTAGGCTGTCCAGCAGTATTTATATTCCTTAGATTTTGCCAGGTCTCGCGCAAGAAAGTGTAGTCGAGCTCCTTTTGTAGTTAACTGTTCTGAAACGTATATTGGTGCATACTCATCTGTCTTAAATCCAAGATGCTTCGCACATAGTTTTCCATTTTGTTTTCTATTAAAGGTTTTAGTCGACTTCAAGAGGTCTGATTTAAGAATAGTTGACTTTAGCTCAACTACAATAGGGCTATTTGGTGTGTTAGTTCGTTTGTTTTTTACTCGATATATGTCACTAATATCCGGTTTTGTAATATTACAGCCTACTTCATTGGATAAACACAATGTCATTTTTATTAGGTCTTCTTTGGACTCTTTAGCTATTTTTGGAACATTTTTGATCTCAAAATTCGCTTTTCTACTACCTCTTTGCAGGTCTTCCATTTTGTCCTCTAATATTGTGATGCAGTTTCTATCCTTTTTTGATTGTTCCTCGAGATACTCAATTTTGGACTTAAGTTCGTCATTTTGTGCCGCCAGAAAAGCCATGGTGGATTCTATGTTACTATTAGTGGTTTTGATTTCCATTAGAGTCGTGTAGATTCTCTTAATCTCTTCTTGTTGTGGTGACATTAAAGATGATATTAGTTCTTTGACTTCCACCTTGAAAGCGCGGAAGTCAGATTCGTAGTCATAAAGTTCCTCTACCGACCTCTTGTAACGTCGAGACACGAAGTTAGGAGGAGTGTTTTGCTCAAGTTGTTCGGAAATGTTCGATTCAGAAAGGGATTTGCCACTCATTTCCTCCATTCCGAGTACCAGGAAATAATAAATCAGAAAAGATATACTACAGCCGGTTAGCAATTGTATGCTGTCTTAACGGCTGGCTCAGTTATTTGTTACACTATAACGAACTACGCCACTTTGGTTGAGTAAAATCGGCTCATGTACCAGGAGAAGATAAATGCAAGGCCTGTACGGCAGCAGTGTGATGTGCAGATTTGTTTACGCACACAGTGGTTGTCCTCTCCACACGGTAGGCATGTCCTTGACGGTCCAATGACGCGCAGGTAGGCAGGACTTTGCGCTTCCTAGGGGCGTTGCTGTGCGCGTGGGCAGGTAAATCAATAACACGTACCTTTAGATTGGCCGACTTAGTTCGACGTACTAGGGTACCAGGAGTAGCGAAGAGGTCAGTGAGTATGCAACTCGTAGGTCGGAATGTGGTTCTTCCAGTTTATGCACTCCTATTTTTATGCGCGATTTAACTGAGTTGAATTTTGAATTTATTAATTAAGTAAATAAAGAAATACAGGTTGTGTACACGTCTACACCAGTTGGCGATCCGGGGGGAAGAAGAAAAGTAATATATGAAAAGTTTTGGGGGATGACTTGGGGAGAAAAGAAGGTTTTCGTAAATAGTCTTGTACAAGAGATGTCTACAAAACGCCCAAGAGATAGAAAAGACCCATCTATTACAAAGAGAAAAAGCTCAATGATTTATAACTTGCATTTGAATGACGAATGTCGTGTGAGGGTCTGCAAAACGATGTTTCAAAACACTTTGTGTATCACCAAAATGAGCATCTGGAACTGGAAAAAAGGTAAAGAAAATACCTCTCACAATGAAAACCAAAATGTATCTGCCAGAAAAAATCCCCACGAAGCAGAGGTAGAATCACTTAAAGAGTTTTTGAACAATATACCAAAAATGGAATCCCACTATTGCCGCAAATCTACATCAAAGCTTTATTTGTTACCAGAATGGACATCAAAAAGAGCCCTATACGAATTCTACAAAAAAGACTGGTGTGCATCGCGGAATAATAAACCTCTCTCTATAGCAAAATTCAGCAACACTATTTTTTTTTTTTTTTTTTTCCGGATGGGAAATCATCAAATGACCCCCCCCACTCTGGGCGGAGCGGAGGGGAGTGTCAGACTTGTACTGACTAAAACCTATCCATGTTCCTTCTTTGCCCGTTATGTTCCAGGGCCACGGTATCTCTTTCGAACAGTCCCGCAGCCCCGGCAGGCGTTGGCCCATGCGGACCCCTACTTGATTGGCCCATGCGGACCCCTACTTGATTGCTGACATCTCTTTGAGGCGCGCGTGGAACACGAACGCGCCGTCGACACGGCCCGTCGTCATAAGACGGCCGGACGGCGAGCTAGCCCATAACTCGCCGTCCACAGGCCAGCGCCTACGGTGGTCGGAAGCCACCACGTGACCCCCGACGCCCAGGGCGTCTCCCGCGGCGGCTGGGACGTGAGGTTCTTTCCCTCTCACGTCCTGCCACCTCCTTCACTAGCATGACTGCTTCGCAGAAGGAGGTGACGGCTTCCCATTCCCTCTCGCTCCGGACCATGGCTTGAACCTAGGCCGGACGCGAGAGATCGCCGCCGCCAATCGCCGCTGTGAGGACACGGCGGTGCTCCGCCCAAGTGGGGCAGACCTCCACGGTGTGTTCCACCGTGTCCTCCGGACGATCCTCGCAGTGGAAACACCCGGGCGTTTCCTCCCGCCCGATTCGATGCAGGAACCTCCCGAAACAACCGTGTCCGGTGAGGACCTGCGTCAGGCGGTAGGTGAGGGCGCCGTGGCGCCTCTCTAGCCACTCCTCAAAGAGGGGACTTATCGCCACTATGGTGGCGTGCCCTGCACGGGGTTGCGACAGTCGCTCTCTCCATGTCGCCATGAGATCACGCCGGAGGTCTGTCCGCTGAGCGGCAATTTGTCGCGGCAAATTCAGCAACACTTTAGAAATTGAAAACATATCACTGTTTAAGCCGAAAAAAGATGATTGCGAAAAATGTCTATCCCATAAACTCGGAAATATACCTGATACAGAACATAAGGAGCACATAGAAAGAAAAAATGAAGCCCGAATCGAAAAAGAAAACGATAAAAATTCAGAAGAACTCGTATTTACGATGGATACACAAGCTGTGTTATTAGCACCTAAATCTAATGTTTCATCTCTATATTATAAAACTAAGCTATGCACACACAATTTCTGTTTATTCAATTTGAGAAACAAAGATGGATTTGGCTATCTATGGAACGAGACTAAAGGTCTATCCTATCGTCTGACAACTATGCAACCATAATAGTCAAGTTTATTACAAATAATCTTCTGCCGAGCAATCACAGAGAACCTGAAAAGGATATTAAAATTATATTGTACAGTGATGGATGTACAGCACAAAATAGGAACGTGGTATTGGCAAACGCTTTACTGAATGTGGCAACATTAAACAATATTATAATTGAGCAAAAGTATTTGGAGGTTGGCCATACCCAGATGGAGGCTGACTCTATGCATGCCGCCATAGAGAGGAAGCTGAAAAATAAAGTTATTCATGTACAGTAGACCTGAAAAGTGCAGTACCATGCTAAAGATTACATTGCTATGAACTGTGCGAGCGCGATACAGCAGTGTGTGTGCGTGTGCGTGTATGAGTGATGTCTCAACATTCTACACATAACACACACTAATGAACTGTCGTCACACTACGCGAAATAGCATTATATTTCTGTTGCATTTAGAATACACATCATAGTGATGACCTGTTCTTACCATTGCATTGTTAAAATTCGCGTAGTATTAACATGGGTTGGTAGCTGTTTGGGCTGAGCATGGGTTCACGATCAATGAAGTCCAAGTTCGAATCCATGTTATTACAATGTGTGGCTGTTTTTTGTTTCTTTAAAACCTTAATTATATTTGTATTTTAAGCAGAAAGTCGTTAGGTATTTATGTTTACGAGGGCGGGTCAATAAGTCCGTGACTTTTTGAATTTCTGACCTCTTTACTGAAACAGCAACACTGCTCCTGTCAACAGGCATCTGTCAGTTGACTCCTGTCAAAATTTAAACTTGCTGCGTCAGTTAGTTTGTGTTTGACAGCTATTTTTATCAGACTACTCACTAATTTGAGGAGAAAATGGAAAAAAGTGAATTTCGTGTGCTTATTAAGCATTATTTCTTGCGAAAAAAAACCATTACCGAGACCAAGGCTAAGCTTGATAAATAATAAATACTATGGGGACTCTGCACCATCGATTTCAATGGTAAAAAAGTGGTTTACTGAATTTCGTTGTGGCCGTACAAGCACTGAAGATGCCGAACGTCCTGGACGCCCAGTTGAGGTCTCTACACCCGAAACAATCGAAAAAATTCACGATATGGTGTTGACCGACCGAAGATTGAAAGTGCGAGAGATTGTGGAAGCCGTAGGGATCTCGCATGGCTCAGTGGTTTCAATTTTGAATGATCACTTGGGCATGAGAAAGCTTTCAGCAAGATGGGTGCCGCGTTTGCTCACAGTCGACCACAAACGCAATCGTGTAACAACTTCACAGGAAGCTTTGGCGTTGTTTAATCGCAATATGAAGGAGTTTTTGCGCCGTTTTGTAACCGTGGACGAAACATGGATCCATCACAACACACCAGAAACCAAACAACAGTCAAAACAGTGGGTTTCTAAGGGTGAATCGGCGCCAAAGAAGGCCAAGGTGGGTTTGTCAGCCAATAAAGTTATGGCGACTGTTTTTTGGGATGCACGCGGGATAATCCACATTGACTACCTTCAAAAGGGAAGAACAATCAATGGGGAATATTATGCCAACTTATTGGACCGATTCAATGACGATTTGAAAAAAAACCGACCTCATTTGGCCAAGAAAAAAGTTCTTTTCCACCAAGACAATGCAAGGGTGCACACATGTGCAGTTGCCATGGCAAAAATCCATGAATTGGGCTATGAATTGCTCCCTCATCCGCCCTATTCTCCAGATTTGGCTTCGAGCGACTACTTCTTGTTCCCAAACCTGAAGAAATGGCTTGGTGGAAAAAGATTTGACTCCAATGATGAAGTCATCTCGCAAACAAAGGCCTATTTTGAGGACCTCGACAAATCATTTTTTTTGGAAGGGATAAAAAAATTGGAGAAGCGTTGGACAAAGTGTATAGAGCTCAAGGGAGACTACGTTGAAAAATAAAATTATTTTTTTATCAAAAAATCTGTGTTTTATTCCAAAAGTCACGGACTTATTGACCCGCCCTCGTATTTATAATATAGTCATGCTTATTATTTATTTTTTATAAGAAGTTAAATATTAGATAGTTATTATTTAACCTTATTAATTGATTTTTATTTTATGTTTTCGGTGTTGGAAGGTGGAAATAAAAAAATCATGCTGAATGATAACAAAAATGTTTATTCGTTTTATTTATTTATAAAATTAACAAACTTTTATGAGAATGTGACGTCACATTCCTATCTAGGCAAAAAAAAGTTCTCTTATCACCGTTCATAAGATTTTTTGTTGTATACCCACTTAGTCAATTCATAATAAGAATAACATAACACTGAAAGGGTATTCTAATAACACAAATATAATTGTTGATACCCGCTTATTATAGGTATCAGTATTCAGCAGAGTTAATTGAATACTAATATATGAGTTAGACTTTATGAACGTGTTTTTTTAATGTAACGTCACATTGAATGTATTGAGGTTATAGCTTAAGTGTTCATTTTCTTGACGAAAAGAATATTGAAACTAAACCCCAATTTAAGATCAATAAATTTAAAATTTATTTCTTCATTTTTTTTATTTTTATTTACGGTTATGTTAATATTACTAAATATTTAGTTACCCGGTCTACTTATTAAATTAAGTATTATTATTTTTTCGCCATAAATTAAGTCTTCCTTTTGGCAAGACTTGAAAGTCTTCTCGTCAGAAAATACAGTCACCTCCCAGTTAAAATGTAAATAATCTCGAGCAAAACTTTCCTCTCTTTCCTCCCTGTGTTTTTGTGTCAAAAATGGTTTTTAGCTGGCTTCCGATGATGTAAACCTTCAGCATGGACTGCATGGCGAACAGTCTGTAATGTAGTATCCAATTGCTCTGCAAACATTATAGTTGGAATGAAACCATTTGTTTCATATTCTTCCACCATAAAACGTCGCTGAGTCGGGTTAATTAGCGGCGGCCTTTCACTTCTTAGACGACTCTTCCAGACTACCTTCTTCCTCAAACCTCTTTACCCAACGGCTAACAGAATTTCTAAAAAAAAAACAAAATATGATTACACACTTGCAACTAGCAATTTATTTAATAATAAGAAAATCACACACCACAACTATCATCATAATAATTATAATTTTTAAAAATAACTTACACATTTTAAGCCAGTTTCAGTTGAAATTTGAGAAATCTTAAGCCCATTTTTACGCAAAGTGATAATATTTGCCCTGTCATCAATACTAATATTAGCTTGCATCTTGAATAAAGACAATCAAACAATACGCTAATCGTAATAATAACACAAACGCTCGTAACAAAGTTCACCAACTAACAACGTCATAACTAACTACTTTGTTCAATCCAGAAGTTTATTTTGTTTCACATTCACCCTCATGTTTTTTGTTAATAATAAGTTCCAACTTATTAGTTGGAACTTAAACATATTTTTAGAAAAACAAATCTCATCGGGTCTAACGTATCATTTATAATTAAAACACAAAAAGTGTAATGTCACTTGGGTTCGAACGCAGACTATACTGTGCGAGACATTTTATCTATAGCGTTAACCGCTAAGCCAGATAGACACATAATTGTTTGTTTGAAATTAAATATCACTAACTTAATACTCCGTCGCGACATGACAGGCTTGTCACTAAGGCAAATGATCATTATATCGCACTCTTTCTGACTAGATAATTATGAAAGAGAGCGATTTACGAGATCGTGTATGTGTGCAAAATGTTTGTTATGGAAAAAGGTCGTAAGTGCGACTTGTTTTCATGCGATCGTTTTGTGAAACTGCTACTGCACTTATGGTCTCTACTGTACCAGCTGAATATGTAGGAGTTTGTCTTGGAGCACGCATACACCCTAAGCCCTACAACGTGTCTTATTTAACGCACGATTTTTTTAAATCCTTTGGAAGTCTACAATATTATAAATCTATAAGACCAGGAAAAGCGACAGGAGACGCTAAGGTACCTTTGATTTTATTTATATTTGATCTTATTATTTTATTCATTTTTATAACTCTTTTTGTTCAGGTTTCAGTAGAAGTGTAAAAAACACATTTTACTGTGTAATTCATTGATTAGGTATAATTATTATTGTTTGTGTTCAGGTCACAGACATTCGTGCGCTGCAATATAAAAAAGGGAACATAAACTTTAAGCTAAGATTTAAAGATGAGTGGCAGTTACTACCACAACGATGCGATAGAAATATCACACCCTCGGCGATTGAAAGCTTACCGAATCTTCATAAAAATCGGCTACAAATTAAAAAACGTAAGTTCAAAGACCTCCAGGAATTAAAATCTACCCTACCGGTGGACTACAGGGACTTCTACGACAACATACCACATGAATGAAGACTTACTTTTTTTCTTTTTCTTGTAACATTATAAGACGTAATAAAACATATGAACTGATAAAAATATAGTTTTTTTTCTCTTATTACCCAATACTAATGTAAAAAACTCTATATAAATCTAAATATAGGAGTCACAGAAAAGTGGACAACTCCCGTATTTTTATTATTTATTAATTTACAAATAGGCCAACTCCAAAAATCTATTTTAAAGGTATGTGATCAATATATTTTTTCATAATGTTCAGTTAATTCCGTATGCAAAATAAAAAAGCACCAAATAGTATTTTGGAATATGGATATTGTAAATATTTAATTTTTTATTCAGTTTTTTTGCCTCCCTCTAAAATTGCATAAAACGGAGTTGGCCGATTTGCAGATTAAAGGTCGATTCACACATATCAGTGAACCCACAATTCCGGCACAGTACCGCATCAGTGATAATTATTCTTTCAAACATTCTCTATGGATGTATTCACACTTGTCAGTGTCAGTGTCGTCTCAGTACCGTCAGTGTCAGTGCCGGCACCGGCCATCACGGACGTGATCGGCGACGACGATATTTTATCACGGATCACTGACGCCGCTGCATCGAAAACAAAATGGAGGACGAGATGTTGATTGAATTAGTTCGTGAGAATACTGTTTTGTATGATTTATCTCATGCAAAGTATATGGATACAAAATACAAAAACAATTTGTGGAACAAAATAGGAACACAAATGAATGTAGACGGTAAGTCAAAATTTACTTATCTACAGTACTATTGTAAAGAGGAAAGATTAGATTTTTGTCTATGTGTTTGAACCTACAAACTACTGGACCGATTTTAAAAGATAGTAGATTTTATAGTAATCCGACGCAAAAAGATTAAATTGTTGTTGCATTTACAACATGTGAGAAGTCGAGATGGGCCGCTAGTTTTAAAATAAAATAATACAGTGTAAGTAAGTTGCTTTATTTTAATAGACAAAGTACAAATCATATTTTATCTTCTTGCCACGGTACTGATCCTGCCTCAGAAATAAAATAATTTTTGAATACTTCTCTAACGTGAAATGCGCCCGCTGTGGCGTTTCCGCCTTGAGGTTGCACAGTTTCCAGTAAACTGCTTGTATGAGGTTGATTAAACTCATAATCTGATGTATGTGTTGTATTTGGATTGAAATATTTTATGAAGTTATGTAAAATACAAGTAGCGAGTACTATATTATCTACATTTTTTGGGTTAGCTTGGATCCGTCTATTGTATATTCTAAACTTTTGTGTTAATATACCGAAAGTATTTTCAACAACTCTTCTTGCTCTTGATAAACGATAATTAAAAATGCGCTTGTCGTCATTCAAATTTTGCCCTAGATAAGGTCGCATTAAATATGTTTTGAGAGGAAATGCTTCATCTCCCACAATCACGTGTGGTGTTTCTATTGATGTTCCTGGCAACGGAGAATTTCCAGGTATACCTAAAGTTCCTTGCTGTAGTCTTTTTCCTAGGTTGGAATTTGCAAAAATGCCACCATCACTGTTTTTGCCATAAGACCCAACATCAACGGCAATAAAGTTATAGTTCGCGTCCACAAGGGCCATCAAAACAATTGAAAATGTTTTCTTGTAATTAAAATATAGAGATCCACTGTTCGAAGGAGCCTGAATTGTTATGTGCTTACCATCCAGTGCTCCGACACAGTTAGGGAAATTCCACAACAATTTAAAGTCATTGGCAATAATTTTCCATTTATCTTCTGTAGGCAAAGGTAGCATTTCACTCATCAGAGTTTCCTTTATTATCTTGCATGTTTCCATAACTATGGAATATGCTGTGCTGTGGCCCAAGCGGTAACTAAATGAAATTGTCTTCAGAGAATCCCCTGTTGTTAGATACCTGGAACAAATAAATCTATGTATAATATTATTTTCATTGCAGGTTCAACATGCAAATCACGGTGGAATAACATAAGAGACAACTATCGAAAATCGTTGAAGAAAACGGAAACTAAAAGTGGACAAAAGAAGACCAATGTTAAATTATACAAGTACTATGAACAATTACATTTTTTGAAAAAATATTTCAATGAACGACCGACAGTACAAAGTGTAGAACCAGAAAAAGAAAATTCTGACTCCGAAACCAACGAGCCTCGAAATACCGTATCCATTTCACCTGATATACCCATTGTCGCTAGTAACGAAGCATCCATTCCATCACCAAGCTACGTATCCACTCCATCACCACAGTGCGTCCGCACTCCCACACCATCACCAAGCCATGTGTCTACTGCATCACCACTGTACGTCCGCACACCCACACCATCACCAATGCATGTATCCACTCCATCACCACCATCACTGTCGTCTCCATCTACTTTAAGAAAGAGAAAAGGTTCGACAAAATGCACACCAAAACCATCCTCAGCATCTTCATTAATGGAATATGTTCTTCAAAAAAATCAAGAAAAAGCTGAACGCGTCGAGCACCCAGTTGATGCTTTTTTAAATGGTATTGCACCCACACTAAAGAATTTGAATCAATATTACTTAAATTTGGCTAAGACGGAAATATTTACTACTGTGCAAAAATATGAGATGAAGATGATGACAGAGCAAAATGTACCATTATATCCAAGAGATATTGCAACTGAACCAACAAATACAAATCTCACATCGCAATCTATTCTTGACTCTACTGGATTGGCTAATACAGTAGATCCCACACAATCATACCTTCAACATAGTGATGTGCAGCAATTTGTTATGAACTATACAGTTAACGAATGATAATGCTCTAGAACTTAACAAAGTGTTAAAAGTATAATGTGTTTATGTGCCACATACGAAGTAATAAAACTGATTTAAATACATTTTTTCAGAATTTTAATTAAAAAGTTATCCTTAACATACCTGTCCTGTCCTGTTTACCTACCTTAGACAAATTGCTAGCCGCTCTCTAGGAGATATAGCCTTCCTCCAGCGAGTATCTTTCTTTACTAATTTATTTCCTAGCTTCTGAAGGAGAATATTAAAACAGCTTTCCGACATTTTAAAATATTCAAAATACTTTCTTTCGTCTTTAATTAATTCTTTGTATAATGTCACGAATTCTCCTTCAGATTCTCTTAACTTCCATGCTTCATGTACCCATTTTCTTTTTTTTCCTCGATTCTCTTCTTCTTCTTCGTCTAAAGCAATGGCTATCATAGCTAATTCTGTGTTATTGAAGAGTGCCATCAAAACAATCGACGTCAACGCTAGTCTGAAGGGAACGTCGTGCACGAAGTCCCGCAGAGAACTGTACTGTGCCTGATATGTGTGAATTGAAGCACTGACGTACCACTGTAGCACGGATACGGAACTGTAACGGTACTGTGCCGGAACTGTGGGTTCACTGATATGTGTGAATCGACCTTATGCTGCTCAAATCAGTCAACGTGCCGGAGGAAATAAAGATGCATCTAAAATAATAAAAGACATTTAATTTCTTCAAATAATAATCAAAGTAAAATAAAAAAGCATTTACCATCTGAAGCCTTAGCTATTTTCGTCGAAGGAGATTTCAGTAGAAGACAGTGGGAAATTTTACACAGCGCAAATAAAAATATATACCCTTGCTACTATTATTATTATCAGCCATTTGTGTCCCACTGCAGGGCAAAGGCCTCTTTTCCCTCTTTCCACTTATCCCTATCCAGTGCTGTTGCTCGCCAATCTTTCTGAAAAGAGTCGAGTTCGTCCCGCCATCTCCTTCTGGGCCTGCCGCGTTGCCGTTTGCTGCTGTTTGGGACCCATTGTGTTATTACTTTAGCCCATAGCTCCTCCGGCATGCGACAGATGTGGCCAGCCCAGTTCCATTTAAGCTTGGCAGCCGTGTGACTTACATCGGCAATTTGTGTTTTGGAACGCAGTATAGAGTTCCTTATACGATCAGTAAGTTTAACTCCAAGAATACTACGCTCCATTGCTCGCTGACAGACCCCGAGTGCGGACTTTTGACGCTTGGTTAGTGACAATGTCTGCGCTCCGTAGGTAAGGGTAGGAAGAATGCACATGTCCATGAGTTTTCTCTTCAGTGAGAGAGGGAGAGGTCCCTTCATGATTTGCTTCATCGACCAATAGCTCTTCCAGGCGTTATCGGTGCGTCGTGCAACTTCTTTATCTTGTCTTGCCTGGAAGGAGACTATTTGGCCGAGGTAAATGTACTCATGGACATATTCAATCCTCACACCCCCGATTCCTATGTTGCGCTTGGTGCTGTTGGTCATCGCCTTGGTCTTCGTCATATTCATCGCGAGTCCGACCTCGAGGCTGGCATTACTCAGTTGGTCGAGCATTAGGCATAACTCTGCTGCCGTGGAGGAGAATAGGACAATATCGTCGGCGAAGCGGAGATTTGTTAATCTTCTATCGCCCACGATGATGCCCTTGTCCCTCCAAGTGCTATTTAATTTTCTAAAAACTTCTTCAAGCGTGGCTGTGAAGAGCTTTGGAGAAAGAGGGTCGCCCTGTTTAACCCCTTTTTGGATAGGGAATTATGGTCCTGTGGTGTTTATTTTGATGGCTGCTGTGCTATTTTGGTATATTTTTTTGTAGTAAGTTAATGTATGTAGGTTCGATGTTTTGATTTTTAAGAGATTCAAATATGGAGTTGTGCGCACAACCCTTGCTACTCTTTGATAAATAAAAGCAAAAACCGATTGCTATCCAGTAGAACAGTCAATGAGAGTTACAGAGACATGTGCGGAAGTTCTCTTACAAGATTTAGGGCCGATTGTTCAATCATCGAATAACTCAACAAATAACTAACTAGCGAATTAACTTAACTGACTGATAAAAGGACAAATAAAATTGTTGCATTTTTCAATGGCCAGATAGCAAGCGAATAGTTATCTGTAGATTATAGTTGCTAACTTCACTGTAATATTGTGGGAGCGTGAAACACGTATACGGTGTAAAGTGTGTTAGAAGAGGATAGCAAATGCTTTGACATTCGTTTATTTGACGTTTAGATATAACCTATAAATTTTTCGTGGTGCATCCCGTGATGATCCCGTGCATCTTTTATTTTCTCGTGTGGTGATTTTGTAGTTTGGTTTATTGTCAGTAACTTGTTATGTTATTATTTTGATAATAATGAAATCTAAGAAAAGAGAGCGCGCAGCTAATTTCAATATTGCTGAAGTGGAATTGCTCGTTACTCTAGTCGACAAGCACAAACATATTGTCGAAAATAAGAAGACTGATGCGGTGACTAATAAAGATAAAGATGCGGCTTGGAAGAAGATTGAGAGTTCTTTTAACTCATGTGGAATATCCACTAGTATTCGCACATGGAAGACATTAAAGCTAAAGTATGAAGGTATCAAAAAAAGTACCAAAAAGAAGTCCTCTGTGCAACGACAGGAGATGTATAGGACTGGAGGAGGACCTTCAAATGCTCCAGATTTTAATGAAGTTGAAGAAAAGGTGCTGAGCATTTGCTCTAATACAGGCCTGGAAGCGCGTAACGACAGTGATATTATTACACGTAGCTATTCATTATAATTTGAAAAACATTAGGAATTCATCCTAGTTCCTTGTTATCTGTTTATATATAAACTTCAGTTTTTTAATGTTACTTTATATTCATTTCCAGTACCAACAATTGCCCATGAGAATGTGCTGAATGCAATTGAAATAAACTCTTTCGGATTGGAGATAAATTGTGTCCCTTCGTCCAGCATACTCACCATGGAATCCTGATATTTCATGAATGTCAAAAAACTGTTCTGAAATAGTGCTAAATAGTGCCCAAAGGAAAAAAATAGTGCTCTTGTACTTGCGAAGTTATAGCCATAGTTCGATGAGTATGCTGGACGAAGGTTTCGCCCAGCATACTCACCTCCGTCCGGAGAATCTGTATACGCTTCAAACATAATTCATACTTCAAAAAATAGTTCCCAAATAGTGCCAAACGGTGCCCAAAAAGAAAAAACAGTGCTCGAATAACTTCGGAGTTATAGGCTTCGTTCAGTGAGTATGCTGGGCGTAGGTTCTACGCCCAGCATACTCACCTCAGTGCGCGAATATCGAACGAGCTATAGGTACAATTTACGTCTCAAAAAATTGTGCTTGAAATAGTGCCCAATATCAGTCCAATTTTTGCTTGACTTTTGACCTAGAAAACCATTAAATTTGATTGTAAACTTCTACATACATTACATTGAGTACAGTCGAATACAATATTATTAACTTTCTTTCTAACAATTTTTGTCTTGTGTAAATTATTAATTGTCTATGTAAGGGAGTATTTACTATAGAATCGCAATATTATTAATTACACATTATTTTAATAATACTTTATAATAATATGATTAAGCCTTCGCGCGTCGCATGGGACCCCGGTAGCTAGGAACAATGATTTTATATATTTTGTCTAGATCACGGCGCTTGAAGGATTAAGATATCAAATGAAGTAAATCATGCATGAAAAATAAAGTTGCTGTTATTAATGCTTACATTACAACTGACAAAATTATTCAAAATAATCATTTTCCGGATCAAGGACGGTACCACAACGTTTACGGAATTGACCTGTATTCCTCATGTGATAAAGTTCAATATAGTGTGGCAGTAATGGATGCACGTACGGTCAATAGGTATGGGGCTTACGACGCGCGGCGCCCGCGACGCAAATGAATATGTTTATGTTTAAATACTAGATGGCGCTGCCCTAACATCTTACGATTATTAGACAAGACTGATCTGTATTTTGAAGGTGATAAGGGTCCATTTTGTGTCACAAAGCAATCGAAACGAACAAGCGCTTCTCAGTTTTCAGGATTCGGCCGTTACTTTCATTGTCATGTGGACGTGCTCGTTTTGCTCGCGAACATTTTAATTCATCAACCCAGTAAAAAGTGCAGTAACCTACTCCAAAGTTACACTAATTCGTGTTAAATAAAACCCGCAACAAGCTGTGAAAAAACTAGAACTGTGAACAAACTATCAACAGAGTTACAAACAAAAACATTACTAGAAGTTTTAAAAGTGAACGTTAAAATTGTCTCTGTGTCGAAGTGCTCTGACCTTTAAACGACACTTGTCAATGACAATTGTCTGCGTCCCACAAAATACTTGGAGGAGAACACCAAATTTGCACATTTCATTATAGCTCTGGTAGTCTCGAGGCGTAAGCCGCTACACACCTTACGCTGACGTGAGAAGTTCCGAGTTCGAGCCCCGCAATCTGCGTCTCTTTTTGAAAGTTTGAATTATATATTTAATTTAAATCTTCCTTACCACAACCGTATACTAACATCTACGGTGACGTATTGACGAATTCTGCTCACTAACTGCTAAGTTATTAAAAATTCCCTGACGCCGGAATAAATGAGACAACCTGTGACCACATAGGTTGGATTGTATTGGCAGAGCTCAAGTAATACTGGACGGAAAGCTATCCCAAACCAACCCGTCGATCACGACCACCTTAGCCTGAGCTCTAAGTGTGGCATCGACCGAAATTCGACCACCACATTACGCAGTGCGCACGCGCTTATCGATTGTGAAAAAGTCTAGGAGTTTTTGCTTTTGTTTACATCACAACTATTTTTGTAAACATGTCCACTATAAGACGCACTCCCCCGAGCACGCCGAAAACGCAAACAAACAACCTTTGCCAGTCCCAGACCAAGTCGGAATCGGATATAGCCAATGCAGTGGTGAGTGATTATGTAAACACTAGTCGAAATAAAAGAGCCAGGAAGGCAGACTCGCCACAAGGCGCCACTACATTAAGCTCGCACGACCTTCAAACTCAACTCGCAAATTGGAAGGAGGAACAAGACTCGTCAATTGCGAAGGTACTTTCGACTCAAACCGCTTTGATGGCTAAACTAGCGACTGACATTGGGGAAATTAAATCCCAGAACACCCAGATTCAAGCAGCTAACACGGAAATACAAAAATCAAACGAAGAGATGGTTAGATCCATGTCTTTCATAAACCAACGGTTTGAGGAGTTGAAGAAAGAAGTTGAAGACCTAAGAAGGGAACGCCGAGAACAGAGAGAGTATATAGAAAGTTTAGAGAAAAAATTACAAGATCTGAATCACAAATCAAGGTCGTCGGGCATCGAAATCCGAAATATACCGCAAAGTAATACTGAAACCAATGCCACACTTGCAAAAACAATATGCAGCATTGGTGATGCTGTCGGTGTCTCCATTAAGGGATCTGAAATGAGGGATATTTATCGCCTGCCGGGGAAGTCATCGAACCCATCGACCATATCGCGACCGATTATAGCAGAATTTTCTTCTGTTATGACAAAGGACACATTCATATCTGCGGTTCGAACTTTCAACAAAAACAGGGAAAAGCAAGATAAACTGAATACTAGTCTCATTGGCATTTCCGGAACTTGTCATCCAGTTTACGTCACGGAACAGCTTCCGGGTAACATAAAAAAACTGTATTATCAATCAAGAGAGTTCGCGAAAAACCACAATTTTAAGTTCTGTTGGGTCTCTAACGGTAACATATTTTTACGCAAACAAGAAGGTGACAAACAATTGTTAATCAGTTCTGAAAAATGTCTACAAGATATAGGTTTCAATGGCAAGTGACTAGTAATCCATGTTGTCAAAAACTTTATTATATTAGCATCCGTCTGTATAGTATTATTAATTTTAGAAATTGTACTTGCTCCTAAATTTAAAAACATACACAAATTATGTAACATTGACTTAACCACACAAATAAAATCTCAAAATGGCATACATATCCTATACAAGAATACACTCACAACTCACTCATACAAAGACACTTCCTATAACATTCAACCTTACACAAAACAAATAACAAACGACATACTGCTTATTAGGCAAGTCCTAACTATACTAGACTTTGCTTTGAGTCACCTCTTGCTCTCTCTACACTCTCCCAATGGATAGCATAATCAATATAAGCAGCGAGCTTGACTCGCTAACAGTAGGTGACTCATTTAACTGTACCCCAGAAGATTGTATTGACTATGTTAATAACACTAACAGCAACATAAAAATACTACACTTAAACATTCGTAGCTTAAATAAAAACTTTGACCAAGCCCAGTTATTACTACACTCACTGAAACTTGATTTAGACGTGGTAGTTCTTACAGAATGTTGGCTTAGTAAAGTTAGTAATATGCCTGTTTTAGCTGGATATGATTCCTATTGTACCACTATAAACAATAATCAAAATGATGGGATTGTTATCTTTAAAAAACAAACTCTCCGGACCTCAGAATGGGAACCAGAATTTGTGAGTGGGAATTGCTTGGTATGCAAATTGGCTAACCAAAATATCGCTATCGTGGCAGTGTACCGATCCCCGTCATACAGTTCCAAAGAGAGTACCGAAAAATTTCTGGATAGTTTAAATAATGTCTACTCTAGCCTATCTTCCTTTAAAAATATAGTTCTCGTAGGCGATATTAATATAGATCTTAAACTCAATAGTACAGATAACCGCTGTCTCGAATATCTCATGCTAAATGCCTCCCACGGTCTACTTCCAACCCACCGATTCAACACCCGACTGGATAGCTGTCTGGATCATGTACTTGTTAAAAGTACCCTGCCTGTTACTACCCTTGTACTAGATTCACACATCACAGATCACAAACCAGTGTTATTTAATATTGCTAACACAAACCCTGACACTATACCACTTCACATAGCTACCCGCATAGATTACGAAGCAGTCAAGTTAGATTTAGAAAACTCTGATTTTTCGCCCTTGTACAAAATTACTGACCCCAATTTATCCATGAATGCCTTCATCAAATTAATCTCCTCAGTCATTGACAAGCACACAAAACATATTAAAATCCCTAGAAAAAAAAGAATAATAAAACCATGGATAACCACAGGCATTTTAAAGTGTATACAAAACCGTGACCGACTGCATAATGGATTAAGGAAAGATCCCAATAATCTTATCCTGAAAATTACCTATTCTCGGTACCGGAATTTTTGTAATGACTTGCTCCGAAAACTAAAAATTGCCTATGAGAAAAGCGAACTTGAGAAATCTCGGAATAACCCTAAAGCACTTTGGAAAACGATAAAACAAATCACAAACACCACCAAAAAGAAAACTAGCCCGGTCGAACTGTTGGATATCTGTGACAACGCTATATCATCCGCAAACGAAGTGTGTAGATTTTTCAGCAATATAGGAACGAACTTGGCAGAAAAAATCTTATCCCAGTCTCATCAACCTACAAACCTACCTAGGAGTTTAAGTCACAATACATCACCCAACCCCGCCAACTCTCTTGTAATACTTGAGGTTGATGAATCGGAAGTGGAGTCACTTATTCTGCAACTGCGAAATGATTGCGCAATAGGTTGGGATGGCATATCTCCCCTAGTGTTAAAGAGTTGCCGCCAGATCTTGACTCCACCATTGACATATATTTTTAACTGCTGCCTTCAAAAAGGCATCTTTCCTGATGCGCTTAAAAAAGCTGTTATTCATCCAATTCATAAGGGAGGGAACAGAAACTGTGTCAACAATTATAGACCCATATCAGTCCTATCAGCGCTCTCTAAGATATTGGAAAGGATCTTGAATAATGCTCTAAAAAAATTCCTCAACAAACATCGGCTCATAGCAGATAATCAGTATGGTTTTCGCTCAGGAATTTCAACTGAGGATGCAGTTCTGGATCTAACACAGTTGGTTGCGAGGAACCTTGACAGTGGCGTAAAAAGTCTAGGAATATTTTTGGACCTCTCTAAAGCTTTTGACACAGTATCTGTTCCTAAACTTATATCTAAATTGGAACTCCTAGGGGTACGAGGAAATTCCCTCGAAATTTTCAAAGATTATCTCAGCAACCGGACCCAACGTGTAAAAATAGGAGAACATGTAAGTGATGAAATAATAATAAACACTTACGGTGTGCCTCAGGGAAGCATTCTAGGCCCCACCCTTTTCCAAATATACGTCAATGAGTTGTGTAATCTGACCATCCCCAACTCTAAAATCATTGCGTATGCGGACGACACCGCAGTCATAGTTAGTGGACCAAGTTGGGATAGCGTTAAATGCCACGCTGAAGTGGCAATAGCAACTGTCATGACATGGCTTAACCTAAACTTACTTACCCTGAATTGCGATAAAACCTCGTACATTCCATTCTCTATTCGACGAAACAACTTACCTGAAAAGTCTTTCTCCATAACAGCTCACACCTGCTCCACACGATCCCCACACTGTTTATGTCCGAAACTCACAAGAACAGATAGTGTGAAATATCTGGGTGTCCAAATAGACGGAGGACTACGATGGGACAAACAGGTTGACGCTATTACTGCTAGGTCTGTAAAACTGTTGCATACTTTTAAATCCCTCAGAGACTCGGCAGCTCCTCAAACCCTGAAGATGGTGTATTATGCATTATGTCAATCTGTCATTGGATATTGCATCACAGCATGGGGTGGTGCAAACAAAACCTGTTTCCTGAAGATTGAAAGAGCGCAGAGAGCCGTGCTGAAGGTAATGTTTCGCAAACCTTATCGCTATCCCACTGTGAAACTATACGCTGACTCACAAGTGCTTTCTGTTCGCCAGCTATTTCTATTGCGGTCTATTTTAAGAAAACACGGTAGTGTTCCCCCTACTGACCCTAAAAAAAGGAAGAAATTACCCATTAGCACCCCCCACAGAACCGCCTTCGCTCAACACCAATACTACACATTAAGTACATACATCTACAAACAAATTCACAAAAAATTAAACATCGTCGATCTAAATAAACATGAAATAAAATCAAAATTAACGGAATGGCTACTGAAACAGGACTACCTGAAAACAGAGTCTTTACTCAAGTATGTCGTCTAACTACCTATGTACATATTTCTAATTACATACCCACACACACACATATATACACACACACACACCCGCGCACACACAAACATACACACACCCGCGCTCACACACATACATACACGCTCACACACATACATACATAAAAAGTGAATGTAATATATTTTCCTAAATAATAATTATGTCCTTAGAACGCTCGGGTAGATCGACACAGTCTACAATAAATAATATAGCTTCAATTCTAAGCTGAATCACTGTCTCTCAAGATACAGGTTACCTAGTTTGAGAGGCAGGGTTTCCCTTATTGTGTACAGATTTTAGTTTCTAGATTGTAGTGTATTGTGTTACTACCATAGCTCTTTTAAATTGTCTTATTTTACTTTGTGAAATCTGTATTATTTTTTGTGAAATAAAGTTATTATTATTATTATTATTATTATATTAGTTTCTTTGTTTGTTTACTTCGTCGCACATCATTATAATAACGCCGGCTTTTGAGTTTGACTACATAGTGGGTTGCAAAACCAAACAATGTGTTGGTGATGTCATTATTTACCTATATAAAATTGTGTATCTAGTACGTAATCAATATAGGAGCTGCACCCAAATCAGTAAGTATATTTCAATTTATAATAGTGGCATTTAACTAAATTGATTTTACACTCATTCATTAATTGCACTGTAAAACTAGGTAGCAAGCGAGTTGTTTTTTACAAAAACACGTTCATTTTTTCGTTGAATATGACACTGTACACTTAAAATTAAGGACATGCTTAAGAAGTTTTAAAAATGGGTACCTACTTAGTTACTTTTTTAAAGGTTTGATGTAGGTAGGTACACACATAATAACGTAATGTAACTTGTTTGTTTATCTAATTGGATCTCAAATACCTATTTATATACCTACTTCTGCGGAGGCCTGGTTTTATCCTCCAATTCTACTGGAAATGAAACACTGTCTTATTTGCTAGGATATAATTTACTTTTCTTCAATTTTTTTATTACAAGCTTGTCCTCGTTACCCGTCAGGATCTGTTCTCGTCTTAAGTTCACGTTAGTTACATTTCAATATCGAAATAGGTAGAATCAGTCAGCGCGAGCGTCGGTAGTAAGTATAAACGTAACTATAGAATTAACACAGATGTATTTTTTAGATAATATGACGTGAAGTGAAGACTATTACCGATTGTCATCCGGCGAATGCACTTAAACTTTTAAGTGTCGTCAACCTATTCATCACATTTTCTATGGGAGTTGTGACTTCGGGAAATCGTCTTCAGCCTCGTGTTTTGCCCCTTCGCTATTTATAATAGAAATCACGCTAAAATAATGGAAAACACGTAAGTGCTTAAGTACCTTTAGAGGAAGGCTGGAGCCTGTCATACCTATATTAAATTATTTAAATACGTGTTATTTTCAGATTATCTTGAAGACACAATGTTTACCACGTTAGAAGACAACTTTTTCTGACTCGTACTGCGTGAGCGGTGGGGCCCGTTATGTTTTTTACATCTATAGTTGGTATTTTCAGGTAATATAGGTAGTATAAGTACACAAGTGTTCATAATGTTATTGATGTTGATTTATATGTTAGTTAGTTAGTTGTTATTTCATATTATGTTAATATTGAAAACAAATGGCATAATAATTTGTGATAATTCTTGTGAATCTAACGACATGGATCAGCAAGGAAAACGAGGGCCTAAACCAAAGGTTTCATTAGAAACGCAAAAATTAGTAATTTCAGAATTCAAAGATGACTTTTTTAAAAATATTCCTTCCGCAAATGACTCAATTTATAAACAAATTCAAACACGGTTAAATTACAAAATGAGTATTAAATCAATCATATTAAGCATAAAACGAAATTACGAATACTTTTTTGGTGTTGATAAAAAAGAAATAATTCGTAATAATGATTCTAATTTGATAAATCAAAAGTCTACATCGTCATCAAACGAAAGCATTAATAGTGTTTCGGAGAACACCAGTACGCATACATTTTATATGGATACAATAACTTGGGATAGTATTAAGCCTCAAAGGTATTTTTATCACCGAAATAGCAAAATCGCCCCTGGTAGTCTGTATAATGTCAGACGTAAATTAAAACCAAACCAATGGACTTATGTAATTCAAATGCATCTATGGAAAGAAATAAGATCTTTATGCACTTGGTGTTTTAAAAATAATATTGTGAAAGACAATTACGAAATCAAATGCACAGGATATGTAATCAATGTCACGCAAAAATAATTATAACAACTAACTTAGAAACGGAAAATTTAATTAAACTAGAATGTTGCATAATTAATGAAAATAAAAAGTACTCTCATAACACCAGTAAAAAAAACCGATTACGGTATTACCAAATAAGGGAATTAGGTGAAAAATTACAACACGAAGCAGCAGCTTCTATAAGATATAAATTAGCCTCAACTTTAATGAAGAAAAATGACAAGGAACCTCCAGTATTGCCAAAATTACAAACACTACATCGAATTAAACATGAAAATAAAAAAGTTGATGTTTTCCATCCCAACCCAATATTGTCACTTACTTGTATGTGTGTTTCACCACCTTTTGATAAATGTGTTAGATATGTTTCTGCTTTTCCATTTTATACATTTTACTGGACGGACGATCAAAAGAATTATTATAAAAAATGCCAAAAAGAGTTTAATTATATTAGAGTTTCTATAGACGCAACAGGTTCTATATTTAATAAAAATCTTCGGCCTGTCGTCAATGAACACACACAACTATCTCAAGAGTCGCAAAGTCCTATATTTTTGTATGTTATGATGACAGATACAACCGTTAAAAGTAGCGTGCCAATTTCACAGTGTATATCAGAAAGTCACTCTTTAGATACTATTGCTAGCTGGTTACAATCTTGGTTGGCTAATGGAAAACCTCCAAATGAAGTAGTAACTGATGATTCCGCAGCTTTAGTAGGTGCGGTGGTAAAAGTATTTTGTGGTTATAAATCCACCTCTGACTACTTAAATACATGTTTTAATATTTTAGAAAATAGAACCAAAAAAATTCCAACCTGTTATGTTCGCCTTGATACTTCGCATTTCATAAAAACATTGTACAATCAAAGTATTTTCAAAAATATAGACACTAGAGTAACAAAATTTTTTGTTGATTGTATGATTCTGATTAAAAAATGTGTTTCATACGGAGAGGTAAAGAAAATTATAGAAAATGTTTATATTATAGCAAATAATAAACACCGCGGCAGTAGAAATGGAAATTTAACACGGTGTGAAACGGCGATTTTAGAATTAAAAAACCGGATCAAAACTAATTTGCAGGAATGTGAAATACAAAATGTAGATTCGGAAAATCACGTTCCAATTAAACATTCTTTATGGGAGGGATTAGATAAAGAAGAAAACCCGCTTCTGAAAATGTATAAAGATCTTGAGGAGAAAGAAGATTTAATTAAACAATTGTGTGATCAAGAAACTGAAATCGAAAATATTTATTACTTGCCGGAAATAAAGGACACTTTGATTAGGATTCTTAAAAAACTTCCACTATGGGGAAATATAATGATGACTTATTTTAACAGTAATTATTGTACTCCAACCAGTTCAAATGTAGAAAGTTATATGAAAGACGTAAAAAAGTTATTTTTTAAAACAAATTCAAATAAGTACCGCGTAGATGAGTTTATTATTAAACACGAGCCTTTGATAACCGGTTCCATACGCTTAGCCAAAAGTGACTTGATTGATGTTCAAGAAGGAACTGAAAATATTGTCGATGAAAAAAATGAAATAAGTGACCATAACACACCACAAATAAATACTCTCGTCAATGATGAATCATTTTATGAAAACTCAATTTTTAGGAGCGAACCAAATTATATTGAAGACTGGCGGGGACTGGTGTCTAAACAGAAGAAAAATAAAAAACGAATCAATCGTCGTACAAAATTACATATTTTACAAAACGGCAGTGTTTCTACTTCAGGAACATACAGATTCACGTTTATTAATACGTGTGCTTTTGATTCCGTGGTCCAAAGTTTTTCAATTGCATATTTAGATAGACCTAATATTAGAAAATATATCAATGATAAAAAAAACGATCTTTCACAACTGACCAGAAGTTTGATCACGTATGACAATCTAAAGAAAATCACTAAGAAGGCTATAAAACGAAAAGATATTTACACTACTCGTTCTAAGGTATTGGCTAAAATATATGATACTGTGGAATCCGATTTTAGTAGTTGCAAAAATTGTGAGTGTAATGTAACTTTTATAATAGATAACATACAAAGTTATGGTTTTTATAGTGCTAATAGATACTTAAATTGTACAAACCAGAACTGTGAAATCAATAAAGGTTCTGGCACAAAATGTAGTTGGATTCCAATAAATGTAAACATATTGACGACTCAAGGTATTGGAGCCCTTAATGAAGCTCTATTAGTAAATGATACTGAAAGGAAATGTAAATACCAATTATGTAACGGTAAAAACGCATACAAATATGAAGTACTAGACTTCGTATTTATTGAAATTAATACTTCAATTGAAATAGAAATTGATGAAATTCCTAAAGAGATCATAATAAACGGTGACACCTTTAAAATTCTGTCGGTAATAGATTTTACAAATGGTGAATCAGGACGCATGGGGCATTACAAGTCAAAGTGCTATCGATTGCTAAAGAGAACTTGGAACTGCTATGATGACCTTAGTAAAAAAGTTTGTAGTAATTCCCAATATACTGTACCACACTGCATTATTTATACGCGAATGTAAGATGAAGATCGGTCCTAACTTGTTAGTTCCTATTTTGTTATTGTTTGTTTGTTTTTTTTTTGTTCTTGTAAAAGTTATTTTATTAATAACTTACAGAAATGTGATTATAAACTGTGATTGTTAATTTGTAATTACTATAGGGTATTTAATATTAATAAAAAAAACGTGATTATAAACTGTGATTGCTCAATTTATACTTATTTGTAAGATAATTTTATTGTGATTAAAACGTTGTAGCAGTAAAACAAAGTACAAGTACCTACGTGTTATATTTTAGAAAGTTTTACCAATATTTGGCTAAACATTTTTTTATATGTATATTATATACAATATTAAAACTACAATTTTTTCTATTTACATTGATTATATTATGAATGTTAACAAAAGCTGTGAACTAGTTAACTAGAATTCTGATTACTTTGGCCCTTTAAATAGTAATAAATAACGTAAGTAATTAAAAATGTTTTTTATTGCTAAACCTTTCATTGATGAAACTATTGGAAAGAGTTTTAAAAATTTGTATAACTATGTCACAGTACTAGTTTTGACTGGTTATAAGTTTTGCCTGCAACATATATACAAAAAGAAACTGTATAATTTCCTTTTTACAATTTTTCAAGATATTAATTTTATTGGCTGCAAATGACTGTTTTTATTCAGACAAACACACAATGCAATGAAGTAATAGACTTCATTTACGCTTAAAGTTTCATTCATTTATTATTATTTATAAAATATATAATAATGCATTTAATCGAAAGTTTTTGACATGTGAGAAAATACCATAATTATTTCCAATAACATGAAGTCTACAATTAGAAAGTTTAATATTTTTGTCCAAAAACATGTGTCGACGACTGTACCCCATTTTACGTTAGTATGTAGAAGTTTACATTAAAATTTAATGGTTTTCTAAGTCAAAAGTCAAGCAAAAATTGGACTGATATTGGGCACTATTTCAAGCACAATTTTTTGAGACGTAAATTGTACCTATAGCTCGTTCGATATTCGCGCACTGAGGTGAGTATGCTGGGCGTAGAACCTACGCCCAGCATACTCACTGAACGAAGCCTATAACTCCGAAGTTATTCGAGCACTGTTTTTTCTTTTTGGGCACCGTTTGGCACTATTTGGGAACTATTTTTTGAAGTATGAATTATGTTTGAAGCGTATACAGATTCTCCGGACGGAGGTGAGTATGCTGGGCGAAACCTTCGTCCAGCATACTCATCGAACTATGGCTATAACTTCGCAAGTACAAGAGCACTATTTTTTTCCTTTGGGCACTATTTAGCACTATTTCAGAACAGTTTTTTGACATTCATGAAATATCAGGATTCCATGGTGAGTATGCTGGACGAAGGGACACGATAAATTCTGAGCAAAATGAAGCACAGAGCAATACCCATGCCGATATAAAAATACCAGGTCTGTATCCTGTTTTTTTCACTACTCTCAAACAGATAGTCCATCCTATGATTCACATTGTTGAAAAACATTAGGAATTCATCCTAGTTCCTTGTTATCTGTTTATATATAAACTTCAGTTTTTTAATGTTACTTTATATTCATTTCCAGTACCAACAATTGCCCATGAGAATGTGCTGAATGCAATTGAAATAAACTCTTTCGGATTGGAGATAAATTCTGAGCAAAATGAAGCACAGAGCAATACCCATGCCGATATAAAAATACCAGGTCTGTATCCTGTTTTTTTCACTACTCTCAAACAGATAGTCCATCCTATGATTCACATTGTTGTAACACACCTTACAACAGCTGTAATAGTCAAGTTATAATAGGTGCAAACAGCATTCATAATTAATATAATATGTTAATTTCAGTGATGTTATTTATTCAATTGTATTATTTTAGACATGAACGAGTCACTAATCCTGGAAATAAATGAAGAGGATAATGAATCTCAAAAAGGTACTATTCTGCTTTTGCAATATTAATATTGGAAAAAGTAGCGAGTTGCAAAATTATGAACCAGCGTTGTAAGCAAAATTCATAATTTTGCAGATTCTACAGGAAGTAAAATAATAGGTGTGATATTAATATTGTTTGATGGTATTTAAACTTATGTTTTCAGAAAATAAATGGGTCAAATGGCATCCAAAGGCACTAAAAACAAGAGTATCAACTCTATTAAAACCGGACACAGTTACAAAAGCAAGTGTCACTGGCAGACTTGATAAATTAACAACAACACATATATTTAAAAGAAAATAAATACTTGTTGAAAGTAAAATGTGTTTAATTTTGAAATAATAAGCTTAATAATTTAGATTATCAAGGAACTGAAATATTCTAGCACAATGTTTCTAGTCATGTGCCTTTCTTCACCAGTGGTATTGACTATGGTGGGGGCAAACATTAGTTGTGGTGGAACATTTACTTCTGGATCCTCTGGCGGTTCCTCTTCATTTTTGCCAAGTTGTGTAATACTGCACAGGCTACAATTATATCTTGTGCTAGTGGTAGCTTACATCTTAAACCTATGCTTAAAACTGGGAAACGTCGTTTCCACACACCAAAGCATCTTTCTATTACGTTTCTTGTTCGTATTTGTGATTCATTATACAAACTCTGAGTTGGTGTTGCTGTTTGGTTGTTGAAAAGGAGTCAATAGGTAATTACTTTGTTCATAACCACTATCACCAAGTACATTTCCATTGCCAAATTCACCATTCCCAAAATGAAATTTAGCTGATGAATTTGCAAATATCATGCTGTCATGGCTGGAGCCGGGCCAACGTGCTACAATATCTTGAAATAGCAAATCTGCTGAACACATTGCTTGAACATTAAAGGAAAAAAAGCCTTTTCTGTTACGAAATTGCTCTGCCGTGTTTCCACCAGGCGACTGAATCCTAATGTGAGTGCAATCTATGGCTGAAATCACTCTAGGAAATCTGGCTATTTTATAGAATTCTTCCTGAGTTTTTCTTATTTCTTCACTACCTCTTGGCAACTGAATGAATGTTGGCCTCAAAGATGCTATGGCTTCAGCAACTTTTTTTATGATACGGCACATAGTGGAGCTGTGAATGTCACCAAAATCTCCAACAGTGATGTAAAAGCTCCCAGTGGCAAAAAATCGTAGAGAAATAAGCAGTTGCAACATGGGTGAGATACATTGGTTCCTGAAACAATAATAAAGTGTTGGTAAGTGTTTTATAGTTAGCGACATAACAATTTTATTTACAACTATTTTGTAGGAATGTTACCTACTTAGATCACCATTATTAATTGTAAAAACTAGTTTGAACTTACCTTTGTGTTTCGTGCTTAATTTTATCACTGATCAGGGGAAGCAAATATAGTACCGATTACTTTAAAAGTCTGTAACGGCGATGAAATTCTTTTGAATCCCACATGGCAAACTGGTCGGGCCTTGGTCTGATTACTCTTTGTTTCCTTTCAGTATTTAAATATTCATACATTATACCCTCTTCTTCAATTGCCAGATCGTCAACAGTATCGAAAATTTCCATAATTTTGATATTACTTTAGAAAAAGAAGAAATAACTTCAAACTAAACGCCAATAGATCTAGTTATTGAATAGACATTTATCTGGCCGTCAAAGAGGCAGATAGATTTATTCGTCAGTTAGGGCCGTTAATGACCAGATAGAGCCTATCTGACGATTGAAAAATGCAATATTTTGTTATCTGTCTGATAAGTACTATCTAACTGTTTATCTGAGGATTGAAAAATCGGCCCTTACTCAACCATACATGTTTACGGTTGTGTAAATATTTGGAAGATGTAATATACAGCTGTACTGAAGAAGAAAAGAAAC
This sequence comes from Noctua janthe, assembly GCA_910589295.1. Lineage (NCBI taxonomy): Eukaryota > Metazoa > Arthropoda > Insecta > Lepidoptera > Noctuidae > Noctua > Noctua janthe. Next base: position 3,870,689 of record OU342567.1, read on the forward strand.
ATTTTCTTTTAATTATAAAATGGGGCTGCGATGGTTCTCAACAATCGCAATATAAGCAAAAATTTAAAATTATTGCGGACAGTGACTCGAACATATTTCAGAGTTCTCTCGTACCATTGCGATTAGAAACTACAGTTAATGGAAGAAAAAAAATGATATGGCAAAATCCACTGCCTTCATCTCCAAGATTCTGCAGACCTATTAGAATAAGATTTATTAGCGAAACCAAGGACATGTAATGAAGAATTTGAATATATAGATAATCAAGCAAAAAAATTAACAAAAACAGAAATACCAACATAACATCCAGTGGAATAATTTACGTAACACATAAATTACTACCAACAATGGTAGACGCCAAGGTATGCAATGCAGCTACCAATACGTCTTCAACTATGAGGTGCGTGTTATAACGGGTGATTCATTTGGAGTTACTTTTTTGTCTATGCATTTTTTGACAGATAAAGCGTCAGTCATGACAACCTAACCTAATATTTTCATTCACTATAGTTTGACATTTCATCATGGAAAGACTAAGCACGGCACAACGCCTACAAATTATTCAACTTTATTACGAAAATCAGCGTTCTACGAGGAATGTGTTTCGTGCACTTAGAGCAACATATGGTCCACATAATCGCCCTACCGAACGCACTATTCGCTATACCATCGAAAAGTTTGAAAGGGATTAATTTTCATTATTAGACAATACACGACCAAATAGACCAAATCCAGCTCGCACTGAAGAAAACATTACGGCGGTAGCTGAGAGTGTACGCAATGATCGCGAAGAATCGATTCGGCGCCGCTCGCAACAGCTTGGCTTGTCGTATACCACAACTTGGCGTATTTTACGCAAAGATCTTGGTTTCAAAGCATACAAAATTCAACTGGTGCAACAATTGAAGCAGACTGACCTACCTAATCGCCACCGATTTAGTCTTTGGGCTCTTGAAAAGCTTGCAGAAAATCCACTGTTTTCAACGAAAATTTTGTTTAGCGATGAGGCACATTTTTGGCTCAACGGATATGTTAACAAACAAAATTGCCGTATTTGGTCTGAAGAGCAACCTGAAGAGATTCAAGAGCTACCATTACATCCAGATAAAACAACAGTTTGGTGTGGTTTATGGGGTGGTGGAATCATCGGTCCATATTTCTTCAAAAACGAAGCCGGCCAGAACGTCACTGTCAATGGTGACCGTTATCGTACCATGATAACGGACTATTTGTTTCCTGAAATTGAAGCCCGTCATCTTCAAAACTTTTGGTACCAACAAGACGGCGCCACTTGCCACACAGCACGTGAAACCATGGCTTTGTTGCGAGAAAAATTTGGTGAACAGTTAATTTCGCGTTTCGGACCAGTCAGTTGGCCGCCTAGATCCTGTGATATCACACCCTTAAGACTTTTTTCTGTGGGGTTATGTAAAGTCCAAAGTTTATATGGATAAGCCGCGTACGATTGATCAACTGGAAGCCAACATTACTCGCGTTATTCGCCAAATACCACTGGAAATGCTCGGTCGGGTCATCGAAAACTGGAACTCCAGAATGGACCACCTTAATCGCAGTTACGGACAACATTTGAATGAAATAATCTTTAAAAAGTAAATGTAAGGAATGGTTCCTTTGTATTATAATAAAGATTACCCGATAAATTTGTTTTATTCATATTTTTTTTAGTTTTGGAAAAAGTAACTCCGAATGAATCACCCATTATTTGTAGGCTAACTTCCAAAAAATTTAATAATTTAAACAGAAGAATGGAAGAAGAATGAAACAACTTCCTAGCTTTCAAAATTACCGAAAAAATCGCGTGCACGTAAATCGGGCAACTCCCAACACTGACATAGCAACACGTCAAAGTGGCTAACTCCGGTGCCAGCCGCCATTTTGTACTGGACGGCGTGCAAGAAAGAACAGGTTTTCGTGGCTTGAGTTTATATTTTTGTCAATGTGCGTAAATAACAGATAGTTTAACCTGAAAACAATACATGGAATTGGTGGTAAGTGACTTTATTTAAATAAGGTATAATTGTTGTGAATACTCAAAAAGAAAACCATAAATAACCTACAAAAGTGCGATGATGGAGTTGGCCATTTTTTGTTGTGACAATTTGTTCTTGATTTGGGAGTTACCAGTTTTGTGTTTTTAGGTAAATTAATGTTAAAAATATTTAATGGGATTGTTACTTATATTGTAGACCAAGAAAAAGTCGAGGGCGAAAAAAATGGTTGAAGCTGCTTGCAACCGAAGTCGTCAAAATGATATAATATTTTTCACAAAGGAATCGATTGAAAATATGCCTGTTATACTGGCTGCTGATTCGTCATTATCTGAAGCTGTTCCAGAAGTAATTATGCGAATTGTCCCATTAGTTGATGATGCGGCAACTTCTGATGCTGTTACAGAAGTGGTCATGGAAATTCCTCCACTAGCTGATGGGGCTTTAACATCTGATGCTCTTACAGAGGGGATCACGGAAATGGAACCAATAGCCGAAGGTTCATCTCTGAATTCCGGCCTGTTAACATTGGTTACTGAAGCATCCATGGAATCATCCGGACCAGCCACAAATTCACAGGTTACACCACGTCATGATAACAATGCTGCCTTGATTGACAACTATATAAGCGATGATAGTGACTACAATAATGAACAACTTGTACCCTATTCTGAGCACTCGGATTCTAATAGTGAAGAACAACCAATGAGAGTTAAGAGAAGAAAAAGGTGTCAGGTTAACAAAGCAACATGGAATGATATCATATATTTATGTCAAACAATGAAATTTTCTTATCCGCGGATGAATCTGCTGCTTCTTCAAGCGATGGAAGTTTTTGCTCGTTCAGTGATACTCTTGGTGAGTTTTTGCAACAAAAGTTTAATGACAAGTCTGATCGATTGTTGAACGTGTGTCATATTAATGCTCAAAGTGTTCCGAGCCACTATAGCGAGCTGTACGACGCCTTTAACAGCAGCAATGTACACGCCATCTTGATCTCAGAATCTTGGCTCAAACCACATCTCCTGTCCACTACTTATCCTCTTACTGGTTTCATTCTTATACGTAATGATAGGATTGGTAAGGGAGGGGGTGGTGTGGCCATATACCTCCGCAGTGACTTTCCTTATAAAATACTTGCCACTTCCTCTTCACGATATTCTGCTTCTGCTGAGTTTATTTTCCTTGAAGTCTGTGTCAAGGGAGCCAAAACTGTTATTGGTGTTGTTTACTGTCCTCCCACTGTTGATTACTTCACTGAATTCGAATCAGTACTTGAATCTTTGGGTTCAGAGTATGCACATCACATCATAATGGGTGACTTTAATACAAATCTCCTTTCCCGCAATGCCCCTCGGTCCTGTAAACTCCTCCAGCTTATCGAGTCGGTTAGTCTGCACGTGTTGCCGCTCCAGCCTACCCATCATAACGCTGTCGGTGATGACACCTGGCTCGATCTGATTCTTACCTCAAATCCTTCTCTTGTATCCTCCCATGGTCAACATGACGCTCCTGGCTTTTCTCACCATGACATGATTTTCCTCTCTTATATCCTGAAACCTCCCAAACCTAAACCTAGGGTTCTGTACAGGCGTTGTTTTGCGCGGATGAATGTTGAGGAAATTAAGAAGGATGCATCTGTGACTGATTGGGAGCCTATGTTGGAAGCCTCTTTGGTTGACGATAAGGTTGCGATATTTAACGATGTTGTGATCAACCTCTACAATATTCATGCTCCCATCAAAAAAATTAAACTAAAACGTCCTCCTGCTCCATGGATGACAAGAGGGATACGGATGGCAATGCGACGTAGGGACCGGGCATTCCGTAAATTTAAGAGGGATCGTACTGACGAGAACTGGTCATTATACAAGGTTGCAAGGAATAGATGCAACCAGATGATACGCATCGGTAAACGCCGCCACATTTTAGATAATATAACTTCTTCCTCTTCTGCCGATATTTGGAAATTTCTTGGAACTCTGGGTATCGGCAAACCGCGACATTTAGACCTTCCAAACTCTATTGACCTGGATGAGCTTAACCGACATTTTTCTTCTGCTTCCTCCATGGATCGCTTAACCAAGCAACGAACTTTGTCCTTAATTTCTGGTCTAACGCGCCCTAATATTAACCACTTTTGCTTCGTTCCAGCTGAACCGGGAGAGATCAAAAAGATCATCCTGTCCATCAAGTCGAAAGCAGTGGGTTGTGATAATATCACCCGTGGTATGATCATAACTCTTTTGGATGAGCTCCTACCTGCGATTACCCACATTGTGAATTTTTCCCTTTTTACCGGAGCATTTCCTTCCCTGTGGCGCAAAGCCTATGTTTGTCCGCTACCCAAGGTCCCTAATCCCTGTCTTCCTGCCCATTTCCGTCCCATTTCGATCCTTCCCTTTCTATCTAAAGTGCTTGAGGCCTGTGTGCACAAGCAATTCTCCGATTTTGTCCATCGGAACTCGCTTATCAGCCCACTTCAATCTGGGTTCAGGCCTGGGCACAGCACTGTTTCCGCCCTTCTTAAAGTGACTGGCGATATTAGGGCAGGACTAGAAGACACCAAGGTAACGGTACTGGTGCTGGTCGATTTCTCAAATGCCTTCAATACCGTTAGTCACGACATCCTTTTAGCCATTTTATCCCATGTCATGGTCTCTCCCGGAGCACTGGAATGGTTCTCCTCTTACCTTCAGGAACGCCAGCAGTCAGTTCATGTTGGGAATTCCTCATCATGTTGGTGTGATTTGGAGACTGGTGTTCCTCAAGGCGGTATTCTTTCTCCTCTTCTGTTTTCTATTTTTATTAATCTCCTTACTTCTGAGCTTCAGTGTGCGTATCATCTGTATGACTTGCAGTTGTACTGTCAGGGGAGGGTTGACGTAATTCGAGATCTGATCGACAATTTAAAATGGGGACCTGATAGCAATAAATACCTGGTCCGATAAATTTGGTGTGGCAGTAAATCCTAATAAATGTCAGGCGATCATCATTGGCAGCTCTCGCAGTCTATGCAAGTTGAATGGTACAACCTTGCCACCAGTTCTTTTCGACGGTACGGTCGTTCCTTTTAGTACTGAGGTCAAGGATCTTGGCTTGCATATCGATAGCTCTATGAAATGGCATACTCAAGTTGCTCGTGTCAGTCAGAAGGTTACTGGTTCGTTGCGGGCTTTGTACCGCTTGAGAAACTTTTTACCCTCAAATACGAAAACAATGCTTGTACAGTCCTTAATTTTTCCTATCATCGATTACGGTGACGTGTGCTACTTTGACCTGAATGCGGATCTCCTCGACAAACTTGACCGTCTTCTAAATAACTGCATTCGATTCGTTTTCAATTTGCGTAAATATGATCATGTCTCCGAACACCGGACTCTTCTTAAGTGGTTGCCCATACGTCAGCGTAGGGAGCAAAGGGCGCTTACCACCTTGTTTTCTTTTCTTGTTTCTCCCACTTCCCCTAGTTACCTTGCTCCCCACTTTCAGTATATTTGTGCCAACCATAATAGGAGCCTGCGATCATCGCAAAACCGTATGCTTCAATGTCCCTCTCACCGCACTGATTTCATTCACCGATCTTTCTTTGTCCAGTCTATTTCACTGTGGAATGCGCTTCCCCAGGAAATCAGGATGGCAACCAATCGCTTATCTTTTAAAATTAAAGTTCGTGAGTACATTCGGAAGAAGCTGGCAGTTTCGTCACAACGATAATGTTTTCCCCATGGTTTGTGTTTTTATTTTGGTATATTCGTGGAAATGTTTATTTACATTAATTTAAATTTTGATATATATTTATAGTATTTGATATATATTTATAGTATTTTATATATCCTTGTAGTTAATCTTATTATTATTTAAAATTATTTTCAGATTTACACCTACCACTGCTTGTCTCTGCATCACCCAAAAGTTGACTGGTACAAAATGCCTATGGCATTAAGTCCGCCTCTGTACTTATGTGCTTGAAGTGTTAAATAAATAAATAAATAAATACAAAAACAAACTTAATCGGGAAAAGGGGAGGCAGTATATTGGACGAAAAAAAGTTGACGGGAAATGGGAAAAAACACTAAAGAATAAGCGAGTGCTTAAACCTCGATGCAAATGTAAGACAAATGACAAAAGTGCTTTAAAATGCTGTGAAATTACAGAAGATGATAGAAAAGTAATATATGAAAAGTTTTGGGGGATGACTTGGGGAGCAAAGAAGGTTTTCGTAAATAGTCTTGTACAATAGATGCCTACAAAACGCCCAAGAGATAGAAAAGACCCATCTATTACAAAGAGAAAAAGCTCAATGATTTATAACTTGCATTTGAATGACGAACGTCGTGTGAGGGTCTGCAAAACGATGTTTCAAAACACTTTGTGTATCACCAAAATGACCATCTGGAACTGGAAAAAAGGTAAAGAAAATACCTCTCACAATGAAAACCAAAATGTATCTGCCAGAAAAAATCCCCACGAAGCAGAGGTAGAATCACTTAAAGAGTTTTTAAACAATATACCAAAAATGGAATCCCACTATTGCCGCAAAGATTTGCGGCAATAGTGGGATTCTATTTTTGGTATATTGTTTAATAAACATTTCCACGAATATACCAAAATAAAAACACAAACCATGGGGAACAAATAAAGCTTTGATGTAGATACATCAAAGCTTTATTTGTTACCAGAATGGACATCAAAAAGAGCCCTATACGAATTCTACAAAAAAGACTGGTGTGCATCGCGGAATAATAAACCTCTCTCTATAGCAAAATTCAGCAACACTTTAGAAATTGAAAACATATCACTGTTTAAGCCGAAAAAAGATGAGTGCGAAAAATGTCTATCCCATAAACTCGGAAATATACCTGATACAGAACATAAGGAGCACATGGAAAGAAAAAATGAAGCCCGAATCGAAAAAAAAACGATAAAAATTCAGAAGAACTCGTATTTACGATGGATACACAAGCTGTGTTATTAGCACCTAAATCTAATGTTTCATCTCTATATTATAAAACTAAGCTATGCACACACAATTTCTGTTTATTCAATTTGAGAAACAAAGATGGATTTTGCTATCTATGGAACGAGACTGAAGGTCGTCTGACAACTATGCAACCATAATAGTCAAGTTTATTACAAATAATCTTCTGCCGAGCATTCACAGAGAACCTGAAAAGGATATTAATTATATTGTACAGTGATGGATGTACAGCACAAAATAGGAACGTGGTATTGGCAAACGCTTTACTGAATGTGGCAACATTAAACAATATTATAATTGAGCAAAAGTATTTGGAGGTTGGCCATACCCAGATGGAGGCTGACTCTATGCATGCCGCCATAGGGAGGAAGCTGAAAAATAAAGTTATTCATGTACCAGCTGAATATGTAGGAGTTTGTCTTGGAGCACGCATACACCCTAAGCCCTACAACGTGTCTTATTTAACGCACGATTTTTTTAAATCCTTTGGAAGTCTACAATATTATAAATCTATAAGACCAGGAAAAGCGACAGGAGACGCTAAGGTACCTTTGATTTTATTTATATTTGATCTTATTATTTTATTCATTTTTATAACTCTTTTTGTTAAAATCGGGCTATAAATTCTCCACGCAAGAATACGTTTCTTTGAATCCTTATTGCACGTGTCTTACAAACTTGGGGTTAAAAAATGGCAAATAAGGTCAACGGAAGATAAAAGAATTGTAAAGGAGAGGAAAGAAATGATACAAAAAGCATTACTAGAAAATACTACGCGCAGTGCTTTTCCATTCCTGTCGCCATTCATAAGTCCCGGCAAACTCGCGTCAAAGCTCATGCTTTATAATTAAATTGTTCACAACTGTGTAACTGCTACACTAAATCTTTGCTCTGCGACTATAAAATCTTAGAATGGAAAGTTTAACCACCAATTTAGACTTGTTTCGTCTTCTAAAATGTGAGAATATTTTATTTTAATAAATATTTTTGGTGCCGTTGTATTCCGAATAATTTAGTTTTAGGACAGACATTTTCCGTTTCCTCACAAGTAGACCAGGCTCTCAAGCTGAGAGTAGTAGTGATGGAACTCAAAGCCCCCGGCCAGGGTTGAACCCGTCACTTATGACACGTATAAACACATCGAGCTGTTACCAATTAGCCAACAAAGGAAGCTTGTTATTAGCAATCTACAGTAGTTGTATATTATTACGTCATTCATTTATTCTATTGATTCCGGGTGAAAGGGACAGCGACGTGAACACGGTTACCACGTATTCAGAACACCATTATTAAAATTTAAAAAAAACTGCTGTTCCTAACATTTTGACCGTTTAGGTGTTGCACTTTTGTAGGAAACAGCCGATTTATTTTTAATAACCTGTTTCATCGGTTGTTTTTTTTAATAATGATGTACTGAATACGTGGTCACAGTTTTCGTGTCTGTATCCCTTCCACCCTGTATACATCATCATCTATCCGAGGTTTTCCCAACTATGTTGGAATCGGCTTCTAATCTAACTGGATGTAGCTGTATACCAGCATTTTACATTGAGCGCCTGCCTATCTGACCTCCACAACCCAATAAGTTCTATTAATACTATACCGCTTGGTAAGACTGGTTGCCCGACTTTCGAGCCACTGACTACCTGTAACGACTGACGAAGATCTACAATTGACAGCCGGGACCAACGGCGTAACGTGCTTTCCAAGGCACGGATGCAACTCGGTATGTATTTGGCGGTCACCCATCCACTGACTAACCTAGCCAAGCGCGGCTTAACCCCGAGCGGCTGTTATTATTTAGCCACGAGCTTCTATTTTATTTTTTTCTATGCATGCATATTAGTTGTATATTATTACGGCATTCATTTATTCTCTATACATCATCATCATCTATCTGCCATGCCTTTTCCCAACTATGTTGGAGTCGGCTTCTAATCTAACCTGATGGAGCTGAATACCAGCCGTTTACATTCAGCGCCCGCCTCTCTGACCTCCACAACCCAGTTAGTACTAATAATACGATACCTCTTGGTAAGACTGGTTGTCAGACTTTCGAGCCTGTAATGACTGACGAAGATCTACAATTGACAGGCGGGACTAACGGCTTTACGTGCTTTCCAGGGCACGGATGCAACTAACTCGGTATGTATTTGGTGGTCACCCATCCACTGACTAACCTAGCCAAGCGCGGCTTAACCCCGAGCGGCTGGTATTATTTATTCTATTCTTTCTTCTATTCCAGGGCACGGAGGCAACTCGTTATGTAATTGGTCGTCAACCATCCACGGATTAACCTAGGCAAGCCCGGCTTAACCTAAAGATTGACTCGAGCGGCTGTTATTATTCAGCCATGAGCATAGTTTTATTATTATTTGTTTGACATATTAGTTGTATATTATTGTTACTAAATTATGGTATGATGATAGATGCCGTGAAGTTGAAGAGCCAGTTCCATGAATGGTGGTTGGACACATGGGGATGGTTCAATTGGATTGAAAATTGCGGGTCAATTGTCTTTACACTATACTTCATTTATCTGGCTCTGAAATTAATTTTCAACGCCGTATTTCAACTTAAAGCTTTACACGAATTATTTGGATGTTCTTTAATCCTAATTATATTTTGCATAAAAATTCCCATAAGTTTGACAGGAAAAATAAGTCATTTGAGGACGCAGAGGAAGGTGGTGCTCTTGCCCTCCTTCCAGTTGCTAGTGCTCCCCAGAGGGAGACCGTGCACCAGTTTGAGGAAATTCCCACGTATCATGTTGTATAACGGGCTGGTGTCCGCAACTCCACGTCAAAGCGCGTATTTTGCGTGCGGAACAAAGAACAAGGAAACAAACTAAGAAGGTGTGAAGCCATGGAGGCGACACAATCGACTAATCAGCGACCGACTGCAGACGCACCCCCCCCCCCCCCCCCCCGTTAAACAGAAGCATTTCCGGCGCCCCAAGCCGACACTCAACTCCCGAGAACTGCCAAAGCCAAAGCATCTATCTACAACACCTACACCGCTAACTAATGATCCATTATGGCAACAGGCGTTCGTCAATGAGGGTGAGAGAGGATTATCCAATGTCGAGGGCATTAGGAAGTTCAACGCGGACGCATCAGGATATGTCGCACTGGTCGAGCGAGAATACCACGCACTAGGCGATTGTGATAAACATATCGTAAAGGACGTACCCCAATGTGCATATGCATATTATCACCACATCTTGTGGTGGTACCGTGTGGCCTTAATGGCCAAGCGCAGAGGCGAAGCCACCCACGACCAGGATCGTTTGATCCATTTCGTCGAGGGCTACGATATTGTGTTAGGGGCAGGAGCCGCTACCTACTTAGCAGGGATGGGCGACTACACTGACGTTAGTGACATTACCCACTACTAGTGTTGCCCAAATGCAAGAACAAGACGAGACTTAGCCAGTCTTGGTCTTGGTCTTGCGCCAATACACCTGGTCTTGGTCTTGGTCTTGGTCTTGCGCTCCCAGTCTTGGTCTTGGTCTTGGTCTTGCAGCAAGAGTCTTGCAAGTCTTGCAATTACCTATTAGTCTATTACTATTTATTAAAGTTTACTTTAAATCTTAGAAAAACGTATTAGAATTGGAACATTGTGAGCTTGAATTAACATAGCCATAGTAAAGATCAAGCAGATTAATAAATAACTGAAGATTTGATAAGAAATTCGAAAAATCAACTGACCTATATGTCGTTTTCCATGGAAGTAACTGTTTCTTAATAAACATTTATGATTTATAAGCTTACATTTGCTAAAACATGTAAAAAAACAAATTAATTACAATAACTTGACTGTATTTTAAAGAACAATACTTATCTGTCTAGAAAGAGATTGAACCCTCAACTTATAAGAAATTTAATAAAAGAGTTTTACGATTTATCATTTATTTGAATAAAAAATAAAATACAACACAAATCAACAGCTTTATCATTAGGTTATGATACTTTATATCAATTTTTTTGACCAAGAATTAATACAAAGTAACCATCTGGCTGACTCATCACTTAACCTATTTCTATGTTTTCTAATTACTAATGATGCTTTAGAAAATAACCTCTCAGCAGGTACTGAAGTTGCAGGTATTGAGAGAAAATCACGGGCCATTTTCGATAAAATCGGATACTCTGTCTCATGCGTCCTCCACCAATCTAAAATGTCTTCCGAGCTGGCAGTTCTTGGTTTTCTCAGGTACTCCTCCAACTCGTCTATCACTAAGCCTTGAAGACAAGATCCAGATGACGTCGAGGGACATTCATAGAGTTTATCAAAGTCTATTACGTCTTCATCTTCATCACATACTTTATTTTCTTTTTCTGGTAATTCCAGAGATTTGTTCAGTGAGTGTAGACTTTTATATTCTTCATAAAGTTCATTGAACTTGCGCAGACTTTCTGTTTTAAGTTGCTTCCCCCACATTGTCAGGTCAAAAGTCTGAGCCTTATGCCTTGGGTCTAAAATTAAAGAAGTACAATAAATCCAGTTGCTCTTCTTGTAATGTTTAAGCATTTTGTCTCGAGCTGCTTGGAAAGCTAGAATGAGCCTTTCATCCACTTCAGATCGATTAGGTTTCTCATCTAACTGTTTTACCATGGATTTAATTTTATCTAGCAAGAGATTGAATGATACAATGACTAGCGGTAATGTAACATATTTGTCTCCACCAAGTTTTGTACTTAAAAGTTTAAAGTTTATTAGAAATTTATGTAATTTTTCGAGTACCTGCCATTCATTAGCTGTGATTTGAAAATCATTTAATTCGGTGACAGAACTGCACAATATGTCAATGCCCGCTCTCACTTTTAAACCAAATCCAATCATGTCATGTGTGGAATTCCATCTCGTTGGACAGTCAAGAATGGCATTTAGATTTGATGGCACGCCAGCTGCTTCACAAGCAGACTGAAACTTCTTCTTCACTATCTCACTTCTTTTTATTTTACTGGAAATACTGCGTAACTTTGTTACAGATGTACGCGAGTCAGCAATATTTGGTGCAGATTCTTCATCTTCCTCATCCTCAGTTTCGTCTGCATAGTCTTCGTACTGCTGATCTTGCGCGTTAGTGTCAGACTCACAGTGTAATGCTAAGGTCTTTAATAAATCTTGTACACCAAGGTTTAAAATGTGAGCAAAGCACCGGAAATGTTGATTGTCTGAATCAAAGTGTGGCGGCAGCTGTTTGCCCAGTTCATACATAAATTTGGTATTTGCAGTTGCGTTGTCGACCGTGATACCTTGTATTTTATCAATTATGCCATATTCCAATAAACATTCATGGAAAATCGTTGCAATATCTTCCCCAGTATTTCGACCGCGTGATGGTATAAAATCAAGAACTACAGATTGATACTTCCATTCGTTGTCTATATAATGAATAGTAACCCCGTAGTAACTCCTACCAGCAATTGACGTCCACCCATCAATGGTAAAAGACATTTTAGATGATAATTGTTGAAGTCGTTCCTTGAGATTCAATTGGAGCTCTTCAAATCGCTCTTTGACTTTCCTTCTAAGTGTAGACCTTTTAGGAAACACCATATTAGGGCAAATACGTCGAAAATATACTTGACGTATAGCTTCGTCATCGAAAAATGAGAAGGGAAGATATTTTTTCACCACCCAATCAACTGTAGCTGTCGTGATGTTGTCACTGCTGTTTTCCGACTGAAACAAAACAATAAATCTTGTGTTATTATTTAAAACATACTAGGTTTGAGCGTATAAGAGGAGGAGGTTTGTTGTTGTTAAATCGAGAAAATCGTTAAATTGATATTTGTTATATTAAGGTTGCACTGTACTGTAATTTACCAAAATAAAGTACTTAGTTGTTACTGGCCGATTAAAAGAAAATATGGGTGTTTATAAAAAATATTTAAGACGATAATTACATACTTAATATGTCGCACCCCTAGATGAAAACACCACTAACTCAAAAATACTTACGTAAGTTAATGGCGTTTTTGAAAGTATCGCATGAATAGCTACGCGGAGTTAAAATTCTTTTAACTGTTAAAAAAATATTCTTACCTGTCCACTTCTTCCAGCGGTTACTAAAAAGCTTGTGATATCTTCACTTAATTTTGGTTTAACAGGAAGAAATATTTCTGATTCCTTTTTGTGGAAAGATATTAGATGTTTCCTTAAGCCTGAAGTGTTTCTGTTTTTCATTTTTATTTCAATCTTTTTATGTTGGCACAATTTACAGAAGGCAGTTTGGGATGCATGAATTATTTCGAAAAACTCCTCAAATTTGCTTTTGGGTCTTTTAGATCTGTGACTCAAACTCTCGTTACTCGGACTAGAATAATTTGAATCTTCGTCACTCATATTAAATTGTACACGTGATACGTTTTTAGAAAACAACGAGAATTAGTAAAAACAATTATTAAGTTAGACTCGAAGCACAGCTCAATTGGAAATGACTGGAATTAAAATAATTCCTTTATTTATAGTACGTTTCCTTGCTTTCTACCGCGCCGCCTCGCCACGTGCCGGCTCTATGAAAAGGATGCCGCCGCAAATCAAACAATGCCGCGTGCGGCGTACAAACACACACTAAATATTACCTACTTGTACAGACGCGACGCGTGAATAAAATAGAATTAGTGCCAATCACTATTCTTTACATATAAGTGAATGTTTTGGCGTACATCTATACTAATATTATAAAGCTGAAGAGTTCGTTTGTATGTTTGATGACAGAAGTTTTAAAATAAATAAATAAGTCCTGAACGTCACTGTACCTCCAAAGTTACTATTCCTCGTGGACGAAGTCGCGGGCACAGCTAGTAAATACTTACTCTCATCATCTCTCTCAGAGATATTCGGGCTGGTAAGTAATACAAAACTCTTATCGCAGGCTTTTTATTTTATTAGTAGGTAAGTACCTACGCTTTTTATATTATTTTATTAGTTTTGTAGAATTTTTTTACACGTTTCAAGTATATTTAAAAGTGGCTACAATATTTATTAAACGGGTGATATTTGAACACTTTTTTGCTATTTTTTCTTGTAAAAACTTAAGAAATATAATGACTAAATGTACAATAATAGTACCTAAGTAATTAGTTTAAAACCATATAAGTAATCAATATTATAATATATACTTACTAGAATGAATTAATATGACATCTACTACCTATCCTTACCATTTTATCCTAATCATAATACTACTTGCGTGATCAGTATAATGTATTCATTTTCATTCTGTTATGATTTCGGCGTGGCGGCAACGATTGTTTTAGATTTCAAAAGAAGCCGCCGGCGCGTGTATCATAACCATGTACTTCCGAAAAGCGGCAAATTTCTTTGAGAAGTAAGTACAAAACCTTTGATGCCGCATTATCAAAGTGCCGATGGTTAAAACATAACTATGCATGCACTCAGTTTGATTTTAATAGATATTTTTTTATTCGCTATGTTTATGGTATTAGTCGTAATGCGCATAGGTCCAGTTTTTCATATTCTTTGATACAGTTTTTTGCGTCTCATAGAATTCCTAAGCGTACCTACCTATACACCGAACTGTTGCACCTAACTACTCAGTGAAATAGCGCTAAGTCCTAGCTGCAAGACACAAGAGTCTTGCAGGCTATGTCTTGTTCTTGCTCAAGTCTTGCACGGTCAGTCTTGGTCTTGGTCTTGCTAAAAATACGCGGTCTTGTTCTTGGTCTTGGTCTTGCAAAAACGCAAGAACAAGACCAAGACTGCAAGACCAAGACTGAATTTGGGCAACACTACCCACTACCTCACCGCCGAGGAACCAGGACCGGATGGACATTTCGGACTTATCACAGAAAGGACGCATCGCGATTATGAGACGTACCATGTTTCTGTGAAGAATGCTGCGATTCGTCCGTTTTAGTTTATTATTTTATTTTTAAGCCTTCTTAAAAATAAAATAAATAAATTAAATACTGCTCACTAATAGTAAATATATAGTAGAAACCCAATTCTGGGATAAGCTCGACTTTATAAAAAAAAAAATTTGTGCCTTTGAAATTTTTTTACACAATAAAGAATAATAGAACTATACAACAAATACAGTACAATAGCATAATTGAGGCATATAGAATCAAAGGCAGCTAAGCGACAAACTTTCAAAAAAACAACTAAGTATGGAGCTATCTAGCGAATTTTTGGTTGTACCTAACTATTTATTTTATTATTGTAAGAAACAAATACAGCTAAAGCCTTTTTTAAATTTCGTTCAAAAATTGATTTTGGGATCAAATACAGCTAAGTCACCTTAGGGCACAATCAAAGACAGCTAGGTGACAAAACAACCAATCACAACGCTTGAATTCTCGAAAACAAAATGGCGATTTCTATACAACCGCGTTAGCCACACCTAATGTTTTTTTATTGTATTTTTAGTGTTTTTAGTGAGTTTCTCGTGCAAAATTTGTTGTGAAACATATTATGGAGGTCCCTGTAGAACCGGCAAGTACTGGCAGAGGTCGAAAACGCACACGAAACCAAGAAAACTGGAAGGCAAACATTGCTAAGAGAGAAAGGTTAGTGATGTGCCTCGCGTCTACACTCCACACAATGTATAGATAAAGATAAATAATTGCAATCGAATTAAATTAATTTTTCGCAATATTTATTTTTGCCTGTATTGCTATTACATGCTATTATGTACCATAACGCTAATACATACTATCTAACTGTAACTAAAATTGTGCTAAGATAGAGAAATTTGAGTGTTAAAAATATTTATTATTGTATTTATTTTATTTTATCTCCCAATAATAATTTATACTATTATAATTTTTACTATGTATGCAAACCTACCTACAAGTACCAGTAGTATACCTACTAAGTAAAATAACAGATACAAACTAGTAGTATGTTTAATAACACCCCTTTTTTTCGTCAGGAGTTAAGTCCTTTACAAGTTCCTAGTACCTAACCAAATGTTTTTTTTTTCACAGATACTCGTCTACTGCTTTACCTCAAAGAGTGAACTGTTCACATAAAAATCCAACGCTAAAATGTGCAAGCCTGACAATGAATGAACTTCTAAAATTTCACCAATCATTTTATGCCTCAACAAAAAAAAGCGGTCAGGATGCTTTTCTTCTTAAGTGCTGTCAAATAAAACAAATTAAAAGAAGGCGTCCTAACCAAAATAAAAGGCTTAGAAGAGATTTTAATATCCAGTACAGGATTTTAAACAGTCAGAATAAATTTGTGATTGTCTGCCAAAAACTTTTTTTGAGTTCCTTGCAAATAAAAAAGTATAGAGTGGAATTTGTTATGAAGGTGTTTTACTATGCGCGACAGATTCCTAAAGAAAACAGGGGAGGAAATCATAAAATAAACAAGTATAAGGAGCAAAAAGATATAGTTCGGCAGTTTATTATGAAGTTAAAATGCATAGAATCACATTACTGTCGATCTGCAACACAAGAGCGAAAATATCTGCACAGCGATTTGAGTATAAACAAACTTTATAAAATGTTTAAAACCGAAAATCCTCAATCTGTTGTAAAGAAGTCTTATTTTCGAGCAATATTTAACCAAGACTTCAATTTAGGATTCGGTAATCCGAGAACAGACGTTTGCTCGAAATGTATTGAATTGGATGGGAAAATTAAAATGGAAAACGACCAAGAAAAAAAGAAAGACCTCATGATCGAAAAAAGAGTCCACAAGCTCAGGGCAAAAGCATTATTTAAATTGCTTCAGGAAAAATCAGAAGATATGATCACTTTCTCGTTCGACTGTCAAAAAAATAATCCCCTACCCAAAGTACCAGACCAAAGCGCATACTACAGTCGCCAAATATATCTCTACAATTTTACGATTGTTCAGGGTTCTTCTAAAGATTACCTGAATAAAGACACAGCTTATGCATATTTGTGGACAGAGAACGAATTTCCAAAAACATCCAACCAGATAGCCTCTGCAGTGTACGACCGTTTAAATAAAACTAATTTTGAAGGGATAAGCACTGTTCGTCTTGTAGCTGATGGATGTGGCGGGCAGAACAAGAATAGCATATTGCTATGTATGCTGTCAAGATGGCTTCTCGACAACACGTCTCTGAAAAAAATTGAAGTCGTTTTTCCCATTACTGGGCATTCTTTCATGCCACCAGACCGAGTTTTCGGAAACATTGAAAAAGTTCTTAAAAAACAAGAAGTAATCATTCGACCTGAAGATTACATAGACATCATTGCAACAAATGCAACCGTTAAAAAAATGCGTGACATTCAAATGTTAGACTTCAGGAGTGCCGCAAAAGATGTCCTAAAACCGACTGCGAGATGGCCTTTTAAAATAAGTGAATGCAAAAGATTCATTTTGAAGAGATCCAAGACTGTTGAAAATGTACTTATTCGTGGAGAACTGCATTTTAATTCAGATATAGGTAAAGCAGTAAATCTTTGCAAAACTGGAATGAAAACCAATATGATTCTCCCATCCACCGTGCCACTAGGATCACCCATGAATCGTGCAAAAATAACTGATGTCGATGCACTATTAAAAAAGCATTTTAGCGCTGAATGGGAAACCAATGCAGAATGTCAGTTTTATGTAAATATTATAAGATCGCCAGTTATTCAAGAGGGGGATTCAGAAAGAGGGGAAGATGATAATGAAAACTATTGTGAATATAGGGATGATACGGTGGATTTAAGAATTTAAATTTTGTTTTTGTTGAAAACGAAGAAACAGCTGATTTAGTAATAAGAAAAGGTTTAAGTTCATAAGAATAGAATATTGTTTCTGAGAGTAAAGAAAAGTCTGATTATAAAGAGAAAAAGGGTTGTTTTTTTGTTACGATGTTGATTATTAGATTTAAAAATTTAACTTTTGTTTTTGTTGAAAAAGAAGAAACAGCTAATTAAAAGTAATAAGAATAATTTAGTAATAAGAAAAATTTTAAGTTCATAAGAATAGAATATTGTTCCTAAAGGAAAATAAAAGTCTGATTAAAAAAAGAAAACGTGTTTTTATTTCATAACGATTTTGATTATTATTTGAAGTTTTATGAACATTTTAAATATCTACATGAAAACGTGTTTTAATTACTGGTCCATGCTATCGACACTGTTGGGAACATCACTAACATTGTGATGTCAATATGGCGACAGTCATTATCAAAGACAGCTAGGTTCACTTGAGTAAAAATCAAACACAGCTAAGTGTAGCTGTTGGTATCAAAGATAGCTAAGTCGTTTGATTTTTTATTTTTTTTCGGCTTATTATTTAGTACTCCCAGATAAAGGTAGCTAAAACCAATATTAAATCACAAACTCTAAAATCAAAACTGAGAGAAAATGAAAACCCCTGACTCATAAATTAGAAAAACGTTTTTTTCGGTTCCTGAAAATGTGACATAGAGGCACTTAGCTACCTTTGATTCTATATGCCTCAATTATATTGTACAGTGATGGATGTACAGCACAAAATAGAAACGTGGTATTGGCAAACGCTTTACTGAATGTGGCAACATTAAACAATATTATAATTGAGCAAAAGTATTTGGAGGTTGGCCATACCCAGATGGAGGCTGACTCTATGCATGCCGCCATAGAGAGGAAGCTGAAAAATAAAGTTATTCATGTACCAGCTGAATATAGGAGTTTGTCTTGGAGCACGCATACACCCTAAGCCCTACAACGTGTCTTATTTAACGCACGATTTTTTTAAATCCTTTGGAAGTCTACAATATTATAAATCTATAAGACCAGGAAAAGCGACAGGAGACGCTAAGGTACCTTTGATTTTATTTATATTTGATCTTATTATTTTATTCATTTTTATAACTCTTTTTGTTAAAATCGGGCTATAAATTCTCCACGCAAGAATACGTTTCTTTGAATCCTTATTGCACGTGTCTTACAAACTTGGGGTTAAAAAATGGCAAATAAGGTCAACGGAAGATAAAAGAATTGTAAAGGAGAGGAAAGAAATGATACAAAAAGCATTACTAGAAAATACTACGCGCAGTGCTTTTCCATTCCTGTCGCCATTCATAAGTCCCGGCAAACTCGCGTCAAAGCTCATGCTTTATAATTAAATTGTTCACAACTGTGTAACTGCTACACTAAATCTTTGCTCTGCGACTATAAAATCTTAGAATGGAAAGTTTAACCACCAATTTAGACTTGTTTCGTCTTCTAAAATGTGAGAATATTTTATTTTAATAAATATTTTTGGTGCCGTTGTATTCCGAATAATTTAGTTTTAGGACAGACATTTTCCGTTTCCTCACAAGTAGACCAGGCTCTCAAGCTGAGAGTAGTAGTGATGGAACTCAAAGCCCCCGGCCAGGGTTGAACCCGTCACTTATGACACGTATAAACACATCGAGCTGTTACCAATTAGCCAACAAAGGAAGCTTGTTATTAGCAATCTACAGTAGTTGTATATTATTACGTCATTCATTTATTCTATTGATTCCGGGTGAAAGGGACAGCGACGTGAAAACGGTTACCACGTATTCAGAACACCATTATTAAAATTAAAAAAAACTGCTGTTCCTAACATTTTGACCGTTTAGGTGTTGCACTTTTGTAGGAAACAGCCGATTTATTTTTAATAACCTGTTTCATCGGTTGTTTTTTTTAATAATGATGTACTGAATACGTGGTCACAGTTTTCGTGTCTGTATCCCTTCCACCCTGTTTACATCATCATCTATCTGCCATGAGGCTTTCCCAACTATGTTGGAATCGGCTTCTAATCTAACTGGATGTAGCTGAATACCAGCATTTTACATTGAGCGCCTGCCTATCTGACCTCCACAACCCAGTTAGTACTAATAATACGATACCTCTTGGTAAGACTGGTTGCCCGACTTTCGAGCCACTGACTACCTGTAACGACTGACGAAGATCTACAATTGACAGCCGGGACCAACGGCGTAACGTGCTTTCCAAGGCACGGATGCAACTCGGTATGTATTTGGCGGTCACCCATCCACTGACTAACCTAGCCAAGCGCGGCTTAACCCCGAGCGGCTGTTATTATTTAGCCACGAGCTTCTATTTTATTTTTTTATATGCATGCATATTAGTTGTATATTATTACGGCATTCATTTATTCTCTATACATCATCATCATCTATCTGCCATGCCTTTTTCCAACTATGTTGGAGTCGGCTTCTAATCTAACCTGATGAAGCTGAATACCAGCCGTTTACATTCAGCGCCCGCCTCTCTGACCTCCACAACCCAGTTAGTACTAATAATACGATACCTCTTGGTAAGACTGGTTGTCAGACTTTCGAGCCACTGACTTTCGAGCCTGTAATGACTGACGAAGATCTACAATTGACAGGCGGGACTAACGGCTTTACGTGCTTTCCAGGGCACGGATGCAACTAACTCGGTATGTATTTGGTGGTCACCCATCCACTGACTAACCTAGCCAAGCGCGGCTTAACCCCGAGCGGCTGGTATTATTTATTCTATTCTTTCTTCTATTCCAGGGCACGGAGGCAACTCGTTATGTAATTGGTCGTCAACCATCCACGGATTAACCTAGGCAAGCCCGGCTTAAGCTAAAGATTGACCCGAGCGGCTGTTATTATTCAGCCATGAGCTTAGTTTTATTATTATTTGTTTGACATATTAGTTGTATATTATTGTTACTAAATTATGGTATGATGATAGATGCCGTGAAGTTGAAGAGCCAGTTCCATGAATGGTGGTTGGACACATGGGGATGGTTCAATTGGATTGGAAATTGCGGGTCAATTGTCTTTACACTATACTTCATTTATCTGGCTCTGAAATTAATTTTCAACGCCGTATTTCGACTTAAAGCTTTACACGAATTATTTGGATGTTCTTTAATCCTAATTATATTTTGCATAAAAATTCCCATAAGTTTGACAGGAAAAATAAGTCATTTGAGGACGCAGAGGAAGGTGGTGCTCTTGCCCTCCTTCCAGTTGCTAGTGCTCCCCAGAGGGAGACCGTGCACCAGTTTGAGGAAATTCCCACGTACCATGTTGTATAACGGGCTGGTGTCCGCAACTTCACGTCAAAGCGCGTATTTTGCGTGCGGAACAAAGTAAAACTAAGAAGGTGTGAAGCCATGGAGGCGACACAATCGACTAATCAGCGACCGACTGCAGACGCACCCCCCCCCCCCCCGCCCCCGCCGTTAAACAGAAGCATTTCCGGCGCCCCAAGCCGACACTCAACTCCCGAGAACTGCCAAAGCCAAAGCATCTATCTACAACACCTACACCGCTAACTAATGATCCATTATGGCAACAGGCGTTCGTCAATGAGGGTGAGAGAGGATTATCCAATGTCGAGGGCATTAGGAAGTTCAACGCGGACGCATCAGGATATGTCGCACTGGTCGAGCGAGAATACCACGCACTAGGCGATTGTGATAAACATATCGTAAAGGACGTACCCCAATGTGCATATGCATATTATCACCACATCTTGTGGTGGTACCGTGTGGCCTTAATGGCCAAGCGCAGAGGCGAAGCCACCCACGACCAGGATCGTTTGATCCATTTCGTCGAGGGCTACGATATTGTGTTAGGGGCAGGAGCCGCTACCTACTTAGCAGGGATGGGCGACTACACTGACGTTAGTGGCATTACCCACTACCTCACCGCCGAGGAACCAGGACCGGATGGACATTTCGGACTTATCACAGAAAGGACGCATCGCGATTATGAGACGTACCATGTTTCTGTGAAGAATGCTGCGATTCGTCCGTTTTAGTTTATTATTTTATTTTTAAGCCTTCTTAAAAATAAAATAAATAAATTAAATACTGCTCACTAATAGTAAATATATAGTAGAAACCCAATTCTGGGATAAGCTCAACTTTATAAAAAAAAAAAATTTGTGCCTTTGAAATTTTTTTACACAATAAAGAATAATAGAACTATACAACAAATACAGTACAATAGCATAATTTATGAGAAGCATGCCCTGTTTGTCTTTCTGAGATACGACTGTACACAAGTGGGACACATGTAGGACAAGTATTGCAATTGAGTTCATTGTTTTTTTTGTGCCTTTTTTAAATTATTTTGTTTTATTGTGTTATCCTTTGCTAGAAAAATAATACTTTTTCTTTCTTAATGTCAACTAGAACTATAAAGGAATACTTGTGCAAAATACAGAGGAATGTAATATAGTGGTGGTATATTATCATCCAACTAGCCTTTCCCCCAACCGTGTTGGGAACGGCTTACAGTCTATCTGGATGAAGATAATTACCCGTATTTAGAAAACTAGAACTATAAAGGTATCCTTGTGCAAAATACAGAGGAATGTAATTTAGCGGTGGTATATTATCATCCACCTTGCCTTTCCCCCAACCATGTTGGGCTTACAGTCTATCTGGATGAAGATAATTACCAGTATTTTATATGAAGTGACTATGTATCCAACCTGAAACGCCCATAAAGCATAAACAAGACTTTTGGGCGATACCAAAAGAAAACCATTGCTGAAATAGCAAAGATATGAACAAATAACCTCCATAAGTTTGAAAGTTGAATAGGTATTTCCTCGTGTGGTATTTTGTAGACAAGAAGCTTTTTTCCAAGGATTTTTTGAAGATTCTGACTTAGATGACCCCCTAACAAGCTGTCCACATTTAACTCTTTTACAGAAGATGCCAAACACAACATTTTGGAATGAATCCATATATCACAACGATGAAAAATCATTTTTAGGAATGCAAAATCTTTGGTTTCATCAGTCTTTATTTTAGGGAGGTACCAAAAAAAAAATAACGATCCTGTATCCTCTTTTATTCAAAAAGGTTACTGAGCATGAACGAGGCATCAGTGAGTTTCCAAACACGGGCTAGCACGATAAGCAACGTATTAATCAATAAAAACTGAACATGAAATCCCATACCCTGTTCGATTGCTCGAAAATAGAACTGAAATAGCAAAATCAACATAGCTATGTACCGAACGAACAATTGCAACTTTAAGCTTTGATGTATTTTTTTTAAGCAAAACACGAATGCTTTGCTTCTTTCCTACTGTACACTACACGAATTAACTCTCGAATTTAAAAGACATTCTTCAATTCAATGATGGATTTCACTCGATGTATGAACTGACCAGAATCAACTAGACCATCTTTCAGAACACTATAGCGACCAATATTAATGATTTATACTGATGGTTGCACAAACTCAACGTGTTTGTGAAATGACGGTCGGATTCGGATAACATTTATCCCCCGGACCGATCGATCGATACACGATTCCCAAGAAAACCACACAAAGAAAATGAAACAACCATCTTGCTTGACGTTTGACTCGCCTTTGATCTCTATGCCTTTGATCCACCCACAGAACATAATATCTAGCGAGCTTTAATCATAGACTACGGACGGAGCACAGTCAGTCGACAGGGCGCACAGACAGTCGACAGGGCGCAAGCAGGCCCATAGATTAATATACCTTTCAGCAGGCCTTGCAATCGCGAGGATTTAGATTTTTTTTTTTTTTTTTTTTTAGATTCGTTCAAAAGACAGGGTTACCACCTTCCAAAAACATTTACCCAACTTAAACTCAAAATGCTAAAATCGCCACAATATCTTGTAAATCCCTCTAAAAAAGTAAGTCCACTTTATGTTCTGTAACATTCTCCATGTATAAACTATTTTATATTTGAATTTAATATACAGAGCACCTACATAAATTCCAACTTACGTATTTACTTCCTAAGTTTGGGGGGGAAACTGTTGGGAACCTCTTTTTCTTTATTAGCACATGCCTTACTAATATTTTTTACTACCTCTAGAGAGAACACTAAATTTAATACTATTAAAACTTTTTTGATAGATTGTGTAATGGATTTGTGTAATGGACACAATCTATCAAAAAAGTTTTAATAGTAATAAATATTGAATATTTTTTTTTTTTAATTGAACTTTTGAAATCGTATTATCTTAAACTTATAATGATATGGAATAATAATTTAATAGCTAAGGGAGGTGTAACGTTGTGGTTACATCTTTCGGTGCCTTCACAAATCACAACTCTCTAAGTTCCATTCCATGAAATGTATCCCATTAATTGTTGTTCCATTAAATGACTTTTCATGAAATAGTCATTCAATCCCCGAACCCGATTCTATTGATGATTTTAAATAATTCTCTTCTATTTCTCTGTAAAGCCATATTTGTTACGGTCGCGAATCATATTTTAATCAACGTACAACCTGACACTTACTGGAAATTACAAAAAACGTAAGAAAATTTGAACTTCGCGAGCTACTCTGGCGCTTTCACCATAACAAACGTAAAATATATTGATTACCAGCCAAACACGATTTCAGACCAAACCGGTTTGTTCTAGGACAAACTACTTTTACCTGAAATCGGGTTTGGCCGTTAACATATCAGAATCTAAGGTTAGGCTTTGGTTCTTTCTCAGTTAGTTTGCTTCTAATTGGGCATCACTGTCAAAATTACAGTGATTTTTATACTCGTTGTAACATGGTTTCTTTTCGGTTGCTGCCACTGACAAGCCTTACAATTAATAGTGTTCTTTTTTATTTTATTATGGTTGTTTTTGGGTATCTGCTAGAACTGCTAGGAGATGTAAACTTACTGTGAAAGGACTGTAATCATGTTTTTAATATTTTATACGCAAACCCTGCGTAGGGAACATAGCTGTTTTTGACATGGAAAGAAAAAATCCAGTGCGAGCAGGGTTTGAACCTGCGACCTTCCGATTCAGTACACCGGATGTCTTAACCAACTAGACCAGCGCACCCCGCTCACAGATCTCGTAATTTTCGTTACATTAATAACGTCTTAGGTGACGTTAGCGCCATCCATTTAAGAAAGTATCGAACTTACTTAAACCAACACGTTGACATTGCAGCCAAATCAATGTTGTATAGAAGTCGCCATACCAAACTAATTTTTAATATTTTATACGCAAACCCTGCGTAGGGAACATAGCTGTTTTTGACATGGAAAGAAAAATTCCAGTGCGAGCAGGGTTTGAACCTGCGACCTTCCGATTCAGTACACCGGATATCTTAACCAATTAGACCATCGCACCCCGCTCACAGATCTCGAAATTTTCGTTCCATTAATAACGTCTTAGGTGACGTTAGCGCCATCCATTTAAGAAAGTATCGAACTAACTAAGGTTCAAACCCTGCTCGCACTGGATTTTTTCTTTCCATGTCAAAAACTGTAATCATGTTATCAGCATAGTAATGTAGTGGCTCTTTTGACACGTGGCTATTGTTGGAACTAGCACCGCCATCTTGTATATTCAATTTAGTTTAAAAAAGATTACCCGCACCCGCGTAGATGCGGGTGCACCTAGCAGGATGCCCTGACAGGATTGCATACTTACTATTTCAGATAACGATTTATAAAATGCGATGATTGCAGCGCGTAAGGCTCCTGCGGCGTGTCTAGGTGCACATCCACCTTAAGCACTCAAAGAACCATGATGCACTTTGGTTACAATCTTAAAGACCTTGCCGATGCTAGAGCCGCCATGCTGGTGCCGCCACCGGACAGTGACAAAGGATTCCAGATTGACCGTCTAGCGGAAAAAAATTGACTATATTTCCCTCGCAAAATGGTAGTTCTACAAAATCAAACGTTTCTCAAAGTACCATTGCACATAGGACTGAAATGTTGTCTCCGCTTTATGGTAAACCTATTTCAAAACTTTTTTTTATGAGCTTAATGTGTCCCAGTGCAGGGCAAAGGCCTTCCTTCCCTCTTTCCATTTATCTTTGGCTATTTGGGCCCAATCCTTTTGACCAGAATCCAGCCCGTCACGCCATCTCCTTCTGGAAAATTTGAAAACTAGGTTTTAAAAAAAAAAAAGTTTTTTATCATCGTTTATAAAAGCACAGATTTATTAATAATTAACAGTTATTTTGTGCTTATTACTGGCCATGAGATCGTTAGTACAATCGTTGAGTTTAGATGCTAACGTACACTCGTCTTGATGGTGAACGCTTATTTCAATACAACGATCCAAGTTCTTTTCCAATTTCTTCATGAGCTTATTATCTTTGGCGTAAAACTTGCTTACAAGGGATATCAAATTATCTAAAAAATAAATAAGCAATTAGCTTAAGTACTAAAGGTATAAAAATTTAAGCTAAAGCTAAGTACGCCGCAATAATATGTATATATGACACATCGTTTGCCCGTTTTATTTAAAGGGAAGAATAGACGTTTTAACAAACCAAAGTTTTGCAACCTAATGTTGAATGTTCCATATTTAGTGTAACGACTATGGTTTAGTTAGGTATTTCAAATCTTACCTTTGTTAACCTTCCCGTGTATAATGACACCGTTGCGTTTCAAAACGCATGCAATAAGACATTCACCGTGAACTGGAGACTCCACTTTAGGAGACAAACGCTTAACCGTTCGTTTGTCGTTAGATTGTACCTCCTTAAGACACTCCGACATGTTCTTTTTGAACTGTTCAACATGAGCAGCTACCTCTTTAGGGAAAGGCTTGTAAGACCAATCTGGCTCTTGATCCTCCTCGATTTTGTTAGAAATTTCTTTAAAAAAGAAATAAACAGGAAAATTAGTTGTATTGATATAGTAAGACGTTAGGCACTGCATTTTAGTGCCACGCTCCCAAAGGATTTTGTCTCTGATGGCCAAAATTAAATCCCTCAGTTTAAAGGAAGAGTCGATACAGGAAATGCACAATAATGTGACAGTTACTGTGTGGAATAATTATAATGTTAGTTATTGTGTTAACCGTACATCTAGTTGTCTAAAATATGATATAAAACCATGTCTCAGGGATAAACTGAGTTTTACACGGAAGCAATACTATTTCACCTACTCTTAAAGTTGCCATACAAAATAATAGTGGAGCGGAGCTGAGGTTATAATGTATGATAATATTGTCATGACACAATGACGACAAACTTCAATTAAATTATCTGTGCAGGCGGGAAAACACAGAACTAAAATAAATGTACCAAGTTTGATATTTCGATGAATTTTGCCTTGCCAATCAGCGCCACCTTGAACTACACACTAAAAGTTGTATTTCTATAACTGTCATTATTACAGTTGCTTCACAGTTTATTTAGAGCTAGCTAATAAGAGGTCTGAAAAAAAATGGAAAAGGACTATGATTTACTGTTACTTATCACATTTGAGCTACCTGTTATGCAAAATATTCACTGTTAATTCCGCGAAAAAGATTTAGGCTTGGATGCAGGATGAGCACGTCTCCCCCGCCTACAAAAATATGCACCTGCAGGAAAAACGCAATATTTAGCATGCCCATGCATCCCAACCGATGCTCGACACTTGTTTCGCCCCTTCACGGAGCATCTGGTGATCAGGTTTACTCGACGACCGGGCGCGAAATGTCATTTTCGCGGAATGAACACTTAATTATTTGCATAACATTTAAAATCGTTGATTTCCGCAAAATAGCTCCTGATTCGATATCCCACTTAATTATTATAACGTCACGCCTGTTCTCTCCGGAGGGTTAGGTAGGGGTGTACCGTGCACCTTAAACTACACCCACATCTCGCCTATTATGTCAAGTCCCGTTTCAAAAGAGGCGAGCCTATTTCCACTTAGATATTATGTAATTATACTTTTACAGGACCGGCCTTGCAGCGTAGCGATACTTGGGGATGGCCTCTTATGTCTAGCATTTGACGTAGCGTTTGCGTTAGCGATGATGATGATGGTGGATGATGGTGGATGATGGTGGATGATGGTGGATGATGGTGCACTCATAAAATATAAAGGGTGTAACAAGACCCTTAACGAAGCCGAAAGGTACGTGTTGTCAACGTCATTGCGATCTTTTTTTTGTTCTAGACCATACCTCAAAATTCCAGCTTTAAACACCTCCACAACGCCCGTACTATTCAATGCATCCATCAGCACAATGTTTTGAGTGCGTTTTACATTGAGTCCTACCGTAAAACGTGGTTTTTCACCCCAAAAAAAAAGTCCGTTTCCCAGCAATAATTTTTGCGTGAAGTTACTTATTTTGATGTACAGAATGCTTGGTTGACGGCTTCGTTAAGGGTCTTGTTACATCCTGTATATTCAAATAGACTTACGCTTTTGCCCGCGAGTTCGTTTCTCCAATTTTAAGTTACGCGTTATTATTGTATCCTTATCAATTTTCTTAGATTTGTCATGGACAGCGTCTATTCCCAGCATACGATTCTTCTCAGGGAAATCTGCTTCAGTTTTTTTATTAATTTCACCGTTTGTTAAATAAACAATGGAGAAAAGTATCAGCATTTGGCGAAACATTTTGACTTCATGCAGCGAAATAGTGTGGCAGAAAATGGTCAAAAATATCGTGCAATTAAAAGTAAAAGAAAGCTAATTGACTGTTAGTGAGTTCACGATAAATTTTTATTGCTATCGTTTCTCGTTATAAATCGAAATAAATCAATTGATGTAGCATTGTTACTGTAAAAAGGAACGTGTGAGATGGGTGCAAAGACATTCAAATATTTACGAGCGACAGACGGGACAAGACGTAGAAAATCATAACCCCCAATACTTGTTACTACTTAGTAACAACTCGCTCTGTCCATACGTCCGCTTGTCAGGTTGCATGCGTGTGTCAAAATCGAAAATGTTCGGGATTAAAATTGTTATATGTAAATAATTGTGCGCTCTATGGTGGGCGACAGAATTGCTTTTTTTGTGAAGGTTCAGAATAATATCGCAAAAGATAAAAAAAATTCTTTGTCCACTGATATACATATATTTCTAGACTAATCATATACATATATTTGATTCTTGATTATAATATTAAACAATAATTACACAATATTATTTACAAGCATAAAAATTATCTTATCAAATGTACATAATATACATTATTCTTAATTTTCTACATATTTTTGAACTTTTTCTGTATTATGAAAATTAAAATAAAAGGATAGGCAAGTATAGTCGTGCACTCCCGTTTGCTCTGCACGTAAAGGCGCTCGACGAAATCACTCTCGCGCCGAGAGACGTGTCTGAAGAACTTTAATACGCGACTCTGTGCCACTGCCGAAAAAATAAAGACAGAATTCCGGTCCATGAGACTCCTAGCAACTCCACACTGCCGAAAAAAGAAAGAAAGAAGCTCGGTCCAAGAGACTCCTAGCACCTACAGCACCGTATCTCTACAGCGTCAACTTTCTTCTTCTCGACTTGTCGCAAAGTCGACGTTTCCGCAGCGTATTAATAATAAATATGTTGTGCTCCGCAGCAGAACCACTTTGACTATATTATATAAAAATTACAGGATAAAATGTAGATAATGTCTATATTTTTGTAGCTTAATATCAAAAATTGTATATTGTTAGTTTCTTGGAAAATATCAATTCAAAGTGGTCATGCTACAGAGCATACTCTCCAGCAGAACCACTTTAAAATAACGGTTATTTCACGTTGATTATGCACAAGTCATAATATAAACAAATGTATATTTATTGTATATCGAGGTAACATCTACAATTGTAGATAAATACTTACTGATTTTTAGTAATATGTAAATGTTTTATCGGAATGCGCCTGCCATGAATTTCTTAGCAAATATCAAGATTAATACATACATACATACATAATATATATACAACATTAATTTTAGTATACGCAAAACCCGAAAAGGGGTCATTGTACTCATCATTTTGAACAATTTTTTCTATGGGACCAACCTTGAAATCGCGAAAAAAAAATCAGCTGTTCCATACAATCATTTTGTCGATTTAAGTGAACACAAATGTATTGAACAGCTGATTTTTTTTTCGCGATTTCAAGTTTGGTCCCATAGAAAAAATTGTTCAAAATGATGAGTACAATGACCCCTTTTCGGGTTTTGCGTATACTAAAATTAATGTTGTATATATATTATGTATGTATGTATGTATTAATCTTGATATTTGCTAAGAAATTCATGGCAGGCGCATTCCGATAAAACATTTACATATTACTAAAAATCAGTAAGTATTTATCTACAATTGTAGATGTTACCTCGATATACAATAAATATACATTTGTTTATATTATGACTTGTGCATAATCAACGTGAAATAACCGTTATTTTAAAGTGGTTCTGCTGGAGAGTATGCTCTGTAGCATGACCACTTTGAATTGATATTTTCCAAGAAACTAACAATATACAATTTTTGATATTAAGCTACAAAAATATAGACATTATCTACATTTTATCCTGTAATTTTTATATAATATAGTCAAAGTGGTTCTGCTGCGGAGCACAACATGAGGAAAGTCACTCATGCGAAGGGATGGCCCGATTAACAGCATGGCCACAGCGAATTCGCCGCAGCGAAAGTCCGCGCGCACGGCGAAGCGTCTAGCAACTAAAACAAATACATATATGGAAATGTGATGGCCGATGGAGCCGAAAAGTTCTGGAGTGGAGACCGCGAACCGGAAGACGTTACGTTGAAAGGCCTCCCACTAGGTGAACCGATGCCCTAGTGAAGGTTGCGGGGATCCGCTGGATGCGAGACGTACGGGAATGGTCAATGTGGCGACACTTGGGGGAGGCCTATGTCCAGCAGTATACGTCTTGAAATGATGATGATGATGTGACATGCCACGCGAATGCCACGGGATCTCGGGACGTGGCATTATTAGTACATACACATTACTAGATTTCTATACTTGCTCGTGGCCAGGCTATTAACTGTGCTATGGGCGGCCCCTTGCATGAGTGTACCAGGATGTCAGCCAGCATAGAGAAGTAGCGAACGCTCGTGAGGCGAATCACATTTGCTCCTACAGAAGCCGTTACGTGATGACACGACCGCTCTGCCAAGAGTGTCACGAAGACGAAGAGACTCTGCCGAGAACCACTCTACTTCTTAATACTGCTTCTGTCTACTTTTTCCAAGTTGAGTCTACATGGTGGAAGGTACACCGACGCGAAAACGGTTACCACGTATTCAGTACATTATTCTGAGCCCACGAACGAAATTTTTAACGGTTTTTTTTAAAGCAGCTGTTCCATACATTTTCACCGTGTAGGTGCACTTAGCACTTTTGTAGGAAACAGCTGTTTAAAAAACCGATGAAAAATTTCTATATGGGGGCCGTGGGGGCTGTGGGGGGTGGTAACCGTTTGTGCGTCTGTGTCTCTTCCACCTCGTATATCACATAGTTCAGAGTTCTTGTAAATGGAGTCATTTTAATTAACTAAAACTATTAATAACTACTTTATCAGTTGAAACAGGCATTTAGAATCTTTAGAATCATTCACATGACGTTAAAACAGCTATTGCTTACATCGAGATCGTAGATCGCAAGTAGCCCTAACTAAAGCTGTACAAGGATCTTTCGGCAAGTGGCCAAAAAAGGAACTTACATCGCCATCTTGTTTTTTTTTTTCACATCTTACACTAAACAATTTTACAAATTTGAAACAAGTAAACGTTATAAAAGCGCCAAAATATCCTTGTAGCACTGTACTCTCAATGCCAACAAGTAATAGGCTAAGGGCACACTTTTCAATATTCAGGTGGCCTACCATGACGTCCTCCAGTGTGGGAAAGAGATGTATCCTGCTTATGTGTACGAAGTTTCATTAAAAACGCTTCAGTCATTTCGAAAAAAAATAACTTGAAAGTTTGTATGAAATGCCGTAAGACGTTAACGCTCTTAAGTTTAATATTAATTTGATAATCACATAAACATTTCTGCATAGCTATTCACAAACGCTTCGATTCGATTTAGATTCGACAAGTCGTATGTATGTCTATCTTTTTTTGGCATTACAAAAGCGAGCGAGATAGACATACGACTTTCCGAATCGAAATCGAATCGAAGCATTTGTGAATAGCTACAATGAATTTACCGTCTAAATAAATGATCATCATTATCGCATAAAAATCGGTTACGTAGTTTAGAGGAACAACACGGCCATAGAGACACATGATAACCGACTTTAGTTTATAACACGTACAGATAGATTGGCATCGAGAGATTAACAACTTATTTATTAAAATGCAATGTAAACCTGTAATAGACACATCAGTTACAGAATAATTTAGAACTCATTGGAATTCTTCCAGAGGGTCTGTGTACTTGTAATATGTAATCAACTTTAAAATTAAGATAATTAACATCTATCTCATACAATGTTGAGTGGGGAAGTATCGCATTTTTAAATCAGGCATCATCTGCCTAGCCTTTTCCCAACTACGTTGGGGTCGGCTTCCAGTCTAACTGGATGCAGCTGAATACCAGTATTTTACATGGAGCGACTGCCTGTCTGACCTCCACAACCCAGTTGATAAGTTATACGATACCTCTTGGTAGGACTGATTTTTATCCCTTAATATTTTAAAAGTTATTTAAATTCATGTGTACTTTAGGTCCTTGGCAGAACACCAACGAATTCTACAGAAATATTTACATAGTATTAAAGTTATATTTCGCCGTACATTCTTAGGACAATACAACGATTCAATTATTCATTTACTTATACTTCTTTTCTGGGTCGAATTAAATTAGCTAGAAAAACTCTGCAGAGGTGATGAGTATCGATATCTGAATATTATAAGACAAAAACAAACAAAATTTTAGGGCCTCTGAGCTCCTCAAAAATTTGAACTTGGAATTAGAATTTCAAGAGTAATTTCAAAATTGTATGTTCCGCAAAAAAAAAGAACTGTTTTCTAAGTTACAATATTTTTCTTAGTGTGTCGATGATAATTCAAATTGAGTCAGCCCAAAATTTTGCGACGAGTTTGGCTCTTTCAGTAGCTTCCACCAGCTCCTGTGATGTGCAAACAACAGGACAGGCCGGGCACGATATCAAGTGTTCCATCGTTAGTGGGGCCACAAACGATGGCACACTTGCAGTAGCGAAGGGTCTATTTTTATAAGAGGTAAGCTGGAGTAACTGGAGTGCATCTTTAATGTGATTATATTATTTGTCTATAGAAAACTGACTGTGCCATTTTTCAAAGGGAACCCAGTAGGAATCCGAGTTGCATGGAACCTTCGCCACTGGACACTTGATATCGTGTCAACACCACTATTCCACTCCAGGGCAGAGTCATCTATGAATCTCTATCTGAACAGAGTACTCTTCGTTTTTGTCTGTATTCACTCTACTGTATCTCTTTATTTACCCTCTCTGATATCAGAAATACTCTATTTCTTCGAAAAACGCGTTAGACACTCTAGCCACAAGGCACTTACATTTCCTTTTTTGTTTCATCACGTTTAGATGCGGACAACCACCACGTCTGCAGAGTTCCTCTAGCTATTTTAATTTCAGCTTTTGTATATTGGGCGCTGTGTATGGTAACTAACTTTTTATCTAACACGTATGATTCTTTATGAGCCAGCACATCAAATACCCACAAACTGTCAAAGGAGATGTTTCAAAATGTAAGGAGCCCCCCGGCCAGGTCTTTGCACACTATACTCAAAGATTGGGAAACACACATAAAACAGTTTTCAACTATCCATTACTTTAAGAGCGCTTGTACAGAAAGTTGGCAACGTCGCAAATAGCTGTCAAATATTTACGTGTTTTAAATTTTAATTAATTTGGCAATATTACTGTATG
Organism: Noctua janthe; assembly: GCA_910589295.1. Taxonomy (NCBI): domain Eukaryota; kingdom Metazoa; phylum Arthropoda; class Insecta; order Lepidoptera; family Noctuidae; genus Noctua; species Noctua janthe. The sequence goes on from OU342567.1 coordinate 3,904,256, forward strand.
GAAATAAGAAATATGGCTAACTAGTGAACTAGAATATTAATAATGAATTGCAATTAAAACACTGAATTTGATGTTGTAACCGTTTTAGGTGTAAAAAAGGCATTTGGAAAGTTTCCAAATACTTTTTTTACCTCTAAAAGTAAATATTCGGTGTTACGGTATTAATTATTGCATTTAATAATAAATATTTTAGTTTACTCATTAGCCATATTTCTTATGTCCATACAGTAATATTGCCAAATTAATTAAAATTTAAAGACAGTAAGATGGTTCATGTTTTTTAACCATAGAGTATCTAAATTGATAAGACGCCATGTTGAAAGTCGATAAAAATAGGAAATTATTACAAGAAAAGTATGCATTTAAGTTATTTATCTATATTTTTTCAGAATTCCACAGATTTTTCTCGATTTTTCGAGGTACTGTACACATACTGGGCCCGATTTGAAACATCTCTTTTCTCCAAATGGCTTAAACCATAAAATGTTAAAGGTTAAGTTTGAGTTTGTGGTAACTTGATGTGCTGGTGACTTAAAAGTTAAAATTCTGCATTATTACACAGTTAATTCAATACTTTTGAGAATTAAATTCATAATTGCATACTTTTCTAGTTCTTCAGTTAGCTGGTGTCACGATTTCTGGAAAAGAAAACATATTTTCGGTTCAATATATTTAACTTTGAAGAAAAAGAGTAGGTTAATTATAGTATCAACCTATGTTGTCCCACTGCAGGACAAAGGACCTCCCTTTCCTTTTCCCACTCATCATTTCGAACCTCACGCATACAGATTTTTTTTTATATTTTTCATATTTGGGTGTCTGTGGAGACACACCGCATACACACTTGAGATCTGAGCCGTCCATGAACCCGCATCTGAAGAGATAGTTTTTGCAACAGTTGCCGACTTGGTTTCTAGAGATTTCCAAGTCGACTACGGTAACGCATGCCCAGCGCGCGTAGCATGACCACCGTAGAAACGGGTTCTGTCGACGGAAGAATCGACAAAATGGCAGATTGCTTTTGTTGATCTGTTATTTTGACGATTCTTCCATCGACAAAACCCGTTTCTACGGTGGTCATGGTACGCGTGCAGGTGGAAGGCTTTTAGACGGCTCGATGAACCCGTCAGGGGTTTTGAGCGTCTCCCGCCAAAGATCACATCTTGCTGTGGAGGCGTTGCTATTATATTCGCTTGTGCGTCGATTTCCCTCCAGCCCGTATCTGATCCACAAGAGATAGGTATTAAAGTAGAGTGTAACCGTGCGCGTCGGGGCTGCAGGCGGCGCACAGCGGCGCGGCGCGCGGCGCGTGCAGCGCGGCCAGCGCGGCGCGCGCGCACACGCAGCGCGTGCACACGCAGCGCCCGCAGCCCCAGCAGTGGTGCTGGAACGACATCACTATTCACTTAACTCTCATTTATTTTATGTCTTATAAACCTACATAGGAGGAGCTCATGACCGCAGATGTCGATCTTCAAGGTTAAGCCGCGCTTGCCTATGTCGGTCCGAGAATAGGTGATCATCCATTACACACCGAGTTTCCTCCGTGCCTCAGAAAGCAGATCTTTGACAGTCGTGACCAGTAGTCAGTGCCCCGAAGGTCTGACAACCAGTCATACGAACTAACTGGGTTGTGGAGTTCCGATAAGCAGTCGCTCTATGTAAAATACTGGTATTCAGCTGCATCCGGTTAAACTCGAACCCTCGCAGATGATGATAAAACCGACCCAGGTACTTATGAAACGTCAGTAGCTAGTTGCACAGTTCGAATTATTATAAATTAATGCCGCTTTTCGTGTGCAGATGTGGTTTTGTTCTTAAAAATTACCTTATGTGCAACCTTGAAGATCAAATTGCAGTTAAGCTCTTCTTAAACTACAAAATTATATAGCTTCTAGCTGTTAGTTAATATCTGTCAATGGGACCATGCCCTAAACATAATTAAGAAATCTCGATATTTTAAACCAATGGGGGCAGTCGCGCATTAATTCGCCGCTAGAGGCGTTCGTGTAACAGAGTAAGGTCTTCCGGAATGTCAGATGTCACAGAGTTCGCTCAGTGCGTGCAACTTAGGATCTTATTCGTTAGTAATAGGAGGTAGAATTGTCTTGTAAGTAAAAATTTCATTCTTGCTAATTTTAGGGAGAATATTGTAAATATGTATCTGAAGTTTACACCAGTGGCGAAGATTCCATACATCTCGATTGGTACCTGATTCCCTTTGAAAAATGGCACAGTCAGTATTATTTATTCATTTTATTTAAACTTCATGTACAATAGTGGTACATGGGCGGACTTAGTGCCACAATGCATTCTCTACCAGTCAACCTTTGTGTTAAATAAGAAAACATTGTGATAGGGTACAAAATAAATATATAAAAATTACTTCTTGCTTTTTTTTATAATTACTCCAGTTTACCTGTTACAAAAATTGACCCTTGGCTACTGGTTTACACTATGTTGTTATACATAATAAAATAAACTTTTAAGAAGATATTGGTACTTTAAAGGATAAAACAGAATTATTGACAAGACCTTACTCGACAGTGGCGCCATCTGGTGAGTTCAAATAGCACTCATTAATAAGATGTTACCTTTCTGCTGAAATGGTCGAGAGGCGTGGAGCAGCTGCACTCCGTAACGTTCTTGATGCTCTTCCAGTCCAACGCGACGGTATTCACCTCTTTCTCCAGCAACGCGTAGTTGGCTGGTATCGAGTCAATCGCCTTCTGTTTATAAGAAAACAGAGACAATCAATTATAGTTAAGTGCAATTAGACAGTAAGGTGGAACGAAGTAGGAGAGCTTCTTAGAATGTCAAATTCGCATAATGACATGATATTTTGAGACATTGACATTATACGAATTTGTCATTCTAAGAAATTGACATTGTGAGAAGTGGATATTTTGCGTCTGGTTGTCATTTTGAGAAGTTGGCATTATGAGCTGATACGGGATTTTTCATGGGACTTTTTTGTTGAGTTCCTAGAAGAGTGAAGAAAGTAAAAAAAAAGTTTCGCCACTCGCGACTTTTTTTAAATTTCCTTAGGAATATTTTTTCAACTTCTCAAAATGACAACCAGACGCAAAATGTCCACTTCTCACAATGTCAACTTCTTAGAATGTCAAATTCGCATAATGTCAATTTCTCAAAATGTCATGTCATGATATTACCTCAGTGATGAGTGGTATCTTGTTGGGTTTGTTAGGAGCGCCAGTTTCTTTCAAAGGATGGTCGTGGTTCGCGCACTCCAGCTCAGTGAGAGTGCCGCCAGACTCGTATAGTAACCTGGAAACATTTAACACGGACTTTAAAAAAAGAGGTGAAATTGTAGGATGCATGAGATGTGTTTTTTTTTTTATTTTAATGTAGGGACACAGGGTAGCAAAGTTTTATAACATGTTGTTTTATTTAATGTTATGCAAAATATTTAGTGTTAATTCCGCGAAATAGATTCTGGATGCAGGATACAGAAAAACGCGAAAATTTGCATACCATGCAACCTAAGCTCATAATTGCTAATTTGCAATTTGCATGGCATAATTTCTGTTTATTTTTTTTTTATTTTGTGTGTGTAACTGCGCCTTCGGGTGTAAGGTACACCGACGCTAAAACGGTTACTACGTATTCAGGACATCAATCAGAACCCCGGGGACCTAGAAATTTTTCGTCGTTTATTTAAAAAAAATACCAGCTGTTTCCTACAAAAGTGCAATACCTACACGGTCAAAATGTATGGAACAGCTGTCTTTTTTTTTAATTACCTATAAAAAAAGCTATGTGGATTTATACTCTAGTTACAATAAGGATGCTATAAGATTTTAAACTATCATGGTCACTAAAAAGCTGTGCAAAAAGCGATAAAGAGCCGAAAAAAGTTCGCGAGCGGACACAGTGAGTTTCGTGTGTCGGGAACAGAATCCAGTTGCGAGTGACAGTGGTAGCGGTACTGAGTGCAAAAAGCGAACAATAAAGAGGGTAGACCGATTTGTCTGCTCATAAACACCCACCCGCAATAACTTCAGTTTATCCGTGATCATGGTGCTTGAGAAATCAGTAAACATGGTAAATATCCCGTTTCTAGTGTTAATGATATAAGGAAGCTGTACCATTTCTACCACTGACACGTCTGCCAAAATCACAGTAGTCTCTGTTCTCGTAAGAATAAGGTTGATGTTGGGTTGTCAAAGGTAAAGTACTAACTGTACACTCACTTGTTGTCTATTTGTAGGGCTTCAGTCTTCGTCTCAATCTCCACGGAGTTGACGTTTCCGTTTTGATAGTTAACCACAGCTGTATCCTTGCTCTTGTCTCCTCTCTTGCCAGATAGCAGGTTCTTGAAGGTGGTTATTCTCTGCAAATGTGAATTAGAATCTATATTAATATACTGAAGCTTCAGAGTTTGTTTGTTTGAGCGCGGCAATGTCTGGAACAACTAGTCGGACTTGAATAAGTGAAACGGAGCGCAGCTACTAAATTATATTTAATTTTATCTTCAAAAATGGTAGAAGAAAACAGCATGAAAATCGGCATGTCCTAGAAACAAAAATTTAAAATCATGTACATATAAAATTCACTTATTAATTGATTTAAATTGTTATCAGAACCATTATAATGAATTTTCATGTAAATAAACAAAAACACATTCCCTCGTTAGTCTAGTGTTCGCAAGCGCGACTGCTGAGCATGAGGTTTTGGGTTCGATTCCCGGATTGGGCTAAGTGTTGTTGGGTGTTTCCATCAGGAATTTCTCAGTACCAGCCACGGAGTCTGGATTTTTGCAGTTGATGGCAATAGGCTCGCTCCCTATTACATGGGGACTTAAACATAACTGCTGAAATGTGAGTCTACTTGTTAGGTACATCTTTGCCTAACGGGTATTACAAGGCGTGATGTTATTTTATAAATAAAAATTAACAACTACTCCGCAATGGGTCTGCTTGATTGATTACAGTCGACCCCCTCTCTCAGAAACGAGGCCTGTGTCCCGGCAGTGTCGTGAAGACACGGCCCGCAAACTGTGTACCGTTGCAAGAGAGGTACCGCAGAGCTAACTATATCAAGTGAGCAGGATAACTGGTGCGGCTTGAGTGGCATCTTTCCTAGGGCGCGTACATTACAGGACACGCCTTGGGAACAGTGCGGCAGGGTAGTCTCAAACTTCTTCCTCCTTGGGTGTTATCATCAGCCTATAGCAGTCCACTGCTGGACATAAGGCTCCTCAATCGCAAGCCATTCAACTCGATTTTCAGCAACTCTCATTCAGCCCGCGAAGATACTCGTTCCACGCTCGCCCGAGGTTCCTCCAGCTAACGCTTGCCGACTCGCGGTCTCCACTCAATAACACGTCTACCCCAACGGTCATCGGTACTACGACAAATATTATTATGCTTTGCGTGTGGATGGACTAAAATTAAATCCGACCAGAGGCCCTAGCACTAGCGCGCGATGTAAACGTTACGTAAACACGTCGATAAATAATATACACGTCATAAATAATATTTTCATAATTTTAAGAATTTATTCATTTTTATGGATGATACTGATTGTGCTTGTTGCAAACAATGCTACTAAAATGTTATAGGATTGTATTTTCGATTCAGAAATCGATGAATTAACGTTACGTTTACGGCGTTGTCGTTGGCTTCGCTTAAACCCTGGAAGATGCAGGTTGTTCTGCAGGATGGGCAAGAAAACAGGTGAGGCTAATCCTGTAGAGGGGCTCTGGCATTATATTCGGAATGAGTCGAGGAAACCCCATCAGACCCGATAATTTGTGCAGGGTTCTGTTCTGCCGGGTCGGTGCAGTGGGCCCAGACGCGTACCTTGGCGAGGTAGTTGATGTGATGGTCCAGCGCGGAGCAGTGCTCCACGGCGGCCGGCAGCAGGTCGGCCAGCGCCTCGCGCGGGTGCACGCCGCTCTCGTGGCGGCAGTACATGCCGCGCCAGAACCTGCGCACACAGCTGTGCTGTAAGGACCGGCTTGTGGACGGTCACACTCAAAGTAAGACCAACAATAAATTATACAGAGTAAAACATTACATTTTGATATAAGTGTATATGTGAAACCTGAAACACGTGTCTAGTATTTTTATGTAATGAATCTATGTACAAAAATTTCAAAACTGCATCATGAAAAATCACAAAGTTATAAGCTTGTTCTGTTACCTGGTTGTCCGCACAAAAACGTGGTCGCCACTCGCCACACGTCGTCTTGAGCTCATTGATAACAATAATTTGGCAGTACCCAAATGATTGCGATACGTACTTAATGTCACTCGGTGTCCAACTTGTAACTTTTTTAAATATTTTTGGGACAATAAATAACATGATTTAAAATATTGGAATCGATTCAGTTACTTATTCTGAACAAACTATATACAGGTTTCGCATATACTAAAAATAATGTTGTATATTGCACGGGTGCTAAGCCGGTGCGGGTCGCTAGTTGAAAATAAACATTACCTGATACTTTGTGCACCTAAGTCCGGTTTCAGAACATCGGGATGTGACTTGGGGTTGTACAGGGGGTTCTTGTACTCGTTCAGGTGACTCGCCATGTAGCCCCACAGGGAAAATGTGCGTTCTGACAACCTGGAGACAGAAAAATAAGATATATAAGATTTTAAACTTTCATGGCCACTAACATTATCGTTCTCACATAATGTACCATCTCAACATGAATGATGTAACCAAGGTTTTGTTAAAGTATTCTGATTTAAAAGAGTGTCCATGGAGTTTCTTGCCCGTTCTTCTCCACAGAGATCTACGTTAGGGAATGGGCAACTACAGTACTTTCACAGTTTTTGTGCCTTGTGACTGGGACTGTAGCTATTTTTTACTGTTGTCTTTGTTTCGACAATTCAAAAATGCCTGTAACTGGCCTACTTGAAATAAATGCTTTGATTTTGATTTTGATTAACACTAGAAACGGGACATTTACCATGTTTACTGATTTCTTTGAGTTCCCGATATTTCGGCGCTGTTGCAAGCACCGTGATCACGGATAAACTGAAGTTATTGCGGGTGGGTGTTTATGAGCAGACAAATCCGTCTACCCTCTTTATTGTTCGCTTTTTGCACTCAGTACCGCTACCACTGTCACTCGCAACTCGATTCTGTTCCCGACATACGAAACTCACTGTGTCGGATCGCGAACTTTGCTTTGCTTTGCTTTCGCTTCAGTTTATCCGTGATCATGGTGCTTGCAACAGCGCCGAAATATCGGGAGCTCAAAGAAATCAGTAAACATGGTAAATGTCCCGTTTCTAGTGTTAATGATAAAATAAGATATTTTAAACTATCTTAGACACTGGTGAAGGAAAATATCTTGAGGAAATCTGGACTTATAATTAACTAGCTTATGTCCGCGGCTTTGCCCGCGTGTCCTTCAGTGATCGTATTACCGGGATAAAAAATGTTAATCCAGGTTACTAACTTGTCCAAATTCGTTCAGTGATTTTTGCGTGAAAGAGTAAAAAACAACCATGCATCCATGTATCACATACACACCAACTTACGCATTTAATAATAGTAAAATAAGATAACATAACATCACGCCTGTAATACCCGAAGGGTTAGGCAGAGGTGTACCTAATAGTACACCCACATTTAGCCAGTTATGTTTAAGTCCCATGTAATAGGGGGCGAGCCTATTGCCATCATCATCTTCCTGCCCTTGTCCCATGTTACTTTGGGTCGGCGCAACACGTTTTTTCCTTTTCGGACATCCGATAATAACTGTTAATTCGATGATAGCGTGACGGTTAACAGAGGACTGTCAACCGTGACGCTATCAATTCAATTCAATTCAATTTATTTACTTCAGATACAACGATCCATAATTTTGTTAGTAGGTACACTTAAAAATAATATTAGTAATTAAATAATCAAAAACAAATCACACCACACTATTACATCACATCACACATCATACACATTAAGTTACATCATCACTCATTCATTCTTCTTCTTCTTTTCATTCTCATTTTTTCATTTTCTTTTTTATCATTTACATAATCATTTACACCTTTTTGTCCCGGTCTACTTCGCCATACCCGTGGACAAACGACCGGAGGTACTGGAAATCAGAACAGCCTCCGTATTCACAAACGTCTCGATTCGATTTCAATTCGACAAGTCGTATGTCTATCTTTTTTTGGCATTACGAAAGCTAACGAGATAGACATGCAACTTTCCGAATCGAACCGTTTGTGAATAGGAGCCAGATCGGTATGGGCGTTCCGGCAAGAGTTATGGGTACAGGACTGGAGAGACCGCACAAATCCAGACTCCGAGGCTGCTACTGAGAAATTCAACAAATTCGAGAAGCAAACGCAAACGTACCGTAAGTCGCGCCTATCTTTCTCGCAGTTGCCAATGAAGGTTCCGTACTGACAGGCGTGCGCGTGGTCGTGCAGCGTCAGCAGGAACCGTTCGTTGAACTGGAACGCCTGGAAGAAGCACGTTATCTTTATAACGATTAAGTACAATCTACACCGGCTGGCTCGCATTGGATGGCTTATGTTAAACGAAATTGAAACGTTTGTAAAGACGTTAAATGTCATATTTGCATTTAAATAAATTGCAACATTTTCCACAGTAATAGTAAGAATTGGAATATCTTTTTTTTAGCCTGTACTGTCGCTTAGCATAGGCCTCCCCCAATTCCTTCCATGTGCTGTTTTCCCGTGCCTCCCCGGGCCAGCCCTATGCGGTATGCGTCCAGCTCGTCCCACCACCTCTTTCTGGCTCAGCGGCGCCGTCCATCTTCCAGCACCCATCGTGTGGAGACTATTGCCCAGCAGTCATGGTGCATGCGGCTGACGTGACCCGCCCAATCCCATTTTAGCCTAGCAGCCTTCTTGCCAACGTCCACTGGAGTATTAATTACGAAATATAGTTCAATTACTTACGCCTATTTTGACCATCAACCTTTAACAAAATTAAACTTTTTGTGCCTTTGGCGTTAGTGTCACATGCGTTTTATACATTCACACATATATACATGAGTGTAGGTAGAAACTACTCAACGCCAACTGCTACGATCCCTACATACTCCTTTCACCTCTTCCACGTTCATACATCTGGTCATACAGGTTTTTTTTTAGTTGGCGCGTATTGTCACTCCTGGGCAAAAACGTCCCCCATTCCTTCCACTTCTCACGATTATGTGCTTCTTCTCGCCAATTCGCGAGGAAGCCATCCAAGACTCCTCGGTCTGCCACGACCCGTCTAGCTGTCTCAGGGCTCCAGTCTTGCTATATTCGGGCCCACAGCTGTGCATCCGGCAGACATGGCTTGCCCAGTCCCATTTTAATCTCGCAGCTTTATTTTTCCATACGGATTAGATGTGAAAAATCATCTATTATCTTTCTTACCTCAGGCCTCTGCCGCAACAGTTGCCACGTGCAGTCCAGTAGCTGCGTGAACACTGGCGACCTCTCGCGGCCGTCGCACGCAATGTGACCGCATCGGGCCGTAAACTTGTGCCCGAACGATAACCAGTCTTTCTCTATCAGCGCCTGTAACGAGTTCGTTTAATAAATTAGTACAGTAGTCGATTTGTGAGAATCGAGTCAATATTGGTGAGGTCTATGTCTAGAGTGCTATAATACTAAAAAGTCCAAACAACCATTTTTGGAAAAACCTAATAACACTTTGTCCGGTTCGGAAATTGAACCAGAGACAGACCAAGATTCCATGTGTCCTCCGAGTGTCCAGGACTAACAGAGCAGCGGAGTATTTACAGTACACTCGTCACCTGTCACCAATTATGTTTAAATCCCAAAATTTCTCAAAGAAACAATGGTCTGTGTGAAAGATGACATGGCTGGAAACGAGGCGACTCATGAGCTGGATAGAGAAGTATGTAAGAAGAAGAAATGCTGCGTTGAGCCCAAACAAAAGAAGACAAGGGCTAGACAATGATTATTTAATTAATTGAACAGTAAATTACACACATATTCCCAATTATATTTCGTTTACGGATACCTGATGTCCATCCGGTTAGACTGGAAGCCGACCTTAACATAGTTGGGAAAAGGCTAGGCAGATGATGATGATAGGGATACCTGATACCCGTTGATGGTGCGGTAGTGCGGCTCGAGGCACAGCGCAGCCAGGGAGCACACCTGCGCGGTGCGGTCCCAGCCGTCGCTGCAGTGCACACACACGCTCACACCGCTCTCTATTGCGGACGCGATCCACCACGACGTGTCTAAGATTGATCTACAAAACAAAAAAAAAAATATTACATTTTGGAACAAGTGAGGAAGCTTTGCAGCCGAGGCGGAATTCACGCCAGAGCCGAAGGCAAGGGTGTTATGGACCAGGGCGCCCTATGGACTCTCCGTCCGCATACCGGCCCATCGTGCTGGTCGACGAGGTGGGCAAGCTCTTTGAAAGAGTCATTGCCAACCGCCTCGCCGGGCACCTTGCGGGGATGGGACCGGATCTTGGAACACCAGTTTGGTTTCCGCAAGGGGCGCTCGACGGTGGACGCCATCATGCGCGTGAGAGCCCTCACGACGGGGGACACGGTGTCCCGGGGCGGGGTCGTCTTGGCGGTGTCTCTTGACATCGCCAACGCCTTCAACTCCATGCCCTGGAGCTGCATTAGGGAGGCACTCCGGTATCACCGGGTGCCGACCTACCTTCGTCGTGTGGTCGGGGACTACCTGACGGATAGAGCCGTCATCTACCCTGGTCGAAGCGGAGAATGGAACCGGCGAGAGATGTCGTGCGGTGTTCCACAGGGATCGGTTCTGGGGCCGGCCTTGTGGAACATCGGTTACGACTGGGTGCTGCGCGCCGACCTCCCTACCGGCGTCAGCGTAGTTTGCTACGCTGACGACACGCTGGTACTGGCACAAGGGAGGTCGCACGAGGCGGCGGCCGAAAACATGACACGCGGGGTTGCGATAGTCGTGGAGAGGATCCGGCAATTGGGTCTCGAGGTGGCACTGCACAAGTCCGAGGCCATGTGTTTTCATGGGCCTCGGAATGCGCCACCGTCGGGATCCCTACTGACGGCAGGAGGGGTTTCCATCGGCGTCGGGTCGACGTTGAAGTACCTAGGCCCACTACCTGAACGCGCCCCAAAAGGTGATAGCCATAAGGCTAATCCGGGGGTACCGCACGATCTCCGGCGAGGCGGCTAGCCTCCTTGCCGGATTGCCGCCATGGGATCTGGAGGCGATAGTCCTTGCGCGCCTGCATGAATGGCGCGCGGAGGCACTACGTCGGGGGGAAACTCCGCTGCCGCGGCAAATTGCTGCTCAGCGGACAGACCTCCAGCGTGATCTCATGGCGACATGGAGAGAGCGACTGTCGCAACCCCGTGCAGGGCACGCCACCATAGTGGCGATAAGTCCCCTCTTTGAGGAGTGGCTAGAGAGGCGCCACGGCGCCCTCACCTACCGCCTGACGCAGGTCCTCACCGGACACGGTTGTTTCGGGAGGTTCCTGCACCGAATCGGGCGGGAGGAAACGCCCGGGTGTTTCCACTTCGAGGATCGTCCGGAGGACACGGTGGAGCACACCGTGGAGGTCTGCCCCGCTTGGGCGGAGCACCGCCGTGTCCTTGTAGCGGCGATTGGCGGCGGCGATCTCTCGCGTCAGGCCATGGTTCAAGCCATGGTCCGGAGCGAGAGGGAATGGGAAGCCGTCACCTTCTTCTGCGAAGCAGTCATGCTAGTAAAGGAGGTGGCGGGACGTGAGAGGGAAAGAACCTCACGTCCCAGTCGCCGCGGGAGACGCCCTGGGCGTTGGGGGTCACGTGGTGGTTCCCGGCCACCGTAGGCGCGGGCCTGTGGACGGCGAGTTATGGGCCAGCTCGCCGTCCGGCCGTCTTATGACGACAGGCCGTGTCGACGGCGCGTTCGTGTTCCACGTGCGCCTTAAAGAGATATCAGCAAATAAGTAGGGGTCCGCAAGGGCCGATGCCTGCCAGGGCTGCGGGACTGTTCGAAAGAGATACCGTGGCCCTGGAACACAAAGGGCAAAGAAGGAACATGGATAGGTTTTAGTCAGTACAAGTCTGACACTCCCTTCCGCTCCGCCCAGAGTGGGGGGGGGGGTCATTTGATGATTTCCCATCCGGAAAAAAAAAAAAAAAAAAAGGGTGTTATGGAGCCTTCTTTGGAAGTTTTCAATAAACTTCCAAAGAAATAAAATAATAGAACGAAAATAGGAAACTAAGATTTAATTTGAATTTTTCCGTTTTTTTCCCAGGTTGAAGGAGACGTACAGGTATGAAGACGCGAAACAGCCTAATATTTTTTTATATAAGCCTAATATTTTAATTTAGATGGAAAATAAATATTAATTTGTTTATAAAAGTAAATGTTTTTCTAAATAATAATATTTATTTATGATATTCTATTTATAAACACAATTTAAATATTTAAAAAAAAATTACGCTGTAAAGGCGCATTTCTCTGCCGACTATAGGAATTGAACCAATTTGGACTTAGTATAAGTAAAGTTATTTGTGGAAATTTTTATCAAATTTTTATCCTAATCGTGATAAGAGCCAGTTTTCGAGGAAGTGTATTGAAAATAGTTTAACGACGTTAGCCAGAAACCCGTTAAGCATAAGTGCAGTTGAGCAGACATGCTGCCGACCCCAAATAACTCGAGGGTTGAAGGTTGTAAATAAAAAAAAAATCCGAGAACTGTTACTTACTTGATGTGTTTAAGCCAGCCGGAGGATTCCAATCCGCTGAGGAATGAGGACATGGTCGGAGTGTTTTGTTCGCAAGCTGAAAACAATAAAATTCATAGTTGAATAATTTTTATAGAGTGGGTAGGTATAAGAACTCTTGGTCCGTGTTATACGAACTGCTCCGTCTTTAACGATTATATTATAGCTAAGTTACTAGCATATGTGAGTTCGGTGATTGTCCCACAGGACCGTACTACCACCGGGATAAAACTATAATATGTGTTAATCCAGGTTATAAACTATCTGTGTGCCAAAGGAAATTGAGCACTTATAGATTCACTTTTTGACGCGTATGGCCATTTGAGTTAATGTATAATTCATAATATTATTTTAATCAATTTTTGACTTAAATTCATTGAAATAATTTGTGGGGTTTCTATTTTAATTTTAATTAGTATTTAATACAATAAGTAGTCATTTCTTACATTATAGTGAAGCGACTCCTTTTTCAATTATAGTCGATCGATTAAACATTAACATAAATCGTAGAACAACAAAATAATCTACATTTGCAACTAAAAGTATTAAGAGTTGTCATTATTATTATTATTTAATTATGTTACTATTTTTTCGTTAAAAAGCAATTTCTAGGCAAAAATAAAATAATTAAGATATAATCGATAATTTTATGACGCCGTAGTCTATTGTCGTGTCACAACACTATTCGATGAAATGTCAAACAAATTGGTGTTTTCTGTTTACCGTGTTAACTCGATAAGCCGAGGATATTGTTTTTAGCGTTGACGTTTTGATTGTTTTGATGTAACATAACCTCAATAGGTAGGTATACAACTTATGTTTTTTTTTTCAAAAACCCCACAATATTTAATTTTGAATTTAACCTTGTTTTAAAGTATGACACTACCCCTTTTTTGTGTCTAATTTTCATTACTATACTGTGTCAAAAGTTGCGCAACCAAGTGCCATAGTAACTTGCTCAATGTCTTTTCATCCAAATCCGTTCAGCATTTGCGTAAAAGAGTTACAAACATACGTCCATTTATCCTCACAAACTTTCACATTCAGTAAGATATAGTAAGTTTCTGTACATTTGGGACATTTTAATTTTTTTATTATGAGACTAACCCGCCTCACTATTCCCAAACTACTGCAAGTCTTATGATGCGCCAGGATCAACAGTAGTGACCACCAGAAAAGCGCCGACACAATGGTCTCGACGAAGTCCCATAGAAACAATTTAACTGTCTTGGATCCCGCAAAGATATTAATCAGAAAAGCATAGCGGAGGACTCGGAAAACATAATTTCCACTTCCCTCCATATCAGCAGGAGACAGAACGAAACAAGGCCAATAAGCACAAAGGGACGTTTACAACTGGGATAAGCCCAGTTGCCTAGCAACGCATTTATGTTAACACAAATGTTACCATTTATGGGTCCCAAGTTGTGAGTTGTTATATTAATTGATTCCAATAATAAGTATGGCAAAACTTGGAACAGGAAAAGTTGATCCATATCATTATGAATACTTACTCTCCACCAGTTTCTGAAGGCTCTTCCTCATGACGTGGATGTTACCAATGCCCATGAACTGAAACTTGATGTTCTCGTAGAACGCCTCGTTCTCGTAGCCTTTGCCGGCCGCGCGGTTCACCATAGCATTGATCTGATGGATATCATTCTTTATATTAATACGTAGTTTTGGAGTGCCCGTCATGTTTAAGTATCATGTGATTGGGGGCGAGCCTTTTGCCATCAACCGACCGCCAATCCTGACTGCAAGCTGCTACTGAGATATTAGTGATGGAAACATGCACAGATAACTTTTAACACTCCCCTACGGCGCACTCGTCACACGCCAATATTGCGCGTTCCTAGGCACTCCCCTAACTATGCTAGGAACTGTGTACTGACTCGTATTGCCCAAATTTATAATTCGGAATTCTCTGAAGTTGATTTATATAACTGTAATAAACCGACATTCATAAAGCCTATACTTGAAACTATAAACGCCGATAAATGACAAGCAACCAATCTTTTTCTTTTTCTTGTTCTAATATCTTTTATTAATCCACCTTTTTTTTTTGTTTTACATTTTTAAAATTTGTAATTTTAATTTAAACTTATGTATTTTTTTTGTATTGTATTGCTATTTTTTTTTTTTTGTTTAATTGGAAATATCTGGCATTGGTCCGTTCGCATTTATACAAATATCCCAGTTATAAAGAAAAACCTATAATTGGCCATATTAACTGTAACACGTATATTTTGTAAAATAATTTTATGGATCGCTGTTGGTGACCTAAGTAAATAAAATAAAAATAAAATAGAAACACCCAAAAACAGATTTCTCAGCCTGGGAATGGAGACCAAGACCTCATCCTCAGCAAAAGCGCTTGCTATTACCAGACTATAATATCAATACACACATTATATCCTTACCCTTGGCCTAGTATCCACAACATACATGTAGCCGCAGTTTGGGTTCGCCCGCCTGATCAGGTCCAGCATCTGTTCGTCTTCCATGCATCTGAAACCACGTGGCCAAATATTAGTTAAAATTATTATGACATCACTTAAAGTCTATTTAAATATTTTTTTCCAATTGATGATATATCCACTTAGGCGAATATCAACTTTGTACTACTGCAAATTAACTTGATTTTAGAATGAATAAAACTACTGAAAAGGTCTTGAAATTGTGAAACGAACCGAAGTTTTTGTTTTTATACTTTTATAGTTAGAAACTATAAGAGTAGAGGAAGACCAATGAAACGATGGATGGACTGTGTGAAGGACGATATGGTTAAAAAGGAAGTGACTGCTGAGATGACGATTAATGAAGAAGTATGTACGAAGAACACATGCTGCGCCGATCCCAAATAAATTGGGATAAGGGCTGGAGAATGATGATGATGATGATGATGATGATGATGATGATGATGATGATGTAATGGTTGGAAATTAAATCGCTAAAGCTGTGTAGGAGGAAGCCTGTATCTCCGAAAGAGAAGATATAGGTTTACATGTCACGCAACGTGCTTACAATACAGATTTCACAATCAATGTCAGGTGACGTCACCGGACATAATGGGGAGATTTCGAAGGGAGGGGAGCTAGTGATGTGTTTAGCTATTAGTTTAATGAGTTACAGAATATATGACACGGTGGTGACAGCAATGCACCTATGTCTCCTCTTTCGGAGATACAGGCTTCCTCCTACACAGCTTTAGCGATTTAGTTTCCAACCATTACATCATCATCATCATTATTCTCCAGCCCTTATCCCAATTTATTTGGGATCGGCGCAGCAGGAAATGTTTCAGTACAGAAACATTTCATTCCACCAGTCTTTTCCTACTCAATTAAATAAGGGACCACTTGGTGCTTTTTGAGGTTTTGGACAGCCCTGGTTCCTTTGACATAGACCACCATAAATATACCACTGGTCCGCAAGGTAAAACTCACCTGGCAGAAAAGCCGCTGAGTGGCTGGCTGCAGCGCGCTATAGCGGCTTTATTGTGGTGTAGGTACGCGAGCACCGGCAGTCGTCCGCGTGACCTGAAGCTTGCGCTGCCCAGGAGTACTGCGGTGGAAGCACGCGCCGGTACGTACACCTCACTCGGGTATGTGTCGCAGAGCTGGGGAACAGGACAAGTAAGTTATTGCCATTAACGCTAATCTGTATAGCTTTCACGTCCATACCACAGCTGAGCACAGTTACAACCGCCATCACTGAACAGGGCTCTTTTAATAAACACCTCTTTGTCATAAGAGTCTCAGATAGCCAACTGTGCCGAGCCTGCGTGGAGGAAGACGAGACAGCACTCCACGTGCTTCTAAATTGCCCAGAAGTTGCCTCATACATGGGAAAGTACTTCGGTAAGCCAGATACTCTCCGCGAGATCGTCAGTACCCCAAGGCATTGCGGGCCTTTCAAGGAGAACTGGTGTGGATGGAATGATCGATTTTCCCACTCGTACGCAAAATACGTGCTTTGGACGTGGAGTTGCGGACACCAGCCCGTTATGCAATACAATAGACTTCTCATATTCTTCTTGGAATGCAATCTAATGCGCAGAATTGAGCCCCGATGAACCACGAAAGCGTGCATGAAAGGAGCCTCCCCGAGCGACGTATCTACAGAGCCACTACACGTCCGGCGCTCCCTGGGCGGTCAGCGAGTATCCACTAGCTGACAGAGTAATCTTTTCACAATAATGGCCATCCTAACTCTTCACATGATCTGACCATTACAAGTCTAGACTTTAAAAAAGACTGTCTTCTCGAATTCATTTCGGTGTTTCTTCTCAGAGTTGGCGGTTAGGAAACTCCGACGTCATAATAGTTAAAAAAAAAAATAAAGCTAACCTAACCTGATCATTCTTTTGGGAGTTACGTTTACACAGACGAACACAGATCACGTTTAACTAACACTTCCCTTTTTTCGTCGGAGGTTATTAAAAATGTTGACGTGCAAAAGGTTTTCCCTTACAATTTTTTTTTTAAATTTATTTATGGATTTTGTAAGGATCGTAGAAGGTGGCGTTCTGTGGTTCCTGCCTACCCACATGGACAAAAGGCGTTAGTTCATGTATGTATGTTCATTTATTTAGTGCGGATAGGTTTTGATAATATTTTAAATCTATAACATATAAACATACAAGAGGAGCTCGTGGCTAAATAATAACAGCCGCTCGGATCTATTTTTAGGTTAAGCCGTGCTTGCCTAGGTTGATCTGTGGATGGGTGACCACCCATCCACAGATCCCGAGTTATACCGAGTTTCCTCCGCATATACCGAGTCCGAGATATACCGAGTTTCCTCCGTGCTTCGGAAAGCACGTTAAGCCGTTAGTCCCGGGTGTCATTTGTAGATCTTTGACAGTCGTTAGGTAGTCAGTGGCCCAAAAAGTCTGACAACCAGTCTTACCAAGGGGTATCGTATTACCCAGTACTAACAGGGTTGTGGAGGTCAGATAGGCAGTCGCTCCATGTAAAGTACTGGTCAGCTGCGGTTAGACTGAATGCAGACCTCAGCATAGTTGAGAAGAGGCTACGCTAGACAGATGATGATTAGTTCCTATACGCAGAAGTACTATATTATTGTATCGTAAGTAATATAATTTTCTCTTTATTGCTGTAAGGATTACCGTGGAAAATAACCCAGTTTCTGGGTAATAAAATAGTTACGCTTTGGTAAAATTGTCAAACTTTCAGGTTCCAACTACCCGTAACGACCAAATTTCAAATTCCAACAGTGAAATTGGCTCTTTCTGTTCTTACCTCGTAATCCTTGTTGGCAGTGCAGAGAACCCACTGATCGTTGGGCACGTTCATCCTCTGGTACTCGGTCTGAATGTCGAAGAAGTTCCACCCTGCTGACTTGGGCAAGTCGTCTGGAGTCGATTTGTAGTAGAAGCAATATAGCTCGTCTATGTGAACTGGAAAACGGTAAATAAACAAATGACAAACATGCCTGAATCCCAGAAGAAGTCGAAACACTCACGAGCATTCATATGTTAGCAAAATTCAAAAGAGATTTCCACAATATATATTCAATTCCGATGTCTAAAATTCTAAGACATGTACCGGCGCACAGTGGGCTGAAAATGTGAAGTAGGGACTTAAGGATTGGTATCTACATTTTTGAAATCTATATACAAATACAATATTATTACGTTTTAGACTTTTTTCATCAATCCAGTACTTACAGAGTTATATTGCTTTCAATATAGTATGAAAAAAAAAATTAAAATAATAGTAGTATTGCAAAATATTGTCGAATTGTGAAATGTAGTTTTTGTAGGCACGTGCAAGAAAGATATTCCACCCAACTCCCGTGACGTTATATTTTGTTTGGGTCCAAAACACGGCCATACAGGTTTTCTTATCAGTAGACGCGTAGTAATTAGTGACTTTTACTAATCAGAGGGCAGTGAATTTGCAGGTAGATGGTCACCGAGGGGGTAGGAAACGTCAAACGAAGACATCGTTTGATGTTTACCCCCTCTATTAAAGATAAAAACTTTTTGTACAGTGAAATTAAAAACTTGGAGTTCTGTGCAAAGCATTGTTATAATATTAATAGGAAATTGGAAAGTGCTCATCGTAAGGAACAAGTATTCAAAAGCAATTATAGTGAGTGGTTAGAGTCAGAAATATTGTGGTCAGATTTTATGCGAGCTTTGGTGGAAAAATACGATGAGTTCCCAGTACATCTACACAGTTTGTAACTTCTTCTCCAGTGAAAGCATCTGTTAGCACATCGACCGAAGTAAGTCCTAGAAAACCTTTTACTGAATTAGGTCCTAAGCAAAAAAAGAGATGTGTAGAACGCACTGTGACAACTATGTCTTCAGACGAATTATCACATGCATATGTTTCTAAGTTAAAAGCAGATGGTAACGAAAATATTGCAGAAATATTAGAGCACTTGCT
This sequence comes from Noctua janthe, assembly GCA_910589295.1. NCBI lineage: Eukaryota > Metazoa > Arthropoda > Insecta > Lepidoptera > Noctuidae > Noctua > Noctua janthe. Next base: position 3,923,384 of record OU342567.1, read on the forward strand.
AAAGAATCCACAAGAAGTGCAGAAAGTAAAAGAACGCTTTTTCATTAAAAAAAAAAAAACTGAATTTGCACCGGATAAAGCTACGGAAAAGATCCCAACAAGTAAATATACTAATGTTAATATATTTCCTTCCTACTACGCACTACAAACTGAAAAACTAAAATGCTATCCACCTAAAACTACAGTAACAGACACATCAGCTAAAATAGAATTGCAAGCTCTTTTGGACATTACTGTGAAAAGATTGATTACATCAACCCCAATCTATGAGAACTATAAAGAAATGACACTGACTAGTAAATGGGGCTTTGACGGTGCTTCTAATCAAGTCAATTAGAAACAAAAAATGAATTTAGATACCACAGAAGAGACTGATTATGAGTTTTTATGGGAAGTTTGATACCTATCAAACTGGTTTCTGGTGATCGACTTGTTTGGGAAAATGATTCTCCTAACTCTGCTCACTGGTGTCGTCCACTCTTTTTCCAATATGTAAAATGAACAAATGTAGTATTCTACAGGAGAAAAATGCAATCGAGGCAGAGAAGGATAATTTGGTAGAGACAGAGATTGGAGAAATGAAAATTTCACACAACTTGACACAACCATGATAGATGGTAAAGCAACAACTATTCTTTGCGATACATCATCTCAAAGATGCGACATATATAAAGCTACTCCAAAGGAGATGAATGACTTGCCCTTGACGATGACAAAGAAAGTTGATATCGATTTATATAAATATGGTCTATCGTCATTACAAATTTGGATTCGATTCATAGAATGTATTCTTCATATATCACATAGAAAGATATTCAGGAAGCGTTTAAATCTCAAACAGGAGTATTAATTGATGTCGTATAACAGGGTCACGGTAGGAGCAATGACGGAAATACCGCTAGAAGATTTTTTGAAAACTCCGAAATTGCAGCTTCGATCACAGGAGTCGATCAGAATTTAATAAAACGATTTAAAATCGTACTAGAGGCAATTTCTTCAGGTCACCCTATAGATGTAATTAAGTTCAAAGACTATACCGAATCTACCATGAAATTGTATGTTCATTTGTAAAATTGGTATTACATGCCTGCAAGTGTACATAAAGTTCTTGCTCACGGAGGAGATATAATTGAGAATTTGGTATAGTGCCAATTGGAAAATAATCCGAAGAAGCTGCTGAAGCTCGAAATAAGGATTTCAGGAGATATCGTGAACATCATTCGAGAAAATTCTGTAGAAAGGCTACCAATGAAGATATTATGAATAATTTATTAATTAGTTCTGACCCACTTCTTTAAAAAATACGTCAAAAACTGTTGCGAAAACACAAATCCCTCTCAGAAGAGGCAAAAGCTTTATTGATTGTTAATTTGTTGACGATAACGATCAGGAAAACATAAATTTCACTTCAGACCCATCACTGTGCAACGAACCTGAATCTGACTTTTCTGAATAATTAATTAATGATGCCTTCGTCTAAGCATAAAAAACGTTTTCTGTAGTGGATTATTCCTATTGACGATACCACCCTTAAAAAAACGCAGTTGAATTTTAAAAAAAATATATCTCCAAAATCGCAAAATATCGCAGTGTAAGATTATATGCTAAAATAGGCTAATAATTTGTACTATCCAAATCTCTAAACCGTTTATTGAGATAATTTGAGAGTTTCGAGATTTTCATGAAGTTATGTTTTTTTTTCATTCAAAAAAATCTTTACTTGTTATATTCATAACATTAAAAATAATGGTCAAAACGTAAAAGTCACAAAACATTATTAAATTGTATTTGATAGTAGATTTCATTTCCATCATTATTTTTTTTAAAGAACTCAATCAGTTTTTGTTGATTCCTAAGTCTTCTACGATTTCATATCAGCCCACCGTGCGGCGTGGCAAATTACGGCCCACATCCTCCTATATAGCCTTGTGTTCCAGCAGTGGGATCGTTATATCCTGGTCCAGTTGTCGTGCTAAAGGGCGAGTCTTTTGCCATTAAACAAGCACGAATCTGGTCTTCAAGCTGCTCCTTAGAAATATATGACAAACAAATCCAACACCACTTAGCTCATTGCAGGAATCGAACCAAGGACAACTCAAAGCCGATCTTAAAGGCCTGATCGACGAAGCCATTACAAATAAAGAAAGAAACCACGAAGAGGTCATGACTAAATGTATGAAAATTAAGCGTACACTGGCCTGATCCATCAACGAAACATTTGTCTTGTTAGCGTGCTGGTATAGATACTGTTGAGTCATCAGCAATGTTCGGAATCATCATTATTCAAAAATTTCAAAATTTATTTGGGGTCGGCGCATCATGTCTTCTTCTCCCATACTTCTCTATTACTAGTCATATTTTCTAGCCATATCATCCTTCGCACAGTCCATCCATCGTTTCTTTGGTCTTCCTCTACTCTTATAGCCATCAACATTCATACACAAAACTTTCCTCACGACTATTTCCTGATTTCTCCGCATCATATGCCCATACGAATGCTATGTTCATAACATAAAAAAAAAACATAGGAATCAGTGACAAACCTGGTTGGCTAAGCCTGAGGAGTGTCTGGTGCATCTCGTGGCAGTCTCTCTCCCGAGGGATCACGAAGAAAACCGACTGGAAGGTCTTCGTGCGCACCAGGAGCGGGGAGCCGGTGGTCGTGATCGGCAGTCGTTCCACTGTCGATATGTGCATTAGGAGGATCTGTAAAAGTATTTTATGTTTTTAACATTCACAATTAAAAGATTTATAAAACAAATGAGAATTTTTTGATCAGGTTTAACAAATCGACGGTTCACAACAGGAGAGCGTTATAAGCGCGTAAAATACGCCATTAAACACAGGTGATGCAGCGCAGTATCCTAGGCGGTAAAGTAACCGACCATATACCCAACACCACACTGCGTTCCAAACCACAAATAACTGACGTTTCTCCAAAAAGCCGCTAAGTTGAAGTGGGATTGGGCTGGCCATGTCTGTCGTATAGCCGACGAGCTGTGGGCCAAAATAACCACGTTGAGGAGCCACAGCCAAAAGGCGACGCGGTAGACGATGGCGGGACGAGCTGGACAGAACCATCGACCAGTGGTCCACATTGGCCCTGGATCGAAAGATTTGGAGGTCATGGGGGGAGGCCTTTGCCCAGCAGTGGGATGACACAGGCTAACAGTAACGCCAATAAAAACTGTCTATTTCGAGTAAAAATATAACATTATTTCATAAAATTCATTTGAATCTTTATAACGCTCTCATGTAAACTATGTGTTTAGTTAGACATGTCGTAGGGACCGTCGAAATATAATGAAGATAATTAGATTCTGAAGATAATTTACCTGTGCCTAAAAAGGCGCTGACATAACGACTAATAGCTAACTATGGCATATGACATGTTGTGTCGACCCCAAATAGATTAAGATAAGAGTAGGAGAATGATAGAATAGAAAAGAATTATTTTATTTGTGTAAAAAAAAAATGTGATGATAATTGACTATACCTGTGCCTATGTGAAATCCCTTCGGGTTACACAAAATTCATGTTGTATTAATTCAAGCATAGGTTTATTTTCGAATCTGACTGTCTATATTAGTATCACCTTTTAAAACTTCGGTATCTGTCTATTATACAAGTTTTACACACCATTTTTTTTTCGGATGGGAAGTCATCAAACGACTCCTTCCGCTCTGGGCGGAGTGAAAGGAAGTGTCAGATTTCCGGCCCTGGTCCAAGCCATGGTCCGGAGCGAGAGGGAATGGGAAGCCGTCACCTTCTTCTGCGAAGCAGTCATGCTAGCGAAGGAGGTGGCGGGACGTGAGAGGCAAAGAACCTCACGTCCCAGCCGCCGCGGGAGACGCCCTGGGTGTCGGGGGTCACGTGGTGGCTCCCGGCCACCGTAGGCGCGGGCCTGTGGACGGCGACTTATGGGCTAGCTCGCCGTCCGGCCGTCTTATGACGACAGGCCGTGTCGACGGCGCGTTCGTGTTGCACGCGCGCCTCAAAGAGATGTCAGCAACCACGTAGGGGTCCACATAGGCCAATGCCTGCCAGGGCTGCGGGACTGTTCGAAAGAGATACCGTGGCCCTGGAACACAAAGGGCAAAGAAGGAACATGGATGGGTTTTAGTCAGTACAAGTCTGACACTCCCTTCCGCTCCGCCCAGAGTGGGGGGGTCATTTGATGATTTCACATACGAAAAAAAAAAAAAAAAGGAGTGTCAGACTTTTACTGACTAAAAGCCACCCATGTTCCTTCTTTGCCCTTTGTGTTCCAGGGCCGCGGTATCTCTTTCGAACAGTCCCGCAGCCCCGGCAGGCATCGGCCCTTGCGGACCCATTCCTGTATGCTGACATCTCTTTGAGGCGCGCGTGGAACACGAACAAGCCGTCGACACGGCCTGTCGTCATCAGACGGACGGACGTTACACACCTAAACTTGTTTCTATAAAAGCGGTCGCGAAAATCGTTATTTTGGAGCACCAAGATTGAATCTTTAAAGTGCTCTTAAGTTTGATACCTCAAGCCCCCTTTAGTAAACTTCAGTCGGTGTACAGGCAACCGCATGTCCTTGATAATAATTAAACGGCACCTTTATGGCGTAGCAATAAAGATGGTTTTCGTAGTCCAATTTGCAGTTACCCGTATCTCCAATCAAGTGTAAAGCCTGGTATTATTCATTAATGTTATGAAGGTCTCATCAATTCAAAGACAACTAAAACCGCTTTGGAGAACATTGAATCGTAATTAACTCAATTGAGATTGAAAGCGATGACATTATGAAGGGTAAGGACATAACTAAAAGCTTTAGGGACTCGCTGAAAGCTTCTGAACAGTTTTGGATTCAATTTCAAATATCCATTGCTGAAATCCAACCAAAGATTGTTTTGAAAACATCGCTTTTAGCGATAAGACGCCCATTGTGTCAACCTATGTAAAATGTCAACTTTTTTATACCTGTAATTTTTATGGTGTTCATAGTAAATAGTCTGATGTCTCTGACGAGAAGGGGGGACGAGCTGGACAGAACCAAAGACCAGTGGGTGGTCCACATTGGCCCTGGATCGAAAGATTTAGAGGTCGTGGGGGAACGCCTCTGCCCAGCAGTGGGATGACACAGGCTAACAGTAACACCAATAAAAACTGTCTATTTGGAGTACTCAATTACGTTAATAAAATAAAAATATAACATTATTTCATAAAATTAATTTTAGAATCGTTTGAGTCTTTATAACGCTCTCCTGTGAACCATATGCTTAGTTAGATATGTCACGTAGTACGTTGGGACCGTCGAAGTTTGTAATATGATAATTAAGTTCTAAAGTTCATTTACCTGTGCCTAGGAAGGGGTGAATGCTGAGATAACGACTAATAGAGAAGTATGGAAGAAGAAGACATGGAGGAGCTCGTGGCTAAATAATAACAGACGCTCGGGTCGATCTTAGGTTAAGCCGTGCTTGTCTAGGTTGGTCTGTGGATGGGTGACTACCCATTACATACCGAGTTTCCTCCGTGCCGCGGAAAGCACGTTAAGCCGTTGGTCCCGGGTGTCATTTGTAAATCTTTAACAGTCGTTTGGTAGTCAGTGGCCCAAAAAGTCTGACAACCAGTCTTACCAAGGGGTATCGTATTACCCAGTACTAACTGGGTTGTGGAGTTCAGATAGGCAGTCGCTCCATGTAAAATACTGGCATTCAGCTGCATCCGGTTCGACTGGAAGCCGACCCCAACATAGTTAGGAAAAGGCTAGGCAGATGATGATGATGGAAGAAGAAGAAATGCTGCGCCAACCCCAAATAAATTGTGATAAGGGCAGGAGTATGATGACATACGATAGAGTCTATCTTTCTACGATTATTTCAAATTGCATCTGAAAACGTCATCATCACCATTCAACTTGTAGCCTTGTTCCGACCTCTGCTGAGTGAGCGCCTCTTGTCTGTTATGCCATGTCCCCTGTTGCGCAAGTCAAGCTATACGTTATGGGGATAATAAAGGGTGTAAATAGACCCTTAACATATCCGAAAGCCACTTGTTCTCCCGTCTTTGCTCTAGACCATACCTGGGAACCTTCTAGTTACGGAGATATTGAGGGTCAAAGTTACAACTTTTTCACAAGTTTTTTTTTTTTAATACATGTTTTTAATGTAATATTTTTACTTTACACACCTCCACGACCCCCGTACTATTCAATCCATCTATCAGCACAATGCTTTGAGTGCTTTCCAAAAACGTGATGTTTCACCCCAAAAAAAAAAAACGATTCCCAGCAATTATTTTTGCGTAAAGTTACTTAGTTTTATGTACACAATGATTGGTTGACGGGTATGTGAAGGGTCTGTTTACACCCTGTATTAACATTATTTAACCAGCAGCCAGAAAACTAAATGAATACTGACTGTGCATTTGGATGCCTCTCCAGCCTTTTCAAGTATGCTTTGTTTCAATTGGAGGTCAAGATTTCCTCTTTCACCGAGTTCACTTGAAGTTGGATGTGGATTTGTAATGTACCAGGGCTGTATGTATGTAGTTCTCAGAAAAATATTTTGTATTCGCTGTATGATGGAAATATTAGAGTTGCTACAGCTCCCCCATAGCTGGATGCCGTACATCCAGACAGACTCTAACATGGTTGTATACAGGGTGGAAGGGACTCATCATCTGCCTAGCCTTTTCCCAACTATATTGGGGTCGGCTTCCAGTCTAACCGGATTCAGCTGAATACCAGTATTTTACATGGAGCGACTGCCTATCTGACCTCCACAACCCAGTTAGTACTGGGTAATACGATACCCCTTGGTAAGACTGGTTGTCAGACTTGTTAGGCCACTGACTACCTAACGACTGTCAAAGATCTACAAATGACACCCGGGACCAACGGCTTAACGTGCTTTCCGAGGCACGGAGGAAACTCTGTATATAATGGGTGGTCACCCATCCACAGACCAACCTAGGCAAGCACGGCTTAACCTAAAGATCGTTCCGAGCGGCTGTTATTATTTAGCCACGAGCTCCTCCAGGGGCTCCTCGAGGGTGGAAGGGACTCCGACGCGAAAACGGTTACCACGTATTCAGTACATCATTATGAGCCCCCCACATATAAATTTTTCATCGGTTATTAGAGCTGTTCCAATCGAATAATCCATCCGCGCGCAAAATATGCGCTTTGACTTGGAGTTACGGTCACCAGCCCGTTATACAATACAAGAGAGAGTAGTAACAGAGCTGTTCCATACATTTTGACCGTGTAGGTATTACACTTTTTTAGGAAACAGCTGTTTTTTTTTAAACAACTGATGAAAATTTAATTTTCTATGTGGGAAGGTACACCGACGCGAAAACGGTTACCACGTATTCAGTACATTCTGAGCCCTGAGGTGAATAATGTACTGAATACGTGGTAACCGTTTTCGCGTCGGTGTTCCTTCCACCATGTATAATTTATAAGCAGTTTGTTGTCAGTTAATAATTTACAATACCCATTAAAACAGCTTTAATTTAAGGGGTTTTCAGAAAAGAGGTGAAATTTTTTTTTTTTTAAAAGTGAAAAAGAAAAAGTACATACCCATGTTTCCTTCCTCATCTCATGATCCACGAATATGAGGTGTGTGGTCGCGAAGTACAGGGTCCCCTTAGAGGGGTTCCGCAGATTGTATTTATCCAGTAGCTGCACATTTTCCAACTGCAACAATGAAATACATAATTTACTAACTTCTTCTAGTTTAGGTAAAAAGTAGACCAGTATTTTGCCTCTGCAGACGAAGAGTTAAGTTTTAGCAAAGGCTTTCCAGAGGTGTTGGCTTAGTGCTTTAACACGCTTTTAAAAGCTTCACTTGTAACTATGTAAAAAAATCTTAGAAGTAGTAGTCATTCTAAATCCAATATGGCGGACTAATTATTTTATTTATTTATTTATTTTATTTTAAAGATATATTATATGATAAATTAAATGACGTCACTCTAAATTGTATTTTTTAGTATTTTCTTAACTGTAATATTTTATTAGACAAGTAATTAATTTGGACAAAATTGCACTTAAATCGTTTGATTTCAATGATTATCTTAAGAGATATCACAGTTTTAAAATAACTCCGCAGCAAAATAATGAGCAAGTACCGCACGCGCGTTTTTATTACGCTCTCTCTCTTTTATGTGACGCAGACAAAGTTGCGCGGCTCAGCTAATTTTATTATACTTATTGGATCGTGTTAATTGAATTCAAACTCAACTAGCATTTAATTATCTGGTGACAAAAATTGTAAAAATATTTTGGTATAAAATTATAGTTAACACTTTCTTCAAAATTATTTTAATTTGGAATCACTGTTAAAATGAAAAGACATCTTTATTGGCGTTTAACATTAAGATTTCTGTTGAGTAGCTGCTGGAGTAGGTAAAATAATGAGAAAAGATTGTACGAGGGCGGGTCAATAAGTCCGTGACTTTTGAATAAAACACAGATTTTTTGATAAAAAATAATTTTATTTTTCAACGTAGTCTCCCTTGAGCTCTATATACTTTGTCCAACGCTTCTCCAATTTTTTTATCCCTTCCAAAAAAAATGATTTGTCGAGGTCCTCAAAATAGGCCTTTGTTTGCGAGATGACTTCATCATTGGAGTCAAATCTTTTTCCACCAAGCCATTTCTTCAGGTTTGGGAACAAGAAGTAGTCGCTCGGAGCCAAATCTGGAGAATAGGGCGGATGAGGGAGCAATTCATAGCCCAATTCATGGATTTTTGCCATGGCAACTGCACATGTGTGCACCCTTGCATTGTCTTGGTGGAAAAGAACTTTTTTCTTGGCCAAATGAGGTCGGTTTTTTTTCAAATCGTCATTGAATCGGTCCAATAAGTTGGCATAATATTCCCCATTGATTGTTCTTCCCTTTTGAAGGTAGTCAATGTGGATTATCCCGCGTGCATCCCAAAAAACAGTCGCCATAACTTTATTGGCTGACAAACCCACCTTGGCCTTCTTTGGCGCCGATTCACCCTTAGAAACCCACTGTTTTGACTGTTGTTTGGTTTCTGGTGTGTTGTGATGGATCCATGTTTCGTCCACGGTTACAAAACGGCGCAAAAACTCCTCCATATTGCGATTAAACAACGCCAAAGCTTCCTGTGAAGTTGTTACACGATTGCGTTTGTGGTCGACTGTGAGCAAACGCGGCACCCATCTTGCGGAAAGCTTTCTCATGCCCAAGTGATCATTCAAAATTGAAACCACTGAGCCATGCGAGATCCCTACGGCTTCCACAATCTCTCGCACTTTCAATCTTCGGTCGGTCAACACCATATCGTGAATTTTTTCGATTGTTTCGGGTGTAGAGACCTCAACTGGGCGTCCAGGACGTTCGGCATCTTCAGTGCTTGTACGGCCACAACGAAATTCAGTAAACCACTTTTTTACCATTGAAATCGATGGTGCAGAGTCCCCATAGTATTTATCAAGCTTAGCCTTGGTCTCGGTAATGGTTTTTTTTCGCAAGAAATAATGCTTAATAAGCACACGAAATTCACTTTTTTCCATTTTCTCCTCAAATTAGTGAGTAGTCTGATAAAAATAGCTGTCAAACACAAACTAACTGACGCAGCAAGTTTAAATTTTGACAGGAGTCAACTGACAGATGCCTGTTGACAGGAGCAGTGTTGCTGTTTCAGTAAAGAGGTCAGAAATTCAAAAAGTCACGGACTTATTGACCCGCCCTCGTACTTAAAATCGATCTACTTGATTATTTTGTCAATGACACTCGTAGTAACTCGCACTATGATGTCTTTGTAGGATTGGCAAGAAAGAAATATATGGTGACACTAACAACTTTCCTGTTCTTCAAAAACATACCTGTATAACTACCAATATTTGCAATAAATGAATTTGAATTTGAAATTTTCGTCCAACCAGGTTGAAGTGCAGCTGAATGATTTGAAATATAAAGAAGTAAACGATAGCGGGACGGCTGACAGAGAAGAAGGATAGTAAAAAAACCTGATGCGTCAACCAGTAGCGAAGGCTCAATTTTTGTAAGAGGTAAGCCGGAGTACATTATCTTTAATGTAATTATATTATTTATCTATAGAATACTGACTGTGCCTTTTTTCAAAGGGAAGCCAGTAGGAATCGAGCTGTATGGAACCTTCGCCACTGGCGTCAACCCTGACTAATATGGCACAAAATCAGAGAGATTATGATGAGGTTAAAGTGCAGCTGCAGGTGCCTCCTAATAGCGTTTACTTGTAACGAGATATTGATAAAATGGTTAACAAGAAAAAATCAAAAAACTTTTTTTAGCGGTACCACCCTAGAAATTAAACGTCCATCTTTACACGCTGTAACAATAAAAAAAAGAAGTATAAATTTTATTAGATGCTTGTCTCGATCAAGTCGTAAGGGTGAACTGAGTAGGGGGAGCAACCCTTTTATTTATTTACCACTTAAAGTTGCCAAACAAGACCCTCCTCAAGTTTTTGAAGAAAATAAAGTGTCTATAAATTCTTTGTTACATCACAGTATGAGCTGGTGAAATGGTTAACCGCCAGAACTGAGAGGAAAATAAAATTAACTTTTTTCAGACTTTTTGCTTACAACTTGTAAGGCTACGTACGCACTGACAGGAGCCTTGTTTAGCACATAACTTTTTGAACACTATTGTTACATATTTTACCGGCTAAACCTGATTTTAGGCCAAAATTGTTTGTCCTAGGACAAACTAGGCACTCTGACTAAATGGGTTACGTTAGGTTAGAACTGTGACCCACCACGCGCGAGCCGAGGGCGCATAGAAGGCCGATGAGGCGCACAGCAAAGTTGGGCGCATTGTAATTGCTTTGTTTGTGTTAGTGTATCCTGACACGATAAACACGTGAACTGGTTTGGCCTAGGACAAACTAGTTTGGCCTGAAATCGGGTTTGGTCGGTAACACATACATAAACAACAAAAAAACTGTGAGAAGCAAGCGCGTGCCCTGTAAGCCAAACGACACAAATATTTGACAAAATGGTAGATGAAATTGTGGCTTGGCGAGAACTCCTCGCCAAGCCAAAATTTCACCTACCATTTTGTCAAACGCACGCGAATGCCCTCCATTCGCGTGCGTTTATGCTCTGGCGTTCAAGAGGTTAAAGCCTAGTAAGTTGACATCTGGTTACTTGCTAAAATATACGGTGGCCACACTGGGGGCGGTAGGGGGGCTAGAAAATTCTAGAAAGTTCGTTTCACTTCGCTACTCGCTAGGCGCTAAGCACTTGTCAGTACGTACGTAGCTTTAGAGTAAGTAGGTATTGTAAAAGTTTAGTCTGGATGGTTTTGCAAAGTGACCTCCACGAATATTTTATAAGTTAATGGCATATTTTACTACTTAACTTTAACATTTATTTCTGGAACTTACTAGCTAGTAGTTACCTTCTTGCTACTTACAAAAAGCTCAGCGAATGTTAGGCCAATTAGTGGATCGACTTGATTGATTGCATTAAAACCTTTCAAAAGACAAATCACATCAATCACATATCCGAACACAGTATCCAGCCAGGATAACGCCAACCGCAAGTCGGAAATAACACTTGAACGCACGACGACCGATCAAGCTATACAAATCCAGCTGTTTTTGATATGGAAAGAAAAATTCGAGAGCGTGCAGGGTTTGAACCTGCGACCTTCCCATTTCAGTACACCGGACGTCTTAAGAGGATTACATGAGCTAAGTGACCTTGAGTGACGCACGCACACATTTACACAATAGACGTGAAAGCCATCTAACGACGACGCCTATAACAATTAACTCTCAAGATTCTCGAGATTACGCCCGAGTTTCTAATAGATGGCGCGCAAATAAGAACAGACAAATAAAAATAAATATATTAAAAATGAATTGCAATTAAAACACTGAATTTGAGGTTGTAACCGTTATAAGTTTAAAAAAGGCACTTGGAAAGTATCCAAATACTTTTTTTACATCTAAAACTAAATATTCGGTGTTACGATAATTATTGCATTTCATAATTAATACTTTAGTTCACTAGTTAGCCATATTTCTTATTTCCATACAGTAATATTGTCAAATTGACGCACGGGACCAGTCAATGTGGCGACGCTTGGGGGAGGCCTATGTCCAGCAGTGGACGTCTTTTGGCTGAAATGATGATGATGATGATGGAACGCGTTGGAGGTCGCACGTGTTCCAATTTTTCGAACCCGTCACCCCACCTCCGCTAAGTTTTGTTACGAACTGAGCCAAAAATAGTTTGTAAAAATAATACTAAGTAAACACCGAGCGTAGGTTTATTTGAAATGTCATTTGTTGACAAAAGTACAGTACCTAAAAGGGAACATAGTCAGAAGGTATAAGATAAGAGTTACGCAATAGAAAGAGAGGCAGCTTCTAGGAGAATATAACTGTAGGTAATTAGCGCTGTGCGGCCTGAATTGAATTTTATTGTGTCGTAGCATAAGTCGCTATTTATGATTTCGCAATATTATTTATAATTTTCGGTAACTTTGGAATGGGCAACTACAGTACTTTCACAGACTGTAGCTTCATTTTATTATCTTATTTTCGACAATTCAAAACTGCCTGTAACTGGCCTACTAAAATCAAAACATTTATTCCAATAATTTTTTTTTGTAAGGAGTTCTAAAAAATGTTTTGTAGGGAGCCCGGTAAGCCGAAGATTATCGAGTTCGACATGGGCAGAAAAAAAAAGTATGTAGGGGAGAAGGAGATAGAATGAGTAATGGTCGATATCGTATTTGGTACGCACGACGGCCGATCAAGCTGTATAAAACCAGTTTATGAGGATCTCTCATTGTATAGAAAATCTATACAAAGCGAGGGTAATTTATACTGGAAATGTACAGCTTCATGTGCCGCCGTGTGTACCTACTAGTTTTTTTTTTATTTTGTTGACTTATTTACATATTTAAGATAAAATCACTTTAATTTTTTTTATTTTACTTTGCATTTTATTCTTTACTTTTTTCGGTTTTTTCGTCATGGGTGTCATTTTTATGGTTTTCGAGGTCGCTGATAACGAAAATGAGGTCAAAATGAAAATCCAAGATGGCGCCGACGATAATTTTCGGTTTTTTCGTCATGGGTGTCATTTTCATGGTTTTCGGGGTCCCTGATAACGAAAATTAGGTCAAAATCAAAAATGAAAATGACAACCATGACGACAAAGCTGAAAATTTTAATTGGCGCTATCTTGAATTTTAAGTTTGACCTAATTTTCGTTATCAGCGACCCCGAAAACCATGAAAATGACACCCATGACGAAAAAACCGAAAATTTTCTTCGGCGCCATCTTGGATTTTAATTTTGACCTCATTTTCGTTATCAGCGACCCCAAAAAGCACGAAAATGACACCCATGACGACAAAACTGAAAATGTTCATTGGCGCCATCTTGAATTTTAATTTTGACCTCATTTTCGTTATCAGCGACCCCGAAAACCATGAAAATGACACCCATGACGAAAAAACCAAAAATTTTCGTCGGCGCCATCTTGGATTTTCATTTTGACCTTATTTTCGTTCTCAGCTACCCCGAAAAACACAAAAATGACACCCATGACGACAAAACTGAAAATGTTCATTGGCGCCATCTTGAATTTTAATTTTGACCTCATTTTCGTTATCAGCGACCCCGAAAACCATGAAAATGACACCCATGACAACAAAATCGAAAAAAAAGTAAAGCATAAAATTTTTAAAAACCGAAAGGCGCGTGGCGTGTAATTTTGAATCATAACCGTATTCATGATCTTAGTGTCAGTCAGATTTTAAATTTAGCTTATTTACAAAAATAAATAAGTATACCTACTTATTTTTAATTATACTTTGGTTATTCTAGTCACAGAATACAAAATAGTACAAGGATGTACTTGTACACACGGCGAGACACCTAGCTATAAATTTCCAGTAAAACATGGCCTCGCTCTGTATACATTTCCCGTACAAAGAGAGATCGGCATAAACTGGCGATGCGGCCGGCGCGGCTAGTCCAGAAGACGGACCCGCCACGTACTTGTAGCTTCATACATATACTGCGCAGTTCGCCTGGCCTGTTCTAGCTTAGAAAAGTTGTAGGTATAAGTATATACGCATTGACAATAACTTCAGTGTCGACATTTTCAACTTTCTCCAGTAAAAAATAATTACATTTCAAATGTTTTTTTAGTTACTTATCATTGAATATTTATTTTTATATTAATATACTTCGTAGTATTTCAGATCATAAAGCAAAAAGAAAAAACAGCATCATATTCCTGGAATCGAACCCGGATACCCAGAATTGCAAATCCGTACCTCTTCCAAATACACTATTGACTATTGTAACAGTTACGCTATTGATCGAAATAACTGAGTGTATGCGAACTGACATCCATCCGTCAAACGTCCGACTTTTTCAAAATTCATAATTTTATATTGTTATTATAAAAATAAATATTTAGTAATAATAAAATGTTCTTACGTTTTATTATTACTAAATATAGTTCATATGTTTCACTTTATTTACCATATTTACAAATGACAAGAAGTACCTTATTTATTACGCTATTTTAAGTTAAAATATTTTATATTTACACGAAACTACAATATTTACGGAAAGAAGACATAAAACAATGAATTTATGAATAAAATTATACAAACAGTAAACAATCTCGTCGTAATAATGCGGCCAAAAATGCGGCAAAACGAGCGACACGTCCGTATAGCATCAGGCCTCGGCCGGCAGTGTCGGTACACAGGCGTTTACGCACACATGCGCACGTATTTTGCTCAAAGATTTGAATATGCGATTTACAAAAAATCTATAGATTGGATTAAAAAACTAAAACAGTATCACGTTAGTATGTTGCGTGAAAAATAATTTGAAAAAAAATCAGAATGATTGCATGTGTATTAGTATGGTTTTTACTCGTGAATAGAAATGTTTGGAGGCATCTTTGTGATTTTTTTCTATCGTATCAAATTTGTAGTATTATGTTTTCAAAACACTATCGTACTAGCATATATCCTGAAGAATATCATATATTTTTCTGTTTTTCTTTGCTGCAGGGGATCATATACTTTAAGGCCTTGTTAAACATGCTTTTAGCTCATGTAGTCGCCTTAACCAATTAGACCATCGCACCCAGCAATCGAATCGATTTTTTCTTTCCATATCAAAAACAGCTGTAGTTCCCTACGCAGGGTTTGCGTATAAAAATATATAAAATTATACAAAACCAGCTTAAGCAGATCTTTGATTTACTTTAAAACAGAGAATTATCATATCAAAGTTTAAGTACTCAAAGTAGTTTTAAATTTAATTCATTTATTTTGTTTTATTCCGAGCGCACGCACATTATAGCCATCACTTCTTTTGTGTTTCAAAAGTAATTGCATCACTTGCGCTCGCTAAGAAGAACAGACGAGCTACGATTTAGATTTGAGGTAGCGCCTTAACCAAAAAAAAAATGGTATTTCAGGCTGCATATCACATACACTGGGAACTTGTTGGTAAGACTGGTTAAAATAGAATTTGTGTACAAGTAATATCTCCATTCCCTTCCATCATCATCTGCCTAGCCTTTTCCCAACTATGTTGGGGTCGGCTTCCAGTCTAACCGGATGCAGCTGAATACTATGTTACTGCGACTGCCTATCTGACCTCCACAACCCAGTTAGTACTGGGTAATACGATACCCCTTGGTAAGACTGGTTGTCAGACTTTTTAGGCCACTGACTGCCTAATGACTGTCAAAGATCTACAAATGACAGCCGGGACCAACGGCTTAACGTGCTTTCCGAGGCACGGGGGAAACTCGATATGTAATGGGCGGTCACCTATCCACAGACCAACCTAGGCAAGCACGGCTTAACCTAAAGATCGACCCGAGCGGCTGTTATTATTTAGCCACGAGCTCCCCATTCCCTTCATAAAAGCATAATTACCTGAGACTATAATTCCACGGTTTTATTTTGTTTTTTTACGACGCCATAAGCCCTTAACAGAGGTTTAATTAAATAGGATTTTGTTACCTGTGATTCGTGAGGAAATTTATTTTTAACCAGAAAAAAAACTTGGAATATACAATATTATTATGCTCCGGAAGTTAATGTTTGTACGGAAACAACTTGGCTCCAAATAGTAATTGATGTTCTGAAAAACATTACCAACCTAATATGAAGTTTTTCTCAAAATAAACTTATACACAAACGGTGTAAATAGACCCTTAATAAACGAAAGGTACTTGTTCTCCCCGTCACTGGGATCATTTTTTTATTCTAGACCATACCTGGGAACCTTCTAGTTACGGAGATATTGGGGGTTCAAAGTTCCAACGTTTTCACAAGTTTTTTTTTTAATACATGTTTTTAATGTAAGATTTTTACTTTACACACCTACACGACCCTCGTACTATTCAATCCATTCATCAGCTCAATGCTATGAGTGCTTTCCATCGAGTCCTACCGTAAAACGTGATTTTTCACCCCAAAAAAAGAAAGTCGATTTGCAGCAATAATTTTTGCCTAAAGTTACTTAGTTTGATGTACAGAATGCTTGGTTGACGGCTATGTGAAGGGTCTGTTTACACCCTGTATATCATCAGGCTGACGTTCATTATCTTCCTTCTCCAGCCCTCGGAGCAGCACATCCTCCATCACATCAAGACTGCTTAGGCAGTGGTGACCAACCCACATTACGCCAGTAATGTTTAAGTCCCATATAATAGGGAGCGAGCCCATTGACATCAACCGGGCACAAATTCAGACTCAAGGCTGCTACTGAACAGTCTTCCTCTTCCATATTCTCAGCAGTACTATCATTTGACACAATTTCTCCATCCACACTATCTAGCCAAGGCTTCTTCTTTACTCCTAGCCTAGATTCAGGAACTCGTAGCTAAATAATAACAGCCGCTCGGGTTGATTTTCAGGTTATGCCGCGCTTGCTTAGGTTGGTCCGTGGATGGGTCACCACCAGTTACATACCAAGTTTCCTCCGTGCCTCAGAAAGCACGTTAAGCAATTGGTCCCGGCTTTTAATTGTAGATCTTTGACAGTCGTTAAGCAGTCAGTGGCCCGAAAGTCTGACAACCAGTCTTACCAAGAGGTATCGTATTATCCAGTGCTAACTGGGTTTTGAAGGTCAGATAGGCAGTCACTCCTTGTTAGCTAATTGGATGCAGCTGAATACTGATATTCAGCTGCATCCAATTAGACTGGACGCCGACCCCAACATGGTCGGGAAAAGACTAGGCAGATGACGACACTTCTAGAAAAAGTTTCAACTTTGGGGGTATCTTAATCATGTATTTAATCCTTTGTAAGCACAGCTAAAGTAAAAGCTTGGTTTTCAATGTCCCTTAAAACGTGTAGGTGAAGGCAAGGTTCCGCAAGAGCCGATGCCTGCCAGGGCTGCGGGACTGTTCGAAAGAGATACCGTGGCCCTGGAACACAAAGGGCAAAGAAGGAACATGGATGGGTTTTAGTCAGTACAAGTCTGACACTCCCTTCCGCTCCGCCCAGAGTGGGGGGGGGGGGGGAGGGTAATTTGATGACTTCTCACCCAAAAAAAAAAAAAAAAGGCAAGGTTCCAGAATAAGGCGCTTTTATTTCTTTAGTCAACTTTACGTAGACGGAAAACTCAAAAAATACAAAGAAAGATCATTAATTTATTCACTCGGCTAAATATAACCTTAGTCGCCCAGCGGTATTGTTTTTATTAATATTATGAACATAGAATGATCAACATAAAAAATATATTTTGGTGAACGTTTTATGAAAATGTCAAATACGTTTATCCCTCCAAATGTTATGCCTAAATGAAATTACCCGACATACGTACGTATGTGCGACGTAAATATTTTAGATTAAATAAAGTAGATAGGTTTCTTGATATGAACATCTGCATACGTTTCTTTCTGCTCCGAAAATTGTTTTGTATAAGATAGTTGAGAAAAACTAATTTTATAAGCAAGAAATTTTCAATTTAAAGTATATACACCATTTGGTTTAGAAATAAATGGTAAGTGTTACTGCTATTAATAACCTTAGGCTTATAGACTTACGTAATATAACTGAACTTTATCACTTCATATACAACTAAGAAGTATCATACAAGGACTGACGTCATCAACGAACTGCCTAGCCTTTTCCCAATTATGTTGGGGTAGGTCTTCCAGTCTAACTGGATTCAGCTGACTACCAGTACTTCAAATGGAGCGACTGCCTTTCTCACCACAACCCAGTTAGTAGATACTGGGTAATACGATACCCCTTGGTAAGACTGGTTGTCAGACTTTCGGGCCACGGACTACCTGTAACAGCTGTCAAAGACCTACAATTGACAGCCGGGACCAACAGCTAAACGTGCTTTCCGAGGCATGGGGGAAACTCGGTATGTAATTGGTGGTCACCCATCAAAGGACCAACCCAAGCAAGCGCGGATTAACCTGAAGATCGACCCGAGCGGCTGTTATTATTTAGCTTGGAATACCATAAAGACAAAATAAATAATGTATTAATATTTTTTTTCGCGACTCGTCCCGGCTTCACACGGGTGGGATTTTTTTTATTTTTTTATTTAATTTAGTCTGTTTTTTTCAGGGATAATGTAGCATTCCAATGGAGAAAAAAATATGAAATCGGTCCAGTAGTTTTTGAGCTCATTCGTTACAAACACACAAATATTTCCTCTTTATAATATTTAGTGCTTATAGTGCAGATGAAGAAAAAATTCACAACACATCTGCCTTTCAGTTACCACCCAAGAGTTGCAATAACCTTATAATGAAACTAACAAGCTTTGGCTTTTAAAGCCAAGCCGCATATTCTGGAACTTTCTACCACATGTCTGGTCGCAAACTTTTCAACTCTAAAGTTTCTACATTATTTGTATAAGGTAACGAAATACAGAATAATAGCTAAGACTTACATACATTAGAAGGGTTTAATTAAAACGTTTAAATTAAGACAGCTGATATATTAAGACGTTTCTATTAGATAGACCGGAATTTAAACTTAATTACAAGCTTTTATTTAACTTGTAATGTTGGTATGTTTGTTTAAAAAAACGGAGTAATTTATAGCGTGACGGTGGACAAACCCCTGTCAGCCGTCGTTACTCTTTGTTCTGGAAATTAAAGAAAAAAAAACGCGTCACATATCGGGTCCCCTCCGCTCTTCGCGTCTCGTAAAGCACGTTAAGGCGTTGGACCCGGCTGTCATTGGACCTTTGACAGTCGTTACGAATAGTTAGAACCAGAAAGTCTGACAACCAGTCTTACCAAGCAAGAGGGGTTTATCGTATTACCCAGTAACTGATTTCGTGGGGGTCAGATAGTCAGGCGCTGCATGTAAAAATACGGTATTCAGCGGCATGCGGTTAGACGAGGAGCCGACACCAATCGAGGCTAGGCATGATCAAGCAAAGTTTCGCTCATAGTGGACAAACGATGAATACAACCCTTCCGATCATATCCCCCTACATTTTTCTATTGTACCGCAAGGAATTCACCCGCATTCTTCACATGATTATCCCCTTTGAGCGCATATAGCCACAAACATCCCAAAGGATTCACAAAGGAAATTGTTCACCACGTTCCCTACCGAAGGCATTTTTATTTGGTTAAATATATTCCATTTTGAATAATTAATTGAAGTACAAAAGCTTTAGATCATACATACTCCATAATTAGTATAATAGGTAAAAAAGGATTGTTATACTTTTTGGAGTAGGTATGTAAGTTTTCAAGCTTATGCCTTAAAACAAATCGTACGCCTCGTTGGGAATTCGCATCGTAGAAATTTAACTTCCATACATCCTTTCATTCCCTGTTAAACCCGCCTTTTTTTGAGTCTGCTCTTTCCCACTCCTGGGCAAAGGCCTCCCTCCACTCTTTCCATTTCTCGCGCGTCCTCCTTCCACTTCTGACGGAACCTGTCCAGTTCGCCCCGCCATCTCCTTCGTGGCCTGCCGCGACCCCGCCAAACCCCGTCAGGGGATGAAATTTCAAAAATCCTTTCTTAATGCTCGCCTTTTTCATTTAAAGATCTCTTATATAAAGAAGCTTTCAGGTCCAAAGAATTGAAAGAATTGGTCACTGAACCTGTGTGAAGATATCCAAAGACTTAGTCACGTGAAACATATCCTTTTCCAGTGTTTTATTTTACCTGGCAAACAGATATTTATATTACAATCACAATGAATTAGAGGCACGTACGAATATAAATTATTCCCATGTTGCTGTCGGGGCGGTTTTTATCTTCCAAATGCAAATGGCGGTTACCGGCCATTCTGCCCGCTTTTATTTTAAATTCATCCTTGTTTTTTGGTTGGAGGCCTTAGGGTTGGATATGAGAAGTGTAATTTCAGTTTCACTTTAATTCCCCGGATGACTTTATCTATTAAAAGTCCTTGAAAAACAGCAGTGTTTTAAAATTCAGTTGTAAGGTTTGATTACAAATTCAAAAAAATATTTTCATTACCAAAATCTAAAAATACAGCTAAAACCGACACGAATTTATATCCGAGTACAAAGGACATTACGGGGTTCATTACAGCTTTGAAACCAGGCACCGAGAATAATTAGAAAACGTAAAACATCGTAACTATTAATGAGTTGTGGTAGTGCCGAGTTAGATAGCGTTTCGAACTTTACAAAACTATTCAAGAACTTTCGACTCTTCAACGTGCAGTGTTTCTGTGTAGTTGCAAATTATTTTAACGAGATAAAAGGAAAAGTTGGGTGGAAATTGGCAGTATCGGATGAGATGTACGTGATGAGGAGAATTGAAAGAAATAAAGCAAAAATATTGATTTGCCTCAGAGACATGACGTGCAAAATACATGAAACCGTTTTTTGCCACTCGGCAACGGAACCCTAAAAAATATAATTCTCAAAAACAAAATTAATGGGTTCACCATCCTACTATACACCGTGACTTTTTAGTCATGTTACAAAGGTCGTCCACTCAATGTACCCGACATAAAATAACTCTAGGCGCGATTTTTTTTTATCTTCCACAATAGCTACAAAGAAAAATAATAACAAATAATTAGAATAAAATTATGAAACATCCTGTTAATGATGTTTACGTGTCAAACGGGAGAACATATACCTACCCAGCAATCGAGTCCAGTGGATCATCGCTCGCAACAGGGTGTTTTAACTACGTCATGCGTCATAATACTGAATAATATTTTTATTTTTAAATTATTAAAATCTCCTTTTTTTATGAATGTTTAGTATTCATTGGTTACATGAAGTGGGCTGCCGTTGTAAAACGACTAAAAAGTTACGGTGTATAATATTATAAATGCGAAAGTTTGTGAGTATGGATGGATGGATATTTGTTACTCTTTCACGCAAAAACTCCTCAACAGATTTGGATGAAATTTTGCAAACAGATTTATTTATTTCTTCTCCATCTTACAACTATCTTTACAGGGTTACCTAATGCGATAGTGTACACAATAACAATATTAAATTGTGTAACAAATTATAAACAATGCATTTTTTGTGTACTCCCTCAGAGAACAATGGAATAAATCAACGTCTATGAGATTGAGAGTGCGGAGTGCACGCGTCAGTGGCGCCTCACCTAAAAGATAGGTCCGCGCGCGCGGCTCGAACACACAGACCTATGTTCCCTAAAATGTCCGCATTATATACCTTCCCTCTAAGTACCTTGAATATGTACGAGGTGAGAGAGATAGTTTATTTATGCTCTGGATTAACACATAGGATACTTTTTATCCCGGTAGTACGATCCCGTGGGACATTACCGAACTCCACGCGGGCGAAGCCGTGGGCATAGGTAGGATAGACATTTATAAACTAAAGAAATCACTAGCATTAACAGAAGCTCTCTACCTACGCGCCATCTGTGAAGCTCTTTCGTTCAAACTCAAAGAGCTCTGTTTGCAATACTAACTTTACGTTTTGCAAAGTTTAAATCAATGTTGGTATAAAATTACGAGGTGCAAGTTTATACTTCAAAGACTTCTATTCCTGGCAGCCATCTTGGAAAAGAAATACGACGCCATTACTCGGTAATCGCTTGTTTTATTTATTATCTAAGTTTGATTAGCAAAGGGTTCTATGACTTCTATGTACACTAGAAGACGGAGATTTAATGGAAAAAATGTGCAGTAATGGTTTACATAATACCTGTGAAAACACTTTTAATAATATTATAGATTATTCCAATACTTCTTATTTTTTGCGTAAAAAAAAAAATTCAAAAAATTGCGTAGAGTTACTAAGTTTGACAAACAGAATGCTTGATTGACAGCTTCGTGAAGGGTCCGTTTACACGTAGTATACTAGCTTCCAAATATACCTCGTGAACTGTGTGATATTAGATACACCCTCCACTGTTTGTCTCTGCATCACCCAAAGGTTGACTGGTAGTACATGCCTATGGCATTAAGTCCGCCTCTGTACTTTGTGCTTGAAGTGTTAAATAAATAAATAAATATTACACGAATACATCGGGATGATCCCTACATCGTAGAAACTATTCAGCTGCTTAATATAATTATTCTGGCTCGTTAGCTAAAGGACTGCCCCTCTTTTCTTAGCAAATACTATACTTTTTAGGCGTAAAGACCGTACAAAAATATTCAGCAAAAACTTGAGCAGTGATGTATCCAAACACATATTTTAAATAATCAAAGAAGCATCCCAATCCCTATAATAAATCACGACGAAGAACCTAGACAGGCAAAAGCATTTGGCTACGTATACCCGACCTCTAACATAACAGTTTTCCGAAATTCAATTTATCAGGCATCGGTGGTAAGGTCCCTAATTAATTCCCAGTTGCGACTCCCAGATGCCTCTCTATCTGTGGACTATAAAGTGTTTGGACTGACCCTGGACCACAAAATAAAGGGTGTAACAAGCCCCTTTAACGAAGCCGAAAAGCACTTGTTCACATGTTCACCCCGTTATTGCGATATTTTTTTTGTTCTAGACCATACCTGGGAACCTTCTACGGTACGGTTACGAAGCTATTGGGGGTCATACATGTTTTTGATTTTTAAACACCTCCACGATTCAATCCATCATTCAGCACAATGTTTTGAGTGCGTTGCAGTAAGTCCTACCGTAAATCGTGATTTTTCACCCCAAAAAACAGTCGTTTCCCAGCAATAATTTTTGCGTTGATGTACGTAATGCTTGGTTGACGGCTTCGTGAAGGGTCCGTTTACACCCTGCAGGTACAGAAGAGTGGCTACAGTATAAAAAGCAAAAACAAACTCACGCAGGCATAGGCGGAGACGCGTCTGATACGGAAACTTCAAACTCTTTAAAAACGAAGGGCTCCCGACACGAGAGTAGGCCTGTGTCCCAGCAGTGGGAATTTATAGGCCAACTTTGCTCATGCAAACGAATTCAAGTCGCGAGTGGAGCTGCACTTGCTGTACTGTGTTTATTTGAAGCTTATCTACAGGGTGTAAACTGACGTTTAAAACGACGTGCCGTCAACCAAGCATTATGTACATCAAACTAAGTAACTCAACGCAAAAATTATTGCTGGGAAACGATTTTTATTTGGAGTGAAAAATCTCTTTTTACGGTAAAACTCAACGTAGCACACTCAAAACATTGTGCTGGTGGATGCTTTCAATAGTAAACAGGTCATGGAGGTAATTAAAGTGAAGTTGTTACCTTAAAAACTAGTATGTAAAGAAAAAGTTGTGAAATATTTGGAACTTTGACCTCCAATATCTCCGTAACTAGAAGTTTCCCAGGTATGGTCCAGTGCAAAAAAAGATCGCAATGAACGGGGAGAACCTTTTGGTTTCGTTCAGGCTATTTTTATGACTTGTTCGTCAACTGGCGACTTGCGATTTTACTTTTTTTTTTTGTCGTCAACTCGCTTGCACATTATAAAGTACAAAAATTGAAACCAATCACTATTAATAATTAGATATTGCCCGCGCTGGCTGATTCGGTTAAGTACCGACTATCTACTTAGATTTTGGGATACGGCAAGGGTGATGCGGTGGACGACGCATGCTATCCTGGTTTGCCAGAATGTTACTTTTGTAACATTTTACATTGCTTTCGACCTTCTCATGTTACCTCCGTGTTTTATTTTAAAGTCAAGTCATAACTTTATTACATTTTATAAGAAGTTTTTGTAGCTGACAACCGCCGTTTTTGTAGCCGTATTTAACGTCAGATTTTCAAGGTCGAGCGAGTTGATGACAAAAAATATAAGCAAAATAGGAAGGCCAACTTACGCGCACTCGCGAGTTTCACACTCACCAGTTGACGAATAAGTCATTTTTACACCATAAATCTACGCGCGTATTTCCGCCCATTGCTTGGAGCCAACCTTCTTCTGCTCATATCTTTATTATTCCAGGACGTTACATTACACTGGACCGTCCTATCTGAATTTTGTATAGCACGGCCTAATGAGGACAGAGAATTATTCATACTAAGCTTTTGCAGTCTTTAATATTCCAACATGACCTTTTGGGAGTTTTGGCTCCTCATCGTCATAAATTATGGAAGGAGTTGTTATTATTCAGAATTATTCTGTTAGAATTGGAGAATATTTATACGTCTAGAACATGCCTCAGTGAATAACTACGGAAAATAATATAGGGTACATTTTCAGGGTCTGTGACTTGGTTGTCTACACATAAAAAATAATGGCCCATTTTTTCTACGCCTTATTGGATCATAAAATGGAATAGGATTTTCTCTTTGGATGAGCAAGACAAATATTTACAATATTATTCGCATACAGTTAGACAGAGGTATGAATGTATGATATAATCTTACTAATATTATAAATATGCGAAAGTTTGTGAGGATGGATGGATGCATGTTTGTTATTTTTTCACACGAAAACTACTGAACGGATTTGGATGAAATTTGGCAAATAGATAGTTTATAACCTGGATTAACATATAGGATACTTTTTATCCCGATAGTATGATCCCATGTTACCGAACTTCACGCGGGCGAAGCCGCAGGCATAATCTAATCAAGAATGAGATCTAAGCTGGTCTCGGATTTGAAGAAAAGACCTAGACACATAGCACATATTATTGTATTGTATAACGGGCTGGTGTCCGCAACTCCACGTCAAAGCGCGTGCGCAAGCACATATTATAAAACACATCCTTAAAGCTGTAAAAAACCCTTAAAGAAGCCGAAAGGTACCTATTTGTTCTGTCCCTCATTGTGATAACGATTCTGTTTTAGAACATACCTGGGATCCTGTTAGTAACGCACATATTACAGGCCAAACTCAAAAATTTCGAACGTTTAAAAAAAAAAAAAAAAAATGTTCTAACTTTAATTTATATACCTCCATCAGCCCTGTGCATGCAAAATGCATCCATCAGCACAATAATTTCAGTACGATACATTGAGCGCTACCGGAAATCATGATTTTTCAGACCATAAACAAAGTCGTTTCCCAACAATACTTTTTGCGCAGGGTTACTTAAAGAATGCTTGGTTGACGACTTCGTGAAGGGTCTGTTTACACCTTCTACAGAACACCCGCATATGACAAGTTAAGTACGCACACGGCCAATCAAGCTATAAAAAATCAGTTTATGCGGATCTCTCATTGTATAGGAAATCTATATAAAGAGAGGCCAAGTTATACTGGAAATGTACAGCTTCGTGTGCCGCCGTGTGTACAAGTTCCATGTAATAAACCTAGAACTCTGGTAAAATAGATAGACTACCTGAAGGCTTACGTTACGAGTTGCTATAGACCCTCGTCCATATTAACGTGACCCCAAACAACACATAACTTCGGCCACCCACCTACATATTCAGCAAGTTGTACCATAAACCCCAATACTCTACATGTCTACTTGTCTATTAACATGAACAAGTTATGACAAGTCCGACCTTGTTATTACAATAAAATCGATACGTTAATATTGTACGCTTGTATATAATTTCTTATTTACTTCTATGTTGAAGATATAAGGTCAAGGTATGAATTAATGGATCGGTTTGATTGACGCTTATATGAAAGGGACGATAGCTTTACGTTACCTACATCGGACGTTTATGTAAGTGAATTTAGTAATTTCGAAATGAAATTGTCTGTTTCGAACATTTTCATAGAGTATTACATCTACATAATGTATTCATAAAAAATCAGAAGTGTTCGTAATTTTTCGCCTGCTAAATAACTTGAACAATTTTTCGATAGGTGGGCGCTATTGCCGACATCCAGAAAATATTGGTACAAGACAACGTCGGGTCAGCTAGTTCTGTGTAAAAAAGCAGATTATTTCAGCGGCACGGCTGGCGCAGTGGCTGAGCGATTGACTGCTGCGCTTCGTGTCGCGGGTTCGATTCCCGCACGGAACAAATATTTGTACAGATAGTTGTTCCGGGTCTGGTTTTCTGTGTATGTGAGTTTAAATGTTTGTAAACGCACCCACGATACAGGAGAAAGTCCTAGTGTGTGACAACGTTTTTTTTTTTTTTTAAATACAAAATGAAAACATTTCATAGTTCCTCTTAGTAAAAGTTGTTTATACAAAGTAAGTACCTCAAAATTAATCATATTTATTTCTGTAAAAAGGTTTTAAAACACTTTTACACGTCACATCATGTTATGTTTTAAAACTTAATGAGGCCGGTGTTCGTACCTGACAAACTCAGAGGTCACAGTCTTTTTTAAAGTCTTGTCCATAATCTAGATGAAGTCACACGAGGACCTTGCAGATTAGTGTCTAGGATGGTCTTTTGAAGAAAAGAAGAGTTCGACTCCATAACGTCATAGCTCAAGGAGTTCAACAACACGACAAAAAATGCCAAAGAAAAAACAAAATGAAGTGGTGGCCCAAGTCACAGCAACATAGTTTGAAAATTTATAGCCTTCAATAGGTCTTGGTTGAATCCAATAAATTTCAATAATGGCGGACATCTTCCGGGTTCGTGCAACATCGAACTGTATCAAACTTTCAAGGTTTAGCAGTAATCGAAGTTAATAAATCAATGAGTTGGCTGTAGTTTAACAGAAAGAACACACACCGAATTCCGTGTGGATTGGATCTTTTTCGTGAAATGCCAACCAATTGCTTTCGGTGATATTCTAATTCTCTGGTATTCGTTTATTTATTATTTATTTATTTATTTGCATCAGACACAACGATCCATAATTTAGTTAGTAAGTACACTTAAAAATAATGTTAGTTTTAGATTACATAATCAAAGACAAATACACACCACACAATAATGTTTATAACTAAGTAGTACACAAAATAAAATTACAATCATTTTTCGTCAAATAACAATATACAATATAAAAAGTAATAATCAAATTTAAAAATAAAATAAATTAATGTCATTACCCAATCCAACCATTATTATAAAATAAAAATACATTAAAATTCAATACATAATAATTAATCAACATAAAATCACAAAGCATTTTAAAATTATGTGGTGTGTTGCATTTTTTTTTTTTTTTTTTTTACCTGCTTCATGTCTGATATACGGGTGTATGCAAAACTTGCCAGCGCCTCATGAAAGGTCCGTCCAACCTGTTGGCAACAACCCTAAGAAGACTGTTGCCGCTGCCCCGCACTCTACTCGCTATCGAAGTCGCCCCTCTTGCGCATGCTGGGATAAAAACAGTTAATGCGGGCGCTTGCGAACATACCCGATGCACTGCAGAAGCGAGGCAGCCACAGCAGCGCCCTCAGCGCGTTTGTATTGAACGCGGAGAGCGCTGTAGGATTTCTGCAAATATGACACCCACAGACTACTCGTATAAAAAGATGTGCAATATGCTCGAAACAAGGTGATCTTCACATCCTTGGAGCTACGAGCAAACCTGAACCGTTTGTTCGTCACAGTTTTTTTTTAATAATGACTTAATACAATGTGTAAACGGACTCTTCACGAAGCTGTCAACCAAGCATTATTTACATCAAACTAAGTAACTTTACGCAAACATTATTGCTGGGAAAAGGCTTTTTTTGGGGTGAAAATCACGTTTTACGGTAGGACTCAATGTAACGCTCAAACAGTGTGCTGATGGATTTATTGAATAGTACGGGGTGGTGGTGTTTAAAGTAAAAATATTACGTTAAAATACATGTATTTAAAAATACTTGTGAAAAAGTTGGAACTTTGACCACAATATCTTAACCTTTATACAATAAGTCTTTACTTACATTACTTCTTTTATCTGTAAAGACAGTTCAAAACCCAAAATTAAGCTTCAAGTATTGTGTAAGTTTGTTTGGACCATACAAAGTTCGAAATTACTATTAGTATTCCGACGGCAGAACGAATAGTATCGTTCAAATAGTTTCGTTGGTTCTCATTCAGAAGCAAGCGTTATAGATTGACGTAAATGTTTTATGAAGACTTTAAAAGTGCGGTCAATTCAATCAGTGGTCCAACCGCGACTGCTGAGCATGAGGGTTCGTTTCCCAGGTCGGGCAAGGTGCTATTGGGTTTTTCCATCGAGAATTCCTCAGTAGCAGCGACGGAGTCTGGATCTGTGCCCGCTTGAGGGCAATAGGCTCGCCCCTTTTTACATGGGACTTAAACATAACTGGCGAAATGTGGAGATTTAGGTACACCCCTAAACTACCCTCACCCTTCGGGGATTACAGGCGCGTTGTTATTTATAAAGAGGTACTTTTCAATGCTGTGACTGAGTGGCGTCCAAGAAATCGAAAGAGAAGTGTTGGTCGTCCGGCGGCAAGATGGGCAGACGACTTTGTTGCCATTGGGGGAATCTCCCGGAGAGTCCTGGATGAGGCGGACACAAGAACGTGGAGCTTTGTACAAACATAGAGAAGCCTATACCCTGCAGTGCATTTCATTTGTTTTATTTTTTTCATATGTTTACTTTTTAATATAATTTTTGTATTATTGTAATCTCATCCATTTTTGTTTTTCTTTTGTCCTGTGTGAGTCTAATTAAAACTTTTTCTTTCTTTCTTTCAGTGGGTGAAGTCGGACTGTGGATGATGATAACATTACAATGAAAGGCTGAACCGCAAAGATTCACAGCAAAATCTTCAAGAAAAACTTCGTGTCTATACTAAGTAAATCCTCAATTCCCCACAGAGCAAGGTTGATATATCGCCATTGTTTCGATCAGTCTCAGCAGAGGTATAACTTTCTCGAAACTTCAACACAAGGGATGCATAAAGTAAAAGTAATCTTCACACTTTTATCCCAGGAGGTAAAATCATCTATATAAGACTAGCTGTTGACCACGACCTTCGTCCACGTGAAGTTATTATAAAAATTTTACTTCCCAATTAGAAACGGATTTTGTTAACAATTTCAGACGTTTTAATTTTTTTGAACGGAACCCAAATCCTTTTTCTAAAATAAATGTAGCCGTAACTGCCACTGAACGTCCCGTCAAAATGATTCAACCGTTTAGGAGACAACAATTTTAAGAATGGATTTTTTTATAAGTACCGTATGCTATGCTTTCAGTAAAAAGCTGTTATTTTTAAATTTCAAGCAGACACTTCAATTTTATTTATTTGAATATATCACCGTACAATTGTAAATACCGTTAGATTATAATCTATCTTGCGAGATAGTAAACTTTCGAAAGATTGTGAACCGTAACATACTGCTTACAATTTAACGCATTATTTTTCGGTAGATTATAATCTTGCTAGATTATAAGCTTGTAACAATATAATTCAATCATGATTCAAAAGACACGTATCGCTATCTATTATTATAAGAACGTTATTGTTGTTTTCCTCGGGAACAGTACTTTTTTTCGAGATGCAAGGTATAAGTCCGTTTCTGTACACCTAGCAACGTTAATGCAAAATTTCACGATGTTCGGTTTAGTGGCTTAGGCGTGGAAAAGGTAACAAACAAACAAACTAACTTACTTTTGCATTTATAATATTAGTTAGGATTCCCTCGTTACAAAAAATGGGTCAACTGATTCTAGATTCTACAATCAACCTTTAAACCATTGCACAAAATAAAAGTCGGAACAAGCCCCAAAATCTGACCTCGCAGTCGAAATCACTGGTAACAGGCATAAACATTAAAAAGTAACAACCCTGAGTCAGGACAATATACTACGAGTGCAGTTACTGGTCGTAAACGCCAGATTGGAGGCCGACTCGCCTGTAAAACGTGGAAGACGAATCATATTTGAAATTGGAACCATACGTGGAACACGAGAGGGTCATGGTTTTCGAGTAGCTATAATTTATGGGATTTTGATAGTTCCTCTTTGTTTATATAGCGTGACTGGTAATTAGTGACCGATACTTAAACAACCAGTCTTACCAAGAGGTATCGTATTACCCAGTACTAACTGGGTTGTGGAGGTCAGATAGGCAGTCGCTCCATGTAAAATACTAGTAAAATACTAGCTGCATCCGGTTGGACTGGAAGCCGACCCTAACATAATTGGGAAAAGGCTAGGCAGATGATGACTTAAACACGTGATTGTACTCATGATAACAAACAACTTTCCCAAAGAAACATTTTTTTAAACGGCTAACAGCTGATAGGTCACAGGCGCGTATTTCATACGGCTGTTGTGTTATTGTAATGGAAAGTCTGTGAAAAAAAAAGTTTCTTTGGGAAAGTTGTTTGTTATCACGACTACAATCACGTGTTTAAGTATCGGTCACTAATTACCAGTCACCCTATATGTCTGTTCTTTGAACTTAACAGACAGATGTGTTACCAAGGAGTTTGTTCCACCCCTTCTCCGTAGCTAAGAAGTGGTGAATGATGGATGTTTTGGAGATCTGTTTCATGTAAAGTTGACGTTCAAAAAGTCTTAATTCTCAGCCTTTCTTTCTTTATCGTGTCATCATCATCATCATCATCATTTCAGCCGAAAGACGTCCACTGTTGGACATAGGCCTCCCCCAAGAGTCGCCACATTGACTGGTCCCGTGCGAACCTTCACCAGGTCATCGGTACACCTAGTGGGAGGCCTTCCAACGCAACGTCTTCCGGTTCGCGGTCGCCACTCCAGAACTTTTCGGCCCCCTTCGGCCATCCGTTCTGCAAGCAATGTGCCCTGCCCACTGCCACTTAAGTTTGGCTATTCTTCGTTATCGTGTGGTTAGCGCCTAATCTGGTGTCAGAGTTTTTATGCCGCCCATGGGCCTCTGACTAGGCTTTACATGCCGTCGAGAAATATCTCTCGGGCATGCTGGTTTCCTCACAATATTTCCCTTCACCGAAGAAAGTGATTATTATATAATACGAACGTGAATCCGAAAGATCGGTGGCAGTCCGACAGTCACACCACTAGGCCAGCACTGTTTTATTAAATCTCAGCTTTCTTTGAGTAAATGATGTTTTGTTTTGATTCCAGTTTGAAGATCGACAGATAACAGACAGACTTTAACCACGCCGAATGGAACTGCAAACATGTCTCTCTGCGGTGGCATACTACAAAGGCAAAGGTAACAATTCGACGGTGGAAATCCGAAATGCCGTAATGGGACACTGATCGCGCTGTTGAATTTCCAACGTTCAGCTCAGCAAATAAAGTTAAAATTAGAAAATTCAACAACACACTTAATGTTCCTTACAATGTTTCGGACCGCTGTCGAAATAAGATGACAAATACGAGAAATTAATTTCAGACATAGCAGCTCTTTGAAGCAATTCGAGCAGTAATGAATGCAGCAAATGAACTAGCCATTTATATGACACATCGAGATTAACAAAGACTTACGGGTAAAACGGTACCGGGGGTTGATTGCCTCGTTCGTCGCAAGCACGCCTGCTGGGCATGAAGTCCTGAGTTCGATTCCCGGGTCGGGCAAACTGTTATTGGGTTTTTCCATCAAGACATTCTCAGTCTAGATTTGTGCCCGGTTGATAGCAATAGGCATTAGGCTCGCACACTATCATATGGGACTTAAACAAAACTGGCGGAATGTGGGTGTACTATTAGGTACACCTCTGTCTAACCCTTCGAGGATTACAGGTGTGATGTTATGTTATACGGGTAAAAGTGACAAAGACGACGTTCTATAAAGCCGAACCTTTTCTAATGGAGCCTACACACCAAAGCCGCGGCACATGACTACAACATGATAACTGAACGCGTACGATGAACGTTGCCGACATGACTTTGTGTGGACTTCATAATACTTTTATCACAATACGCATATAGCACATATACAGTGAGTTATAGCAATTAGCTGACCCACCTTTGCATAAATGGTTGACATTTTTTAGAATCATCATCATCATCATATCAGCCCGGAATTACCCACTGTTGGGCATACGCCTCCCCTTTTTCTGCCACACTACCCGATTTTGTGCATCCCACATCCAGTTATTTAACGTGACTTTGACAATAACGTCGACCCAACGAGCTTTAGGACGGCACTGGTTTCTTTCTTTTTTAGAATACACGATTCGTATATAAAGAAACTTGTATATTTTATTTTCTTTGCTCAAATAAATAAGACATAAAATTTTATCGATTCGTATTCTAAAAAATCTCAACCATTTATGCGAAGGTGGGTCAGCTAATCGCTATAACTCACTGTACGTAATCAAGCTTAAAGATCAATCTTGCTAGAGCTCCACATGAAAAGTCTAACCTAGATTAATTTTCTAGTCCCAGCTTTGTACATAGAAGACGAGGTGGTATACATATGCACAGTAAATAAAGTAGTTATAGGTAGTAGTAGGTACATGGTGACTTTCATCGTCGTGCCTGCAATCTCTGAAGCGATACAGTTTGCCGAAGACAGGATTAATTTCCATGAGATGACACTATTGTGTACCTATGCAGAATATATTCAATTAGCTTAAGTACGTGGCTTCGTCTGGGTGAGGATGGATGTCGGAAATTAACCCACACGAACGTACTACCGGTATCAGCGGCCGTGCGAGTCAAACTCGCACACCAAGGGTTCTGTAAAAATTCACATCAAGCCTGTAGTCCAACATGCCTTTCAGCGTAAACTTGAGTGTGGGGGATTTACGCTGCACAGCTTATCCGGTTTATATAAAAAGTAGCCTTCGAAATTGTCGGATAGCGTACACAGACACCGGCAAACTATAAAACCTGCATCATAAAGAACGTGACAAGTTTTGCATTATGTGCTCAATTATTTTTTGACAACAGGGACTCAACTCAACATATAGCGACATTTAAGAAGAAAAATGCGAACAAAATTCCTACATCGCGCATGCAGAGTTGATATCGCGATGTTACGCAGTAAACGCAAACACAACACCCTCGGAGGATCCTCGGCTCCCTTTTCAATAGGTATGATGAACTTTACACCCTGTTCCGCATACCTCTAAAGTCTAAATTAATGACCCCGATGTGGTTTGTCTGTGGTGTCACACGAGCTAACCAATCTGCTTTCTAGGAACGAACAACTGACTACTCATGAGCCATGAAGATCCCGCATACGGACCTTCAGTCAGAACACTTGCGCTTTCAAGCCGGTACTTGAAAATAAATTATTGACTAGTTTCGGATGGTGGAGCTCAAAACAACACTAAAAAACATTTCAAACACTATGTCATCTGCGACATCATCATTCTCTAGCCAATTTATTTGGTCGTTGCAGTATTCTCCCATACTTCTCTATTACTCGTCATCTCAGCAGTCACCTCATTTTTAGCTACATCAAACTTCACACATACCACAGTCCATCCATCAGTTCTTTGGTCTTTCCCTACTTCCTAACCTAACCGTCCACATCCATACTCAAAATTTACACTGTCACTTACGGGATATCTTCTGTGATTTTTAAATAATTGTGAGCTCCAGATATTTCGACGCTGTTGCAAGCGATCTGACTGGAGAATGCGGAAATTATTAGGTGCAGACAACACCTAATAATTTATTTACCATCCAACTACTTCAACTTCCTTTAATGGATATTCCAGTTATCTATCAAGATTTGCCGTGCAATAAAAAACGCAGCACGGTAGCCATTACATTTATCTGGGACGACAGTAACACTTCAGAAACGGCTGCATCGCACAGATTTTATAATGGGACCAGCTTATGCCCGCGCGGAGTTCAGGAATAGCTCACGGGATCGCCCCTGTTGACGTTTTCAGCAAATCCACGTTTATGAACGCCAAACTGATTAATGTTAAGGCTAAGGGCCGGACTCCAACCAAACGGAGACGAGACGAGAGGAGAGGAGATGTGTTGTATACCACCAATTGGATTTTGTTATTTATACTTCAGGAATGGTCTCGTTATTGTTTAGGCCAGCCTCCGTACCTACTCGCCGGCCAAACGCACAGAGGAGAAGAGAAGAGACGTGAGCGGCGTGCGGCGAGCGGTGTGCTGTGTGCAGCGTGCTGTGAGCTGTATGGCGTGAGCGGCGTGCGGTGAGCAGTGCACATCTCCACACAGCTTCGGTGGATACACCCTAGCTCTTACGCATCTGTTCCCCGCTTTGCACATTTCCGCTCATCTCCGCTTTGGTGGAGACCGGGCCTTATAACTTAAATTTCAGTAAACGTTGTTGGAAATTTATATTAAATTTAAAACATGACATATAATTATGCATAACATCACACTTGTAATATCTCTCTGAGGTGTTAGACAAAGCTGTACCTATAGCATACCCCACATTTCCCCAGTTATGTTTAAGTCTAATGTATTATAGAGTAAACCTATTGCTATCAATCGGGCACGAATCCAGAACTTCGGGCTGTTATCTGGTTTTTTTTTATGGATAAGCTCAATTACCTTTTTACCCTAGAATCTCAGTAGCGTAAACATCTTTTGCTCAGAATAGTTACAGCACTGATAACAATA
Source organism: Noctua janthe (assembly GCA_910589295.1). Taxonomy (NCBI): domain Eukaryota; kingdom Metazoa; phylum Arthropoda; class Insecta; order Lepidoptera; family Noctuidae; genus Noctua; species Noctua janthe. The sequence goes on from OU342567.1 coordinate 3,958,148, forward strand.
TTTGTGTCACTTGTTTAATTTAGTATTTATCAATATTTTTTTTTTGTATAGATTCTTTTTTATCAATTGTTTGTGAATGTGTGAACATTGTAGGCTTTGTAGAGTCCCAGCTGCTTGTTAACTTAGTCAACTTTTTATTTTGTTCTACATTTTTTGTGTAGTAAGCAACGACTTATTGTCGGGCCTACGCTGTTCCCCCATACTTAAGTACAAATGCTGTATCCATGATAATTGTAATACCAAATGATTTGAAAAGAGTAACCATGGAGTTTCTTGCCGGTTCTTCTCCGTAGGAAACGACCAACCCGAACCGTGCACCTTTTTGTTGACGTTTTATAAGTGCCCATCTAGGCCTATGTGAAATAAAATATTTTGATTTGATTTGACTTGAGTGCTTGTGGGCGTTCTCTAGTTCCTGCTTACCCCCATTGGGAAAAGGCGTGATTTTTTTGTCTTAATGTATTTATGGTCTTTGGTTATTTGTCATATTTACTCGTACGTATCGTCATGCAAATTCCTGTAAATAAATTCCCAAAAGACTCCCAATAGGCTCGCCCCCTATTACATGGGACTTAAACATAACTGGCGCAATGTGACTAATACTCTACGTGGAGTACACCACTGCCTAATTCTTCGGGGAATACAGGCGTGACGTTATGTTAAATTCCCAATAAAAGTCACAGAAAGGTACGAAAGAGTAAATTTAAACGAGCATTGGGAGTTGAGAAGAAACATACATTTACAAAGCCCTGTCTTGAGACTGAACATGTTTTAGCTAAAACATGACAGGCGAAATGTGGGAGTACTTTAGGTACACTTTTGCCTACCCTTTGGGGATTACAGGCGTGATGATGTTATAAAAGTCGCCACGAGGGAACGAAGAAGGCAGGCCTTTCACGACGTCTCAGCCAGGCTTTAAGAGCGGCCAAGCCGTCATACTTTTGATACAAACGCTCGTACGTGATTATGCCGTTGTAACACATATACCTTTGTTTTTTTTAACTAATATTTATCTTTTCCACTATATCTAGGTTTCTATGCAAGCAAAAAATTGGAGAAACTAATTCAGAATAAGCCTATAAAATCTGCTGTTTTGTACTTATTTTACCTAAACTTTGGCCGTTCATAATGTACTCATAAATTGAAAAAGTAAAATCTTGCACATGTAATGGCGATTCTAAATGACAAATATTTATTTCACAAACTTGTAAGGCTTATTCAAAAACACGTATTTTCTGGAACAAGTTTATGAAATTTTCGAACACTATTATTCGTTCAATGTTATCTTGTTAGGCGGTATGAGGTGCGCGGGAGACGAGTCGTGCGGGGTGAGACAGGGGAGTTGAAAGAAAATCACCGCAATAGCTCTGGATGATACAACAAGCTTTTCGACCATGCTCGCGTTGACGATAGACGGACCGGGAAGGGCCCTCTTAACCCTTTAAGCGTCGACACCGTAATATTACGGGCTCTGAAAACAGTGCCCGAATCGCCACACACGTATATTTACGTTATTTTATTGAAAAAGTTCTCATAGTGCACAAACTCCATATAAAATGTGTCAATTTTAAGATGTAGGGTATAATCTTTATTGTTATTGACATTTTTCAATGTTTTGAATGATTAATACTGTGAATTTTGATGTTCAAATACATTGTGATCACCGTCTCCTTACCTGTATCGCCAATCACGTAATTTTACGAGTACTAGGGATGGGGCGAATTTGGAAAATACTTAATAGGTTGTCTATGAATAAACAAGGCACTATAGAAATTAATGTCACTATTTGCAATGAAAGTGGGTACTTTTATTACAAAATAACCATGGTGTTACTCTGATACAAGTATCTGTACACAATAAAATGTATTTAAGTTAAAAAAAAAAAAAAAAAAAAGGCTATAAATATAAACTATGAGCTAAACTATGTGGGTTCACACCGAAAACTACAAACGGACGGGCGAGCGGGAGAGCGAGGGGAGCGTTCCGCGGGCGATGTGAACGAAAAGCATCGCTTACATAGTCAGATATTTCGTTCGCATCTTTTGTATCGCTGACATAGCTTAGCTCGGTAGTTCGCGGTGTGAACCAAGGTATGAAAAGAGGTGAAACGATGCCTGCCCGCGTCGCTCGCCCGCCCGCCAGCTGGCGGTGTAGAATGCGCTTTGTGCGACATGACAACTTGACAACTTCTTCTTCCTAGAACGTGGAAGATAAAAAATTTCTTAAGAGCGATAAAATGTTGGATCCACGATTGTTAAATTTCAAAAGAAATCGAAGCTAATGAAACGTCTATAAAAACAACTTTATAGCTTAAGCGTGGGCAGTATAAGTTGGAATTATTTTATTTATATGTCGGGTATGTCAGGATTTATTCCGTTAGGCTCGTACATCATGTGGGCAGAGTACAGTGTGTTTTCATAGCACGAAACCCATCGGGTGCGATACACTGTTTCTAGCAAAACTAACGAATTACTTGTGATTACAGCTTAACACAAACACAATAACACGGGGCACAATGAATCGGGTACAGTTCCAAGACGTCTCAATTCCGCCGCGATCAGACATTGACTGTCGCCCTCGCCTCGACTTGAACATCAGGGCTCTGTAGAAGCACGCTATGTTGTGACTGGTAAGTAGGTCGAGTGATGTCACCACTGCACACAGGCGCGCTTTCAAATTCATTTTATGTCCAGACCGCAACCGACATTTAAATAATTATTACATACGATTACGTCAATGTAAAATCTTAATAATTGGTTCAGCAGTTTTAGAGAAAAATACATACATACGACTATATGTATAAGTCGAATAAAAAATCGGTTAATAAGTCGCATTTCTTTTTGGAGGCTTCAATAGCATTAAAGATTGAGAATAGAAATAACCATAATTTAAAAAAAAAAAAGTAATATTCATAATCGTATTTATACAAGTGTCTAGATTTTCTTTTTCTTATCTATAATTTTTTGAGCTGATCTGTGAGATGCTTTGCCCGGTAATTTAAAAGATTCATCTGCTAAACGCTGCAGCGGCGCTATGTTTTGATCCGCAAGAGACAGTAACTGTGAGCGTCGTTGGTTCAAAACATCTAAAGACTTATTTAAGCACAATTCTAAAGAATCAGCTGCTTTCCCCAATGCAGTGCAAGTTTTCAGCGCTTCAACTGCATTATAATTGCCACCTTCACTGAACAACTTTACTTGTGAAATGTAACGTACATTAGAGATCCTGGCCTCATGAATACGGTTCTCCAACAGCTTTTTATAGTCCACTATTACCGTTTCAAGAGATTCTTCGAACAATTGGCGATGCTTTACCAGACGGAGAGCGTAACTTTTCATTTTCATCTTCTTCACTTCAGGATCTTGGTTTACAGTATTATTAATATTAACTTTCATACGACCAATAATTTCACAAAAAGGATACAAGATGGGGGCATCTAAAGCTGCGAATTGAGATACTTCTTCGGGTAAATGTTCAATAAGCTTATTGACTGCACCTAAGTGTGACTCTAGTCTCAAATCATGATAACGCAGCTCCGCGAGTCGTTTCTCCCGAACGGCTTTGACACGCTCTAAGCGTATGTTGTGGGATACTATTTTTAAAGAATAACGCATTTGTAAAGGTGCGCTGCGTTCTTCTATCCACCTTAGAGCTTGATTATTCAATTCTTCTGGAAGTACGGAGACATTGCTTTTAAAAGATTCAAGGAAACCGTTTCTCCAGTTCATTAGAGCTATTTCTTGGAGCCCTGTTTGTAAAATGGCACGGGGCAGTGCCTGCTGTATTAATGATGCTGCACTTGCACTTTGGCTTCTCCGCGGAGACATCGACCCTGGCAGGCTGGTTGTGCTTCTCACCAGTTTTAAAGGAGCTCTAGGATATTTTTCTAGAAAAATATTAAATTCCGCAAGTAACGTTGTTGCCATGACTGCGGGGACTTTCATAAATTCCTCTAAGCGTCCTAGTTCTAACTCGCTGTGTTGTAAATACATGGTGGCTGTTTTATCTAACAAAACCAATATCGCATCAAACTGTTGTTCGAGTTTATCTGTATCAGGGGAACAACGTATCTGTTCTAGCGCAATATTAAATGAAACCTCATTGGCTAGCTCAACTGAATCGTGATTAGTAAGAAGATCTTCTACAGCTGTTATTGTTAATTTTTGAGCGAGAGCTGAACGTAAAATATGTGCGTCCCAAAGATGACCTGCATGATTTAGTATTGAACAGGTTTCTCGAAGGCATTCTCCCAACGACCAAACGCTGTCCTGCATTGTAATAACATCGACGCCAGTCATTTCAAAAAAAGTTTTATCAGATTGTTTATTCAAACAATCAGTTAAATTTTGTAATTGGCGTTCAAGTACTTGATCTAAATGTGAAAGTTCGATTTTCTGAATTTCATTTGGTCCACGTAGTTCATTGTGACCGAGATCTTTTTCTAATTCAGTTAGTTTAATCGAAAAGCCAGAGAAAATCCTCAATACAGCGTTGCGATAAGCTTCAACTAATAGCGATATGGTTGCATCCAGCTCTTTAACCTGTTGTATAATATTTATACGTGGCTCAGCAGCCACGCGTGGCGGGATATTTTGTGCTCGGTGTCGCGAAACTTTCTGGTCCTTAGACCATATTAACGAACTACGCCCTCTGACCGCAATTTCAATACCAAGACTCAACTGATTGAGCGAGGATCGCGCAATTGTGATGCCCTCATCAGACACGCGACGTATATCTGCTTCCAATTCCATATAAGCTTTCGAATTACTTAGGAGCTGTTGGTTGATGTCGTAAATTCGCTCATCGAAGTCATGCATTAAATCCTTCGGAGTTATGTGTCCAATTGCAATGAGGCGCTGAAATTGACCACGTAGAAGAATTCTCAGCTTGTCCGCTCTTTCCCTTTCTAACCTCAAGGCACTCTGTCTGTAATCTTCCGTGTCCCTGAGGCGTTCTGCCATGATTTTACGAACCATCTCCAGAACCGTATCGCGAGATGCTGCTACTAGAGATTTATCGCCTTCCTCGTACTTGTCTAGGAGGCAGTCTATGCGACGTTGATTCTGTTGTACATAAGTCAAAAGATTTTTAGAAAGCGCACGTACTCTTTTGTTGATATCTTCGTTAACTGAAGCTGCACTGTTGGAGATGTCATCGAGAACAGTTTTATGATCTTGTTCCCTTTGTTTTAGATAGTTGGCGAGGATAGGGCCGCTGTGACGCGGCTTCCAGTTGTCAGGCAATGCGGCAACAGCAGCGTAGTCGTCGGTGCAGCCGCCACGCGCCACGTGTTTCAGCGGCCTATTAGCGCGACATGTACTTATACAATTATTACTTGTTTTATACAAATATATGTTATTAAAAGACATTATAACAAGGTTGTATACGATAAAATCTGTTTCGTAAAATAAATAACAAATTGTCTTGCATGGGTGTCACTGTCAACATGACATATTATTTTGTTTTTCAGTAAAAGGTTTCGATCTTTTTAGAACTAAAGCCAATAATAAGGGTGAGACAATAATAATATAAAAATAGGCTGTATATGGGAAACATGTAATATTCCGATTGTGTATGTGACTTTAAATGTTTTTTTAAACGCACCCACGATCCAGGAGAATTTATAACTAGTGTTTTTAAAAAAAAACCAAACGACACATTCCCATCGAGTTTGGGCTCATTTGTTTCGTCTCGATGAGAACTTTGGTCCTAGATAATATCCATATGTAACCCCATCAGATTTGGGAAAATAAGTTCGTCCCATTTGTTATGAATGTGAATTCTACTTGATTAGATGGATGACTTAATGCCATAAGCGTGTTACATTTTTACAGCAAGAGAAATAAAGGTGTAACGCGCTTTATTTAAAAAAAAAAATGGGATATAATGTACCTATAAAATGGTATATTTCTTATCAGAATTAAATTATTTTTAAGTTTTTAGTTCTTTTTATTCTTCTTAGCGTATCGATGTTATTTGTTGTTAAAAATATTTTTTTTAAAGTCGGTTTAAAAATACCCGTGTGCACGCGGGCTCATGGAACAGAACATAGCCGCCGGGTATATGGGGATATATACCCGGCGGCTAGGTTTTACGTTCACAAGCTTTGTATGTAAAGAAAAATAACTATTTCCTTAACAACGGCCTTATAGAAACAACAACGAAAAACGTAATAGTCCAATAGTTCACACAGGAACTGCTATTTTTAGGGTTCCGTACTTCAGTCGGCAAAAACGGAAACCTTATAGGATCACTTTGTTGTTCGTCTGTCTGTCAATCTGTCAAGACCCTTTTTCTCCACGCGTGGAAGTATCAAGCTGAAATAATATCAAATACTCAGGTCTGCTACCCCTTGGAGTAGTGAAAAATCAAACTTGTCAACGATTTTTTGATTTTTGACACATGACCGTTTATGCCGCATATTTTGCGATTTCACAAAGGAATCAAAACCTATAGGGTACTTTCCGTTGACCTAGAATCAAGAAAATTGGCAAGAAGCGAAAACCGTAAATATGTAGTTTAATAACAAAATGCCTACAAGTGTATACGGAACACCCGGTGCGAGAGTCCAACTCTCACTTGGTCGTTTTTTTTTATTAAAGTCACCTATAGGCGTAGTAGGCTGTTTCATTACGTAAAATGAAGTCGGTTCTACAAAAATATGCTAATAAGATCACCGGTAGTGGAGCGAATTCCTAAATATGAACATAGGAATTTCTTCATACCGTTTTTATTAGAATCTCTAGCTTATGCCAGCAACTTCGTCCGCGTCGGGGTCGGAAATTACCCCACAGGGATATACTACCGAGATAAAAAGTATCCTATGTCGTCACCCCGTTGTCGTTGTTGTGACTGCGTCGTTGGCCTAGTGGTCGCAATTGCGACTGCTAAACATGAAGTCCCGGGTTTGATTCCCGGGTCGGGCAAACTGCTATTGGGTTTTTCCATCAGGAATTACTCAGTAGCAGCCACGGAGTCTGGATTTGTGCTCGCTTGATGGCAAGAGGCTCGCCCACTGTTACATTGGACTTAAAAATAACTGGTGAAATGTAGGTGTACTATTACAACTCTGCCTTACCCTTTGGGGATTACAGGCGTGATGTTATGTTATGTTATATCAGCTTCTTCAGCGTCGAGGTCGGAAATTATTTCACAAGAATAAACTACTGGGATAAAAAGTATCCCATGTCGTCACCCAAGTTATTTCACGCGTGAAAATGTTACAGTTATAGTTGTTTTAGTATTTATAAATAACATAAGTTTGGACGGCACTATTATTAAACCGTACAATAATTACGAATATCAATGTAGGTATTCGTAATTACTCTTGAAAGTCAATTAGCAAATTCAGACATCTGATGACCCCCCTCCCGCTCTGGGCGGAGCGGAAGGGAGTGTCAGACTTCTACTGACTAAAACCCATCCATGTTCCTTCTCGGCCCTTGTGTAGTATTTACCTTTATAAAGGGTGTAAATAGACCCTTAACGAAGCCGAAAGACACTTGTTCTCTCCGTCTTTGCGATCATTTTTTTTTGTCCTAGACCATGTTTGAGTACCTTCTAGTTACGGAGATATTGGGGGTCAAAGTTCCAACTGTTATTTAAGTTTTTTTTTTAAATACTTTTTTTTAATGTTAGATGTTTAAACCCCTCCACGACCCCTGTACTATTCAATCCATCCATCAGCACAATGTTTTGAGTGCGTTCCTGTTTTTCAGTTTTTTTTATTCATACATGAATACAATCTTATTTTTGCTGTCGACAAAATCAAGGTATTGTGCGTGTTTTAATATTTATTCTAACTACGGAACTCTTCACTGTGCGTTCGACACGCACTAGGCCGCGGTTTTTCCAAGTATTTCAAGCAATGCGCAAAACCTAATTAAGAATGAAAATACCAAACAACATAAAGATTGCGCCACCTGCGTCTTTGTGATATCAATAATACCTTAGCAACCGTTTACTAGAGCAGACTATAAAATCAGCCTATGCTTTGAGTATGCAAATTGAATTTATTGTTATTAAAAAAATTCAGTGCCTCGTTAGTCGCGACTGCTGAGCTCATGGTCCTGGATTCAATTTCCAGGTCGGGTAAAGTGGTATTGGGTTTTCCTATTAAAAATTTCTCAGTTACAGCCACGGAGTCTGGATTTGTACCCGGATGTCAACAGGCTTCTTTCTTTAACACCTCTCTTTCCAGTCCTTGGACATCACTCGGTCACAGGTTTAATCCACCTGCCATCACTGCGCCTTGCTAGGTGTCCTGCCTAATTCCAGTTGTTCCATAACTCGATTTCCAATATCGAAGACCTTCGTACGTCTCCGGATTTCTACGTTTGGAACTCGGTCTAGTAATTTTATGCCGAGCATGGAACACTACTAGGTACACCTCTGCCATACTCTTCGGGGATTACAGGCGTGATGTTATGGTATACATACATCCATAAACAAATTAAACTCAAAAATAACAACACAGAAAACTAAAACAATACAACATTTAATATGTGTATATATGTGTATATATGTGTGTGTAGTGTGTTTTCTTTGTGTGTGTGTGTGTGTGTGTGTGTGTGTGTTGTTGTGTGCGTATGTGTGCGTGTGTAGTGTGATGTATGTGTGTGGTGTTTTACGCAAATAAATGATCTTATCTTATCTATGGATAAATATTTACGTATCCTCTTAAAACAATCGCAAACAAAATACAGATCTGTATATTCTGCCAGAGCGATCCAATTAATATCTATCAGTTCCTATCAGTAACAACCCCTCCCCCATCTTGAGATCGGTTACAAAAAGAAAATCGTAATCCCGTTAGCATTGAGTTGGATCCCGTTTTTTATCTAGCTCTCGGGATTTCTTAATAAGGCGCTTCTCTCGTCTTTATACCTATTGAATTTATTAGATAATCATTGTGGAAGCATCTTGTGCATTTTTAATGCAAAGAGAAGTGTTTTTCTCATTACCGACACGAATTAGATTGGCTATAGAGAATGTCATAATAAATAAAATTGAAGTGTCTGTTTGTAATTTCAAAATAACAGCTAGTTACTGAATGCATATGATAAAACATACAGGGTGTAAATGACAGCCCTCCACAGACTGATGGGGTGAATTTAGTATATCATACGAAGATGACCGGTACAAGAAATTATTTTAGGAACGTTATGAATCCAATTTTGATTTGTTTTATTTCCTCATACGCAATGTATCGTTCGTTACCTTCGCAAAACGCACGTAGCGAACGGCAAGCGCGACGACGAGTTCGATGAACTCTGCAGCTAGACAGGAACTGAACAGCTGATTTCATGCGTCGCGTCGTTCGTTATGTTTTTTTTTTTTTTAATTTTAGCTGTAATATTTACATAAATGGAGTGCTGCGTACACAGAACGTAATTTTACATTGAAATAAAGGAATTGTAACTGTAAAAACAATTTAAAAAAAATTAAATTTCCGGAGAAAAATCCAGTGGAATATGATTCAAAATAAGTAGCTGAATGCACCCTGTCAATTTGCAGAAGGCTGTCCCTTACACCCTGTATATGATACTGATAACAAAAAAACACATTTTTATTTTAGTTTTGTCTGTCTGTCCGTGATGTTTGTAACGGCTAATCTCCGAAACGGGTGGACCGATTTTGACGGGACTTTTAGTGGCAGATAGGTTACTTTTATTTAAGAGAAATAATTAGGGATTCCGTGGAAAACCCTTGAAATTGTTAACAAAATCCGATTCCAATAGGAAGTCATATTTTTATAATAATTTCACCCTGACGAAGGTCTCGGGCAACAGCTAGTGAGTACATAAAAATCTTAGCCAGTCAGAAGATGCTAGAGAAGCTCAATGTTCAGCGTACGTCAGACGTACAGTGAGGACAAGGATCTTTTGGACAATCGAACCACGCTGTCAGTGGGGCGCTGTTGGTAAACATTTGTTATGAAATGTATTGAAAAAACAAGATGGTGGCGTTACTACGCACGGCGACTAATCAAGCTATGCATAACCAGTTTATGCGGATCTCTCATTGTACGCCAATCTATACAAATCGAGGCTGTGTTATACTGGAAATGTACAGCTTCATGTGTCGCCCTGTGTGTGTACCAAGTCTTTTTACCTGGTAATATTTTTACTTCTGTACCTCAATTCTGCGTATCAGATAAGATAGCTGAAAGCATCAAAATGCGATAAAACTCGTAAGAGATCCAAACGCTATCAGTACTTAATTATATAGGTATCGGTTATTCCATGCACTTCTGTAACCCTTTACGCTGTCAAGGGGCCATCCTTTAATCACGTGAGGTTTTTAGGCCACTTTTATAGCCGCTCTCCTCCTTGGTGATACGTCATGAGGTTTTAAGCTACCCCTCCTCCCAACATGACGTGTATTTTTTATTATTGAAATGATCAGATAGTTTTAGAATCTGTGTTAATAAAAAAATATTTTCTATTGAATTTTTTAGAGGAAAAAATCACTTGCTCAAGTTTTTAATTAATTATTGATAAAGAATATTTTACACGTCACAAAAATACACGTACTTAACACGTTATCCACACTCGGCGCATCGTATTTTTTTTCTGATCCTCTCCCCCTTGTTCAAGCAATCAAACCTCACGTGATTAAAGGACGACCCCCAAGGTACTTAGGTAATTACCTACTTGAATGTAATGATAGTCATACTGATAATGTAAAGTACTATTAGTACGAAAACCACGAAGGGGAATAATAGGCGAAGTTCAGAGATTAACATTATAATAAATGGGTAAATAACCGCTCAATACTTACACTGTCACTTACGGGATATCTCCCGTGATTTTCAATTATTCTAAGCTCCCATCCGATTTTTATGTGCTCAGAATAATTGAAAATCACGGAAGAAATTCCGTAAGTGACATTGTAAGTTTAGTTATAAACCGTGAAATCTTAAATCAGTGTTTAATAGTTCTATATTTTTTACTCAGACCAAATAAAAATCTAAGACATAGCGCTGCGAACAATACAGTAAAGCATGCTCAAAACTACGCCTCGCTCTGTGCATACACGCTCACACGCACACGTTTACATCAAACTAAACTAAACTACGCTCAAAACTACGCCTACTAAGTGCACACATGTAACTTATGAAACCGGCCTCACGTCACTGTTGACAGCGCTGTGCCTCTCCTTTTTATTTGGTCTGAGATTTTATAGGAAGGCTATGTGGTTTTGGGGGAGGCCATGCCCAGCAGAGGACGTAATTCGGCTGAAATGATGAAGGTTTAGGGAACGTCCACACTTATCGACGCGAAATCGGCTTGAACCGATTAGAAAGAGCTTCATGTTTACGCAATAAAAGCGAACAGTTCGATGCGGTGTCAAGTCACGTCGACGGAAAAGAGACAACGACGTCTTTTTCGCTCTTCACGTTTTTCTAAAAAAAGCAAGCAAGACTAAGATTTTTCTGTTATCTTTTACAAATTGCATAAGTACCTCTTTCCAATTTCCAGTATAGTTGCTACGTTGTGTTCCTTAGAAAACGATACAAAACACTGTGAATATATTCTTACGAAAGAGGTAAACTTCGCAACGAAAATGAAAAGGAAACTATTGTAACAGGAGCTCGCGAAACCTCCACGATGCGGTAAGGTAAACTTCTTACATTACATATTGTGAAATATGAAACAATATCTACCAAACAATATCGTATGTCTTATATTTTATTAATTAAGTAACGTTATTATTTACATTATAAGGGTGTAAATAGACCCTTAACAAAGTCGAAAGGCACTTGCTGTCCCCGTCATTGCGATATTTTTTTTTGTTCTGGACGTTGTTCCGTAACTAGAAGGTTCCCAGGTATGGTCTAAAACAAAAAAATATCGCAAAGATGGGGAGAACAGGATGACAGAACAGGGTGTTTTTGCACCCTTTGTTAACTACGTCTGTACCCATTTTAATGACGGTACGGTTGACATATGTCGGGCATGTCACCGTCCAGGCGAATCAATCCGTCACATTATCTCTGGGTGTTCTCGTCTGGCTAACGGAGAGTACTTGCATAGACACAACCTTGTAGCCAGGATTACCCATCAACAACTTGCTCTAAAATACAACCTTGTGGAATCGGAAGTACCGTACTATAAGTATGTGCCCGACCCAGTTCTCGAAAATGGCAGTATCACATTGTACTGGGATCGATCCATCATCACTGACAGGACTATTGTAGCCAATAAACCTGATATAGTGGTGGTGGATCGGTCAGAGCGGCGCGCAATGATTGTAGACATAACGGTCCCGCATGATGAGAACTTCGTGAAAGCCGAAAAAGATAAGCAAATCAAGTATCTTGACTTGGCTCACGAGGTTGTCGACATCTGGGATGTGGACCCAGCGATCATTGTGCCGATAGTTGTATCAGCCCATGGCTTAATTGCCAAGAGCCTCGACCAATACCAGAGGAGGCTCTCGTTAGGCAGCTGGATCAAGGGTTTGATTCAGAAAGCGGTACTCCTGGACACGGCTCGTATTGTTAGGGGGTTCCTCTCTCTGAAGCCCTGACCGCCGGTAGCTTGGACCCTGTTCCCGATATCGGTGGGCTAGAATTTTTTTTATATTTTTAAATGTTTTTTTATATTGTTTTTAGTTTAAGAAATATTTAAAAATGTAGAAGATTTGTATAAAAATAAAAAAAGGAAATATTTAGTTTCTGCTAAAGCGGCCATTTTAGGCCCCATGATCTTCCCTCATGACTCGCGCGTACGCGCGAATTGACACCTTTCGATTTTACCTATCTTTTTTGTCGTCAACACGCTCGCACATTATAAAGTACAGTCAAATAAAAACGGATTGAAATCAAAAACTATAAATAACCAGCTATTGCCTGCGGCTTTGCCCGCGCTGGCTGATTCGGTTAAGTACCGATTTTCTACTTAGATTTCGGGATACGTTGAAGCCTATGTTAGAGGTGTGGAATGAGGCGAGGGGGATGCAACCGACGACACGACGCATGATACCCAAGCGTGCTATCCAGCGTTGCCAGAAATGTTACTTTTGTAAAATTTTACGTTACTTTTGACCTTCTCATGTTACCTCCATGTTTTATTTTAAAGTCAAGTCGAATAAAATGTCTTATACATTTAAAGTGGGTACTTTTACTATACATTTTATAAGAAGTCTTTGTAGCTGACTGTACATCTGACGTATTTAACGTCAGATTTTCAACGTTGAGCGAGTTGACCACAAAAAAAAAGAGGTAAAATCGAAAGGTGCCAACTCGCGCACACGCGCGAGTTTTACACTCGCCAGTTAATGAATAAGTCGTGAAAACGGTTACCACGTATTCAGTAGGTACATCATTCTGAGCCGAGGCCACATAGACGCGCCGACCTTCCTACGCCTCCTCCCGTCCTCCCGTCCTCGTAGCGGCGATTGGCGGCGGCGGTCTCTCGCGTCCGGCCTTGGTTCAAGCCATGGTCCGGGGCGAGAGGGAATGGGAAGCCGTCACCTCCTTCTGCGAAGCAGTCATGCTAGTGAAGGAGGTGGCGGGACGTGAGAGGGAAAGAACCTCACGTCTCAGTCGCCGCGGGAGACGCCCTGGGCGTTGGGGGTCACGTGGTGGCTCCCGGCCACCGTAGGCGCGGGCCTGTGGACGGCGAGTTATGGGCCAGCTCGCCGTCCGGCCGTCTTATGACGACAGGCCGTGTCGACGGTGCGTTCGTGTTTCACGTGCGCCTCAAAGAGATGTCAGCAAATAAGTAGGGGTCCGCAAGGGCCGATGCCTGCCAGGGCTGCGGGACTGTACGAAAGAGATACCGTGGCCCTGGAACACAAAGGGCAAAGAAGGAACACGGATGGGTTTTAGTCAGTACAAGTCTGACACTCCCTTCCGCTCCGCCCAAAGTGGGGGGGGGTCATTTGATGATTTCCCATCCGGAAAAAAAAAAAAAAAGGCCACAGACATTTACATTTATCGTCGGTTATTTTTTTTTAAATAAGCTGTTTTCTACAAAATTGCAATACCTACACGGTCAAAATGTCTGGAAGAGCTGTTTTTTTTTTTTAAATCAGCTCAGAATGATGTACTGATTACGTGGTAACCGTTTTCGCGCCTTCCACCCCGTATATTATGTAAATAAGGGTATTTTCGTACGTACGTCTGTATTTGTGCCGTTCAAGGATTAGGCATGATGTTATATGTTATGTTGTCCAGTGACCTGTAGTTATTAAAATCATGATTCGCGGCGATAGTTTTAATTCTACGTGATTATCTGCCTAGCTTTTTCTCAAATTTGTGGTGTTGGGGTCGGTTTCCAATTTAACCAGATGCAGCTGAATTATACATGGAGCGACTGCCTATCTGACCTCCACAACCCAATTACTCGGTAATACGATACTCCTTTGTATAGTTATACTTCCAGGTATTTGTTAAAATGACCAGTAGCGAAGGGTCAATTTTTGTAAGAGGTAAGCCAGATTACAAATCTTTAATGTGATAATATTATTTGTCTATGGAATACTGACTGTGCCATTTTTAAAAGGGAATCCGGTAGGAATCGAGTTATAAGTAATCTTCGCCACTGCTACCTAACTTGCAAACAGTAAAAGTTTAAATCCCAAAGTCATATTAAGGATAAGGTCAGACTTCTAATTTGTACCAATTATTTTAAGGAAAGAAAAAATAAACAGTAGGTAATTATTTTAGTAATTTTGGCAAAGTTCAAAACACTTTGTGCCTAAAGAAAAGACGACTTTAAGCCGTCTTGTAACGTCTTAAAGGTACTTACATCAATTGTACGTTATCTTTTCAATTACAATTAAAATAATAGGCGACCTTTAATGTTAAGAACTTAAGTCGTAACATTTAATTTTAAACTTCGGTAGAATGCGGTCGCTTTTTAAGCTGATGCCATTTTCTTTGGAAACAATTTAGAAAATTACACATTCTGCTAGTACGCACGGCGACCAATCTAGCTAAAAAAAACAGTTTATGAGAATCTCTCATTGTATGGGAAATCTATACAACGCGAGGCCATATTATACTGGAAATGTATAGCTTGATGTGTCGCCGTGTGTACGTCATTGAATAATATTCCACTACCCTCCTAATACGCCAAGGGAAATAAAATGACAGGCGATTTCTTTTTAATAGGAGTCTTCTTATGAAGTAGAAAATAAGTGAATTAATAAACCTTATTGAGATTTTAATAAGAATGACAGGGCCTCGTGGTGAATTATACATTGTTACCAGCCTTACTTCAGCAATTAAATATAGTTTATGAAAATATAAAAATAGCCGATACCAACAATGCCAGGTTCATCTATCATGGAAAACATACATAGAAATTATCTGTAAAAAGCTTAATCAATACGCTTATGCTCTCTATAATTTAAGAAAAATAGTAATGCTTACGTAGCATCCACTTTACGCTTCGGAGTACTGTACTGGGGAAATTCTACAGGTAGATTTATCGCTTTCAAAGCGCAGAAAAAATGCTTGAGACCTGTTTTCAAGCTGAAATCTACTGATAGTTGCTTGCCATTATTCAAAAAGTATAAATTAATTACCCTTCCGTGTACGTATATTTATGAGACGGCAGTGTTCGTAAAATGTAACTTACATTTATTTGAAACATTGAAGTCAAAACGCCGTAATAATGAGATTTGTGCCAATTCACACAACACAGCACTTTATGCAAAAACTCTTAAAAGCATGGCGCCCAGAATATTCAACAAAATTCCGAAGCCTATAAGAGAAATAAGTGAGTTAAATGATTTCAAAAAGTACCTGAAACAAATATTTAACACAAAAAGCATTCTACTCTATCAAAGAATAACTAGACGATAATGCAAGCTAAATAGAGTAGATAGTAATTTAAGAAAATTTTTATAATAAGAAATTATAAAAAATAAGTTTATATTTTTGTCTTAATATTTGTACGCCGTTGTCGGCAAAACATAGCGATCTCTTTATATTTATTTACATCTTTTACACCTATGTTTAACAAATAAAAACTTTGACTTTGACTTTGTCCTCTTTTATCCGTGTCTACTTTTGTTGTAAATACTCAGCAGACCAACGGCTTAACTTTTGAGAAATGACTTATTAAATTCGGAGTACGTATCCAATTTAACGAGCTTTGTTTGTTTATTAACCTTACAATAAAGCTCCTGTTCTATAATCAAATTATTAACGGTCCTTTAAATTTGTAATTCTGCTATTTTTTGCCTTTTAGTCGCTGAGCAGACGATGGACTATTTGCCCGCCGGACATTAATGACTACTGAAATAATTAATCCTGTCCGTTTGGTTGCCGCGGTGGTTGTAGCAAAACGTCCGTGAACAAATTGTTCATCGTCACTGTGTGTTAGTGTGTACGAGGACATTTTGGCGCCCAACGTGGGGCATGGATTCGATAACATATTTCAATGCCAATGATTCATATACACACCTTCAGTCAATACCAATAATCATATTTATAACTAATACACACGTAGGAAAATTCATTTATCCTTCCATTGTCCTCCACTCAGAGAATCAAAACCGAATCACTCACATGCCAAATCTGTACTCTTCCGGCACATTTATTTGAGCTTCTCTTCTATTATTGTGTAGAGCAAAGTAACATTTTACGGTCATGCATATTACATAAGGCCATAAACTTACTTCCCACACCGTACTCTTGTTCTCGTAACTGCTTACCTGTAACAAAACAACGAGCGGTGAAATAGATATAGTAAGTTCATTACGGAGGGTAGTTAGAAATTTCCGTAGTAAGTTGTCGCGAGCGAAGTTTCCGTGTGACTTCGCGTCTAACATGATTTAATTTGGAAATTAATGGAAGATGTTTCTTGGAACTGAAACAAGACTTAGGTAAATAGAGTTGTATTTCAGTAAGTAAGGGTTTATTTTCATTCCTTATATTATTGTTTCCAATAAAATTCTGCGCTACGAAATATGAATAAGGTTTATTATCGTTATAAACGCAAGAATAATTAAACAAATTAATATCCTACCAACAGGCTCTAATAAATACTTCCTCGAAATTTATGCAAGAGAAATATTGAAAAAATAATTAATTATAGAAATAAAGATATTTAAAATAGAAAAAATATTTAATTCCCAAAGTTATGGCCACCCTGTCCTGACCTACAAGACCTACTTATATAAACTAGACACATATAATCCTGATTGCAGATTGGCACGATTCGCAAAACCAATTTGTTATAGAGGCAAAATCAAAGAACGTTCAGATCATCAATTTAATCTCAAAGACTTCTGTACAAGATGATATTACATTTTATTAGGTCATATAAAAATGCTTGCTTAATAAGTATTCATGTCAAGTCTAAGCCTTAGCTCAGAACGAAGTTAATAAGTCAAAAGCCTTTAATAAAAAGTGGATTCGAGGACCAATTTTTCATTGTAATAGTGCGAGGATAACGCAGATTAAGATTGCGAATTACATAACACAGCATCACGCAAGAACTCACTGAAGAGTCCTATGTATTCAGGGATGCGTGATGCAGAGGTGCACCTACAGTATACCTATATTTTGCCAGTTTCAGTTCCATATACTACCTTTAATATAGCTGGCAAAATTTAGGAGTGCTGCAGGGCGAGCCTAATGTCATCACTGCGCTGCTACCGAGAAACAAGCTGCGAATTACACCTATAAATAACTAAAACTTGGTTTCCATTGAAAATTAAAATACCCAAGCTAAATATAAAGTGGGAAGACGGTACTTCAATCTCGTAAAGTGGGGCTACCTCGATGAAACAGCAGCATAATCGACCATTTGTGAATGTTGGACCTGTATCGCAAACTATGCTCCAGCTCCTATGAACTCCTATCCTGCCCTCTGAGTCCCAAAATATGTAGCCAAAGTGACCTCTGCGCTGCTACCGACGATGCTGTGGAGGCGATATTACGAGCCAGTAAAATATAAAATACTATCGTGCAGGTGACACGAAGAAGCTGCTGAATATCCATAAAAAGTAGCAGGATAAGAGACACTTTTTATTCCCAGCCTTCTTGCTTTCACCTTGAATACTTATTAATTACGCCGACCCTCACCTTACCGCAATATCTAATTAATTAAGGATGTTATAGATAGATTATTGAAGTTACTAAAGGTGAGCTCTGATTTACTATTTACTCAAAGATCTCTTGATCTAAGTTCATACTTCTTCTGGGCTTAGCTTCGAAGCGAACTGACGCCATTCGTTTTTATTGCAGGATACTACGTAATTTTGTTTTTTGGCGGTGCAAAAGTGAGAAACATCATCGGCTTTTTCCCAACTTTGTGGGGTCGGCTTCCAGTCTAACTTGATGCAGCTGAATACCAGTATTTTACATGGAGCAATTAACTATAACTTCCACAACCCAGATACTAGGTAACGATACCCTTTGGTCTTCTTCTTCGTAGCGATGATTCCCATAGTTATTAAATTAAATTTGTTTTGACCAGAATTCAGCCACATCGACGGCGTTAGAAGTGGCTTCAAACAGGTCCCTTAAAGTGCAGGTGGTGGTGGTACACCCTTTGGCAAGACACGTTGTCAGACTGTCGGTCTACGGCCTACACTTAACGACTGTCAAAGTTCCTCTAATGATAATCGAGACCAATGGCTTGACGTGCTTTCCGAAACACGGAGGGAAATGTTAAATGGACCGACCCCGGCAAGCGTTGCTAAACCTTTGGTAGATCCACAAAGTTGTTAATATGTAGCCATGAGTCCTTTTTTCCTTATCCCGATAAGCATAGCTCAACCTTCCATCGGACTGCAGCCGCTTATGTAGCCACGAACCCTCTTAGTCATTGTTAAGTCTTCTTCATTTGCCTAGCCTTTTCGGAACTATGTTAGGGTCGGCTTCCAGTCTAACAGGATGCAGCTGAATACCAGTATTTTACCTGGAGCGACTGCCTATCTGACCTCCACAACCCAGTTAGTACTGGGTAATAAGATACTCTTGGTAAGACTGGTTGTCAGACTCTCGAGCCACTGACTACCTGTAATGACTATCAAAGATCTATAAATGAGAGCCAAACCAAGGGCTTAACGTGCTTTTTAAGGCACAGGGAAAACTGTAATGGGTGGTTACCCATCCAGAGACCAACCTAGGCATGCACGGCTTAACTTGAAGGTTGGTCCGAGCGTTCTGTATTTAGCCACGAGCTCCTCCTCCTCATTTTTTAAGTCCTTAGAAAGTGTTACGTATGTAGGTATACAGCGCGCGAGCTATGCAAGCGAGCGGACTGCGACACCCCGCCCCGCGCCCCGGGGACTATTACCTTTGTACGCTAGCAAATAAACAGTATGCAACGAGCCAGCGAGTTTGATTGACGCGTACCCCTTTCCCTTCCGCCAGCGGACCGACTCTCGTATCTAACACGTGGCGACGAGCGGACTCACATAAATTGTTCAAAAATGTCTACGGGAGCAACATATGGCGTTCTTACCACCTTCGACCATCTCTCCCAAGAGTGGAATAGTTTTAAGTCGCGAATAAACCAGTGGTTCATCGCCAACGATATAACCACAGAATCGGACAAAGCGACTATTAAACGGAGGGCGATTTTATTAACGTCATTAGGGGAAGCAACTTACAAGCTGGTTAGTGACCTGGCGTTACCCTACAAGGTAGACGAGCTCGGTTACAAGGAAATAGTAAAACTCCTCGACGAGCACTTCACACCAAAAAGGTACGGGTTCGCCGAGAAGTCCAAGTTCTACTCGGCAACACAGCGGCCAGGGGAAACACACACACAATGGGCGGCCAGGATAAGAGGCTTGTCTGCCCACTGTGGCTTCAAGAATTTGGAGGAGGCCTTGCTAGACAAGTTCATAATGGGCATGGCAGCAGGACGCGAGCGGGACAAACTCTTCATGCAGGATCAGCGGGAGCTGACCCTCGCAAAGGCCATCGATTTGGCAGAGAGCGTGCGCTGCGCGCGCGATGCTTCGTCGCAGGCAGCGTCGGGCATCAACGGCACCGGCGCAGCGGTCCCGGAAGGCGTGTTCAACGTATCCAAAAAGGAAAAGTGCAGTGTGTGTGGGTTTACAAACCATACAGCCAATCAGTGTCGTTATAAAAGCTACAAGTGCAAAAAGTGTGGTAATAAGGGCCATCTGCGTAAAATGTGCACAAAGGAAGACAAAGTTAAGTTTGTGGAGGTAGGATCTGTGGACGGAGGCGATGACGATGGTGGGTGTTTTTACAACATTCGGTGCGTAAAAGGGAAACCTATGACGGAGCGTGTAACGATCAGTGGTCTAGCTTTAGAGTTCGAAATCGATAGTGGTTCAGCAGTAAGCGTAATCTCAGAGGAAACCTACAACTCGAATTTTAAGCGATTACCCTTGACAGTCACTAACAAAAGGTTATATAGTTATACGGGGGATAATATTAAAACGATCGGAGTGGTTTTATTACCTATTTCATATCAGGGGCGTACGCATACATTGAATATATACGTAGTGCGCGCTGGCGGGCCGCCGCTACTTGGTCGCGACTTCATTCGTGAGTTCGACCTGCAGTGCTATTCTCTAAAAGACAATTTCATGGCTGTAAGCTGCGACGAGCTCGTCGACGAGACAGCCTTGAGATCGATCGAGCGTGTAGCGCTGATTTAAACTGTATTCACTAGCGTGGTTGTGGTCGTCGACGAACTGTAGGCTGTGTCCTCCCGTCGCTGTTTCGTAGACGAATTTAGAGCTTGGAACAAATTCTTAAAATCATAATCGATCAATCTCGACTGAGAGTTTTAAGGGTTTAAAATATATATTTAAGGTCTATCTTTAAGTATTTTAAGGAATAGAGCAAACCTACAAACATATTTCATAATTTTATGAGCTTATTCCATATTTCTTATTACATTTTAAGGCTGAATGACTATTCCTTTGCCTATTTCGATGACGCGACTCGGCCGCGCGGCGCCCAATACAAACAAACGTCATACAACGCACTCCTAACAACAATCGACGCTATCAAAACCACTTGAGTTTATATTTTGAAAACTTTTATGTGCTTTTTAAATTTATTTGTAACAGCGACTGCTTTGAACAAAGGTTTCTGTGACTAAGAGGATTAATAAATATACGGTCTACTGTTATGTGAGTATTATATGTTTACTGTTAATACATGTCACATTAATGTAATAATTGTATTACATTAATGTTTGGGTGTAGGGATGCAGGGGTGAATGGGGATGAAACTTTAAAGTGGATTTCAACATAGACAGTGGCCTCATTTTTGATTCCCAGGTTGGGTCAAGTTGTTGGGATTTTCTGTAGATTAGATAATTTTTCAACTCTTACTCATACTTACAACTTTTTCAATCATCATGCTATATTATAAGCACATATACTACATTGTAAAATCTTTTCCTTCAGAGAAAGTGATGTGTTGCTGTTATACCTACATAATAATGAACTTTACATTTGTTTTGCCTCTAGTTACTTAGTAATTTGTTAATTTTTTTATGTTCGTAGCACCTTCGTAGGCGTCGAATGGTACGACGCCGTCTGATCCAGCGCTCACCACCTTCTCAAAGGCACAAATGGCGACTGAACGGTTTGTCGCCCTTGAAGAGAGACGTTTGGAAAATAAAAGACTTCTCATCGACAACCAGCAGAGGATGTTAGAGACTTTTAATAACATAAGTGAGGCATGGTCAAAGCAGACCCAGGTGTTGCAGGATTTGTGTACATCCATGAGACGAGGGAGTTAAATTTAATCTACCGCTTATAGGATTTTAGTCCACTTTTAGATATTAAGTATATGATAGATGTTATGGTAATATAAATACACATAGTAAATGAAATAGTGACACCCAAATTTAAGTTAGCTAAAACAAGCAGGTAATTTCATATAAATAGTATCTACTTCTATAACAAGTTGGTTACAGAACTTGGCTTTTGTGGACAGGATATGAAAATTCAGACTCGTTAAGATGTTATGGTAATCATATCATTTGATTTAAATATACATATTTTGGTTTTTATTATTTTATGTTTTGTTCATGTGAGAACATTGTAAGCTTAATAGACTGTGGATTAGATTGTAGATAGTATTTTGTTTAGTACTTGGTTGGTTGTTGATGACTCTCTCGCACCTATTATCACTGTAATTTGAAAACTTTGTAAAAGCCAATTATTCTTAAAAGAGTAACCAACCAAATAGGAAACAACCAATGAGAATCATGTACCTAGCTTCTGACGTTTCATATGTGCTTATGTGGTGTATGTAAAATAAATATTTTGATTTTTTTTAAACATGTTTTTTTGTGGTAAATAAAATACGACATATTATTAAGTAGTTATCTTTTTAATTACTCATGCCCCATACTGTATGAACATTTAAAAAATTTGCAGAAAAAAACCCTATAAATATGTATTTAAAGCCTAATAAAGTATTTCATAATATACCTACCAATCTATATTATTTGACACCTTAAGTATACGACATAATTGTATTTATTTATTATAAGATACTAATATTGATTAATCTACGTGCCTATATTATTAAATATCTAGGTATCTACATAATATTCACAACTAAGTAAATTAATTACAAAAAAAAAAAATCTTATTGAGTGTAAACCACTGGAACGAACTACGCATATACGGAGTTAAATCACTTTCTAATATATAAATTAAATCTTCAGAAATATGGATAAAATCTGTATCACGGGATATTGTTTTTAACTTTCTTATTTGCTTCGCTTGTCGAGCTTTCTTCAAATCATCACTTTTCTTAGCTTGTTCTAATAAATGTAGCTTTATAAGTAATCGAGCTGCAATTTTTTCAAATAATTATGTAGTTAAAAGAATCGAAATATAAATTTTATTTTAAGTACTATCTAAATGCGATTATTGTAGCTTTTGGATTTGACAGTTCTAAGCGAGGCTGCGGGCGAGGTCGTAAGCGAATTTGTAGCTGTTTTTTCTTAGTGAATACCAAAATGTATGAAGAACTGTCAATTTGCCCTCCGTACTACTCCGTAGGTTAGTTTTAACTCACGGCCGTCACAGCCTTGAGCGCTAGTGTAGCTTTACTCAGCTTAGTGAATACCAAACTAAGTTTCACCGCTGCGGCAGCGCTGCACAACAAGGCTGTATCCTTAGAGAATAGCATTGCTGGAGTTGGCGCCGGCACGGGTGCACGCCGTGCTCGATCACGCACAAGCGACGCGCGAGTCTACCCCCCATGATCATTTACATAGCAAACTCTCTAATATGTTCCCTAAAGTGTTCTCAGGCAATCTAGGATCGTTTAACAAGCATAAAATCGATTTACATTTAAAGTCCGACGCTAAACCGATTTTTTTTAAAGCAAGACCCGTACCTTACGCGCTAAAAGAAATTATAGACAAGGAGCTCGACCGATTATTGTCACTAGGCATTTTAAAACCAGTGGAACATTCAGAATACGCGTCGCCGATTGTGCCTGTTTTGAAAAAGAACGGCAATATCCGATTATGTGCCGATTACTCAGTAACAATAAATAAACAGCTGATAATCGATCAATACCCCTTGCCGACGGTAAACGATTTGTTGGCGAAATTACACGGGGGCATACAGTTCAGTAAAATTGATCTGTCAATGGCATACAACCAGTTTATATTAAATGAGGAATCACAAAAGTTAACCTGTATTAATACTCACCGCGGTCTTTTTAAATTCACTCGTTTAGTATTTGGGTTAGCCTGCGCACCCGCCATTTTCCAGCGCGCAATGGAATGCTTGCTATCGGGTATTGACGGAATCATATTTTTACTAGATGATATCCTAGTAACAGGCGCAAATAGAGATCAGCATAGGCAGAGACTCATAACGGTGTTACAACGCTTAGACGATGCGGAATTGACAGTTCAAATGAGTAAATGTGAATTCTTTAAAGACGAGATTTCGTATCTGGGTCACGTCATAGATAAGTATGGAGTTAGGAAGTCGCCCGATAAGGTCAAAGCCATTTTACAAGCTCCTAAGCCGACAAATGTGCCACAGTTACAGTCATTTCTGGGACTAACGAATTACTATAGGAACTTCGTGCCGGACGCGTCATCAGTATTAAGTCCACTGTATAATTTATTAAACAAGAATACAAAGTGGGAATGGACTCGCAATCACGACGACGCGTTCACCCGAATAAAAAATATTTTAGCATCCGACAAGACGTTAGCGCATTTTAACCAGAAAGCTAAAATAATATTAACTGTAGACGCGTCGCCAACAGGCCTAGGAGCTGTATTATCTCAAATAGGTGGGGATGGATTAGAAAGACCGATATCATACGCCTCGCGGACGCTGTCTTCAGCAGAAAAAAATTACGCACAAATACAAAAAGAAGCTACGGCGATAATTTTTGGGGTAAAACGATATCATCAGTACCTATATGGTCGGTCAGAACCATTCGTGCTACGAACGGACCATAAACCCCTACTATCTATATTCGGACCCCACAAGGGCATTCCCGAAGTGTCCGCCAACCGCCTGCAGAGATATGCTATATTTTTGTCAGCGTACAATTATACCATTGAGTATATCAGTAGCAAACACAACAGCGCTGACTATTTATCGCGGGCGTACGGGGGCAGCGGGGTTGAGAATGGGACGAAGGCGCCCGCGCCGGACGAGCTCACGGACTGCGAGGATCGCGCGACTTACGTCAACTTTGTAGTGGAGGGGGACCTACCGGTGTCACTAAGTGACATGCGTCGCGAGACGGCTCGCGATACTCATCTGACCACAATCAAGGGTTATATTTTAAACGGCTGGCCCAGGAAAGTTAATGACGCAACTTTAAAACCATTTTTCAACTGTCGTACACAGTTAGCCTACGAAAAGGATATCTTGATGCGTGGACATAAAGTCGTTATTCCGTTATCTTTGCAAGAAAGAGTATGTAGGGAGTTACATAGTTCACATTTCGGGGTAGTGAAAATGAAGGCGGAAGCTCGCAAGCGGCTGTGGTTTCCTGGCATAGACGCGGCGCTCGAGCGAGTAGCGGGGACCTGTGACGTGTGCTGTGCGCTGCGCCCCGCGCCCGCGCACGCCCCTCTCGCGCCTTGGCCATTGCCCCCGCACCCCTTTTACCGAATTCATATAGACTTTTTGGGCCCATTCCACGATTACATGTTTTTAATTATCGTGGACGCGTATAGTAAATGGGTAGAATGTTATGATATGTCCTCAACTCATAACTCAAAAGCAGTTATAAGTAAATTATACGATTTGATGTCGCGGTTTGGGGTTCCACACACGTTGGTGAGTGACAACGGCACATCGTTTACATCGTTAGAATTTAAGGAATTTTGTAGACTTAACGGTATTGAGCATGTGTTATCTCCCGTGTATCACCCGGCCAGCAACGGGCAAGCCGAGAGCTATGTGAAAATTATAAAAAAGGGGCTTAAGGCTATAATATTGGAGGGTTGTAATAAAAAAATAATTCATGATAAAATTGCAAAACTTTTATTTGACTACAGGAACTCTAAAAATAGTACCACTGACAAATCACCTGCGGAGATAGTATTCGGGCGTGCGATGCGCTCGCGACTAGATTTGTTGCATCCAATCGCGCCGTCATCGACTGCGTCCACAGAACTAACTCAAACCGTCGCACGCAAACAGTCCTCACAGGCTAAATACTATCGCGGGAAACACAGAGCAGATTTTAACGAAAATGAAAATGTTTGGATTACCAAAAATACCGATAGTAAAAAATTCAATTGGATACTAGGAATAATAAGAAAGAAAATTGGCAATATTATGTATGTGGTATATGTGCCACAATTTGGATGTGAAGTCACCAGGCACATAGATCAAATAAGGAAGAGACGGCACCCAACACCAAGCGACAACCAGGACTGGGACCCAGACGGGGTACCCGATTTAGCGTCACTTGATGCCAGCCACCCTGAGCCCGTCGGGCAGCCAGAAGGGGAAGGAGGGCCGGCGACAGACCACGGACAAATTTCTCCGGCGACTCCGCGCGCCGCACCGATAACGCGTAGGCGACTGGCAATCAGTCCGACCTTCGCGACACCTATGGCGGGACAGTGCACGCTCAATGATGACGTCACAACAGAAACGACAGTAGAATAAGTTTAGAGTTAGTTTAGAGTAAGTTAGAATGTGTAAGATAGGTTAAATGTATTACCCAGCTTAAGGGGAAGGAATGTTACGTATGTAGGTATACAGCGCGCGAGCTATGCAAGCGAGCGGACTGCGACACCCCGCCCCGCGCCCCGGGGACTATTACCTTTGTACGCTAGCAAATAAACAGTATGCAACGAGCCAGCGAGTTTGATTGACGCGTACCCCTTTCCCTTCCGCCAGCGGACCGACTCTCGTATCTAACAGAAAGAAACTTAAAACGAAAGGATCAAATTAATCATTTCTTTACATTGCAGTCAGTGAAAAAACTTAACTGCCCGTTCAGAACTAATTTGACGGTAGTATTAAGGCTGCTGGCAACAGTTTTATTACTTCAATTAATGGGCTATAAACCTCCGTTTTCCTTTATCGTAGTCAGTAACTGCGCCACCAATTAAACGATTATATTGTCGAACTAAAATGGGTAAGTGAAAAGGATGGCTCCACCGAACCGACATTGTTCGATTGTAATTGAAAATTCAGTTAAAAGTTCTAAGAATGTTAGCAAATTAAATATAAGGTGTAAACAGACCCTTCACGAACTCGGCAACCAAGTATTCTGTACATGAAACTAAGTAATTCTACGCAATTTATTGCTAGGAAACGACTTTTTTATTATTGTGTGAAAAATCACGTTTTACGGTATCGCTCAATGTAACCCACTCAAAACATTGTGCATTGAGATGGATGTATTTAATAGTAAAAGAGTTATGGATATATTTTAAGTAAAATTACAACATTTAAAACTTGTAATTAAAAAAAATGAATGAAAAAGTTGGGACTTTGACCTTCGATATCTCCGTAACCAGGGGTTGCAGTCTCGACATAGATAACGACAAAAACGATGTCAAATTTCTTTAATAGATTTTCAACTTTATTTCAAAACCTTAAGGTTGAAAATCTATTAAAGAAATTTGACATCGTTATGACTTAACGACCGATTTTTGTCGCTATCTATGTCGAGACTGTAGCCCCAGAAGGTTCCTGGGTATAGTAGGTATGGTCTAGATTGTAACAAAAAAATGTTCGCAACGCCTTTTTTTTTCGGTTTGCCAACAATTGTTTACACAAAAACAAAACATTTACAATAAATTCCGTAAAATACTTTTAAAAGTTCAACAATCACTTACAGACTAACACCACACATGCACCTTTTATGGTTTTACATATTATTATCGGCTTCGTGAACGGTCTTTTTACACCTTCTATAGTTGATCTCACATTTACAATAGATGTCTGTTTCAGAATGGTTGCGTTGCTGCGTACAGGGTAGAAAAACAACCACTTCTTTAAAAAAATATGGCAATGTTATTTAAATAAAAAGAATAGGTATTTCGAGGCTACGCCATTCATCGCCCGTCAATAAGTTGTTAACAACAAGTTTTTTTTACGACATATTCTATACAACCTACATACAATTTCTTCAGATCTTTTATATTCTCTAAACAAATAGGGAAACCAAAAAGTGCGTTGAAAGGAATCAGAATTTATCAAAGCTTCGAGAGCGAATTTTTTAATTTAATAAAGATCTATGTAAAAAAACTCTCGCCATAGGCTGACACTCTGTTTGAGTAGGTAAATATAAATATTTATTTACAATTTCATCATTACGTGCTTGTTTGTTATTTATTATATGTTTTTGGTTTCATACGCACGAGCCGGGAGAAATGATTTCAATTATCATTAAAGGATAAAGGAACCTGGCCGTGTTACATTATAATGGGTGTAAACAGACCCTTAACATATCCGAAAAGCACTTGTTCTCCCCGTCTTTGCGATATTTTTTTTTGTTCTAGACCATACCTGGGAACCTTCTAGTTACGGAGATATTGAAGGTCAAAGTTCCAACTTTTTCACAAGCCTTTTTTTAAATACATGTTTTTAATGTAAGATTTTTACTTTACATACCTCCACGACCCCAATACTATTCAACCCATACATCAGCACAATGCTTTGAGTGCTTTCCATAGAGTCTTACCGAAAAAAAGTCGATTCCCAGCAATAATTTTTGCGTAAAGTTACTTAGTTTGATGTACAGAATGCTTGGTTGACGGCTATGCGAAGGGTCTGTTTACACCCTGTATGTTTCTTAATTATTTTTTGATTCACTGTATCTGTATCTGTGACTATCAGAGTGATGGACATGAATGTTGATGGATGGAGAGGAAGAGGAAGGCCAAAGAAAAGATGGATGGATTGTGTCAGGAATGATATGAAAGAGATAGGAGTAAATGATGCCGTGACGTTTGACAGGGGAGAATGGAAGAAAAAACCGTGTTACGGCGACCCCTAATAAAATGGGACAAGGTCAGGAAGATGATGATGTGTCTGTATCACACAATGAAGTGGTATCAAAACTCGACGATATCATTCGTCTTGTCAACAAAATCGCCATACAATATTCAAACTTTATTTTTCAACGAGCAATAATATCTTCAATATATTGTCTTGAAGACAATCTCAACTCAATATATGGATGCAATCCGTCCGGATTCTTCCGGACATGTCAAGCTTTTTGGACCCCCAGACCCGTCCAGACTTTACCAGGCTTTTAAAGTTAAATCAGCACTGAAAAGAGATGATAATTTTTTTTAAATTCTGGACGCAGATGTCTGTTTGTCAAGACATATCAAATTTCGAAATGGTAACCCTAAGGGGTCGTTCATTAATCACGTGAGGCTGGAAAGGGGGGAGGGGGGTTCGGAAAAAATCACGAAATATCACTAGGGGGAGGGGCAGGTGTAGTGAGATATCACGTGTATTTATTTTTTCTTTGAACGCGCGATTTCTAAACCGAAAAGCGGTGCGTGACCTTGACATTTTTATCACGGTGCTTATTTTTCCAGAATTTAATTAGATTATACCTGTTAACCTGTATTTAAAGATAATATTCTGAATTTTTTTAAGATACTTTGTACCAAAAAAAATACACGTGATTTTGGGTGGGAGGAGGGAGGGGTAGTCTAAAACTTCACCACGAATCACCATGGGGGAGGTGGGGGTTAAAAATTTGCTAAAAAACATCACGTGATTAATGGACGACCCCTAACTCAATACTCATAAAAGCCCTTAAAATAGACGGCGATATAAAAGAGCTACATCTTTTAGAGGTCGACAATTTGGTGTAAGCCTCACAATTTCAGAGCCCGCTTCTGAAATGGCGTTTAACATCCTTTGTCATGATTCGCAGAATTGAGCCCTTTGTGTCTTTTTCTGGCATAAAAGTTTGTCGGGATCGAACGTTCTGGACGAAAAATCTCTCGTCTCATCGGCGACGTACTAAGTGAATATGTTCGATTACACAGCTTTAGTTATTTGTTATACTGTTAAGACGTACTTCGGCGAACATTCAGCGATTTGTTGCAAATAACGAAATGAGGTATAAGATGTTATAGTATATTTCTCGGACACGTGACGCCTTACAATATTTTGTCTTTTACAATCCCTGTTTGTATGGTAAAGAGCTATTGATATTAACCACTACCAAGCTTGGCCGCAACTGGCACAGGCATATGAGTAGGCAGGGCAAAATATTCAAGCCCCTATATTAAAATTCACCACCGTCGTCGTCGAGCGCCCCAACGCTACCCGATATGAGATAACCTATATATACCATATTATACTTATCCGTGCTAATATAATATTAAAAGCAGAAATAACTCGTGTGTTTTCCTTCTTGAAAGTTGAGCTTAATTTGGTACATGGATAGACGATCACGTGGGACAATATTGAACCTCTATGCGGATATCGCCGCGGGCAGTAGATAGCACGTCTTCAGTTGCATCCAGTTTGAATAGAAGCCGATCCTAAGGCTGCGTTTCCGCGTGTAGTTAGTTCCACACACATCCCTAGCTACGCATCCTCGCTCATCTCTGGTGGAAACGCAGCCTAAGCTTAGCCTGCTCGGTTCAGCTTTTGTCCATAGAAATCAACGATTTTGTATCGAGATGCGTACGCATCTGAATAGACGCAGAAAGTTGAACGGATGCGTACGCATCTCCATACAAAACTGTTGTTTTCTATGGACAAATGCTGAACACAGCTGAATAAGTGTGGTTAGTCCCTAAAGCTTAGTGACTTTATTCGCCGCAAACAGGAGTTTGCGGCGAGTAAAGTCACAATAATTACGCAACAACTTTTAATGCTTGACATTAATTATATTATGGTTGGGTTGAAACTGATACAGTTACTAAACTACCAAGTACACAACAGTTTTGGTTTCGGTTTCAGAACACAAACATCAAAGGCTCATTACTTACAGTCAAAACAACTATTTCGTAACTGCTGAATAGTTAATTATACCAATTTAAACTGAGTAAATCACCGCAGAACTAAACACATAGGTTGGTTTAGTTAGCATAGTCAGAACTAGCAATTTATAACTTCACCGCTGGCTTTAGTTTCTACCTTCAACGATTTAGTAAGATATAAAAAATCTTCAATACATTAAAGTCAGTTCGATGAACAACTAACAGGCAACGCATAGCCTAAGTGCTGATTTATATTGATCAAGGACAGCGGCGAGTACCGACTACACATACAGTGGCTAGTGGCGAAAACCTAAACAGTGACTGTTGACCCGCTACTGTCCTATCGGTTGACACAACAGTCCTTGCCCACTGTACTTCGCTAAATACTTGACTAATGTAATTGTTACGACAATTAGAGAAATTGCTTAGACCCTCCCACAAGTCATAGAGCGGTTTCAGACTAGCGTGTAAACGAGTCGGACGCGCGTGTACCCGCTTATTCCGACGCGTTTGTTTGATTAAAATGACAGATGTCAGCAAAATTGACGACTTATCTCGCGACTCGCGCTTGTTCGAGAGCTTATAAGCGTCACCGCTCGTACGAGTTCCTCGTGTGCAATAAAGCACACGAATACGCGCCTAAACGCAAATTCAAAAAACAAGCTTAAAGGCGGTGAAAATACGCCAATCTGAAACCGACCCTAAGAAACAAGATAAATACGAGCGTGTCGCTTGAAACAAGTTGCATTACCAGAGGTCGTGAACGAGGAGTAAGCTTAGAAACATGAAAATTAGACACCGTTTTGAGACAGAACATAATCCGACTGAGACAAACATGTTAACAAAACCCGACGATAAAAAGAAGTTATTTTTTTTAGGGCTTTTTAAATTTAAATTTAGGGTTGGAGTGTAGCCTTAGGAGCGCTATGGAGCGAGAAGCTATAAAAAAAATTTAGGACAGAAATTTTTTAGTTTTCTTTTTTTTCCGAAATTTCCCAATTTTATTGCAGTATTGGATTGACCTAGACCATAGAAACCATATAGGTTCTGAGACGCATGGTCCTCCGACGCACCGTTTCCGAATGTAAAACGAAAAAAAAAACTAAAAAAAAATTAAGTCCCAAATTTTTTCTAAGTCCCAATATTTTTTTTTACTTTGATTCCTACAAATCCCTAATTCTATAACGACCCACTGACCAAATATATTAGGTATAACCCTTCTGACCTTGCAGCAGTTGGTTTAAGACATAAAACCAACTTAAGCTTTTCAAACGCAAGTTGCAGTGAACTTTAAATTAAAATGGAATTAGTTTAATCCGACATCGCGCAGTCTTCACCACATTTTCTAGGAACGTTGATCCGATTACAGTATTTTATCAAGTTTTTCAGTTACCGATCAGCCGATAGGCCCACCAAATCAAATCAAAATGTTTTTGCGTATTTTCCTGTTTTTTGCTTGCTATATTTCGTACAAGAAATACGATTATGGGAATTCATTGTAAAGCAAATAGACTGTCAATTTAAATTGTCAGTTGGTATGTATTAAAAAGTTTGAACTGAAAGTGTGGTAATCGGTTTTCGTGGTATGGTCATGTGATGCGGAGGAATGACGAAAATGTTGAGTATGTATGTAGATAAGCTAGGCTATAAGAGTAGGGTAAGGCCAAAGAAACGATGGATGGCCTGTGTGACCGATGATATGGCTAGAAAGGAGGTGACTGCTGAGATGACGAGTAATAGACAAGTATGGAAGAAGAAGACGTGCCGACCGATTATGATGGTATGTATTCAAAAAATGGCTAAAGCGGCTGTATAATCCTCTCCACTAGGTACTATGGTCTACTCATGAGGAGATGACCTCACTGGAGAACACACTCAAACTGCCACAACTTACAACATACCTGTTTATAGCTAATGCTGATTGCAGATAAACAAAGGGAAAAGTAAACTTTGTATGTATTCATGTATTTTGAACGTTTGGGGCGTGGCCATATTCTGAACTAAGCTCCGCCATTTTGTTCTTTCAATACTATCATGAAACACTTTCACGAGACATGACATTGTATACCTACCAACAGCACAATCATCACGTCTGCGGAGTTCCGCTAGCAAGTTTAAATTGACCGTTACCAATTTCTTTGGTTTATTAGGTCTAAAACTTGAAGTGAAGCGTAACTTGATTCGCGGGCCTGTGGACGGTGAGTAATGGGCTAGCTCGCCGTCCGTCCGTCCCGTCTTATGACGACAGGCCGTGTCGACGGCGCGTTCGTGTTCTACGCGCGCCTCAATGAGATGTCAGCACACAAGAAGGGGTCCGCAAGGGCCGATGCCTGCCTGGGCTGCGGGACTGTTCGAAAGAGATACCGCGGCCCTGGAACACAAAGGGCAAAGAAGGAACATGGATGGGTTTTAGTCAGTACAAGTCTGACACTCACTACCACACCGCCCAGAGCCGGAGGGGACATTTGATGATTTCCCATCCAAAAAGAAAAAAAGCGTAACTTGATTCAGACAGAAGTCTCTACATTCATTAAATCAGACCAACTTTCGGTCGCGACATTGTTGTTCGGCCTTCAGCATTTGGCAAAGTTCCCAATTCACTGCAGAAGCCAGTGACGTAAGAATACACTTTATTTACTACATTTTTTACGTAGCAAACCACGTGAAATGCTTTTATTGTTATGTTAGTTACAAAGTTATGAAATACAACTGGTAATTACTAACAGGAGTTCACCAAAATGGCTTGTCCTTTATGCATAACTATCTTTGCTCGAGACTTCGCTCACGTTATGTGCGGATATTAACCCACGGAAACGTTTTAAACGTAGCCTATGACACTCGAGGATAATGTAGCTTACCGAATCAGAATCCTTTCAGAATCGGATCAGTAGTTCTGAAGATTTCTCCTACTGTCTACAAACTTACATTTACATATGCTATAATTCTTTCACTCCTGACACTCGGACTTACTCTCTGTAAGAAGTGGCGTAGACATGTGGGCCCAGAGCGGGTTGGAAGATGTCACATGTCTTCGGATAAATAATCGGTTCTAGGACATGTCGGTTCCCTCACCGGTATTTTCCTTCACCGTTTTGAGAGCAGTGGGGATACGTACACACGGCGACACCTTGAGCTGTACATTTCCAGTATAACATGGCATCGCTTTATATAAATTTCCCATAAAACGAGAGATCCGCATATACTGGTTTTGATGGAACCTTGCTGGCTAGCTTAATTCATAACTTTTTTTTTTTGCTTTTCAAGAACTCGTAGAACAAAAGTTGTTCGGTTTCATAGTCTAAACCACACGGGAGGTCTTGCGTTTACTATGTTACTATAGACCTCACATACATATCTGTTCCGGTTAAAAGCCAAAGTACGTTTACACCTAGATCTAGCACACCTAGGTGCGGCCTATTGCTAAGGCACGCCGACCAAATGGGTTAGGTTAGAAGTGTTTGAATCTAATCGAAGGTTAAATCTAGTTTTAGTTGAATGCAGCCGGTTACACCTAGTATTAGCCGTGAATAAAAAGGATACACCTCAGTTTCAGTTTTTAATCAACTGCTACCGGCTGCACGTAGGTGTAGCCGGCTAGAACTAGGTGTGACCGTGCTTCAACTTTCAGCCGTAATATAAATTCGTTGATCTAGTGGTCGAAAGCGTAACTGCTGAACATGAGGTCCTGATTGGATTCCCGGGTCGGGCAAAGTGTTATTGGGTTTTTCCATCAGGAATTTTTCAGTAGCAGCCACGGAGTCTGGATCTGTGCGCAATAGATGGCAATAGGCTCGCCCCCAATTACAAGAAACTTAAACATCCGGCGAACTATGGCTGAACTATTAGGTACACCTCTGCCTAACCCTTCGGGGATTACAGGCGTGATGTTATGTTATAAACGCAAACCAGATATCGAAATAGCATCCTGTATGTCTGTCTAAGTACTAGTAGGCAGTAGCTCTGGTTCGTCGTTTATAGTCTATACCCATACGTTCCGCTCGGAGTATTTGAGCATAGTAAACAACAGAATACAGGGAATCCTTGTATTGAAACTTGTATGAAAGCTCCATTCATGCGTTAAACTGCATTGGCAAACAGCCACACCTCTTGTGAGAACCTTATCACTATTGCCGCACCTATTCCATATTTTCGGTGAAAAAATAGCGGTTGCAAATAATATTGGGTGGAAGGGACACCGACACGAAAACGGTTACCACGCAATCAATACATCATTCTGAGCCATAGATATTTTTCATCGGTTATTAAAAGAAAAACACAACATTGTGCTAATAGATGCATTGAATAGTAAACGCGTATTTAAAGTAAAGTATAAGCTTATAAACTAGTATAAAAAAAAATATTTGTGAAAAAGTTATAACTTTGTTTTCCAATATCTCCGTCATTGGAAGGTTCCCAGGTATGCTCCAGAATAAAAAAAGTATCACAATGACGGGGAAAACAAACGGTCTTTTTACACCCTTTATGTATACACACGTATATAGGTAGTTGTTTGAACCAGTTGCCAGTATATCTTCTGAGAAGCCGGCGAAAAATATGGCCCTTGATATAATCTCAGAGTCGGGCCCTACGACACCCATGGGTAGCAAAAGGATAGCCTATTCGTAACGTAACACCATATTGCCATTAATGTAAAGATACTTTTTACGACTTGCCCGGGATCATACGAAAGTGATACATTTTACTGTATTTATGGCCCAGGCTTCCAAATTAGTTGAAGAAAACTGAGAAAAAGGACCAAATTATTATTCAGTTCACGGAGCATGGAGTTATCTTAATTATCTCCTGTTTTTCGCCGTGTTTTCGGTCCTGGACATTTTACTAATGAAATGACAAAGTGGCTCAAAAGGCTGCCCAAATAAATGGGACTGGGCAAGACATGTCTGTCGCATGTCGAACGAACTGTGGGCCCTTAAAGCTCAGGATTGGTGCCCTGAAACAGTGACACGGGGTCGCGGCAGACCACGAAGGAGATGGCGGGACGAGCTGGATGTCTTCCTTGAGAATTGGAAAGAGGTAGCACAAAAGCGCGACCTTTGGAAGGAGTGGAGGCAGGCCTTTGCCCAGCAGTGGGACAGTGTGGGCTAGCTATAATAAAATAATGATAAAGTAAAGATTTAGTTTAATTGAAAGAAAAAGAAAGTCAACATAATATTAGGGGTTAAAGTATGAAATTGCCGATTTGTATGGACGAATTCGTGTAAAGTGATATTTCCATACTAATTCTTTTTTATTTTTCTTGGAAACATCTGAATTGTTTTAGTGAAAATGCTGCATTGCACTGCGTATCTTAAATTCTTAAAACACATTCTATGACAAAAATATGTCTACTTAAAGTACATTGAAACAGACATTTGACACACTACGCTATGAGGTAATATGCAACTACTAGTAGGGTTTTTAAACTATAAAAGGTACGTCATTTAAAAAAACGACAATTTCATAGTTAAAGACCTATTAATAAAATGGAAGAGAACGTCGTGAAAGCCGAGAAAGTTAAGCAAATCAAGTCTCTTGACTTGGTTCACGAGGTTGTGGACATTGGAATGTGAACTCAGCAATCATAATTCCGACAGTCGATTCAGCCAATGGCTTAATTGCCAAGAGCCTCGACCAATACCTGAGGACGCTCTCGTTGGGCAGCTGGATCAAGGGCTTGATACAGAAAGCGATACCCCTGGACACGGCTCGTATTGTTAGGAGGTTCCTTTTATTTATGTATTTATCACTTCAAGCACAAAAGTACAGAGGCGGACTTAATGCCATAGGCATATTCTACCAGTCAACCTTTCTTCTTTTTTCTTTTTTCCTTTTCTGCAACCCTGACCGGTAGCTTGGACCATGATCCCGACACGAATGGGCTAATATTTAAAAAAACTTGATTTATTTTAAATTGAAATATTTAAAATTTTAATTAATGTGTATACACACATAAATAAAAGATATAGTAGTAACTTATCAACCGTAGGTATGCTGTTCTTATAATTAGGTGTTCAAAAAGAATAGTTATAAGAACATTCGAACTTACTCGATTACGCATCAATAGAATTTACCTTGTTCAGTAAATATGTTTTTCTAAGTTAAATCAAGGGAAAAAAAAAACATCTGGAATCCTCCTCTTTCTTTTCAACAAAAGACCCCATTTTACGCAAAGAATTAACTCAATCTTGAAAGAAGCGTTCATGCTTTGATCTCTGATTTGAAAACATACAGGTGTAAACAGACCCTTCACGAAGCCGTCAACCAAGCATTCTGTACATCAAACTAAGTAAAACTACCTACGCAAAAATTATTGCTGGGAAACGACTCTTTTTTTGGGGTGAAAAATCACGTTTTACGGTATAACTCAAAGTAACGCGCTCAAAAAACTGTGCTGGTGGATACATTGAATTATTACATTACATTAAAACCTTGTATTTAAAAAAAACTTGTGAAAAAGTTGTAACTTTGACCCCTAATATGTCCGTAACTGTATAGAAGGTTCCCAGGTATGGTCTAGAACAAAAAAATTATCGCAATGACGGGGAGAACAACCTTTTTTGCCTTTCGGCTTCGTTAAGGGTCTGTTTACACCCTTTATGATACAATATAAACACCCCAGTTACTATTGAAAGAAAAAAATTGCCTAAGCATATTTTTCTTGAAAAACAGCTCCCAATTTGCGCTGATGTGTTCCGAGAATATTCTGGAACTGGACGAAGCGACGGCGACGGTTGAAAAGGCAGTGCACCCACCAATCGATACACTTATGTACTTTAGCACTGGAATGGGAGAGTCTGTACATACTCTATGCATGGACACAGCAGCATGCATTTCAATATTGGAGTTTTATACTAGGTGATTCAAGTGGTTGGTTACACGTGGGCAACACTTCAACACTGTGGAGTACTCATAAAAAAACCGGCCAAGTGCCAGTCCGATTCGCGCATGAAGGGTTCCGTACCATCGTAGTAGGGGAGCACCACTTCAATTTTTATTCTTTGTTATAGCGGCTACAGAAATACACATTCTGTGAAAATTTCAACTGTCTACATGTATTACGGACTATGAGATACAGTCCGCTGACAGGCAGACGGACGGACAGGGGGGCTTAGTAACAGGGTCCCGTTGGTTACCCTTCGGATACGGAATCCTAAAACTGAAGTACTGTTATTATAAGACCCTTATCTGCCTAGCCTTTTTCCCAAATTATTTTGGGATCGGCTTCCAGTCTAACCAGATGCAGCTAAATTTTAATATTTTACATGAAGCGACTGCCTATCTGACCTCCACAACCCAGTAACTGGGTAATACGATACCCCTTGGTAAGACTGGTTGTCAGACTTTCAGGCTTCTGACTACTCGTAACGACTGTCAAAGGTCTTTCCGAGACACGGAGGGAATTCGGCATGTAATAGTTGCGGCACCCATCCATGGACCGACCTCAGCAAGCACTGCATAACTTTGAAGATCAACCCGTGCGGCTGTTATTATATATCAACCACGAAACTGAAAACAAAAAAAACAAGTGCTCCATACATTTATGGTCGCAAGAATCTATTTTTTATTTTTCATTTTTTTCGGAGTTAGTCCTATAATAGTAAAAGTTATTCATATTTATGAGTACTACAGTACTGCAGTCCCTTAAAGTGTTAACCTCGTTGAAACCAGCCACCCAGTATACGTGTCGTAAAATTGGCAAATAGGTCACTCGACTGTCCAGTACGGGTAATTAATACAGAGTGCAATGTCATCACAAATATTATGATAGAGATCGAATTCAGCATTATATAATGAAGCTTTTCAAGTGAAAATGGAAATAATGGCAATGTTTTATCACGAACTTAATGTAATAGTAATAAAAGGTGTAAACGGACTCTTCACAAAACCGTCAACCGAGCATTCTGTACACGAAACTATGTAAGTAACTTTACGCAAAAAATATTGCTGGAAAAACACATTTTTTTGGGGGTGAAAAATCACTATTTACAGTAGGACTCAATGTGGCGCACTCAAAACATTTTGCTGATTGATGCATTGAATAGTACGGGGTTCGTGAAGGTATTTAAAGTAAAGTTTTATCAATAAAAATTTGTTTAAAAAAAAAAAAACTTTTGTTAAAGTTGGAACTTTGACCCCCAATATCTCCGTAACTAGACGGTTCCCAGGTATGGTCAAGAACCAAAAAAATATCGTAATGACTGGGAGAATAAGTGCCTTTCGGCTTCGCTAAGGGTACTTTTACACCCATTATGTGGTAACTGACATAATTGGGCTGCCTCGTTAGTTCTGTGGTCGCAAGCGTACTGCTGAATGAAGCCCCGGGGCGAATCCTAGTTCGGGCAAAGTGTTATTAAGTTTTCCCAGAAATTTCTCAATAGCAGCCCCGAGTGCGGATTCGTGCCTGGTTGCGGACAATAGGCGAACCCCATTTAATATGCGACGCACAACAACCGACAAAACTATCGAAATTTGGGTGTTCTAGGTACACTTCGAGGATAATAGGCAAATATCAAAATTGGTAATAATATATAAGACTACTGCTTCGTTGGTCTAGTGAACGCAAACGCGACTGCTGAGCATGAGTTCCTGGGTTCGGTTCCCGAGTCGAGCTAAATGTTATTGGGTTTTTTCATCAGGAATTTCTCAGCCACGGAGTCTGGATTTGTGCCCAATTGATGGCAAAACGCTCGCCCCCTACATTTTATTGGTATTATGTTACATGGGACTTAAACATAAGTGGCGAACTGCGGGTGTACTATTAGATACTCTTCTACCTAATCCTTGGGGAATTACTGGCGTGTGTATACAAGGTACAGTCCTGCAAGTAGCACTTAATTGACATTGACACAGGGGCGTTGTTGGTTGGAATATGTTTCGTGAAATACTGAAAATTTGGCCGAAGTTTCGATTTTGGGAACGAGCCAAAAGATTGCCTTGTGCACACGGCGACACATCAAGCTATACATTTCCAGTATAACATGGCCTCGCTTTGTATAGATTTCTGTGAGATCCGCATAAACTGGTTTTGGATAGCATATCATCATCATCATTCTCCGTCATAATCCCAATTTATTTAGGACCAGTTCTTCCATACTTTCTACAACTGGTAGTAGCACAAGTAGTAGTAACTAAACTATAGTTGATTTGTATTACAGTAACATACAAATTAAATACTTTAGTCACAGAATAACCACAAAGATTTTCAATTACTAACATGCAATAACTCCATTTTACAGGCAGTTAATTCTATTAAAGTAGGAGTTACCAATGAAGACGAGCATAAATAGATACTAAATCCAATTACGCGCTGTTACAGCTTCCGGCTTGATTCAAAGGCTTTTGTTGGACTTTATGGAGTATGGAGCTATATGTAACACAGACTAAGGGCTCAAACACATACATACGATGCAAACGTCGCATCGAACGTTGCGACGTGTCGTCGCGATGCGATGTTGTGTTATGGAAATCATTTTTTTTTTCATTTCGTTTCATTTATTTTGCATTCCATATTGTAAAAAAGATGTTACAAAGGGCTTAAAGCTAGGTACATAAATATGGACCCTGTAAGGGCACAGCAAGGTAGGAGAGAGGAAGAGGGCTTTTATTTTACTATTAATTAGTTGGCATACAAAGTAACAATTAGTGAATCATAATTATTAATTTAAAATTTGTCATTTAGATATTCATTAATAGTATAATAGCATTTATATAATAAAAATTGTTGTAATTTATTTATGAATGGATTAAATTTTTGTACATTTTTAATAATTTCCGGTAATTTACTATAAACCTTCATTGACATGACTAGGGCACTTGTTGAGTGCATTTTTAGCTTAGAGCTTGGTATGTTTAGTCTATTTTTATGGCGTAATGTGTATCTTGACTGTATATTTTCTCGTGTAGTGTAAAAGTGTGGGTATTTTCGAACAAATTTACAAATTTCTAGAATGTATAGGCAGGGGAGGGTTAATATCTTATGCTCTTGAAAATGAGGTTTACAGCTGTCGGTATCGTCTATATTTACTAATATTCTTATTAGTCTTTTCTGTAGTGTGAAAAGTGTCGGTGCGTCTGTGCTGTTTCCCCACAATATCACGCCGTAACTGAGCCACGCAAATGCATAGGCATAATAGGTAACAAGCGCGGTTTTAAGCTTGGTAGTCTTTTTGACTTCACGAAGGGCGTATGCAAATTTGGATAGTTTAGATCTAATCTTTTGGATGTGACATTTCCAATTAATGTTAGTATCTATGGACAGGCCAAGTAGAGTAAATTCTTGAACGACTTCTATTGTAGAGCCGTTGTAGGTGAAGTTTATTTGTAATGGAGTTTTTTGACGGGGGTGGAAGGACATTATTTTTGTTTTAGAGAAATTGATTTCGAGGTTATGTTATTCATCCAAGTTATGGTTTTATTTAATGTAGTGGTTAGGTTCTCGCTCAAGCCAACATTGTTACGGCATGAAGTAAGAAGCGAAATATCGTCAGCAAACAAGACACATGGCCCTTCTATGGTTTTCGGAAGGTCATTTATGTAAATAAGAAATAGGAGGCATCCAACTACACTCCCTTGGGGAATAGAGGCGTTAATTGTTGTACAGTCAGACCGAATATTTTGTATTTCTTTGCTATTTTCATTATTAATATCTATTTCAACCTGGTGTTCTCTATTTGTGAAATAGGATTTAAACCATTCGTGAGTTTTTCCGCGGATCCCTATGCCATGTAACTTATTTAGTAAAATGTCATATTGTACTTTGTCGTAAGCTTTGGTCATATCTAACAATATACCTACGGCGTATTTTTTGTCATTTATTATATTTAAAACTTCCTGTATATATTTATAAATTGCTAAAACAGTGGATCGGTTTCTGCGAAAGCCAACGACGACAATCAACGACGTGCATCGGCAAAATTCAAAACACGATGTCGTTTAGTTTTTTCACAGTTATTTTACCTCTAATTAACCAGTAACCCAACAGCACCAAAATAAAGATCACTGTCACTTGTCAGCGGCAGCAACCAGACAGCAACCTTCATCATCATTTACACAGAATGTGTATTTCTCTTGCCGGTATAACAAAAAAAAAATAAAAAAAAATAAAAAAAATAAGAGGTTTCGTATCAACATACTACGTTGGTAGGGAACCCTTCATACGCGAGTCCGACTCGCACTTGGCTGGTTTTTACAATGTATCAACTAAATAACTGTGGTAATAAGACTGTAGAGTTGCGATGCACGGCACATCACGAAAAATGATGTATCCAGATATTTATTTTCATAATCTAGCTCAGCGTTGCTTCCTCAGCTTTCACGAGATGGCTGACGTCGCGAAGCGATTTTTACTACGCACGTCGCTGTTTTTGCACATCGTACACGAACGTCGCAAGGTTGTCACAGTGCGACGTCGTATCGTATGTATGTAGCCTTAGCACTACAGACATACATACATGTTCCAATTAAATCTTGAAATTTTAGCTCTCAACTCACTCAGCTTTGTAATACTGTGGTTTCGAAGATCATGTTTCTCTGGTTCTGGTTTACCTGGTCGACATCGATCGCTGAATGTTTCGTGGAGTAATTTGAGACACGAGTATTTTTTATATAATAGATATGTACCTATGTGCATACATGTACACAAAGCGTGCGGCGATGGAAATAAACAAAGGCAGGGTAAATTAAAAACGTGGTTTTACGTGAGCTACTGCGCTGTACCACATGTTTCCGCGCAGAAAAAAATACAGTTGTATTTTTAGTTTTCTGTAAGGTTCGTAGCAGGTACGCAGGTGGTGGAACAGCACGGAACAGAACCCAAAAAAAAGTGAGTTTATGTGTGTGTGTATTTACTTCGGATAGTTATACCGTGTCTGAATTTTTGAGCGTAAGCACTTCATTTATTAATGAATGAATTCATATAAACGCATCCACCCACGACACAAGAAGAATTCCTATTATCGTACTAATACCACTTCTCTGTATCAAAGCTAAACAAGGGTAGAATAATAAATATAAATCGCAAAACCGCACCATGACACTACATATAAAACTTGCCAAGTCAGTACCTACACGCAAGTCCCAGTGAAACAGCATACAAAAACATTAGCTGATTGAAAAAAGATTTATATGGTAATTTAAAATGGAGGTAATTTTCTGATTGGATATTTTAAAATGGATGTACCAAATGCACTATATTGCAGAGGCACGCATCGTTTCACCTCTTTCCATACTTTTTTTTTCGGATGGGAAATAATCAAATGCCCCCCCCCCCCCCCCCACTCTGGGCGGACCGGAAGGGAGTGTCAGACTTGTACTGACTAAAACCCATCCATATTCCTTCTTTGCCCTTTTTGTTCCAGGGCCACGGTATCTCTTTCGAACAGTCCCGCAGCCCTCGCCTACTTATTTGCTGACATCTCATTGAGGCGCGCGTGGAACACGAACGCGCCGTCGACACGGCCTGTCGTCATAAGACGGCCGGACGGCGAGCTAGCCCATAACTCGCCGTCTACAGGCCCGCGCCTACGGTGGCCGGGAGCCACCACGTGACCCCCGACGCCCAGGGCGTCTCCCGCAGCGGCTGGGACGTGAGGTAAAGAACCTCACGTCCCGGCCTCTTTCCATACTTTGGTTCACACCGCGAACTACCGAAAGAGGCAAAACGAAGTATGAAAAGAGTTTCGACCGGCCCGCTCGCTAGCTGGCGGTGTGGCCTACGCTTTAGGTAGACAACGGATGAGGAAGTTGATGATGAAGAAGAAACGGTTTATGCTGCAAGTGGGGCAAATAGGATTAACGATAAATCTGTCTGAAATGTTTTTAGAGACTGCTAGGCTAGGGAAACTTCGTAAGCAATTTGACTAGTCCCTTTATACAAAACACACACACGGCCAATTCACGAAGAGTCGGGTGTCAATTTGATTAACAATTAATTTCCCAGACTACAATATCTCGCATTCAATTCATCGATTCTCTCCCAGACACGGTAACACAAGTAAAAACCGCACAACAGGCAGTAATTGCTGTGACATGCTGTAATATACACATACAAGAACCACTATGAGTAATAAACGCCCCAAGTATTTAAAAGCACGAAAACAATCCAACCTAAATAAAACACTACAAATTGTCAAATTGTCCCGAAATTACGCATAAAACTACCATTAGCTTATAGCGACGACCAGAAACTGGGACACGAATGCGTCAGATGCAAAGCCAAATGGGTCGACAACACTGAGGAATAAATCAATGGAGTGCCAAGAAAAGTAAAATACTGTAGCAAAGCCGCGACGATCGCCTCTGATTCTTCTGGTGCCATCAACTCCGGATATTTCTCCTTGTATTTTGCCAACACGCCTCAAAATTGTAATCCGTCTGTAGTTCTTTTTCGAATTTGATGACCCAGATACATTAAAGAACATAAAACGTTTAGCAAATATAAATTAGAAATCGCCAACACGCTGTGTGGAAGTGGGATTTAATCAATGATCAGTGCACCTGTAAGAATAAACAAGGAATGCTGTGGATTATTGCCAATGAACACGGTTGAGATCTGCTGATCGAGTTTCACTGAAGAAATTCGCTCTAAGAGAGTGACCACGCTTAGCGACCCGGAAAGGGCTTGAGCCGATCAG
This sequence comes from Noctua janthe, assembly GCA_910589295.1. Lineage (NCBI taxonomy): Eukaryota > Metazoa > Arthropoda > Insecta > Lepidoptera > Noctuidae > Noctua > Noctua janthe. Next base: position 4,002,165 of record OU342567.1, read on the forward strand.
ATAGAAACTCCATGTCAAAAAGCGAAAAAGATGTCACTCGTCCCGTTTCGTTTCGGACGACGCAACTCGTCAGCGCGTCGGGTTATTAATTTTATTGTATGGACATAAAGGTATTATTAAGCTCTCCATGTCCGGCCTTCTCTTTGGCAGACAAGATTAGGCAAATGTCAGCACGCCGTCCTGGCACGGCTTGAATTACAGGCTTTGTTATAACGAGGGCGATTGTCCAAAGCCTCTCGAGACAGAATGTTGATTTACAAACCGGATTACAGTCGGAATGTCCGGAAACGTGTCAACAGCTGCCCAGGGGGACAGTTTGCAAGTTTGTAATTTATTAGCAGCTTAGGGAAACTAGGGTGGTAGTTATGGTTATTATTAGTGTGGTAATAAATTTTTGATTTGAGAGGGAGTCAATCAGTCTACGTTATGCTACCTTAAATGGATTGATTATCATGATAACGCCATTACCATTGTGCAAAAGCTCGTAGTCTATCAAATTCTTAATGATCGCTTAATAGTGGTCAAAAGTTTTGAGTATGAATGTGGATGGGTATATGAGTAGAGGAAGACCAAAGAAACGATGGATGGACTGTGTAAAGAATGATATAGCAAGAAAGGAGGTATTTGATGTGATGACGAGAAATAGAGAAGTATGGAAGAAGAAGACATGCTGCGCCGACCCCAAATGAATTGTGATAAGGGCAAGAGAATGATGATGAGTTGCCAAAAGTTACGTCAAAATAATAGTAGATAATCAAACAATCATGTCTACGCCAGATCAATGACTTATCAGTACTCGCCATCGCCAAACCTTGCCTTTCAATTAGAAGATTACTAAAACTGTGAAATATCAATAATTACGGTGTCCATGATCGGCCATTCTGGCACGATTTTATTAGCCGAATTAAACCCCAGTATGATCGTTGAAATAGTGTCAAAGCTGTTTGGCAACGAGCTCAAAACTGACTGGTAAAGTATCCAATGCAGCCAAATGTGTATCTAAACGAGGACCAAGCTTCAGTAACAAATCTGATATACCCTAATCCTACCAATTTCGCGTCTAAAAACGGTAAAAGGCAGAAAATAAGAAAAATCAACCAAATCTAACAAAAAGTAAAGACTTTGTGATTGAAGAAGCCGATATCACAAAATGATTAAACGATTTTCTAAAGTGCCACTCATTTTGTTCTTGCTCGCAAGTTACTGTTACCAACTTCACGACACAAACTTTCTTTTTTGGAAATTATAAAGAGAGGATAAAAATAAAGTACATTCCAGCTGATGGTGCTGGAGGCCTAACTGTTTCCTAAACGCAATACAATAAAAATCCTCAAGTCAAACGATAACAACAGAACCTAAATAATTTCTTCAAATATGGCAGTTAATTTGAACAACATGAATCCAAAATGGCTGTCCCACGACTTCATACGAAATGTAAACAGAGTGAGTTCAAGTTACGCCTTCCATTTCTTTTTCCCAGTTCGGAATGTGAGCAATAAAATTGAAATAGGATTTACTTGAGCTTACGAAGGAAGTAAGATGTATACGCAAGTAAGGTTCTTACTAAGTCGGAAGTAAGGGACACTACACACAATATTTTCGAATCTGTATCATTCGGCACAGGAGGGCAGAAAAATCGAATATAATTATGCAAATAAGTTCGGTAAAAGTCGACGACTTAGCGATGGTAGATGCCAAACGGACTTTACCGATTGCAAAGAGCCGAATATTTATAGTAACAGGCGTTCTATAATTTCTAACCCCCGTGAGGAAAAGACGTGAATTTAAGTTTCTTATTGATTGGGGCCCACGAAAATCGCTCCATGTAAAATACAGCTGCACCCGGTTAGACTGAAAGCCGACCCTCAGTTGGGAAAAGGCTAGGCAGATGATGATTGATTGGGGCACACGAATCAAAAAAATTATAGGAATCCATCAAAAAGTTAAACTTCAACAAATACACTACATACTGTTGCCAGGTCGGCACCCGAACAACAGTGTGTAGCATCACTTATAACAGGTGTACAGACCAGATTACTCGTGTATTTGAGATGTAAATATATTCACGAAGACATATCGGTCGCAGTAAGCTCTCTTGCATGAGGGATTATCTCTTTGAACAACAACTTGGAGGTTGGAAGGTGCTTTAAAGGCTAAGTTTAGATTCAGGGAAGTATTATTGAACTGTTCCGGTAATGTTAGTAAGCTGCTCAGATTACGTTGTAATTTGCATCTTGCATATGTAGATCTTTGACAGTCGTTAGAGGCAGTCAGTAGCCCGAAAGTCTGACAATCAGTCTTACCAAGGGATATCCTAATGCCAAGTACTAACTGGGTTGTGGAGGCCAGATAGGCAGTCGCTCCATGTAAAATACTGGTATTCAGCTGCATCCCGTTGAGCAGGCCGACCCCAACATTGTTGGGAAAAGACTAGGCAAGTGATGACCTATATTTGCATATAAGCCAGATGAATTATGGTTTATAAATGCTATAGACACAGACAAGTTGTTTTTGTAATAGGAATTGGTACTGCGTCGGGAACCAGTTGATTCAAACCAGCTGTCACAGGTACGACTAGCAATTTGAGAAGCATGGAAGATGACATGCTGTGCCCGACCGCAAATACATATATCGCGATGAAAGCAAGAATATCATGGAGTACTAATAATGATGATGATGAAGAAGTATATTCCAACTTAGGAATAAGGTCTGTTGGCCACAGCCAAGCAAGATAAAAAAGTTTTGGAACACTGCGGCAGTAGCGAGGATCTAGAAAAAACTGATGCCAGCGACAACGATGTTAGAAAACGCAAAAATATGTTGGATTGACATGAAGGGAGTAAAAATACCCTTAACGACGCGGAAAGGCACTTGTTCTCCCCGTCATTGCGATATTTTTTTTATTCTGTACCTTCTAGTTACGGAGATATTGGGGATCAAAGTTTCAAGTTTCAATTTTTCGAATTATATTTTTAAATACTAGTATTAAAGGTAATAAATTTACTTTAATTACTACCATGTCCCGTTTACTATTCAAAGCTTCCATCAGCAGAATGTTTTGAGTGTGCTACGAGTACATTGAATTTTACCGTAAAACGTGATTTTTCACCTCAAAAAAAAGTTGTTTCCCAGCAATAATTTTTGCGTAGAGTTACTTATGTTGATGTACATAATGCTTGGTGGACGGGTTCGTGAAGGGTCCGTTTACACCCTGTATAAAGCTCCCAAAAAGCTTATGCCAATCTAGTTTAAAGTCGTTAAAGAAATAAGAAACGCTTTGAAAACAATAGCCACTTTCCTAGGCCCTGAAGTAGTCATTAATGTAAGGTAATAAAGCAAATGAAGTCTTTAACGTAGCTAACTGCGAAAATTGCTCATTATATTAATTTGTCCGACAGGAAATTTCATTGAGTAAATAAAACGAACGGACCAGTAACGTAACTTAATTTTAATAATTAACAAAGTAAATTCAATTTGTGAAACGCCAGATATTCGTCAAAAACTTGACAAACTGCCACGAAATGATATTTTAATTACGCTTGACCTAATTAACGGCAAGTAATTTAATTGTTGAGCGTAATATAATATTTTCACACGGCCTTACGAAATATCAATAGAGAACAAATAAAACACGGGATAAGCTGTATATTGCTTCTCGTTTTACCGTAAACATCATCAATCAGCATCATCTCTTATCGCAATTTATTTGAGGTCGGCGCAGCATGTCTTCTTGTTCCATACTTTTCTAGAAGTCGCCATCTTAGTAGTATTTTTATAGCCTCACCTTTCACACCATCCATCCACCGTTTCTTTGGCCTTCCTTTACTTTTATGGCCAACAGCACTTTCCTAAACCGCACTTATCTAAAGATCACCTTGTGAATGCACAGGTTCAAACCTAGCTGATTATAAAGCGCCTGGCCTAGGTAGGGATTTTTTTTGCTCCAGCTTACCTCTCTCAAAATATCACCCTTCGCCACTGGTAAATATAGTTGAAAGTGTTGCTATCCGAAAATTACGACAAATGACAATCCCCAGTAGTGGGTGATTTTTAACTTTGGATACTGAAGACGAAAGCAATTTAACAACAAAGGACGGATGACAATTGTACAAAATATTTCATTAAACAGTCTTAATAGACTGTAAAACGAACGTTTTTCAACAGAACGTAGATTTCAAAGCTTAAAATTCTCTCAAGTAACAATCTCCTGATAATAGACATCTTTGTGAAAATGTTTTCCTTCTAATTAAAGTTGAGCTTCAGTCGTAACTCGATCTTTCGTTTTCTTTTATATTTAGATGTCAGAGATAAGTGAAGTAATCGGACCTTAGCCATTAAAATAGCGATACAGATAAAAGGTCCTGACAAAACAGAAAAGGAGATGAAAATTCAGAGGCGCATTTAGTTACTACTGATTCTGATACTGTTAGCCTGTGTCTTTCCACTGCTGGGTTCCAAATTCTTCAATCTGCAGGACTGTTCGAAAGAGATACCGTGGCCCTGGAACACAAAGGGCTAAGAAGGATCATGGATGGTTTTTAGTCAGTACAAGTCTGACATTCCCTTCCGCTCCGCCCAGAGCGGGGGGGGCGTCATTTGATGAATTCCCATCCGAAAAAAAATGGCGGGTCTACCGCGTCGCCTTCTGGCAGTATCAGGGCTCCACATCGTGGTTTTTTTAGCCCACAGCTCGTCAGCACGCTAGTTACTAACGCCGCATTATTTCTTTTTTGTTCCTGTTTTTAAATGCCAAGCGTTACTGCTAGTGCGTGCTTGTGTTTTTTTTAATCAAGGATTTCTCAGCAGCAGCCTGCCTTAATTCGCCCATCTTAATTCGTACCTGATTGATGGCAATATTCTCGTCTCTTATTACGTGGGACTTAAACATAACTGGCGAAATGTGGTCACAGTTCTGCCTGACCCGAGGATTACCGGCGTGATGTTTACCTTATTAAAGTTACACTATTTAAGTCGCGACTTAATAGGCTTCTTTTGGGTTAGCTCGTTCCATCGTCGACCTCATCTCTGACCTCAGGACTAGATTGAGGTCAAGAGTAAGCCATTTAATATTTTAAAAAAATCTCAAATAATACAGTTCTAATCTAAACATAACTTCATCAACGTTACGTTCAGAAATTAAACAACTTGAAACGCAATCTCATATTTTTCATTTTATTTTTCACTTCCCAGAGCTTGAAGCACTCTCCAGCAGACTTGGTTTTGATTAAATATGAAGGTGTTTTTTTAGAAACGCTCCCATCAAATAGGTACGTCTATGTACTTATTCATTATTTATACAGGGTCAAATTAAGATTTAGAAGTCGAACCCACGTTACTATCATTTTTTGTGGCGAAAGGAACAAAATGTTATACACCGTGACTTTTAGTCGTCTTACAACGGCAGCCCACTTCATGTATCCAATGACTACTAAACATTCATTAAAAAAAAATAGGTATTTATGAGATTTTAATAATTTAAAAATAAAATTATTATTCAGTATTATGACGCATGACGTAGTTAAAACACCCTGTTGCGAGCGATGATCTACTGGACTCGAGTGCTGGGTCGGTATAGTTCTCCCGTTTGACACGTAAACATCATTAACAGGATGTTTCATAATTTTATTCAATTTTTTTTTTTCTTTGTACCTATTATGGAAGATAAAAAATAATCGCGCCTAGAGCTATTTCATGTCGGGTACATTGAGTGGATAACCCTTGTAAGACTACTAAAAAGTCACGGTGTATAAAAAATGTGTTTTGGTTTCACATATCGAAAGTATTATCAATTCTCGGCCATCTCTGAAAACATATGTAGCTGCTCATTGAAAACTAGCCCTGTATATTTTTAGTACATCATAAGCCATTTAAACAAAACTAGCGACCCGCCCTTGCTTCGCACGGCGCCACCTATCGGGTCCAAAACTATATCTAATGTAGCCTATATTTTAAGTTAAGCATCTAGCAGTAGAGCGGTGAAAATTGCGTTCAAATCCATGCAGGAGCTTTTGCGTGATACGCGTACAAACATACAGACAACTATTCTAATAACTGTTGTTTTGTCTGTCTGTCTTTCTGTCTGTATATTTGTACGCAATAATTACTGCATGGATTTGAACGCAGTTTTCATCGCTCTATTGGTAGATACTTAACTTAAAATATAGGCTACATTTTTTTGTGGGTGGAGCGGAGGGGAGTGTCAGACTTGTACTGACTAAAACCCATACATGTTCCTTCTTTGCCCTTTGTGTTCCAGGGCCACGGTATCTCTTTCGAACAGTCCCGCAGCCCTGGCAGGCATCGGCCCATGCGGACCCCTACTTGATTGCTGACATCTCTTTGAGGCGCGCGTGGAACACGAACGCGCCGTCGACACGGCCTGTCGTCATAAGACGGCCGGACGGCGAGCTAGCCCATAACTCGCCATCCACAAATATAGGCTACATTAGATATAGTTTTGGACCCGATAGGAGGCGCTGTGGGAAGCAAGGGCGGGTCGCTAGTGTATAGATAAGTTAATCCTATTATTTTGTCTTCTCACAGACCGCAAACATGTATGTTGTATGGAAGACGATCATTTTTGACACACTGTCGTCTTCCATACAACATGAAACAAGCCCAATTCAGGGTTGCTCTCCAGTAATGTGAAAATGTAAACCGAAAATGTGATCGCCATTGACATTAATGATTTTTTTTTTGCTGTTAGATTCTTCGTTTATGAAGAGTTTTGATCATAACCGGCAGTGAGACAAAAAAAATTAAAAGAAAAAGTAGATTTATGAGATTTCATAACATCACGCCTGTAATCCCAAAAGGGTAAAGCAGATGAGTAACTAATAGTACGCCCACATTTCACCAGTTATGGGGGCCAGCCTAATATAGGGGATATTTCCTTGAACAAAAACAAACGCAGAATAAACTATTTCAAACCAATATGGATGTACTTTGTTTTTGTTTAATAAATATAACGGTTAGACGGTGAAAAATTTAAAGGTCACAATTGTGAACCCGTTATTGCGAAAGCGTAACATTCCTAATCTAGTACAAGTTTAGTATTACCTATAGATAATCAATGCCTAGATTTGAGTGTAAGACCGAGATGTATAAATGTTACGTGAAGCACGTGCTTTGTATAAAACATGTTCACGTCTCTTTCTTGCACTTGTAGTTTGTCAGTTGTGCGATAATGACAGAATTCAATCTTAGACTAAAGACGACAACTACTCTGTCATATGGGTCAGTGGTAACGACCCCAACTTACGGTTTGTAGATCAGGCTGAACCTAGACGGTTGAATTACTTCGTATAATTCGTCAAAACGTTAAAAGAAACATCGTGAGGAAACCGGAATGTCCTAGAATCGAAAATTCGACGACATGAGTGAACTGTGACACCTGCCAACCTGAACTGGGCCCGCGTTGTGGATAACAGCCCATTCCATCTCATAGGGAGGAGCCGTGTCCCAGCAGTGGGAACATTATAGGCTAATTTATTATCCTTTTGCAAAAGACGTGTTGCTAAGTCACATGTATAGATTTTGGATTTTCGGCCTATGAGTATTTTTGTCATTATTTAAACCCGACCGTAGGCGGTAAATACAATATCAAGGTAAGTACCTACGTATGTAAGTAGGTACCCACATGAAAATCATTAACCTTTCGTGATCACCGTAGGCGGACTAAAGTGTCGTCAATACACCGTGACAGTTTATGAATGTTTAGTAGTCATTGGATACATGAAGTGGCCTGCCGTTGTAAGACGACTAAAAAGTCACGGTGTATAATTTTAACTCAACACCAAAACCAAAGAACAAGATCAAGCTTTCATCTGACAAAACCCATAAGTGACATCACATCAATTCGATTATTCATAAAATAAAACAATAAGTCTAATAACAAACAACAAGAAGTATTAAAGCGCTCTATACCGGCCACGGGAGTATAATAATGAAACCACTGACACGTGAACGAATGTAAGTAAATGGTAGTGAAGTGGAACAGCAGTGCAGAACTAAAGTGACGTAGACGACACGATCTGCGAGTTATTATTAACAAACTTAGGTAGTGGCTAGTGGTTATCGATGAAGAATCGGCTTCAGCCGGTAAGAAAGACGTTTTCAGACCAGATCAAGCCGGCTCCGTGAGAAATGTACTTACACCCTTACTTCCGTACTAATATTATAAAGAGGTAAAATTTTTTTAGTTAGTAAGTTTGTATAGGAGGAGCTCGTGGCTAAATAATAACAGCCGCTCGGGGTTGATCTTTAGGTTAAGCCGTGCTTGCCTAGGTTGGACTGTGGATGGGTGACCACCCGTTACATACCGAGTTTCCTCCGTGCCTTGGAAAGCACGTTAAGCCGTTGGTCCCAGTTGTCATTTGAAGATCTTTGACAGTCGTTAGGTAGTCAGTGGCCCAAAAAGTCTGACCACCAGTCTTTCCAAGGGGTATGGGTTGTGGAGGTCAGATAGGCAGTCTCTCCATGTAAAATACTGGTATTCAGCTGCATCTGATTAGAGTGGAAGCCGACTCCAACACAGTTGGGAAAAGGCTAGGCAGATGATGAAGTTTGTATGTAGGAGGTAAACTCCGGAACTAATGATCCAATTCTAAAAAAAATGCACTATTAGAAAGATACATTATTCGTGGGTGCTGTAGGCATTATATTTATATCATGCATATTAGCCGAGATATCACAATTTTTACGGACGATGTCGCAAGCGAAGTGTTAGTAATCAGTCCTTATCCTATTTTTTTGTGGGGCTCTACACGTCTTCTTTCGCACATCTTATTAACCGTCGTCTCAGTAGTCTATTCCAAATTCTAGCAATGTCATCTTAAATACCCCTCCAACTTCATCGCTGCATAAGTATTTCCCCTACTACCTCCTGCCATCATCTTTTAGCCTTAGCGACAGCTGCAAAAGGCAATTATATTAAAATGACAAATATGGTTCTAGATATCGAAATTAGGAGCGTAGTACTCGCAACCGGCGGCGTGTATGACCAGCTGTATGAACGTCCACGAAGCGAAAGGAGCATAACAGGATCATAGGAGGTGGTGTTCTCTGGTGTCTATACCTACGTCCATGGGAAAAAAGAGTGAGCTTATCTATGTATGTATCTCTAGGACGCGAAGATGGCTGATGGAGCAAGGTTTTGACCTAACCGAGGCCACCATTCGGCCAAGGCTGGACCTAAGAAACCAGGGCCGTTTAAAAGCGTATAAGGGCGTCGTTAAATTCGCGGGAAATAGATGGATAAGGGACGCACAGAAAAGAAGAATGGCAGAAAAAAGGGGAGGTCTTCACCCAACAGTGGGTGATTCCGCACTGAAATAAGATACCAAGTTTAAACAAAATTTTAGCCATTTACGTGTACGGTAAATATATTTTTCTGTTTTAAATTGGACGTGTGTGTTGTGTGGAACGTAGATAATCGAGAAAGGTTCGCTGTAGACCTCAGATAAGTAATGAGTGTCCTAATTGTTGTATTTTGGAATATTTTACTCTGAACTGTCTGAAGTTTCATGCCAGACAAGTCAGTCAGTGTGTTTGAAAAAGGATTTTAATTTATCACAATTGTGTAAAGTTTATTTATTTATTTTAAGTTCATGTACAATAGTGTTACATAGGCGGACTTAATACCACAAGGCATTCTCTACCAGTCAACCTTTGGCTTAAATAAGAAAACATTGTGATAGGGTACAAAATAAATATATAAAAATAACTTTTAGCATTCGAAAATTTATATATGCCTATATAAATTTTCGAATGCTAAAAGTTATTTGATATATGATACTAATACACATATACAAATAAAATAAACTAATACACCACAAAAGTGTGTTAAAGTGTGTTTTGATTTTATAATTCCCGTAAAAAAAAAATATTATTTATTAACTCATCATCACTATCATTACAGGTATTTCCTAATTCAATAGTGTGGCCATAATTACAGTTTTATTATTTGTGATAACATATTCTGTACTTCGTGATTTTTGTGAACTCACTCAGAGAACAAGTAAAAAGATCTACGTTGTCTGCTACGTCATTAAGTACACGCAAGGTACGCGTTATAAGGTTAAAATAATAGGTATAGTGTATATATTACAGTATGAGTGACGAAAAATGTTGATAATGGAAGACCAAAAAAAAACAACAAAAAAACATGGCAGGGTAAAAATTATATGAAAGTAAAAAGAACAGAAGAGAAAAGCGTGTTGCGCCGACCGCAAGCAACATGAGATAATGGCAGGAAGATGATTATGAGGTACAGTTGCTATTAATCTACGAAGTATTTATGAAACTTCATCAAATAAATAAATGTTCAACGTGAACTCTCAGAATTGCCCTTTAAAATTCGAGATGAAATTCAAAAGTTTATTAAGCCGTTAGTTAGCATTAACTTTGGAGTGCTTACAATAATTTGTGCTTGCAAATTAATCACAAAGCTAGGTTTAAAACAAAAACAGTAACTTTTCAAACTTTCCACAAAACTATTCAAATTGCGTAAACCAAACTTGCTATTGAATAATACGAAAACTCTTTAACAGTTTCAAAATAAAGTTTCGATACAATTTTCAGTTACATAAACACGATGAGTTACCCTTTGTACTTCAGTCAATAAATTAATCACAACATATTATAAAGCAAATTCCTCCGCCTGTGTCTGTCTGTTCGCGAAAAAATAGAGTGATTCATGAGGAAGGTTAAAGTTAAAGTCTACATAATAAACTACATTAAAATTCTTCAAATAGACGTTATACTACATTTAAACCTAATCCACATATTCGACGCGTCTGGCTGATGCGACCCTCCATCATCTGCCTAGCCTTTTCCCAACTATATTGGGGTCGGCTTCCAGTCTAACCGGATGCAGCTGAATACCAGTATTTTACATGGAGTGACTGCCTATCTGACCTCCACAACCCAGTTAGTACTGGGTAATACGATACCCCTTGGTAAGACTGGTTGTCAGACTTTTTGGGCCACTGACTACCTGTAACGACTGTCAAAGATCTACAGATGACAGCCGGGACCAACGGCTTAACGTGCTTTCCGAGGCACGGTGGAAACTCGGTATGTAATGGGCGGTCACCCATCCTCAGACCAACCTAGGCAAGCACGGCTTAACCTAAAGATCGACCCGAGCGGCTGTTATTATTTAGCCACGAGCTCCTCTCAAGCCACGAGCTCCTCTGGCTCTGGCTTATGCGACCCTACGACAGACAAAACATGTAGGCATCAGTGGCGAAGGTTCCAAACAACCCGATTCCTACCAGCTTCCCTTTGAAAAATGGCACAGTCAGTATTCTGTAGCCAATAATATTCTACACAGTAAAGATATGTACCTACTCCGGCTTACCTCTTACAAAAATTGATCCTTCGCTACTGGTAGGCATAATATTATTATGCTCTACTACCCGTGCGAAGCCGGGGCGGGTCGCTAGTTATTTATACTGTTATCATTAAAACTAAGTTTCATAAAATCAAAATTACTACTATGTTAGTTCCTAGTTTCGACTTGGTGAGAAAATACAAAAGAGCTTTACGCACGCCATTGCCTCCATTGACCCCAGTCTGACGACACTAGTAAAAACATCTGATTGAATAAATCCGGCAAATTGGATTGAGTGCATCCGCATTCAATGTAACAAAGACAGAAAATAACATTTCTACGTAAGACCTTGGAGACACGTACGTTGTTTGTTACGACACTTGTACCCGACAAAACTTACACAACATATTCTTTCCTTCCAAGGATAACGACATAACCTCGGTCTTATTGGACAATTTCCTGAATTTTCTCGAAAGACGGTTCGCCCATAATTTTTGCACCCTTTGTAAAATGAGAACCCCGTCTCGGTGTCGTCTCGTGACTTGTAAATGAGCACGAAACTTGACTGTTATGTTAAACAGGTTTCCTATCTACTGATCTGGATGAACACGCCAGTTAATAGTAGTAATTTTTCCAATTGAACACACATTGTTTGTCAGAACCATGTGATGGTATGCTATGAAATCTATATGGATTACATGGCCATTCGACTCTATTATCTACATTTGTTTGCGATTTCTTTCTAAATAATAATAGCCGCGTTTGCCTAGGTCCGTGGATGGGTGACCACCCTTTACATACCGAATTTCCTCCTTGCCTCGGAAAGTAAGTTAAGCTGTTGGTCCCGACTGTCATTTGTAGAACTTTGATAGTCGTTACAGGTAGTCAGTAGCCCGAAAGTCTGAAATCCAGTTTTACCAAGGGGTATCGTATTATCTCCCGCCAGGGCTGCGGGACTGTTCGAAAGAGATACCGTGGCCCTGGAACACAAACGGCTTGAAGGATCATGGATGGGTTTTAGTCAGTACAAGTCTGACACTCCCTTCCGCTCCGCCCAGAGTGGGAGGGTCATTTGATGATTTCCCATCAGAAAAAAAAAGGGGTATCGTATTACCCAGGACTAACTAGGTTGTGGTGGTCAGATAGGTAGTCGCTCCATGTAAAATACCGGTATTCAGCTGCTTCCGGTTAGACTATAAGCCGATCCAAACATTTTTGGGAAAAGGCTAGGTGTTTGCGACTTCTTAGCAAAACTATTGAGCTGATTTCGTTGACTTTAAGCGGATTTAATCACAGAATAATAAAACTTCATTAACCGGGCGAAGTCACTAGCATAGCAAATATTACATACACATAATACCTTGTAAATGAGAGGTTTCCGACGGGTTAATTACTTATTAGTTACGATTAGTGGCAAAGTAACCCATTAACGCTGGATTACGAGGATGGGATACGGCCACTAAAAGCATTCACTACTCGAAAACCCCACCCCACATCGATTTGAACCACCGCAGCTCTGTTGAGCGTTTTACACTTTATTTTATTTATTTTTGTTAGGAGCGAACGAGGACTAAGAGGGAATTGAGGGCTAGCAGGCACTAATGCCTTGAATTGAGAGCACGGGGCTGCAGTAATCCAAGATGTGGGAAGTACATGGATGTCTTTTTGATAATAGGCAAGATATGGAGCTGAGTCGGAATCAATACAAAGAATGGCGAAGGACTTACTAGTGAGACAGCGCGACCTAGACAATTTTTTTTTAAATTCTAGATTTATTTTATAATAAACCATCCTGTCTGATTAGCCAAAGAAGGCAAAACACCCAGAGGGTCGGAAAGGAATCGAGGAGGTCTTTGCCCAGCAGTGGGACAGAGAGGCTTAAAAAAAAACATCGCTCTTTCACCAGCCCGCAAAAACCCAGCGTGGTAGACAATGGCTTAATCCGTCTCTGTAAGAACAGGCCTGTGTCCCCATAGTGGGAAATTGAAGATAATGAATGCATCAAACTCTATACAAATTGTTAATTATAAACACACTGTGAAAGCAGCAGAGACATCGATCTGGAAAGTATTTGGTATGCAGATGTGAAATATCGGTAGATTCAAGTAAGCCACGATACTCCATGAATATTTCAGTCTTGCATATGCGGCATGCTTGATCAGGGTATTCGTGGTGCAACGTAATTCGATCCATGACTATTTTGTGGTAGCTCTGTGCATAAAATCTTATTTCCTTTGTATTTGTCTAAAGGGTGCAAATAGACCCTTAACATAGCCGAAAGGCACTTGTTCGCCCCGTCTTTGCGATCATTTTTTTTTGTTCTAGATCATACCTGGGAACCTTCTAGTTACGGAGATATTGGGGGTCAAAGTTACAACTTTTTCACAAGATTTTTTTTTTAAATACATGTTTTAATGTAAGATTTTTACTTTACACACCTCCATGATCCCCGTACTATACAATCCATCCATCAGCACAATGCTTTGAGTGTTTTCAATCGAGTCCTACCGTAAAAATTGATTTTTCACCCCCAAAAAAAAAAGTCTATTTCCAGCAATAATTTTTGCGTAAAGTTTGATGTACAGAATGCTTGGTTAACGGCTATGTGAAGGGTCTGTTTACACCCTGTATACTTCATTGAATATTCAACTTGTTTACTAAATCCGCGTAATCTGCTCCGCAGTTGTATTTACAATTAATAATAATAATAATAATATACTTTATTGATACAATTCCTTACAATATGCTTACTATCTAGCTAAATTTCACAATATTTAAAGGCGCACAGAAGTTGAAACCCTGACTCCTAAACTAGGAATACCTGTGACTTAGGAGTCAGTGTTCTACTGCCACTTGGACACTACAAACCCTTATGAAAATTAAGAGCTGGTAAGGTGATGTTATACAAAAAGAATATATTATTATGTAGTGATTTAAAGAAAAGAATGAAAAACAAATAAAAGTAAAAATAAATTAAAATTAAAAAGTAAAATGACTGTGTGTTTGATTTTTTTATGTGTGAGTGGGAGTCGTGTGTATTGTTTGTGAGGTGTAATTGTGTGTGTTTGTGTGTGTAACTAAGAAATGCGTGTATTTTGTGTTGTGTGAGTGTAATATCAGGAGCCTAAGTTTGTGAATGTAGTGGTGTCGAGTGTAAGACTGTGCTTGAGTTATTACGAGCTTGGTGTCTACTTTTATTTTAAAGATGTGGGTGACTGCATTACGTGTTTTGCATGGAATGTTGTGAGTTATATCAGAGTGGTGAGTAGTTCCTCAGTTTGAGCATAGTCTAGGAGGTACAGCATGTTCTTCAGCTTAGCTTTTGCATCTTGTTTGCTTAGCCTTGCTATTTGTGTGGTCTTATTAATATTTTTGTAAACAAGAGGGCTCAACACATACAGCTGTCTTCTGGCGAAGGAAGTTCTGTGATTTGGGGTTGGGCATACTATTCTTTGACCACGTTTATTTGAGTCGGGGGGTGGTACTTGTTTATGTTTCCAGAGAGTGGTTCTTAGCACAAATAGCTGTCTCACAGTTAAAAGTTGGAGCTCGGTGTAAAGCTGGTGAGTTGGATAGCGAAAGGGTAATTGCTAAGTAAATACTATTTTATCTGAGCTTTTGCGGTTATGATTTGTATTTCAGAAATTTCCACGATGATCTTACTTTTTGTGATGTCATGAGAGGGAGACTGTGTATATTTCCATCCCTTCTTTTTTTTAAACTAAAAGCGATTATTTTAGTCTTGCTAAGGGGTGCCGTGGTAACTAGTGACTGAGTAGACAATACTGGTATTCAGTAGCGATTAGGCTTGAAGCTGACCCCAACATAGTTGGGAAAGGTTTGGCAGAATTATGTTAAAAGTAATTATTATTTGCAGCTCGATTCAAACGCAAACTAGCATAGGTTAACACACCAAACCACCACAAAATATGCCAGCTTCCCCGCAAAAGGCACTTGATGCATAGATCGTCCGCGAGAGCTCCTAATCACACTCTTGAAACAGATCGTGACCCAACCATGTATCAGGTTGTTGGCATTTCACAGTGTGAACTTTTAAACTACCAACACTCTCTCGCTTCGCTCTTTCTCTTCTCTCTCTCTCGTCTCCCTCTCTTCTACTCTACATGGGCCAAAGATAATCGCAGCTCCAATCGAAACCTTTTATTTTAGGAACAGATAAAAGCGGATTGTGTTCAGTTATAGTGGTTTAAAGTTTAAACCGTTGGTTTACGTTGTTGTATCCACAATTGGGACAAAGGAAAATTAGAACAGGTTTTACGAATGTGGTTTCATTCTAGGGCGAAACTTTGGGGTGTTATTGATGGAAATTAAGCGAATGATGCCAGTCTCGACTGGATCTTGCCCAAAGGGCATTTAAAAACATAATTATACAATAATCAAGCTGCCTGTATTTTGCCTATATTTACAACTAGCGATCCGCCCCGGCTTTGCACGTCTGCAATATATATAAACCTTCCTCTTGAATCGCTCTATCTATTACTGACAACCGCGTCAAAATCCGTTGCGTAGTTTTAAAGATCTAAGCATACATAGGGACAGACAGAAGGAAGCGACTTTGTTGTATACTATGTAGTGATAATTTATAGTAAGTGCCAGTGGCGAAGGTTCCATACAACTTGATTCCTTCCGGATTCCCTTTGAAAAATGGCACAGTCAGTATTCTATAGACAAATAATATAATTACATTAAAGATATGTACTCCGGCTTACCTTTTACAAACATTGACTCTTCGCCACTGGTAAGTAGAAGAACTACTTTAAGGAAACGTGAACTAGCTGCCCGGGATAAGTGAGGACTAGTCGAGCGATACGGAATATTAAAGGTCCCGCTACGTTTTTTGTACGAGGGCGGGTCAATAAGTCCGTGACTTTTTGAATTTCTGACCTCTTTACTGAAACAGCAACACTGCTCCTGTCAACAGGCATCTGTCAGTTGACTCCTGTCAAAATTTAAACTTGCTGCGTCAGTTAGTTTGTGTTTGACAGCTATTTTTATCAGACTACCCACTAATTTGAGGAGAAAATGGAAAAAAGTGAATTTCGTGTGCTTATTAAGCATTATTTCTTGCGAAAAAAAACCATTACCGAGACCAAGGCTAAGCTTGATAAATACTATGGGGACTCTGCACCATCGATTTCAATGGTAAAAAAGTGGTTTACTGAATTTCGTTGTGGCCGTACAAGCACTGAAGATGCCGAACGTCCTGGACGCCCAGTTGAGGTCTCTACACCCGAAACAATCGAAAAAATTCACGATATGGTGTTGACCGACCGAAGATTGAAAGTGCGAGAGATTGTGGAAGCCGTAGGGATCTCGCATGGCTCAGTGGTTTCAATTTTGAATGATCACTTGGGCATGAGAAAGCTTTCCGCAAGATGGGTGCCGCGTTTGCTCACAGTCGACCACAAACGCAATCGTGTAACAACTTCACAGGAAGCTTTGGCGTTGTTTAATCGCAATATGGAGGAGTTTTTGCGCCGTTTTGTAACCGTGGACGAAACATGGATCCATCACAACACACCAGAAACCAAACAACAGTCAAAACAGTGGGTTTCTAAGGGTGAATCGGCGCCAAAGAAGGCCAAGGTGGGTTTGTCAGCCAATAAAGTTATGGCGACTGTTTTTTGGGATGCACGCGGGATAATCCACATTCACTACCTTCAAATGGGAAGAACAATCAATGGGGAATATTATGCCAACTTATTGGACCGATTCAATGACGATTTGAAAAAAAACCGACCTCATTTGGCCAAGAAAAAAGTTCTTTTCCACCAAGACAATGCAAGGGTGCACACATGTGCAGTTGCCATGGCAAAAATCCATGAATTGGGCTATGAATTGCTCCCTCATCCGCCCTATTCTCCAGATTTGGCTCCGAGCGACTACGTCTTGTTCCCAAACCTGAAGAAATGGCTTGGTGGAAAAAGATTTGACTCCAATGATGAAGTCATCTCGCAAACAAAGGCCTATTTTGAGGACCTCGACAAATCATTTTTTTTGGAAGGGATAAAAAAATTGGAGAAGCGTTGGACAAAGTGTATAGAGCTCAAGGGAGACTACGTTGAAAAACAAAATTATTTTTTTATCAAAAAATCTGTGTTTTATTCCAAAAGTCACGGACTTATTGACCCGCCCTCGTAGTTGTACAAGGCAATCTTTTGACGCGTTCCCAAAATCGAAACATCGCCCAATTTTTGAAGCGACTTTGTTTTATACTATGTAGTGATAATTTATAGTAAGTGCCAGTGGCGAAGGTTCCATACAACTCGATTCCTACCGGCTTCCCTTTGAAAAATGGCACAGTCAGTATTCTATAGACAAATAATATAATCACATTAAAGATATGTACTCCGGCTTACCTCCGGCTCTGGGTGGAGCTATAATCATCCAAATAAATAAATACTGTGTTCCGTTTGGTTCTAGAGCTCCCAATACATCCGCTTCATTTTCTTTTACTTTCATATCAAGGAAGGATGTTTTTACGATTACCAATTCTTTTATATATCGAGCTTATTATTGAACTGTCTTCGGTCCGTGGCGGAGAAAACCCAGCAATTGTTCGTGTGTATGTGGGGCGTATTATATTGCACACGATTTTCTCCTTTAGAGAAAGCTGGTGCTTGAGCGGCTTATACTTCGTGGTTTACTTCATAAACGAGGAACATAGTGTAGTGTTTAGACAGTTCTTGTAGGGAGATAACTAGGCTGTGTGCAACTTTAGAGAATGCTTTTATCATGGTATAATAATATACTTCGCCTGGTATTCTCCTACCACGATGGCCCAAGACTACGTCACGATAAGTTTTACCATTGATTGTACTTTCCAGTAAATTTAGGGACTCTCATTTAGTGATAGAAAATAAAATAAATGACTAACTAGCTTAACTATTTAGTAACTCGTGTGATTCATCTATTTAGTTTTAATTAATTTTAATATTGTATTTTTAGTTCAAATTGTTTTGTTAAGTTAAAAAATGCATTTTGCTCGGGTAATTCAATCACACACCGTGGCAACACATCGACAGCATCGCAACTGATGACGTATTCTTGGGCCAATCACGTGACCCAGCTGTCACGGGAAGAGAATACCAGGCGAAGT
Organism: Noctua janthe; assembly: GCA_910589295.1. NCBI lineage: Eukaryota > Metazoa > Arthropoda > Insecta > Lepidoptera > Noctuidae > Noctua > Noctua janthe. The sequence goes on from OU342567.1 coordinate 4,020,620, forward strand.
ATATTATTTTACAAAGGCTTTCATATCGTCGGGAATAGTGCAAATCCGCGAATCTACCATACGTAACGTGCGCGAATCCGCACTACGAGTAGGTTTACAGGGGAAGGTTATAAGTTTTTTTTTTTTTTTCATCGATTTTTGACCTCATTTTTACGTGAATAGTTACAATACATGAATTCTATGTATTGTTAACAGTAGAAATCTATTAAAGTCACTAAATTAGTCGCTACGACGATGCGTAATTGAAATTGGCTACATTTGTCAGATACGCGGAATTATCCAATGCTAGTTCCGCGGATTTGCACTATCCCCGACGATATATTGAGTTAACCAAAGTAAGGGGTTACCAATGCGATGCAGATACAGATGACAGATAGCAGTTCTCAAGTGGCAGATCTATCAAACTGGAGGACTGTAATGCGCCTTATGGCGTCTGACCAAACTAGTATCAAACAATCTCCAAAATAAGTCTTTTACAAGCAACTCTGATAGTGAAAACACCAAAAAAAAGTTAATTTTCAATAAAACCGAGCCACATTCTAATCAGTACCTTCAGGTTATCAAGCTCAATTATTATTACTGAGCTGTATTTACAGATAAAGCCTAGAGCGAACTAATATTACGCAAATTGAAAACCAAAATTAAACAAACAGCCGAAGTAGTTTCAGTAATAATATTCCATAGCCCGAAGTCAAATTGTAGCGATATTACTGTTTAGCCTCTAACCTCTAACTTGAAATGTCAACATCTCTTGTATCACAGAGAACGTCATTATTACTGAGAATTCTGATCTTCAGTATTACCCCCCGTTCTTATCCTCAGGCGATACGACTTACCTACGTCAAACGATACATGCTTATGTAATTTCCTTCGCGTGAGAATGGTTTTCCAAAGTCGCGTCGTAACGCCTCGCAGCGTGCCTTTTATCATTTTGTTTACTCCGCAGTCGTTGTCGCAATATGTATGGTGTTGAACGCATAGTTCGTGGCTAAGCGGTTACACTACAGGTGTATAACAGCGTTTGTGCGGAGTTCGCTAAACGCCTCGGGTACTCAAAATTGAGTTTCGGTGAATCAGGACGAGATTGTAGAATCACTAACTCGATTACAGAAACCTGAATATGTTCATATCAAGAGGGTTTCCATTTCTTTTATGAATACTTTAAAACGTAGGACTTTGCAACAAGAATCTTTTGACGCGCGAATGACATTAACACGGGCGCGCCCATGTTGTTGTTGATATATATAATCATTAATGCAATGTATTGAAAAAAAAAACGGGCAAGTGCGAGTCGGAGTCTCGCATGTAGGGTACCGTACCATCGTAGTAGAGGAACTCCATTTAAATTTTTAATTTATTATTTGTTATAGCGGCAAGAGAAATACACATTCTGTGAAAATTTCAACTGTCTACCTATTACGGGTCATGAGATACAGTCCGCTGAAAGACAGACTGACGGACGGACAGCGAAGGCTTAGTAATAAGGTCCCGCTGGTTACCCTTCGGGTACGCAACCCTAAAAAAGATGACTCCAATTCTGAGTTTGGCCACGTGGAAATGGATCCTTGTAGTTGTACAAGGGTAAGGTAGGAATTGGGACGGTGTTAAACCATAATCCGCTCAAACCAAAAAAGGTGAAAAATAAAAGAGGCCAACTAAATATTGACTTGTAAAAGGCTTACGAAAGTACGTTAATATGTACAAACCCTGTCGGGGAAGTTAAGTCGCACGGTAAATAAACCGGATCGCTCATTCATTTACGGATCTCGACCTCAATGAACCGCACAGTACCTTTTTTCCTGATCGGAGAGTACATTTTTACTTGTGTTTCTTTTGACCATTAGGCTGCGTTTCCACCTGGGATGATCGAGGATGCGTAGCGAGGGATGTGTGTGGAACTTACCTATCACATAGCTTGAATACCATGTATGATGATGTATGTAGAATACTATGTTTTCTTATTTAACCCAAAGGTTAACTGGTAGAGAATGCCTTGTGGCATTAAGTCCGCCTATGTATCACTATTGTACATGAAAGTTTAAATAAATAAATAAATAATAATACCTCAAGCTGTGAAAAACGAGCGATATCATTGCTTAGTTCCACACACATCCCTCGTTACGCATCCTCGCTCATCTCCGGTGGAAATGCAGCCTTAGGTAGGTACTCAAAGAGGTTAGATTCCGTCCAGAACTTTGTTTCTGACAGGCATGATCGATCTTCAGAACTTTGAATTAGCGATAAGTTAATCCCTGTTCGCTTAACTATACAATACAGTCTTTACGAATCCTTGAAGATTTTCTTTCGAAGTAAGATGCCTAGTTTAATCAACTTTTTCCGTCAGATAGACTACGAACTTCGAACTCGAAGTCAAATCAAAAACTTCTTATGTTTTTATGCCGCCCATGGGCCTCTGACTTGGCTTTACATGTCATCAGGCAAGTTAGTTTCCTACCTAAGAAATCTAACCATTTGATAACCTAAATTAATCCATAGGATACTTTTTATGCCGCCAGTACGATCCCGTGGGACAATTACCAAACTCCACGTGGGAGAAACCGCGGGATTAGCTAGTAATATTTAATATAGTAATGATGTAATTATGACATTAAAATGAAGCAGAAACATTACACAAATTGACATTTTCAGAGATAATGATAATGTCAAAAATGTAATGGATTAAATTGAAAGTCGTTGCTAGAATATGCCCTCAGGATTTATTTTCTGTTTTAGTCATCGCGTTTAAATTTAGGAAAAAACGCTAATTATATTTAAAAAGCAAATTTGTTTTATTTTAGTGGAAAACAGTATGAAGGCTAGTTAGCTAGCTAGTAGAAAAACAAAGAAAAATCTGTCTCGACCAATCTAGAAAACCGAATAAAAAATATGAAAAACCGTTATCTTTGTCTCTCAATAACCCAGAAATAACAAAGAAGAAAAAGGTTCTAGAGAGATAAGATCCGAAAAAATAAAAGGGTATTAAAGCCTGTAATACAATCTGAGCCAGAATCGATAGAAGGATCGTTGGCAGGGCACATCGGTCACTAGAAGGACATAACTAAGGGTGTATGGGACTATTAGCCCTCCCCAAATGTCAATAATGGAATTACTGAAAATTCCAGACTAAAATATTGTTGTTTAATATTCTCTGTCTACGAGTTTGAGTACCCTAAATGCCAGTAGCGAATGGTCAATTTTTGTAAGAGGTAAGCCGGAGTAAGATCTTTAATGTGATTATATTATTTGTCTATAGAATACCGACTGTGCCATTTTTAAATGGGAATCCGGTAGGAATCGAGTTGTATGGAACCTTCGCCACTGCTAAATGCTGTACAGAATATTTTTTTTTTTGAACTCTCCTCGTTGATCTAGTGGTTGCAAACGCTACTGCAGACCATCAGGTCCTGACTTCGATTTTCAGGTCAGACAAAATGTGATTGGGTTTTCCATTACTCATTTCTGATGATTTGTGACCGGTCGTGCCTATTACATGAGCCATGAGGCGAAGTGTGGGTGTGTTAGGTACAACTCTGCCTAAATCTTCGCGGATTACAGGCGTGATGTTACTGTTACTGTCAGCCTGTATCATCCCGATATCATTAAAATTCATGAGATTCTGGCTGTCAGATGTATCACGTACTTTCATGCATATTTGGGGATTTGTAATTCGTGGGACACGTGGCACGAATTTTTGGATAAATCTTATTTTGTGTAGAGGCTCTCAAATGTCACAAGAGACTGCTTTTTGTAATTTTTATTTTAAACATCAAAGTCACCGATCGAATACGGAACACCTCAATACGCTCCAAGACAGGCATCTCCGATGTTGGCGATAAGTCTGCAAGGTTAAAATGGGACTGGGCGGGTCAGGACAGTGGGTGCCTGAACATGGTCGTCGTCACCGACGGAGGCCCAAGAAACGCTGGCGTGACGATTTGGACTTGTTCCTGACTGATTGGCCAGAGCAGGTAAACCACCGGGAGAGTTGGAAAGGAATTGGGGAGGCCGTTGCCCAGCTGTGGGAAAGAATAGGCAAATAAAAAAAAATGCTTCCTCAGTTAAAAGACAAAAAGTAGTCTAACTAAATTCTGAATTTTCTAGGCAACCACTGGAGATATTCTTTGTGGTTTCTCAAAGGGTAAAAAAAGCAATGGTCTACTTAAAAGAATCACCCCCCAGAGGGTTTTATTGGGAAGGAATCGCGATACCGCCGTTTTCATCTACACTACACTTATAAAGAAATAAAGAATGTAAGTTTGGAAGGAGGGGGGTAATATACGAAACTAGTCATCCGAATCCTTTTATTTTTCTCTGATGCATAGCTACACTATTACGGAGTGCCATAGGATTTGATTTTTCGACGCGGACGAAGTCGCGGGCTAGTAATACAGGGTGGAAGGGACTCCGACGCACAAACGGTTACCACGTATTCAGTACATCATTCTGAACTTATATAAGGTCTATCTTTTCATACACGAAATGTTTTAAGAGTAACTTCTATAAGTCGTAAAGTCGCCATAGCAACGAAAAAAAAATTATCTCACTTTTTTTTTTACAAAATTATTATAATTCTAAATTTTTTTGAGACTTTTTGCATAAAACCTTTACTCCCATATTCTAACAATGACAGTAGGTAAATACGACGTAGTAAACTACCGTAATGGATGCTTAAAAATAAGGAGCCAGTATTTATTTTGTGGGTCAAGTAATTTTAAATTATTTATTTTTTATAAAAAAAATATACTCAGATAAAAAAACTCCCTTGAAATGGCTTTGTTATAGCCGTTAGATGATTCCCAGAAAATATTTCGTGTATGAATTTTTTTTTACTGACTACATGGTAACCGTTGCGTCGGTGTGCCTCCCACCCTATGTAATAAATTCAGATTTTTATTTTCGACGTCATATTGTTTTATCTGTATTACGTTACATCAACCCGAGCCATCACCGTCACGTCTAAATCTTGCTTCCCTCCAATATTAATATCTGCCGTCAGCTAAAATGAGTGCTGCCAGCTATCTCCGTCAGATTCAGAGAGCATTTCACCAACTTTATGATTTCTCAGACTTTTACGATGTATCATCCATCGTTTGCCGATAACTTTTTATGAACCATCAAAGCAGAATTTACAGAGAGGGAATAACAGACTAAGTACGTTAGGTTAGGTACTACAATCTTTGTTGTTAGTAAAAGAAATATATAATCCTCATCATCTGCCTAGCCTTTCCCCAACTATGTTGGGGTCGGCCTGCCCAACCGGATACAGCTGAATACCAGTATTTACATGGAGCGACTGCCTATCTGGCCTCCACAACCCAGTTAGTACTTGGCAATAGGATATTAAGACTTGTTGTCAGACTTTCGGGCTACTGACTGCCTGTAACGACTGTCAAAGATCTACATATGCAAGATGCAAATTACAACGTAATCTGAGCAGCTTACTAACATTACCGGAACAGTTCAATAATACTTCCCTGAATCTAAACTTAGCCCTCAAAGCACCTTCCAACCTCCAAGTTGTTGTTCGAAGAGATAATCATTCATGCAAGAGAGCTTACTGCGACCGATATGTCTTCGTGAATATATTTGCATAAACATAAACATATGTACATAAACTGTTAAATAAATAAATAGTAAAAGCAACTGCGTAAATAAAACTGAAAGTAATTATAAATTCTTTTAATTTATTCATTATGCTAATGGATGGGACGGATTGGATTGTGTGGTAGTTAGTTATTTATTCGCTTTTCTGAGCACTGAAAAATAAAACAGATATCTTGATCTCTACCCACATATTTAATGTTTTTACTAGGGTTGCATCGATACGCACTTCAGCCGATACGATACCGATACAGATATTTATAAAAAGTATCGCTGATACCGATACCGATAGTTATAATTCAAAGAAAACTATAAAAAGCTGTGGCTTTAGAAACAGACAAAATTACCCATACTTATTATAATATTTATTAAGAAATGATATTTGATAACAAATTAGAAGACAAAACTTATTAATTAAAATTCACAGTTATGAGATTTTTTTTCAGGAAACACAACATTCTTAAATTATTCGGTAAAAGCCGATTTCGTCAGTCTGTTTGAACGAGAGGTCTTTTAAATGCAATAGAAACTGAAATATTTTTGAGATTCAAATTCAAAAAGTATCGGTGTATCGTCAAATTTAATGTTACACTCGTATCGCCGAAATATCGGTATCGGTATCGGATGCATCCCTAGTTTTTACCTTTGCAACTCCTAATGTTAGAAAGAGGTTTTCTAAGCCACCTTTGCATTCTTCTTTTTTGTTTGGAAATCTTCATAGATATCCTCCGCCCTGAGGAGGTCCAGGTCTGGAGTTTCGCCTACTACTACTTGGTCGTAGGACCAGTTTTATTCAAAAATGTTAAAGCTTTCGTTTTTCAACCTTGACATTTGCTAAATAGAATTTAATTTAATTTATTACAAGTGACATTTAAAAAAATATAAAGCATTCAGAAGTTTCCATTAATAAAAGATAAAAGTCTAAAGATGTCACAGAAATTGTATACCATAAACAGGAGAATAATGGGTGTTCCATTATTCTTCAGAGACATCATAATGGGGAATCTCCTAATTAGTTTACCTCACCTTTTTACAAAAGAAATGTAGTCTGTAAAGCAGATACCAGGTGCTTCACTCAAGTAAATGTTCATTTCATGTTCACAACACCAAAAATACCCAGAAATGAACGTTCATCTGCTAGTTTCACTTCATTTTTGATCATGTGGGAGTCAGTGAATGCTGAAATCCAACTTATTTGGATTGGTTCACCGAGTAATTAATTTTACACTTGATTCATTTTCTGCCTCGTTTGTTTATTAGTCGCAAGCGCGACTGCTGAGCATGAGGTCCAAGGTTCGATTCCCAGGTCGGGCAGTGTTATTGAGTTTTTCCATCAGGAATTTCTCAGTAACAGCTACGGAGTCAGGATTTGAGCCCGGTTGATGTCAATAGGCTCGTCCCCTATTACATGGGACTTAAACATAACTAGCGAAATATGGGTGTACTATTGGGTACATCTCTGCCTAACTCTTCCGGGATTACAGGAGTGATGTTTTATAATGATCCATTTTTTATTCATTTCTGACGGTCTTCGCTTCGAGTGAAAGACGTAAAGAAGAAAGAGTCATGCGTCTGATAGCAGCTTAAGGCTGCGTTTCCACCAGTCATGTGCAAGGTTGCTGTACGGTGTGAGGATGCGTAGCGAGGCCGTGGAACGGTGTGAGCGTTTCCACCAGAGATGTGCTAGGCCTCTGAGCGGTGCGATGATGCGTAGCGAAGCTGTGAAACGGTGCGCAGGTAAGCGGTGCGAGGATGTGTAGCGGGCTCGTTTCAGATGTGAGCGGTAACCACACAGTCTAGTGTCTATTTTTTCGCTCGCGTCCGTCCCTAGCACACATCCCTCGCAACACATCCCTCGCACACATCTTTGCCTTGTTTTGTATGTTCAAAAACCTCGCTTCGCTGAGCCATTTCCAGTAAAGCTACGCTGAGCGAGGCTAGGTATTTGAAGTGATTCTATTGGTTCTTAACAAACATTTGCCTCGCTACTCAACCTCGCACATCTCTGGTAGAAACGCAGCCTTACCGTAGTAAAGGACAAAAGGTGTGTAATAAACAAACGAGTGGCGAGACGTCAAACAGACGCTCTCAAAGAAAAAACGTACGTGCCTGTGAATCTTAATGATATGGACCTTTATGAGCTGAAAATAAATATCATTATCCTATACAAATCGTGGACCGTTTCAACAGAGCTTAAACGATTTTGTGGTCTCTCTCGAGAGATGTTCTGAATTCCGATTTTTTTTACATAATAAAAGAGGATTTTTTTCTACATATCGTCGGGGATAGTGCAAATCCGCGAATCTACCATACGTAAAGTGCGCGTATCTGCACTACGTGTAGGTGTAAAACTACACGTAGTGCAGATACGCGCACTTTACGCGCACTAGGGAAAGGTTATAAGTTTATATATGTTTTATTTCAACGATTTTTGATCTCATTTTTACATGAATAGTAACAATTCATGTGTTCTTTGTATTGATAACAGTAGAAATCTATTAAAGTAATTAATTTAGTCGCTACGACAATGCGTAATTGAAATTGGCTACATTTGTCAGTTACGCGGAATAATTCAATGCTAGTTCCGCGGATTTGCACTATCCCCGACGATATAACTATAGATTAAACATTTTCTGTAGGGCGAGTTTTGAGTCAGAAAACAGTTTTCATGTTTATTATGGCTACTAGGAATTCCATGTTCGATTCCGATGAATAAGTCCAATTAATGATCATTGTTGTTTGTCACGCGAGTGGTAAACATGATTAAAGTCTTTATTGAAATATTACGCCCTAGAACTAATAAAAGCTTCATTTATTGCCTCCGTGCAATACCTATACAAGGTGTAAACGGACCCTACACGAAGCCGTCAACCAAGCATTCTGATCACTAACTAACTGTTAGCAAAAAATATTTCTGGGAAACGACTTTTTTTTGGGGTGAAAAATCACGTTTTACGGTAGGACTCAATGTAACGCACTCAAAATATTGTGCTGATAGATGCATTGAATAGTACGAGGGTCGTGGAGGTGTTTAAAGTAAAGTTATAAAATTAAAAATTTGTATTAAAAAAAAACTTATAAAAAGTATAATATCTCCGTAATTACAAGGTTCCCAGGTATGGTCTATAACAAAAAAAAAAAATTACGGAGAGAACAAGTGCCTTTCGACTTCGTGAAGGGTACTTTTACGCCCATTATAATGACTACGCCTAAATGAAGGAAGAAATTTTAAAATCGTTTGAATTTACGTTACTTTTAACCCGCACGTTCAAAATCAAAATCATCAAATCAAAGCATTTATTTCATATAGGCCAGTTACAGACACATTTGAACTGTCAAAAAAAGACAACAATGAAATGTAGCTACAGACCCAGTCACAAGGCATAAAAACTGTGAAAGTACTGAAGTTCGTGCTAGGCGCACTGTTTTAGTAAACCAATCTCCAAATAGCAACCAACAACGATCTCCTAACATCTCTATTTGACAGTTTATCGAACTGTCAAACAGAGATGTCAAAAATCTACCTTCAACAAATACTTTCCTCTTTGGATCACGACTGAGACGCCAAAAGAACACTACAGATGCTTTGTAATGAATGACATCATTTTTTTAATAAACGCTAAAAATACGGAAAACTTCGTACATCAAACAGATCATCATCATCTGCCTAGCCTTTTCCCAACTATATTGGGGTCGGCTTCCAGTCTAACCGGATGCAGCTGAATACCAGTATTTTACATGGAGCGACTGCCTATCTGACCTCCACAACCCAGTTAGTACTGGGTAATACGATACCCCTTGGTAAGACTGGTTGTCAGACTTTTTGGGTCACTGACTACCTAACGACTGTCAAAGATCTACAAATGACAGCCGGGACCAACGGCTTAACGTGCTTTCCGAGGCACGGAGGAAACTCGGTATGTAATGGGTGGTCACCCATCCACAGACCAACCTAGGCAAGCACGGCTTAACCTAAGGATCGATCTGAGCGGCTGTTATTATTTAGCCACGAGCTCCTCAAACAGATATTCCAGTAATATCAATATTTTGCCGGTTCAATACCTTTTGCTGGCACAGTCAGGACCTTGGAGCTAATAGGTTGTTCCAAGTCAATTTACTGTACTACCGGATTCAATTAAGGGGCGATTGTTGGTGGGTAAAACGATTACTTCGCTATAGAATAGTAAACATACCTGTTGTTCGGTAGAAATAGGATAGATCGAGTTACATTCCAGGGAGTGCTGTTAGAAAATATAGGGCATGCTTTGGTGTTACCAACTTAAAGGGTGTAAACGGACCCGTCAACCAAGCATTATGTACATCAAACTAAGTTACTTTACGCAAAAAAATATGGCTGGGAAACGACTTTTTTTTTGGGGTGAAAAATCTAGTTTTACGGTAGGACTCAGTGTGACACATTCAAAACATTGTGCTGATGGATGGATTGAATAGTACGGGGGTCGTAGAGGTGTTTAAAGTAAAGTTCTTACATTAAGGTGGAAACGCAGGGTAGTCCGCGAAATTCATTTTTTTTACGTTTTTTGCAATTTGCATATTAGTGTCAGGTTTTATGTTGATGAAATATGAGTCTCGCAAGTAACACGCATATAGTTAGTATATAAGTACTATATAGGTACGTTCTGTAACTAAATACGTGTTACTTGCGCGACTGATATTTCATCAACGTACAACCTGACCAGCGAGATCCACCGAGTTGTGAATTATTCCCACTTTAAATTTTTCTATATTTGGGGAGTTGGGAATTTCCGGATTACTCACAATTTTTCAGCCAGCTATTACAATTCAGGCCTGTACAGTACAAACTATTCCGTAATCTGTGTTTAAAACACAGAAACTAAGCAGAAGGAGATATGTCCAAAGTTTTACTCCCCGCGAATTTACACAACGTGAATATTATACATTTCAGGCATAGCATAAACTTGTCGTTCTTCAAGGCATTCCGCTTTAAGACGAGAACTGGAGCAATTTCACAATTTTCAACCCCGCGTGCACAGAATTACGTAAGGTCTGTCTGTTCGCATTTATTTTCACGACACAGATGCAGAGAAAACGATCGGAACGTGATTGGAATGTTCTCGATTAAACGCATTCATGTTGCTTTGCACAGTAAAGTTCAACGCACAATGCTTCAACTCAAGTTGTTACGTGTTACGGTCGTGAATCATATTTTAATCACATTTATATGTTTTTTTTTTTTTCATATTTTGAAAATTGCAATAAACGTATTTAAATTAGAATTTCGCGGACTACCCTGGCGTTTCCACCTTATCAGAATCGCCTCAGATCAGGAACAGCTAGTTTAAATGAGGTGAAGTGAAGCCGATGCGGGGCAATGTTTATATTTGTGCTATGAGCTTTACCTAATTGTGCAAGTTTTTTAACGTTTTCTGTGACGTCACATCTCTCCATAAGTGTACTTGCGCCATGAACTTTCAACTCTCGGTCAGCCACTGCAAACTAAGAAGTCCTATCAGGTACACACTGATCTACATGTACAAGCAATCACTGTCAGCAATCCGTGGCTAGGCTTAGGGATAATAGCCCTTAAAGTCATTATCCCTTAGCGTTTGTTAAAGCGATTTGGAGATGATCGTAATCCAGCAAAGGACATCTTCACAGGTTACGACGTTGTTAAGTTATTAAAAGTTGAGGGTCGTTCTTGGACGGTGAGGTTCAAGATATTGCTCGATGATGGTGAATTATTTTGTCGTTTACAGAACTTTTAAAACTTCTTACAAAAATATTTTAATGAAGGAAACATTTATAACTAGCTGTTGCCCGTGACATTCGTCGGCGTAAAATTATTATAAAAATATTACTTCCCTATTTGAATCGGATTTTGTTAACAATTTCAAGGTTTTAAGGCAAGGTGCTTTAGTTACTCCTTATAACATCAGCTATCTGCCAGTTAAAGTCCCGTCCAAATCGGTTCAGCCCTTTCGGAGATTAGCCGGAATAAACAGACAGACAGAAAGAAGACGAAAAGTTAAAAAAATGATTTTTTGTTATAACTACCAGAAATACTTTCATATGCATTCAGTGAAAAGTTGTTATTTTGAAATTACAAACAGACACTTAAATTTTATTTATTGAAGTATCGATGTAGGCGTCCATATAAGTGATGGAAACTTGGAAAAACTGTCTCCTGACCTCATTTGTATGTGGATTGAGTCATTTGGGCTGCTGAATTTATTGCAATTTAGCCTTTGAGGCTAAATTCTACAAAAACGGCAATGATGTAATCGATTTCATCACCAGTTGGCGCAAACAATAAGTTCCAGATCGATATTTTCAATTTTAGTTAAGTGCTACTTCTGAAACAATGAGCCGAATATTGATAAACGTGATATCAAGCTCACTATACAAAGTGTCTCAATATAGAAGATAAGGCGATTGAGAACATTGTAGCTGGAAAACATAAATCTGGAACGTGTTCTGCAGAAGTACGGAACTACGGACTAGTCTGAGAAGTTCATTATTTTGAGCTCCCGATATTTCGACGCTGTTGCAAGCGCCATGATCGCGGGATGACTGGAGAATGCGGGTGGTGACAGTATAAGTTCAGTTTTAAACCGTGAATGCTCAAAAACAGTGGTAGTCTGAGAAAGTTCTACCATCCGAGAAGGCCTCTGCGCGGGTCGATCTTTAAAGTTCTGCAATGCTTGCCACGGTCGGTCCATTGAGGAGTGACCAATAATTATATACCGAGAAGCTTTCCGAGACACGGCCCTTCCGTGTCTCTGAAAACACGTTGAGCTGCTGTTCCCGGCCGTCATTTAAACATCTTTGATAGCGATTACAGGTAGCCAGAAGCTCGTCTGACAACCAGTCTTGCCAAAAGCTGTTACCAAACTGGATTGTTAAGGTCAGATAGGCAGTCGCTCCATATAAAATACTAGTACTCAGCATCACCCGTTTAAAAGGCTAGGCAGATGATTATGACTATCAATAAATATCGACCAAGATATTAATATAGCTAACGATCGATCAATGGATTAGTGTCCGCAGGAAGCTGATGCAGTTCCACCATTGACAAGTTTTTCATAGTTGTTGTGGAACCCCATGATGGGAACTCGCGTAAAAGAGAGTGTTTTGCTGATCTGGCTGGCCTTTACTCATTAGGGATGCAGAATTACTAGAAGAGGAAAAGTCGTTTCGCAAGAAAAGTTCATAAGCTCTGAAAAGCAGTTAGATAGTATTTCTAGATGCATAAACAGAGCACAATCAGAAGGGGAAAGAATAACCAGCTTTTAACGTGCCCACTGCTGGGCCAAAATAGGTCTCTTCTCTCTAAGTGTGTGTTTGGGCCATAATCCTCCACGAGGGTTCATTGCGGGCTGATGGATGTCATTATTTGCTACTTTGTGATGCTACCGTTTGAAGAGCAGGGTTGATGAAATAACCTACACCCTAAGTGACTGCTTGTCCTGGGTGCGAAGTGTGCTAACCAGCACACTTCGCACCCAGGACCTGACAAAACGTAAGTCGGGACCTTTACCAGTTACCACTGTGTCACCGCTAATCATAGGGACAGTACCTAGCAATAAATAAAAATTATTACTGGCCCATTTGAAGCACCGATACGTGATTGGGAAAATGAGCATATTTACGTAACATTCCCGAACGAAATATCTGATATCACAACTTAATTAAGAACAACATAACACCATATTGTTTTCGTTAATCCGTTTCCCTATCTAATTGAAGTTCATTGTTCTATTATCTGGGCACTTCAATGACTAGTACCATTGATACTGTACAATGTACAAGTATGTAGCTAGATATAGCGAGTGCCAGGTACGAAGTAAAACGGGTCAAGTATTCTACGGGGTACGCCTGTAATTAGATGAAGTATCTATTCAAGCAACAGGTAGGGGCAGAGTGGTGTAGGTTCTTTAAGCCACAGAGAACATTCCGGACTTTGTAAACTTTTCCTGGATTATGCTACTCAAGCTTTGTGAAACACTAAAACGGATTATGTTTAGTTTTCTTTTGAGTAACCGAAACGTTATATCCAAAACCGCTGGGTTATTTTAAGTTTTCTGAGGTGCTACCAGTCAATCCTCACAAAACTAAACTGGTCACGTATCTATGAATCTGGTTATTGAGTCATAATAAAAACACTCGGATAAAAACCGAAGTGAGATTTATAACACGGGCCAAACATCAAGTAGCAAGCATTTATCAAGATGACAGGCGATTAACCCACAAACCAAAACAAAGCTTCGCAAGTAATAGGACCAAAAATATTCCAAGACAAACGAGACTCAATGAATCGTGAAAACCAATAACGAGACGTCAAGTCGCTCAGCTGTGAACTAAAGAACCAAAGATAAGGCGGCATGACGTCTTAGGAAGACCCCAAGACTGGAACAGAAGGTTTATCCAGTAAACAATAATATGTCGATTACAAGAAATAAGGATATAAACAATTTTCTTAAATTCTTACGCCCAAAACATTATCGAAGTATGAAAAACGGCGAAAATATTGGCTAAAAGAGATTTTCACTACTAAGTTTAAAATTGTAATATGTGTTTGTTTATGGACTTATGGTCTGAAATAAATTTTATTATTATTATTATTACTACTGAAACTGAACGCAATGAACACATCAAAACGGTGCAGTTCAAGGGTTGTCGAAGTCAATATTCCGTAGTAATTATGATACTGACAGCTTTTGAATGTGGTTCGATGCGCTGATGGCGTTAAATGTCATTGGTAAAATACCCATCAAAGGTTTACATTGGCAAAAGATAGGCTTCTGCAAGATCATCATTTGTACTTTTGGATTTATCTCCAAACGCGTCTTTTGGTTGATTCTAACGCTCGTTCCGGAGGGTAAACGCCAATGAAAGCTTAAATTTTAAAAGTTAGCTACCAATGATGCAGTCCTTATGGACTCTGTACTCCAAAGACTCGTGTCGCCGACATATCGGCTTTCATAGGTCTTATTAGGGCTTCATATCCATAAGGTCTGCGTGATTGGTAGCTTAAACATTTTAAGCTGAAGCTTTTTTCATAAATCTTTTTATTGTCGACCTTCTGCAACTCTTTGTTTCTGGTCAAAGCCACTAAAAAGGTCTCGGCCCATCTAATCTGACATAAGCGCGGTCCTCAAAGTGAATGGGTCCAGCCACATATGCGACTTAAGTCTTACCATTTCGTTCCCCTTTTATACCTCATTTTTATTGTGAAGGGATTTAATGGATCTGCGGGTTTTTTATTGTCTTAAGTCGTTCGAGTAGATTCAATTTCACGTTTCAATTAAATTAATTGTCTAGATGTGGTTGGATTACGCGAGCTTGAACTTTAGTTTCAAAACATGATGTTGCTATTTATCAAAGAGCTAAGTTGATTACATCATATATTATTTAAAAATCAAACTATTTTATTTCACATAGGCTTACATGGGCACTTATTAAACGTCGAGAAAAGGTGCACGGTTCACGTTGGTCGTATCCTATGGAGAAGAACCAGCAAAAAAACTCCATAAGTCGCAAATATCGTTACAAGGATCAGGGCCATTTATTTATTTATTTAACACACCAAGTACAAAGTACAGAGGCGGACTTCATGCCATAGGCATTTCCTACCAGTCAACCTTTGGGTGATGCAGAGACAAACAGATCTAACCACAACATCATCATCATCATCATGATCATCTTATAACGGTAAAATTATTTAAACAGACTCGAGCTTCTTGAGATCTTACAACGCTTCTCTCCGAGAAAGTATCGGATTCGCTATCTAACATTTTCATTCAGAATAAGTTATAGTCCATAAAGGAAACGTATTATCGTTGTTAGTAGGTTACGAGTGCTTAAGACAGCTCAGTCGGTCACGACTGTTGGACCATCAATCTTTGCTTTACGTGCCTGCGGGCGTTCCTTTACCCAATGTTCACGCCCCGCGCGGTATTACGCTCAGCCAATCTATACGGTATGCTCATACGCTGCAAAGGTTCTGATCCTAAATATGCAATATGGTTGAATTTTTATATGTATTGGTATACGCTGAAAAAGTTTTATTGTCTGTTCAGACTTCTAATCACAGATATAACTATGGATGTAAGGGTATAATCTATAATATCACTACGTGAATTAATAACTTTGTGCGTGCATGGAAGAGAGTGAGATTTGGCATAGTTGAAGTTCATATGGAGGGGGGGAAGATAAAAAGAACTTAAAAAAGTTATGAATTACGTCTCGAATTTCGACCACTAGTAAGTTACTGTACACCAACAACCCACTTTTAACTTGCCACGAACCAGGTCCAATTGAATCTAGACATCTCGCCTTTTATGAGTCTTCATGGTTACTTGATAAAGCCTGAGAATGGCATAATTCTAGAGCAGAAATTCTGCACTGGCACTTACAGTTCGGATACTATATGTACCATCAAAAGGCTTAGTAGCTTAGCTTCCTATTGGAATTCGCAGCACGGTTTTGGCACATTGCCCGATAGGAAAGCGAAAAATTCTGGTTTCTCATTATTGCCGATACAAAGATAGTAAATCTCTGTTAATTGCTGCTGCTGGCTCGTACGTAACTACTTTTGGTGCTGAACCAAACACCGCAATAGGCGTCAAAATAAAGCATTGCACTTCGGTAAGCTTCTAAAGGTCCCAGCATTTTTCTGCTAAACATCCATTTTAAAAGACTCCTTGTTCTGCTAGCTTTATATTATACGCTGCTATGCTTTATTTATTACCTTCTGAAGTACCTTTTTACGTCCTCCGTTAACCTAAATCACGTGGAATGGTGTTTCCTTCCGGCGGTAATATGAATCGCGTAACCGAACACTTGCCTTCAATGCTTCGATGGCGTTCCACGGAAGTGTGCATTTCTGTAATTGACAGGGTTCGAAGGTTTTAATTTTTTTCCTGAACCTACGTTAAAGCTGTCGATGATTTATCGTAGTTGCGCCGTAAAATGATGTCGGTCAGGAAATGGAACACGTCAAGTAGTATTTGGAAAACGTGAAATACTCTGCTTCTCGTTCTAAAACAGTAATTGGTACAAGTTTACCCTATTTTTCTATTTATTTTGTTGCGGTTCTACTTACATCATCATTCTCCTGGCTTTGTCCCAATTTATATGGGGTCGGCGTAGGACGTCTTCTTCTCCCATACTTCTCTATTACTCGTCATCTCAGCAGCCACCTCCTTTCTAGCCATATCATCATTCACACAGTCCATTCATCGTTTCTTTGGCCTTCCCCTACTCTTATAGCCATCTACATTCATACCCAACATTTTCTCATTCCTCCGCATCACATGTCCAGACCATGATAACCTGCGGATCTAAGCTGAAGGGAGGATTCATAAGCACGAATCCTTGATATAAAAGTACTGCTGTGTTAGTTTAATTTAGTGGTTGTAGATATAACTTACGTAAATTAATTGTTTTAGCTTTGAGCAAAAAAACTTCACTCAAAAGAAACATTGAGATCGCGTAATGAGGACCACAAATTAGATTGCAGACTTACTGAGGAGGATAATAATTCTACTTAATTTGATTAAGATAATGCACGTAAAAAGATGGACTGTCTGTAGTAAAACGAAGGACATACTAGTTTCTGTGGAAAGGATTAGATACCCTTTAACGCTTTCGTGCCGTATTAAAAGGGCTGATGGAATGAACAAGAGGATAACAGCATCATTTTAAGGTAAGTGACATATCGTGGTAACGTTATCAGTGATAGCACGATTAGTAAATGGATTGGGCTTATCACCAATCGATCTGAAAAGCCTGAAGATTATGCTAGTACTCTTTGATGACCAGGGCGAAGACAAAGTGTTCTCTATACGATAACGATGAAAGAAAAGTTATAAACCGTATGATAAACATCCTGAAAAGCTTATGTCAGTTCTGGTAAAAGTCGTATGAATAGGAAACGCTTAGGCGGTGATGGCCGCTTGTTAAGGTTCACTGGTTGTCTTCACGATGGGTTAATTTGAATTTAGAACGAGCCAGTATAGAAAATGGTTCCACATAACAAACTCATATCTTGCAAGGAGATAAGTTCAAAGGACTTAAAACTAATAGTAGCCTCACCTTCTCGGTGACAGCAAGACCAGCATACTCCTCAGGAGCCAGGCAGTCGCCTTTCAGCCAACTGGCCAAGCGACCTAGCTCACCGAGCATATTTGAAGGTGTCAACGAACTAAGCGCCATTCTTTTTACACTGGCTGTACTTCACAACTTTAATTCATCGGAAAATGTTTGAAAACACAATTTTCTTTTAACTTAGTTTTTTTGTACGCCAAAGTTCGCTTTATTTAGATGGTGAAAGTTACCTTTTTATTAATTTCATTTCAGTACTTCACAAAATATTTTCAAAAAAACTTTTCATTCCCATCCAAGTTAGGAAAGATGATGTCCATTTCCATTGCAACGAGTGCGAGAGATATAAAACTTTTCCAATTATGTTTTTTTCTAGGAAGGATCTCGTTACAAGATTTTGTAAGTGTAAAATTCCCGCCCTTTACCGAAGAGGCGTCTACCCTCTGTGCCGGCGCGAATTCAACTGACAGTAATCGAGAATCACAGTTATTTATCATCAAAATATTCGCATTTTCAAACTTGTGGCGTGCGATCCAAACGATGTTACACTCTATTGTGTCGCGGTAGGGTGTATTTTAATATGCCAAAGGGCAGAGTTCACATTTTCGGAGCATGCGCGGGGAAAAGAGACGGAACTACGCTTTTTCCGAGGATTGGAAAGGGATGGCGAGATTTCCGCAATTTATTCTTCATTTCCGAATTTGAAACTCACGTGTGTTGTTATTACTGACTATTATGTCGCAACAAAGTGCAATTAATTATTTTGGGGTGGTAACTACCCTCTCCCTAGGTGTCTGTTACCTACAAGGACGTCAGAAACACGTCGATATTGATATGATATGCTTATTTTAAAGTACAATTTAATAAACTTCACTACAGCCCTTACTACAATTATTTTAGATCTGATTTTGCACTGCCATAGTGATTTACATAATATAATTATCTTACTTCTCACTTCCTACTATAATATCATAAATGCGAAAGTTTGTGAGGATGGATGGATGTTTGTTACTTTAAAAACGACTGACCGGGTTTGAATGAAATTTGGCACACAGATAGTTTATAACCTGGATTAACACGTAGGATATTTTTTATCCCGGTAGTACGATCCCGTGGGACAATTACGGAACTCCACGCGGGCGAAACCGTGGGCATAAGTTGTAGCTTGTATGGGGTAACTCTACCTTCGTAAAAAAAAGTATTTATAACCCAAAAGAAATGTATCAGAGCCATTTACGGCGCTGGATGTAGACCTCTATTCAAAAAGTTGGGCTTACTTACTCTTACTAGCTTACACATTTTAGAAGTAGGGATGTTTGTTAAAAAACACCCAGTTTCTCTCTAGAGATCCCACCAAACTGACTATAACAAGATGTAGAAGCACTCTCTTTCAAAACAATTGCTATAGTATGTCGGTCAAAATCTTCAATAAAATACCGAAACAGATCAGAGAACTTCCAATTAATTACTTCAAAATAAAACTTAAGAAATGGCTCTTTAATAACATGTTCTATACAATTAATGACTTTTTGACTTATAAACCCATTTGTAATGGTTAAGTAGCTTTTGTTCCTATTTTTATTTTATTTTTTGATTTGTTATTTTTTTTTGTTCTAATTTTATTACATTTTGTTAAATTTTTAACTAGTACTAGGTACCTAAACCAAGAGTACAATGTGTTAGGTATTTTAATTTTAAGTTTGCATGCTGAAGGAAGTCAGCGAAATGTGTGAAACCTTTTGTTTTATAAGACCATCATGTACCATATTTCAAGCAAAATAAATAATCTTGAATCTTCTATTATAAATGTGAAAGTTTGTGAGGATGGATAGATGTTTGTTTCTCTTTCAAGCAAAAACACCTGAACGGATTTGGATGCAATTTGGCACACAGGTAGATTATAACCTGGATTAACACATAGGATACTTTTTATCGTGGTAGTACCATGGGACAATTACAGATGGCATATTACATAGTATCAGCTAGATTTTGTAATAAATACAATAAGGTTACAGTTGGGTTGATGTCAGATGTAAAATAACACTCTTATGTTACTCTAGACCTCTTTACTCAAACCCTAAAGAATATGAAAAAAAAAACCCTAAAGAATCCATTACAATTAATTTCAAAACTAAGCACTATTTCACATATTGCCTGAAATTACCAATGCCGCGAGAGCTAGGATAATGTTTAATGCTTGCTACTTCCTTCATGGGATTTTTACTTCTAGGGAAAAAATACAGGCTACTTTAGCCCAGATTAGGAAATTAGTTTTATGTTTTTACACCATAATGTGCAACTTGCACTTATTCTTATACAAAAGTAACTTTGTCTGGTCCGTTTGTCTGTTATTCTTTCACACCTTAACAGCTGAACAGATTTTGATATAATTTGGCACACTGGTGGTCCATGACCAGAGTTTGGACATAGGATATATTTTATCCCAAAACTACACGCACCAGCGAAAGCTAGTATTTTTTCTTACTTTCACAATTAATCTAACTCCACCTACAAAAAATGGATCTAGAATGAAAAATAATGTGGGATAATTTGAACAACTAGATACCCATTTTCATACAGGATAACATTCGATTACTACAGCTTTGCACTAACCATGATAAGGGCACAGATAGCTTTATCAACATTCACAATGGCTATTGTAGTGTCGATTGTTTTTAGTTGAAATATTCATTTTTGTTTTATCTAAAAGAGACTAGGTTTCTGTAATAATGTTTTCTGACGCAGTGTAATAAATGGTCTAACTTTCCTATTTTACGCGATCTTTTGTAAATAATAGGCGCAGTGTAGAAAACGCCTCAGAAATTCCATGTAACATCACAGTTGTCCCATTTTTTGCTACAGTACTCGGAAGTAAAGTTCCTAAAGAATAAATGTCTAAAATCTAAACTTACCTTAGGAGTATCCATAGCAGCAGCTCACGATAATCGATAAAATAACCAATTCACATCAACTCGACATATGTTTTAGAAATATGAATTTCTGAATACGAAAGTCCGCGAACACAAGAAAACGTAATTCGCTGTACACGAATGATATAACAGCACTTTTTAGCCTTTATTCAACAAGTAGAAATCAACACAAACAGAAAAAATCAAACCAAAAGTTTGATTTCTTGCTTTGACGTTTAATTTCTGTAGACGTCGTGTTTACAAAATGTTAGGAAGAAAATCTTAATTTGAACATAACTGTTTCCTGCTCTTTTACACTCAACGTAATGGATAGCTCTGTCGCTTTCAACGAAATTGCGATCCATTATTGTCTTGTCATTGATGAGAAACATGTTTTAAAAAAATCAAAATCTTAATAGTCGATTTTAATTCTTTGTGCAATTCAGATACTAGCCTTTGGACTAAAACTGCACAAACTGAAGGTAGGAAGGAATCCCACGCAGGACACGTAGAATGACTGCGGGTGTCGATTATTTTTAATGGTTTTGGCGCCAGTTTGAATGGCTACAACTACAGTAACAACAGCAACAGTTGTTTTGTAGCGAAGCTTAGGAGAGACCTGTGGAGTGTTTTTTCACCTCAATGAGACTGCGGAGAGACTTTCAACCAACTCTGTGACATGCTTCTCTAAAGTCCCGAGCCCCGAGATGTCCTTTCGGATTTTGGTCTTAAATAATATAGTTTTTAATGGTAATAATGTATACGGGGTGGAAGGGACACCGACGCGAAAACGGTTACCACGTTTTCAGTAAGTCATTAAAAAAATAACAGTTGCTTCCTACAAAAGTGCAACACCTACACGGTCAATATGTGTAGAACAGCAGATTTTTTTTAAATAACTGATGAAATATTTCGCATGTAGGGGGTTCAGAATGATGTACTGAATACGTGGTAACCGTTTTCGCGTCTGTGTCCCTTCCACCCAGTATAGTTGGAACTTTAAATAAAATTCCATGTACTTCTGTTTTCAAAGACTAAAATCGTCTAATAAGCTAAACTATTTCAAATCAATCGCGACGGCGTATCTCTAACATCTGTCAGAATTTGTGACGTCCGTGGCTCGTTCGTCCGTATTTGTTTGCACTTTGCGATAAATAAAATATTAAATTCATTTCGGAGGAGAAAAAATCAAAATAGATTTAATAAACAGAATTATGACGTCAGCTGTGCCTACCGACAGGAACGAGGAGCGCCGCCGAAGGGTACGTGGTAGTAATATTGTTAAACATAATGTTATTATTTCTAATGAACGACGATTCGCGAACGTTAGGGTGAATCATTGTTTTCGCGATTATTTGGGAGCAATATTTCGTTGAAGAGTGCTGTTTTAGGATTGTAAACAAGCTCCAGAACCGGTTCTCGTTCACAATAAGGACTTGTTAGTCTATTTAGCATTATTAGTGCGTAGGTATCGATTTGCGTCGCTAGGAATTTTCCAGACTTTTCAAGGGATTCCTGAAATAAGGTTTCAGACAAAGAGGAGGTCATCAACCTAAAATTAGAAGGACCTCATTATGTTGTATGTGATTATGGCAAATACATGCTTTGGCACAGAACTAATTGGATTTGTCAATTAAATTGATAAGCCTTAACATTTGAAGGTGAATCACCAAATTTTATCAATAGATAGGGAAGACTTAACTGAAGTGGATTTCCTAGTGACTCACTGTATTTTTGATACAATTATTTGTTGTAATAATTGTATAATTATTCAAATTCATTTATTTAGCTTACATATTGTTCTTAAACATACAAACATGAACAGTGCGTCCCAAAATAGGCACAGCCTGTATCTTGGTGACCTATATATAATATAAATTATATAGATGCAATGATAATATAAAATTAATTATTGCTTTTAAAAAGTAGGTAACAAATAAGTAATATATTGTTATGCAATAGTTTATACATGAACTAAAATACCTGTTATCATAAAAAAGAATTTCAAACAAGTTTGTTGATTTGCAGCTGGTTCTCAATGTTGCTCTCATTTGCATATAATAAATAAAAATAAACTGATGTTTTTATTTGGATTTTGTTTCTTTTTTTTTTAGTCCAACAATATGTTAATGTTTTTTTAACCATTAAACTATTGCCTACAATCAACCCTCTCTAAGCTATTGCCTACAATCCACCCTCTCTTTGTAAGAGCTCCACTGTTGTAATGATTATATTTATAGGCATTTTGAGTACATTCATGAGCACTACAATGTATTCATTTAGCAAAATCCAAAAGTGATTTTATGGTAAAATTTAAGACCAAATGGCGAAATGGAATGAAAAAAATATTAATAAAAAAATAATGGAATGGATGGCTTCCAAATTACTATTTTCATGAAAACTTATAACATTGTGACTGTACTTGATCCTTACTTACTATTGCCGGTTCATACAACATTTGACAGGTTATTTTATTAGTAACTACATCCTGCGGTTTCACCTTATAAAATGTCCTACAAGAACCATAATTTTTTTCTAGGAATCCTGTCATTATTGGCCCTTAAAATCATACTGACCTGTAAGGGCGTTTGTACACACTACACAATTTCACCGTGTCTGCTGCAGATAGGACCAATTCATCATGTACACGACAAGAATTTTGTCACATCTAGGCACGAAAATTTATCTTCCTCAATATTACTTCGCACATCAGGTCAGGCAAGATTTTTTTTGGTCAGCGCTGAAGCAGTGTACACAGTTCGTGTGTAGAAACGACACGAAATTCTTACATAGGCCCAGTGACTTTTCTTAGCGTGTACAAGCGGCCTAACTCTGTGAATCAAGGAAAAAACAAGAAACAGTCTAACACACTATCATATTTATCATATTAAAAAAGTGAAACAATTAGCTTATTTACTTAATATTATATGCTTAAATCTTGTGTCACAACTATTCTACTGTCTTTATCTTTACAAATTATAAATTTAAGTGGTTTTTTATGGCTGTCTGTGACAGCATTGTACTTTTAAATGATGGAATGAATTTGATGTGGTTTTTACTGCCGTTTAGAGAGTTTATTCTGAAAATTTTATCTTTATAATACAAATTATTCTTTGTCTTTGTGTCGCTGGCACAACAGTATTTATATTTTGTTAGACCAGAACTTCGTCACTTCCACCGCTTCGTCATTAGCAGCGGAGAGGTCACTAGGGCTGCATGTTTTTGGGCTAAGATGGCAGGATAGGAGGTGGACTATAGTTTGTGACACAATTCCACGCCCACATCCCTCTGCTTCATACATTAAACTTATACATGATCAAGGAAACAAAGAATCTTTCGGTTTTAATAATATTTTAAGAACATTCTTTTGTCCTCCTATTTATTATTCAAACCAGTAGAAAAAAATAATGGGACATTTTGTCATAATAATCTGAGTCTTTGTTTTTTTTTTTTAAATATCACAGAGAAATCTACTTAAACAAACACAAGCCATGCAATGAATAAATTATGTGAATATTCGTGATATTAATTGATTCTTTTAGAGGTAAAAAAATTCAGCTGTTATTTGCATATTTCTTCTCAATGTTGTAAAATATTTGGTTATCAAGTCCTTAGCCGTTTTAAGACGTAGATACAATTATCCACATATTATTAGACAAAGTATCTTTTCTGTTGGCCATTGTGACCACTTAAGTGGTCACAATGGCCAACAGAAAAGATATTCTAAACTTCTAAACTTCATAATAAATCATCTTGCAGTTTTTCACCGACATTTTGACTATTTATTCTGGAAGGTTTATTTATACATACATACAAATTTATACTTACGTCTTTTTCCCGGAAAATATTGAACTTATTACTGACAGCATAGAATTCTGACACGTCAGTTGATGATAATTTACTTTAAATCATAAATAATGGAAACATTTCTGCATAGAGTCATAAAATAAAAAAAACCATGGATTGCTTTTATATTTTAAAAGTATAAGCAAATGTCTATTGGTCCACTCATGATCGGACAGGTCCACTCAAATCTGTGTGATTCATGCTTCAAAAGGGCCCTATGGTTGTTATAAATCCGTGTAATATTGTTCCTTATAACCAATTTACAGACTAAACATTCTATCAATTATTGATTACCTATTTGATTTCAGGTGCTCTTAGGCCCACTGCCTGCGGGTTTTCTCCGCGCTGACGGAGTAATCGACACTGTTGATGCAGACTACCAGGCTGCCCTCGCTCTGCAGCAGCAGTTAAGTGGAGCTACAGTAAGTTTTTATCATAAATTTAGAAAAAATATTGAGAATAAGAATTCTTTGGGTCAGTCAAATCCTATTTGTATAAAAAGTTTTTTTTTTTTATCATAGATATCATCCTTTTTTTACCCCAGACGCAAAAAGAGGGGTGTTATAAGTTTCACCGCAATGTGTGTGTGTGTCTGTCTCTGGCACCGTAGCTCTTAATCGAGTTAACCGATTTGGATGCAGTTATTTTTATTTGAAAGCTAGTTTCTTGGTGATGGTTCTTAAATACGTTTTATCAAAATCGATGCAGCCTTTTATTAGATATGGGAGATGAAAGTGGTGATGAATAATCGAATATTTTGAAATATACCCACCCAAGTGGGGTATCAAATAAAAGGGCATGATGTGTATATTACAATTAGACATGTTTTTATCAAAACCGGCTCAGCCATTTCATTGACTTTTCAAATGCTTGTTCGATTTTCTTTGTTGCGATGGGGGTTTTTTAAATTTTAAATTAAATATTTTTTGCTTAAGTCAATTGCACTGCACAATATTACGCCTGTGATTTCCGGGTTAGGCAGAGGTCAACTCACATATAAACACATTTCGAAGTTTTGTTTAAATGCCACGTTATAGGGTGCTCGCCTCTTTTAACTTGGCCTATAGCCATCAACCAGGCGCGGATACAGACTGTTACTAAGAAGTTCCTGATGGAAAAAGCTTGTAACACTGCCTTTTTTGGAAATTAAGTCATTACAATAATCATCATCAACATATGCTGTTACATCTAAGATCAATTACAAAAGCTTCTTCACATCAGGTCAATCATCGGATAATAGAATGGTTTTTTTTTTTGCAGCTCCCAGCTGCAGGCCCACCTTTGACAGCAAGGCTAAGCATCACAATAGCACAGGCTAAACTTTCTAAAAACTATGGTAAGTTTATTATTCCTAGAGGAAATATTTTTGTTATTTATTTTTGTTATCAATGACCGGCCAAATTTTCAGAGATAATCATTTTTTTTTGTTAACAATGTTTAGAAATTAAAAAAAAGCAGTTCAACAACCTAGACTGAAAATAAAACTTAATTATTTGTATTTGATTAAAATATTTAACAGTCCATTACGGTTCAGATCTTTATTTTAAAATTCGACTGGTCATTGAAAATTAACCCTGTATAAAAATGTATATTATGGTAATTTTATTAAACCAATTTACCTAATAATGTGAATATTTAAATATAAAAAATACTCTGAAATTCAATAAGAATTTTAACCATAACATTACATAACGCTAGAATTGCTTGCAAGTGTAATTAGAAATTCCCCTCCATAAAAACATATGAGTAGTAGTCATAATCTGCCTAGCCTTTTCTCAACAAAGTCGGGGTCGTCTTTTACGGATCGAACTCTTGCCTTGAAGATCGCCTCTTGCGGTTTTTATTGAGCAACAAGCCCCTATATTGACTGGTAGAAAACCCCTAAAGGGTTGTGGGTGCTGAAAACCTCCGTTTTGTTCACAGGTCTGACCCGCATGGACCCTTACGTGCGTCTGCGCGTTGGCCACTGCATATATGAGACCCACACGGACCCCAGTGGCGGCAGGACTCCAAGGTGGAACAAGGTCATCCACTGGTAAGTTTAAAATTCTTCCAGTTCATGAAGAAAATAGTAGAAAACAGAAAAGAAGATACAAATTCACTAACGAGTCAAGTGATTACAAAGTGATTAAATAGTTTGTAGTAAATGCATATAAATGGGTGAAAATTCGAGAAGCCTTAACCTTTTGAACGCCAGAGCATAAAGGCACGCGTGTGCCCTCCACGCCAAGCCACAATTTCACCTACCACTTTGTCACATATTTGTGTCGTTTGGCGTATAGGACATAGGATAGGGCACACGCTTGCTTGTCACGTACATGTGACAATGACGTTCAAAAGGTTAGAACATTGAGCGTTCTGTTGTATTTTCAGCCCTCTGTGCTGAGCTGAACATGGGTACTTATTTCATATTTCCACCATCTGTAAGAGTTTGGTTTAATATAGGAAGTCCACACAAATGGATGAAATCCAACTAGTTAAGGGTGACAAGTATAGAATTATTTTGCTGGGGAGTGTGTTCCGTTACTTCTTTTTACCTAATACACTAGGCAATGGTCAAGGGCGGCACCGTTTTGAGAGCTGTGTTATGTATGTAATTTTAAGTTTTTAAAAGTCCTGATTCTCAGCCTGGCTTGAAAACTAACTTTTGATATTGAGATTAGTGTTCAACTTAGTTTCTGTTCCCCAGCCTGCTCCCACCCGGCGTCAACTCTATCTACCTGGAGATCTTCGACGAGTGCTCGTTCACAATGGACGAGCTCGTCGCCTGGGCACACATCACCATCCCGCCGGCGGTACTGCAGGTAAGCAGAAGCATCATCATCATTCACAGCCCGACATCACCCATTGCTGGGTCTAGTCATAGACCTCTCTTTGCGTGAGAATCCCCAGGGTCTTCTACTGTGCCAGGCTCCTCCAGGTTTTATCCGCGATGGCAACGATGCCGTCTGTATATGCATTATTATCCTATTGTGTAACCATTGCTAGGAAACAAGCCTGCCCACTGTGTAGACTGCTAGTTGACTCCAATATAAAAATATATATATGTGTCGGATATGTCAGGATTTACTCCGTTAGGCTCGTACATCATGTGGGCAGACGATGGGTTTCGTGCTATGAAAACACACTGGGTGCGAAACACTGTTTCTAGTAAAACTAACGAATTACTTGAGATTACAACTTATCACAATAACACGGGAAACAATGTGTCGGGTACAGTTCCCAGACGTCTCAACTCCGTCGCAATCAGACATTGATTGTCGCTCTCGCCTCGAGTTGAACATCAGGGCTCTGTAGAAGAACACCGTGTGGTGGCTAGACTGGTTAGTAAATCGCGTGATGACACCACTACACACTGGCGCGCTTTCCAATTAATTTTATGTACGTACTAATGACCGGATCCGACATATATATTATAAAATATGTATATTATATAATATAGCAGGCCCAAAGGTAACAAAAAACCCGATTCCTACCGGCTACCGGCTCCCCTTCGGGAGCAACCATTCTACGTACTTAGACTAGGCAGATGATGATGTTGTTCGGAATCTTCAAGCATCTTCATCAACTCTTCATCTTTCATTCGTTCAGAACATTACTTTATTCTATATTACTGTTCCAGGGCGAGACATATGACAACTGGTTCTCACTGAACGGCAAGCAAGGAGATGGAAAGGAAGGTGTCATCAACCTAGTTCTCAGTTACTCCGTGAGTATATTTTTCACCTACACGATTTGTAGAATTTACCCGATTGTCCCAAAAAGAGACTAATGTTTTTCATGTTGAAGCCTGAGGGTAATCGTTTCCACGCATCGTGTGGTATGTCGGTCTGATTTATATACACCGTGACTTTTTAGTCGTCTTACAACGGCAGCCCACTTCATGTATCCAATGAATACTAAACATTCATAAAAAAAGGTATTTATGAGATTTTAATAATTTAAAAATAAAAATATTATTCAGTATTATGACGCATGACGTAGTTAAAACACCCTGTTGCAAGCGATGACCTACTGGACTCGAGTGCTGCGTAGGTATATGTTCTCCCGTTTGACACGTAAACATCATTAACAGGATGTTTCATAATTTTATTCTAATTTTTTTTATTATTTTTCTTTGTACCTATTATGGAAGATAAAACAAAATCGCGCCTAGAGCTATTTTATGTCGGGTACATTGAGTGGACGACCTTTGTAAGACGACTAAAAAGTCACGGTGTATAGAACGAAGTAGCGTCGCAATGTACCCGTCAACGCATCGTGTAGCCAGCATGCCTGAGAGATATTTCTCGACGGCATGTAAAGCCAAGTCAAGAGGCCCATGTGCGGCATCGAAACTCTGACACCAGGTTAGGCACTAACCACAAAAAAAAGAAAGAAGAGATGGTTTAGCATCTTTGTAACGTAACAATTGTACAATCTCAGGTCGGGCCGGCAGCCGTGGCAACGTTCCCGCCGATGCTGGTGGTGCCGAGTACGGGCATGGGCTACGCCGCCATGCCCATGTACCCCGCGCCGGCGCCCGCGCCGCACATGCCGCAGCAGGCGCAGCAGCCGCAGCCGCCACCCATCACTGCTGAGCAGCTGCAGCAGGTCAGTGCAGCACACTATACCACTTTTTATTTATTAAGTACTACAATACTATACCTTTCGACGTGCTACTACAATTTAGCGCTACACGTAATATAGGGATATCCAAAATGTTTGTTTGAAATTAATGTCTTTGTTTCCTTTTAAACAAATATCAATATAATCGTAAGAAAAATAAAATTGTTTTCAGAATGACTTCAATGAAAAAATACTAAACAAAAAAAGAGTAAAGTTGTTAAAATTTAATTTAGAACTTTGATGGTTACAAAAGTTGTTTTTCCAAAAAATACATTTGTTTACCTAGATGACGTATTTGTTATTAAAATAAAAAAATAAATATTTTTCTCAGATTGAGGAAATGTTCCCGAGTATTGACAAAGAAGTCATCAAGTCGGTTTTGGAAGCAAACGGCGGCAACAAAGACGCCACCATCAACTCACTGCTGCAAATGTCTGAATAATTTAATTATCTACTCTTAAACTACAGTTTAAAGGAGTAACCTCACTTATCGACGCGGAATTGGCTTGGGCCGTTCAGGTATCAACACATTTCGCATTTATTTTGAAATGAGGCACGGGCCTTTTTTTCGCTTTTAATTGCATGGATATAAAGATCTTTCTGATCTGCTTAAGCCGAGTCCGCGTCGATGAGTGTGGTTACCCCCGTAAGGGGTCATCCTTTAATCACGTGAGGTTCAAACAAGGGTGAGGGGATCAGAAAAAAATCATGATTTATCAAGATGAATGATGGAAATGTGTGACGTTTAAAATGTTTTTTATCGATATCGGATTGGTGAATCGAATTTGTGTCAAAAAATCTAAAATAAAAGTACACGAGATGCTTGGAGGGATGGGGGAGGGGTATAAAAGTGCCCTAAAACCTCACGTGAAAGGGCTGGCCCTAAGATAAATCATAAAATTAATATGGTATAATCATGACATGTAAAATGTATACTTACATATATCATTGAATCGACGTTTAAGTCACTGCTGGCTATAACTTTCTCACACGAAGTAAAAAAAAAACATGAAATAAAAGTTTTATTTTTTGAAGATGTGGTTCCTCATATGTGATAGAGGAATTTAGGTCACAGTTTGCTATCATGAACTGATTTAAAAACGCAAAACTTTAACCTGTTGGATTTACAACCTATGGTGGTGAGCCAAGAGTTCCAAATTCAATATCGCGCTCATGTTCCTTCATTTCAAATTTTCTCCGTCAGTTTGTATGACATAAGTTAGGCCACTCGCTTTGGCCTCAAATATAAAATAAATTATACAGGGTGTAACAGAAAGGGTATAGTCATATGAAAGGATAAAAAAAAAATGCGAAAAAATATCAGACTAGGTATTGAAATTTTGTATGGGAAAGTAGATATTTTTTTGTATTTACGATATTGGACCCATGGAGGAAGTTGTTCAGTTTGATGGTCTGCAGCATATCCTTTCATATGACTATACCCTTTCTGTTAAACGTTGTATAAAGATTAATGTAAAGAAAAATACTAGTATTCTAAAGCTATCGGCCTTACTCTGTAGCTGTAAGTGCTTTGATACTAAAGTATTTTTGTAAAATTATGTATTTTAAAATCTGAAAAATACTTTTAAAAATATCAGTTCATGTATTTTTAACGCTAAGGTCGAACTTCATAAATAAAACTAAACTGCGTTCAAAATCTGTCAGTGTCATCATTGCTCGGACATAATGACACTTGCAACTTGCAACACTTCTGCCAACTTATCTGTGCAGGCGGGAAAACACAGAACTAATATAAATGTACCGCGTTTGACATATCGATGAAAATTTTCTTGACAAGTAACGCCACCTTGATATGCACAGTTAAAGTGGTCATACTATAAACGCTAGCAAGGAATTTTAACGTTGAATTAATAATGGGTGTAAAAGTACCCTTAACGAAGCCGAAAAAAACTTGTTCTCCCCGTCACTACGATCATTTTTTTGTTCTACAAATCTAGACCATACCTGGGAACCTTCGAGTTCCGGAGGTATTGTGAGTCAAAGTTCCAACTTTTTCACAAGTTTTTTTTTTTGTTAAATACAAGTTTTTAATGTTATAAGTTTAGTTTAAATACCTCTGTCGTGAAGGTATTTAAAGTAAAGTACCCCGCAGTGGCGAAGGTTCCATAGAACTCGATTCCTACCGGCTTCCCTTTGAAAAATGGCACAGTCAGTATTCTATAGACAAATAATATAATCACATTAAAGATATGTACTCCGGCTTACCTCTTATAAAAATTGACCCTTTGCTACTGGTACCCCGTACCATTTAATGAATCTTACAAAAATTTACCCTTCGCTACTGGTACCCCGGACCATTTAATGAATCCATCAGCACAATGTTTTGAGGTCGTTACATTGAGTCCTACCATAAAACGTGTTTTTTACCCCAAAAAATAAATGTCTTAATCGTGTGCTGTTTTATTGTTGAAATTCGACCTCGAATGTTTCTTTTTACTCAGAAGTATAGAAATACATAATTTTCCTCACTTTTTCAAGTGATAAAAATTTAGTTTTTTTTATTTGCTCAAAATTGCCCATATTAATTATAATTTTAATTGGTTATTATTTTAAGTTCGAATTGTTATTCCAATATTTAAGTGTGTAGTAATTAGATGAATTATTATTGTGATTTTAATGTTATATTAGAATTTATATCAAGTTATACTTTTAAATGCGTAAGTAAATTACACTGGGCACGGTAAATGCTAGAAAAAATGCAAATCCACATAAAATATCATAGTTAAATTTTTACATTTATAAGAATGTCCTATGATTATGTTTAACTACTTAATATCCTTAATAAAATAAGGTCAAATTAGAATAGCTAGCGATACCCCGGACACGTGATTTTATTATCTAAACATAACGAAATAAGAAATCCTGATTTTCTCAACTCAAATTTGCAAGTAACTACACTATCAGCGGCCTTTGACCTTGAAAAACAACAAATTTTCGTGTTCTTCTCGAATCAATGACTCCGATTTTGTCCGACCAGTACTTAGCCACCTGGACAGCTCTGTCAACTCATTCATGTCCTGGAGGGTGCAAATAGTTGTGCACGACGGGCAGGAGAGGTGTGGCATATCCTGTGTTGGGGCTCCACACTCACATTGTGCCCGAGATGGGTCGATTATTCCCCATTTAGACAAATTGTATCTGCAGCGGGCAACTTGAGTCCGCAGTCGGTTCAAGTTGCAGTTTGTTTTAGAGTGGGAAAGGCGTGTAGCTAGTTAATTCAATTTGACCTTGTGGGGGATTAATGTTATATTTTTGCGAAATACAGGGTATAAGGGACAGCCCTCCACAGACTGATGGGGTGAATTCAGTATATCATACGAAGATGACCGGTACAAGAAATTATTTCAGGAATGTTATGGGGATCCAATAAATTTGATTTGTTTTATTTCCTCATACTCAATGTACAGTTACCGTGGCAAAACGCACGTAGTGAACGGCAAGCGTGACGACGAGTACGATGAACTCTGTAGTTAGGCAAGAAGTGAACACCTAATTTCACGCGTCGTTCCTTAGAGTATTTCAACTTCCATTGTAGGATAAATGGAATGCTTCGTACAGGGACTAATTTTACATTGAAATAAAGGAATAGTAACTGAAACAATGACAAAAAACATGAAAATTTTCCGGAGGAATATAATTCAAAATAAGGAGCTGAATGCACCCTGTCAGTTTCTGGAGGGCTGTCCCTTACCCCTGTATAAAAATGTTTAATTATGACTTTAAACCCGAAACCGTTTCCGTCTCGATATATTTTCACTTATTTAATTATATTCGGTCCTGAAACAGTTTCGAGTTATCAGCACAATAGTGTAAATTAAGCTCGACCATTCTCATTGGCACTTCAAAATCTACTGTCAGATCATAGTCCATAAGTGGACAAAGCATATATTACAGGTAATTTAGTAATATATTCAAGTAAATGTATCGAGTCGTAAAGTTATGACACTATTATTTAATACACGGTGTAAAGGACATTGTGCATTTAGGATTCAGAGCCTAACATGACTGATTGGACCAATCAGCAAAGGTCGGTTCAAAAAAATCACACGATACGGTCAAAACATCGACGGTGAGAGCGTCACTGGACGCGTTATTGCATTTTCAACTTTCGTCGCTGAGTCGAATATTACAAATTCAATCGTCCATTCTTACGGCATTTCAGATTTTGACACTCGATTTATCGAAGTAAGGGTTCTTTTTTTGTTATTTTGTGTTAAAAAATAATGTGTCACTTACACCGTGTATAAGAGGCAATCTATACGAATAGCTGCGGCCTCGACCACGCGAAAGCTTTTACAATTTTGTGCCAAATTATTTGCCATCGTCGCAACATTGCTTGAACATAAATATATCATTGTTGTATTTATTTGTAATTTTACAATGTATAAAATGTAATAAATTATTAACTACTAAGTATTACGTTTTATTTCAATCACCCTAGTTTATTTTATTAGTACTTATGTTAAAATTATTTGAAAAAATTCTTCTCCTTCCGTCCCTCATGCTGAGGATCACCATATACGACGTGTCTCTAAGGTAAGCAGTCTCTAAGTTAACCTTTTGAACCCCATTGTCACATACGTGACAAGCAAGCTTGTGACCTTTACGCCATCGACACAAATATGTGACTAAATGGTAGGGGAAATTTTGGCTTGGCGTGGAGGGCACGCTCGTGCGTTTATGCTCTAACGTTCAAAAGGTTAACCATCTTTCCGGTGCTCTGCTTTGAGCATGTGGACATAGAACCCAGACTACCGTTTACCACATATGAGACCATGGTTAGGTATTAGGATTGAAACTCATCTTGCAGCATGGAATCGCACTTTTCCATGCTCCTATCCTTTTCTGTCGCTCAGGACCGTCAACTGCTACAGCTAGAAACAGCATGCTTCCGAGCGCACCGTCGTGGAATCTTCCGCGTGCGATAGCATTCCCAGTCTGTTTCTTGCTCTAGCAAATGACAGTTCTGAGCGACAGAAAAGGATCAACCCTAATACCTACATACATGATCGATAAGTGGCAAACGTAGTCTGGGACGCCACACGGTCGACCTTAAAAAACTGACAGGGTCAGATTGCATGCAAAAGGCGAAGGACAGGGTGGTTTGGCGCTTGGGGGAGGCCTATGTCCAGCTTTTTTAGTCGCAGGTAAACCACAAAATGTTAAATTACAGAATCAAGCGTTACTGTGCGGAAATCCATGACATTAAATGTAATGCAAAATATTTATTTTTCATTCCGCGAAAAAGATCCAGGGCTGGAAAAATATTCACAAAATGTTGCCAATTTAAGCATCAGCGATTTCCGATACAATGCGTCAAAAAAATAAACAGAATTTCGAAACTAATCATTTATTTCTCAACGCTTTATTTCCTTTCTTCTTTTTACCACTTTCTACGACATCCTTCTTGATTTTAACATTATCAGCTTTTCTTTTAATTTTTGTTATCTTTCCTATGACATCTTTGAATCGGTCATCTTTCTTCATAAGCGTTTTGTTGACTTTTTTCAAGCTGTCCTTGATTGAAGCGTCGATGTCTTGTACTTCGTTTCGGAGACGATCTTCGCTTTGTACTGGATTTTGAGTCTGCATCTGTGATTGTATATCTTGAATCTTTGCTAGTTTCGCCTTTTTGGCGGCTTTTATCCTTTTTCGGCGCATTTCTTCTAATCTGTAGAGAAACGTGTAAATTAATACCCAGTACTAACTGGGTTGTGGAGGTCAGATAGGCAGTCGCTCCATGTAAAATACTGTATTCAGCTGCATCCGATTAGACTGGCCGAAGACCGGCCGGAAGCCGACCCCAACATAGTTTGGAAAAGGCTAGGCAGATGATGATTGGTCATGGACAATTTTGTTTCTTAGCAGCTATTATTAATTGAAATTGTTTTAATGTGTAAATCCAATCATGTTGTACAGGTGCAATCGAAATCAGTTTTGTCAATAAATTCAATTATCCGTCTCCTTAGCGCCTACAACCTCAATGTTAATTTAGTTTTTGTATGGCAACACGCTGGTTGGTCTAGTGGTCGCAAGCGCAACTGCTGAGCATGAGGTACTGGGTTCGATTCCCATGTCGGGCAATGTTTTGGTTCTCAGTAGCAGCCACGGAGTCTTGATTTGTACCCGGTTGATGGCTATAGGCTTGGCCCTTATTACAAGGGACTTTTGTGAGTAATTTACAAACATTTTCAACAATTTGAAGTTAGAAACCAATTTATTATTTCTGCGCCATCTGTAGCAAAGCGAGGGAAATACGAATTGATTCGAAGAGTTTAGTTGTTACATGTAAGTCAATAGATGGCTCTTATATCAGTTACTTATTTTGTGAAGGGATATAAAATACGAAAAGTTAATGATCGCTATTTGTATTTTTATATTTAAATTAAATAATAGGAAAATAAAACCGGCGTTATTAAAAACCAATGTCAGAACAAAGAACAGAGAGCGAAACTTTTTTTTTCCCCCAAATATCTTCAGTTGTTTAATTGGGCTTTGCTTCCATTTCATTGCGGGCACGCCACTAGATGGTCCCTCACCCTTCTTGCATCATGTCAGGATCCACTCCAGCCTGTATCCATCGCTTGACGCGGTAGTTCTTCTTCCTCTGCTCAAACTCCTCATTGTCCAACTGAGCTTCCTGCTCACGACGTGTCACGCTGACGGTCGTGAAATTTTTTACTGCTTCATCATCTGAGAACGTTAGAAAATAAAACTTAGGAAAACCGTTCATCATTCATCATTTCAGCCGAAAGACGTCCACTGCTGGAAATAGGCCTCCCCCAAGCGTCGCCACATTGACCGGTCCCGTGCGTCTCGCATCCAGCGGATCCCGGCCCGGAAAACCGTTCATCTATCTATATTTATAAATGGGGTAGGTTTCCAGCCCAACTGGATGCAGCTTGTTACTAGTATTTTACGTGGAGCGACTGCTTATCTAACCTCCACAAACCAAATTCTTAGGTAACACGATACTCCTTGGTAAGACTGGTTGTCAGATGTCGGGCCACTGACTTTTTTAACCTTTTGAACGCCATTGTCACATATATTGAAAGCGCGTGCCCTGTACGCCAACGACACAAATGTGTGACAAAAAATGCGGAGCACTATAACACGAAATAAACAATTATAATAGTTTCGGAACCCCTATTCTTTTTGTAGGTATTTGCGGTGAAGTTGTGGCTTGGCGTGGTGGGCACGCGCGTGCGTTTATGCTCTGGCGTTCAATAGATCAGTGATCTACAAATGACAGCTGGGACCAACGGCTTAACGTGCTTTCCGAAGCACAGAGGGGACTTGGCATGTAATGGATGGTCGCCCATCCAAGGACTTATCTCGGCAAACATTGCTTAACCTTGAAGATCGACCCATGTAGCTGTTATTATTTAGTCACCACGAACACTTTTCAGCTCAAAGTAGGCACTCAAATGAAACTCACCATCAATCTTGTACTCGGTGAGTTTGGTATTGATCGCCTCTTCGATCTCTCCAAGCCGCAGTATATCGTAGGGCGTGATCAGAGATATCGCCATGCCGCTCCTGCCTGCTCTCGCTGTACGGCCAACCCTGTATTGTGACAATTCAAATAAATATCGATGAAATACATACTTCAACGTGATACCATAGCCTCTTGCAATTACTATCTTGCTAATATTATTTAGATGAACGTTTGTTACTTATTCACGCAAAAACTGCTGACCGGATTTGGATGAAATTTGGCACACAGATCTTACTAATATTATACAAATACAAATACTTTTATTTGTTGAACATAGGTACAGATGTTATAATTATTAATGAACGCTATGTCTAGCCGTGATCGGCGTACAAATATTATTTTACACACATGCTGATTAAAATAAATTATCAAACAGAATATTTAAAAAAAAATTAAAAAAACTAATATTATTATCACACATTATTAAATAATTCTAATTCAAATTGTCAAAAAAAAAAACTAATATTATTATCACACATTATTAAATAATTCTAATTCAAATTGTCAAAAAAAAAACTAATATTATTATCACACATTATTAAATCATTCTAATACAAATTGTCAAAAAAAAAAAAACTTATAAACGCGAAAGTTTCTGAGGATGGCTGGATATTATTTGTTCACGCAAAAACTACTGAACAGATTTGGATGATATTTGGCACAAAGATAGTTTTTAACCTGTAATAAGACATAAGAAACTTTTTATCCCAGTAGATGATCCCGTGGGACAATTACCGAACATCACGCGGGCGAAGCCACGGGCACAAGCTAGTTGTTTATAACTTTGATTATCACACAAGGACTTTTTATCCCAATTATGAAATCCGCGCAGACGAAATGGCAGCGCCGGGTAGAAATAAGGGCCAAATTAAATTAACTAGCAAAACTAAAATATTAAATATCAAAATGGAAATTATGCGCAACAAGAAGAATGACGGCTGTCAAATTTCACCATTGACCCTGTACGCATAAACAGAGATGTATCTCAATATACAGGGTGAGTCATTGGATGGGTCAGTATAATAGTCATGTCTGAAATTCGACGATTGTCGGAGTACTTCTAATGTAATATCTCACCTGTGAATATACTCCTTAGGTTCCAGCGGCAGCTTATGATTGACCACTAAATCCACCGTGGGTATATCCAGTCCCCTTGCAGCAACGTTGGTAGCTACCAGCGTACATTTGAGGTTACTGCGGAACTGAGTGAGAGCGGCCACCCGTTCCTTTTGACGCATGAACCCGTGGAGGCATACATTGTCCATGGATATAGCATTCAGCATCATTGATAGGACTTGGCATTCTCTGGCAGGATAGAAAGAAGAAAATAAGTTTGAAAGAAGAATACTGATTCTTCTTCTTTATCGTGTTAGTGTTAGTGCCTTAATGCCTATGTTTTACTTCTACTTTTACTTTACTTTTTCTATACAATGCGCACATGAATCCGAAAAAGGAAGAAGGCCCTTTGATGGCTTGGGGTCGATCTCTAAACATTGGAATCTGTATATCAAAGTAGTAGATTAAATGCTTTGCCCTACCTTCCCTGGTGCGCAGGCCTTTCGAGCTAAGCCGAGAGAACAGTTTCTGAACTTAAGTAATTACCTACGCAACTCGGTCACAGCTTTACTCCACCGGCCATCACCGCGCCTTGCTAGGTGTCCTGCCCAACTCCGTTTGAGTATAGCGTTATACTACATGTATCTATAGCGTATGCATATTACTTGACCTATTTAGTTATGACGTGTGACTCTAGTAACAACACCGAAAAAAAAACCGAAAATGATGTCCTGATTTTATCGTTTGGGTTTTAGTGGTGATTGAAGTGCTTCATCTATACAACAAGCTGTAACAAACTTACTTCTTATCCAGGAGATCCAGGAGACCCAGCACAAAAGCCTTCCGACCCGAACCCATTGTGCCCATTCGTTTCAAGCAGCTAAGAAGTTGGTTAAAGGATCACACTCAAACACAAGCTGAGAAATGGTTAACATCAACACCAGGGTGTAGGTAATTCAAGGAAGCTATACCATCCCTGGATTGGAAGCTGACCAGATGAACAGATATAGCCTGTGACTGGTGGTGCGGACCAGCACTGGACACTGCTAACTGAACAAACACTTCCACACCCTAGGTGTCACAGACAGTTCCCTGTGCAGACCGTGCATGGAGGCGGAGGAAACGGTGGCGAACGTACTCCTCGAGTGCACCGGCGTCACCCAGATCCGCGAAGAGACTCTTGGAACACCAATATCCCTTGCAGATATCCTGAGAAGACCGGGAAGTTTGATCTGCTTCTGGAGGGAGGTGGGCTTGTTGGAGTAACGGCCACCATGGCTCACATGCAATGGTCCACTTTAAGGACTAAGTGCGGAGACCAAAACTCTTAACATAGAATAGAACATAGAACTTACTTCTTAGTATCAGTGAACACGATGATATGGCTGCTCGGTTTAATCTCGCGGTACTTCCGTAGCGTCTGCACGAGGTACACGTCTCTTGCGTATGCGGGGCACACCACGTATCGCTGGTCCAGAGTCGTCACTGTCAGCTGGCTGTCCGTCTCTGTCCATGTTAGAAGTTTCTGGAAGAATTGAAAGATACATTATACAACATTATTTTTAGTATATGCGAAACCTAAATATAGTTTGTTCAGAATAAGTAACTGAAAGGATTCCAATAATTTTTGAACCTGAATATTTTTGGAACAAAATATAACACATATTTTGTCCCAAAAATATTTTAAAAAGGCTACAAGTTGGATACCGAGCGACACTACGTACCTATCATACCTAATAATTTAGGTACCTACTGCCAAATTATTATTATCAATGAGCTCAAGACGACGCTGGCGGCGCGCGAGCGGCTGTGCCGCATGGTGACCACGATTTTGTGCGGACAGCCAGGTAACAGAACAAGCTTATAACTTTGTGATTTTTCATGATACTATTTTGACAGTACGATTAATATTATAAGAAATAACTGCTCAGTTGGTCCCGTGGTCTCAAGCGCGACTGCTGAGCGTGGAGTCCCAGGTTGGATTCCCGGATCGGGCAAAAAGTGTTATTGGGTTTTTCATTATGGATTTCTCAATGGCAACCCGGAATTTGGAAGTTGGCGGTATGATACCCCCGTGCCTCGGAAAAAACGTTAAGCTGGTCCTGCACATGATCTCTCTCCGGTCGTGTCGGATTGCCCTGCCTGAGGACTATGAGATTGACGGAAGAGAGACTGCACCTATACCTGCGCATACGCTTGTGCATTATAATATCTCCCGCTTATTTTAACAGTAAGTGTGCCTTCATATTTGGCGTTGGACCACAGAACTGGGATATGGCGTTTGCGAAGACTGTTAAACTAATGTCAAGTCGAAAGAGTGCGCACCATAGCCAGTAAAACAAAGCTTTTGCACCAAAGCAACTTTTTATGGGCCCACATAATTATTTATCATTAATTATCTTGAATAACCTTCCACCTTTTCTCAGAACTATGAGCGATATAAATACCTTAAAAAAAAACTGCACAAATTATTGATAAGTAAATGTTATTACTCTATAAGAGAATTTCTAGATGACAATACATTGAAGCATGGACATAAAGATTTTACTAATTTAATCATAATGTATTGCATGACAATTGGATGTATTATATAATTTATATATTAAGTTTTTAACTAAAATTTTTTTGTTACTTGTGACATGAATTTTGTATGCCTCAATGGCGGAACATAGCAGACTTACCTGTATTTAATGCAACATCTTATGAACCTATGAGCCACAATAAATTATTTGAATTTGAAGAAATCTAAGTGAATACCTCATAGAGAATGCCTTTATGCAGCACTTCCGTGACGTGAAACCCAGTTTATTTCATTTCCTAGACAGAATTATTAAAAAATAAAAGGTATCTTACATCTTTGTTAAGTGAAAGCTGTTTGGATTCCCTGACATCTTGTGTGATTGTCGCTGAGAACAGTAGGTTCTGTCTCCGAGCCGGTAATGCATTGAATATGGTCTCTAGGTCCTCTTGGAATGATTCACTGAACAGTCTGGAAATAATTATACGTTTTAGCATTAAGTTTTAAAAAGTCAAGTTTTATCAATGAAGTTATTATGGTAGCTGTTGGATAGTTGTTTTTTTAATAATTTTAAATAAACAGTAAAATCCATACATACCATTTAAATTGTTTATTTTAGTATTATAATTTAAACAGGTGGTTTTGGTGTATACTGAAAGATTTGCAAATAAAAAAAGAACCTTATTGTACCTGTCAGCCTCATCAAGCACCAAATACTTGATTTTCTTCAAACTAAAAGTGTCACATCCGGTAATATGGTCTGCCAACCGCCCCGGCATAGCCACAACTATGTGGGGTCGTTTGGCGAGCTTCAGAGATTCTTCCAGTTGATCTGATCCTCCGGTCACAATGCATACTCTTAGCTTGAGTGGTTGGCCTAGGATGCTGAACTGATCCGCTATCTGAAAGATTATGACAGAAGTGATTACTAACAAGAATATAGATCCGGGATGACATCCAGCATTCAGTGCGTTTGCAAGAACGTCGAAATATCGGGAGCTCAAAATAACCAATAATCACAGAAGATATCCCGTAAGTAACAGTATAAGTTAAGATGAGCGATAACTGTATGTCTTTTAATCTAAGACTTGCTGTCAATTAAATGTTCAAGCACATTCTAGAATATTTTTTTATGTTAAATAACTCTATATTGATAGAGATTACCAATAAGTATTATGGTAAATATGGTAAGTAATACATATAAGGGGATATCAAGCAATTTCTAATATGGCGTAGATCATAATCGTCCAGAATGCAGAAAAAAAGTTTTCATTCTGTTAAGTTCTTAGGAAACTTGAAATTGATCTATATTATTTAATTTTTAACATTTTGTTAGATACACTCAATTCGCTGCACTCCATCTAAATTGCAAAAATTGTTGGTTGGCCAACAGCTGTTGACTTATGCCATATTAGAATTAGGTTGACGAATGGTACAAAAAGGAGGAGCCCTATTCCCAGCAGTGGGTGGGGCAAGGAACATTTGAAAAAAATAATAAAAAAAGTTAAAACATTTTACTTACCTGATAAGCCAATTCATGTGTTGGTGTCAGCACTAAAGCAAAGATCCCATAGGGGTCTTCAGCCAAATGTTGTAATATGGGCAGTGCAAATGCAAAAGTTTTGCCTGAACCCGTCTTAGCTGCTCCAATACAATCTTCACCAGCTAATATGCGGGATATACAAGCTTTTTGGATAGGTGTTGGGCTTCTAATACCTGAAAAAATATGTGATGTAACAAAACTGCAATCTAGGGTTACACTCGCAATTTTTTTTATTAAAGTATTAATTAACCTAAACTTCAGAAAGAAAGAGGGGATAGAAGAAGGGTATGCTGAAACGTAAACCTGGACATTGGAAAATAATAGAAATAGGGTAATCCATGGACCACCATTGACCAGAGGGTCATCTTAGAAGTGGGTTTACTCAGATATAGAGAACAAAAAAAGGCTAATCAGAAAGATAAGCTACAGACGAGCAACGGGGAATAAGTGATACCAATACTATCAAGATTTTGCGTCTAAAAATGTAACAATAACACTTTTAATTTAACGTACGAAATACAACACATACCCAGACTAAATAACTGCTTGATAAGCCAGGTCTTAACTCCAAGTTCTGCAAACTCCTTTTCATCGTTTTCATTCATTTTATGTAATGGATAATTAATGTATTTGTATTTTCTCAAAAAACGTACGTTTTCTATTTATTTTAATATGTAAATAACCACATGCATTGGATTGGACTCTCACACGAAAGAATGACAAGTATGACAACATCGCCATGTGATTTTGACATTGTTGCTTAGAAAATCATTCAGAAATTCTTACTCTCAACTCTCACTCAAAATACGGCACATACACAAACCGAATAAAATAAAATCAGTATTTACGATTATCCAGGACCTTTACAAAATAAAATTATATGTTCCGGCTATTTTTATTGATCATTTAGATATAATTTTTCTAGCATTCGTTCAGCATGTTTGAATTTCTGAACGTAAGGTTTTGCCATCACTGACATTCTAATCAATCGGACTGATTTTCGGAAAGTCGATGCAATGTTACCCTCCTAAATAGTGATTAGTGATATTTTTTTATCGTGTCCGCACTTTATCCAATACGGCACGCCGCACGTCAAATCATAGCGTCAAATACTCAAATCACGCAGTGAGTGCGTGTTAGTTGCTTTTTAATAAATTAATTCTATAGTTTGTGTAGTGATACCTCAGTTGTGCCGACTAGTTTCTACTAAGTTTCATTCAGTTACAGTTATCAGATATTTTCCCGTTTCCAGCTTTTAGTATAAACCGGTAAGTTGTGTGTATTTACTGATTAATTAACGTAACTGTACGCCGTTTCTATGTGCAGGGAGGAATATCTAGTAATGTGAACTTTAGAACTTGCCCGGCGTGAAGGGAAATTTTAGCCAATGTGGCGGACAGTTTAGACGAACTTTTTATTTAGAAATTTATTCAAATTAATATAATGGTATGTCATAATTTGCGTAAACGGGTAGGGCATACACTTCCGATTTAAGAAACCATTTAAAAAAAAAATATTCTGCGCGAGGATCGTTTATCAATAAAAAAACTTAAAATAAAAATATTGGAAATTAATATTTTGTTCAGTAATAACATACCAAAGTTATAGTTGTATTTAAAAAGAAAAATGTACTTTGTAAAATACTCAATTAGATAATTATAAAAAAAATTGATGTTTAGCGGAATAAATAAGCTCTCTAAACAGATAGCTGCTATACTATCTGAACAC
Source organism: Noctua janthe (assembly GCA_910589295.1). Classification (NCBI taxonomy): domain Eukaryota; kingdom Metazoa; phylum Arthropoda; class Insecta; order Lepidoptera; family Noctuidae; genus Noctua; species Noctua janthe. The sequence continues at coordinate 4,064,035 of OU342567.1, forward strand.
ATGATCTATAATAGGGTAAATTAGTGATAGCCTTGAAACTAATAATAAAAACTGGATAGTTACATGTTTGGCATCTCTATTTCTCTACAATGTTGCAACTGGGTTGCTACTTTCTAAAGTTCATTAATTAAATAAACAACATAACATCACACCAGTATTTTTCCGCAGGGTGTTCTATAGTACACTCATTTCACCAGTTAAAAGAAACAAGTTAAATAAAGTGTGAATTAAATAAAATAGCTGAATTTTATACATATAGAATATAAATGTAAAATTGGAATATACTTAAGAAAACGGGAAGATACAACTGTCTATTGCTACTTCCTTTAAAAGAAACTCAGCTTCAAATAATTTTGGTGTCTTGTTCATCATCATCAATCTCCTGCCCTTATCCTAATTTATTTGGGGTTGGCGCAGCATGTCTTCTTCCTTATTTCTCTTTAACTGTCATCTCATCAGACACCTCCTTTAATGCCATTTCAACCTTCACTCGGATATCCATAGTTATTTTTGTTAATTTTATTTTTGAAATTTATTGGTGTCTGTTTGATGAATTAATTATTATTAAAAATGTATTTATAAGTAAAAAAAATATAGATAAAATCGACACAGACATGGTAGGTATCGCTATAGATTATTGCCGGTTCATAAGACATTGGTCAGGTCAAGTATGCCCAAATAAATAAATAAAATGCGTTTAAATAATATTCTACATTAAAACAATTTACAATTTAAATAAATAATTAAAATAAGTTAGAACAAGCCCCGCACGCAAAATACGCGCGTTGACGTGGTGTTGCTGACACCAGTAATATACAATTTAAAACAAGTTAAAAAAACTGTCTAAAATGCGTTTAAATAATATTCTACAATAAAATAATTTACAATTTAAATAAATAATTAAAATAAGTTAGAACAAGCCCCGTACGCAAAATACGCGCGTTGACGTGGTGTTGCTGACACCAGTAATATACAATTTAAAACAAGTTAGAACAATATCCTGCAATTAATCAATTTACCTCTGTACAAGAACTTAAATTAAATAATTAAAATGAGTTGAAACAATATCGTACAATAAAACAATTTACCTGCGCCTAAAGAATAGAACAACCAATGACTAATTAACATTTTATGAACAAAAGAATACCTTACTGTGATAAAGATTGCGCCTGGGTTCAAAAGTCAATGTGTCATGTAAGTCTTGATTGTTTCAAACTATGATACCATTAGAAATTAAAACAGGAATATAATGCTCACCTATTTTAATTTAATGACTACTCTTTAGAATTTTGTTAAGTCATATTTGACAGGTAAGCACATGCTTACCTGTCAAATATGACTTATAATAGGTTCTCCTTATAACATGGGACTTAAATATTACATGCAAATTGTGGGTGTTACTATCGGGGTACCTCTGCCTAACTCTTCGAGGATTACGGGCGTCATGTTATGTTATCCTTGTGTAATACTGCTCAATAATTTGTAGGGTTCCGTAGTCAACAAGGAAAGGAACCCTCATAGTTTTGCCATGTCCGTCTGCAGCTTAGCTCAAAGACTCTTAGATTATATGGCTAGAAAGGGGATGACCAGTAATAGAGATGTACATGGAAGAAGAAGACATGCTGTGCTGATCCCAAACAAATTGGGATAAGTGCAGGTGAATGATGAGGGATGTGTAGTTTCGGAGATTACACACACAGTTTGTTAGTTTGGATGTAGGAGACATCCAAGCTAACAAACTGTGTGTGCATGATTATTAATCAATGTAGGTGCATGAATGTGTGATTAAGAATTTAGAAGGTGCGTGAAGGTGTACAAGCCATACTTGAGTGTCTACTATGACACAAAGTCAAATCTCTCTCAAGGGAAAATTCTTATCATGCTGTACTTTGAAATATTCCTTAGGTATTGGGCTATGGATACATGGTATTATAAAGAGTCCAAAATAATCGCTAAATACGTCTCCACCGGTCAATGATAGAAACCGTATAAACTGCGTTCACGACTTAGTTTCCAAACAAATTGACAAACTTTTCGTGTTTTTTGAAAAACAACTTTCGGGCCACGCAGTTAGGGTGCTGTTTACGTGACCTGACTCCTATAAACAGCACCCCAATTGCGTAACACACTGTTCTATTTCAATCCGAAGGATTTCAAAAAAAAATCGTAATCCATTGCTCGACAACGTAGGTAAATGGCGTAGTAAATGATTTTGAATTGTTAATATGACGATTTCGAGTATGTTACGCTCCCCGTTAAAATTCTTAAAATGATCACAGACAGACGCAGTAATATTATGAATTGTCACTTTGGGCCCATTTTACGAATTGTAACTTAATTGATTTATTATCCTATTATGATACTACTAAAGCGGCCATTTAAGGCCCTCAAGTAATATTTTTGGTATTTTCATATAGATAAATGCAACCGGAGCATACTTTGCTCTGCGCTACTGAACGTCGTCTGAAACAAGTAGCATACGATCTAGTTGCCCCGGACAGGGTATTGAACCCGCGACCCTGATCTCAAAACGGCGTAGAACTTACGTATCACCAATAAGGCAATAATTGGACAAAAGTAGGCACATCAATAAATGTTTGTTCGAGTTTCAGTGGTCCTGATCGACCCGAGTGTATGGGACAGCTGATTTTATTTTTTCGTGATTAGGATGTTAAGCACGTCAAGCCGTTGGTACTCAGTGGCCCCTGACAACCAGTCTTACCAAGGGGTATAGTATTACCCAGTACTAACTGGGTTGTGGAGGTCAGATAGGCAGTCGCTCCATGTAAAATACTGGTATTCAGCTGCATCCGGTTAGACTGGAAGCCGACCCCAACAAAGCTGGGAAAAGGCTAGGGAGATGATGAGGATGTTAATCACACACTTCTGATATTGGCTGTTTAACTTATATTAAATCAAACAGTACACTTTTCCGAATACAACCTTGGCATCTCGGAGTAAATTTTTTGGAACATTATTTTGTAGTGTAAAGTGTGTTTTCGGGCAAGTTTAACTCTCTTACAAACTGTGATTACTGTAAGTACAGACGCCACACATCAAGCTACCGGAAACTGTCAAATTTTCCCAATCAACCTTGAACCTAATGCTTTAGCGATAAAGTTGAAAATGTATTAAAGAAATTTGACAGATTGTAGTAGCTTGATATGCTGCTGGCCTGTACCTATGAATGCAATTTTATAAATTGCATGTGCCCTATTGTCTATTGCCATTAGAAGATTTCATGGACAATAATACCATCAGATGCACAGTAAATAGCCGATTACTGGAAATTGATATAAATTACAGTCCCGAGAAGAAAATTCTGCATTCATTCGTAGATTATCAGTTAAACGGACTCTTATCTCGTCAAAGTGCATCTTTGAACGAATAGGTAGCTTAGTTACTTAATTTTTTACAGTATTTAACATAACTGCAAGCCCGTTTCTTTAAATATATTAAAAATTATAATAGCTATAGTAGTGTGTGTGTGGGTGTGTGTGTGGAGTAGTGTATTATGTTATAATAAGCCCGTGTATAACACACATGGGATTGTTAAAAACGTTTTAACTATTAGAGACTGCAGACTTTCTATCGGCCGATAGTTTAGTCGGGTTGGGCTGCTAGCGCGCACACTTTTTTTTTTTTTTTTTTGTTTCTTGGTGGAATATCCTCACGGATGTCCTCCGCCCTGGGGCGGGTGGAGGGGTCTGTCAGACTCAAACTAACTAAAAACAAACCCGGTGTTCCCTTCCCACACTTGCACCGGGGATCATGGGAACTAGTGCGCCTTCCACGATCCCCGGCTAGTGCCGGCCCGCGTCTGCGGGCCTCCTCAAATCTACGGGGGGAGTGAGGTGTACACCCCTGCGACTTTCATTAGGGGCGCGCGTGTAACACTACGAGCCACCGCCTCGGGTCCAGTTATATGGGGGGGGTGGCGGACGCCCCAAGTCCGTCGTCCCTCTGCACCGGTTTAGGGGGGCTGGAAGAGGGCATTGTCCGCCCTCCGCCGACGCTCGGTACGTCTGCTGCGGGTCGGGAGAGTGGTCTCGACCTCCCTCATCCTTTCCGCAGCCTCCTTCTGTGAGATGATGGTTTCTCAGAAGGAGATCACCGCATCCCACGACTCTGCGCTCCCGACCATCGAACGAGCGACGGCCTGTAGCGACAGGTCGGTTCCGACTTCTGTTATGAGGGCACGGCGCGGCTCCTCCCATGCGACACACTCTGCCAGCGTATGCCGCGCCGTGTCCTCCAGACAGTGGAGCTAGCGCGCATACTAGGCCAACTAAACCGTCGGGTTGGTGACGAATGCGCAAACCAAACCAACAATCAGTCGACTGTGTTCGAACAATTTGCTCGTTGGTAGGATTTTGAAGAGAGCGCCTCGCAGAGTCGGGCGATTAAACAATCAGCAAGTATGAGCTAGATAAGAGCGCCATCCTGATCTAACAGTTGGCCGATAGTATAGTTTGAAGGTAATCGTGTAGCCCATCCCATCAAACTGATTTATGGGCCAATACCAGAACGTTGGAATATGCGCACTAGCATAATGTTCAAACTGATTAAGAGCGGAACTAAACCACGACTAAACTATCGACAGTCATGTGTTTTGTGTGTACATAAATAAATAAATACTGGCCGATAAAAAGTCTACGCTAAAACTACTGAACGGTCGGCCAACAAACACTGATGGGTCTAGAATTAGAATTATGGGGTATTGAATTCATGGTAACAGTTTGCACTTCGATTTTCTTAACACCCTGTATACTTTCATCTTTTACGGCTTTCCTTTTTTTACTGACGTACTGTTTCTCTTATTTGCAGGTAATATGAGTGCCTTAAAAAATGCAGTTTCGTTAGCAGTTAACCATGGAAAAGTTGGATTAAGGAGCAATGGAAAATTTGTGAGTACTACTTCATGCACAATAACCAATAACTACTTCTATGTATATTAAATAAACACTACTCACTAATAGGTCCTCACTTGAGTTTCCTTTGTTATGGTGTTGTACATGTAGGTACATAGAAATTACAATACAATCCTCAATCATACTGATTTTATGCGAATATTTGCATCGGCTTTTGAAGAACTATTTTATTCCATAGGTCCAGATAACTCAGATTTAGCTTGAATTCAGACTCTATAGCCAAGTTATGATCTATAATTAATCTGTTGGTTGACAGTGTAATTTTGTCGACCATCGAATCTTGAAAAAAGACGCGGTCCAAATAGACATCCCTGAGGCAACCGCGATCTTTAAATATTTTTTTTTTTTGAATTTCTTTATTCATTACACAACTATTTTTACAGGCACAACCCAAAGCAATAGTGAAGCAAACTAACAACTTAAATTTATAACTGATTACATATAATTTTATCCTTGTGAATTCACTCAGTGTAAAAGCAAAAATGTCTACCTACTCTGCTACAAGGTTATTATTATTTATTGAAGACGCGGAGGTTGTACTGTCTTTTCTCAGTAAACATTATTGCTCACGTTGGTACGACCGTCGTTGTAAATCTGAATGAATATCTGAAAGCATTGCAAAATAACACTTCTTTTATTATTAATAATCAATTACTGTTCCCAAGTCAAATGCTTAGTTCAAGTCCAATTCGTAAAGATGTAAATTCAGTATTGACGTAATCCTAATCATCAACTGACGTGGTTATCAGATTAATGTGCAATAAGAATGCATGTCCGATTAGAGCGATAAAAGAAGTAACGGCCTTATTTACATCAGAACATTGGACTATAGACCCGATGCACCATTTGAAACGTTTGGAAAGTAACATTGTAGCAAAAAATATTATATTTTTATTATGAGTCTTATGTGTCCCACTGCAGGGCAAATGCCTCCCTTCCCTCTTTCCATTTTTCTCTCTCTTTGGCTATTGGGGCTTAATTTATTGGTAAGAGTCCTGCTCGTCACATCGTCTTCTTTGATGGGGTTCTGTTGTTCGGAACCCAATCTGTTGCCAATTTTGATGCGACATGCGGCAGATCCACCCAGTTCCAAAATGGAACTCAGCAAAAGATATCAAAAACAAAAATATGGTAAAATCAGTCTCCTGTAGAATAGCTTACAATAAATCAAGGGCTTGCATAGGCATTGGTAGTATAGGTACTGTGTTGAGTACCTACCAATACTACCAATGTGTAAAGGTCAATTTCACCAGCGAATAGCTGTAAAGCTGTGGAGTACAGATTTTCATACACCCAGATTAGAAACCACAATAGTTCAGTAACAGTTACATAATAACACTTTCGAAGGTTTTGCTATTTTAAGGAAATACATAACTATGCTTAATGTGTTCATTTCTTTTTAGACCAGTAATAAGAATGTTTTGGATTTTTTCAATATTCTGTCTAAGATTGAATAGATTCCTATCAAAGTAGGATTTTACGATCTCTTATGGAACTTCCAGAAGCAGCCTGAAATCTGGATTTGTGCCTGATTGATGGCAACAGGCTCGCTCCCTATTACATGAGACATTGGGGTACATCTCTGCCTAATCCTTCGGGGATTACAGGTGTGATTATATGTTACGGTTATGGAACTTCGTCTTGTACGATTACAATTCTGGACCTACATTAACCATTCATTCGTAAACGCATCTCATAGCGCAACATCGCACGATAGATCAGTTCCGTATAACGTGCACTTGGCAACTACTCTGATGACGTCATTGTCACGTGGCTATGCACTGCGCGAGCGCACCATGCAGTGCGTATTGCGTTTTACGATGTTTGTTATGAAATATAGGTTAGTAAGGTTTGTATTACCAAGGTTTACTGAAAAGTTCAAGATTAGTGTTTTAACAATGCGTATTGATTGCATTTATTTGTGCGTAGTTTAAAGGCGTCAGTTGTAAACGCAAAATTCACTGTAGACGCAATAGCAGCGTGTTGACATGGCGCCACTTTGATAACAGTGAATTGTCGTGGCAACACCCGGAAACGCTGATCATTAGAGCTTATTTCGTTCGTCAGAAACAAATAAATATAGTTTAAAATTTCTATTAAATTTTATTTAGGGTGTCCATCCCTTTTTTTTTTTCGGATGGTAAATCATCAAATGACCCCCCCCCCCCACTGTGGGCGGAGCGAAAGGGAGTGTCAGACTTGTACTGACTAAAACCCATCCATGTTCCTTCTTTGCCCTTTGTGTTCCAGGGCCACGGTATCTCTTTCGAACAGTCCCGCAGCCCTGGCAGGCATCGGCCCATGCGGACCCCTACTTATTTGCTGACATCTCTTTGAGGCGCACGTGGAACACGAACGCGCCGTCGACCCGGCCTGTCGTCATAAGACGGCTGGACGGCGAGATAGCCCATAACTCGCCGTCCACAGCCCCGCGCCTACGGTGGCCGGGAGCCACCACGTGACCCCCGACGCCCAGGGCGTCTCCCGCGGCGGGGGTGTCCATCAAGCTTTCACCAACGGCGACATTTATGTCACGAAATTCATCTAATTTCACATGAGGGTCGCGTCATAATCTTATGCGTCACATATTTCCTGTCTGATTGTGTACTAGGCCACCAGGAGTAAACAGGAACTGTGTTGTTTTAAAGTAAACATTGCACTTGCCAAATAGCGTTGTTACGACTAGTAAATAGAACCTAGCGTTCTAAAAATAGCTGTTTGTAAGTGCCTTTGTTTTATTAGATGGGTGGGCTGATCCAACTCTTAAACTGGTTGTTATGATTGGTTAGGCGTAGGGTCCTAAGTGGTTTTCTGAATGCATTATTTTTATAAGCCATTATATAGAACCAAATCTTAGTCGTCCTGCCCTTGTCCCAATTTTTTGTTTGATTGATTCAGGGACAATAAACAAGTACAATATATTTTGGAACAGAGGAAACATAAAACAAATATTAACAATATTGCAGCACACTACATTATCCATATATTAACAAAAGAAAATATGATAATGAGTGCCACTAGGTAGAGAATAAATAATTACATCACATTAATAAGAAATAATTATAGAACTACCAAATAGCAATTGTTAAATAATTAAATAAACGAGATTTTAATTACATCATACAAAATAGAAATTCCAATTGATTTGGTTGTTTGGTCATAATTAACACTAAAAGCAAATAAATAATAAAATCTAGACTAGCTTACATTCCTAATAACATTATTGGTTAATAATAATTTTCATAACATTAGATTTTAATTTGGATTTTGAACATACAAAAATATCAATATTAACAAAATTACTATTGTAAGATTCTACCATTTATATTAGGATCGATGATCGATGCTGCATGTCTTATTATTATTATTTTTCCATTGGTATAACTCTATTAGCTTTCATCTACGAAGTCTCCAAACTTTCTAGCCTTTGTTTCGATAATTTTTTGGTTTAACTGCTCCGTTGGTCTCGAAGTCAGCAAGCTCGACTACGGAGCGTGGGTTCGATCTCGGGTCGGGCATAAAGTGTCACTGAGTTTTTCCATTTAGTATTTCTCAATAACAGCCCGAAGATAGGAAGTTGGCGATAAGCCGTTGGTCCTGCACTTGCATCTCTCTCCGGTCGTAACGGATTGCCGTCCCATCGGACTATGAGAGTAAAGGAACAGAAAGTGCACATGTGCCTGCGCAAACACTATAATATCTCCCGGGCCGATGGCTAATCTCCGCTGAGAAAGACCACCGTGGAAACAGATTTTGTCGACGGAAGAATAGACAAAATGACAAATTGTAGAAAGATTTCTATCGGTTTAATGTGAGGATACTCACATGATTTGATAGCATCAATCACCACACAATTTATTTGATAGCATCAATCATCCATATTCAAGATTCTGTATAAATAAGGAAGAATTATCCCGAACGAATGATTCAGAACAATCAGTAGTTGTTGGGACCCTGCGGTAGCGTGGAAACTGCCAACATTACTGAGTTATCATCATTTGTGTTGAACGAGCCAATCAGCCGGCACGCGCTGTTCAGATGATGTCTCATTGTTGCTTGTAAATCATTGTTATTGAGAACTAATATAGAGACTCCGGCTACTTACCAAAGTATGGCGAATCTTGCCCTGTTGTATAGAAAGAAAATATTGATAGTTCAACAGCAAAATTCGTTTGTGGATCCTGAATCGCCTTATATTCAAAAAGACACGCAAGAATTTTTGGCTTTTTACACAAAAAAGTGTTTTCACACGACTGATTTCTCCAACTTACAGCATAGACTTGATGTTCTTCCACTAGTTATCAGTACACAGGTAACAGGCTGCATATAATTTTTATGAAATGTAGCAACCAGTTGCTAACGATATGGCGTGACGAAAGACATCTGGGGCTGCAGTCTCGACATAGATAGCGACAAAAATCGGTCGTTAAGTCATAACGATGTCAAATTTCTTTAATAGATTTTCAACCTTAACGTTTCGAAATAAAGTTGAGAATCTATTAAAGAAATTTGACATCGACCGATTTTTGTCGCTATCTATGTCGAGACTGCAGCTCCTGGGGTGCAATAAAAAAGCCCCCGCGATACTCATATTACGCACTTTCGTTTAGCGCACCCTTTACTCTTGTCGGATGTAGCCGGCTTAAACAATTCTAGAAAATATAAAGAAAGAAAGAGAGACAGAAAAGTATATATGACACGCTTTTCGTGACTGACTGACGGTATTGTGTGTGGACCGAACTGTGAGCACTGAACACACGTGGGTAACACGCGTCTAAAAGATGATGCACGTTCTTCGTCGATACCTATTTGAGTTATTAATGATTTATTAATGCTAGCGATAAGGCACGATACAGGCTTTTGTTGTAGGCATTCAATTGGAAATGTAAATAGAGAATATTTTATCTTTTTTTGAGTCTATTTATCTGTCTGTCTGCCCTACGATATTATTGCGATAATTTTGTTCTGGACCATACCTGGGAACCTTCTAGTTACGGAGATATTGGGGTTCGAAGGTCCAACTTTTTCACAAGTTTTTTTTTTTAAGTAAAAGATTTTAATGACTTTAATTTAATTACTTCCACGACTAATCAATATATCCATTAGCACAATCTTTTGAGTTACACACAGTCCTACCGTAAAGCGTGATTTATCTCCCAAAAAAAAAGTCGTTTCCCAGCAATCATTTTTGTATAGAGTTACTTAGTTTGATGTACGCACGACAGCCAATCAAACTTTACAAAACCAGTTTATGCGGATTTCTCATTGTATAGAAAATCTATAGAAAGCGAGGCCAAGTTATAGTGGAAATGTATAGCTTCATGTGCCGCTGTGTGTACAGAATGCTTGGTTGACTGCTTTGTAAGATAAATGTTATTGAACTGTCAAAAGAATAGACATTGTTAATGTGTTGTGTGCCCACTGTTGCAGTGCTGTATTGTGACCAGGTTTCACAGTCCTGCACTTTAAAAATATTTGTTTGCCTATTTGAGCCGGTACCAGTTTAAAACTATGAATAAGACATCTCAGATCGATGGCTGACCTGGATGAGAGAACCGAATTGAAGACTACAAGAACTACTTACCTTTAAGTGAATTTACTTCATTTTTAATGGAAAATAAACAAACAAACAATAAAACTTAATATTTCGCTTCTTGTAAGATTGAATGGCATATAAAACTACCAAGACGTGATAATATAACAATCCGTTCCGCCTAGTTGCATTGAGAAAGCATGATCGTCCGAATCAACTCCCGCGCAACGCAAGACATAACATGTGCCCGGATTCTGGCATTCTTTATAAGAAAAATCTATGGTGGACCATTGGTATTATTTTATTTAGTACAACCCGTGTCGCCAATGGGTTTTCTCATTGGTAAATTCTTGAGAGCTCGGTGATGAGTTTCCTTAATAATGATAATACTCCTTAAGCGGTTGGATCAAGGGCCTGATTTAGCAGGCAGTACTCCTCGAAACGATCCGCAATGTGAGGACGTTCCTGTCTCTGGAGTCCTAACTACCGGTAGCTTGGACCCTGCTCCCGACACTGGCGGACCAATATTTAGATATAATAATATTTAGCCACGTCTGCCGCATGCCCAATGAGCTGAGGGCCAAAATAACCACTTTCTGGAGCCCTGACACAGTCAGAAGGCGTCGCGGCAGATTTCGTAGAAAATGGCGGGACGAGCTGGACAAAACAAACGACCAGTGGCCCACATTAGCCCTGGATCGTAGCAACTGGAAGACATGGGGAGAGGCCTTTGCCCAGCAGTGGGATGACGCAGGCTAACAGTATCAGTAATATTTAGTAAAAAAAAAGAGATGAATTAATGAATATACAACTAACTATTTACTTATAAACTAAAGTCTAAGTAACTTTGTTTTGAACATGACGAACTGTCGGCCCCTCCTTTCCCTTATGTGGATGAATTTTCAGAAATTCTTTTCTTAGAGCTTACCTTCGTTATGTAAGGAACACTTGTGCGAAATTTCGTGCAGAAGCACGAAGTGCTTGTGCTCTAGAAAGAGTAGACCTAATGGTGTAGTTTGTTATTTTTATTGACTAGATTGAGAATAAGGGTATAAGTTTTGGACAGGGACACCTTGAAGCCCTTAATGAAAAACTGCCAAAATATTTCACTTTGAATAAAGCTACAATAGTCCGACATTATTTTGATAAATAATACAGCCCAGACAGAATTTACAAACAGTCGTATGACTAAAATAGAATAATGTATCATTTGAAAGATAACTCTCTAATCAGCAATGTAATAATTATGATATCACAATTACGCAGCCGGTTATATCTGATTTCCTCGGAAACACGTTTTTTTGTCTAGATAGATAGTATTAAAAAGTGTAATTAATAATGGAATTACCACAAAAATATTGACGTAACAGGTTCTAATGATTATATATGTAGCACACCGTAACAAAATAACAAATTTACGGAACAGAAAAATAATAAAAGCAAAACAGTTTTGTCAGAAGTGGGATTCGAACCCACGCCCTCAGAGAGGACCAGAACAACTCGACTTACGTTTAGTAAGCAAGGAAGCCTTGAGTCTGGCGCCTTAGACCGCTCGGCCATCCTGACATGTGAAATTTTGGTGAAATTATCAAGCTATTTCGTGCCATAACGAAAAAGTGGTTTGTTTACCCATCATCATCATTTCAGCTGAAAGACGTCCACTGCTGGACATAGGCCTCCCCCAAGTGTCGCCACATTGACCGATCCCTTGCGTCTCGCATCCATCATCATCCATCCGTTTACCCGTTGTGAACGAAATGCACCATTATGTAATGTTGCCAATGACTCAATTTTTGTTATAATCACGAATGCAGTTTTATAACGGTGAAATGGCCACGCTTGTTATCAGCATTGCAGACAACAACATATTTGATGGTTAAATTAAAAAGCAATCAGTAACTACTTAAACACAGTTAGTGAGTGAGGTTTATACAGGCTCGAAGAGACACCGACGCACAAACAAACACTTAACACGCATTCCGTAGCTTATTCTGAACCTCACATAGAAATTCATCATATTTTTAGGGTTCCGTAGCCTAATGGCGAAAAACGGAACCCTTAGACATTCGTCATGTCTGTCTGTCTGTCTGTCTGTTCGTCCGTGTGTATGTCACAGCCACTTTATTCCGAAACTTAAGACTACACAGTTGAAACTTGGAAGGTAGATGTATTCTGTGGACCGGTTTACGATATACAAAAATAAAAACCTTTTTTTTTGTATTTATTTTTGTATTGTCCCAATTCATGGACAAGAAACTTAAAAAAAAAAAAAATAACAATCCTATACGTGCGGGGTGTCTAAAGATCTTTAAAAATGAAAAACAAATTTAGTTTTCTATTGTATGTAATACAATACAACATATGAATGAGTCTTCAAAATATTTTTATTATATTGTTTGGTGCTACGGAACCCTGTGTACGTGTAAATACGTCCCGCACTTGGCCGGTTTCTTTTTAAATCAACCGTTCCATACAATTTGACTGTGTAAGTGTTGCACTATTGTATGAAACAGCTGTATGTGTGTTTTATGAAAAATTAGTAACTACTGAATAATTGGTAGTTGAAACACTTTTACATTTCTTACCTTGAGGTGAAATGCCAAGAATCGTTCAGAATCAGGCTCACCTCTGCCCTCCATTTCAGTGAATTTTCACTTGCCTTCCATAGGTTCAAGTGGAATGACCGTTAGTAGCCTGTTCAACCAAGATTGAATCAAGTTATTCAAAGAATTAACGCTCAGAATTTCTTCATCATTTTAAACGGCGTATTATAATAGACCGTGGTTACAAAACGCCGCTAACTCCTTTGCAGCTGGACCGAAGCCACAAAACCTGGGTTAATTTTGCATTTCTAAGCCACAGTTCACATCGCAAAATATCTTTGCTTGATTCTATTCAACCTTTAGACCTTGCAAATTGTTAAAGCAGTTAATCGAGCAAAAAATTCTAAACTACTACAGGTTATACATACATTAAGGCTGCGTTTCCAAAGATGCGCGAGGATGCGAAGCGAAAGATGGGTGTAGAACTAACCAATCACACGGCTCAAACTGTGAAAAAGGAACGATATTATTGGATAGTCTCACATACATTCCTCGCTACGCATCCTCGCTCATCTCTGGTGGAAACTCAGCCTAAGGCAACTGTCCTAACGGGCGAGAAGCGAGTATCGCCGGCATTGTGAACAGTCACAGTCAGCGATACTTATCAACTGTTGATAACTTAACATGTATCTCTTTAACTGACACGAATACTAGAATATTTTATCCGTTTCTTGAGCGATATACTAGTCGATGGATAGTTTCCACGTCGACGTTGTGACTGATACCTTACACACATAAAATATACTTACTGATGGCTGTGAACAGGTTCTAGGTTAATGCTGTTTAACAACACTGTAACAATATTTAATATTCGCACATAAAACATAACCGATAAATGACTTTGTTTACGTATTCATCTATTGCAGTATTACAAACGCAACTATTTCTGGTGCGCAGACTAGCACAGCTGTTTCGGATTTCCGCTCAATTTTGCCAAGTGGAACATTGACCTAGTACTCTTTTTGTCTGTTCATCATCATCATCTGCCCAGCCTTTTCGCAGATATGTCGGGCTTGGCTTGCAGTCCAACCGGGTGTTGTTGAATACCAGGCTTTTACATGGAGACTATGCCTATCTGACTCAGGTACTGAGTAACGAGCTACCTCTTTACTGTCAGACTTTCAGGATTCTGAGCATCCGTAACGACTGTTAAAGATCTGCGCATGAGGACGTGGACAAACAGCTTAACGTATTTTCAAAGACACTGCGGGGTCTCGGTTCTTTTGCTGTTGTATACCAAAATTCTATCAATGTCAAAGTAGTTTTAGTTGGGGAAGAACTCCTTTATGAAAAAGCTCACCGTAAGAAGTACATGTAACTTTCAACGCTATTTTAACCGCTGAGCTGCGTTCCTGTATTTCGGGGTATTTAATTGCGTTAACGACTTACGGCATTTCATACAAACTTTCAATGCCTTTTTTTTCGAAATGACTGAACCGATTTTAATGAAACTTCATACGCATAAGCAGGATACATAAGTCTAAAAAGTTGACGGAGAACATTTCCGAAAAATAGTGTTACTGCTAAATTAGACCAATTTTAGATTTTCCATAGAAACAGAAATTTTCTATTATCTTTTGTTTAAAAAGACATTTCGAAAAGTTCAAGGACTTGAAAGTTTGTATGAAATGCCGTAAGTCGTTAACGCTCTTAATGAGGTCGGTATAGTTACAGGTACACAAAACATTTCTTATCTCTAGGCTGGACTTGTTTTTATGTACAGATGTGCAACTTTCGCTTAAGGCTGCAGAATTCCTCTATACTTTTCAAAACGTTTACTAGCACAGGTAACATTTAAAGATGTAACTGGACTTTGGCTCCATCCGTACCTGTTACAACAAATTAAAAGTTAACAACACATAATAATGTATTATTAGTACCGATTATATAATGCCCAGTCTACGTACGGCCTAACTTTTTTACCGTCCGTCTACACTTGGCCGAGCCGTCGACTGACATTGAACTTGAGCTTGATGGTTTTGCACTATTGCCAGTTACGTGAGCAATTTACCTTTACTGTTACATTACATGTTCACGGCTTTCTTTTCGGTTTTCCGATAATCGACCTTGTGTCGGTTTAATAAATACCACATCCTGCGTCCCGCAGCAAAAAAGGTATTCATTTCCACCTATCTCTATCGCCTTCTTCTCCTTCGTGTTCTAGTTTCTCTTTGTGTGATTGACGGATGACTTTGTGTATTTGTGTGTGTGAGGTAGATGAACGTTGTGTGACGGATGACTGCTATATCTTCACTAATATTAACGTTGTTATAATTGGCATAATCCTTATAATGTAAGTATTACAATCGGGCGTTTCGTTGCGTAAATTCATGACTTGAAATGTTATGCAAAATAATGAGTGCAACAGACCCCTTAACGAAGACGAAAAGCACTTGTTCTCCCCGTCATTGCGGTTTTTTTTTGTTCCTGAGTTCCATACCTGGGAACCTTCTAGTTAATCACACCGACGCATGGTATAATAATAAACTTCGCCTGGTACTCTCTTCGCGTGACAGCTGCGTCACGTGATTGGCCCAAGAATACGTCATCAGTTGCGATGCTGTCGATGTGTTGCCACGGTGTGTGATTTAATTACTTGAGCAAAATGCATTTTTTAACTTAACAAAGCAATTGGAGGACAAAGAAACAACTTTTGCACAAGATTTAGTTTAAATACATGTTTTTAATATTGTAACTTTAAAGTTATATACCTCCATGACCCCTTTACTATTCAATGTAATCAACAGCACAATATTTTGAGTGCGTAACATTGAGTTTACTGTAAAACGTGATTTCATTTACTTTCACTCACTTTAAAAAAAAATCATTTCCCAGCAATAAATTTTACGTAGAGTTACTTAGTTTGGTGTACAGAATGTTTGGTTGACGGCTTGGTGAAGTGTCTGTTTACACCCTCATTGATCATAATCAGTGCAAGTGGCTCCATAACCACCATCTACATAAACCATATAATCAGATATGTTCCCAGCTCAGACCCAGACCTTCTCTTTGTCTGTGCCCAGTGCGGTACATAAATCATAAATAATCATAAATCGTAAACTAATAAACCTATGCAATGTGGAAACAAAATAGAGTTATTCCCGTTGGCAACCATAAAAACCCCCCTCCATCCCCTAAAGGAGATTCTCAGCAACTGACCCTGGGTATCAACCAGAATATGGATATAAAAATGTCTTCTAGTTTGCCTTTTGCAAACTCATATTCCCGTAGGCTGTCCTGGTCTAGGGGGTACTCGTGCTTCGTGAAGGGTCCGTTTACACCTTGTATTTAGTTTTATTTCCGCAAATATATGGTACAGGCTAGAATACAGGATGCAGCACCGCATGCTCGCTAAAATATACACATGGAGAACGGAGAATATTTCGTCGATTGTTTAAAAAAAATCAGCTGATGCATACAAAAATGGAAAACGTACGGAACATCGTTTTTATGCGGTGTATCCACGCTGGTAACGTGAATAAATGTAACTGCTTTTACACCGTTTGTTGTGGCATTTTCGGGGAAGGCCACGCTATCGCGAACGCGTCTAAAAGTAATATTGATAACAATATTTTTGTCACATAACCTACACGTGAGCATTTATCTGTGAGTCACATCTAGTAACATTTACAAAATAATACGATTACAGATATTCATTCATGAGTTTTTTGTTTAGGTACCTACCTACTTAATAATATGTAACTGTTTTCCTTAAATGTTGAGTCATTAAATAATTCATATAACTTCATGTTTACTTTGCGGTTCAAAGGACAATGCCTTTACAAAAACAATTCGAATTGTAATTGGTGTAATTCATCTCGGCTTTTCGACGAAAAACAGGAGGAAATCCTCAAGTCGAAGCATATATTTTGTGTAACGACTCTTTTATTTATTTATTTATTTTACTGTTAATGTACACACAATGCAACACAGGAAAATTACATTTTAATACTTGAGTACATAGGTACTGCTTATTTCCTAAGAAATTTCTGCCAGCAGACCTGCAAAAGGGGAAGTGAAAAAAAGAAATGTAGACAATAGTGTGTAGAAACGGAAGAGAATAAGGTGTATATGTGTCATACCTAATTTAAACTAAAATATTAAATACAAATATCAATAAATATTAATATATACTTATATAAATAGGTACATAATGTATAAACTAATAAAAATACATACATATATATATATAATAAATTTCTTTTCTAATTTAATAGACTCATCATGATCATTCTCTTGCCAATTATTCATTTGGGATCGACCCAGCTAGTCTTCTTCTTCCATATTTCTCTTTTACTGGTCACCTCATCAGACACCTCCTTTCGTGCCATATCATCCGTCACACAGTCCATCCAACGTTGCTTTGGTCTTCCTCTACTCTTATACCCATCCACAGTCATACTCAAAACTTTCCTCACGATCTTTTTCTCATTCCTCCGCATCACATGCCCATACCACGACAACCGATTACCACACAACACTTTTCAGTCACCGGCGCCACTTTCAGACTTCCTCTTATGTACTCTTTTCTGATTTTATCCATTCGTGTAACGCCACACATCCCTCTTAGCATTCTCATTTAATAGCCTCGTCCGGGAGAAATCAGTTAAAGAGTAACAGTGTTATGAATAGTACTGTCTTAAATCATAGACCGTATATCTTTGCTACATAAGGAGATATAAGGAGAGCCTCCATTTACCCTCAACGGAAAAAACGGAAGCCATGTCCATTGGCATTCATGCTGTACAATAATAGAGGGAATTCATTTTTGGTCTTTCCTTTTCAATGTCGTGTTCCAAAAGATATCTATTTTGACACCCACACTTATCAAACCTTCTTAATGTAGCCTTTAAGGACATGTAGCTCAGTGACAGTGTATCTTTCTTTCCAGGCCTCATTCCGCCCGCTGTTATCCTGCGCCCCAGTCGCAATGGTGGCGCTGGACCGCAATGCGCATACGCAGGACATCACCAAAAATATCCAGTACATCAGCAACGATAAGATCAAGCTGACAGCAGATCCGGCGACCATGAAGTGAGTAATTGCCGCTTTTACTTCGTATGCGAATCTTCACGTTATCATGTGAAGATTCTTTCTAATTCTTCTTATTTTTTCAATTTACATTATTATATATAACCAAACTTAAAACAACAATAAAAAAAATACCTACATTTAGAAAAAAGAAACGCATTAAAGGGCGTCAATAATTCGTCCACATCGCTGTCAACAGAAACAGTGTCCAGAAGGCTGGCAGCATTGCCACGTTGGATGGCAATGCTGATGCTTTGGCTTTCGGCCCGGGAAGAGTCGACCAACCGCTTGGCGATGTCCCGAAAGACTAGGTGGGCACTCGGACCCCATGGCCCTAGTGTACTTCTTTAGCTGGTTACCATTTGCAAGCCATAATAACCTCTTGTTTACGAGCAGTAATAGTCTATTTCCTGCAGCAAGCAACTTGGGAACACAGTACTCGTTTAATCGACTAGATACCTGTTTTAATTACCAAGTTGTCGTGTTTCTCTGCGGTTGACCATGCTCTATATGAATTAGGTGCTAAATTCGATAGACCAAACGTTTCTGAGTGATACTTTCAACAAATGCAGTTTCAAAAATTCGGACCTTGAAAGTTCAGCTTCAGAGTCTGCCACAATCATTGCCTCGCAATGCCGAAGTGATGTGCACAGCAGTATAGGTGGCATTTTACTGTTATTGCATTTATGGTCCAAAATCGCATGGCTATTCACTTTTTGACTAATTTTAAGTAAGTGTAGGCACCAAAGTATGTCAAATAAACACTCAGCTTCTCTCGACAATATTTTCCTTTCCAAGTTGCGTCCAATCTTCTCTCAGACGAATCTATGTACCCTATTCTCGCAATGCAGTCAACACGTGATGTCGTATGTCAAACGTTACGCAATCTCATTGGTACACTTGTGTAGTTGTGATATAATTACATTCTATTTGTTTCGCGTCTTGAATTGGGAGCCAATCGGGGGACTGGGTCGAATGAACTGGTGATCTGTTACTATGTTACATCGTTTGATCGAATGCGTGGAGTGATTCCGGCTAAAGAAGTATTGGAACATCGATGCATAGGACACGGATCATCATCTGTCTGGCTTTTTCCTGACTGTTGTGATCGGCTTCCAATCGGATTCGGCTGAATTTTATTGATTTATAAGCCTTTTTATTCTATTTTTTCTTTGTTGTTTAAGTATATCTCTTAATTCAGCATGCCTCTTGGCAAAGGCCTCCTCTAGCTGTTTCCATTGTTGTCTATTCTGAGCCACAATCCTCCAGTTATGGCCCGCTGTAAGACTTATCCCATCCTCTCATCTCCTTAGTGGATTTCCCCTGCGACTGAATACCAGTATTTTCATCATTCCTGTGTAGCTTTCGATGTATGGTCTCCGCTGAAATGCCGCCATGACCGAGAACGGTCAGGAGGAATACTCATTACAACTATAAACTAACATATAACTTTAAACGTCCTTGGTACTTTATAAGTCTTACGACTGGACAAAGAAGGTTGACCTCTTTTTGGCGATGTCGTTCGAGACGTTGATGATCCTACGCAGAATAGGACAGATAGGATTTGCGCTATTGAGCCAAATTGGTTTATTCAGCTGTGGATGTCTAAATAACGAGCGCACGCGATATTGATGATTTGCTAACAGGACCTTGAATTTCTTGAGTGTTGTGTAATGTTCGGTGAGTTGGGCCCAGTAGGTGGCCACGGCAATCACGTCTGCGTTCTTAGGTCCTCAGAAGCGCAGATGTTTGGACACTCCAACAAATGCCACATAGTTTGGCTAGGAGCTTTCGCAGTAGGTCTCGAGGCCCCGCCTCCACATATCGCAAATATTTTATTTCTACCAACCAGGGATTACAAAGAGTAATCCGCAAGCCTCAACGTCATGTGACGTTTCTGAACATCTGTCTTTTGTTTCCTTCATTGTGCACAGAACAGGAAATATGACACTGGCTCTTACATACGCGAATGATGAACTACTGCGCGTAATTAGAAGCTTGTTGACGATGAAGCTAAATATGCAATTTCAAGGCCTTCAATAATATTTGGTCAGAGTCCCACTATTAGTCTTTGATATAACTCTGTATAAAGGGTTTAAATAGACCCTTAACATAGCCGAAAGGCATTCGTTCTCCCCGTCTTTGCGATATTTTTTTTTGTTCTAGACAATACCTGGGAACCTTCTAGTTACGGAGATATTGGGGGTCAAAATTCCAACTTTATACAAGCTTTTTTTTAAAAAACATGTTTTTAATGTAAGATTTTTACTTTACACACCTCCACGACCCCCGTACTATTTAATCCATCCATCAGCACAATGCTTTGAGTGCTTTCCATTGAGTCCTACCGTAAAACGTGATTTTTCACCCCAAAAAAAAAGTCGATTCCCAGGAATAATTTTTGCGTAAAGTTACTTAGTTTGATGCACAGAATGCTTGGTTGACGGCAAAGACATTCAATTATTTATTAGCGATAGACGGGACAAGACGAAGAAAATTGTAATCCTAAACTTTTTAATACTTAGTAACAAATCGTTCTGTCTAATGTCATACGCCCGCTTGTCAGGTAGCATTCGTGTGTCAAATCGAAAATGTTCGAGATCAAAAATTTTGTGTGAAAATATTCCTAATGTCCGCTCTATAAGTATTTTAAATCTCTTTGGTTGACGGCTATGTGAAGGGTCTGTTTTTGTTTGTTTATATGTATGTATGTATGTATGTATGCTGGGCATGCTGGCGGATATCGATCTTTGCGAGATACAGGAAATTTAGTTTTTTTCTATAATTATGTCAATGAAGTTCTATCCAGCAGCAGTTTTCCCTGGCTTGAGGCTTTACACTCAAGGCACCCACACGTTAGTCCGGTTAAGCAGAAGACAGCCTCATAGGTTGACCTGCAAGATGGCATACACATAAAGAAAACAATATAGTCTCAGTCTGCTATGAGTTAGACATCAAAAAATACTATTGACTGTTATTGTTGTTACTGTATATTTATAATATATATATATATATATATATTATATAATGTTGTATATGTTGTTAGTGCAAAAAATACTATTGATTTAGTTCGGTCTTGGTCTCTAACCAAAGTGCGTTACTTTAAATAATTTATTTCAACTCCATTTCCATTCTCTACAATATAATATGCTAAATATTTTTCTTTGTCACCAGGCTGAACAAACGGGTCGACAAGCCCATGTGCGTGATGATTAACTGGCTCCTGGCTAGACAGAAGCACGTTATGAAGTACGCCACACTATACCTAGAACAAGGCTTCGACGTGGTCTCCGTGTCCTGCACCCCATGGCAACTGATGTGGCCACTTAAAGGAACTCAGGTTTGTGACTGCATTCTAAATTAAACTCTGAAGCTTATGGGGTTAGTTTGATGTTCAATAAATAATCATAAGTTGCTATGTCCTTGTGCAGTTGTAGGTCAAATATAAACTTTATGCTAAGGACAGTAAGGTGCATTTCGTTTCTCTAAAAGTCGAGTGCAATTAGCTTTTTAACTTCGATACCTCTAACCGAGTTTCGTCTAAAAACCAAATAACATAACATTACGGCTGTAATCGCCGAAGGGTTAGGCAGAGGTGTACAGCCACATTTTCAAATAAATTATTCTTAAAAACATCCATATTTTGTCAGCTATCTAACAAGTCCTGATTGCATTCAAAATATTCAGCAATACTGATGACAGCTGTTAAAATTACTGAACATTTTCTTGTTCGCTTTTTAGAACTCCACAAAAAGTCCCACAAAAAGTCATCCACGTACAACCTTAGTCAGAAGTTTCTGATTTTTAGTCTATTTGCACTCGACTTAAGCAAAAATACCTACTAACGTGAATTATTTTTTTTTTGTTTATTTTATTTGACTCTTCAACAATGAGTACACTATTCGAATCCTTGGCTCAAACTTCGAGTCGTGATGTGCGCCTCTTAACATATAAATAAGTATGTAGTACTTATTTTACACAGGGTGTAAACAGGCCCTTCACGAAGCCGTCAACCAAGCATTCTGTACATCAAACTAAATATCTTTACGCAAAAATTACGTATTATTGCTGGGAAACGACTTTTTTTTTTGGGTGAAACATCACGTTTTACGGTAGGACTCGATGGAACGCACTCAAAGCATTGTGCTGATGGATGGATTGAATAGTACGGGGGTCGTAGAGATGTTTACAAGAAAAAAACTTGTATTTAAACAAACACTTGTGAAAACGTTGGAACTTTGACCCCCAATATCTCCGTAACTAGAAGGTTCCCAGGTATGGTCTAGAACAAAAAAAAATATCGCTAAGACGGGGAGAACAAGTGCCTTTCGGCTTCGTTAAGGGTCTATTTACATCCTTTATAATTATATGTAACACGTTGATGTATTCTATGGACTATACCAATTGTCTCTCCTAATATTGATTTTCGTAAGCAACGGTCCATGAGTATCCTCTAGACCAGGGCAGCCTACGGGAATATGAGTTTGCAAATGGCGAACTAGAAGACATTTTTATATCCATATTCTGGTTGTTCCCTAGGGTCAGTTACCGTGAATCTCCTTTAGGGGAGGTTTTTATGGTTGCCAACTGGAATAACTCTATTTTGTTTGCACATTGCATAGGTTTATTGGTTTATGTACCGCACTGGGCACAGACAAAGAGAAGGAGGACTGGATCTGAGCTGGGAACATATCTGATTATATGCTTTATGTAGATGGTGTTTATGGAGCCACTTGCACTGATTATGATACTGTTATACAGGGTGTAAACGGACCTTTCACGAAGCCGTCAACCAAGCATTGTGTACATCAAACTAAGTAATTCTACGCAAAAACTATTACTGCGAAATGACTTTTTTTTGGAGTAAAGAATCACGTTTTGCGGTAGGACTCAATGTAACGCGCTCAAAACGATTGTGCTGATACATTAAATAGTACGGCGGTCGTGAAGGTATTTAAAGTAAAGTAATAACATTTTAAAAAATTGTGTTAGAGTTGGAATATAATAAATATCTCCGTAACTAGAAGGGACCAAATATGGTCTAAAACAAAATAAAATATCGCAATGACGGGGGGAACACCTTTCGGCTTTCGTTAAGGGTACCTACTTTTACACCCATTATGTATAATAGTGAGCCCACACTTGCGAAACAGCCACATAAAACAAGTTGAAATCTCTTACTCTAGTCACCTAGTTGAGGTCTTTCATCTCATCAGACAACATGTTTTAATGTAAAGATTTCGCCAAGGAAAACGCCAAAAATCTTCTTCACTTATAAGTATTTCCTTTACAGTTGGTGGCTGAAGACCTTATCAAATTCATGGTAATGAATGAGAACGAGCATCCGCTGGTGGTGCATGGCTTCTCCGTAGGAGGATACATGTGGGGCGAACTCTGTGCCCATGTCATGAAGAACAAGGAGCTGTGAGTTTCAATTAACCATTACCACTGGTCACTTTGTTATTAACCACTCACTAGATCCCGACTGACAGGAAACGACAACGGTGCAGGCCCTGAAGGAGATGGCAGGATGAGATGGACTCATTTCTAAAGGGAAAATGAAAAGAGGGAAAGGAGGACTAGCCTATACTGTCCCACAGCTGGACAAAGGCCTCCGCCAACTCATTCCAAGAGCTCTTATCTCGCGCCACCTTGGACTAGTGAGACGATGGGCTTGTAATAAATCTGCTCTGAAACATATCATAAACCGCTAAACGGTAAATGCGGGCGACATAACGGTTAGTTACCGATAATGCCTGAATCCAGGATCTTATTTTACATACATACAGGGTGTAACAAGACCCTTCACGAAGCCGTCAACCAAGCATTCTGTACATCAAACTTAGTAACTTTACGTAAAAATGATTGCTGGGAAACGACTTTTTTTGAGGTGAAAAATGACGTTTTACGATAGGACTCAATGTATGTAACGCACTCAAAACATTGTGCTGATTGGTGCATTGAATAGTAACGAGGGTTGTAAAGGTGTTTAAAGTAAAGTAATAACATTAAAAACATGAATTTAAAAAAAATCGTGTAGAAAAGTTGAAACTTTGATCCCCAATATCTCCGTAACGAGAAGGTTCCCAGGTATGGTCTAGAACACCCTTTATAGTCACGCATTTTTCTCATGGTCGAAGGCAAAAACAACAGCACCACCTGCTACGATCCTTACATACTCCTTCCGCTTCGTCCACGTTCATACACGCACGCAGGTAGCGAGTACTGCGTTCCTGACCTTTCTGAAGAACCTCACCAATAAGCTCATCAGGTCAGGATCTTATTTTCTCCATATTGTTTTCAGTTACATGCCCGTAATGGACCGAGTGGTGGCCCAGGTGTGGGACTCGGCGGCCGACATCAGTGAGATCGCCATCGGGGTCCCAGCTGCCGTATTCCCCAAGAACCAGATCATGCAGAAGACGCTCCGGGCTTACATGGAGTAAGTAACACTGTTATATGGTTGTTTGGGACCTTGTGAACAATACAAAGTACTCTTTCTTTCTGCTCCTTTTTGCACAAAATGGCATACTACAATTGGCAACCTATTTCGCAAACCTAGCAGAGTCGTAGTGCACTAGCTAGATTCGAACTTTTGAAGGATATCTTTCGTTTGGATCATCAGTGATTGAGGTTATATCTACGTTGTGTATGGCTGTTTTTTTTTTAAATTTCTCTGTCTGTTTGTTCCGGCTAATCTCCAAAACGGTTAGACTGATATTGACGGGGCTTTTGCAGATAGTTGCTGTTATAAGGAGTAACTTCGGCTACCTTTATTTTAGAAAAAGGATAAGGGTTCTGTGCAAAAAAAAATAAACATAACTCTATAGGAAACAAGTAAAAAATATAGGTACTGCAATTCTCAAATAATCACATGGACACGTTATCCGCACGTGATGATAACAAAAATTGCGTAATTTGATTTAAAAAAAAAGAATTCACGATAATCCTTCATATTTGACCTACAAATGACATCAAAATCGGAGATTATATGTAATTTAAATCATACGATTATATCTCTAATAGGATGATATTAAAGATTAATATACCTTATGATTATTGTTACTAGGCTCAATTTTGACCGGCAACAAGTTCAGTTACGTTTAGTGTCCAAAGTGCAATCACTCAGTGATTATTTGTCCGCTGGACTCTGTATTTTGTTTATTTTAATCGACCTGAAATTGTTTTGAATTTAAGACGACTTGGCACTGTAGATGTAGGACGGGTTAAAGTCGCCTATTCAAAAGATAGATGGGCCAAGTATTTCCCCAAGTATTTCCCATTTTAGAGTTCCGTACCCAAAGGGTAACCAACGGGACCCTATTACTAAGCCTCTGCTGTCCGTCTGTCTGTCAGCGGGCTGTATCTTATGATCCGAAATAGGTAGACGGTTGAAATTTTCACAGAATGTGTATTTCTGTTGCAGTTATAACAACACATAATAAATAAAAAATTAAAGAGGCTCCCCTACTACGATGGTACGGAACCCTTCATGCGCGAGTCCGACTCGCACTTAGCCGGTTTTTAAGGCAAAGGGAATATTTTTCCCATCATATTTTTCAGCTCTAAAATTAAATAATGCGTTGCTGGTAGGTAGGATTCTATTGTTGTACAAAGGTACACTCATTAAATATTCATAGAACATAATAAATGAAAAAAAACCGACTGTAATGCCTACATAATATGCTTATTTGGCATTATTTTCCGATTGCCAGATCGTTATGCCCATTAAAGGGTTAAATCATGCTTGCGTGCAGATTCAAGGAAATGCGAGATGCGCCTTTTTTGTATCATTTAAAATAAGTGTTTTTTTGGTACGAGGGCGGGTCAATAAGTCCGTGACTTTTGGAATAAAACACAGATTTTTTGATAAAAAAATAATTTTATTTTTCAACGTAGTCTCCCTTGAGCTCTATACACTTTGTCCAACGCTTCTCCAATTTTTTTATCCCTTCCAAAAAAAATGATTTGTCGAGGTCCTCAAAATAGGCCTTTGTTTGCGAGATGACTTCATCATTGGAGTCAAATCTTTTTCCACCAAGCCATTTCTTCAGGTTTGGGAACAAGAAGTAGTCGCTCGGAGCCAAATCTGGAGAATAGGGCGGATGAGGGAGCAATTCATAGCCCAATTCATGGATTTTTGCCATGGCAACTGCACATGTGTGCACCCTTGCATTGTCATGGTGGAAAAGAACTTTTTTCTTGGCCAAATGAGGTCGGTTTTTTTTCAAATCGTCATTGAATCGGTCCAATAAGTTGGCATAATATTCCCCATTGATTGTTCTTCCCTTTTGAAGGTAGTCAATGTGGATTATCCCGCGTGCATCCCAAAAAACAGTCGCCATAACTTTATTGGCTGACAAACCCACCTTGGCCTTCTTTGGCGCCGATTCACCCTTAGAAACCCACTGTTTTGACTGTTGTTTGGTTTCTGGTGTGTTGTGATGGATCCATGTTTCGTCCACGGTTACAAAACGGCGCAAAAACTCCTCCATATTGCGATTAAACAACGCCAAAGCTTCCTGTGAAGTTGTTACACGATTGCGTTTGTGGTCGACTGTGAGCAAACGCGGCACCCATCTTGCGGAAAGCTTTCTCATGCCCAAGTGATCATTCAAAATTGAAACCACTGAGCCATGCGAGATCCCTACGGCTTCCACAATCTCTCGCACTTTCAATCTTCGGTCGGTCAACACCATATCGTGAATTTTTTCGATTGTTTCGGGTGTAGAGACCTCAACTGGGCGTCCAGGACGTTCGGCATCTTCAGTGCTTGTACGGCCACAACGAAATTCAGTAAACCACTTTTTTACCATTGAAATCGATGGTGCAGAGTCCCCATAGTATTTATCAAGCTTAGCCTTGGTCTCGGTAATGGTTTTTTTTCGCAAGAAATAATGCTTAATAAGCACACGAAATTCACTTTTTTCCATTTTTTCCTCAAATTAGTGGGTAGTCTGATAAAAATAGCTGTCAAACACAAACTAACTGACGCAGCAAGTTTAAATTTTGACAGGAGTCAACTGACAGATGCCTGTTGACAGGAGCAGTGTTGCTGTTTCAGTAAAGAGGTCAGAAATTCAAAAAGTCACGGACTTATTGACCCGCCCTCGTATCTAAGAACAAAATAGGACAGGACCGGACATATTTTCCGCATGTCAGAAACATTGTGGGTTTAGACCACCACAACATGGGTCCCTGAAAACGTGGGTATAGAAAAAGTGAAGAGAATAAAAATAAACGGTGACCTGTGCCCCGCAGTGGGACGACAAAGGAAGATATTAATTATTTATTACATTTTGGGTTTTATAAAAACGTACCTCTACCATAACTCGAGCAAAGCAGCTATAGTTGCTGCCAGTTAAGATGGCAATAGCGGTCATTGAACCACATACATTTATTGAATCTCTTTTTTAAAAAAACGTATACAAATCTGTTAATAGCCCCTGAATTGACATTGATTGTGATCCTGAACATTACCTGAAGAAACGATACGGTTTTTTGGTTTCAGTTCGTGTAAAGAGATATCATGGAAAGGGCAATAAATAAAATAAAAAATCATTTAATTCAGATAACTTGATCCATACAGTGAAATTTAAATTAAATTAAATTAACATTGAAGTAAAATCAGTATTAAAAATAAAATAAATTAACAATTAAAATCAAAAAAAAAAATACCTTTAAAATTAACATTAAAATCAGAATTTAAATAAGATAAAATTAAAATTCATTCAAAATTAAAAAAGATAAAATAAAACAATTAAATAAAATAAGATAAAATAAATATTAAACATTCAAATAAAAATAAGATAAATCTAAAACATTCAAATTACCCGCTTAATAAAAGTCACCCATATTCTACAAGAGATCCTATCTGCGAAAGTCTTCAGCATTCCGTTGCAGCTGCCTCGCATTCTGCTTATCAGGAAAACAGTTTTCTTGCGAATGACGGCATAAAAGCCATCAGTTCGATACAGCGCGAACATCCCCGATGCACTACAGAAGCGAGGCAGTCCCAACATCATCCTGAAGATGTTGTTATGTTGGACGCGCAGGACATCCAGCGATCTTTTGGTGTGCTTGACCCACAGATTTCCCGTATAGAACCTTTGACAATATGCTTTAAACAACGTTATGTTTACGTTTTCACAGATTTATTGAAATTAATGTTCTCACTTTTAAATACTGAATAAATACATACATAAACTCACGCCTTTATCCCATGGGGATAGGCAGAAATCACAGAACGCCGCCTGCTACGGTCCTTTTGAATATTTTTTTGATTACCAGACTACGACAGCAAAGCCAAAGTATAGTTATAATTTTATCGCGCTATGCTGTAATTTGTGGAGGTCAGATAGACAGTAGCTCTATGTTAACTACTGGTTAGACTAGAAGCCGAGCCTAACATCAAAATCATCTACCAACTAAAAGCTGATGATTTTATTATTTATTTATTTAACAATTTATGTACACACTAAATACAGAAAAGAAGAAAGGAACAGAAAATAGTACAAATATGATGCATTTAAATTAAATTAAATTAACATTGAAGTAAAATCAGTATTAAAAATAAAATAAATTAACAATTAAAATCTAAAAAAAAAAAAAATACCTTTAAAATTAACATTAAAATCAGAATTTAAATAAGATAAAATTAAAATTCATTCAAAATTAAAAAAGATAAAAGAAAACAATTAAATAAAATAAGATAAAATAAATATTAAACATTCAAATAAAAATAAGATAAATCTAAAACATTCAAATTACCCGCTTAATAAAAGTCACCCATATTGGACAAGAGATCCTATCTGCGAAAGTCTTCAGCATTCCGTTGCAGCTGCCTCGCATTCTGCTTATCAGGAAAACAGTTTTCTTGCGAATGACGGCATAAAAGCCATCAGTTCGATACAGCGCGAACATCCCCGATGCACTACAGAAGCGAGGCAGTCCCAACATCATCCTGAAGATGTTGTTATGTTGGACGCGCAGGACATCCAGCGATCTTTTGGTGTGCTTGACCCACAGATTTCCCGTATAGAACCTTTGACAATATGCTTTAAACAACGTTATGTTTACTTGTTCAGAGCAGCGGGAAAATCTGCGGGCCAGCATGTTACCTCTGACCAAAGACCAGTTAAGTTGCCAATGACCGCTAATGCCAACTTAACTGGCAGCAACTACTACTATTTGAACTATAGTCCAACACATTAAGTACTTTCACATTTATCAAAAACATTGATAAAACTCAATCTAATTTTAATCGTTAATAGGTACGTGTTACTACTTAAAAAGACAATATTTTTTCATCAGCCAATATTCAACTCAAGGTCTCATGTGTGACGTGTCCGAAATCTACGCGTCTGACCGCATGTCAGAGTAAATAACCGGAAAAAACCTTGAGAACAAATTAACAATAACTGCTGGACTGTACTGTTGAATGAGAAAATGATGAGGTTTCAGAATCTTTTTGGTTTTGTATTACCTAGTAACTGTGTTGTGGAGGGACTCGTGGTTCAGTAATAAGAGTTGCACGGGTCGATCAAAGGGGGTCAGCGTCGGTGACAAAAAAACTGAATCAAACAAACAAAAGTCACCGACTTCAGAAGCTAAAGTAATTTTTCACTTTTCTGTGTTTTTGAAGTCGGTTTTTTGCAAAAAAAAAAAATTATTTTTCCATTTTTAGTTGTAATATCCTATATAAATATTTTATGACTCTAAAATAGTCAGGAACGGTGCTAAATAAATACATAATTAAGTAGCATGTTATCAATGCAATATTCGTAGCAACAAGTTCCTATATGTTTAACTGCACGCTGGTTTCGTGATACGGTATAATATTTACGTTTCACAGATTTATTGAAATTAATGTTCTCACTTTTAAATACTGAATAAATACATACATAAACTCACGCCTTTATCCCATGGGGATAGGCAGAAATCACAGAACGCCGCCTGCTACGATCCTTTTGAATATTTTTTTGATTACCAGACTACGACAGCAAAGCCAAAGTAGAGTTATAATTTTATCGCGCTATGCTATAATTTGTGGAGGTCAGATAGACAGAGATAGTAGCTCTATGTTAAATACTGGTTAGACTAGAAGCCGAGCCCAACATCAAAATCATCTACCAACTAAAAGCTGATGATTTTATTATTTATTTATTTAACAATTTATGTACACACTAAATACAGAAAAGAAGAAAGGAACAGAAAATAGTACAAAGGTGATGCTTGCTTTATAATAATTTTATAAACTTTAATATTTTGTTTTTTTTTTATTTTTAATAATGATCGTTATTGCAAAAGCAAGACAGCGAAATGTATTAGCTGTTCATTCTGTTGCTTATCAAATTCCTGATTTGAACCGTAATTAGACTGAAAAAAGTCCAATTTCTAATAGCCCTAGGCTCTGCACCGTTCACACACACAGGTTATATTATATTATCAATCCCAGACACTTGTATGTTGGTTTATTTACATCGAAGTAGGTAATTAGTTCCAATACAATGTAAGTTCCATATTTTATAGATAAGACATATCTAGTTTCCTAGGCAGACACGTTACGTAAATAAAAGATAAAAATATAAACGAAGCCATTGTTTTTGACTTGAATTTATTGATAAAGATAACTTTCAATGTCAGACGTCAATAAATAATGCTTAAAAAAATAATTTATCAATCACGGTAAGTCACGTCAAATTCGATAAAGTCCAAAGTCCGTTGGCACGTAACCTTTCACCGGTATCGTACGTCGACACTTTACGGGTGAAGTAATCTTGGACGTGATACGTGACTGGACTATGAATTAAACTGTAATTATAAAACTTGTCATAACATCACTACTGGCATCAACTGGGTACAAATTCAGACTTCGGGGTGCTAGTAAAAAATTTTAGCGACATGGTTGGCGCAGTGGCTGAGCGACTGGTTGCTGTGCTGTGTCGCGGGTCCGATCTCCGCACGAGAAAAATATTTGTATGGTCTACAGGTAGTTTTTTCTGGTCTGGGTGTTTGTGTATGTGAGTTAAAATTTTTGTAAATTCCCAAACGATACTGAAGATATTCCCAGTGTAGGGACACGGTTCAAAAAAAAAAACAACACTAACCAACTCAGGAAATTAACTGCAAACCTTATGCTCAGTGGTAGCGCTTGTAACCACTAGTTTAGTGGTCAAGTGACCAACGCAGCAGGCAGCAAAGAACCTACTATCATCATCATCATCTGCCTAGCCTTTTCCCAACTATGTTGGTGTCGGCTTCCAGACTAAATGAGTTTTTTTTTAGTAGCCTTTACTGACCCACTGTTGGGCAAAGGCCTTCCCCAATTCCTTCCATGAGCTCTTTTCTCGTGCCCCCTCAAACTAGCCCAC
Source organism: Noctua janthe (assembly GCA_910589295.1). NCBI lineage: Eukaryota > Metazoa > Arthropoda > Insecta > Lepidoptera > Noctuidae > Noctua > Noctua janthe. The sequence continues at coordinate 4,095,506 of OU342567.1, forward strand.
GCGGTACGCGTCCATATCGTCTCGCCACCTCTTTCTTTCGTTTTTAGTTACATTCTTCAAGTGCCAAAATTTAATTTATTATTAGTGGCTTAATTTGTTAGCTTAGTTGTTGTCATTATTGTGCATGCTGTGGTGTCCTAAAGTGAAGGAGTACACCTATCTAATACTTTGTGTTGTCCAATTTCTAGTAATGTTTTGTGTATATATTTCGTTGGAGATCCTAAAATAAATAAATAAACGGTTGCAGCTGAATACATACCATACCATACCTACATGTTATTATTATTCAATGCACATTAATCGCTTCCGACTCGATTGACCATACTGTAACGTGGCTAGGTCATGTATGAAGATGCATTTGTATTGCAGTCTAAAGGTCTAATAGTTGTTATCATCATCTGCCTAGCCTTTTCCCAACGATATTGGGGCATGTATTTCACATGGAGTGACTGACTATCTGACCTCGACTACTCAGTAACTAGGTAATTTACCCTGGGTACAACTGATTGTCAGACTTTCCGCCTTCCGACTAACCTGTAACGACTGTCCAAGATCCGCAACTGATAGCCAGGACTAACGGCTTGCTGTGCTTTTTAACACGCTTTTGTTACCTTCACCTGTAACTATGTAAAAAAATCTTACAAGTTAATTTTACCCCACTTCCCGGTTTTCCATTGAGCCGAAACTTTTCATACATGTTTAGTTTGGATGACAATGCATGGTTAGCTAAGTGACGTCATTCTAAATCCAATATAGCGGACTCTTAAAGTGGCCCAAAAAGTCTGACAACCAGTCTTTACAAAGGGGTATGCTATTACCTAGTACTAAGTGGATTGTGGAGGTCAGATAGGCAGTCGCTCCATGTAAAATACTGGTATTTAGCTGCATCCGGTTAGCCTGAAAGCCGACCCTAACATACATGGTTGGGAAAAGGCTAGGCACATGATATAATTTTTATTAAGGCATGGAGAGGTCCCCGATATGTAAAGGATGGTCAGTCACTTGTCCAAAAACTGACTTCGGTAAGCGTTGCGGCTTTTATTATTTAGTCACGAGCCCTGCTTCTCGAAACTATGTTCTGACCAGTAAAAAGTACTGTCTCTTCGACTATGGTTGTTTTGATCAGTAGGGTTCCAGAATGAAATAATGTCATCATCATCTCCTGCCCTTATCCCAATTTATTTGGGGTCGGTGCAGCACGTCTTCTTCTTCCATATTTCTCTATTACTCGTCATCTCAGAAGTCACCTCAGCCATATCATTCTTCACACACTCCATGAAATTAAATAATGTGATTTTTTTAAATATCTTTACTATTTTGTTTTATCTTAAAATCCATACTACAACCACTATATTTTCGACATTCTAGGTACCACATGAAGACCTTCCACGAGGCAGCAACATCCCACTACATCAGGTCCTCCCAACTGTTCCACACGAACTTGTGCCGCGCGCCGGCGCTGTTCCTGCTCTCACGCAGCGACCCCGTCGGCGCCGAGAGAAGCAATCGCAGCGTGCACGACTCCTGGGTGGAGATGGGCATCAAAGTAAGCCCTTTATCATCATCACATCCTTTCAACTCTTCTACTAAACCTGAGGGGTGCTTTATGCAGATTCGGTTCGGCATTATATTCACAACAACAAATGCAACCCGAAGCATTTACTTACCACAGTCAGCTGTCGTTTGGTATCTACCGTCGCTGTACGTTATGTTCGGATACAGTACGAATCGAGCCGAGCGGCTTGGCTTACAAATGTCGAACAATAATTGAAGGCAATTTAAACTGAACTGTAATTTCAAAACTGAACTACGATTATAGAACACTTGCTTTGCCCGCGACCTTCGCGTGAAATTATTATAAAAATATTACTTCTCTATTTGAATCTGATTTTGTTAATAGTTTTAAGGGTTTCAATTTTTTTGCACCGAACCCTAATTCTTTTTCTAAAATAAAAGTAGCCTTAATTACTTCCTATAACATCAGCTCTCTGCCAGTAAACGATCCGTTCCGTTTTATTTATTTGATTATCAATCTGCCAAAATCCGTCAAACTGATTCTTTTTCTGGTGTTGATGACTGATGACCAAGCTGGACAGATCTGTCTTTTGCTTCATTTAAGACCTGGAGGGTGCAGGTACAGTCCTTTCAGACCTCTAACTTTGCATCACTACCAAAAATGATCATTATTTTCATCACAATAAGGTTTCGGTTGGATTGCTGCTTTCAAAGGTTAAATAACTTTGAAAAGACAGTAGTTGTACAACATTTGCATCTTGGGCGACTAATTTTTATGTACTTTTTTTAATATTATCTCCTATCCACAGTGCACCTGGAAGTGCTGGGACCGCTCCCCGCACGTGCAGCACTACACCAAGCACCCCAAGGAGTACGTGGCAGCACTGTACGAACACCTGGACGCCTACGGACTGGTCTCACAGCCCGAGAAGATGAGGATGAGGTTATAAGTGTAAGCTCTGTGCGATTATGTAGGCAGATGGGTCAGTTTCAGTTGATTTTAGCGGTAATAATTCATACAGGGTTAAGTTAAATTAGCTAGAAAAACTCCGGAGACTTCAACGCCCGCAGGTGTTCTTCAAATATAAATTTAAAGTTTAACTCAATTGACCAATACCGGGACTGGAAGATAGATGGAAAAAATGTTGGATGCACTGTAAACTTTTGTAAAGTTTCGATTTTTTTTGTGTTAACTTCACAAACCAACTATAATTAAACACGATAAAACAAAAATAGCTGATATGCTTCAAGTAAACTACAGTACCTAGCTACCTGCGGTACTTGTCAAATTACTTTTTCTTGTTCAGATACCCTTCACGGCGTCGGAGTCTTGCTAGCTAATTTAATTTCACCGTATATAAGAACGGTAACACATGGTGACTTTTTGCGGTACTTCATCTTGCGTGTGTTACCGCTTTTAAGGTTATTTAATTAGTACGCTTTACGAAAAGGATACATAATAACCAACCTGACTAGTTGCAGTTGTTGACTTGAGTATTAAACAATTCATTTTACTACGTTTTGGTACGGAACCCTAAAATCGTTTTGAAAATGACCCATACGTAAAAGCTCTGTCATTCTAAATTTAGCCTAACCGCATTGCGTGAATCATTGGATTTGAACTACAATATCGAATTCATACATAAATTCTGGTAAAGAAATCAAAATGTGGGCAACGAAGGATTTTTGTTCCCGAATGATATTACTTTATAATTTTAAATTAGGGTGCTCCATGCTTTAACTGCATACGGACAGCGACCAACGTAAGAGTAATCGTAAAAACTTTTAAAAGGCAATTTCTCTGTCATTGCAATATTACACAAAACATATTTATTGTAGACAGATCTGTATAAATAAATTACGTCAGTCTGCCAATACCTTACTATAACCATAAACTGCGGTTAAAATGACGTGTATTTTGGTGAACGACTGAGGCGATGAAGCCAAAATCGCACTGTTGAACTAAAAGGAACTGAGCATTTGGCGACATTTAGACCACTACAAACGAACTACAACTGACATATCGCGATATCCAAATATACAGGAACCAGACAACCGTTTGGTCGGAGATACTTACCAACCAGCACATCAACCCTCATTGAAGGCTATCGTTATTGAGCTCATCAGATGGCGCCACTGTCGAGTAAGGTCCCGTCATTCATTCTTTTTTATCCTTTAAACTACCACTAACTTCATAAAAAGTTTATTTTATTACGTATAACAACATAGTGTAAACCTCAGATACATATTTATAATATTGTCCCTAGAATTAGCAAGCATGAAACATTTAAAAATCATTCTATCTCCAAGTACTAACAAATTAGATCTTAACTTCCTACTTAAAATCTTCAAGTCATAAATAATCAGGAATGACTCAAACTTGACCACAAACGTGAATATTAGTAAAAATACGTGATAAAAAAGCGAACACTAAGAAATCTGACATTTCTGAAGACCTTATGCTACATGAACGCCTCTAACGGCGAATTTACGCGCGACAGCCCCCATTACGTACCTAACTTTCAATTGCGAATCGAAAATTCTAATTCATTGCTTCATATTGTTTGAAAAATTCGTCTTCGACCTTTGGACAACTTCAACCGCAACGGATGTTGTTGACTTCCCAAGCGAAGGGCTTTGACATTGTGTGTTACGCAATTACTCCGCTGTCCCTCATACCTTTTAATTTTAAGATAGCGTATTAATTTGAATTATTTTTAGTACACGACGCTAACTGCAATGCAAACACATTTGGAAAGAAAAAAAATAGATTTTATTCGTGTCGCACAGGACGAAACAAAATGATTAAAATTTAAAAAAAAAAAAAAAAAACAATTTTTAAAAAATAAATCAAAATCAAATTCTAAAATTGGTCCTGTGCGAGGCCAAAAGGCTCCTATCTCAGCATGGTGCTGTAACATTAAAACAAATTTAAAAAAAAATATGACAAAGCCTAATCATACATCGGTTCAAATTTAATTTAGCTCTCAGGAGTATACTTTTAACATAAAATGCTCGAGCTTATGTTTTAACAAGCTCATGCAATAATCTTTTTTAAACTAAATAGCGAAATTACTCTATATTTCCGACAAATAAGACTTTAATAAAACTTCTTAGCCAATCAAATGGCAACATTGGTTTGTTGACATTTTTTAAAGAAGACTATCGGATTGTTGTGCTTTTGTTTTGTTGCTGGCAACATTAAGTGACAGTGTTGCTAGTTTTCATGTTTAAACATTTATTGGTGTAATCGATATTTGGAACATATTTTTAAACTTGTTGAAAATGTTATTTTATCTCTCTTCCTCATTTAAACTATTAGAACGAAAACGATGTAACATTTTTAAAAATGCTTCGAAGTTTAACATTTAAACACTTTATTTTCATCAAGTATTTTTTTTGTTACTTTTACTTGACTCGACTTCGAATTAGCGCGTTTACATTAGTAGAGTTATTAGCTTAGTTTGGGTACTACTAGCAATTGTTCTAGTTAGTTAGCTAGTTTAGTTTTTAACAGAACTCAACCGCCGCACTTGACTAACCACTCGACCGATGTAAACTTAGCTTTTAAGGTACACTTATTCCTTATATTTTAAAATAAATATTTTTCAGTTCCTAAATTATTTGAATACACCAAACTATTGTCAATTTGTTTTTCATAAGTTTTGAATCAGGTCTAAAGTATTAATTAAAGCGATGAATTTGTATCATCAATCATGTTTAGTTTTAAGGTTTTTTTACAATATAGTTTTAGTATAAGAGAATATGCACTGTAGTTTTAATATATAGAAAATACACTTTTATAAAAACTTTATAGTCGTTTCATTTTTAACTTATTAAGAAAAATATGAGTAAGTGTGAGTCAAAATGGGAATAAGACCAAGAGCTCAAATTCTAGCTCATAATTAGTACTCCAATTTATACTTTTACAACAAGTACCAAACTCGCCGGAGACCAGAGATATGATAATGTTGCAGTTTCTTGTATTTTGTCGAAGATTTGACTATAAGTCATTTATTTTTAAAGTAGATCATTTTGAAAACATTGAGCTAAAGCTAAACCTAAGCACACAGTAATTATTTCAAGCTTCGCTGGCGAAATCCTAGAAACTATAATAAGTTATGTAAAGGAAGCCCCAGGTTCAACTAGGTTTATTATTAGTACGAATATTAGGTCAAATCTTTGCCAAAATACAGAAATCATAACATATTTCCAGTGTCTCTATTTCAGTTCTCCGGCGACTTAGGTACTTGTTGTCGTAGTATGAAGTAAAGTCCTAATTATAAGCTACTATTTGGGATCTATTTCAATTCTGTTGTTTTTACGCGCAGGTATCATAGAAAATTGCCCATGGTCCTCTGAAATGTTGGACATATACTGGTAGCGTACATTCACCTAACACAAGCATCTCCTTGCTTAAGATAGATAACACACATGATTTGGAGATCACCTATCTCCAAATCATGTGTGTTAAAGCATTATGTAATTGAAATCAACATTTCAACAACGTTTATTAGTAGGCGCTGAACCTTGCAAATTCAACTGCGCGCTCAATATCCCTTACAGCATTTCCTATTTCCACCTTCATATTTGAATGTTTTACTTAAAAAGCGTGAACAAAGACTAACTGAATAAACGCAATTCTTGGGTGGTGATTCAGACCATCAAACCAGACTGCTTGCTCAAAGTGCTCCGGGCGTACGATCAGCAAATAATTAAAAAATGGTAATGAAGAGTTAATAGGCTTCTTTTGGGTTAGCTCGTTCCATCATCGACCTCATCTCTGTGCTCAGGACTAGATTGAGGCCAAGAGTAGGCCCAGTTAATATATATTAAAAAAAATCTCGACATTTGCAATATTTATCGGAACATGTAAAAATAAAAAAAAATCGTGAAACCTTTTACATTAAATACTGGAAATCATTTAAATTACAATTAGTATTGTGACAATTTTGATGACATAAAAGTTTTAATGGATCTACGCTTGCTAATTCAATCTAGGTAGTTGCTATCTATTATGCATGTCATAAGCATGTTATGAATTAAAGCTCCTAAGAATAGACAGGCAGTTAAACGTGATACTAAAAAGGAACTAACCTAATTAGAATTAATAAGATGGGTCACGCACGGGACGGTACTCTGTACCTCGCCCTCGTGCAACTAGTCTTAGGGCTGGACCCCACCGAAGCGGCGACGAGACGAGAAGAGAGGAGATGTGTTGTAACCACCAATAGAATTTCGTTATTTACTCTTCTCGTCTCCGCTTAGCTTTAGTGGAAACGGTTGAGCAGAGACGAGAGATGTCTCGTAATTGTTTAGGTTAGCGGAGCCGTGAGCGACGCGCCGCTTTGCATAATTCCTCTCCTCCCCGCTTTGTGCAACTCCGCACAGCTTCGGTGGATACACTCTAGCTTTTAAGCATCTCTTCTCGTCTCCGATTCGCACATCTCTGTTCGTCTCCGCTTTCGTGGAGTCCGGGCCTTACCGATGATTCCCTTCGAGGAGTAGGTACCCACTCCTAGGTACATATTTATAGTTCAGTCTCATTTAGTCAGATTTTAGTAGTATTTGATGCTTAGCTTAGTAAAATAAAGATAACATCACGGCCGCTTGTTTTCTCCAACAGCATAGGCAGAGGCGACCTACGGTACTCCCACAATTCGTAAGTTATGCTTCAGGTCCCATGTGTCTTGCCACGAATCCCGACTTTGGGCTGAACTGCAAAATTCCTGACTGAAGAACTCAATATTGCTGACCCGACCCGGCAATAGAACCCTGAACTGAATGGCTGGGCAACGATAGGTCAGCTTTTACTAGAAAAGTATAGCTTGACGAAATATTGAGCTGAGGGTACGCCGGGAATTTATTCTCGCTGAGTATGTCGTAAAACTATTACGTGGTGCAGCTCATAACCCGGGTGTGCTGCGGCAGCTTAAACTGTGCGTGCCGGATCAATACGTGTGGAGGCGGCGGCGCCCACCACTGCTAGCCGTGCCGGTAGCCAGAACCAATCTCTTGGCTAAAACCCGTCTCACCAGAACGATCCGCGTAGTGAACGAGGTTCACGAGCGAATAGACATTTTTTGTGCACTATGAGTGAATTCGCAAAAGTTTTGTTAAACGTAATTTCTTATTTATAAGTAGTTAGATAGTTAATGGACCTGTGTTAGAAATAAGAGTGATAGCCACACTGTCGAAGTAGGTTTAAGATTACCTGTAATGATAGTTGTAAGTTGAATAAATAAATAATAATAAATAAATAATATACAATATAATTGTAGGTATTTAGACGCAAGAGCGAGCGAAGCGAGCTCTGAAACTATCGCCCTCTTCTTCCGAATTAAGTTCTTTTTGTTAATTCAGGAATGAGAATAGGTGGGACTCTGTCAACTTTTCCAGAATTGAAAAAGTATAAGATGTATTGGCGAGCGAAACCAGCGAGAAAATTTTAGCATTCCGCCCTGGGATGGGTTGATTTCTTTATAGTTGTCGTTCTTTCTGTTCATTCATACTATGAGAATAAAAATAACTCAAAAGGGCAGGATGCATTAGCGAGCGAAGCGAGCTCGAAAGTTTTTGCATTCTGCCTTGGAAAGTTTCGGTTTGTTTCTCTTGTTGAACGATTAAACAGGAAATTAATAATTTATATCCGTAAACAATAAAACAATTTTAAGAAGGTTTGTCAATTTTGCGTGTTTGACTTGGGACCCCCCGGTCATGACCCCTGTGACCCCCCCTCCCTCCCTCCCCCTGGGACCGCGCCTGAATACACTAAGTCTAAATAGTTGAATGGCCATTGTTAATGTAACACTACACCCGATAAACACAAACATAGCCAATTTAATGCTCGGTAGTAGAATTAGCCTTTAAAACCAGCCTTCCTACTCACTCTACAACACTAGACTAAACGTGAACTACACTCCTTTTACTACAACAACCTAACCTACACATCAATAACAAAACCGCAGTCAATTGGCCAGACAGCACTCCGCATACCGAGCAATATCAATATCATATCTTATCATTACCATCTGTCACAATCACAATAAGGGAGTAGCCTCACATCGGCGCGGAATAGGCTTGAACCGATCAGAAAAGGCCAAGTACAAGTCGGACTCGCGCATTAAGGGTTCTGTACCATCGCAGTATAGGAGCCCCCATTAATTTATTATTTGTTGTTATAGCGGGAACAGAAATTCACATTCTGTGAAAATTTCAACTGTCTACCTATTTCGGATCATGAGATACAGTCCGCTGACAGACAGACGGACGGAAGGATGGACTGCGGAGGCTGAGTAATGAGGTCCTGTTGGTTACCCTTCGGGTACGGAACCCTAAAAATCTTTCATATCCACGAAATAAAAGGTAATAGTCCACCAGGATGTTAGGTTGCGAGATTACGTCGTCTGAACCAAAACGAATGCAAATTATGTCTTTCTCGCTTCTTCTTCGTCTTCTTAGAAATCAAAATTGATTCAGTCCAAAATTTGAAGACGAGTTTGGCACTTTCAGTAGCGGCCATCAGCTCCTGTGATGTGCAAACAGCAGGACAGACAGGACACGCATCGTTAGTGGAACAACACCACATTTACACTTCAGGGTTGTGTTTTTCGCTTTAATTGCACGGACATGCAGCTCATTCTACCCAGTTCAGGCCAATTCCGCGTCGATAAATGTGTAGCTTCCTAACGTGGGGCAATTTTAGATATTTCGGCTTCCTCAATAAGTATCCTTGGGCTGATTTCGGTGGCGCCGCGTTAGTTAGAACGCGGATAGCGTCCGCGACGCACGCCGGCATAGCAAAGGGCATTGACACACTTTCGGGTCATCGGTTTGCATAACTAAACGACATTTAATACTATTTTGGAACATACGAATGTTTGTCTGTGATATTTTCAATGTAAAAGTGTTTTAAATTGTGCTTAATTAAAGGTATGTTGGCTTTTAAAATGTTTTGTAGTTACAATAAGAAATTATGCATGCGTTGTTTGTTATTCTACAATGTAGGTACCTACTTCAATTTAGACGGTACAAAGGTTAGAGAAAGTACATAATATATCTTATGTCAGTAGCCAGTACCCATAGTCATATATTATAATTAAACCTTTCCTCTACCGGTTTATACGGTAACATAATAATACTTTGTTTATTCATGATGTAAACATTTGCTTATCATCTTGCGTTATCAGTCATCTCTTACAATATGAATGCACACCATGAAATGAAGTCGACAATTTTATATTGGAAACTGTTGAGAGTCTATTTTACCAATTTTGACTTTCTGAGGAGGCACTACCATACATGAAAAATGCCACGTTATTTATACAAATCTGGCGGATAAATTTATTATTATTTATTTATTTATTTAAACTTCATGTACAATAGTGATACATAGGCGGACTTAATGCCACAAGGCATTCTCTACCAGTCAACCTTATCACCTTGTCTCATTTATCTGAGACTGGTCTAAAGAATGTGATAGAAAACCCTTCGAAATGTTGAGTCTAACTGTAAATTGGACCATTATTATTATCTACTGAGGTTTACACTAATTTTACGTTATTTTAAACAAGCTTTTGCTCGCGGCTTCGCTGGCGTTAATTTAGGGGCGGGACTATTGAAAAGACGTAAGACGAGAACACGTTGCAGACGCGGCGCCCCTTCTGTAAGTTTTTAACCCCCGACGCAAAAAGAGGGGTGTTATAACTTTGACCGCAATGTATGTGTGTGTCTGTCTATGGCACCGTAGCTCTTAAACGAGTGAACCGATTTGGATGCAGTTTTTTTTATTTGAAAGCTAGTTTCTTGGCGATGGTTCTTAGATACGTTTTATCAAAATCGGTGCAGCCATTTAGTAGTTATGGGGGATGAAAGTGTATATGAAAAATCGGATATTTTCAAATATTCCAAGCCAATGATGTGTAGTGTATACTACAATAATTAGACTTGTATTATCAAAATATGTTCTGCCATTTTAGACGTGGGGTGAAAGTGGTGATGAATAATCGAATATTTTCAAATATACTCAAGTGGTATATCAAAACCGGTCCAGCCATTTTATTAACTTTTCAAATGTTTGTTCGCTTCTTTGTTGCGATGGGGGTTTTTAAATTTTAAATTTATTATTACATGTCCTCTCTCATTATTTTCATACAAAATGTATAGAAGCGTCGCGACACAAAATAAACAGATAAGACAGAGCTCGAACGAGACGGGGAATTGAAAAACGCGTCCTCGTCTTAAGTCTTCTGTTTGTCCCGCCACTTATAATTTGACAATCAATTCAATCATGACTCGAAAGACACGTGCCGCTATCTATTATCATAAGAACGTTACTGTTGTTTTCCTCGGGAACAGTACTTTTTTTCTGGGATGAAGGGTACCCTATGTCCGTTTCTGTACACCTAACAACGTATATGCAAAATTTCAGGATGATCGGTTCCGTGGTTTAGGCGCGAAAAGGTAACAAACAATAAACCTACTTTCACATTTATAATATTATTAGTAAGGATGTGTAGTGGTTGCATTGTTCATAAATCATGCATTTACCTACTGTTATCGATTTCTCAACTAAAGATATTCCAGTGTAGTTAACAAAGCCAGCTCGAATGCTAGCGACTCACAATTACCTACTAATTAATTGACCTATTCAAGTCTCCACTGTAAGAATAGTTACAAACTCAATCATTCATTTTGAAGACATGTCATTTGAAACTGAAAATATTTGTAGTTTTAGAGCATCTACGAGTACAACAATGATGGCTTACAATGATGAGGAAGATAGTTAGACATTTATCGTTACAAAAAGACGGGGTCGAATTTAATTAGCTAGTGAGACTCTACAGACTATCTCAGAAATTTGGCAAACAGTGGTCAATTGTTGCCTGCATTCAATACATAATATACCTTATTACTAACTCAGTCATTGCCTAAGTGCTTTTTTTTTTTCGGATGGGCAATCATCATCATGCCTAAGTGCTTGAGAAATTACTTTCATGAAACTGATGACTTTAAATTAATTTTAATTTTAATTTTAATTTTAATTTTAATTTTAATTTTAATTTTAATTTTAATTTTAATTTTAATTTTAATTTTAATTTTAATTTTAATTTTAATTTTAATTTTAATTTTAATTTTAATTTTAATTTTAATTTTAATTTTAATTTTAATTTTAATTTTAATTTTAATTTTAATTTTAATTTTAATTTTAATTTTAATTTTAATTTTAATTTTAATTTTAATTTTAATTTTAATTTTAATTTTAATTTTAATTTTAATTTTAATTTTAATTTTAATTTTAATTTTAATTTTAATTTTAATTTTAATTTTAATTTTAATTTTAATTTTAATTTTAATAATTTGATAAATGTAATTTTTAATGTATCTAATTCTAATAATTTTAATGAATGTTTGAAACTAATATGGATCTTTTAGACATCTGAAATAAATGATTTTATTTTATTTATTTTTTATTTATTTAAAGAATATTGATTTTATTACTTACTCATTTTAATTATGTACCAACTTATTACAATACGCATTATTGTTTGTTTTTATTTGACATTCGCAGTTAGCGGATCGCTATGGAGGCATTTCGGTTGCGGGCCGCGGTTTGTTTCGCCGCCAACCACGGAAAAAAAAAAATTTGCTGTAATCATGTAAGTAGCCTTTATACAACTCATAATCATGGGGTTTAGGTTTATACCACCATACAGCAAAAGAAATTCCAGTGAAGCTTTCTCGACTATAAAAATGGCGACTAGGTCAGACTGTACGCAGAAGACGGAGGACTGAATTTTGTGGCGGGGCTGTGGAGAGGCATAAAATATAATGGGTGTAAAAATTCCTTTAACGAAGTAGAAAGGCACTTGTTCTGCCCGTGTCGATGCGGTCATTTTATTTGTTCTAGCACTTAACTAGACCATTCCTGGGAACCTTCTAGTTACGGAGATATTGAGGATCAAAGTTCCTGCTTTTTACAGTTTTTTTTTAAATACAAATTTAATGTTTAACTTATAACTTTACATTAAAAACCTCCATCACCCCGTACTATTGCATCCATCGATGCATCCATCAGCACAATGTTTTGTGTGCTTTACATCGAGTAGGTATACCGTAAAATGTAAAAAGTCGTTTCCCAGCAATATTTTTCGCGTAGAATTACCTACTTTGTTTAATGTACAGAATGCTTGGTTGACGACTTCAAGATTCAAGATTCAAGATTCTTTATTTTGCATGAAATATGGTACATGATGGTCTTATAAAACAAAAGGTTTCACACATTTCGCTGACTTCCTTCACCATGCAAACTTAAAATTAAAATACCTAACACCACCTACCTACCTATTTAAATACCTAAACCAAGAGTACTATGGTACTCTTGGTTTAGGTACCTAGTACTAGTTAAAAATTTAACAAAATGGTATATTGGAAAAAAAAAACAAGAAAAAAAAAAAAATAGGAACAAAAGCTACTTAACCATTACAAATGGGTTTATTAGTCAAAAACTCATTAATTTTATAGAACACGTTATTAAAGAGCCATTTCTTAAGTTTTATTTTGAAGTAATTAATTGGAAGTTCTCTGATTTGTTTCGGTATTTTATTGAAGATTTTGACCGACATACATGCAATTGTTTTGAAAGAGAGTGCTTCTACATCTTGTTATAGTCAGTTTGGTGGATCTCTAGAGAGAATTTTTTTATTTTCAGTCACTTTAGCGAACAGGTTTGGGTGTTTTTTAACAAACATCCCTACTTCTAAAATGTATAAGCTGGTAAGAGTAAGTAAGCCCAACTTTTTGAATAGAGGTCTACATGAATCGAGAGGTCCAGCGCCGTAAATGGCTCTGATACATTTCTTTTGGGTTATAAATACTTTTTTTACGAAGGTAGAGTTACCCCATACAAGCAGACCGTATCTGAGTATTGAGCCAACGTAGCTATGGTACGCAGTCATGGCAGTTTTTAAACTTGACAATTTTCTAAGCCTTCTTAGTGCAAAAACAAATTTGTTTAGATATTCGTGAAGGGTTCGTTTACATCTTGTATAATGGAATAGAATTAACCTTGTCAGCTTAGTTGATTGACTGCAGATATATTACTGTACCATGCGGGCTCTTTATTACACAATATCGACCATCCGCTACGAGGGGCACCTTTTGTCAGAGGGTCAATTTGTTTTACCCTTCAAAACTCACCCTTCGTTCTATACGTGGCCATATAAATGTAGGGTGGTTCACTATAAGACGTCATTTTCCTGCCCTCATACTTATCAATTTATAAAGCGGTACTCCTGGACACGGCTCGTATTGTTAGGAGGTTCCTTACTCTGGAGCCCTGATCGCCGGTAGTTTGGACCCTGTTCCCGAAACCGATGGGCTACTACTTTTTTGTATTTTTTTTCTGTTTTCTTAAGAAATATTTAAAAATATAAAATTCATGTATGAAGAATAAATAAAGGATATAATTATAAATTATAAATAAAAATAGTTTAATCAAGGGTCTGATTAATGAGACGGTGAGTAATGGGCCAGCTCGCCGTCCGTCCGTCTTATGACGACAAGCCGTGTCGACGACGGCGCGTTCGTGTCCCACGCGCGCCTCAAAAGAGATGTCAGCAAACCGGAAGGGCCGATGCCTCTCGGGGTTGCGGGACTGTTCGAAAGAGATACCGCTGCCCTGAAACACAAAGGGTAAAGAAGGAACATGAATGTGGTTTTGCGAACCAGAGAGTACGACTTTCTGACTAAACGGACGGACCTTTTAAAAACTGGACTAAAACTGCCTGCACTTAGTTTCATCATAATTCACAAACGTTCACTGCTGGATGTAGGCTCAAGCGTCGCCACATCGATCGGTCTTGTGCTTCTCGCTTCTAGCGGAAACCCAGCATTATTTATTTACATACAGGGTCCAAAAGAACCCTTCACAAAGCCGTCAACCAAGCATTTTGTAGGTACATCAAACTAAGTAACGCTCTTTGATATACAACATCATTTTTAGTATACTATATGCGAAACCTGAATATAGTTTGTTCAGAATAAGTAACTGAATCGATTCCAATAATTTTTAAACCATGTTATATATTTTCCCAAAAATAATTAAAAAAGTTAAAAGTTGGACACCGAGCGACATTAAGTACTCGTACCTATCGCAATAATTTAGGTACCTACTGCCAAATTATTATTATCAATGAGCTCAAGACGACGCTGGAGGCGCGGGCTGCGTGGTGACCACGTTTTTGTGCGGACAACTAGGTAACAGAACAAGCTTATAACTTTGTGATTTTTCATGATACAGTTTTGAAATTTTGTACATAGATTCTTTACATAAAAATAAATCGTGTATCAGGTTTCGCATTTACTAAAACTAATGTTGTATAAACACAAGATTTACCGTAGCGCTCAATGTAACGCACTCAAAATATTGTGGTGGTGTGTGCATTGAATAGAACTAGAATATTCCAGGTATGGTCCAGGTATGGTCCAGTGCTAAATAATTATGTAATGACGGGAAGAACACGTGCTTTTCAGCTTCATAAAGGGTGATTCTTCGACCCTGTAAATACCATGTTTCGAATACGTAGATAGCCAGGTTGTCTACTGACTAAATAATTTCATCTCCATTGGCTCAAAACGCTGAAGGAAAACATCGTGACGAAACCGATGTGTCGTAGAACTGAAAATTCTGTGACATCCACCAACCTTCGCTTCACGGAGAGGAAGCCTTTGTCCCAGCATTGGGAAAATTATAGGCTGATGATGATGTTGTCCAAGTTCAGTTAACACCTACGGGTATAAGATACCGACAGAACCAGTCCAACCTTCTTTCTTATCCAGGCAGCTTCCCGTCCTCTATTGTCATGCATTCCCGTGGCGGCAGTGGGTGTGGATCGCGGTGCGCACACGCAGACTATCCACGAAAACATGGTGTACATCAGCAATGATAAAGTCAAGTTAAAAGCGGATCCTGGTACTATGAAGTAAGTTTTATTTTTAGCAGTGTATAAAAATGCTATACAACAAAATAATTGAGTAAAAAAATACCTACCCACACTTGGTTGCTAATATATTATAATTAATTAAATAAGTAAAATTCGCAATAGGTATTTTTTTTTGCTGGCATTATATTAATTTAATAATATTAAAGTTTGGTTTGGTATTCTATTAAACTTATTTTAAACGAGACTTTTCTCACAAATTACCGCAATTTGAAATGTCTGTTAGCATAATGATGTGCTAATAATAAATGTATACCTTGGATGATTTTTAACGAGAAAACGCAATAAAAAACAATAAATAGCACCTATTGTTGTCTTAATTTTTGTGCTATTAAGCACAAGTCATAATTACGTATCTACCTTTTTATTATGTTTACAATCTTGCATACATTAGAATAAAATACAATAAGATATCCTAACTAACTTACCTAAACCACAGATAATATAATACTACGTACTACCCTAAACCTAACCACTAACTAAATCATGCGTTGAACCGCGCTTCGCCACGGCCTTGTATGGTATCACAACATTAGGCTGAGCAATGGCCGTTTTGCGTGGATGTGATGCTCACTTTTGCCCTAGCATTTGAGTGTCAGTGCATTTTTGCTTTTTTGCGCTCCGTCAGCGGGAGCATTCGTCTATGATGTAATAATTTAGATCCGAGCATTAGGAACTGTAAGTGAGAAGAATTGAGCATCAGTGCGCAACCTGTAACGACACAATTTGTAACGATCACCTGTTTCTATATTAAATCGAATCTTGGATATTCGAGTGTTACATTACAGGCGAATGATCCGGTGAAGGAGCGCGTTTATGTATTAGTCTTTTTCTATCATTGAATCACTGAAATTTTAACCTTTTTTTTCAGACTAAATCAGAACATAGACAAACCGTTATGTATAATAATGAACTGGATGTTGGCTAAGCCCAACCATGTCGACAAATACGCTAAACTGTACTTAGAGCATGGGTTTGATGTGGTCTCCGTGGCCTGTTCTCCTTGGCAACTGATGTGGCCGGTCAAGGGATCCCAGGTAGGTTCTAAAACTTTCATACTACAGGTTTTGTTGATACCAAAACTATGAGTCAGGGGGTCCAAAATGGCCGCTTTAGCAGAATTCTAATGGGATAATAATATGAATAACGTTACAATTCTTAAAATGGTCACAAAGTGACAATTTATAATGTTAACTGCATCTGTGACCATATTAAGAATTTTAACGCGATTCATATTATTATCCTATTATCATTCTGTTAAAGCGGCCATTTTAGGCCCCCAGATCACACCCACCCTACATAAATCGGCTGCCTCGTTGGTGTCCTGTTTGCCAGAGCAACAGCTGAGCATGAAATCTTGAGTTCGATGACCAGGTCGTGCAGTGTTGTTGGGTTTTTACATCAGTCATTTCTCAGTAGTAGCCCGGAACCCGGTAGCTAAAGGCACGCGATTTCATACATTTATTAACACGATTTTGACCGTTAAGAGGAAATGCGGTCGGAGAAACTTTTGAAAATTAGGTAGGTATTTGAAGATACCATCGCTGTCGCACTGCGAGCGCGATTTCGATATTGGTGAGATAAGGACAACTGCAGATTCGACTGAATAGCCTAAATAAAAAGTCATAATTCGAGGTTTTGCTCTCGACTGTTTCCTTATCCAATATTCTACCAATTTAAAAGATATTACATAAACTGAATAAGAAGGGTATATCCTGTGTCTCTATGTTTTTCTTTCTTCATTAATAGTTTTCAAATATGTACACTAGGCCTCTGTTGACAGCGGTCTAAATAGGCAATTTTGAGCATTTTGTAAAAGTTCGAGTGCTTATAAAGATTATGTATCATCAAAAAGGAAATAATAGAGACATAGAAGAAGTTGATATTTATTTTACTGTAAAAAATCAGTGCGTTAAAGTCATAAACTAGAAAGAAAACAGGCGAGAGCGTTTGCATGGAGAAAAGACCACCCGGATTTCCTCTTAAGGTACTAGTATTGCGCTTTTGTATGAAGCACCATATTTTTTATTTTTAATAACCGTCGAAAAAATTTCCTCGCTAGGGTTCTCATCTCAATCATGGTGTGGAATCACACCGTTAATTTTTTTGTGCTCTTTTAGGTGATTGCAAAGAAACTGCTAAAGTTCATGGAGGTGAACAGTCAGAACCCACTGGCGGTCCACGGGTTCTCGGTTGGCGCGTATGTGTGGGCGGAGCTTTTAGTACATGCGATGAAAAATAAGAAACAGTAAGTTAACTTTAAACAGAAGATCTTACGGTTGCAACTTCACTGGGCGTGATCGAGGGGTGCTCTACTTGGGCCCAGTGAAAAGATTTGGATTCTCAGTATGCGTTTCTACGATTGGACAAAAGATTTAAATTTTTTAGATATGGAAACTTCTCTCACCGTACTTAGGGTGTTAAAACTGAGACGAGTTTCTGTTTTTCGATTAGATGAAGTTTTTTTCTCGATCTAACCCATACCTTGACTTTACTTCCTTGTTCTTTTGGTGGCTTGGCTGAGACTGCCAGTTACATAACTAGCGAAATGCTGACGTCTCTGCCAAGTCATTTGAGGAGCCAAGCGTTTCCCTGTTTTTTTTTTAAGAGCCTACCGTTACCCCCCAGATTCCAGCCAGTATTAGACCGC
Source organism: Noctua janthe (assembly GCA_910589295.1). Classification (NCBI taxonomy): domain Eukaryota; kingdom Metazoa; phylum Arthropoda; class Insecta; order Lepidoptera; family Noctuidae; genus Noctua; species Noctua janthe. The sequence continues at coordinate 4,113,671 of OU342567.1, forward strand.
ATAGCATCCCAAGTGTGGGACTCGGGCGCCGACATCCACGAGATCCCCGTCGGCTTCCCCAGCGCCGTGTTCCCGCGGAACAAGTTCTTACAGGAGCTGTTCAGGAGCTATATCAAGTAAGTTATAAGTACAGGCAGTGTCCTGCATAACTTGACCCCTCTAACAAAGAAAACGAGGGGAAGGGGCCTACTAACTAGCTTGTTAGTTTGTTAATAATAAAAAGTCATTCAGTACCTACAGGAAATACGATAAGAATACCTAAATAACGGAAAAAACACCTAACGATATGAAGCATTATCTTATAATAAAGGAAACGTGCAATTTCAAAATAATAATGATGAAAATATTTAAATGCAAATGCAACAAGAAACTTAGATAAAAACAACTTCCGTGTATTCTTCTGTGATAATCCACACTCTTTTTCACAAATTTTGTTTAAAATACAAGTTTTGAATGTTATAAGTTTAAACTTATAAGATTAAGTATAGTTATACTATACTTAAAATAACTCCACGATCCACGTTTCCCAACAATATTTTTTGCGTAGAGTTACTTAGTTTGATGTGCTTGGCTGACGGCTTCGCACGTGAAGGGTCCGTTTGCACCTTGTACAAGACATAAGGTACAATTCAGAAGGCCGGATGGCTTTGCCACAATTACAGCGACTGGTTTCTACGTAACTATGGTAACGGTTCCTTTGATAGCGAAATTGCCGCTTGTTACCGTTTCCATAGAGTACATTTTACATGATCTCGCCATTCCCCAGAACACACATGAAAGTCTTCCACAACGTAGCGACCCAACACTACATGAAGGCAACTGCAGTGTTCCATGAGACACCTTGCAGAGCCCCCGGGCTGTTCCTCGTGTCCAAGACTGACCTGGTGGGTGCTGAGAAGAGGAGCAGATCCGTGCATGACTCCTGGGTTAGGAGCGGGATAAGGGTATGTGTTAATATGAAAATGCAATTAAAAAAACATAACTCTGTCGTAATCAGACTACGTAACAGCAGTTGGTTAAATATTGACAGTACTCGGACGTAAAAGGCATCGAGATTTAAGGTCAACACAAAGTGCAAGCACTTTGAAGGAAGTTTGAAAGTACCGCCTATTACAGAAAATTTTATAGGGTATCGGCTGTCTTGCCTAGGTATGAACATGTGATGAGGAGTGATAAATAGACATGTAGATGGATGGAGACGGCTACACCAATCCGTGTTTTCGGTTAAAAACAAAATAGAGACATTATTTTTATTTTACTAAAGTACTACTTTGCCGACCCCAAATAAATTGAGATAAGGGCAGGAGAACAATAATTAGTTACTACAAAACTTATATTCTCTAACAGAACGCACATCCTAAACTACTGGGGAAAGTGCACTTAGGAGGATTTTTGAAAATTCACTCCCTTATCGACAAAATGACAGACTTCTTTCGTTGATCTGTCATTTTGTCGATTCTTCCGTCAACAAAACCCGTTTCCACGGTGGTCATGCTACGCGTGCTGCCCCCGTAGTCTGACCACGGTAGACAAGGATTTCTTTGACAGAAGAATCGACAAAATGACAGATTGTATCGACACAATGACAGATTTCTTTGCACTATTCCGTCAAAGAAATCCTTGTCTACGGTGGTCATGCCACGGTGGCAGGTGTTAAATATGGGATGACATTTTGAGAGAAAGTTCGTAATTCTCCCGATAGAAAATCCCAGCCCATACACACGGCCAACACGGCTTCTAATCAATTAACTTACCATACCATTTTCTCCAACAGTGCAACTTCAAATGCTGGGACAAGTCACCGCACGTTCTCCACTACATCAAACACCCTGAGGAGTACAAAGAAGTGCTGTACTCACACCTGGACGAGTGCGGACTGCTGAAGAACAAGTTATAGTGAACCCGTGGGGCAAGGAGTTACAGCATGTAACATAAATGTGTGTCATATTTAAGGTACAGTGCAGACAGACCATGAAACCTTGAAGAAAGTTGTTCAGTTTCATGGACTGTGCCCCACCTACCTTTAATAATATGACCACATATTTCTCTTACGTGCTGTACCTATAGTTGTAAGAAGAAATAAGTGTGGACTTTTCATCAAAATTCTGATTTCTGGATAGATATGCACTCCACTTGACCCACATATCACTAAAAGCGTTTACCGCTAAATGAATTTAAAACATCGTTATACCTGTCAATCGAATGAAAACGACATACACAGAATAATGTTTTAAATACATTTATTGATTTATGGTACAAATGGGTCTAAATCCATACTACTTAATACGGGGTGGAAAAGACTCCGACACGAAAACGGTTACCACGTATTCATCATTCATCATTCTGAGCCCCCTACATAGAAATTTTTGATCGGTTATTAAAAAAAATTAACAGCTGTTCCATACATTTTGGCCGTATAGGTATTGCACTTTTGCTGTTTTTTTAATACCCGATAAAAAAATTCTATGTAGAATGTTGAGCTCAGAATGATGTACTGAACACTTGGTAACCGTTTTCGCGTCGGTGTACCTTCCACCCCTAATAATAAAGACGAAAGTAAGTCTGTCTGTTACCTTTACACGGCGTAACAGCTGACGGAATTTCGATAAAATACGGCATAATAGGTAGAGTATACCATGGACTGGGCTAGGATATCGGATGCTTATTGCAGTAAAACGTTCCCGTGAGATGATATCACACATCCGCGCCGGCAAAACCGTGGGCAAATGATAATATTAGCTTACATATTGGTCAAAGGTTCTAATACCAATATTTGTTTGTAACTATTATAAGACTCAAGTTTTAAATGTTTTTTTTTTATGAGTAGGTACACCAAGTACATATTATTATAATACATATGGGTCAACATTTATTTAAATCATTTCCTACTTAACATAGTTAACATGCATTTATTGAAATATAAAGGGTGTAAATAGACCCTTAACATAACCGAAAGGCACTTGTTTTCCCCGTCTTTGCGATCATTTTTTTGTTCTAGACCATACCTGGGAATGTAAATTTTTTACTTTACACACCTCTACGAACCCCGTACTATTCAATCCATCCATCAGCACAATGCATTGAGTGATTTCCATCGAGTCCTACCGTAAAACGTGATTTTTCACCCAAAAAAAAAAATTGTCGTTTTCCAGCAATAATTTTTGCGTAGAGTTACTTAGTTTGATGTACAGAATGCTTGGTTGACGGCTATGTGAAGGGTCTGTTTACACTCTGTATGATACGTTTTATAGGGTCCTTTATAGAATAATAAGTAACTTAACTACCTGACATGACATAATAAGATAAATGTCTTCCGTTAATAAATGTGATCACTTGCCCAGTACGATTTAAATCGTTCGATTCGCAAAATTATTCGGTTCATTTTCGTTGACGTTTACATTTGAATGCTATTGTCTCACTCTTACTGAAAATCGAATCTATCGTTCTATGCAGAATATGCGAGTTCGCTCGGCTCATGAAAACACTTTTTCGTGCGACCTCAGTTTGATGAGGGAAGTTCGAACTGTTTAAATCTTTGGGTCAGTAGACGAATCTAAGAATTAACCTTTTGACCGCCTCGTCAATAACGAAAATCTGTTCTCTACGCCAAGCGCTTTAAAAAGCGTTATTTTCTCGACGTACCATGCCGTCCGGTGCGTCGTGAGCACTTTTTGATTTGACGTCCATAGACGTCCGTGGCGAAAAATGAATCTTACTAAAGGGGCCATACGTAGTATGCGTTATTTCAAGTACATAAGTAGCATTTATTTCGAGTCATTTCATCAGTTTTTTACCTAAGATCTGATAGTTTTCGTAACTAACAAAACTTAATTTAAGAAAACTAGAAAATATAAAATGCATAATAATATTAAAAACGCTTTTGTTAACTAATGGTATTTTTCTATAAGGTTTTTGAATACAACTAAATAAAAAAATGTACTTAAATGCTGGTTGTTTTATTTTTATTATTGGTCATCTCATATCATGCATGCATTTTGGGTGGCCAAAATGCATGGAAAAGCAGCTGTTTGCTACAAAAGTGCAATACCTACACAGGTATTGCACTTTTGTAGGAAACAGTTGTTTTTTAGGGTTCCGTACCTCAAAAGGAAAAAACGGAACCCTTATAGGATCACTCGCGAATCTGTCTGTCCGCCTATCATAGCCAATTTACTCCGAAACTACTGGACCGATTGAGTTGTAATTTGGGGTGACTCAAAGACGGACGTGTCACATAAAATAATGAATTTTAAACACTTGGAGGATGAATTAGAAAATGAAAAAAAAGTTTTGCAAACTACATCGTATTACATATTATCAAATGAAAGGGTTCATTGTGAGCATGTCAAATATTTTTTTATAATTTTAAGATAAATAGTTTTGAAGTTATTTACGAAAATAGGCGAAAATTAACCATTCCCGCTCGACACTACAAGGCCGAAAATTTCGAAAAAAATACAAAAGTAATTCTTTGCCTATAGATTACAGGAAAACCTATAAGAAATCTATGGTATTAAAAGTAGCAGGAAATTTCTCAAATTTGGGTCAGATTTAAAACAACTTACGGAATTTAGATTATTAACGTACGGAACCCTCCTCACGCGAGTCGAACTCGCACTTGTCCGGTTTTTTTTAATTACCGTTGAAAAATGTCTATGTGGATCAGAATCATATACTGAACGGTTACCACGTACCGTTTGTTCATCAGTATACATTCCACCCTGTGAACTTTCCAAGTGGGCGTGACGGCCAAATCCGAAACTATGAGGAATAGCGAAAAATACTCAAAGGAGTCTCGAGCCCGATTTTGATGAAAACTAAAACTGCATCATTAGATTTTTGGAAAATCAATACCTTAGCCAGGAATCGAATCCGTTGATTTTGAAAAAAAAAACACACACATTGTATTATTACACCGTTTGACAGCTTTGCAGTTAAACACAACTAAAGGCAAACTAAAGGTAAGTTCATTTTTGATAAAATACGTAAAAGTATGCAAATGTTATTAATCAACGAAACGTCGAAGAAAATTACTATTGGCGCCAACTCTTTCAATTGTTTACATTTTTTCTTTTACTTTCGCCTTCAACCGTGAAGAGTTAGTAAAAAATGGAAATTAGAACAATATTGTGAACAAGATGACTGCGCTCGCAGCGCAGTCATTTTGTTGTGTGTGTGTAACAAGACCATTTATTTAAAATGAAAAAAAAAAAACAAAGTTTTCCTAAAATTTGTCGCATACCATTACTTCCCAGAATTTGATCCCTATTAGCGATACTACCGAATGGTGTAATAATACAATATGTTTTTTGTTTTCAAAATAAACGGGTTCAATTCCTGGCTAGGAATATTGATTTTCCAAAAATCTAATGATGCAGTTTTAGTTTTTATCAAAATTGGGCTCGAGACTCCCTTGAGTACTTTTCGCTATTCCTCATAGTTTCGGATTTGGCAGTGCACGCCCACTTCAAAAATTCACCCTGTATACACGTAAGTTGCCTTATGTACAGACAGAGAGACGCCAAAACAGTTTTACACACTTTTACATTACAACAAGCGATCAAACTTCGACCGATTATGGTTCTTATTCCTCTTTTTATTAGGATTCTTATTGATCTTCTGTTTCGGCAACTTTATCCTCTCCTTCGCCGCCATCTTTAGTATCTGAGATCTCTTACTTTGCTTCTTCTCTGTTTTGACAGTTTGTTTATGGATCTCAGCCTGTGCCCTTAGTTTATGGTTGCTCCTCATTTTGTGTTGCGAACCTTCTTTGGCTGTTAAACCTGTGAATTCGCCATATTCGTAGTCTCTGGGTTTTCGCACAAACTGTCCTGGTTCATTTCTACGGGGCCCTTTATTCTTGTTATTATTAAATCTGTTATTATTGGGACCTCCTTGGTTTCTATTATTATTTCTGTTAAATCTGTCTTGTCCTTGGTTATCATTATTGAATCGGTCATTACCTTGGTTGAGGTTATTTTTATCGTTAAATCTATTTTGACCCTGGTTATTCTTATTAAATCTGTTACCTCCTTGATTTTGATTAAAATTATTAGAACCGCCTTCTTGATTATCATTCCTATCAAACTTATTAAGTTGGCCGAATTTCCGCCTCTTAGCGTAACTTTCGTCTGGTGTCGTCTCCGGCTTCCGTTTCCTGTTTTTCTTGCCTGTGTTCGTGTTATCTCCGCCATTTTGGTTAGCTAGAGGATTGTTGGCTATGGATTTCTCTAATCTTTTCTTTCTTGCGTTCAAAGCTGTTCGGTCTTCTATTGAGAATGAGACGATGGGTCTCTGTGGAAAAGAAAAAAGATAGTAATTTTGAGACTTTAACCTGCGAATAAGATCTGTTAAGATCTTGATTTTGATAGGCACTATTGCAGAACGCTTTGGTCCAATTCACCAAAGTACTGGAGCTTTCCGCTTTGTTTTCGTATTAAGCATAGGTTTCTTTTATTTCCACATCTCAGCGCTTAGTTGTAACATTTTTATATTCTATTTTAGGAGTGTTGGCTGTGCTATCTCAGATTCTCTGCTCTCAGCTTTATAAAAACTAGGTCGAAATATGCTCTGCGTTTATCGTAGCAGAAATATTTTACTTCTCTAATCTTATTTGCTCTCAATTTATAACTTAAACTACGTCGTTACGTCATACTTACGTTATTCTTATCGAAAATGTCAGGATTGTTGTTCAGTTTCCGCAGACACGCCAGAGCGTCCTCGTGCCGAGTGAACATAACGAAGCCGTAGCCTTTTGATCTGCAACATGAAACAATAACTTTTAAATTACCCTCCCCTCTTGTAATGTTGTACCTATTGGCAGTATAGCTTCCAGCCGTGTGCGCTGTGAAATAGCAATTCGCACTCTCGTGTCATCTCGCTCTCGCTTTTTATGACCACGGCTGCCACGAACGATGTCCTGAAGAGTGAATACTCACGGATTCTTCCCGTCGCTACCAGGAGGAGTCCTCAGGTCTCTCATGACGCGGCACTCAGTGACGGTGGCTCGCTTGTCGGCCGCTGTGACGCACACACGTCGCAGCTTCGCGTCGTCGAAGTGCGCTGGCAGGTTTGATACAACGAGACGGTATCGTGATACGAATCTATTGAAAATAAAATTGAATTATGAAATAGTAGCTAGTTTTTGACTGGATTGTATTGCTATGTTATCAACTGTAGAAATGTACAAAACGACAACTGTAGGCCTTGAGAAATCAATCCTCTAAGCGCAATCCAACTTTAAACACCACAAAGATTGGGGCATTTTGAGCGGAGCTATGAAAAGCTTCATCATTTCAGCCGAAAGACGTCCACTGCTGGACATAGGCCTCCCAAAAGGAGGGGGGGGGGGGGGGGTTTGCCATAATCGCCACGCTTGGCAGGCTGGGTGGCGATCGCAGTACGGTTATTAAAAAAAGCACAGAGAACGCTGCTGCCTATTCTCTGGTAAGTCCCTTAGTCGCCTCTTACGACACCCACGGGAAGATATTCGACACAGCTATTCTTTACGTCCGACACGATACGGTTGAAAAGCTTAGGTTGCAGATATTACAGTAATGTAATGTTCTATTTATACTGGTTCGTTCTGCCTCCTTCGAGTAGTGGTTCCAAGCGCTACAGGTGAGCCCCACACTCAGGTTTACGATCCCCAATTTGGGACAAGTGTTTTTGGGATTTTCAAGCTTTGCAGCAACATGCTTGTCCCGGGGTATTCAATAGGGAGCATAACTGGTGAAATCTGCCTGTTTTATGGTAACATACATAACATTTTAAACTATTATGGTCACCAACATAACACATAACACAACACAACACATAACTTCAGTTTATCCGTGATCATGGTGCTTGCAACAGCGCCGAAATATCGGGAACTCAAAGAAAACAATAAACATGGACCCTTTTTTTTGTTGGCCTGTTCAGTTCCACTCCTGGGCAAAGGCCTCCCCCCGTTTTTTCCACTTTTCTCGATATTACGCCTCTTCTCGCCAATTAACGAGAAAGTCATCTAAGGCGTCTCGCCATTTTCTCCTTGGTCTGCCGCGACCCCGTCTAGCTGTCTCAGGGCTCCAGTTTTGTGATATGCGGGCAGCTTTGCCGGCATCCGGCAGACATGGCCTACCCAGTCCCATTTTAGTTTGGCAGCTTTAAGACCCTTAACGAAGCTGAAAGGTACTTGTTTTCCCTGTCATTGCGGTCATTTTTATGTTCTAGACCATACCTGGGAACCTTCCAATTACGGAGACTTTGGGGGTCAAAGTTCCAACTTTTACACAAGTTTTTTTTTAAATACAATTTTTTAACGTATGTTTTTTACTGTAAACATCTCCACGACCCCCGTACTATTCAATCCATCGACCAGCACAATGTTATGAGTGCGTTACATTGAGTCCTACCGGAAAACGTGATTTTTCACCAGCAATAATTTTTACTTAAAGTTACTTAAGGGTCGTTAAGGGTCTTGTTACACTCTGTATATTTGCCTAATTATACTTTGCGACTACTTTTCTAAGAAAAATCTAGAGTATCAAAAAAATCATAAAAAACTTAATCGAACACTACATAATAAAACCTACCTGTTTAGATTCTTCAACATCTGTGTCTTGCTGCGTTCCAGAGCGAGCCGCTTGGCCATGTCAGAGGCTGAGACGCCGACTGCAGCCTTTGTCCCAGCCACTACCACTGTGAACATTACATTTATTTTAACGAGAGACTCTTCAAACTTTGCGTTCATGATGAACATATTACGGTGAAATATTCTTTACAAAGATTGCCATAATGTCTCGCAAATCAATAATGGAAAGAATGCCAATCTATCTTATCTGTGCCTTAGGATGGACAAACATATGAATATGGCGCCCTGATTAAATTAAAACTCTTACGAGCTGAAGGGGCTCGGCTAAATAATAGCAGCCGCTCAGGTCCATCTTCAGGTTAAACCGCGCTTGCTAGGTTGGTCCGAGGATGGGTGACCAGCCATTACATATCGAGTTAGCTACATCTAGAGTTGTTTTGAAGAAAAGAATAAATAAAATTGGCTATTATTTATTAGTGATTATAATGATCTTGTGAGACCATTATATTTAACATTTTTAATCGACTTTAAATTAAATTAATAAAATAGTGTGTACGGCAATAAAATAACACATCAATAGTTTTAAGGCAATTTAATTGAAATATTTTGTACGTCTGAATTGTACACAGTAGCGTAGCGTTCTTACTTTGGTGTCACGATTCGTACGTATAGTTGGCGCGTTTTCAATTATGCATCAGTATTATGATATTGAGACTAGAAAAAAGATGAAAACTATAATTTATAAAATTATTTTCCAAAACATCGGTAGTTCACTAATTGGGCTTGCCTCCGTTCTGACCTAGCGGCACGTCACTGACTAATGCCTACCATCTATTGACTTTAAATATAACTTTTATTTATCAACAATAACTTAACAAGTATTTTTTTAAATACTATATATTTTTGTATATTTTATTATTTTTATACATCTTACCTCCCTCCTTAACCAGGTACAAGTTCCTATTATCCTTGGCCTCCTTGGTGTTCCCTTTCTGCAGGTTCTCTCGCTTGAGCGCCGGCTTCACCTGCAGCGTCTGACCTTCCAGCTTCAGCTGGTCTGCTGGCAAGGATAGGAAAGTGTCTGCGTGTTCTTTGTCCTGTAATGGAATGGATTTTGTTGTGTTTAGCCTGTTGATTGCAATCTAAATTGACTCAGCCCTGAACTGGGCTACGACTCTATGAGTTTGATGCCTTCAGTAGAATCCATGAGTTCTTTTAATGAGTAAACTAGAGTACAGGCAGGAAACGATATTCGATATTTTGTAAATTAGGGAATTTAACAAAATTTTTTGACAAAATGATTTTATTCGACAGGGTAAAAATGAAAAAAAAAAAAAGGAAAAATGTCTATGTAGGGGGGCTCAGAATGATGTACAGAATACGTGGTAACCGTTTTCGCGTCGGAGTCCCTTCCAGCCCGTATTCGCAGGACACAAGAAAGTGTTCTGTCAGATGACACAAATTAATTATTATATCATGTCATTATCTTACTGCAAACTTGACGAATCCCGATCCTTTGGAGTGCTCAGTCATCTTATCGACGCACACCAACGCATACTTGACAGGTCCGATTCTCTCCGCGAACTCGCGCAGCTGATCATTGTCCACGCTGAATGGGATGTTGATTACAAACACTGTGCAACCGTCTTCTGCGTCGTTTAGTTTTATGCTGGAAAGATGTAATATAACATAAATAACATCACATGTGCAATCCCAGAAAGGACCTACACCCACATTTCGCCAGTTTTGTGAAAATCTCATGTTGTGTGTCAGCAAATTGCCATCAACCAGGCACGAATCCAAACTAGAAAAATCTAGCTGGAAAAATACAATAAAACTGACCCGGGACTCCAACCCAAGCCCTTATTTTCAACTGTAGCGACAACTCCAGCCAATAGACCAACGAGGCAGTACAAGCACTAAGACGAAAAAAAAACAGGATCGCAGCAAAATAGTAATAGCCAAACTGATTGATCGCTCAGGTAAAGCAATGTCTGCCCAGGTTGGTCCGTAAATGGAGGACCACCTTTAGATACAGGGTGTAAGGGACAGCGCTCCACAAACTGACAGGGTGCATAGAGCTCCTTATTTTCCACCGGAATTCTTCTCCGGAAAATTTTACTTTTTTAATTTTTTTTTTTTAATTACTATTCTTTTATTTTAATGTAAAATTACAATTAAATAATACGGCTAAAATCAAAAATAGAACGACGCGTGAAATCAGCGGTTCGCTTCCTGCCTAGCTACAGAGTTCATCGAACTCGTCGTCGCGCTTGCCTTTCGCTACGTGCATTTTGCCATGGTAACGATGCATTGTGTATGAGGAAATAAAACAAATTATAATATTGGATTCCCATAACATTCCTGAAATAATTTCTTGTACCGGTCATCTTAGTATGATATACTGAATTCACCCCATCAGTCTGTGGAGGGCTGTCCATCACACACTGTATTGTCATCCTCTGTGCCTTGGAAAACATGTTAAGCTTATTATGTAAGAATAAATACAAACCGTTGATACTCTGGTTTCACTTCATCTTCTGGTTCATCATCATCCACTTCCTCTTCATCATCGTCTTCTTCATTACTGTCCTCCTCATCATCATCTTCGTCAGATTCATTTTTAACGTCATCTTTTTTATCATCATCATCTTCACTTTCTTCTTCTTCATCTTCACTGTCTTCTTCATCAGACTCTGCATCTGAATCACCTTGAAAATAAGAAAATCCTTTTTTAAGTATAGTAAGCAAAACGTGCTTGTTTCAACATGTAGTGCAATTCCAGTTTTCAATATACGATTGTTTATGGTATTTTTCACGTGGTATTGGCTTCTATCGGTCGGGCAGTTCATTTGGGGGAAAATGAGGCTTCCAGCGCCGGTTCCTGCGTCCCAACCTGGTTGCGGAAGCTAAAAAACCAAGTGGGCTTGGAGACGCCTTACTTTGTTCAGCAGTTGTCTATGATCAGGTGAGTTGACTGATATCAATTTTTAGGGTTCCGTAGTCAACAAGGAACAACAAACAAGTAACCCTTATAGTTTCGCCATGTCCGTCTGTCTGTCCGCAGGTTAGCTCAAAGAATCTTACTAGTAAGCAAATCCGCATATTTTAATAGGCAACTACGGAACCCTACATTGTGCGTGGCCCGACGCGCACTTGGCCGGTTTTATAAAATAAACAAAGTGCATAAAATATAGTGATAGTCACAAAAATAATGTGGAATTGAGAAAGGAGATTATCAATTTTTATTTAAAACAGTAAGAAAAGATAACGTAACTCACTCTCACTCTTAACTTCGTCCTTCACCTCTTCAGTGGTCAAATTCAATGGAGGCTTGTTGTCATCATCACTGTCTGACTCTTCCTTCTTGATGTTCTCTTCTATCTCCAGTTCTTGGTTGACTACGTGTTGCATGTACTTGTTCTTGGCTACTGCCCAATCCACTGATATTGGACGTCCTGGAAGAAAAATATTTATTGAAAAATTGATTAGGTAAAGACGGAGGCTTGAGTCCGAAACCCCAAGTCACTGCAAATATTTGAGTTAAAAATACTTGACGGAAGATTATCTGTATGGTGACTCAGACCATGAAACTGAGCAATTTTTCAGCAAAGTTTAAGCTTATGAGTTTATTACGTTACACCTAGTATACAGGGTGTAGAAGGACCCTTCACGAAGCCCTTAACCAAGCATTCTGTACATCAAAATAAGTAACTCTACACAAAAAATATTGCTAGAAAATGATGACAGAAAAAGTAGTATTGTTTTTGTTGGAATTTGGCATAGTTTCCATAAAAAAAGCATAAAAAAATAAACTTGTGACTATAAATGCAATTAAAATAATTAGGGCGATTTTAAACCAAATTTTAACCAATGTAAAAACTGTATTTTTATTTTATTCACAGATAAAAGTCTCTAAATTCTACTGCTGGAAATTACTCATATATAAAAGGCTTACATTTGGCTGTCATCATCACATCCTTACATCAGACAACTTACCCAAGAAAGGCTTCATATTAGTATTCAGCAAAGCCTTCTTAGCCATGGGTACATTTTTGAAATGTATAAAAGCACATCCTACGAGTTTTCCATCTGGCTTTTTCAGTAATTTCACCTCTAATATATCGCCATAAGACGCAAAATGCTCCTTCAATGTTTCTTCAGTGGCTTTGAATGACACATTTCGGATTATGAGCCGAGCATTGCGGTTCACTCGCTCTTTCTTTTGTTTTTCTTCTGTCTGTTTGTCTGTGCTTACTGGTTTTTCTTCTGTGAAATAAAGATGTTGTGGAGTTGAAATTAATCATTTTACTTTATCCAAGGAACACACTGATAAAGTTGTTTAAAATTGATCTAATGTTACATTATAGAATGTTTGGCATAAAGAAATTCATGGAAAAAAATCCAATTTATCCATTTACTTGAAGAGATTAGTACAGACACCAGCACATCAAACTACCCAAAACTGTCAAATTTTCCTAAGGAACCTTGAACCTAATGCTTTAGCAATAAACTTGAAAATCTATTAAATAAATTTGACAGATTGTAATAGCTTGATGTGCTGGCGTCTTACTATAATAATTTATTGTTTTCAATAGTGGAGTTAATTCTTCTATTCACAAGTTTGCAGCCAACAAAATTTTGTTATTTCCATAATCAATGCACTACTTTATTAATTAAATGTAATATATGATATAACTTACTTGTAAAAGGTTTCTGGTCATCTTCGGAGTTAGCACTATCAAACCTCTGTCTTGCATTTTTGTTTTCCATATTCTGTACATATGCTTTCTTTGACACCGCAAAAGCCACTTGAATGGGGCGCTCTGAAAGAAATTGATATAAATGTAATTTCTTTGGAGCTGATATTACAATAAACAGTGTGACCAAAGCTTAGGCTTCAGCCACCTTTGACCAAAAAAAAACAGCTTTGGCCAAATCAAGCCGAAGTTTTGGGCGAAGGTTACTAACAAGCACTTAAATTAAACAAACTGTGATGAAAGAGCGAGAGTGCAGTATAAGAGGCGACACGCAAGGGTTAAGGGTCAAACATTTGAAATTGTTATTATTTTTGAAAACGGGACTTTGAATGGGACTTTTAATTACATCATTGTCTGCCTAGCCATTATCACAATGAAGTATGTTGCAGTCGGCTTCCAGTTTAACCAAATGCAGCTGAATACCAGTGTTTTACATGGAGCAACTGGCTATGTGACCTCCACAACCCAGTTAATACTGGGTAATCAAACTTTCTGGCCACTGACTAGTTGGATGGTGAAATTCTTAGGGTTATTAAACCTTTGGTTTGGGCTTCTGCTTCAGCCAAAAAAAAACTTCAGTCAGACACTAATATTAAATGAGTTTTGATTGTGAAGATTCACTAATTATTGTAAGAGGGTCAAGTTAGGATGTCAACAGAAAATAGCAATCTTACCCATAAAAGGCTTCTTATTAGTAGCAGCAATAGCCTTTTCTGCACTAGCAACATCAGCAAAATGCACAAAACCACACCCAACCAGCTTTCCATCAGGTTTCTTCAGCAAGTTGACTTCCTGCACTGTTCCATACTTCACGAAATGCTCTTTCAAAGCCTCCTTCGTTGCTTTGAACGAGATGTTTCTGACGATAATCCTGCCATTTCGTTCTGCAGCTGCAAGCTCTTTGTTAGCTTTAGCGTCATTAACGCCTGAGTAAAACTCGTCATCATTTTGACCCATCTTCTTTAGTGTCTGTGTGTAGACTTTCACAATAAAACAGTTAAAATCTGGGGTCCGGTAGTTAAAAAATTCACGTGGTGGACCAAAACATAACCTTTATAGTTTACGGTTCCAAAGTTTACTATGAATAGAAGTAACTGTTATACACTTAGTAATTACTGAATTGTTTAGAAAGAAAATGGACATGAGTTTTATCTAAACACCCTTATTTTAATAAATGTCTCGATGAATTACATGCGTATTGCGCAAACTTGACAATATTTTTGACATTGACAAATTTGAGATTGAGAATAAAACTGACAGTGACAGTAACCGCATTCCGTAAATACGCATTCTCGGGTACGGTGCTGTACAGAAATAATGCAAGTTAAAAGTGATAAAAATATTTCATTAATTTTCTTACACGGGATAACAAGATAACTTGGCAAAAGCATGCTCAAACCATTTCGAAACAAATTTTATAAAGAAACCATCCTTAAAAATATTATTTTATCAACGTATCCAAACATCTCTCATCGTGTAAAAAACCGATGTTTTCCGATACTTTTGCTTTGTCGTTCCAAGTCATTGTTTTTAAAATACTCTGTCTACGTTCTACGGTTTTATAATTCATTCAGCTATATTTGTTCATAAAAAACACTACTATTAGTACAACATAATAATTCTTACATATATATAACTTATCACAAAATCCAAATCAGCTGTGTAGACTCTCTGTCATTGTGACAAATATCAAACATATGATTTATGTCAAGTCAAATCAATTTTAACCTCTTCGTAGTAAACATTTACTTAGTTTTGTCCCGATAAAATGAATTCCCGACACATATTCAAGATGTGTAACAAGCTCCTGATACAGCAAACAATATCTAGGGGGAATAGTTTCAAAGCGGTGAAACGTCCAGACCCGAAAAATTTAAAAATGCCTGCGCCGGGTTCGGCTCCAAGCTTACTGGAAATAATTAGGGAAAAAATAAAGCTTAATGGTCCCATAACGGTGGCTGAATACATGCATATTGTTACTACTAACCCTACTGAGGGATATTATATGAAAAAGGAGGTTATTGGAGAAGGTGGTGACTTCATAACGTCGCCTGAAATAAGTCAACTGTTTGGAGAGATTTTGGGGGTATGGTTTTACGCTGAGACTCAGAAAATGGGCCCTGGAAAGCCCCTACAGATCGTTGAACTTGGACCTGGCAAGGCAACGTTATTGGTAGATATTTTACGGGTAAGTTGCCCTAGAAATTGTGTATTTATTAATGTGCCTAAATTGATGCCTAATGTTTATGTAATCATTTATTGTAGGTATAGGTTGCATCCGTAATTGATTATGTACACCTTTTACCAAGGTAGTTTTTCATAATTAAATAAATACATACATAAACTCACGCCTTTTATACATGGGGTAGGCAAAAACCTCTGAACACCACATGTGCATCCTTTTGCCTCGTTCATGTTAAATATCACTAAAGATAGAGAGAGTGAAGATAATGGATGGATGTGTGAGAAATGATATGAAAGAAAAAGAAGTAAATGATAGCATGATGGGTGACAGAGGAGAATGGAAGAAAAAAAAACGTGTTGCACTGACTAAGTGACATGGAACAAGGGAAAGAAGATTATGATGATGATAGAGAGTGTCACCAGACTATCAGATCATAGCTATGAAACCCAAAACTTTAACTGTACTCTTTTTTAACTCATAATTATGATGTAAATAATATTGTTGCTATTTGTTTGTAGGTGCTCCATAGTCTTGGATACAAACCACCAGACCTAAGTCTTCACTTGGTAGAAATCTCCACAACAATGCAATCAGTGCAAGCCAACAGACTGTGTATATCACACAGAGCAGTAGATATTGAGAAGCCACATCACCATGAAGTAAGTTCTATAAATCTTTGACAAAAATTACAGTGTATAAAAAAAAACTGACTGATTTAAGACTACAGCATTAGCTTGTTTCTATGCTGCCTCTAATTCATACATAGTATACAAATAAATTAAATTGAAGTGCCGGTTTGTAATTTCAAAACAGCTTTTTACTGAATGCATATGAAAGCATTTATGGTACATATAACATTTTTTTTTTAAATTATTGTCTGTCTGTCGGTCTGTCCGTTTGTTTGTTTCAACTAATCAAAGAAACACCTGGATCGACTTTGATAGGACGAAGTTCACAGGCAACAGCTAGTAACTACATAATCTGCAATAAAATTCCTCTTGATCTATTGTCTACTTCTTGATTAATTTTATTTTTGCAATACAATTATGATAAGATGCAAATTCTGCTTCGATTAAAGATACAACGGATTACAACATAGATATTGCGAATGATTACATTTTTAATTCCAGGGTGAAACAGTAAGTGGCATCAAGGTTTACTGGTACAATGACTTGAAGAAAGTACCGAATAACTTCTCTTGGTACATAGCACATGAGTTCTTTGATGTAATGCCAATACATAAGTTTGAAGTAAGTCATTTAATTTTAATTTTTTTTATTTATATTCATGCAATAGTTGAACTGGAAGGAGTGGAGGGAGCCCATTGCCCAAGCATGGGATAAAGCAGCCTACAAAAAAAAGCAACATTATTAAATTATCTTACAGTAAAAAGTAAAATAAAGTAGTACCGTAAGTAATAAAGTAAAGTCAAATACATGTGGAGATACCCTCTATCTTTTTACATTAAACTCGCAAAATTAAAAAAAAAAAACAATTTAATGTAGGAATATTTTTGCAACTTCCAGAAAACCGAGAATGGCTGGCGAGAACTCTTAATAGACTTAGATGCACAAGACAAACTGTACTACAGAATAACGGCAAAAGAGACAGTCTCATCACAAAGCCTTATCAGGCCACCGTTAGATTCCGGAGATAGGACAGAGCTAGAGATCAGTGCCCGCAGTCTGGGTCTTGCAAGACAACTGGCCACTAGGGTTGATATGTATGGCGGTATAGCTCTTATTGCTGACTATGGACATGAAGGAGAAAAGGGGGATACTTTTAGGGTATGTAATGCAATTTGGTGTTTGAGATATTTTTTTGTTGACTTTCTTGTCAGTAGTTAATTTTTTATGGTAACTTTTGAAATGTTTGTTTGTTTTTATATATTTTAAAAGATAAAACCATCACTGCATATTTTTCCAAAAACATTATTACACACATTTGTAAGAAAAAATAATACACATGCCTTTTCAATTTTCAGGAGATCCATTTTGATAAACTAAACTGAATTTTCAGGCTTTCCACAAGCACAAAGTGGTGAATCCTCTAGAGAATCCTGGCAAGTGTGATCTGACAGCTGATGTAGACTTCTCCCAACTAAGGATCGCAGCGTCGAAGACCCCGTCTGGTGAGAACTACGCCGTGGTCATGGGCCCTGTCAAGCAGAGAGAATTTCTAGAGAGATGTCAAGCTGAAGCTAGGCTTAAGGTGAGAAATTATCCTGATTTTGAAAAATTATAACAAATTTGATTCCTCAATTATTTAAGCTTTTGACTAAATAATAACAGCCAAATGAATCGATCTCCTAGGTTTGCTTGTCTTGGGATCCCTGGATGTGTTACCATCGTTACATACCGAGTTTCCTCCGTGTCTCTGAAAGCACGTTAAGCCGTTGGTCCCGGCTGTTATTTGTACATCTTTAGCAGTTAAGTAATGAGAAGCCCGAAAGTCTGACAACCTGTCAGCTACTGGGTTGTGGAGGTCAGATAGGCAGTCATTTCATGTAAAATACTGATATTCGGCTGACTCCAACTTAGTTTGGGAAAAGGCAAAGCAGATGATGAGATACCAATCTATCCTAGTATTTCCTTTACAAATCTTATGTATGAATGTACAAACAAACAAACGCATGCTTTTTACCATCTGCTACGATCTTAACATACCTTTTACTTCGTCCAAATTCATGCATCTATAGTACTAAACACCTGAACTTTTTTTTCTGAATTTTTGACTTTTTAATAAACAAATCTATTTTAAATATAATATTAATTATCTTATTCTAAATAATGTGTAGTCTCGACCCAACCCTCATGGTTAGCGTCATCGCGCCACCTCTTTCTGGGCCAGTTTCGAGACTCTTGCCCAGCGGTCACTGCCCACGGCGCGGGAACATAGTACTTGTAGGGAGTTTGGGGACGCCTAGAAGTGGGACATGACCATTAAAAATCAATTTCATTACTTACAGGTGCTAATGGATAACGCAAAATCAGATGAAGACCGAGAGAAAATAAAGAAATCCTATGAAATGCTTGTTGATCCAAAGAAGATGGGCGAGAGATTCAAGTTCATGGCTTTTTATCCTTCAACAATGGCCGAGATTTTAAATAAATACCCTCCTTTAGGTTTTTCAACTCCACCTACTCCAAAGTCAGAAGAAAGCTAGGGAGAATTTAAATATATATATTTATATTTGTGTAGTAGTGTAATACCTGTAAAAGATTTTTTTTTAGATTAAATTATTTAAGTATTTGTTTCAAAAGTGTTTATTTTGCATACCATTTAATGCTCTCGTAACAAAAAGGGCAACGTGATAAAGCAATATGCAAGGGCCTAATAAGGTTTAACTTATAATAAGGCTCACAGAACTAGCTACCAATTGTTTTTTCAATTAAGAAACGTACAATAGATATATGTAGATCCCGTGTCAAGGGGAGAACTCGTTCTCCACTAGTTTGTCGCAGTGACAAGAGCTATCAAAGCAAAAACTCATTCAGCGACATGCGCTTGGCGGGAAGAACACTCGCTGAGAGGCTCTCGCATGATGCCTACAAATATAAATATCAGCAAATGAACGAGTACGAGTCAAAAAAGCTATTCGAACAAACACAAACTGATTGTTCACTAACTCCTGAGTCCTGTCTAAATATTTTCAGCAACTATACATATAGGCACGAGTTGGCGAACTGAGCAGAGCTAGCAAGTAGGTTGCTAGCTCTGCCGTCCTTTCCCAAATTACAGCCGATGGGACAAGTGCCTTAGTTCGGACATACTAAGTAACGTGCTAATTCAGGAAACCGCTAGAATAAAATTAATAATACCCTACGACGTATTTTAATTACTCAGGATTATCATGAATTTAGCTGCGTTTTTTCAGAAAACACATTTCCGGCATGTATAAAACCGATAAGTTTGACGTATCGATCAATACCGGTTGTTATCGCATTCACGTCACGTCACTAGCACAATCGGATTTTGCTCGTTCGGGTATCCGTCGTGTGATCCGTCGATTGATTCGCATATTTTTATTTTTATTGTTTAGAAAAAGGCTCAATTTTATTTTCTAATCAAAACTGTCTAATTATTTAGAGATATTCACTGTATAGTAATACAATTTGGTGCAAAACATTCTATATTTGTCTTTGTTTCGTAGTTTCTTCATGTGTATTCATCGGACTGTGATGAAACGTCAAAAATTTTCGTGGATTGGTGCCAATGGTCATGAAATTTTTCTCTCGTGAAAATTTTGTGATGAAAGTGCATTTGTGAACTGTTGATATTGTTGAATTTTGAGCAGTTGGTGTGTTATTTTGCGCATAAAAGCGGTTTCTTGGTTGTGACAGTTGCATGAGTTAACACATTTTGAGAAAGTGAAGGTATGTAATAATTCTTTTCTTTTGTTGTGTCTGTACATAATCAATTGCACAGCATTGTGAGATTGGTTAGTTTTTCTAATCATGCGAAACCGTGGCAATTTTTTTTTATTTCTGTGTGATCCATCAGCGTTTGCACAAATCTGCGCATTTTTCATTGTTCCGTGCGAACAAATGTAAATATTGACGAGAATCTTGCAGACAATGGTCTGTATTGATCAATGAGTTGAACTAACATGTTTTTACGAACTCTCATGAACATAACAACATATGTAATGTTCACTTTTATTCTGTTAGTAAAATACCAAGAAAATAGGCATCCAACTGTTTTCCATATTTACTAAAATCTATAAAATATTTCATAGTTACATACACAACAAGAACTGATAATTTTTGTATTCATAAAACATGTATCAAACAAATAACCAATCAACACATCCTTGAAGTATTAACTACCAGAATATATTTAAAAATAAAACTAAAATCATTATCATCATCTCTAAACCTCGGCTATCATGCTGAGGTTTATCATCATAGGTAGATCATCATCATCAATATTGAGAAAAATGTCTACTTTTTTTAGCATACCTGTAATTTGTATGGTGTACATAACATAATAAAGAGTATACTATCTACCTATCTATCAGAAACAATTGCCTGTATTCACTGTACTGTAGGTCAATGACACTAGTACTACCGTGATTTTCATTAAATTATGCATTGTCATGATATCCAGGTACAAAGAAATAATGCTTATCTCTTGACCCTTCACAATATATATGTAGCTAATTAAGCGAGGGGTTGTAGCAGTTGGCATTCTGTAGTTTTTACCTACCCCCCATGTAAAGCCAAGTCAGAGGCCCATAGGTGGCATAAAAACTCAGACACCAGGTTAGGCACTAACCACAATAAAAAAGAACGGAGAAGTTCTAACGCTCTGCATTTGAACTGATATAAAGTGAAAATTGAAAGTGGGGCTACCTCAATGACACAAAAGCGGAGTGTGGTTATGAAGCTGTGCTGAAAACTTTGCTCCACCTTCTATCCTGCCCTCTTAGCCCATAAAACAGCCGTAGTGACCTTTGTGCTGCCACCAACAAGATTGTGGAAGTGGCGAAGTTCTGGGCTAACAAAATATATAAATAGTCATGCCAGCAACACAAAGTAAAAGAGCATTGACCTTCCAGCTCTCCTTCTTTATCTTTCTATCTAAAATTCACCATGACAGCCTGCCTATAGTGAGTGTTTTTTTATTTTTACAGGGGAAAAAGGTGTGAGTTTACAATTTATTGATTAACTACAGGCTCCTCCATGCTTTGCTGCCATATATTTCTATCAAGGGTTGAGTTAGATTATCTCTGTGGCAGCCTGATTATATCTGGTCTAGTTCTGTGGACATGCATTTTCATGCATCCCAAATTATTTTTTTTTCTGTCTGAGACTTCTTCCAGGACTGTAGTGTAGACCTCTCGGGGTCTAGGCAAACTACTTACTAAAAGTGACTGATCTAGAGTTACAGACTAAAATCAAGATTTTTTGTTAGATAGGGGTCGTCCATTAATCACGTGAGGCTGGAAAGGGGGGAGGGGGGTTCGGAAAAATCACGAAATATCACTAGGGGGAGGGGCAGGTGTAGTGAGATATCACGTGTATTTATTTTTTCTTTGAACGCGCGATTTCTAAACCGAAAAGCGGTGCGTGACCTTAACATTTTTATCACGGTGCTTATTTTTCCAGAATTAAATTAGATTATACCTGTTAACCTGTATTTAAAGATAATATTCAGATTTTTTTTAAGATACTTTGTACCAAAAAAAATACACGTGATTTTGGGTGGGAGGAGGGAGGGGTAGTCTAAAACTTCACCATGAATCACCATGGGGGAGGTGGGGGTTAAAAATTTGTTAAAAAACATCATGTGATTAATGGACGACCCCATAGTTATACATACATATTAATGTCTTGTATGCTGGAATGTAGATCTACTCTCAAAAATAAGTGACCACACTCTGCCGGAGCGTATATCTATGCTTAATTTTTAAATGCAATGTCTTATGCCTGCCATTTTCCACGGCAGGCAATGCATTCAGTACCTGGTGTTATATATAGTCAGGGTTATTATACATATGTTATATGTAAAGTTGGATGCTTTGTTTACTATATATATATTTTAATAACATCACATGCAATCATAGTGATCAGCACAAGGCAATGTATAGATAATTTTCCTCTTGGATTTGTATAAAACACAGCAACTATTGATTTATGTAATTGTATTTTGAGTTGATCCATAATTTAACTCATTTTAAATAGGTGGTTTAGTATTGAGATACCAAACTGGCCTCTCATATTTTCTCATGCTTGATTTAACACCTGCACCTAAGAGTGCAGTGAGTTAGTGACTTTGTTTGTTTCATTGACTATTTTGTCATCCACTCTGGAAAGTAAAGTTATTTTAGTGTTTTTTATTGAAAATCGCAAAGTCAATAAAAATTTATATGGTACACTGCTGGCTTTCTCTACCCAATAAAATAAGATTCACATAATCGGCCCAGTTATCACAGAGTAATTATTGATGGAATACATAACCTTATGCTTTTTTTATGAGTCGGTTAAAAAATTATGATATGTCTGAACAACACCGTAGAAGAGAAGAGAACTTGTAAATAAACAACTTAAGCCTGGCACAAATGGAAACAGAGTACAAAACAGTTGAAGAATATTGTTTTCCATGTCATCAAATATTGCACAACTGTTGCTTACCCTGTGTTTCCACTAGCAATTTCTCCATAGCAGCCAAAGAGTATAAAGCTGTGCCCGGTGGATGGCATCAGGCTCATCCCCTATTCATCATCATCTACCTAGCCTTTTCCCAATTATATTGGGGTCGGCTTCCAGTCTAACTGGATGCAGTTAAATACCAGTATTTTACATGGAGCGACTGCCTATCTGACCTCCATAACCCAGTTAATACTGGGTAATACGATACCCCTTGGTAAGACTGGTAGTCAGACTTTTGTGGCCACTGACTACCTAATGGCTGTCAAAGATCTACAAATGACACCTGGGACCAACGGCTTAACGTGCTTTCCGAGGCACGGAGGAAACTCGGTATGTAATGGGCGGTCACCCATCCACAGACCAACCTAGGCAAGCACGGCTTAACCTAAAGATCGACCCGAGCGGCTGTTATTATATGGGACTTAAACATAACTGACCAAATGTGGGTGTACTATTAGTTACACCTCTGCCTACCCATATGGGGATTCAAACTTCATGTTATGTGAACCCTGAGAAGAAGAACAACATGTATGTGTTGGCAGCTGCCTGTTTTTCTGGAAATGTTTTCAAACTTTGGTTCCCAAGGAAACCAAGTCTAAATATAAGCTACATAAGTGTTAAACATCCTTTTATGAAACACAAGGAAGTAGAATTTCAAGTTATTATTATAATTTTAAATATGATGTCATCACAATATTATTATGATGAATAACAATGCACATGTTTGGAAACAATTGTTCATTAGCAAGATGATTCTAACTTATAAATTATTTCATTGCATGAATTATAATTCTTTTGGTCTGATGTAGTCACAAGTGGTACTGCTGAGTATGAGGTCCTGGGTTAGTTTCCCAGCTTTGGTAAAGTGTTTATGGGGTTTTTCCATTAGAAACATTTAGCAGCTTAGAGTCTGGATTTGTGCCTAGTTGATGGCTCAGCTATGTGATATAACATGGGATTTTTTTAAACATATTATCTTGAGAAGTGGCAAAATGTGGGTGTACAGTCACAAGCACCAATATGTATACAGTTTCCTAAATTTAAATGCAATTTCCGCGAGAAATAACGATTGTAACTTGGAGATAGGATCTTTTTCATAAAAATGTGAGTTCTGGAATACTATGTTCGTAACAACATGAAATTTTAATCAGAACAATAGGAGAAAAACACTTAAAAGTTGTTAAGTATTTACATATATATATGGTGCTTGTGACTGTACCACATATACACCTCTACCTAACCTTCTGAGGAATCTTAGAGATACCATGACCCTGGAACACAAAAGGCAAAGAAGGAACATGGATAGGTTTTAGTCAGTAAAAGTCTGACAATCCCTTCCACTCCGCCCAGAGCAGGAGTCATTTGATGACTTCACACTTGAAAAAAAAAGGAAAAACTATGTTTAATCTTTTGCGAGAGTTAAAATTGTAAATGTGGTTGCATGATAATTTATTATGCTACACTCTCACTTTTCTTCCACACATTACTGCACTAGTGTTATGTAATTTAATAGTTACAAAAACTCTGAATAATACATAGTGAAAGAAGATTGAATATTAATTTAAATACAGCCTTGATATCTATACTTTTCTATTGTCATATCACATTTGAATTTGTAACTTATCTATAAGCGATTAAGTAGTAAGACTCATAATGAACTTGCAACTTTGAGTTTTTGTAGGTCGCGGGGGTAACGACTTGTGACCTAATAATGACGTTTCTTGTGACAAAGACACATATAAGGTATCAAGTTTATTTAATGCATAATAAGTAGGTAGGTAAAGTATTAATAGTACAGATGTTAGCATAGTAACTCTATTATGAAAAATCTAGAAGGTCGCTCAAAGGCATTTTTTCTCTGTCTTTCAAAATCGAAGAATCTGGATCCAAGCGAAGGAATCGAGTACAAGTATCATATTTATATTTGAATACCCATTGGGCGCAGTGGGGCGACAAGCGTCGTCACAAAGATCTTGGAACAGTTGTAACGCTGACGACGCCGCGCCGCATCGCACCTTTTGCTAATAGCTCCTAAGCCGGCTGAGTTTTATGCTGATTATCCACTAAGGGCTCGTACACATAAACACGATACGACGTCGCATCGTGCTACGACGCCGCATCGTGCTACGACGCGGCAAAGACAAACAAATATCAAATAATTATTCGCGTCGTAGCACGATGCGACGTCGTGTCGTGTTGTGTAATGTACGTTCACTGTGCGCATCTTGAGAAGCACGAAATATAGTTGGTATGCAATCGTAGAAAATTGTATGGATACCTAACTTAATGCTGTGTTGTACTTAGAATAAATAACGCGGTTTTTAATTGAGCTAATAATAGGGGGGAATTTCACAAGTGAATCTCGTCGTGATCAGCTGTCGCATTTAGTTTGACTGATGCAATTCGGCGTATTAGACGCCCAAGCTATGAAAAATCTTCAACAACTACTGCTACGAGTATATCGAACGTAAAGACGTTTTCCTTTAACTGCGTAATATCCTGAACAGTTATTTTGCGATAATAAAACAACCCTGTCATTGCTGTCACGCAGTCGGATGAAAGGAATTTAGGCAGTATACAAATAATGTTTGCGGCACGGTTACGCAGAATAGAATTCAGTAAGTTCCTTGAGGTCTAGTCTGAAACAACATACTGCGATCACCAATCTAACAGCTAAATAAGTAGTGATAATAGCAGCATTGGTTGATCTTCAATGTTGAGCAGCGCTTGCCTAGGTCGATCCGTGGATGGGGGACCTGAATGGTCACGGATCACGGATTAGATACAGAGTTCTCAGAAAGCACGTTCACTGTCATTTTGTAGATCTTTGACTGTCGTTACAAGTAGTCAGTGGCCCGAAAGTCTGACGTCCAGTCTTACCAAGGGGTATCGTATTATCCAGTACTAACTGGGTTGTGGACGTCAGATAGGCAGTCGCTCCATGTAAAATACTGGTATTCAGCTGCATCCGGTTAGACTGGAAGCCGATCCCAACATAGTTGGGAAAAGGCTAGGCAGATGATGAACGAAGCATATCCGCATACATTAGTTTAACATCATCATATCTTGACGGGTTTTCACGAAAATTGACGCGCGTGTTATCCGATATGCTCTGGAGTAAAATAGATTATCCTAATTGAATTAGTAACGCTAGAATATGCAAATTAGTTTATCATGGAATTGTGACGTAAATATATACATTTAAGGAACCGCCATCCAAAAATGTTTCATAGTTTTCAACGTGCGTGATTCGAGTTGGTAACACACGGCGTTGATACGATGATGACCCGTCTTCCGGTGTCATTTTATGATAAGATAGGCAACAGAAGAAAAGGTTATAAGAAACACAATCAGTGTTATCATACTGGCTAGGTGTACGTGGCGGTAGTGTAGCTGCTCGAGTCGCGCCGCAACGTCAACTTGAAGGCGTTCGTGGTGCGAATACCTACGTGTTATCTGCACCTCGTTTTGGAGGAGGACTTTTGGCCGCAGGGAGTGGAGTTCCGTCGTTTCCACGAGCAAGTTCCACATGAACTCACAGTGACATAGTGCACAAGTGAAGTGTTACTAACATAGTTTAAAGGTTCTATTTACTAACACTATTTGTATTTTATCATATGTATTTTACTCTGTAAGGTATACTATGGGCCAAAGTAGCCTGAAAATATAGTAACAGCGATCTCCGCAAGGTGGCTGGTAGCAGCTGGATGACAGTTGCTGAGAATCGTGCTGAATAGCATACAATTGAAGAGGACCAGTCCAGCAGTAGACTAGACTGTAGGCTGATGATGATGGTACAGAAAATAACAACGCATTAGAAAAAACAACTAACGCTATGGAATTTCTGGGCCAATGGCGGTACGCTGGCCTGCACGGATTAAATTCTAGTTTCGGCTACAGTCATCATCACCACCAAATCATGTAGCATCCTCGATTTGGGACAATTGTAGTCATACCGTTAGAAGGCATGATAGCTACATTTTCTCATGTGCCTTTACTAGACGATTTCGTTTCGCACTTTGCAGCTTGTAAAAGAATTGCCCAAGTCCGCAAAATTCTGAAAAGCAAAATGATTTCAATTTGTTTGGAATAATTGTGTTGTATAACTGGCTGGCAGAGAATGGCTGGCAAAAGAACGTGGAGATTGGCACAAACAAAAAAAGTGAAATTGCGCTGTGGATGATGATGATGGTGAATTCTTCCTCAATTTTGTCACCAGACTGTTTTAGTACATTCTCGGTAAAATTGAAGTTAACGTTAGCGCGATCTAATAGGTATAAAAACTCGCAATAAGCTCACATTCACTATTGTTGTTATACATTCCATTCCAGGTCTTTGACTCTATTTTATCACATGTAAATCTGCCACAAATTACTGTGTAAGTGTCAACAGAGCAATTTCTTAAGTGCGATGCCCGTTTGAGGTCATTGCACAGTATTGCTCATGAATTTTTAAATTACTATTTCTAATGTAACCTTTTGAACAGAAAATGATGATGATGAAGTCAAGTGACAAAAACATGAATAAAAATGATGAATAGTCATCATTTTTATTCATTTTTCAAAAAGCGATGACACTTGGTCGATAGCCCGCATGCGGGAATCGGATGAATAAGAGTGAAAACACATTTCCAAGTACGGATCACCGAGTATCTCTATCTCATTCTATCACGTAAAGGCGTCGTTTGGTGGAGCGAGAAGTGGGTCGCCAGCATCAGCATTCATTCACAACGCAAGCGCTTAAAAAAAAAAAACAAAAATCAAATTATTTTATTTCACACAGGCCTACATCTTGGTCGGTTCATATGGAAAAGAACCGGCAACTCCATGGCACTCTTTTAAAATTTTGTTTATCGTGCGTGGACCTCTCACTTTAGTGTGTTGCAATTATGAGTGAGGTGAGAGGTAGGGAAAAAAGGTGCAAGATAAGTCTGATTTGTGCGTGTAAATGTGATTTTACCCTTAGCCAGAAACACACCAGCAATGGCCGAAGAAACTTATTGGGGGCCTAAAATGACCGCTTTAGCAGAATCATAATAGGATAATAACAAATCGCGTTAAAATCATAGGCGCAGATAATATTATTTAATTGTAACTTAATTCATAGTATTGTTCTATTATGATTCTACTAAAGCGGCCATTTTAGGCCCCCCTGGTCATCGTTTCTTTAAACACTCGTTCTGTTAGGCTGAATTCCATGGCCATCAGGACAACCAAATGTAATTCTCTCACTTAGTAGGGTGAATGAAAATCCCTAATAATCTCCTTCTCCATTCAGTTGAAGTCCCAGTCTCCCTTATGTTCTTTCTGTGTACTACAAACAACAAATGCCAAATTTGCTATATTTGCAGATGCTCTTTGACTTATTTTCAATTATAATTGGGAGGTCTAAGTTAAATTTGTGTATCTAAAAATGGAACGACTCTTATCAAATTAAGATCAAATAACAACAGCGAAATAAGCCAGTTTATTTATTTATTAAAACTTTATGCTTAATGTAAGACAGTGTTAAGTTAAGTATGTAGGTTAAGTTTACTAACATAGTTGGAAGGAAATATTGTTACTAACTTTGTGAGTCCTGTTACTTGTGAATTAAATATGAATAAAAAAATATGCACAAATGCAACACTGTACAAAGGCGGACTTAATGTCTTGGGCATTTTCTACCAGTCTACGTTAGGGTGATGCAGAGACAATATACAGTAGGTGCAATAACAGAAAAAAAGACTAGCAAATATTTATAACTAAAACATAAGAATAAATACGTACATAAAGGGTGTAAATAGACCCTTAACATATCCGAAAGGCACTTGTTCTCCCCGTCTTTGCGATATTTTTTTTTGTCCTAGACCATTCCTGGGAACCTTCTAGTTACGGAGATATTGGGGGTCAAAGTTCCAACTTTTTCACAAGTTTTTTTTTAAATACTTGTTTTTATTGTAAGATTTTTACTTTATACACCACCACGACCCCCGTACTATTTAATCCATCCATCAGCACAATGCTTTGAGTGCTTTCCATGGATTCCTACCGTAAAACGTGATTTTTCACCCTAAAAAGAAGTAGATTCCCAGTAATAATTTTTGCGTAAAGTTACTTAGTTTGATGTACAGAATGCTTGGTTGAAGGCTATGTAAAGGGTCTGTTTACACCCTATATAACGAAATATATAAAGTTGAGAAAGATAAACAAGAAAAGCTACAACAACTTAAGTTTAAAATCACAGCGGGGATATTTAATATCAAAATGTTAGTGTAGTAAAATTGCAAATTCCATTTTCGTATTTTTAAATCAAGGTCGCGCTGAACCCCCTTCTCATTCCACCCTTTGCAGCAATCGACATTAGGTAGGGCCTTAGAATAATATTTCACAGGCTCTCTGAAGGCCAAGGTTAACGCCTTTACGCTATTTTCCGCTATTTCTTATTGGTTTGGACTTCGCCATCTACGTATGCTTGGAATATTCACACTGTGTAGCAGTAGTACTCAGACACCGATCTAGGCTAAATATACCAAGTTCTCGACTAAAAATGCACTCAAAAAGTCCCTACGTAATGTCCATTAAAGTATATAATAAACTACCCGGATCAATAAAAAACGAAGAAAAAACTTACACATTTCTAAAAAAACTAAGAGATTTTTTGTTAAAGAAAAGCTACTACTCATTAAATGAATATTTAAGTGATATACATATAAAGTCATAATTTTAGTATTCGAAATTAAATATTTATATTATATTTATTCATTATTACAAGATCTCCCAATAGATACCTATTTATATTCTATATTATAAATACCTACTATTAGTTTATCTTAGAAATTACCTACCTACTGTATAATAATTATAATTTACAAGTGCTTCCTCTCTCCTAACTCACTTATTTGCTGTGCCCGACAGGGTCCATATGATCTAATTTTAAGTTTTTACCACCTAAGTACTACATGTGGAATGCAATAAAGTATTGAGTATTGAGTATTGAGTAGCGAAGGGTCAATTTTTTTAAGAGGTAAGCCGGAGAACATATCTTCAATGTGATTATATTAGTTGTCTATAGAATACTGACTGTGCCATTTTTCAATGGGAATCCGGTAGGAATGGAGTTGTATGGAACCTTCGCCAGTGCTGTATAGTATGTTTATCCTTCTTCTTCTTTATCGTGTGGTTAGTGCCTAACCTGGTGTCAGTTTTTATGCCGCCCATGGACCTCTTACTTGGTTTTACATGCCGTCGAGAAATATCTCTTAGGCATGCTGGTTATCCTCACTACGTTACTTTATCCTGCCTGCAAAGGAGGCATTATGCTTACTGACCAAACACTATCTTGAGCTAGACTGTACTATACGATATTTGTGCCATATAATGTTGTGATGCCAAGGCAGTTCTGCATTTGTTTTTTACCATATGAACACTGGAATGTGGACGTTGATCCTTACGCCAAAATATCGTGTGACCGGCCGCTTAAGACGTCCGTGTTACAGACTTGTTTCAACTCGGTAGTAATGTTGAACATAGTCGACCCGGTGCAAAGACTAACACCCGTAGTTTAAGTCGTGGACTGAACTTAAGTCGGACTTGACACGCCTACTTTCCACCCCATTAGACATATTGACAGCTACAGTTTGTTTATAATTTGACATAAACGCCCACTTTTCAAGAGTTTTGTAGTACAACAATCTTTTGGCGCTCGAATGAAGCTGACAGGGGGGCGCTGTTGATAAACCTTTTGTTAATTGTTTTGTAAAAAATATTGAGAAAAGAAAGAGATGGCTGCGTTAGTTCCGATGTTTGCCCGCGCCAGAAGATCCTTGAAACCGTGAAACTTACGTTATGGCTGATATATATACCTACTGAAATTCAAGTGAATCGACGTGTGTAAAATTGTTTTCTTTTTATAGCCAAAGCAAGATGAATTTTGATGAATATTTCGATTATGTATACGATACGCCATACAATTATATATCGTGACCCGATGCCGACAACCCGTTAGAATGTTACAACAATAAACAGTTCCAAAAACACTTTCGATTTCAGAAGGAAACCGTACAAAAAATTGGAAAGCCATGCGAGAGGTCTTTGCCCATTAGAGGGTCATAGAGGGCTGATATTAAATAAAATAGGGAAGATACTGTAGAAGAAAACACTGTTCGTTTTTGGTTCCAACGTTTTCGTTCTGGAAATTTTGACCTACAGCCCGTGGACGGCCATCGACCCTTGTTGATAAAAACTATTTTCCATCGCCTTTAATTTCGAAGCCAGCTAGTCTGTAGTCGGGATTATTAATGAACTATTATTAATATTGCGAGCACTTGCATTATCCGTGGTAAATATATATTAAGCACAGTTTCTTTTTCAAATCGGTAGATATTTGGAAATGTTCATTATCGTGGGATTGTTTGAATTAGTAATTAAGATCGCGTAAACAATAATTTATAGTCGTGACAAATAGTCGTAATATGGAGTATCGTACACATAAAAGATAATACAAGCTACGTGATATTTCTAAAGCATGAGAAAACTAACGAACCATTTTGAATCTCAGACATTAAAAATGGTGCGAATGGTGCTTATGAGCGAGCTTGCCCATACTCGTGTTGTTTTGTTTATACCTACGATACCACCAAGTCGCTCTTATCATCTATCTATACTTAAAAAATTTAAAGTCCTGACTGACTGACAGATATATCAACGCACAGCCCAAACCGCTGGACCTAGAGACATGAAATTTGGAGGGTGTATTCTTTATGAAAAGTATGTATCCACTAAGAAAGGGTTTTTTGAAATTCCACCCCCAAGAGGGTGAAATCGGGTGTTGAATTTTCTGTGAAACTTTTTATTCTCGGAATCGATTGATTTGGAAATTGGTGTACACACTCTTTAATTAAAATTATGAGACAATTATGTATCACAGTTTTTCAAAATTATCCCCCAACAGAGTCAAATAGGGCTTCGAAACTCACGTAGACAGGCCATGGCGCACAGTGTTGCGCAGGGCGTGCGGGGCGCATTTACCAATTAGTAAGTAGGAGGAATATTTCTGAGGTAGTCTGTAAATATATGTGAAAACCCGATTTTCGCGTTGGCTCGTGATACGCGACATTGACATTAAATATTATGTAAAAGTATTATGTCTATATAGATTCTTAATGAATCATTTGATTGTCGTCACCGGTGTCCAATCTCAAACCAGGTTATCAATATTTCACATATGTAATGTAATTAATATTACAATGAACAAGTTATAAGTAAGTACATGTAAGAAAAACGCAAGTGTGTCTGTATAGCTCAAATAAAATGAAATACTTACATTAACTATTATTTATTACCTATTCAACTTTAAAAGTAAAAAATTATAAATCTTATATAACTATTATAAATGCTAAAGTTTGAATGGATAGATGTTTGTTACTCAATAGCCAGAACGGCTGAACAGATCTGAATGAAACTTGGTACAGAGATAGATTATAGTCTGGTATAGGACATAGATAACTTATTTTCTCAGAAGTAAGATCCCGTTGGCATTTCCCGACCTCCACGAAACCGCGGGCATAAATTAGTTGCCAATAAAGCGATAGTAGGGGGTGACTTACCCGTGTTACTACCAATCCTGCTACCTGTAATAATACGGGTAATCCCATTGCTTTTGCGGTACTATCGCAGTTGTATAGATCTTAAATAGAAAGAGAAAGAAAAAAATACAAATTTGATGCAACCAAGTTGGATGTAGCGCTCGCCGGCAGCTGTAGTGGCCAGTTTCTGTTATATTGCAATAATAAAATAATCAAATCGAATTCTTATTCGCGGTTGCGTTAGGGGTTTAGCCGGCTGATCTTAGGTTTTTTTTTCAAATGATACGGGTAAGGATAGCTAGGGCATCCCCATCAAATGAGTTACGTTATGTTAGAACTGGGACCAAAACGCGCTTAAAACATGAGCCTGCTCATGTTTTTGAGGTAGATTAAGGTGAGTACTCATATGAGCATTTCCACGTATTGTAACATTGGTTGATAAATTGAGGAATGATATAATGCAAGGTTGCGGTTGAAATGATGAGCAGATGAAATGATGATGAGATGTTTGGATGGCTTGGTCATGTTGAGAGGACGAGTAAAAGGCGACTAACAAAACCCGAAAGAGAACACCCCAGAAGGACAAACTTTATTAGTATTGTTCTTCAAAAAGGTCAGGTGGCAGTGACCAGATGTATGAACGTGAACGAAGCAAAAGGAGTAAGCCGGTGGTGTTCTTTAGTGACTGTCCTTACTGTGTGGCATTTACTCTTCGTTGATATGTTGAACTTGCAAGTCGCGTGTGCTGCAGTTTATCTTGATGAGTTATATTAAAAAAAAAACACTGACCGCATTAGGAGAAGAAACGACCAGCACGACCCCTCAGTCCACGCACCTCATTTCATGTTGTACGATTTGCCCGCGCTCGTGTTTTTGCTCGATGAAATGTTACAAGCAAATCAAAATCAAGTTTTAACAAAGTGTCAAGTGGCTCATGTCTTGTTACAAATGCAACTTCTAGCTAGTCTGTCCTCACCTTATGAACATCATTGAGTGGGTGTTGCTGATGCGGTGGTGGGCGTTCTTCACCTGTTGCCATGACAACAAATGTCGTTTTAAGTTCAAAAATGGACTTAAGTCGGCTTCTGGAATACGGGTGTAAGTCAATCGTCATCTAGAAAGAAAGAAAAAATATTTATTTGCCACAGAGACGTGACGTGCATTCAAAATGACAAAAAACATCTTCCATCTCATCGCTAAATCATGTTGGAGTCATATCGGCACAAATCGAGCTAAGCCGAGCGGTGTTTTCACTAACAAATATCTTCAAAAATATAAATATTCGATTTTACCTCAAAGCTGTGCCGTATCTTACCCGGACACGTGTGCAGCACCTAACACGGGATCAAAGACTGGATATTAACTGAATAGTCCGGTTAAGCAGAAGCGAGCCTCATAGGTTGACCTGCGAGAACCATGACCATGTCGAAAAAAAAAGAAAATTAACTGAACTACCAAGTTACCGACGATAGTATACTAACTATTTTGTTTTTTATCTTAGGGTGTTGGCGATTGGTGATCACCGGACATGAGCTCCCCGCCCCCCGTGCAGTTGGAGGTGGAGGTTGGCGATGAATCTATGGAGGACGAGGAGGCTGCCGACATGATTCCAGCTGACAGGTAAGACCGTGAAAAGACCTCATTTTACCGTTATATTGCTTGTAACGCAACAGCAACCTTGTTGCGACAAGAATAAAGATCATTGTTACAAAGTCAGAGATCAAATAACTGAAAGGACAAATTGGGAGGCAAAAGCCTCTTACGGATCCGCTTGAGACTTAACGAGGAATCCGCCATTAATTCTCGACTACTACAAAAGTATGGTTTGTCTATAAAGTAGGGAAAGTCCCAGTCCTGCGAGTCAAATCTCGATTTCCTGGAAACTATGGTAGTAATTTCCGAGTAGAAAGACTCAATTTCCTGTGAACGAGAGCTCTAGTAACCTCCTAGCTTTTCTCATACAGGGAAGGAATGAGTATTGATCTATTGTAGCATAAGCATAATCAGCCTATAATGTTCCCACTGCTGTGACACAGGCCTCCTCTCTATTAGAGGGAATGGGCTATAATAGGGTAGGTGACCAAAAAAATCTAATCAGTCCGTCAGATAAATTTCCAAAAAAATTTGGACACGTATTTTTTTTTTTTTCACGTAAACAAAAAATGATGACGATACAGTGCGTCGAAAACTCGTGTGACGTCACATTTCAATACACTTTTGAACGGAAAGTGACGTCACAAGCCCCCACTCATGATCTTTGATGCGTTTTATCTTCGTAAATTTTTATTGATTTGATAAAACAAAAAATACGTATCCAATATTATTCGATAATCTAACTGACGGACTAAATAGAATCAAATTTTTTTACTGAGGAAATATCCCTATCCACCACGCGGGCCCAGTGCGGGTTGGTAGATGTCACGTCTTCGTATTTTTTGGTTCTAGGACATGCCGGTTTCCTCACGAAGTTTTCCTTCACCGTTTTGAGAGCAGTGGTGATGAAACAAAATACACAAAGTAATGCGCCTGCCTGGGTTCGAACCCACGACTTACTGCGCGTAAGTCGGGGCCGCCAGTACGGAGCCACCGCTGCTCTATCTGTTGTAGATTTCGTTATAATGCCACTATATATTTTTGGGTTCGTCGCGTATCTATTTAGTCAACATAAACTAGGTGTCTAGACAAAGACAGTTAACAAGTAGGCAGTATTTCTAGAAGCGCCACAAAACCGGTACATCGTCTTCCGCATCTTGACATTTATTAGCTCACCGACTGATTTATTCGACTCCTCAAAACATCCTTTATACAGTATGAAAGTTTTGAAATGTAGGTATTATTTGGAGTTCAGGATGAATGGATTACGTGAGGAAATATATGAAAGAAACAGGAGTGAATGATGGAGACAGACCAGGGAGAATGAAAGAAAAAACGTCTTGTCCCGACACCAAGTATCAAGGCCAGGAACATAGTGACGATGACAATTTGGTCATCCAGGATAAAAACATATCCTAATTTTCCTACAATATTATCCTTTGTAGCAAAATCTAAAATTACCGCTAATGAAGACTTTTTAACTTATTCAGGCATCTTAAGATAATTTAAACCATGTTTTAACAAACAGATTTAACTGAGGCCAAACGAGCGTAATTTTTTGAGCTGTGAGTCGCGTAAAATGAGTCTCGGGATTTACGCTGCATTCGGTTTGATACTAAAGTCCTGTTTGTACAACACGGCTACGCAAAATGAGACTGGACTGTACAAACAGGACTTTAGTATGAAACCGAATGCAGAGTAAATCTTGCGACTCATTTTTCGCGACTCAAAAAATTAGGCTCGTCTGGCCTCAGTCATACTAATGATAGTTCTTAGACTTGACAATTAGACATTTTAATTTCTGAATATGTAACAACAAAATTTTCCTACTAAACTTGTTTATACCTGAATAAAAAATATGTATAGCACGTTGTAGTAAAAATAGGCGATTTTTAATCGAAAAACTAATCAGTGTTCGAGAGCCTATGGGCTGTGATTGGATAGTGTGTGTAAAAATTTTAGGTTATTTTTAGTGTTTTATAATGTGGCTTTTTAAGCGCTGGTAACTATATATCTACATATTATAATAAATATTGATGCCTCGTAATCGGTTAGTCGTGTGCGCATTTTTCGCTGAATTTACGGCCCATGGTTTCGAGAATAGAAGATGACCAAATAAATGATGGATGGAAATATTTTTCGACCGACTTCAGGAAAAAGAGGACGAATGAATGAGTTTGCTTTTTAAACAACAGACGTAAGACACTGAATACTGGCCAAATGATTCTCGAAAACTCCACTTGAAAATTTTAAACGACTTCTAAAAAAGGTGGTTATGTATTCCACCAGATGTTTGTACACCGATTTCTCGGTGATTACTGGTCTGATTTCCGTTATTCTTCAATTATACGTGCCTATTATAGGGTGACAAGACCCTTCACCGAAGTCGTCAACCAAGCATTCTGTACATCAAACTAAGTAACTTTACGCAAAAATTATTGCTGGGAAACGACTTATTTTTATTGGGGTGAAAAATCACGTTTTACGGTAGAACTCGATGGAACGCACTCAAAACATTGTGCTGATGGATGGATTGAATAGTACGGGGGTCGTAGAGGTGTTTAAAGTAAAGTTATTACATTAAAAACATATATTTAAAAAAAAAACTTGTTAAAATGTTGTTACTTTGACCTCCAATATCTCTGTGACTAGAAGTTTCCCAGGTATAGTCTAGAACAAAAACATTATCACAATTACGAGGAGAACACGTGCCTTACACGTGTTATCGTATCTATTTGTACATATTTACTTAAGCTAGTTTTAGTGTTTTTCTTTTATACCAACTTGATGCATAGTTATAATTGTTAATAGATTAATTTATATTAATTGTGCTAGGTAAAGTGATGGCCTGAAACACAGGTTTAAATAAACCTAGATCGGGCAGGTCGCTGACATCTAAATTGAACTATTGAATACTTGCGACTGTAGAATATATTTTAGTTATAGTTTACTTATAAGTACTTATAATTAGTATGAGAAATAATACTACTGCGCTTTTTTTTTTTTTTTTTTTGGATGGGAAATCATCAAATGACCCCCCCCACTCTGGGCGGAGCGGAAGGGAGTGTCAGACTTGTACTGACTAAAACCCATCCATGTTCCTTCTTTGCCCTTTGTGTTCCAGGGCCACGGTGTCTCTTTCGAACAGTCCCGCAGCTCTGGCAGGCATCGGCCCATGCGGACCCCTACTCGGTTGCTGACATCTCTTTGAGGCGCGCGTGGAACACGAACGCGCCGTCGACACGGCCTGTCGTCATAAGACGGCCGGACGGCGAGCTAGCCCATAACTCGCCGTCCACAGGCCCGCACCTACGGTGGCCGGGAGCCACCACGTGACCCCCGACGCCCAGGACGTCTCCCGCGGCGGCTGGGACGTGAGGTTCTTTGCCTCTCACGTCCCGCCACCTCCTTCACTAGCATGACTGCTTCACAGAAGGTGGTGACGGCTTCCCATTCCCTCTCGCTCCGGACCATGGCTTGAACCAGGGTCGGACGCGAGAGATCGCCGCCGCCAATCGCCGCTACAAGGACACGGCGGTGCTCCGCCCAAGCGGGGCAGACCTCTACGGTGTGCTCCACCGTGTCCTCCGGGCGATCCTCGCAGTGGAAACACCCGGGCGTTTCCTCCCACCTGATTCGGTGCAAGAACCTCCCGAAACAACCGTGTCCGGTGAGGATCTGCGTCAGGCGGTAGGTGAGGGCGCCGTGGCGCCTCTCTAGCCACTCCTCAAAGAGGGGACTTATCGCCACTATGGTAGCGTGCCCTGCACGGGGTTGCAACAGTCGCTCTCTCCATGTCGCCATGATATCACGCCGGAGGTCTGTCCGCTGAGCGGCAATTTGCCGCGGCAGCGGAGTTTCCCCCCGACGTAGTGCCTCCGCGCGCCATTCATGCAGGCGCGCGAGGACTATCGCCTCCAGATCCCATGGCGGCAATCCGGCAAGGAGGCTAGCCGCCTCGCCGGAGATCGTGCGGTACCCCCGGATTAGCCTTATGGCTATCACCTTTTGGGGCGCGTTCAGGTAGTGGGCGGCTTGCCGCCTTAAAGAACGCGCCCACACCGGGGCCCCGTAAAGAGCCATGGACCGCACGACCCCCGCGTATAGCCTCCGGCAGGAGGCGTTTGGACCCCTCAGGTTGGGCAAGAGCCGCTTGAAGGCAGCCCCTGTCCGTTCCAGTTTGGGAGCCAAACGTCGGAAGTGCTCCACGAAGTTCCACCGGCTGTCGAGGACGAGTCCTAGGTACTTCAACGTCGACCCGACGCCGATGGAAACCCCTCCCGCCGTCAGTAGGGATCCCGACGGTGGCGCATTCCGAGGCCCATGAAAACACATGGCCTCGGACTTGTGCAATGCCACCTCGAGACCCAATTGCCGGATCCTATCCACGACTATCGCAACCCCGCGTGTCATGTTTTCGGCCGCCGCCTCGTGCGACCTCCCTTGTGCCAGTACCAGCGTGTCGTCAGCGTAGCAAACTACGCTGACGCCGGTAGGGAGGTCGGCGCGCAGCACCCAGTCGTAACCGATGTTCCACAGGGCCGGTCCTAGAACCGATCCCTGTGGAACACCGCACGACATCTCTCGCCGGTTCCATTCTCCGCTCTGACCAGGGTAGATCACGGCCCTATCCGTCAAGTAGTCCCCGACCACACGACGAAGGTAGGTTGGCACCCGGTGATACCGGAGTGCCTCCCCAATGCAGCTCCAGGGCATGGAGTTGAAGGCGTTGGCGATGTCAAGAGACACCGCCAAGACGACCCCGCCCCGGGACACCGCGTCCCCCGTCGTGAGGGCTCTCACGCGCATGATGGCGTCCACCGTGGAGCGCCCCTTGCGGAAACCAAACTGGTGTTCCGCAAGATCCGGCCCCATCCCCGCAAGGTGCCCGGCGAGGCGGTTGGCAATGACTCTTTCGAAGAGCTTGCCCACCTCGTCGAGCAACACGATGGGCCGGTATGCGGACGGAGAGTCCGCAGGGCGCCCTGGTTTCCGGATGAGGACCAGCTTCCCCGTCTTCCAACGAAGCGGAAACTGGCCTCTCTCCAAGCATGCGCTTAGGAGCCCTTCCAGTCGGGGCCCGAGAGCCTCAGAGGCCAGGACCCAGGCTTTGCCAGGCAAGCCATCGGGTCTCGGGGCGGTGTTTCTGGCTTTCAGCCTGCGTACCGCCACTCTCAGGTCTACCCCAGTCACCTCCGGAACGTCGTCATCGTCATCGGTGTATACTACTGCGCTTAAATGTACACTTTTTGTAATACTTTTTAAATAAATTATTCTTATTATTCTTCTTATTCTTATTTCTTTCGGCTTCGTTAAGGTTCTTTTTACACACACTTGACACTTTATCCATATAAAGGGGGTAGCCGGGTGGTGCTAGGGCTTGGATATTAGCTAACTCATTTGCTCGAATTACTTATAACATAAAATCACGCCTATCATCCCCGAAGGGTTAGACAACCCACATTTCGCCAGCCATGTTAAGTCTTATCTAAGGGAGCCTTTTGCCATTGATGGATAAAACCCAGTAACACTTTGCCCAACCTTGGTATCGATCCCGGGACCTCATGGTCTGCAGTCGCAGCAATGCGCTACGATACCGACAGACCGATTGGCTTCCAGTTAACCCAGTTCGATAAATAAAGTATCAGGAATTCGGGATGCAAACTGTAAATTTTGAGTCTATTATAAAAAGTGAAAGAACTCATTTTAATGAAGCCAGGTCCTCTGGCAGACTATCAAAGCATCTAAATGGGTCGCGGATAAAGCCGTGTGTTCAGTTCAAACACCTCTGTATCAACAAATAGTACGCGCTGACGGAGTTGTCCGATTCCACAAATATACGGGTAGATTTGATTTGTGGGTGCAAGTAGTGACGGGCTTAGCGCAGTCCGCGGTCACATTTTTTTTTGAGTTAGGATTGGAGGCGTTAATTTATTAGTTTGTCTCGCTTAATTAGTTTTAAATGCAATTATAAAGGCAGACAAACTAAAGTGAATATTATTATGTTATGCCAGGAGGTACACTGAACTGAGAGATATCCTACTTAATATTATAAATGCGAAAGTTTGTGAGGATGAATGGATGGATATTTTGGAACGAATTTGGATGAAATTTAGCATACAGATAACTTATAACCTGGATTAACACATAGGATACTTTTTATCCCGGTAGTATGCTTCCGTGGGTCAATTATCGAACTCCACGCGGGTGAAGCCGCGGGTACGAGATAATATAATATAAAAATATAATAAAGTTTGTTTCGGAACAATAATATAAAGAAAATAATATGAAATAATAGAAAGTTCAGAACAAAAGGCTTTATTATTATTTAAAACTAAAGTGAATACTTGTCTTCTCTTAAAAATATTAGAGGAAAGTAAGATATTTTTTTTTAATCATTCTCTAAATGGATGTATATGGGACAAAACTTTGTAGAAAATCCCAATGGAGACCATGGCTTGTAACTTGTTCAATAATAAAATGTCAGACTTAAAAAAAAACACAACGATTTATTGAAGCCACGAGATACTTATTGTAAAACAAATACTTGAATCACGAATTTAATTAAAAAAATAATTATAACGATAACAAACTCAATAACAACATTTTGGAAAAGGTCGCTTGTTGACGTGTGCCGTACAGAAATATCAAATAAGTAACATTAAAGTATAATTTATTAAGTAATGAAAATAAAAGATCTAGAATAAAGATTGTAAAAATTAGGAAATTCATTAATGTAATGGATCTCACCTTGGGAAATAGATATAAAGGATCCCTAAGAGGAGACTGGCATTTAACACGTGTCAGGTGTCATTGACAAAATTAAATAATATTATTGATCTAAGAAAAATATCAAACAAATTAAGAGAAAATTCGTCTCACAGCGTATCGAATTAAAAAAAAAAACACGAACGTGTTTCAATGAATTTGGCACACCGGTGTATGCATTTATCGTGGTCTATGTGTGTCTCATGAAGCCATGACCAATGGGATAATTATAGGCCAATTTTGTTATTCTTACCTTCCAATCGAAGGGAAGTCATCTTGTCTAAGAGAGTCAGTTACTCCATATACAAACATATCAGTGGCGAAGGTTCCGTACAACCCGATTCCTACCGGATTCCCATTGAAAAATGTCACAGGCAGTATTCTACACCGTGACTTTTAAGTCGTCTTACAACGGCAGCCCACGTCATCCTTCATCCATCCATCGTATCCAATGACTACTAAAAATTCATAAAAAAAAAATAGGTGTTTATGAAATTTGAATAATTTAAAAATGAAAATATTATTCTTTATTATGACGCGTGACGTAGTTGAAACACCCTGTTGCAAGCGATGATCAACTCGACTCGTGCGCTAGTTAGGTATGTTCTACTGTTTGACACGTAAATATTATTAACAGGGTGTTTCATAATACCCATTATCTTAATTAATGGTAAAAAATAAATAAGCTCGCCTAGAGGTATTTTATGTCGGATACATTGAGTGGACCACCTTTGTAAGACGACTAAAAAGTCACGGTGTATAGACAAATTATATAGTCACATTAATGATAATTATGTACTCCGGCTTACCTCTTACAAAAATTTAACCCTTCGCTACTGATACATATGACATTTTTTTCAACTTTGCCCTAAACCAGAAAATTCTCATGCATCGTAGGTGCACAAACATTTAAACTCACATACATACACAAACGGCAATTTGATTAAGACCGCTAAAAAATATTATTCACTAAAATGCAGGCCAATGTTGCGCCAGTCAATGGACTAGGGGCGCCTAAAATGGCCGCCTTAGCAGATACATAATAGGATAATACTATTAATTACGTTACAATTTGTAAAATAGTCACTAAGTGACAATTCTTAATATCAACTACGTCTGTGACCATTTTAAGAATTTCAAAATTCAAAAAAATTCAAATTCAAAATTCAAATATATTTATTTGAGACACATAGGTAAAGTAAATACACGGTGTTATCAAAAAGAGTTATGTTTCACTATGTGCTGCCTTGCAAAGGCGTACAAATAATGTCTACACATTAAGTCGTGCAGGTAGTTTTTATAGGTATGTATAAAAACTGAAACTTAAATAAAAACTAAAACTAGGTACTGTCATTACAGCTAATTACCTAATATTAAATCTTTAATAAAATCTTTTATAAAATATACGTTAAACAGAAACAAATAAACAATACAAAGTAAGTAAACAATTAAATTATTGAGTTGTAAGTAATAATCATAATCTTATGAACTAAAGCTAATAAAAGTAATAAAAATATAAAATAAAAACAGTCATTTTTCTTCAAGGTATTCATTTATAGAATAGTATGCTTTGTGAATTAAGAAGTTATGGAGTGTTTTTTTGAACGTATTGGGATCTCTTGATGTTTTTACTGACTTAGGTAATTTATTGAATATTTTTGGCGCCATAATTTTAATTTGATTCATATTATTTTAGGCCCCCAGTAACCGAAACTATATTTTATTTAGCACCAGATTAAACAACGAATACGATTCGTCCTAATTTGCATATACTACAATAATCGATGTGTAAAATAAAAAAAAATGTTTCAATAAGTCTTAATAAACTCTGACAAATTGTTATTGGGCCTTTCTATCTGGAATTTCTCAGTAGCCGACCGGGATCTGCATTTGTGCCCGGTTGATGGCAATAGGCTCGCCCCCCTCAATACAAGGGACTGAATCATAGTTGGCGGAATGTGGGTGTTCTATACACCGCTGTCTATCCCTTCGGGAGAAGAAGCGTGATGTAATGTTACGTGTTAATCAGGGATGCAACGATAATGCTATATCACGATAATAAAAACGAATATAGAATGCACTGAATACACTATATCACGATAATAAAAATGAATGAATGCACTGAATACACTTTTAAGATAACAGGTGCGATATTAAATGGATTACGAATACTAAATGAACATTAATTTATTTATACTAAACTTAAAAATGGAGTATAACATCTGTTACTAACAAAGCATTTTTAACGATTTATTTTAATATCGAAGAAACTACGGTTTAAATATAGATTAAATATTCAATTTTCCATTCACGAAATCGAATAAACTGTGTTCACGTGCAGGTTAGTGAATGAATTTAATATACACATGATTTCAATTTAAATTAATCAGTTACTCCTGTCATTCGTAGATCTTTAACAGTAACGGTATGTACGGCTCAGAAACTAGAGTTGCAGTGTAGGTGAGTTGACGAAAACCACAGACTTCACGATCTCAAGTTATGGAGGTTAGGATGCTAATCCGCAGTTTACTCGCTAAGCTAGCTGTTGATCAACGAACGTTTAGTATAACAAATAAATACTCGTACATATAAAATTAATTACGAAAAGTGGTCGCTACGTCTAAAAAAAACCCCTCCGCCAACCCCATGGCGGTGGAAATCCTCAATTAGACTAGAAACGGCCAGAAAGATGATGATGATTTCGAGTAGATTTAATCCAGAATTCTGTTAAGATGACTTGACATTTTGAGCAAAAACAGTGAGTAATGGATACCCGCTATACGGATGACATCATTCAAGTGAAAGGGGAAGTGATGTACAGTCCACCTTGGCGAGCCATCTAGGGGATCCCCGAGTCATAGTCGGTGCAGAGTAGCTCTTGCCCTCGATCTCATACTGGTTTTTCTTTAGGCTTTACGAACGAAAATCGGATCTTTTACGCATACTGCTTGCTGCGAATCTGTTAGGTAGTTCTGCGTCAAGACCGATTTTTTTAATCATTTTTAAACAATATGCCATATCAGTATCAGATGCA
This sequence comes from Noctua janthe, assembly GCA_910589295.1. NCBI lineage: Eukaryota > Metazoa > Arthropoda > Insecta > Lepidoptera > Noctuidae > Noctua > Noctua janthe. Next base: position 4,157,302 of record OU342567.1, read on the forward strand.
TTTTTATTATTTTTAGTTATCAATTCATGGGTAGACCAGTTCAAGTTATGAAGGAAAAGGACAAACGTGACCGCCGACGCAACATTAAAATATTTTTCGCCGATCTCAATTAACATAGGGCAAACACTGACTGAAGAACACAATTTTTAAATCATCATCATACTCCTGCTCTTATCCCAACTTATTTGGGGTCGGCGCAGCATGTCTTCTTCCATACTTCTTTTACAATTTTTATATCCATAAAATAATTAAGCGTAGCCTCTGCGATGTCATCGACGATGTTGTAGAAGCGGGGAATTATTGGGCCAATCAATTTGAATTAATAGTAACATAGTCTTAAAAAAAAAATAAGAGATCCAGGAATTATTTTTCCAAGGGTCTGTATTTAAGGGGTTGTGTAAGCAGTCATGCTAGCGAAGGAGGTGGCGGGACGTGAGAGGGAAAGAACCTCACGTCCCAGCCGCCGCGGAAGACGCCCTGGGCGTCGGGGGTCACGTGGTGGCTCCCGGCCACCGTAGGCGCGGGCCTGTGGACGGCGAGTTATGGGCTAGCTCGCCGTCCGGCCGTCTTATGACGACAGGCCGTGTCGACGGCGCGTTCGTGTTCCACGCGCGCCTCAAAGAGATGTCAGCAACCACGTAGGGGTCGATGCCTGCCAGGGCTGCGGGACTGTTAGAAAGAGATACCGTGGCCCTGGAACACAAAGGGCAAAGAAGGAACATGGATGGGTTTTAGTCAGTACAAGTCTGACACTCCCTTCCGCTCCGCCCAGAGTGGGGGGGTCATTTGATGATTTCCCATCCGAAAAAAAAAAAAAATAGGGTCTGCATTTACTCAATTCAGTCAAAACGAAACAGTTCTTCCATGATTACCAATACTTAATTCGCAAAAGCATTTCTTTACATAATCTCACCTTGAATATTTAAATAATCGGCTGCGGTGATATTGATTTCTCGAGGACATTGTAACAGAAACATAGATGATAAAGATGTAACACGAAAACTGATAACATTAGTTTCAATTTCCGACGTTTCCTGTTTCTGATAAAATGCAGCCTTCAGGTATTTTGTTTACTTTATTTTTTTCCAAGATAATCTTTTAGTCTTCGTCTTCTAGTGACTAAGTTTGCATATACTGTGATTTTTTTTTTTTTTGTTTTTAAATCTTAAAATTACTTCAGTGATAGTGTTCTTATTTTTGACATGGATTTAAATGATTATAGTGAAAGTGATGAGAATAGAGAAGTTGAATCGAACTCAGGATTTGTGTGGGTTCATAAGATTTCGCGTTCCTATCTCCGTTTGGTGTCGCTTTGTTATAATAAAGGACAAGATGCTGCTTTAATGAACTGGGAGGACAGGTATTCGATTTTATTTAAATTTTATCTACAAGTTCCATCCTTACGGTTGTGTGCTTCCTGGTTTATCACAAGATAATAGAGACATTGAACAAACAGCCTTTATATTTTGATAGTATGTAGATATGAAAAATTCTATTTTCCGCACGGCTATCATGCCATCGTCAATGACAGTATGAAAATTCAGTTTTAATTCGATACTATTATTGCCATCAAAAATAATTTATGTAAACAGTCCGTCTGCTTTATGACGACAGGCCGTGTCGACGGCGCATTCGTGTTCCACGTGCGCCTCAAAGAGATGTCAGCAAATAAGTAGGGGTCCGCAAGGGCCGATGCCTGCCAGGGCTGCGGGACTGTTCGAAAGAGACACCGTGGCCCTGGAACACAAAGGGCTAAGAAGGAACATGGATGGGTTTTAGTCAGACAGACAGGAGGGGGGGGGGGGGGTCATTTGATTGATGATTTTCCACCCAACAAAAAGGTACTTAATAAGACGCGGAAGAAAACTTGCTTAAAATGTTTAAAAATAGCCATTGCTAAATATGCAATCATCACAGCTGGATGCATAACAAGATAATTTATACATAGAATCTCATAAATTATTAGTTAATGAATGTTGATAAAACTGTTGGTAATAAAACCACGGTACCGGTTTATCATTTGTGCGGCTAATATGGTGTTAAACACGATTGTCTAGCAGTCGCGAAGGGTCAATTTATGTAAAAGGTAAGCCGGAGTACATATCTTTAATGTGATTATATTATTGGTCTAAAGAATACTGACTGTGTCAATTTTCAAAGGGAATCCGGTAGGAATCGAGTGTCTAATAGTGTGTTGGTCTCATTATTTAATTTTGTGATGAAAATATCAGCCAGTGTTATTAACCTAGTTCACGATGTCTTCTTCGGAAATAGAAAGAAATAATGAAAAAGAAAGAAAACATAATTATTTGACCCATGCCACAAGTGCACACAACAAGCACAAACAAAAATATAACAAATTAAAAATGTTAAATTTATACAATAAAAATGTTAAAACAAAACAACAAAAAAAAGGAGATAATATTGTGTGTCTCACGGCTGCGCCAAATAGGCCCAGTTCAGCAAACTGCCGAGCAGCTAGTACCTGACGCTGGTTTTCAACTGGACCTGAGATGGTGATGTGACGGACATAAAACAGTTTTGTTTCTAGTTAGGTATGTGTAGGTAAATAGTCACTCATACAGACCCTTTTGATACATTGCAAACCTTTCCATGAAGTCTTGACCTACTTGCTCATAATGTTCTCTCCCGAATGACGTCTAGCTGGGCTTCAGCTTCCCCCCAGCATCGCTAAAAGAAACGATCCCTTCCTTTCACATCCAGCTAATTTCCTCTACACTAGATCCTCTCATCTGGTCTCTTGAACAAAATATACAATAACGACTAACCTGTCTGGCCTTTTTTGTGGCTCCAAGTTTTCATGTGACCCCGAGAACCCGTACTATAAAGAATGAATGTTTCAATGACAATTCTGTCACGTGCTGAAAACAGGTTGCGGTCTACAGCCTAACAAAGATAAAGATCTTGTGCCTTGACATACACAATAAAGCATGATCTTTTCCTGTTTTTTTTTAAATTAATAGTACTAGAGCAGCTTGTCGCTAAAAAATAACAGCCGCTCGGGTCGATTTAAAGGTAAAGCCGTGCTTGCCTATGTTGGTTTTTGGATAGGTGACCACCCATTACATGCCGAGTTTCCTCTGTGCCTCGGAAAGCACGTTAAGACGTCGGTCCCGGCTGTCATTAATAGATCTTTGACAGTCGTTACAGGTAGTCGTATAGGCCAATAAGCCTAATGTCCAATATTTACAAAGTTTTTGCAAAAGTAATTCTATGGAGAATAACTATAATTCTTGACGAAAATCAGCCCAAAGAACAGGCTGGATTCAGGGCAGGCTACTCAACACTAGACCACATACTCACTGTAAGACAAATCTTTGAGAAGAACAAAGAATTTAAGGTGCCATTTTACTGCTGCTTCATCGACTACAACAAGGCATTCGACTCAATAGAGCACAACAGTATTTGGCACTGTCTAAAGAACCAAGGAGTCGAACACAAGTACATTAGAATCTTAAAGAACATATACACCAAGAGTACAGCTAGAATAAAATTAGAAAAAGAGGGCGAACTAATAGAAATAAATAGAGGTGTACGTCAGGGGGACCCGTTGTCACCTAAATTATTCACAGCTGTATTAGAAGCAATCTTCCGAAAATTAAAATGGGATGAGTATGGACTTAACATAAACGGCGAACAACTTTCACACTTACGATTCGCTGACGACATTATATTATTCGCCACGACAAAAGAACAATTACAGAGCATGCTAATAGACCTGGATAAAGAAAGTCGCAAGGTAGGTCTAACAATGAACACTTCCAAAACTAAAGCCATGACAAACGCTGTAGAAGACACTATCATTATAAACAACGAGCCAGTTGAGTATGTAAAAGAGTACACTTACTTAGGCCAACAAATCTCAATTACCGATATAATGTCAAAGGAAATAGACACAAGAATCGGGAAAGCATGGAAATGTTACTGGAGCTTTAAGGAAGTAATGAAGAATACAGAAACTAAGATGGCCGTCAAAACAAAACTATATAACACCTGCATACTCCCAGTCCTAACATATGGCTGCCAGACTTGGGCCCTCAGTAAAGCGCAATACAGGAAACTGGAAACATGCCAGACAGCAATGGAAAGAAGCATGCTGAATATAAGGAAGTCAGACCGAATAAAGAACAAAACTATCAGAAGACGCACGAAAATTGAAGACGTAACAATGAGAATAAGAAGACTAAAGTGGAAATGGACTGGCCATATAATAAGAGGCATTGAAAAATGGAACAAAAGCACAGTATTTTGGTACCCAAGAAACAGGAAAAGAAATCGAGGTAGACAGTTTCGAAGGTGGGAAGACGAAATAAAGATCACAGCAGGGAAAACATGGACTAGGAAAGCACAAAGTAGAACGGAGTGGAAAGAATTGGAGGAGGCCTTTGCCAAAGTTGGGCAAACAGACCGGGTTGTCGGTGTCACCGACTCGCCAGAGTCGTTAGATTAAGATTTAAAGTGGAAAAATGTAAAAATTCTGTGTCTGAATAAAGGCTTATATTATTATACAGGTAGTCGTAGTAGGTTCCATACAACTCGATTCCTACCGGCTTCCCTTTGAAAACTGGCACAGTCAGTATTTTAAAGACAAATAATAAACTCACATTAAATATATCTACTCCGGCTTACATCTTACAAAAATTGACGCTTCGCTACTGGTAGTCAGTGGCCCGAAAGTCAGACAACCAGTCTTAAAAAGGGGTATCGTATTACCCAGTACTAACTGGGTTATGGAAGTCGAATAGGCCGGTTAGACTGGAAGCCGACCCCAACATAGTTAGGAAAAGGCTAGGCAGATTTTGATGATGACAAGCAGTAGCTAGCTTGTGCCTGCGGATTCACCTGCTTGTAGTTTGGTTCTTCCAAATCCGTTCAGTAGTTTTTACGTGAAAAAGTAACCAAAGAAACGATGGATGGACTGTGTAAAGAATGATATGGCAAGAAAGGAGGTGTCTGATGAGATAACGAGTAATAGAGAAGTATGGAAGAAGAAGACATGCTGCACCGACCAGACGCAGGAATTAGGGCAAGAGAATGATGATAAAAGAAAGAAAAAGGATTTATTAGACTCATACAGAGCATAACAAAAAAAAAATTATAATAAAAGATGGCGCCAACGTCAACGTAAGACGTTATTAATGGAACGAAAATTTCGAGAATCGTGAGCAGGGTGCGATGGTCTAATTGGTTAAGACGTCCGGTGTACAGAATCGGAAGGTCGCAGGTTCAAACCCTGCTCGCACTCGAATTTTTCTTTCCATATCAAAACCAGCTATAACAAAAAAATGGTTGAATTGTTCACATTAAAACAAAAATTATATGATGAGTAACAAACATCTATCCATCCTCACAAACTTTGTCATTTATAATACTCCGGACACCGCCAGACAAATACTAAGTGACAGATCTGCCAAAGCCCGGTGGCCGCAATTTCTCCGTACGGAATTTACTGTGTGCTGAGCTGGCTGTGGGTGTACAGACGCCAGTACATCAAGCCACTACAATCTGTCAAATTTTGTTTAAGAGATTATTAAGTTTATCGCTAAAGCATTAGGTTCAAGGTTGATTGGGAAAATTTGACAGCTTCGGGTAGCTTGATGTGCTGGCGTCTGTACTATTAACATTGCCTGTCCTTCCAAAGAAAACAGCCGCGATGTTATGTTGTGTCGTTTTCAAACATGAACTATGAAGTAATCGAAGTAAAGTATTACGTCTCTATAAACGAGCGTAATATTAATTATTTATCATTTACGTCTGCATGCTTTCATTGTTACGATACCGAAATACATGCAGATATAATTCAGGGTTTTCACTCATTACTATTTAATTTATTAATGCTTTATTTATGTCAACTAGCACTTCGCCCAAGACTTTGTCCGCTGATTTGCGATAGCTCGGCGAATTTTCGTGATATAAATATAATTTATAGCTTATGATACTTCCTGAAAATGTAACTTTCTATTGGTGGATAAATTGTTAAAATCGGGCCAATAGTTTTTGAGTTTATTCGTTACAAACATACAAAAATACAAATATTTCCTCTTTATAATATTAGTGTAGACACGATAATAATATCTACAGTAGTGTAACTTCATACAAACGGTCGGAACTCGAGTCATACCTACACGCCTCGAGTTCGGTATACACTCGGTACTCAACAGTCGCGAACAAGGAACATATTTACTCTAGGAGAAGAATGTCAAGTACGTACAAATAAATTGGCACGGTTTTAGCGCCTCCTGGTGGATGCCCCCGAAAAGTCGCGAAAGCGGGAAATTCGAAATCGGATTTCTTTGAGATATTAATTAAAAGGTGCCCACAATAGGAGAACTGGGAACCTGTAATCAATGTTAAATTAGAGTACAATTTCACTGATCACAATTTAGCAGCTCCGCTTTGGTGGTCAAGCAACCTTGTTTAAATTAACTTAAAAGGTGAATAGTAAACAATTCTTGCTTGTAAAAACAGGCAGATGATGATATTTGCCTTACCTTCACATCTGGTGAAGCAAAACGTCTTAATTTTTTCTTGGATGGGAAGTCCACAAATGCTGTTTCCTTAAAATGCAGATGACATAGCATTCTGTGTTCAGTGTGCAGTTTCATCTGAAAGTCCTTGTTTGACCATGATTTGTCTGGACAGCAATACTTTGCCCATAATTCACAACTGAAAGAAATATAGTAAGAAAATTAAGTACCTATGCAAAAGTTACTTAATAAGATATTACAGATCAGCAATCCAATCACAAATCTGGATAAGGGGGCATAATTAGCAAGATAAACATAATAGTTAACAGGTGTCTATTGGAGCATGCGTGCATCTATTTAGCCAACATTAGAGGAGCTCTTACTGGAGAATATTTGTGGAAACAGGGTTTGTAAACCTAAATAATGTGGTTTCTGGGTCATGGTCAGGCGAAGAACACTTTGGTGTTTCGGCACACAACAGACGGAGATACCTAGGCTCTACTCTACGTCGTTAATGGCGAGGATAGCACTTTGCAAAAAGAGAAGTTGATGACAAGAGAATTCACAAGAAATAACTTTAACATGCGCTCGCGCCGGTAGACATTTTTCTTGTGGTGTGGGGGCTGCCAGGTACATTTAACAAAAACTTACCGACCTAATTTTATGAAATTAATAAATTTTGAAAATAGATAACCTCTGCCCGATCCATTGATTGGTAAACCTTTTGGTTATTAATAGTTTTTAACAATATTAACATTGAATAAATTAGTTGAAATATTATATCGGCTAATTTGTTGATTAATAATTTAAACAAGAATGTCGCTAAAACTACCGTATGGTAGCTTTTTAATATTTATGCACCTTTTCAGTTTTACTTATTTTGCCATTCTTGAAAACGTCATTATTAGAGACCGAAGTTTTTAGGTCTCGCATAATAGAGGAGAGCCTGGCAACATAGGTCTAGCCCCTGTAGGCATTCCTAGGTTTACCCAATGAGTTTCATTGGGTATGGGGAATGAGACGATGGGACCCGCCTGGTCGCGTGTGTCGGACACACGCAATCAGGCGGGGTCGTCTCATTAAATGAGACGACCCCGCCTGGTGGCGATTGCGCCGCACTGACCAACGAACGTTGTAATGGTTTTGTAAGCACTAAGCGTGCGATTTGTGAATATTTAATTGAAATAAGTAGAAAGAATTACTAAATATGTCAAAGATTTATAATATGCTATTTTGTGCTGTCTTTGGTGGCTTGAATTCTTCAATAACGCATCCAGAGATAACATTTTTTAATTTATCTGAATACTCCGAAAGGTAAGACTAAAATAATTTATACATATATACCTACTAGTTGATACGTAATTTGTTTATTTTTTAATAGCTTGGTGTTTCGCTGTTTCCACCACGTAAAATACCTGTATTAATTTAATTAATAAATAAGTGGATAGGGTAAAAAAGGGTGACTTAGATACCTACGCTAGCGTTAAAAAAAAACAAATAGGTAGTTTCCCAGGCTAGGCTATCTACTTACTCATACACTTAGCTACTTACATATTTAATTTTTAAATTAGACGAAATATCATTATGAAATAATTATGAGAGAAATAAATGGTACGTATCTACCTAGTTTTTTGTTGAACCCTTCCTTTTTCATTCACAACAAATTTCATTTTTTTAAATAAAAAAATAGAATATTTACAATCACAAAACTAGAAAGAAACTCAACTAAGTAGATGAAATTAAAATACTTTAGGCGCGGCAGCCCTATCGCGTGCGAAAGTACCGCCCGGCTGTAGGTCGAGTACAGGCCCGAGTCACAATACTGTATATATTTATACTGTGGTGTAGGTATTGCGTCGAAACAAGAGTCACTATTTCGAAAGGGAGTATTTTGGCGTACCTATAATCCGACATTTCTTTTTCGATAATAATCTTTTTAATTTTAACTCATTTGCGGTTATCTCTATAATTATCCTTTCTAAATATTGGGTACAGGTAAAGCAACTACCTATGTTAAATAATTGGTTATATTTTATATTAATTTGCTAACTCAATCTTCCTTTTATAATTTAATAAAAAAATAAAGAGAAGAATACCTGGAAGGATATGGGGGAGGTCTTTGCCCAGCAGTGGGACATACAAGGCTATTAAAAATAAAAGAAAATTATAAAACATTGTAAATGTAATGGTTGAAATCTCATACAAATAGAATTTTCATAGCTATTTTTACCCGACTGCGGCGAAGTCCAAAAGGAGGATTATGTGTTTTTTTTAATGTTTAGACCTTCGTCTAACATACCCGTAATCAGACAATCTAAATTAGTGTTTCTAAATTGGAATGAAAATTTAAAATAAACTGAAGAGAACATCCTAATTGAGAATGAATTACACTATCCACAATTTTATTAATTAGTATTATTAGATAAAGAATAATAAAAATAACTTGCTCTTTAGGAGATAAAATATAAACACCAAAATAAATGATTAAGACGAATATTTTTACATATTTGAATACTAAGCGATTTTAAATCAATTTTATTCACAAATAATTATTTTGCAGACACAATGCTTTTTTTTGCAAGATTATGAATGAACAGAATATGTTTATTGAATAATTAATGCATTATAGATAGTAAATATTGAATGGTTAGTGGTTTATGAATGAGTTATGTAGAAGACCATTTAAAAGAAAATTCGATATTGCCGGTCATATAAGGGCACACGGATACTGCTGTTTTTTTTCGGATGGGAAATCATCCAATGACCCCTCCCGCTCTGGGCGGAGCGGAAGGGAGTGTCAGACTTGTACTGACTAAAACCCATCCATGTTCCTTCTTAGCCCTTTGTGTTCCAGGGCCGCGGTATCTCTTTCGAACAGTCCAGCAGCCCCAGGGATATAGCTTCAAAGGCTGAATATCGTGGTCCATAATTATGGCAGTAAACATCATCGGCCGAGCCTTTTCCCAACTATGTTGGGGTCGGCTTCCAGTCCAACGGGATGCAGCTGAATACCAGTATTTTACATGAAACGACTGCCTATTTGAACTCCACAACACAGTTTTACTGGATAATTCGATACCCCTTGGTAAGAGTGGTTGTCAAACTTTCGAGCCACTGTAACGACTGTCAAAGATCTACAAATGACAGCCGGGACCAACGGCTAAATGTGCTTTCCAAGGCACGGAGGAAACTCGGTATGTAATGGGTAGCCAACCTAAGCAAGCGCGGCTTAATTTAAATATCGACCAGAGCAGCGGCTTTTATTATTTAGCCACGTGCTCCTCCCATATGGTAATAAACATAGTCGATAATTATAGTACAAAAACTTGGTCCATGTCATTATTAGAAGTTTCCCTTTCCTTCAATAAAATTAATATAGTTTCTATTAAACGTAAGACTGCTTGATAAATGTCGATTGATTACTTATGACGTCACACACAGATTTTTTTTTATCTATGCTGTTAATATTGAACCTCATTGCATTGATTGACCCACATGTATTCGCTTATCTCTCCGCATGTGTTCACAGATGATAAGTAGACTTTGCACGGAAATTATATAATTTTTGTTTGGAATTTAATCAGTTCGGTGATAACATGTAAGACTTGAATATAGCGCAAGAAGTTATCTGTTTCTGTAAGTGTTGTTGTATGGAAACTCCCTTATATCAGCATTATCAGCCTACAACAGTCCACTGCTGGAAATGGGCCTCTTCAATCGCACACCACTTAGCTCGATTCTCGGCAACTCTTACCCAGTTGCTAGCAGCCACCTTGCGAAGATCGTAGCTCCACCGAGCCTGAGGGCGCTCCTCCTTACGTTTGCCGATTAGCGGTCTCCACTCAAGAACACGTCTATCCCATCCAACGGTCATTGGTTCTACGGCTAAAGTGGCCAGCCCATTGCCACTTCAGCTTACTCCCTTATATAATATTTTCATTTAATCGAATCGAAGACACAACCCACAAGCTAACATCCTTTATTCTTTTGCTTAGTCTTCGTGGTCTAAAGCGCACACCGGTTGCGAGTACTACGCACTTGACCTTTCTGAAGAACACCACCAAGATCCGTGAATGTCCTTATAGTCTAGGGCGCGCCCTATCGGCTTTTTCACTCACATCTGCCTTGTACCTTATGGCAGACACTTTTCATTTTTACACTAATATTATAAAGAGGAAAGATTTGTATGTTTGTAACTAATAAACTCAAAAACTACTGGACCGATTTCAAAAATTCTTTCAGTATTAGAATGCTACATTATCCCTGAGTAACATAGGCTATATTTATTACTAAAAAAATTAGAAAATTAGGGCAAAATAAATGTCACCCGTGCGAAGCCGGGACAGGCCGCTAGTCTTTCATAATTTTGTGTAAACACTCGATGTATCATCATACTTTGCCTGAGCTTATCCCAATTTATGAGGGTTCGCAGCATGTGTTCTTCTTCCATACATCTCTCGTCGTCATCTCTTCAGTTCCGTCACTATCCATCTTATCTTTCACACAGTGCCTCCATCGTTTCTTTGGTCATCCCCTCCTACTCTCATAACGATCCTGATTCAATTCTGCAAATATATCAAGAAAAAGAAAGACCAAAGAAACGATGAATGGACTGTATAAAGGATGATATGGCAAGAAAGGAGGTGTCTGATGAGATGACGAAGAATAGTGAAGTATGGAAGAAGAAGACATACTGCACCGACACCAGATAAATTGGGATAAGGGCAGGAGAATGCTGATTCAATTCTGCAAATGCTTAAACAAAATGTTCTTCAAAAGACACGATAGCTTCGCGTGAATACATTTTGTGGGTAACATTGATTGGAATCGAGACAGAGAGGCCCACTTGTCTCAATTAGATTGCCAGCTGAAGTATACTGAGCGAGGGGTGCGTTGTCAGAATTCCTCCTCGTGTGCCTGATGGCTGCCGGTCCCTCTCGATACGTCTGGAGGGAATAGCAGCTGCTGGGCCGGTGCACCCTGGGCGTGGGCAGTATCCTTCCCCGAGGAATGGGAAGAGATTCTTATTCCTCAGGGAATGTTACTGTCCATGGCTAATATTCTGACATGGGCGGGTCCCTCATGGACCAAGGGGGCGTTGCTCCGCGTGACCCTCTGAAAAGCAGAGGGCACAGCGGAGGAGCAAGGGCGGGCTCGGTGTGCACTTACCCTGCCTCCGAGCAGACAGTGAAGGACGTGCGTTCCTCACTGTCTCCGTCGATATCGTAATCCCACCGTCGAAGTGTCGTGGAACACGTCTCGCGGCTTCGATTGGGACCGAGGGTCTTGGCTTAACCGCCCGGACCACGAGGTAGAAAACCTCTATAAAAAGTTACCCCGAATCTCAAGCGGCGGCGCACCGCGAGGAGATGTATGGCTGACGGGTTCCTTTGGAAAATCAGTCTCTAGTGCGAACCACTGCCGGGCCTGGCTATGGCTTATCTGGGTACAGGGGGCACTGCCCAGATGGACTTTTTATTTCCCCCATACTCGTGGGAACAGTATGGAAACGAATACAACCCAAAACACGGCCGATATCGGCGAAGGAAGGGAGGAGAGGGATGCGGTGTCGGAGTCCGGCGCCGCATCCAGCGAGGTGAGCGCGGGAGGCTCAGTGAGCTCCCAGCGCGGGAGGCCCGGGGCTGCTGCGGGGAACAGGGAGTTCCTACGCAAGCGGTCCAGGCCGGTAGGCGACCGAGAGTCGTCGTCAGATGGGGAGCCGGCTTCGGCTTGTAAGATCCCCACCAGCAAGCGCGGCGGGATCCGTGGCAAGGGGAGAGGCCTCTCTGCCACCGAGAGGTCGGCGCGGCTTGCCGAGGAGGGGCGCCATCCGGGGGCGGCCACCGGTCACGGGGTGGCCCGTTCGGGCTCCTCTGGCGACGAAGCGGGCGTTGATGGCGGCTCCGAAGCGGAGCGTAAGGCCGGACTCGCGAAGGAGGTGGAGGCGGCGCTTAGGGCTGTCTCTTTGAAACAAAAGCCCTCCACCAGGCAAAGGGCTATACCTGCAGCGGTCGCCTCCATTATGGCGGCAGCGGAGGCCAGATTTGCGGGGCCCCCGCCAGACGGCGTGGCCATTCTGAGGGCGGAGGTCGCTCGACTGACGGCCGCCACGGAGCTTCTCAAAGAGGAGAACATGAAGCTCCGAGCAGACCTGGCCAGTTTGCGCGAGTCCGGCTCTCGCGAGGCGCCCCAAAATGGGGGCCAGAAGCATCCAAGCCAGTCCGTGCCGGTGGAGAACCAGGTTCTGAATCTGGTTCGGCAGGAGCTGGCTGCCTTCCAGGCGAGGTTCTCCGTCCTGGAGGGCATTGTCCTGCGCCCCCCCCTAGCGGCAAACAAGGCGCCCCCGGGACCGACGGCGGCCTCATATGCGTCTGCTGTGGCCTCCGCACCGGGGCCGTCCAGCCAGCCCCCAGGCAGGGTTATGTCAGCCCCGACGAAACCGGCTCCGGTTAGGAAGGCGGCGGCCCTGAAACAGGGCAAGGCGGCGGCCCTGAAACAGGGCAAGGCGGCGGCCCAAAAGAAGGGCAAGGCGGCGAATATGCCAGCGCCAGCCGCGAGACAGCCGCTATCGCCGCCCCCCCCGCCCCCTAAGCCTTCCGCGGCCGAGACCGGGTGGCAGGTGGCCGGAGAAAAAGCAAGGGAGCGATCGGCGGCCAAAAAGGCCAGGAGGCAGGAGCAGAAACGCCGGCAAAAGGAGCGGGGCGTCGCGGTTAGGCTCAGCACCCCAAAGACCGCAGCTGTAGTGATTACACTACAGCCGGACGCGGAAAAGAGGGGCGTGACCTACCGCGACGTGCTCGCTAAGGCGAAAGCGACGGTGGATCTCGGAGAGCTCGGGATCACCGGGGGCCTCCGGCTTAGAGTCACCGCAACAGGGGCTCGAGTGCTGGAGATCCCTGGCGAAACCCGTGGCTCGTCCGCCGACGCTCTGGCTGAAAAGCTTAGAGCGTCCCTAAATGCGGACGAGGCCCGAGTGTCCAGGCCCGTCAAATGCGCAGACCTGCGCATACTGGGTCTGGACGACTCGGTGACCGAGAAGGAGGTGGTGGCCGCCGTCACCAGGACCGGTGGGTGTCCTGCCGAGCAAGTCAAGGCAGGCACCTTACGTCCGGACCTGTCGGGCATGCGAACCATAACGGTAAGCTGCCCTGTGACAGCGGCGAAAGTTATTGTGGAGGGCCGAAGGCTCTTGGTGGGCTGGGTTTCGGCGCAGGTGAAGCTGCTGGAACCCAGACCTCTGAGGTGCTTCCGCTGCCATGTGGGGCACCACGTGTCGGTCCGGTGCACCTCGGAGGTGGACCGCAGCGGCCTGTGCTTCCGCTGCGGCCAGCCTGGTCACATGGCCGCGGCTTGCTCCGCCGCGCCGCGCTGCGCCGCATGTGCGGCAGCTGGCAAGCCGGCCGATCACCGGGCAGGGAGCAAGTCCTGCGGTACTCCCGCCAAGGCCAGGGGCAAGGGAAGGCCCTCCGCCACCACCGCCAAAACCCCCACCGTCGCCACCACCGCAGCCGCCGCCACTGTCGCTGCCGCTGCCGCTACTGCTGCAACTTCCGCAGCGGGGCCCTCGCAGGGGGCCCGGGAGGGGGCTGAAATGGAGTGCCAGTAACGGCCCCATTACGCCTTCTCCAGGCGAACATCAACCACTGCGCCTGCGCTCAGGATCTGTTGCTCCAGAGCATGGCGCAGTGGTCGATTAACATCGCCGTGGTCGCTGAGCCGTACTTTGTCCCGCCCAGGGATGACTGGGTTGAGGACCTTAGCGGCTCAGTGACCATAATTACGTCGGTCGCCGCCGGTACCCCGACCCTTGAGAGTGTCAGGAAGGGTCAGGGGTGCGTAGCAGCACGGTTCGGGGAGATCGTTGTAGTGGGAGTCTACTTCTCCCCGAGCCGAACTCTCGCCGAGTTCCACAACTCCCTCACGGAGTTGAGTGTCGTCATCGGAAGCCATTCCCTCCCCGTGCTTGTGCTCGGGGACTTCAATGCCAAGAACTTGGCTTGGGGTTCTCGTTACACGGACGTGCGGGGTAGAATGGTGGAGGACTGGGCTTTGGAGACAGGCCTGGTCGTCCTAAATCGGGGTTCTGTCCCCACGTGCGTGCGGATGCGGGGCGAGTCGGTGGTGGACATCTCGTTCGCCAGCCCCGCTCTGTCGCCGCGTGTCGTTGACTGGTGCGTCATGGAGGGGGTGGAGACCTATTCCGACCACCGGTACATCCGGTTCGACGTCTCCACCCAGTCCTCAAGCGTGCCGGTCCTACAGGCCCCGAGTGGTCCGCGATGGGCGCTGAAGCAGCTGGACCGGGAGCTCCTCCTGGAAGCCTCGATCGTGCAGGCCTGGGTGTCATCACCAGTCAGGCCTGCCGACATCAACAACGAGGCGGGTTGGTTCCAGGAGGCCATGTCCGAGATTTGCGACGTGGCAATGCCCCGAGTTCGGCCAGGAAGCGCCCGGCGTCAGGTGTACTGGTGGTCGCGAGAGCTGACGTCTTTGCGCAAGGCGTGCGTTGCCACGCGGCGCCTGTACGCCAGGCATCGCAGGCTCCGCATCCGCCCTCCGGATGCGGCAGCCATTGAGGCGGAGCTGTACGAGGGGTACAGAGCGGCGAAGACCGCCCTCCAAGAGGCTGTCCGGCGGGCCAAGAACTTGGCCCGCGAGGAGATGCTGGAGTCTCTGAACGGAGATCCGTGGGGGCGCCCTTACAAGATGGTGCGGGACAAACTCCGCACCCGGGCCCCCCCGCTAACGCAGAGTCTCCGGCCTGAGCTCGTGGAGGACGTGGTGAGCGCTCTGTTCCCTTCGCGAGGGGAGCATCCTCCCCCGCCTATGGCTCCGCCGCCGCGTGCGGTGCCGGAAGCGGACCACACCGATGACGATGACGACGTTCCGGAGGTGACTGGGGTAGACCTGAGAGTGGCGGTACGCAGGCTGAAAACCAGAAACACCGCCCCGGGACCCGATGGCTTGCCTGGCAAAGCCTGGGTCCTGGCCTCTGAGGCTCTCGGGCCCCGACTGGAAGGGCTCCTAAGCGCATGCTTGGAGAGAGGCCAGTTTCCGCTTCGTTGGAAGACGGGGAAGCTGGTCCTCATCCGGAAACCAGGGCGCCCTGCGGACTCTCCGTCCGCATACCGGCCCATCGTGCTGCTCGACGAGGTGGGCAAGCTCTTTGAAAGAGTCATTGCCAACCGCCTCGCCGGGCACCTTGCGGGGATGGGGCCGGATCTTGCGGAACACCAGTTTGGTTTCCGCAAGGGGCGCTCGACGGTGGACGCCATCATGCGCGTGAGAGCCCTCACGACGGGGGACGCGGTGTCCCGGGGCGGGGTCGTCTTGGCGGTGTCTCTTGACATCGCCAACGCCTTCAACTCCATGCCCTGGAGCTGTATTAGGGAGGCACTCCGGTATCACCGGGTGCCGACCTACCTTCGTCGTGTGGTCGGGGACTACCTGACGGATAGAGCCGTCGTCTACCCTGGTCGAAGCGGAGAATGGAACCGGCGAGAGATGTCGTGCGGTGTTCCACAGGGATCGGTTCTGGGGCCGGCCTTGTGGAACATCGGTTACGACTGGGTGCTGCGCGCCGACCTCCCTACCGGCGTCAGCGTAGTTTGCTACGCTGACGACACGCTGGTACTGGCACAAGGGAGGTCGCACGAGGCGGCGGCCGAAAACATGACAGGCGGGGTAGCGATAGTCGTGGAGAGGATCCGGCAATTGGGTCTCGAGGTGGCACTGCACAAGTCCGAGGCCATGTGTTTTCATGGGCCTCGGAATGCGCCACCGTCGGGATCCCTACTGACGGCGGGAGGGGTTTCCATCGGCGTCGGGTCGACGTTGAAGTACCTAGGACTCGTCCTCGACAGCCGGTGGAACTTCGTGGAGCACTTCCGACGTTTGGCTCCCAAACTGGAACGGACAGGGGCTGCCTTCAAGCGGCTCTTGCCCAACCTGAGGGGTCCAAACGCCTCCTGCCGGAGGCTATACGCGGGGGTCGTGCGGTCCATGGCTCTTTACGGGGCCCCGGTGTGGGCGCGTTCTTTGAGGCGGCAAGCCGCCCACTACCTGAACGCGCCCCAAAAGGTAATAGCCATAAGGCTAATCCGGGGGTACCGCACGATCTCCGGCGAAGCGGCTAGCCTCCTTGCCGGATTGCCGCCATGGGATCTGGAGGCGATAGTCCTCGCACGCCTGCACGAATGGCGCGCGGAGGCACTACGTCGGGAGGAAACTCCGCTGCCGCGGCAAATTGCCGCTCAGCGGACAGACCTCCGGCGTGATCTCATGGCGACATGGAGAGAGCGACTGTCGCAACCCCGTGCAGGGCACGCCACCATAGTGGCGATAAGTCCCCTCTTTGAGGAGTGGCTAGAGAGGCGCCACGGCGCCCTCACCTACCGCCTGACGCAGGTCCTCACCGGACACGGTTGTTTCGGGAGGTTCCTGCACCGAATCGGGCGGGAGGAAACGCCCGGGTGTTTCCACTGCGAGGATCGTCCGGAGGACACGGTGGAGCACACCGTGGAGGTTTGCCCCGCTTGGGCGGAGCACCGCCGTGTCCTCGTAGCGGCGATTGGCGGCGGCGATCTCTCGCGTCCGGCCTTGGTTCAAGCCATGGTCCGGAGCGAGAGGGAATGGGAAGCCGTCACCTCCTTCTGCGAAGCAGTCATGCTAGTGAAGGAGGTGGCGGGACGTGAGAGGGAAAGAACCTCACGTCCCAGTCGCCGCGGGAGACGCCCTGGGCGTTGGGGGTCACGTGGTGGCTCCCGGCCACCGTAGGCGCGGGCCTGTGGACGGCGAGTTATGGGCTAGCTCGCCGTCCGGCCGTCTTATGACGACAGGCCGTGTCGACGGCGCGTTCGTGTTCCACGTGCGCCTCAAAGAGATGTCAGCAAATAAGTAGGGGTCCGCAAGGACCGATGCCTGCCAGGGCTGCGGGACTGTTCGAAAGAGATACCGTGGCCCTGGAATACAAAGGGCAAAGAAGGAACATGGATGGGTTTTAGTCAGTACAAGTCTGACACTCCCTTCCGCTCCGCCCAGAGTGGGGGGGGTCATTTGATGATTTCCCATCCGAAAAAAAAAAAAAAAAAAAAAAAAAGTATACTGAGCGAATCCGATTTGTTTGATTGTCGACGAGTGGCTCTTAGGGTATTATCTTTTGGGCCTTTTGTACCTTACATGTGCACTGTTAATTCCTTGATTATGCACTTGGTTATGTTACATTCGATTCCGCAAAACCGTAGCGGACACGGCTCAATTTTTTTCTATACATAACTCTATTTAAAACGGTGACAGGCAGCAATGCCACCGTCTTCGGAAGCGTTTTCATGATAATTATAAAGCCGTATGTAAGTCAAATGCTTGTTTTAGTTAGAGGTTTGACGACAATAATTTAATGGGTGGAAATTGGTCTTGTGAAAATTTTAAACTATAAATTACAAGATGTGTTTTTCAATTCTTTTTAACCGAATATTACTTTGTTTTCAATTCTTTTTAACCGAATATTATTTAATACATTTGTGTAAATTAAAAGTATAATAGTACCCCCCTGCTACTACTTACTGCTAAACATGCCACTCACATTTTGATCCAGCAATTTCATTTCCGCAAAGTAATTAAAAGCAACCTCCGCTGTATATGGAACACTGCATTAAAGCCAGCCTTCGCATTTATTAGATTCCCCATAGACTCAACTACAAGGTGAGACAAAAGTCCTCTCATAATGGTGAATTGTATAAAATTTTGTTAAATATTTTTTTAAATGCTCTTTTTTTTCACGGAAAGTTTGTATCATCATCTGCCTAGCCTTTTCACAACTATGTTGGGATCGGCTTCCACTCTAACCGGATACAGCTAAATACCAGTATTTTACATGGAGCGACTGGCTATCTGACCTCCAGAACCCAGTTAGTAATGGGTAACACGAAACCTCTTGGTAAGACTGGATGTCATTTCGGGCCTCTGACTAAACGACTGTCAAAGATCTACAATTGGCAGCCGGGACCAACGGCTTAAAGTGCTTTCCGAGGCACGGAGGAAACTTGGTATGTCACTCATCCACGGACCAACCTGGGCAACCGCGACTTAACCTGAAGATCGACCCGAACGGCTGTTATTATTCTAGGAGTAAAATTGATATCGGTCAAATGATCCTCCTGAGTTGCTGCACATTTGTTCGCGTTTTACGGCATTTTGAATTGTTGCAAAACATCTGGCTCCAAATTGGTGATTTCTTCTTCTATGTCGACTTTCAAGAGTTACGAGGTTTGTTGTGAGAAATCTGGCGCCTCAGATCTGGTGGTCTGGACGGCCAGTTGAAAACGCCAAAACCAGAGATCACACGTAAATAAGCAGTACCAATAATACGGTGTCCTTCAGGTGTATATCGCTTAAAATATACATTGCTTATTATCCCCTAGCCTGTCAAGAATGGTGATTCAGGCATTTGTCAAAAACGGTGCGGTCGGTGGCGCCCCGCCGCATTTAGCTCGATTCTTACCGTCGTACTTCATTGAGCCATGCTGCCCCTCAAACCATATCTACTGCTTTAACTACCAAAATTTTCTGTGTGCCATTTTTTATCCAAATTTGTTCAGCTGCTTTTGCGTGATTCAGTAACAAGCTTTCGTATTTGTAATAAATCGTTGAAAGATTCACACTGTGACTTTACTTTTGCCACAGCCTGTATTTTCTTACTATACACGCGCCATCAACGTGCATTGTGCTTGGGAATCATTTGATTAAACTAGAGCGGGGTTGAAAATGGAATGCCTATTGTAGATTTTCTATGGCATCTATTTTTTCCCTGGGCTATTGTCTTCTTGTATTTGAGGAATGATTGATTTTGTTTACTGGAGCAAATACGTAGTCGGAATATTTCTTATTGTTCATTTCAAACTATTGGCGGTCTGGTTCTTAGAAATCTGATAAAACTAGATTTGATTTAAACAGATTTTTTATAAGAATCGTAGTTTTATTTGATGCAGGTTTTGTGATGTTCATGGGTATCAGGGTTGTGGAGGTCAGATAGGCAGTTGCTCCATGTAAAATACTGGTAATCTGGTATTCTGCTGCATCCGGATGACAGATGGCGTTCTATCTAGTATTATGTTTGGATGGGCAAGCCCTTTCTGAAATTCATTCGCAGAATTTATTGATGAAGTGTCATTTAAAGACTAAAAGTCACAATCATGGCTCCCGAACCTATGTTGTTTTATCTGATAAATATCAATTACTTCCTCATTTTATGATACATTACGTTTTTCTATTAGTATTTTTTAAGTAGCAGCCACGGAGTCAAGATTTGTGTCCACGTGGCGGCAATAGGTTCGCCTCCTATTATATGGGACTTACACATTACTGGCGAACTGTGGGACGTGGGTGTACTATTACTATTATTTCCTTTATTTATTTTTACACATATTAAATACATTTTTAAATATTCTAATATGAAACAATATAAAAAAAAACGGGAGCAGGGTCCAAGCTACCGGTGGTTAGGGAACAGGAACCTCTTCACAATGCGAGCCGTATCGAGGAGTACTGCCTTCTGAATCAGACCCTTGATCCAACTGCCTAAGGAGAGCCTCGAAAGATGGTCGGCACGACGATCGGCACAATGATAGCCGAGTTCACATTCCATATGTCGACAACTTCGTGTGCCAAGTCGAGATATTTTATTTGTTTCTCTTTCTCAGCTTTCACTAGGTTCTCGTCATGTGGAATGGTAATATCAACTATCATTACGCGGCGCGCTGATCGGTCTATCACTACTATTTCAGGCTTATTGGCGACAATAGTCCAGTCAGTAACGAATTATTAGACCCGTCGTGGATTAAAGCCGTGATTCTATGTTATCTATTTCCTCATGCATTTTCGCAGCTAATTCAAAGTTGGGAAAGGTTTTATTAAATTCACCTTGCCAGTACCTATAGATAACGTATCTGCGTCCATTACACGCTTTCAGGCTTTAATGGCATCGCATTATGTATACGTGATTTCGAGTAAAATGGCCGATAATGATTTATGGTATTATGGTGTTTGGAAAATACACTCAATTTGTAGGGAGGGTTATTATTATTTTAGTTGTGAATGGAAAGCAATTTCGTTTCTTCAATGTCGCTGGCCATCGAGACGTTCTGGAAATAATCTAGTCATTTTATATGTTCATCCTGTGTTGTCTCACTTGCCAAAGACGTCTTTGTCTCCTTTTTAATTCTCTCTATCTTACGCTAGTGCAGTGAAATCCTGCCTGAAGGTGCGAAGCTCATCACGCCATCTTCGCCTAGGCCTGTCGGCGATATGGCTGGACGTTGTCCCGGGGCTTACTGGTTGGAAAGGACACCGACGCGAGAACGGTTACCACGTATTCAGTACATCATTTTGAGCCCCCTACATAGAAATTTTTCACCAGTTATGAAAAAAAAAAAAATTGTTTCCTACAAAAGTGCCTACACGGTCAAAATGTATGGAACAGCTGTTTTTTTTTAAATAAATAGATTAAGGTTTTAAATTCGCTGCCAGACAACGCAATTTGGAACCGCAGCATTTTACACTAGAGTTCCATAAAATGCCAAAGGTGAACACTAGGGGAGGATTTTTGAAAAGGGGAATGAAAGCTTATTAAATGGACTTATGGACGAAGATCATTTCAGTACACGGCTTTTGAAAACAAAGGCGGATCATCATTTTTTGCAGCGAAGACATTTTTAAGAAAAACATTACTTTGGTCTAATCACTAGACCACAGTAACGGTCTTCTTAAAAATGTTCCACTAGCTAGCTAGACTCTAGTGGTCTCAAGTGCTACTACTGAGCATGAGGTCCTGGGTTCGATTCCCGGGTCGGACAGTGTTATTACATTTTTCCATCACGAATTTCTCATTAGCAGCCACGCAGTGTAGATTTGTGCCCGGTTGATGGCAATAGGCTCGCCCTCTATTACATGGGACTTAAACATAGCTGGCGAAATGTGGGTGTACTATTAGATACACCTCTTTTTAACCCGTCAGGGATTACAATCGTGACATTATGTCTGTCTATTAAAGTCTACTTTCTTTCCCTTCGCTACTGGTATGTTGTGAAAATTTTATAGGAACGTGTTTATTTTGGTCACGTCAATCAAAAAAGCATGTCAGTTTACACAGGTACTACTTGTAAGTTGTGTCAGCTTACCTTTCTTACACACGTGTTCAAATATAGCACTTCGCACTTGTAAACGTCATCATTTATTGTGAGTCAGTGGGTTGCCTCAGCGTCGTCGTAATAACATAAGTAGGTATAATCTCTATTTTTGGAAATGATGTACACACGGCGGCACATGAAGCTGTACATTTCCAGTATAACTTGACCTTACTTTGTATAGATTTCGTATACAATGAGAGATCCGCATAAACTGGTTTTGTACAGCTTGATTGGCCGTCGTGCGTACCCGTATGTCTAGGGCCTTGAAGGTAAGGACTGCACTTGTTCGCCGTATCAGCGAAAAGGTTTGTGATAGCTATCTACAAGGTCACTTACGAACTACGTAGACGTATAATTAATGAGATCGCGCAAGTAGAGAATATAATTATATAATTGATAATATTAAACATTATAGCGATGCGATCATGCGACACTCTTCAGAGTAACGTTGAAAATGCTGTACAAGTGCGTGACGGACCATGTACCGTGAAGTCCCCGATAAAAATCGTCAGTACCCAAAGACACATTACCGTCTGGTCGGAGGATCCTTCTCTTTCTCCCCATCTTTTAATGGAGGATGAGAAACTTTACACCCTATTCCTTATAACTCTTTACAGTCTTATTTGGAGAAGCTCGTGGCTAAATAATAACAGCCGCTCGTGTCGATCTTTAGGTTTACCTAAAGCGAGTTTACGAGAGGCTATGTCTTGCTTGCCTAGTTTGGTCTGTGCATGGGAGACCACCCATTACATACCGAATTTCCTTCGTGCCTCGGAAAGCATGTTAAGCCGTTGGTCCCGGGAGTCATTTGTAGATCTTTGACAGTCGTTACTGGTAGTCAGTGGCCCGAAAGTCAGTCTTACTAAGGGGTATATCGTATTACCCAGTACTAATTGGGTTTTGGAGGTCAGATCGGCGGTCGCTCCATGTAAAATACTGGTTCATCCGGTTATTCAGCTGCATCCGGTTATACTGGTAGCCGACCCCAATATAGTTGGGAAAAGGCTAGGCAGATGATGATAAGGCCTATACCTTTTCTCTTCTTGCAAGTCGTGCCTTTCAACAATTGGAATCGAACCCAGAGCCTCATTCATCCGTCTTATGACGACAGGCCCTGTCGACGGCGCAATCGTGCTCCACGCGCGCCTCAGAGAGATGCCAGGAAGGAGTCCGCAAGGGCCGATGCCTGCCGGGGCTGCGGGACTGTTCGAAAGACATACCGCGGCCCTGGAACACAAAGGGCAAAGAAGGAACATGGATGGCTTTTAGTCAGTACAAGTCTGTCACTCCCTTCCACTCCTCCCAGAGCGGAAGGAGTCATTTGATGATTTCCCATCCGAAAAAAAAGAACCTCTTTCACAGCAGTAGCGCTTTTAAGCCTAGATCATCAAGGCAGCCAGTAATGTCGTACCATAATTTCGACAAGAATAGCCAAATAGCTTGCAACGTTCAACATACCACGGATGAACTGCAACCTTCGCTGAACGAGTTCAGTGTCAGCCCCCAAGGTCCTAGAGAACAGGTAGTGTTGCTGAAGTGGGTGCTGGCAATATGCCAGAAGCAGCTGTCGCAGTTGCCTCAATTATGAACGTTATGTGCAGAGCGATAAGGTTGGAAGTAGGTTGATGAAACAGTTTGACCGAGTTTTTCTGGTTAATGATCTAGTCTAGATTCAAGCGATGGATGATTTGTTGCATCTTGACATGAGTGCTGTGTATTTGTTGTAACAAATTGTGTTTTGTGTTATGTGTGATTGAGTCGATTTTTTTTGCAGGATTTTTTTTTTGTTATGAGAAAATTAGAGGATGTTTGTTTTAGGTTTGTCAGTTTTAGGGATATTTATCAACTAGGTTACGGTTTCGCCGGCCTCTTGTTTTGCTCGGCTCCTAAGTGTCATAGCTTGATTTGGTTGAGTTGATGGTGCTGATACATGCGTCATGTTCGTGAACGGGTGCGTTGTGACTGGTCATCTCTTATTTGCCACGGCTTATTTGAATTAATTATTTTATTTTTGAATTGTTTTTACTATGGACACTTAACGTTCACATCTTGCTGCATCGTTCTCACATAATGTACCATCTCAAAATGAATGATGTAACCAAGGTTTTGTTAAAGTATTCTGATTTAAAAGAGTGTCCATGGAGTTTCTTGCCCGTTCTTCTCCATAGAGATCTACGTTAGGGAATGGGCAACTACAGTACTTTCACAGTTTTTGTGCCTTGGACTGTGACTGGGACTGTAGCTATTTTTTACTGTTGTCTTTGTTTCGACAATTCAAAAGTGCCTGTAACTGGCCTACTTGAAATAAATGCTTTGATTTTGATGTTAAAGAGCCTTTGACTCTCCTCAAGAATTGGACGATCAACTGCAAAAAGATTAAAATCCGGCTTGTAGTTCCAGAAATTAGCGCGTTCAAACAAACACACAAACTACATAACATTCCGCATGTAATCCCCGAAGGGTTAGGCAAAGGTTTACCTTTAAGTACACCTACATTTCGCCAATAATTTTAAGTCTCATGTAATAGGGGGCCAGCCTATTGTCATCAACCGGGCATAAATCCAGACTCCGTGGCTGTTACCGAGAAGTTCCCGATGGAAAAACCCAAAAACACTTAGCCCGGGAAACTGAACCCAGGACCTCATGCTCAGCAGTCGCGCTTACGACCACTCGGCGAACGAGGCAATCAAACACACAAACTCCTCAGCCTTATTCTATACTAGCTGTTTCCCGCGACCGTCGTCCGCGTTAAATTATAAAAATACAATTTTCCCTTTCAAAAAAAGGGAAAATTGTATTTGTATTTGTATTTTTGTAGCGGAGCATCAACAAAAAATTGCAACATATTAAATTGATGCTCCGCTCCTATTGGTCGTATCGTGAAGTTTTATAGCCTATAGTCTAGTTTTTTTCAATTCGAACCAGTCGTTCCTCAGATTAGCGCGAACAACCAAACAAACTCTTCAGATTTATAATATTAGTATAGATATAGAAGTGTAGATTAAATTCTGCTTAAGGTGGAAGCCAACGAAATTTAAATTTTCTTACGTTTCTTGCAATTTAAAGGTCAGTGTCAGGTTGTATATTGATTAAGATTTGATTCGCGACCGTAACAAATATAGCTTTACAGAGTTATAGTCATTAAACTCATAAAAACAACCCTCTAAGTTCATATAATTAAAAAACTTTTTCATGAAGTAGTCATTAAATGGGATTACATGAACTAAGAGGGTACTATTGATGATTTTAATGATTATAATTCTATAACTACGTACGTGTTACGGTCGCGAATCATATTTCGTTTCACAAATAGCATGACACTGACCTGCAAATTGCAAAAAACCTAAGAAAATTTGAATTTCGCGGGCTACCCTGACGCTTCCATATTAAACCGGATTCAAACTGAGCTGATGCAAGAGTTATCATCAACCTCGCAAATGAACCCTGAGACAGTTTTTCCGAAGACGAAATACTCCAAATCACCAACAAAGTTAAAAAAGCAATAATCATTGTGCAATGCAAACTATTAACAACTATAACGATAGCCAACGAATTCCATCTTCTTCTAAATAAAAAAAAAACACGCATTGACTGCATGTTGTACGAGAAACAGGGCGGAATATTTTTAGTGTATTTTAGAACCGTCTTACGTGAATTTATTTTTTCTCATCGCATGTACAGTCACGAGCACCAATATTTATACACTTTCCTAAATTTAAAAGCAATTTTCGCGAGAAATAACCATTGTAACTTATGGATAGGATCTTTTTCATAAAAATATGAGTTCCAGCAGTAGCGAAGGGTCAATTTTTGTAAGAGGTAAGCCGGAGTACATATCTTTAATGTGATTATATTATTTGTCTATAGAATACTGACTGTGCCATTTTTCAAAGGGAAGCCGGTAGGAATCGAGTTCTATGAAACCTTCGCCACTGCGTTCCAGAATACTATGTTCGTAACAACATGATATTTTAATCAGAACAGTAGGAGAAAACATTTTTAAAAGTTGGTAAGTGTTTACATATTGGTGCTCGTGACTGTACATATTATGTTGGCGGGCCGAAGTTTATGTAGCGTAGGTTAATGACATCTTTAGATAAATCAGTAGTTTGTAGAGGTAAAACATCGTGAGTAAACACTGCATCCCTGAGAGATATTTCTCGACGGCATGTTAATTGAAATATCAGTACTTTTTCTTGTAAACTTTGAAATCTGAACATTAACAAAAGATAATGTGTAAATCAGCTATACTCAATCTGCGGCCCGCCAGGCTTTTGTGATTGGCCCACCTGCCCCCGTAGCATGACCACCGTAGACAAGGATTTCTTTGACGGAAGAATCGACAAAATGACAGATTGTGTCGACACAATGACAGATTTCTTTGCACTATCTGTCATTTTGTCGGTTCTTCTGTACTACGGGGGCTAGAGTTACGATTTATTAACAAGTAAATAATTGTTGCTTGCGGCCCGCATCACCATGACTGAGACGTGTTTGTGGCCCCTATAAAAAACGGTTGAGTATGGTCGGTCAGTGTAAATGATTGCGTGACGGTTGACAGGGGAGAATGGAAGAATTGCGCCGACCCCAAGTTCTCGCTCAGTGCAACCTCAGATCATCATCATCATCTGCCTAGCCTTTTCCCAAACGGTTATGTTAGGGTCGGCTTCCAGTCTAACCGGATGCAGCTGAGTAGCAGTATTTTACATGAAGCGACTGCCAATCTGACCCCCCCCCCCCCCTACTAGATCCCTTAGTAAGACTGGATGTCAGACTTTCGGCTTCTGACTACTCGTAACGACTCAAATATCTACAAATGACAGCTGGGACCAATGGGTCACTCATCCACGAACCAACCTCGGCAAGCACGGCTTAACCTTGAAGGTCGACCCGTGCGGCTGTTATTATTTAGCTACGAGCTCCTCATCTAAATAAAAAAAAAAACAGTAAACAGTGCACAGATCTTGATACGAAAAAAATCGTCCATGGTCGAGTACTTTATATATTCAACCTCCAGGCCGTGTCTGTTTATCCGTTAATTTCTCAGAAAATAGGCTGTGTAAAATAGTTATTTTTCGTCAACTATAAATCCATTTGTCCCGTTTCTGTAATGTACCTCGTGCCTCCCGTTTTATTAAAGTGTTTTGTATTTTTATCCGACTGCGAAAGAATGTGGGGTAATGTGTTTGCTTCAGGCTTATTATTAGTTTCCTCGCAGGTTGAACAAAACGAAGAATAATAAAATTATTCAAATACTAGATTATGCCCGCGGCTTCGCACGCGTGGAGTTCGGTAATTGTCCTACGGGATCGTACTACCGGGATAAAAAGTATCCAATGTTTTATCCAGGTTATAAGCTATCTGTTTACCAAATTTCATCCAAATCCGATCAGTAGTTTTTGCGTGAAAGAGTAACAAACATCCAGACATCTCGACATCCGCACCTACTCACAAACTTTCACATTTATAATATTACATAGTAGGATTTAGTTATGGCACCTTTATCTCTATGGCCTTTCTATGTGTGATCTTTCGATAATAATAGCACACTTACACGGTCCCCATGTGTCATTGGAAGCAACTCTTATTATAATCAAGACTAGCTTTTGCCCGCTTAGAGATCAACAAAAGAAATTGTCATTTTGTCGATTCTTCCGTAGACAAAACCCGTTTCTACGGTAGTCATGCTATGCGTGCTGAAGTTATCCGATGGGAACATATTACTGGAATAAAAAGTAGAAATCTAGTACTGGGGTACTAGACATTTTGTTGTTGTAGTATGTTAGACGGCTTCTTTGGTCTAGTGGTCGCAAGCGACACTGCTGAGCATGAGTTCCTGTGTTCGATTCCCGGGTCGGGCAAAGTGTTATTGGGTTTTTCCCAATAGGCATATTAGGTTGCTGGCAATAGGCTCGCACCCCATTACATGAGACTCAAACATAACTGGCGAAATGTGGATGTACTATTTGGTACACCTGGACCTAACCCTTCGGGGATTACAGGCGTGATGTTATGTAAGTTGTCTTAACCCAGGTTATCTCTCTGTCTACCTGTGTACCAAATATAATAGAAATTAAGACATGAAAATGAAAGGGACACCAATCGATCGATCGTCGATCGAGGCCATCGATCGATGGTGGAATAGATAAGTCGACGTCGATTCACAATTCGTTCGTTCGTTTTCGTTCGATTAATATCGAACGTCGTCATTTCTACAATCGATCGATTGGTGATCGACGATCGATCCATTGGTGTGGTAACACCCTAACAGAGAGACTTTCGCATTTATAATGTTAGTATGATAATGGAAATGAACCCACCCTACCTGTATGTCAATGTCATGATAATACTAAAACCTGTAAAACTTCCCATGTAGAATATATTGTGTGGAAAGGGTCATCTCGTCGTACAAACATAAGTACCCACGTCATCTAGTTTATTATTAGATAGTGTGGGTATGTCAGTATGTGTGGAGCGATCTCGGAAACTACTAGACTGATACTGAAAATTATTTCCGTTGGAATGTTCTCATTTTCAGATAGACGTTACGGTTCTTAATATATTCTTATAACTGGGTTTATAGCGGTAAATTGAGGCTTGGAATGTTGGTTGATGAAGGTTTTCAGCGAATAATATAAAACATTAAACAGTTTATGCCCGCGGCTTGGCCCGCCTGATGTTCGATAATTGTCCCACGGGATCATACCACCGGGATAAAAAGTGTCCTGTGTGTTAATCCAAGTTATAAACTATCTGTGTGCAAAATTTCATCCAAATCCATTGAGAAGTTTTGTCGGGAAAGAGTAACAAACATCCATCCATCCACACAAACATTCGCATTTATAATATTTCCATTCCATTGTAACAGAGCTAGGGGCTGGTACAACTGAACCACCCATAATCCTCCTGTCCTTATCATAATTTATTTGGGGTTATTGAAGTATGTCTTCGTTTCCCAATCTCACCTCCCCAATCTCACCCTCTTTCGAGCTCTTTCGCACAACTCTATCGGTTCTTTGGTCTGAAATGGCGATAATAAACCCGTCCAACACTATGTGAAGACGGTGCTGTAAAGAACACAGCCCACTTACTTGAATATCCTAACTTCCCAAGTGTCTGCACAGCTGCACTTTTGAGGACCTATACAATGCCTGCTCCTAACGTGGCCACATAATGATCCCGACTGATCAAAAAAGTACCTCAATTCGAACATAAGAAGAAGATAGCCAAGGCGTGACTGCATAAAGATACAGGTTTTTATTGTTTTCATGCACCTGTTTCTGTAATGTGCGAACGCTTACAGACGGTATGAGACTACTTTACCCGCACCAATCGGTACCGATTCATGCCGACTTGTCCGTACGGGGATTTGGGATTCGGTATCTTATTGCAAGCATCCAACAGTAACTATTTCTTATAAAGAAGATCCTGCTTTTTTTACTTCACCCAGGATAACAATTGCTTTATTTAGAAGTTGTCTCGTCAGGTTTAGTTGGAACTTGGAATCTGGAGTATTAAGATTTATTTAGAGAAGTCAGTCCAGCTCATGCGTACTAAAATAGCACTATGCTTCATACATACTGTACATATTTATCCTATAAACGACGCAGTTTCGTTTTTACTCTCAAGTCAAAAAGGTTGATTTTTGTCTTTCTATCACTAGAAGCCGTGAGATTATTAATCAAGCAAAAATTAGGGATCGATTTTCAAAAAGCCTAAGTAGTGGTCAACTTTGTTGCATAAGGAACTCTTGGTCAGAACTTCTTGCTTCTAGACTGGACCCAGCGGTTTGGTTAGTATGTCGTTGAATGGATTTGTATTTCAGACTTTTATCAAGTAAATAACACTCAAACCGAAATGCTGTTTTGTGTTTATATCCAAACTTAATTATTTTGGCAGTTTAGTCAGATGAATGCCGTGTCCACAATTTGGTGTAGGCTCGGCTTGTATGTACTATTTTCTAAACATTAGTGCGTGCCAGTGGCGAAGGTTCCATATAACTCGATTCCTACCGGCTTTCCTTTGAAAAATGGCACAGTCATTATTCTATAGACAAATCATATAATCACATTAAAGATATGTAGGTACTCCGGCTTACCTCTTACAAAAATTGGCCCTTCGCTACTGGTGCGTGCTATTGATTTAACATCCCTGTTATTAGTAAAGGATGGTCAATTGGTCATGCTATGTATGTCGTGTCTTCAGGCCGATGAATGCCCAGGGTTTACATAATTGCGTGCATTTGATTTGCTATCGCCACTAGTAAGGGCTGGTCTGCTCATGCTCTGATATGGATGGTTACTGACCGATGTATGACCGCCAAATTAATTCATGAACGGTAATTAATATTCAGTGGCAACGACCTAGCGTTTTGTTTGCACTTACCTAATTTAATGATTAATTGTCTAGCTACCCCTCATTAGCATTTTTTTGATTAAATTAATTAATTAATTAGAATAGTCTGGAAAGGAATTGACAATGGAAGGTGACTCGTTAGAACTAGTAATAACCTCCCCAAAAAAGGCGTTTCCAGCAATCATTTTTGCGTAGAGTTACTTAGTTTGATGTAGAGAATGGTTGGTTGACGGCTTCGTAAAGGGTCCGTTTACACCCTGTATTTTTATTTTCCGTACCCACATTTTGAAAATGTGTGGAAAACGACCAGCGACATCGCAGCAGATCCAAGTAAAGATGGTGGGGGAAGGAAAGGGCAGGGTAAGCCCTCCCTGCAGTGGGATACGGATCCTCCTTTTCAATCCTCTCTATCTTGAGTTAGTGTTAAGCAATCCAGCATGTAGGTGTCAACATGGTCCCACCATCTTTACGTGGATCTGCTGCGATATCGCTGGTCGTATTCCGTACCCACATTTTGATTGTATAAATAGAAGGACCATTAATTTATACTCTGATTATGCGTAAACATATGTGTACAGTGTATCTCCTACGGTCGTACCTTCATATGGAATTCTTGCTTACATGTTCAATAAGCAATAACGCTAAAAATGGAATAATTCTTATGGTTATAACCCACATTAGTCTGCTTACTTACTTCCGCGAAAATGCTTTGACACCAAAGTGAGTTATTTTGTTCTCAAGTCCGTCCAGAGACGTCTGACGAAGGTTAAGCAATCTCTGGCGGGAGCGGTTTAAACCCCCTGACAACTTCAACGATCCATCAGAAAACCTTCCACCTGGGCACGCGTTGCCGTGGCCGACTTGGAAATCCTTAAACAGACTTCGAACCCAAGTCGGCCGGACCAAACACAATCTCTGCAGATGGGGGTTCATTGACGGCTCAGACCTCGAGTGCGTATGCGGCGTCTCTCCACAGACAATGGCCCACCTTCCATCTTGCACCGCATACCCTATCACCTGCACACTTGAGTAGATGCAATAAGCAGATCTGCTTACTGCATCAGTGAGTGGTGTTCGCGTGGCTGAGTTTTGGGCTAGACATAACATTTGAACTTTTTGCCATCGACACGCTAAAAAGAAGAACGGTTGGGCATATTCTTAATTCCAAACGTAGTGACTGAATTAGTAGATTACGAAAGGTAATTGTGTGCCCTCAAAATTAGCAATTATTTTCTATGT
This sequence comes from Noctua janthe, assembly GCA_910589295.1. Classification (NCBI taxonomy): domain Eukaryota; kingdom Metazoa; phylum Arthropoda; class Insecta; order Lepidoptera; family Noctuidae; genus Noctua; species Noctua janthe. The sequence goes on from OU342567.1 coordinate 4,188,566, forward strand.
AAGTATACTGGATATTATTGTTGATGGTTTGTGAGGGAGAGGAAGGCCAAAGAAACGGATGAAATGTGTGAGGAATGATATGAAAGAGAAAGGAGTAAATGACGCCGTGACGTCTGACAGGGGAGAATGGAAGAAGAAAACGTGTTGCGCCGGCCCCAAGTAGAATGGGACCACGGCAGGAAGATAATGATGACTGGTCCAATCAATATTGTGCGGTGGACCCTCACGTTACGTGGTGCTTTTTTGTGGGTGACAATTATCGACGCGAAATCAGCTTAAACCGATCAGAAAGATCATGTCCATGCATTAAAGTGAATGAAACGTAATTTGCCTCGCTTCCCTTCAGATGAATCGACACCGAACCGAATTAAAAGCGACAATATACGTCATTTGCTCATGCGGATTCCACGTCGAGATGTGGTCACTCCCTTATAGTCCCTGTTCTGCACAGCAACAAATATTTCAATAAATTATATCTACTCAATCGTTACCTCTCAAATTCTATCGCCCAATAATAAGACTGCATCACAGGCGTTTGGCAAAATTACTCATTGAAGAACCCATTAACTCACAGGTCATGAGGCCAAGCAACTCTGAACTTTATAAACAAACAAATAAATGTCATATTGCACATTCAGTTTCTGTGTTGTTTTTATTTGTTCTTGATCTTTATTCTTGTTTAGATTTTTTATATATAGAATGGATTCGCGTGGTGGCGTGTTGCCAGGTTTTTAGACAGTATACTGTTTACTACCGTAGCGGAAGGTCGAAAGTTTTTTTTTCGTTTGGTGACTCGTCAATAAAAAAAAATTGAGACCAATGCCGAAAGTTTGGAAGACTGAAAAAAATGCTGTGCTACCGTATGTTTTTGTGTGTGACTATTTAATATTATTAATTAGACCCAAAGTTTTCTAAGAGTACAAACTTTCCCCTCTTTAGTGCAAGTGACAAAAAAATTTGAACCACGAGAAATCAAAGTACCAAAACTGTTTCGAAATTTGGACTTGTCATAATTATACTAATTGAACAAGACCAAATACGATATAATGCTATAATCACCAACAAAAACTTAATGACAATGTTTTGAACTAACTTAGTGACAATGTGACAATGTGTGACAGGTTCACAGTGCCCGCCCGAGCCGAAGCTATCGTGGAGCTATGGAGGTCCAAGATGGAGGAAGGTGCCCTGACACCAGCGCACTTCCTGGACCATTGGAGGGTCACCGTTCCCAGAATATACTCTCCGCAACCTAATAGGACTTGTTTAGGTGAGTGGCAACATTTTTATACAGGGTTAGTTTTCAATGACTAGCCAAATGTTAATTAAGATTATTACCGGAATGAACCGTAATTGAGTGTTAAATGTTCTAATCCAATACAAATAAAATGTCATTACATTTCAAAACATTCAATTGAAAATGTCCAAATTTATTTCAAAGTTTCACAGGCTGGGTCAGGGGTCGTCCATTAATCACGTGATGTTTTTTAGCAACTTTTAACCCTGAATGGTGATACGTGGTGAGGTTTTAGACTACCCCTCCCGCCTACTCAAAAATCACGTGTATTTTTTTGGTACAAAGTGTCTTAATAAAAATCAGAATATTATTTTTAAATACAGGTTAACAGATATAATCTAATTTAATTCTGGAAAATTAAGCACCGTGATAAAAATGTCAAGTTCACGCACCGCTTTTCGGTTTAAAAATCGCGTGTTTAAAGAAAAAAATAAATACTAGGATATCTCACTATACCCCTCTTCCCCCCTAGTGATATTTCGTCATTTTTTCCAAACCCCTCCCCCCTTTCGAGCCTCACGTGATTAATGGACGACCCTCTTACTGAACTGAATTGTTTTCTTACAATTTCGATAAGATAAAAAAAAAATGTTGAATGTACAGGGTGGAAAGCACACCGACGCGAAAACGGTTACCACGTATTCAGTACATCATTTGCAGTCCCCTCAGCCACTAAGAAAAAATTTTATGTAGGGGGGCTCAGAATTAGGTACTGAATACGTGGTAACCGTTTTCGCGTCGGTGTCCCTTCTACCCCGTGCTATCGATTCTGGATCATCTCTGAAAAGTTGGCTAGGCTTTGAAAACTTACCCTGTTTTTTATGCAAATGAAATCTAAATCAGTTTGTTGCTTACTTGAGTGACCACACGTATTGACGCGGGCTTGGGCCGATCAGAAAGAGCTTTATATCAATGCAATGCAATGCAATAGTACCGAAAAAAACATCTTTATCCGGTTTGGACGACATTACTCGACATCGCACCTAACTATTCGCTGTTATTGCATGGATCTTAAAGCTTTTTCCGATGGAGAAATATGTAGTCGAGTCATAATAATAATATTATGGGCTGCGGGACTGTTCGAAAGAGATACCGTGGCCCTGGAACACAAAGGGCAAAGAAGGAACATGGTTTAGTCAGTACAAGTCTGACACTCACATCCGCTCCGCCCAGAGCGGGGGGGGTCATTTAATGATTTCCCATTCGAAAAAGAAAAAAAGAGTGAATGTTATAAACATCTGTAATGTAGTTTTAAAAACACTTATTACAGGTCAAAAAAAAATATAAATCCTACTTATATTTTAACACTAGACGTGTTCGGTGTTTCCTTTTCCACCATGTATAATACCAAGCTATTACTGTCCCACTGCTGGGCAATGGCCTCTTCTCATAATACAGAGAAGGCACGAGCATTGAACGCCACGTTTGCTCAAGACTGGTTGGCAGTCTTATGTTAATATAAGTATAGGTTTCCTTACGATGATTTCTTTCACCGATGTCAGAAATGTCCAAGAAAATTGCCCGGATTTGAACTCACATCCTCGTAATGAGAGATGAGACCTTAACCTCTGGCCCATCACAAACCTTCCCTACTACTAAAACTGAGAAGTTAGGTCGGACGACAGAAGTTCTTTGCCCCTGGCTGGAGGCCTTACACTCAAGGCACTTACAGGATAGTCCGGTTAAGCAGAAGTCAGCCTGATAGGTCGACCTGCGAGATGCCATTCAAAATATAATATTTTCGGACGACAGATATTGCAGTTTGTAATAGAATAGAATAGAATGGAATAGAATATCATTTATTTCTGAGTATACGGTAGGTACATAAAGATCTTACAATTTATATTAGTTCACATATACTACCGTTGCCGGTGTAGAAATATTAGAATTTTAATATAATTATTATATTATATAATGTGACTAATACACCAAATATAAATTAATTGTTTCGAGAGAAAATAAAAAATATAAAAAGTATACATTTACAATACTATAAGTAATTTATATTATTAATGGAATTATAAATGAATTATTAAAACTTATGATCAATGAATTCGCTAACACAGTAAAAAGAAAATATTGCATAATAGACATGAGAGGATGACAAGTTCTTATCAATGCCGATAATTCTGTTGTTCTGATTTACATACAGCAATTTATCAGATTTTTAGCTCATTCAAGGTAATCTGTTGTCAAATCTCATGTCAAGCGAATTGATTTGCTTGTTATTAATATGTTCAACAAATCACAACTGATAGTATCATGTTTGACAGCAGATTTACTTCAGAAAATCTGGGTTAGTGGCACAACTCGGCTTAACGAGCTGCTGCTCACTTTGGGTATCTTTTGAGTAATATCGTAATAATATCAACGAAATCTCATTAAACATAATCTTCCTGCCCTCGTCCCTTGTCATTCGGGGTCGGCTCAACACGTTTTTTCTTCCATTCTCCTCTGTCAATCGTCACGCTATCATTTACTCATTTCTCCTTCTATCATTCCTCACACAATCCATCCGTCTTTTGTTTGGTCTTCCTCTCCGTCTCCATCCTTCAACATACATATTTATCCCTCTTTTTGTCACATTCGATTCATCCCTCCTCATCACGTGCCCATACCAAGACAGTCGATTCCCTTTCAACTGTTCTGTAACTGACGCAACTTCCTTTAATATATTCCTCATTCCTTACTTTATCCATTCTTGAAATCCTCCATTAAATTTTTGTTATACACAAACCTTGTCCTGATAATTACGAACACAACAACAACAAAACCCAAATCGGTCGAGCCGTCCTCAGGAGATTCTCCGACATACATGTAGCAATTGATTATTATTATCTTCATTTTCACATAAGCCACCATAGACACTTAAGAAACGTCAAAATCTCGGTGTAGCGTTCCCTTGCTGTTGATATTATTGTCCAATTCCATATGGCTCATTTACATTAGGTCGTTTTGACCGATTCGGTTGCAGTCCCTATTCGGTCACCGACTAGTGTAAACGGGTTTTTGGTTAGCCGTGTTCTACCACAGCTCGTATTCGGTCACCAACTAGTGTAAACGGGTTTTCGGTTAGCCGTATTCGACCACAGCCCGTTTTCGGTTAACCGTGTTCGGGCGCCGAACGTTTTCGGTGGCTGAACACGGCTGATTTGTTATATCGCACACAATTAAAATTCCTTGTCGTAACACAATATGTTTGTCCATGGTGATGCTTTTAACACGAGTGTACACAGTTCGGCTGAATGCGGTCGCCGAATCCGATAAACCGACAACTTAAACGAATACGGTCGCCGTATTCGGTGACCGGCTTAATGTAAACAAGCCATTATATACCTTCTTTTCATGAATGAACATGTTGTTTTACCTTTGCAGACATACAAATAATAGCGGTGATCTTACGCGAAATGACAAACATACACGGTAATTATTATTTTTTACGTCGCATCTCTTTCTATAATTATTAAAAATGAACTTGCTGTAGCTATCCGGGTATAAATACTTATGACTAGAAATCGGATTATATGCATTTGCATGTTTGCATAAATATCAATTATTTATTTTTATAGCCTTATTGCTTATGTTAGTACTTTTTCATCCATAGTGCTTATGCAGTAGTTAAATGTGTTAGGCGTTTTGTATTACGCGAGAACGGTGGCCTTGTCAGCCAGGTCCTTGGATATATTGGAAAAAATGATTGAACAGAGTAACGAACGCCCTTCCGACTTCACTATCAAAAAAGGTCTGTGGCAAATTAGCAAATTAAATGTTCTATATAAAAATCATCAATACAACCCCTTTAAGCTCATTTAAACCCATTGAGTGACTATTTCATAAAAAAGCCATTCAATGGTATTGAATGAACTTGGAGAGTTGTTCTGATTGATGATTTTAATGATTGTAACTCTGTAAAGCCATATTTTTACGGTCTCGAATCATATTTTAATCAACATACAACCTGACACTGACCTACTATTTTTTTTAATTTTGCGGGCTACCCTGGCACTTCCCCTTCAAGTGACAAACGTCATAAGTTTGCTCTAGAAAATCTAGATAAATATTTATTTGTGCATTGTCACAAGACTTTCAACTTATTTTTATTAATATTAAATAAGTAAACATTTTGTGTAATTTAACGTAAATTCTAGGGCTATGCTCGGAGTTTCCTAGCGTAATCAAATCAGAAATGAGGACATCCGCAAGAGAACCAAGGTTAAGTCCAGGTTACTGACGTAGCCCGAAGAATAGCCAAACTTAAATGGCAGTGGGCAGGGCACATTGCTCGCAGAACGGATGGCCGATGGGGCCGAAAAGTCCTGAAGTGACGACCGCGAACCTTAAGACGTTGCGTTGGAAGGCCTCCCACTAGGTGGACCGAAGACCTGGTGAAGGTTGCAGGGATCCGCTGGACGCGAGTCGCACGGGACCGGTCAATGTGGCGACACTTGGGGGAGGCCTATGTCTTTCGGCTGAAATGATGATGATGATGATGAACGTAAATTCTTATAATAAAAACCGTGTGTAATACAACACGCCTAACACATTTAACTACTGCATATTTTTTTTGCATATTTCGCCTTGCTGTGGTGGCATTTTGATAGTACATATAATCCGATGTCTACTTATGACAAATTATGTCTTCACTTTGTAGAGCGTCGCCTCTGACGCAGCCTCTTTAACGAGAAATAGTAGCGTGATATTTTCCCACGGTCTTTCCCGCACCGTGGCCGTCAATTTCGCACAAGTTTGAAAACAGGAACATTGTTTACTGAAGCCGAAACTGTCGACTCATGTAAACAGGCTCGTAGAAATGAATGTCATGTACGAACTGAACACGGCAAATACATCCAGGGTGGAAGGGACACCGACGCTAAAACGATTACCAGGTATTCAGTACAACATTCTGAACCCATAGAAATTTTTGGTCGGTTATTAACAAAAAAAACAGCCCTTTCCTACAAAACTGCAATACCTACACGGACAAAATGTATGGAACAGCAGATTTTTTTTTTTTTTAAATTACCGATGAAAAATTTCTAGGTGGGGGGGGGGGGTTCAGAATGATGAACTGAATACGTGGTAACCGTTTTAGCGTCGGTGTCGCTTCCACCTTGTATAGTGTGCCTCAGTAGCGAAGGGTCAATTTTTGTAAGAGGTAAGCCGGAGTACATATCTTTAATGTGATTATATTATTAGTCTATAGAATTTGTTATTGTGCTATTTTTCAAAGAAAAGCCCGTAGGAATCGAGTTCTATGAAACCTTCGCCACTGGTGTGCCTGTTTTAGACGGTTTAGTGGTAAATTGCCCACTCCCTATCACAGATTAAACCTGGTCTAGCAGTGGGGTAGTACTAGAATGATTATGCTATGCTTGCCTAACACAGACGGGAAAGATATGAAGACTTCTATGAACAAAATCTCTTGCATATCTTAAAAGATCAGTTTTGTTTTACCAGTCGCGGATTCAACTACCGCACAGTACAAATATTTGCATGACCTGCCTACTACAAAGTTTACTTTAGTTCGTTGTTTCGCGTCTACTTGTTTGTGCGAGTGAGATTATAATTTACTAGCTTTTGCCCGTGTCTTCGGGGATAGAATTATCAAAAACGCTGAGACACGTATAAATTAATTTTCAATCGTCAGCCTAAACACAAAATTTGAAGATCCTAACTTCAAAACTGACGGACTTTCATATAAACTTCCATCCCCTATTTTACCCCTTTAGGGGTGGAATACCCAAAAATCCTTTCTTAGTGGATACTTACCCTTCACAAAGAACACACCCTCTAAGTTTCATGTCTCTAGGACCAGCGGTTTGGGCTGTGTTGGTATATCACCCAGTGACTGACTGGGTGATATACCAACACAGCCCCATATCACCCAGTCAGTCAGTTTACCATTTTATACATATATATAGATACACACACACTATGAAGGTGGCTACATAATAACAGCCGGCTCGGGTAGGTTAGATGCCCCTTCACACTGGCTTTTGTCCAGCGTAGGCGTTCGATGAACGTTTGCGCAGCGCAAGCGACGCCGCCGCGATAATGAGACGCGTGCGTCGCGTTGTCGCGGCGTTTCCTCTGTCTGCAGTTAATTGAACTCTGCGCTAGCTCGGAAAGCACTTTAAACCGTTGATCTTGCGCCTGATCTCTCCCCGGTCGTGTCGGAATGTCGCCTCATCGGATTATGAGAGTATAAGTACAGAGAGTGCATCTGTATCTGACTGTCTGCTCACGTCCTTGCAAACGCATCGCCGGCTTTTGAATCGGGGGGAGTATGTTTAGTTTTTTTTACAAGCTTTTATTTAGAATCTAAAATAATAATCAATTTGTGTTCACTTCAAATTAGATAGAGACGTTGCTTGTTTCTATGATTGGCTGAAGCAACGCGGCTTCCGATTCTCAAGCAAACGGCATCAAAAATTAAATTGTCAAAACCACATAAAATGACTTACGTGGTGTTAGAACTTCAACGACGAAATGCAATAATAAAGGGTGTAAATAGACCCTTAAAATAGCCGAAAGGCCTTTGTTCTCCCCATCTTTGCGATATTTTTTTTGTTCTAGACCATACCTGAGAACCTTCTAGTTACGGAGATATTGGAGGTCAAAGTACCAACTTTTTCACAAGTTTTTTTTTTTAAATTCATGTTTTTAATGTAAGAGTTTCACTTTACATACCTCCACGACCCCCGTACTATTCAATCCATCCATCAGCACAATGCTTTGAGTGCTTTCCATCGAGTCCTACCGTAAAACGTGATTTTTCACCCAAAAAAAAAAAGTCGAATCCCAGCAATAATTTTTGCGTAAAGTTACTAAATTTGATGTACAGAATGCTTGGTTGACGGCTATGTGAAGGGTCTGTTTACACCCTGTATAATACACATATCGCTGCATAGTTCTCTACCCCTTCATATTTGAACGTTTACTCGATCCAATTAAGGCTTTCAGTCGAACCTAATACAACCTAGGTATAGTTGATTCCCGCAGTTTAGAAAGTGTGACACAGTTGTTAACTTTCCCTTGCATGTGGCTAATGTCAAAGGGTTGTCCGCAGTCATTAGTTGCTTATCGTTGCATGTTGCACGTATGCAACTTCCGTCTCCTGTGTGAATTTTTAATGGATTTTGAATCGATGTTGTGCTATTGTTTCCATGGAATACTACAAGGTGTAAACAGACCCTTTATGAAGCCGTCAACCAATCATTCTGTACGTCCAACTAAGTTACTCTTCGCAAAAATTATTGCTGGGAAAATACTTTTTTTTGGGGTGAAGGTTAGATATAGATAGGTAGATCAATGACCTGGTGGAGGTTACGAGGATCCGCTGGACGCTCGGGGCCGGTCAATGTGGCGACACTTGTGGGGGTAAAGACGTCCAGTAGTGGACGGCTTTAGGCTGAAATGATGATGATGAAAGCTATATTCGTTACGGTCCCGAATCAAATTTTGTTTAACATACAGCTGGACACTGACCTACATATTACAAAAAAACCCAAGATAATTTAAATTTCGCGGGCTGCCAGTTTTAAACCGTATCTACCAATAGGCCTGCCAAATATGCAGGCTATTCTGGTTACTATCGAAAGCCTTATTTATCTACACTTCTACACTAATATTATAAAGAGAAAAGATTTGTATATTAGTAACGAATAAACTCAAAACCTACTGGACCGATTTCAAAAATTCTTTCACCATTACAATACTACATTATCCCCGAGTAACATAGGCAATATTTTAAAAAAAAGGTCCACCCGTGCGAAGCCGGGACGGGCAGCTAGTAGTCAATAACAATATAACAAATCGTTCTTCAACGTGATTAAACTAAGTTTAGTTTGACAGTAAAATGTCAATCAGGACAGTTCGACATTATTTATTTTGAACACAAAGTAGTTAGTTAATTTTCCCGTTTAATTTAGGTATTTTACTTGGTAGGCTATTAATGAAATGATAGCTCAAGTACTTGTTTACCTCGTTTACCAAAATTGTTCACCGGTCATTGAACTAGTATGTACAGGAAAACAAGAAATAAATTAAAGTATCAGAGAAATCTTGTTAACAGCCGTTAAAAATAAGTGGGAAATTAACACGATATACAAGTTTATACGGAACCCTCGGTACGCGACTCCAACTCGCACTTGGCCAGTTTTTAGATATCGATACGGTACCCTTTATGTCTGTGGAGATGCGCTAGTTATTAAAGTTCTAGGTCAGATTAGATTAACCAGCGAAACTTAACAGACGTTGTCGTTGTCGATTTTGTCCGAGAGACTAGCTGGTTTCACATAGTCAGCGCTGAATAGACTAGTGGACTGTATGAATAGGTGTAATACCACAATTAACATATAGTGCAACATGTGAAGACCATACAAAGAAATGCCCGTAGTGGCCGACGTGGCGCGTACCCCGAGCCCCGCGGTCTTCCCGAGGTTATCCACGCATATGTGAGGCGCCGACAGCGCAATTCCTAGAATAAGCATTTCATGTAAATATTTTGCTAATACGGGGTTAGACTACAAACTGTCTCCAAATTAATTAACATGGGCGACATTTGTATAGGATTTTTTGATAAAATTTAATAGCCACCACATTAGACTTAAAATCAGCCCATAAAATTCCCACTGCTGGGACACAGGCCTCATCTCTGTGAGTCTGACCATTAACCACCGTCGGGCCCAGTTCAGTTTGGTAGATCATCATTCTCTTGCCCTTATCCCAATTCATTTGGGGTCGGCACAGCATGTCTTCTTCTTCCATACTTCTCTATTACTCGTTATCTCATCAGACACCTCCTTTCTTGCCATATCATCCTTTACACAGTCCATCCATCGTTTCTTTGGCTCTACTCTTGTACCCATACACATTCATACTCAAAACTAGCTCACGATATTTTCCTCATTCCTCCGCATCACATTCACATGCCCATACCACGACAACCGATTACCACACAACTTTTCAGTCACCGGCGCCACTTTCAGACTTCCTCTTATGTACTCATTTCTTATTTAATTTTTATCCATTCTCGTAACACCACACACCCTCCTCAGCATTCTCATCTCAGCCACTTGCAAATGCCTTTCATTCATCCCTTTTGTGGCCCAACATTCTGAAATTGAAATCAAAGCATTTATTTCAAGTAGGCCAGTTACAGGCACTTGAATTGTCGAAACAAAAACAACGAGAAAAGTAGCTACAGTCCCAGTCACAATGCATAAAAACTGTGAAAGTACTGTAGTTGCCTACACAAGCAGCAGTTTGATAGATAACCATACTATATTAACCGCATTAGATTAATTAACCTTGAACATTGTAAAACAACCTAAAAACCTATTTCGATAACAAGATGGTTAATGAATAATAAAGAATTAAATATCGATCCAAAACAACAAAGACGCTAGCGAAATATGTATTCAAGTATTAATGTTGTAACAATTTTCACTTCACTGATTTTAGTTCACATCGCACCTACATAACTATACTACGTTCGCGTTTTCGTTTCCAAACGAATAAACAAACATTTGTTTGTGGAAAAACCACTTTAGTACCCCCACACATACAGTTTAGTTTCTGACACAATATATTTGTGACTTTTTCAATCTGGAATCAACTTAATTTTCACTTTGCCTAAAGTTGATATTCGTTTAAATGCAAATAATTTCAAATTGAAAATGAGGATTTTAATAGACTTTACTAAACTATTTACCGGTACGACTAGTGTACCAAATAAACAATATTGTATAAACATTGCAGCATTTTTACACAACTTTAACTGGGTTAAACCGTTCGCATAAATATAAAATGTTTGTTTTTTTTGCGTAAAAAATGTTTTGACTATAGAAGAGTGGTCTAAATAATGGCTACTTGTGTTGGGGTCAATGAACTTAATCATAAGTGAAGATAGTAATGTGGATATCAATACCCTCCAGACATGTTGAATTTAAATACTGTTTATTCTTCTACGAAGCATAAACCAAAGTACAACACCAAAGTACACGAAGTACTGTTTATTTAAAAACTGTTTTAGTCTAACACGGGTATTAACTTATTAATCCACCCTAATTGGTAAAAAGCTTCCAAAAAAGTACGATGCGAAATTCGGCAAACATCTTTTTGATTTCCTCTTAGTAATCTGACTTCACTACATAGTATAAAAATAAAGTCGCTTCCCGCTGTCTGTCCCTATGTATGCTTAGATCTTTAAAACTGCGCAACGGATTTTGATGCGGTTTTTTTTTAATAGATAGAGTGTTTCAAGAGGAAGCTTTATATGTATATATTGCACCCGTGCGCTAGTAATTTATAAAGATAAACGCTATACCAATACCTGCAGTTCAAAATGATAGTACTAGACTACACTAGGCCAAATTATTTATTAATTATGTATCTGTAGTCTGAAATTCTAAATATTTATATTTAAAACTGCAAAGGCTCACAAAACAAACAGATTTAAAAAAAAAACTCTTTCCTAAATCCATCTCTTAACATTCCAGACTGGTCATTCGACGAGGAGGTAGCAGCCCAGCTACTGATCGGTCCGCTGGAGCAGTTCGTGTGGGGCAACGAAGATGGGTCGCACCCGCCACCCCCGTGCCGGTCCACGCTCTGTGGGCGGGTGTTCAAGCAGGGCGATCCGGCGTACAGCTGCCGAGAGTGCGGTTAGTATTGCTGCTGTTGTAGCCGCTGGAGCAGTTCGTGTGGGGCAACAGCGATGGGTCGCAGACGCCACTCCCGCGCCAGTCCACGTGTTGAATCTGGTCCTTAGAAAGGAGGTCCAAAGAGAGAATTCCGAAGTTGGACTGCAGGAAACCTCAGCGGCTCTGTAACTCTTTTAAAACGTTTCCAAGACCTATCTTGATAGCGACAGTACGCACTGTTGTCAATAAGGAAGGCTAAATGAAAGTAACAGACACTGAGCGCCAACTGCGCGGAAATATTTCTTTCTCATTCTTCCAAAACTGCAGATCTTACCTACCTGCCTCCTTATTACTATCGTTTCTCAAATCTTCCCGGATAGTTTTCCAATGAAATGACCTTATATCATATCCTCTTACATTATAAATATCTTATTTCTACAGGCATGGACAACACTTGCGTACTCTGCGTGGAGTGCTTCAAGGTGTCCGCCCACCGCCACCACAAGTACAAGATGGGCCAGTCCAGCGGCGGCGGCTGCTGCGACTGCGGCGACACCGAGGCGTGGAAGAGAGACCCCTTCTGTGAGCTGCACGCTGTAAGTAATACATTTAAACAGAGTATCAAATAAAAACTCCTCGTTGGCGCAGTGGTCGCAAGAGCGACTGCTAAGCATGGGGTCCTGGGTTCGATTCCCAGGTCGGACAGTGTTTTTGGGTTTTCCATCAGGAATTTCTGAGTAGGAGCCACGGAGTCTGGATGTGTGCCCGGTTGATGGAAATAGGCTCGCCCCCTATTACATGGGACTTTAAAACAACTGGCGAAATGGAAAAATGGCGGAATGGATTTTTTTCTTTCCATATCAAGACTGCTGTAGTTCCCAACGCAGGGTTTGCGTATAAAATATTTAAAACTGGCGAAATGAACGTACTATTATTTACACCTCTGCCAACCTTTGGAGATTACAGGCGTGATGTTATTTTATTAAAAAAATTGCTAGCGAAATTCCACAGACATGATGTGTAATTCCTATCACGTTTGCGTAGTTTTGCTAACTAATTTAATTGACCCAGTATAGTCTTGACCGTTTTCGGTCATGGCGGCCTACTTCAGCAGGGAATAGCCATCGGCGTAGGAAATATGATTGCGCACAAGTGTAAAAGATTGGCAATCCGACACAATCGGAGAGAGATCATGCGCAGGAGCAACAGCTTAGCGTGTTTTCTGAGGAGCGGGAGAATCATATCGTCAACTTTTTTTTATACTACATAGGCTTGCGTTTGACCCCAACTCGCCTGACCTGATGTAAAGCGATGATGCGGCCCAGGGTGGAGCGCGTTTGTCTAGAAAAAACCGATTCACTCGAACTTTGAAAAGATGTATAATAAAATGATCGGGAATCAGAGAAGTCGGCAGCAAATTCCACATACAGATAGGCTGGCAACATTGCGGCGATATTCAAGGCTTTTAACTTGGCGTTGACAAGGAACTTCCAACTCTGGGCTGCTGCTAAAAAATTCCTATTGGAAAAAATGTCGGGGTGGAAAGGAAACCGACACGAAACGGCTACATAGAAATTTTGCATCGGCCTAAAAAAAAACAGCTATTTCCTACAAAAGTGCAATACCTACACGGTCAAAATATGTGGAACGGCCGATATTTTTTTAATTACCGATGAAAAATCTCCAAATGATGTACTCGTAATCGTTTTCGCGTCGGTGGCCCTTCCGGGGTGGAAGGGTATAAATAAAGATGCGTTTTGTCGATGCAGAATCAGTATAATAATCACATTTTTTTTAACTATCAGGCATCAGAAGACGGTGACCAAGCCGAGGAAACCGTAAAGCCAGAGGTCATAGAACGAATGAAAATCGTAGCGTCCGTCGCTCTCACCTACTGCCTGCGCCTGCTCACACACGATCATGCGCCCGGACTACCCAACGATTTGAGGTAAGTTTTATTATTACCAGACATACTTTACGTCCGATTGATTTTATGATCCTTTTTCTGTTTGCAATGTTTTTAGACAAGCATGGCAATTAGCCGGGGCTGCGGGACTGTTCGAAAGAGATACCGTAGCCCTGGAACACAAAGGGCAAAGAAGAAACATGGATGGGTTTTAGTCAGTACAAGTCTGACACTCCCTTCCGCTCCGCCCAGAGCGAGAGGGGTCATTTGATGATTTACCATCAGAAAAAAAAAAGATTGGCAATTATCCTACATTTGCAATTCAGTTTGTAAACATGTGGTTATTTTTTGTTTTTAATAACAAAGTTCTATTTGCGCTACCACCTTTTCTATAAAAACTAGTCCAAAATCAACTTAATTTAGACTAAACTTATACTGTCACTTACGGGAATATTTTCCGTGATTATTAATTATTTTGCTCGAAATAATTAAATCTCACGGAAAATATTCCCGTAAAGGATAAAGGACGGTGTCCCGTAAGTGACAGTATAAGTCTAGTTTTAAACCGTGAAAGCTTTAATTTAGACTAATTAATTTATTCGCGAAGGCATCAAATCCCAATTTAAATACATAGGTAGTTATTTAAAATTAGTACTTTACAAAATTACATTAGAAATGGTATCAATGGTCAATGGTTTTTTTAATAGGAAGTAGCATATGTGCTATTCCACACCTTAATCTATATCACTACCAAAATCAGCATTTTCAGTGGAATTGAGTAATGGACATCCATACAAACTATCACATTTATAGACAAACTTTAGATAAATATAGACGAATTACTTATTCCAAATAACATTTTTTTTAAATGTATTTATGTGTTGTCTCGAAATTTCGGGACAGATGTCTCGGAAAAAATTTAGTCCTAAGGAAGTCTCCGTTTCTTGTCTCTGTTCTTCGAAGTTTAGGCAAATAGGCACTACCTATTCCTATCACTGCTCATCAGTTATCAGTCCATTAATAATTTATTCATAGCACTAAAATATTATTAAATAATTCAATATTAAAAAAAAACAGCTTTGCAATAATACAAACTTGAGTTTTCTTTAAGTGTAAAATAACAAAAATTTGTAACCTCACAAAATAATTACAGCACAAGTGGTTAAAAAACCAATCTTTTCATACATTAGTAGAATCGAAGTATATAATAAGAGGAATAGTACGATCACTGATTCCAGGCTCAAGGACGCGGAGAGGGATCTGCTGCAGATCCTGGACCAGCCCGACTGTTACTGCACCGTTCTGTACAACGACGAGACACACACCTTTGATCAGGTAAGAAGCCGCCATCTTCGAATAGAATTAACTGCATGAATTTTCAATGTTTCCAATCAATTGAGCAATATTCTACGATTTAAAACTAATCCAAACTCAAATATAAATAAAATGGGAGATGGAAGTGAAAATTATGTTTTTCCTACTCCTCCGCTATACTTTTCTGATTAATATCGTTGCGGGATCCAAGACAGTTAAATTGTTTCTCTGGGACTTCGTCGAGCTTCATTGTCTCGGCGCTTTTCTGGTGGTCGCCACTGTTGATCCTGGCGCTCAGGAGTTGCAGGGGGTGGGGAATAGTGTGGCGGGGTTGTCCCAAAAAAAAAACAAACTCAAAACATTTATTTCAAATAGTAATACTTTTGAATAGTTAAAAACGTGATGTAGCTACCTACAGTCTAGCTAAAGGCATAATAAATGTAAAGGACTATTGTTGCCCATTCCAAAGCGTAGATCTCATGGAGAGGAATGGGGAAGAAACTCCATTGACAGTATCATTAACACTGAAAACGGGATATTTACTATTTGTTTTGAGTTCCCGATATTTCGGCGCTGTTGCAAGCACCATGATCACGGATAAACCCAAATATCCAGTTTTCAGTGTTAGTGGCCATGTTGGTTCAAAAATTTTCCATGGACAGTTTTTGCAAAATCAAGTTATACAGGATGGAAAAGACACCGACGCGAAAATGGTTACCACGTATTCAGTACATCATTCTGAACCGATGAGAAATTTCTATGAGCCCCATAGAAACTTTTCATCGGAAATTAAAAAAAAAAACAGCTGTTCCATACAATTTGACCGTGTAGGTATTATACTTTTGTAGGAAACAGCTGTTTTTTTAACACCTCAAAGCTGTTTTTTTTAAACCCCTCTCGTTCAGAATGATGTACCTACTCAACACGAGGTAACCGTTTTTCATGTTTCTTTTCGATGAGAATCCTATCTATATTTTAATAAAATTGAATAAGTCACGCCATTAACGAACAAAAATATGTTTTTGTAAAGTTAAGGACAGTCCCCCATAACCCAGTAGCTACAACATTTAAGGTACGTGCATACACCTTAGTGCCCCATCTCCAAATTGCATCCTTCTGTGTTGTACTTTTCTGCACTAGTGCAAGAATCCTAAGAAAAAAGCATGCGTGAAAAATAATGCATTGTGTTTGTAAACCCAAAACGGTGCAACAAGAACCATTATTTCGAGCGTGAAGAGTGTTTAAGAAAAAATACCCTCCACTACCTTTCGCCTGCGGTTTCGACTGCGTTCATTCAATATTTTAACACAATATCCGTGTAAATTATAGCCTATGTGTTATTCTGATGTATAAGCTATATTACTGTAATGTTTCATCAAAGTCCATTCAGTAGTTTTTGCGTGAGAGTGACAATCATTCATCCTCACGAACTTTCACGTTTATAATAGTAAAAGTAGGATAAGTATTTGGGCAATGTAAACTATCATACATCATTCATCATTACCTTGACTGCCTCGTTAGTGCCGAGCATGAGGTCCTGAGTTCGATTCCCGGGTCGGTCACAGTGTTATTGAGTTTACCTATCAGGAATTCTCAGTAGCAGCCACAGACTCTGTATTAGTGCCCGATTGGTGGCAATAGGGTCACCTTCTATTACATGGGACATAATAAATAACCCACGAAATGTGGGTGTACTATACGGTACACCTCTACCTAACCCTGCGGGGATTACAAGCGTGATGTTAAGTTATTAAACTATCATTATTACTTCTTTCAGGTCATAACAACGTTAGTAAGAGTTACAAAATGCAATCAGCGAGATTCCTTAGAGCTGGTCAGTCTGATCGACCGCGAGGGAAGAGCGCTGGTCAAATGCAACTCTTTCCAAGTCTGCGACAAACTGAAGACCGATATCGAGATGTAAGTGTTTTATTGTGTGAAATTAAACTTGTGTTTAGTATAAAACTAGCTAATACTGCAGCTTTGCCTGTTTGGTGGTCGGATATTATTATTAACACTAGAAACGTGATATTTACCATGTTTCTCTTCGTTTTGAGGAGGGGTTCGTGGCTAAATAATAACAGCCGCTTGGGTCGATCTTTAAGTTAAGCCGTGCTTGCCTAGGTCTGTGGATGGGTGACCGCCCATTACGTACCGAGTTTCCTCCGTGCCTCGGAAAGCACGGCAAACCGTTGGTACCGGGTGATATTTGTAGATCTTTGACAGTCGTTAGGCAGTCAGTGGCCCAACAAGTCTGACAACCAGACTTACCAAGGGCTATCGTATTACCCAGTACTAATTGGGTTGTGGAGGTCAGATAGGCAGTCGCTCCATGTAACATACTGGTATTCAGCTGCATCCGTTTAGACTGGAAGCCGACCCCAATATAACTGGGAAAAGGCTAGGCAGATGATAACTGTTCGTTTTGCGTTCCCGATATTTCGGCGCTGTTTATCCGTGATCATGGTGCTTGCAACAGCGCCGAAATATCGGGAACTCAAAACGAACAGTAAACATGGTAAATATCCCGTTTCTAGTGTTAATAATAATGTTGGTGACCATGACGGCTGGATATTATCCCACGGGAACGTAACGGGGAAACAACAAATTGAAAGGCGTTTGAATATTTTAGTAAAATGGGTGTAGAAGACCCCTTAACGAAGCCGAAAGGCACATTTTCTCCCCGTCATTTTTTTAATTATTTTTTACGTATTTTTTATACGTATCTTAAGTACAGTCACGAGCACCAATATGTATACACTTAACAAAATTCAAAAGCGGTTTTCTCGAAAAATAACGGTTTGTTATTAAGATATGCATCCAAAATACTATGTTCGTGAAAACTTAAAACGTTTATCAATACAGGACATGACAATCACTTTTAAAAGTTGCTGCGTGTATACATATCGGTGCTCGTGACTGCACGTTCGTTCGTTCTTGTTTTTGGAAATTTTGCCGTTTCCCGACCACCACGCGAGCAAAGCTACGGCCAAAAGCTAGTAATCAGTAACCGATTATCGACCGGTTTTTAGAACGAAAATAATACAAAAATTAGCCAACAACACAAAAATGTCAAAGGCGCGGCGACTTCTGTGATGGGGAAAACCGTTAACAGCTAGATCATACATAGCTAGATCACAATCTGACCAATGAAGTCAAGCTATTGTATAATATACAACGTTAGTTTTAGTATATGCGAAACCTGAAACACGTGTCTCGTATTTTTTATGTAAAGAATCTATGTACAATATTACAAGACTGTATCATGAAAAATCACAAAGTTATAAGCTTGTTCTGTTACCTGGTTGTCCGCACAAAAATGTGGTCACCACGAAGCGCGCCTCCAGCGTCGTCTTGAGCTCGTTGATAATAATAATTTGGCAGAAGGTACCTAAATGATTGCGATAGGTACTTAATGTCGCTCGGTGATCAACTTGTAACTTTTTTTCAATATTTTTGGAACAAAATATAACATGGTTTAAAAATGATTGGAATAGATTCATTTACTTATTCTGAACAAACTATATTCAGGTTTCGCATATATTAAAAATAATGTTGTATAATGACATTATCAGATAATCAACCAATGACTATGCTTGGAACCAGCGATGCTAGCGCCATTAGTTTCACAGTTGTCATCCCTATTGGTTCAATGAATTACCAACAGCCAATGGCACTTGCGTAAAATGTTGACGTTGATTATTTTCGTTCCGGAAACTGGTTGTTATTTTTGCTTTTCACCATGACGCGTTTGTTATTACAATTTAAACTTTATGCAGTTGTTATACGAATCAAACGACGCGTCATCGTGAATTACATAACAATCTATCTGATATTGTATTCCTATACCTCAGCCCTGCTATATTTATTAACACTTACCTAGTATTAACCTGATAGCGTGTTATCCCATCATAATTATAAATTACCTCTTTATTTTTCCATCAAAACTTTTGTTTTATTTATGGAATTACAACGGTTGTGTTTACAACTAAAAACAGTTACTAAAATTATAAAAATATAAGAGACAATTGTAACACAAATCAAATAACAAAGTAAAGCGAAAGGACATTGAGCAAGTTACTATGGCACTTGGTTGCGCAACTTTTGACACAGTATAGTAATGAAAATTAGACACAAAAAAGGGGTAGTGTCATACTTTAAAACAAGGTTAAATTCAAAATTAAATATTGTGGGAATTAATTTTGAAGAAAACATAAGTTGAATACCTACCTATTGAGGTTATGTTACATCAAAATAATCAAAACGTCAAAGCTAAAAACAATATTCTCGGCTTACCGAGTTAACACGGTAAACAGAAAACACCAATTTGTTTGACATTTCATCGAATAGTGTTGTGACACCACAATAGACTACTGCGTCATAACATTATCGATTATATCTTAATTGTTTTATTTTTGCCTAGAAATTGCTTTTTAACGAAAAAATAGTGACATAATTAAAGAATAATATCTTAATACTTTTTAGTTGCAAATGTAGATTATTTTGTTGTTCCACGATTTATGTTAATGTTTAATCGATCGATTATAATTGAAAAAGGAGTCGCTTCACTATAATGTAAGAAATGACTACTTATTGTATTAAATACTAATTAAAATTAAAATAGAAACCCCACAAATTATTTCAATGAATTTAAGTCAAAAATTGATTAAAATAACATTATGAATTATACATTGACTCAAATGGCCATACGCGTCAAAAAGTGAATCTATAAGTGCGCAATCTCCTTTGAAGTGAATACATTAATATATGAAGGTCAATAACACTTTCATCAATTCCTCTCACAGTACATCTGACATACCAATAAAATCTTCGTCCATCCATCCGCAAACAGATCGTCTGTTGGATTAGAATCCAAGAGATCATTAAGCGCTTGTTAAACTTGATTTAAAATAAAACTGATGTTAATTCCATAAACATAAATGAATAGAATCTAGCTGGGTTTATTTGCAAAAGTGCAAATGCTGGAAACATTAGATTTTTTATCTAAAACACATGCTCGGTTCGGTTTGGTCTAGTATGATCAAGCACAAACCGGCCAGAAGCGACTAGAATGTGTATAACGCTTAGGGGTCGTCCTTCAATCATGTGAGGTTTTAACAGGGAGGGAGGCATCCGAAAAAAAGCACGAAGGTGGGGGAGGGATCAGAATAAACGCACGATTAATCACGAAGGAGGGGATAGTATAATAATCAAATGTATTTTTTTCGTGGGAAGAAAAACATAGAATAGAATATTTTTACCAATTATTAATTAAACACTTGAGCAAGTGATTTTTTCCAAAAAAACCCGAGCAAACGTATTTTAATCTGAAAAATCTGATACAAAATATTTTTTATTAAAACAGTTTCTAAAACTATCTGATCTTTTCAATAATAAAAAATGCACATGATGCTGGCAGGAGGGGTAGCCTAAACTCACGACGTATCACCAAGGAGGATGGGGGACGATCGTCCAAAAAAAAAACCTGTTCCATTTTCAAATACCTTCCCCTGTGCTATCGCTTACTTACATAAGTAACTAACTCTCACTATCTCGCTTACTCCTAACGGTGTGAGGTGAAACGTACGGATGTTCGAAAGGTTCACATCGCGCCACGGACCGACCCTCAAGGTTCTAGTCATGCAAGCTGTTAACTTTTCTTGTTTCAAAAATCTTCAGTGGTAAACCATGACTGTGCTTCCGCACTAAAACCACCCAAAAAGTAACTGGTCTATTTTAAAAATCAATCCCCATTCAGCATAACATCACTGTATCAAAGTGTGCGAAAGAGATTAAACTATAAAGATCATATAGCTCCATTTCTTTCTTACACTGAAGTAAGATGAAAGTAATACTGTTGGAGGTGGGTGGTAGGGCCTTGTTTTCCGATAATTCCCCAAAAGTTTACCGTTCAGCTTTTAAAATCCTCCCCCACATAATCGCTTATTAACATACCTAACAAACTGTCACTATCTCGCTTACTCGTACCGGTGTGGGGTGAAACGACACGTACGTTATGCTCAGCTGTACGGCGATGTTCGAAAGGTTCACGTCGCGCCACGGCCCGAGCCTCAAGGTGCTGGTCATGCACGCGCACGTCATCGCGCATCAGACCTTCGCGTTGAAGCTGCTGATGTGGTGAGTTTACTTCTGTTTTTAATTGGTTAGGTTATGATGGAGATAATTTAAAGATAGTGAATTTCTACATTTACTGGTGAATTGTGGAATTGTGATACTAGAGGAGGACTTTGTCTAAGCCTTCTGGCAGGCGTGATGTAGTTATGTAGAAATTCTGGGTTGGTGGTTCTTTCAAAATCTCCCTTACCCTTCTGAAGAACCTAGCGGGTCGGGGTTAATGGTAAGCGACATCATGGTAGACCCAGATGGAGCTGACAGGATGAGCTGGACTCCTACAGATTGGACCTTGTAGGGAGGCCTTTATCCAGCATTGTGACGATACTGGCGAGTGAAGATCGCTTCAGAGATAAGACCGCCCATTGTGGTCACCCTATTCATAATATCAACATTGTAATTTGTATGGTGTACAATGTACATAATGAAGAGTATGCTATCTGGGGGCTAGTAATGAATTAATAAACTCTGACACAAGTTATGATTGCTTCGTTGGTCGAGTAATCACAAAGGCGAATGCTGTGCCGGAGTACCTAGGTTTAAAAATTGTGAGGAACAGCTGTGCAGGGTAAATTTAGTGTGAAACTAACCAATGACCCACAGGCTACAGAACTTCGTGTGCCGCGAGCCCAGCCTGCGCCTGGCCGTGAGCCTGGTGGCGCTGGGCGAGGAGGCGTGGGGCGGCAGCGGCGCGCTGCTGGGCGGCGGCGGCGTGGCGGCCGGCGTCATGCAGAACGACGCGCGCATGTGGAAGGCGGCGCGCACGGCCTGGCACCGGCTGCTCATTGCCACCACGCTCATGGACTACACCACCAAGAAGACCATGGCCATCTTGTTCACCAAGAATTATGGTGAGTTGTGAGGGTGTATAGTTTCTCACAGAAAAGGGAGGATCCTCCGACCGGACGGTTGTTGTGTCTGGTGGGATACTGTCTGTCAATCGATCATTTGTACAACCCACATGGAATCGTCGCTATTGCCTTATTGTTATTAGACAATTGGCTAACCTGGAACTAAAGTGGTCTATGATACAAAATAAACATTTTCTGTTATCAAACGAAACACGTTTGAAGTCAATATGTACTTATGAATGTGTGTTAAGTTGCTGTTAAACATTTATACGATAGTTAAATGCATAACTTGGTTATCCATATGTAATTTTAGTGATAATTAGGGGTAAAATAACAAAAATATATTAAAAATAAGAAAAATTGGTATTGGGTATGTTACATAGACCACTTTAGTTCTAGGCTAGCCAATTGTTGCTGCTAATCTTAGCATAATCTTTTATTCTGCTTTTATGACAACCCTAAACTTAGCCTACGTTCCTAACCCGACGTTTTTTATAGCACAATATATCATGTAAAGTGTTGAGAACAAAAGCCAGAACACACCCAATTGAAAATCAAATGCGCGTCCTTACCCTTGCAAAAGTAGGCTTTTCCATTCAAATTGAGGCAATTCGAATGGAAAAATATTAGCAGTCTCAACGTTCCCTTTATAATGCTCTCATTTTCCTTCCAGGTTCAATCCTCAAAGACTTCATCCGCGACGACCACGACCACTCGTTCTCCATATCGTCGCTGTCGGTCCAGCTGTACACGACGCCGACGCTTGCGCATCATCTGATCGCCAAGCACGACGCGTTGTTCGTCGTGATGAACACCTTCGTCAGCGAGTGTAATAGGCGGTGTAATAATGTGAGTGAGAATCCACTGTTTAAAATTATTGAGGACTACACGCCCCGAAATGAAGAAAATGACAAAATATTCATACATTCAAATATACCTTGTCTTGAAAATTAATTCAATGATCCATAATTTTGTCAGTAGAGGTACACTTAAAAATAATCTTAGTGGGTAATCAAATAATCAAAGACAATTACATTACATACACACCACACAGTATTTGTATTGTATTGTATAACGGGCTGGTGTCCGCAACTCGACGTCAAAGCGTGTATTTAAAAAAAAGAAAAAATCATTTAATTCAGATAACTTGATCCATACAGTGAAATTAAAATTAAATTAAATTAACATTGAAGTGAAATCAGTATTAAAAATAAAATAAATTAACATTTAAAATAAAATAAAAATTACCTTCAAAATTAAAATTAACATTAAAATCAGAATTAAAATAAGATAAAATTAAAATCAATCAATTATTTTAATCTTAATGGGTAATCAAATAATCAAAGACATTACATACACACCACACAGTATTATATTAACTAAATTTTACTGAACACAACACACTAATTTATTAAATTAAGAACACAACAAAAAAAAAACAACCAAATTGGTCGAGCCATCCTCAAGTGATGCTCCGTCATACATGTTAATAATTTTTATTTATTGAGTATAAGAGAATGGTCAAATCAGTCTCTATTTTGTGTTACCGGCACATTACTGTAGGCTTGTTAACATAGACCATGTTCAGCAGTCTACGCTATGACCAGTGCAGTAAAAGGTTTCGTCAGGCTATGTTAATATTCTGCGTTGGCAATTTGACTGACGGACAAATTAGTGAACGTAATTTCTTGTGATTAGACAAGTATACCTGGCACCTATATCCTCTTGCGCCTTTAGATAATCTACGGATGAGGAATGCAGATAATTCCATCTGATAACAATCTTAACTTAAAAAAAAAAGAAAATAGCACATTTTGGGGCTGAGAAATTCTTCATTTAACTTAAAACTTTGTCCCTT
Source organism: Noctua janthe (assembly GCA_910589295.1). Lineage (NCBI taxonomy): Eukaryota > Metazoa > Arthropoda > Insecta > Lepidoptera > Noctuidae > Noctua > Noctua janthe. The sequence continues at coordinate 4,212,570 of OU342567.1, forward strand.
AAGCTTAGAAACTTATAAACTTAAATTTATTTTTCATCCACAGGGCCGCCTAGAGTTCGACCGCTCCCACGTTCCAATGGCGTTCAAACGCGCGCAGTTCATTCTGTACGACGTCAAGTACCTCCTGAGCTCAATACCGACGACCTTCGACGATGATCTCCGCAAGGGGTTCATGCACGGCGTCTCTCTGATGCTGAACCTGCTCGTGATGATGCAGGGGATGGATTCTGTTGTCAGACAGGTAGGAACTTGTATTCAAGTCCGTTTTTAGTGGCGTCACCTTCCTATAGGCCTAAAAGCCTGGCTTGCCAGTCTCTCCTGAAGCTCAGTACCGGTGTACTTCGACGATGGCCTCCGCAAGGACTTCATGCACGGCATTTCTCTGATACTGAACCAGCTGGTGGTGATGAAGGACATGGACTCTGTTGTCAGACAGGTAGGAACTTGCAGTAGCTTCAGTCAGTGGTGGTACCTTCACGTAAGCCCAGCTTTCCAAGTACTGACAGGTAGGAACTTAAAGTGCACGAGAGACACTGTTTGAGTAAAAAAAAATGCCTAACTAAAAAATGCAATATCTTCTAGCAAGTCATGAATTGTAATTATTCATGTCATCAGAATTATTACATTAGAATTCTACGGCGTCACTTGAACTATCGATCCTTGTCACCCATCCACAGACCAACCTAGGCAAGCGCGGCTTAACCTAAAGATCGACCCGAGCGGCTTTTATTGTTTAGCAATCGCTCTATGTAAAATATTAGTATTCAGCTGCATCCGGAAACCGACCCTAATAGTAGAGAAAAGTCTAGGCAGATGATTATGATGGTTACTATAACATTGCTCTTATCTTTCCGTGTTCTTCACCAGGTTGGCCAACACATGGAGTATGAACCAGAATGGGAGTCAGCCTTTAACCTCCACGTGAAGCTGGCACATAGCATCACGCTATCACTGGAGTGGTGCGCGGCAGAGAAGGCGCTAGCGACCGCTGTGTACCGCATGGCGCTACGGAAGCATGTAGAGACGTACACGCCGCCAGCTAGGATTGTGAGGGGTGAGTAGCGCTTATAGCTATGTATTTGTAGCTAATTTGGTCCCATACTAGATTTTTTTTTATTGAAAATTTTTCCATTTTTGAGGTTTTTGGGAAAAACTTGATAACTACTGTTTTAAGCTAGCAAGTTATTAACGTTATATTAATCGGTGACCACCCATTAACATACCGAGTTTCTTCCGTGCCTCGGAAAGCACGTTAAGCCGTTGGTCCCGGGTGTCGTTTGTAGATCTTTGACAGTCGTTAGGTAGTCAGTGGCCCAAAAAGTCTGACAACCAAACTTACCAAAGGGTATCGTATTACCTAGTACTAACTGGGTTGTGGAGGTCAGATAGGCAGTCGCTCCATGTAAAATACTGGTATTCAGCTGCATCCGGTTAGACTGGAAGCCGACCCCAACATAGTTGGGAAAAGGCTAGGCAGATGATAAAGTTATTAACGTTATAATTGCATTTTGTAATTTTTTCAAGAACAGTACAGTAAATAGCTTTTCTTCTGGGCATAAAATAAAATGAATTCCGAATTAAACACTTTTCTGTCTGACTTTATATCTTTAGAAATCCCAGCTCTTAACACCTTTTTTATCCCCCAGAACTCGGCAACCAGACCGCGTCCGTGATCCCCTACGACGTATCGACGGAGCCCGTGTCCATCCACCGGCCCCTGTCGCGGTACATCGCGGGCCTGCACCTGCTGCTGCACCAGCACGGCCTGTCCTACCACAGCCGCGAGTTCGACCGGCAGGACCGGCCCAAGCCCACGCCCGCAGAACTTATAGGTAACAGAGGCAGAGGAACCGTCTGCTAAGTCATAAGACAAAAGGAAATTCGACCTGGCATTTGTTTATATGTACGGTACTTACCACCAGCCACCCAGCTCGTACCGTAGCTCCAAGCTCGCCTGAGGTCCCCCACCTTACGTTTGCCGATCCGCGGTCTCCACTCAAGAACACGTCTACCTCGACGGTCATCGGTTCTACGGCTAATATGGCCGGCCCAAGTTGGGGTGAATTTTAGTATTGCTGAAGCTTTTGCCAAAGTTATTCCGTGAATAGGGCAACCGTTTTCTAACGGATACGGGTATTAAATACTGTATTTAGTTTCTTATAGCAGTTGTTTCGACTGTCAGATTAACCTTTTGAACGCCAGAGCATAATTTCACCCACCATTTTGTCACATATTTGTGTCGTTCGGCGTACAGGGCACGCGCTTGCTTATCACGTATATGTGACTGTAGCGGTCACAAGGTTAAGCAGGGTTCGCTTTTCTGACTGCAGGTTCCATATGGCCTTCACTTCTATAAAGGATTATTTATATTTCTTTTTTTTATCCACAGAGCCCGTCCTCCAAACCACGGCCATGATAGGCCAGGTGCACGCCGGCATGTGGCGCCGCAACGGGTTCGCGCTCATCAACCAGCTGTACTTCTACCAGAACGTCAAGTGCCGCGCCGAGATGCTGGACAGAGACATCGTGATGCTGCAGGTATGTAGTGGTCATGGTGGCCAAATTCAGCGAAGACTAGCGGAAGATTTTATAGTACACTAGTGTGTGCACAGACACAGGCGTATTCCCTCTTCCATCACTCTCGTAGTCCTCAGGGACGGCAATCCCACTCGACTGGAGACAGATCAGGGACCAACGGCGACAGTAATTTCTGAAGCACGAGGGTATCGTACCGCTGGCTTCCAACTGAACATGATGTCTCAGCTGTTTCTGAGACTACATGCTGTATATTTGTCACTTGTTAAATTCAGCAAGTCTTGCGGCTAAGTTTTCAGCAAGTGTTTCTATGGAAGCTGCTCGAAAGTAACTAAAACTTAGCGCCATTTAGGTGAAACTAAGGCACATCGCCCACTGGGCAGTCGAGGCGGAGTCGTGGCGTCATGTGGAGTCCACGCACGGGCTTCTATCCTTTTGCTAAACGTTGCTACACACGAAACGAAATGATAAAATGGCGTCACACTGTGGGGCACTTCCGCTCCTACACTTCGACTCTTGATCGTGTGGACGACGGGCCTAATATGACTGTATCTTCACCACAGTAATTATCTATAATATAATACCTTTGCCTACAGATCGGCGCCTCCCTAATCGAGAGCAACGAGTTCATCATCCACGTACTGAACAAGTTCAACCTGCTGAACTGGGCGAATCCCGCCTTCGAACAGCTCAGCATTGAAGACGACACGCTCAGGCATACTATCAGCATGCTGGAGGAGTTCCTAGGTCTTCTTATTACTAGTAAGTGTTAATCGGGTAAGGGTTAAACGAGATTTTGTAGGAGAGGAGTTAGGGTGAAAGAGACGATGCTCTGCTAAGTCAGACCTTTTGTTAATTATGGTGCAGTGATTTTATTAACAGACACTGTAATCGTTTACGAGCGTTTAAAAACAAGCTAATATGTGCCGAAAATACATGTAATATGGTCGATTTATAAACAACTTTTAAGTCATGGAATGAAATTCGTAATAATAGAGAGTAGAATTCCTATTGGTGTTTTAATCTCGCTGCTTTCTTCCAGTCTACGGGTCCCGCTACGTGCCCGGCGTGGGCGAGGTCACCAACAACGACCGCACCATGAAGGAGATCATACAAATGCTCTGCGTCAAGCCCATGCCGCACTCTGAACTCAACAGGTTGGTTATTTTCGTCTGTTTTAGCAGCTTTTTAGAGTTCCGTACCCGAAGGACAACCAACGGGCCCCTTTTACTAAGCCTGCGCTGTCCGTCCGTCTGTCTGTCAGCGGGCTGTATCTCTTGATCCGTAATAGGTAGACAGTTGAAATTTTCACAGAATGTGTATATCTGTTGCCGCTATAACAAATAATAAAATAAATTAAAAATTAAAGGGCGATCCCTTACTACAATGGTACGGAACCTTCCATGCGCGAGTCCGAATCGCACTTGGCCGGTTTTTATGTTCAAAAGTAAACTACTAGTGGTACAAATATCTTTTGACAGAGGAGCGCTTTTTATTTATTTATTTCTTTGTGTTATTACAGATCCCTACCAGAAGACCAGCTCCATGAAACTGGGTTAGAAGCCGTGATCCACGAGATAGCAGACTTCATCAAGCCCACGGGCGGCAACAACCGAGGGGTGTACAAGCTGAAGCCTCACCTGTACGACGAGTACGACACCTTCTTCTACCACTACACGAGGGAGGAGCTGTCCAGGAGTGAGGAGGAGCAGAGGACTAGGAGGAAGGCGGCTGGTGAGTACTGACGGATATAGGACTGCCACAAATATTTCCAAAACGAAGGGCTCGTAAAGTCAAAGTCAAAGGTTGCGCAGTGGATGAGCGATTGGCTGTTGTTCTGCGTGTCGCGGGTTCGATTCCCGCACGGAACATATATTTGTATGGCCCACAGATAGTTGTTCCGGGTCTGGCTATTTGTGTATGTGAGTTTAAACGTTTGTAAACGCACCCACGATACAGGAGAAATTCATAGTGCGATCACACGCCAAAAAAACTTAGCTGAAAGATTTTCACTGTTGATTAAGAGCCTGATCATGAAAACTTTACAAATAAGTAAATGGGTAACCTTCACCTATACTAAAACAAAACTATGTCACTCACAGTGGCGAAGGGACAATTTTGTAAGAGGAAGCCGGAGTACATATCTTTAATATGATTATATTATTTGTCTATAGAATACTGTGCCATTTTTCAAAGGGAACCCGGTAGGAATCGAGTTGTATGGAACCTTCGCCACTGCACTCATCACGAAATCATTGGTTACCACGTTCTTAACTGTGTTCTTTCTGTTCCAGGTCTGCCCGAATGCTGTCCACCTCCAGCGCTACCGAAGCTGTCGCCGCCATTCCGCCTGCTAGCCAATCTGTTACAAAGTGATTCGGTTCATCACGTGTTGAAGACTGTACTGGAGAGAGCGTTAGACCTAAGGGCCAGGTCGTTCTCAGAGACGCAAGTGCATAAGGTAAGATTTTTCTAGAGTTTCTTCAACAGATTGTTGTGTTTAATTTAGGCTGGTGATACACGCCTTTACGCCTAACTCGAGGAGGTCGTGGCTAACAGCCGCACGGGTCGATCTCTAAGGTTAAGCCGCGCTTGCCAAGGTCGGTCTGTGGATGGGTGACCATAATGACACACTGAGTTTCCTACGTGCCTCGGAAAGCACGTTAAGCCGCTTGTGGATCTTTTACAGTCGTTACAGGTAGTCAGTGGCCCGAAAGTCTGACAACCAGTCTTACCAAGGGGTACTGTATTACTCAGTACTAACTGGGTAATGGAGGTCATATAGGCAGTCGCTCCATGTAGAATGTTGGGATTCAGCTGCATCAGGTAAGACTGAAAGCCGACCCCTACATAGTTGGGAAAAGGCTAGACATGATAGATAATACACGCCTTTAAACTGACGCATATTTTCTTAGCGGTAGACAGAAAACATAGAACTTATCTACGTTCTTACATCGCGCTGTTCTTGCCCTCTGGTTTAGGTCCGCTTGCACCACAATCACTAAAACACTAAATGTATTTGTCACTAAACGTAACGTATTTTAACATCGATCTGTTTTTGAATTATGTATTAAATGGGTTTAAGCGTTAAACATATTTACTGATTTGTGGTGCAATTGGACCTTAATGTTTTTCGGACCGTTTTTGCTGCGGCTCAATACCCTGTTTTCTGCTTTCCGCACCTACCGAGCCCCCAGCCACCTATTTAAGGTAAAACTACATAGTTTGCTCGTTTTCCTCAGGCTCTCCACCTGATGGGCTACGCGCTCCGCGACGAGGAGAGCGGGCACTACGAGTTCCTGCAGTTCTCCGAGAGTGCGGCGCGCTCCGGTATCCTGGCGCTGCTGCAGAAGCTGGTGCACTCTCCACGCGTCGACGCGCACCGTCATCTCGCCAGATGGGTGCTGCATAAGATGAAGTGAGTCATCTGCCTGATGAATAAGTATAGCTCGTGGGTAAATAATAGTGGATCTCCAAGCTTAAGCCGCGCTTGCCAAGGCCGGTCCGTGCATGGATGACCATCCATTACACTGGATTTCCTCCGTGCATAGGCAAGCAAACAGCGGTTGGTCCCAGCTGTCATTTGTAGATCGAAAGTCTAACAACCAGTCTTACCTAGGGGTATCGTATTACCCAGTACAAACTGGGGTTTGGAGGTCACGCAGTCGCTCCATGTAAAATACTGGGATCCAGCTGTATCCGGTAGGACTGGAAGCCGACCCCAACATAGTTGAGAAAAAGGCTAGGCGGTTGATGATCTGCTATCAAATTTTCTCATCATACTGACTAGCAAGTATAAGTAGGCTAACTCCCGGGGCAATGTAACTCTAAAACTAACTATTATTTCTATTTTGTTTCTCAGGACTCTGCTAGGCCAAACTGACGAAATCGGTGACGGCGACAGTATGGAGACGGATCAGGAAGAAAAACCCGCTACTGATGAGGCGGCTGGTACGTAGCACTATTGTCATCTTCCTGCTCTTGTCCCATGTTACTTGGGGTCGGCGCAATTGTTATTATATTATCTATCTTCTATGTACATAAAATGATAAACTAACTGACTGGGTGATATATCAACACACATCCCAAACCGCTGGTCCTAGAGACATGAAACTTGGAGGATGTGTTCTTTGTGAAGAGTAAGTCCAATCCACTAAGAAAGGATTTTTGGGAATTCCACCCCTAAAGGGGTAAAATAGGCGATGGAAGTTTATATGAAAGTCCGTCAGTTTTGAAGTCAGGATCTTCAAATTTTGTGTTTAGGCTGACGATTGAAAATTAATTTATACGAGTCTCGGAGTTTTTGATAATTCTACCCCCAAAGGGTTAAAAAGGGATGAAGTTAAGTAACTATGTTTGTTCGGTACGTTCCCGTCGGATATTTTTCGACATCCACGCGGGCGAAGCCGCGGGCAGAAGCTTGTTTAATGATAGGCCTATACTGTACCACTGCAGGGCAAAGGCCTCCCTTCCTTCCTTCTACATTTCGCGGTCTAGTGCGACTGTAGGCCAATCCTTTGCGAAAGAGTCCAGCTCATCCCGCACTCTCCTTCTGGGCCTGCCACGTTGTCGTGTCCTGCTGTTTGGTACCCACTGACTGGTCATTTTTACCCATTGCTCCTCCGACATGCGGCAGACGTGGCCAGACCAGTTCCACTTCAACCTAGCAGCTGTCAGGCCAGCAAGCCAAATATCTGATGCGGTCGGCGCAAACGTTTTTTTTTAATATGAATATTGTCTGTCATTAACAGAAGCGGAAAAGTCTCGTCGCGCAAAACTAGCGGCTGAACGTCGCGCTAAGCTGATGGCTCAGATGAAGACGCAGATGAACAATTTTATATCCAACAACGCTACGCTTTTCGAGGAGACCACTACTGAGGTAATGTGTTATTTTATATTTAACTAGCGACCCGCCCCGGCAATGTAGATACACATCTACATATAAACACGTTCCCCTTGAATCACTCTATCTATTACTGAAAACTGCATTAAAATCCGTTGCGTAGTTTAAAGGATCTAAGCGTATAGACAGCGAGAGCGACTTTGTTTTATACTAAGTAAACATTCAGCTTATGCCCGTGGCTTCACCCGCGTCTATCGATCGTACTATAGCGATAAAAAGTCCTATGTGTTAATCCAGGTTATAAACGTAGCTGTGTGTCAAATTTCATCAAAATCCGTTTAGTAGTATACATCCTTCCATCCTCACAAACTCTCGCAATAATAGTAGGAAGATAATAACACGACATGACGTACTTGCTGGAACGTCCTGAGCGTCTACACAACTGCACTTTGGAGGATTTTATGAACGACGCTAGCCCTGCTTTTAACGTGACTACATACTGGATCTAACTGTTTTAAAAGTATATTTTTTTGTGTGTGTGTGTGTGTGTGTGTGTGAAAAAGAATACACAGTTAGTTAGTTAGTGTAGTTTATCATCGTTCGAATAATGTACAAAGTAGGAATTATGATTTCAACAGAAAAAAAAAACTTAAAACCTAATTTAGTAAAAACGGCTATCAAATAATAATTTCTCCACAAATACGACGGCCTATGGTACAACATACATTATTGAATAATCATGAAATCTTGAAAAAGAAAGGTTTTACTCTCAATTTTAATGTCGGTCAAACTCTTGTACTCGTAGAGTGATCGTTAATTTTGGCTGGCAACTGCATCGACTCCGTGGCGCAACGGTAGCGCGTCTGACTCCAGATCAGAAGGTTGCGTGTTCAAATCACGTCGGGGTCAAATGTCTCTTTTTGTTCTTCGATACATTTTATTCTTTTTGATTTACTTTGTTGAAACTTCAATATTATTAAAATTAAACAATTTACCTTACTCATTATTTGCGTGCTTTTTAAATATAACAAACAAAACAAAAACAAAACAAACTAGTAACAACAAATTAGTTATTCCTATCTAGAAGTTAAAAGTAATTAAACAAATTTAGTGAGATCCTCCAGATAAGAGTGTGCACGGATCCACTAAGTTTTCTATTTTATGTGAAAAGCTAATTCCACCTTTTGTTTTCATTGGCATTAATGGCTTTATAAGTTTTTAAACTGACATGGTCACTAACATTATCATCAACACCTAAAACGGAAACGGAATAGTACCTAGACATGGTAAATATCCCGTTTTCAGTGTTAACGATTATATCGCCTTTTTATGCAAATGGGTGAAGCTAACGTTATAAAATTTCAAATTCTCATGCCAAAACTCCGAAGCAAAAAAAATGGGCTAAATTAAGTCGACTTATGGCAAGTGTCTTTTATGCCGTCCGTGTGACTACTCGGAATCGGCTGAAGGTGAACCGTTTTCAATACTGTTTTGAATATACACAATTTGAAGAATATATTAAAACCGACCAAGATACACAGGAGGGATGACACTACTTTTTAACCGACTTCAAAAAAGGGAGGTTCTCAATTCGGTTGTATTTTTTTTCTTTTTTTATGTTAGTTACCTCATAACTCCGTCATTTATTTTATTATTAAATTATGAACAGGTGACAGCTGAAGAAGAAGAGCTACGGCCACTGTACTGTGGTGCCGCTTTAGGAGTGTGGGGCGGAGGAGTGCCTGAGCCTCCGCGTGTCTGCATCATGTGCCAGGAAGAGGTATGTATCTTTGCTTGAAAACTGATCTTGTAAATAGTGTGTAATAAAATTAGTTGTCCCATACATTTAGCTGGACTAGGTATTGATATTTTGTCCTATCTACACCTATCTGGTAATGCTTTATTTAATAAATTGTAATGTAAAAAACATTTTAAGGTTCAGTTTTCCTTATGCTTATATAATTCGAGTTTGTAGCTTTTGTATTGGTCGACTTTACCGCAATACAGCTGTCATCTATCTGTGTCGGTTTTCTGGTAGGACAATGCCGATGTCGATGCCGAACTTTAGCCAAACGATATGGCATTTGGATATCAATACTTTTGCTTGTTTGTCGTCTTGGCTTTATTCGCCTACCTTACGCGCGACGTCGTCGCTTACCAACCTTTGCTAGAGCCAGCCCGCGATACTGAGCCAGTCGTTTTAAATCAGCTCCTAAATAATGATCTCACTCAGATCCAGCCTGTCCCTTAGCTGCCCTCCCTAGCGACGCCCTAAAGCCGAGGCTATTAGTCTCGTACCTCACTGGAGGAGCCCTTAGCAAGCAGTCGCTTAGTTTATAAGTTCTTTGCCCCTGGCTGGAGGCCTTACACTCAAGGCACAGCATAGTCCAGTTAAGCAGAAGCCAGCCTTATAGGACACCAATTCGAAAAAAAAACTACATAGGATGCCTAATTTAATTAACCAATCATTTCCTCCCCCCAGGCTCGCGTCGATATCAGAGCCGAACCGCTAGTCCTAGTCGCGTTCGTACAGCAATCGAGCGTTCTGAACCGTCTCCGTGTCGGGGGCTGCGGCCGGATACCGGAGCACTGGCGCTCCAGCTGGCTGCCCGCGGGCCTAGGGCTCCAGCCGCACGTGTCCAGCTGTGGGCACGCGTTACACGCCGCCTGCTGGAGGAACTACGTCGACAACGTGCAGGACAAGGAGAACAGGAGGTGAGTGTGTAGAACCAAAGTTGTCGACCTCATCATTCTCTTGCCCTTATCCCAATTCATTTGGGGTCGGCGCAACATGTCTTCTTCTTCCATACTTCTCTATTACTCGTCATCTCAGCAGTCACCTCCTTTCCAAAGTTGTCGACATAGCAATGGGCCGGCCATATTAGACGTCGAACCGATGAGCGTCGAGGTAGACGTGTTCTTGAGTGAAGACCACGGATCGGCAAACGTAAGGTCCCCAGGGACCTCAGGCGAGCGTGGAGCTACGATACGAACTGGGTGGCTGGTAGCAACTGGATGAGAGTTGCTAAAAATCGAGTAAGATAGTGTGCGATTGAAGAGGTCTGTCTAGCAGTGGACTGTTGTAGGCTGATGAGGATGTCGAGAATTAGTCGTCTTTACATAAACTACCCGCTTTGCCATTGCCCCTTTGATAGTATTTTTGAACTGAATATCAAGGGCTTAAAAAGTTTTTATTAAGAGCATTCATCTAAATAGTTGGCAACGTCGCAAATAGCTGTCAAATATTTACCTCTTTTAATTAATTTGGAAATATTACTGTATGGAAGTAAGAAATATGGCTAACTAGTGATCTAGAATATTAGTAATGAATTACAATTAAAACACTGAATTTGATGTTGTAACCGTTTTAGATGGAAAAAAAGGCATTTGGAAAGTTTCCAAATACTTTTTTACATCTAAAATTAAATATTCGGCGTTACGATATTAATTAATGCATTTCATAATCAATATTTCAGTTCTTTAGTTGGCCATATTTCTTATTTCCATACAGTAATATTACCAAATTATTTAAAACAGCGAAATATTTGACAGCTATTTGTGACGTTGCCCACTTTCTGTATAAACGCTCTTAAGAAATATACAATTTTAACTATATAGATATTTGGACAAGAAAGTAAGTTTTTAACCACAATCATTTAAAAACATTTTTCTAACAAAACTCATTTCCACAGACCTTACCGCGGCCGGCAACCGGCAGCTTTCGACGTCGAAAAGAAAGAATACCTCTGTCCTCTCTGCGAGCGTCTCTGCAACACCGCCCTCCCCCTCCTGCCCGCGCCCTCCATGCCGCTCGGCACCCCTCCCCCCCTCAGCGAGGAGACCTACAACGAATCCGTCACCATGATCTTGAAGTTGAAACACCAAGTGAGCTCAGAAGCCTTGCATATATGTGCTGAGTTTTGTGAAGAGATGCATTGTCAAGCGAGAGCCAGGAGTGTGGGAGCCATGTCTTCGGATATGGAGGATGGAGAAGAAGGTGATGAAACTGAAGTGTATGTGTCGACTCATGCGGAGAATTTACTGAAGTCTGATTTCTTGGTGCACTTCGAGGGAGAGATTCCACCCTATAATGATATGACAAAGGCATTGATTGAGGGTTTCGCTAATGTGAGTATTATTTGAATTACTATTCTTTTTATTTATTTATTAGGCTTCTCAACAATGAGTACACTGTTACATTATAATTTGTACATTGCAAACTTAAGTCTAAGCGCCTCATCACTTACAGAAAAGTACAGCATGCAGATAATTACACAATTAAATAATTAAAACAAGAAATATACAATTTGAGAAAAAAAAAGAAATAAAACAAGAAATAAATGTTATTTAATTTAATTCAATGTAATCAATTTATGATTACATTGAATTAAATTAAATAACATAGATTAAATAAATTAGAATAGTATATAAAATAGTAATATTTTTGTTGATCAGTGTCAGATTGAATGTTGATTAAAATATGATTCGCGGCCGTAACAAATATGGCTTTACCAAGTTATAATTATTACACTCATCAATACTAATGGGATTAAATGATTTAATCCATTATGACTCCCAATCCCATAAAATGTATAATCCATTGAAAAATCCCATCCAATCCATTTTTCTCATAATCCCATTGAATGACTAGTTCATATTAAAGTCATTCAAACGGGTTTAAATACCTGCACTGACCTGCTAATTGCAAAAAACGTAGAAAATTTTAATTTTGCGAGCTACCCTGAAGTTTCCACCTTAATTAACCAACTGCTAATTAAAAAACGTCTTCCTTCATAAAACAATAAGTTTAACTTTTTACGTTTACATTTTTATGTGTAGGTTTATGTTATTTGAATGAATGAATGCATGAATGCATTTATTTATCAGAATATTGTACAAAGCTGTTAGGTTCATAATGTATTAGGATCATAATATTCTGCCGTTTCAGGCGTACAAAACGCGTCGTTTTGGGTAAAATAATTCCTGAAGTTATAGTAGGTCTAAATAATTAACAGAGGTTTGTCCTCGTATATCACGCTGTTGGCCTGTTTAACAACGCTCAAATAGGAGCAGTACGTCTACTGGAAAACAAAAATATTGAACAAAATTTGTATCAAATAACACGGCAGATATGTTTACCAGAATTTGTTAGTCCTCTGAGATTTTAATAAAACCCAATTCCAATGAATGCGGTTGTTCCATTCATTTATAATCTTCATTCAATTTCTTCCACAGATTCTCCCAATCTCAGAATACGGAGGCATGGTAGCAAGTGCCGCCCTCTACCGGTCCACATCCTACACAATATTCAGCACAAACGCCGTATTACAGGCAGAGAAACGGCCCTTATTGGGAGACCTGCCCGCAAGGCATAGGGACACGCTACAAGCGCTGATCCGATTAGCGGCCGCCCTACCAGCTGTATGGGTTTCACCGAAACACCTGTCGCACCACGCACTAAGTACTTTAAATACCTTGGAAAGTACATCCCCACTAACCCATGAGCCTTTCGGTACGCTAGTCTCGTTAGTACTGACAGCACCATCCCTATTCTGCAAAGTCGCTACACCGGCAAGACCTACCAATCTGGCCAAACAGATTACCCTACAATGTTTTAGAGCCACCCTAGCGAGAGCCCTACTCGTCACAGACGTTACAACTTGCAAGAGCGAGCCTATGGAGGGGCAAGAAGATTACAAGAACCCCGACTTGGAAAACTTACTTCCATTCATGAAGGAGCTGCGCAAAGGGGTTTTAGAGGACAATTTGAATCCTACAGAAGTATGGCAAGAGATCAAAAGCCAATGCCACACTTTCTTACGCTGTTGCTGTTTATTCTACCACTTTTTGAGTGACATTAGTGCCCCTTCAGAGCTAGCTGTGGTCGATGGCGACACATGGGAAAGTATGTGTGGGTACCTAGACATGCCGACGACGTTCAAAGACTTAATAGATACCCCATCAGCTAAGAATAAGGTTTCTGAATGGGTAAGACTATCTACTGAATGGTTCAGTGGTGAAATTCCGCCCCATGTGGTAGTAGAGCCTAAAGAACCTCCTAAACTGATCAATTTACCTGATGATTTTTCGGAACTGATGAATTTGGTTTCGGAGTTCTCGTGTCCGAATTCGGAGAGGGAGGACAGTAAGAAGCCTACGATGTGTCTGGTGTGCGGACAGATATTATGCTCGCAGAGTTATTGCTGTCAAGCTGATATACTAAAGGTGAGTTGATTTTATTTGAGGTTTTATTTTACAACTTGTTACATTTTATTTTAAGTTTTTCAAAAATGTTGTGCCTATCGTGTGGTGGAAAGTTATTAGTTTTCGCCGTCTTGAATTATTATTGATGAATCGATATTTTTTTAAAGCTATGGACGTTACTTTGCGAAATAAAACATGGCATGAGAATATTTTCAAAATTGAAATGACCAACATCTTTGATTTTGATGAATACGGCCCTGAAAACTATAGACCTTACTTGGATAGTTTTTGTTTAACGTCAAACGACATTGTACTCATAATCATCAACATCTTTTACTTACATTTTGTCTATTTAAGTGAACACAATTGTAGAGGACAAATGATTATTTCCCGATTCCAGGGTAACCTCTCAAGAATTTAAGGTTAACCAGAAACTTAGGCATTGTTAAAACTCGTCCCATCATCATCATTCTCTTGCCCTTATCCCAATTCATTTGGGGTCGGCGCAGCATGTCTTCTTCTTCCATACTTCTCTATTACTCGTCATCTCGCCAGACACCTCCTTTCTTGCCATATCATTCTTTACACAGTCCATCCATCGTTTCTTTGGTCTTCCTCTACTCATATACCCATCCACATTCATACTCAGAACTTTCCTCACAACATTTTCCTCATTCCTCCGCATCACATGCCCATACCACGACAACCGATTACCACACAACTTTTCAGTCACCGGCGCCACTTTCAAACTTCCTCTTATATACTCATTTCTTATTTTATCCATTCGCGTAACACCACACATCCCCCTTAGCATTCTCATCTCCGCCACATGCAAATGCCTTTCATTCATCCCTTTTGTGGCCCAACATTCTGATCCATACAAGACACCAGGTCTAACCATTGTTTTATAAATCTTCCCCTTAAGTTTAAGGGGAATGCGGGAGTCGCAGATTGTTCTCGTGACCTGCCGCCATTTCATCCATCCCGTGTTAATTCTGTGCTTTACCCTACGATCTATTTCGCCATCGCTTTGCACGAGTGAACCGAGATACCGAAAGTCGGAGCAGACAGGAAGAAACGCGCCATTAAGCGCTATGGCTCCAGAACTAGAGAGACCGCCGAAATCGCAGAACATGTATTCCGTTTTAGTTCTGCTGATTTTCAAGCCAACATTCTCCAGCTTCTGTTGCCATTTCTCCAATCTGCTCTGGATCTCAGATCCATCTTCACCGACAAGAACAATGTCGTCGGCAAACAGCATGCACCAGGGTGCCTCTTCCTGTATGTCCGACGTCAAAGCGTCCATAATCAACAGGAAGAGGTAAGGACTTAAAGCCGACCCTTGATGCAAGCCTACAGCCACATTGAACTCATCGGTGTTGCCAGCAGCTGACCGGACGTAGGTACAAGATTGACTGTACATAGCACGAATTAACTCTACATACTTCCCAGGTATACCTTTCTCTTTCAAGGCCCACCACAACACATCCCGAGGTACCCTATCATACGCTAAAAACTCGTCCCAATAATAACTATTGCAAACTGTAGAAATGTTGTCATTGAAGTTGATATTGTTCACCAGACGGGTCGCGGCAGTGAGGTCCAGCGCGTGGGGGCTGTGGTCGCGCACTGCGTGGCGTGCGGCGGCGGCGCCGGCGTGTTCATGCGCGTGCGCGACTGCGAGCTGCTGCTGCTGGCCGCGCCCGCCAGGGGGGCCAAGCTGCCCGCGCCCTACCTCGACTCCTATGGGGAGACTGACCAGGTAGGTGCCCTTCATCGTCATATGTCTAGACGACCACAAGGATGTCTTGCTTAGGAATCGACAAGAAACGGCGCAGTACCAGGAACATTGGAAGAAATGGAGCGCGTCTTTGCCCAGCTATGGGGCAGCACAGGTTAGCTTATAAGAATAATCTGCCTAGCCCTTTTCAAAGCTACGTAATGATGTTGGGGTCGGCTTTCAGTCTAATCTAATGCAGCAATATCAGTATTTTACATGGGTCGACTACCTATCTGACCTCCACGACAAATTTACTTGGTAAAAGGATACCTCTCTAATTAGTATGGTTGTCAGACTTTCAGGCTTCTAACTACTTTATCTGCTCCACACGGTGTAAGGACTTCAACACGTAACTTGTTACTCAGTACATGATGCAAGACCGCAATTATAGGGGGTCATTTGGAAAGAAATGCAGCTGTTCCAAACGTTTGACCGTGAAGAAATATTTCTACTAGGGTATTTACTGAATTTACGGTAATAGGTTGCGCGTATTATCACCAACTTGTGGAGCCCTTTTTTTTTTTTAAAAAAATGCTTTCGCCTACCGCACCGTCCAGGGAGATGGCTTGGTTATGTGGGGCTTGCATCCATCTTGGCGAATGAGCCGCGAGAATTGCGTTCGCGACCAACGTTGTGGAGCCCTGACACAGCCAGTAGGCGACGCGGTAGACCTCGCAAGAGATGGCGTGACGAGCTGGATAGAACCAACGACCAGTGGCATTGCGACATTGGCCCTAGATCGAAAGATTTAGAGGTCACGGAGGGAGGCCTTTGCCCAGCAGTAGAATGACGCAGGCTAGTAACAGGCGCGTCGGTGTCCGTTACACCCTGTAAATGAGTGATTTAACACCTAAAATAATTGTTGTCTTGTCCTTCCAGGGTCTCCGACGCGGCAACCCGCTGCACCTGTGCACGTCGCGCTACTCCGCGCTGCGCATGCAGTGGCTGGCGCACGGGCTGCACGAGCGCATCGCGCGCGCACTCGACACCAACGTCCTCGTCACCACCACGTGGCAGAACTTGTGATACGCGCGCATCCTCGCCGACCTCTCACTGCTGCGGACGCTCGTTAATAACACTCGCTTCACTACGGAATAGCTCGACAACTCGGACTGCGTTGAGCTGATCTACCATCGCGTGACTTACTTGTCACTGCTGGAGCTCGTCACAACACTCGCTTCAATAGGGAATAAGCAGCTCGACAACTCGCTGATGCGTTGAGCTGAATTGACGTAGGCGTACGTCATTACTACCGCGTGCCGTTGTCATCTTCATTAGGGCATAGCTCAAAAATTCACTTAATATGTCGAGTTGAACTGACGTACGACTCGTCAATCACGTTACCACCACGTGGCTAATTTGTCACTGTTGCAGGATGTTGTTATAGCTGAACAACTGGCGAGATACGTGACAAATATGTTGAGCTGGGACTCTTTCATCGACGCAATAGCATAGCTTATTTTAATAAATTATGCGTGAAAACTCGCATACTTGTCAGTGCTAGGCGAATAGCTCAACAACTCCAACATAGATGTCAACTATTTATAACTCGGAAAATATGCACTAAACGGTAGAACTGACAACTTTAGGTTTACCCGAATTTGATTTGAAAGAATTTGATTTAAGTGTCAACCTGACAAAAATCAAATCAATCCTGATTCAAAAAAAAAATATTGGGCATAAAAGTAAGCTCACAGACAATCTATACCCGAGAAATGTCACCTAAAGTCCTTGCACGAACGTAGCCCGTTTTGCCCGGTCATGGCCCGTTTCACGCGACGTTTGCCCGTTTCGTCCAATCCTGGGCTAGTGGTAACGACCGACAGTGTTATCAAAATAGTGTTAATTTGGCACAAAGACAATCTAGTTATAATCACTGTGATTTTCTTTTTACTATGTGTTTTGAATTACTAACCAAGGATTTTTGATGATTATAGATCTAACATAGATTTAAAATTGAATTTGAAATTCCCCTTTATACATAGTCTTAACAAGTTATTGTTATATTAACTGAATACATAAGTATTGCAACATTTTCACACCTATATACTGTCTTTATATTATTGCATTGTTGGGCAGTGCCTAAATTGAGCGTGCCTATTCAGGTATTACATTACGGTGTAGTCTAATTCTAATCTTCGGAAAATCGGACATAATAATATATGTCGTACGGAGACTATACTTTTTCTTTACTTGCTAATTAAATCTTTAATGAAAAGATTCACCAAGCATTTAAAGATTTTTCGTAATTGAAGACATTATTTCAAAAGCCACCTTTGTCATGATATGATATAGTTACAGAGTTAGTGACAGTTTTGGTTTTTTTTTTTTCATAAACGGCCTGTGTCACTGACGTGACTGATTTTGCCGAAATCATAGTTGACTATTTGTTGAAGAAATATGAATTGTGATCGGAAAGCTTACGAATTCCTCTACAAGATGGCGTAACTAACTCATATCATGAAATTTTTGACAAAGGTGGTTTTTGAAATAATGTCTTTAATTACTGACTCGTATTGACTTACGAATCGTAAAATATGCAGGATTACGTGATCCCATCACGAAATCCTGCTTATTTTATACGACAAAACATTTACCTTGACTTGAATAAAGGGGTACCAATAATGTATCTGTTTTAAAAATAAATGTGTACACGATATTGAATGCTATTTAAATCATAATTATTATTTCCTTTATTTATTTTTATACATATATCTACTGTCAAATAGTACGCAAATACAATCTTAATAATCTTCTGCTTAGCCATTGCTCAACTATATTGGGATCGGCTTCCACTCTAACCAGATGCAGCTGAACTACCAGTATTTTACATGGAGCCACTGCCTATCTGACCTGCTCAACCCAGCATATATAATACGATAACACAGGTGGACCTTTGGTAAGACTAGTTAATATCGGGCTACTGACTACCCGTAACGACTGTTAAAGATCTACAATTGACAGCCAGGACCAATGTGCGTTCCGAGGCACTGATGAGTCTAAATATGTAATAGAACCTATCCACGGTTCAATATGCCGATATTGAACCCTGGCTTATAAAACTACTGTATAAACTGATAACTCAGTTCGGGACTGGTTTTTATGGAAAGGCACCCCTGCTCCATACATTTTGGTCCTTGGCTGTCGATTAGGATTACAAAAACCAGAGGTTTAACCATTTTCTATACAAAAATGTATATTTAGATTATTCACTTGCACATTTACGTAATTTTAATGAAACTGTTTTGAAATTTTGTTTTCGTTTTTGTCTAATGAATAATTTTCAACTTTAGATTACAATGTCATCAAACAAACTTTTAGTATAAATGGCAGCAAAAATAATAAAAAAAAAAAAACAGTTTTAAATACGAAGATCTATTAAATACCCCCCTTTCGCCCTCTATTACATGGGACTTAAACACACCTGGCGAAATTTGGGTGTACTATTAGGTACCTCTGGCTAACCCTTCGGGGATTACAGGCGCTATGCATGTCATTTTAAATTATCTAGGTTAGCTCCTAAGTCTTCATCTTCTTAGCATATCGATGGCAAAAAAAAGTTCAAATTTACGTCAAAGATTCAGACCTTATAGACCGTTATTAATCTAACTTATTTGATTGGACCACTCGAAAGTATTTTCCAATAGAATTCAAATACTTCTATTACTAGACTATACAACGCCACTTGAAATTGACATTGGAAATTTGAAATACCGCAAACTATTGAGTGCGCTGATGAATTTTCACCTTTAAATTTGGAGCCTGCAATAAAAAATACAACATATCGATCTGTCACTATGTTGAAAGACTTTTCCTAGACGGGACAACGTGGCAATAATAATAATAATACATAAACAACGCATCTGAATCCATACCCCACTTATAACTCTTAATATAAATTTGTTCCTAAACTACAGGCCTACCGTGTAATCTGAAGACAGTGTCTGAGGTAACTGTGAGAGGCGGAAAGGGAAGTGGTAACTTGTCGCTTAGCTCAATACCCCTTCCGCACCCCACAGATACCTCAGATATGGTATCTGTTAAAGGGTAGGCCTGTAGTAACATTCACACGGTTTCTCTAAGCAAAATGTCATGCCATGTGATATGATTGGCTGGTGCCATTCCCTTCCAACCAATTGTAGCTTTTGTCATGACTTTGAGAAATCGAGTCTTAGTGCAATCGTTAAAATAAATGTGTGTCCGTGTTTTCTCTTACTTTTAGATAGGTTTATGTAAATTTTAATGTTCTTTCTTAAATTAGATAGTTATACTGCATAATTAATACTTATAGAGATTCCTAACACAATAGATTTCATAGATATGTTGCAGCTTTGGTTTTTTAAGCACTCGGAAAATTCTTTTTAATAAGTCAACCGCTAGGGGTCAACATAAATTATAGCTAACCGATTTTTTTTTTTTAGATTTCTGATGCCTCTTAAATTGTTCTTAGAAAATTTGGGCTATAAAACAAAAATGAAAAATCTAGCGATGTACGAGTTATTGCTATTTCGAGATTAATGTATGTACTAGCTATTATTTTAACTTGCTGGGTTATTCCCAACATTTTCGAGTTTAAATCGGAACAGATACCATTTCAATTCGATTGAAAATTAATAAATGTTGAGATTTACCCTGCTAATTTATCAGTGAAATAGTTTTCAAAAATAAAACATGACTTTGCTGTGAATAAAACAGAAGCTTTGTTTTTTGTATATATTTATGTGATATATTAAATCTATATGTTTAGTCGCCCGTAGGTCAAAATTGGAAGGTGGATTTCGACGATATGAGTTATAGGTGAGTTGCTAGTAAAGATAACTTGGCCTATGGGCAGTTTTTGATTGTAAATTCTTACATTTGATTTGTACTTGTTAAAATATTGACGCGGAAAATTGTTTATTTTTGAGCGCCAGAGCATAAACGCACGCGCATGCCCTCCACGCTAAGCCACAATTTCACCGCAGATACCTACAAAAGAATAGGGATTCCAAAACTATTTAATAGTTTATTTCGTGTTATAGTAAACCGCACATTTTTGTCACATATTTGTGACGTTGGCTTACAGGGCACGCGCTTGCTTGTCACGTATATGTGACAATGGTGTTCAAAAACTTAAAATCTGGTGGGTCTGTGTGTTGGTTTGTAACTGGTCTCTTGATTTTGTAGTTTAAATAAAAAATAACTTTTAAGCTTTGTCGTTTAATATGTGTAGTAGCTAGATAATAAATCTACATGTATTTCTTCGACGTCTTCTCAATATTTTGTACTTCTATCATGAAACTAGGAGATTGTAAAATCACGTAAATTAATGTTACCAACCGACACACAACGTATATTCGTTGCCGGTCATCACTGCAAGAGAATTACACGTCTTTTTTATATCTATGTCAAAGACACTTTCTTATGATAAAAATGGCAACAAATATAGTTCCACCTACATACAAAGAAAGAAAGAAAAAGATTCTTTACTATCTTTATTTTTCTTTTTTGTCGCTGATGTATTCTCAGTCTATTTGTGATGTTGCTCGTAATCCGTTAATATATAGTATTACAAGTGTTTAGGCTGATCCCTTATGTATGGGGTTCCGTTTGTGGTTGTAACTTACGGCGAATGCTGTCTATGTTCTCTTATTAAATAAATTAATATAATTGAGATGAAATTTTTTTGTGGTTTTATTTATGTTCACATTTTTGTCAAGGAACGCATTCTCGCTCATCTAGCATGTTTTAAAAAAATATATATTCACAAAGTCAAATTATTCGTGATCATGGTGCTTGCAACAGCGCTGAAATATCGGGAACTCAGAACAAACAGTCATTATCATATGCCTAGTTTTTTCCAAGTCATTATGTTTGGGTCGGCTTCCAGTCTAACCGGATGCAGCTGAATATCAGTATTTTACATGGAGCGACTGCCTATCTGACCTCCACAACCCAGTGGGTAATACGATACACCTTGGTAAGACTGGTTGTCAGATTTTTTGGGCCGTTGACTACCGAATGACTGTCAAAGATCTACAAATGACACCCGGGACCAACGGCTTAACGTGCTTTCCGAGGCATGGAAGAAATTCCGTATGTAATGGGTCACCCATCCATAGACCAACCTAGGCAAGCACGGCTTAATTTACTCAGAACAAACAGTAAACATGGTAAATATCCCGTTTTAGTGTTAATGGTAAAGTCAAATTCTTCACATTTAGAGGTCATGATATATTATCACATTCCTGTCTAAGAGACCTCGTGCACTACGCGGCCACGATCACGACGTAAGCCTGCAGAAGCGTCGACTAGGAAGAAAGTTTGGTCGCAGAACTGGGCGTTCGACCCGTTTGTTGAAGAAAACGGCCAGTCGAGCGCTAATTCGTACCGCATAGTGCTGCTAGATGAGGTCCCTAAAGATATCACGCAGGGGCCGCCGCCGTATGCAGCCATTACAACGAAACAGCGCTGCGTAAATCGCACCCCTGGACTCATGTAGACTCGGCCTCTCCCGTCACTGCCATGTAGACACGTTTTACACTCGTCAGTGAACAGCATTGACTCCCATTGCATTACGCTCGCATTGAAAAATCTCGAGCCAATTAAAGGCGCGCTTGCAGTCAATTTGTGGCTCACGGCAAGCTGCTTCAGGATAAAATTGGCATCTCTCAAGCGTCCGCTTGCTCAAAGCCTCTTCAAACACGCTTCAGCTCCTGCTGCGTATCAACACTCGACAGGTGTCGATTCCTCAGAGAGATAGAGACAGTCATCTCTCACTGAAATACTATTTTGTAGCAACCCAGAGACCTACGAGTCGACCAATAAGAGCGTCCCGCGGTCGCGTACCGCTACGATATATCGAATAAGACATTTCGCTCTCTGTTTCCCGCGTGGCGGTTGCAAACGTGTGACCGATGCGCGCGGCGTCGTTAGTACGCTGCTTACGCTCTAGGCACTTGTGCGTTTCTCAACTTCCCGCGCAAGTCGGTACGTGACGCCACGCGCCTATATTGTCCGCGGATACTGTTCCGAACTATTTTAATTCTGTGTTATGTTCCAATAAACTGTTGAACTTATCTACAAGTTTCCGTTCCCCTGAAACCTCCTCTCATATGTGGCGCCCAACGTGGGGCGCTAAATTCAATTTTAATTTTCTACGTTGGCGGTTAACTCTTGGTCTTCGATTAAATGAAAATATAAGGTAGCAAAAGAATACAATAAATATACAATAGAATACCAAATGAATTGAAAACATTAAATACAAGATTGTTCAAAACTAAATTATACAAATGGCTAACTGCTAATAGTGTTATGGAGTTCTTGGAACATAAAATCGCATGATCACTGATTGTTTCGTTATGCATGTAAAATTTGTACGCTTATATCTATTAAGCAGAACATGTTTGTTCACATTATTAAAACTACCGTCTTTTATACCATGTTTTTGGCAAATAAATGATATTCTCTATTCTCTTAGTCCTGCGATACTTTCCATATACCCACCCTTGAGACAGCGGACTGGTTCCAGTGATATTGGGCATCGACACTTCGTTGACAGTCTGTTGTTCACTTGTTTCAGTGGTCGCAAGCGTGACTGATGAGCATGAAGTCCTGGGTTCGATTCCCAGGTAAGGCAAAGTGTTTTATTATGGTATTTTTATTCGTTGACAGCAGGCGCGACAGATGGCGTTGACGTCGAATTAGAAGTCGCTATGGTTTCGTTCCGCCGGCGGGTATAAGTGAGGGACGTAAATAATAGCGTCTTTACCTTTTTCGTAGTACAGTGATAATTTTCTACTCGAAATTGTATGTGAAATTACGTATTTTTGACAAGTCGAACCGTATGCATTTACATACCTTGGTCGACTTTTTAAACCGCAATTTTTCAGTAAAATCACTATGGCAGGGATAATAAACCTCTTCATAAAGAACTTTTTCGAACACGCCTGATGTGATAGCCAAGCCTACTTTGTGTAAAAAAAAAGTGTGATTATTTAAATAATTACCAAAAATTATTAGAATTACTTCGGAAAATGGGAAAAAAGGTGTGAATTTGAATATTTTGGCAGAAAACGCTCATTTAGGCCTTTAATCTGTACCATGGGCGCCGGCAGCAGTTTCCCAATCGGAAAACAAAAATACATACTCAAAATCAAAATATTGTATTTCACATGGGCCTAGATGAGCACTTATAAAACGTCGATAAAAAGGTGCACGGTTCGGGTTGGCCGTTTCCTATGGAGAAGAACCGGCAAGAAACCCCTTACTCTCATAGAAAAGATTAAGCTTTTTTATTTCAGTTAGATACTGATGTGTAAATAAAAACTTAAGGCGTCTAGGTTGTTGCCCAAATTTGTTCTTCACCTTGCCAATAAATGGTTATTGTCCTCCTGTACTCTTTTCCTGTGAACACTGAGCAAGCACGGGCCGCTTAACCTCGCGTCTCCCATCGTCAGGGCTGTAGGCAGGGAGAGGATTACAATAGAGAAACTGATTTCTGTACGAGTGTATGTATGAACAAAAATATCCTGATATATCCGAGAATATCCTAATTTGTATATTCGAGCGACATCTAATGTCCTTTGCGGTCGTAAGCTTTTCTTTATAAATAAGCAGAGTTAGCCGTATTTCTAGAATAAAGTACAATAGAAAACCTTCAAGTCCTCTACGCTCACTCAGGAATCTTATTTTTATCGATTGATGGGCTTTTCTGTATAGATCGAAAGTTGTTGAGGAAGTTACTTCTTGAATCTTCGAGGTGGAGTGCAAAAAAGAGCTATTTTCATGACACTGAAGGCGCACCTCACTGGAAAAAAACCTGCCGGCAGCGCCCATGGTGGATGCTACAATTTTAAAGCTCACTACGCTCGCTCTTGCATCCTATTTTTTTCGATTGATAGGCTTTTCTGTATAATTCGACTAAATTACTCCTTTATCGAACTGACAAGCGAAAATCTAACATATCCGAGGTGGAGTGCAAAAAATTCGAGCTGTTTTCATAGAACTGAAGATGCACCCCCTTGGAAATCACTCTGCCGGTGCCCATGATCTGCACAAAGATTTATACTCGGTTTCTTAAACAGTCAGTGGCCTGCAAGTGGCCTGAAGGTCGATAACCAGTCCAACCAAGGAGTATCGTAAAATACAGGTTTTCAGCTGCATCCTGTTAGACTGGAAGCTTCACCTAACATAGTTGGGAAAAGATTAGGCACATCTGCCTAGCGTTTAGCCAACAAGCTGTCAAATCACATTGACTCACGTTTTCAAGTAAAGCCTGCATCACTAAAACGTTTGCTTCGATTAAAATATCCTGAAAGGTGCAAGTGGTTGTGCAGGATGGGCAGGTTAGGAGGTGAAGAAAAATCAAAATCAAAGCATTTATTTCAAGTAGGCCAGTTACAGGCACTTTTGAATTGTCGAAACAATGACAACAATAAAATATAGCTACAGTCCCAGTCACAAGGCATAATAACTGTGAAAGTACTATAGTTACCCATTCCCTAACGTAGATCTCTATGGAGAAGAACGGCAAGAAACTCCATGAACACTCTTTTAAATCAGAATGCTTTTACAAAACCTTGTTTACAACATTCATGTTGAGATGGTACATTATGTGAGAACGATGTAGCAAGATGTGTACGTTAACGAGCATACCCTGCAGAGCCGGGCTCCAAATAAATTTTCTTTTTGAGATGTATCGAGGATACCTCGTTTGGCCAGGTTTTTCTACATCGGCCAACCTGGGCCCGTAATCATTATCTATGACTCAAACACAATTATAGAGGTAAAATCTAAAATAGGTAGGTATAAAGTAGGTACGGTAGCGAAGCGTAGTGATTTATTCTCTGTGAAAGAAAGAAGAAAGAAAAAATATTTATTTGTCGCAGGGACATGACGTGCATCATACAAAATTACAAAAAAATAAACAATAAACTATAAATTCAACAGAACGGAACAAAAAAAAAAGAAAAAGTTTACAGCTTGCACGTTGTGACTGCGACAAGCAGGTTACCACTCAGTATGATGCTGTGCTATGGGGGGCCCACAACACAGCGCTGGTTTTCAGTGGTCACCCGTGAAAAACGTAGGGAAGTCAAGACAGCATAAATATTTTGCGCGGTAGTGGGTAGTGGGCGCGCGGCACGGTTACCTACTAAAATGTGGTCAGAAGACAATAATAAAATGTAAAAAAATAAAAATAGATCATCATTAGTATTCCAAAACAAAATTCAAAAAAAGAAATTTGACCCCGACGTGATTTGAACACGCAACCTTCTGATCTGGAGTCAGACGCGCTACCGTTGCGCCACGGAGTCGATGCAGTTGCCAGCCAAAATTAACTATAGCTTTACATTAGTGGGTGGGAGACGCTTTGTTTGTTTATCTGTGACGGCGTTGTCCTTCTAAACTGCGCCACAGATTTTGAAGCAGTTTTCGCCATAATTATTGTTTAGGTAGATTACATTCCGGGAGGTCTAAGATGTGTGTAATGCATTCTCAGATATAACGTAAGTATATCCGTTTGAAAACCAAGCGTGCCATTTTTTTACTATGTACCTACTATGACGTCATAAGCACTATTTAGGTAGATACTATACAAACAATCAAACAAGTTACCATACAAAATAGACTACGTGTTTGTTCTTTAAATGTCTAGAATTAAGTACTTGAGTGGTAACGTTGTTCTTTTAAACAAATTACCTTGCTGCGACCTTCACCCGAAGTAGTTGAAGTAGCTCTTTCGTTATCCGGTATATCTATCTATAGCTGTGAATGCATTAGTCTGATAACGGCATTAGTATTAACCTTGCCTGCAATAAAGAAATCGCGATATTTTGCCTACTCGTAACTGTGCAATACGGGTACTTGTTTACCAAAAAAATTATGTGTAGACAGAGTAATTGCTTTGTCTCAAGTTTATCATGGGACAGACATATTAATAAGTATGTTAACGTAATTGAAACGCTTTTAGTCAGCCATTGTTTTAAGTAGGAATGTCTTACTATAATATCTCATGTTGCGCGGTACGCCACAAATATTTGGATCCATACCTTGAACCTTCAGCATTCAGCCGCTTCTTCGCTATGTGATGCTGATTCTGATGCTGACGACGACGATGTTTTGGTGTTGTTCTATAATATCAGGATCCGACATATATATATAAAACCAATATTATGATTGAAAAGAAATGATATTGGAAGAACTCTTGAAATCTACGACAAAACCTATACTCTTCACACAGCAACACAAACACACATGCAAGCACACAACACGCACACAGACACACAAACTATACTTATGCCAATCTTGTCTGTGTTATCTTGTCTACTTTACTATGTTAAATATGTTATTAATATTTTTCTATTTTGTTATTGTAGAGCGGAGTCTTATAATACAGGCATTGTTTGCTTAAAAGAAGGCTCCAATCATAAACTAATTGTTGTAATCTTGTTGAAGAAATAAACAATTTTGATATTTTTGAGTATAACCTGATCTCACGTTGTGTGAGCTTTCCGTACAATGAGAGACAGCTTGATTAGTGGCCGTGCGTACTTGTACGAACTGCTGCTCATGAAACATAGGACATGCAGGTTAACGTGTCTCCTTAGGTAAAAATAAAACGCCAAAAATAACAACGTAAAACGATTTATTTAATATCTCAATGATTTCACGCATTCTGTCTAATACTTACAGTGCTATTCTTATATAAAATAAATTAGGTATTACAATTTCATCGTTTTCACACAATATATTTAAATTCATTGGTACTATTTAGGCTTGCTTGCACCACAGAATACGTTTGGCTCTGATCCTTTTTAAAACATCATTATGATATCAAACGATGGGGAAGGCAACCGTTATCTAATGGCGCTAGCATGGCTTGTGCTAAGCATTGCCATTGGTTGAAAATCTGTCAATGTCATTTTATAATTCAAAATAGCTTGACCTCATTGGTTAGATTGGGACTAAGCTATGGACACGCCATCTACAATCAGCTTTGATCTGCCTTCCACATTGACAGAAAAAGAATGATATTTGAAATTCGCACTAAACGTAATTATACAGTTGCTTCTCCATTTTAACTATGTCAACTGCAAACCAATAACAACCTTATAGAAACGAGTTTACCGGATAATATTTTGAGCGCGAAGTCTGACACTGTTTTTAAAAATAAACTCAAAGGCTGGCTAACCGACCAGGCTTTATAGGACCTAAAAGAATGGTTTTAAAAAAATTGATGTGAGTATTATGCTATATGGTTTTATTATTCTGTTTATTGTGGGTTATTAATTATTATTATTTTTTAATGTATGAAAATTGGTGTTCGATGCTCTTTTTAATCTATAATGATTTGTATTTTTTTTTTTTTGTTTTTTTATTTTTTTCAAAATATGACTTGTAATTTGATAATTATTAATAAATAAACTAAACAATAAAGATCAATGTACTTTTGACAGACTCGTCAGTTATAACAAGGTCTACCTAACAGTTACTTTATTGTAAAGAAAAATAAAGATCAGCTTGAGTTTGACAGTGCTTCAAACTCAGGGTTAAAAAAAAGACACACGAACATAGAACCTCCTTTTTTAGAAGTCGGATTATAACTGTGAAAGGAATTTAGTAACTAGCGGAGCAAGCAAGCCTAAACGATAATTTCTGCATATTCTCATATTTTCAACAGGTGTACTGTGTTTAAATAAGGCCTGAAATACATTGTTTGTTTACTATTCCACAGCACATACTAAAATTCGACCATTCTTAATTAATTAAATTGGAAAAATTGAATATAAAGGTAAAAATATTGAATATTTATTTAATAGACGACAAAAAATGGAAGATAAAATACTGTTACATAATATATATTTGTTTTATTATTTACTAGACGTTGACTTATTTTATCTCCACTTACGTCCGTTTCTTTTACACTTCGTAGCACTTAAATTAATCCCCAAATAAAACCGCACTGTGGCATTTTTAAAACTCGCCACAGAGAGCCTGAAATTACAATGCAACGATATTTAAGCATTATTTTAAGTGTTACTTAATTTAGTGAAAACAAGCAATACAGTTTAGAACTATTTTATTGCAATATTTATTACCAACATTGGCACGAAGTTTTGTTTAAACAGGAATATTATTTACTTTGGCAAGCAGTGCTTCCACAAATTCATGTAACGTCTTAAAAGCTACCAATACGTACTTAAAATGGTGATGATGGCTATGAAAAGCTACCTTAAACCCTTTGGTATGAACCAGTAGCGAAGGGTCAATTTTTGTAAGTAGGAGTGATATTATTTGTCTATAAAATAGTGACTGTGCCATTTTTCAAAGGGAAGCCAGTAGGAACCGAGTTGTATGGACCCTTCGCAACTGGTATGAACGCAGAGATCAAAGAGCTAAACTAAAGTTTTCTATCTGTCGTTTTATCGTGGATCCACGTTCCAGCAGTATACCGAGATTGCACGGATCTACGTTCCGTATCAGAGGTTAAAACTTACAAGATAATGTAAAGAGGTCAAGAGCAGGCCCATTTTGCAATAAAAAAAATGAAAAATTAGGTCTCAATTTGAGAGAGTTCGAATTTGAAACATCGCCAAGAATGCAGTATTAAACAGTTACTTAATCTTTTTTAAATGCGTTATAAAACAAAACGTGTATCAAATACAAAATGCTTGCGACGTAAAATTCATAATATATATTAAGGAAATATAGCTTCTGGGGGCCTAAAATGGCCGCTTTAGCAGAATCATAATAGGATAATGATAAAAATCACGTTAAAATACTTAAAATAGTCACAGACGCAGTTAATATAGTCACTTTGTGTCCAATTGTCACTTTGTGTCCAATTGTCACTTTGTGTCCAATTGTCACTTTGTGATCATTTTACGAATTGTAACGTAATTCATATTCTTTCCTATTCTCATAAAGCGGTCATTTTAGGCCCCCTGGTCTTTATAATAAATTAACGTAACGGAAAAACTTAACACATTTTAGATACAAGCTTTTACACGCGGTTTAGCTCGTCCCCGCTCGCGATTTCTGCCATTATCCCACGAGAGTAAAAAGATATTTGTGTCATGTTTTTTGTAAAAAAAATATACACAAATAAAATCTGTAGGTACAAAGGCGGACTTTAAACCTTGTGCATTTTCTACCAGTCTACCTTAGAGTGATGCATCTCTGCATAAAAACATTATAAGCAGTAAAAGAGAAAAAATACTAGAAAATAGTCATCGTCTATCAGCTTGCAAAAGGATTGGAACTTCTTTGCATGAAGCGTGACCTACCTAACTTCCGCCATTTTATTTTATTTTCAAAATAGCGACATAAAACCTCTATTATCAAAGCCCTTTTATCGCAAATTGTTTAGCCAATAAGGCGTACAGGTGTTACTAACAAACTCACTTTCACATTTATAATGTTAATTGGATATCGCATCAACAAAGAAAATTATATTTATTATACTAGCTCTTGCCCGCAAGTTATTATAAAAATATTATCAGAATCGAATCGGATTTTGTTATCTAACAATTTCAAGATTTTTACATTTTTTGCACGATGCCCTAATTTAAATAAATATAGGTTACTCCTTATAATATCAGGTATCTGCCAGTACAAGTCCCGTCAAAATCGGTCCAGCTTTTTCGGAGATTAGCCGGAACAAATAAACAGTCAGTCAGACGGACAGACAACCAAAAATAAAAATAAAATTATAAGTACCGTACACATTCATATGCAGTAAAAAGCTGTAATTTTGAAATCACAAACAGGCACTTCAATTTATTTATTTGTATAGATTTTGGGATACAAAAATATAATGACTGCAAATATAAAAAAGCGATGTAATTATTAAAATGAACACAACCATTTGAATCGAATTATGATATAAATGATCAATTCAACATAAAAATAGAAGGCATTATTAAGGTTAATAGCAGCCTGTCTAATCGTAAGAATTTAAACTTGTTCATTACTCGGTCGAAATTTCAAAATTTCAACGTAATAACTGATCGGTTAATAAAAAGACTGTTTATTAACAGCATTGAAGTAACGCTCTGTCCAAATCGAGGCAAATCCCGTTTGGGATTCGGGATGCAACTCACTCTCGCCGATTGTCTCAACTAACTTGTAAGTGGTGTTAAAGGTGGCGTGAACAGTCGCGTGACTTTCACACATTATCAAGCGAAACTACATGGAAATTAGTGTAATAATAAGGCGAATTTTGATCAAAATGTGCGATCAAACGAAATTGAGTAAATATCGTTTGTGTCTATCAAAAAAACATGACTTTTGCTCGATTGTAACCCTGTGGAAGAGACAGACGCTAAAATTTTTCGTTGGTTATTAAAAAAAAAACGGTCAAAATGTATGGAACAGCTGATTTTATTTTAAACTAGCTGTTGTGCACCTTCGTTCGCATGAAATTATTATAAAAAATATTACTACCCTTTTTAAATCGGATTTTGTTAACGATTTCAAGGGTTTTTATTTTTTTTTGCACGGAACTCTAATTATTTTTCTAAGTTAGACCTTATCAGCTCTATCGTCTGCCAGTAAAAATTTCGTTAAAATCGGTCCAGCCGTTTCGGTGATTAGCCGGAACGAACAAACAGACAGACAGAAATTAAAAAAAAAAAGTGTTTTTGTTATAAGTGCCGTATATGCATTCAGTAAAAAGCTGTTATTCGATATTACAAACAGACACTTCAATTTTATTTATTTGTAAGTTAAGATATAAGATACGAGTACCAGTGAAAAATTTCCATGTAGGGGTTCAGAATAAAGTACTGAATACGTGGTAACCGTTTTAGCGTCCGCGTCCCTTCCACCCTGAATAATCATGATAAAACAATAGGTACAATTTTGAGGTTTCACTAGACAATTTAATTTTACCTCACATTTTTAGCGTTGTTTTCATACACGACTACAAAATAGCAGGATAGGCGTAGCGTTAAATAGCTTAAATCTCGCGGTAAGTTTGGTCATGGACGTTAGACGGAATTGTTTTGTATCGAGTATAGCTACACAAAGATCTTTTGGCGCGTGGCAAAAGTCGGAACTAGAGCTGCCATTTTGTTTTTCACAACATTTATTTCACAATATGTTCTTGCCAAAAGATTCCTTTGTAGCACTGTGTATTGTGCAGTGGCTATGCGGTTTAAAGTCTAGCTGCATAGACAATTGTCATTGGAACTTGTGGATCTCTTCTGCCGTTGCAGATTTACTACGCCTGGACCGTGTTCCCCCTGGAAAAGGAATAAAAGAAAATTAAAGATCGAATCCTGAAGAAAACAGTGATGGCGTCCTTAAAAAATAGAGGTTTACAAATTACTTTTAAAAAGTAGTCTTACTAATATACTGTGTGCAAATGACACTCCCCATCCCTCAAAAATTGTGTCAGTCCTTCTACCAAACACTATGTATATGTGCCGGCAATCAGTCTGCCCAGCTAAGATATACATAATGGGTGTAAAAAGACCCTTAACGAAGCCTCGGCCTTCTCGTATTCTTCTCAACAAACCCCTTCATTTGACAGCCACATTATGGAAACACGTAAAAAACCGGCCAAGTGAGAGTCGGACATGAAGGGTTCCGCACCGTCGTACTAGGAGAGCCCCTTTATTTCTTTTTTTATGTGTTGTCATAGCGGCAACAGAAATACACATTCTGTGAAAATTTCAACTGTCTACCTATTACAGATCATGAGATACAGCCCGCTGACAGACAGACGGACGGACGGACGGACAGCGGAGGCTTAGTAGGACTCGTTGGTTACCCTTCGGGTACGGTAACCCTAAAAAACGCATGAAGAATGACGTCACTTACAACACTACAGCTAAGAATACATTGTCATCCAAATTGAACATGTATGCAAAATTTCAGCTCAATCGGAAATCAGGAACTGGGTCAAATTTAACTTCTAAGATTTTTTACATAGTTAGAGCTCGAAAGCGAAGCTCATAAAAGCGTGTTAAAAAACCAACAAAACGTTCAATGTCTCTTTCGGCATTTATGGATTTTCTACAGGACATAATTAACCTTTGGACCGCCTCTGTCACATATACGTGACAAGCAAGCGCGTGCCCTGTACGCCAAACGACACAAATATGTGACAAAATAATGGGTGAACTTGTGGCTTGGCGTGGAGGGCACGCGCGTGCGGTATACTCTGGCGTTCAAAAGGTTAATGTCGTCAAATCGTAAATTCTTACCTCAACACTGACCACCCTTAGAGGCTGCTTGGAGTACAGCTTGTGCGCCAATGTCATGAATATAGACTCCACGTTGTCGCACTCCGAGTCCAATAACGCTGAAGTTTCAAATAACTGAAAAAGAAAAATATAAGTGAGTTTTTCATCGTTTATTAAAAATAAAACAGCTGTTTCCTACAAAAGTGCAATACCTACACGGTCAAAATGTATGGAACAGCTGATTTATAAAAAAAATAATCGATGAAAAATTTCTATGTGGGCTTAGGATGATGTACTGAATACGTGCATTTTCGCGTCGGCGTCTCTTCCAGACCGTGTCAGAGTGTAAAGAAATAGACATATATAATTTATATCAAACTACTGACCAGCCGCTTCACACGATTGCAATTACGACACGTCAAAACATCGAGATTTAAAAAAAAAGCAGCTTGCTCTGAATGTTAGTGAAAACTGCATCAAAATCCGTTGGCTAGTTTGGAAAATTTTATCACATAAATTCTTCTTAGGAACAAAACAATGTACCGACTTTAAACGCAAAAGTTGAACCCCACGCTCGATAGATGGCGTTGTACTATTCGTGTACATTCCTGAATCGCGCTATGGTTTCGTTCACACGGAAAGTATAGGTAGCAAAAGTATGCGAGTCGACTTCGTGCCTCAATCTATTGAGTAAGGAAATTATTGGGCCTCGGTAACTCTTGGCAATGTCCTAAATGGGCGAAAATATTTTTGAATGGTATAGGTCGTCCCGGGGACTGCTCACCTACTTAGTGGGCGGTTTCGGTGAAGCGATCTATCCTAAAATTTCCCTACAGTGCCGCGTGATTCTTTTGGTGCCTGAATTACAAAATAAGAAGGGTGCTGTTTATATTTTCTTTTTACTCTTTTGTGAAATGTTTTATAAAAACAACATGGCGCCGTTAGTTCAAATTATGGCCGCGCGCCAAAATATCCTTGTATCTAATTAATTTTGACTCAAACTATGTAAATATTTTTTATAGTATAGCACGATTCGCTAATGGTAAAAACTTTGACGACCAATCGCGCTGTACAAAACCAAATTAAGCTGATCTCTCATTGTACAGGTAGCTCGTACAAAGCGAGGTCAGGTTATACTGGTTATGTATAGTTTATGTGTCGCCGTATGTGCAGTAATTGTAATGAAAAAACAAGATGGCGCCGTTAGTTCCGATTTTTTCCACGCGCCATACGATCTATGTTACCTAGATTTATTTTAATTTTATTTGACAAGTTGACATCTAAGTTGCTCGTGGCTAAATAATAACAGCCACCGAGCTCGATCTTTAGGTTAAGCCGTGCTTGGCTAATGGTCTGTGGATGGGTGACCAGCCATTACATATCGAGTTTCCACCGTGCCTCGCAAAGCAGGTTAAGCCTTTGGACCCGGGAGTAAACAGCCGACAGCCGGCACCTTAGCCCCGGCTGTCATTTTTAGATCTGTGATAGTCGTTACAGGTAATCAGTAGCCGGAAAGTCTAATAACCAGTCTTACCAAAGGTACCGTATTACCCAGAACTAACTGGGCAGTGGAGGTCAGACAGCATCCGGTTAGACTGGTAGCCGACCGCAATATAGTTGGTAAAAGGCTAGGCAGATGATGATTAATGACATTTAAATACTTAATATTTGAAATAGTGATGGTGAGAACTGTATCATAACTGTCTAGTTTACAAGACAACAAACGAACTGACATGAAAACTAACTATGTTTTAAACAGAATACTTTACAGATTACAAAATAAGCACATACCGGATCTCTGATAAATAATAACAGATGACAGTGACTCATTACTATGAGTGTTCTAGTATGCGCAGACGACCTTGATAAGGCCACTGATAATGCTGATAAACATGTTCAAGTAGCTGTTTTGACATGGAAAGAAAAATTCTAGTGCGAGCAGGGTTTGAACCTGCGACCTTCCGATTCAGTACACCGGACGTCTTCACCAATTAGACCATCGCACCCTGCTCACAACTCTCGAAATTTTCGTTCCATTTTTGTTCAAGTAGATTTGTTTCTATCGTCAATGTTGGAAATTTAGATGTACGGCAAAACAAATAGCAACATATGTGTCGATACTTTTGCGTCAACCCATCTTCCTAGCTCATCGTGCTGTGCCGAGGCTGCCGCTACGGCTGCGGAGAACCTCAAGCGACATAAATATAGTAACCTTATTGGTTACTATATGTACGAGCCGTTTGGGGTTGAAACTCCAGGACCGTGGGTGCTCACAACCTTTTCTAGGAAATTTCTCATGACCCAAGGGCTGGCTTTTACCTTGGCCAAAGGCTTAGCGTTTCCATACAGCTTGGCAACGCCGCCAGCCTCTTGGGGACATTACCAGTTGACAGCGTTGTGGAGGAGTTTTTTGACGCCATTTTTTAGTTCATTGTTTATTCACTTACGGTTATTTTAATTTATAAATGTATATAATAGCGATATGAATAATTTTGTCTCTCTTATCATTGGGGTATGTAGTGCCAAACTCGTAGCCAACTTTTAGGCTGATTAAATTTAGGTTGCCATCGACACGGTAACAAAAAAAAAGGGTATCTAAAACACATCAGGCGCCATCTTTCAACATTCGTCCTTTCACGAACCTTACGACTGACTTACCTGCATCGTAAGTATCCTGCAATTACTGATATAACGACAAGAAAAAGAATCGATCTAAACATATTACAATATAAAGTATCTTTTCGTGTCGACAGTTCTTTTAAACTTTGCAACGGATTTTTATGCAGTTTTCACTATGAGAATTTAAGCATAAAAGCGAAATGTCCATCTGATGTCAAAGTCCGTATGTTAAAATCGTGTGAAGCATTTGCGGGCCAAAAATTCCGTCACTGGTAGAAAGCTACGCTATAGCTTAGTGTCATAGGACACCTATGTTTTACGTTAAAACTGCGAACGAAGTCGCGTCAGAAGCTTGTATGACTAGCTTCTGACGACCTCGTTCCCGTAAAGTTCCTCGTGAGTGACTTACAGGCATTCCATACTTATCAGCTAGCCTCTGAGCGTACGTCGTGGCTAGTTGCGACTCCGGGGTACCACAGTCACACTTGTTGCCGACCAGCACTCTTGGAGCCCTCATCAGACCGTGGGACTCCACCTCCTGCATCCAACTGGCTATTGACTGGAATTCAAATTGAAAAAAATTACAAAAAATTCACCTCCACATATTTCTAGCGACAGTACAACCTAGCTGCTTCTATATGCTTGACATCTACTCCTCAAAATGTTACAGGAGCTTCCAGTCTGTCGCGCTTCAAAAATGTCCATGAATAATATTAATCTGTTGCTGCCAATCTAACTGTCTACATAAAGACATCATCATCATTCTCTTGCCCTTATCCCAATTCATTTGGGGTCGGCGCAGCAAGTCTTCTTCTTCCATACTTCTCTATTACTCGTTATCTCATCAGACACCTCCTTTCTTGCCATATCATTCTTTACACAGTCCATCCATCGTTTCTTTGGTGTTCCTCTACTCATGTACCCAACTACATTCATACTCAAAACTTGTTGTCTACATAAAGACATGCTGCACAGTTATTATTCAAATAGAACTAGTATCCAAACTGAAGTCTTTCCATTTGTCCATGAAAAGTAACCAGAGCAAGAAAGTATTGTATTGTATTATATAACGGGCTGTGGTCCGCAACTCCACGTCAAAGCGCGTATTTTGCATGAGGGTAGAAAATGTATTCGATCCACCCTAACTTCCCGAGAAAGGGCAGCAGCGCCTTGATGTGAGAAAGTAAGTAGCTGATAGACTAGTGGTGTGACCGTCGGGCTGCCGAGTCATAGGTCACGAGTTTGAACCCAAGGCAAGCAACTCCGATTTTTCGGATTCATGTGGGTATTTTATAATCATCACTAACTTCAGTGAAAGAAAACATCGTGAGGAAACCAAACATGCCTTAGAGATATTTCTCTTCTTCTTTAACCACAAAATATGGATAGAAAGGAGACTTACCTGTAAAGAAATTTAAGTTCTAGTCCTACTGGAAGGTTTAAGTCTATACCTTGCTCGTCTATGATGATTAATATGACACAAAAATCATCATGGAGCTTTAAATATTAAGCTTTAATTTAAGTCGCGAGTTAATAGGCTTCTTTTGGGTTAGCTCGTTCCATCGTCGACCTCATCTCTGTCCTCTGGACTAGGTCAAGAGTAAGCCCATTTACTATAAAAAAAAAACACCAAAAAAAAATATTTTTAAATGAAAATGTAAATAAATTCTCACATGAAACGTCTCAGGCTTGGTGACATCATAAACAATGACGACTGCATGGACATTCCTGTAGTAATGCTGTACCATAGATTTGCGGAATCGCTCCTGACCCGCAGTGTCCCATAGTTGTAGCTGAAATCAATATCAGATTTATTTCTAATGCTTAGTGTAAATATTATCTGCCTAGCCTTTTCCAAACTTTATTGGGGTCAGCTTCCAGTCTTACAGGATACAGCTGACCTCTACAATCCACTTAGTACTGGGACATACAAAATCCCTTGGTAGGACTGGTTGTAAGAATTTCGGGCAGCTGACAACTTGTAATAACTGTCAAAGATCTACAAATGAAGTAATAAACATACTTCTAAATTATGATGATAAAGCCAGATGCAATTAGATGAGCTGGCAATTAGTTGCAATTCACTAGAATACGAAAATATTATTCATCAGAGCTTCCTTAAGTTCTGAAAAGTATTTTAAAATTTGATTATGTCTGTTTAGAAC
Source organism: Noctua janthe (assembly GCA_910589295.1). Classification (NCBI taxonomy): domain Eukaryota; kingdom Metazoa; phylum Arthropoda; class Insecta; order Lepidoptera; family Noctuidae; genus Noctua; species Noctua janthe. Next base: position 4,249,890 of record OU342567.1, read on the forward strand.
TAGATCCTGGCTATAGACACCAGATAAAATTATGTAGTCTCGTGGATTCATTGAACCATACATCCAGATGTTGGGCTTTTTCTCCATAACAGCTAAGTAAGTTTGTAGCCTAGATACAGACCTTCCCTTGCCTCAAGGTCTGAAATAAAGCTGCTATCGAGAATTCAACTTCAATAATTGTCGGAAGTAACGGTAATAGGCAGAAATAAATTGTAACTTGAGTAATTACACCTACCTATTTATATCAGGACATAGAGAGGCGATTTAGATATTTAATAACAGAAGTTACCTTTATATCTTCCCCGCTAATTTTTATATTTCTTTCTCTAAAATCGACACCGATTGTGGCCTCAGATTTATTTAAAAACTGTCCTTCGCAAAAGCGATACGTTAGACATGTTTTGCCAACGCCTGAATCACCTAACACTATTATTTTAAACACTTTCTTCTGTTTTAATCCTGGTATTTGATTACTTGGGGCATCCGACATTGTTTTGAGGGTATAAAACGGAAATTTACGATAATAGAGGTTAATAATCTCTTGAAATAATCAAACATCAATAATATTTTGATACTTTGTTTGCGTTATCAGTGACAAAAGTACAAACAAATTAAAGAGTTACTGAATTGCTGTCACTACATTTCAAGTTTGCATGTGATGAACAGAGATGGGTAGAGTATTCTCTTAACTTTTCTATTTAGCAAACTTATACGAAGTTTTCAATAGCACAGATAAAAAATGTAGAAGGTTATTAGTTAAAATGTTGCCAAAAACGTGATTTATTATATCCTTTTGGTAGTTTATTATCAGTAAACTGGAGCTAATTATTTTAGCAGCATTTATGATTCAATGCAAGTAATAGCTCACACGCATTTCGCATAATTTTAAAAACTCAAAGCATTTTGGATTATCTTTGACAAGAAGAGTATGTCGCATGGAATTTTTTCGTTCTCCCTGCCTTGGTTGGCATATATCTGTCTTACATGGTAAGCCTTTCTTTTTTGTGTATGGCGTTAGGATTAGATTAGAACAACTAGAAGGAAAACGAATACGTATCCCGTCATCGCACGTTCGCGTAACGCGCTTATTACGATTATAAGAACTAATTTATTTGTGATGCGTCTTAGTCTTAGTTGAAATTTTCGACATAATCATCTCATCTCGTGACATATTATAACAGCGCTAAACGTCCACACGAAGACAATTTCGCCACTTTTCTGATTTCAAAATTATTAAATGGATAGTTACGTATGCTTTTCTGTAAAGAATAATGCGAGAATGCATACCTAATTAAAAACACAATCATTCACGCAAATGTTTGTACATACGTTTGATATTTGACCTAAGACATGCAGAACCTAGGGAGGGGTTAGTCAATATAAAATTACTGCTGCAGTTTCACGAAAAAGTCATTTATCTCAAAGGCTGAATTTCAAATCTTATTGTCACTCAAAAACCTATTTTTATTCCGAATTGTCGATTCACTATTTTTACGGCTTCAGAAGCGAACATTTCCTCAACCAACTTAAGGAAGAAAGATTTTTTAAAGTAGTCGATAGACACGGTGGAAAATAAATGTTTATTCAATAAATAGTCATCGTTATCTGGAAAAAAAATCGTAATATTTTATTTTATCATTATGACATATTTAGTTCCTATCACAATCTGTTCTTTTCTGCATATTACTTTTACAAAATAATGTCGATGTTTCACATCTGCCAGGCGTCCCGTGACGGCTCACATTTTTTTTTCATATTTTCTCATCACTTTTGTGTAGGGGTCATAGAAGACACGTGCTCTTCAAATTTCAACTGTGTGGTGCCAACAGTCTCGGAGTAAAATGACGGGGACATACGGATAGACAGACAGACAGACGGATAGGACGAAACAAAAACAGAACCCAGGTTCTGTTTTTGCCAACAGAACCCTAAAAAGAAAGACTTGGGGGAGGCCTTTGCCCAACTGTGTTACAGTATGGGCCAGACAAGCAAACGTACGCAACAAATAAATCTAATTTGGAAATAAAATATAGTAGTAATTTTAAAACTTAACATGGCAATATAATATTTAACGGTAGATTTTTATTCACAGTAGTTTTTTTAGAAATGTCCGACGGACGAACGATGGGTTGTGGTTGTAGTGACGTCTAGTTACAAAAATTATTCTAAATTTTACAATTTGGGGCGTTTTTTGTTACAGTAACATTTATTTTTATAGTAGATGACGTTAACCGAAATAAAGTTTCGTAAAATACCGGTATCTTTGTAAGGATTAAAGCATAACCTCTCCGTCTGGACAATCTATAATCTTTCTCGTAATTGAAGCTAAAAATTCTTCAGCTCGCGATAAATGAAAGTGTTGTTTACATTCCGTGAAGTGTATGGTGTGCGAATTTTACGCGTTGTGTGTACGGAACTATCGGTTATCGGTAAAGTGCGGTGAAAATGTGCAAACGAGTAGCATTGTGTATAAAATGTGTGTAAAATCGTGTAATCTAATTACAAAGTGTATTTTTTGTATTTGTGCTGGAATGTTGCCGTAGGAGTGCAATGTCCAGGCTCGTCGACTACTTCGTAATTGTGGGCTTCGACCACGAGAAGGAGAGTAAGTAAAACTTCTTGTTATTACCTACATAGTTGATTATTCTGATCACGTACAATCATGCGGACCTATGTGGCGCGAAAAAACTAACAGGTATAAAAAGCAACAGGCTGAATACTTGATGACCTTTGCCTAAAATTGGTGTTAATTATTAATTAAGCTGCAAGTTATCTAAGAATTTGATTACATATTTTAAAACAATTATTTTCTTTATGTTTATATTCTTGTATTACGCAATGTTTAAATTCTTATCAGATTTTTCTTGTACTCAGCAAAACAACAATTAATTATAACAATGATGAAAAAATTCTAATAAAGCATAATTTTTATGCAAATGTCATCATTATCTTAACAAGGCTCAATAACAGATTCAATTATTACATTTGAAAAAAATAATAGTCTTTCTCATCTTATAATAATAGAATACCTTAATAAAATCAAGTTTTACAAAATTGAAAAGTAGTGGTTAGATTTTTTTTTGTTATTTTAGTATGTTTTTATCTTCTATAATGCTACTGATCTTTAGAATAAATAATACTTTTAAATGTTATTTGTATTTAAATTTCTAGATTTATTATATTTGTATTTAATTTTTAAATCATTATCAGCTCCAGTTGGAAATTTTAAGCAGCGGTGGACCGATAGATAGAAAAAATAGATAGAATAGAAATAATTTTAAAAAAAATTTAAAAAAATAATAAAGTAAAATATATCATTTATGATATAGATGATGTAGATTTCTCTTCATTTGCACCACAAAACAGTTTTTCCATAAGATTTTTAGCATTATTATGATTTGTGATCAACCTATATCATTCTGATTGCTGAGATACAGGCCCTGACCAACACTACACCATTGCATACATTCAATGTAACAGATTATTGTTTCAAATAGGTTCATAAATAACCTGTCCATCGCTTGGTAACAATACACTCTCTCATTGTAAGAGCTTGATGGTTTTAATTAATATAATATTGTGGTCTGGAGTATATATTTCTTATGTCATACAACATTATCGGGTTCATCCATGGAATTATAATAATAATAATTATCCATTCATAAATTAAATTTTTATTCAATATTGAATAATAGTAGGCACTATTACTTGACATTGAATAGGGACTATCAACTGATACCGGACCCCTATTCAACAATTAACTGTATATTACATACATACAGGACATAAAATGAGTCATCAAGTTCATTGACAGTACATACTTATCTGTGCTGGGTTTAATAGGGTATGAGTAGCTCCCTGATGTAGTTACCTACTTAGTTCCTTATTCATTAGTTAGAAAATGGCTGCATCAATACAAATAAATAAAAATTAAGTGTCTGTTTGTAATATTAAAATGACAGCTTTTTACCGAATGCATATGAAAATATATATACGGCACTTATAACAAAAACATATTTTTTCAATTTTTGTTGTCTTTCTGTTTGTTTGCTCCGACTAATCTCCGAAACGGCTTGACCGATTTTGACGGGACTTTTACTGGCAGATAGCTGTTGTTACAAGGTCTAACGTAGGCTACTTTTATTATATTTCATAAATAATATTTTGTATAATAATTTCATCTGAACGAAGGTCGCGGGCAACAGCTAGTTAGGAGTATGAACTCTCTTAAGAAACTTGCTGTAGAAATAATATGGCTAAATGTGGTACCTCAAATAGAATGCCAGTGTTTAGTCCCGCTGCAGGATATGCCCCTGTCCTTTCAGTCCTACACATCCTGCCAGACCACCAACACCTAGGATTTAAACAAAGCCAACAATAGAGCTCTGTTAGATATAATTTGAGTCCATCAATATCCAAAGAAGATGAAGTAGTATAGTATTTTCAAGATAATGTAACTTGAAAGGCTTTTGTCTAATTAGCCTCGGTATTGCGACCACAAAGATGTCATGCATGAATAATAATAATTATAAACTTATGCCTTTTTCCTATTAGAGTAGGAAGAAACTACAGAACAGTACCTACTGTTATGCTTACATACTAAGGAGTATGTAATATGCATAGCCTGTGTATTAACTTAATAGCTGGGCCTGGAGAATTCAGTTGAATTTTGTTCTGGGGGCCTAAATTGACCGCTTTAGCAGAATCATAGTAGTATAATAATAAGAATGACGTTACAATCTGTGAAATGCGCTATGCGGCACACAGTGTTACCTACTTTTTTTTGTTCAGTTTTAGGTTTTTTTTTTTCTTGTATTTGTTTTATATTGTGTGCACTTGTGGCATGTGCCAAATAAATGTATTTTCTTTCTTTCTTTCAAATGGTCACAAAGTGACTATTCATAATATGCACTGTGTCTGTGATCGTTTTAAGAATTTTAACATGATTCATATTATTATCCTTTTATGATTTAGCTGAAGCGGCAATTTTAAGCCCCCTGTGCGATACAGTAATTCACCTCCATGCTATAGTTGCTGCGTGAAGATCTGTAGGACAAGGGAAGATCCTTGTTGCTAGTTTTGTGTGTCTATTGTCTAGTACCTGACATCCCCGATCACTTATAGCCTTACCTTTACAATCCATTCCTGGATAGCATTTATTAACCAACAAAAAAAAAAGAAGGACGAAATTCGACACATATTTTGTTTTTTTTGGCACCAAATAAAAGAGTATTGACAAACAATTTAGATAAAAATGTTCTACTTCTATTCCATTTACTGCTTAAATAAATTACTTTAATTAAAAAAGATACATGTGCTCTAGTTTGATAACCCAAACAAACTCATTACCTGATGGCGCTTTAAACACAGACACTGAATTAGCCTTGAAAAAGGTTTTGGCATAAATTCCAAGCCAATTATTAACTAGCAGATAGGATTAGTGCCATTGATACTAAACACCCATGGAATGATATTAGCGTAATCAGCCTAATCATCTGCCTAGCCTTTTCCCAACTATGTTGGAGTCTTAGTTTAACTGGATGCAGCTGAATACTAGTAATTTATATGGAGCGACTACCTATCTGACCTGTACATCCCAGTTAGTAGGTACTAGGTATTAGAGTAAGACAATCATGTCAGACTTTCGGGCCACTACCTGTAACGACTGTCAAAGATCTGCAATTGACAGCCAATGTCTTAATGTGCTTTCTGAGGGACCCATACACGGACCAACCTAAGCAAGCGCGGCTTAACCTAAAGATTGACCCGAGCGGCTGTTATAAACTAGCCACGAGCTCCTATAACTATAATATTTCCAATACCGGGACACAGACCTCGACAGTTGCTAGTGCAGTGCATGTCAGAAGTCTTAGAATTTTCAGTTCTAAGACAAATCGGTCTCCTCACGACGATTTAGTAGGTACTATTAGTACAATTGGCCTTTAAAAATTCCCTGTTGAAAAAGTAGCCCAGGATTATCCTGGTAACACACTGACTGCTAGGTAACTAGTGTTGGGTACATGGCAGCAACTATCACTAAACGGCAAAGTCCAAACCAGTTCAACCTAGCACTGGTTAGCAGGTAGCCTAAAAATTGTTAAGTCGTTTCTTAGTTATCCACATACCAAGTTGCCCTAGTCAGTTTATTCGTGAACACGTAGCCTAAAATCCGACTAGCTTACTATTTTTCATTCTTGAAAAGTAAATTAATTGCCTAACACTCCAAGAATTTCAGTACGCACCAATATAACGAGAACAATGTCTAACAATATTAGTTTGAATACAATTCTTGAGCGTGCGTCTGAATTGATACCTAATTCATTCGGCCTTGGGCTGCGTTCACGTTAAATAGTCCGAACGAAATTGATCTTATTGTAATGATTTATTTATTAGCCTATGACGCGTCTCGTTCACTCATTTGAAAATTGAAATCACTCTGAGACTCTTGAGAAGTTAAATTGTGTTTTTTCGCCGATTTGAAACACAATCGGCGCAAACAAATCCGTCCCGTATCCGCAGATTTTTTCAGTTTGTCCAAAGCTCTATTATAATTGATGATTGAACGACCAGTCATACGTAATCTATACAAATAAATAAGATTGAAATTTTTGCCTGTCTGTCTGTTTGTTCCAGCTAATATTCGAAACAGATAGATCGATTTTGACGGGACTTTTACTGGCAGATATAGCTGATGTTTTATGGAGTAACTTGGCTACTTTAATTTATAAAAAGGATTAGTGTTCCGCGTCAAAAAAATTAACACTTGCAATTGTTAACAAAATCCGATTCAAATAGAGAAATTTAGAGAAGTAATATTTTTATGTTATAATAATTTCACACGAACGAAGGTCGTGGGCAACAGCTAGTTAAAAAATAATAATGAAGTCATCTGACCGTTTTTTTTTCTAATATCTTCATACGTTTTCCTTCATCTGCAACCAGTGACAAACATCAAAATAAAAAATTGGCTCGCACACGCATACTTCACTTTGAAACAGTTTTATTTTAATACATTCTAATGTGCGAAAGTAACTCTCCGTCTGTTACATTTTTACGCCTGTACGGCTGAACAGATTTCGATGGACATTGGCACAAAGGTAGACCATTACCTGATGAGACGTCTGGGATAGTTTCTTTTAATTCCATACATATGTATACGCGGAAGATCGCGGGTCAAAGCTAGTTTTTCCATAATTTTGTAAAGTACGTATGTTATTGTATACTTTTAAGCTTTTATTTACGTTGCTTTGTCAGTTAGATGGTTGGTTAGTTAGGATGTATTGATGTCAAATCTTGCAACTGAATTTCAAACCAGTTCCCCCCAACCAATTGAGCTAAAATTTTGCACACACTTGTTCTGGTGACAATACTTTTTTATAACAGACATGAATTGATCCTGCAACCGGGATCGCCTCCTCTCGAAAGAACTCCTCAACGATTAATAGCACGGACACGAAACTTTGTATTATACGCGTTCAATCTTGATAGATTAACATAATTTTCTTATTTTCGTTTTAATAAAAGCTTAATTTCTTTACGTTGTTGCAAAAACATTGTTTTAACCGCACAATGGTAAAACTGGAACGTTATAAACCGTAGCTATTCATTGATGGAACTCAGGCAATAAAAAATTTATACCGTTTCAGTAGCTCCTTGCTATGCTTGAGTTTTGAATACCTGTAAAATGTATCCATGTGATGCCTTTATGTTATGAAACTCTGTTGTATGGTACATTTTACATCGTGTGTAATTTTTTATTCATAGATCGTTCGTTCTGTGATGAAAAGGGGCCTTTGGCATGTAGTGCTTTGGTTAATTGTTACATTGGGTGATGTAAAATATTCATTAAACGTGGATAATATACGTTTAATGAATTTTTTGGCGTGGTGTATGAGAATAAAAGGAAATAATTACATATTATATACTATAATGTATCTGTAATTATGGGGATGACATGATCATGCATGATCAAATCCTCTATTTTTCAATAAAGATTTTACAAAAATATTTTTTACTAGCTTTTGCCCGCGGTTTCGCTCGCGTCAATTAAAAATTTGACAATCAATTCGGGTTGTACTCTGCTTGTAATAATATAATTCAATCATGATTCGAAAGACACGTTGCGCCATCTATTATCATAAGAACGTTATTGTTGTTTTCCTCGGGAACAGTACTTTTTTCGGGATGAAAGGTATGTCCGTTTCTGTACACCTAACAACGTATATGCAAAATTTCAGGATGATCGGTTCAGTGGTTTAGGCGTGAAAAGGTAACAAACAAACAAACAAGCTTACTTCCGCATTTATATTATTAGTTAGGAAGTTAGGATACTATGCAATGCGAATGCGAGTAAGACCAGCACTCGTAGCATGCCCACCGTAGAAACGGGTGTTGTCGACGGAAGAGTCGAGAATATGACAGATCAACAAAAGAAATTGTCATTTTTGTCGATTCTTCCGTCGACAAAACCCGTTTCTACGGTGGTCATGCTACGCGTGCTGCTGTATGAACGTGGACGCAGCAAGAGACGTAAGTATACTGCAAGGATCGTAACAGGTGACGTTCGTAGTTAATGCCTGCCTACCCCCATGCGAAAAAGTCGTGAGTATGTAGAAAATGAGGATAAAAGGAAACAAATACATCCCTATTACTTACAAAGTATTGCAATGCCGCACTTGTTGGGATGGGCGATCTTACTGTAGCTAAGGAAATCTTAACATGGCGTTGGCAGAATATCCGTTTGCGTTTTACTGCTTACTTCGTGTTTTATTACGCTACACCCTGCTCTAAATTCTACTTACTCCACATAAATTGTCTTTTGTAATCTTTAAAACGAACCGAAGTAATATTATGAAATTTCTAGCTCTCTTTTTTCAAAAAACCTTGATGCTGTTGCCTCTCCAATTTTGAAGGAGACTTATCTGTCCAACGAGGGATGTGAAGAAAATGTGATAATTCCACCTCGAGATTCAACAATCGTGAAGATAGAGGCAGATACAGACAGGACCTTTGTTTCTTAGACCATATTACAGCCATCACAATTCACAATAGCATTTGAATAGCCCATGAATTATGTCTTCTTAATGTTTTCGTCAGCGAATGGTATTAAATAAATATTTGTCATCGACACGCCAAAGCTGCTCCCTCAGCGTGTAATGTAACTATCCAAGACTCGATTTTGTACAGAAACAAGTCAATCTGGACTGTTACAGTACAGGCGAATGCTCCCGGTGAGTGAGAGCCGAAAGAAGAAGATTGCCCCTAAGTGATCATATTTAAATCTGCACCTGGTGTACCCTGGGCAGTCAGCCTCGCGACCACCTTGCTGGCTGACCAATATGTTGATCACGGCATGTGCTCTAATGTCTAAATGAACCTAGATGGTCCTAGAACCAAAATTCCGAAGTCCACCACGCGGGCTCATTGCTGGTTGGTGAATGTGGATTACAATTACGACTTCTCACTCGCTTAGAGAAAACCTGTGGCCTGTGACCTTCCAGAGGGGACGTTATAGGCTGATGATGCTTATGCGCTCAAATAGATCATGCCGATCATACCAGAGAAAAAAAGCACGCAACGGTAATGGTCATCTAGCTTCTATAACATCATCTGCCTAGCCGTTTCCCAACTATGCTGGGGTCGGCTTCCAGTCTAACAGGATGTAGCTCATACAGCTGAATCCCAGTATTTTACATGGAACGACAGTTTATCTGACCTGCACAACCCAGTTAGTTCTGAGTAATACGATATCTCTCGCTAAGACTGGTTGTCAGACGTTCAGCTATCTACCTTCTATATACCATAGGTACATTGTAGCCACCGAATTGCCGGCACGTGCCTGTTGCTCGTAATCATAGAGTCGTTGAGGGCTCCCAAAATAGTACACTAATGAACTTCGACCGTCAGTAATGGATGTGATTGACCTATTTTACGGGCCGGCTGCGCCCCAAAACATGTAATTATATTTACGAAGTATCGAACGCCCTTATTAGGTGGATCGACGTCTTATCTCCCTTATTTTGGGCTGATATAGATGATAATTATCCAATGGCGTGTCTAGAGCCAACAATGGCAAGCCCATAAGGCAAGCAGACTGCAAAAACCCTAGCATCATGAATAGTAGTAGGTTATAAGCCATGTTCCATGTTCTAATGAGAAATAAATATCTTTAAACCTTAATGGTCAGAAGAATTATTATCTGTGTCCATAAAACCCTTGTGTCATCGCCTGTCAGCAAAGTGGGAGCAGGGCTTTCTGCCGAGGATGGGTTGCATCCTGCAACTGACCCAACATACATTTTAGTTTCGACATTCGTAAACGTTACTTTATTCATGTAATATTTGTATGGATTTCCATGGTAACTTTCATTTTTATTCATAATCATTATTATAATCATTTATTTGCAATAAGTATTGGTACATTTTGGTCTTAAAATCAGTAGCATAGCAGCAGCCTATAATGTTCCCACTGCTGGGACACAGGCCTCCTTTCTATGAGAGAGAATGGGCTATAATCCACCACGCGGGCCCAGTGCGGGTTGGTAGATGTCACATGTCTTCGAATTTTAGGCTCTAGGACATGCCGGTTTCCTCACGATGTTTCCCTTCACCGTTTTGAGAGCAGTGGTGATGAAATAAATTACACAAAGTAATGCGCCTGCCTGGGTTCGAACCCACGACTTTTTCCTTGTAAGTCGGGACCGCCACCACTGGGCCACTGCTGCTCTCAAGATCAGTGCCAGCAGCAAACATGCGTACGTGCGTGCGTATTTGCCAGTAGGCTTCTGGAAACCCGTACCAGGTTGTCAGAAATCGGGGGAGTCGGTCATTACACCGTGATACCACATTACTTATTCAGGGCAGTAGACTAGAATCGAGTTTGTAACCCAATTTCATTAACATCAGTTTCAAAACGGTCATTTAGAAACAGGGGTCAGCCGTGAGTTCATTATAAAATTATGAACGTTGAGAGGAGAGGGCGTCCGTTTCAGGGGTTCCTGTAGGGATTTAGTTACGGTGAACGAAATGTGGTCATGAAAATATGATGAAATTATTATCAAGATTTTTCATTTAAATTTGTATTTAAATTACTTTGTTTTTATTATGGCTTTTTTTCGACGATAACAGAGTGTTGTAAATTTTTTTAATAAGACTGAAGTTGAGCAAGTTTTGAACGTCAAATTTCTTAAGACAGCCCCAGAAAACGCTCGCCTTCTACCACTTCTTAGTTTTATACCAGCACGTGTTGCATGACCTCCGTAGAAACGGGTTTTGCTGACTGAAGAATCGACAAAATGACAGATCAACAAAAGAAATCTGTCATTTGGTCGATTTATCCGTCGACAAAACCCGTTTCTACGGAGATCATGCTACTCATGCTGGAGAGAATTGTCGGATCAAACTCCTCAGCAACACATCTGTCTGTTAAGAAGACGCTCATGTCCAATGGACTGCAATAGGCTGAGCATTTTTTCTCTAGTCTAGTGGTCGCAAATGCGTCAGGACCCGGGTCGGGCAGTGTTATTGGATTTAACAGAGATTTCTCAGTATTAGCCACACGGTCTGGATTTGTGCCCGGTTGATGGCAGTAGGCTCGCCCCCTATTACATGGGATTTAAAACATAACTGACGAAATGTGGGTGTACTATTAGGTACACTACTGCCTAACCCTTCGGGGATTACAGGAGTGATGTAATATTACAAACAGATAGTAAGCGAGCTTGGCACAGGTGTTCATAATTACGCGGCCTAATCATGTGTACTTAATAAGGTCGTAAATGACCCACGTTCTAAAAACCGATCACAAAAAGGTCTGGCCGTTGCCCTTGCCAGGCTATTACATAACGGTTATGTGAAACACGTACCTATACACAATGATTATAATGAGCTTATAATAAATGGTACCTACTTATTGGAAGTAATGGAAAGAAAAGTTGGCTTGCGAAAATATCCCGTTGTCTATTCCAGTATTTCTGGGCAAAACTGGAGAAATTGAAAAATCTAGACTAATATTATTATAATTGCTTTAGTAACTCTGCGTGTAGGTTCTGTTTACTTTTTCTCGTCTACCGTCGCACACTGATAGGCCTTCACCTGGGTTACGGAACTTAAGATATCCAGGATATGTTTTATCCCAATAATATGTTCCCATGGGATAATTTGTAACACTCCCCACGCACAACACTGGCAAAAGCTAGTCTATACTTCTATAATATACTAAGACTTGATATTATGAAGAGGGAATCGTGCGAATTTTGTGAGTGAGTTAATCTCCAGACCATGGCACGTAAACAAGAAGTTTCGACAATTTTTGACAAATTCAGTCTTCAATTGACAAAAAGAATTAGATCTCTAACCCAAGTAGTTGCTGAGATATCCATGGCCGCGCAATCCTCCACGTTACGTTCGCGCGGTCAACTTAAAACCCTTATAAGTTCTTTATTTCTACTTTGACAAATTTTTGGTTTGTACCCTTCGATTTTGACAAATTTCGACAAATTTTTTGGCGAAGTTTTTTTCTGTTTTGATAACTTGGCGGAGCAATCGTAACGCACTCCATAAGCTAGTCAGCAATAAAGAATCAAACGTAGCAATACGAATCTTTTGTAATATTTAATAATGCTAGTAAACTACAATTATTATAAGAAACCTATTCAATGTTGTCCTTCATCTTTTGTATATCTAAATTCAATTTCCTTATTGCTTTAAATGTACGAAACAGACGTATTGTCTACCTACGATACAGGCTATTGTCATGGCCTTCGTTTTGCTAGACTTGAATCGCAGACTAAAAATATTTTATAGATTTTCGGTATATTAGTATTAGTATCATTATAAGGGCCTATATAAATTTTCGATAGCAAGAAGTTATTTTTATATATTTATTTTGTACCCTATCACAATGTTTTCTTATTTAACCCAAAGGTTGACTGGTAGAGAATGCCTTGTGGCATTAAGTCCGCCTATGTATCACTATTGTACATGAAGTTTAAATAAATAAATAAATATATTGTCAGTACTATTCTGATATAGTTCGGGCGAATTTCACCAATAAGACTGATCAGAACATCCAAACTGCATTCAAGCTGTAAGTTAGTGTCAATAATTTCTATGTCCCCCAATTATCAATGTTACGTTTAATATTATTCGCCCATCCTCATTCTATCATCGGACAAGTAGACATACGGCGAAGCATCACCGTTATATGGTTTAAGTTCCACGGACCCGAACAAAGCGCTATGCTTCCACATTTATTATGCGAACCGCCATTTTGTGGAATTCACTGCCGGCTTCTTTGTTTCCCGATCATTATAATCTGGATCTCTTCAAAGTTCGAGTGAATCGGTTTCTTCTAGGCAAGCGTGCTCCACCCTAGGCCGCATCATCGCTTCACATCAGGCCAGTTGCGGCCAAACTATTTAGTATGAAAAAAAAAAAAATGTAAAATGAACAGTGACAGCTTTTTGAATGCCGTTTGGACGAACGCGTTCAGTTCCATTGGTGAAATCTGCTCTTAGTCTGTGACAGTGGGTGGGCTTTGCAAATAATTTCACATTATTCACACAAAATGCGTAAGCTACTTGGAAACGGTACCCGTTATTAAATGTAGGACACTATGACAGCACTTAGCTGTAAGAAGTGGGTTGAAATGTAGACTTAGACGATTTACGAAAAAAAATCGAACTGCAGTCGTTATGAGATTTTTCTTGTAGAGAGAGCAATCTGTAGTTTGTTAATACTTAAAATTTTGGAAACCCACGAACTTGCTATAGTGTTCATCGACTGGAGAACGGTCAGTGACAATTTGGCAAGAAAAACCAGGAACGGTTTGCAAGAACCCTGCTAAATTCTATGTGGTAAAATTCAGACGTCAAAATTCTGTTATAAACGTGGTTTAAGTGAGTTCTCAATCAACGCCAAAGATGTTTCCAATTCTCCTCACCTCGTTATCATCAACAGCGATGAAGCTATAAATTAAATCTATCAGTCGTGATTATTTTTACACGATTCCGTAAAGGTTACGAACTGTTTTGATACGGTGTTGTTGATTGTTTATGCGAATCTTCTTAGTTGGACTTTGAACTGAAGAATTTCGATATTTATTCCTGTACCGGAGGTAACAAATTATGCTGCAAGATCAAGAAAAGTCTGGCGTCGGTTTGTGAATAGTTTTTTTTTTCTCTCGTATCGTTACGAACTAATTAATATAGGACAGCGGCAGGAAGAAGATGCTGTCCACTTGACCCTTGCTCGAGCCAGCCCGCGATGCTGAGCCAGTAGTTTTAATTAAAATAAGCCTTCATTGCAGTTTTCAATTATTACATTATGATTTGTTACTGACGATCGGTTTTTTTAATAACAGCTTGTCCTTTGACAAAGGGCCTCCTCTAAAGACTTCCACCTATCTCTGTCTCTTGTAATTCTGGTCCTTTCTGGATCGGCAACTCTTTTGGGTTCTCTCAAAAAGTAGTTTTAAATCAGCCCCTAAAAAATATCACTCAGATCCAGCTTGTCCCTTTGCTGCCCTCACCAACTACGCCCTAAACCGAGGCTAGTAGCCCACAGGGGGTGACCTTAGCGCGCTGTCGCTTAGTTTATAAGTTTTTTGACTCTGGCTGGAGGCCTTACACTCCAGTTAAACAGGAGCCAGCCTCGTAGTTAGACCTGCGAGATGCCATGTACAAAAAAAAAAGTGATAATGCCCATGTGATAATTATCACGGGTGTAAAAACACCCTTAACGAAGCCAAGAGGCACTTCTTCTTCCCGTCATGGCGACATGTTCTTTTGAACTGGACCATACCTGGGAAACCTTCAAGTTAAGGAGATATTGAAGGTCGTAGTTGCAACTTTTTCCACGTTTGTTGTATGAGCCAGTCCAATGTGGTAGCTGGGCCGGCTCCCCAGGGTGCGCTGGATGTTCTTATTAAATACCACCACTTGTAGAGTCAATTTAAATGTCCCAATTATGTTAGTTCAACTTTCAATTTTCTTGTAACCCTGCTTATGATTCAGCTGTTTTTGCTTAGCTAGGCTGAGTCAGCAAAGGGGATGGAAAATAGACCTTTTTATGGCTTCTGTAGATCGTCGACAGTGCGTCAGTACTGACTTTGCATGAATGTGTAAATTGATTGATTGCTTAACAATTTTGGCACGTGTAACATCTAGACCTAGATCAATGAACCGCATGCAACCAGGTCTAATGAGATACTGAGAACTGTAAAATCTTTAAAGGGTTCAGACAGTACTTGTACTATTTACTCTGTGGTTCAGACGACAAACTAAGATTAATTTAATTGGCGGAAATTTAAGGTCGAAACTTGATTTCCACCATTATATTATTATCAGAATCTAGTTCAAATAAACAGTCTGTCAACTGCCTGTTGGTAAAGAATTTCGATCATTTACTCTCAATTTTTACGACCATTTTACGACTAGCGCTTAAAAGTATTTGATGAAATATGCACTACTGAAACTATGTGCGCAGTTACTTGTAGCGAATTGCATTGCCATATATATTAGCTATGAATCGGCTTATTATTTACCAAGCGAGTACCCATGTTCCTCTTACTAAGCCAGCACAAACTGTTGTGAAACATTTATGTGGCTAGACCACCTGTTTGTTTGGAGAATGTTTGTCATAGGATTGGTTCATTTCGCTATCGACCTGGAAAATAAACTAACAACTACCCACTTTTAAAATAAGTTCCTTGTTTATAAGAGCTTTCTAGAAATCATAAAATGTAAAGTATGAGTTTTACAATTGTATTTTTCCATGAACTAGGCGTCATTGCTCACAAATAAATAAAGTCATGACACCAAAGCGACTTCGGATTCTGTGTTGTTAATACTTGTGATTCATGTTTTTAACATTAAAATGACCGAACACAAACGGCAGACACTCGGGCGCATGTGGTCGAAGTCAAAACACATCTGATCTTTACAAATAAATAAAAACTGAAGTGTCTGTTTGTAATTTGAAAATATCAGCTTTTTTACTGAATTCATATGAAAGTACGGCACTTATAAACAAAATATTTTTTAGGTTTTTGTCTGTGTCAATTTGTTCCGGCTAATCTCCGAAACGGATGGATCGATTTTGACAGGACTTTAGGTAGCTGATGTTATAAGGAGTAACTTAGGCTTTTATTTTTGAAAAAGGATTAGGGTTCCGTGCAAAAAAATTACAATCCTTGAAAATTTAATAACAAAATCCGATCCAGTCAAATTTTTATAATCATTTCAGGCGGACGGAGGTTGCGGGGCACAGCTAGTTTAAAATATAAGGACGCTAAAACTATATTTACTCAAATGAAAATTATCCTCTTACCTAATCTGTTCCCAACTACGTTGGGGCCTATCTCAACTCCACAATACAATAACTGAATAACATGATAACCGTTGGTAAGACTGGTGGTCAGACTTTCAGGCTTCTGAGTACCTGTAAAGACTGTCAAGAATCTGCAAAAGACAGACGGCACCAACGACTTAACGTTCTTCCCGAGTTGCAAAGGGATCCATTACCCAAATGAACATGCGAACACAAAAATCAGCAAAGAATCCTTGTACGCCAGCCACGTAACCTTTACCATTAAAATACCACAACAAGTTCAACAATAGTGCATTTTTTGCCCATTTCCTCGTTGCTATCTGACATCAGGATTACGTCACCGTTCGCACGACTGCTCGGGTGAGTCTTGAGTCATGCTACAATATGATGTGCAGAAAAACAACTGTACCATAAAATGATTTTGCTGATGGAACTTCGGTGAAAACGTTGACTCTAAACGAAAACTGTGCTGTTTTAAGTGCTCTTGTGAATGCAGTGATTTGCTTTCCAATTTTTCCGTCTTCGTCGTTGTGTTCATGTCTTATGACGGCAAGGGTGTCTTTCTGATATGGTCCTAGTGCACTCTAAATCTAGCCTCACATTCAATTTTGACTGCTTTAACTACAGACTTAAACTTGGCAGTCTGCTGAAGTCCTTTATTTGGGAAAGACCTGTCTGATTCAGAATACTTTCCAGACAGTCAAGTCCAAAACCCTTTTCAGGCGTTTGAGCACCTACTTTGCTGCTCAGGTCCACCAATGTGCTTGAAACAAGCTTAATAATACTGTGAATTTCTACTACCACAATGATCTTCTGAACTTTTTTCATAGCGGACCGTGTGACTAATGCTGAACATCGACAAGTGATATTATGGCAAAGTTACGTTTCAATGTCAATTATTTAATTAAAAGTGATTCATTCTGTTTTGATATCACTTTCATCTACATCACCTTTGTTATGTCTGTGACAAAAGCTGTATCCTCGATTTGCCATTCTTTCCGTTTTCCTGTTTCGTTTAAATCCATATCTATATCATAAATGCTTGAGTAGTTCTGTTTGTCTGTCGGTCTATTTTCCTGTATGTCTGGCCTTTCTAACTTTTCAAGCTTTAATGGCTGATCGGATATCGGTGAAGTTTGGCACACAGTTAGATCATGACTTGGGTTCGGGCATAGACTTTTTATCCTGGCATTGCGTCCCCGTAGAATAATTTCAGATCTCCGCGTGGGCGAAACCGCGGGGAAAAACTAACGTAAAATAAGTATACATACGAGTACATGTACCTAATAGTAGGACCACTATTGCAGTGTTTTAATCAGCACAGTTCGCTCTATTGCGCACACGCCGATGCCTTTGTTTCGTGTAACGCTGTGGAGTTTATTGTTATGTGTTTATTAACACGTTCGCAATTCATGGCTGGACATAGGCCTCTGCAATTTCTGCGGTCCAGTACTGTGCGGTTGTTGACTTTTGGACCAGCTTTTTCAGGGTGGATTTCACCTATTAAAATGATCGCGATCAGCACACCTAAACCGCGTTCAAGAACCTAGTGTCACTGCATGAACCTGATCAGTTGCGAGATGTGATAACAACTGAGTATGATGATTATTTACTGTTCAAACATCATGCTTGATTGCGTACTAGTTGTCCCGCGTCGTCGTGTTGTTTTAGTTCATAATTTTAATACTTGCAGGATGAAAAGTAGGCTATTGTCTTTTTCTAGGTACCAGAATCGGTTTTGTGGTTAATTATGAAAAGGGGACGGACAGTTAGTTTTGTATTTAATGTAATGAACACTACCGCGTGATGACAATGTTAATTTGGCGATAATTATGTCACAATTATGGTACAAATCGTATTAAACGTTTTACCTTTAAGTTCCGTGGTTCTAGCTGTTATCCGTATTATTTACAAAATGTTTTCCTGAAGCTATGTGTAGGTTCTTACAATGTTTCCTGAGTCATTACAAAATGTTTAGCATTGTTAGAGCAAACGTTAATTGATGATATTAGCTGCGAATTTGCATACGACTGTGAAGGCCGAGTGAAACATTGATAGCTTCGGTTAATTGGTTATTCGTTTCGACATTGATATAATTTGAAAGTTTTAGTAGTAGGTGTGTTGGTTTTATTTTGTATGCACTCAAGATTTTGTACTGCCTTACATGATTTACAAAAGTTTCCATTGAGTTTCTTCCCTCTCCATAGAGATCTACGTTTTGAAACGGGCAATTAGCTTCAACTTTTTGACAGTTCCTGTGACTGGTTAAATTGAAATAATTGCTTTGCGCTTGAGTTTGTATTATCAACATCTTACGTTTAAGTTAGGAGGTCAGTGCAAGGCTATTTCGGGAGTCCAAATTCGGACGACCTCATCGATTGAGAATCCAGAGGCTCAGTTTTAGGGTACCTTCCTGAACATGATAGTTTACGACTACTTTAGTCATAAACATACAAGCTACGCTTGGTTTGTGGCTCACCGAATTTAATGGCACAATACGTCGTTGAAGTTCTAACACCACGTAAGTCATTTTCGGCGGTTTTGACATTTTGATGTTTGATGACGTTTGCTAGAGAATCGGAAGACGCGTTTTTTCAGTCAATCATAGCAACAAGCAACGTCTCTATCTAATTTGAAGTGAACATAAATTATAAAATGGTGTTGTACCATCTTCTTTCTTTATCGTGTGTTTAGTGCCTAACCTGGTGTTAGAGTTTTTATGCCGCTCATAGGCCTCTGACTTGGCTTTACATGCTGTCGTGAAATATGTCTCTAGCATGCTGGTTTCCTCGCGATGTTTTCTTTTACCGAAAAGAGTGATAATTATACAATACGCACATGAATCTGAAAAATCAGAAGTGCGTCCCTCGTGTTCAAACTTTAGACCTATGACCTGGCAGTACGACAGTCACACCACTAGGCTGTCACTGCTGCCACTACACCATAGACCAGCATTACATGGTATAATTGTCCAGTTTTTCAATCTCCTGTCTATTTTTGACTTAGGTGCTGTCAGAACTTCAACGACGAATTGTAATGTTACTTTCAAATGAACAAAAACTTTACTTTCGAAAGTAGTAACATAAAAACATCCTACAAATATTGTAAAATCAATTTCTCCTACCTCCTTCAAGTGCGTAGTAATGCGATGGTGCACAACACCAACACGTAGAACCGGCCGCGCGGCCTCTAAGCAGAAAGAGACCAGTTAGCCTTCCAGTTATGCAATGTTGAAACGTGATACATTCAGTGTCTACAGTTAGGAGTATGTGCAGTTCCATGATTTCAAAAATACGCACGCTTGGTATTAAATCGTTAACTTTTATTACATTACTAGCTTATGCCCGCGGTTTCGCCCGCGTGGAGTTCGATAATTGTCCCATGGGATCATACCACCGGGATAAAAAGTATCCTATGTGTTAATCCAGGTTATAAGCTATCTGTGTTCCAAATTTCATCCAAATCTGTTCAGTAGTTTTTGAGTGAAACAGTAACAAACATACATCCATACTCACAAACTTTCACATTTATAATATTAGTAGGATTCTCTTTGATATTCAAATATGAATTGGAAATGCTGTGCAAGTTAGATTGGCGCTTTTCCTCCACGAAGTTTTTCCATAAGTATAGCTAAGAGAAAGGTATGAATAACTTTATAAAGCTTTAAAAGAAGTGATAACAGGGTGCTCGTATTTTCTCATAAAATTTCTATCTCTTTGGGCAAATACAAAAGACATTTCTTCCACAAAACATCGAGATAACTTAAACCTTTTTACGCCAAATCTCCTTTCTTGTCGTTAAACTCGTGTGTTATGCGATGAAATCGCTTTATGTTACCCACATAAAGCGATTTCTTCGCTTTAGTCAGCACAGTTTTTGTCCTTAGCCTTTGTACAAGTGAGCAAAATGTTCAGTGGAGCATTTGTGATAAAAAGTACATCGTTACTCGTAATCTGAGCGTGTAGCGTGGAATGACACCTAAAGCACAAATGATGCGAGGAAACGGATGGCCGTTGGTTTGTTTATGGATTGGCGGATAAAACTGTTAGTAAACATCAGATCGAAGGTTGAGAGAATTACAACAGTATAAAAATCAAAATTTTCAAGTTTTTATTTGTCCCTGTCACTGAATTAAACAGGATGAATAAAACGCGACAGACTAGGAAAAGGATGAAAAATAATCGAAAGGCCACGTTATGGAAACGCCTCTTAGTCGCCACGCCAGCGTTTTCTAGGCCTCCCTCGGCGACGACGCCCGTCTTTTGGCACCCATTGTGTGACGACTCTGGCCCATCGGTCCTGATGCTTGGCCTGATTCTACAGACATGGCCCGCCCAATATTACTTCCACCCAGCAGTCTTATTGCCCACAGCAGCGATTACAGTTTTTGAGCGTCACAATACTCTCAAAAACTGCAATCACCACGAATTGCGAATTCTATCGCTAAGCTTAATTAATACCCTTATTGGGAAAAAGGTTGATGATGATGTCGTATATGATGGCTTGTGCCGTAGTTCGTGGGGCCAAGTGGCTTTAAAAAAAAAATAATTAAATCCCGGTTTCCAGCAAAGCGGAGAGAAGACGTGCCAAATTCGACTAGTCACAGGAGAGTCATGAGACGCGATGTAGATTTCAGCTAACGTGATTGGTCGATTGCCACATATCTCCTCCTCTCCAGTTTTGTGGAAACATGGCCTTAAATTTTGCAGTTTAAATTGGACCTTAAATAGTAATAACGGCAAACTGCTAGCTTGACTTTATTACAGTTTAATGTGGCACAAGCACCTGCGGTAATGCCTTGAACTTTTGGCTCGGCACCAGCTGAACTGAACTATGTACAGTCACGTGCACTAATATGTATACAATTAATACTTAGCGAAATTCAAAAGCGAGTCTCGTGAAATATCAGTTGCAACTTTGAGATAAGACCTATTTCGGCTAGGCAGATGATGAGATGATGATGTAATGTAATACAGTAGGAGAAATTCATTTAAAGTTGCTTCGTGTGTACATATTAGTGCTCGTGATTGTACATGTGAAGGGTCTTTAAGTTAACTTGTGGTTCAAATGCCAAGCGATTGTGTACTGTTCTAATGTAAGTTATTATAGCTGTTTGCTTTGTACGATAAAACGGTTGACTTGTAAATGTTGTTGACATACAACATAATAAAGTGTGCTAGGAAACTTTTATCAATAAATAAATAATGACGCTATCGTTTGTTACTGATTGCGACTTTGTGTTTGTAATTGTGTTTACTCTTTTCTTTATCGTTTGCTAAGTGAGATAATTCGAGGTTCACAAAATAATGAGTACAACCGTTTGTTCTACTTGGAACAAAATAGCAATCATTAAAACTAACCTAAACTGCCACAAATCATAACGAATTCAATTAAGACGTAATTGTTTAACAAAATTGCGATTAAGTTCACAAAATAGGAAAATATAAATCTTACAGCCCTTTGAGCGATATTCCCAACGAGAGTCTCCCGCGCGCGACCAGAGACAATTTTCAAGTTGTCACCCCTTGCCATAGAACTAACATGTGCTACGTAAAACCTCATTTCTTCCTAATACTAAGTAAAACCTCATTTCTTCCTAACAGTACTTTATTTTTCCGGAGTAATTGAATCACTGTCCATTTTTGGTAAACGCAGCTTCTTGTTTTTCTTTTGATATTCTGTCATCCTGACCGGCCGCCCATAGAAACGTTAGCCCTCTTCACACACATTATCATTCATTGGAAAGACGTCCATTGCTGGACCAACGCCTCCCCCAAGCAACACCACGACTGGTCCTTTCCTTCTCGTACTTGTAGGCCCCTTAGGTAGCACATAGCACCCCAAGTGCTGCCGAAGTGTTTAGGTCGTCACATTCGATTTCGGAAGTGTTGCCGAACCCGAAGTGATTAGTACTCATATTCGGCCATTGCTGAATCATGCTGGGGTCAGTTCGGCACTATTTGAGCAAATTCGGGCGGCTTTTCCCCGAATGTAACTTATACTCGGTTTTGCCAAATCATACCTGAACGTGTGTATAGCACCCCTCTGTATATTTAAGAAAACAGTCCAAGGATACCACGTTCTTGAACCACTACAAAACCCAAAACAACCAAACCAATACATGACATAAAATGACATCACAGTTCGCAGTTATGATGGCGGATGACGTAATGCAACAAAACAACGCCCGCTTTAAATCCGTCTAGACGCGTGCATTTTAATTAAGCTTGTAAGGCCTTAACTGTAATACATTATTTATTTAATTGCTTCTACGAAACTTTTTCTTAGCTATTTTGATTAGCCTGCGTAGTTTCACAAGCATTTGATTATTTTTAACGCTACACCACCCTGAGGGCCTTTGGCTACAAAGTGACATGCTTTCAGTCTTAACGATGATAGGAAATTCATTTCGATCGACATAACACGCTATCGAAAAGCTTCTATCAGTCCTGGTCCAAGTGGTTGTAGCAATAGGAAACGAAGAAAGCGATTCCCACTTGTCCAGGCCCTCAGGATTCCATTTTTTGCTGTTCTTCCATCTGGTGATCTTCTTTTGTTTTGACATGAACTATTTGTGAAGATAGCTTATGCGGTGGTGAAAAAACTAGGCAGTAAGTAACTACGGTGGTAAAGGTGTGGCTGTGTAGGACCCTCGGACATACCTATGTTTACTTCGGTAGTAATTGCCCACTAAAGGAGGTTATTTAAAGCTGTTATAAAAATACCGTTTTTCCTATAACTACACGCTAATTTTAGACTGATTTTATTCATACATTCTCAAACACGAAATAGCGCTTTCGCACTAATCATACCGGTTTGACAGCTCAATCACAAGCCTGTAAAAAAAAAAAACAAACGGAACATAGATCGATATCTTAGTCTAACCACGTTATTATTCAAGATATGTATTTATTTATAGATACTTTCCAACAAACTCCATTATATAACTGCGCGTAACAGGTAGCCTCATAAAAGGCCAAAACTAAGCAAAAAGTCACTCAAAAGGACGTTAGTAATATGGTAAAATAATTTGAAAACTGCCTGCCAAAAACGTGACGAGCATTAAAAATGGCGTCCTCGAATCGTCGAACTCGTAATGAATACGAAATGAACTCCGCCGTACATTTTTTTTTTCGTCAGAATTTCACTTATTTACGAATGTTTGATCAATGCTTCCAATTGGACTTATTCCGACAAAAGTACCAATACATATTCAAGGGTTCCTCGGTGGTGTAACGCGTTATTTATTCCGAAGACTCTTTAGGGACCTGTTTGCAAAAAAGGTCTCGAAAAACCCAATTAGAGGTTCCAGGGGACCACTTCTGTGTCAATCTACTAAATACCATGCCTTGCATCCTACATATTTTATTTTTTATTTAAATTAGAATAATCGAACCCAAAACCCTGAAATAAACCATCTTTTATTCATTAATCTCGACTGATCTGCTAAGTACCACTTAAATATTACAACGAAAAATATTCTTCTGCAGAAACGACTGCGAGATTGAAAAGCTATCCGTTACTCGGTTGAATGGAAGGCAGTCGGGTTCAATGAGGTGTTACATGGATTCCGGAAGTTTCAGGAAATATGGAATAGTTTTGTATACAATGTCGAACGAACTGGACTGGACTGAACGTGAATTTAGTGCTTTATTTTCCTTTGTGCGTAAGCTTTCATCTCCGATTATAGAACATGGTTCGTTTGGTTTTAGTGCTTTCCGTGGCCAAATATTTTATTGAGGGTTATAGTATCTGTTGTCGAAATTGGACGGTTATTTATCGAAATTGCTATGGGCTAAATAACCGTCTAATTTTATGTTTTTACTAGCTCTTCGCCCTTGACATTGTCCGCTTGGATTTCGAATGTCGTCATCAGCACCACCTACCGGGTCCAATGAAAGCTAAGAAACTTCCCGGTGGCCCCATAAGTACACAAAAAAATATTAAAATCATTTAAACCGTTTAGGAGGAATACGAACACTTGCATACCGACATTTAATTTTATAAAGGGGACTTCTTGCGAATAACTTTAAAATACGATCAATACCATTCTAGTAATTCATCTCATCACCCAAATGTCTCCTTTTAACCATAAGCACTTAGCTAAATAAATTGCCTCTACCTTCACATTCAAAACAAACAACTAAGTAACAAAATCTCTTGATTTCCAGGAAGGCTTGTCTAATTGCAATTGATGGTCTCATTCGACCGTGTCCTTGACCCAGATGAGACGACTCGCCAAAGAACAGTCTTCTATATTTAGTTTACGCATAATGGGAGACATAAAAGACAATGGTCCCTAGGTAGTGCTTGTTAGGCGAAGCTTTTTTAGGACTGAACAAATAGGAGTTTTGTTTGAGCTCGGATGGAACTTAAATAAAAACCTCATTTGACCAGTTACTCAGGTCCAGTCGGCCGTATGTTCTCGGGAGGGGTCGTGACAACACAGTTTTTGTCTTGAGAGATTAGTAACGAAGGTCTTTGGTATT
Source organism: Noctua janthe (assembly GCA_910589295.1). Taxonomy (NCBI): domain Eukaryota; kingdom Metazoa; phylum Arthropoda; class Insecta; order Lepidoptera; family Noctuidae; genus Noctua; species Noctua janthe. The sequence goes on from OU342567.1 coordinate 4,274,707, forward strand.
TTTAACCCCCGACCGGAAAAGAGGGGTGTTATGGAGCCTTATACAACATTATTTTTAGTATATGCGAAACCTGAATATAGTTTGTTCAGAATAAGTAACTGAATCGATTCCAATGATTTTTAAACCATGTTATATTTTGTCCCAAAAATATTTTAAAAAGTTACAAGTTGAACACCGAGCGACATTAAGTACCTATCGCAATTATTTAGGTTCCTACAGCCAAATTATTATTATCAATGAGCTCAAGACGACGCCGGAGGCGCGAGCGCTGGCGCACTGCGTGATGACCACGTATTTGTGCGGGCAACCAGGTAGCAGAACAAGCTTATAACTTTGTGATTTTTCAAGATACAGCTTTGAAATTTTGTACATAGATTCTTTACATAAAAATACAAGACACGTGTTTCAGCTTTCGCATATACTAAAACTAATGTTGTATATAGCGAAAGGTTTGCCTCAACACGTTTAGACGACAAGAACCTGACACTTCAGAATTACTTTCAGTCATTGATGGAAGTCATGTTGAGTGTCAATTGAATCGTCATCATTATCCTGCCCTTATCCTTATTTATTTAGGGTTAGCGGCTCGGCGCAACATGTCAATCTAGGAACGATACAGTCGATGCAATCTATAATTTTGTTTATCACCGTCTTTCAGTTTGATTAATCTATTCATCACAGAGGAACTAATGAACTTTAAAGGTCCAAGGAAAACGACTCAGTAGTTGTTTGCGACGTAGTACTTGTTAGTGAACTTGACAAACTTGTAACCGTGACACGCTACCAGACTTGTCAGTCCAATACAATAGTAGAACTTTCTCTGAGGAGGTTTTATGACTTGAACAGCATACTAAGCAGCTTCGTCTAAGTTTTACGCTTCGCAGATGAGGATGAAAGGAATGGGAGAAAGTTGGCATAAAAACTAGCTCCTACTACTCGCAATTTGGCGTAAAAGAGTATTAAAGTACTAATGCTGGTTGTTGGCTAGCTGGCAATTTTATGACACTGTTTAAGCGTTTCACTTGACTGCAAAACTCGAGTTTTTTTATATCTAACTAGCTTTTTCTCGCGACTTCGCTCGCTTTTTTTTTTTTTTTTTTTTTCCGGATGGGAAATCATCAAATGACCCCCCCCACTCTGGGTGGAGCGGAAGGGAGTGTCAGACTTGTACTGACTAAAACCCATCCATGTTCCTTCTTTGCCCTTTGTGTTCCAGGGCCACGGTATCTCTTTCGAACAGTCCCGCAGCCCTGGCAGGCATCGGTCCTTGCGGACCCCTACTTATTTGCTGACATCTCTTTGAGGCGCACGTGGAACACGAACGCGCCGTCGACACGGCCTGTCGTCATAAGACGGCCGGACGGCGAGCTGGCCCATAACTCGCCATCCACAGGCCCGCGCCTACGGTGGCCGGGAGCCACCACGTGACCCCCGACGCCCAGGGCGTCTCCCGCGGCGACTGGGACGTGAGGTTCTTTCCCTCTCACGTCCCGCCACCTCCTTCACTAGCATGACTGCTTCGCAGAAGGAGGTGACGGCTTCCCATTCCCTCTCGCTCCGGACCATGGCTTGAACCAAGGCCTGACGCGAGAGATCGCCGCCGCCAATCGCCGCTACGAGGACACGGCGGTGCTCCGCCCAAGCGGGGCAGACTTCCACGGTGTGCTCCACCGTGTCCTCCGGACGATCCTCGCAGTGGAAACACCCGGGCGTTTCCTCCCGCCCGATTCGGTGCAGGAACCTCCCGAAACAACCGTGTCCGGTGAGGACCTGCGTCAGGCGGTAGGTGAGGGCGCCGTGGCGCCTCTCTAGCCACTCCTCAAAGAGGGGACTTATCGCCACTATGGTGGCGTGCCCTGCACGGGGTTGCGACAGTCGCTCTCTCCATGTCGCCATGAGATCACGCCGGAGGTCTGTCCGCTGAGCAGCAATTTGCCGCGGCAGCGGAGTTTCCTCCCGACGTAGTGCCTCCGCGCGCCATTCGTGCAGGCGTGCGAGGACTATCGCCTCCAGATCCCATGGCGGCAATCCGGCAAGGAGGCTAGCCGCTTCGCCGGAGATCGTGCGGTACCCCCGGATTAGCCTTATGGCTATTACTTTTTGGGGCGCGTTCAGGTAGTGGGCGGCTTGCCGCCTCAAAGAACGCGCCCACACCGGGGCCCCGTAAAGGGCCATGGACCGCACGACCCCCGCGTATAGCCTCCGGCAGGAGGCGTTTGGACCCCTCAGGTTGGGCAAGAGCCGCTTGAAGGCAGCCCCTGTCCGTTCCAGTTTGGGAGCCAAACGTCGGAAGTGCTCCACGAAGTTCCACCGGCTGTCGAGGACGAGTCCTAGGTACTTCAACGTCGACCCGACGCCGATGGAAACCCCTCCTGCCGTCAGACGGGATCCCGACGGTGGCGCATTCCGAGGCCCATGAAAACACATGGCCTCGGACTTGTGCAGTGCCACCTCGAGACCCAATTGCCGGATCCTCTCCACGACTATCGCAACCCCGCGTGTCATGTTTTCGGCCGCCGCCTCGTGCGACCTCCCTTGTGCCAGTACCAGCGTGTCGTCAGCGTAGCAAACTACGCTGACGCCGGTAGGGAGGTCGGCGCGCAGCACCCAGTCGTAACCGATGTTCCACAGGGCCGGTCCCAGAACCGATCCCTGTGGAACACCGCACGACATCTCTCGCCGGTTCCATTCTCCGCTTCGACCAGGGTAGATGACGGCTCTATCCGTCAGGTAGTCCCCGACCACACGACGAAGGTAGGTCGGCACCCGGTGATACCGGAGTGCCTCCCCAATGCAGCTCCAGGGCATGGAGTTGAAGGCGTTGGCGATGTCAAGAGACACCGCCAAGACGACCCCGCCCCTGGACACCGCGTCCCCCGTCGTGAGGGCTCTCACGCGCATGATGGCGTCCACCGTCGAGCGCCCCTTGCGGAAACCAAACTGGTGTTCCGCAAGATCCGGCCCCATCCCCGCAATGTGCCCGGCGAGGCGGTTGGCAATGACTCTTTCAAAGAGCTTGCCCACCTCGTCGAGCAGCACGATGGGCCGGTATGCGGACGGAGAGTCCGCAGGGCGCCCTGGTTTCCGGATGAGGACCAGCTTCCCCGTCTTCCAACGAAGCGGAAACTGGCCTCTCTCCAAGCATGCGCTTAGGAGCCCTTCCAGTCGGGGCCCGAGAGCCTCAGAGGCCAGGACCCAGGCTTTGCCAGGCAAGCCATCGGGTCCCGGGGCGGTATTTCTGGTTTTCAGCCTGCGTACCGCCACTCTCAGGTCTACCCCAGTCACCTCCGGAACGTCGTCATCGTCATCGGTGTGGTCCGCTTCCGGCACCGCACGCGGCGGCGGAGCCATAGGCGGGGGAGGATGCTCCCCTCGCGAAGGGAACAAAGCGCTCACCACGTCCTCCACGAGCTCAGGCCGGAGACTCTGCGTCAACGGGGGGGCCCGGGTGCGGAGTTTGTCCCGCACCATCTTGTAAGGGCGCCCCCACGGATCTCCGTTCAGAGACTCCAGCATCTCCTCGCGGGCCAAGTTCTTGGCCCGCCGGACAGCCTCTTGGAGGGTGGTCTTCGCCGCTCTGTACCCCTCGTACAGCTCCGCCTCAATGGCTGCCGCATCCGGAGGGCGGATGCGGAGCCTGCGATGCCTGGCGTACAGGCGCCGCGTGGCAACGCACGCCTTGCGCAGAGACGTCAGCTCTCGCGACCACCAGTACACCTGACGCCGGGCGCTTCCTGGCCGAACTCGGGGCATTGCCACGTCGCAAATGTCGGACATGGCCTCCTGGAACCTACCCGCCTCGTTGTTGATGTCGGCAGGCCTGACTGGTGATGACACCCAGGCCTGCACGATCGAGGCTTCCAGGAGGAGCTCCCGGTCCAGCTGCTTCAGCGCCCATCGCGGACCACTCGGGGCCTGTAGGACCGGCACGCTTGAGGACTGGGTGGAGACGTCAAACCGGATGTACCGGTGGTCGGAATAGGTCTCCACCCCCTCCATGACGCGCCAGTCAACGACACGCGGCGACAGAGCGGGGCTGGCGAACGAGATGTCCACCACCGACTCGCCCCGCATCCGCACGCACGTGGGGACAGAACCCCGATTTAGGACGACCAGGCCTGTCTCCAGAGCCCAGTCCTCCACCATTCTACCCCGCACGTCCGTGTAACGAGAACCCCAAGCCAAGTTCTTGGCATTGAAGTCCCCGAGCACAAGCACGGGGAGGGAATGGCTTCCGATGACGACACTCAACTCCGTGAGGGAGTTGTGGAACTCGGCGAGAGTTCGGCTCGGGGAGAAGTAGACTCCCACTACAAAGATCTCCCCGAACCGTGCTGCTACGCACCCCTGACCCTTCCTGACACTCTCAAGGGTCGGGGTACCGGCGGCGACCGACGCAATTATGGTCACTGAGCCGCTAAGGTCCTCCACCCAGTCATCCCTGGGCGGGACAAAGTACGGCTCAGCGCGACTTCGCTCGCTTTAGTTTATAATTTGAAAACCTAGCGGTGTGAAATATATTTTTCGACCTATTCTCATAAGTATACATAAAAATCGGTCGAGCCGTTTCGGAGGAGTGCGATCACTAACACCGTGACACGAGATTTTTATATTAAGACTTAGACTTTCGAACAGGATTTCCTTTCAATTATTTTCTTGTCCGGACTGACAGTGAAGATTAACGAACTTTTGCTTGGAGCAATGATTTCTTTAACTCAGTTTGAGGGAAAATTATTACGATCTAATTCGGGTGTTCAAAAAGTTTTGACGTTCCTTGAGAGGTCCTGTCTTAAATTACTTTGGAATTTGGTTATGAAACTCTAGATTAGGCCGACCCCAACAGTTAGGAAAAGGCTAAGCAGATGATGATTTGATTAGTTTTTGAGCTAGATATTATGTCTTCTCTATCAACGCCTTCAATTAACAAAAACAAAAAAAACAAAAAAAAAATCCCCATCGCCACATAGAAAAGCGAACAAACATTTGAAAAGTCAATAAAATGGCTGAGCCGGTTTTGATAAAACATGTCTAATTGTAGTATACACATCATGCCCTTTCATTTGTTACCCCACTTGGGTATATTTGAAAATATTCGATTATACATCACCTCTTTCACCCCATGCCTAAAATGGCTGAACTGATTTTGATAATACAAGTCTAATTGTAATATACATATCATTGGCTTTCATTTGATACCCCACTGAGACTGGCTTTCAAATAAAAAAAAACGGCGTCCAAATCTGTTCACTCGTTTAAGAGCTACGGTGCTAGAGACAGACACACACACATTGCGGTCAAACTTATAACACCCCTCTTTTCGCGTCGGGGGTTAAAAATAAACATGCACATACACACCGCATTGTCATGAAAAACAAACCAGGTTTCTCCATAAGTGAAGTGTTTGGTGTTATTCAATAGTATGCATTGACATTTGTTATAGAAACTGTAGTTTGTGTTGTAAGTATGACTGTTCCACATTCATTGTCCTGACGACACACAATCAGTGTTGATCTGCTGAACGCACGACTACTAGTGTTGGACAAAGGTCGGTCATAATGAATTTAGAGACATCGATTGTGTTTAAATAATAAATAAGACAATAAATGCAAAAGTTTGTTAGGATGTATGGATGTTTGTTACTCTTTCACGCAAAAACTACTGAACGGATTTGGATGAAATTTAGCACACAGATAGTTTATAACCTGAATTAATACATATGATACTTTTTATCCCGGTATTATGATCCTGTGTAACGATTATCGAACTCCACGCGGGCGAAGCCGCGGGCATAGGCTAGTAAGTAATAAACGCATCGATTTTTCTTAACCGGACTAAATTACTTGTATTTGATAGCTATTCACAAACGCTTCGATTCGATTTCGAAATTCGAAAAGTCGTATGTCTATCTCGCTCGGTTTCGTATTGCCAAAACAAGATAGACATACGACTTGTCGAATCGAAGCGTTTGTGAATAGCTATGCGGGATTAGTAGAAGTTTGTTTCGAACTAGGTTATTTAATTATTTCTTTTTTCTATTAAATTCTATTGGTCCTCGGAAACCCTACTTACGATCTTAGTTTACTACTGATGGAATAGCATAAACAAAAAGGTTGACTGGTAGAAAATTGCAAATGGCATTAAGTCCACCTCTGTACTCTAAGCTTGAAGTGTTAAAGTATAAATAAAAAGCCTATAACGTTCCCAGTACTGGGATATGTCAACCCCCACGTCCATGTGTGTGGACGTGTCCTCTGTGTGTGAGGGAATGACCCGTACACCACGCGGAACCAGCGGGAGGGTTGATCATTGCAGTTATGTTCGATTAATCGATGTAGCTATGGCCCGTCACTACCACACGCTCGGCCTCCCACCACACAACAACATAATATGTGTGGCGAACCGTTATTTTGCATAAATATACCAACGATTACATTGTTCTTAGGGCTAAGCACCGGAACCCCCTTTCTATGAAATTTACGATAGAAAAGTAATGTCAAGTAGGTAATAATGGCGAAGTTTTTGTATTTGTGCACCTGTGTTATGTACGTGGTTACAACATTACTATTGTGCTACTGAATATTCATTGTGTCATTTGTATTGTAATAGAGTCAAAGAGATTGAGTTCTCTTACTATTGCACCTACACAACATAAACATAATCAGCCTAAATGTTCCCACTGATGGGACACACCGCCTCCTTTTTTTTTTTTGTATGGTTTAATAATGATAAATTAAATTATAATAAATCAGCCGATAAAGCATCCTCTCAGTGAGATAGTGGGCCGTAATCCACCACGTGGTGGGCCTAGTGCGGGCTGGTCTTAGGAAGGTCTTAGGAATTTTTGGTTTCAGGACTGGATACGATGTTTTCCATAAGGTTTTGTGAGCATCAGTGATGGAACAATAATTAAAGTTTTTTTTTTAAGCGTATAGGCGACTTTAGTTACCGTACTGAACACAACTACAGGCCAACATCCCTTTAAAGTCCCACATGAATACAAAACCAAAAGGGAACAAGGAACCAGTGGCGAAGGTTCCATACAACTCGATTCCGACTGGCTTCCCTTTGAAAAATGGCATAGTCTGTATTCTATAGACAAATAATATAATCACATTAAAGATATGTACTCCGGCTTACCTCTTACAAAAATGACCCTTCGCTACTGCAAGAAACAATATAATCTAAACTTACCTTGTTATGTATTGTTTCAGGGGGCGGTCTGAACAGCGGCGTAGTCCTTCAGCGATTTCCTGAGATCAATTGGGAAGACACACCCTTCCACGACGGAATAGGATGGGTATGTAAACATTTGATTTATTTTATATCTTGACTAACATGCGTAAGGAATCAGCCTTACCCACTGTTGGTCGAGAACAGGAAGAAAATGGCCCTAGAGGGTAAAGGTTTTTAAAATTCATCATCCGAGAGGGTGTATAGGATAAATTAACCTTAGTACTAGTCCGTATTACGGTCTAGCTGCAGACACTTGACACTGACAGACACTGCAGTATCTATCCAGATCTGGTGTCCGGACCCGAGTGCGCAATTTGTCCGAACCGATAACCGAACTGTCCCTAAGTTGTTTTACAATGATAGCATAAATTCCCTACTTATGGAAACGAAATCCAATGAAATAAAACCTAACCTACCTACTTTTTCAAGTGTATAATAAAAGTTTGAATTCCTTACTTTCGGAAATTAAATCCAATCATCTAAAACAATCGAATTTCCAATTAAGTAATTGCCATCAGTAAATGCGCCGTTAAACTCAGAAAAAGTGTGAAAGCAATTAGCTGACAAAGAAATAACCGACATTGCGATATCATAGACTAAACACTTGACAGCTTACATCTGTGTACTCTTCAACCAAGTTATCTATTCAGGCGGGAAAACACAGAACTAAAATAAATGTACCAAGTTGGACATATTTTTTTGACATGCAGCGCCACTCGAACTGCAAGCTTAAAGTGGTCATACTATACTAGACTACACTGTGATTATATCACGCTATTGTTTGTCAACGCTTGTCAACAACTCATTAATTATGCGGCACGTCTGTTGCTGTGCAATGGGGAGTTTGTGTACAAACACGTTAAACAGCCTGTGTACCCCAAAGGGCGGATACGGGTGTACGGTATAAATACAGGGTGGAAATAAACCCTTAACATAAACGAAAGGCACTTGTTCTCCCCGTCACTGCGATATTTTTTTTGTTCTACACCATACCTGGGAACCTTCTAGTTACGGAGATATTGGGGGTCAAAGTTCCAACTTTTTCACAAGTTTTTTTTTTAAATATATATTTTTAATGTAAGATTTTTACTTTACACACCTCCACGACCCCCGTACTTTTCAATCCATCCATCAGCACAATGCTTTGAGTGATTTCCGGCGGGTCCTACCGTAAAACGTGATTTTTCACCCCAAAAAAGAAAGTTGATTCCCAGCAATAATTTTTGCGTAAAGGTACTTAGTTTGATGTAAAGAAAGCTTGGATGACGGCTATGTGAAGGGTCTGTTTACACCCTGTATGTAGCTTACCAACAAACAAATACCCAACATATATCACGATTGTTTTCAACGCACAAGTCTTGTCAACACAACACACAACATCATGAATTATTGAACGCGTGTCTACTGTCTAGCTTCAGTATTAGATAGTTGTCTAGATTTTTCACATAACGTGCTGCTAACTGACCGTGTCTACGGTCTGTGAGAAAAAGTGCTCTGGCTAAAATGTGCAAGCATTTTTGTGGACTGAAATTCTTGGTGTTTGTACAAGTGATGGTGTATTTTCTCATGGGTATTAAGTTTTCTTTGCTTGTCCGTCCTTCCGAATTTATTTAGGGGTCGACGCATAATGTCGCCTTTTAAAGCATCGACCTCTCTTTGAGCTGTTATGTCAGTATCTCCGTTTATCCCTCGTCCCCCCTTTCTAACGATATCTTATTTTATACAATCCATCAAAATTTCCACACATAGTTTCTGTGGTTTTTCTCTACTCCTGTTACCATCCATAACATCATGCCTGTAATCCTTGAAGGGTTAGGCTGAGGTGTACCTAATAGTACATACGCCGACATTTCGACGGTTATGTTTAAGTCCCATGTAATAGGAGGTGAGCCTATTGCCATCGACCGGACACAAATCCAGATTCCGTGGCTGCTACTAAAAAAATCCTGATAGAAAAGCTCAATAACACTGCCCGCCCCGGGAATCGAACATCATGCTCAGCTGTCGCGCTTGCGATCACTAGAACAACGAACCATTCTACTCCTGTTAGCATTCAGACAAAAAGTCGTTGCTTTTAACTCTAAAGGAGCAGGAAAGAATCCATCACTGTCTAGAACACCGCCATATTTAAATTCAGTCTCATATCTTGATTTAAGGAAATGAAGGCTGAAATATCAACAGCGCTTGTTTGTTGGCTTTTTAAGTTTCCGCGGGAAATTAAAAACGCCATAGTATTGTACGTGAGTCGTAAAGCAAGTTGGTCTTTCGAGTGTGCCTATAACATGTAATTTCCCTTTTAATTTAATAAAAAAATACTGGCCAGACCCAAGGTGCTAGCGCTGACTACCTGCGATGCGCTGGTGGATGTAAGGTAGACCGTTGACTGCACGTCAGGGTGCTTACATAGCCTGCCAGGGCTGCGGGACTTTTCGAAAGAGACACCGTGGCCCTGAAACACAAAGGGCAAAGAAGGAACATGGATGGGTTTTAGTCAGTACAAGTCCGACACTCCCTTCCGCGGGGGGGGGGGGGGGAGTCATTTGATGACATCCCATCCAAAAAAAAAAGGGTGCTTACATAAAGAAGCAGGTTTCCGGTACAGACAAATCTGTGCGGGTCGGTACCGATCGGTGCAGGGTTAACTTACATATAGAAACAAGTAAATTTGTCCGTATTGATCATGTGACTTGAACCCGTATGACTCGTTCCAGGTAGTCGGCACCGACAAGTTTAAACCTGTCTCTTTATAAGTGAGCGCATAAGATAGCATAGAAATTAATACCTGCACCGATCGGTACCGATCCGCCCGTACCAGAAACCTGTTTGTTTATGTAAGCACCCTCAGTCAGTAGTAACAAAACCTGTATAAGCTGGCATATTTTTATTATATCCATAATCAGCCTATTAATGTTCCCACTGCTGGGACGCAGGCCTCCTCTCTATGAGAGGGAATGGGCTATAATCCACCACGCGGGCCCAGTGTGGGTAGATGTCACATGTCTTCAAATTTTTGGTTCTAGGACATGCCGGTTTCCTCACGATGTTTTCCTTCACCGTTTAGAGAGCAGTGGTGATGAAATAACTTACACAAAGTAATGCGCCTGCCTGGGTTCGAACCCACGACTTACTGCTCGTAAGTTGGGGTCTCCACCACTGGGCCACCGCTGCTATATTTTTATTGAATCTCCGTACTACGCTAGACCAACTTCTTGTGTATCACTATCTCACAGCCTTCACCGTTTTATTAGTATACCCCTTCATAATAATTCGGAAATCCTGTTCAAAGTCACGTTAACCAGATATGAATCGTCTAGACTGACGACGATGACGACACGGTTGGCGCAGTGGCTGAGCGAAAGGCTATCGCGCTGCATGTCTCGGGTTCGATTCCCGCACGGAACAAATATGTGGCCTACAGGTAGTTGTACCGGGTCTGGCTGTTTGTGTATGTGAGTTTAAATGTTTGTAAACGCACCCACGATACAGGAGAAATTCCAAGTGTGGGGCAACGTTTAAAAAAAAGGACAACTTTGATGTTACACCTGTTTTCATATAAACACTTCATTTACGTTATCATCACGTAACAATAATAGTCAAGGACGTTTTCCATAGTGTATTACAAAAGCAAGTTATTAGTACTTGAGATTAGCGTTTGTAGGAACAATAGGTTTCCTTGTTACTTGAACGAGTACTCGGTAACAGTAGCGAAGGTTCAATTTTTGTAAAAGGTAAGCCGGAGTACATATTTTTAATGTGATTATATTATTTGTCAATAAAATACTGACTGTGCCATTTTTCAAAGGGAGGCTTCCCTTTGAAAAATGGCACAGTCAGTATTTTGGGCTATAATCCACCACGTGGTCCCAGTGCGGGTTGGTAGATGTCACATGTCTTCGAATTTTTGGTTCTAGGACATGCCGGTTTTCTCACGATGGTTCCCTTCACCGTTTTAAGAGCAGTGGTGATGAAATAACTTACACAAAGTAATGTGCCTGGCTGGGTTCGAACCCACGACTTACTGCTCGTAAGTCGGGGTCTCCACCACTGGGCTACCGCTGCTCTCGCGTACACCTAGGTAGCGTATTACCTAGTACTAACTGGGTTGTAGAGGTTAGATAGGCAGTCACTCCATGTAAAATACTGGTATTCAACTGCATCCGTTTAGACTGGAAGCCGACCACAACATAGTTCGGAAAAGGCTAAGCAGATGATGATGAGTAGTATAATTTTGTCTCTGTTTCTGGCTAATAGATAACTGCGTCTTTAGGACAACCTATTCCACCAGGGTCTTTATAACTTACACTAAGCAACACCTAAATTAATGTCTAAATATATTAAACCGTTGAAAATCCTATAGTGTGCTGTATTAGTCATTAATTTTAAAGTCAAATAGTGTCACAGTGAAAACGTGACAAAACACACATCTGAAATAGTCATTTCAAATTGATAGCAGTACTTTTTATATTAATCTGTAATTTCAAGTTAATTCCACTTTTCTAGTAGTTCAAAGTCTAATAATAAATCTCACTCCAACCAATTTCCACAAATAGCAAACGACTCTCAACCAAAACGAATGTAAGTGGAAGAGTAACGATATTCGCAGAAAGGCTCAAAGAAACTGTTACTTGGCACTCTCAATTGTTAGAGCTTTTACGAAGAAATACCCTTTTCTCCAATAACACCTTTATTGACGACCCTGTACTTGTAAAAGACCGAAAAGTAGGAATTTGAGAAAGGTTCAATAGAAGTAGTGAAAGATTTTCTTTAGTTGTAGAAAGATTTATTGAGGAAATTCAATTTTCAAACGAAACTAGTGACTTTTGTGATAAAACAATAGTTGCAGAAAGATATCTGTAGCCGAATGCAATTAGACAAAACATACTCAAAAGGTGGAACGAAGTTTATAGTTTATAGTGCTCTGATTTTAATGGAACTTTTTTTTATTGACTTCCTAGAGGAGTGGAGAAGAAAGTTAAAAAAATAAAATTCGAACCCTCGTGACTTTTTTTTTATTAAATTACCTTTGGATAATTTTTTTTTTTTCGTTAATAAATAACTTCAAATTCGACGAATTTATATTGTGGCGTAATAGTGTGACCTGCATGCATCCATAAAACGCCAATTTGGTCTGTTTCTTGTTCACTGTTGTCGTTGTAATACATATTTCAAGATTTTTTTTAAATTTTCCTATTTTTATTAAATTATTTATTGAAGAGAATGACCATGATAGTTTCAAAAATTATCATTTCTTGGGGTTTAATTTTGCACGGAACCCTAATTCTTGTTCTAATATAAAAGTAGCCTAAGTTACTCACTATAATATCAGCTATCTGCCAGTAAAAGTCCTGTCAGTCCTGCGGTTTCAGAGATTAGCCGAAGCAAACAGAAAGACAGAGAAAAGAATTAAAAAAAAAAGAATATACTTTCATATGCATTCTGTAAAAAGCTGTCATTTCGAAATTCCTTCGATTTTGTTTATTTGTATACATATATATCGTTACTACCATTTCATGTGTTCACAAGAATGTTCACATACGTCACTTTCTGCGACATTTAATTCCTAGAAAGCATTCAAATCGCAATACCATTAAAGCGTTCATTAAACATCGGCCATTGGAATCGATCACAATGAAGACACGTTAGCATACTCAAGATCGGTTCGTAGAATGTTCTAGGGCGCCATTTGCAATTATTGGTCATTGTGAGACGACCATACTAAGACAACGCCTGCCGCATTGTACCAAAAGTTCGTAGTCTCGTCTAGGTCGTAGTTAAGTGAGAGTCTAGAGACTCACTATAAGCTTAAAAAAAGAAGCCATAAATGCACAATGTTGTGTAATTGGTAGTATTAGAAGATTACCGAATAATAACGACCGCATGCCTTTGCCAGACCAATGAAAGCCACATAACTATAAAACCACAATTTAATATGAAATTACCAAATTGGTCAAAATCAACAATTAAGCATAAGCATAATCAGCCTTTAATGTTTCCACTGCTGGGACACAGGCCTCCTCTCTATGAGAGGGAATGGGCTATAATCCACCACGCGGGCCCAGTGCGGGTTGGTAGATGTCACATGTCTTCGAATTTTTGGTTTTTCAACAATTATAGTGTAATAAGTTAATAACAATGATCGGGCATTCTGGCACGATTTCATCAATAAACTTGGCCCTAGCAATAATTCCAGTTCAATGAATGTCGTGAAAGGGCCAAAGTTCACTCAAGTAATTGAAACGAAGGATCCCTCTCCAATTGATTGTTGAGCCTTAAATAAATAGAGACCTTTCAAACTGTATTTGTTCGTTACACTTTGTAACAAAGCCTGGGGACTTCTTAGAAAAGAACCGATGAATTCTGATGGAGACACTATTATTTGTAGACCTATTTTGTTGTGACTGCAACAGCATTGCGGGATGGTTCTAAAACTTGTGCTGTTTAAACGTTCTCCAGATAATGCTTATTATGACTTGTAGTGTAAGTCGAAAAATTAAATGTAGCAAAATAACCACCCACTGAAATAATCCATATATAAATAAGCGAAATGACACACAATAGCAAAATCGACAATTAGAGTGGGTAGTTACCTGTCTTTTCTTTCCGGCATCGCCGAACACTAGCACACTTGGTAGCTGTACTCTTTGTGCTGTGCCTACTGTGGTACAGTGCTGCATGGTTCTTTTTCGCAAGGTCATGATTGGTATTAAAGCCACCACCTTGTTCTTTACTAACATCACCAGCAATAATGACATTCAAGTGCCAAAACCCCACGTATTAAATTGTATTTAAAACCAAAATACTTCTCTAGACGTGACCTCCTTGACTCACTGTTTCAGTTTCTGTATCTCCATTAACCTTAACGTTTTCCCCTACAGTTCTGCCAGCCGCAAGGATGGTCTCTCTCGACGGAGCGTACGGAACCCCGGTTCTACGTGTCCGTACTTACGGACGTGGACGCCAACCGCCATTACTGTGCCTGTCTCTGCTTCAACGAGACCGTCGCCATCACACCCACCAAGCCTGCAGACGAGGTATGTGACTTTGATATTAAGTAATAAATATGCAGTTACACCAGAAAGGGCGTGTGCTTCGGTAAAATTCGTGTTTCCGAATTAGCACGAACATCGCACCACAATGTAACACTCACAAAGCTTTTTTTTTTTGTATTTCTGGTTCTCCTGAGAGATCTTTATGTTAGTAGTGTTCAAGTGTACCATATAAAAATACGCAACAAACGGGCTTAGGAAACGAGGGTCGAAGAAGATACACATTGGCAACTTGGATTGGTGCACTCTGTGCGCGTCGCTTGTCTTGGGAATTGGGATAAGGCAGTTACATTTTTACGTCTGAATTGTCGTTAGTTCTTGTTTAATTATATTATTATAGTCCTCCTTACCGATTTCGGTAACGGCGGCCCTTTACTGCTATGTTATTGTATTGATGTATGTTTCTTTGCGTGTATGGCTGCCCAGACCGATTTTGCTCTTAAATACCCGGTCACAACTAAAGCAGTAGAGTTGACCGGTGGTGTTATAAGTGTAGGTGTAGGAGGGCTTAGGTCTCTCTTTACGTATTTGGCGCTTTTCGTTTGTTTAATTACGTGGTAGCCGAAGCTAGTATGGTGTCAAAGATAGCTAAAGCTGTATATATCATAAAAGCAATGACAGTCTTTAATACTAAGGACTAGGGAGTTCCCTTTCTATAATAATTGGCAATGACCCAATCTGAGCCCACATTAATCGTATCTAACTGACCGGTTGACATTGGTCCACGCCAACGCTGTACGTTTCCGTTCCGATACTGATGTGGTACATATACCTACGGGAAGTACGACACATATGACACATTGACACCCTCAGCACGTGCATAGTCTACATGGATCTTTTGCACGTGGCCATAATCTTAACTTACGCCGCCATTGTTTTTTTTTTCTCAATACTTTTCCCACAGAACATTTCACAAAGATCTACCAACAGCGCGTTACTGATTACGTCGTTCAAGCGCCAAAATATCCTTGCAGTTCTGTAGCTAGGCTATAGATTTATCTGTTTCCAAGAAATAATTGATGAACAATAAGCCCTAAATATGGAGTTTTCCTGTTAGGATCCGTGTAGGCTATAAAATGCAACCTGTAATGAATGCGACTACACTAATGTTCCTGGAACAAATAAACCCATAACTACATCACGACTTTGGCTTCGAGGAATGCAAGAGCTATGCGAAAGCTATAGTAAAGCATGCTAACTATCTAGCTTGTAGAACAGACTGATATAGATACGGGTAGGTAGTCGGAATACAATTATACATTAGCCAATAGTTACACCATTACTATTGGTCGTAAAACAATAATATTGCACGATTAATGTACCGATAAGGCAATACAATTTAACTCGAATAATGACTGATATTAATAAACCGGTAAACTGAAATGGGAAAAAACGAACAGGCTATGTATGGCCGAATGTCAGATCGCTGGGCGACGTTAACATCAGAATGCGAAAAAATGCGGTGCCTTGGAAGGCAAGAGCATGCGAGGCGAAGATAGCGAAACGAACTAGACTGCTACATGGGGAATTGGATGGATAACAGCAGCAAATAGCCGTGAGAAATGGAAGAGTGGAGTTAAAATCTTTTGCCTAGCAAACAGTATGGGCTGATATACAAAGTAAAAAACTGAAAACAGAACTAACAATGTAACTGTTCGTTTCCAATAGTTCGATAACTAAGTCCTTGGAAACACGCCAACAAGAGGAAGTTATTAAATAAAAAGTAACGCACTGATTATAATCAAAATACATGTGTTCCTGCTTAACCGAAAGACCGTTTAATAGGAACGTTTTCAACTATTACGGTAAATGTACTCGCATTAATTAACAGGTCTTTAGTAGATCCCGACCCGCCATTCCGCTAGAATGATCTTGTATGATGTGACAGTGAGGCAAAGGGATTCATAATCCCTTGATGCTCACAAGCTACCCTACATAATCTTAAACTGTGTTTAGGGTGGTGTTTATAAACGTGTAATATCTCAAAACAAGACGGATGAGTAGTACATGATACGTATGTGTAAAGGTCGAAGGGGGGTTAGTCTAAAACTTCACCACGAATCACCATGGGGGAGGTGGGGGTTAAAAATTTGCTAAAAAACATCACGTGATTAATGGACGACCCCCTAGTGTGAGTTTATATCACTGATCTAGTCGATCACGTTGAAGTAAACCGATTGTGTCTAAGGACGGCGCTAGTTCAATACGAATTGAGGTTAACGCGATTTAAAAGGTAAGTAATTAAACTCTCATTAGGTCCTCTGATCACATAAAGAATTTTAGGTAGGTTAGGTTAAACAGGATGCAGAAGACGAGAATCATCATGTGGCACATATTGTTCAGGTTTGGATAATGCAATCTGATTGATTGGAACTAAACAGCATTGAAAGCAGCTGTTTTGACATTTAAAGAAAAATTCTAGTGCGAGCAGGGTTTGAACCTGCGACCTTCCGATTCAGTACACCGGACGTCTTAACCAATTAGACCATCGCACCCTGCTCACAGCTCTCGAAATTTTCGTTCCATTAATAACGTCTTACGGTGTCTTACGGTGCTGTAGTTCCCTACGCAG
Source organism: Noctua janthe (assembly GCA_910589295.1). Lineage (NCBI taxonomy): Eukaryota > Metazoa > Arthropoda > Insecta > Lepidoptera > Noctuidae > Noctua > Noctua janthe. Next base: position 4,291,558 of record OU342567.1, read on the forward strand.
GGTTTGCGTATAAAAACATTAAAAATAAAGCATTGAAAGCAGTTAAAGCTACAGGAAATCAACTGAAATGGAAGAGTAAAAAGTCGTAACAACTCTTTTACAGACATTATTCTTGAAATGTTTACACGTACGTGATTGACGAGTGCATTCGGACTCCGCCGTTGCTTTCTTTGAATGTGGTCTCAGTTTATTTTTATGGACCGTTTCCGGCGTTTGTTGCGTTCTGCTTGTAGCTATAATTTATACAGTGACAGCTTTAGTGGTTTGTGGTACGGGTAATTACTGCTTAATGTAGTTTACTGTGGTGGATTGGCCAACTTTTTGGTGGCACGTGGATCGTGTTGCCCTATGAACCTAACGAGTCATACTCCAATGTTGGGGAAATAGAAGCTCCTAAGATTTTGCTAATAGATTCAGAAGGGATATCAGAGGCCCAAGTGTGCTAATGAAATTACGTCAGGATGTTCCATTATTAAGATCATAATTGTTGATTTGGAGAGTTTGTTGCGGTATCTAGGTATGATCGTCATAATAACCAATCATTGAAAATAGCAGACTTGCCTCCCAGGATAAAAAAACAGCCTACAAAGAGCACGACTGTCGTGGGTGTCTCCTATGATCCTACTTTATCATTGGACTTCGCTACCCTAGTAAGTACAAGAAACTAAATACAGAGTAGAATATTCATACTATGGTTTGAATTTTCGAAACTCAGTCACGTGACATAGTAGAGACGATTATTATCAGCGTATCCCTAACGTAGCTATTTTGGGGACTTCCGGTATTTTTTTTTATTAATGTGGTGTAAATCTGGGATTTTTATAAATCTTTAACAAAAATCCGTCAACATATTGAACATTTTCCACACAAAAGCGTCCCTTACTTAAAGCCAGTGTCAACGGTATAAGATTACCTTTGACGCGTTGTGGTTAACCGAACACTGCCTTTGAGGACACGTTTATGCTTTGTACTTGCTAGCTGCTAGCATTTTGTTAGGTAATAGGAAATATGATCAAACATTACAGATGGATGTAATGTCTTGTCTGTCTTGGTAAGGACATGAGGAGGGACAAATCACGAGTGATGACTATAAATGTTGATGGATGGAGAGGGAGAGGAAGCCCAAGGAAACTATGGATGGATTGTGTGAGGAATGATATGAAAGAAAAAGGAGTAAATGATTGCGTGACGAGTGGCAGGGGAGAATGGAAGGAAAAAACGTGTAATGCCCCTCCAGAAGTTGTCAGAATTATATCGAAGTTCTAGAAAACGACCTAGATCCAGCATGGCATATTAATATAATCAACCGATATCGTTCCCACTGCTGGGATACCTATCTCCTCTCTGGTAGAGGGAGTTGGGCTAAGCTCACCAAGCGAACAGTATTAGAGCGGGTTGATTTTGCATAAAATATTTGATTTAAGTGTATTTACTTAAACAAAATTATTGAGCAATGATTTAATACATCCTTAAGCAAGACATTTATAACGATTTAACAATGATACTTAGCTTTGACCTCAATATGTATCAGCCTAGGTAAATGGACAGGTGTATTAAGATCGTTCCAATTCTGTGCTGTGGGTAGTGGGTACTTCGTTTGTGTTATTGCAGTAGGCTAGTACCGGTTTGGAGTGTTCAGAGCTATTAAGTTCAAATCATAATGACAAACTAAGATTATTGAAATAGTCGACACAGGTTTATGGCAGTTCTAGACAATTTCTAGTTAAGTGTTTGTTTTTTTTTTTTGGCTATATGAGTATAGGAAGACTAAAAGTTTGGCTAGTCCTTATAACCCACTACTGTTCATCTTCATGATGTTAAGGTTTCTGTACAGTCTGCTTGCCTTATAGGCTTGCAGTATTGTTGGCCCCTAGGCACGCCACGTTCGCCATCTTGTTTTTAAACAATTTCTTGAAATGTTTACGTCGTGAGGAAAGTTTTGAGTATGACTGTGGATGGGTGGGTATAAGCGTAGAAGAAGACCAAAGAAACGATGGATGGACTGAGTGAAGGATAGCTAGAAAGATGGTGACTGCTGAGATGACGAGTAATAGAGAGGTATGGAGAAGACATACTGCCCCAAATGAATTGGGATAAGGGTAGGAGAAAAATATGATGTTTTTAAAGTGAACGTCTTTATTGCAATAAGGGAGAAGTCGGATCTGGTGTGTAGAACTGAATAAAAAACCATGCATTTTAAAACAATAGGGTTTTCACATCCAGATACACAAGCAAAGCTGGAAACTAGGATATATTCATGCTAGCTCGACATTACAACAATTCAGAGACCAAGTTGGACCAAACTGGATGACCTAAGCCCGGGACAGAAATATGTTGAAATAATGGGGGAGGGCTACGCCGAGGAGACGACTACTGCTTAGATATAAGTGTAAACAAGCAGTTCATTAGTGTTATATCATATTATGTAAATTATATTTAAGAGATAGTGTAATAGAATCATGAATAAAAGGCTTTTTTATTATTTAAACAGAAGAATTTTTATCCAAGCTAAGTACGCTTTTGGAGTTTTAATATTCCACTAACCAAGCAAAATATTCTTACAAAATGTAATTTCTCATTCGGAACATAATTACCTAAAGTAACGACCTAAGCAATCTCAAAAAATCGTCATACAACACAAAACAATCATCTGCCAATCTTGCTTATGATGATAACGACCCTGATTGCCTCTCTGATTCATGTATTGCATTATCGACCTTGGGATTCTTGACTTAAAGACTAAAATTAGAGATGTGTTCACTAATGACGGCTGTGAAACCCATTCTCGTCACGGCAGGCAATCAGTTGGCGAATGGGACCTGGTGATGAGTCATCCTTTATGTCTATGGGAGCTGTCTTGTGTTTTTTATGCTTCCTGAACGGTTTTGGTGCCGCAGTTCTTAAGTAACATTTGCAACTGATTGAAAAAAATTATCTCTTGTGATTGTCTTTGTTTTAGATATTCTTTCTAATCAGCTGGCCTAATCAGGGGATCTTATCCAATGCCCATTAAGATAAAAAAGTTACTGCAGTATATCTGGACACAACACCTATTGCGCCAAGCCATACTTTATTAACATGGCTTATATGTTTTGCAACGACTTATTGTTGGGGCTACGTACACTGTCCTCCCATAGTTAAGTACTAACGCTGTAACATAATAATGTAAAACCAAATAATTTTAATACGAGTAACCATGGAGTCTCTTGCCGGTTCTTCTCCATAGGAAACGACCAACCCGAACCGTGCACCTTTTCTCGATGTTTTATAAGTGCCCATGTGTTTTGATTTACCATATTATCATGTCTAAATAAACATCTTTGATCACGTGTCCTACTCCGAACCATACAAGGACTCACGTTATTGTTCGGAAGCCGTAACGCATCAGCAACATTGTCAAGGTTGACCGATAACCTAAATACTACTCGACTGTGACTAAACTTGAATATTTTACAAAACCTTTCGTACAAACTTTTTGATGAAGTAATAACATTGATGATATACTTCGATGACTGTCTCATTACAAGCTCTACTGCTTGAACATAAGGTTCTATGTTGCGTTTCTCCACCTGGAATTTGTCCGCAGCAGCCCGGAGTTTCATTTGTGCCCGGTCGACGGGATTAGGCTCGCCCCCTATTACACTTGACTTGAACATAACCGGCAAAATGTGGTTTACCTTGCAGTACACCTATACCTAACCCTTTGGAGATTACAGGCATGACGTTAAGGTACTTTGGGAAAGGGATATACGAAGAAGGAAGAGAAATACGTATGACTTACCGTGTCATTCGACCCAGATCACGTTTCTCCTTATGAAAATATTGCGATGTAATGGGGTCATAAAACACTAGGGAATTGACACTAAAATATGAGAAGCCAGAATGCATTACTAAAACTGAACATGGCGTATTTATAGATGTAAAGAGTCTGTCAGGTACACTAATAATCTTTTAGTCGTGCTGAAGATGAAAATTGAAGGTGAATAGTTGGTTGACGTATCTGTATGTATTACGGAAATTGTTCATGACATTATTTATATATACCCAACTGCAACTACTAAACACAATGATTACGAATCCTGGCGTACTAAATCGACTACATATGAAGAGGCGTTCTATAGATTATGATGATCTAGAATTTGTCGTCGGTAATGTAGAACGTCATAGGAAATACTGTGTGGTAAACGATGAAGTATTCCGTTTGTTTTTTTCCGTGTTTCGGTATAATTTCTCTTAGTTATTCCTTGAATAGTCAATGTCTTTGAAATGTCACAATGTCGTGACTGAGCTCCATTTCTTGCTGATGAAAATGCCCCTTTTTCGATTGAACAGCCTGAGGGCTTCAAGTCGTTAGTGTGGGCAGAATGCGTTCATTTTCGTACGCTCATGAATGTTTATTATTGGACTTTAATATGATTGAGTGTGGTTTGTAAGTGGTAATTCGTTTTGTAAGACATAAGGTTATACGTGGAACACAATGTTTTGTTTAGTAGTTGTGTTGTTGTTCCATTATTGGAGTGCTTAAAGGACATATAGTGTGCCCAGCGCAATTCTATAAAGTCGAGTCAAAAATTAGGTTCCAACAGCTATGTAATATGTATTAAATCTTACAAAGTGTGTTGACGAGATCTTTGGTCGTATACCATTCTTGATCTTTGGTCCTATGTGGTCAAATCTCCGAGAGACAAGACGTTCTTAAACATTACGTTGTAATCTTTTTACTCTTCCTAGTTTTTCTTCAGTTGTTAATTCAGGTAGCAATAATGAAACCAACATGAATTATTAGTTATGCGTTATGGAACTAAACATAACAGAAAAATATAAATAAAATCGTACCTAACAGGATAATCGTTATCCTATTTGTGAACGTCACAGTTTAGTATCATGAGGAAGATAGCATATAACCGTTTTTAGCCTTTCAACAATCAAATAAATCTGAAATAGCACATAATGTTTGCTCATCCTTTCGGGATACTAAAACATCTCTAAATAGAAAAACACGACAAGTTGTATGTTACAAGGTGTAAAGCCAAGATAAACTTGCCACCAAAACTTTTGGTCGCCTCAGCTCAAGCGGCGGATTCAGGAATATATTCAAAGCGATACTCAGTTTACAGCCAGTTCGGGATTCTTGAAGAAACAACTTTCGGGTGTAAAGAAAATAAGCTAACGGGTTTTGTTTTGAGTAGACACTTGATATTCAGCGGGTTTTGATGAAAAGCTTTGGATGAATTCTTTTTTTGGTGTTTGCAAAAATAAAAGAAAATGCAGACAGACATGTAAGATAAGCATAATGTAATAACTAACTAGTTGTAGCGGCACAACAACAAGTACTACAGCAACATAGGACAAAAAGTACTATAGCGCCGTCTATGACACACATGAAGAACTAATATCAAAATCTTATAAAGATGTCCGCGACTATACAGAAAAACCCGACATCAACTGCAGCAGCGGGCAGTTGCTCACCAGACATAACACCAGTCTGGTCGGAGGAACCTGCCTTTCCTATGGGGGATGAAGAACTTTACACCCTGTTCTTCATAGTCCTATATAGTTATTAACATAGTTGGCTTGTTCCCTAGACTTTACTGAGTGAAGTAGGAAATAAAGAAAATGAGAAAAAAGCCCATTAGTGATAGAAGAATGACGAAAATGATGAGATTACAGTTAATAATTGCTAATTGAAAGCAAAGAAGTCAACTGAATCATCTCTCCAAATGATGAATTATTTCGAGCTGACAAAATATTTATATTCGATAAATTCGCTTTGATGAATAAATCAACCAAAATCTGTAGCTATCATTAAACTGTTCATTACGCTTCAAGAAATCCATCAACCCATCTCAACATCATAATTTATGAGACACCGTTAACCAGAAGCAAGTCAGCCATTCTCCTACTCGTACCTGCCTATATCGGGAATACATTTAACAGTTCCCCGGTTCCCGGTACCAGCCCGCCCCTGATCATAAAAATGACCTATAAATAATTCGACGCTGCGGAAACCATTCACTGATCCACGTTTATTAATAACCGGTGGAGTTATTGGACCATGAAGGATAGACTTGTTGAACTTTTGAATATTTGTTTTGCCTAATGATGACGGGTAGGGATGTTTTTGAATTGCAAGATGCAAAGGAATTTGACACTCGTTGACTGCTGTTTATCTTGTGATCCCGAACCGACGCGCTCTCATAACGATGCTCATAAGTGCGCGTAGCGGGAGTTTCCTCGGGAAAGAATCCCGTGTAGTTAATTTCATTAATAATTATTAATTTCTTCATTTAATTGGAAACATCATCATTCTCATAATCATCAAGATTATTTGAGATCAGCGCGAGGCGCAGTGCGTTTTTTTTTTCCATACTTCTCTATTATTTGTCATCAGACACCTCCTTTCTTGCCATATAATCTTTCACACAGTCTATCCATCGCTTCTTTGGTTTTCCTCTACTCTTATATGTTGATTTTAATTGACATCAGAATGTTTTGGTTCTTTGCAAGAGGGTCATTCATGCGGACATTATCATTATTATCATGAATTAGCATAAAAATCATATTATCCTGTTTTTTTTTCTAGATATTCAGCAATCTCTGACTATGTTGTTGCACCTTGCTATTTCAGACTTAGTTTTAATTGCAGAAAACCAACTCCATGCAAAACACAAAACTTACTACTTACCCACCTTGTTAATAAAACTCTGTTCCGCCGTACCAACACCATCTAACGCCAAGTCAGCGTCTTCAGTTCAGTTAAATGTCTCTGTTCTTAAGATGATACTGGATAAATAAACACTAACCTGCATTGCCTAACTTCATTACATTTAAATTACATTTTGCCATAACCACATTTACGAGACCATTACCTTAACGAAACCTACGGAAAAAGTGCCTATCTTTAAGACACCTTTATTTCTAACAAACTAAAATCTGCATTTCCTGCACGTACAGATTATAATATTTGCTCTGCACAACTAGTCACTAAGCAGGGATCTTAAGGTGAAACCACCAGAAAATTCTAAATTTCTTACGGATTTTGCAAAAAACATAACAAAATTTGAATTTCGGGGGCTACTTTTTTAATTTCAAATACCAATTTCCTACAAATTGCAAATACTTACCCTATTCCACCTCCTCTACCACATGCCAAGCAACCACTTGAGCCGCAGTTTCTTATTACCGGTCACGCACGCATGCATGAAGGGGACGTTGGAGTACATTTTTTACCTTCTGCTGCCTCGAAAGGGCGGAAGGGAATAATCAAGGTGGGCAGGTGCATGTACTATTTGTTAGGGGAAACTTGTAACTCTGGCGTGTATGAGTGTTTTTAGATATTGTTTGTTAGAAGTTTTGAATGGGTTTTTTGTTAGTTTGCGTGTTTATGGGTAGAATATATTCGAGAGTGTTTGCGTTTGGTTATGCTTTTATTCTTTCTTTATCGTGTGGTTAGTGCTTAACCTGGTGTCAGAGTTTTTTTGCCGCCCATGGGCCTCTGACTTGCTATCATTGATTGCAGGTTATGAGATTTAATTTTGTAGATATTTGTGAATTGACCTTATTTTCAAGGGATTTCTAAGAATTCGGCCTCTTTAACTCTCTGCAGTGGGTGAGGTTATGTTTTTGGAACGACATGGTCACCCAATCGCTGAATCATTTCTGAAATAAACTTTTCTTAAACTCTACTAATATTATAAACAGGTAAAGTTCGTATGATTGGATGAAGGGTAATCTTCGGAATGACTGATCGGATTTCGAAAATTATTTCAAGTATGAAAGCGACATTATCCCCGAGTGTTATAGGTATTTAAATTGTGTCCGTGGGATTATTCCCGACCATAACGCGAGCGAAGCCGCAGATAAAAGCTAGCTCGACATTTCTCATGTTCGAGTATTAGTTGGTAATGTCAGTCGGAATGTTTACTCTAGTTATAGATACAGTGTTAAGCAGTTACACTAGTGTAAGAATATAGCCCACTCAAGTTGTAAAACGTAACGTTAGAAATTGTAGTATAGTATTTACGAGAGAGATTGTGCACTTCCTTGCAATAAACTTTATGAGGCTTGACTGGCTGGACTGTGGATGTTAACGTATAGTAGCAGGAAAGGGTAATAAACGATAAATGTTAAGGAAGAAGGGAACGAGGAAAAGTTAAAGAAAATAATCTGATAACAAAAGAGTTAGATAAGGAATCAGTAACTGGATATTTTTTAGAAGATAAAGGTAAATTAAATAATATTAGTAGTGGAGATTTCAGACGACTGATCGTTGGTACTGCAACCGTTTTAGCACTCACAAGCAGAGTGTGTGTATGAACGTAGACGAAGCAAAAGAAGTGTGTAAGGATCGTAGCAGGTGGTGTTCTGTGGTTTCTCACTATACCTATGGAAAACAGGCAGTTTATGCAGGTACACAGGGTGGAAGGGACCACGTATTCAGAACGAAACAGGTCCTCACCGGACACGGTTGTTTCGGGAGGTTCCCGCACCGAATCGGGCGGGAGGAAACGCCCGGGGGTGTTTCCACTGCGAGGATCGTCGAAGGAACATGGATGGGTTTTAGTCAGTACAAGTCTGACACTCTCCGCCCAGGGTGGGGGGGGGGGGGGGATTGATGATTTCCCATCCGAACAAAAAAGGGGGGTTCGGTATGAAGTTCTGAATTCGTGGGAACCGTTAGTGCGTCGGTTTCCCTTCCAGCCTGTATATCAAGCGATCTTTTTGTACAGCTAAGCTAGTACCTATACTATACATATTAATGCTTGACTATAGCTATCTTAGAACAAATCCGACTCTTCTTTTGTTCTCATAAACAAAAAATAACTTTTCTTTTGTTCTCATAAAGGTAGGTGTAGCCGTGTAGATATAGACATAGTTGATGTTGATATAGATATGACGATATTTATAGAAGATATAGACAACAACAAACTATCAGAGCTATTTGCAGTGATAAATCAATATCCCAATGGCCACATTGCCCACTCCAAAACGTGAGTTATAACGGAGACGTGACTTGTTGGATTGAATATTTTCTTATGTACAATTTTCGGGGCTTTGGTACCGATGGACGTAGGTTATGGCGCAAATTTGTGGAGAACATAGTGGTAGTAAGGATATTTTTAATATTTTTTTTAGATCGTTATCAAATACTTAAGGCTGATTAATAAATAAATGTTGGTGGTGCACGAAAGGAGCCTCCCCGAGTGACGTATCCACTGAACCTCTATACGTCCGGCGCACCCTAGGCAGTCAGCGAGTCCCCACGGTGACTGGTTAATCCTTTCACCACGATACCAATCCCAAGTCAGTCTCAAATCAAGGACACTAGGTGGACCGATGACCTGGTGAATACCCCGGGAAACCTTTGCATTGGAGAAACAAAGGGCCAGTTTTGAGGCGACGCTTGGGAGAGGCCTATGTGCAGTGGATCGGATGGCGATGATGAGTATTTCCATCCAGCATTTGAATAAAAAAGTACTGATTCTGTTTGCATGCTGCTTGTCAACTAGAATGACGGCTGTTTCAAACATCTGCTCTGTGAACTTTGATATGATGGAAAATAAACACCGTGCATTAAAATGCCGGATGTACAAGAAATTGCCTTCTCATACAACATAGTGACTACGACCACTCTGCTGTTGATATATTCATCGTGTGGGTTATTTTCATCAAATATTTATAGTATAGTAGCTCATATTTATGTTAGTTCTTTTTCTGCTTTTATGGTATTGGCGGAGATCCAAGTAGTACAAATTTCTTAAGTGATCCGTCGTGAGTGATGTGCCGAGTTGCCGAAAAATTGTGAATTTTAACTTTTTGATACGATTATATTCGAAATTTATTATGTTAAAATGTGTTTTGGCATAGCATTTGGCGTCTTCGTGATGTCTTTCAAAGCATATAACATAACGGGCTTTATATTGCATCAGGAATAACCACACTACAGCGTTTTCCAATACCTACTTATCATACAAGACATACTGTGATGTCATAATAGTAGCATAGTGAATGATAGTGCAGTAGGATCAGTCTGAAAAATACACTGTATCAAACTGTCAAATACTTTAATGCTAAACCAAGGAATGGATGCAATACCACTGCAGGGATTCATCGCCTCTCCTCGAAATAACCTCTAAGATTGACAATACTTAAACAATTTATTTATTATTAATTTAAAAAAAAAACAACAACACAACTCAGATCAACACAACAATAACACAGATCACAACAACAACAAAGATCAACACAACAACAACACAGATCAACACAGAGACAACAACAACATAGATCTGACACGTCCTGGATTTTCAGCCACCTTACTGACTGGCTTACATATTTCCGTAGCGTGAAGTATTCCCACTATTTATTTCTTTATTAGACAAAGAGAGAGAGAGAGAGAGCTAGTCTACAAGAGTCTCCGTCTAGAAAATTCTAATCTGCTTTCCCCTCTTATCTTCATTTACGAGACAAAGTATCTACTACCTCACGCGCTTTCTATCTTTGTTCAAAGACTACGGACGTCTGCACCTCCTTGCTATACGACAATAGTGTGCACACAAGAGCCGGAGATACGCGTCGCTCCCCACTGAATCAGACAAAAATTTACATAATGTTTATACGACTAGGCCGGCGAATTGTGAAGTGTTCGTGTATCAACGTCTGATTAGATTAGGATTGGCAGCTAATTGGTATTGTTTATTAGGGACCGCCTCGTTGGTCTAGTAGTCGTAAGCGCGACTGCTGAGAAATTGGTCCTGGGTTCGATTCTCAGGTTGGACATAGTGTTCTTATTCTTATTCTTTATTGCACACAAAAATAAGAGAAATACATAATTACAACATAAAGCTTATGTACAAAGGCGAGCTTAGGTGTTATTGGGTTTTTTCATCTGGAATTTCTCAGTGGCAGTTACGGAGTCTGGATTTATGCCCGGTTGATTCCAAAGAGGGGCTTAAACATAACTGGTGGCATGTGAGTGTACTGTTATGAGCAGTGATAGGAATAGGTAGTGCCTATTAGCCTAAACTTCGAAGAACAGAGACAAGAAACGGAGACTTCCTTAGGACTAAATTATTTCCGGCACATCTGTCTCGAAATTTCGAGACAACACTTAAATACATTTAAAAAAATGTGTTATTTGGAATAAGTAATTCGTCTATATTTATCTAAAGTTTGTCTATAAATGTGATAGTTTGTATGGATGTCCATTACTCAATTCCACTGAAAATGCTGATTTTGGTAGTGATATAGATTAAGGTGTGGAATAGCACATATGCTACTTCCTATTAAAAAAAAGTATAGTTCCCATAGGATACAAAAACAATAGTACACGCGGGATAAGCCGCGGGCATTAACTAGTTAAAAAAAAAACGTAAGTATCCTTTCACACCACCGATATTGTCTGGCGATTTTTAGGAGATTTCTATGCAAAAAAAAAACGAAAGAAAAAATGCTCAAAAATCGCCGGTCGATATCGCTCTAAGTTCATTAAATAATTAATGGGCTCTAAAGGAAAAATAAAACACATAGAATATTGTTGTAACAAATATATGTATATTTATATTATTTTAAAATATGACGTAATTGGAAACCATGAAACAAAATGTACAGAAGGAAAGATTTAAGAAACAAATTTATGTTTATCTATCTTTAAATATCTATGTCATATTTATTTTACTGACGTTGTGGGATGCAATTTTTACTCAAATCAAAGTACAAATTAACCTTTGAAGTTTACAAATTAATATTTGAAGCATTTAGGACAATCAGTTTTAATACTGAACTACTAACTGTTCGGTTTTGATAAAGAACTTGATGCATCAAAAATTGCTAAGAATTTGAAAATCTTTATTTGTGTTACAAATACCATAAAAAATAAAGAACGATTTTAATTTAATCATCGTGATTCGATTCGTCAAGTTCAGTATCAGAACCGAAATTTTCTTTGTCAGATGAGTCATCTAAGTTAAAATACACAATCATAATTTTTTCTATATTTTCAACTGTCAGGCGATTTCTTTTTATGTTAAGAATCCATTTATAAGTTGAAAATGACCTTTCAACATCAACTGAGGTTAAAAGCGCGTACATATAGTATGATCGCTCATCCTTTCCTGCTGTTATCGCTTCACATAATTATGTCTCTAATTTTATCTAAACCGGGATTTCTGTCCATGACATTTACGAGTTTATTTTTTATAAGCTCAGATGAACACCAGCTAAGCACAGTTCTCACGTGATCAAATATTTCAAAGGCGGAATCCTTTGAAATATTTGAGTTAAATTCGATTTTTGTAATTTCTTTAATCCAATTTGTATATCTTTAAAATATTCCTCAATGTAGTCCAAGTCCGATTTCAAGTTTTCCTTTTGAAGAACATTTTTGGAACACCTAATAGATAGCGCGTCGGAACTTCTTAAAAGATTTAAAATTGTTTTAATTTGATCATAATATTTTGCATAATATGACACTGCCTCCAACCAAGTACCCCATCTTGTAATAACGGGTTCTGGAGGAAGCGGCATGTGGGGAAAGGTGTTTTTTAACAAGCGCACTCTATTAGGTGATTTTAAAAATATTTTTTTTACGTTTGAAATTAATTCATCTACATCTGAGTATTCGTATCGTATTTTTTATGCCACGAGATTCAGTGCATGTGCTAAGCAAGTGACGTGTATCATGTTGGGCAAATAATTTTTCAGCACACGTCCCGCTTTTAGCATATATGCTACACTATCAGTGCATAATACAGCAACGTCTCCTACTTTGGATTCATACAAATCGCGCCACATATTTTCAAAGCAGTCTATTACAAATTGGGCAATTGTGCTCCCATTAACAATTTTTAGTACTTTGCAAGCAACTAAAAATGGTTTTTGTGTGATCGCATTTAAAGGTTTTACAAGTAAATGTACCATGTATCTGCCTAAAATATCAGTTGTCTCGTCTAAAGATACCCACAGCTTTTGATTTGCAATTTGTTCATAAATCGAGTCAATTTTAGTTTAAAAAATCTTATCTAAATAAACTTTTCTCAGCAATGATTGCTCAGGAAGCTTTTGTCGATTTGTAAAATTGCAGCAAATATATTTATGGAAGATTTTTTTGAAAGCGGGGTTGTTTACTTGAATCCAAGGTATATTACATAATATGAGAAATTGTACTAGGTCCAAATAAAATTCTTCATTTGGTTTTTTACTTGTCCCTTTGTGTTTCGGACCTTTAACGTGCCTCTTGACACTACTAAGTTTAGCTGTTATACTGCTCTCGCACTTAGAACAATAAATCAAATTACTGGCCGGGTCGTAATATAATTCAGGATGAAGTCCAATCCAACTTTGTACTGTTGCTTTCTTAGGCTTGTTCGCCATCTCCAATCTTACTGGTCTCCAAAAAGATGTACGATGGCAAGTACCTAAAATAAAATAAAATTTTAAGTTTTCCATGCCTCAAAAGGAATAACGAACCTTTATAGATACAGGGAGGTGGAAAGGAAAGCGGGAGAGGTGCGCGCATTCCAGCTAGGTGCATCGATTGTATCGATTTAAAGATTTTATTCTTTCATTTTACGCTCTAATAAAGAAAAACGGTTAGATAATATGAACACGCGTAACATCATTGTTATTGAAATTTTTTTTTCGCATTTTAGTCAATGCGCAAAAGACATATTCCTTTTTGGATCAAATATTAAAATAACCGGCCAGAAAAATAATATATTTTGATAGAATTCGTCCACCTTAGCAATTCTTTATGACACCAAAGATATAACATTACTATGCTTGGTAGTATTGAAGTTCACTTTTATATTTGAACCAAAAGTTAAATGCGTGTGTTTTTTTTCTTTAACTACGTTTCATACACAATAATTATCTTAAAAACTCCACTAAAAAATATCAAGTTCATACAATTGCATATCAATCTAGACTGTCAAATTGCTAGTTTAAGATAAAATAATATATACATTAATGTTCTTCTTTATATCTAACTTACTGTTTGTTTCCCTACAAGAAATAAAATAAATAACTTTAGCTAAAACATTAAAAAGTAATAAATGTTGACTTACCGTATTATTTGATGTAGACAGACAGGAACAATGTTATTGCAGCAAATCGTAATCTATAAATTCAAGCCAAAGTAGTCGTATTAAGAAGATCCAATGAACCAAAAAACGAGCGAGGGTGAAAAACAATATTCACAAAAACAATACAGGAAGATGCGCACTTAACAAACCGAAGTACAGGATTGAAGTGAAGGTAACCTGCGCGCACGCGGGGCGGTAGGGAGTAGGGGGGGAGGGGGTATGTAGACCCTCTCCGCGCCGCACAGGTATGCGACCATGGCGGTTACTTTTTGTAATTTCTAAGAATAGATAACGAAACGCGCTGCCGTAAAATGTGATAATGTGATACCATTATTATGCAATTATTTTAATATCATGCACATTTTTAAATATACTTTAGAAATATATTTCATTAAGATGACAGAAAAAAAGGTATTTGTATTTTCATTTGTAACTAAATATTTGCACATCATGTATAATGGTAGAATGTAAAGGGACCTCATTAATATTAAGATCATACCACTTTGTATACCTACATTCTGGCAAATAAATGAATTATTTATTTATTTTAAATACCGACAAAATCAAAATCAAAGCATTTATTTCAAATAGACCATTTACAGGCACTTTTGAATAGTCAATGTCGGTCAGTCCAAGAAAAGTGAAGCTAAATTGCACGTTCCAAAGAGTAGGTCTCTATGGAGAAGAACGTGAAAGAAACTCCATAGACACTCTTTTAAATCATAGTATGTGTTACATATAATGCCTTTTTTACACTTGAACTTTAGAAATCTCATTAAACGTAGCCGAGAGTGAGCTAGAAAGAAGATATTTACTTCAAAACGTGTACTGCTTCTTATTCATTCATTGTGTATTACGATCAACAAGCCATTTACAAAATGTTCTCCAAAAAAAATTCAGAAAATTTTATGGTTGTAACGACTGTGTATGTTATTATTTTATTATGATATATCTAGTCGCAAACTTTAGGTAAATATGGACGAATTACTTATTCCAAATAACATTTTTTTTAAATGTATTTATGTGTTGTCTCGAAATTTCGGGACAGATGTCTCGGAAAAAATTTAGTCCTAAGGAAGTCTCCGTTTCTTGTCTCTGTTCTTCGAAGTTTAGGCAAATAGGCACTACCTATTCCTATCACTGGTTATGAGGTACACCTTAGCTGATCGCTTCTGGGAGTTCAGGCGTGATGTTATATAATAGTATTAGGGGTTAATTCAGCAATATTTGATTAAATATTCAAAACACCGAAATATTGAACCGCGACGTTGCCAACTTCAGAATGCACCCTCGAACTGTTACCATCGTATCATATCATGTCTGTGGTTTAATTTACAAAAATGCTATCATCCTACCATTACTGGGAGGACCTCAAAACGTGGTGCATGTTCTAAGCTGGATAGATCAAAGCAACATTTGAAATATTACTGCCACCCTTTGCCCAGAGACACGCTACCAAGATAATTGCACGGATATATTTTTCATCTTCAGTTTTCGCGCCCCCAACCCCTCCTACTGTTGTGCAAAGGGCTATAGTGTTCATCTGTCAGATATGATGAAGGGTCCTTCTTCACTAATGGATGGCTAGGTAAATATTATGGTTCAAGTTATGTCCCTAATGGAACTTTAGTTTACCATATATTTATAAGGACAAGGAGTACTGAAAGACGGCTGTATTCAGCAGGATCTTACGTGGATTCAACTTAACCATAGATCAAACGCATAATATTGAAGGAGGAATCCAATTTCGATTACCATTAAAGTTTCTAGTTTCGCATTTGAGAAGGTTTCGAGAAGTTTCAAATAAAGAAGAATGGGCTAGAAACTTCATTATAAAAAGAATGAGGGCAGAATTAGTTCTGAGGCACTAGAATCTTTTAAGGGACTTATTCATGACTGAGTACTTTAAACTTTAAATAAACATTCGATGGTCTTCTTCAGCTGATGACAAAGCTGCAACAGCTAGGAACAGTTCCATAGAAATAATATCGTTCTTTAACAGTTTTTCAGAGAGTATCGTTTAGCGTACTTCTACTAATTTGTCATGTAAATAAAAGTCAGGGCGTTGAACTGTTTGGTAACACTGTTGACATTGACACTTCGGTAAGATTTTGTCATTCGAACGTGTTAAGGGCTCATTGCCAAGCTTTATTCTGTTTGAAGAAAGAAGTTAGGAAAGAAGTCTTGACGCTGGAAATGGCTGGAACGACATTGACAGGGGGACATTGTTGGTAAACGTTGTATTTCATGAAATAGTTTAAAAATAAGATGGCGCCAATGGCGTGCCAACAGTACGGTAAGCCCATAAGGCAAGCAGACTGTTCAGAAACCCTAACATCATTAAGATAAAGAGTACCCCCACTAGATGGCGCATCATTGATATTAACATTTATGAAATCCCAATTTACTGCATCAGAATAAGATGTTAAACGGTTCGGTCAAGTCGGTAGAGACAATTTGTGGACGCAACTGCAAACTTACGGCATTAGCCGTAAGTTTGCAGTTGCGTCCACAAATTTTCTGCTGAAGTAGTTTCAGACAGTGTCCGGTGTCCAGTCGGCCCGCAATTTGTCCGTATCTTCGTGCACATTTTTCTTTTATGATTGAGCAACAGAGCTAGACACTAGAGAGCGACTTACGCAGGCTTCAGATTTCAAGAGTATTCTAGAGCGATCTCCATGTTTCGTATACAAGGCGAATCGGCCATAGAGCTCCCTCTACGTTCCAATTTACGCTTTTATACAACTGTTTAAATAAATGGATAAAAAGATCAGCAAACATCTTGAGTTGTGTAATTCGATCACAAACAATTTCTCTGTCATCCACATCCGGCGTTGGCTCGTAGACACGCACATGTGCTCGTTTGTAGGTAGCGGTGGCGGGTAGATAGCGATAAACACATCAGCGCATCTGTGTAACCTTTGGTGACACAATGTCGTAAGTGCTACTGCGGCTAACGGTTTATTAGCATCATCACTCTTGTAATCCCCGAAGGGTAAGGCTTAGTACCTAGTAGTACACCCACATTTCGCCAGTTATGATTAAGTCTCATGTAATAGAGGGCGAGTCTATTGCCATCAACCGGGCACCGATTCAGGCCCCGTGGTTGCCACTGAGAAATTCTTGGTAGAAAATGGGTTTTTTCACATTTACCCGACCTGGGAATCGAACCCATGTTCACTTGCGACCACTAGACCACCGACTATCATTATTTTAACCGATATACTGCTACTGTTATACAACATTGGACACTCCCTATAACACACGCGTGCCATCTCTAGTGACTCTCCTCATCAACAAATCTGCAGTTCTGCACACAATTTGCCCTCCAAATTAATTAATCATAACAGCACTTACGATCTTCTCCCACTGAGGGTGCCACAAGTGTGCGTAGTTCAGTTGTTCGGCAGATGGGTTCACCGACCTTGCGCCTAAGACGGAATTGTTCGACAAATGTGCGGAGTGCGTAATATCTGTGATGTGATGGATGCGGTATGTAGGTCGCGTATTGTGACCCATTGTGTGAGGAGTTGTAGACTTGGCAATGCATGGTTGTATGGATAAGACCCTTTATTAAGATCAGTTGGCGTCTGCGTAAAGACCAGTAGGTTAAACGAAATGGCTTTTGCTCAATAATTTGCTTATTGTAATTTGCGCAGCCTTACCAAGGGGTATCGTATTACCCGGTAATAACTGGGTTGTGGAGGGCAGATAGGCATCCGGTTAGACTAGAAGCCGACCCCAACATAGTTGGGAAAAGGCTAGGCAGATGATGATGACGAAAACCGCGAATTCTTGCTCGATCAAGCTGTACTAAATGTAATAAATAAATAGAATGAGATTCCATTTTAGCGATAAGACCGCCGTTGTATCATTAATAAGATGGTTTAGTAAATGAGTTTTGTTAAAAAATCTATCTTTATCTACATAGCAATTAACATTCGGAATAGGTCGTCAAAACTAATCAGTTAGAACAGAGACACATTAAATTATATGGTCAAATTAATATGCCTGAATGTGCTTACTAGAAAATTATAGAAAACATTTATTCCTGCCGTTCCCATAAAGTAAATACAGCTACGTAGACGTAGTTCAAAGTTATTACCTACGTGCATTATGCTTCTTCAACTTAATCATACTTTGTAGCACTTTATGACACTCATGGGAAGTTACGGGAAGTCTACAATTAGCGTAGTCTATGAATCGACATCTTTGTAAACAGCAATTACTTTTTATACATCATAGACAAAGCAATGCCTCCTCCATTAATTGCCTGCTATGTAATATGCTCCCAGTTTTTATCCATAGATTTAATTGAACTGATCTTGGTGAGGCCCGCTTTGTGCTACGGGTGTAGGAAATTAAATGCTCCGACATTTAATTTTGTTATGGATATAATTATTGCCTGTTAAACCTGCTTGAAACGATCCACTTTTGGAACTGATTCGTTGGAGAAGGTGGGAAAAGGCTAGGCAGATCAGATAAAGACTGATGATGGTGCAGTCTTCTTACATTGCTAGATCATATTATGTCCTACTTTGTTCCTGATGCTAGTTCTCAAAGCTGTTACCATGATTTCCCAATTGTTTAAGATAGTTTGATTTGCTTGAAATGTTTTTTTGACTATGGCAATTCATTTGTTGGAGAATACTTGGCAGTCCAATTGTTGCAAAGGTATTGGTAGATCCTAGTGACAGCACCAAAACTGTAGCCAAGTTCCAGGCCGACTCATGGTGGATTCTCATCTACACTAAGAAGAAGAAGCGGGTATCGTAGTGTTACAAAGTAATTGAGTTGTGAGGTCAGAGAGGCAGTCGGTTCCATGTTTAATATTCCAGCGACATTCGGTTTTTTCGACATTGGAAGCGGATCTTTACGTTGTTGGAAAAGGCTACACAAATGATGACGATGAATTAATTTAATCTGCTTCAATGTTCCCGTGACTATGGACTATTGAAACTTCTAGATCGAAAACGGAAACTAATTTGGTAAAGGAAATTAGCTGTTCATTGTTCCTGACTCGTTTTTAAATTAATTGTGTCCTGTCATCCTGTATATCGAAAATACTAGAGAACTCTATGAGGTTTTCCCTGTGTGATGTATTTTACCAAGAATCATCATCCATCCTCCTGCCGTTGTCCTCGGCACAGAATGTAACATTTTAAATCAGTAGAAGGATAAACGATAAGCAATCAATTAATTGACCAATCCTTGATAAAGGAAACGAACTTTGCCCACAAAGATTATATGTTTCATCCTGTAAATTAAAAACTAAATGCACAGTTTAGGAGCGTGGCGCCTAGCGGTATAGCCTTCTTTCATCCGATGTTATATAACGGCCTCCTCATCTCCTCTCACCTGCTCCCTCTTTGATGTTATGCTTTCCTGGTCTCTGCGAGTCTCAACCAGGTCTTCCTGTCGATCTTCTGTAGGCCTTAGGCCCGTCCCCCGATCTGGCTGATTTTCTGCCAAAGCTCCTTATACCGTTTATCGACAATAATTCCAAAAATATACTTAGAAAACTACAAAAATATTTTACAACGCGAATCCAGTTTGATTCTACACAGGTGTGCATATTTGAATATCATGATGGATGGCTGTTTGAAAAGCGTCGATCCGATCATGCTATTTCACTTTCGAATTTATTTACTGAAGGATTAAAATTGTTTGCCTGGAATATCAGCTGGTGCAGTTTTTTTTAATGACCGTGTTTGATACCAAATCCAACCAATACCAATGCCAATGAATGCTGCTCTTGTTAGTGCCTTTTTCTACGCAAAAATGTAAGTGAAAAAGGGCTTTGTTTCGAATATACCTAAAAACTGATAAATAATAACAGCCGCTCGGGTCGTCTTCAGGTTAAGCTGCGCTTTCCTAGGTTGGTCTGTGGATGGGTGATCCCACAACTCAGTGAATTCTGGGTAATACGAAACCCCTCAATAAGACTGGTTGACAGAATTTTTGGGCCACTGACTACTGCAACGACTGTCAAAGATCTACAAATGACAGCCGGTACCGATTGCTTAACGTGCTTTCCAAGGCACGCAGGAAACTCGGTATGTAATGGGTGGTCACCCATCCACAGACCAACCTAGGCAAGCACGGCTTAACGTTAAGACCGACCCGAGCGGCTGTTATTATTTAGCCACGAACTCCTTTCTTTAAAAGCTCTACTTACTGCAAAATTAGCATCAGCAGAACTGTCACAATTCCATAGCAATTCTAAACAAAGTCATGAGACCGTAAATTAATTATTTGTAGAACAATGAACATTTTTACGTCTAGCCTAGGCTCAGTCGCATCGGGGCCGGCGACGACCCAATTATTTTAATACCTACTATTGTGCTTGTGACATACAAATAACCAGCGACGGGGCGACCGTTCAATTCAATGGCGTTCTTTCGATTTTATGTTCCTCAGTTTTTTAGTTAGAAATAACTTAACATTATGCTTGCAATTCCTGAAGGGTTAGACTTGTGTAGCTCGCTAGTTTTGTGGAAGTCTAATGTAATAGGGAGCGAGCCTATTGCCATCAAGTTATAGAGTCCAAGATGGAGTGTAGAAAATCGTTCGGTGTACCTACCCGCATTTGAAGCACGGAAACGCGATACGGGATTGGTTTTGTGATTAAAATGTGTTTGGACGTCTCGATATCTCTTTCCTTCGTGATTTCGTTTGCTTGACGTAGACGTAGGTACTGATTTACGTTTACGTTACGTTTGTGTTACGGGATTGAGTGATGTTTGCTATTGGTTTTCTTTTTCTCGTTTCCTTAAAGTAAATGAAGCTGAAAGAAAATACTGGTTTGTTTTTGTGTACTTTTGAGTTTATAGCCTGATCGCTTTATTGAGTCCTCGCGAAGGTATCAATTTAAATGGAATATTCTGAAGGATATTCACCTAAGTGGATTATGGTTATTTTAAAGCAAATAACCTGTGGGATATTGTTAGGAGTTTGTCGACGGTTAATGTGCCTTTGATGGGGCAAGGCGGAGGACTCATTAAAGCGGTCGGTCTATAGATTTATAAACTTAACTAGCTCTTGCCAGCGGCTTCGTCCGCGTGGACATTCAAAATTGCCCTCGTACTAAAACATACTGTCACGAATTCACGATAAAAACTCTCCCATAGTACCTACTACATACTTATCCTGTATTTATCATCTGATTAAATTGGAAGCCGATCTTAAAGTACCCAAGTGAATCCAGAAATATGAAGAGTATACTAACGGAATAAAGTAAAACTTGGCAAAGATACCAAGTCCAAAAGTAGCGCGTAAGACTAAAATATTACACCATGTATAAGGCTTAACACTCCGCCAAATGTTCGGCTATGTCCGGCAACGTTCGGCTATGTTCGACTAGTTCCGGATTCACTCGGGGATTACTTTAATCTCTGACGTAATATACAGGGCTTATGGTATCAGAAGTAAGCTTGAGTCTGGCTGGAATAAGTTGGTGAATGTATGAATCCTGATACCAAAAACATTCAAATATTTACGAGCGATGGAGGGACAAGACGAAAAAACTCGTAATCTAAAACTTGTTACTACTTGGTAACAAACCGTTCTGTCTAGTGCTATACGCCCGTTTGACAGGTAGCATTCGTGGCTAAATAATAACAGCCGCTCGGGTCGATCTTTAGGTTAAGCTGTGCTTGCCTAGGTTGGTCTGTGGATGAGTGACCGCCCATTACATACCGAGTTTCCTCCATGCCTCGGAAAGCACGTTAAGCCGTTGGTCTCGGCTGTCATTTGTAGATCTTAGACAGTCGTTAGGCAGTCAGTGGCCCAAAAAACCTGACAACCAGTCTTACCAAGGGGTATCGTATTACCCGGTAGTAACTGGGTTGTGGAGGTCAGATAGGCAGTCGCTCCATGTAAAATACTGGTAATCAGCTGCATCCCGTTAGACTGGAAGCCGACCCCAATATAGTTGGGAAAAGGCTAGGCAGATGATGACAAACAAAACGGGCATTGGTAAAGTTTTCTGGTAAATAAAATAGCCAATGCGCATCCAATAATCCTCTGGCTGGAGGCCTTGCACTCAAGGCACACACAGGATAGTCCGGTTAAGCAGACGACAACGTCATAGGTTGACCTGCAAGATGCCATACACAAAAAAAAAACATCCAATAAGGCCGCTGCAAACACAACCTGGCAGAAAAATAGGGGATTGTAGATCGTTCTGACACGCAGTCTCAGAACTCTCATCAGACGATGGCCCTTCAGTTGGAGTGTCCAGAGTGTCCCTACTCCTACGAAGAGGACTTAAACATCAATTTGAAAAGAAGAAGACACCAGTGAAGAGCATAGATCCTCCTTTTCTACCGTAATCGAATACAAAAGTAGGCGTTGTACAATAAATCATGATTTGGTTTTCAACTGTTTTGCTGACTGGTGGAAAGCGCTAAAGGCTGTATTCATAACATCACGCCTGTAATCCTCGAAAGGTTAGGCAGAGTGTACCTAATAGTACACCTACATTTCGCCAGTTATGTTTTAAGTCTCATGCAATAGGGGGCGTGCCTATTGCCATCAATCTGGTATTAATGCAGACTCCGTGGCTGCTACTGAGAAATTCCTGATAGAAAAACCCACCTGGGAATCGAACCCAGGACCTCATGCTCAGCAGTCGCGCTTGCGATCACTAGACCACCGAGGCAATCAGAGGCTGTATTCGTCAAATAGAAATCTAAAGTCAAAAGCGAAAGATAATTCTAAGCTTTTCTCCTACCTCTCAATAGCTTACCATAGCGATAAACAACGCATGATATAATTTTGCAATGTTAATACAAAATGTACGAATTCTGCCGCAGTTGCACCAAAACCACGTCCGCTTTATTTACTGATTTATCGAAATAATACAGTTAATTGGGCAATAATTACCGTGTTTGTTTGTTCATTAGCACCAACGTGTGTATTAGGGAGTTATTCTAATATGTATATGTATGGCTTTATATAGAATCAAACAATTTATCCGCCCCATGTGATTTCTCATCGAAAAAAAAAAACTAATTTAAATGCATAACTTTCATCTCCTACGAGGGCGGGTCAATAAGTCCGTGACTTTTTGAATTTCTGACCTCTTTACTGAAACAGCAACACTGCTCCTGTCAACAGGCATCTGTCAGTTGACTCCTGTCAAAATTTAAACTTGCTGCGTCAGTTAGTTTGTGTTTGACAGCTATTTTTATCAGACTACTCACTAATTTGAGGAGAAAATGGAAAAAAGTGAATTTCGTGTGCTTATTAAGCATTATTTCTTGCGAAAAAAAACCATTACCGAGACCAAGGCTAAGCTTGATAAATACTATGGGGACTCTGCACCATCGATTTCAATGGTAAAAAAGTGGTTTACTGAATTTCGTTGTGGCCGTACAAGCACTGAAGATGCCGAACGTCCTGGACGCCCAGTTGAGGTCTCTACACCCGAAACAATCGAAAAAATTCACGATATGGTGTTGACCGACCGAAGATTGAAAGTGCGAGAGATTGTGGAAGCCGTAGGGATCTCGCATGGCTCAGTGGTTTCAATTTTGAATGATTACTTGGGCATGAGAAAGCTTTCCGCAAGATGGGTGCCGCGTTTGCTCACAGTCGACCACAAACGCAATCGTGTAACAACTTCACAGGAAGCTTTGGCGTTGTTTAATCGCAATATGGAGGAGTTTTTGCGCCGTTTTGTAACCGTGGACGAAACATGGATCCATCACAACACACCAGAAACCAAACAACAGTCAAAACAGTGGGTTTCTAAGGGTGAATCGGCGCCAAAGAAGGCCAAGGTGGGTTTGTCAGCCAATAAAGTTATGGCGACTGTTTTTTGGGATGCACGCGGGATAATCCACATTGACTACCTTCAAAAGGGAAGAACAATCAATGGGGAATATTATGCCAACTTATTGGACCGATTCAATGACGATTTGAAAAAAAACCGACCTCATTTGGCCAAGAAAAAAGTTCTTTTCCACCAAGACAATGCAAGGGTGCACACATGTGCAGTTGCCATGGCAAAAATCCATGAATTGGGCTATGAATTGCTCCCTCATCCGCCCTATTCTCCAGATTTGGCTCCGAGCGACTACTTCTTGTTCCCAAACCTGAAGAAATGGCTTGGTGGAAAAAGATTTGACTCCAATGATGAAGTCATCTCGCAAACAAAGGCCTATTTTGAGGACCTCGACAAATCATTTTTTTTGGAAGGGATAAAAAAATTGGAGAAGCGTTGGACAAAGTGTATAGAGCTCAAGGGAGACTACGTTGAAAAATAAAATTATTTTTTTATCAAAAAATCTGTGTTTTATTCCAAAAGTCACGGACTTATTGACCCGCCCTCGTATCATCGTCTTCCCGTCCCAGTTCTACTTGAGGTCGGTGCAAACGCGTTTTCTTCCATTCGCCCTTGTCAGACGTCACGTCATCATTTACTATTTCCTCTTGAACTTTTAACTCTTGTAGGTGATGATTTTAAAAAATCTTCGCGTAGTGGTCACCTTTGATATAAAAGAAAGCAATGCACATTTTTTGATCTAGATCCAGCAATTTAGAATGTGAGTTCTAAATCAGTGAGCGA
This sequence comes from Noctua janthe, assembly GCA_910589295.1. Lineage (NCBI taxonomy): Eukaryota > Metazoa > Arthropoda > Insecta > Lepidoptera > Noctuidae > Noctua > Noctua janthe. The sequence continues at coordinate 4,316,212 of OU342567.1, forward strand.
AAGAATTTAAGATTTTGTAGAACAGAACAAAAGCTCAAAGTTGGAATGAAAACTGGCCAAATTCCACAACTAAAGCTCACGATTCCCTAAACACCATGTTGGAGGTCCCCCAATCTGATGCATGATCAAGCAACCTAGATACAGAAAGCGGAAACAGAAGGGTTCTATACTGCTGTCAATAGTAATAAATTGAACTGATTGACTGATTGTTTCTGCCACTTAGATATCTGAGGGGAATCAGCTGATTGTTTATCAATACGTAAGCGATGACGATGACGAATTGACTGATATGCATGCGACTATGACTAATGACTTGACTGTGAGGAGGCGGCAATGTGAAAAGGGACACCTCACCCAAGTGAATTATAATTTTTGTTTAATTTTGCGTTCACTTCTCATTCATTCTGTGTTCAGACGTTTTACTTTGAGATGAAAGACAAAACTGAACCGAATCTGAAGAGTTTGATTTCTCCCTTTATCAAATTACTTGCAAAAACAAAAGCTTATCCAAAACAAAGCAAAGGACTTCGCGCTTCGAACAATTAATCCATTATCACAAGATGAAACAACAATTTGGAGCGGAAACAGCGAAGGATTTAAAAGGAAATATTTAGGACGTTAAAACGCTTGAAAGATTCCAACAGCGTCAAATCCCGGAGGACGGATGAGTGGCCGCCCCTAATCGTCTAAAGGTCAGTTCACATCTCGTCGCGTTCTATCGGAACTGTACTCTGTAGTTAAATCATACGTGAATATTTATGGATCGAGAGGGAGAGGAAGGTCAAAGAAAAGCTGGATGAATTGTATAACGACATATAAAAAAATGGGGTAAATGATAGCGTGATGGCTGCCAGTGGATCAAAATAAATATTAAAAACGTGTGGCGCCGACCGCGACTAATATGGGACAAGGGTAGGAGATAATAATGATGAGATATGATAACTAGAAGCACTAGTTGTGTGATAAAAAGGTGCAACTTTAAAAACTTTTCTGGGACACCAAACAATTACCATCCGAATTATTTTATCCAGACAGATAACCGCTTTACGAGATGAGGGTTACATCTCCTTACTTGACTTCGAAGACAGTTCAGGTAAATTCCAAGTGCACGTCAATTGGAGCTTCCTCGACGGAACGACGAAGGGTGTATGAATGTAAAGCTGCATAAACTTTATTCCACCTCCTATCCCCCAAATGCATGTAGTCAAAGCGACATCTGTGCTGTCACCGGCAACTTCGTGGAACCGTTGAAGTTTTGGTTCAAATTTGAAACACAGTAGTACCATCGTCAGAAAGATAAAAAAGAAGTACAAGAGACAAGGAAAAAGTTCATAAACACACACACGTTTAGTACACACGTTTCTCTGTATTTTCTGTTTAAAAACACACATCCCATGTTGTTCACGTAAATATTAGTTCATTTCAAATTAGTTAAGATTATTGTCAATAGATGGCGTTGTTAGTTGCGCGCCAAATCCTGAATCTCGGTGTTAAGATTCTCCGGCGTTCAACTAGGTCAAAATATGGAAAAATTGTTTTTGTGTGTGAGCAGCAAGCACTGTGGATTTGATTATACGCGCTTAAAGTCCAGTGTTTAAATAACCCCCCTCCTAGTCGACCTTCGTTCACATGGAAACTTGGAAAGCAAAGAAAAACAAAGTGGCGGAAATCTTTAAATCTTCGGAAATAGGACGCACGGTTTCCTGATTTCACATAAAAAACAGTGCTCCAAACAAAATTCGGGTCAAAACTCAAAGGGAGACAAAGCCATATAAAACAAAACAATGCGAATATTCTTTGCCAACTGCACACACATAATAAAAAAAGAGAGCAACGACTTTTGATCTGGAGAAGCTGAATATTGTTTGCTTGCTGTTAACCTAAAAATGTTCCTTCCACAAAATCTAAGTAGAAGAAGTAAGTAATCCTTTAAGAGATTGCAACCATGTCTTAGTGAGTGCTAGATTTCAATATTTTGTAAATATCATCCAGTTTCAAAGTAGCACGGAATACCTCGAATAAGCCAGTTTGGTTCAGCTGAGAACAGCTTAATACTTATGTAATCTCCCTCGCTCAAAAGTGTAAAGGAGGCTTAAAATAAAAAGGGTCCCGAAATTTTTAATCAGTCTGTTCATTTGGCTGGTGTTTTTAATGAAGAAATTTATATAATAGCAGCAACAGTGGAATAGAACAAGGGAACGATGATGCTAGGAAGCCTTGATAAGGAATTTTGAAAGATAGATTTGTTTGAAAATGTAACAATGCATTAGGTAACCAATACTTGCCAATTGATACTCCTAAAACAGAAATTCAGTACTACAGTATGTATAGTTCTTGTTTATTCGTTCCTACTCCAATAACTTGCGACGGTTCACGCTACGATCTACATTTTAATTCCGATGCAAAATTCATATTTGATGATGCCAATTTTCGTCGTCGTAGAAAAACCAATTTTCTACCTGTCTCGTTCGATCACCGTTGAATTTTCGTTGCTGTGAAACCTAGATTGACGCTTAAAGGAATCGGGGAGAATTTTGATGCATTTAGAGATATAGAACTTCTATCGGTAACGAAAATATGAGCTCTTCTGCCTAGCCTTTTTGCTACTATGTTTAGATCGGTTTCTAATCTAACAGGATGCATCCGAATACTAGTACCACCACGGAGCGTCTACCTAATTGTCCCCCTCAATTCAGTTACTGAGTAAGACGATACTCCTTGGTAAGACTGGTTATCAAAATCAAAGCATTTATTTGAAGTAGGCCAGTTACAGGCACTTTTGAATTGTCGAAACAAAGACAACAATGAAATGTAGCTACAGTCCTAGTCACAAAGCATAAAAACTGTGAAAGTAGTTGCCCATTCCCTAGCGTAGATCTCTATGGAGAAGAACGGGCAAGAAACTCCATGGACACTCTTTTAAATCAGAATAGTTTTACAAAACCTTAGTTACATCATTCATGTTGAGATGGTACAGGTGTGTCAGTCTTTCGGTCTTCTGACTACTCGATACGACTGTCAAACTTCTATGAATGACTGCAACTGTTTAACGTGGTCTCCGAACTCAGAGGGGCTCGGTATGTGATGGGTTGTCACTTTTCTACGGACCGACCTCAGCAAGCCTTGCTTAAGCTTGAAGATTAAACCGAGCGGCTGTTATTATTTGCCCACGAGCTCGTAATACGATAATATTTGTTTGTTGCAATCACACGGAATTATGTTTCTATTTAACTACCGTTATTTTAAAATGCCGTAATTTACAGCAAGCTAACATTTACCGACAGCATGTGTTTAAATAATTCCACATTAGTACCGACAATACCACATGTGTGGTCTGGCCTTATTACGTAATTTTTACTGTTATGTACAGTATATACATAAATCATGCTTTTGATCTTAAACTAAGTTAGCAAGTGAAGTCGAAAAACGGTTATGCTGTAGAATTTATAGGATGTGATTCATAGTTTGCAATAGGCAAGTCATCTAAATCTATGCCAAGGGTTTTGTGCTTTAACTTTGACAAGTTAGTTGCCTACGAGGGTTCATAAAAGAAGAATTCTGCATGTAATCATCATCAGCGTATAGCAGTTTACTATTGGAAGTAGGTTTATCTTCGGCTTCTTTCTTTCAACTACTAGTAGCCTGCGAAGATCTTCGCTACACCTCGTCTGAGACTGTCTGACATTTGTGGTCTCCACTCAAACACTTGATACCATACCACAATTAATTGGTTACACGGATAATATGTCTGACTTTTGGCCGCTATAGCATGTTTAATCTTTGGGCTATGTCTTCCACTTGTTCACTATCTTCCATCCTTTGAACAAGACTCATTTCATCAATTCCCACCTTACTCCATAAAGCACAATCTCCTGCGACTAAAAGTCGCAGTACACAATCAAAGTCATCATTATTACGATTGCGTTGGTTCCGCGTCGCCGCCGGAAGCGTCGGGTCTCGCAGGTATTACGGGCTGCTGACGTGTCTGTATTCCAAGTTATGCATGAGGCTAATCGTGCATGTAATTAGTAGATGATTGTGTGAGGGGATTAATGTTCTGTTATGTCAACAGTGGGGATTATCTGTTAGATTAGATATATGTATTCGAATCAGAAACATGCTCTTGTTTGTTGTCAAGGAGATAAGGTGGCGTTGACATCCAAAATGCTTTTGGCAGCATAGATGCAGGAACGCCTATTTGTTAAGGCTTTTCGGAGTAGGTCGTTAAGGCCTTTCTTTGGTACCATTAGTATCTGAGCATTGACTGTTAAAAACATCTTTGTGCTGACCGTGACACTTAAAACCCAATTGGGATCCAGCTAAGTATTCAGCAGTATGACCCCAAAAATCATGCTAGACAGAAATGTCTGTTTTATAGGAATTTAACGCAGAGATTCTAGTTTATTTTCTTTATCAAAGCGCTGTACTATTTCCGGCATGCTTGCATAGTCCGCACTACGGGAATTCCTTTTATTTTTAGCACCCAACCTTTAAATAGCTCAACAACATGCCTTCCACGGAACTGCCATTTCTCCGTAGGTAAATAACGAGAAAACCAATAATGGGTTTGTTTCCTCAATTCCTCCTCGCATAACTTCTGCGAATCGTCACTGTAAGTAACCGGTGCATGTGTTCAATGGTTCTGTTCAATTTCAAACGATAATGCATTCGTTTTACTGGTACAACTATAGGGAATAGTCCAAGAAGGTCAGCTCCATACAGCTAGTAAAATACACGCACACATGGACATACTTCACTTACAGCGAATGCAAACACACTCGCGATTGGCATTGCTAAGATCGTTGTTACAGATTCGTATATGAGTGCGTGCTTTAAACATAAGCATATAGCATAATCAGCCTATAATTGTTTCCACTGCTGGGACGCAGGCCTCGTGTCTATGAGAGGGAATGGGCTATAATCCACCACGCGGGCCCAGTGCGGGTTGGTAGATGTCACATGTCTTCGTATTTTTGGTTCTAAGACATGCCGGTTTCCTCACGATGTTTTCCTTCACCGTTTTGAGAGCAGTGGTGATGAAATAACTTACACAAAGTAATGCACCTGGCTGGGTTCGAACCCACGACTTACAGCTCGTAAGTCGGGGTCTCCACCACTGGGCCACCGCTGCTCTCAGCGTGCTGCTCGTGCTTTAAGAAGAAGAAATTTAAGATACCTACGGAGAGGCTATCCGAAGACAGTCTGTGATCTCAATAAATCAGTGGCGTATCTAGGGCCTAACAATACAGCAATCCCATAAGGCAAGCAGACTGTTCAGAAACCCTGACATCATGAAGAGTAGTAGATCAAAAGGGCAAGCCAAGCTTTTAGGCTTGTATGAAAGTATCGCCATTAGATCCCATGTCTCAGTAAGGCACATATCAAGATGACACAATTTCCTAGTTTGACACTTACTTACACTACCTGCAACCATTGGGCTGTTGACCGTAGATTACAATGTGGTTTACCTTGTCCTGTCTATTGAAAACTTCATCATCATCATCAGCCACAATCCTTTATTCAAATGTCTTTGTGTGATGTCTACCTTTTGTACATTTCTGTGCCAATGGTTCGTATCGTCGCGTCGGCATCGTCAAGTGCGATAAGCGATGAGGGCCGAAGAATCGATTGTGCTCGAGTGTTATCGATAGGCTCTGCGACCTTCGATTGTGAGGACATATTTTGCATAGCAATGAAGATATTCAGATAGGGGCGTTTCTTGCGGAGTAGGTACCTAACATGGAGTTGGAGGCAGTCTTCTCATCATGTTTGAGTCGGATGTTTTTTTACACACATTGTTGCAACGACACTGCGTAACTACTTTACCTGTGTTTTTATAGCTGTGCAGTGTGCACATTGTAAATGAGTTCTGAAAGTATTTACTTTCAGTATCTTTTACACAGTTTTTTTTAAGTTATCGTTGGCAATAATATATAGGTCGATTATTAAATTATAAATATATCCCTCTCCTGCAATTTCCTAACGGTTTTCCATAAACAAATTGACACTGAAGTGTTAGCTGAAAATGTTGTTTACTAGCCGTCGAAAGCTATCATACAACGAAATGAGATACCGTCTTCGACCCCACCCTATTATGATTTGAGAAAGGCGGCGAAGGGCGCCATCAAAAATGCTCATTTTACACTCTAATATCACGATTCACGACATTTTTGCCATTATCCGGCCTGAGGCGGCTATCACACAGTTTATGGCCTTTTTTTTTTATCGCCGTTCCGATGTCTTGACCCAGGAAACATGAGTTTTTTTATGAGGTTTCAGTTTTCAATTATTTTGGAATATTTATGGAATTATTGTTATTCATGAATGAGATAATGTGACGGTAGAAAGGGGAAATGGAAGAACAAAACGGTACGAAGATGATGATGATGGATTTATCTTGACGCAAGATACACTATCGGTAGACTTAAAACTATGGGCATTGATGATATGACCCCACATTTTTGCAAAAAAAATAATGGAACCGTCCTTTTCTTTGGTTTTGATGACTGTGACCTCTCCCTGATATTTCAGAATCCCTACAACCTACTTCTGCTCGACGATCTTAAAATATTTTAATTTTCCTTGTTCACAGGACGAAGAATCTTTAGAATCAACGCGGCCGGTACCAAACATCACCCACCACAGCATCATGTATGCTCCAAAATGTCTGGTCATCGTGTCGAGACAGGACTACATCGATACCTTCAGAGTAAGTAGCATTGAGACTTTTAATACAGTGATTATCTTTGACCCGGATTATCCGACCGACACAAAGAAGAAGAATAACATCATCTTCTCGCTAGCCTTTTTCCAACTATGTTGGGGTCGGCTTCCAGTCTAACCGGATGCAGCTGAACACCAGTATTAGTTTAATGTGTAGTGTAATTAGTATGAGCGACTGCCTATCTGACCTCCACAACCCAGTTAGTATTTAGTAATAGGGTATCCTATCCCTTGGTAAGACTGGTTGTCAGACTTTTTGGGCCACTGACTACTGCAACGGCTTAACGTGCTTTCCGAGGAAACTCGGTATGTAATGGGTGGTCACCCATCCACAGACCAACCTAGGCAAGTACGGCTTAACCTAAAGATCGGCCCGAGCGGCTGTTATTATTCAGCCACGAGCCAAAGAAGAATAACAATAGTATAAAATAAGCGTATTGTCCGTCAGTCTCAAGGTCTTCAAAGTCCATTTGCTTTTTCGACGGGAAACATTAAAGTCATTCAGGACGAATGACATTCTTGTCTCTGCACCTAGATCAAAGTGCAGTGACTCACTAACATTTATGTCCTAGTCCAAAGAAATTGCTAGACTCACCGCTGAATTTTTAACTCGATTATCATCGTACGTTAAGTCTTACTCTGTTTTTTGCAATTGAAGTAGATCAGAAACGCTTCATAACGTGTAAAAATTATGATGGTGTCATTTGGAAAATTACCGGAGCGCGTAGTTTTTTTTTGGGAAACTACGTAGAACAGCACTTGCTAGTTACTTCTGGTTTGTTATTTCTTGTATTGCATAATCAGACATTAACCCTCACTTTCCAACTATTCCAGAACTGCCTCGGCATAATCTACACAGTATGGGTGGAGAACCTAGGCGTGCCCCTAGAGACCTTGGTCGGTAACCTGGTGGGCGGCGTGCTGGTGCCGGGCGCGGGCGGGCCGCAGGTGCGCTTCAGCATCGGCGCCGGCGACCGCCAGGCGCTACAGCCGCCCGCCGCGCCGCCCATGCCTGTCACACATAACTCCGTCTATATGCTGCTGAGACTACTGGGTAAGTGAGGATTCTCAAGAACTTCACCATCATGTGCTGATGGAGGTTTTAGTGAGAGAGAGATATAATAAAACATACACAACATACTACATACGCACTGGCAGGTGGCTTGCTTAGCGGCTAGATCGTAGAGAGTCGCCTTGTCGGTATCGAAGTGAAACGAACCTTCTAAGCTAGCCACTTGTTACTGTCTTCCTAGGCGATAGGGATGTCCCATAACAGACGATGCACTCAGGGGATTTGGAGCTGGGTCACCCTTAAGTGTGCTCTTAAACACCATTTTAGTAAGCTAAACACCCTTCACTCGCCGCGGTTTTATTCTCATTCGACCCTTCTTGAATTCTACAAGACACGCTCCTTCGCTTAACCATTAATGAATCAGCTTTGCATCAAATACATACATGTAAAAAAGTGCTTATTGTCTTTCTAACACACTTGAACTTTTTCATTCCAGGTATCCACAACTCAGTGACCCTTTGGTGTGCAGTGATGAGCGAGCATAAAGTCCTGCTGGTCTCCTTAGCAGCTGCCCGTTTAGCAGCCGCATGTAGGGCCCTAGCTGCTCTCATGTTCCCCTTCAGATATGCTCATGTCTACATCCCGTTACTCCCGGCGGGGTTGGCAGAGGTGTTGGCTACTCCAACGCCGTTTTTGATCGGAGTGCATTCCAGTTTGAAGGAGGAGGTATCGGAACTGGTGAGTCCTTTTGATTATTGAAGGTTTGATTGATTTTACTGGTGTGCTGTCCTTGAGGACAGTATCAATGCTTGTACCGGAATGTTGTGTATGTTCCGGTTCATTAAGAGCATCGAAAATTGCGAATTTGTCATTTATTGCAAGATCGCCTTAAAGGTTTCCCAAAATGAATGTTTTGGTCTATAGAATCCTAGCGGTTGTCATTTTCCGCTTTGGAAAATTATGCTTAAGTATACATCCAGCTGTAACGGGTGGGCTTGGCAGAAGTGTTATGTTTATGGTGTTTGCGATCTCAAAGATCACCGATTTCCAGCAGTCACGCCTCTGCTATTCCTATCTTACTCTTTCAACTTGAACTTTAACAATTTTTTCTTTTTTCTTTTCCAGCTGGACGTTATAGTTGCAGACTTAGACGTGGGCTCTCTCCACATACCAGCCGGGGTGAACATCCCCCGTCCAGAAGGCAAGCTCTTGTCCTCCCTCCAAGAAGCCCTAGCGTTAGTCCTGCAGCCGGAGCTTCGGTCTGCAGACTCGGCCTTCGCCCCGCCACCACCGGCGTCGTCACCACCCCATATGCTGGATAAGGAGATCAGGGCTGTGTTCATGAGGACTTTGGCTAAATTGCTGCAGGGTTATAGGTATGTTTATGATTTTGAATGATTAATATGTTTTTTTTTTTCTTTTGTAATGCTGTTGTTTGCCGCGACTTAGCGCTGGGTATTTGTCATTTGTCGAAGTTATGATGAATGACTAGCGAAATAAACGGCGGCAAAACAAAGCTCGTAGCGCCACCTAGCAGCAATTTTTTCAGCAAGGAACTCTATGGTCGCTGAATGAAAGATAACAAACACTTAGCGCCATCTATGTAGAATTAATTTGTCAGTTTTCCCACCCATTCGTATTATGCTTTTCTTCAAGGGGATGTAAATAACCGGGGCTGCGGGACTGTCCGCGGCTCTGGAACACAAAGGGCTACGAAAGAACATGGGTGGGTTTTAATCAGTACAAGTCTGACACTCCCTTCCGCTCCGCCCAGAGCGGAGGGGGTCATTTGATGATTTTCCATCCGGAAAAAAAGGGGATGTAAATAAAAACTTTCGAAATGTTCTACAAAGTAACCTGGACCTGCAAATTACCTAATCAGATCTTCTACTTTTTGACACTGCTGCAACATACAATTAATTTGCACTTTTTTTCTAGACAGGTTGTTTAATTACATAGTCCTGTCTCCAAATCGCTTAAATAAATTGAATATTTATTCTTCTTACTACTGATTCATCAATAAATCCGTCTTCATTCCAGACACTGCCTCACAATAATTCGGATTCACCCGTCTCCAGTCCTCACCTTCCACAAGATGGGATTCCTAGGATCCCGCGGACTCTCACAGTGCCAGTTCGCAGTGAGGCTTCTGGACTCCATGTTCTTTAACGGGCTGGTAGCTGAAAGAGGACCTCCTTGGAGGGCCACTGATATTTGGGACGAGCTTGTGCAGTAAGTTCTAGCATCATCTGTCTGGCTTTTCCCTATGTAGGGGTCAGCTTCCGACTAATTGGTTGCAGCGGAATATCTGTATTTTATATGGAGCAACTGCCTATCCAACCTCTACAACCAATTTACTGGGATACCCTCGGAAAGACTGATTGTCAGACTTTAAACCTTTTGCAGTAAGTGTATAGTTTGTTTGTGGAGCTGTTCCACAAGATGGGTTTCCTAGGAGCTCGCGTACTCTCGCAATTCGCAGTGCAGCTACTGGACATAAAAGACTCCTTGGTACTCCTTGGAGGGCCACTGATATTTGGGACGAGCTTGTGCAGTAAGTCATCATCTGTCTAGTCTTTTCCAGTCTAACCGGATGCAGCGGAAGACTAGTATTTTACATGGAGCGATTGCCTATCTGACCTACAATACTAGGTGACACAATACCGTTTTCGTAAGACTGGTTGTCATACTTTTGAGTTTCGGAAAACCCGTAACAACCCGTCACGTCGACGACCCGTAACCATGCTTCGACCTTATGGTAGAAGCGCCAGGGTAGCCCGCGAAATTCAATCTTCTTACGTTTTTTGCAATTTGCAGGCCAGTGTCAAGCTGTATGTTGAACAAAATATGATTCGCGACCGTAACACATGAAGTTACAGAATTATAATAAATAAAATCATCAATACAGCCCTCGAAGTTTATTTAATTAATGACAATTTCATGAAAAAGTCATTTTTACGATCGTGAATTATATTTTAATCAACCTACAACCTGATACTAACCTGCAAAATTGCAAAAAACGTAAAAAACAAAAATAATTTCGCAGGCTACCCTAGTGCTCCCACCTTAGCGACTACTCTCTAGTAAACAGCCCGGATTTAACTTTAACATAAACGTATCTTTATATTTCAGAAACCTTCCTGAACAAAATCGGCTGGAGTCTCTGAATCCTGAACTGGAGTTACAGCATTTACAAGACTTAGCTATGCAGTTACACCTCAACGAAAATCCTAATCCACAGGTATGAATAAAATGATTATACTGCATTATTTCTTCCAACTGGTTATTATTTTTTTTTTTGTCCGAACAAGACAGGCAAGTCAGTAACATAAGTTACATACATATACATCTACATAAATTCACGCCTTTTTATACATAAATTCACAGACCGCCACCTGCTACAGTACGATACTTACATACTTCTTTTGCCTCGTCCACGTTCATACATCTGGTGATAAAAGCGCGCCGGTCACGAGTACTACGCACATAAATTCATAAACTATTGTGGAAAATTTACTCCAGCCGCCTAAAAAAATCCTTTTTTTTTAGGCGGTTGGAGTATTTTTACTGCGCTCTACAATGCAAAAATCTGTGTTCCAGGCATTCCAGCAACGTATTTTACGGCCGCCAGAGGGCGCTTCATCTCGGATCCATCAGCCTCCGCTACCGCCATTAGATGCCGCAAGAGTCAGAGAAGTCATGAGAGAAGTTGCGCAAAGAAGCGCTACCAATCCTAAGTACGTATCTTATCCTATCCTACTTATAAATGCGAAAGTTTGTGAGGATATATGGATGTCTGGATGTTTGTTAATCTTTAACGCAAAAACTACTGACCGGATTTAAATGAAATTTGGAACACAGATAGTTTATAACCTGGATTAACACATAGGATACTTTTTATCCCGGTAGTATGATCCCGTAGGAAAATTATCGAACTCCACGCGGTCGAAGCCGCGGGCATAAACTAGTGTCAGATAATTGAGAGGTTACGGAAGTAAAGTATCAATATCAATTTCATAAAAGAAATTGCCACTTTGAGCTATGGTTTCTAAAAGCTTATTTAAATCTGTCTTCAGTGAAACTGTTGTGCTTAGATATAACAAACACCATACCATGTGAATCAGTGAATGTGTTATTCAATAATAATCACTTTATACATTTTTGTAAATAAATTCGGCAGACATTTCACTCTATGATTTGGATGGATGGATGGATGCTATTGTTAAGGTGTAAGCGCCAGGGTAACCCGCGAAATTCAAATTTTCTTACGTTTTTTTTTGCAATTTGCAGATCAGTGTCAGGTTGTAAATGTATGTTGATTAAAATATGATTCGCGACCATCAATACAGCTCTCCAAGTTCTTGTAATCCCATTGAATGACGTTTTTATGAAATAGTCACTGTTTACTTTATCATCTATTTTATTTGTATGACCAGGTTGACAGCACTCCGTCCACCGCAGTCCCGCATAGTCCCACCGGCCGCGCCGCCTACAGGCGCAGCGGACTACGGACATCTACTACTGACAAACTCTGCTAGGAGATTAGAGGTATGCTTGCTGACAACCAATCGTTTCTGCCAAGCGATTTAACACCGTACTGCCATCTACATAAATATTTAAATCGATTTAGATTGATGCATGGATTTGTACTCAATTAGTAGCTATGAGAGTAGCGGTGGCCCAGTGGTGGAGTCCACGACTTACGAGTAAGTCGTGGGTTCGAACCTAGCCAGGCGCATTACTTTGTGTAAGTTATTTCATCACCACTGCTCTCAAAACGGTTAAGGAAAACATCGTGAGGAAACCGGCATGTCCTAGAAACAAAAATTCGAAGACATGTGACATCTACCAAACCGCACTGGGCCCGCGTGGTGGATTATAGAAGCTATGGATTCACCCGCTATTTAGGACGAACATAACTGGTAAATTGCGGGTACTTTTCAAGAAAACAGACAGAGCATAAGCCATTTTAAGAGACGCCGTGTCTAAGTAAGATTTAGATGGCAAGGGATTGTACTAAAACTCTTTTGCAAAAAAAAAAAACCGACGTCCAAAAAAAAACACTAAAAAGTGGAAAATAACTTTACTTTCGGAAAGCGGTGACTTAGTTTGTTTCCCTTACCTTTTATAGTTGTGGCAAATCACACAAATCCTAGTCCAGTATCCATTTTACATTGTAACTAGAAGTTAGTAACACATCATGCACATAAACTCAGAAAAAAAAATGCATACTAAAGAGGATAATTTCGATAACCTGGTGAAGGTTGCGGGGATCCACTGGAGGGCCAGTCGCACGGGACCGGTCATTGTGGCCACACTTGGGGCAGGCCTATGTCCAGCAGTGGACGTCTTTCGGCTGAAATGATTATGATGATGATGATAGAGGATAACTCATAAAGTACCGAAGCAAAGTTAATAAAATTAATACGGAACCGCCACACAAGCTTTCTACTGAAAACAGAATCACTTAAATCGGATCGGATTTTTTAGAAGTCTGTTAAAAGTAATATTAAAGAGCTTAATATTTTCCCCGTAGGTGCTCCGCTCGTGCATCGCCGCCATATTCGAGTGCCGCTACGCCGACGCGCGCAAGTCGCTGCCCGGCGTGGTGCGCGCGCTGCGGGCGGCGGGCGCGCGCGCGCACCTGGTGCGCGACCTGGCCGCGCGCCTGCCCAGCAACAAGCACCTGCTGCATCATCACCAGTTCGAGTTGGTGGTCAGGTATGCCTTATTCTTTTTACTTGACGTGAAATCGTTATTGTAAAATAAACCTTGTAAAATATATAATGGATAACAACGCCAAATATCGCTAAGACATCTCGTGAAACAAACATTTTACGGATATTATTGCGCGTTCACAAAAGCTGTAGGGATGGAAAGTCTGCGCAAGCGCCAAAGACACATGAAAGAACCTACCTACGTGTAATGGAGACTACACGGTGAAAATTTGTAAAAAAAAGACAAAATAACTACAATTGTTTTTATTATACAGCATTAGAAAGATTATCATGAAACCAGGGTACACAGTGAATATTCAAAAAGTAACAATTACGTCGGTTATCATCAATGATTTAATCGATTTATCATTCATAATAATCATTGTCGTCATCGTCCTCGTCGTCGCGCTTCCTCTCGAACTGCACGAGCCAGCGCGAGCAGGCGACTCTCTGACCCATGTACGTGATGTATATTAACGCGTCGTATTTACCGTACATCCCCGTCTCTTCTAGCTGATCATAGTTTACTACGAAATCTTCGACTTCAAAGGGACCCTGAAATAAAAGAAATTGTAGTTACTTAACTATGTTAACAGATCAGAGGAAATGCTAAGGGAATGACCAGACCACATATCGAATCGTAATCTGTTTGTGCCGATCAGAGAGAGCTAAGGAGAAAGCGCCAGGGTAGCCCTACCTGGTGGGCTACCCTGGCACTTCCATCCTAAAGGCATGTTCATTATATAGCCGAGTGCAATTAGACAAAAAATACTTAAAAGGTGGAAAGAAGTTTATAGTGCTTGGATTTTCATGGGACTTTTTTCATTGAGAAGTTCGTTCCTAGAGAAGTCGAGAAGAGGGTTGAAAAAAAAAATTTTGCCGCTCGCGACTTTGATTTTTTTTTTTAATTTCCTTTGGAATATTTTTGTTTATAGAAGTTTAGTAACATGGTTGTAGTTTCATCCTGCTATAATATTTATATTACTTATATATGCGAAAGTTTTTGAGGATGAATGGATGGATGGATGTTTGTTTGTTACTCTTTCACGCAAAAACTGCTAACCGGATTTGGATGAAATTTGGCACACAGATAGTTTATAACCTGGATTAACCATAGGATACTTTTTATCCCAGTGGTACGATCCCGTGGGATGTTTTGATGTGTATGTGTGAGAAAAAAAAAATAGCCTATGTGCTATTCCAGACTTAATCTATCTTTGTGGTAAATTTCATCCAGATCCGTTTAGCCGTTCCGGTGTGATTGTGAAATTTTATTACCTCTGGTATAGGGCATTCGGGAGGATCTATGTTTGCCTTCGCGAGAATCAGTGGCCAGTTATCGCCCCCATATTTTATGGCCATGTTACAGAAGCTGTCGTCAGTCAGCGTTGAATGATATTTGTAGCCGCCGTCCACCTCCTTGTTTGCAGCAGCTTCTATCTGAAAACATTATGCTTATTTTGTATGCGAAAAACTAATTTAAAAAAAACCGGCCTAGTGCGAGTTAGACTCGCGCACCGAGGGTTCCGTATAAACGGTAATATCTTTTAATCGCGTTGGTTTACAAGTTTGATTTTTCACTGCTCCAAGGGGTTGCAGATCTTAGTATTTGATATTAATTTCAGCTTGATCCACGCGTTCCTGAGAAAAAGGGTCTTGACCGACGGACACACGGACACGCGGAAAACAAAGTATGGGTCATGGGTATGGCCGAATGGGTTCCGTTTTTGCCGACTGAAGTACGGAATTCTAAAAGCACGATCAATTAATGTATTCAGTCTATCGCAGTCCATTACTGGACAAAGGCCTGCAAAAGGCGATAATTCTTAATTAAAATAAATATGGGGAAAAATATAATTTTTGCGTACAAAGGTACTCGTGGCTAAATAATAACAGCCACACGGTTCGATCGCTTGCCGAGGTGAGTCCTTGAATAGGTGGCTATCCATTACAAGCTGAGGGCCCTCTGTGCCTCGGAGAACACGTTAAGAGGGCCCTTCCCGGTTCGTCTATCGTCAACGCGAGCGTGGTCAAAAAGCTTGTTTTTCATTCAGAGCTAGAGCTGCGATGTTCTTTTAACTACCCCGTCTCAACCCACCCCGACCCCGCATGACTCGTCTCCCGCGCACCTCATACCGCCTAACACAATAGCATTTAACGAAAAATAGTGTCCGAAATTTCATAAAACTTGTTCCAGGAAATAAGTGTTTTGGAATAAGCCTTACAAGTTTGTGAAATAAATATTTGTCATTTAGAATATCCATTAAATGTGCAAGGTTTCTATCACGATGTTTTCTTTACTTTTACAATTTATGAGTGCATTATGAACGGCCAAAGTTCAGGTGAAAATTTGTGCAAAACAACAGATTTTTGGAGGCTTATACTGAATTTGTTGCTCCAAATATTAGTTTTTTGCTTTGATAGAAACCTAGATATAGTGCACTAGATACCTATTAGTTAAAAAAAATCAAAGATAAATGAATTACAACGCCATAATCACGTACGAGCGTTTGTATGAAAAGAATGACGGGTTGGCCGCTCTTAAGTCGTTGGGCCCGGCTATCTTTTGCAAATCTCCAGCTCCATGTAAAATATACTGGTAAAAATGCAGCTAAATTCAACTGCATCCTTCAACTTGGAAAAAGGCTAGGCAGATAATGATGATAACTTTTGAGTATAAAGATACTTACGCCATAACTAGAATTTAACTCTCTGTCGAAGTTAGCGTGTATGCTGAAGGCGTCATGGGTCCGGTTGATCTTCCTTCGGCTAATACCTAATTGTATGTCATATTGTTCAGGTTTGTCACACTCCATGTTGGTTAATACTAACCATCGTCCTTTACCCTGACAAATAAAATAGAATAATACTTTATTTTTTATAAAAAGTGGTCAAAATTGAAAAAAGTAACATTAAATAAAATAATATTTAATTCAAACTCAAAGCATTAATTTCAAATCCGTTTTTGCTGCTTCGTTCTAACGGAATTATCCCACGGTAATGTACTTCCAGGACAAAAAGTATCCTATGTCGTGGTCTGGTTTGGCCCATCCCCATCAGGTATTCCTAAGTTCATCAAAAGCCTTTTTGCCATTTAGGCACGAAAAGCTAACAAACAGACTGACAGACAAGAGTTCTTTTCGGATTTATAATAACAGTACATCATCGTAATATTACGCCTTTAATCCCCGAAAGGTTAGTCAGAGGTGTACCTAATAGTACAACCACATTCACCAGTTATGTTGTTAAGTCCCATGTAATAGGGGACGAGCCGGCTAAGAATTTCGTGATGGAATATCCCGATCACACTTTTCCCGACCCGGGAGTCGAATCCAGGACCTCATGCTCTAATTTTTTTTCCTAGCCTCTGTTCCACTCCTGGGCGTAGGCCTCCCTCCAATCCTTCCACTTTTCGTGAACCCGCGCCTCCTTCTTCCAGTTCGGACGGAACTTTTTCAGTTCGTCTCGCCATCTCCTTAGGGGCCTGCCGCGACAAATAAATACAGGGTGTAAACAGACCCTTCACGAAGCCCTCAACCAAGCATTCTCTACATCAAACTAAGTAACTTTACGCAAAAATTATTGCTGGGAAAAGACTTTTTTTTTTGGGGTGAAAAATCACGTTTTACGGTAGGACTCGATGGAACGCACTCAAAGCATTGTGCTGATGGATGGATTAAATAGTACGGGAGTCGTGGAGGTGTTTAAAGTAAAAATCTTACATTAAAAACATGTATTTAAAAAAAAAAACTTGTGAAAAAGTTGAAACTTTGACCCCCAATATCTCCGTAACTAGAAGGTCCCCAGGTATGGTCTAGAACAAAAAATTGTTCACAAAGACGGAGAGAACAAGTGCCTTTCGGCTTTGTTAAGGGTCTATTTACACTCTTTATACATAACAAATAAACAACATACCAGAATATCATCGTTGCCGTAACCATTCACCAGAAAACTAGTACAGCTCACAAAAAACACGACAATCCACATAGTTTTGAGCACCATAGTTACAATGCAACCACACCTTGTTAGTGCAGTATTAAATAGACGCCATGACATGTCAAAAGACTATATTGATTTTATCTATTACAAGTATGTGTCGATAGGCATAGCTCGTTTACGTGTTTTTAAAGAATTTTAGATGATTGATAGTTAACTATTGTTCGCTCATGATTGATAGGAGATAAATATTGTTTGTTTATGCAAGTCACATAGCGGACTGCTTGTTGGTCTAGTAGAAGCACGCGCAACTGCTGAGCAAGAGGTCTTGGGTTTGATTCCCGGGTCGGGCACAGGTATTGGGGTTTTCCATCAGGATATAAGATTTTAAACTAACATGGTCACTAACTATTATATTTATTTATTTATTTATTTAAACTTCATGTACAATAGTGATACATAGGCGGACTTAATGCCACAAGGCATTCTCTACCAGTCAACCTTTGGGTTAAATAAGAAAACATACACACATTATTATCACTAGAAACGGGATATTTACCATGTTTACTATTTTCCATCAGGAGTTTCCCAGTAGTAGCTACGGCGTCTGGATCTGTGCCCGGTTAATGGCAAAAGGCTCGTCCCCTATTACATGGGACTAACGTAACTTTCGAAATGTGGGTGTTCTATTAGGTACACCTCTGCCTAACCTTTCGGGAATTACAGGCGTGATGTTATGTTATGTTACGTAGTGGAAATGTATTGTGGTACTGTTGTTCCGATTTATAACTGCCCGACGTCAATCAGGCAGAAAAGAGAATGTCCTCGAGCAATGCATGCTTGCATTGCTCGAGGACATTCTCTTTTCGCTTGATTTCGCACTGTAACTAGAACTATTCTTTAATTCTGCCCCCAGATCGAATTTGGCTTTCCACATTATTTGATTCAGAGTTTTGTATGACCACACCATTGCGTAGCTCAATACGGTTCAAACTTGAAATAAATAAAAGTGTCATCATCTGCCTGCCTTTCACAGATCAACCTAAGCAAGCGCGGTTAACCTTAAGGTCGACCCGAGCGAAAGTTCTTCATCCCCCTTGGAAAAGGGAGGATCCTCCGACCAGACGGGTGTTATGACTGGTGGGCTACTGCCGGACAGTTGTCGGGTTTTCGTCTTAGGTTACCGATAATTTTAATATCGCCATTTAGGAATTTGATGTTAGTTCTTAATTTGTGGCATAGATGGCGTTGTTTTACTTTTTGTGCTATGTTGCGTTTTTGCAGTGTCGCTACAAAAGGTTCTTTGAATGGGTAGGATACCAGGTAAGATGTAATTTATGATATGGTTACGATTCTAGTAAGGATGTTGCTTAGGATACCAGTATAATTTTTATTGTAGTAAAATAAATATAAATAAATACTTCATTGTGGGAATGTGGGCTCAGAGGAAAACAACTCGTTTTATCAAGTAACTGAATTTATTTTATAGGCAAAAAGTCTAGCATCCGTCTTCGTTGGTCTTAGTTTTACGCCATCTTACTAACCTGATACATTCATCCCTTTCGCACACTCTTACATTCCGATTTCTATATAATTAACAAACTATAAACAACCTTAAATAAATATACAAACTAAATATACCTTTTAAAACAACAATTCAGACATAAACTTGACTTTATTAAGCATTCGGTCAGTTTGCATTTCGAGACTGTTCAAATTCAGAATAATAGTTCTAAACAAATACATCAAAAAGAGAATTCAAAAAAAAAATGTTTAATTGCCTTAACTTTTTTAAACTTAATGCTACTGGCAGCTCTGGCGATAGAATGTGTTTCCGTGGCTGCCGCATCGCCGATTGTCATTCCGCCACACGCAACGCACCGTGTGCATAGGTTCAAACGAAATACATAGAAAAAAAAAACGAACACGGAACGCATAGCTAGACGGGGTTCCATAGTCCTTCCTAAAGGATACTTACAAGTCTTAGACCACGCCAACTAGCCGCGAACGGTATACAGCCACAGGCCACCTAAAACAGGAAAAACTTCAACATTTTAGACCAGCTTCTCACAATACAACAAATGATGGATTTGCACGACTTTAAATACTTTCATACGCCATGACATGACAAATGAACATTTCGATCGTATCTCTAAGAAAATTAATAACATTAGTAGGTATTTAGAATTTGATTATATGTTTGATGTTTTCATAATTCATTATTACACGCTATAGAAAAAAAAAAACAAGTGCCAAGCCAGACGGGTTGCCTGTTAGATCACTTAATTCCGGATTCGATTCAACATTTTCATTTTGAAAGTTCTGTAACACCCATTGCGTTAAGGTGGTAGGTATACTCACCTTTAAAGAATACGTCGCCATGATGATGCTGCCGGATCCGGATGTATCCATGTTCAAAATCAAAATCAAAATATTTTATTTCACATATGCCTATGCACTTATAAAATGTCGACAAAAAGGTGCACGGTTCGGGTTGGTCGTTTCCTATGGAGAAGAACCAGCAAGAAACTCTATGGTTACTCTTTTCAAATAATTTTTGGTATTACAATATTATCATGGTTACAGCATTTGTACTTAAGTATGGGGGGACAGCGTAGGCCCGACAATAAGTCGTTGCTTCGTCGTTCGGCCCGACAATAAGTCGTTCAAGTGCAACAATAGTAAAACTCCTTATAATTTTCTAAAACGTTTAATTATAATATAACGCAGGGGGGGTGAATTTCTATTTTCCTATCCCATCATTCAAGTTCAAAAAGTTTTTATTTTTTGTTGTTAAGCCCCCACAGTTTGTGAATATTCCTAGGGCCTTGGCAACGTGTAATATTTCAGATTTATAATCCACCTGGAAATATCGATTTCACTTTTGACCGAACACCACTAGCAACATCCTCGACGCTTTCATTATCGTCTCGTATTTCGAAGTTAAGAATTGCTCGCATGCATAAAACTCTCTTCTTATTGTACGTGGCGAACACTCTGGCCTCGAACGTTCCATACACACCAGTTTTTGGCAGCTCCCTGTAATCCATTACGAAATTCCTGATAATGTAAGAACCCTGAAAGATATGAAAACATGTTTAACTTAACATGTTTGACGGCACGGTTGGCGCAGTGGCTGAGCGATTGACTGCTGCGCTTCGTGTCACGGGTTCGATTCCCGCACGGAACAAATATTTGTATGGCCTACAGGTAGTTGTTCCGGGTCTGGCTGTTTGTGTATGTGAGCTTAAATGTTTGTAAACGCACCCACGATACAGGAGAAATTCCTAGTGTGGGGCAACGTTTTAAAAAAAAAAAAAAAAAAAAAAAAAAAAAAAAAACTAAACGCTTTCGTAGGTGTAGTGGCCGTTTTCATATTATTATAGGGACCAGTCGTGGTGCTGTAGCGGTATTACAAAAACTACTACAGTAAAATAATACAAAAAGTACTACAGCGCCATCTATAACACAAATGAAGAACTAACATCAAAATTTATCCGCGATTTAACAGCATATAGAAAAACCCGACAACAACTGTTGGGCTGTAGTCCACCAGACACAACACCCGTCTGGTACGACGATATTCCTTATTCTACAGAGTAACTTTACACCCTATTCTTCATACTCCTGAAGGCCTGTCGGGTAGTCCGGCAGCGGGGTGGGCAGACGACATTGTTGCCATATGTTGCGGGTAAAACCTGGATGAGGCTGACTCATGAGCGCGGAGATTGGTACAAGCAAACAAAGGCCTATACCCAGCTTCACCCACCACTGTAGTGATGATGATGATGGAGACGCTACGGTCAGTCAGGGGATTGGGTTTCGTAACCGCTTCGGTTAGGGTCACCTTCGGAGGAGCACCTTTAAGGCAAGTACAAACCGGGCACGGTACGGCAGGGCATATTATTTTTACCCCACGTAAATTCATACGTACCACGTAAACATTAGAATTTGTATCTTGTTACTACTAGCTACGTAGCACAATCCCATGACTAAACCGTCACGGTATCGTTTATACGTAGACCTTGAGCGTGTGAAAAGGGTCTTGTTCATAATATTACTCAAATTCTCACTTGAGGCACTGGCCAGTCTGGAGGATTAATTTTGGCCATAGCCAAGGCTCGCTGCACGTTTTTCTTTGCGTTTTGCATAAACACAGTGCAGAGGGAATCAAACTTCATTGTATGGTGGTACTTGAAGCCGCCGTCGACTTCTTGGTACAGTTCTATTTCTAGCTGAAATAAAATATGTCATATTAAACAAACGAATTAGTTTATCAACACTGCTTGCAAAAAGGAGGATGAAAAACAACGTGAAATCACCTGTAAGTCCTAGAAACAAAACAATCGAAGACTGTAATATCTCAACTTGCGTGGTATCTACAATCCACGGTTAAACCCCTCTTACAGAGACGAGGCTTGTGTCCCAGCAGTGGGAATATTATATGCTGATTATCCTTATGCTATGCTATTCACCAACTTACGGCGTACGTGACGTTGAACTCTCTATCAAAGTCGACGTCTAGGTCGTAACAGTTATGGGTGCGGTTAATCTTCTTGCTTCTGATGTCAAGCTGAATATCGTACTGCTCCGGGCTGTCACATTTTTGTATGTTTAGAATCAACCATCGTCCTGGACCCTGAAACAAATGACATAACTTCACGCCTGGTATCTGAGAGGTACCAGCCATTGTACATCCACATTTCGCTAGTTATGTTAAATTGCCCAGGCGTAGGGGGCGAGCCTATTGCCATCAGTTGTTGTGTATGTTTTTTTTTTAGTAGCTGTACTGTCTCACTGCTGGGCAAAGGCCAATTCCGTCCATGTGCTCCTTTGCCGTGCCTCCTCGAACCAGCCCTCGCGGTACGCGTCCAGATCGTCTCGTCACCTATTTCTGGGCCGGCCCAGCGGTCATCGTGCATGTGGCCGACGTGACCCGCCCAATCTCATTTTAGTCTAGCAGCCTTCTTGCCAACGTCCACTATGCCCGTTTTGGAACGCAGCGTGGTGTCACAAACCCTTTCTTGTCTTTTGACACCCAGAATGCTGTGTTCCATTGCCCTTTGGAAAACTCAAAAAAAAAAAAAAAATAACACGTTCTTGGAATCTAAGACCTCAAGATAAGTAATAGCGCTCGGGACCACTGGACTAATAAAGAAGTGGTATTTTTTTTATTAATAAATGAATCTATTCTTGGAGGATTTCTGAGGGATCGCATCCGGAACGAGGAGATCCGACAGAGAACCAGAGTTGTCGACGTAGCTCACAGAATAAGTAAGCTGAAGTGGCAATGGGCCGGTCATATTAGACGTCGAACCGATGACCGTTGGGGTGGACTTGTTCTTGAGTGGAATCGGCAAACGTAAAGTGGAACACCCTCAGGCTCGGTGGAGTGACGATCTTCGTGGGGTGGCTGGTAGGAACTGAATGAGAGTTGCTGAAAATCGAGTTGAATCGCGTGCGATTGAGGAGGCCTATGTCCAGCAGTGGACTGCTGTAGACTGATGATGATGATGATGGTGATGATGATGATGATGATGAAATGAAATTAAACTATATGGACCTTGCAGTGGGTTGTGTGACTCCATCTAGTTAATAGACATTTTAAATTCATACACTGACAGATAACTCAAAAACTTAAATCGGGGCCTAAGAGCAATAACGAAGATGAGCATTACGGAAGGAATATGTAAATTCATCCCCGAAAGGTTTTAATTACGGATGAAAGTTTTAATGGAAGTAAAGCATTTTCTCCGTGAGAAATGTCATTGATCACTTGGCTTGTAGTCTCTATAATATCGGGGTATTTAAAAAACTTACAACTAGAAAACCGCTGAAGGTAGTGGCGAAAGGAACACACACACCACCGATAACAAGAAAAAATCCCACATTTTACACCAGCTTTAAACAACAAATGATGAATTTGCACGGCTTTAAATATATTCGTACGATTCCATGTCAAAGGAACATTTTGATCGTATCTCTAAGTAAATTAATAACATGTGTCGGCATTTAATATTTCATTGTTTGATATTTCATTTTTGAAATCATGCATACAGGCCTACCGCTTAATAAGACCTTGCGGGAGAGGTGTGGAGACGTAACGCGACAAATGATTTGTCCACTGTCGGTCTCAACACATGTTCTGGATACTGCTGTTACTTCAGGTACTGTTAAGGTGCAGTTCGGGACAATTTTAAACCGTGCTAGTGCGGTCGATACTCTTAAATTCTTGAAGCTACATTTGGTTTTATAAACCAAGGAACTTGTGGCTAAATAATAACAGCAGTAAGAGAGATCTCCATGATTAAGGAGTGCTTGCCTAGGTCGGTCCGTAGATGGGTGACCATCATTAGATACCGAGTTTCGTCAACACGTTAAGCCGTTGATCCCGGTTGTCATTTGTAGATCTTTGACAGTCTTCACAGCCGTTACAGACAGTCAGTGGCCTAAAAGTCTGACAGCGAGTCTTTTGAAGGCGTATCGTATTACCCAGTATTAAATGGGTTATGGAGGTCAGATAGGCAGTCAGTCCATGTGAAATGTTGGTAATCAACTACATCCGGTTAGGCAGGAAGCCGACCCCAAGAACCCAATCTCGAAATAGTTGAGAGAAGGCTATGCTGATGATAACAAACCGGCAAGGTGTTGTCTTTAGTTTCATTAAGACCTGGGTTGTACAGTCAAACTTCAGAGGTAGTCCTCGAAACCTGAAACTTTCCACCTCGAAACTTTCTGCAGCGAGGGGGAATGTAGGGAGACAGTGTAGAGGAGGTGTCGTTCAAGGTGCCCATAATTTTTTATCCATTTACCCGACCAAAATATTCTGGTAGATGGCCAATCACTGATCACCTTGGTAGAGCTTCCTAAAGAGTGGTCTCGATAGTACGCATCGCCTATTGATAAAGGATCCACCTACCCAACGACTGTATACATCCTAATTTTGCGAATAACCTAACTAACTTTTATGGTGTAAGATTTTGCAGTACGCATCGCCTATTGATAAAGGATCCACCTACCCAACGACTGTATACATCCTAATTTTGCGGATAACCTAACTAACTTTTATAGTGTAAGATTTTGCGTGACGTCGTGTATAAAGATGGACAAGACGATCTGGCGAAATACCATTTAACGCTCCCGTGAATATAGCTCCACAGTTCACACTTATTTAATATTTATAGCAGTAGTCTGTGGTGAACAGACAGCTAGGCAACATCTTCTCGTCCCAAGTACCACAAAAGAATTTTGATTAGTACATGCTGCCAATGATCGCTTACAATTGGGATTAATCAGAAGACCCAAAACCGCGCAGAGGATAGGAGAGATGAATAGGTTGCCCTTTAGTTCTGCAGGATCGAACCGTAAAGTACCGGCAGCCGATGACTAAAGAAAAAGAGACGAGAGATGGTTGACAGAGATGTCGCTATAAAAAGCAAAAGTTGTCCTAAAACTCCATGTGCAAGTCTGCAGGTCTGGAATACTGTATATATCTCCTTCTCTTTCGCTCCAATAGATTAGAAACTTTGTCTGTTCAAAGGGTGAAGCAAAATTCAGCAATTTTATTTGGATTTTTTAATGCTCGAATCTAAGATTTACATACCAGGTGAATAGGGCCTGATAACTTAACTCATTACAATTATGATCAATCAAAGAATAAAAATAACGATACAAGTTACAAATTAGAATACTAGGATACAAGCTAGAATACAGGTTGAGTCTACTAAAGATAAAGTCTATGCCCCGGTTTAACCCTCGTCACCTATAAATTTGTAGTCTTTATGCCCAATTGTATTTCATGTTGTGTATCTTCTACAAACTGGATGATAGTGATACATGTCGCGTCCTGTACCACTTATCACCCACTAAAAATAATCTACAAAAAATCAAAATCGTCTTCACCGCTTTCCAAACCGTTTCGTTCATCGAAGTTGACAATAATCTTCATGCAGCCTTTTTTCTGTCCGTCTAACACAGAGTACACTTTGGCCTCGAATGTTCCATAGACACCGTTTAGTGGTAGCTCCCTGTAGTCCATCACGAAGTTCTTGATTACGACAGGACCCTGTAATATCAAATTTCGGTGAAACTACTCGACACCTAAATTAATCCTCAAATATTATGGCTCTGTGGGATTTTCAATTCTTGCCAGTGAGCTTAGCGTTATAAATACAACAGATCGTTTTTATTTACGACACCTAGTCATATTTAATTCGGGATATATACTTGTAAGATTCAGAAGGTTTAACTATTGTTCAGATCTCGGCACGGTATAGGGCCGAACCTTACTAAAGCGGAGATGTGCGAAGCGGAGAGGAGAGGAGATGCTTAGGAGTGGGCGTGTTCCACTGAAGCTGTGCGGCGATGTCCAAGCGGATAGGAGAGATGTGCAAAACGCACGGCTCACAGGACACCGCTTGCCACTCGCAGCACGTGCACTTGCTTCTGGTCTTCGCTGTGCGCTTGGCCGCCGAGTGCGCAGGCTGACCTAAACAATTACGTGACATCTCCTCTCCGCTCTGCTCAACCGTTTCCACCAAATCTAAGCGGAGACGAGAATTGTAAATAAGGAAATTCTATTGGTGGTTTACAACACATCTTTTTTCCTCTCGTCTCGTTTCTGCTTCGGTGGAATCCGGCCCTTACGGTTGATCATCCTTCGTGTCCTGTCCTAAAGGCTACATGGTAACCAGCAAATCAAAGGATATATGGTAACCATCTTATAAAGAGATACATTTAAACTGACTAAACTACGACGGTTCGTTCAGGCCGCATGCGTAAAATCTTGGTAGTTAGGTACGGATTTTGATGAGGATCTCCAAACGTGCAACTGGCCATGTATGATGCCCTTAAAAAGCAACTGTTTCTTGACTAAAATTACCAAGATTGGTAGGCAAATTAATGAAAAATTAAATGATAAAGCTGCAAAATATGGTCACAAGTAACTAAGTAAAATTACTCACGGGTCCAAAAGGGCAGTCGGGAGGATCAATATTGGCCATAGTAAGGGCTCGCTTAAAGTTTTCTTCAGCATGCCTCATGATGAAAGCACAGGCGCAATCGTCGGAGATGGTCTGGAAGTACTTGAAGCCGCCGTCAACTTCTTGATAAATGTCTATTGTTCCCTGAAATACCATAAAAGAGAAGTTTTATTTGCTGAAAAAATAGTCATTGTCATCAGCGTAGCTTTTTTCCAACCCTAACCTAGGTAGTGGGTAATACGCTACTTGTTGGTAGCGTTTTACCCACGGGTAAAACATGTCGTCAGACTTTCCGGCTTCTAACTACCATTAATGACTGTTAAAGATATGACACCCAGGACCAACGGCTTAACGTGCTTTCCAAGCCTCTGACATATTTCATGGTTTTTATTGTAAAAATAATGAAGAGATTTGAATATAGCCAGCTTCTCCTTGGGATGTGGCAATGGCAAATGCACTTGACAGTAACC
This sequence comes from Noctua janthe, assembly GCA_910589295.1. Classification (NCBI taxonomy): domain Eukaryota; kingdom Metazoa; phylum Arthropoda; class Insecta; order Lepidoptera; family Noctuidae; genus Noctua; species Noctua janthe. The sequence goes on from OU342567.1 coordinate 4,343,051, forward strand.
ACTTAAGGATAATTTCCACCATTTCAACCAGGAAAGGATACGCACGGAGGCGGCGACAGCCGATCCTGTCCAGCAGAATGTCGACGCACACGATCGGCTCCGTACCGTCGCTTGCGAATGTATCCGTCTGCGTCTGCACCTAGTCAAATAGTTTCATTTCATCCGATCGGATACGACGAACGGAGCCGATCTCGCGTCACAGCATACTTTCGGCTATGATCGCGTGTCGCGGAAGACGCCCGCGGTCAAGCTGCTGTGCGCGGCTTGGTAATGTAGACTTAAAATACTGTGTACACGATTTAATATCGTTCAAAGATTGTAAAATCCATTCCGATCCGATGCGATGTGGGCCGCTTGGTGGAAATCATCCTTTATCTGCGTGAAAGCTACTCAATATTTCACAAAGGCTATTAGAATTATTCCAACTTACAGCGTACGTGGAATTCATCTCTCTATCGAGGTTGATGACTATGTCGAAACAGTCATGGGTCCGGTTGATCTTCTTGCGGCTGAGCTTTTCAAAGACCAAGTCGTACTGATCAGGGTCTTCGCACTGCTCGATGTTCAGAACCAACCATCGTCCTGGACCCTGAAATGTATCTTTTAATTTACTACGTTAGAGAAAAAGAATGAATGGATTTTGTGCAGGATGGTATTAATGGAAAGGGAATGAATAATAGTGGAAGTCCAGAACGGGTAAGAGCAACAAATTGCACCAAACCTGCATGAGACCAGGGCTGGCAGAACAAGGTATTATTCAATGAAAAGTTTATAAGACTATCACTATTCGTTGCCTGATAGTATGAACACTGTTTGTTTCTACTAAACAAAGCGAACCAGTAATCAAAAGATTTCTGCACAGATTTATTTTGTTTGGGTGCAGTGCTGGTCAGATTTATCGACGAAACAGTAACAATTAAGGAGTGACCAAACTTATCGATGCCTAATCGGCTTGAACCGATCAGAAAGAATGTCCATGCAATAGAAGAGTAAAAGACGTGATTCTAGACTCGTCACCGCCTCGGTCTATTTTCTTTTACTGCAAGGACGTAAAGAGCTCCTCTAAAAAGCAGCTCCTTAAGTTAAAGTACACGGAACGCATAGCTGGACGTTAGGTTCTATAGTCATTCCTAGGAGATACTTACAAGTATTAGACCACGCCAACTAGTCACGAACGATATACAGCCACAGGCCACCAAAAGCAAGAAAAATTTCAACATTTTAGACCAGCTTCTCACATTACAACGAATGAGGGATTTGCACGGCCTTAAATACATTCGTACCTCATGACATGTCAAATGATCATTTTGATCGTATCTCAAGTAAATGAATAGCATTTGTAGACATCTAGAATTTGATTATATGTTTGATTTGTTATTGTTCATTCGTTCACGCTATCGAAAATTAGTTTACAGAAATTAATATTCAGAGATATATATATATGTATACCAAGGGGTATCGTATTACCCGGTACTAACTGGGTTGTGGGGGTCAGATTTGCAGTCGCTCCATGTAAATTACTGGTATTCAGCTGCATCCGGTTAGACTGGAAGCCGACCCCAACATAGTTGGGAAAAGGCTACGCAGATGATGAATATTCAGATGTCACTCCGTTTTAAGTTGTGATGTTTATGATTGTTCTGATGTTATGTCGGTTTATTCCTATCGTTATATCCTTTCCAGCGCGAATTTCTCTGAAACGAATATCGACTCTATTACAGTGTACATTTTAAGTGTTGATTTCTGAATGATTTGTATGAAAATGTCATAAGAACTTTGTGTGGGTGTTAGGGTGGTCGCTAATACGACAGAAGATGCGTGTAGTGTGCCAGGTTCAAATTCGACCGAGTAGACGCAACCCATTGATTGCGTTTACTTCATAAACTTGGCGTATATTACGGCAGTGGGTCCAGTCTTAACGCAATTTTTTCAAAAATTCACATTTGTTTACATTTTTGCAAACTAAAATATGAACGCAGGATAGTTAAAATGATCAGCGCCATGTTAATATTACGCGATTCTAGATGCTTTAATTTGGTGAATCCTGCCATAGCCATATAACGCATTGTCTTCCCTAAACATGGACACATGAACCGGCCCTGTCCTTTTTGCCTCCAACGTACTTCTTGGTCATCGGTCAACCTTGTGTGAGGACTGCCTACCCACGTCGTGCCATATGGTGAGCGGTCACCATATCGGCGACAACAATGATGGGAAAGTCTAAAATTTAATAGATTGTCATTTTAGGGATATGAAGAACAGGGTGTAAAGGTCTTCATCCCCCATAGAAAAGGGAGGATCCACCGACCAGACGGCTGTTGTGTCTGGTGGGCTACTGCCGGACAGTCGTTGTCGGGTTTTTCTATAAAGGGTGTAAAAATACCCGTAACGAAGCCGAAAGGCACTTGTACTCCCCGTCATTGTGATCATTTTTTTGTTTTAGACAATACCTGGGAACCTTCAAGTTACGGAGATTTTGGGGGTCAAAGTTCCAACTTTTTCACAAGTTTTTTTAAAATATATGTTTTTAATGTAAGAACTTTACTTTAAACACCTTCCACGTATTATATCACCTCCGTACTATTCAATCCATCCACCAGTACAATGTTTTGAGTGAGTTACATCGAGTCCTACCGTAAAACGTAATTATACTCCCCCAAAAAAAAAGTAATTTCCCAGCAATAATTTTTGCGTAAAGTTAAATGATTGACGGCTTCGTGAAGGGTCCGTTTACACCCTGTATACTCTTAAGTCGCGGATAACTTTAATAGCGCGACTCAGAATTTAGATGTTAGTTCTTCATTTGTGTCATAGGCGCTGTAGTATTTTTTGAAAAGCCGCTACAACATAAGCAACCCGAAGGTTTTGTTAATCCTGTTGAAACGTACGTCACGACCCACTTAAGTCGTAGAAATACGATGATCCTCCTTCAGATCCCTTCGAAACCATTAAGAATTTATTTTACGAGCAATGTGACCAGCCCAATGCCACTGTTTGGTAATTCTTCGAACTGTATCGATGAATTTGGTTATCTGGCGGATCTCCTTCTGATTTGTTTACGCAGAGAAACTTCGAAGACAGTTATTTCCCTGCCCTGTCCTTTCTTTCCGTCTCTCTGTTTTTTAATTGAAAAAAACAAAGAGAAGTTTTTTTTAATAAAAACCGTCATTCAAATGAAAAAAAAAATAGAATTATAGAAAATAAATAAAAACGATTATTTTAATTTTGTCAAAGAAATCATGATTTTAATCAAGCCTGTTTTGATAAACCACAAGTGAATTGATCTTATATTCAAAATAAATCATACCTTGGTCTATTTGAAAACATTTATTTATTTAAAGAGACGAAAAAGGACTAACACACATTACTATATTTGACATAATTATGTAAAATATAGTAATGTGTGTTAGTCCTTTTCCGTGTTGTTGGTATTTAATACCAACATTTATTTGTACTAAAATTAAATAAAATAAAATACTCCTTTCCACAAACTAAAGCCCTCAAAAAGTTAAACAACAATACTCCTTTTAATTGCAACTTCTCAAACATATCTTCATGCCCTCCCTATTCCTCTTTACATCATCTCATCACAGCATCATCGTCTTCTTCCTGACCTCACCACATGGACCTCCACGCATCCGACCTCTTCGGTGCCGTCATTGGCACAGAATATAAACATTTGTCGCACGTTAAAATGAGTTATAGAGCATTTCTCTAAATTTGCCATCTAAAATTAATCAAGTTAAAAATAAAAACAAGTAATATTTTTTCGCATTATTAATATGACATCATCATCATCTTTTCAGTCAAAAGACGTCCACTGCTGGACATAGGCCTCCCCCAAGTGCCGACACATTGACCGGTCCCGTGCGGATCCCCGCAACCTTCACCAGGTCATCGGTCCACCTAGTGGGACTCCTTCCAACGCAACGTATTCCGATTCGTGGTTGCCACTCCAGAACTTTTCGGCCCCATCGGCCATCCGTTCTGCGAGCAATGTGCCCTGCCCACTGCCACTTAAGTTTGGCTATTCTTCGGGCTACGTCGGTAACCTTGGTTCTCTTGCGGATGTCCTCATTTCTGATTTGATCACGCAAGGAAACTCCGAGCGTAGCCGTCTCCATTGCCCTTTGGGTGACTTTAAGCCTTCTGACGAGGCCTATTGTGAGTGACCACGTTTCGGTCCCGTATGTAATCACAGCCAAGACAGACCGGTCATAGACTTTCGTCTTGCGTCTTTACACTGCGGTAAGTTGGAGGAGAAGATACCACGCGACTTTCTTAAAAAAATAATATGAAGAGACTAACAATCAAAAATGTCATCTGTAGGTCTATGTTTTACATAAATATAATTACAGGAATTCCTTTGCTGAATAATAAACATTTATTTCACTATAAGTTTAATAAAATACCCACAACAAACTTAAGTATTTCAAATTAATCTTTATACCCTCCCTATTCCTCATCACAATCATCATCGTCTTCCTCCTGCACCTCCCTGAACTCCACATGGATCTCCACGCATCCCACCTCCTCGGTGCCTTTCAGCATGTAGGCCTTCGCACAGAATGTGCCGTAGATGCCGTCGCCGGGCAGTTCAGTGTAGTCAAATATGTAGTCCTCTATTTCGTATTCTCCCTAAGGATAAGATAGATCGTGATTAGGGTCATTTTTTATTATTAATAATGTAAGGGGCGCTACACAGATGCTAAGGTCTGGCTGATTCGTCATGATTTGTCACTGGTTGGATGGTATAATCGAATGCATACATGAGATCAGGAGGGACGAATCGCATGCGACTAAAAGACTGATCAATATAAATGTTGATGGATGGAGAGGGAGAGGAAGACCAAGGAAACGATGGATGGATTGTGTGAGGAATGATATGAAAGAAACAGGAGTAAATGATAGCGTGACGGTTGACAGAGGAGAATGGAAGCAAAAAAACCTGATGCGCCGACTCTAAGTAACATGGGACCAGGGCAGGAAGATAATGATTTTGCCGCCCGACTGTGACTTATCGTGCAGAATCAAATCGACCCAAAATTGTGTGTACCACGCGTGAATACGTCCGTAAATTAACCTTAGAAGTCTGTAGTTGGATCTCTTTGTGTTAGTCTAGCTTTTGTCTTTTTCGTTACATTCGGAAATAATCCTCTTTGAAACGTAACTTTTAAATATAGCCTGTGACACTCGGGGTTAATGTATCTTTCCAGTAGTGAAAGAATTTTCGGGATCGGATCAGTAGTTCCTAAGATTACCCCCTACATCCAAACTTACAAACATTACCTCTTCATAATATAAGTATAGAAACGTTACCGGTGCAATGGGAAATTCAGGCGGGTCGATGCCAGCGTATTCCAAACAAGACTTGACATTGTTCTCTGCGTATTTATTGACAAAATTTACGAAGCAGTCGTCGGATAGCACCTGGTACTGCTTGCATCCTCCATCCACGTACTTGCATATGTCTATGCGGACCTGGGAAATAGGGGTTGTTGAAGGTATGCAGGAAATTCTGAGGGGTTCAAAAAAGGGACTGCTTTGAAAATCTGTGCTCACACTTGGTGTGACCACACCTTTTTGGTACACGCTGTCTTATGTTTTTTCAACTGCACGATAAATGCTCTCTTTTTGTGCGGCATTCGAACTCGCAACCTAAAGCCAAACATTTTTCAACTCCCGCTCTGTGCGAGATGATACACCACGCGGGCCCAGTGCGGGTTGGTGGGAGTCACATGTCTTCAATCTTTTTAGTTCTTCCCCGTTTTTCGTCAAGGTTTTGGGAGCAGTGGTGATGAAACATTACATTATCCGACTCGTAAAGCGCAACTGTTATCACTGGGCCACCACTGTTCCAGAATGCTGTAGATTTCTTCTAAAATATAAAGAAAACTTAAACTTACTCCAAAATCTTCATTAAAGCTTTCTTCCAGCTTAAACTCCGCCTTGAAGCAGTCGTGTGTCCTGTTAAGTTTCTTTTGTATGACATTGAACTTGAACTTGTGCGAGTCAGTCTCACATTTCGTTATGTAGTTCACTTGCCAAACGCCGGGTCCCTGAAACAATCATAAATATAATTGCGTGTTACTCTACTACTAATAACATAGTAAATAATATAACGCCTGTAACCCCGAAGGGTAAGGCAGAGGTGTACACACGACCACACATCAAGCTATGATTTTCCAGTATAACATGACCTCGCCTTGTATAGATTTCCCGTACAATGAGAGATCCACATAAACTGGTTTTTATATCTTAATTGGTCGCTATGCGTACCTATAGTACAACCACATTCCACCAGATTGTGTTCAAGCCCCATCTGATAGTGGCAAGCCTATTGCTGTCAACCAGGCACAAAATGTCGCTCCGGGCTGCTATTGAAAAAATCCTTATGAGAAAACACTGCCCGACCGGGATCGAACCTAGGATCTTGTGTTCAGCAGTAGAGATACTCTACAATAATTCGATTTCTGCGTCTTGTCCGTTTCCCAATTATGTTGGAATCGGCTTCCAGTCTAACAAATTGCAACTGAATACCATTATTTTATGTTGAGCAACTCATCATCTGCCTAGCCTTTTCCCAACATTGGGGTCGGCTTCCAGTCTAACCGGATGCAGCTGAATACCAGTATTTTACATGGAGCGACTGCCTATCTGATCTCCACAACCCAGTTATTACTGAGTAATACGATACCCCTTGGTAAGACTGGTTGAGCAACTGCTCCCAGTAAAAGATACATAATATATGGTCTTGAAAACTTACAATGTCACCCGTACAAATCACCAATGGAAGGACACAACACAGCACCCCACATAAAACCCATAACTTCAACATTGCACTGTTTCCGTCCAACATTTTTGTTGAGACACTATGCTTTTCACCCAATCGAACCCATTTATAATATCTCAATTGTAAACATGACATGCTCAGCGGCAGTAATGATGATATCTAATGGCGTGATGAGCTTCAATATGAGTCTCGATATACATCGTTATGTACCTTGTATTCAATAGTTACTTACTTAATTGGAAATTATCGTGTTAGTTAGCACAAGGTTACTATTTGATATTATAAATGTTATTCTGAAAGATTTGGTTGGATTTGACACAGCAATATAATTTAGAAAACGGGAAGAGTATTTTTCCCGCTCTGTAACATTTTACCGGTAGGTTAAACAATAGTAAAAAAAAAAACTTGTTTGTCGAAACTTTTTTTTTCGAAAACTTTTTTTTTTCAAAAAAAAAGTCTAATATAACTACTTTCGGAAGTCGGTGACTTTGTTTGTTTTATGATTTTGTTGCCACCGACTTCCGAAATTAAAGTTATTTTAGAGTTTTTTTAGAAGGCGGCTTTTTTTTGCAAAAATGTTTTTTAGCCATAGTTATACCACACAAATTCTTGTTACGAAACAATTTTACATTGTAACTAGAAGTTGTTGAGGAACGTCGTCAACATAGGCCAAGAAGAAAAACTACGTATTAAAGGATACTCACTATTCAAGCAAAGTTAATATAATTTATATGGAACCACCGCACGGGCTTCCTCTCATCAGCCCAGCCTTTTCCCAACTATGTTGGGGTCGGCTTCCAGTCTAAACGGATGCAGCTGAATACCAGTATTTTACATGAAGCGACTGCCTATCTGAACTCCACAACCCAGTTAGTACTGGGTAATACGATACCCCTTGGTAAGACTGGTTGTCAGACTTTTTGGGCCACTGACTACCTAACGACTGTCAAAGATCTACAGATGACAGCCGGGTCCAACGGCTTAACGTGCTCTCCGAGGCACAGAGGAAACTCGGTATGTAATGGGCGGTCACCCATCCACAGACCAACCTAGGCAAGCACGGCTTATTTAGCCACGAGCTCCTCTACCAAATGAAAAAATAATCACGTTAATCGGCTCACACGGAGTAATCGGTGTCCATCATCATCATCATTCTCTTGCCCTTATCCCAATTCATTTGGGGTCGGCGCAGCATGTCTTCTTCTTCCATACTTCTCTATTACTCTTCATCTCATCAGACACCTCCTTTCTTTCCATATATGAAAAAAAACAAGATGCTTATGGAATACATAACCTCTACCTTTTTTAGAAGTCGGTTAAAAAGGGAAGTTACTGTTACTACATACAGCGTGTAAAAGAAAGGGTATAGTTATACTTCATAGTTTACTACAGACTAGTACAGAATCAAATTAAAAAACTGTCTCCATGGGACCAACATTGTAATCGCGAAAAAATAATCAGCTGCCTCATACTTTGAGTAGGTATTGAAATTTTTTATGGGACATCTGGTTATTTTTTGCAATATCTTTAATCCAATTTATTTAGCGTTACATTCTTGGACCTCCTCCGTGCTTCGGAAAACTCGTTAAGCCATTGGTACCCAGTACTAATTGAGCGTGGAGGTCAGATAGGCAGTCGCTCCATGTAAAATAATGGTATTCAGCTGCATCCGGTTAGACTGGAAGCCGACCCTAACATAGTTGGGAAAAGGCTTGGCAGATGATGATGGTCTACGTTTAGGTTCAGTGATCTAGGATCACGGCATACGAGAGGTTAAGCTCCCATTCCTAAAAGTGTTCAAATTCTTATTTGTTTCTTCTCAATTTATCCTATTCATCTGTAATATGATACTTGTTGTGTATGCGGCAACATTCATGCCGCCTGCGGAACCTGTGTGGTCTGACACGTACGTGACCAGTTGTAATCTGGAGATGTATGAAGTGCTGTGCTCAGTGCGCGGTTTTTAGCATTTGGCGAGGTTTATTAGTTTTCGGATTATCTATCGAGTTATTGCGCCTGTGAAGATGATGATAGTTCGATGTTATCTCTTTATGTTTCTGCGCCAAGTGTTCGGTTAGAGGTAACTTGCGCCCCACCATAGTCCAAGGACAATTTATTATTGAAGTGTCCAGTGAGACGTGGTGGTGAAACGTCCGTTGGTAACCAGTTAACCACCCAGGATACCCAACATACCCAACCCCAATATCCCCGATATCTTAGCGTACCCATTTATTACCCTTCTTTATCATAGATCTTTCTGTTCTCTTTAGGATATTCCTAATCCCTATGGCGGTCTAGGGTGTCTGAAATAATAATACGGCTGAGCCCGCATGCACCTCTCGGCGGCATGCAAGGGGCCGCTTTATGAGTGTTAGTTGCTCGCTGGCTTTCTTCGGTACAGAACATACAGAGATACATGCCGCAGATGTCGCGGCTCTCGTGCCGCCGGCAAAGTTGTTTTAGCTTGCAACGTTGCAACGCTCTGAAGCTCCCAAGCTACGGTTACCATTTCGAAATTTGCAAAGTTCTGACAAAAAGCCGGACAGTTTTATTTTTACAATCTAAGTTTTTTAAATAGTCATTTGTTTTTTTTTAGTTCCTAAAACTTCCCAGTTGTACCAATACAAAGCTGGACAATGTCCGGCCGAGGACTAGAAAGCCACATGACATGTCCGGACCGATCTGGTGTGTAGACTCCTTATGCTTGTCATATAGTTACGATATAAATACCTACTGTTTTTATTGATTTGGGTAGATCTGAGGAAACTATTAAAGCTAAGGAGGGATTTATTAAAAAGGTAATATAGGGATGCAAATAACTAACCAGTTTTTGCCAAGTAACTTTTATTTAACGCAAAAAATGTGTACCTAATTTCACTAATTGAACAAAAAAAATTTCATAACATCAACAATTTTGTTCCATAACAATGTCACTCGTATTACTCTTCGTCATTATCTTCTATCTTCTGGAACTCCATTATTGTCTCCAAGCAACCGACTTCTTCGTCTCCTTGTAGAACAAAAGCCTTGAACTTGTACTTACCAAACATGCTAGCAGTCGGTTCGTTGCTGAAAACGTAACGTTCTATGTCGTATTCACCCTGTAGAGATAAAAAGAACTTGTTATTTGGATGGGCAAAGATAACACAAATATTTCCGTAGTTACCTTTGAGGTCTTCGGAGTATACCTCAAGGTAGCCCGCGATCGTAACACGTATGTATTTATAGAATCACAATCATCAATACAACCCTCTAAGTTCATTTAATCCCATTGAATGACTATTTCATTAAAAAAATCAGTTCAGGTGTCATGAAGGTATTTAAAGTAAACACACGAAATACTTTTATTTAAAAAAAACCTTGTGAAAATATTGGAATTTTAACCTCCAATATCTCCGTAACTCGAATGTTCCCAGGTATGGTCCAGAACAAAAAAAAAGTGATCGCTGTGACAGGGACAATAATTGCCTCTCAGCTTCGTTAACAGACTAATCACACTTACTCAACTGTGTTTAACTCTGTTGCTTTTGTCCATAGAAAACAACGATTTTGTATCGAGATGCGTGCGCATCCGTTCAGCTTTCTGCTTCTATTCGGATGCTTACGCATCTCCATACGAAATCGTTGATTTATTTGGACAAAATCTAAACAGAGCTGAATAAGTGTGGTTAGTCCCTAGGACCTTTTTACACCCATTATACAGTTACTGTATGTACACCTTTACCTAACCCTTCGGAGATTTCAGGCTTGTTGTTATGTTACAATACCTTTGGTATCGGCATCTCCGGCGGGTCCAAGCTAGCGGCCTTCAAGCAAGCTATGACGCTTTCCTTAGCATATTTGTAAAAGAAGTCGATCAAACAGTCGTCTGCTACTATTTGATAATTCTTGCAGCTGTCGTCGACGATCTTGCACATTTGTAAACGGATCTGGTCCACAGAAGTAAAATAGCTTTAAAAATATATGTAATTATTTATCAGTAAAATCAATCATAAACCTGAACAGAACGATTTAAATTAAAACCTTTTGGCAATCAGGGTTAATTTAATTCAGGAAGCTTTCTTCGAGTACAGCTTCACGCGTTTGGTGATACTTTGTGGCAGGCAGGCTAAGTAGTCATCACGTCCACCACAACTATGGTTATACAAGGTTCTTTTGGCGCTCGAAGGTCGTTGACAGAGGGTCGTTGTTAGTGAACAAGTATTCTGAAGTAATTTGTTGTGAAATGCTTGCATTCGTTCCGATTTTGATCACGCGCCGCGTTGGTCGCCTCGTTCCTGTCGTTCGTGTCCTGGGTTCGTTTACCGGGACAGGCAAAGTGTAATTGGGTTTTTCCATCGGAATTTCTCAGTAGCAGCCACGGAGTGTGGAGTCGCTGGATGCGAGTCGCACGAGACCGGTCAATGTGACGACACTTGGGGAGGCCTATATCCAGCAGTGGACGTCTTTCGGCTGAAATGATGATGATGAATAACTGGCGAAATGTGTGTAGACTATTAGTACACCTCTGCCTAACCCTTCGGGGATTACTGGCATGATGTTATGTTATGTAGTACTAGATACTACGAACTCTGTTCTGTTTTATTCTTTCATATCTATCTCTTTTTCCACCGTACTCGGTATAGTAATAAAACCTCATACTCCATAAGCTTCGTCAAAGTCTTCGTCCAACACAATATGTCCCTTGAATCCGTCATGTGTCTCATTGATCTTCTTCACCAGTTCAATATCAAACTTGAACTTGTGGTTGTCCTCCTCACATTTGTTTATGGCTAACGTTTCCCAGACGCCTTTACCCTGTAAATAAGGATCATTTTTAGCTTGTCTTATTTGTGGACTTTTATAAAAGAGCTGGGGTAACCAATGTGTTAAAAGTACCGACCAAAAACTCTGACATCATAAAAATATACTGTTTTACCTGTAAGCATATGTAATTGGCCCTTTTATAATCTAATTGTTATCCTTCAGTTAACACTGTTCATAAATAAACATTGGAAGGGTTGCTAACCCTCTAAATTATCACTTAAAAATTTTACTTTGACTTCAGGTATAGTCTTGTCGCACTATGTTGAGATCTAGTCACACTCTGAATTAATTATCTTGCAGGCCCGAGGGCTCCTAAGAAGCCGATTCCTGCCAGTTTCCCTTCGGTAACAAGGCACTCGACGTAGTGTTTAATTATCTTGTCAATGCTCATTGCAGAAGAAAAAAGGGATAAGTCGTGTTTAAAAAAAATAAAAAGACCTTACATAATTGCCCGCGTAAACCACCGAAAAACACACAAACAGAGCGCTCCATACAACCAACGCTCTCGACATTTCACCAGTTTCTAGTACAATCTCTTTGGGGCCTAATAGGACCAATATATACCCAATACAAAGTGACATGTTCTGAAGCCATCATTATACATATCTGATGGCGTGATCCATAACATTGTAGTTATATGGAAACAATGTGCTTTTCTCCTTTATATATTTTGTTCGCTATTCTCATGGTAAATCAATTAGCACCTTGTTATCTGATTTTAGGTACAGTCAAGTCTTTTATAGCTTCGTTTGTTTTCCACCAGTTACTTTCTATTGACGGCTCTACTGAGCAGGCTATTGCAGCCGAAGGGGGTACCGCCAGGAAAGTCTGCGAAATTAATTTTTCCTTACGTATTTATAAAATTAGCAGGTCAACAAAATATGAAACGTGACCGTAACACATATTTATTAACATAATTATAATCGTCAATTCAACCCTCCAAGTTAATTTTATGAATAAGTCATTCAATGTGAAAATGAACGCTTACAAAACGTAGAACGCGGAAGGGACGTATGCCAAATTTTAGCGCGATCCATTCAGTGAGTTGAGCTGTGCGTTTATATTAAGCCAGAACAAACCATTTATATGTATAGATAGATTACTAGACAAAATAGCATGGACCATTGACCAATCCGATATCTTAACCATACACACTGTCACTCCGATACACACATCTTTGTCGACATCCTAGCCTTTATATCAGACTGGCCATTTTATTTATTCTTAATCAATTCTTTTTTTATTTAATTATCAGTGTAACATATTTAAGTATCGACTGAGTTTAATCATGTGGCAGCAAGTAAAATAACCCTTTCAGTGACAAATCTATTTTTACCGTGACCTGTACATAAACTCTGCAACAGAGTGTACAGGTCGATAGATCATCGAAGCTTGCACACATGTAGTATAAATAAATAAACAAATTCATTATTTTGATGAATCTTTTCGCTTTGAATGCCCTCGTTAGTTCCTTCCGTGAAAGTATCATGCAACCTTTTGTGTGAATCACATCCTGTTCAGTTGTAAAGTATATTGAGCGATCTAATCGGCGTATCTCGACAATCAATCGTTTTAGTTTATTATTCTTTCCTGTAACATTTTTTTCTCGTTCCGGACATGTTTTTAAAACAATTTTTTCCAGTTTTTTTACAGTCTGATTTTTGTTAAATTGTCATGAAGATTTACATACAACATAAGTACATCTGTTTTTGATACATCTGTTTTTTTTTAAATTTTTCTTTTTTGATTTTGTGACCTACTGGGTTAACACATTAAACATATTAAATTAACTAGCGAAACTCAATATCTATATTTAATGACAAGAAAACAAAAAAAAAACTTTTATTTTAGTCACCAATTTACCAATTTTATCGTCGCCTGTCGATATCGCTAGATAATGATCAAAGTAATGATGTTTAGTTGGCAATGGGGTATAGCTAGCTGATTTAATTTAACCCTGAATAGTTAGTACTTGTAAAAACCTTAACCCAGCAGTGGGACAAGAATGGTTAGTAAAAAAAAACTGTTAGTACTCAGAAGTTAATATTTTTACCACTGGCTACATTTCTACAAACTAGAGTCAAACGTTACTCAAACCAGTGCAGAACTAACCATAAGCCCATAACTTTAAACTACTTATTTCTAACCTATACCTCTCATTGTTACAGACTAATGAACTGCGCCCTCCAATCAGCGACGGCTCTGGACGAGCACACGATAGCAGCCGCCATGCTGCCGCTCGCCACAGCCTACTGCAGGAAACTTTGCACCGGCGTCATACAATACGCTTACATGTGCATACAGGTAGGTTTGTCTTCCAAATAGTTTAAACTATATTTACTGCAGGACTTTTGTGAATTCAGCTCCTATAATTTTCGAATTTGTAATTTTTCATACTGTATAGTGTCGGACGTAAAGAATAGCACCACCCCATATCTTCCCGTGGGTGTCGTAAGAGGCGACTATGGGACTTACCAGAGAATGGGCAGCAACGTTTTCTGTGCTTTTGTAACAACCGTACTGCGATCGCCAACCCGCCTGCCAAGTGTGGCAAGCTCCCACTCCCTCCCCTTAGAAAGAGATCATCTGCCTAGCCTTTTCCCAACTATATTAGGATCGGCTTTCAGCCTTACCAGAGTCAGCTGAATGCCAGTATTTTATATGCAGCAATTGCCTATCTGACCTCTCCATCCCCATGTCAGACTTTCAGGCTTCTGAGTTGCCGTAACGACCATCAAAGATCTACTTATGACAGCCGGGTCTAGCGACTCTATGTTTTTATCCATACAGAGGGGAACATATAACAAAACTTGCCTCTCCCGTAACTGACCAGAAAGTAAATTTTAAATCTTTCATCTGTTTGTAATTTTACTAGAAGTGTTTGCTAATTGCAATTTACTCTTGTTTAGGAACATCCAGTGTGGACAAGCCAGCAATTCTGGGAGGCTGCCTTCTACCAAGATGTCCAGAGAGACATCAAAGCTTTGTACCTCCCCAACCCTTCACATCACCAGAGAGTACCCAGTCCAAGGTAAGACTTCAAGACCCAAAGACCGACAGGTTCAATCGTCTATCGTCACTTGAGGTCTTTTTGATCAGTCTTTGATCACAGTAGTTGCAGTTCGAGTAGTAGACCAAGGGATTAACGGATTTTTTTATCTTAGGTTTTTGAGAATGCACAGCAGTGTGATGTTTCTTCAAAATTGTCTAGTCTACTCTTAATACAGTGTTATTTTAAGACGTCACATTTTTTAAGCAGAATGTGACGGTATAGATGAAATTGTGTAAAACATACAGAATGACTAATTAGTTTGTGTTGTTTCAGAGATGACGAGGAATACATATCGCTTTTAAAAGCACAAGAACCGAGTGCGTTGGAGATCGCGGCTGAACAGATGAGGCTATGGCCCAGCTTACCTCCAGGTAACAACACTTATTAGACACTCTGCAGGCTTCGAGCTTAACTGACGCGATGCCTGAGGTACACGATGTGGGAGGACGTGGTGTCATGACGTTCAGCTCAATCATTCGCCAGCTGCCTACCGCACCGCGCGGACACCTCAGGCACTAGATGGTGCAATTAAATGGTGGTCTGTAGCATTTATCACAGTGTTACACTCGGGTTAGTTGTCGTTTCATCCGGCAAGATGTCGAGGCTCCTGTCATTGAATTAATTTAACATAAAAACTTGCTTGAAGCTACGTCTGTTTTGTGCTACTTGATATTTGTCATTCAGAAATAGTCAGCCATATTTCTAAAAGCCATATTTATAAATATGGCTGACTATTTCTCAAACATCCTCAATACACTGAAAATAACTGTTTTTCCATTACCAACAGAAAAACAACGCGAGTTAATAGCAAGCGAAGAGTCCACACTATACAGCCAAGCCATACACTACGCGAACCGGATGGTTTACCTCCTACTGCCGCTAGAGGGCGCCGGCAGACGCGCTGACGTCAGAGGCGATGACGCCGATAGAGCCAGCAATAGTATCACTAATAGGTAAGCCAATGAACCCGCTAACTAAGTCCGCGTGATCGATTTTGACCCACTCTTCAGAAGCGTGTGATCCAGCAGTGGGAACATTTTAAGGTTCAGTCCATCTTACCTGATTATTTAACAATGAATCTTTTTCTGTCCAGTGTCGCCGAGTCGGACAGTGTGGATGCGGAGTCAGGGTTTGAGGAGGCTGACCCCGGAGAAGCTGGCAACAATGTCATCAAGATGGTCTCCAGATTTGTTGATAAAGTATGTTCGAAGTATTCGTAATATTATAAACTAGCTCTTGCCCGCGACCTTCGTCAGCGTGAAATTATTATAAAAAAATATTACTTCCGTTTTCGAATTGGATTTTGTTAAAAATTTCAAGGCTTTTAATTTTTTTGCACAGAACCCTAATTATCTTTCTAAAATAAAAGTAGCCTAAGTTAGACCTTATAACAGTAGCTATCTACCAGTAAAAGTTCCGTTAAAATCGGTCCAACCGTTTCGGAGATTACCTTGAACTAACAAACAGAAAGACAGACAAAAATAAAAAAAAATGAGTTATTGATTGATGTTTTAGTTTTTCTACAATTTCATTTCCGTTGTACAGGTGTGCACAGAAGGCGGTGTGACAGCGGACCACGTGCGCTGCCTACACCAGATGATCCCGGGAGTCGTGCACATGCACCTCGAGACCTTAGACGCCGTAGCGCGCGAGAGCAGACGCTTGCCGCCTGTGCAAAAGGTAAGCTCTACTCCCTGTAAAGCCCTGTATTCATTATTGAAAAAAAAATTAACTGCATTTGAACTGCCAAAACATTTTAATCGGCACTTGTCTGCTCCCACGTATTTGTTGTTGTGAACACAAAGTTACATATAGATTTCCAGGAAAAGTATGCGCTTCGGCCATTGACATCTATTTTCGAAAATGTGCGAATATAGAGCTGTTACAAGCCATGGAATTATTTGCTTTTTAATATTACTATGCTTAGATAATTATAGAAAATAATTATTCCAAAACATTTTTCAACACTGACAAATGCTTTGTCTTAGTGAGCGCTACTCTTTCTTTGTGTTGCGACATTCGTACTTAATCGATAACACGAAGATTATCGAAGCGCATACATTCTCTGGTTTCATTCTACATTCCAACTCTTTTCTCCTTCTTCTCATATTAACACAATAGTTGGTGCCACATAAGGTGCCACAGCCAGTATCTATGTAGGTGGGTCAATGACCGCAATTACCACCTTACTTGACACCGACTATACATTAACTTTCTTCATTCTAGCGCCTCTCCGGCATTTTTCGAAAATCTTTCATAAAATCCCGCAAGCATTAATTTGTTTGCAACCAACGGCGCGACGAGACGAGACCTACACAAGACAACAAACGAATATGGAATTTATTGAGTACTCAATAAGGTACATATTTCCGTGAAACATTTAGGGTGGTGCGGGGGTGATTCATGTGTATGTAGCTTTCATTTGTCTCGTCCTGTCGCGTCGCTAATGTCACTAATATGAAGTGCATGAAGTTTTCTTTAACACAATACAGGGATACCAAAATATTTTCTGAGACGAAAACTGGAGTATTCATCGAGAATTCCACACATCCTCCAAACTGTGGGTCGTATTTCATCATGATTTTTCATTAAATATTACTCTGTTCTATAATTGTTAAGTCTACATCTAAGGAAAGGGAAACAAAAATTGTGCATGAGACTGCTTAAAGATGGGAAGTATTTAAACGAACGAAAATTCAAATTAAAGGTGTCAAAATACAGAATATGGACTACTGAAATACTAAGTAGGCGACAAACAGTGGGCGAATACTAATGTTTAAAGCAGCGACTTGAAAATACACTTGTTATTCAATACGATCAGTGAAATAATTCAAGGAATCAGAAGAAAAAACACAAGCTTACTAACCACTAGATTGTAGACAAGGCTTAGTCGACGTAGCCCCGCTGGGCGGGGTTTCTGTTTGCAGGGTTTAAAGTAACCTAACCATACCCGCGCGCGCTTCGCCCGCTCAGTAGACCCCGCCACCCCCTTCGAACCTAACTTTTCCGAATCGGGGTGCCACAAGTCCCGAGGTCGCTTCGCTCGCTCTTGCTTCCTATGTTCCTCTTGCCGTAATGACTGGATAAAAAGTTACTTACTTGGTATAATAGTCGCCCATTCATGTTCGACAACAAAAATAAAAAATAAAATTATAAATGCTAACTTAGATTAATTATTTCCCACTTTAAGCAGCTCATTTAACTCATTTTTAGTAATACATAATTATCGCCAGTTGATTTGATTTGATTAATAGTCGCCAATTCAATTTTCATTCGCCTGATTAATAATTTTCCCTTAAAAAATATAAAAATTACAGTCCCATGTCCAACATCACCCGGCCTGTTATTACCTATTCTTTTTGAAGAGGATTCAAGTATTGCTGGGTACTGACTTAAAAACCATGCATGTCTCACATTTGCGCTGATCAAATGGGTATAAAATCTATCACCAATCTCTTCTAATTCTACATCTATTGTTTCAGCCCCGTATAATCGCCCCAGCACTAGTGCCCGGGGAGACGGTGTCCGTGCCAGCACTGCGCGCCTACCTCGTCAGCGATGGTCGTAACACTGCCCTGCTGCCAGCTGAGGGCGCGTTGTTCCTCACTAACTACCGACTCGTGTTCAAAGGCACGCCTACTGATCCCTATGGTGAGTTACATAAACATCACGCCAATAGACCCACCGTTAGGCAGAAGTGTGCCGAGTTCAGTGAACGTCGACCACTTTTCAACCTTATTACTAAGGACATTAAGATCAAAACAGCAAACCCTCGGTGAACTCGGTAGTACCTATAGTACACCCACAGGATCCTTTAATAGGGGACAGGCCTTTTGCGATTACACTACTGAAAAAATCCAATGTAACCCCCATTGACACTTTGTCTAACCTGGGAATCGAACCCAGGGCCTCATGCTCAACAGTAGCGCTTGCGACTTCGTTGTCCTCAACGAAGCAGTTCAGCAGAAAAAACCTTAATTGGTGGCCAATTTTTAAAAAGTTTTAACTATTTATTTTCTTTTTGTCAACAGCCTGCGAACAGACAGTGGTCCGATCATTCCCGCTATGTTCCCTCACGCGAGAGAAACAAGTGCGCACGCACTACCTGCCGCACTTGGAGCAGTCGCTACAGGAGGGACTGCAGCTGAGGTCTGCCACCTTCCAGCTGATCAAGGTAACATACCTATGCTATAGTGAACATATAAGTATTAAGAAATAGCAAAATAGTCGAAATCAGGCCACACACGGGTACAAAGCACTCTGAAGAGACAAAATTCCGTACAGACTGTGGTCTCAACATAGAATACTCCATTCAGCACGTCCTAACCTGAGTAATAGTTATACGAACACACGGCGCCGTGTTGTTTAGTTTTTCCAAAAAAATCAGTGATGTTTGAACGCGACGATCACGTGTTCACAGGACCGATCGCATTGATTGCGATACAGTTTTGGCCGTCGTATTGTACAATGTACATATGCAGCCATTTTGTCTGGCTGTTCTTCCGCAGTTCCCAGTATATATTGCTACCTCACCTCGCAGGTGGCGCTGGACGAGGAGGTGAGCAGCGAGGCGGTGGAAGCGTTCCGCAAGCAGGTGGCGCGGCTGCGGCACCCGGAGCACGTGCTGCTGCACTTCGCGCTGGCGCCGCGCTCGCAGCCGCCGCCCAAGCACAGCCAGCCCAAGCACCA
This sequence comes from Noctua janthe, assembly GCA_910589295.1. NCBI lineage: Eukaryota > Metazoa > Arthropoda > Insecta > Lepidoptera > Noctuidae > Noctua > Noctua janthe. The sequence goes on from OU342567.1 coordinate 4,362,391, forward strand.
CACGCTCAAGTACGTACGCATACTGTCACACTGGACAACAATAGACCAACAAAACAAAAAAAAAAGTACTAAGTCAAATTAGCAGGAAAAACTGTTTTTCTAAATTCGTTCATCAAGTAAGTACGTATCTAAAATATCATGTTGAAATTATCTGTATCTAGGTTTCGCTAACTAATTTAATTTGATCGTGTATAGAGTTAAAAAGATGCAGCAGAACTCTAAACTAAAATAAAAGAGCAGGATACGATAGCCATATGTTCAAAATGAGCACAACGCGATCAAATAATGGATGTGACAGAAATCCAATTATATTCAACGGTTGAAAACAGGCGCACACACACATTCTTGTACGTAAAGGAAATCTGAAACGTGAAGCGTGTCTATGTGTGTGTGCATTTTTGCTTTTGCACAATGTTCTGTACCTATCGCTTTTGTGAACCAATCAAAGCCAATATCTAACTAATGCTTATCTTCTCAACAGGGGCTTCGCCAAGAAAACTTTGCTGAAGACAGCTCGTCGCGCCGGACTGAAGCCCAAGCCATCCAAACGTCAGAAGTACGTGCTGCCCTCAGCGGACGCGCGCTCTCTCACGTCACCGCCGCTCATGTCTTCGCTGTCTGCCGACACGCTGTCCTGTGAGTATAGCATCACGCCTGTACCCCGCAAGGGTGGGACAGAGTGGTATTATAGTTCCTACACATCCTTTATGAACTACGGCGTAGTACACCTTGTACAGTAGTGCAATGACGTAGCAACCTAAACCATTGAACCGGTGTTGATGAAATTCGACCAAATAGGTAGCCTAGGAACTCGAAGGTAACACTTTTAATGTATAAGCATAATCCTACAATCTTCCTTCTGCTGAGACAAACATCTCTGAGAGAGGAGAGTTAGTCGTAATCCAGGTTTTTTTATGATAAGCCCGCCACACTATTCCCAAAACCACTACAACTCCTCTGCGCCAGGATGAACAATGGCGGCCACTAGAGAAGCGCTGTGAAACAATTTAACTGTCTTCGAACACAACTTAATTAATCAGCAAAGAATAGCGGAGGAGTAGGAAAAATATAATTTCTACTTTGTCTCCTGCTGATATGGACCCCTCCATACAGAACAAAACAAGGCCAATAGGCACGAAGGGGCATTTACAACTGGGATAAGCCCAGTTGCCTAGCACCACGGATACATATTATCATTAACGTTAATTGTGAGCTGGCGGCCATCTGGGGTTAGTGAATGTATTTATGATTATTATAATTATTGATTTTTTCCACAGTGGAAGAGCTAGAACTGGGCGGCAGTGAGAGCACGGAGAGTCCGGCCGCGCGCACGTTGGAGCGCGTGCGCGAGCGCGTGTACGCACGCGACTGGGCGCGCCTGGGCCTGGCGCAGCCGCCCTTCCGCCTGGCGCATGCCAACGCTGTCTACACGCTGTGCCGGAGGTGAGAATTATTTACGAGAAGACCTGAAGGCCTAGAAGAAAAGTCGCTAACACCGGCTTTGCGTAAATTGATAATAAAATAACAAAATACAATCGATCGATAGCTCATCATTCCATTCATAAAAGGACGAGTTATTTAATGTAATCTTAAAATCATGCTTAAAATAATTAAAATCTTGGTTTTCTGTCCAGTTACCCAGCAGTTATCCCAGTACCGGAAAGCTTCGGCGACGACTCACTACGCAGAATATCGCGGTGTTACCGACAAGGACGACTGCCTGTCATCACCTGGAGACATCCGCGGACACACGCTTTACTATCCAGGTAAGATACTGATCTCCCAGGAAAAGTGTAAGCTTCGACAATCATTGTCTTTCTTCGTATCGAACCCACGATTGTGAGATCTAGTAATGACTTTGAGTACTTGCTTATTATCTACTATCTGTTGCCCGCGACGTTTGTCCGCGTGAAATTATTATAAAATAAAAATATTACTTCTCTTTACCAATTTTATTTTTTTTTCACAGAACCCTAATTACTTTTCTAAAATTAAAAGTAGCCTATGTTAGACCTTATAACATCAGCTGTCTGCCAGTAAAAGTCCCGTTAAAATCGGTCCAGCCGTTTCGGAGATTAGCCGGAACAAACAGACCGTCATACACACAAAAATTGAAAAAAATCCGGAAGTACGAAAATTACCAAAGTGCATAGCTTATCTAGATTAACTGTACGTTGTATTTTTTCACATAAGGAGCTTGTGCTAAAGTAAAATCTCTCGATACGGCCCTAGCGTATCTATAGTAAGAAAAACTGCTTTCCTGGCCGCTATTTTATTAACCAAGAGAGTTTAAGCTGCAGCTTGTTTTTATTTTCATTGTAACAGATCTGCTGCCCCCCACCACAAGGGCGTGATGGGTATGCTGAAGGCTTCCAGTCACCAAAACCCTGGCAACACGCAGAGTGGTACGGAAACCACGTCCAGTTTGGAACAGGTAAGTTATAAATATAGTTTTTCTTAAATTATGGATAACCCATGAGGTCAATACTTACGTTTCCCTGTTTTTTTTTGTCATAAGAAACATTCACACAAGTCCTCGAATCTAACCTTCCATAATTTTCTAATTTAAGACTAAATGAAGGTCTAATTTATGTGAAACTTACATAATGTGTTATGCTAACTTGTGTACTTATACTAAAAAGAACTTTGGAGAAAAATCTCACATCTTATTTATCAACTTGGAACGTAAACGGTATCTTAAATAAGAACAAACAAAATCAAGGCAGGTGGTCGTGATGCAAACACAATACAAGAAAACAATTATAAAGGGTGTAAATAGACCCGAAAGGCACTAGTTCTCCCCGTCATTGCGATCATTTTTGCGTTCTAGACCATACCTGGAAACCTTCTAGTTAGGGGGGTCCATAAATTACGTGAGGTGTTTTTTTAAATTTTTTGTCCCTCCCTCCCCCCCCTGGTGAGCTGTCGTGAGGTTTTATTCAACCCCCTCCCCCATCCCCCAATCTCACGTGAGATTTTTCAAAATGTGGGTTTCTTATGTAAACGCGTTGGATTGTTATTGTAAAAATTAAAAAAAAATTACTTCGTACTTTTATTTACGACTAGTAATCAATATTGTTGAGAGTTATAAGTGTAATAAAAATTTAACAATAGAATACTTAAATCGTGACTACTGTGATTAAAAAAAAGAATATCTACTCTAATTCAGTCCATGGAGAATCATGCGCGGTCTCAAGAGAGACTATTGGAACCAACATGTCCATCTGATTTTCAGTAAAATCATCTGCTCCTTCAAGTTCGTTCTGATCTAGCCACTCTAAGCCGTTGGCGCTTGCGCACAGTAACTCATTAGCTCGTCTTGTGACAATCTGTGAGGGTCGGACTTTGCGGAACATACGCGCTTGCGTAGCTGGTGCAATGTGGGCTGCTCGCCTGTGCTCTGCAGCTCTAGTGATAGATGCAAAATAAATACCGCATGTACTGCAGCATCTTTTCTCTAAATCATCACGTACACATGGGCAATAGAGATCATAAGGCGTGCTGATGAAGGCATTCAGCGGTTGAATGGGTAGGCAGTGGCGTAATAGAAATGGAGCAAATGACTTTCCGTCATGCTCTTTATAGTTCGGAATTGTCATATGTCCATCGAGTCGCGCGTTCGGCTGACAGTGGCGCGAAAACAAAGAACGGACTACACTGTACCGTAAATTCAGATTAAATTGAGCTATTTGGTATAAAACAAATATGGTGGTTTGACAGTCAGTAGATGTATAACGTCAAAGTATGAATGAAATTATTTTCTTTCCAACGAATTAGTGAATGATCTTAATCGTATTGCGATATACGCTTAAGATTAATTCTTAAGCGTGTATAATCTGGATTAAATGGACCAAAATAGTATAATTCTTTTTTGTTTCAATCAGAAAAAAAAATTGCGTGATATTTGCCGAGACTCCCCCTCTCTCCAACGTAAGATTAGATGAGATTTGACTCGACCCCCTCCCCCCCTTAAACATCTCACGTAATTTATAGACGCCCCCTTACGGAGATATTGGAGGTCAAAATTCCAACGTTTTCACAAGTTTTTTTTTTAATACATGTTTTTAATGTAAGATTTTTACTTTACACACCTCCACGACCCCCGTACTATTCAATCCATCCACCAGCACAATGTTTTGTGTGCGTTACATAGAGTCTTACCGTAAAACGCGATTTTTCACCCCAAAAAGAAAAATCGTTTCCCAGCAATAATTTTTGCGTATAGTTACTTAATGCTTGGTTTATGGCTTCGTGAAGGGTCTGTTTACACTCTTTAGAAAGCATTAAAAGAAATACTTTCTTTACAACGGTGATCTTCTCCATCCATCTCAGGAACGTTACCTAGCAACACTCGTAGCCTGTACCCCAGCATCACGAGGCGACCTAGAAGACTCCAGCTTGAGTCTGGACTCTTTACTGCTCTGTTGTGAAGATCAACAGGCTACTCATACTCCTTTGTTGACGAAAGCAGCTGGGACACTTGGGTGAGTGCAATAATTATGAAATTTAATGATTTTTTTATAGGTCTGAAGTTATAAGGCAGTCCCTAGAATGTCCACCTGATATAACTTTCTAGAGTTTGATGTGGCTGCAAAATAGCGAAACAACTTGGGGTTGCAACATTTCTGATAAGAGTTATACTATGACAATGAGAAAGATGTTTGCAAGGGCCGAAGGTCAAAGAATTTTGTAATTATGATTTTATCATAATTACAAAAACTACTACTTCCAAACTACTCCTAACTACTTTTTTATAAAATCTTTTTGTGTTTACATGCTACTTCAAGTATTTCATGAATATCTGGGCTCTGACTGACTGAATCGTTGTTAATTTCTTCTTAAAAAAATATTTTCGACGAAATACTGGATTAGCGATAGCAGTAGGGTTGAAAGTCGATAGAAAGTTCTTGATTAAATATTTGATTTATTTTTTTTCGACGCCATTTAGACATATAAATGTAAAAAGTAAAAGGGGTTTTTAGTAACATGCTGACAGTTTATGCGAAGTCGCTATATGTAAAAAAGAAATATAGTGTTAAAAGTGGCTAGAAGTACACGCAGTCATTTTGTGAAACTGACGCGCGCTTGTGGGGCAGCGGAGCTCCTCAATAAACGTTTTTAATTGTAAATGTGCCGGCTTGTTCCATTCCGTCATGTGTGGGGTCCCGCTCGCACTCCGGACAAGTTCAAACTTGTCGAGTGTTTGCTTGGTGCGACGCGGATTCTGCCTTCGCGTTGTGACGTCCCTCACTACGTTACTGTTCTTCTGTATATCTCTATAGAGACGTCAACATGATTTGTCGTTAAGGTTACTCAGAGGGGTTTTGACAGATTTTAACGAGTGCCAGCATGATAACTGAACATTTTAGTACGAAGGCTCAGTCCAATTCCCGTGTAGTTTGTAAGCCAAGTAACACAAAACTTACGTATCAGCGTGTTGGGTCGCAACAGCGGCGGCAAGGGCGGCGCCAGCGGCACAGCGCGCCACTTCGGGCGCTGGGGCTCGCTCAAGGACCGGCGCCAGCCCTCGCACCTCGACCTGTACGCGCCGCGCCAGAGACTCTCCACTGCCGACGCGGACTCGGGTGAGTACACACAGCTCATCACGTCTGTGAAGTTTTGCTAAGTAATTCAATTTTACCCTGTATATAACGTGAATTTCTAGCACAGTAGCCCAGACTTTTTGCAGAAAATTTCGCCAAGAGTGATTATTGATTGTTTGTAACTTGCCAAATATCAATAAAAACCGTCCAACTGGCGATAAGACAAATCACTTGATACCACCCCACGGCAACGTTTCCAACAAGAAACTCCGTGCCAGCTGAATGAAGGTGCCAAACCCTTAGCGCCTTCTACTCGGAACAAATTTTTCAATTTTCTTTCCTACACAACTTCACGATAATTATTATTGGTACTTACATCATGTCTGTAAAACTTCGATAACTTATTCAATTGGACCATGTATTTATAGTGAATTCGTACCTCTATTTCTAAACCAATGACAAAGCTACAATATTTCCACATTCTTTTCACTTTTTTTTTTTCTATTCTCCTCAGTATGCGGTGAAGCCGGCGGCGCAGGTCGACGGGCCTCCCTGTACGTGGTCTGTGAGAAAGGAGGCGCGGCTTGCAACTGCGCGGGCGCGGAACTCGTGCCCGCTGAATACCCTGACGCGCGCGCCACTAAACACGCCTTCAAGAAGCTCATGAGAGCTGCCGTGCCTTCTGCGCCACCGGCGGCAGATCATCCGGGATTCCTAAGGTAGAAAAACATCTAAATGAATCAATCCAAATCTTTACCGAATTATACAACATTAGTTTTAGTATATGCGAAACCTGAATCACGTGTCTAGTATTTTTATGTAAAGAATCTATATACAAAATAAAAAAGTCACAAAAGAAAAATCACAAAGTTATAAGTTTGTTCTGTTATCTGGTTGTATGCACAAAACGTAGTCACCACGCGGCGCAGTCGTGCCTCCAGCGTCGTGTTTAGCTCATTGATAATAATAATTTGGCAGTAGTTACCTTAATGACTGCGATAGGTACTTAGTGTCGCTCGGTGACCAACTTGTAACCTCTTTAAAATATTTTTGGGACAAATATAACATGATTTAATAATTACTAGAATCGATTCAGTTACTTATTCTGAAGAAACTATATTCAGGCTTCGCATAAACTAAAAATAATGTTGAATACGCTTTAAATAAAGAAGTATCTAGATTGGTTTCCTCTTGACTGGAGAGGCGAGAATATAGGTGTAAGGTATTTTGTGGGAGAGCAAAGGCTTCTTAACAATGTGTTTATCGGACTTGCAGCTTAACATAAATCGAGGGATGATTTAATACGGAGTGGAAGGGACACCGACGCGAAAACGGTTACCACGTATTCAGTACATCATTCTGAGCTATAAAACAGCTGGTTGCTACAAAAGTCCAATACCTACACGGTCAAAATGTATGAAACAGCTGTTTTTTTAATAACCGATGAAAATTTTCTATGTGGAGGGGTTCTAAATGATGTACTGAATACATGGTAACTATTTTCGCGTCGGTGTCCCTTCCACCCCAATGGCCAATTTCCAAATAAGTGGAGAAAAATCTCGAACAGCCAGCACAAAATTAATTACGAAACTAAATCAGTTATATTTTTTTCGTTTCAGACTAATAGAAGAATCAGGTTGGCTGTGGCAACTCCGACAGTTATTCCAACTGTCTGGTGCGGTGGTGGATCTGCTAGACATACAGGGATCCTCCGTGCTGCTGTCTTTGGAAGATGGATGGGATGCTACAGCGCAGGTAAATTGACGAAACGGAACGAATGGAGACATTGAAACACGATCATTGATATTGCAGTAAATAAACCGCTGCCTTATTGGTCTAGTGGCCGTAAACGCTACATAGTGTACTGAGCATGAGGTCCTGGATTCGAATCCCAGGTCGAGCTGAAGGGCTAAAATGGCCGCTTTTGCAGAATCATAACAGGAAATATGGATTACGTTACGATGCGTAAAATGATCACAAAGTGATAATCCATAACCAGATGTCCAATGTCGGATGGTTTAAATTGTGTAAAAGTAAATAACTTTTTTATTTAACAAATCACGGGATTTTTCTGCTCTTTAAAATTAATCTCGGGATTTGAGGCATATCCACTTTATTCTTTCGCTTTATGAAATCAGTGTAAGTACACAAATAACTCTACCTAATTCCGACCCCTGTTCATAACATTAACTGCGTCTAACTGTGACCATTTTAAGAATTTTAACATTTTCATATTATTATCCTATTATGATTCTGCTATAGCGGCCATTTTAGGCCCCCTGTTGTTTTGAGTTTTACGTCGGGGATATCTCAGTAACCCGAAGTCTGGATCCGTGCCCAGTTGATGGCAATAGGCTCGCCTTTTACCTCTTAAACATAACTGGCGAAATAAGGGTATACTACAAGTTAGTAGTTGTACCTCTACCCTTTGGGGCAACAACCGTCTTTTTATGTAATACGGTTTTAGACATTTATTTATTTCGGAATTATTCAAAAACTGGTAATTAATTCTCCAATTTTTTTTTCCTTTCAGATTTCATCACTAGCCCAGATCTGCTTAGAACCTTACTACCGAACACTGGAAGGGTTCCGTATCCTGGTGGAAAAAGAGTGGCTAGCTTTAGGGCACAAGTTCCAACAGAGATCCAACATAGGAGCCACGCCGCAGCAGGGCTTCACGCCCACCTTCCTCATGTTCCTGGATGCTGTACATCAGGTAGACCTAAAATCTGGACTACTTTCAGTTAGATTCAGTAGTTTAATCTGCCTCTCTGGGACACCGAACACTTCGTTTAGTGAGAGGGAGTAAGCCCCTATAATCCACTATGGTCCAGTGCGGGTTGGGTTAAGTGCCTGATGCAATATGCCGAGATCGGCAAAATGAGAAGACTTGTTGTTTGGCAAGGATTTTTCAGACGTGCAGTTTTAATATTGTTACAATAAAATCAATTAAAAAGAATTGTGACTATTCTACTTCAACCTATCATTTTTCTTGACTATTACTATTCTACTTCAACCTATCATTTTTATTGACTATTACTATTCTAACCAAAATTTTACCTTTCCCCAGCTCCAGAAACAATTTCCTCTAGCCTTCGAGTTCAACGAGTACTACCTGCGCTTCGTGGCGTACCACAGCGTGTCGTGCCGCTTTAGGACGTTCCTATTGGACAACGAGGCTCAGAGGGCCGAGTTGGGCATCACCGCTGCTGATGATAAGAGGGCTGATACTAATAGGATGGTGAGCACTCTCTCTGAAGGGGAAAAATATATATTTTAAACTTTTTAGTAAAATCATCTGTAATAAGTAGACAATATCTGCAAAAAAAAATTAAACGAAATTAGTACCATTAATCTATCGATAATGTTTATTACACAAAAACTGTTGAGATGACGAGTAATAGAGAAGTATGGAAGAAGACATGCTGCGCCGACCACAAATAAATTGGGATAACGGCAGGAGAATGATAATGAATCTTTTTACACAAGAAAGTGGTTACAAATTTTTGTAGTCCCCGACTCCTGTGCTAGAAGACCCAGTCTTCTCTCCCAGCAAGAGATATCACAAAACAATAAAAATATAAAAGTGGCTAATTGAAGCCTGTGTTGAGTTTGAGAGTGATTGTGTGTGTAGTGTGCGTGTGTGCGTAGGCGAGTCTGAATTTCACCTGATCAGGAAGGGCGTTGATTAGGGGGGGTTTCTAGCAACTGCGAGTGAGGTATGAAGTTGAGTGCCTGTCATACGTTTGCATTAATGTCACGAAAGAGAAAAATAAAATAAAAGCGGTCGAACCTTGTCGTTGTATACGTGTTGACTAACTGTGCCCCGCGATTTCACCCGCTGTTTCTTTTTTTTTCTTTTTGCTCGATTTCTAAGAGTATGGCGTGATGGTAATTAGCTAATAACCTAACTCAAGAACTGTGCTATCAAATTCAACGAGATTTTTTTCAAATCCGACTGAACTTCCAGAGATTAGCTCGTTCAAAAAACAAACAAACTAACCTTAACCTGTTAGTAGTATGGGTTAATTTATGTAATAAAATATCGTCCTCCTCAGGTGTACCTATACGGCGCGGGCGGCGAGGCAGGCGCGGGCTCCGAGGAGGAGGCCCCGGGCCCCGGCTGCACAGGCCCCCGGGCCCCTACGCTAGGACACTCGCTGTTCGACTACATCGACAGGCACCATCAGAAGGCTCCCATATTCTACAACTTTTTGTACACGCCCGATTTGGATAATCCGGTGAGTTTTGTGATAACTACCTTGTTTAGGTTCACAGATCAAAAATCTTACCCCATTCAAAATTCAAATATTTCAAAAATTGGATTCGTATTTTTATCTTTCGATATGGCCCTGATTTAAAGAAAAAACAAGGCAAACTTACTTTTATTACTTATTTACTATTAGTTACTATAATCTGTACTGGATCTGTTTGAGAATTTATTTTATTTATTAGATCTGTTGGAGATCCAATAAATAAATAAATACCGCACTGAATTCTTCGAGTTTTCATCAAACCCAGGACAATTATTATAAATTATCTTTTTAACACACCATCAAACCGGAATAAGAATTTGTACCTGGTTGATGGCAATTGGCTCGCCCCTATAATTGGAATAAAACAACACACAGTTGAGAAAAATACCGATACACCTCTGCCAAACCGTTTTGAGGATAACAGGCGTGATGATCTTTGTGTAACTTAACCATAAATAAATATATGTTCATAGGTGCTCCGTCCAGTGTCCTCAATCAGCGCACTAGAAGTATGGCAGTACTACACAAGCGAAGAACTGTCCCATGGGTCACCCTATGACTTGGAGGTGCTGGCTCCATCTGAACCAGAGACCAGGCATCCGCAGCGAAGAGTTGTTACAGCTGGGTAATCTATATTTCTTTCTAAATTCTACAGGCACATGAAACATTCCTACACATAAATCCTTTTTTTAAATACCAATGGACAGCCACGGGAATCTGCTCGATGTAAGAAATACAGAGCAGCCCCCGTATTCACAAACGTTTCGATTCGACAAGGCGTATGTCCATCTTTTTTTGGCATTACGAAAGCGAGGGAGATCGACATACGACTTATCGAATCGAAGCGTTTGTGAATATGGGACTGGTCAATGTGGCAATGCTATAATCCTATTGCAGTCTATTGTTGGACTTATGCCTCCCCAAGCTGTGCCACGACACCCATTTACACATATGTAGATCAAAATACTTTTGATGCTGGAGATATGTTTAATGTCTTAAATGTCTTTTTTTTTTCATAGGTACGAGAGCATAGCTCGCAGTATGCCAGACTCTTTCTCCGGGCTTCTCGAGAGGATCCGTCAGTTGGAGCTAGAGCTCGGACACCTTCCGCAAAAGTGGCGCGTCCGGTGGGATCAATTGGAACTGCCCAACACCTTGGAATTACAGGTATGTAGCGAAATCTATAACGCAATATTATAACTAAAAACTACTGTATCGTTCAAGCACAGGTTACTGCGAAATTAGCATAATCATTAATTTTACAATTCATTTTGTTAGGTAGCTTCGTAAGATTGGTGGTCGGTCTTACAGCTTTTTGAATATCTGTAATGATTAAAAGATCCATTGCCACAGTACAGGGTTCGTTCCGTCCGGACCGTTATTCACAGACTGTGCGGCAAACCAAATTTAGTTGACTGCAATCAGTCAGTTAGCTTGCCTCGTGTAGCTGTTTAGCTACGAGTTCTTTCCAAGAATGTATTTATAATTCTAAGCAACTTTACCAATGTAAAGAGACACGACTATTCAAAAGGTGGTATGCCACGTCATCCGGCTCGAAGGACCAAAAGATGTCGGGGTATTCTCGTCGTTAACTGATACCCCGGTAGTTTTGGAGATAAGTAGTTAGTTACACCAAACCACTGTTAGGTTCTATAGTTTAAGTAAGTTATGATTGTTTAGTTATCTGAGCCGCACTTGATACAAAGCTATTATTGATCGACTCGCACATGGCTAAGTTTTTTAGTGAAGATTGAATTTATGTTATCAATAAATTAATAAGGGACGTTTATAGTAATAAATTACGTGTGCAGGAACGTACCATTGATGTATGAGCATTATCGGCTCGTACAAACAAACGGAATTTAGTAACACAATTAATCTTCAGCGCAACTCATCCATGTCATCCGGCGTGGTCCGTCGCGCCACCCTGGCGTGGCACAAGCGCGGCACGCTGGAGGTGCTGGTGCGCGGCAGGCTGGCGGCCGCGCCCCCGCCCCCCGCGCCCGCGCACCGCTGGGCCCCCGCCCCCGCCGCCGCGCCCGCCCGCTGCGACCACTGCCAGGATCTGCTGTGGGGACCGCTTAAGGTGAGCGAGTACTTGTTATCACCACGAGTTCAAAACCGAATCAAAGTAAATTATAAACCATTGCAGGTAAAGTGATTACTCACACCAACTCTCTTTTTCCAAAGAGAGTTTTATTCACAGTTATCGATGAATAAAATGCCCTTTTTCGAGTGGCAATGGTAAAAAGTTCGTTGTAACTGTAAAGTGTATTTTCCCACAGACGGGTGTGCGCTGCGTGGACTGCGGCGCGTCCTGCCACGAGCGCTGCGCGGAGGCCTGGGCGCCGCCCTGCACCAAGTACAAGGCGCCGCCGCCCCCAGACCCCGACGCGCTGCGCCCGCCGCTCTCCGCTGGTAACTAACAGTACACTATATGTGGGCGCCGCCCTGCACCAAGTACAAGGCGCCGCCCTGCACCAAGTACAAGGCGCCGCCGCCCCCAGACCCCGACGCGCTGCGCCCGCCGCTCTCCGCTGGTAACTAACAGTACACTATATGTGGGCGCCGCCCTGCACCAAGTACAAGGCGCCGCCCTGCACCAAGTACAAGGCGCCGCCCTGCACCAAGTACAAGGCGCCGCCCTGCACCAAGTACAAGGCGCCGCCGCCCCCAGACCCCGACGCGCTGCGCCCGCCGCTCTCCGCTGGTAACTAACAGTACACTATATGTGGGCGCCGCCCTGCACCAAGTACAAGGCGCCGCCCTGCACCAAGTACAAGGCGCCGCCGCCCCCAGACCCCGACGCGCTGCGCCCGCCGCTCTCCGCTGGTAACTAACAGTACACTATATGTGGGCGCCGCCCTGCACCAAGTACAAGGCGCCGCCCTGCACCAAGTACAAGGCGCCGCCGCCCCCAGACCCCGACGCGCTGCGCCCGCCGCTCTCCGCTGGTAACTAACAGTACACTATATGTGGGCGCCGCCCTGCACCAAGTACAAGGCGCCGCCCTGCACCAAGTACAAGGCGCCGCCCTGCACCAAGTACAAGGCGCCGCCGCCCCCAGACCCCGACGCGCTGCGCCCGCCGCTCTCCGCTGGTAACTAACAGTACACTATATGTGGGCGCCGCCCTGCACCAAGTACAAGGCGCCGCCCTGCACCAAGTACAAGGCGCCGCCGCCCCCAGACCCCGACGCGCTGCGCCCGCCGCTCTCCGCTGGTAACTAACAGTACACTATATGTGGGCGCCGCCCTGCACCAAGTACAAGGCGCCGCCCTGCACCAAGTACAAGGCGCCGCCCTGCACCAAGTACAAGGCGCCGCCGCCCCCAGACCCCGACGCGCTGCGCCCGCCGCTCTCCGCTGGTAACTAACAGTACACTATATGTGGGCGCCGCCCTGCACCAAGTACAAGGCGCCGCCCTGCACCAAGTACAAGGCGCCGCCGCCCCCAGACCCCGACGCGCTGCGCCCGCCGCTCTCCGCTGGTAACTAACAGTACACTATATGTGGGCGCCGCCCTGCACCAAGTACAAGGCGCCGCCCTGCACCAAGTACAAGGCGCCGCCGCCCCCAGACCCCGACGCGCTGCGCCCGCCGCTCTCCGCTGGTAACTAACAGTACACTATATGTGGGCGCCGCCCTGCACCAAGTACAAGGCGCCGCCCTGCACCAAGTACAAGGCGCCGCCCTGCACCAAGTACAAGGCGCCGCCGCCCCCAGACCCCGACGCGCTGCGCCCGCCGCTCTCCGCTGGTAACTAACAGTACACTATATGTGGGCGCCGCCCTGCACCAAGTACAAGGCGCCGCCCTGCACCAAGTACAAGGCGCCGCCCTGCACCAAGTACAAGGCGCCGCCGCCCCCAGACCCCGACGCGCTGCGCCCGCCGCTCTCCGCTGGTAACTAACAGTACACTATATGTGGGCGCCGCCCTGCACCAAGTACAAGGCGCCGCCGCCCCCAGACCCCGACGCGCTGCGCCCGCCGCTCTCCGCTGGTAACTAACAGTACACTATATGTGGGCGCCGCCCTGCACCAAGTACAAGGCGCCGCCCTGCACCAAGTACAAGGCGCCGCCGCCCCCAGACCCCGACGCGCTGCGCCCGCCGCTCTCCGCTGGTAACTAACAGTACACTATATGTGGGCGCCGCCCTGCACCAAGTACAAGGCGCCGCCCTGCACCAAGTACAAGGCGCCGCCGCCCCCAGACCCCGACGCGCTGCGCCCGCCGCTCTCCGCTGGTAACTAACAGTACACTATATGTGGGCGCCGCCCTGCACCAAGTACAAGGCGCCGCCGCCCCCAGACCCCGACGCGCTGCGCCCGCCGCTCTCCGCTGGTAACTAACAGTACACTATATGTGGGCGCCGCCCTGCACCAAGTACAAGGCGCCGCCCTGCACCAAGTACAAGGCGCCGCCGCCCCCAGACCCCGACGCGCTGCGCCCGCCGCTCTCCGCTGGTAACTAACAGTACACTATATGTGGGCGCCGCCCTGCACCAAGTACAAGGCGCCGCCCTGCACCAAGTACAAGGCGCCGCCGCCCCCAGACCCCGACGCGCTGCGCCCGCCGCTCTCCGCTGGTAACTAACAGTACACTATATGTGGGCGCCGCCCTGCACCAAGTACAAGGCGCCGCCCTGCACCAAGTACAAGGCGCCGCCGCCCCCAGACCCCGACGCGCTGCGCCCGCCGCTCTCCGCTGGTAACTAACAGTACACTATATGTGGGCGCCGCCCTGCACCAAGTACAAGGCGCCGCCCTGCACCAAGTACAAGGCGCCGCCCTGCACCAAGTACAAGGCGCCGCCGCCCCCAGACCCCGACGCGCTGCGCCCGCCGCTCTCCGCTGGTAACTAACAGTACACTATATGTGGGCGCCGCCCTGCACCAAGTACAAGGCGCCGCCCTGCACCAAGTACAAGGCGCCGCCCTGCACCAAGTACAAGGCGCCGCCGCCCCCAGACCCCGACGCGCTGCGCCCGCCGCTCTCCGCTGGTAACTAACAGTACACTATATGTGGGCGCCGCCCTGCACCAAGTACAAGGCGCCGCCGCCCCCAGACCCCGACGCGCTGCGCCCGCCGCTCTCCGCTGGTAACTAACAGTACACTATATGTGGGCGCCGCCCTGCACCAAGTACAAGGCGCCGCCCTGCACCAAGTACAAGGCGCCGCCGCCCCCAGACCCCGACGCGCTGCGCCCGCCGCTCTCCGCTGGTAACTAACAGTACACTATATGTGGGCGCCGCCCTGCACCAAGTACAAGGCGCCGCCCTGCACCAAGTACAAGGCGCCGCCGCCCCCAGACCCCGACGCGCTGCGCCCGCCGCTCTCCGCTGGTAACTAACAGTACACTATATGTGGGCGCCGCCCTGCACCAAGTACAAGGCGCCGCCCTGCACCAAGTACAAGGCGCCGCCGCCCCCAGACCCCGACGCGCTGCGCCCGCCGCTCTCCGCTGGTAACTAACAGTACACTATATGTGGGCGCCGCCCTGCACCAAGTACAAGGCGCCGCCCTGCACCAAGTACAAGGCGCCGCCGCCCCCAGACCCCGACGCGCTGCGCCCGCCGCTCTCCGCTGGTAACTAACAGTACACTATATGTGGGCGCCGCCCTGCACCATGTACAAGGCGCCGCCCTGCACCAAGTACAAGGCGCCGCCCTGCACCAAGTACAAGGCGCCGCCGCCCCCAGACCCCGACGCGCTGCGCCCGCCGCTCTCCGCTGGTAACTAACAGTACACTATATGTGGGCGCCGCCCTGCACCAAGTACAAGGCGCCGCCGCCCCCAGACCCCGACGCGCTGCGCCCGCCGCTCTCCGCTGGTAACTAACAGTACACTATATGTGGGCGCCGCCCTGCACCAAGTACAAGGCGCCGCCCTGCACCAAGTACAAGGCGCCGCCGCCCCCAGACCCCGACGCGCTGCGCCCGCCGCTCTCCGCTGGTAACTAACAGTACACTATATGTGGGCGCCGCCCTGCACCAAGTACAAGGCGCCGCCCTGCACCAAGTACAAGGCGCCGCCGCCCCCAGACCCCGACGCGCTGCGCCCGCCGCTCTCCGCTGGTAACTAACAGTACACTATATGTGGGCGCCGCCCTGCACCAAGTACAAGGCGCCGCCCTGCACCAAGTACAAGGCGCCGCCGCCCCCAGACCCCGACGCGCTGCGCCCGCCGCTCTCCGCTGGTAACTAACAGTACACTATATGTGGGCGCCGCCCTGCACCATGTACAAGGCGCCGCCCTGCACCAAGTACAAGGCGCCGCCCTGCACCAAGTACAAGGCGCCGCCGCCCCCAGACCCCGACGCGCTGCGCTCGCCCTCTAACAGTTCACTATACCGCCATCTTTACTGTCTCAACTATGAATACCGTATTCCACTGGATTTTATTATAAATTAGTGCGCGTTGCACTAATGAAACTGAACACCATCAGTACATCTAAATAGCGTTTGAGATCTGCAAGTGTCATCTTTATTTCGAGTAGCGTTACTTATGGTTCCCCCCCACCCCTTTCCCCCAAAAAACATATTTAACCACATAAAGGCAATCTAACCTTCATTTCTGAAAACTTTAGTTCTACCGTCATTTCTAACGTTAGCTGTTGTGGTTACTAAACCAACGTACAACAGCTCTAAATTGGCACCCAACAAGACTAACAGGAGATCAGGTTTCAATCACTGCACAAAGAGGAACGATTGTCTAATATTTGTATCTTTATTTATTTATTTATTTATTTATTTATTTGTTTATGGCACTCCAACGACTTATTCACTAATACAATTTTAGGGTAATGTAACAATGAAACTTAAAATCTAGAAAAAAAATTAAATCTATCTTAATTTATTTATGTCTAGGAGTAGCAACGTTGCAATCTTCATCGCAGCAGTACTACGAACAGTTCTCATCCAACGTGGCAGAGAACAGGACACATGAGGGACATTTGTACAAGCGAGGAGCATTGCTTAAGGGATGGAAACAACGGTGAGTGGAATTCTCCTAAATTTACCTTCCATCATCTGCCTAGCCTTTTCCCAACTATATCGGGGTCGGCTACCAGTCTAACTAGTATTTTACATGAAGCGACTGCCTATCTGACCTCCACAACCCAGTTAGTACTGGTTATGACAAATAAATAATGATTTGATTTGGTTAATACGTTACCCCTCAGTAAGACTGGTTGTCAGACTTTCGGGCCACTGACCTACCTGTAACGACTGTCGAAAGATCTAGAAATGACACCCGGGACCAACGGGTTAACGTGCTTTCCGAGGCGCAGAGGTAACTCTGTATATAGTGGGTGGTCACCCATCCACAGACCGACCCAGGCAAGCGCGGCTTAACCTGAAGATTGATCTGAGCGGCTGTTATTATTTTGCCACGAGCTCCTCCCCAAAAGGCCTCCCTTCCCTTCTTCCACTTACCCAAATCTGTTATTGGCCAATCCCTGACACAAGAATATAGTTCGTCCCGCCATCTGTTTCGGTGCCGATAGCGTTGCCGTTTGCTGCCTTATGGGACCCACCGTCCAGGTCACTTGTGAACCTAGGTAGTGCTTTTAAAAACAACAGTCCATATTGTTGATGAATTCAATGATTTTATAATTTCATTTTGATATTGTTTCAGTTGGTTCGTGTTGGACTCCATCAAGCATCAGCTGCGGTACTACGATGCTATGGAGGACTCACACTGCAAAGGGTTTATTGGTAAGCGTTATTATTTACCACTTTTTATTCCTTACGACACAAAACTATGATTGAGAGGCGCCAAATACGTAAAGAAAGGCCTCAACTTTGCAACAGACCAACTTTACCTTGAATTCTTTTAATATGCTTTCATAACAAAAGTCGATCACCGATATCGAAAATTCTAAAACTTAATGGTGTTTGGCAATGCATTATAAACCAAATTCTTAAATAACGATTGATTGTTTCAGATCTGGCTGAGGTGATAACAGTGACACAGGCGTCGCCAGCTCCCGGACCGCCTAAGAAGTGTGACGACAGATCCTTCTTTGACGTAAGTATTTAAGTTATCTATTTCTAGCAAAAAGATATAAAATCGTCAACATTTTCCTAACAAGTTGGGACCTTAACACCATTAACTTTAACTTTAAACTATCCTTACTTTGTTAAACTCTCAATATTCATTAACGGTAATTTCCATCCACAGTTGCGCACAAGCCGGCGCACCTACAACTTCTGCGCGAGCGACGCGAACGCTGCGCAGGAGTGGATCGAGAAGTTACAGGCGTGTCTGCAGTGAACACTCGCCCTTACGACCGCAGCACAACGCGGCGACGATACCAGACATCGACGGCACCGTCGGTAATCGACGGATAGATGTGACGATCGAACAACTGAGGTATATCTGTCCATAGATATAGCGGCAGTAAGACGAAAGACGACCGGCTGTACCAAAGGGGAGGGTCACTAAGGGTACTGCCATGGCTAGTTCCAAACATAATTGAAAATCTGTTATTTAAATTTCAAACTGACGACCCGCTCCTGTTTCTCACAACGCCACCTATCGGGTCTTAAATATCCTATTATTCAAGCCACTACTAACCAAACACATTAAAAAAATTTCATTGAAAATGGTTGGGTGGCTTTGGAGATCAGTGTGTAATGACACGTAATTAATAAATACTTTTTCTTTCTTTCTAATTTTTAAACGACGAAAAAGAGGACGTATCGCGTATATTTTGTTTTATATATTAAGACTAGCTTGACCTCATTGGAACTAACTATAGTGGCGCCATCTACAATGGTCTTGACGGATCTTCCCCAAATCGATAAATTTCATGACGAATCGATTATTAAAGAGGCGAATATTTCTTCAATTTCCATCAGTCTAAGACTCGATTTAAATGTTATTACAAGACTATTATTATTATATTGTTTTTCTATATTTATTATTATTAGAAAAAATGTATTTCCTTATTAAGGCACGCCAGTGGACGTCTATTGGAGACAAGCTTTGTGTTTATTGACTATAGTTAATATTATCTCGGTTATATGAAGTTTATACTCGCGCTAAACCCCGCGGGGGTAGGCAGAAAGGCTTTGAAATATTTAAAATGATTGTGTAGGGGCTATGATCTCGATGCGGTGTAGAACATGGACAAACTGGATTGTTTTTGTGAGAAGAATTAACCAATACACTCAATAATAAGCC
This sequence comes from Noctua janthe, assembly GCA_910589295.1. Lineage (NCBI taxonomy): Eukaryota > Metazoa > Arthropoda > Insecta > Lepidoptera > Noctuidae > Noctua > Noctua janthe. The sequence continues at coordinate 4,381,377 of OU342567.1, forward strand.
TTATTTTGTCTGTTATTAAAACACAATATTAACTAAACAGTATTTTGTAGTTTATAGATACTTGCTTTGTCTATAGAATCAGACTGCAAAAGAACTTGGATAAAGCAATTGTAACTGCAAATAAGATACCTACAGTATTTTAATTCTAGTTTGAAAGTAAAAAGGCTTGATTTAACCACGCTAAACTTGAATTCAGAATCTTTGTTACATTAAAATTTCGTTTCAGCCAAAATTATGACCACTTGTGTTACGAAACTTACGAATTATCACTTAAAAATCAACTTTAGATCATATGAAACTAGAGTAGATTGTTGAATAAGTGACAATGAATGTAAATTATCTAAGATTCCGAATTCAATAAAACATGTTTCAGCTTTTACATTGTGCACCGATTTCTATAAAATTCTCACAAAAACAAATCCGTAAAAAAAAACATAGTTATGTCAAAGTATTTATAATTAATATTAATAAATAAATAAATAATGAATTAGTGTCGTACGTATGTTTCTCGTTTGTAAATATTGTGTCGATGACTGTTGTGTAAAGAGTTCGGTTCCCGTTTGTGTAATATTATGTTGTTAGTTCGCGTTAGATGTTATTTGTATTGTTTTTTTTTTTACAGCGAGGACTGTGTTGGGATGTAGCGTTTAAAAGAAAAAATACTAAAGGCCGATTTTTCAATAATAGTAGTAAACTGAACGCGATCAATACATCTAAACCGCGTTCAAGTGCTCTGAGTGTCAATTTTCTTTAACATTGATGGGTGGATGGAAAATGGGTGAGTTTGTGAAATTCGATGAGACTATATTCGATGAGAAGACAGCGATGTTTAATTATAGAAAAACCAGGTCTATTTTAAAACCAGGATAAAAAGTCTTACAATATGAATGGTCATATAGAAGGCAGAAAGATTAAAGATTAATATTTGTTTCTGTTTAAAACGTTACCCTCTTTTTGGGAATTCCCGGTCTAGAAAAATAGTAAATAAATATTGAAAAATCTAATACAGAATATAGTCTCATGCAGGCTCTAAGAAAACGCTACGTTTCAACACTCAAAACTACCCTCGTACATATTATTATTATTAAAATATTATACCGACGTACGCACGACGACCAATCAAGCTATACCAAATCAGTTTATGCAGATCTCATTGTACGGGAAATCTATACAAAGCGAGACCAAGTTATACTGGACATGTAGAGCTTGATGGGTCGCCGTGTGTACATTTATATAGACAAGTAGAACGCTATACTTAGTTTTACAATCTTTTCACGGTTATTTTGCATCACTGTCAAAATCATAGTGAGCTTTAATAACAATGGAATAAGGTTAATATTGAGTAGGAGCCACTAACAACTTTGCCAAAATATAACGAACCTTATGCTGGTTACAATAAGGATGTTGGGTTGTAAAATAACTGTGGAAAGGTTGTAACATAATATTCCTTGTAAAGAGATATTATTTAAAACATATTTACGTTCAGGAATCTCGTTCCACCCACAACTTGTTACATACTCATTTTTGTATGATTTGTAAATAAGTACACTTTTTTTTTTGTTCCACATATCAGTTGGGGATCTCTCCCCCCATTTAGGGGCTCTGCCTCCTGTGGGGGGCGACTCACCCCATATTTATGTACATACATACTAGCTCATGTAAATATTAACGTTATTTTTCTGTAATTGCATTTAATAGCACGTCGGGTGGGCTATGAATGTTATGTGCGCAGCATTTGGGCGTTCGAAAGTTTCTGCATCGATAAAACATCCTCTAATCTCAGGAAAAGATTCACAGATCGATCACACCTTATCTCTAGTAAGCTGGTCAACCTTATTATAAAGCAAATATCAAAGGTTCATAGTTTTACCGCTGTTTTCAATAACTGCTTACATACCGAAATTCCTCCGTGCCTCGGAAAGCAGGTTAATTCGTTGGTCCTGGCTGCTAGTTCTAGATCTTTGACATTCGTTACTGGCCCAAAAGTCTGACAATCAGTCTTACCAACGGCATCGTATTTTACATTTGATATTATTTTGACATTCATAAATTCAAAGAAAGCAGCAATTAGATCGCAAATGATCGATGTTGACAAAAACAATCGATGGTCGATCGATTAACCGACCACAATCAAGTTATATATTTCAGGATAAGTTTATCAAAGCACACAATTCTGTATCCCGAAATCCTTTTTGTATCGATGCAAAACTGCAGACCAGCGTTCATACAAACGCGCTGAGATTATTTGTGCCAAAAATGCACAAAGTGCACAGACCCCTTGCTCACGAGTCGTGTGTTGTGTCGTTTATGTCGCGATAGTGATGTAATGGCTTCACTGCTAGGCTGACAAGCGCGGTAAGAGAAAACTTTGTCGTTATATTTTCTCGCGGTGAAAAGAGATGGGAACTATACTATTAATATTGCACATCGATTTTTAAATGAAATTTCTCGGCGCAGTGTCGAGTCTTCTAAACCGAATCGAGGCCAATGACGTCTTTTTCGCTTTTATTGCATGTTTTATAGATCTTTCTGATCGGTTAAAGGCGATTCCGCGTCGACAGGTGTGGTGACTCTCTAAAGTTCGATGTGCCATGTTTTTTTTATCTTGTTTCACCACGAGATAATGTAACGACAATGTTTTGTCGCGGTGCGTATGTCAGCCCTGCTGAGCTGCGATAGCAATATAGTTTGCCTTATACTTTGCGTACGAAGTGGCTTCTGTGTGCTTCGGACATTAGGCGGCTGTGCAGTGATTTTATATTAAAAAGAAAACATCATTTTCGTCTATAGCGTTATTGGACTATTGAAATATGTAGTAAAAGTTTAATATTGCACGCTTTCGCAAATACTAAGCAACACCAAAATAATGCGTAAATATTACGTCATGGTTGGAATTTCCACTTTCGACACTGAGCCGAGCATTGAAAATCCAACACAGCGATTTTATTTAAACATTAATGTCCATGTCGCTTAGTGCTCGAGAAAACGCGCATTTAATAACAGTTATTGGTCCAAAAAATCAAGAAAACCAGAAACCTTTAGCCTGGCTTAGACAGATGTCCTCTATGTGAACCTAGCCTATTGCTGTACGTTCCCAACGTACGATATACCCTGTTAATAGTTGTGTACCTAGCCTTAGGCCTCTTCAACACGCACGGTTTTTTGCTGTGTCCGTCTACAAACTTCCATAGTGATCCTATACGACGCTGACGACCGTAGATCCTCACGGCAAGAAACGTGTCTGTTCAATTAGTCCTTACTTAGCAACAAAATATACGCAATATTAGAATGTATTATTGTGTAAATTGACTGAAACTATTATGTTTGCAATGTTATTGCTGATCTTGTCACAGGAACACATTTATTCTATTTTGTACTGTGTTTTGTAAGTTTATGTTGATTGTTACGTTATGATCACAATGTACGGCAGTAGGCTGAATACCTGTGACTGTGCACTTGCGTTCCATCAAATAAAGAGATTTTTAAAATTGTCAGTTTCTTTTTTATTACATATCATCCTTCTGCCCTTATCCTCATATTATACACTACTGCTCACTGCTGCCACACACACAGCACATACAATAAAGGCGCTCCGCAGCGGAACATTCGTCTGTAATAAATCCAAGATTATATTTTGAGCATTACGTTACAAATAGAAGAACCCGGTTGCGCGGATTGCTAGTTCAGGCGCAACCCTAAACGTAAAGGAGATTGCCAAATAAAACCGAGAATCGCCAGAAATTTCATATATTCCGTATTTATAGGCACAAAATTTACATCAAAATATATAATAATAAACTGCAAAAACGACGTGGTATACTAGATATTTATTGATCAATTAAAACAATAACAAATATTTTTTTAGTTTCAGAAAAATCTACTGAAGCCGTCTATCTTTGGGGTTCGTAAATATAAAAATGTAGTTAATACGGATTATTATAAATATTAGTTTTAGTATATGCGAAACCTGAAACACGTGTCTAGTATTTTTATGTAAAGAATCTACGTATAAAATTTCAAAACAATATCATGTAAAATCACAAAGTTATAGGCTAGTTCCGTTACCTGGTTGTCCGCACAAAAACGTGGTCACCACGCGGCGCCGCCGGGCGCGCGCCTCCAGCGTCGTCTTGGGCTCATTGATAATAATAATTTGATAGTAGGAATGATTGCAATAGGTACTTAGTGTCGCTCGGTGTCCAACTTGTAATTTTTTTTAAATATTTTTGGGACAAATTATTGGAATCGATTCAGTTACTTATTCTGAACAAACTATATTCAGGTTTCGCATATACTAAAAATAATGTTGTATAATATTCTACGAAAAAATCATATAATTATGTAATATAATATGTATATGTCGGATATGTCAAAATTTACTCCGTTAAGCTCGTACATCACGTGGGCGGACCATGGATTTCGTGCTATAAAACCAAACTGGGTGCGTTACACTGTTTCTGGCAAAATTAACGAATTACTTGAGATAGCAACTTAACACAATAACACGGGGCACAATGAATCGGGTACAGTTCCATGACGTCTCAACTCCGCCACTGATTGTCGTCCTCCCTCGAGTTGGAAATCAGGGCTCTGTACAAAGCACACCGTGTGGTGGGTAGACTGGTAAGTAAGTCGCGTGATCTCACCACTGCACACTGGCGCACTTTTTAATTCATTTTATATCCATACTAATGACCGGTTCCGACATATACATCAAACATCGTGATCAATCACAAAACTCAGGAAAGTCCGGTTAAGCAGACGACAACCTCCTTGGTTGCCCTACCTCCTCAGCTATCAAGTTTACATGCTGAATAAGCTTGCTAAAACCCTCAAAGGGAGACCCTTACCAAGGGGCAATATAACTGAAAGAACTGATTTTCACCCAGCCCAGTACGCCAACTGAAGGAAAGTTGCAATTGGTTGAAGTACGACACTCAATGGACAAACAAACAAATAAAACACCTCAATACCATATGTAACAATTTTATTTTACCAATATTCATAATATATTAACATATGTGGTCCAAAACCACCCTCTTTGATAATTATATAATACAAAGAATTTCTCACAAATGGTCGCTGAACCTATAAGGCTATATAACAATGAAACAAAACAGCTACGGACTACACGACCGCTCACAAGTCAATGAAACTGAGGCCTAAAGTAATGACTCCCGCCATAATTACACAATACAACAATATTTAAAACGAGGTATAAAAGGGAAAAAGAAAAGATTAAACGTTTCTCGTAATATATTAATAATCGTTATTTAACCTAAACAACGAGGGGGCGCTAGCGGGCATGGTACGGAACCATTTCGTGTAAATGGAAGTTTCAAATCGCCGCGGGGCTCAACAGTTTACAATATTAGGCCTTCGGTCAGTCCGGGCTGAGCGCCCGCCCCGTTATAACTTACAAACATTTATTAATGCATTTTACATTATATACAATGGGAAATAAATACTCTAAAAGCACGAGATATATAATAATCGTGTATGTACATAAACACAACGAGAGGTGCACTGTGCAGTGGCGACCACTGTCGAGTACCTTTATATCACAAAAATATAAATCCCATTGCCGCCTAAAGGTATAATTTGTTACCTAAATATTTATATTGGCGTACACTTTTTGGCTTAGCTAAGTTCCTCATCGATACTTTTTAGAGATGTACCGGCTATGTTCCTTCAACTTAAGGTCCCTTATATCGATTTGATATTGCCTAGGTCAATTGATTTTATGCATTTTATATACAACCGGTGGTTTGAGACGACAATGTACAGTCGGGGAAGCTATTTGTTTATCAAATTGACACACTACATAAATTTGCCGTGAAACCATTTTATACAATGATTTGATTATACGGACAATTTAAGTTTGTAGTCAAGTCAATTTGGTAAGCAATTAATTTTCCGGACTGATCGACTAGCCAGTCAATTTTACCACTAATTAGATAGTCGATACACCTCTGACTTACGTCCACACGGATGTGGGATTCGCAGTTCAGCTGTATAGTCGATCTCATTATTGCTTTACCACTTTTGATGAAAATTCCCAGTAAGGGGTCGTCCACTAATGACATGATGTCTTTTAGCAACTTTTAACCAATTCAACCATTTTTGAGGGAGGGGTGGGGGATCATGATAATACATGGTGAGGTTTTAGACTACCCCTCCCTACCCAAAATCACGTGTATTCTTTTGGTACAAAGAATCTTAAAAAAAAAACAGCATATTATCTATAAATACAGGTTAACAGATATAAACTAATTTAATTCTGGAAAATTAAGCACCGTGATAAAAATGTCTAGTTCACGCACCGCTTTCGTTTTAGAAATCGCGCGTTCAAAGAAAAAAAAAACGCGTGATATCTCACTAGGGGGAGGGGGCTCCCCCTAGTGATATTTCGTGATTTTTCCGAACCCCATCCCCCCTTTCGAGTCTCACGTGATTAATGGGTGAACCCTAAGCTGGAATTTTAGTAGGTTTAAATTATATCCAAACAAACAAATAGACGTTAGAGGACTAATTCTCTATTTGAATCGGATTTTGATACCAATTTTAAGGGTTTTTAATTTTTTGCACGGAACCCTAATCCTTTTTCTAAAATAAAAGTTACTCCTTATAACATCAACTATCTGCCAGTAAAAGCGCCGTCAACATTGGTCCAGCCGTTTCGGAGATTAGCCGGAACAAACTGGCAAATAGACCGACAGAGAGACAGACAAAAATTAAAAAATGTTTTTTTTTATATGCATTCAGTAAAAAGCTGTTATTTTGAAATTACAAACAGACACTTCAATTTTATTTATTAGTATTGATAAACCAGTGTGGTAAAACAATGATGACGTCGATTACATCTATCTACTCTCGTTCGGGAGTAGTGCTTACAGTTGACAGTGGATGCACAATGTCACTACAAGTTAAAAGTAAACAATTTTTGGTTTCCATATTGTACCTACAAAGAATTCCATCCAAAAATATCACCGTCTCTGTAATAAACACTGTCTCTTTCTTTTAAGCCAGAAAACCACATGCCAGTTACAAATTATGCAAGTTTGCTTGCATGCCATTCATGTAACCACCAATCGGAAGATTGTTATTGCACGATAACGCAAGTTATTTCAAACACTCGAGTTCTAGTTACTGGCACGTGTTTTCCTGCCTTTACATTTTAAACAAAACCTTTAAAAACATGACTCAATTTGAATTTTCTTCTCATAGAAATATACAAAAATTTAGATCCAAAAGTGTTTGAGTTTAGAAAATCGTCGTTTAAATACATCAAAAAACAGCTCGATCCATGTGTATGGGGTTCGATGTCGAGTGAAATGATAATTTAATCATAAGACGTACAATGTGACAAGGATGTTTCGGCGCTCGAGTGACGTTGCCAGACGCTGTTGATTTTGTGAAATTTATTGAAAAATTAAGATGGCGGCGTAGTTTCAACTTTGGCCACGCGCCAAAATACCCTTGTCCAGCTACATTAAAGCTGCTGTCTGAGTGACGGTGTGAAATTAACATATCTATAGCTATTCGTTATAGAATTAAACACATATTATGTTACATCTGAATGTACTTAGAACCTGTTACTATTATAATGACTACATCGTGACTCGAGAATATAAAACGAATGAATTTTATAAACTGTCACGCGTTCAATGATTTCGTAACTTTTACATTTCATTTTTGATTTTCTCTTCGGCCATAGAAATGAATGAACAAAACTAACTTATTTTTACATTTATTTTATCAATTTCACGCTCATATTGAAATATAAATCGGTACTTAATACTGCTTAACTGAGGGTAGATAAATTTGCAGGCCTATACATTTTATATACATCCAAATTATGTATATAATGTTTTCAATATTGAAGTGGTATAATACATTATTTATAATACTTATTGTGGGTTCAAAATACCGTATCGGTATACACCAGTATGTACCAATATGTTCGAAAAGCAGGAGCTATAAATACAGCGCGGGTAAGGATATGCCAGCTAAATATATCAGTCGACTATTTTAACAATATTTAAATTCTGCTAAGGCCAAAATTTTGCTGGTTAAGGTACAATTCAGAAGGCAAGACCACCCATGACTGACCATAGTAAAATGACTGAGGTCTATGTAACTTAATAGAAACACTTTCATAGATGGCGACACTGTCGCTAGTGCTGTTTGATTTCTGTCGGTTTTTTTTAGATCTGTCATTGTATTTAGGCGGATTTGCCGCAGCGGGTTGCGGTTCCGATTTGTACCTTCAAGCATAAAGCGCAATTTGTTCCTAGAAAGTTGAAATTATCTAATATTTAACGTGTATTTGGAACAAGTTAGCTCATTCAGTCACCTCTAGGCCGTCGGCCCACGGTCACACTTTACAGTTCGTCATGTGGCACGGCAGGGGGCGCTAGTGTTGGCGTGGGCTAGTGGCCCACGGGCTCCACGTAGTTGGCCGGGTACAGGCCCACTCGGCCATCCTTCCGACCCTTGCACCAGCCCTGTTCGTCTTCATCTTCTAATTTTTCGAATAAGTCTCCTGAAAAACGAATTAAAAAAGATAGATATACATTTTTTTATTAGTTCAACTGCAAGTGACTGTAGTAACACGTAAACTAGGAAAATCGCCCTTACTGCTACCAAATAAAAGCGCTGTAAAATTATTATTTTTTACCATGAACGCGTGGTGTTCTGTACACGCAAACAAGCTATTTGGTAAAAGGTCAGCTGACTTGCAACTACCTTTATACAGTGGTATGAGTCTGCAGAGTCTTCAATTATTTTACAATACTCTCTTAAATACGCATTAGCTTAATAGTTACTATGCATAATGTTTATTGGCAGTGTAGTGGAAAGATGATTTATATTTGCCTGAATACCAAATCCCTGTTTTATTTTACACAGAGTAGTAATAAAATGGAGTGCTAAGGTGCTGCGGTGTGCGAGTAGTGCATGTTTGTTACCGCGATAGAAGTTACTGCCGCCGGTCGGGGCGACGTCGGCGGGACGTTCGGTCCCTCTTTCTCGTTTGATTCTAAGAACAAATATGCGTATTAGCACTCCATTCCATTGCTAGTTTGTGCGTTAAGGCAAGCGGTGGTGCCCTCTATGTTAAGGTATAACTGGAAATGAGGGAAATACTCAAGTACCTACATGATATTTTATGGTCACATGGAACGTCTCGTCTGGGTCAGTGCAGGACATTGTATAAATTTTTTGCCAAAATATATTTTTTCGTCAAATTGGCTAAATTAAGTAGCCTGCCTCATGTAACGGCCAAACATTAAAATCACATCTGGGCCATCGGTCTCATAAAGACGCAAGCGCGACTTTGAAACCTGAAGTACTAAGTTCGATATACAGGTCGGCTTAGTTAATTTTTCGGTCAAGATTTTTCAGGAGTAGCCTGGAGTCTGTACTCGTGCCCGGCTGATGGCATAAGCTCTTCCTATAAATATATGGGAATTAAACTTAAGGTGGAAGCGCCAGGGTGGTCCGCGAAATTCAAATTTTCTTAGGTTTTTTGCAATTTGCACGTCAGTGTCAGGTGGTATGTTGATTAAAATATGATTTTACATGAAATAGTCATGCTATGGGATTAAATTAACTAAGAGGGTTGTTTTGATGATTTAAATTATTGTAATTCTGTAAATACATACTTGTTACGGTTGCGAATCATATTTTGCCGGCCGGCAAATTGCAAAAAAAGTAAGAAAATTTGGATTTCGCGGGTTACCCTGGTGCTTCCACCATAACTTGCGAAATATCGCTGTATACTCTGAACTTTCACCAATGTGTTGAGGTCCCATCGGCTCCCCTCCCTTTTTTACCCCTTCGGAGGAGGTAAGTCCTGGTTTCCTCACCTTGTCTGAAGCTGAGCTCATCACTCTCCGCGCCGGTGTAGTCGTACAGCGCTCTGACAGGCACCCCGGGCTCCCCAGTATCCGTTAGGGCTCCGGCCGACTCCTCATCCCACTCGTCCTCGTCGAAGGGGTTTTCCTGGCCGCCCTTCAGGCTGTCTTTAGCTGGAGACGTCTTGTTAGATTTGGGGGCTGAGGCTGTACCGTTGCTGGAAAGGGTTGATGAGAACGGTTAGGATCTTGTGTTTAGACATCACCTTTTTGGAAAGAAGTTCCTTATACTGACATAAGGCTAAAGGACTTCGTACCTGTAAGGGTATTCATCGTTATTCGTTAATAAGAATCCATACCGTTTTGCCAAAATACTTCATGATTACAATAGTAACAACTAACACTCTATCATCAGCGCTGAAAACGGGATATTTATCATGTTTACTATTTGTTTGTATATCGCCTCATACAATGGTGTAAAAACCGAAAATGTGCGAAAAGAGTTCGCAATCGGACACAGTGAGTTTCGTGTGTCGGGAACAGAATCGAGTTGTGAGTGACAGTGGTAGTGGTACAGAGTGCAAAAAACGAACAAGAAAGAGGGTAGACCGATTTGTCTGCTCATAAACACCCACCCGCAATAACTTCAGTTTAAACGTGACCAAAGTGCTCGTAACATCGCCGAAATATCGGGAACTCGAAACAAATAGTAAACATGGATAATATCACGGGATATTAACCATGCTAATTCAGTTTAAAAACTTGGTCATCTGCTTAGTCTTTTGTCCACAACGTTAGGATAGGCATCCAGTATAACCGGATGTATTTGAATACCAGTGTGTTATTTTACTTAAACTGTCTAAAGTCCCCCTCACGAGAAGCTATAAATTTTGTAAATAAAGAACTTCTACCAAGTTACGCAGCGACAATTCAATCAACAACAAATAATCCCAAATTCATTCAACTCAAAGTAACGTACGGGTAATACGAAACTAACGAGCAATTCCACTTGGTCGGGTTATATTTTAGCGATATAAAGCGCTGTCGTCTAATGTTTTGTGGTACTGGAACGCGTCTGATTCATGGAACGTAAACATTTGTTGAAGTAAGTCTGTGCTGTTTTCGCGGATTTGATTATATTGTTTGTTATTGTTGATTTTGTTTTTCTAATCAGTTAGTTTGCTAAGGTGGGGAACGAAAAATTTATAGCTTCTCGTGACGGGGACTATACACGCATAATAACAGTCGAACTAATACAATTAAAATCAATCAAAAATATGAAAAGGATATTTTACCGACTACAGCTAATAAATAATCGATAATCGATCGGTCTATCTTACACAAACATGAACAGTCAACAGATGGAAAGTTGCCATAGAGTTACGAAATTACAAAACAAACAGTACCGTAAAACGGGGTGAATAGAGACAAATTTTGAAAGGGATTTAAACGTTGAATTAATATGTTATGTTGCTAGCAAGGTCTCAAAATAATTAAGTATAACTTAGTAAATAAAACAGCGTAAACATACTTTTTGATAACATAATCAAATTAATTCAACGTTAAAATCCCTTTCAAAATTTGTCTCTATTCACCCCGTTTTACCGGTAAATTCTTGACTTCTAACTAAGCCCCTAATACGTCCTTACAACACTAACTCATCAAAGATCCACTCGCTGACATCGCTGATGGTAAACCGGGAACTGCTGGACACATCGGGCCTCATCGCCTGGCGGAACAGGTGGGAGAAGGGCTCGTTGTGCTCCTGCAGGCCGGCCGTGCTAGCGAATATCTCTAGGCGTTCGATACTGGGAAGGACGGGGAATGGATGGGATGGTTGAGGCGGATTTTGGGTCAAAGAGGATTGGGGTAGGTAGGTAGATAAGCTAGGGTGTCCTAAGAAAGCTGTGCCGTCATAAAATGACCGTTCTCCATTAAAAGCGTTTACGACTTACGGCATTTCATAAAAAAATTAAAGTCCTTTTTTTCGAAATGAATGAACCGATTTTGATGAAACTTCATATGCATAAGCAAGATACATAGCTCTAAAAAGTTTTCAGAGAACATTTTAGAAAAATATTGTTACGGTTAAATTAGCCCGTTTTAAATTTTCCATAGAAACAGAAAATTTTAATTTTTTTTAAAAGATATTTCGAAAATGTTCTCTGATAACTTTTTAGACCTATGTATCCTGCTTATGCATATGAAGTTCCATTAAAATCGGTTTAGTCATTTCGAAAAGTTAGTATGAAATGCCGTAAGTCGTAAACGCCCTTAACAGAGTTTGTATTGTATTATTTATCATCTATAAAAATTACTGACTTTTATGACAGCCGATATTTTATGATCGTATTGCGACAGAACCGTTTTAAATAGGGAATCCAAACTTAAGGAGGCAGTTAGGAAAATTGATTCTGATGGCAGTTATAGAAGAGACGAACTCTACTCCTCCGTGGGTGACTCCAAGTAGATATGATAATCCTACGTCCAGTCTCCACAGGTTATATCTAGATGTGTCCTGCCATTTTAACGAGTTCCTCAATTTTTCTTTTGCTTTTATTTATGCGTAGTAAAGCCTATATCTTTTAGTTACCGACAACGTAATACCGCGGCGGATTGTTTATGCTCTTTTCCATATATGTCGATTAGCTTAAATATCAGTAAATCAAAAGCTACTCACGTAACAGCGATAGGCGCACTGATGGTCTTCTTGTCAATGGTGTTATTAGCGTTAACGGCGGTAGAGTTGCTGATAATGGTTATCGGTGGTTGCGGAGCCACGTCCGTGTGGTTGGCAGGCTTGCTCATCTTGTTGTTGGTGTTGTTGATCGGTGGCAGCTCCTGTAGTGTTGCCAAGGAGAAAATTAAAACTTGAGCGGGTTTTGAAGGCAGTTTTTTTGAGTGGAAGGACCAATTTTTGTTGTAAGAAGAATAATGAAATTATGCTACAGATATGTAAGATTAAGTAGTAGTTTAAAGGTTTGTTCAAATTGGTACGTACAAACTGCAGACTCAGTTCCGGACACCGAACTATGAGAGATAATGTACTGAAGTAACGAAGTGTTAGTGTGGTGTCCGCAGTCAGTTCAAAGTCTGTTCGTACTGATTTGAAAGATTTTTTTACTTAAAACTGACTTAAAACATAACCCTTCTTTGCAGTCGGGTAATATTGAATTTGGTCCTTGCACTCTTTCATATCAAAATAAATAATTTATATTCGGTGATTATTGTTGATCAATATTTAAAACATTTACTTATATATTCTTTAAAATAAATATAGAATTTAACTATACTAAGTTCATATAATATACGTGTGTTAAAATTGTTAATACATGCCAATATGCATAAACTGTAGAGTGAAGCGAACATCCATCATGCAACATTGATAAACAAAAAAAAATAAAATAAAAAATACATGAAAATAAAATTTAAAAAAAGATCAAAATGAGAATGACCTCATCCCAGAATCTACTAAAAAAACTACGTTTTCGACCCGTCATGCTGGAAACTAATATAAAGCATTTACGAGATACCAAATTACCAATCCGGCTTTCATTCATTCTCATTTGAATCATTGTATGGACCATAGATTGTAGACGAAAGTCGTACAAAACATGTTAAAAGTCTGGCAACACTGATTGTGCGACGCGGCTGGCGCGTGCTTGAGGCCTCCTTACGTACGACAGCGATGGTGGTTTACGTACCCGACGTCAAAGTCAGCAAAAAAACCGTTGAAAAATTGTACGGATTGGCAAAAATCGTTCAAATACTCTCAAATTTTTACAAAACCACGCCATACATGACATATTCGATCTAAATTTTTGAATAATCACAGATTCTATATTTCTTCAAAAACAAACTTACTACCGTGTAGTTTCCAGCTAGCATCGGCATCATCGTTTAACCTTCTGCACATCACGCGATTATTTATAATAACCAATCAGCCCTCTACGCCTTTGCTGATTGGCTAATATTTTTACCCCGGCAACATCCATCGACATAAGCCTCTCCAATCGGAGAATATTTAGCTCGATCCTCCGATACGCTCTTCCATCTGCTACCCGCCACCAGACACCCTGCGGAGATCGTCGCTGCATCTAGCTAAGGACGTCCTACCTTATGTTTGTTTTTCGATTCCCGGCTGCACCGGTTCTACAGCTTATATAGCATGAACTCTTCACGATATGAAAATCACAATCGCAGTCGTCCGTAAAGCTAAGTCTAGACTAAATGTTGTGGTAACGTACATCCTCGCTGACGGGCCGCTGGTTCAGCAGTGTGATGGGCCCGGTGGGCAGGCTCTCCTTGGACTTGCCCTTGGCGATGTCCCGGAACTCCTCCGTGTACTCCTGTCCGGCGACACACACGTCACAAGCGCTCATGGCGGGGCAACCAGACGTTGGGAACACGTTTACGTGGATATACGTGATATTACTTTATCTTTTCATGATTTATAAAACAGTCAGACTCAAACACAGTCATATTGAATATTTTTGACTTATGTGATATTTAAGACTTAACTGTGAGAGTTTTTGATTAAAAAGGAAAGTGAACAATAAATCGAAAGTTTGTTTACACTGTTATGAGTTAACCGTTAGTTTTACATCTTTATAAAACTTAAAAAGAGATCAATTTCAATGTGAATGATTGAACAATGATCATTTAATTAAAAAAAAAAACACTTGTAACAAAAAAAAAATAATGTGTGAGGAAGTGAATTAATTTAATTTTAATACTTCTCCATTAACAATAACAAAGTGAAATAATAAAGTCAAAGACAAGTTCTTTAAAAAATTGTATTTCTCTATTGTTTTCCCAACGTCTCGTTGCTCAAATGCAAACTCAGTGAAAAAAAAAGTAAATTAACAAAATTAGGTAAACAAAGACACGTCCATACAAAGCCGGTGTTCGTTAGGTCATACAAGCTATTTGCACTATTGGGGGGTACAGAAAGAGAGGGAAAATATAGTACATGCTATTAGACGGTAAAAAAAAAACAACTACGAATATAGTCGGTCCCTCGTGGGTGAAGATTTATCCGACATTTTTGTGTTTCCTTAATTCTGTACAATTTTTAGGTTATATTTTGAACTTAGCTGTAATAAAAAACCGTTTAAACGGTAAAACCGGTACCGTTTAAATTTAATCATATTTAAATATGATTAAATTTTTGTATCTATGGTTTCAAATTGCAATTTAATTTTAACAAGTGCATTGAGACTCTTTTAAAGGTTTTTTTTTTTTAATTTTTGGGTTGTGCCGATTTCTTTTACAATTTTTTTGCGAATTTACAAAATGGCGGATACCTCCCATACCGCTTCCAGGATCTTTATAACAATTTCTGTGACATTGCGTGCTTTTCTAAAACAGTTTGCTTTTTATTTTGCTACCCATAACTTCGGTGTGGATGAGTGCTTATGATTGTGCTTTCGTTTACATCAAATTGGATTCAGAATTCAGTAACCTAATTTGGAAAGAAATCAAATCTAGAATTTGTACGTTCTAATTCGATAAACAGGATTCCGCAATTCCTGCGTTGCCGTTCGGAACTTTGATTATTATCGAATTCAGTGGAATTTGAATCGAGAAATTCGATTATCAGTTGCCGAGTTGCTGACAGAGAAATTAAATTTTGAATTTGTATTTCAAGGACGTATATTTATTAATTTTAATTTCAGTGCTTAATATGTCCGGTCGGTAGCCGAATAGTTGTCAACCACCCACGGCTTATCGACCAAGTGTAAATGCCCCATGAAAGGTGCTGTGATCATCTATGAGCGAAATTGTTCTGTAACACCTTACATCACGGTGTAAATATATGTGACACCATTAAACCCTCTCGGTGCTTTGCAAAATCATTGGTTGATGAAATTCGATTACGATAAATCGATTCTCAGTATCGAGTGCTAGCTTTATGATTGGCGATTTACAGTGCATTTTGTGGGATATGTAGGTACCTTATTATTGAATTTTCTTGATTGTATTGCTTAAATTGTGTTTAAGTGCAAGATACTTACCTTCTTTTTATTTTACCACTTTAAAAATATATTGATCAATCATTTTCTTTTAAAGGAAATTATGTGTAATTCAAATAAAAATTCAAGATTTCAAATAATGTGGCTTTACAACATGAAAAAGTCGCAACACGGTAAAACCTAATGGGTTTTGTTTCATATTTATCCAGCGTTGAAATTCTCACTTTACACCTATACCCACAAAATCCACTGTCCACCATCAGATCATAAATCCGTGCTAAAAACTCAGTAACCGCGAAAAATTGATATGCGATGAATACTTTGACTAGACTTAATTTCAAGTACAAAAGGTACGTGTACTTTAATATACAAGGTCAAATTCAATGATAGCGACACCCGCAGACATAACGGCCCATCGATGTCTTAACATATTTTTTTTTAGTCATTACTGATTGATACCTGCGGAGTTGTGCTAGCTAATTTAAATTGACCCTGTATACCCCTTCGATAAAAAGGCAAAGTGATGTTATGTGTCCTCGTCAAAGTATAAACCCCACAGCATTCTGGAACCCACACCGTGGTCGTACCATCAGAGGGTTGCTATAGAACCGGCTGCTTCCATAGCACTGACTACTGGTCACCGAAGGCGCCACGCGGTTCGAAGCTTTCTCATCCACACCGAAGCAGAATGGAGGCAGGTATAGCCGCAACCTCCGGACCGCCTGCGACCAGGGCTCGGTCTGCGGTCGCGGCAGCGGACGCCTTGCGGTCGCGATCATGCGGGCGACCATTGCTGATGCTTCCGCCAAGTATTTGTTTTGTATCGGATCCGTTTCCGGGGTATCGACCTTGTGTTTAATGTTACTTTTAATGATTTTTGTCACAATATTTATGTTTGAATTATTTTGTAAAGCACATATTTGAGAATGTCGTTTACTGAATCATTTTCTATGACATGACCTAATTCTTTGATTGCAATACAGCGTAATTAAATACTGTGAACGAAATAACGAATTCTTTCCGTCTAAATAGTGTGACTTGCAATAATTACGAATGCTATGAATTAATCAAAATATTACAAAACAAAAGTAATTACGATGCACTTGACCCGAAACGATAAAAATACTTTTCATTTTATTCATTCTAGGTCGATAATAAATTGTAAAAATATTGCAATGTTGGAGGAAATCCGTTCGAATTATTCGTATACCTAAGTTTTTTTGTATTGTAAGTATTTAGCGTTTGGTATGCGAGGTAAAGTCGGTGTTGAAACGTGGATATCTTGATCAAATATTGCTGTTTGTTTGGTATTAAGGGGCCTTGTGATAACGGGGATTGTTTGAAGGTCTAACTAACTACAAGCGCAGTGACTGCACACCGTTGGGACCAGATTTCGGATTTAAGCGATGGTTGGAACATAGGACCAATTTTCAACTGAAAATCACACCGTTAGAGCCAAATTTTGTTGGGGAAAGGACCAATTTTCGAAACAGTATTTAAAAAAAGTATAAGTTATTTTTTATTTCATTGAATAATGTAAAATTATACTGTTTTTGGTCTTTTTGGGGATCATTCTAGAATATTTTCGCAGTGTACAGCCACCGAAGAATTATTACAAGATCTAAGAAGAATTCTAAATATTATTAGAAACATCTAAATACTGTAATTTGTATAAATAATACGGAAAAATTAGAAAAGACGTCGAATAATGGGCATGCTTAGTTTTTCATTCCGATAAGTCTAACGCCTAATACGTTTTGTCTAAGACTAATATACAGACGTTTATTAAACCATGGTTATTAACATTATTTTTTATGTTTTTATGAGCGGAATTTACGCATGAAATTCTGAAAGACTTGGGTTTTTTATCTTTACGGCAGTGGCGAAGGTTCCATACAACTTGATTCCTACCGGCTTCCCTTTGAAAAATGGCACAGTCAGTATTCTATAGACAAATAATATAATCACATTAAAGATTATGTACTCCGGCTTACCTCTTACAAAAATTGACCCTTCGCTACTGCTTTACGGGTATTTTGAAATGAATCAGCTTATTTAAAGTATTCGCATTTACTAACTAGAAGATACCTTAGAGCGAATTCTACAAATAAAACTTAACGTCATCCACACACCTAAACTGCGTTCAAAAGCTATCGTCTATATTTCACAGCAATTATGACACTGACAGCTTTTTAACGCAGATTAGATGGCTTGAACGCGTTCAGATTCATTGATGTAATTCGCCCTTAAGCTAGAAACAAAAAGTAAGTACATGGTTTAACAAAAATCCGTACCTAAGGACTGAATGCAACACCTAAATTCCTAAAGCATTCAAGTTAATAAGATGCATAGAGCTCTTTAACAGTAAAAGAATCATAGACAGTAATGCATTGCGCGGTGAGTAGGACGGGTTTGTATGCAGGCTGGTGTCTGAGCAGCAATGTATATTACCTCGAACTGCGGCCAACCCATAGCCATGTTCACGCCGTGGTTGTTCGCCCACCACTTGAGGTCCTTTTGACTGTCCGCGTTGTTTATCGTATGGTGGAATTCTTCGTATATTTGGGGTAATCTGAAATTTTTTAGATCGATGTTTTAGTAGGGATAATGTGGTGATGGATGGTGAGCGAGAGGAAGACCAAGGAAATGATGGATGGATTGTGTGTGGAATGATTTGAAAGAAAAAGGAGTAAGTGATAGCGTAACGGTTGACGGAGGAGAATAGAAGGAAAAAACGTGTTGCGCCGACCCCGAGTTACATGGGATATGGTGAGGAAGATGATGAACTAAGATAGGCAGTCTTTGTACTGTGTGAATGAAGGTATTTTTATGGACTCACAGCCTGGGAACCAGCCCATATTCTAGGCTGATTCAATGAATATTCCCACTGACACACTGCGAAGTAACAGTGGATAAAATCGGGATGTGGATGATAAAGTCAATTGTTTTAGAAGACTTTTCATCAAATATGTTATGGTCGGCTTACCCGGATGCACAGACTGCCCATCTGACCTCCACAACCCAATTACGGAGTATCAGATAGCGCTTGGTAAGACTGTCAGACTTTTGAGGCTTCTGACAAAGATCTCCGGATAACAGCCGGATCCTACGGATTATCATGCTTTCCGAAGCACGGAGGTGCTCTTTATGTAATGAATAGTCACCCGTCCACGGATCGACCCCGGCTAGCGCTGCTTAACCTTAAACATCGACCCGTCCAGCTGATTATTAGCCTTTTTAATTACAGTCAGTATACTCACGATGGTTCTTGGCTGATATTGAGGCATTTATGGAAGCTGAACAGCACATCCTTGAAGAACTTGAGCCTCTGCGCCTCCATCTGCTGGCATCGTTCGAAGACGCCGGTCATGTCCTCGATGTAGCGAGGGTTGTATGCCGTGATCTCTGCCAGAGCTGATTGGTACTTCTCTCTGCTTTTGGAGACCTCTTCGCGGCATTTGGCTACGCGTTCTGCCATTTTCTTTACCTGTAAAGAAGGTGAATTTGTTTTAAATGCTGGTGCTGGTAGAAAGTCACAGGAATCTATCAAGACCTGTAGGAGTCAGTAAATTAAAAAGATATTAGATTTTAGATTAGATTATTTGGCCAAAGAACAATCATTTAAAAAGAGTTGACAAATAAGGCTTTCAAAAACAGACGGGATTTTTCAACTATTACAGTTCAATACTACTTTATACTAATATTTAATTAGACTATATCGTTATCTTCAATAGACAACAACATCAATGTTATTAAATACGTAGCGACGCCTGAAATAACGGTGCTATCGTTAAACATAGGGATCATCGGGCACTTTTCTGTAGGTAAATAATTAGTAAAAATAACCGATCTACTTAAATTCTTAACTATATTAAAACAAACACAAACATGCGTGCAACAGCTTCAACATTCACAATACGGACCTGCGAGGACGGTGGTACTGAGGAGGGGGTGGGTACAGAGTTGGTGGGGGGAGAGGTGTCGCAAATTGCCACGTCCGCCGGCGACGCGGCCAGACGTCTACGCATAACTATAACACCCTGTAGCTGTGGTGACGAGCTTTTTAAATCTAACGTTGGGTAGCGAGGGACATGCCTAGTTGTAAAACTTTTCATAATGAAGTGGCATTTTTCTTTTGAAGGCTGTAAAAAGTTAACAACGTACGTTATAATTATGTCAAAATGAAGGTTGCCGGCAAAAGATCCTAGTAGCACTTTTTAATGTAACCTAATTTAAAATGTAGGTGGAGAGCAATAAAAGGAATTATATTCAGACAAAAACACGTCTTTATATGACAACCTTTGTGCGAGAGGGTTGGCACTAATTGGATAACTTCGTTACCCGTACGACTTCGTTACAGCAGCGTTGCAACTAACAAAATTAACTCATCATCATAATTTAGGAAAAGTTTACTCAACATATTTCTACATAACACAATATTATTTTATGTAAACAGGTCAAAATCAATCTGCCTAACAGCCTTTTTCCCTAACTATGTTGGAGTCGGCTTCCAGTCTACCGGACGCAGCTGAATACCTGTATATTACAAGGAGCGACTGCCTATCTGACCTCCATAACCCAGTTAGTACTGGGTAATATGATAGCCCTTAGTAAGACTGGTTGTCAGACTTTCGGGCCACTGACTGTCAACGATCTACAAATGACAGCCGGGACCAACGACTTAACGTGCTTTCCGAGGTACAGAGGAACCTCGATATGTAATGGGTGGTCATCTATCCACGAATCAACCTAGGCAAGCGTGGTTTAACGTGAAGATCGATCCGAGCGGCTGTTATTATTTAGCCACGAGCTCCTCTTCATTTCATTAATGAAGTCTATTTTAACAAAGTCTTTATATGACAACCCCGGTGCGAGAGGGTAGCTACTAATTGGATAACTTCGTTATTCTGCGACGGCGCTGCAACGAACTAATTTAACTCATAATCATAAAGGAAAAGTTTACGTAACCTACTTCTACATACAAATATGAATTAATGTAAAAAGGAATGAATGAATACTAGCGACCCGCCCCGACTTCGCACGGGTGCAATATATACATATAAACTTTTCTCTTGAATCACTATCTATTAAAAAAACCGCATCAAAATCCGTTGCGTAGTTTTAAAGATCTAAGCATACATAGGGACAGACAGACAGCGGGTAGCGACTTTTTATACTATGTAGTGATTATGAAGGATGTACCTTAACACAGGGTTACTTCTACAGGGAAGCCTAAAACAACAATATAAACAAGTAACACTAGCCAGAGGATATAGTACACGAATCTACAGACAACTCACAGCCAGAACCTGAACCACAGGATCTAGAAGCAAGACGAATGTGGAGCTGCGTTGACACGATCAGAGTATGCTCGGACCGAGTGGACTCGGATACCTACTCGGACGCAACTGGTATTGTGGCATCCCATAGTCCCACCGCACTCGGATGGGTTGGTATGGGTTGCCATAATAGGAGTTGCGTCCGAGTGGGTATTTAAGTCGAGCATACTCTGATCGTCAAACGCGGTTTGAAGTAAAATTGGATTTTCAAAAATCATCTCGCGACAGCGGTTTAAGCGCAGTCCACAACGCCCGCTGCTGGCGGACGAGGCATCGTTTCACCTCTTTTCATACTTCGGTCCACACCGCGAACTATCGAAAGACCCGAACGAAGTAGGAAAAGAGCCTCGTACGCTCGCTCGCTGACAGTGCGACCTGCGCTTTAAATAGGAGAATCGTGTTTGCCGATTAGAAATACCATCGAGCGCACACGGCTTTCTGATAAAAACCCCATAACCCTTTTTCTAAAAGTGGGGATCGAACCAGGGATCACTCAACCACACTCATGAGCCGCACTTAGAACTACCTTTAAGAAAGTCGCAGCTTTTTAATTCTAAATATTGCCTGTTATCCCCGAAGGGTTAGGGACAGGAGTACCTAATAGTACATTTCGCTAATTATGTTTAAGTCCCATATAATAGGGGGCGAGCCTATTGCCATCAAGCGACACAAATCCAGACTCCGTGGCTGCTACTAAGAAATTCCTGATGGAAAACCCTAATAAGTTTTTGCACGACCCGGGAATCGAACCCAGGACCTCATGCTCAGTAGTCGCGCTTGTGACTACTCGGCCAATAAGGCAGTCAATCATCAATGTTAAAGCTTGAAAACCCTAGGGTTATCACTAATTGGATAACGCCGAGGCGCCGAGATAGCGCAGGAACGAGTTAATTTACTCATAATAATTACTTGAGCACTTTACCTAACTTTACTTTGTCTACACTTTATCAGGGAATGCGATTACCAGGATTAGCATTATTCTGCTGACTATTATGAAGGTTATCTTAATGTTTTATTGCCTTGGAATTTTAATAGTAACCTTGATTATTAGCATATTGTAGTCTATGATAGATAGTTGACAGAAACTAGTGTACTAGTCGGAGCAATCAATCAATCTACCTACATTTTACTTTAAGACAAATCAAATCTACATTTCAACAAATTGGCACAGCATGGTTGGCGCAGTGGCTGAGTGATTAGCTGCTGTGCTGCGTGTCGTGGGTTCGATCCCCGCACGAAACAAATATTTGTATGACCTACAGATAGATGATCCACTCACCCTTGTTACAGGAAAAATTCCTAGTGTGGGGGCAACGTTTAAAAAAAAAACTAATAAATACACTAATAGGCTATTGAAGTCTGATTCAATGTTGTCATTTTGATTAATCAATACCTACCGTTTTGATAACAGCAGGTTTCCGAATTTGAACCTATACGAATGCTGTCTTTCTCCTTTAGTATAATCATCCATTCACCACCCTCCATCATCCATCACCCTTGTATACCATGTTTTGCGCAAATAAATATTCTATTCTATTCATCCTCGCAATAATATTGAGAACATGACATTTTGTTTCCCAAATCTCAACATATACTCACAAAAAATTAAGTGAAAACGTAGCTTATTTTTTCCTCACGACCCCAAAGCAATACCATACACAAATAAACACACCTTTTACAAATAAAACTTGTCCCTGACTAGCTTACAAACAAAACGTACGAATACATTGTCTTTACGCCTAGCACACACGGCATAATGCCCAATTAGACGTTATCAAGTAGGTATCGAAGTACTAGCGGTCATTACTAATTAGATAGCTTAACCTTACCTGTAACACTCGCTGGTGGCGTTGGAAATAAATAAAACGAAATTAACAAAAAAATAATAATAACAAACATAACATCACGCCTGTAATCCCCGAAGGATTGGACAGATGTGTACCTAGTAGTACATCCACATTTCGTCAGTTTTGTTGAATTCTCATGTGTAATTGCGAGCCTATTGCCATCAACAGGGCACAAATCAAACTCCGTAGCTGCTACTGAGATATTCCTGGAAATACCCAATAACACTTTGCCCGACCTGGGAATCGAACCCAGGACTTCATGCTCAACAGTCGTGCTTGCGATGACTAGACCAACGGGGCAGTCACAACACACAAAACAAATGAACAAAATAAATATACACGAAATAAATCAAAACCAAAAACCGCTGTGATAGACGAACTAGAAAATTAAAAACGTTCCGATTTTCCTTCTTCCAGATAAGTTACTTAGATAATGCAACTTTCCTGCATTTACATAGGCTGCGGCATTCAAATTAAAATCTATAAACCAAACATCTAAGATCATCAGACCTTCTCAAGATAACAACTTCTGACAGAAATTGATGATAATCATTTTAATTTGAAGAAGAGTTTCCCTTGATTGTAAATACAAGATTGTTATGGTCCAGAATGTAATACCTACTATATAAAAGACAGAAAAGTACGCATCTGGTATCTTAAATTGTGGAAGATACTCCACACTCCGTGGCTGCTACTAAGAAATTCCTGATGGAAAACCCCAATAAGTTTTTGCACGACTCGGGAATCGAACCCAGGATCTCATGCTCAGTAGTCGCGCTTGTGACTACTCGGCCAATAAGGCAGTCAATCATCAATGTTAAAGCTTGAAAACCCTATGGTTACCACTAATTGGATAACGCCGAGGCGCCGAGATAGCGCAGGAACGAGTTAATTTACTCATAATAATTACTTGAGCACTTTACCTAACTTTACTTTGTCTACACTTTATCAGGGAATGCGATTACCAGGATTAGCATTATTCTGCTGACTATTATGAAGGTTATCTTAATGTTTTATTGCCTTGGAATTTTAATAGTAACCTTGATTATTACCATATTGTAGTCTATGATAGATAGTTGACAGAAACTAGTGTACTAGTCGGAGCAATCAATCAATCTACCTACATTTTACTTTAAGACAAATCAAATAAGGTAATTACTCTCAAGGTAATTTAAGATCGTAAAGCAGATAAAAACGTAAACTGTAGTAAGACGAAGCATCTCAGGTACATATCGTACAAGTGGGATGCTGGCTATATCGGAAGTTGACTAGACGTCGACGGCATTGGGTCTTGAGGGCCATCCATCTATCGCTAACGCAGCGAGAAGTGGGGGTGTCGAGGGGGTGAAAAAAGAGGGAACATCAATTTTGACACGAAAAAGTATATTGTTTTAGGTACTTATTTGAAGATGGACGTAAAATGATAAGATTATTGAGCTACTTATGATGTTACTTTAGTAATAAAATAGTCTACAGGAATGTCGATATTTAAATTTTATTAATTACTTAAAACGTAAGTCACTCCATGACAAATTCGTTGAGTGTACAAACTAAGAAGAAAACGGAAGCTGTTGGAATTTCACTTAAAATCGATAAAATATTCTACAGCCATATTATACAGCCAAAGGGTTACTCACAAAACCGGTTGAAAAAACTAAAGAGGAGCAAAAATTCGAAAAATAATTAGGCAAACAAACCGCAGAGTCCAACCAAACTGTTTACCCAACTAAATGATAACAAGCGAAAGGTCGACCCCGAAAATCTCCTAACAGCACAGCCCTACAAGCACCTTACGGACCACACTAGGTAGTTGGGGTGCGAGGGTGCGACTCAATGGTGCGACAAAACTGTCGCCCGTCTGTACCTGCATCCTCATTAGATTACACGACCGCCTGGAGGCTAAGCCGACCCATGAGGCTCGATAATTGGACCCCGCAATACGGTTATATGGGGATGAAATTGATTTTTTAAATTGGAAACTGAAAATTTGGTTTACTTTTCCAGTAATTGTTTTGGGGTAGATTGTGGTTGATTATATCGGCATACTAATACGGTATGCAATTTGTACTTTACATACATACTCTTACATCTTTAAAAATCATAAATTAATTTACTAACAGACGTTGCACAGCTTAACTCGCTAGCTCCTGGAGGTTAAAATTATACACTAGAGTCCCTTATATACCGAAAATTAGTACTAACGAAGGATTCTTGAATATTCATCCCCTAAAGGCGTTAAATGGGCGTTTCAAGCCAAATTAGACATTTTTGTAGAAGGAAAATTCCACCGACCAATAAGTATGTATTAAAGAATATTATATCAGTTCACAATAATAGTAAATAATCTTATTTAAGTCACAATCTATGTGTAATGTTGTTAAATCTGAGCAACAAGCGATTGGATTGCCTACTTTATCAGGATCAATTTACTAAACAACTTAATTTCATTGCAGCGCGTCGTTTCTCTATTATTCACTTGTTGCTGCTACTGAATGTAGTAGATCAATTGAATACAATGTGGTCAAGAATGTGGACAGCGTGGTCTAGAATGCATTTGTGAGCCAGATATTGATCACAGTATTGGTCCTCTATGAAAGCCAATCATTGACAATTGTCAATCATCTTCGAATCAATTGTCCTAGAAGCTCTTCTTCTGCATCATTTTCATAAACTCCTGTCATAAGCACTTATGATCACTATATCTTAGTTCACCTGCTCTTATCTTAATTTATTTGAGGTCGGCGCAGCGTGCCTTTCCCTGCCTTACTTCTCTTTTTATCGTGATTTTTTGCAAAGGCGAGGGACAAATATTCAGAATTGAATTACCATCCTTCAGTAATAAGATATGCACTTGAAGAAGAATCCTGTTGATGTACAATCCCATTTCCATACACTTTATAGACAGCACAATCAAAACTAACTCTACCTGTCCATCTTACCAGAACCCAAAAACACAAAACACATTCCCCCAATCGACCTCAATCCTGCTACCATCCCCATGACCCATAACTTAGCCCTACCTTCAAATGGCCATACTAAATAACCTCACAGTACTATGAGTCTAACGAATGGCTCCCTTAAGGAATCCACCTGCGCCTTTTAGACTGCTTTTCCACCAGAGATGAGTGATGTAGCTAGACGGTACGAAAAGAAAAAATCTACCAATAGAATTTCTTCATTTTCCTAGCCCCGCTTAGCACAGCTCTGGTGGAAAATGGCTAACGGAACTAGATATCTGTTCGTGTACAGACAATTGATACAATACAAATAAGCGATGTGTGCAAAACAGTACATACAGAAAACTGGAAATGAAAAGAGCCCGCTACGCATGCTCGCACAGCACAGCATCATACCGTTTCACAGCTACGTTACACATCTCCGCACCGCCTAGCTACGATGCTCATCTCTGGTGAAAAACTAGCCCAAAGGCTCCATACTATTCTGGACGGCAGCCATGACACGTTAATTTCCTGGATACGGTTTCTAGGTCAGCGGCTGTCAATAGTTGTTATTGTATATGACAATACCACTGTGTAACGTACTAGGAATTCGCTGCGGGATGTCGTGTGTCGATATGTCGATGATTTTGCGGTTAGTTTTGTTGGTTTGGATATATTTTACGCTAGGTTCAGGTCAAATTGGTACGAACGGACGGATTGCAAAATCCGCAGCTTATTCAGTACCTTATCTGTCCGATTTCGGAGTCCGGAGCCGTGACTGCAATTTGTCCGTACCGAAATAAGTGAACCTTAAAGAAAAGTCATTGAAGAGATTGAAGAAACTGTCAACTCCAAATATTTTGCGTTTTATTGAAATGCAATAGGATGTCCTAAGAAATCTTGTACAGAAGGTCTACACATTCATTCAACTTCAATTTTCGAAGAAATTGACACCCAAATTGACACTTTAAACGGATGGAGTTTTCCGGGAACGGTTAACGGTCCATCGAAATCCAATTTAGTGGGTTACTTTTTCCGGAAAATGTCAGATTAATGACCACAAAATCGTTTTGATGGTGACAGGTTTATCGATTTATGGTACTATTACTTTGTATATAACTATTCTACTGAATAAGGTTTTAAGAAGTGCATTTTATGAATGTAATCACCTGTCAAATAAATAATACGGATGAAAATCTAATCTCTAGTGGTTTCAGACCAAATAGCGTGGAGTATATTCGAAGCATATTTTATTGAATTGAATGCGAGCGTTTAAAAACGGTCGTTGAAACATGTGTTCTAGGGTTTGTACCTTCAGTGAATATTTATTTAGGCTATGCAGATTTTGAGGATATATCTTTATAAATTGAATAACCTAAAGATATGAACATGGAGTTTGGTACAAGCATAGAGAAGAGTGTATACCCAGCAGTGGATGAAGTCAGGCTTTGATGATAATGATATATTCAAGATCGTTGTCCAATTTCTATGAAATAATAACACCATCTCAACAAAGCCAAAAGAAACACGCAGAACTAAAACAAAATCGATAAACTCTCCACACATTAAAGCCATCAATTAAAACACAATCAAAGCAAGATTTTAAACTAATAAAAACCAGGGCTCTTGGATGGTCTTCCTAATAGGATTACCAGTAATTGACGCAATTAAATGGCCATCAGGACGGCAGAAAGAATTACGAACGACGAGGGGAGTGGGGGGAATGAATTGAGTGGAACACTATCTGCGGGTCAGATACAGCAGTTTAGTCAAAGTAGGATTTATTGGTATTGAAATAGACAGTTGGTATAGTGAACCATGGTGTTATTTGATTGTTGGTTTATTGAAAGATGTTAGAAGGGGAACAGTAGATGCTTCGCTTGAGCTTGAAGAAGTTGAGAAGTCCGAAACACCAGACTTTACCAAAAGTTATCGTTTTACCCAGTACCTGGGCTGTGGGTGTTAGATAGGCAGTCATCATCACCATAATTCTAATTTCAGCCGAAAGATGTCCACTGCTGGACATGGGCCCCAAATTGCTCGCAGAACGAATGGCCGATGGGGCCGAGAAGTTCTGGAGTGGCGACTAGGTGGACTGATGACCTGGTGAAGGTTGTGAGGATTAATGTTATTTCATACCAGCAGCCACACCTTGATAAAACTGCTATTTGGTATACACACAATGCTCTAAGAGAGACGTAGTCTTCCTGCTTTCGCAATTACAAAAATAAACTTAACCTAGACAACAATTTTCCAATCAATATCACACAGCTAACTTCAACTTCCTGCAATGATCTATACAAATATTGATTTCGATACGGTCTCGTATTTAAGAGGTAGAAGTCTCCGGAGATGTTGACGCGGGGTCCTACGCAAACAGATTGTGGGTCCGTAAATGTGTTGACTGTTTATTTGTTGATACTTCCCCCACCTTAGGTGATTGCTTAAGGTGTGGAAGGAAAATATATAGATTTAATCGAACGATATTTTAGTCAAGGAGTGGTTATTGAGGAAAAGTGACTGAATTGTGTTGTTTCTTCCAGCGAGAAACAGTCATATTAAAGGCAATTTTGAAAACTTTGGAGAAAGAATCATTGGCAAATCCAAAGACAATTATTTGGATACTCACATACGAGAAAGTGTGATAATTCCACTTTGGCAGAAGCAGAATGAAGACTAAGAGTCGGTAAATGTTTGTTAGTAGATAAGAACACAGTTGTGACTTGGTGAATTCAAAACACGAAAGATAAATCGATGGCAATGACAATCCAGAAGACCGAGAGTTATCGACTCGTCAGGTTCGCGTATAGATAGACATATTTCACAAACAAAAATTTGAGTATATTATGGAAAGAGAAACTATATAAGCCACGCTATACCAACCAAGTTCATGGCTTGACCTTGGATAAAGATTAATTATCAGAACAAACAGTCCTTCGCACAAATCCTGAGGCATTTACCGTCCTCGCAGTAGATAACACTGTATCGCTATGTACAAAGTTACATACAACGGTTTGTACAGTCACAAGCACTAATATGTAAACACTTAGCAAAATTCAAATTTCTCGTGAAATAACGGTTTTTACTTTGAGACAAGACCTATTTCGTAAGAGTATGGCTTCCAAAATACTATGTTCAAAAAAACGTAAAACGATAATCAATACAGAGTTGCTTTGTGTATATATATATTAGTGGTCATGGCTGTACGTACAGACAGGTAGGTGGGTGGGTAATGATTCAATTTCCGCCCCTGTTCGCACGTTTGCTGTCAGTTACGTACAGTTAATTTAATCTGGAAGTCTATAATTTTATATCGACTGACAGTTTTATTTGATATTGATAGTATAGTTTTCTAAGATAATGTACAGTTGGAGTAATCTGGAAGTCTTATGGAAGCGGAATTCTCAATTATATATTTTATCGACTGTGGTGAATGAAATTGAGTATATTTTTCTGGTAGCATGACATAAAAGAATGTTGACTATTAGATAGTAGCAAAAATCTAATTTATTTGCTATTCTTTTGTTCCTCGATAAATCTTCGTGTCGGTTTAGCCCTAAGAGTATGGCTTTTGTTTAAAATTATCCCAGGGGCAAATGGTTCTGAAGAGTCCATAATTTATGAGGACTCTCTACAAAAAGGTTTAAAAGAAAGAGTCTTTAAAAAGAGCTTTACCGACTACTCGACTGATTTCAGAGAATTTGGACGGAAAAATAACCTGGTAACTGAAGCAGAAAGTAAATGGTAAAAAGATTTTCATTTACACTGAAATAGTATGTACCACTACAACATTTTCTCGATTAAATTAACAGCTTTTATCGCGGACACCCACAGGCAGCATAACATCATAAAATTCATATTTTCTTCTCCCATATTTCCCGTCTGTCATATTTCGATACTGCAAAATTGAAAATGTTACCTTTAAAACTGACCTGAATATGTCCATACAACATAAAACCACAGCTTCTGTTCCACGGAACATAAAATGGTCGCAGACAATTAAAACGGGATGAAAACCTGTGTTATTTCGCTTTTTGTTTGAAAAAATATATTGTACAATATATGGAGAACAATGAAAATGATTATTAAAATTTGTGGGATTGCTGGCCAATTTTTTTTTTTAAGTACAGAACAGTTATTATCAGTTAATAAACAATTGTTAGCTTGCAATGGAGTTCATAAGTATTAGTAAAGCCATAGTTAATCTGTGGTATAGCTGTTTACTACAACTAATGACGACCTTCTTAATAGAACTTGGGGGTTCCCAGGATTTTAATCAAATTAAGGAAGAATTTTGATACTTCAACTTCAAAGGAAGGCCCAAAAATTGTGTAAGGTCTCCCACCTTCGAGCCGTTCCAATTAATATTGACTGAAAGAGAAGAAATCCCACACGGCTAATGTTATTTAATTATGTCACCTCTCTGTCTGCCTGTAGATGAAAATTCAATAATTACTTCTTGGCCTAAGTTTCAGAATCATGTTATAGGTAGTTTCTATTTGCATCTATATCTACAAGAATACAAAACAATTTACACAAACGACATTGCCAGGTCATTGCCAACCACGGTTATGCTCAAACATTTACATATTTCGTCAAACCGCAGCACGGTTGCCGGCTCCAAGTAAAGAAAGCTACGATGAAACTATGCTATTGGCACGAAACTATGC
This sequence comes from Noctua janthe, assembly GCA_910589295.1. Lineage (NCBI taxonomy): Eukaryota > Metazoa > Arthropoda > Insecta > Lepidoptera > Noctuidae > Noctua > Noctua janthe. Next base: position 4,412,004 of record OU342567.1, read on the forward strand.
CATCATGCCATGGGAAGCTCGGAGGTGAAACTGTCGCGGGTATGTTATCAAATGTTTGAGGCACATTGTTTTATGGAGTTTTAGTTTTGTGACCCAAGACTGCTACAAAACTGTCAAGTAGTACTGATACTGATGATACTGGCAGTGGTAGTGCGGACTATGGGGTTCTTCAACTCCTTCAACTGCTAATTGCATCGCGTTGAATTTAATTTTCTTGCGTAAATGCGCTGACTGAATAGAAACTGCATGATCAGTTATGAGTCATCCCAAGTTCATATGACCCTAATCTATTTAGGTCGTGAATTAATAGGCTTCTTTTGGGTTAGCTCGTTCCATCGTCGACCTCAACTCTATCCTCTGGACTAGATTGAGGTCAAGAGTAGGCCCATTAAATATTAAAAAAAAAACATTTGCCAGTTCTTATGCATTTGAAAATATTGTAATTAATAGTCAATCAGACTGCTGTTCGTCTGGCCCTAAAATACGCAGGTCCTATGGTGGACATTTTAATTTTCATTGAGGTGCATAACAAATCTGGATACAGTGATATAAACAAAAATGAGGTGAATCCACAGGTGTCTCATTACATATCCAAATGGCAGTGGCTGATGGAACATATTTTGTGATTGAGTGCAGTTTTTGCCTTATCTGTGTACATTGTATTTTAAGTGAAACTGGTGTATGTGGATCGACGACAAATAATGTCTGGGCTCTAGAGCTTAATATATCATAACAGAATTATCCCTAAATAAACACATACATTGACTAACTTGGTGAATCAGTGCTTCAGAACCAGTCATTTCTATCTCCCCCGAGTCGACCGGAGCCCTAAATGAACTAAGGATGCAAAAATACAGTGAAATAGGCTTGACATGCCACGCGGGTGAAGAAAGGAACGGGCAACATATAGTTAACACACATATAGTAAGCAAGCTTTGTAATTGCAAAAGAAAAGCACCTTAGGAAAAGCAAGAGGCGAAAAATTGGTGGACACTCTTCAAGTATGTATAAGGATCCACACGTTCCAGGGTCCTTTACGGGCCGTCCAGGTTCAGTGTCCCACTTAGGATCAGAAAAAGATTGCTCAGCTTTTAAATGGCTGAGCTGTCTAGGCTCTGAAGTGTTCCGAAGCATGCATTGACGTTTTCTGACACTGAATAACGCCCTGGAACCCGGAATGCTGTGAAACCAGGCACCATTCCCATTCTCGTCTCTTACTTCCACACGGGTCTTTAACAGAAGCTTGTAACTTGTATGTATATTATCTGTATGAAGGCAGATGCTACCAATTCATGCAGTATTGGTATAGAAAGCCCACAACACTGTACACGGCCTCACTACCAACGTACCTCGTGTCCTCGCTTGGAGTTCTCTCCCTGGAAGGGAAAATATCGTCAAAATTTAGTCATACACATTTAGGTCTCTTCGCATTTTATAGGCACTAGGTAAAAAAGTTTATCCAATTCACTCTCTTTTGGGGTTCTTCATTGCCCTTATGTAAGCCAGTTTCTCGCTTAAAAGGCGTCCATCAAAACCAGGAAAACTAAGTAAAACGGACTCAGTTCTGTTATGATGAACCCCTTTTAGAATTTTCATATCGGAGAATTTATAAGAGCATGCATTTGATCAAAAACCTATGTCCCATCATGATCATTCATCTATAAATTAACATGCAGAAGTGGCTTGACCACACATTAAATTCAATAGGCTTCCAGAGACCAGAGGCTCAGGTTAAAGGAACATAGTTTTATGCCACGAACATTGATTTATTTGAAATTGCGCATCATGAAAAATACCCGTATTTTTACGAACTTCGGCAATCTGTCGAAAAATCGCAAGTTTTTAACATTGATCGTCGCTGAGATGAGATTGTGCCTGCAATTGGAATTTTTTTTTAAGATAACGGACTCCTATTTTATTCGACAACATACTTTTCCGAAGTATTTATTTTTGTGAATGCTGGTTGACCAGTATATGGCGACTGTGTAAGTTTAAGACTGTAATACTCATCAATTAAGATATGTTGTACGCAGAAGATGTCGGTGAACCTATATTAATAAATAAAATAATTGAAATAAGTTAACATCGGTAGCCCCTATAACACGGTCTGACATTATGATCGTCGTCAGGTACATGTAGGTCACCCCACGGCATCGGCGTTATGTAATGTGACGCAGCGACCCTGCACTCGTGGCTTAGATACGTACCGGTGTTTTGTTGAGCTATGTTTAATTATGGGAAGAATTGCGATTTACGTTAAAATTTAAGACCAATTTGTAAGTGTACCTCGACGGAACAGCAGCTGGGTGTGGGTTGGGAGATGTGTTTCAAACTATGCTCCACCTCCTACCCCCCTAAGCCAAGGAGGCCTGGACGTCATTGAAGTGGCAAAGTTTTGGGCTAGAAAAAATAAAGGATACTGTCGTGCCAACGACACTAAGAAAAACGAAATGGTTGCCGAGACACGGTAGAAGGAGCGTTGGCAGACTAACAGTCAAATAGAGAGACTTGCAGAAGATCGCGGGAAATATCTGGGTGAGACTTCCACGGACCAGAGAAGCATGACCCGGTGGTTTAACTGGCGTTTTCAGTCAGTGAGTGAATGAAGTTATGATTTTTATTAAGTAGATTAGGTACTTTAAGGTGACGGAATAACATTTAACAAAAACCACGAACACAATAGAATGGAAATAAAGTAAAAGTTACAGCCATATTTTAATATGTGGTTATGCTGAAGAATTCAATTTTATTCAAATAGGATTCAAGTCGTTTGTTTAGTAGCTGTATTTGCCATGCACATACTGAAGTGAGACACGATAAAACTATTCGTATGAAAATCGGGAAAAATCGATCTTATCGATAGTATAGAAGTTCGGGAAAACGCTGCCCGGCTTGGCAACTGCCGAGCCAACCCGAACCCAGGCGAAGACTGCCGATCGTCAAGAACCGAATATGTATAGCAAATGTTTCAGGTCAACTTCATTGTTCAACAAATACTGCCGAATCGATTGTGCCGACGTAAAAACGCATCCCTAAAGAATTTTATCAAAGCAGTGCAATTTCCAGCTGAATTTTTGGTAAACAGTGCGTCAACGTGATTTAAATTACTTGCCTTTGGTGAAGGTTGAGCTAATATTAACTGGTGATATTGAAAGTACGCTTGTTTAGGAGAAAGCCTAACTATATGGAGATAAAATTATGTGTTGTGTCACTGGTGAATGAAATACAATACGATATTTAGAGGAAGATGGGAAAATTATCATTTCTTCTCTATTAAATTATGATCAGTGACTCTTAGAACGAGTTTTATGGAACTTTAAAATTCTGTTTAGTTCTCTTGGCTAAAAACTAAGATTGCAAATCATTGAGCTAAACCTACATAGTTTAAGGTGGAATCAATATATTTGAAGATAAGAGTTGTTACTCACAATTATGACTAACATACTTGAACTAGAGAATTTGACAGAATCTTCCGATATTCTTATCACTATTTTGACCAATTGAACGCAGTAACAAACACCTTCACAGATACTATTATGTAGGTAGGTACCTATATGTTTTGTATTAGTGACTAGCGTTTGCCTGCGGCTACACCCACATGGAGGTCAGAAACAATCCCAGTGGAACGTACTGCTAAGATAAAAAGTATCCTTTGTCCAGGCGATACTTAATTCGTGTGCCAAATTTCATTCAAATCCGTTCAGCCATTAAGGTGCCAAAAGATAACACACAGACTTACTTTCGCATTTATATTATTAGTAAGCATGGACATTTTCCACACCAACGCTCAAGCATCTTGTTCAAGGTAGTTTCCACGTTCCTCCGACTGATAACACAGTCGTATCTCTTATCAAACTCACGATTATTTGCTTACAGCACATAGCCAGACATAAGAGCTCTTACAACTCGAGTAGGTTACGTAAATAGGAAAATTAGGATCGAGCGGTGTGTGGTGTGTATTACTTACACGATGATTTTATTTGCGTCGTTACGTGTCAGGAGTTCGCAACGCTTGTTTGTATATTGTTACCGAGTTTTATTTGCCAGCATGATGACAAACAAAACATGACATGACTTTAGTAGTCCTAAAGGGTTAAGACAGAGGTGTAAGAACATAAGTACACTCACATTTGGCAAGTTATTTTTAAGTCCAATGTAGTAGGGGACGCGCTAATTGCCATCAACTTGGCCCGAATCCCGACTTGACAGCTAGCGAGAAATTCCTGACGGAAACCTAATAACGCTTTACTCTATCTGGGAATCGAACCCAGGACACCATACTCAGCCGTCAGACAGCGTGATGACTGTCTAGCCTACTAGTCCATTAATCCATTTATCAATGGAACAATTTTGCTTTAATTCTTCTTTGACTGTTTCTGATACCCGCTCCCGGAAAGAGAGTTTTACGTGGAGATCTTTACTTCAAGACCACACACGACAGGAAAAACGATTAAATAATAACCACTTATAGCTCATTAAATTGCTTATTAGTAACGACATGACAATTGCTCGTAAATCTAACGTAAGGCATAACACACATCTCTCTGCACGATTAAACGCGGGAATCAACATGTCAATACACTCGCGTCACGATGTGCGCGTACGCATGTCTGAAACAGGTGTTGTGAACCGTTGAGACATGTGTGATTATTGGAGAATTAAAACCACACAGTAGATTTCTTAATTGTAAATGATTAATGATGTTCATTTTGCAAATAGGTTTTTACAAACAATTTTTCGCGTCATTTTATTTTACTAGATTGGTCCTATAGACAGAAACCAAACTGTTCAATCAATAGGTGGCTAGATTATGTTTTGAAAGTAGGTCTTGTTTCGATTGTTTTAAGGGGTTGAACGAACACATTTCAAATATGTTTCAGATGTAACGTGTGATCCACATGTTTTTGGTAAGGACTTAAACACTGAAGACCGCAAATTATTTAATCTTTCAAGACAGCATTTTCAAAAATGAAAATTCAGTTCAATCTAGGTTGATATACTACAAGAACGCATACGATTTATTGAGCACTAAAAACCTGGCTTTTTATCCATAATATGAGAATGATAGTACATCTTAGCACATTTTTGACAGAAAACATATGCAAAAACTGTTGACTACCCCTGTCATACGATACGCGTGTGTAATTGGAGCACGCGAGTCAATGATTACTTTTTTAGCTAGCAGTCGGTTATGCATTGGAATCTAATACGATTATACTGGCAACGGCTTTTCCATACAAATTATTAATTGGTACACCACTTTCTGATTACCGCGTATGAAATATGGTATTCGGGTTTTGAAAGCTTTGTGCAGTTCATTTTTATTTAAATCTGATGATGAACACTTACTGACGTTGCTCAAAAAGCCGCTAAGCTGAAGTGGGACTGGAATGGCCATGTCTGCCGCATGTTCAATGAGCTGTGGGCCTGAATAGCAACGTTCTAGAGCCCTGACACAGTTAGAACCTCGTAGCAGATGGCGGGACGAGCTGGACAAAACCAACGACCAGCGGCCCACAATTAGCCCTGGATAGAAACAAATAGAAGTCATGGGGAGAGGCCTTTGCCCAGTGGGGGGATTACGCAGGCTAACAATTTCACATTTTTATATTATTTTTTTAAAATAGAACCAACCATTCCAAGAGATGTGAAATCAGAAACATTCGTACTGGTTCCGCGTGGTAGATTACAACACTCTCTCTCATAGAGAAGATGTCTGTGTCCCAGCAGTGGAAACATAGGCTGGCTGAGGCTGGTTTTGCTAAATGATAAGATATTCGACCCTTGAATGTCCAGACAAAGTTACTTAGTATCAGCGATAACGAGGAAGAAGTTTAAAATGAAAGACTGCCTCGATGGGCTAGTGGTCGCAAGCGCGACTGATGAGCATAAGGTCTTGGGTTCGATTCCCAGGTCGGGCAAAGTGTTATTGAATTTTTCCATTAGGAATTTCTCTGTAGCAGCCACGGAGTCTGGATTTGTGCCCGGTTGATTACAATAGGCTCGTTCCCTATTACACGGGACTTAAACATAACTGGCGAAATGAGGGTGTACTTACGGGTACCCCTCTGCCCTTTGGGGATTACAGGCGTGATGTTATGTTATGTCAAATATACTGCTGTCTAACATAACTATTGTGAACTTCATCTTAACGTATTTCGTAAGACCCTTACCGGTCTCCCCAGGGTAGCAGGAAGTCATCACACCCATTTCGACTGATGCGCATGCTACATTTTAGTTTTAGTTTTTTTAGTCTTAAGAAAATTATTGGCTTAATTATGTACACTCTGGCAAGTTAATTTTTAAGAACAATAGCATAAACATTTGAATAACGCTTTTATGTAGTGTTTTTGCAACGTAAATTTAAACGGGACCAACTACGAAAAGTGTTAATAGAGACACTGTTTTAATTATTCTGTGCAAATGCGGTTTTATTCACTAAAGAGAGTTATTTTCAACAAAACAAAAACAATTTTCATTTGTGTATTTTCCCGAGTGTGTACTTTTAATTGTTTATAAAGGGTGGTCAAAGTGGTTTACGGTACGTTGCTTTGCAAAAGGTATGCACAAAACTGTCGGACACATTAATTCTTTGTTTTAAAATGTAGGGGAATCTCAGTAGTTCGAAATGTGCATGGGCTTATATAAGGGTTTCGATTTACAAAACACCTTTTCATTATTTTAGAATATTTATGGCCAGTTGCATTTTTATGAAACAAATAGGGGTAAGTCTATTTTTGAATTTTTTGTGAGAATGATCTTTTGGCAACAGTAGAAACCGGCTTTCTAATGAGAAGATTAATGGTGAAATGCAATCCACATTACCAAAATAAATATAACTGGAAAATTGACTAAACAATCACGTGTCAAAAATAAATATAATAATAGTTTAAAAAAAACACGCCTTTTTGTATTCTTCTCAGCAAACCCTTTCATTTGTTACCCATATCATGGGAATGCATGATAAATAACTAGGCCGCCATATTGGATTTAGAATGACATCGCTTAGCTAACCAAGCATTGTCATCCAAACTGAACATTTATGCAAGATTTCAGCCCAATCGGAAACCGGGAACTGGGTGAAATTTAACTTCTAAGATTTTTTACATAGAAATGATGCTAATAAAAGCATATTAGTATACAATAATAACTTCCAGAAACACATCAAAAGCATTCAGTTTCTCCCAAAACCAAAAAGCCGCAAGTAATAACTTGTAATAACAAGTCAGTTAAACTTCTATAGATTTCCCGTAACCGCAACTGAAACACTTCTGTTACCGACCTCAGTTCAATACTGTAGTCATTTACCATAGACAGCGCCTTTATGTCGTAGCAGTAAGGTCGATTTTCATAGGTCACTTAAGTATGGTTGATTGTACTACGATAATTAATGGTCTCGTGTTCGTGACAAGTTCGTATAATAATCGGTAATAGCTCTATGACCTGACTGACAGCTTTGTGGGTTTTCTCTAATAGATTCTGGGAAATTACTGAAGTTGATACTTAGTAGAGCTATGAAAACGGAGGTATTATTTATCAATTAGTGCCTTCATAGAAATGTGACAGTATCTACACCGAACATATGAACTACGCATTACAACTGACGTCTTGTAAATCTTATAACGCCCATGCAGAGTTATCCGCGAGATCAAGATGCATTCGACAGCAGACAACAACCAGCAACAAGCAGTACAGTCAGGCACAACACTCATCTGGTCGGAGGATTCTCTCTATTTTATCAACCAAAAGAAGACCGCTAGTGGACATGTCTCCTTAAAAATCACCACAACCACACTTGCGTTGCCCGGATCCATATTTTTACCAACCTTCGTTAGGCCTAACATCTACTTTGATGGGCCTACTACGCCTTTTGGCACGGCAGTATATGTACGGAACTGGCTAATCACGAGCTATTCCAGTAGTCCACTGTCGAGGGAAAATTTTATCTACGACCACAGCCAGAACGGTACGAAAATACCAGAAAAAATGAATCAGCACCACTAAATAATACGGGTACCTATCAATAATAACGTCGTCTTCAGTACAATTAGCTGAGTAAATTAGAAACGGTCGCATCTCAATCATAAATGGCGACGCAATAGCTTGTATTGTGTGTCATGGCTTCTTCAACGACACGCGAAGACTAAACGATGTGGAAAATGCAGAATACTAGACTATAATCAAGTGTCTCCGTTATAGAACATTCTATCTCTTTTATCAAATAATGAAATAACTGTACCTAGGGCTATTAAAATGGGTGTAAAAGTACCCTTAACGAGTTTTCCCCGTCATTGCGATATTTTTTTTTGTTCTAGACCATACCTGGGAACCAAAAAAGTCGTTTCCCAGCAATAATATTTGCGTGGTTACTTGTTTGATGTACAGAATGCTTGGTTGACGGCTGCGAGAAGGGTTCGTTTACACCCTGTATGCAATTAAACTGTAGGTCCTTAGGAGATTCTGTCCATAAACGATGGAGGATTCTTTGATCCTGTTCTATTGTAGGCTGGGTTATTCATCTTACACTATTTTTTCTAACACGAGATGCTAGAATAACAACACCATTAGGAATCATGGCAAATTCTTAGTTCAGTGATGGAACTTCTGTTCCTGTTCTATTGTTTGCAACGAGTATTTTTGTACCCGTTCGTAGTACTACGCTCTGTAGTACAAAACTCCTTGGCAATTTTAATAAAAACTTCGTAATTAACTGCTTACTAAGAATCTGAGATCATCATAATAACAATAATTATATTCCTGTTTTTATGAAAAACCACAGTACGTATTTTTATGTATAAATAGTAAATACGTACGCATTTACGAGTATTTTCTGCGTATTGAAGACGTTAATATTGTTAGTTTTATTTAATTAATTAAATAAACGAAACTGAATGATTAATGATGGGATCCGCTGGATGCGAGACGCACGGGATCGGTCAATGTGGCGACACTTGGGGGAGGCCTATGTCCAGCAGTGGACGTCTTTCGGCTGAAATGATGATGATGAATGATTAAGTATGCAATACAGTCTGTTCATCTGTTGCCCGATTTAGAATAAAATATTTATATCTTAAAATATCAAGAGATAAATGGGGAAGGTTCTATATTTTTAACCTGCCTCAAAAGATTGAGAACTACTAAAAACCAGTCATGTTCCACCTATGTATATTTAACACAAGAACATAACTAAGATAACATTGCGCCTGTTATACTCGAAGGGATCGACAAAAGTGACCTGTATTAAACTATTAAACCTACATTTAGACAGTTATGTTTCAAGCCCCAAAAAAAATTGTTTATCTATCAAAATTGCACGTGTATACAAAGTTTAGTGTCAGTGTTGTTAACCGCTGAGTGTGTTCTCTCGGGAGGAGACGATCTTGGCTGCAGGATCAAGACATGTCTGTCATAAAAATGTATTGTCACCAGAACCAAAGGTGTGTGCAAAATTTCAGCTCAATTGGTTTTGGGGAAATGGTTTGAAATTCAGTGGCAAAATTTGACTAATACTAACTAACAGGGCAAATCAAAGAAAAGCTTATAATAATGGGTAAGAAGTAGTAAGAACATCACATAAACATAGGTAAATCGAAGATAATAAATGATCAATTGCCTATGAAATATTGAAAGCAGATAAGGTGAGTTGGCAGCCCTGTACATAATTATCAGATGACACGCCGTTTGATTCATTACTATGTCAGGGCCGTGATCATATCGTGCTCAACGGCTCAGGTGGATCCGAGACATTTTGTAGTGTAATATTTAATCAGTGGCAAATTGTAAAGCGGTGGTATTACTGGTGCTGCGTAAATAGCTGGAAAGGTATATGTTAAGACATTTAGATTTAGCGCCATATAGTCACCTTTGCAACGTACAGCGGAGAATTTGCAAGAACAAGCGATTTTCATACCAAGATGAATTGTGACAGATGCTAATTTAGAATATAGCGTAAACATGAAGAGAGTATTGGTACATTACAGAAATAATGACGTACAAGAGAAGAAAGGGGCTTATGACAATGAACGAGCTTAAAGATGATGATAAAGAAGACAATGATAGCATTCAAAGTCCAAAACAAGCCGACAAATTTTCTAAAGTTGAGAAAGATTTTATCACAAAGGTCCTTTAAAACTTTAACTGAAAATCCTATATTTATACGACACAAATCCCAAACTAAACAACCAAATAATGCTCTAGTCGGATTACACATAAACCTGCATGCACTTAGTCTTAAATACTCACGACGTACATACACAAGTGCGCCAGACTCTGGTTCTGTGTTTCGTTTCAAAGCAATACTTGAGCCTCGTCGGAACAAGCATTAGATGTTAGAATATTCCGGGCTTTTAGCATAATATTAAATACAACTTTCGTTGCAGCTGAACTAGTTACTATAGAAGCCCCAGGTTTTATGAAGTTGAATTTCGACGAATGTTATGTAGTAGTTTTAGTCTGACCAGTCTTACCAAGTAGTACTGTATTACCCAGTACTAACTGGGTTGTGGAGGTCAGATAGGCAGTCGCTCCATGTAAAATACTGGTATTCAGATGATGATTATGTAGTCGTTTTAGTGGGGTAGACAAGTAATACAATGTTCTAGATTTGGACAGGATGATGAATTATTATTTTTTTGGATGGTTTTGTGACTGTAGTAAAATCTTGGAAAAAGGTTTTATGGGAGAAAAATAATCCCATTAGTTCTGCCGTAAAACTGTTTAGTGGAACCAGTGAGAACAATTCGGAAAAAATGAGGAATATGTAATGGGAAGAATATGAGAAGAACTACAAATGGATAATCAGTATCTGAATGATAAGGGACGCACAGAACAGAGAAGAATGGCAGAAGAAAGGGAAGGCCTATACCCAACAGTGGGTGATTCCGAGCTGAATTGATGATGATCTGTTTGATGTATGTGGATATTAGATTTCTCAGTAAACACAGTTACATGTTAGATTTGTCACAATAGTATCCACAAGACTACAATGTAGAAGCTAATGTATTTATTTTTTCGTTATCTTATTGTATCCGCAATCAGAATTCACTATAAGCAGATTTGTTGAGTTAAAAGTCGGGTCAAGTGTGCCTTTCATTGAAGACATCTACTTCTTTGTGTCACTTCATTATTTTCCATGAAAATGGAGTCGTTAGACTATGTCACTATGACTTTGTTGGGTCAGTTCGACTGCAAGTGTATTTGGGTGATTTGCCAGACGCGTTTGGTACTTTGCCAGACGCGTTTGGTACTTTTAAGCTAATGTATGGCAACAGTTTCATTCAAAAGAAAGCTGTGCGCGGCCTTGTGGAAGCTAAAGAAAAAGCTTTTCACTATTTGATAACCTACCGATAGAAAAGTTAAGCACTGTGAAAACAAACTAAAATTGAAAGTAAAATTAGGTCACCTAGCACCCTAATAATTAATTAGCTTTACAATTTCTGTAAACAACTCTGTTTTTGACGTTTTTAATATTAGGTGTCAAAGTGATGAAGTGGTAATTAATAATTTTATTTTTCTACTGCTTTTATGTGCACTGCAATAAATGAAATTAGTTTTGACAAATAGGGAAAGTTGAACTAAAATCACGTAAATAAGTAATTGATTATATACGGTAAATGTGGTTGGTATACTGGGTCTGTTTTTATATAACTACGTCGATGATTAATTGTATATATCATTATTCCTGCATTTTATGCCAAATATAAAAAGAATATGTGAGGTGCATGCATACAAGTCATTTTATCAGAGGGGAATTTTCTCGACGAAATGACACACAGAGCTTAGGCGTTTGTACAACAGTTACATAACATTACGCCTGTAATCCCCGAAGTGTTAAGCAGAAGTGTACCTTATTATAGTACACCCTCATTTTGCCAGTTATGTTTTAAGTCCCATGTAATAGGGGGCGAGCCTATTGCCATCAATCGGGCAAAAATCCAGACTCCGTGGCTGCTACTGAGAAATTCCTGATGGAAAAACCCAATACCACTTTGCCCGACCTTGGAATCAAACCCAGGACCTCGTGCTCAGCAGTCGCGCTTGCGACTACTAAACCAACGAGGCAGTCAATAGTTTAGAACGGAAAATAAAAATTAAGTAAGTAAATATACCATTCCAGTTTAGAATTACAGCCATAAACACAGGATAATGCCATAATACTAATATTACGTTCAAACATTAGCCTACTGTTCATCTATAAATAGAAGTAGAACTAAATATAGAAACAACGCTTTTTGTCCGAAAGATAGACAAAACAAAAGGGTCAGATAGTGATCGATCATTTATCGTGAAAATGCGTGCTTATAAGCACACATACGCATGTCCCACGGGCGCTATTTTATCGCGACAAAGCAAAACCAAAACAAAAGACATAATTATTTGTCTGTGATATCGACAAGCACGTTTAACAGCATTGACAAACTTTTTGGTAGCTTATTGCCTTTTTCCAACAATGTCATATGTCATGTTAGAATGACACTATAATATAGATTCTAGACCCTCAGAGCGCGGTAAAAAGAAAAGTCGCGTCAAATAAGTACCCGTGGAGTCAGTGCGCAGTGATGTATATCTGTAACGATATCAATAAGTTATATAGAAAACGGGAATAAAACCGAACGGTCTGTAGCTAAATCGGAGCCTTGTAATGGTTATTCAATATCGAGAACGGAGATATTGGAATTCAAGAGTCCTAGAGCACAGCATGGAATGTTTTGTGGAATGGGACTGTGGATATATCGGTTCATTCGCTTCGAAGGAACCCGTTTATAGCGCACTAGCTTTTGGCCCCGGCTTCGTCCCGTGGAGGCATAAAATTATACAATGAGAACATACTTTCTGGGATAAAAGTATCCTATGTCCTATCCTAGGTCCTAGTCTACCTTTGAGCCAAATTTTATCGACATCCATCCAGCCGTTAAAGCCGTAAAACAGACAGAGTTACCTTGTTGTAGTTGACTTTCGCATTTATAATTCAAGTATGGACACTGAAATATATTGATGAATGTAGACTAAATTATTGGAAAAGTGAGTGTCATGCAAATATTTTGGAGATAATTTATTCCTAAGGCAGGTTGATTTGATTGATTTATTAGACTAGATGGAACGGATTTGAGTGTTATCAATCATTTTTGAAATATAGATATTGGGTCTCATTTAGGAGTGTAACCGTAACAGACCAAATAACCCAATGCATTAATTTAAATACAACATTTCATTTATCAATTTGTAAATACTGGCAAAACTGGTATATTTCTGAAAGATTTATGATGTAAACACTATTTCAATTTGGAAACAAATTATGGAATGGCAGAGAATCATAAATTTGAATTACTAAAGGAAACAGTTGGCGCTCTCAATTATTGTGAGTTTGAAATGTTTTATGATAATTACAAACAGCGGGTAAGGGACGACATAATTTTAAACGTTGTTTTAATAGGAGACTACAAGGGGTGAAATAAATAACTTAATACATCCGCATGGGTCGTTGCACTCATAATTATGAATAACTGTAGCTAAGAAACTAACCCTGATATCGCGAAAAAATCAGCTGTTCCCCACGTTTTGTCGACTTATACGAACACAACATATATTCTGGAATAGCAGAATTTATAGTTGGTCTGCAGAGAAAGTAGGATCAAGCTAGGTCGAGATATGAGGATACTAGAGATTGAAGACAATGGGGTATAGTAAATCTAGGTAATAATGAAAATGAAGCAGTAAACTTCAATAGTATGATAACTGGTACAACTATATTAACTGATGTCCTATAACTGGGTTCTCTAGGCCAGACACGAGCTCTGGAAGGCGCCCTATTTAAAATACTGGTATTCAGCTGCATCAGGTTCGACGAGAAGCCGACCATAGTGAGGAAAAGGACTAAAACCAATCAAAACGAAATAAGTGCCTCCAGCTGTAATCTTATAAATCACAGCCCATCATATTGACGTCACAGAGAAATCTCCCATCCCATCTCTAACTTTCGTACCTACCAAACAGCTGGTGGGCGAGTGACGTCAGCACTCATCCAAGACTCTGCAAGTGTTTTATTTCGGGAGATAACCGCTAACCAGACGCTGAGCATTATTTATTTACTAAGAACATCGATGAAAACTAGATTAACATGCGTGGAGTTCTCGACTAGTGAGAAAAAATTTGGCGAATGTAAGTTTATGGGGTCTACTAGATTTTGCCAGCGGTTTTGCCCGCATGGAGGTCAGAAATTGTCCCACAGCAATGTAATACCGGGATAAAAAAGTGTCCCAACTCAGATCCTGCCCCCGCATTCGCAAACGCTTCGATTCGAGAAGCCACTTGTCTATCTTGATTGGCATTCGCTTCGCGATTGCCTATCTGATCTCCACGCAGTTAGTACTGAAAAAAACGATACCCCATGGTAAGACTGGTAGTCAGACATTTGGATGACTGACTACCTGTAACGACTGCCACAGATCTATAAATGACAACCGGGACCAACGGCTTGACGTGCTTTCCGAGGCACGGTGGAAACATGTTAAATAATGGATGGTCACCGACTGACCTTGGCAAGCGCTGCTTAACCTTGTAGATCGACCCGTGTGGCTTTTATTATTTAGCCACGAGCTCCTCCTTACTCCGTCTATCTGGGGTATTTCACAAGATTTAATTCTTATTCCTCCACAAGATTTGTATACCTCACGGCACCAATTTCCCGATTTGCCGTTGCCAGCTCGTATAAGGCGTCTACATCCAAGAATGTATCTTCCGTTTCAAGATTGCCAGGAAATTGTTAGGTAACTGTGTATTTTATATAATTTTTCGCCCAAAGATAAGACTTTCGCATTGATAAGAATAAAAGTGTAGGAGGTTATCTGTGTGATAAAATTGTTTGGTGTGATATTCTTTGAAGAATTACATCATCGTTTAATTCCTTTGGTTATTTCAGAATGAGTAACAGTGTATGAGTTGCGTCGGCCCACGTTAGTGAGAGAAAGAAGTAAATTATGCGTGTTGGTCATTTACCTTGTAATCTTAGGTAGTTGAATCATCTTTCCTTGTGGGAAAGATAATTAACTCACAACTGGTCCACAATCAGCTCGGGTTTCAGACTTATCAATTATTCTCAGATTAATATTCAGTAGACAACTACACTTTCCAAAAAGGTAAACATCAACACTATACTGGTACTATTTTTCTTTTCTTTTATTGTATACAATTCCAATGACATGCCACTTATTTTAAATTTATATTTGTAAACAAATTATTTGCATGCCCATGTGACGGCAAAATGTGGAGAACCTCATTATAAAAGAACATCTATGCCCTTAATACCCATGTTTGCAAAGAAATAAATGATTTGATTTGATTTGATTTGACTGGTTGCTTACCATGGCTTAGTGGTGTCGAATTTAAGGTTTGGCGTCATATTTTGGGGCAATTGTTGTGAACGAGAAAATATATTTAAAGCCCAAAAACGCTGCCTAAGAGCAATGTTTAAATTAAAAGTTACGGACAGCTGTAAAACTTTTTTCATTGATAATAAACTACTTACTTTTCCCTGTCTTTACATATTAGAGCTTTCCATTTTTGTTAAAAGTAATATTAACTTATTCCCTGCTGTAAGGGACACAACAAACCGAAATACAACAATCAGGTCTCAGTATAAATATAAGTTATGTACCAGTGCTCACAATACATCTTTATTCAAAAAAAGTGTTTTAGGTATGGCGCCTATAATCTATAATAAGGTTCCAAATAGCATCAAGGAGCAGCCTTTGACAATTTTTAAAAAACAGCTTTCATCTTTATTAATTAAAAAATGTTATTATTCTGTATCAGATTTCCTAACAGATAAAATATAGCTGTATTATTATTGTTACTTAATTTTGATTTTGATTTTTTGTTGAAAGCTTTTAAGTTGAAGTTGTATAATTGTTTATAAGTATACATTTTTGCATACCATATGGTAGAATGTACCAGGAACAAATAACTACTATTGTAACAACTCATGTATGTACCTACATTCAATGCAAATAAATTATTTCTATTCTATTCTATTCTAGACAGTATTTTTTGTGTCGTCATTCTGAATATAATCAGCAGGCACTTAGGCCCGGACAACCAAAGACGACGACCAGAGCGAAGAGGAGATAGCAAGATGTGACTAATCACAGGAGAGACGAGAGAGAAAATGAATATATATGTTGATGGATGCAGAGGGAGAGGAAGACCAAGGAAACGATGGATGGATTGTGTGAGGAATGATATGAAGGAAAAAGATGTAGATGATAGCGTGACGGTTGACAGGGGAGAATGCAAGAAAGAAACGTGTTGCGCCGACCCCAAGTAACATGGGGCAATGGCAGGAAGGTGATGAGGAGAGACGAGAGAGATTTAAACCAATGTGATGGGTCGGTTTCTGCACGTCTCCTCTCCGCTCCACTTGTCTCCCCTTTGGTGGAGTCCTTAGTCTCCTGTTTAATTCTGTTTAGAGATTAATCAAGTATTTTAGAAGTAATAGGAGTATGTTAGGATCGTAGCAGGTGGCGCTCTGTAGTTTCTGCATGTATACACATATGTATGTTATCAAGTCTTTCTTCCACTCCTTTGATTTTTGCCTCTAAACTAATACCGAAACGAGAATTTGTGTGGTATACAACAACAAAAAACCCCCAACTACTAAAAAATCACGCTCTAATGAAATTCAGGGTTTTCAAGGTAAAATCGACTCCTCCTATTGTCGAAGTCGGTTAAAATGTAGCCTATGTTACCCGGGTCATAGTGACGAATTGATTGACACCTTATTCATCAAAATCGGATGAATAGTTTAGGCGCTACGCAGGAACATTCGTAAATACAAACATACATACATAGACTGCTAAAATCATGCCCTTCCTTTTTATTTCGTCGTAGTCGGATAAAAAATGAACCCAAAGAATCAATTAAAAATATCTGAAAGAATTGAAACCATGTCACACTAAACCACCTTCTCATTCATAATTCCTCGAAGAACAAAACTGAATCGATACAGCTTGTGCTATCTACAATGTAAATAAATAATTTAAATTACACCGGTGGACGGTCGGGCCAGTGGGGGCGCTGGTCAAAGACCCTAGGACGGTCGATATGGAGACTCAGTTCGTCCTATTAGTAGAGCTAGAACAGTTTAAAGTTATAACTATAATAAATAAACAAGTGTATTGTAAAAGTTAGTTGTAGAGAGAAAGATAAATAGTGGCATGATGAAGATCATACTATTGTTTATTCAATTAGAATTTTACTTCTGTGAAGTCAATGATCGGTTTGCTTTTCCCCTTAGTTTCAACTAGGCTCTAAAATTGCCCTTAGACCAATGCTAGGCATTTGCCGCGGTTTGACGTAGGCACTGGTAAATTTTTGTCAGTCCCTAAGGATCATTCGCGGGGATTATTTTAAGATAACATAACGAGCTTGACTGCTTTATTATTTCCACTGCTAAAGTCTCTTCTCTATAAGAAATATTTTGTTTAATGCGGTAATTAGTGGCAGCAAATATCTACGTACGTTGATGCTCCTTATTGCAACCCAAGTAACCTAATCATAATTCAAATACTTCCACAGGAAAAGTGGAACCTTCTGCAAAAACCTTCACGATAACCAGTAAATTCTAACTTCCATAACAAAAGCCCTGTAAGTCTATAGACATCAAATATTGACACTACACAGCTAACGTCCGTCCTTGTAAGGATAGTTCAGTTCGTGTTCCAAGTTTTGTGTGAACGGGGCCACTGGTCAAAGAACTTTGCTGGCTTGCAATCGATCGAGACGACCGCACAGACAGAAGTAAGTTTGTGCTATTTACATATAAACTTCGTGGTAAAATAAGTGGGACATCTCGTAGACAAATATGGCGACGGCAAAACTATAGTTAATTATTTATTTAAACGAAAAAAAGATTCTGATTTATGTGGTTACACGTCATGTTAAAATACAGTATGCTGATTGATTTAATGGCTGATTCTGAGATTCTTTAGCTTAAGATAAGGTTAGTTTATTCTAATATTCTGGGGGCCTAAAATGGCCGCGTTAGCGGAATCGTAATAGGATATTAATATAAATAACGTTACAATTTGTTAAATGGTCATAAAGAAACAATTCATATCATTAACTGCGTCTGTGACCATCTCAAGAATTTTACATGATTCATATTATTATCCTATTATGATTCTGTTAAAGCGGCCATTTTAGACCCCCTGATCTACCCGTTTTAAAGGCTTCATCGCCGTTTTATCCATCGGACGATAGAAATAGCTATGTTAAGTTTATTTAGCCAACTTCGCCTGGATACATTTTTTAAAATCATTGATATAAATACAATCTATCGTATCCATTGACAATTAAAATTAATTTCAGAACATAGCATTGTTAATCCAAACCAAAGCTTTTTTTTTTTTTTTTTTTTTGGATGGGAAATCATCAAATGACCCCCCCTACTCTGGGCGGAGCGGAAGGGAGTGTCAGACTTGTACTGACTAAAACCCATCCATGTTCCTTCTTTGCCCTTTGTGTTCCAGGGCCACGGTGTCTCTTTCGAACAGTCCCGCAGCTCTGGCAGGCATCGGCCCATGCGGACCCCTACTCGGTTGCTGACATCTCTTTGAGGCGCGCGTGGAACACGAACGCGCCGTCGACACGGCCTGTCGTCATAAGACGGCCGGACGGCGAGCTAGCCCATAACTCGCT
The DNA here is from genome assembly GCA_910589295.1 of Noctua janthe. Classification (NCBI taxonomy): domain Eukaryota; kingdom Metazoa; phylum Arthropoda; class Insecta; order Lepidoptera; family Noctuidae; genus Noctua; species Noctua janthe. The sequence continues at coordinate 4,430,697 of OU342567.1, forward strand.
GTCCACAGGCCCGCGCCTACGGTGGCCGGGAGCCACCACGTGACCCCCGACGCCCAGGGCGTCTCCCGCGGCGGCTGGGACGTGAGGTTCTTTCCCTCTCACGTCCCGCCACCTCCTTCACTAGCATGACTGCTTCACAGAAGGTGGTGACGGCTTCCCATTCCCTCTCGCTCCGGACCATGGCTTGAACCAGGGCCGGACGCGAGAGATCGCCGCCGCCAATCGCCGCTACAAGGACACGGCGGTGCTCCGCCCAAGCGGGGCAGACATCTACGGTGTGCTCCACCGTGTCCTCCGGACGATCCTCGCAGTGGAAACACCCGGGCGTTTCCTCCCGCCCGATTCGGTGCAAGAACCTCCCGAAACAACCGTGTCCAGTGAGGATCTGCGTCAGGCGGTAGGTGAGGGTGCCGTGGCGCCTCTCTAGCCACTCCTCAAAGAGGGGACTTATCGCCACTATGGTAGCGTACCCTGCACGGGGTTGCAACAGTCGCTCTCTCCATGTCGCCATGATATCACGCCGGAGGTCTGTCCGCTGAGCGGCAATTTGCCGCGGCAGCGGAGTTTCCCCCCGACGTAGTGCCTCCGCGCGCCATTCATGCAGGCGCGCGAGGACTATCGCCTCCAGATCCCATGGCGGCAATCCGGCAAGGAGGCTAGCCGCCTCGCCGGAGATCGTGCGGTACCCCCGGATTAGCCTTATGGCTATCACCTTTTGGGGCGCGTTCAGGTAGTGGGCGGCTTGCCGCCTTAAAGAACACGCCCACACCGGGGCCCCGTAAAGGGCCATGGACCGCACGACCCCCGCGTATAGCCTCCGGCAGGAGGCGTTTGGACCCCTCAGGTTGGGCAAGAGCCGCTTGAAGGCAGCCCCTGTCCGTTCCAGTTTGGGAGCCAAACGTCGGAAGTGCTCCACGAAGTTCCACCGGCTGTCGAGGACGAGTCCTAGGTACTTCAACGTCGACCCGACGCCGATGGAAACCCCATCCAAACCAAAGCTTATTTATTCTGTCCTGTACAAGTTGCCCGTACCTTTGAGGTTGTAAGCTTCGCCTCAATGCGGTTGTGAAATGATTCCACACATTTTGCGGTACCCGAAATTACATCGTGTGAGATCCAACATTATTATACGATAGATCAACAGGTTATACAAAACTTTGAAGGAAACGAACACAGCAACACAGGGGCGCTGCTTATTAAATTGTCTTCCAGTCCTAGAAGAGTATTTTGAATGAGAAAAGGGAATTATACTACTATACTGCAGAGAAATCTCGTAATCGAAATAAGATTTTCTATGAGAAAACCCAATTTTAGAGTAAGCTCGTCGTTGTACATAAGCTAAAGCTATTAATGCATTTTGTATGTACAACTCGGTCACATTATCTCTGCACCTCGCTCGATGACGTTACATTCACGGTACGGTGTTCAAAATAAGTCTCCCTAGAAATAAGATTTTTTTTACTCGACTGGATGTATATGTATGTATGAGGTTTAGATTGAAAGATTTTGTGATTGAATATATATTTATTAATTAATAAATCGCATTCCAACGAGGTGCAGAGATATTGTGACCGCGTTGTATATACTATAATTTTGTGTGAAATAAAGTGAAGCTCATGAGAGTCGACTAATAAATCAGGATAAGGGCAGGAGAATCATCATCATCTGCCTAGAATTTTTTGTAACTATGTTGGGGTCGGTTTCCAGTCTAACCAGTTGCAACTGAATACCAGTATTTAACATGGAGCGACTGCTTATCTGACCTCCACAACCCAGTTATTACTGGGTAATACGACACGTCTTGGTAAGGCTGGTTGTCAGACTTTCGGGCCACTGATTACCTGTCAAAGATCGACAAATGAAAGCCGAATGATATATTATTATGAAATTCTATGAATGTAGGCAGTAGAAAGGCTATATACCTACCCATATTTACTAATCATGCAATATTAATAGGACACTTATTCTGCCACGAACAGCACAGAACTATTTCGAGAATTTCCAGCTATTGTCGTTAAAGATACGGACATGAATGCAGAATAGGACTGGCAACAATGCCGTGTTTATGGTTTGGCACTAGTGGTTCATTCAATTAAAGGAAGCGGGATGTTTACGGTGGTGTAATCACTGTAATGTAATGCGATGGGCGGCGGTAACGGCCAATCTATGTTTATGGTGATATAGAGGACTTAGTTACGGTTACAGAGCACGAAATGACCGCAAGTACTGATTTTCTAACTGATAAGTCAAGTAATTTAACTATTCGTGTTTGTGAGCCCCCAAAAATCTTCAAATCATATTTTGTTTCTGGAGAGTTATGCTAGTTAATTTTTAAACTTGTGAAGCGCAACTGCTGAGCATGAGCTTCTGCGTTTGATTCCCAGGTCGGCCAAAATGTAATTGGGTTTCCCTTCAGAAATTTCTCATTACCAGCAACGAAGTCTAGATTAGTGCTCGTTTGATGGCAAGAGGCTCACGCCTTATTGCGTAGAACGTATTCGATTTTGCCGCGCTATGCTGATACAAGCCAAGCCGTATATTTGTGTAGCTCCTCTTTAGCTGTCACAGGTCGGCAATTTCTAAGAGTAAACGGTGACATTCACAGACACGCTTCCTATTTATGAAAAGCGTTGGTAACACCGTCTCTAGCTACGTCGTGTTCTCTGTGGTTAATTGGTTATGGTAAGCAAACACAGGGCAACTGAAAGCTCTATTGCTTTCAGTACGCGTACATTCCCTATGCAATGTACGCATAACATGAAACGTGTCGGTGGTTGGACTACATTCTAACTGAGAAATGCAGTTTGGACGCATCGTTACTGCAAGGCAATCGCCTTTGTAGCTATGAAACAGCAGACTTTTCACACAATCTTGATTTAATCAGGTTTTATTGACCCTGAAGACAATAGTTTTGATTGAAAAGAACATAGTTGTATATGTGTAATTGCCTGCCTCATTGGTCTAGTGATCGCAATTGCATGATGTCGAATGAAATCATGGGATTCGTTTAATTGTTATTGGGTTTTTCCATCAGAAATTTCTCAGTAGCAGCCACGGAGTTTAGATTTGTGCCCGGTTTAAGGCAATAGGCTCGCTATTGATGACTTAAACATAACTGTCAAAAAGTGGGTGTAAACCTCTGCCTAACCGTTCAGAGATTACAGGCGTAATGTTATGATGATAACGTTGTGTAATTGTCAGTTTTACAATTCGATATGATAACAACGCGCCAGATAACAAATGTTTGCTTCGGCTCATGTCCTTTAGAGATCTCTTGAGTAACTCTCACGTGAAAGTTGAAGAAAATCTGAAAGCCTATCTAGGATTCACTCTAGGTTCCCCATTAAGACCGATAATCTCATAAGACGAACGAATAACGAATTCAAAAACCATTACCCCCCAATTTGTACCACCGACTTGCAGCAACCGACTTCTAACTTAATCTCTCCAAACTTTATTTTAAACTTTTTAATACGTTTTAGAACCGTCGTCGTTATTAATTGCTTACGAAGTTCACGCTTGTAATTGGCTGGGGTCTTGTTAGCAGGTGCCAGATAAATGTGGGGGCTAAAAAGGGGGCGAGAGATAAGGAATTGATGGCACTTTTGGCCGCTGTTGGAACTTAAATAACCGGCTGCTTTTTTATTTAGGCATGATTTTAGGTCTCGTCTAACATAACGTTACGCCTGTAATCCCCGAAGGGTTAGGCAGAGGTGTACCTAATAGTACACCTACATTTCAATAGTTACGTTTAAGTCCTATGTAACAAGGGACGATCCTATTGCCACCAACCGGGCACAAATCAGACTCCGTGACTGCTACTGAGGAATTCCTGATGGAAAAACTCAAATAACACTTTGCCAGGCCTGGACATCGAACCCAGGACCTTATGCTAAGCAGTCCCGCTTGCGACTACTCGACCAATGAAGTAGTTAGTAGGCAGGTAATGAGGTAGGTCTCGTCTATTGTTAGTGGAAACAGGCGTTCATCCCGAAGGACCATAGCAGCATAGCAGCAGCCTGTAATGTTCCCACTGCTGAGACACAGGCCTCCTCTCTATGAGAGGGAATGGGCTATAATCCACCACGCGGGCCCAGTGTGGGTTGGTAGATGTCACATGTCCCGAAGGACCATTTCACAATAAACAGAAGAGCAGAAACTAAGTGCTACAAAACCACAATGCTATTGCCAAACAAAGCCGTACTACGCTTGCTGCCTGCTGGATATGGCAATGTTCCGGTCCATTGTGTGTTTGATGTAAATGGAAGGTTTTAAGGCTGATGTTATATGTCAGACAGAAAATATATTATACTAGCTGACCTGCGCAACTTCGTCTGCGTCACATAAGAAAGAGGCACTTTTCATTAATGCTCCGCTCCTGTTGGTCGTAGCGTGATGTTATTTAGCCTATAGCCTTCCTCGAAAAATGGGCTATCCAACACTAAAAGATGTTTTTCATTCGAACCAGAAGTTCCTGAGGTTAGCGCGTTCAACTAAATATACACACAAACTCTTCAGCTTTATAATATTAGTACAGATTAGGTTCAAGGTTTTTTTTTTAGGCCAACCTATGACGTTGTCGTCTGCTTAACCGGACTATCCTGTGGGTGCCTTGAGTGTAAGGCCTCCAGTCAGGGGCGAAAAACTTACTAAGCGACTGCACACTATGGGCACCCCCTGTGGGGTACGACCCTCGGCTCAGGGCGTCGGTAGAGGTGGGTAGCAGTAGACAGGCTGGATCTGAACAATGGTTTCAAGGAATCAACGGCACTTCTTGTAGATTCTTGATCTTGGATTAAGTGATATGAAAGAGTGTCCAAGGAGTTTCTAGACCATTCTAATTTAACTTTACAGTCTGACCAACTTCTTGAAATTCAAACGTGTCTGCAATTGGTTTAATTTCAATAAATGCTTTGAGTTTAGGTGTTATTTTGCCCCAGTTTTGAAGCATTATAATATTCTCTGAAATGCTTAATTTACGCTATACAAATACAACACACAAGCTCTTCGACACCTAATTCACTTTCAAGTTAGTGTTATTAGCAAACTCAATGGTTTCTTGTTCACAATTAAAATAGCAATGTAAAGCATTGTACCGTGTTAATATATTCGCAAAAGTTATTACACTATTAAAGTTATAGTTTAGTTGAAGTCGTATAACTTTTACGAGTTTTCCAAATGTTACGTCATTTCCTTGTCGAGCAATGACAGAATATTCTGCTCTAGTTGTTAACTTGAGATATTAAATGGTTTATTGTTAGCTTGAACTAGCGAACAATTTCTGATATGTTTGTGAAAAATCCTAAAGTAAGTTTTCTGCTAAATAACACTTTGGAGCTAACATTATGTCATCATCTGCCTAGCCTTTTCCCAACTATGGTGGGGTCGGCTTCCAGTCTAACCGGATGCCGCTGAATACCTATCTGACCCTCCACAACCCAGTTAGTACTGGGTAATACGATACGTAATGGGTATGTAATGGATGGTCACCCATCCACAGACCAACCTAGGCAGGCGCGGCTTAACCTAAAGATCAACCCGAGCGGCTGTTATTATTTAGCAACGAGCTCCTCCATGGAACATTATGTATGAGACTTATTTTGTTTATTGTTTAACTTACATTTTTGTTAACTTGCATGATCACTGATATCAGTTGGATCAACTTTGGATTTTTACATTATTTACTTATGTTTTAATTAAGCTTAACTTAAGTTATTTACCTAAGTTCTGTACATATAACAACAATGTTAGCAGTCAAAGGGAAAAGAAAATTCAACCACATATAATCGTATTAAGCTCAATACAGTAGTGTTAACAGGGGGCCTAAAATAGCCGCTTTAGCAGAATAATAATAGGATAATAATATGAATTACGTCACAATTCGTAAAATGGTCACAAAGTGACAAATCATAATATTAACTGCGTCTGTGACCATTTTAAGAATTTTAACGTGATTCCATATTACCATGGCCATTTTAGACCCCCTTCTTCTTCTTAGCGTGTCAATGGCAATCTAAATTGTGTCAGACCAGAACTCAGCTACTAGATTGGCGCTTTCGGTAGCGTCCATCAGTTCCTGTAGTGAACAAACAACAGGACACGCAGGGCACGATATTAAGTGACCCATCGTTTGTGGAACAGCACCAATAGAAAATAGTAGACCCCTTAATCCAACCGAAACACAGTACTTATTTGAAGTTTCATCCAAGAAACATAACACAACTACACTCCAGACTTCCTTGTTTAAACTATATCCTAAAATACAGTGCGACCTGGTTCCAGCGTATATTGTTAGAAATCGTACAAACCAGGTGATTAGACTTACATTCCGATGATGCGCGAGCCGAAAGCCGATGATTCACGAATATCCGGCGAATCGTACGCGGAACCAATTGGACAAATGGGGAGCTATCACGTCATACTTTCGTAAAGGAAATGCTGTTCATCGTATAGTAAATGAAGATGAAGAGGATCTGTTAAATAATAACATTCCAGCTGTCGACATTAATAATTTAATAGTAGTAGGGCCTAACATGAGTTGCCGTTGAGTTTGCTCCGCCGCTTTTTCTAGGAAGTGGCGAAGAGCGGTATTGGGAGACCTGTCTTAGCTGATTCTTAGTCTATTTTAATAGACAATCGATTATTAAGTTCTAAGTGACCACTTTGCCCAGAAGTGGGACAGAGCAGGCTAGACTTATACTGTCACTTACGAGTTACGGGATATCTTCCTTGATTGTTCATTATTTGAGCACCCGATATTTCGGCGCTGTTGCAAGCGCCATGATCACGGGCTGACTGGAGAATGCGGGTGGATGGAAAATAAATTGTTAAGAGCAGACAAATCTATCTACCCTCTTCACGGAACGGAGGATATCCGGAAGTGACAGCATAAGTTTAGTTGTAAACCGTGAAAGATTAAAACAGTGTTAGAGCAGGCTATGAAAAAAAATGGCCACTTTACAATCGAAATAATGTTTGTCAATTAATTGGCTACTGCTGCTTGTATCACTGATTCACTGCCCTATTACGTTGCTCAAGAGAGCAGGAAACCCCGCACGCAATTACGTATATCTTTTACTCGGCGAAAAATGCGACAGTCAAGGCTGTGAGAAGCGAAAAGTCCAGGGGGGGGAGACCAGGAATAATTCCAGTGTGGGAAAAAGACAGAGCTATACGGGTCGTCTAGCGCCATCTGTTTCCCACACTGGAATTACTCTTGCTTTATTACGTCATGGTAGGCCACCAGGACAATTGCAATATCCATCTGTTTCAAAACATACTACATTCATATAAAAAAAAAAGAAAAAAAAAACAGAAATATATTATTTATGGTCTAATGATGCTATCATCGCTATCATTCCTATTGGGACTGCATCACGGACGTGTTCTGATAAGTCAATCAACTGATAACAGATAACTTGTGTAAGCAAATATTTTGTCGACTTTATCTCCAAGTATATTCCAAAGTATTGGATGTTTTGACAGGTTCTGCCTACTTTTTCTTACAGATAATACTTGACGGGGTCGCTTACTCATGACATATTAGAATCGATTCGGAAATTGGTCAATGAGACACAAATAATCGAGTTTTTATTTAGATTCAGAATTTGAAAATCGGTTTTAAGCCAAGTGAGAAGAAATAGGCAGTTTTTCAAAACCGTAAATTGTTTCTGAATCATGTGTTGTAAATCTGACCCCCCAAACTGTGAGGTTTGTGGTAAGATAGAGGATGCACAGCATGTGTTGGTGGAATGTGTCCGATATACTAATAAGAGAAACGCAGTAATCAACGCGATGAAATTGTCGATAATGGATGTTGGAGTTTTCCATGGTATTTTAGCCAAGTCTACCTCTGAAGCAGCAAAAATATTAAATACTTTTTTTTAGTAGATAAGGAATTAGATTATGTTTATTCGGTTTGGGTTTTTTAAATAAGCTAAATTAAGTTAATATTTGCAAAAGAACGAAGGGATTGATATAATCGCAATTGTGTACAAAAATCCCTTAAATAAAGAAAATTAAAAAAAAAGAAACTTGTGTTAGCTTAGTTGACGCCGATTGAAGATCATCAATAAAATGTTGCAGTCTACAATGAACCAAGGATCGTTACTCAACGATTGATAGGCATACTTAACTTGATGTACAGGCGGCAATCGGTTTCAATTGATAAGGCTTCCAGAAAGTTATGACTAAGTATTGAGTTTCATGTTTATTCTAGTAACTTGGTATCAGTATTTTGCATTATTGTAACACTGTTATACATAGCTGTACTATGGAAATATCAGCGAACATCATAACGAAAGAATCCCTAGTGTATTAATCTAAGGCCGGCTTCACACTGCCGACGGGAATTCACGGCGAACCCAACGCAAGGAATATGCGCTAGAGAATAAGGCTGAGCCATATTCGCCGTAGAACCGTTGGAACAGACGCGGTTTTGAACAGAGGCCCCCGGATTTGCTAGAGATCTGCTGATGAACGAATTCAGTGGCGGGAAATTGGGAAGGTGGCCTCAGGCCAGGTGGACCATTGATCATAGGGGGACTGGGCTGGGAAGAGTTTGTAGGAATGTTCTGCGATTAGAGACGCCCGTCCAGCTGTGGACTGCTGTGAGCTGATGATGAGGATGAAGAGGAAGGCACGATATCCATCAATATTTGCGTTCCCGACTGTTCGTGAACGTTTGTAGACATTGTGAAACCGGCATTACTTACACGTGGTATTCTTGCGAGTTTATTGATAAATATCTTTTATATAGAACCGTGTTTATGTTTTAGCAACAAGAGTGGATTTGAAATTCTTGGAATCTTTTCCTGAATGGAGCTAGCTTATTTTTATTTCAGATATTTCTTTTGTCGGTTTATTTTTTATATTGAGTTCACCTCTTCTGAAGCGATATTCCTACATGAAAAAACACCAATCCGCACGGTGTCCGAAAGGGGGGCCAAACTGCCGGTTATATCCTAATGACTTCTAAAGTTTATCTCTCTTAAAAAGTGTCTTCCACTGACCTGATCCGGACTAAGTGAGCTGTCTCCACTGGCGTTCCTCTCCTGGTTCTGTGCCGTCCTCTCCTGCTTGCAAGCCGTGTGATACTCTAGCCGCGTGCGTTCCACCTTCTGCAGTAACTTGGCCCAGGGTTTCTGCGCCTTCTTGAATGCCTCGTCCATTTCTTTGCGTTCTTTTAGCTGGATCATTGACTGTGGACAAGAGAAAATAATCGTTAGATTAGGTTATTCCTCAACGTTAGGTAAGGTAGATGTGTGTAGGTTTTGCAGGGGGGTATGAAGATCAGGGTTTAAAGTTCTGCATCCCCCTTAGAAATTCGGGAGGATTCTCCGACCAGACGGGTGTCGTGTCTGGTGGGCTACAGCCCGACCGTTGTTGTCGGGATTTTCGTAGTCTAAAGTCGCGGATAACTTTAAAAGCGCGATACAGAATTTTGATGTTAGTTCTTCATTTGTGGAATAGATGGTGCTGATTGCACAATTGACTGATTGTTCAATTAATCCAGCCTATTTTTACTTTACCTGATGCTATATCAGGTAGAGGAAGGAAAAGGCTGGAATAGCAGTATATTATCCTGTTATTTACCAGAGCAAATATATATTATCCAGATCATCATATCAGCTTCAATATTCCAGGGTTCGATAACGATCAACCTTTGACGATAGCCGTATCAATTTCAAACCAATCAGTATGAAGTGATTAATTTAATGGAAAACGGGACTGACCCGTTTTCCACAAAGATTCATCTCCACTACAAGCGTATCAGGTAACAAAGACCTTATCGGAGCATAGGCTTTGAGAATATCCTACTAATATTTTAAATGCGAAAGTTTGTGAGGATGGATGGAAGTTTGTTACTCTTTCACGCAAAAACTACTGACTGGATTTGGATGAAATTTGGCACACAGATAGTTTATAACCTGGATTAACATATAGGATACTTTTTATCCCGGTAGTACGATCCCATGGGACAATTACGGAGCTCTACGCGGGCGAAGCCGTGGGCATAAGCTAGTTGGTACATAACGTAGTAACATCGCATCGTGAGGTATTTTCTTTAAAGCATTTGAATGCAAACTTATTTTTCTGTTTTCAAAAGTACATACTTACTTTAGAATTTCATATTTCTTATGTGATGCGGAGGAATGAGGAAAATGTCGTCAGGAAAGTTTTGAGTATGAATGAGGATGGGTATAAGAGTAGATGAAGACCAAAGAAACAATGGATGGATTGTGTGAAGGATGATATGACAAGAAAGGAGGTGTCTGATAAGATGACGAGTAATAGAGAAGTATGAAAGAAGACATGGTACGCCGACCCCAAAAAAATTGGGATAAGGACAGCAGAATGATGATATTAACTGGTTAGTTTTAGAATTTGCTAAAATATTTTTGTGTTTCGAAGAGTTCACATCAGAAAACAGTTTGAAGCTTATTCGAATGCTTCAAGCTAAATCAGATAATTGCTTCTACCGACTAAGCTATTTACAGCAACGGGATATATTCAACATACACATAACATATATAGTATACCCACATTTAGCCAGTTATCTTTCAGTTCCATGATATGAAGGGTAAGTCTAGAAGCATAATTAGTAACGTATTGTTGACTTTCTCAACATGCCTGCACAATTGCAATACCATTAATGATCTGCGAAACGACAGACCACACCTAGCATACCAAACAACCCAAGACCTAGAACATGCAGCAAGTCAGAACTGCATGCTTGCACAACCAAGGAAGCAGTCGACACATGTCACGGTGCAGACGACACTTGTCATGCTGCCGGTGGCACCGTACGTGAAGCGAGTCGATAACTTTCTACAGTTTCTATATACTGAAGCTTGCTGGGTAAGGGAAGAGGTGCGGGCACGGTTAGATGGTTGATTATGTTATTGAATGATGTGGTTTTAGAGGATAAAATATGTAGATTTCATTTTCATTCATTTCCACCTTGCCTATCGGCAAGGTGGAAATGTTTATTTAATAAAGAGCTTAAGCTGATTCTGTTTAGGCATTCAGGACGTGTTGCGATGATGTTGATTAAAGCTGGGTCCTATTCAAAATTGGCATTCTATCAGTAGTAGCGATGATGGAAAGTTTGAATATGTATTGTAGATAAGCTGTCGAATAGATTATGTTAAGCCTGTTACAAGCCGTTATAGAAATACGAAGCGCTTTGAAGCCAATTGCCTTGTATAGGCCCTCAGAAGAATTATTATCAATCTAAACAAATGGAACAATGGAAGAAAACGAGTTTTCTCAATATTGGGAAATTTAGGTTGCGGTAGCACCATTTCATGTTGTCAACATACCTGCATAGTCACTGTGAAAACTTATCAGCATATAATTTCGGCCATGTCTTAAGATGTACTGAAATTTCCATTTACTTTGTTCTCCATCAGACTAATCTTGCATCCAAAGGGCCGATATATTAAAGATATGCATTATCAATCTGTGCCATTGACACATAATTAGAACACCTTGATTTACATTGATAACACTAGAAACCTGGTTTTCTTATCGGTCAACGGCTATCGTTAGGAATTCGAGCAAAAAATTACTAAGCTTTATTAATTTTGCAATGATAGATCGAATAGAGGCTTTAACATAACATCACGCCCGTTATCAATTAAAGATAAGTTAGATGACTACCTAAATACCTACAGTACTTCCACCCATATTTCGACAGTTAAGATGAATTCCTATTTAATAGGAAGTAAGGCTATTATAAGATTTTAAACTACCATGGTCACATTCCCATTTCACATTCCTAGTGTGGGGCAACGATATAAAAAGAAAAAAAGGAAATAAAAAAGAAAAAAAAATATCATTAACACTAGAAACGGGATATTTACATGTTTACTGATTTCTTTCGAGTTCCCAATGTTTATTTTTTTTTTGCGCTTATTATTTAATATAAAACAACACAAAACCAAAAATCAAAATACTAAAATTAAAATTAAATAAAATAAATTAAAACGAGGAGTGGTCAACCCAGTGCGTGCGTGTGTGCTTGTGTATGAGTATGTGTGTGTGAACGTGTGTGTGTATTCGTATAATAAGAAATAGGACTTTCAGGTAAGTGTTACTAAGTAATTTCGGCGCTATCCAACATCCAGCCATTCCTGATAGTTTAACCCCAAAAACACAATATGCTCAACCTAAGAATCAAATCCAGGACCTTATGCTCAGTCGTAGAGCTTGCACCACAAGACTAAAGATGCAACGATAGATCTAGGGAATCATATTTTTTGGATGCCTAAAAAGCGTTTATACCAATTTATTCGAGAGTTCCCAGAAAAAATGAATAAAACATGACAGGAGCTGGCAAACTAAATTAACCACCTGATGCGTTGCTCTTTCGTTTATTTTTCCCGTGTTAGCGACGTTTTAAAAACATCTAACAACATGTTTTCGTGAAAAAGTAAAAGGGTGCAAAATAAACGTTTACCTAAATGAGAAACTTTGGCGTGTAGGTAAAGTTTTAAACGGTTTCCGAGACGTGGAGAGTGCTTTTGAGCATCAGGTACCTACATATTTGATGAGCTGGTAAAATATGTTTTTGGTAGAAGTGTTTTTCTTTATTTTTTGCTAAGAGTTTTCTGGGTTATATCGCTGTTATGGTCCATTTATTTTCGAGGCTTTACAGGTGAGGTTTCTGGAGCAATTCTACCTACATATACGAACAATTTGGAATGTTAACTCACTATAAAATACTAAAGAAATTATGGATACATGGCTAAAACAAGGCGATGATGGTTACTGAGATGACGGGTTTAGAAAAATAAAACAAGCCGGCTCCAAACAGATTGGGAATGTCATGTCAGGCTATGTCTATCAGGGCTGAATTACTTCTTTATTAATTACGCTTTCAATTACTCCTTTTAAGAAATCTAAATAAAATTAATATTTTCTACCGCACATATTCTAACTATTCCCTCGACTTGGACTGCCTCGTTGGTCTAGCGGTCGCAAACGCGATTGCTGAGCATGAGATTCTGGGTTCGATTCCCGGGTCGGGCAAATTGTTGTTGGGTTTTTCCATCAGGAATTTCTCAGTAGCAGCCACAGAGTCTGGATTTGTGTCTGGGTGATGGCAATAGGCTCGCCCCCTATTACATGGGACTTAAACAGAACTGACGAAATGTGGGTGTACTATTAGGTACACCTAACCTGACCATTCGGGGATTACAGGCATGATGTAATGTTATATTCTAACTAACAGCATCATTTTGAACTCCAAATCAAAATTGACGTACTAGCCAAACAATCTAAACAAAGGTATATTAATTACAACAACCATCTTAATCACCCATCAAAGCGCACAGATTATAACTTAGATGATGGATGATGATAGCATGATGTTATGTCTGATGACAGTCATCATTGCATCGTCACGCGCGCGCGCATCTCTGTGTGCATAATTATGGATATGCTACTGTCATTGTGTTGTTGTATGGTGTTGTTGTAGGTGGCTTTGAGACACGTAGATGAGAATGTATACAGTGGCAGTGGCGAAGGTTCGATAGAACTCGATTCCTACCGGCTTCCCTTTGAAAAATGGCACAGTCAGTATTCTATAGACAAATAATATAATCACATTAAAGATATGTACTCCAGCTTACCTCATACAAAAATTGACCCTTCGGTACTGATACAGGGTGTAACATAATAAACGTAAGACCTCTCGTGTGGTTTCTCAGACCAAGAAACTGAACCACTTTTGTTCTATGACTTTTGAATTCATAAATTTTTTTGATAGTTTTACCCTACATGTTTATCAGCTGATCGTGTCAGTTCCTATACAATGTCGATCCAAAATAAATAAAAACAGGACTTTTAAAAGAACAACGTTTAACCGGATGCAGTTAAATAACAGTATTTTACATGGAGCGACTGCCTATCTGACCTCCACAACCCAGTTAGTACTGGGTAATACGATACCCCTTGGTAAGACTGGTTGTCAGAATTTTTGGGCCACTGACTACCTAACGACTGTCAAAGATCTACAAATTACAGGCGGGACCAACGGCTTAACGTGCTTTTCGAGGCACGGAGGAAATTGGGTACGTAATGGGTGGTCACCATTCGCGGACCAACCTAGGCAAGCGTCGTCTAACCTAAACATCGACCCGAGCGGCTGTTATTATTAAGCCACGAGCTCCTTAACATTTTCGTCAACGTGATTATAAATAAACTTGACAACATCCGTTTTATTATTAGTTTCCGAACGGAATCTTCCCGAGAGCATATCCAAGAATATCCTTAAACGCTCCTGAAATACATTTAAAACACAGTAAAGAGAACGACGGTTCTCCCAAAAAGATGAATCCATATGTTATGTTTTCAGGCACTCGTTATTTTCTTTTATAGCTACGTTTTAGCGTCAGAAAACCTTCGTTTCTGTCACGATGAACGCATAAACATATAAGGTTGCGTTTACATTGGTAAGACTAAATAGGGAAAAGGGGAGGTAAAAAACAAAGTCATTCATTTAAATTAGGCTGATATCAGCACTTTTTGAACGTCAATATTAAGGTGGAAGTGTCAGGGTAGCTCGCAAAATTCCAATTTTCTTGCCTTTTTTGCAATTTGCAGGTCAGTGTCAGGTTGTATGTTGACGGGGATGAGTCGCACAGGTAACACGTAAGTAGTTACAGAATTACAATTATTAAAATCATCAATAAAACCTTCGAAGTTCATTGAATGAATGACTTTTTCATGAAATAGTTATTGAATGACCATCATCAAAAAATAGGTGTTCAAGTAGCCCTGCTTTTGGCGTTTGGCCTTACGATACATTTAAACCGAGACTGCTGTAGACTTTCACAGATATTCATAATACAGTATTGAACTATTAGGAACTGGCTTAAAGTTAACGATAGCCCTAAGGGATTGTAGCAAAAGAGTAAAGACTACAAATCATTTTGCACTTGGCGGTTTATGGTTTATTCAACTTTATTCCATTTGTATTGGAAGTACAGGGTTTTTTTTATTGTCGACTAGCTTATGCCCGCGGTTTCGCCCGTGTGGGGTTTGATAATTCTCCCACGGGATCGTACCACCGTGATAAAAAGTATCCTATTTATTTATTTATTTAAACTTCATGTACAATAGTGATACATAGGCGGACTTAATGCCACAAGGCATTCTCTACCAGTCAACCTTTGGGTTAAATAAGAAAACATTGTGATAGGGTACAAAATAAATATATAAAGATAACTTCTTGCTATCGAAAATTTATATAGGCACTTATAATGATACTAATACTTATATACAAATAAAATAAACTAATCCAATCTCCTATGTGTTAATCCATTTAATAAATTATCTGTGTGCGAAATTTCATTCAAATCCGTTTAGTAGTTTTTTCGTAAAAGAGTAACAAACATCCATCCATCCTAGCAAACTTTCGCATTTATAATAGTAGTAAGATACTGTGAACTGTGATATTACTACAGCACTGTCCCCCTAGACTAAGACCAGTCAGGAGTTTCTCTACTACCAGTATACAGATCCTTACTACACAAGTGCTTATTCTAGCATGTCACTATGAATGGTATACATTGGACACGAATCATCGCCATTGTGTGACAGCCTTGCGATAAATGATGGTCGTCATCGGTCAGGTGGGCGCGTTTATGTTTGTCTTTGTTGTTAGTCAAACCGAAGTCCATTTGAAAGAAGAATATTTCACATAACATCGCAACTGTTATCCCGTTACATTAGGCAGAGGTGTACCAAATAGAACAACCACATTTCGCCAAGTATGCTTAAGTTCCATGTTATAGGGGGTGGGCCTATTGCCATCAACCGTGCACAAATACAGCCTCCGTGATACAGTCTCCTGAGAAATTCCTGGTGGAAAAACCTAATAACATTTTACCCAACCTCAGTATCGAAGCCAGGATCTCATGCTCAGCAGTAGCGCTTGCACTAAACCATCGAGGCAGTGAATATTTATGGATTAATTATTCAGAATAGTTCCAAAGTAGTTCAATAAATAAATAATTAACAGACCCTTTGGCAAAGTAGTTGTAGCAATTACTTAATCTGTAGTTCCTCGGACTCAACAAGGGAATTAAGAAAGTTTTGGAGCTGCTTCCCTGGAACTTCTATGCACAACTACTGTAAACTTACTTAAGGAAGACTATATTAAGTCGTATCCCCGATACAGCTATCTAACTAGATTGCTTTGATGAAAATTATAAATTAAAGATTTTACAGGAGCTCGTGGCTAAATAATAACAGCCGCTCGGATCGATCTTTAGGTTAAGCCGTGCTTACCTAGGCTGGTCTGTGGATGGGTGACCACCCATTACATACCGAGTTTCCTCCGTGCCTCGGAAAGCACGTTAAGCCGTTGGTCCCGGCTGTCATTTGTAGATCTTTGACAGTCGTTACAGGTAGTCAGTCTGACAACCAGTCTTTCCAAGGGGTAACGTAATACCCAGTACTAACTGAGTTGTGTAGGTCAGATAGGCAGTCCGGTTAGACTGGAAGCCGACCCCAACATAGTTGGGAAACCGCTAGGCAGATGATGATAGGCAGAGGACATAGTTAAATTGACATCGGGGGAAAATCCTGGAGAGGCTGGCACGGGGACGTGAAGATTAGCACAAGAAAAGAGAGGCCTATACCCAGCAGTGGATGAATTCAGGCTGTGGATGATGATGATGACGAGGGATTTTACCTTGAAACCTTTGTAGTTGAAAGTAAGGTACACCTAACTGCGAAAAAGTCAGAGGATAACAGTCGTTGCATTACCTACAGATTTACTGAAGTTACTGAAGTTATCATCATCATCATCATTTCAGCCCGGAATCACCAACTGTTGGGTATCCGTATACGCCTCCCCTTTCTTCTGCCACTCTTCTTATTTTTCTGTGCCTCCCTATTTCCCGAGATTTAGACGATATCGTTAACTCAACGCGCTTTCGGACGCTCCTGGTTTCTTAGGCTGTTTCTGAAGTTACTATGAAACTTATAATTTAATAAGTACAGTCACTTCATTCCTAATTTCCCAAAAGATTCGATAGCCATTATATCGTCTAAAATCAACTATTATTCATCAAATTATCAGCAATGGGTAATAACCGAGAATGCACAAGTATCATAAAATATCAATTAAGTTACAAAATACAAGCGAAATTCACGATAATATCCGGATACGATTATTACGATAATACAAAGCTGTTAATAATGCTTATTATACTCGGCTTTTATAGTAAGGAGTATTGAGTAATTCTATACAACATTAATAGTTCTTTCACTATCGATGGCCTGACTGATCAATAACGCATTTTTACTATAGGAAAGGGTAATTTATCCATTCATTAGGACACATAGGCCGGCACATAAAGTAGCTCCGAGTTGGTGCTCTGCCTGAGACAATAAGACGAGTTGTGACAGTCTGTGCTCCACCTTAGATCGCACCATCGCTTCACATCAGGCGAGTTGCCGCCAATGCAAGCCTCTTAAAAACTTTAAAAAAAAAAATTGGCGGGAAGAATGGAACGGATTCTAGAACTGGATTTGAAAACTAGAAATATGGAATACCTAGACCATCGCTCAGAGGTGACGCAGCCGAAAAGGCTAGCAAAAACAGACTAATTGTTGAATACGACGTTATTTTGACAAACAGTGCATTATTCTCAGTGTACGTAGATTTGAATACACAAGTTTAACTGTCTATCGGCTCTTATCAGCGCCGTATCGGCGCATAGCGATATCAATCATGTGTTATCAGCGATAATGTCATTCCAACTTAGGTATTACAGTATAGACCTACATTTATAGCTTTCTATATAATATTGTGGGAGACTGCGTTTCTAGAACGTATTCAGGAGAAAACGGAGACAAGCGAAGGATTTTAATAACCCTCCTTTTAGGCTTCGCCGCAGTCGGGTATAAAGGCGTCATTGCGAGCGATTTGTCTGTATACTTATATCATCTGCATAACCTTTTCCCAACTATGTTGGGATCGGCTTCCAGTCTAACCGGATGCAGCTGAATACCAGTAGTTTACATGGAGAGACTGCCTATTTGACCCTCACAACCCAGTTAGTACTGGGTAATACGATACCCTTTCGTAAGACTGGTTTTCAGATATTCGGGCCACTGACTATCTGTAACGACTGTCAAAGACCTACGAATGACAGTTAGGACCAAAGACTTAACGTGCTTCCGAGGCACGGAGGAAACTCGGTGTTTAATGGATGGTCACACACTCACAAAGGTATTTAATGGACAGATCGACCTTGGCGGCTGCGGTACGGCTGTTATTTTTTGCCACGAGCTCCCCATGTATGTGTGCATAACAAAATAAAATTCCTAAATTGAATAGATTTAAGGCCCCTTAAATCAGTAAAGGACATAGAAATGTCCTTATTATAAATATTCCAATTTTTTTCAAAAAAATGTTGTTAATCTTCTAGAGAAATCCTCTTCTTAGTTTCAAAGGACCAAAAAAAATCTCTACGACTACAATTATTACGCGGTTTCGAAGAAAGTTACTCTTGCGAAACAGCCATTTTGGGCCTGAAATTACCATGTTTCAAGAATCCTAAACAATAGAAAGAAAAGGAAATCCCGTGATTACTCTTTGGAAGCTACCAAAGCGTACATTGTTAATGGAAGTTTTTAAAGTTGTAAACATTTTGCAAAAAACAACTTTAACAATAGCATTAGTCAACTTAATTAATTTACACTAATATTAGGCTAAGATTATTTAAGTGGAAATAACATCAATAGGAAACTATGATTTGAACAGAATCATCATCATCATCAGCCAATCTACAGCTGGACACATAAGCCTCTCAAATTGCCCGCCATTCTATACGATTCTATTCGATTTGATTAGAATACTCCCCACAAAAAAAAAAAAAAATTCGTTCATCTCAGCATAGTCACGCATAAGATGACCTTTACTTCCTGATAACAAGATAATTGAGCGCGTCATTCTTATTTGATACCCGATTAGCGTTGTTTGAGGGTTCTCGTTTCCGCATATTTGCGTACTTAGCACATATTACGCGCAAAATTACGCGCAAAATTACGCGCAAACGTCCGCTGTTTGCGCACGGCTTAATGAAGTTTGCGCTAAGTAATGAGCGCATCTTGGTGATCTCGTGCCCATGAATAATTCTTATAGATGAAGGCCACATAGCTAACGGAAATGAATCGAAGTGAGGCTTTAGTGCGAGTTTTAACACCTATTTGATCGAGTTAAAACTTCGTAGTGAGACTGAAGTATCGCAGTTAGGTGACAAAGGAGATAAACGTATTTTTTCCACATAAATTGAAGTTTAATAAAACGCGATCGGGAAGGTTTTCTCAGTGACAAAAACACACACCTTGGTTTTCTTAACGAGCTGTATGATGCCGTCGCAGAAATCGTTGTAAGTTCAACAAGGGCAAACCGTAAACAAAATTCTCATAAGGAAACGCAGTGACAGATATCTTTGTCCACACTTACAACAGGAATAGAAAAGCCAAAATATCCGAGAATAAACGGTCCACAGAACACGAGATTGTTTCTATCAAGGAAGAGACAGTGCAAGTTCGAATAAAAATGTGTTATATATGTGGGTTTATCACACACAATAACAAGAAAGGTTGGCTTTCTACAGAAGAGGAATGTCTATGAAAATTCGCGATACGTTTCGTAATCACATATTACGTACAGACAAGAAAGAGTATCCGCATACTCAAAATACTGACGTCGTAAAAGCAAGACTCCGAATTATCTTTTTCAAGTATACGGGAATTTCTTTTTAATTTCTCTTTCAGTACAACCTGAAATTGGTGAGGTTCGTCAGAAAGGTCTGGTGCGCATCACGCTTGTAATCCCCGAACGGTTTGGCAGTGGTGTACCTAATGGTAAACCCACATTTCGCCAGTTTTTTTTTAGCCCTATGTAATAGGGGGCGAGCCTTTTGCCAACAACCGTAGTTTATGTATGTTATGTACAAACCGATCTCAGATTCATTTACAAAAGCATTTCGATGACTAGCACGCGTAGCATGACCACCGTAGAAACGGGTTTTATCGACGGAAGAATCGACAAAATGACAGACCAACAAAACAAATCTGTCCTTGTGTCGATTCTTTCATCGACAAAACCCGTCTCTACGGTGGTCATGCAACGCGTGTAGGTTATCGATTGTGATTTTTCTCGAGTGTAGAACTAATGTCCAATCCTAAGTAGTTATTATTTCACACTCACTGCAGATGTCATGTCAACAACAAAAACCGCAGTCAAACCGCTATTTCGCTGTACATACAAATACATACACGAGCCCTAGAAGGCAATCACACACCACAAATCTCTACCCACCTCATCTATACATCCATTTCATACATAGTTCTCAAGTGCGAAGGTGAGACGGAGGCCAGCAAAGGTCACTGGCGTTATTTTCACTCTTTTCTTCTCACCTGGCCCGCTGCCAACCGCACTAACTCCGAAGAGGCGTCGTGATAAATAATGTAAAAAGACACGTAAACTACTGTGTGGATGTAGCATTTATTTTTTGACGCTCTTTTGATGGTTAGGAAACTCTGTGGGATGTTAGATCAGTAATGTGCTGTTTTCTTAATATAATTTAGGGCGTGAAGGAAGGAAACGTGTAGGCTCGAGATTAAATAATAACAGCCGCTAGGGTCGATCTTCAGTTTAGGCCACGCTTGCTGAGGTTGGCCCGTGGATGGGTGACCACCCATTACAAACAGAGTTACCTCCGTGCCTTAGAAAGCACGTTAACCAACGGCTCAACATGCTTTCCGAGGCACGGAGGTCATTTGTGGTCATTGACAGTTGTTACATGTAGTCAGTGGCCCGAAAGTCTGACAACCAGTCTTACCGGTATCGTATTACCCAGTACTGACTAGGTTGTGGAGGTCAGATAGGCAGTCGCTCCATATAAAATACGGGTATTCAGCTGCATCCGGTTAGACAGAAATCCGACCCAAAAATAGTTGGGAAAAGGCTAGACAGGTGATGATGGACGAAACAAACGTAAGAATCGTAGCAAGTGACATTTTGAAGTTTCTGACTGGACACATGACTAAGGCGTGAGTTTGTGTATGTTTAATTTATCTCAACTCCAGTTAGGCTATGTATTGCCTGATTAACGTATTACCCGGACAATAAACTATTTTTTTTTCTATTTAAGTACCAAATTACCATCGAAATACAACAACACCCATTTCAATTTTACCTTCCTCGGGGTTAACGCTCTGAAACAATTTCATACGTGCATCTTATGTACCCATTATGTAACTACTACACGTTTGCATGGCCTGCACACGTTCCTTGCACATACTCTAAATATTCAACAGGACAAATCGATTTTATTCTATGTACGTAGCGAAATAGCAATGAAAGTGTGTATTTTGTAAATGGCTACACAATTTTCTAGAAAATTCATTAGCATATTTATTGCATGTACTTGTTTTGTTTTCGTTAGGTACTGAGGTATGCAGATTGTCATTTGTTAATATTCTAGAATAGTTCTGTAAGATAGTGATAGTGTGTCTTTGGAATTCATATGTCACTTTCTATGGGGTCTTAGGTTAATTATAATAAGAAAATTATATAGGGTGACTGGTAATTAGTGACCGATACTTGAACACGTGATTGTACTCATGATAACAAACAACTTTCCCAAAGAATCATTTTTTTTTAATTCTCATGCAATGTTATCACAATAACACAAAAGCCGTATAAAATAATAATAATATAATAATAATAATATAATAATAATAATATAATAATATATACCTATCAACTGTTAACCGCGTGACCCTGTTTACCCACTGTTGCACGGTACGATAGTAATGAGACGAACGGCGTCACGCAGCTAACAGCTGATAGGTCACAGCCGCGCGCGCGCGAACTTCCTAGGGCTGTTGTGTTATTGTGATAAAAGTGAATGACAATAAAATACAATGTTTCTTTGGAAAAGTTGTTTGTTATCATGAGTACAATCACAAGTATAAGTATCGGTCACTAATTACCAGTCACCCTATACAACATTATTTTTAGTATATGCGAACCTGAATATAGTTTGTTCAGAATAAGTAACTGAATCGATTCCAATAATTTTTAAACATTGTTATATTTTTTCCCAAAAATATTTTAAAAAGTTAAAAGTTGCACACCGAGCGACTTTCAAGTACCTATCGCAATAATTTAAGTACCTACTGCCAAATTATTATCATAAATGAGGTCAAGACGACGCTGGAGGCGCGCGCTGCGTGGTGACTACATTTTTGTGCGGACAACTAGGTAACAGAACAAGCTTATAACTTTGTGATTTTTCATGATACAGTTTTGAAATTTTGTTCATAGATTCTTTACATAAAAATACTAGACACTTGTTTCAGGTTTCGCATATACTAAAACTAATGTTGTATATCAGAGGCAAAGTCAATTAAGTAATATAAAAACCACGCCTGTTTTATCCCAAGGGTTCGACCGAGGTGACCAGTACACCTACATTTCGACAGTTACGTTTAACCCTGTTATCTATAGTCTAGTTAAATAAATTACTTGAATTTAAGTAATTACTATACAACCATTTTTTTGCAAAAGACAAGAATTTTAACCAAGTAAGAACCGCCAAAGAGAGCAAAGCTTAGAATTCTTACTTTTGACAGTTCTGATTTCAAGCAATTACTGAACTACAGATAAAAAAACATCTTAAGTTATTACTTTTACTCAAGTAATCACTTTACCTTGTTTATAGATACGGGTGTATTGTGCTATTTAATTGGGGATAAGCATTTTACCATCAACCGGGCTCAAATCCAGACTCTGGACTGCTCCTGAGAAATTCCTGATGAACGAAATGCGAAGTTCTACAATGTTTATTTCATACCGAGAGGATCTACACTCTCGCTTTTCGAATCGCTATATCTGATACTAGCTTGTGCCCGCGGCTTCGCTTGCGTTATGGTCGGAAATTATCCTACGGGAACGCTTTAAATATATCTTATGACACTCGGGGATAATGTACCTTTCCATTAGTGAAAGAATTTTCGGAATCGGATCAGTAGTTTTTAGATTACCACCTACATACAAACTTACAAACAAATTTTACCTCTTTATAATATTAGTTCCCTCTCATAGAGAGGAGGCCTGAGTCCCAGCAGTGGGAACATTAATAGGCTGATTATGCTTATGCTATATGCTATAATATTAGTATAGATAAAACAGTACATGACTTCCATCGCGGTCAATCGGTCTCCAAATAAAAACTCAAACAAACAAACAATACTCTGCTCAACAAATAAATCATTTCATACATCAACTAAAACAACAGACAATTGAAGTTATTTGCCGCGATTTAGTTCAATAGACCGCCATAAATCTGTTGGAATGAGAACAACCCACTGCCTTGTTTTTATAGAAACGCCTTGTATTAGATTAGAAAATTGCTGGACATTACACTAGGATTTACTCGTTAAATTAGCTTTAGTAGTAGTTTAAACAGGAGTTCTTTTAGTAGGTGTTTCTCAATTGTTTTGTTGGTCCTCACATTCATTTTGATGACGGAGGTTTTTTTTTCTGGTATTGTGGATCTTGCTATACAGGGTATACCAGAAGGGTATCAGCTGTCCCATACATTTCGGTAGAGTAGGTATTGAATTTTAGAATGGGACAGCTAATAATTTTTTCGCATTTAGGATATTGGACCCATGGAGGAAGTTGTTCAGTTTGATGGTCTGCAGCATATCCTTTCATATGACTATACCCTTTCTGTTACACCTTGTATATACCACGTCATGTTTTTTTGTGGCTAACAGTAGTTGCTGTTGATGGATGTCGTGTGGCGTAACTACTGTTAGCCAGAGTGTACAATGGTGGTGTCCATTGTACACTTTGGCTTAGGGGTCGTCCATTAATCACGTGAGGCTGGAAAAGGGGGAGGGGGGTTCGGAAAAAATCACGAAATATCACTAGGGGGAGGGGCAGCTGTAGTGAGATATCACGTGTATTTTTTTTTTCTTTGAACGCGCGATTTCTAAACCGAAAAGCGGTGCGTGACCTTGACATTTTTATCACGGTGCTTATTTTTCCAGAATTAAATTAGATTATACCTGTTAATCTGTATTTAAAGATAATATTCAGATTTTTTTTAAAATACTTTGTACCAAAAAAAATACACGTGATTTTGGGTGGGAAGAGGGAGGGGTAGTCTAAAACTTCACCACGAATCACCATGGGGGAGGTGGGGGTTAAAAATTTGCTAAAAAACATCACGTGATTAATGGACGACCCCTTACCAGAAAAAACGAAGAGAAGCAAAAACATTCAGAATACGCACGACTAGGATGAGCAGTTTCAAGCATAGCAAAAAATCTTTTTTGTGAAAGACATATGGACCCCTTAAAGCCGTTTTCCCTACAAAAAGGAACCGTCACGAGCCTGAACTTAGCAATCAGTCATATATTACAAAAATCCGTCTACTGCCTGAGGCAACAACCCCGTTAGATGAAAGCGAAACTTTTACAAGCAAAAAGCAAGTTTTTGTACAAAATCCGAATTTTCATACTAAAATTGTGCATGCGAAAGTAATTTGTGTGTATGACGGTCTGTCTTTCTGTCTCTTTCCGCTACTTCACACCTTTCCTTAATATTTAATACACAGGTAGACCATAGTTTAGCCAAAACTGGGTTAGTACATAGTTTTTATTTGGTACTACGGCGAGATGGGCAGACGACATAGTTGTCATCGGGGGAAAAACCTGGATGAGGCTGGCACAGGACCGTGGAGATTGTCACAAGAAAAGAGTGGCCTAGCTGTGGGTGAGTTCGGGCTGTGGATGATGATGATGACTACGTCCCAGTGGGATAATTTCGGATCTCCACGGGAACCAAACTACGGGCAAGAGCTTGTATAAAAATAAACTATAATATTGCGTTACTCAGCAATGTCAGCTCGAAGAAAACACAAACAGAATAAAATTGCACAGTCCGGGAGAAAAGATTTTATGAAACGTAAATGTTGACTATACAGATTACTTTCGTTTAGCCTTGCAAAAGTCTTTGATAAAAATCTAGTGCATTTTTATAATACTTACAAGCAAGTTTTATAAAGTTAAAACCTGGTTTTGTTACGATAATAAGACTAGCCAAGAATGACATGGCAGTAAACGATATTTACAAAATTATCCATCATTTCGACTGAAGGACGTCCACAGGTGGACTGTGGAATATACTGGGCATATGCTTCTCCCAAACATGGCCACAACGATTGGTCTTCTTGTCCGCGTCCTACTGTGATGAATGTCTGCCTTAAATATCTAGATACTTTGCTTAGAGATAAGGCAGAGGCAACCGAACCAAATGATGAAATGAATGATAGAATTGCCGACCAGTCATAAATATTATGTGCTAAAACTACAAGCTACACATGCCATTTTACTATTTAACCTTCATAGTCCAATTAGATACATTGGTTAGTTCTGTTAAAGTCAGTTATAATTAACCTGACAGTTAAAAATTACTGCCAGAAGTAACCAGCTTGCAAACGGCTCTCAGGTTAATTTATTAACTTCAATTAACAAAACAGCCGCTATTTTACCTTTCCATTAATTGTAATTATTCAATATTCAGTTAAAACAAAATGTTACAAATCTTACTGGTTTTATAATTGAAAGTGTGGTAATAAGTTTTTTAAAAATAATTAATATTGGTTGCGAATAAAATCCGTAATTTTAAGGACCTATGATTTTTCTTTTATTCATCCTTCGCGGGGGCGCAATAAAGGGCGATATTTTCTTCTTTTTGCCTTCTAAAATAAAACACTTTTTATGTAAACAGTTACGTTAATTGAAGTTGATTTAGTAACTGGGTTAATTTAATCAACCGTTTGCCCGCAATGCCCGCCACAATGACAAATAGCTTTCTTTTATTTTCTGTCAATAGGTAATAGAGGAGTAGAGTGCAGTAGCGAAGGGTCAATTTTTGTAAGAGGTAAGCCGTAGTACATATTTTTCATGAGAATTTTATTATTTATCTATAGAATTCTGACTGTGCCATTTTTCAAAGTATTAGGAGTAACTATTAGGAATCGAGTTATATGGAACCTTCGCCACTGGTAGAGTGCTATACTCATATGACGCTTGCGCACCATTTTTGTGAAACTGTTTTAAGAAGTTGAACTGACAAAACAAGATGGCGGAGGTAGTTTCGATTTTTTTATTTTGTAAATTCCCTCTCGTCCCACCAGTGGGACGACGAGCTGTGGGACGAAAGAGAATACACGAGAAGATTCATACATAACTTTAACGCAAGATAAACCTATTAGTTCCAAAAACAATCATTTTCCTCTGAAATGTCAGCTGGATCAAATATAATAATTTTACTTTATTAGAACATCTGCCCTCAACTGTTATATAACCATAACTTTGTCAATAAAACACAGCCATTTACAGTAAAACATTCGCCACAGACTTGTGACATTTGCAAAGCGTATAAATTAAATTGGAATTTAACAAAGAATAACGTCGGTACAAGGTTACCTCCGCTGGTAAAATGTTTTCATTGTGAGTGAAATAATTGGTAAGTGATGTGATTGGTTCTGCAGTTTTATTATGATTGATTTAATTTTAATAAGGTTAATGTTTAACTAAATTAACTTGATTAATTAACAGTTACTTAGTTTTCTTGGTGAAAATGGCATTAAACGTGTTTACTTTTCGGAAACCTATTTACAAGCCGCATACCAAATAAATATAGTATTATAAGGTTAGTCGAAAAAAACTATTAAAAGTAAAATGTGTGAATGTTTAATCAAATAATTAATAGTTCTTTGCGTGTAGATCGAATTTATTGCACTTTGGGATATCATATTATATAGTTTACCCATCAACTTGGAAATTGGTCCCAGATAGTTTTGGTAGTTGAACGTCCAAATAAAATACCCGTGTTCATATATGAAAACTAAGAAGTTGTATCTAGTCTATAAGATAATTTAATAAATAAGTTTCTCGCGACTCACAGCACCAAGTTACAATCAATTATATCGAACGAAGTCAGGTCAATGGTCATACGTATTCTCCATACACTAACGATGGCTCAATTAAAGCATCTAGTCTTTAAATGTTGACAACAAAATCGTTGGACCAATCGTCTATTGGTCGATAATTGAGATATTTCAACTTCTACATCTTATTTAATAACAGATACTTAGCATGGCCGAGCCTATAGTTAAATTACTGAGAGATAATGGTATTCTGATGTCAGGTCAGTGAGATTTCGGATTTTGGGATGTCGGTAATAAACATACATACTAATAATTATTACAAATGTAACTCTGTCTGTCTGTTCCTTTCCTAGATCCCGGAGTTTTTCACGCGTTAACAGCTGAACGGTGTTTTATGTTTGCAGTGAGTGATAGCAATTAGCTGGCATTTTTTAGAATACGTATCCATATAATTGTATAATTCTTTTATATTTTACTTACTTTGCTGAAATAAATAAATTAAAAAAGAATTATACAATTCTATCGATTCGTATTCTAAAAATCTCAACCATTTATACAAAGGTGGGTCAGCTAATTGCTATCACTCACTGTACCATAAGTAGATCAACTGGGTTAGGACAAAGGATTTTTAATTCCGACTACCTCGTCGGTCTAGTGGTCGCAATCGCGACTGCTGAGCATGAGGTCCTGGGTTCGATTTCCGGCAAATTGTTATTGGGTTTTTCCATCAGAAGCTTCTCAGTAGCAGGCACGGAGTCTGGATTTGTGCCCGGTTGATGGCAATAGGCTCTCCCCCTATAACATGGGACTTAAACGTATCTGGCGAAATGAGGGTATACTATTAGGTACACCTCTGCCTAACCCTTCGGAGATTATTATGTCATTTTTAATTCTACTAGTGAAACTTACTACTGGAATAATTTCCGATCTGAGCGCGGGCAAAGCCGCGAGGAAAAGCTAGTATTTCGTAATGCCATCAGAACTTTTGGGCTTTTGAATGATTGTTACGACTATATCAGATATTGCGGATGAGCGTAACGTAAACCTTTAGGTGTTTCCGTAACGACATAGTCATTGGATAAACTAATTGAATATTATATTAAGCTATTAGTAGTTAATCGGCCATTTCATACCTATTTGATCTCACCTATGAGTGGGTCAGGTCTGATAAGAAACAGGTTATAGAGGAAAAACGTTCCATTGAATTTAGTAATAAGTGAGGTTCCGTAGTCATACAAAATAAATTATCTCAAGAGACAAATACAGATTTCTTACTCACTAGGGATTTTTAATAGATAATCGTTTTTAGCGCTTAATCATCTTTAAAGAACATTCTGTCTCTGGTATTGTTTGTCATCCGGCTCGAAGAACCACTGTTTGAATGTCAAGTTCCAGTTGTAATGCTGGTGGTCTCGACTAAATGAAACGGCTGCTTTTCTATATGAAGACTTAGTTGGTGAACTTTGTCACGAGCGTTTGTGTTATTATTACGATTAGCTATTTACCAGTCTCAACGTCAAACTGATAGCAAAATAGTTCTATCTCTAGACTTTCTGGAAAACTGATATTGACTGGGTGGATTACAAAATGAAAATGATCGATGTATGCGCACGGTAGGTGACGGCAAGCGAGTGTGTCCCCAAGTATGGTCGAGGGCTTAACGTTAGATGGTGCGTTAAGATGACGCGATCCCACTGGCCGGCGCGATGTGAATGTCCGGAACAGGCATCTTTAAATAATTGTCAGAACCAGCCAGAGTTATGTTTTTAATTGTTTTGCTCTAAACGAATTAAGTGATTTGTGGGCAAGCAAGCGGGTCTAAGAATCGAGGAATAACCAAATCAATTTTTTTTATTAACATAAATGTAAATATGTATAACATCACGCCAATAATCTTGGAAGGGCCTAACCCATATAATAATACTGTCACATTTCGTCAGTTATGTTTAAATCATAGGATTTACATGGGTAATAGCGGGCGAGCCTATTGCCATCAACCGGGCACATATCCTTGCAGCTTGCGTAAACTAGACCAACATAATTACATTCATAAATTAACTAAATAAACGAGCATACTTATATCTTACGAGCATTTTGTACTGAACTAATTTCTGGTGAAGTTATTACAGAATTTAGTACAACAGCTGAAACTTTTAATACCTAAACGTTCGTTCGCTCGAGTTGGAAAAGTTACAGGACATTGCGATTCAGAAAGGATTTATTTTTGCTTTACTACGGACCGTAAATTAACGTCACGCTATTATATATATATATATTGGAGGTGGAGGCAAACTACAGTCATATTTCGTTATGTCAATGCCTAATAAGGCAGAGCCTTGGAGACGATTGTCATTTGACTGGGCATGAATACCGAGTTTTCTACTAAGAAAAAAATATCATTCTTGGCGGAAAAATGTACACTTGTTATAAATTAACTTTGAACACTGTCATGGCTCCTGGGGCTGTAGTCTCTACATAGATAGCGACAAAAATCGGTCGTTAAGTCATAACGATGTCAAATTTCTGTAATAGATTTTCAACCTTAAGGTTTCGAAATAAAGTTGAAAATCTATTAAAGAAATTTGACATCGTTATGACTTAACGACCGATTTTTGTCGCTATGTATGTCGAGACTGCAGCCCCTGTACTATTAAGTGCATTTATCAGCCTGTGTTTTTAGTAAGTTACATTGAGTGCAAGTACAATATGTACATACATAGTGTATGTACCAAAAACCTCATAATACACTTTATTACTGAACCCTAATTACTATAATTTGTGTAACCTACGACGTGTAACATGGCCTATCTATTCTATAAATATGAGTTTAAAACTGGTTTTGTAAGAATTATTAATATATTCTGAACACCTGCTGTAATGTATGTTTTGAGTATTTAAATGTGTTATTTCAATGGTATGCCGAGATTATAAGAAAAATAAAATATGTGTCATCGTTACGGCCGGTGGATATAGTCATATAATATGTACCTTGTTTCCACGAAGGTCTATGGGTCTAAGAGACCTCCCAAAAGGTGGAAGGTTGTGGAAGCCAGCCGCTGCATACAAGAGGTCGATGGTGAGGCGATGCTTGGGGGAGCCTATGTCCAGCAGTAGACGTTTTTCACGCCCTCCTATGCTAGTATATGATATATTTTTCTCGGGTTTATTTTCTAATTGATTTATTGGAAACTCAACAGCTTATTATTACTATGACATTTTAAGTGAAATTTCACCCCACTATCAATGAACAGCACAAAAAGTAACTAGCATCTTATAGTCACAAAATCAGTCAGTCAGTCAATTAATTACATAAATTATGTAATAAAATCTGCAGCACTAATTTCTACAAATCATCACAGAATCGTGTCTGTATTTAAATGTGAATGTTGAATACAAGCACATACGACTTAATTTGTCTTGTTGATTAATTGCTAATTATGCCAGCAATGGAATACTCATGTTTTATACATCTCATTTAGTGTTAGGTTTCTTAAGTACATTGAAGTAATACGGATATATGTTTATTTCAACTAAGTACAGCCATACATATTTAAATGTCGTCTCACTCATGGAAATGATGCTCTATAAATATTTATTACGAATATATATAATTTATAATCCATAGATAATCCAGTCATTACAAATATCAGTGTTACTTGGCTGTACTCCAACATAATTGACCCTTATTGTAATCTAGTTTAGGGCGATAATTGCTTGTAAAGAAGGCAGTTATTTTTCGCTCATTATGTCAAAAATATTTTTATGAATGCTATAAAACTACCTTCTTACTGCTAGTTTCGTTATCAGCTAATGGTGGCTCTTAACGTTAATTTGAATGTCGTCGTAAGTAATGTAAGCTCTGTGATATTTTAATCTAGAGCTTATTTAAATACTTAATTAACTAAGATAACTGAACCAAATAAGTTTCATAACAGATGATTTTTATTTAATTTTTTTTAGTATTAAAGGGCTCTTGACCTCAATTTAGTCCGACGCCTCACTTCAATAATAAATAGTGTAAGAATACATTCATAAACTCAAGCATAGGAGTAGGCAGAACCCAAGGAAAGATAATTATAATCCCCACATTCATGTTTCATTGTACCACAATCAGCCGATTATGTTACTTTATTAATCTAATAAAAATATTTTTAAGGGCCTGTCCAAAAAAGTCAGTCTATAAAAAAAGTCAAAACATGAAACAATACAGCACTATGTATTCTAACTAGGATTGCATGTACCATCGTATATTTGACCAAAAAGGTCAGTCCTACGTGCTTTCTAGTATTATGTAGCGAGTAGGTGTACGCCTATTTAGATGGCTTTAATAGTAAGAGATAACTAGCTGCTGCCTGCGATCTTCGCTCACGTGAAATTATTGTAAAATATTAGTTCTCTATTTGAATCAGATTCTGATTTTCTTTTCTCACCTAGCCCTAATCCTAGCCTAATTTACTCTTTACAACATCAGCTATCTGCCAATAATAGGCCTTTCAAAACCGGTCCAGCCATTTCGGAGATAAGCCGGAACAAACATACAGACATTAATTAAGTTCCATATCAGGGTGGTAGAGACGCTGTAGGCGGATATGATGGAATGAATTACATTTTTGTAACAAATTAACGTAATCTGTTTCGTTGATATAGGGTTTGAAACTGACCACATAAGTGATAGTTTTACTTATATTGTCTGGGTCTGACCCAGAGGACCACTTACAGATAGACGCGGGCGGTAGGACCAATTTCAGTTATCGTTCGGATTCATCTTGATAGTAAACCATTGTGTGGGGTCAGTTACAGTAGCGATCACACACGACTTTATGTTATCTGTGTTGGGTCTAGTTTTCTGAATAAGCAGAATATATAACAAATCTTAAGTCAAGACGAAAGTAACCTAAAATTTGGTGTAAGTATAAGAATATTGGCAGATTATGGTAGTTCATTACACATTGTTGAAATACCAAAAAGAATTTTGTGTGTACTAGCTTTTATCGCGGCTTCGTCCGAGTAGTAATTTTCCCACGCGAACGTGCTGTCAGGATAAAAAGTATCCCATATATCTGTTCAGCTGTAAAAGCGTAAAAATTTAACAGACAATCCGAGTTACTTTAGAATTTATAATATTGGTATGGAAGAATGGATTCCTTAATTAAATCGCTACTGGAGTCCAGATATAGATAATTAATTAATTAACCTTTGCGCGAGTATTAAATCACACAAATGATCATTAACACTCGAACCTTATCCCGAAGTTACTAATTTAGTTACAAAGGCCCACAGACATGGGAATTACAACCGAAACCTACAGGTATAAAGTTCAAATTAATATGAGCTCGTAACCTGTCTGAGAGCAAGGAGCAATTAATGAAGACACACACACATTCAAGCATTGCGAATTAATAATAGAAGGTACCTTTTGTTTATAAAGGAATTATTTGGGAAGGTAAATGTCATGTGTAAATGAAGTGAGTTTACAATTTAACGGGTCGATTCGCACATCAGCCGTTTAATGTTCCCACTGCTGGGACATAAAAATCACCACCTGCCTAGCCTTTTCTCAACTATGTCGGCTTCCAGTCTAACAATCGGATGCAGCTGAATACCAGTAGTTTACATGGAGCGATTGCCTATCTGACCTACACAATCCAGTTATTACTGGGCAATACGATACCCCTTAGTAAGACTGGTTGTCAAACTTTCAGGCCACTGACAATCTGTATTGACTGTCAAAGATCTACGAATGACAGCCAGGATCAACGGCTTACGTGCTTTCTGAGGCACAGAGGAAAATTGGTATGTAATGGGTGGTCACCCATCCACGGACCAACCTCCAAAATTAAGCATGGCTTAACTTAAAGATGGACCCGAGCGGCTGTTATTATTAAGCCATGAGCTCCTCATAAAAGCTGGGATATAAAAGTTTTAATGCCCTGTTGATTGTTTTTTTCAGGTTACTAACCAAACCTGTAAAAAGACTCGTCAGGGCAGTTCCTAAAAACGCAACGTAAACTGAAGAAATGCAAAACATAGACAATGCCTTAAAAGTTTTCGGTAGTTTAACGATCGGTTCTAAAGGTCTAAAATCAAACATGTAATAAGTCCTTAGTTTATAAATACCCCAATTCTATTAATAAATTACTGAAGTAAGTACTTAAATCCATTCCGCAAATTAGTTCATTTTAAAAGGAAAATTTCAATAAACGTTAAAAGTATAACAGAAACTAAACACCGGAAAAAAATAAAAAAATTCTAAAGCGTCTATGAAAATGGAAGTAAAATCCGGGAAGCACTTAGGACAGGCTCGTGGGATCATAACAAGAGTGCTATAGATATAGATAAAGCAGCGGGCGAGGTACCTGCTCTGAATAATCTATCCATTATCGATATTAGGCCCCAGGCAGATGACGTTCGCGGAATTCAAGACACGACGACGACTAGAGTAATGAAATGATTAAAGATAATTAAGATCGATTTTTTTAAATATTATTTATTACTAGCCTGTGACTTTCCTCAGCGGAAATTTACATTAAAAAACAATTTCTATAGCTGCTGCATGACTGTCGTTTTCTATCATTGAAAGAATATTTGCAATGAGACCAGTACTTCCTGAGATCACGTAACACAAACAATTTATTAAGGACATTTCTAAATTGATTTAGAATTAATTTTATTTTAAACTTTAATTTTATACTTTTTGCTGTGCCCTGAAGGTCCATAATTGTGCCTTAGCTATAAGCCGTTGTAAAATATTCAAATATGATGGAATGCAAATAAAAATATGAATCTTTTTATAATATTAGTTTACAGTAGAAACGCTGAATAGACTGTGTGAAAGAAAGATGATATGGCTAGAAAGAAGGTGACTGCTGAGATGACGATTAATAGAGAAGTCTGAAAGAAGAAGACACGCCGACCCCAAATAAATAGGGATAAGTATAGGAGAATTATGATGATGAATGATGATTAGATAGGGCAAGCTCAAACTAAACATGAAACTAGTACTCAGTTAAAATGCGGATCGCAGCAACGAGTTTGCCACCGCACACCGCCTTATCTCTAAAATCAAACGCGCATCTAAATAAGCACTTAAACACCCATCAAGTGACTTGTTTACCGGGTCGGGGGCGTTAAGGTAATAAAGCAATTGTACTCGTTATATCACACAGATGCAGAAGTAGGCCTTAAGTAGTTGAAGCTCGATGACTAACAAACAATAGACGGCCGTGAACGTCTTCAGGTAAAGGCTAGGTTATGTTGAGGAAAATCGGAGATTTAATTATTATAATAAATATCTGTTGTTTGTTAGGCAATCGAATAGTAGTACTATCGTTACCACCCATCGTTAATTATCATGTTCCTCCTGCCATTGTCACATGTTACATGGACTCAGCTGAACTTCTTTGTTTCTTCCATTCTCCTCTGTGAACTGGCATGATATCATTTACTCCTTGTTCTTTCATAATATTCCTCACACAGTCCATTCATCTACTATTAATACCTTATAAACAAGAACAGACATAAACAGGTTTTTTTTACAAGATGTAGATACAGGGTGTAGCATAATAAACGCAAGAGCTTTCGTGTGGTGTCTCAGACCATGAAACTGAACAACTTTTGAACTACGACTTTTGGAATTTCATAACTGTTGTTTTTACCATACAATCATATATTTTGATTAGCTTACCGCGTCAATTGCTATAAACAGTCCTATTTTTTTGTTGTTGAGAATTTCAAGAACTCGCCGATAACAATAACTATTCAGTTTCATAGTCCAAGAAACCACACGAGAGGTTTTGCGTTTATTATTGTTAGACCTTGTACTCTACAAGGTCTAACAATAATAAAAGCAGCAAAAGAATAATATGGAAAATCTTCTCTTCTCAAATTATTCTAAAATACTCTGCCCATTTACCAGATTTGGCTAACTGAACTGCAAAATAAATATTATAATGAGAGGGATCAATCAGGGTTCATCTACTTAATCACATTTTCTCGCCTACGGCAGGGACAGGGGTTAGATAAGGGCTAGCATCAATCTTCTAGGTTAGGGCACTAATAACTAATCCACATTCATGAATTCTGCCATCAAGCGAGGCGACTATGGTAATATCCCCGTGATTGTTCATTATAACCCCTCATGGCAGACCATCGTTGGGGACCTCGTATGGCGGACCATCGTTGGAAACCTCGTTTGGTGGAAGACTGTTTAGGAAAACCAATTTGGGGAGCCTAAGAATATTTGCATTGGAGATATTTATAGTAGTCCACCTAATATTATAAGTAAATTGATCATCTTTATCAATTCAAGTGTTATTTTTATTTAGACAATATTGAAAAACTTCTTCACCTTATCTGAATATTTGGGGTCGGTACAGCATGTCTTCCCCTCATCAGCCAGATAGTTAACAGTAGTCATCTCTTTTCTAGCCAAATTATGTTCACGAATACTAATAATCATTATTTGCCTAGCCATTTCCCAACTATGTCGGGGACAGCTTCCACTCTAAACGGATGCAGCTGAATACCAGTTTTCGAATACCAGCATAAAATAAACATCGAACACCTTTCTTAGCGAAGAGACGGAACAGTTTCCTTGGAAAATAATTTAGCTAGTTCTTCATAATGACTGTGTTCACACCTCAACTCAAATGGTACACCAGCCTTTTAACATCAATATTCAGTTTCATCCTTGGCACCCATTGACACCAAGTTTATAACTGCAAATACTTATGTTAATGCACTTTGTTTCTTGTCCTATTGTAGTTAATTTATGTATCTATTTGCATGAACCATTGTTGGCTGTTCAGACAATTGTAGTATCGTTTATGGTTTGAGAAATATTTATGATTAGGTAGCAGTGTGTCCCAAACACAGTGGATCTTAAACATTATTATTGTTTGGGATTCCCAAAGGCTACGTGACTAGATTTCATTGATACTGTTTTGGGAGCCAATGGGGTTTCAACATTGAATTCATTAATTAATGGCGCTCTCTCGTCAGCAAAACAATCAAATCAATCAGCAATGGTAAGAATAAAACTTTAGGCACCAACTAGTCGAGATAGCAGCAGTTAAAACATGCCATATCATAGCAGAAGAAATTGAACATCCTCTCGTTAGAGGAGACAGTCTTCCAAAGTAACGGGAAAGTAATGCACAACCTATCCTAAACACTACACGAAAATCCCAATACTCACACGATTTTGTATAAACAACTAACCAAACGATTACATGAAGCACATTACATAAACGCACGTTTCCGTCCGTCCGCCTGTCACGGACAAACGCGAGTTGACTGTAACATTGCCACTTGTTTAATTCATGAGCCGCCAATGCCGCCATCTTTGGCTAGGCAGCGCGTGCGCTAGAGAACTAGACTTTTAGCGAAATAGAAGAAGGAATAGTGTTATTTTATTTAGTTAAGTGAAGGGGTGGTGTAAGCTTTTTGTAGACGTAAATTGGATTAAGGGATGAGAGAAATTTTGAACAGGTAGGCTTGTCTTGTGTCTGTGTGTCGAATAGGTTAGAGGTAGGCACAGAAATATGGAGTAAAAAGATTAAGATAAACACAAACAATGGAGCTGATACTAAAAAAGGGGATGCAAATAAAATCGACAAAGAATCTGATGCCAAACCATCACCAGGCAATGTTGATGGTGACTTTTCAGCTTCGCATAAACTTATACTGACCGGTAGAAAACTTTCGAACATCATTAATTGGTGACAGTATCCTCCAGCAGCTGAAAGAAAACAAGACTTATACCCAGCAGTGGGTGAATTCAGGCTGAGATAATAAAAACGATCCACTACCAAGTATTCTTTTTGTTGATGATGTAACAGAAATCGTCGTTAATGTAAATGTAACAGAAATCGGCAGACTTAAACATGGAACATACTGATCTAAACGCAACATACACACAATCGTGACCACACGACAAGTACACGGATGACAGCACAGTATCAATTGACATAATAGCTGGACGATTGTGTCGACGCTAACAAGGAACGATAACAATACTCCACAGATACGGTCGCTCGTTTGTCTCTGAATTGATAAAGCTGCAAGACGGTATCGGTAAAATTGCGACTGAGAGCATCAAAGAAGACGTGCGTGTATCGATTGACAGTTGAAGGATTGATGCTATTGGAGATACAGACGACAGATTTCGCGAACACAAAGCTAAAATTCCCTTATTTAAAATTAGTTAAAGCTAAAGATATAGCATGTGATCTGAAGGACCAAAAGCAATGGCGGAATTACTGTAGACGATCACGACAACGGTAGAAGTCCGAAATAACCTTTCACTTTCCACTAAGTGAAGAAGATGATGACCCATGAGGACTTCTGTGCGAAAGAAAAGACCAACAGAAGTGCTGAAAAAATATTTAACAACATGAATTGAACTTGCATTACTTTGAATACGAACTATCTGCGATTTTCTTCAAACACATCCGCTACAAAAAAAAATGGCTATTCGTACACACAGCAAATGGTATAATCGTGTTGTTTACTAAGTCTCACTTCTGAGTACACATGTTACTCGTTTCTCTCAATTCTAAAACAACATGAGTAGAATTATAAGCAGCTAGCTAATACTCGACTTAGGAATACTCAGTATTCTACGATAAGACATAATATTATTCGATTTCTTCGCTAGAAATGGCTCAACTAGATTATAAGGACAGGGTGACGTGATACGACTGAAGATTGAGTTAGAATTGTTGGAATTATGGAAATAGATATGAAAAGATTAGAAAGAAACCCGAGCGCGTTTTATACTGACATTTGCTCATTTATCTACGAGAAAATAACTAAGAGCAATGTTCATTACTAGAACAGTGATGGAATTCTGAATTTAAACAATAGGTCATACAGTTTTAATGATGATATCTACATACAATCTAAAGATTTCATTAATTTTAATGTAATACTTATCAATCAAAATATGGATAGCGTTATGAAAAGATCATGTGAAGGAAACGGAAAAGAATGAAACAAGTGAAAAGGGAAAGGCAAAAAATATTTCGTTGACAACAAATAACATAAGACTAGGGCAGGTAGTATAAGAAAGCCCATTAAAAGTCATAAGCCTTTTCTATAACAAGCTACTGATGACCTACGCAATGTAGATAAATTCTTCACATTAGCTCCAATTACCAATTTAAACCCAGGTCTTAACATAGAAAGGCGTTTTCATCCAGATTAGTATTCTAAATTCGCGAATGCATACATGTTTATTTTAGAGAGTAAACGCATTGTCTTTCTAAAGTTGTATTAAATAATGATGAGGAAATTCTTTAGGAAAAGTTTATTGCTGTTTCTTTATGAAGTTAGGAAAGGTAAATAAAGGAGCTTTGAAGAATTCATGAGCAAGCTTCAGATGGGAAGCGAGTTATTATTTATTTATTCAGAGGTCTTTAGGTTCTCTTTCGTTTCTTTTGTTGTTTTGTTCTGTTTCATGTTGATGCTTATTGGAGATAAATATGTCCGGTAGGACGGGGTTAGTAAATTCATGATTAGTCTTTCTTTGACAATTTCTAAATCATGGTGCACGTGCTTAAACCTGGAAAGATTTTTTTTGAACGTTTAACTGAAAAGACAACCTTTTTAGCACTTTTGAAAAGAACTTTCAGTAAATTGTAACTCATACCTTTTTTCCTTGAAACGTGGTAGCCAGTAAGGTTGAAACTCTCTTACTGACACATAGACAATTCGACCTTCTGTTTTATGACCTGCAATTGACATTCAGTCTTAGGATGGTAAGGCACTAGTTCGACTATAGAAACCCCTAGACATGACCTAGTAGCTTTACCAAATATTCCAGTACAAAAACTATCCAAAATATACCCAGTACTGTCCACTGGGACCTATATATAAAACCTTTATCTACTTGGAGCCTTGCCAGAATTTCATCAGTCATCGTAACTCATAACCTTACGGCCCTGGAGTCTATATAGGAATGAAATTTGTCGCCAAGCTTGATCCATATTTGACACACAAAGGAACATTACCGGTCCATTTTAAACAGAAGTGATAGCTGCTATAAAATCAATCATGTCGGTTTTGGAGCTAACTTGTAGTGATTACGACATTGGTGCATTTGGGGTTTGCCCCATTATTGGCTTCATTAGCTAAGACATGGATTGCGAAATTATTTGTCTTTCGGAAATATTAACTTTCAAATTTATTTAGTCTTTAAACTAATCTACTTTGAACACATTCACTCATTAACAATTAACGCGCAGTCTATACGACTGGGGTCCGAATGAAAAGAGCAAAAGAGGTGAGTACTCAGGAAAAATTATTGAGGATTCATGCCCTACATGCTCATGGGTCAAATATAGAAGTTCGTAACTTTCGCAAATAGGAAATCCCATTAGGCACGGGCACACGGCTTGTCTGAATATAAGAAAGAATACGAAACTGACGGACGTAGTCTTAACGGCAGTAGTAATCCAGCTAATGATACGTGAAATTGTGGAACTTTTTACGAATAGTCTTACGAGCCATTAAGTATGCTGTAACACATGGGAATGTATGTGTACTGCAGGAAAGTTCTTTACACGTTCACGATAATGTATCTTTTTAGGTGGGACATGTATTTTATAATTTTGAACATTGGCTAAACGACTCTTGTGTACCGTAATTATATTTTCGATAGATTAATAGTTTGAGGGTCCTGATGACCAAATTCAAGATATTTTTTTCAGTGTGCATTTATCTCAGATGGGATGGGTCGATTGTCTCATCAGTCATGAAGACGGGTCACTGTCTGTCTGTAGAGCACTTACAATTGTGGCAGCATCTACAACGACGTATACGAACAACGGTTAATAGCCGGCGCGCAAAATCCTGCATCCCACAAACAGTTTTCCGGGAGCGTGACACATAAATCCGACAAGAACCGTTCGGGCACTACCCAACAACAGAGAACACACCCGTCTAGTCGGAGGATCCTTCCTTTTCTATAGACGATGTGGAACTTTACACCCTGTTCCTCTTACAGCATGTGGCAGAAAGTTGTGGTCACATTTAAGGATGTGGCATATCAAACTGAACCATTTTCTTAATGGGAACCATCACCGAAGTCGCGAAAAAATATCCAGCTGTCCCATCATCATCATCATTTCAGCCGAAAGACGTCCTCTGCTGGACGTAGGCCTCCCCCACGTGTCGCCACATTGACTGCTGTCCCATACAAAACTTTACTACCTACTCAATCTAAAAATATGGGGCAGGTGTTTTAATGGATTGATCCAGAATCTCACACCTTCTTCACCGGTTAAATTCAACCTTTATCTTATTATGCTAGTACTGACCTTGTGATAAGTGTCCTTCTGCCAATTCTTGATTTGGGCCATGACGTCATTGACGAGTCGGTCGCGGACGCTCAGGTGTAGGTCTGAGAGACGCTCCGCCTCCACCATACCGCCTTTCCACGCAGCTTCCATGGTGCCGTATTCTGGGCCTGGGGAAAGAAGATGAGATTAGTTATGTATGAATGTATGTAGATGGTATGTGGACTCATCTGAGACCTCGACAAATTGTGGTGAAGGAAAATAATGGGAAGTATGTTTTTGTTTCACAGTTGTAGCCGACATGAACAAAAAGAGACACCGAGTTCACAGACACGAGGTTCCTTTGTGCCAGAATTGTTCTATGCTGTAGGTAGAGTGGAACATTTAAAGCTTTGAGATTGCAAGTCAGTGCAGGATATCAATGGCATAAGGAAGCTGATAACTATAAAGGGTGTAACAAAACCCTTAACGAAGCCGAAAGGCACTTGTTCTCCCCGTCATTGCGATATTTTTTCTGTTCTGGACCATACCTGGGTAACTTCTAGTTAAGTTTTTTTTTTAAATACATGTTTTTAATGTAAGATTTTTATTTATTATCTTTATCTTTAAACACCTCCACGACCCCCTTACTATTCAATTCATCCATAATCACAATGTTTTGAGTGCGTTACATTGAGTCCTACCGTAAAACGTGATTTTTCACCCCAAAAAAAAGTCGTTATCCAGCAATAATTTTTGCGTAAGGTTACTTAGTTTGATTTATAGATCGCTTGGTTGACGGTTTACATCCTGTAGATAATTATTATTTGAATAAGCATTATCTAAATGTTATTGTAACAGCCTATTCAAGCCATCATCAATGTTTATTTTAATATAGCGTACCTAATCGATTACTATTACATATTCTACGCATCGGGTACTCCACATTCTTGGAACAAAAGGTTCCTGTTTATTATCCGTAATAAATCTAGCTTCTGCTCTTTTAAAATGAATGGGACTTAATATACTACAAGGCATATTAAGTCCCATTCATTTTTTCCTAGCGAAGGGTCAATTTTTGTAAGAGGTAAGAAACCAGCATGCCGGGGTACATAATCTTTAATGTGATTATATTATTTGTCTATAGAATACTGACTATGCTATTTTTCAAAGGGAAGTCGGTAGGAATCGAGTTGTATGGAACCTTCGCCACTGCTACAAGGGCCCAGTGTGATTTGCTGGATGTTGGTGAAACTTTCGAAGACCTGTAAAGTTTCGTTCTAGTACATGCTGGTTTCCTCACGATGTTTTCCTTCATCGTTTACTAATTACTATCTTTAATATAACAAAATGTGTGTCATACTCGCTACCAGCGTACGTGTATGACTACATCTAAAGACATGGACGAAGGAAAAGGAGTATGTAAGTATCGTAGCAGATGGCGATGTGTAGCTTCAGCCTAAACCCATAGGAAAAAGGCGTGAGTTTATGTAGTAGTAGAACAAAATCCTATACTATGCAATGAGCAATATTTGTAGTCACGTACCCGAAAACGGCTCTAACAATTTCGGTGAAAGTTGCAATGTAGGGGTATTACGGGAGCGAAAAATCGATCTAGCTAGGACTCATATCTGGGAAAATTCGTTTTCTACATTTTCACCCGCGCAGAGCTCTGTCGCCCTGGTACTGCATAATATCTGGTACGATCGGAGAGGAAAGATATTGTATAATTACGGTCAACAGTTTGCAATCTGACATAACCAGCTTTTGAGGTTACAGCTACGAGCCACTAAAATATTGGTCAATACTTGTTTGACATCCATTAACAGACTGATTGACATCTTGTTTGCTTTTTTTTTTAATAAGAATTGGGTAACTTTACGTTGACAATAAAGTGGTCATTGGTCTCTTTTTTATTTGGTATTATTTTGTTTGCAGCGGAAATAATATTCGCGCGAGGTGTTCCGAATTCTGATTTTTTCTAGGTTAGGTTCTGAAGGTAAATATATTTAGGTCTAGACGGAGTCACATAGACTAGGACCTTAAGTTCACTAATTAACAAACGGTTTAGTAATATCTCGTATGGTGTGTTTTTAACATTATTCAAAGTATGTCAAAACAGACAACACAGACGTATGTGTGGAGGTGTGTTGTTCAAAATTTACCCAGAATTTCAGCCAAAATATGAAAATGGAAACCAACAGGTTTGTTCCAACATAGCCAATACATGTGTCGCCATTTAAATTCGGTCCCAAGAAAGCGACAACCCGATAACCCAAGTTACTTAACCTGTCCATATTTTTCTGCGAGCAGTTCTCGGCACCAATTCGGTCGATCTCATAATAACTTTCATTGCACTTGCTTGGCAGCAGTAACTTGCGGAGAAACCGGTTGATCGTTGCGGTCGATAAAGTGCCGTGTACACTGTTATAGACGGGTGTTCATGTTATGGGCAGTAATGTGGGAATTGGACGGGAGTTACGTGTAGTGAGAACGTGGGTTAATGTAGACGTTGGTGTTGAGAAAATTTGGGAAGTTTTCACAATTTTAGTGGAAATGGAGAAAGTGTGGGTGACAGGGAAGACGCTGTGATGTAGGGGTTTTAGTGTAGGGTTTTATTAAAATTGCTTAGTATCAGTATGGAGTCAGAATTTGATGGCAATAGCCTGGCCCTATGTAATAGGAGTTACATCTGACTCAAACATAACATAACTGGCGAAATTTGAGTATGTACAAAATTACATAACATCACGCCTGTAGTCCCTGTAGGGTTGGTCAGAGGTGTATCTATTAGTACACTCACATTTCGCCAGTTATGTTTAAGTCTTATGTAATAGGGGGCGAGCCTATTGTCATCAACCAGGCACAAATCCAGACTCCGTGGCTGCTACTGAGAAATTCCTGATAGAAGAACCCAACAACACTTCGCCCGACCTGGCAATCGAACCCCGGACCTCACGCTCAACAGCCGCGCTTGCGACTAGTTCAATTGAAATTAGATTAACCTGGATTATTCTTCAACTCAACTTCGTGTAATTTACATAACCGGATTGTTATTACCGTATTTCCTTTAGTACTAACAGGTTTTAATACTTAAGCGAGAAACGAGCAGAACGCGACACAATCAGTTTCACATAACGAACTAGCCCCATCAGTCTTAAGGCTTGGCCATTTTCGCAAGTTACATTTCATAACAACAACGTGACGTCACAGTGCAGCAAGAGGGCTTGGAGCTAAATAATAAAAGCCGATCGAGTCGATCTTCGAGGTGTATGAAGAAACAAGGAGTAAATGATAGCGTGGCGATTGACAGGACAGAAAAAAAAGTGTCGAGGGCAAAAAAAAAGGCAGGAAGATGATGAATCGATCTTCGAGGTGCTTGCAGAGGTCGGTCCATGGATGGGTGACCTGACCTAATCTGGTGATACTGAGTTACCTCCGTGCCTCGGAAAGCACGTTGAGCTGTTGGTACCGGCTGTCATTTGTAGATCTTTGACAGTCGTTACAGGTAGGGCGTATTACCCAGTAAGTGGCTTGTGGAGGTCGGATAGGCGGCCACTCCGCGTACTGGTATTCAGCTGCAATCGGTAAGACTGGAAGCCGACCCCAACATAGTTGGGAAAAGGCTAAGCAGACGATGATTTCATAACAACAAGAGTTACTACACCGTGACGTAAGGGTCCACCAACCCGATGACCGCATACCATTCTAAATTCAAAACGACCAATCGCGACACTTTCGATTTTTAAATCGGCCAATGAGATATGTAAAACACGCTTTCGGCGCGTATCGGAGGACCAATTCGAGTTCGTGATTCGAATACAAGTTGCTCCGAATCTCTCGATCCTTGATATAATCGATTTACTTTCCATTTCATTAAGAATATTTTTATTCACGACACATTTTGTTGCTCAACCGCGGGGAAATTCGTTTACTTCGAATTAAGTTATTCTTTTTGCCGTTGTGATCTTTGAATGTTAAATTGAATGCTGTACACTAAAGTGTGATTTATTGAGTAATACTGTTCACGGTTGTATTAGTAATAATAATTAATGGTTTTAAACAATGCTAAGATAGTGTCAGAATTAAGATACGCAAGGTGCCTAGATGATTAATACTTCTAACTGCAGGTTTATGTTAAAGCTTGAAAAAAAACCAAAGAGCAAAGATCAATCGATAACACAATGATACAAATAATTAATAATATTGAAACAATAATAATCGAATCTTTCAACAATTAAATTAGCTAGCAAAACTCTATAGACGTAATGGGACTCGATATCTTAACACGATAAAACAACAAACATGGGTTTTTTGATGTTTTTATGGGGTCAACGAATTTCAAAAATCATAACATCACGTCTGTAATTCCCG
Source organism: Noctua janthe (assembly GCA_910589295.1). Taxonomy (NCBI): domain Eukaryota; kingdom Metazoa; phylum Arthropoda; class Insecta; order Lepidoptera; family Noctuidae; genus Noctua; species Noctua janthe. Next base: position 4,475,353 of record OU342567.1, read on the forward strand.
GAAGGGTCAGGCAGAGATGTACTTAATAATGCACCCACATTTTGACAGTTGTTTAAGTCCAATGTAGGCGTGTAATAGGTGGCGAGTGTATTGCCATCAACCGGGCACAAATCCGACTCCGTAGCTATTTCCGAGAAATTTTTGATGGAAAAACTCAAAAACACAAGGAAATCGAACCCAGGGTCTCATACTCGGCAGTCGCGCTTGCGACTACTAAGACCAACTAGGCGGTTAATTTTGTTTAATCATGATTTGATAGCTCATGATGCATCTTTTCGCCGAAGTTTCTCTAGCTTATTTCATTTAACCTCATATAGACTTTTTCACCTACAAACATGAAATTGTGCAAGTATAGATAGTGATATTAACAATAATATCTTTAACGAATTGAGAACAAGGTCTTGTGCATTTTTGTAATAAAATTTATATCGATAGCCGAATCGAATGTTATTATGAGATAAAAGATGCATAATATGGAGTCAAGGACACGACATTTGATCTTTCTTTATCGTGTAGTTGATGCCTGACCTGGTGTCAGAGTTTTTATGCCGCCCATGGGCTGGCTTTACACGCCGTCGAGAAATATATCTCAGGCATGCTGGTTTCCTCACGATGTTTTCCTTCACCGAAGCAAGAGCACGAAAAATCAGAGAAGCGTGTCTTGGGTTGTTTCCGACTTTTGATAGAAATTAATGCTTTAATATGAATGCAAATACCATAAGCTCTTTTATTTCTTTTCGTGCGACAATATGTAAAAACAACTAAAATTTTTGGGCACACATAAATCGAGGCTAATTAAAACACATTAATTTTGAATATGCACATAAGTTATATATCGTAATCAAATAATTTAGAACTGTTTTCGATGTTTAACTAAATAATCGAATGACACAATACCTATATAATAATATATTTTAATTTTAATGCTATAGAATTTGAAGTGCAAAGTATTTTCGACAATCATTTTCCAGCCATTGTTACATATTCGGATAGACGCAACACGTTTGTCTTGCATTCTAAAGAATTTTTGACAACCATCTTACGCGGTTAATCTCTAAATTTAAGTATCTTGACATCTTACAAACGCAATTTTCCACATGCCTACATCACCATCATCATCATCTGCCTAGTCTGTTCCCAACAATTGGGGTCAGCATCCACATACCGACGCTAAAACGGTTACCACGAATTCAGTACATCATTTTGAATTCCTCCCTTATATATATACATGCCTATGACGTCACAACATCCAGAACAAACAATCATTACCTAACACAGCAATCGTATAGTAAATAGTTAGTACTAGTACTCGAAACTATTGTACGTGCTTCTCTCCGTTTTGTAGTTCCCTATTGTAAACCTATGTTTTGTTACCGTAGTTTATGTTTCTTAGCGAAAGCTTATGGCGAAAGTACTATAAGGCTTAGGCCAAACGAGCGTAATTTTTTAAGCTGTGAGTCGCGTAGAATGAGCCGCGGAACTTACGCTGCATTCGGTTTCATACGGTTCATTAAGTTTGTATCACACGGCGACGCAAAATAAGTTGTGTGGAAACAAAACAAGACTTTACTAATACTAATGCACAGGTAGTACTAATTTATATAAGCAAGGTAATGAAGTAACATATCATTGAACACTATAACGTAGGCAAGGTAGGTAGGTAACACTAGAAACAGTAAACACATTGGTTTTGAAAGTGAGTTTCTTACATACAAGGTATGCCGTCGTGTTTCTTCTCTGCCCTTTGTGTTCCAGGGCCACGGTATCTCTTTCGAACAGTCCCGCAGCAAGAATTGGGTAACTTTACGTTGACAATAAAGTGGTCATTGGTCTCATTTTTATTTGTTATTATTTTGTTTGCAGCGGAAATAATATTCGCGCGAGTTGTTCCAAATTCTGATTTATTCTAGGTTAAGTTATGAAGGTAAATATATTTAGGTCCAGAAGGAGGCACATAGACTAGGACCCCAAGTTCACTAATTAACAAACGGTTTAGTAATATCTCGTATGGTGTGTTTTTGACATTATTCAAAGTATGTCAAAACAGACAACACAGACGTATGTGTGGAGGTGTGTTGTTCAAAATTTACCCAGAATTTCAGCCAAAATATGAAAATGGAAACCAACAGGTTTGTTCCAACATAGCCAATACATGTGTCGCCATTTAAATTCGGTCCCAAGAAAGCGACAACCCGATAACCCAAGTTACTTAACCTGTCCATATTTTTCTGCGAGCAGTTCTCGGCACCAATTCGGTCGATCTCATAATAACTTTCATTGCACTTGCTTGGCGGCTGTAACTTGCGGAGAAACCGGTTGATCGTTGCGGTCGATAAAGTGCCGTGTACACTGTTATAGACGGGTGTTCATGTTATGGGCAGTAATGTGGGAATTGGACGGGAGTTACGTGTAGTGAGAACGTGGGTTAATGTAGATGGTAGATAGTGAATGTTGGTGTTGAGAAAATTTGGGAAGTTTTCACAATTTTAGTGGAAATGGAGAAAGTGTGGGTGACAGGGAAGACGCTGTGATGTAGGGTTTTATTAAAATTGCTTAGTATCAGTATGGAGTCAGAATTTGATGGCAATAGCCTGGCCCTATGTAATAGGAGTTACATCTGACTCAAACATAACATAACTGGCGAAATTTGAGTATGTACAAAATTACATAACATCACGCCTGTAGTCCCTGTAGGGTTGGTCAGAGGTGTATCTATTAGTACACTCACATTTCGCCAGTTATGTTTAAGTCTTATGTAATAGGGGGCGAGCCTATTGTCATCAACCAGGCACAAATCCAGACTCCGTGGCTGCTACTGAGAAATTCCTGATAGAAGAACCCAACAACACTTCGCCCGACCTGGCAAGCGAACCCCGGACCTCACGCTCAACAGGACAGCTTGCGACCACTGGACAAACGAGGTAGTCAAGTATGAGCAAGTGGGATTATGTGTTTGTTTACTATGTTTAGTTCAATTGAAATTAGATTAACCTGGATTATTCTTCAACTTAACTTCGTGTAATTTACATAACCGGATTGTTATTACCGTATTTCCTTTAGTACTAACAGGTTTTAATACTTAAGCGAGAAACGAGCAGAACGCGACACAATCAGCTTCACATAACGAACTAGCCCCATCAGTCTTAAGGCTTGGCCATTTTCGCAAGTTACATTTCATAACAACAACGTGACGTCACAGTGCAGCAAGAGGGCTTGGAGCTAAATAATAAAAGCCGATCGAGTCGATCTTCGAGGTGTATGAAGAAACAAGGAGTAAATGATAGCGTGGCGATTGACAGGACAGAAAAAAAAGTGTCGAGGGCAAAAAAAAAGGCAGGAAGATGATGAATCGATCTTCGAGGTGCTTGCAGAGGTCGGTCCATGGATGGGTGACCTGACCTAATCTGGTGATACTGAGTTACCTCCGTGCCTCGGAAAGCACGTTGAGCTGTTGGTACCGGCTGTCATTTGTAGATCTTTGACAGTCGTTACAGGTAGGGCGTATTACCCAGTAAGTGGCTTGTGGAGGTCGGATAGGCGGCCACTCCGCGTACTGGTATTCAGCTGCAATCGGTAAGACTGGAAGCCGACCCCAACATAGTTGGGAAAAGGCTAAGCAGACGATGATTTCATAACAACAAGAGTTACTACACCGTGACGTAAGGGTCCACCAACCCGATGACCGCATACCATTCTAAATTCAAAACGACCAATCGCGACACTTTCGATTTTTAAATCGGCCAATGAGATATGTAAAACACGCTTTCGGCGCGTATCGGAGGACCAATTCGAGTTCGTGATTCGAATACAAGTTGCTCCGAATCTCTCGATCCTTGATATAATCGATTTACTTTCCATTTCATTAAGAATATTTTTATTCACGACACATTTTGTTGCTCAACCGCGGGGAAATTCGTTTACTTCGAATTAAGTTATTCTTTTTGCCGTTGTGATCTTTGAATGTTAAATTGAATGCTGTACACTAAAGTGTGATTTATTGAGTAATACTGTTCACGGTTGTATTAGTAATAATAATTAATGGTTTTAAACAATGCTAAGATAGTGTCAGAATTAAGATACGCAAGGTGCCTAGATGATTAATACTTCTAACTGCAGGTTTATGTTAAAGCTTGAAAAAAAACCAAAGAGCAAAGATCAATCGATAACACAATGATACAAATAATTAATAATATTGAAACAATAATAATCGAATCTTTCAACAATTAAATTAGCTAGCAAAACTCTATAGACGTAATGGGACTCGATATCTTAACACGATAAAACAACAAACATGGGTTTTTTGATGTTTTTATGGGGTCAACGAATTTCAAAAATCATAACATCACGTCTGTAATTCCCGGAAGGGTCAGGCAGAGATGTACTTAATAATGCACCCACATTTTGACAGTTGTTTAAGTCCAATGTAGGCGTGTAATAGGTGGCGAGTGTATTGCCATCAACCGGGCACAAATCCGACTCCGTAGCTATTTCCGAGAAATTTTTGATGGAAAAACTCAAAAACACAAGGAAATCGAACCCAGGGTCTCATACTCGGCAGTCGCGCTTGCGACTACTAAGACCAACTAGGCGGTTAATTTTGTTTAATCATGATTTGATAGCTCATGATGCATCTTTTCGCCGAAGTTTCTCTAGCTTATTTCATTTAACCTCATATAGACTTTTTCACCTACAAACATGAAATTGTGCAAGTATAGATAGTGATATTAACAATAATATCTTTAACGAATTGAGAACAAGGTCTTGTGCATTTTTGTAATAAAATTTATATCGATAGCCGAATCGAATGTTATTATGAGATAAAAGATGCATAATATGGAGTCAAGGACACGACATTTGATCTTTCTTTATCGTGTAGTTGATGCCTGACCTGGTGTCAGAGTTTTTATGCCGCCCATGGGCTGGCTTTACACGCCGTCGAGAAATATATCTCAGGCATGCTGGTTTCCTCACGATGTTTTCCTTCACCGAAGCAAGAGCACGAAAAATCAGAGAAGCGTGTCTTGGGTTGTTTCCGACTTTTGATAGAAATTAATGCTTTAATATGAATGCAAATACCATAAGCTCTTTTATTTCTTTTCGTGCGACAATATGTAAAAACAACTAAAATTTTTGGGCACACATAAATCGAGGCTAATTAAAACACATTAATTTTGAATATGCACATAAGTTATATATCGTAATCAAATAATTTAGAACTGTTTTCGATGTTTAACTAAATAATCGAATGACACAATACCTATATAATAATATATTTTAATTTTAATGCTATAGAATTTGAAGTGCAAAGTATTTTCGACAATCATTTTCCAGCCATTGTTACATATTCGGATAGACGCAACACGTTTGTCTTGCATTCTAAAGAATTTTTGACAACCATCTTACGCGGTTAATCTCTAAATTTAAGTATCTTGACATCTTACAAACGCAATTTTCCACATGCCTACATCACCATCATCATCATCTGCCTAGTCTGTTCCCAACAATTGGGGTCAGCATCCACATACCGACGCTAAAACGGTTACCACGAATTCAGTACATCATTTTGAATTCCTCCCTTATATATATACATGCCTATGACGTCACAACATCCAGAACAAACAATCATTACCTAACACAGCAATCGTATAGTAAATAGTTAGTACTAGTACTCGAAACTATTGTACGTGCTTCTCTCCGTTTTGTAGTTCCCTATTGTAAACCTATGTTTTGTTACCGTAGTTTATGTTTCTTAGCGAAAGCTTATGGCGAAAGTACTATAAGGCTTAGGCCAAACGAGCGTAATTTTTTAAGCTGTGAGTCGCGTAGAATGAGCCGCGGAACTTACGCTGCATTCGGTTTCATACGGTTCATTAAGTTTGTATCACACGGCGACGCAAAATAAGTTGTGTGGAAACAAAACAAGACTTTACTAATACTAATGCACAGGTAGTACTAATTTATATAAGCAAGGTAATGAAGTAACATATCATTGAACACTATAACGTAGGCAAGGTAGGTAGGTAACACTAGAAACAGTAAACACATTGGTTTTGAAAGTGAGTTTCTTACATACAAGGTATGCCGTCGTGTTTTATGCTAATTTACGAGACTTGTTCCAATGTTGCAATTTCTAAGTATGCAGTTAGCATCCTCATGAAGTATTTCGTTGTTCTAATAGGAAGATTTAAAAGAAATCAAAAGTATAGACAGTATGATAAGCACATCAGTATCATGATGAATACCCTGTTGTTGCAGTCAGGATGTGCAAGTTGTTAACTTTTTTTTGTTTTTGTTTCAGTTGTGCCGACTTTATAATGTAGCGAAACCATGATAGAAAAAAAAAAATGTATCCATCATACCCCTCTCTATTTTTCATCATGGTTGCGCTTTGAGGAATAATTTAGTTGCGCTTTGAGGAATACCCCATATTTTTACTTTCTTTCTATGATACGCTCTCGAAAGCTATCGATAAATAGTTAAAACTCATGCAAGTTGATTTGAAATGTTTTCGAAAGCCATTGTAACAAAATTGTACCCTGGTGTGCGGAAAAAGTAGAATCCTTCAGTTTCTAATTTGGAATTCTGAACCCGTGTAGAAAAAAGCTACAGGCTGTGGTGAAAATATTCATCAAGTACAATAAGTGGCTACTATAAAATGAAACCTTACGTGTAATTTACTAAGGTTTAGTTGTTGGGTCAAAGAAGGAGGAGCTCGTGGCTAAATAATAACAGCCGCTCGGATCGATCTTTAGGTTAAGCCGTGCTTGCTTAGGTTGGTCTGTGGATTCTTCCGTGTCTCGGAAAGCACGTTAAGCCGTTGGTCCCGACTGTCATTTGTAGATCTTTGACAGTTGTTACAGGTAAAAGTCTGACAACCAGTCTTACCAAGGGGTATCGTATTACCTAGCTGGGTTGTGGAGGTCAGATAAGCAGTTGTTTCATGTAAAATACGGGTATTCAGCTTTATCCGGTTAGACTGGAAGCCGACCCTAACATAATTAGGAAAAGGCTAGGCAGATGATGATTTGATGGGTCAAATTTTTAAAAAAGGTATCTGTAAAGGTAGTTTCCTCTACAGAAATTAGAACATCTCCTTGGAGACTAATGACAAACTGCTTTCTTGGCGCCACGCGGCTGAATATTTAATTTTCAATTTGTCGAGACGATGCGGGTTAAGGTGCCTTAAAAAAAGAGGATTTTAAAAGGGAAAGCTACAGCCATCACTTTTTAGGTTTAAAAGCAGAAACACTGTTTCTACTTCCAATTGCTAAAGGTCCTTGTTGTCTAAATTGTGTAAATCCAAAAATTTTAACAGCAATTTTTGGTTTTATAATGTCTTTATTAATTGTTACCAAACGTTTGATGCAAAACATTTTATGATCAGATAAGAAACGTATGGCGGGAAACTATCTTATTATAAAGGAATTCAGAATCCCAAATAATACAAAAAAAAAGGAAAAGTAATTTTGAAGAAAACCTCAAAAGAAATTGAGCAATATTAAAAAATCTGTATGTGGAGATATATCGGTGTACATACTAAATCATATCTCTGCCAAACCCTTCGAGACATGTAAGTGTGATGTCATGCTTTGTAAAAAGTCAGTCTCATAAAATAACAAGCTAAACAATATAAAAATTAACCTCTCATTCTATACCTGCACGTTAAGCAATACTTATGAAAGCACATACTATAACCAGCTGGACGTAAGCCTCAATAGATTCGATGTGAACACAATATTATAATGCATTCATGTCGTAAGACATCGCCGATCTTTTGATTAATCAATGAAGAAATATATGAATAAGTTTCCGGTTCTAATGTAAAGCGTGTCATGGTGTACTGGTAGGGTTCCGTATGAGAGAATGAAAGGTTTTAGGAGAACTGGTGGTGGTGGAACTGGAAATTGGGATCATTATCATCTGCCTAGCCTTTTCTCAACTATGTTGGGGTCGGCTTCCAGTCAAACTGGATGCAGCTGAATACCAGTATTTTACATGGAGCAACTGCCTATCTGAATGCCACAACCCATTTCAAATTGGGATAAGGGCAAGAAAATAAATGATGAAGAGCCTGGAATCTACTGCAATAGCGTCCTTTTCCTTCTCCTACACTTCTCAATAAAGAGGAGCTCGTGGCTAAATAATAGCAGCTGCTCGGGTAGATCTTTAGGTTAAGCCGTGCTTGCCTAGGTTGGTCTGTGGATGGGTGACCACCCATTACTTACCGAGTTTCCTCCGTGCCTCGGAAAGCACGTTAAGCCGTTGGTCCCGGGTGTCATTTGTAGATCTTTGACAGTCGTTAGGTAGTCAGTGGCCCGAAAAGTCTGACAACCAGTCTTTCCAAGGGGTATCGTATTAACCAGTATAACCTAGGTTGTGGAGGTCGGATAGGCAGTCGCTCCATGTAAAATACTGGTATTCAGCTGCATCCGGTTAGACTGGAAGCCGACCCCAACATAGTTGGGAAAAGGCTAGGCAGATGATGACACTTCTCGATAAAGATGTTAAGAGATACACATAAGAAAGGCAAGAGACTCGAGCAGATGGATATGGCAGGATGAAGTTATCATGTAAATATATTTCTATAAGTTCTGGACAAGCGGATAGGAAGAAGTTCAATAACAGCCTGTTGCCCTGTTCTCTGATGTTATGAGCTTTATTCGCAATGAAGGGTAAACAAAAATGCACAAATATTATCACTAAACAAGTCTCAGCTCATATTGCGAAGGAGATTTAAAAAACGTGAGATAGTAACAACACCCTTTACAAAGCTGGCTTTTGAAAATCCAGTACAACTGTTTAAAAGTTTTTTTTATTGTAAACCAGCTTTATGTCCACGGAACCCCATTGCAAAACCAGAATTTCAAGAGCTCATTTGTTGGGGCGATATTAAATTCTATTCATACCGCGACAGCATTTAAAGATGCTCACTGCAGTATCAGAACTATTGAACGTATGTGTTTCTCATGGAGAGAGAACCGATTCTCACGCCATTGTAAGATCAGATGTCACTGCAATACTTGATTGTGTGTGCCACTTTGTTTGGAATGCGGGGTAGAAGTAGTGGAGTAAGTAAGGTATTGGGCTTTCTTGTCAACTTGAAGGGGGCTGGGACTGACTGGATGCAGAGGATAGGGGGTTGAAGTGCAGCTTGGGAGAGGCCTATGTCTAGTACACCTCACTCTCCCCGGAACGACGCCCGTAAGTCAAGTGGGCCGGTATTAGTCCGGGGCAGCCAAAGACGTATTGGATCCCTCTGCCGCCCGACGCCGGTGTGCGAGGCAACACCAGTGTGGTTCTAATCAGTGTGAGTCTGACAGAACCCTCCGCTCTCTCTAGGGCAGGGGACATCCATTGAGGATTTGACGAGAGAAAAAAGGCCTATATCTAGCAGTGCACTGCGAAAAGTTGAGTAAATTGTTTGTTGATTGATTGATTGATTACTTTGAATATCGCCAAAACTCTCTGTAAATCCTTAAAAAATGTTATTCTAATTAGTCTGATTGGTGGCAAATTATATTGAATACCAAAAAATTAAGGCCTATAGATTAGTGAATTTGTTTAAAAATAATCAAGTTGGCTGTGTGTTTAGTTGACCAAAATAACAAGTCCCTCAAGTCTGACAACAGGTTTAATCAAGTACACATATGTACGCTACCGAACAATTTAATTCCATCCTGTTTTAATTAATTAAGCAGAAATAAGAATCGCTTATTAATTAATTTAACTTCAAGCACAAAGTACAGAGGCGGACTTAATGCCATAGTCATTTTTTACTAGTCGACCTTTGGGTGATGCAGAGACAAACAGTGGTAGGTGTACAGCTGAAAATAATTAGAGTGACTGCCGGTTGTCTACGCCCTCTAATAAAGTTACGTGAACTCAGCATTCAGCAAATCATTTGAATACGACAAACCATGAAGAAGTCTTAATTAAAGCCACAATGCAACCACTACGACTTCAATCCAAAGATTGTATAAAAGTGCATTCTATCATTTTCTCGTTACTCAAACCAATTAGGCTAATTTTGCTTGAGTTGAGAACTGAGCCTAAGCGCGCCGAGAGCATCAAGATTTGAAGTAACTACTTAGGAAGTGACCAGACGTGGAATCGGCTTAAAAAGAAGAACAAGCATTATGTCTATGGCATTAGGGATTAATTTGGCACGGTGGCGAGGTACCTAGTAGCTGGGTGGTGGAGATCATATAGGCAATCGATCCATGTTATATACTGGTAAGCCGACCTCTACATAGTTGAAAAAAGGCTAGGCAGATCTTACTAACATTATAAATGCGAAAGACGGTGACGATGGATGGATGTTTGTTACTCATTCACGCAAAAACTGCTGAACGGAATTGGATGAAATTTAGCACACAGATGATTTATAACCTGGATTAACACATAGGATACATTTTATCCTGGTAGTATGATACCGTGGGACAATTATCGAACTCTACGCCGGCAAGGCCGCGGGCATAAGCTAGAGTAGAGATGACATGACAAAACTGACCGGCTCAACCCAATTCCACATCGGTAAGTGTGGTCACTCCCATACAGTAGGTAGGTAGGGTACATATAGATAGAACCGAGCATGGTGCTTTCAAATTAGTCTAAAGTGTAATTAATTAAGTCTGAGCACATCGATTGGTAAACAAACACGATTTCACTGCATAAATGGTATGTAAATGGGGATTATATGTATTTGAACGCTCTGTTATAAGCAACGAAGAGTTGGCTGCATTTAAATTATGGGTAATTTATCTACGTATCTGGTCAAGGGCTTGGAATCATGCTTAGGTACCTAAAGGGCTTATACTCTCATAAGGGGCAATTGATATCAAAGCTTTTTTTTTATTTCTGCTATGTATCAACGAGGAATGATATGAAAGAAAACCGGCCAAGTGCGAGTCGGATTCGCGCATGAAGGGTTCCGTACCATCGTAGTAGGGGGGGAGTCCCCTTTAATTTTTATTATTTGTGGTTATAGCGGCAACAGATCGAATCATGAGATACAACCCGCTGACAGACAGACGGACGGACGGAGGCTCAGTAATAGGGTCCAGTTGGTTAATGGTATCGTGACGGTTGACCGAAGAGAATTGAAGAAAACGTGTTGCGCCGACCCCACGTAACATGGGACGAGAGCAGGAAGAAAATGTCTAAAATCTTTCTGGAAGGACTGGGTTGTTAACAGCATACTTCATCATAGGGTTTATTGGGTGTGCAGAACTCTCCAGAAATACCTACAATATAATTATTTACAGATTTATTTTCATATTTTGATAAAATCCAAAAACAATCTCCAACATTTAATAATGCTACCGGACTTTTAACCATGTAGGTGTCACTTAAAATGAAATAACCGACCCAAAACATTGTAACCATTACACGAATACCATAAAAAGGGTAGCACATTAACCCAACATAATGAATAAAGACATGAATGAACGTCATTGTCAACGATAAGAGCAGAACGCTACACAATCAATCCTTGAATGAATGAGTCGGGAGGACCGAACCCATTGTGTTTTCGTTCGGTCATCGAAATAACAGTGCTATTATAAATAGCTGCTTTTGTTGGAAATGAAAATATAATGTGGCAGAGTCCTTTATTACAAGGTTTTACTGTTTTGTTGATAAAATAAGAAATGGCTACGTAAGAGGACCAGCGGTGGCCCAGTGGTGGCGGCCCCTAATTACGAACAGTAAGTCGTGGGTTCGAACCCAGGCAGGTGCATTACTTTGTGTAATTTATTTCATCACCACTGCTCTCAAAAACGGTGAAGGAAAACATCGTGAGGAAACCGGCATGTCCTAGAACCAAAAAAATTAAGACATGTGACATCTACCAACCCGTACTGGGCTTGCGTGGTGGATTATAGCCCATTCACTCTCATAGAGAGGAGGCCGTGTGTTCCAGCAGTGGGAACATTATAGGCTGATTATGCACGTAAGAGGAAGTCTGAAAGTGGTGTGACTGATAAGTTGTATGGTAATCTGTTTTCGTGGTATGGGCAAGGGCATGTGATGCGGAGAAATGAGGAAAATGTCGTGAGGAAAGTTTTAAGTATGAATGTAGCTATAAGAGTAGAGGCAGACCAAAGAAACGGTGGATGGACTGTGTGAAGGATGATGGGGCTAGAAAGGAGGTGACTGCTGAGATGACGAGGTATGGAAGAAGAAGACAGGATACGCCGACCAAAAATAAATTGGGATAAAGGCAGGAGAATTATGATGATGAGTTTTATTAATAAGGTGCGAAAATGCAAAACCATTAATAGAGATCTCAGAGCAGACCGATATTTTATTAACTAGTTATAATGGTGTAGGAAAAAGCCAAAAATGTATTAAATTGGCATTAGCAACTGAATAGATTATATCTAACCTTTGAAAAGTCATTTTAGCAATACGGAAAGCTTTGGAAGTACTTCTCTTAGACCTCAGATAGAAGATTGAGGTGTCTCCATTTCTACATTTGATTAAATTGGGTCAGTAGAGAAAATATAGTCTTCTATTTAAGTTTAAAGCTACCAAGGTAGAAATAGTCGTGAACTGTGTTTTATTCTAGGTTGTCTGATCTATAAATGGACTTTTATTGTCGAATAAGGATCAATGAACTCGGTGGTGATTTATTATTGTGTATGGGTTTGCTCGCGAATTTAATTCGGGTTGGCCATGAGGCTATTATTTACCTATAGCAACCAGTTCAAAGGAAACTAGATTATTCTTTTTGTTTATTGTACACACAAACTATTGAACGGGAATTTATTTGTTAACAACCGATACCTCATTCGTCAGAGTTACCAGGTTTACAGTACCAGCTGAAGGTATCCCTACAAAACAAGAGAAACTCACCTTTCTCAATGAGGTCATTCCATTTCTTCGCCCATCCTCTCAAACTTTTGGCGTATGTCTTCTCAATGTCTGCTCTCTCCTGCACGAGGGCCTGTAGTTCTCCGCACAGCCTATGTCCATCGTCAACTCGTCGTGTGGTCCGCTTATAGTTACCAGGCTCCCAGAAAGAATCGGAGGCGACTGAGAGCAGCGCCTGCTCGTCGCTATGGTGGGACATGGCGGTGCGACACTCACACACCGCCCCTCTGGAACAACGAGAAAAATAATTTAGAATTGTTGTAAAGTCTCATCTACTCAGGCGTATGGCAGCCTGGTACAGCTCGGGCACAACATAACATCACGCTGGTAATCCCCTAAGGGCTAGGTAGAGTTATATCTACAGTACCTACACTCACATTTAGCAAGTTTCATTGAAATCCCACGTAATACGACATTATGCTTCTGAACTAGTCAGCAAGCAATGCAGTTTCAGTTTAATATGTATCATTGCTGTTTTTGACATGGAAAGAAAAATTCTAGTGCGAGCAGGGTTTGAACCTGCGACCTTCCGATTCAGTACACCGGATGTCTTAACCAATTAGACCATCGCACCCTGCTCACAGCTCTCGAAATTTTCGTTCCATTAATAACGTCTTACGGTGACGTTAGCGCCATCTATCTATTTAGGAAAGTATCCAACTAACTTAAACCAACACGTTGACATTGCAGCCAAATCAATGTTGTATAGAAGTCGCCAAACCAAACAATTTTTAATATTTTTTATACGCAAACCCAGCGTAGGGAACTATTGCTGTTTTTGACATGGAAAGAAAAATTCTAGTGCGAGCAGGGTTTGAACCTGCGACCTTCCGATTCAGTACACCGGATGTCTTAACCAATTAGACCATTTTTTTTCCATGCCAAAACAGCAATAGTTCCCTACGCTGGGTTTGCGTATAAAAAATATTAAAAATAATATGTATCATATTTTGCAATACGATAATGCAGCATTGAACCTTGAACTATCTAAATTAAGTGTTTCCTCCAGGGGGGAGGGGAACTCTAAATGATAACATTGAAACGTAACACCGTTAGGTCAAAGTCGGAGACAATGTTGATGGTACGACCTAAATTCTGGTGAAATAATAACGTAAAAAGGAAGCTCCATTGAACCCCTAAGGGGTCGTCCATTAATCACGTGAGGCTGGAAAGGGGGGGAGGGGGGTTCGGAAAAAATCACGAAATATCACTAGGGGGAGGGGCAGGTGTAGTGAGATATCACGTGTATTTTTTTTTTCTTTGAACGCGCGATTTCTAAACCGAAAAGCGGTGCGTGACCTTGACATTTTTATCACGGTGCTTATTTTTCCAGAATTAAATTAGATTATACCTGTTAACCTGTATTTAAAGATAATATTCTGATTTTTTTTAAGATACTTTGTACCAAAAAAATACACGTGATTTTGGGTGGGAGGAGGGAGGGGTAGTCTAAAACTTCACCACGAATCGCCATGGGGGAGGTGGGGGTTAAAAATTTGCTAAAAAACATCACGTGATTAATGGACGACCCCTAACTGATTACGCTCGTTATAATGGCTTGGATTTAAAAGGACTAGTTAATACATCTGATTTTCTATTTATAGCCTAGAATAGTTACTGCAGGAAAACATCAGGTCAGATGGTTGGAAGGTCAGGCGCGCAGTACTCGCCACCGGCAGCGTACGTGTATGAACGTAAGTAAGGATCGGAGCAGGTAGCCTTCTATAGTTGCTGCCTATCCCCATGATAAAAAGCGTGGGTTTTTTATGTGTATGTGTAGTTTTATTGCAGGAAACAAAAATCACACAGTTACTTAACCAATGAATAATATATCAGTAATGAAAACATCTACTGATCTAATCTCATCAGGACGGAGTAAATTGGGCATCCGTCTAAATTACGAATGCCAGGAAGTTCCCAGGAGGAATCCATCACTGTCAAGCGTCAAGGTGGGTATAATTTGGAGAAATATTGAAGAAAAACGTAGGACTAACGAGGTTCCTTTGGGAAATATTTTCGGACTAGCTTATGCCCGCGGCTTCACCCGCGTGGAGTTCGATAATTGTCCCACGAGATTATACTACTGGGATAAAAAGTATCCTATGTGTTAATCCAGGTTATAAACTATCTGTGTGCTAAATTTCATCCAAATCCGTTCAGTAGTTTTCGCGTGAAAGAGTAACAAACATCCATCCATCCATCCATACTCACAAATTTTTATATTAGTAAGATAAGAAGTAAGATTAGGAAACTAAACAACTTTAATAATTAGAAGCAGATCAAAACTGAGTTCATCATTCGTCATCAATTGCATAATCTTTACAACGTTGACAACAGAACAGACCACAAACGAATCATCCTATTAATAAACATTCCTATACCTTAACGGGTCAATTGTTTTGTAGTTAATCACAATTTAATTACCAGACTGGAACAACGAACTAAGATGATATACGATTAAACTTAGCTCTGAAACCTAACAACAAAATTCTTGCACGAAACCGACTACCATTATCAAATTAAATCTACATAACAAACCAGAAGCTAGACAGCTATAGACCGACCGCTTTAATGAGTCCCACGCCTTGTCCCATCAAGCGTCCACAAAGTCCTAACAATATCCCACAGGTTATTTGCTTTAAAATAACCATAATCCACGTAGGTATTACGATACTAATTGAACCAATACGTGATCAACCTTCAGAATATTCCATTTAAATTGATACCTTCGCGAGGACTCATTGAAGCGGTCGGTCTATAGCACATATGAATAACATTTTAACCTAGAAGACAAACAAAAAGTCGTGACGAACCCATTATGTATGGCATTACGTAAGATCGTCAACCGTTTGAACAGAATGCCAACGACCTTGACCTCGCAGCACTTCCTATTCTTGTTAAAATAGCATTTTACTTAGTTCGTCTTGCATGGAAACCTGTAAAAGGGATGGTAGAATCTAATGCTGGATATAGGCCTGTATGAACGTTAACCGACAAAACGTATCAGATCGACAACCAGTAGGTGGCAAGATTTTTAAGGATACTTAAGACTCATAAAATGTTTGTGATCCGGACACAGGATGAAACCCTAACAGGGGCTATCTTTGGCAGAATGAATTTGAATCTGAATTTACCGTTATTCAGGAAAAACAAGCAAAAACGTAGGAATTGCCAAATGGTACTACGACTGGCATAGGACCTTCGATCAAAGTCCTTTTCAGATGACAGATTTACCTTTCAGTATAAACACTGATACTGGGCTGATATAATCATCATAAAGAACCTCAGCAGTCCCTAAAGCGAGTATATTAAAAACATCTATTACAATCAAACGGCTTATTGAAAATTAATGACCCACAGACCCCCATCTTTAAATTATACAATGTGTAATCTCATGGTACTTGATTACGTCAGCTTAACATTATATTTAAATATTGCCTCACCACATAAGCATCTTCATTTAAAATTAAAATATAGCTTAAGTATGTGTGAAACGGTATTTATAGTATGTTAACGAATATCGAAGAACAAAACCACTTCTTGAATATGGATCCTTTAAAATCAAGACACGGTGTGGTAGAAACTGAGGTTGTTTTGGCTAAGCCGAAACTCATATTCTTAATGAGGAGGTGTCTTTTATCTGTTCCAATGTCCTAGATAATAATGTTCCCGTCGTTTGGCGAGAACGTGTTTTCTTACATAAATGGTTGGCATTTGTGCTACTTGCCGAAGATCTCCCACCTGGACACGTGTTACCATGGCTGACCTGGAAGTCTGACTTCGGACTCAGGTTGGCTGAGAAAAACCTGTTCAGGTGGAGATTCATAGACTCTTCCCTGGAGTGTAAATGTGGTGTTACCTTACTAACGATGGGACTCTTGATATCGTGTCCTGTCTGTCCTGTTATTTACACATCACAGGAGCTGATGGACGCTACTGAAAGTGCCAATCTCGTTGCCAAATTTTGAGCTGATTTAATTTGAATTGTCATCGACACGCTAAAAGAAGATAACGTTCCCACAGCTGCGACACAGGCTTCCTCTCTGTGGGAAAGAGTAGGCCACAACCCACGATGCGGACCCCGTGTTTGTGATTCCATGTAAATGAATCTTTTATCAGATGTTTTAAGCTACATATTACATCCCGTCTTCGTAGTAAGTCACAAGAAGTCAGTTATGTTGGTTTTCAAATTCTTTGAACCGAACAATGTTTCATTGAAATACCGACAAAGCAGCGCGTGGAAAATCACGGAGCGATAAAAAGCCATGTTGTGTTGAGCCTATATTACGACGAAACGGGGATAGCTTGTTGTCAGTATATGAATGAATGAAATAAAGTATTATCATTTATTGAATATCAGGACTACTTTCCCCTTCAATCCTTCATCATTTTGCCCGAACTGGTTTAGTTAGGGATCTATCTTCAAGATCTCTTTTTAAGACATGCATATTTATTACATTTAGTACAGCATAAGCCATTAATACTAAATTAGGTAATCCTTTTTCTCACAGAACCACAAACATTCTAACATTGTCATCTTCCATTCATCAGCAAACATGTCCAATCCAGGGTTGATCTCTACGAGCGCGTTTAGCATCATCAGCATATGCGGTATAGGGGAGGTGGACCGAGCTACAGTAGGTCGTGATGACCACACATGCTACGATTATAAACCGTCTTCAAACCACCTTATCACGCCATCACCAAATCACAGTGATGACCTAATCCCCATATAATCTATGCAGTAAGTAATAAAGATGGATGTTTGTCCATACGTCCAAGGTTAAGCATGAAGCGTGGAGATTAAATGATAATAAATCTTAGCACAATGCTAATTAGTTTTTACGTAGATTTAACGCTTGATAAGCAGGCTGTGTATAGTGTAAAATTAGGTGCTGTTAAGAGCTAAGAGT
Organism: Noctua janthe; assembly: GCA_910589295.1. Lineage (NCBI taxonomy): Eukaryota > Metazoa > Arthropoda > Insecta > Lepidoptera > Noctuidae > Noctua > Noctua janthe. The sequence continues at coordinate 4,493,139 of OU342567.1, forward strand.
GTTGTAGTAGAGTTGAGAAACTGTGATATGCTAGTAGGTGGGGAAAATGAAGATCGGAGCAGGAATAAGAGAGGTAGTGTAAAGTAAGAAACTGGATAAACAGGAGACCTGGTTTCCAGAGGATTTGGGAGACCAACCGTAGTAGACTACAAGACATACAGACAGAAATTATGACACCTGAATGAACTAGCTAAACCTGGAGAATTTTGGATTGATGTATCTGGCTTCTAACTTACCACATCAAAGGAAGAAGTAACTGCCCATTCACGCAATAACCAAACATCCTTTTAAGCATAACATAATCCAAAACAATAGTCCGGAAACCAGACAAAAGGCTGTAAAAAGATGATTAAATCTATGCACAATATTTATTAGCCTCACTGACCTTTAAGAAAAACTACGCAACGGCCTTTGAAGTTGGCTAGAAGTGACAAAAACACGATAATTATCATAAACATACCGTACTAACATAATTAACATATCCTATAATCTCCGACGGATTGTGCACAAGTGTACCCTGCGGTACACCTAGATTGCACCCAATTATGTCTAAGTCCCTTGTTATAGGGTGCGAGTCTAATGACATCAACCGGGCACAAGTCCAGACTCCAAGCAAACAAGAGAAACTCCTGATGGAAAAACCTAATAAAACTTTGCCCGACCTGACAATCGAACCCAGGACATACTCAGCAAGTCAGCAGTAGCACTGGCGACCGAGGCAGTTTATAGTCATAGCTATAACATAGCTTAACGTAAATATTACTATGACAAACATAATTATTGCGTTTTATACATGTCGCGACTGCATTTTTGTTTAAGATGACTTAACTTGGCAAATGTCAGGTACAAGGTTGTGTTGACATTCAATACTTAGTTGGTCTTAGACCATTTAGCATCCGAGCCTCGTCAAATAAATGATTTAAAACATTTATTTGACGAGGCTCGGATAGCCTCGTCAAATAAATGTTTTGTAGAAATAAAACTTGGAAATTCGCAGAAAATTAAGGGAAATATATAGAAAAATATGGTTATAAAATAGGTGACTGCTGAGATGACGAGTAATAGAGAAGTATGGAAGAAGAAGACATGTTGCAAAGACCCCAAATAAATTGGAATCCTCATTCCAATTTATTTCAGTTGGGTATTATCAAACGTTCATACGGCAGCTTTGCTTATAGACTACTAACCCCAAGCACACCTGAATTTTCTTGATTAAAACTATCCATTTTGATGACAACACCATCCGGTATATCAGCAGAGGCAACGCCAATCCCTACTAAAGCCCCCTTACTAACTGCCATATCTATTTCAAACAGTATAATTTCCTCAAGGCCGTTCGTTGCTCGTATCTATGTAGCTAAGTCAACATTCCGTAGACGGGCTTTGATTCACGTTAAGTAATTAGGTGAGGCATTTTTATAACCACCATTATCATTCCTTTTATTATATTACTATAACAAGAATGATGAGAAAAATATAATCTTTGAGTCATGATGTAATTTAGCATTCAATGAATACCATCTCATCTAATCACGTATTTGATAAGAATTACAACTTTAAGTAAATAGGTTATTGTTCATTTAACCTTAAAAAAATAATCAGCTAGAATGCGCAGAACAGGATATAACTTAACATCACAATATCGTGGATCCGTTACAAAATAAGTTCCACAAAAAAAAATACTACATACCTGAAACAATTTAGGACACGGTGCATTTTCACAAAATTTTAATCCATTCACACGTTAGAATCACACTTTTTTCACAAAAACACAATTTGACGACACTACTATATTACCCTATATACTTTTTTTTATCCTGTAACCTTACCTAACATATTGTAGAACATGATGCACTTTCCCCTGACACCGGCACCGTCTGTTCCTCACTCGAGTCATCGCGACATGCGCAAGAGCACAACAGAGACCGTTCGGAACAGTTCGGCTCGCATCGGAACCTCCGTGACGGTAAACAAACTAACACTGTGCGCTGATTGGTCCAAGTTTTTTCAATGGTTTTGTATCAGGTGATGGTATAATTGACTTTTTGTACAATGGATCGGACGAATATTTTTACATACTTTTTAGATTCAAGACGGTTGTTTATTTTTATCTTAGAATTAATGTTATAATAGGTCATTCGGGCCGTGGTAAACAATTTGAAGAGTAGTTAGCTTAGCTTAGTCATAAGATTATCATTATTAGTCGAAGTATGCCAACAATGCAGTGTTTTTTTTTAAACCAGTGCAGGTATGTTCTTAGTCCAAGTGAGTGGTCGTTTATTTTAGTTTGTGTCACTGTCTACTTATTCACTGCGAAGCGGAAATTAAACAGGACCAGGGTTCATTACAATTACCGGCTACAACAATGAATCAGCCTATAAAGTTCCCACAGCTGGGACTGTCTTCGATTGTCTGGTTCTAGGACATGGTGGTTTCCGTACGATGCTATCCTTTACCGTTTTGATAGGTGCAAGAATCATCAGCTGCCTAGCCTTTTCCCAACTATGTTGGTGTCGGCTTCCAGTCTAACCTAATGCAGCTGAATACCAGTATTTTAGGTATTGTACTGGGGTAATACGATACCCCTTGGCAAGTCTGGTTGTCAGACTTTCGGGCCACTGACAACCTGTAACGACTGTCAAAGATCTAGATGACAGCCGGGACCAACGGCTTAACGTGCTTTCAGAGGCACGGAGGAAACTCGGCATGTAATGGGTGGTCACCCATCCACAGTCCAACCTAGGCAAACGCAACTTGATGATTGATCCAAGCGGCTGTGCTTAATTAGCCACGAGCTCCTTCTCCTTAATAGGTGCAAGAATATGCCTAGTAATTACAAATCCACGTATTATCTGAATTCAAAACGCCGAATATGCGATGATCTTGGAGGTACAAGTTGAATTGTAACTATAATTAGATACCGATTCTCGAATACAAAGGTAAAAAAACTTGATTTCTTGTTTGCAGTTTTTGCAGCGAACAAAAACTAGATGAATGAATATCGCAGCGTCTTTGGAAGATTTTTATCTGACGTGGTTTAGAATTAACTACGTGTAGACATGGGTAAGAAGTGTCTTCAAATGATGCTCAATTAAAGTAGAGAATTGTTTTCTTTTCATGTTTCCAACTTTTTTTAGATTTTGTATAAGTTATTTTATTTTAATATAAGTTTAACGAATTCCTTTACTTTTAGATGCTGGGTAATTGAATGGCACAGTCACAATCCGAATGCCATTACACATATTTTGACAATTCAATAATATCGATTGCGTATCTCGAGCAGACGATTTTTTTACATAATATGGATGGATTACATATCCCTTTCCAAATCCTTCGGATATGATAGCAACTGTTGTTACACAATTAGGGGTTGCGAACTTCTGGCCTTACGTGCTTATTTAGTTTTATTTTATTCGTCTTTTGCTCACAATATCTGGTCTCTAGTAACAAAAGGCATAGACAATACAGGGTGATTTCTTCGAAACTGTTACAAGGGCAGAAAGGAAACTAGCATAAAATATAAAATAACAATTTCTACATCGAAGGCTGTTATTTATTGAGTGTTTATTTGGCATTAGTACAATGTAAACGTGTTGCAATAAGTCATGAGAAACGCATTAGTGACTAATAATGATGTTTATTCACAAAATGTTCAGTTGTTTATTCAGTTCGTCATCGATTTATTCGAAACTACGATTTGTGAAATTTTTGTTTGGCTTTGGACTTGAATCGGGAATTCTAGGTGTTACTTTATCTGCCTGATGTTGGTATTTTTGATGAAATTAACATTAAATCTTTTTTTAACGTCACTGACGGTTATTAAGTAGTTATCTATTAACTTCAGATAATAATTAAGTCTCGCTTAACTGAACGAAAAAAAAAATTTTTACCGGTTTTAATTTGACTTTCCTTGTGCTTAAATTAACACAAATAATACTAACTTCAAAATTAAATAGCGAAAATCACAACAGGTTTTTAATATTTCCTCAAAATTAATCAGTAAATTATTACATCAAACGCGATTTCCTCAAGTTTTAAGCGCACGAAACACTTTAATTTTCCTCTTACGTATTTTTTTTGGCAATTCCATGAAATAAGTTTCACAACACATTACATTAATTCCAATTTTAAGTGCGTTTGGTTACCAAATCAATGATACACTCTATCGTCTATAACAGTGTAGAATTAAAAGCAACTCTATCAATAAAGAAAGTTTCAACCACATAAAAGAAACCTTTGCCTAGTAAACTTAAGAAAACGAAATGAAGAACACACTTTGGCATAATTCCAAGAGGTTTTCGCACCATAGTAAACACTTTTATAAACAAACAAACATTGTTACAGACACAATCACAAACACAGACACGATATAAACCCGAGACACTCGATTTTCCGAGGCTCAGACTCCGAATGGTAACTTAACGCTAAAGAACAACGAAACATAAAAATTAGATTAGTCATCAAAACAGTTATCAGAGCAAAATGAACTTTAACACGATACAAATTAGAGGAATCAGTTAATTGTCCAACTGAAAAACGAATTGTTGCGCTTCAGAACAGCGAAACACGTGAAATAGAACAGTCATCCAAAGAGTTTTCAGACCAAATTGAACTTTAAAACAATAGAAATTAAGGAAAACAATAGTTTTTTAACTGAAAACAAGTTGTAAGAGAAACGACCTTGCGAAGTTGGAGCTGATTCATTGAAAGTGTTAATATATTCGTGTTTCTCAGTTCACACAGCTGCCATTGTATTAATTGTAAAGAAACGAGAATAGCCGAACACAATCGACGTATTATGTCTAAGATGTGTACAGATGACTACTACTTATTATTTAAATGACGTATTTGTATACACACGGAAATTAGACAACGTAAAGATAAGAAAAACAGCTGCACTACCGTATGCTTTAACTGTTAATTTGAAAACACATGTTGGTAGATTTTTCTGGAGTGAAAACGAGATTGCGGTTGAAACGTGTAGTAGTTAAGTTACAGTTTTAAATACTGTACTTACGAACGTAAAAAAATCCGCATTTGTTGCATGCAAAGACAGTGTAAAACAGCAGTTATATTGAGCAGAAACAGCAACTCCACTAAATACCGCAGTAGTTAAGTAAGACAAGACAACTGAAAGAAAAAACGGTAATGAAAATTAAGCAAATCATGCACTAATGCCAATTTAGAATAACTCAGTACTCAAATCTCAACTACACCAGTAAGTAATAAGTGTTGCAAGAATATCCTCTGACAAAAAATAAATGGTTATAAGTCCTTTATTTGTGCCCCGAAGCTCTCGGATAAGATCTACTGCAGCTGCATTTGACACTTTAAGCTCGTATTTCTAAAAAGTTACTACAAAACTTCGCCTTCAATGAAATAAAAGAACCGTCTTGCAAGTTTAAAACAATTTCCTAAGCTAAAGCCAGCTTTATGACTTTCAGCGTCGTTATCCTTAGTAGGACCTTCAGTATATTATTTTTATCGAGTCCCTTTTTCAATTACTTTATCGTACAATTCTCAGCTGTGTTAAATTGACCCCAGTTGTTATTGTTCGGCCTTACCGATTGAATTAAATTCCTTAGTCCCTAGTAATAGGATAGGATAGGAGGAGCTCGTGGCTAAATAATAACAGCCGCTCGGGTCGATCTTTAGGTTAAGCCGTGCTTGCCTAGGTTGGTCTGTGGATGGGTGACCGCCCTACATACCGAGTTTCCTCCGTGCCTCGGAAAGCACGTTAAGCCGTTGGTCCCGGCTGTCATTTGTAGATCTTTGACAGTCGTTAGGCAGTCAGTGGCCCAAAAAGTCTGACAACCAGTCTTACCAAGGGGTATCGTATTACCCAGTACTGACTGGGTTGTGGAGGTCAGATAGGCAGTCGCTCCATGTAAAATACTGGTATTCAGCTGCATCCGGTTAGACTGGAAGCCGACCCCAATATAGTTGGGAAAAGGCTAGGCAGATGATGAGTCCCTAGTAATAGGATTTATATTGATGTTTTCATCGGCGTTAACGTTAAATTCATTATTCATTTTAGATATTAGTCCTTTGGCTTTGAATTTGAAAAATCGGTTCGATAATGTAGCAGCGAGGTTCGGGCATCTCACTCAACTACAGCTACATTAGTAAATTCTACATAATAATCACCATCACTTCTCAAAACATTATCATCATGGTCCTGCCCTCATTCCAATTTATCTGGGATCTGTACCGCATGTCTCTTTCTTCCATACATCTGTTTTAGTCGTCTTCTCAACAGTCATCCTCCCTTGCTATCCACCGTTTATTTGATGATGTCACTTCTTACAACATCCAGTGAGAATGAGTAAAGGACCATAATCAGAGATCGCTCTTCCGACACAAAAAATTACGTATCCTTACGACACATTCTGTACGATTGCTTTACAAACCAACATGTTAGTAATAACTTTTTGTACACAAGCAAAATCCCATTACCAGGAACCCATAGTCGTATGGAGTACCGATGTGTTCGAGCGGATACCATTACTTCACTAGTAACGTTTGTCCAGCTGCATTCTGCGATTTTAACCCATAAACAGTCGCCTTTCAAGTGTTAGAACACATAAAACCATTTCCCATGAGTCTTACCACTCTGTTTTGTTTCTTTCGCACTTAGGAAGAGTGGTAAGGACGCAAGATTTAATGCAGTTAAGTGGTTTGAAAGAGTTGTGGTTCCGTAGAAAGAAATGTAGGTAGTTTTGTTTTTATTTTTCTGAAAAGTTACGTTTCAAGGATTGTTTTTAATGACTTTTCTTACTATGAGCAATTAAATTTGTGGCCGTTGCAACAAAATATAATAATTATCTAGTAATAATTAGCTATTTTTCTTCGTCATAACCTTGTGGTTTAATAAGGCTCGTCAGTAAATAAAATTAAGACTGACGTTATTGCTGAAAATTTACAGTAAAGGATAATAGTTTATTGAGCAAGTCATGTTTATATCATTTCATAGCACACATTGACCTAACTATTTTATATAACTGACAGCAGGTGTCAAGTTTGTTTCTGGAATTAAAAAAACATTTTCATTTTTGAGACCATTTCTGTCTAAGGTTATGCCTGCTCATTTATTTCACTTTATAGTTCATTACTAAAAAAAAGTTACCTATATAAGCTACAGTTTACACTTTTCTCTTACTGAACCCCAAGACACATGTAATTTGTTGCCCCGCGATGTAATATAAAGTAGATTTATCTACGAGAGCTTGCAGTTTATATCAGCCGTTCGTAATAGGAATGCCATGTGTAAATGGAAGTGGGCTGAGCAGATCAAGAAATATGTACCCACATTTATCAGGGAAGCTTATTTTATGTACCTGTGTGAAAGATTGAAAAACAAGTCTTAAGACGGACCTGCGGAAATTCCCAACGCCTGAATGATTCCATTATTTATCCAATCCCAGTCTTCGATATGAATAAGAAAATAATTTAGCGAGTCATAGAATAAAAATTTAAAGCCAGAAGTTTACGTAAAATTCAGTCAAAAGGAATTAAGCCCGGCTCGGCTCGAAGTTTTGAAAGAAAATACAGTAAAAGCGAAGATATTATATGAATACAGGAATAAACATACGACAGTTTAATATTGTGAAGATAAAAATAAAGAACAAAACAAACTCTCAAAAGCCTAAAACACAACACAAGGATTCCCCAAACCGTGGGTGTTATTACTCAGAAACACATCTCATGCATATGTATGGACATAACACTAATCAAAATTCGCCACCTGACCTGAAAACAGACCATGAAACACGGACATAACTGCGTCATTCAGGTCGCCAACATTTCAAGAATTCCAAGATTCACGAAACTCAATTTCGAGCTAGCAATGTCAAGGATGACTATACCGATGATATCACTGCAGTAAGTTACGTCATCAATGGAAATGTTAGAAGGAAAAACTGTATTAGAAAAGGTGCAATTACAAGCAATAAACTAGACGTTAAAAATAATGGAGACTTTGAAACTGTTTCAGGTATGTTATTAGTAGCTCATATTGCTAAGGAAGGTAGCAATGAAAGCAATGAAATGAAAGCAAAAGTGAATAGAATTACGTTGACGTAAGAGCAATTGGCGAACAGTTATGAATACAACACGAGTAACAGTTGTGTAGATACATTTGTTTCGGTAAAATATCTGGAATTATTGCGGTGTGTGCCAAAATATCGAATGACATGGATAATAAAGCAATGTTATGATAAACCGGCAAAGTAAAAGATCATTTATTTATTTATATTACATTTAAATAGAGAAAACAACATGATACTCGTAACTTGTGAGTGCAAACGTAGGTAAGGTTTATTCAACTTTAGACAATCGCGACAGTGTTATTTGCAACTGACACGCAAGAGTCGATTCGTTCTGATAACAACCAGAAGTATACGAATAACATGATGATAGCCCGAATACGAATGACTTTGTGTCTAAGACAATCATACTATCTATGATGCGCATGTTTGTGTGTTTATCTTCATTATGAATATTCATTTCAAAAGCACTCCACTAGCACACACTACAACTATCATTCCTCAACATATCAGCCTCTACCATGTCTTCGCCTGACACATTCTAAATCATCATTAAATCCTCGCACTACAAAACAGTAAATTCTAAACGCCACAACATGCAGAAGGGGTTGGGACAGTGAATAAATAATGTCAAACTCAGTCAGCAATATATTAGACTGCTTGACGACAGTTCAACACCAGACTATGAGGGGGAAGGGAGGAGGGCTGGGGTACTAGGGGAGACGGGAACTGTGTCCATATAAGATAAGACACGTCAGGAGCAAGCCTGTAACAGATGGGGCTTGATTGTTTTTTTAAACATGTCTGGTTGTCTGGGATTTTTGTTAAAGGATGTGTGGAACAGAAACATAATTTATCATGAGGTATATTAGGTATGGAACATGTATCAGATGTGTGGTCATATGTAAGGATGTGGTACAGACCATCAAACTGAACAGCTTTTTCCATGGGACCAACATCGTAATCGAAAACAATCCTACCCACTTAACAAGTAACATGATTTGAGAAACATAGAACCACTCCTAATTGGTAAGGTTGGTAACTAAAGAGACACTGATTGCTAAATTAAACAGAGACGAGGCCGAAGAGCCGAGAAAGATATTTCGGGCAAACCAGCTGTGCCGAAAGATAAGGCTGTGAGAAAACCTGTCACAAATTGTGACTGATGGAGTTAGCGCTTTATGGGGGAAGTTTCCCCAAATTGGATTAAGAGAAGCTTTTGTCTGTTTACTTATGGAAAAGGTGGGCTTATGATCAGAAAAAAGGTTTGTCCTTAAAAGCGCCAGAGGTTAGTCCGATTTAATGAATTCTTTATTTGGAACTAATGAAGGATACATTCAAAGAGATTGTTTTACGTGAAACTATTACTAATACAACTGTTTGAGGATACAATCCGACCAAATTAGTAGCTCTAAGCCGAACAAGATTAGGAACCAAGTTAAAAGCATTCTAAATATAGAAACACAGTTGACAAAGCTGTTTCCCGTAACCGACGAAGTAAATGCTGATTGTGAATTTGATAAAACACAATGGAGTGTAACAACACTGCAGCTACCTACGGACAAGCACACGTTGCCACAGGTATAGCTAGTTGCAATGTATACAGAGCAAGATAGGGCGAAAAGAATGTGCAGTGTATTAGTTTTTACTGCAGTGAATAAGTTTATTGGACTGTAGTACTACCGTAATTTTCACTGTGAGTCAAGGTAAATGATTCTTATTCAGCTAAGTTAGGTAAGTTGGTTGCTAAGCTAAGTTGGTTTTAACTTAAAAACAATTCTACACGTCGAAACATTTTGGAGAGTCATGAGGTCGGTGTTTTCTATGCGACTACGACGACGAGAAGAAACACCGAAACTAACTTAGAGGTCACAGTCTCTTCTTAAATCCAAAAACGAAACCATGAGACATCTAATAAATTTCATAGTTACGAAGGCAAGGTAGCTGTGCCAATAAAATTAACGTACGAAATTAAACATGGATAATCGCTGCATTTTCATACAAACAAGATGACGCAACTAATCAACTAGTAAATAGAACACGACGATGAGTCGCGTACATTCTCATTCAAGATCATTAAAGATTTGAGTTTGTCACACGGTACTTTTGATTACAGTGGCTTAAATTAATATTGTAATATGTGTTTGTTTATGGACTTATGGTCTGAAATAAATTTTATTATTATTATTATTATTATTTTGACAAACATTTTATGTTCTCGGCTAGCCGGGAAGAGCCGATAACACGGGCCTAAGCCAAGTGATTATCAGTTGGAATGGATGAAGTGCGGTCACGCGCAGAATAGTGTATGGAAGATGGTAGCGTATTTGAGTTTTGATGCGGAATTTCTGATTCACATTGCAGAAACTTTCTCACGAGTCTGCATGTGTTTAATATCACTGCCTTTTGTAGCAGATGGTAGGTATTTGGAGGTAAGCTAAGAGAATTAAGGGACTGGTGAAGTTGTTTCGGTATTACTCCTGTTGACGACAAAACTATTGGTACTATTGTAACTTTTTGCAGATGCCAAATTCGGGTAATTTCATCTTTTAGTTCGATATATTTGGTTAGTTTTTCTGCTATTGTGGTCTGTAAATTATGCGTATTAGGTACAGCAATATCTATTAAATATGCAGTTTTGTTTATTTTGTTTATAAGTGTAATGTCTGGTCTATTGAAGTGAATTGTTCTGTCAGTAAAAATGCCGCGGTCAAAATACAGTTTTGTTGTGGGATTTTCTAATATAGTCTCTGGATTGTACTTGTAATATGGTACAACGGAGTCTATGAGTTTGTACTGGTGAGCTAATTTCTGGTGTATGATGTTGGCTACTTGATCGTGTCTGTGTTTGTAATCTGTTTGGGCTATTGACTTGCACGCACCTGTGATATGTTGAATTGTCTCAGGAGAACTATTGCATCTTCTACAAGTGTCATTATTTAAATTCTTTATAATATATTTTCTGTAGTTTTTGGTTTCTATTACCTGGTCCTGGATAGCAAGCATGAACCCTTCAGTCTCTGGGAAGAGTTCGCCTCGATTTAACCACGCGTTCGACGCTTCTTTGTCGACATTTATGTGGCATAAGTCTTGGCGATGTCTTCCGTGTAGAGACTTCTGGGTCCATTCTAGGAGCTTAGTTCTTTCGTCGGTATTTTTTTCATTTTTCTGTTCAGACCTATCTTTTAAATTCAGGGGTGTCAACTGTTGGTCGTTTTGAGTAACAACTTTGTGGAGAGTAGAGTTTTCACTTTTTGAAAAGAAGAATTGTCTGAGTGCTTTTATCTGTCTGTTGTGTAGGTTAAGAATGTCAATTAGACCTCTACCTCCCTCTTTCCGCGGCAGTGTTAATCTCTGCACACAGGATCGTGGATGGTGTTTGCGGAATTTGGTCATAGTGGTGTTAATTTTTCGTTGAAGGTTTTTGAGGTCAGTTTTGGTCCAATTGATTATCCCAAAGGAATATGTAAGAACCGGTATAGCGAAGGTGTTAATCGCTTTAATTGTATTTCGGGAATATAATTGTGTTTTCAGAATAGTGTTTAGTCTGTGTTGAAATTGTTGTGTTAATTTTTGTTTAGTTTCTTTATAGTGAATCTGTCGTGATTGCGTGTACCCTAGGTATTTATAACTATCTTGTTCATCTAATGGTTGTATCTGTTCTCCTGTTCCTAAAGTGTATTGGTGTTGATAATTCTGTCCTGCTCTAATTGAATTTATTTTACATTTGTCTATGCCGAATTCCATTTTAATATCATTTGAAAATTGTTCTGTCAAATTTGCTAATTCATGAAGTTGACCCTCACTTTTTGCGTAAAGTTTAATGTCATCCATATACAGCAGATGATTTAAATAAATTTTTTGTGCGTGTCCTTCGGTAGGTGTATCTTTTAATGGAAATCCTAATGTTGAAGCGTTTAATATATTAGATAGGGGGTTTAGGGCAAGACAAAACCATAGAGGGCTAAGCGCATCTCCCTGGAAAATCCCTCTCCGAATTTTTATTGGGCTAGTATCTACTGTTTCAGTGGGGGAACTTAGTCTTAGCACAGTTGTCCAGGTGGTCATCATGGCCTTCAGGAATGTTACTATTGTCGGATGTATTTTGTATATCTCTAAAATTTTTACAAGCCACGAATGGGGAACAGAGTCGTAGGCTTTTTTATAGTCAATGTACATACTAAACAGATCGGTTTTAGTTTTTTGAACTTTTTTAAGAATGACTGAATCTATGGTTAACTGTTCCTTGCAGCCTTGACTGAACTTTCGGCATCCTTTCTGTTGTTCAGCTAAAATATTATTAGTATCGATGTGTTCATACATTAGTTCAGATATACAGGATGTAATAATTTTATACAACGTCTGCAAGCATGTTATTGGTCTATATTTTGCTGGGTTAGTGAGATCGTTACGGTCTTTAGGAACCATAAAAGTTGTACCTAATGTTATGTAGGATGGTATAGATTCAGGATCCTGTATGAATAAATTTATGTGATTATATAGAAAACTATGGACTGATGTAAATTTTTTGTACCAATAACTATGAATGTGATCTGAACCGGGTGTTTTCCAGTTATGTAACCTAGAAAGTACTCTATGAAAAATGTCTGGGGATATACTGTCAAATGCCATTGCATCAATATTTGTATTGCCGTTTGTCAGTTCTGTTTGTATCCAGTCCGCTTCGGCGTTATGTTCGGTTGGCTGTTCCCAAATCCCTGCCCAGAAGTTGTGTAACGTCTCTGGGTCAGGGGTGTTATGATCATCATTTGCGCTGTTATCTTGAACGTTAGATGTTGCCTGTCGAATATTGCGGTAAAAAAGTTTTTCATTGTGGGTGAATTGCGTGTTTTGTAGTTTTCTTTGTGTGCATGCTCTGTATCTTTGTAGGCGGCCTGTAACGACTGAAAGTTTTTGTTTAAGTGTGTCTAATGTGTGTACTGCTTGTGTATTTGGTTCCTCATGAACGGTATGAATTTTATATTGCTCTACTATCTTATTAACGTGTTTCATTATTTTTCTGCTTCTATTACCATTGATGAACTGCATCATTCTACCTACTTTTGTTCGTAAATCATTTAATTTTCGTTCTAGTCGTTTCTCCCAGTTGGGTTTGTATTGTTTTTTTGCCCTTTGGGTGACTACTCGTGGTTGAAGTGTTATCTTTGCTCCGTTAACTTTGGCTGCGGTCCATGCTGCACAGTATATAGTAGTCTGTAAAGTATTGAAATTGGTTTCTTTATTAGCGTGTTCAGGCAGAATTATTTTGTTTAGGTAGTTAACTATTCGGGCAAGTTTTTTAGAAGGTTTTTGTTTAGGAATAAAAATTCTATTTGTAGGGCTAGTTTCTTTAAAATACTGAATTGCTTGTTGGAAAATCTCATCTATTAGAGGGTCTCTATCTAGGTTCTCTTGTTGGTTAGGTAACATTTCTTCGGAAATATTGACTTCAATGTCATTTAAAGTAAGTGGAGTTTCGTGTGTGGGGTTTGTGTTACTAATGTTTATACATTGAATGCCAGCATTATTGTTGCGATTGCGGTCAACTGCTTGCGTTGGACTAGTAAACCTAGTAACGTTAATGTTATCTAGCCGTAACTCCTGTGAAACTTCTAGTTTTAATGAATTTAGTCTGTCACTATTGATGTATTTATTATTTAAAATTGCTCTCCTCTGATCAGCTATTCGCTGTTCGCTTAAATGAGAAAGTGCAGGAAAATTGGTAATAAAGTCTTCATACATGCGCCTTCTGTATGCTGTTTCGTTTCTACCTAAATCTGTTACTCGATAATAGGACCGCATTATACCCTCATTTTGTTCGCAAGTCCATCTCATTCGAGTCTGTGTAGTATTTTGAGAGGTATTTGTTTCTTGGGTTGTAGTTTGCATTTGGGTAGATTGTGTGGGTGTAAGTGTTGAGCGTGCAAGGTCAATAGAGCTTTGTATCTGTTGGGTGGAACGATTTAATTGTAGTTGATCTAACTCTTCTTTAACTTGTTTTCTTATCTCCTGTATTGTATTTTGTGGTAGTAATTTATTATTTATGATGGCTCTACGTTGGTCCCCTATTCTCTGTCGACTAACCTGCATATCTGGGAATTTTTCAATAAATTTTAGGTGGAGTGGTTCGAGATAAGTTCTTTTATCTGTATCTAATAGGGTTAATTGTAGGTAAGTGCGCAGAATGAACATATTCATTTCAAGTGTCCATCGCCTGCGCTTACTAGGAGCGCTTGTAGCGGGTGCAAGCTCATTGTCAAGGATGACATCTTGCACAACACTATCAAGCGTGCTGGTGGTAGACAAGCTAGCTTTTCTTCTTGTCATGTAGGAGGGGCGAGTCGAAGGGACGGATGAAAATAAAGAACTAGTATCATCGCCCGTGGAATCGGCTGTAGCTTCTACGTTGTGAGCCCGCCTGTTCAGCTCACTACGACCAGCTGTAACATGTTTTTCGGTAGGAGCCCGCTTGCTCAACTCCTCACCGCCGATGGTTCGCATGCTGTGGCATCCAGCATCGGCTCCGGATGCGCCCCGGCGCTCCCCGGGAAGCGACCGTAAATTATATATTCTTTTACTACTCATCTCCATAAAGGGTTACCCTGCCTTGTTAGCCGCGTAAGTTTTTGTACAGTTGTACAGTACGCGTGTCCGCCCCCCACGTGTGCCAGGTGTTCAGCTCGGACGTAAGGTTGGATTTTAGGGGGCTTATTATTATTATTATTAAAGTGTAATATTGGGGTTTCATCATCTGCCTAGCCTTTTCCCAACTATATTGGGGTCGGCTTCCAGTCTAACCGGATGCAGCTTAATACCAGTATTTTACATGGAGCGACTGCCTATCTGACCTCCACAACCCAGTTAGTACTGGGTAATACGATATCCCTTGGTAAGACTGGTTGTCAGGTTTTTTTTGGGCCACTGACTGCCTAACGACTGTCAAAGATCTACAAATGACAGCCGGGACCAACGGCTTAACGTGCTTTCCGAGGCACGGAGGAAACCCGGTATGTAACGGGCGGTCACCCATCCACAGACCAACCTAGGCAAGCACGGCTTAACCTAATGATCGACCCGAGCGGCTGTTATTATTTAGCCACGAGCTCCTCATGGCATTGAAATAATACACTTGATCAAGTAACGCCCTGAGCAGACGATGAAATATTCTTCCGCCAAACAGAAATGAATCCTGTCCACTGGTTGCTGCGTTGTTTTTACATTCATTGATTGTTACACATTCGTCTTTCGTCTGCTCAGCGGCCAATACGTCACTAATAAACATTACTTCCATGTCAATAGCAATATATTACGTTAGTATACTATTACCACCTGAAACATCCAGGGCACCCATTCTACCATTAAGACCCTTTCCGACAAAATCGACATCCGATTATTAGATAGACCCAAGGTTGGGATCAACAGTGAAACTAGAGATCGTAACGGTCACGCCGAAGTGGGTCCACTAATACGATTTTCCCTGAGGAAAATACACAACGGAACTTAACACACGCCTACGCACATTTATTGGCGATTAGGAAACGCGGCGCTCGGAAATAAAAAGTTTTGTTTATGTGGAAGTAGATAGAAAACTTTATCGAACGGAGAAATCTATTCAGTGCGTAATTAATGCTAATGATAACATCATTCATTAAATTCAAATGGTACATGAAAGAAACTTCTACGACTTTTTTGGTCGTTCACAGCTTTCCTGGACAGTCGGTTGAACACTCGCGTTATTGATGGACTAGTTAACCACAATAGCCAACCCCTATGTATTATTCTGGTAGCTCAACTTGTCACCAGAGTTGAAAAAGGGGAAGTTTGATGGTGAACGAATGGAATATAGGTCCTCCTTGTCATATATGGAATCCTAGTATTCTTAAGCTGTACAACTAACCGGTGCTTCTATGGAAAATTCAAAAATTATTACGTTTTTTACTTTCATTGGCTCATTTGTATTCAAATTTAAGCCTCAATTCAGTCCTCGAAATAATTGATATTGTAATTGTTTGCTCTTGAACAAACTCGTTAGCAAGCTGATATTTCTGCGTGATTTGGCAGAACATTTTCTTTAGTCGTCCAGTCAAGCGTTAAACTATTGATTAACTACGTTGTTGTTAAGTCCTGTTACTAATTTTGATTTATTTTGGCACTATTGTTTCATTGTGGTGTCATTTGTCTATTATTCTAAAGTCTTCGTGGCCGTCTGCGTCACCGCTACATTTTTTAACCTGTCTGTGGTTTTCAGTTTTTAGTATCATTTATTCTGAATGGTTTAATTGTATACCTACTGCATTGTCCATGTTTACTTTAAATAAGGCAAAGAAAACTCGGTGTTCTGGTATTGTTGTGATGTCCTGAGATTTCTTTGCACGTGTGCAATAGTGTCCCATTGCACCCGGCGAGTTGTCAGCTATTTTACAAAACACCACGAGCCTTACCAACCCATGGGTTGGTAAATTGGTAAAAGCGACGATTATGGTGTCGAAGATGACGAAGTATCACTATCAACAATTAAATTGTGTGGTCCTTCGAGCCGGATCACTTCTAACGATATTACACCGTCTTTCCAAAATAGTACCCGGTAAAGTGGATACGGCCACAATTCAATTAGGGTAAGCGCACACAATTACCGTAAGCGTTAATCCTGGTAATAACGGTACGCACACTAACAGAGCAAAGTAACAAAAAGGAACACTTATTTTTGTGAGTGTAGCTTGTCTGCAGAGGATGTCACATAAACATAACATGACATGACACCTGTAAGGTATATCTACACACACACCGCCACTTGTATTTGAGTCCCATGCAATAGAGGGCGCGCCTAGGGGGCTCCTACTGAAAATTCCGGATGGAAAATCCAATAACACTAAGCCTATCCTGGAGATCAAACCCAAGAGGACCTCAGGCTCAGCAGTAGACCAACGAGGTATTTAACATCACAGAAAAATAACTATTTAAATCACAGCAATATTATGAAGTCGAAGTCAACGTAGATTCTTGAAGTTTTTATAAATGAAAACTCGATTTTTATTAAATCATTTTTTTTGTATTTTACGCTGTGATTAAATAGATAGTCGAGAGAACTAATACTAAACCCATGTGAAAAAACGGCTTTTAAACCTTTCAAAAGCAGAACTTCTCGCAACTGTCCAAGGATCATTCAAATGTATGTCAACACACATGTTAAAACATAATGTATTCAAATCATTAATCATTACAATCTTAACGATCAACACCTACATATTAGTTCACCCTTGATTAGTAATCAATACATAGCGTTATGATATCATGTGGTAAACAGACAACATCGTTAATCTTATGTGTTCGTTTATATTCAAGACGATAGTGGCAAGTGTTCTTTATCATAGTAATGGGAGGGTTATAATAACATATAGCCTATCTTATGAAGATCATTCGTTTTTGAGAAAAGGTTGACAGCCGCTTTATAGAACGTAGTCCGTTCTACCGAATGATTTTCACCAAACTATCCTTGAAAACGTCTCTTCCCTGATGTAACATGTATAGTATACCTACTATACTATATCTAGCAGTCTTTTATTTCACTCCAATATAAGGTCTATCTTTTCATACACGAAATATTTTAAGAGTAACTTCTATAAGTCGTAAAGTCACCATAGCAACGAAAAAAAAATTATTCGAGTGTTTTTTTTTTTTACAAAATTATTATAATTCTAAAATTTTTTGAGACTTTTTGCATAAAACCTTTACTCCCATATTCTAACAATGACAGTTGGTAAATACGACGTAGTAAACTACCGTAATGGATGCTAAAAATAAGGAGCCAGTATTTATTTTGTGGGTCAACTAATTTTAAATTATTTATTTTTTATAAAAAATATACTCAGATAAAAAAATCCCTTGAAATGGCTTTGTTTAACCCGATAGATGATTCCCTGAAAATATTTCGTGTATGAATAGTTAGACTCTATATATTAATGTCTGTGTGTCACCTTTTCATGCCTTATTAACGATGAACGGATTTCAATAAGGCACACAAGTAGACCAGGACCTTGGTGGTTAGATATTTTTTATCCCAGCAACATATACTACCGTGTTCACTGACGGTCTGCCACTTTTCACCCTTATGCCCTAAGTAATAAGGTTGAAAATTTGTCGACCGTCAAGGAACTCGGTGGTACCTGTGGGATAATTTTCGACTTTCACGCGAGCGAAACCGCGGGCGCAAGCTAGAACAAGACAGTTGCAATTAAAAGTCAAACACTACTTGAACCTACATTTGGCATAAAAGCGACGATACTTAAAACCAGTCTACGATTTGGCAACTTAATTCTACAGACTTGCTGCCAGTTGCCAAATTAGAAGCAAATATACAACATACATTTGTTAGTACTATAGGTACTGAAGTTCAGTAACATCTGGTCATACAGCAAAGCAGGAACAGCTTAAGAAATGGGAATATAACAGTTTGTTCATCCATGACCTTTGTTCGTGATGGCCCGAAGGTTAAGGAGTCCGCTTTCAAGAATAAGCATGCGAGTTCAAAACCAACCGTGTGACTTTTTCTACTTAGTTTCATGTACGTTCTTAGTTTCATCATCATCTGCGTAGCCTTTTCCCAACTATGTTGGGGTAGTCTACCAGCCTAACCGGAAGCAGCTGAATACCAGTGTTTTACATGGAGTGACTGCCTATCTGACATCCACAACCCAGTTAGTACTGGGTAATACGATACCCCTTGGTAAGACTGGTTGTCACTTTTGGGCTTAGCTGTAACGACTGTCAAAGATCTACAAATGACAGCCGGGACTAACGGCTTAACGTGCTTTCCGAGGCACGGAGAAAACTCAACAATAACTTAGGCAGCTTAACCTAAAGATCGACCCGAACGGCTGTTATTGTTCAAGTAAAAGTGAGTAAACCTGGACTTATAAAAATTCTTTTCCCATATGAGAAGAGGCCTTTGACCGGCAACAATTTACAGGCCGTATCTTACCCGACAATGTGACCACAAATATCCAGTAAACCTGTTAACCGCAGAATTATAACCCAACCACAAAAACACTGGTCATAAAAAAGAACATCTTTAGACCTCAGGGAGGTATAACTTCACCAACATATCATGAAACATGGTGGAATTTGGAACTATGTTTGAAACGTTCTGAATTGGACAGGTGGATGGCATTATTCTTAGCAAGTAGCGCCACTCGGATGTGTCAAGTAACACAGGTACAAGATCTTTGGACCCTAAGCCCGTATCAAAGCAACAAATTGCGGTATCCCAGACCATTTCATTAATGCACTGAAGCTGTACTAGAACTATTATACAACCTCAAGAACTGGCATAGATGAGATAACATAGATTAGAAGTAGACAGGACACTGGAGACGATAATATATGTGCCTAAGAAATGTCTATATCAGCAGTTAGTGGATGATAATTAAATGGCTACTAGATTATCTCTGTATCGTGTCTGATAAATTAAGATTGAATTATAAAGATAAGTGAGTGAACACATTGTAATTTTATACTACAAGGTACAACTTAATTGCAGATGGCAGCTATGCAGTGTAATATAAGTAAGATCATCATCTGCCTAGCCTTTTCCCAACTCTATTGGGGTCGGCTTTTATCCGGATGTAGCCAAATACCAGTATTTTACATGGAGCGACTGCCTATCTCAACAATTTGTGTGTAATACTACAACTCAGTGGCGAAGAGTCAATTTTTGTAAGAGGTAAGCCGAAGTACATATCTTTAATGTGATTATATTATGTGTCTATAAGTCGCGTCTCCAACCTACACCCCTCCAGGAAGCCCGATCCAGACGACCGAGCCTATTTAAGTCAACGCGTAGCAGCTAAGGGCTCATTCCCTTATTCGGCGGCGCGCTCGAACTATTCCCTTGATTTTGTTTGTAGAATACTGTCTGTGCCATTTTTCAAAGGGAAGCCAGTAGGAATCGAGTTATATGGAACCTTCGCCACTGCTACAACTAGAAAACCAGACTACTGAAAAATCACGCTCTAATTAGATTCCGGGTTTACAAGGTAAAACCGACTCCTACAATTGTTGAGGTAGGTCAAAATATAGCCTATGTTACCCGGGCATACCGAATCGATTGACACCTTATTCATAAAAATCGTCTTACATACGCGTCAAGGAAAGCGACATTTGTTGAGACGGGATTTTATTTTAATCCATACCATCTCTTCTGTACGTGAGGACCCGTAAACCTGCACCACAGAAGACCTCAACAAAGGATTACTCACGTTTTAGAACGAAGAACTCAAAGAAGCTCAGTACCCACATCTGCCTCCCAAATTCAGTGCTGCTGGCACATCTTAAGAATTCATAGTCTATGTCCACACAGGAATGCGGCCGGACCTGCCTCAAGAAAGGGACACAAACAACCGATTTGTCTTAACCTTTCTACTAACCACTACGTTATAATACTCGTGTGCTATAGATAGCATATCTATCTCTGCATATCTGTGAAAGCCTCTTCTAACGGTGGTTAATAGTTAGTTTTGCAAGCTCATTTAAATAAAGGGTGTAAATAGACCCTTAACGAAGCCGAAAGGCACTTGTTCTCCCCGTCTTTGAGATCATTTTTTTTGTTCTAGACCGTACCTGGGAACCTTCTAGTTACAACTTTTTTTTTTAAATACATGTTTTTAATGTAATATTTTTACTTTAAACACCTCCACGACCCCCGTACTATTCAATCCATCCATCAGCACAATGCTTTGAGTGCATTCCATCGAGTCCTACGGTAAAACGTGATTTTTCACCCCAAAAAAAAAGGCCTTTCCCAGCAATAATTTTTGCGTAAAGTTACTTAGTTTGATGTACAGAATGCTTGGTTGACGGCTTTGTGAAGGGTCTGTTTACACCCTGTATAGTCAGTGCATCCCTAGTTAAAACCAGAAGGGAGATTAATATACACACAACACTTAAAAGGCTTATTAAAATGATGATAAATAGTCACCTATGTAAGTGTCCATACTTACCAACTATCAACATTATACATTAGCATATAATGTACCATCTCAACATGAATGATGTAACCAAGGTTTTGTTAAATTATTCTGATTTAAAAGAGTGTCCATGGAGTTTCTTGCCCGTTCTTCTCCATAGAGATCTACGTTAGGGAATGGGCAACTACAGTACTTTCACAGTTTTTGTGCCTTGTGACTGGGACTGTAGCTATATTTTACTGTTGCCTTTGTTTCGACAATTCAAAAGTGCCTGTAACTGGCCTACTTGAAATAAATGCTTTGATTTTGATTTTGATTTTATCGCTATTTAAAAACTCAATTACGGCCCAATGACGTCTCACCTATTGTGAGTGGCTCTGCCCATAATTTATCTAGCCAGAGGGCTTCAACCAGCAACCATGATCAGCTTATAATGTTCTCACTGTTGGGAGTGAGCTGGAACCACCACTCGGCCAAGTTGGTAGAATGTCACATGTCTTTGAAATTTTGGTTTCAGGATATGCCAGACTCGTGACGATGTTTTCTTTCACCGTTTTAAGAGCAGTGAACGCAGTGGTGATGAAATAAATTTCATCAATTACGTGCCAAGCAAAAAGGCGCCAAAAATCACTTCACCTTAGCTCATCTAAATGGCGCCAAACTTCACTCAGTTAAATGCGTCGGCTCATCTACCCACAACTAATCTATGCCCATATCGGAATGTGGTTCGGACCTGCCTCAAGGAAGAGACACGTAACGACCGATTTACGACGATACGCCACATAACGCAGTTTAATTTATTTATCACTGCACCGCCTGCCTTCCTACTGCCTTTCGGATCGAATTTACGGTTATGGTTAATACCTGCAGCGGCAATACAAAAACTACTACAGCGCCGTCTATGACACAAATGAAGAACTAACAACATCTTTATTTTCTTTTTTATCGTGTGGTTTGTGCCTAGCCTGGTGTCAGAGTTTTTATGGCGCCCTTGGGCCTCTGACTTGGCTTATTTTTTTTTTATTTTTCAACATTTCTAAATCGCGCAGTTAAAGTTATCCGCGGCTTAAGACTATATGGAAAAAAACGTCAACATCTGTCGGGCAGTAGCCCACCTGGCATAACACCCGTCTGGTCGGAGGATCCTCCCTTTTCTATGGAGGGTAAAGATCTTTACACTCTATTCTTCATACCTCTATAAACTTGTGTGGCTTTTTATCGCATTTTTGAGGAGTAATGAGAAAATGGTGGATTAGTGCAGAATACACTAATCACCTACAATCATATACAGTTGTCTATACCGTATGCTATAAACAGCCAATTTCAATAAAGATCATAACAGGTAAAACGGTAAGCATCTCATGCGATCGATTGATTAGGAAGTAAAGCTTGAGAAAATAATTTTACTTCTATTATATAAGTTTACACCATTTCATAGATCAAGTACCGAAGCACCAGTCTACACGACGTAATAAACTTACATACCAAATCACGAAGAAACAAAAGAATCGTACAAAACACAGCAGGAAGAAAATCGGAAGAGAAAATTTTGTTCGTGTCGCTACGGCGAAGCCAAAAGGAAAGGTTATGAATTTAGCAATGTATGTATGTTTGTAACATATTTTTTCCTGACTTGAATGGTATCATGTCGTTTCTTTGGTTTGCTGACACCGTGACTTTGAACAAAACATATTAGTCTTCTTTCTTGACGATTCCTCATACATTTACCTACCTGTACCCACCCAGGAGGCCTAAAAAGGCCGCTTTAAGAGAAACATAATAGCATAGTAGTATGAATCACGTTACAATTCGTAAAGGGGTCGAATGAAAACTCTTTGAATACGATTGTACACACATTTTTGAGCCATGAGTGCTTAAAATAAGAGTTGAACTTCTGTATATAAAGTTCATGCGGTTAATTAAATGTGGCGAAGCCTTAATAGTATTCGTATAATTAAAACATACACTTTCTATCAATAGATATTTAATTATAATATCGATTTCTCAGTATGAAATTGTTTTTAATCTCTTTGGTGGGAAATGTTCAGCTGGCTATTCATAGGAGTTCAGTTTTATTATGGTTGTGCCTATGTTGTCCCACTTCAGGGCAAAGGCCTATTTTCTTTCTATTTCAAAATGAGTCCAGAGTGAGTGAAAGAAATGTATCAGTTTCAGTTCAATTATCTAAATACCGTTTAAATGATGAAATATGTTTATGCTTATGGAAACGAAGAGTATCAATGGGGAAACAAACTTCTATATAGTTACTTCAGTTAACAATATCATCAGACACGCCACACAGGTTTTTTTTTAAATACATGTTTTTTAATGTAATATTTTTACTTTACACCCCTCCACGACCCCGTACTATTCAATCCATTCATCAGCACAATGCTTTGAGTGCTTTCCATCGAGCCCTACCGTAAAACGTGATTTTTCACCCCAAAAAAAAGTCAATCCAGAACTGTCGATTACAGTTCTGGATTGAAACTGAGGCGTATAAAACATTTTGCAAGTATAAAACGCCAGTTTTTCACATGAAAATGACAAAAGACTACATACACTACTACAGATTACAATCTAAGTCCGATATACACAAAATCATTACTAAATTTTTGACCCTTGTATCACCAAAAGTTCTATATACAGCACGAGCTATCTCTTTATCCTCTGATTCATCCACCCACAACCATCTCTACCAACAAGTACCACGCACCTGACCTTCCTAACAAAGCCTGATTCTGTTGAACTACGAGTCTCTGACGGATGCTCACCACATGTCTGCCACGCGTCACCGCACACGACAGGTGGGGCTACCTGCCCTGCCATAGTTATCAAACGTTTACTATTCATTATTGTAACAAGAAGGGAACAGGATTTTTTGTCTTTAATGTTCGCACCTGGTTGGATCTAACATCTGTATGGTGAAGAGAGGTCTTTGTTCTAACTTGATATCGTTTATCATCATCATCATTGTCCTGTCCTTATCTTAATTTACTTGGGGTCGGCGCAGCATGTCTTCTTCTTCCATATTTCTCTATTAATTGACGTCATCTTAGCTGTCACCTCCTTTCTAGCCATATCGTCCTTCACAGGGTCTATCCATCGTTTATGGGACACAAAAAAAATTGCGAGAATTTAAGAGCACTTGATTTCTACCGAAAGGCCTGGCCAGGTCTAGCACAAGACAGCATTGTGTGGTTAGAAGTGAAAGGGAGGTCTTTGTACTGCAGTTGGACCACAATATAGGCTTCCAAGGCCGTAGGAACCAGCTCGATGCGAGAAGCACATGACTGATCGATATGGCAACGTTTGGGGGAGGACTACGTCCAGAAGAGGACATCTTTCGGCTGAAAGATGATGATGATGAAGGGTAGGAGTGACTCCAATGCCCTACATATCTACTAGAACACTATTTAGAAAGTAAACACCGATGCACGGCTCACCTCAATAAAGAATCCACTCCACATTTCTATACCACACAAATCCCAATACCAATAATCATACAGCTTCGCAACGAGTGCATTCAAAACATAGTTTGTAACATAACTACTGGTTCTCCAGTAAGATGTGGCGGTTATTAAACGGCCTCACTATAATCACAGAGAGTGAACTGCAATTAACAGCCGTTCAGTATTGAAGATATGTGATTAAAATATTTCGATAGAACAGCTTTCGTTTCTAGTGTGCTACATAAGGGAAATTTATTTTATTTGCATTCTTTTACAAACATTCTGGCGCCAATCAGTAGTAAACCTAGTCAGACTCTCATGGAAGTTTTTAGTCATTAAAAAAACAGGCACTTTATTTGCAACCTTTTTTTTTGAGTGGGATAATCCTCATGGATACCCTCCGTCTGGGGCGAGCGGAGGGTTATGTCAGAATCTAACCGCCTAAAAACTCAATGTTCCTGCTACTACCGTGTGTCGGGGGTCCGGGAGATACAAGTACATTCGCGCGCACCCCCCACTGGTATCAGCCCGCCATTCCCGGCTGATACCAGTCGGTTGATTCAGCCATTAGATTCATTGTCATTCAACACCATCATCATCAGGAACGGCAGCTGAAAGGTCAAGGCAGATCGCAGTCTAAGGAACGTACGCTGCACATATCTTTACTGCTGTCTGCACAGAACTATCGTAACCCTCATCTTAGCGTAATTCGTAAGACCCTTAAATGGTCTCCCAAGCAGGAAGCCATCAAACCCAGTTCGGCAGATACGCACGCTACGTTTTGTTAGCCATCATCAAGTGTGGCCAGCACCGCACATTTTTATTAGCACCCTACACAAACACTAACACTCGTATCTATAAACAAAGTGATTCTTTGAGTAAAAAGTTATTATTTATGATACGATTTTTATTCTGTAGTAACTGCTTGAAGTTAGAACTGTCAAAAGTTAGAACTCGGAGCTTTGCTTTCCTTGACGGTTCTTATTTCGTTTACATTCTTGTCTATTGCATAAATATGTTTGCTTTTAAGTAATTACTTACTGAAGATAGAAGATACGGATGTAAGAATATATGTTACTCGTAAAAGCAATAACGGTATATGATTTTCCAGGATATAAATCAAAAAGGTTCTCCTGATTTTGGCCCTTACAGCCATAAAAATGTCGCGTCAACCCTTTTCTCGTTTTGTTAAAAGTCTTCTCTGCTTATAATATTCCGACATCAATTATACAGCCTTACTACTTTGCAATAACTCAATACTACGACCTCTGTCCTTCATACTAAGTTATCTTCCTCAAGATAACTTCAATTACCGACTAATCAACGAGATTGTCTACTATAGAAAAGTAAACCAACTCACTTATATCCAAAACGCCATTTTTTTCTAGACACCAGTTGACGTAACCGCGGCATCGCAGCGTTATTTTGTCATGCCATTAGTTCCGTAACCGGTAGAGGTCTCGTGTCACCTGTCAACACATTCGTTGTGAGAAGCTACGCGTATTATGCGCGTGCGCTCGTGGCCGTTACGCTCGTTGTTTGTGTATTAACAGTGGTTTAAGTTAGAAGCGTTCAAACGTATAGTGCCGTAAATTGTATTTTCACCGTATCGGGTATTTTTTTGCAAATCCTCTGAGTCGGGCCCCCAAACTTGTGTAAGGTGTTTTCATCAGGCCCGAAGTCTGAATTTTTGCCGGGTTGATGGCAGTAGGCTCACTCCTATTACATGGGACTTAAATAAAAGGCGAAATGTGGGTGCTAACCATTCGGGAATCTGCAAACGTGATGTCATAGACGTGTTTTGTTTAGCTAAGGCATAAGTCGGATACATATTTACTGCTACATATGCCGCGCACATGACTGAAAGTTCTAACGGCCCAAGGTCAGAAAAAAAACTTGAGAATAGAACAACCAAAGATATTACCAATGCTAATGAAGTTCACGCCAATTATTCTTTGGGGAACCCCACCTGCTAAGATCCTTACATACTGCTTTTGCTTCGTCCACGTTCTCTGGTATTCTGGTACGCCGGTGGTAATGACGCTCATCCTTGTTTAAGGGGGATGTGCCAGGGTAGCCTGCTAAATTCAAATTGCAAATAACGAAAGAATATTTGAATTTCCCGGTCTACCCTGGCGCTTTTAAATTAAACTATTAGAATACCTAGCGCCTTTAAAACATGTTATAACAAAAGGCTTTCCAAAAAACGTGGTTTCCACATGAGACGCGCATTGACTTCAGTCATTGTTGTCATTACTACAAACGCGCTAACTGAAAGTTTAATTTATCGTCTAAAAGAATGTCATTGATATCGCATTAAATCCCTCAAATTCACGCTTAAACAGGTGGTGAATAAATCGATCCGTTTCATGAATAAACAAACAACACAACACGCAAACAGGAGGCAATGGTGGGTATACATATTTTCGGAGACACGAAAATATGTATACCCACCATTGCCTGAATGACAATGAAATTATTTGATGATTGATTACTTTTAACCATTCATTTTTGATTGCAGGCGGTACATTATACACGTTCGTGTATGGCTAATAATAGTCATTGGTAACATTGAATTAAGGCTGTTTATTTTCAGTATTGGCTCCCTGAATAAACTTGGCCAAAGACCGGAATCAGGGGAAAGGACTAGTTTCAGTAGCAACTGGTGTTGACTAATTTGACTATAGATGTTTAAAATTTGATTTTTGTGGGTTTAGCAGCGGATCGCTAAAGATAGCTAACTAAGACACTTAGACTTAAGCCATTTAAATACTCAGAACTGATACGCTAACACTGATCGGGATCTGTAAACTTAACTAAGCACACACTACCGCTAAGCGTTATTCCTGTTACTAGCACACAACTGCAAAACTAAAAGAGCAAGAAAGAGACGGGACCATGTCTATGCACGAGAAAATGCTTAGTAATGTAACGTTTATTTATACGTATAGATCTCGGCCTTAAGGTTCGATAGCTACCAACTTTGCTTTCTGGTTACTCTAATCACCACGGCCTAAACTCTTCACGTTATTACAAAATTCGCTCCGCTCATACACTCACACCACACCACTTCTAACAAGGGCCACCACGAATGACATAAAAGAATTACCTTCGGCCTCTAATGAGATTATACACCTTTCTCCCTCGACTTCGGCCCACAAGCCATGGTTAGCTGTTTAGTACTGTTTGTCTCTGCTTTCATATTTGCGGTAAAACTGGTAATGGTGTGTACTCGAAGCTGCGTTTCATGGTTTACTACTTAAGTGTACGTCGTGACAAAGTTGGGTCTAGCGTTTCACCGGCTGTGAGGAATTCGGAAGAAAAGTGTGCACCTGTTTGGTATGTGGTGGCAACGGTAACCAAGTTTATATAAATATAGGGAATGTCAATCTATGGTGGTGTGACAGTCTGTGGTTTGATGAGGTCGAAACTAGAGGAAGTGTAATAGAGGTACGGATGCAGTTAATGATGATAAAGCAAGTTCCAGAAGTTTGAATAATTATACAAGGTAATGTCATGAGGAATGTTTTGAGTATGAATGTGGATGTGGATTGCTATAAGAGTAGAGAACTATCAATGAAACGATGGATGGACTGTGTGAAGGAGGATACGGCGAGAAAGAAGTGTCTGTGAGATGACGAGTAATAGAAAAGTATGGAAGAAGATTTAGACATGGTGTGCCTACCCCAAATAAAATAAAAAATAATCGAAGAACAAGCCAAATTGCTTTAGGATGATGGTGGAACGATTTTCACCAGATATCGATTGAATTCAAGAACAATAATAAGTAAGACTTGAAGGAACAATAGTGATTATTATGTATTGTTTCATCTGTACAACATCGTATTGTTTCCAACAGAGAAGAGTAGGCCAATAGGTCAATGTTGTTATGCTTAGAACTTTTATCTAACCTAGTGTTATCTGCATAGCCGTTGGATCAAAAACTGTCACGCAGTCGCGAAATATGAGTATTCGGGATCGAATTTCTCGAAACATGTGATTGTGATAAGAGGTTATCTAACACAACAGACAAACTGAAACTTTCCTACCGTTGTTTTGTGGTTTCAGCGAAGAATACTTTAATTATTGCATAATAACATAAATCTGTCTATAACCTTCCACCACTGAGAGAGTAGAGGAAGACCAAAGAAACGATGGATGAACTGTGTGAAGGATGATATGGCAAGCAAGGAGGTGTCTGATGAGATGACGAGTAATAGAGAATTATGGATAAAGAAGATATGCAGCACCGACCCCAAATTTAGTGGGATAAGGGCTGGAGAATGCTGGCATACATACCTCTATGAGAGGTGGTATACCCCACGCGGTCCCAGTGAAGATTGGAAGATGTCACATGTCTTTGTATGTATGGTTCTAGAACATGTTTCCTCATCGTTTTGAGAGCAGCATTTAATTGTTCTGAATCACTCACAATTTCATGCCAAATTCAGGCTCGTGAAAGTACATTTCATCAAATACAATGCATTTTCCACAATAGACTAGGTTCATGTCCGTTACATCCTTTAATAAAATCGAAGTTATACAATGTCCGCTACCCAAATTATTCAATGATACTTCTATTTGTCAAAACTGCAAAGGTTTGTACAATAAGGTGTTGTCACGTCATGGCCCATCAGGTTCCCAAGGGCAGGTTCGAACCCAATATCCGTTTATACGGGTGAGAATTTTGTAAAGTGGTCGCAAGGTCGAGCGGAACTAGAACCGTCATTGCTTCGTCATCAATAACCATTGAATGATGTTTATTTACCAAGTTGTTTCAATATCAAAATTTTACGGCTTTACAGATTTGGATACGGTATTCGTCTACACCATGATCTGGGTTAAGATATAGGATACTTTTAATCCGAAAGTACCAATATTCCCGTGAGGTAATTTCTGACATTCACGCGGGGTCTCCACAGATTGCGAAAACATGAAGACCGTTATGAACTACGCTATACCTACAACTTCTGCGACTTGGATGAAAAGAACAATGAACTAGCAGAAGCCAAAAGAGAAGATATTTTCTCACCACTTCACTAAGTTAGCCTTTTGAACATCATTGTCACATATACGTGACAAGCAAGCGCGTGCTCTGTACGCCAACGACACAAAATTGTGACAAAAAATGCGGCGCACAATTTTACAAGAAATAAACAATTAAATAGTTTTGGAATTCCTATTGTTTTTGTAGGCATTTGAGGTGATATTGTGGCTTGGCGTGGAAGGCACGCGCGTGCGTCCATGCTCGGGCATTAAAAAGGTAAAAGCATAGCATAAGCATAATCCGCCTATTAATGTTCCCACTGCTGGGACCTCGACTTACGAGCAGTAAGTCATGAGTTCGAAACCAGCCAGGCGCATTACTTTGTGTAAAGGTAAAAGCGAAGATGTTAATTAATAGTTTAATAACAATCATTCTTCTAAATGTGGTATTCCAAATTGAGCAGCAAAATTAATAGCCACAACCTCTATTCTAATATAATAAAGAGCCGCTAATACAAAAACGAAAGATATCAATTTCCCATGAGATACCTAACAAGAATTTCTAAGACTTCGCTAATCAATTTCATAACGTATACTACTATCAACCATAAACTGGGGAGACAGGCACTTTCACTTATGGCTCCATAATATTTTATGACACCACCATGTACGTTACCGTTAGAGATGGGCCGACTAGCCAACTGGCCAACTAATCGGTAGCATACGAATTTGTGTGGTAAGTATACTAAAAAACCCGATTATTGAAAAATCACACTTTAATTAAATTCGGGTTTTACAAGGTAAAATCGACTCCTCCTATTGTTGAAGTCGGTTAAAATGTAGCCAATATTACCCGCGCCGTAATAACGAATCGATTGACACGTTATTCATCAAAATCGGCTGAATAGTTTAAGCGCTACGGGGCAACATACGTAATGCAAGCATAAATAGACTGCTAAAATCATAATCCTTCCTTTTGGCTTTGCCGTAGTCGGGTAAGAATGGCCGACTAGTTGGCCAAGCCGATCATTGCTTTCGGTGGAATTCATGAGGCATCAGCAATATCCGTGGTGTTTCATGTACAGCTGAGTCGCTCGCATTGATTCCTAAGAAGCACTCGCTCGCAAGCACCGAAAAAAAATAATAATAGAAAGAAAAAAAAACTAGAAAAAAAGGAATACTTGACAAATAAAAAAAATCATCTAATTCTTATTTATTATGGATAGAAATTCTCAATTTATTGCTCAGTTAAAAGTGAAATTATGTTTTTCTTGATTTAGGTTAAATTATTGATAACCAAAGGAAGAGTTTCGATTCCTAGATTAAATTAAAAAACTGTAAGGCTGATTATCTTACTTAGAAAGTTTGTGAGAATGGATGGAAGGATATTTGTTACTCTTTCACGCGCAAATTACTGAACGGATTGGAATAAAACGATAGTTTATAACCTGGATTAACATATAAGATACTTTTTATCCCGGTAGTATAATCCCGTGGGCCAGTTTCCGAACTTCACGCGAAGCCGCGGGCAACAGCTAGTACAATTTATATTTTTTAACAATAACCCTTAAATATAATTTCATTTGCATCACTCGGACCGACTAGTCGGTACATCCCTAGTCACCGTTACTGAGACGGGCTCACATAAATATTCTTCAGTCATAGGCTGTCGTAAATGGGGATCTACTGCGGCTTTGTGCTTTGGAATTAGAATCGGCTACTGTTTTACGATGTATTTTGACGCTACTACATATGAAAGTGTTGTAGTTTTCCAGCTTCATAATATTTATTCATGACAGCCAGAAAGCGAGGCAGTATTTTGATCGGTACAACAGAAGTGCTTGTCATCCTCTGAAACAGTTTATTTGGAATGGTGCACTACGTCTTCTCTTTTACACATTTATATCTGCCTCTTCTGAGTATTTCCGTCCTTTCTAGGCAAATTCTCATACATGTTGCCTAAATAAAACCTCTTTTCTGGACTTGAAACTTCTCTCATGAAATACTCTCACCACACGTTCTTATCACGACAAATCTTGGATTAATTACAAAATAACAAAACATTCTAAGGAGTAATAATTTGAAATTCCTTTGAAAATTAATCGAAAACTCGTAATTTAAATCTTGATGCGTCGTTTCCATTCATAAAAACGAGAAAGATGTAGTTATGGTGAATGTTAAATTGTTATTCAGTAATGAAACCGCTATAATCGGCGTAGTATCTATCACCCTCAATACATGAATCAAAATGGCTGATTCGTTCCGTTTAGCCACAAGAGGAAATTAAATGCAAATGAGAATGAATATCAAGAATGAAAATTAAGCACCAATGTTTTAATTAAATGACCGGACTTATTACTATGAAAGTCATAATAAAAGCCCTTTTAAATTTTAAGCAGATGTGGCTAAGCATTAGTATTTTATTGCTGCTATTTGACATTCAAAATAACATACATAAATAACAACACGCCTGTTATTCCCGAAGGGTTAGGCAGAGGTGTACCCAGTAGTACACCCACATTTCGCCAGTTATGTTTTAGTCCTAAGTAAATAAGGGACGAGCCTATTACCATCACCGGGCACAAACCGAAACTCCGTGACTGGTACTGAGAAATTTCTGATGGAAAACCCCAATAACAATTTAACCCGAAACGGGAATCGAACCCAGGACCTCATGCTCAGCAGTCGCGCTTGCGACCACTAGACCAACGAGGCAGCCTTTCCTTAAACCCGAACTAACTCAAATTCCATAACCACAACTGATCGACAGATTTCAAAATGTTTATTTCTAACGTCACGCAAGCAATTCCCTGCAGTAATGTTACCGCAGTACTACGACATCTTAACGGTACAGGGGCACGGTCGGGTCGCATCGGAGCACGCGCTTCGGAATCGGCGCAAGAGTCGCGAGACATCCGCGAGTTCAGCTATACCGGTACTATAGATTTTAATGAAGTCATCTGTTCAAGTGATGTTAGGTTGTTTGTCGCAGATGGGAACACTATGAAGTATGTACCTATATGTATTTATGTAACACGATGAAGTAGCGAAGTGTTTGTTGTTTTGATCTGTGTGTCATTTCAATCAATATCGAAGGAGTCCTCCCTTTCTCAGGGCTCTGTCGAGTTACCAACTGTAACATACTTTGGCTACAGGAAACACTACGCAGTCAGGAACTCAGGACCAAACATCATCATTTTCTTTTCCTTATCCCAATTCATTTGGGGTCGGCGCAGCATGTCTTCTTCTTCCATACTTCTCTATTACTCGTCATCTCATCAGACACCTCCTTTCTTGCCATATCATCCTTTACACAGTCCATTCATCGTTTCTTTGGTCTTCCTCTACTCTTATAGCCATCTACACACAAACTCAACATTTTCCTCATTCCTACGCATCACATGACCATACCTGATAACCGATTACCACACTTTCAGTTCATACTTTTTAATAAAACATTCATACTCAAAACTTTCCTCACAATATTTTCCTCATTCCTCCGCATCACATGCAGTCAGAACCTAACAAGAGCAGAAATTCCCGGCCTAATACGATATACTTGAACCAAAAAACCTTTGCCATTATTCCAACACACATTCCTCAAACGCTAAAACCCATAATCCGTAAACAAGTTCAAACACAAAACACATGAACAAACAAAACTCGTTATAGTGTTTATACAATAGGAGTTATTAAGACGATTAGTCACCGGTGTTTATATCGGAATCCACTAGAGCCTTGAAGGTGAATACGGTGATCCGTGAATCATTTTATGTGCAGGTACAAGGTACACGTGTTGACAGGAGCACAGTATGTGTGGCTTACAGCACTTGACAGTAACTGTGTCAAGGAAGAAAGAAAGAAAGATAAAGATAATAAAGATTTGTTACTACTTAATCCTCGACGGTCTACTTGTCGTAAAACCTAGGTACCTAGAACATCAGACAGTGGGCTGGGCATTTTTCCCTTAGGAAGAAGAAAGCAGTGTTGGATTAATGCCCGGTTGATGTCTATAGGCTCGCCCTCGCACCTCAATTACATGGGACTTAAGCATCACTGAACTGGGAATTTGATGGTTTGTGTAAATCTAATTAAAGGTAGGTACTTAATCAGCATCACATCGGTTTTGAATTTTATAATGAGACATGGAATCGTACGTATTACTATGAATTGTTTTTTTTTTTGTGTTTTTAATTGCATCATCTTCTGCTTAGCTTTTTCCCAACTATATTGGGGTCGGCTTCCAGTCTACCTGGATGCAGCTGAATACCAGTATTTTACTTGGAGCGACTGCCTATCTGCTGTATTTTAATCGCATATAACACTTATAATAATAAAATTCTTATCAAAACCGTTTCTTTCATATGCATTAATATTATTTATCCTTAACACTAGAAACGGGATATTTACCATGTTTACTGTTTGTTTTCATTAATATTGCCTTTTCTTCAGGCTTCATTGAAGACGACATAAAAGAAACTATTAGAAACACTACATTTTTCAATACGTTGAACAGAGATTAGGTAAAAAACAGTTGATGACCGTTTCTACCAGAACCAACATTGCTTTCTTACCTAATGAACCAACTTCAACATCACTTCGCCTAACGATTTCAACACAAATAAAATGGTCTTGTTTCACCACTAACGCCTCATATTTACAACAAAGTAGGTACATCGTTATAAAATCAGCATTAGTGTCTATTATAATACTCTAGATAAATCACCTTGTTGCGCACTATTAAACACCATAGAGTTTCTATAGAAGCCTATAATGATTATGGTATAGCCAACATTGGCGTTCATTTGACACACATTCTTTAACAAAGATCATCATCTGCCTAGCCTTTTCCCAACTATGTCGGAGTCGGCTTCCAGTCTAACCGGATACAGCTGAATACCAGTATTTTACATAGAGCGACTGAATACTTTGGTGCCTACACCTACATAAATCTTGGAACTCGGGATATAAGGTCCCTGGTCCGCCAACTTCTCTCCAAACGATTGCTCAGAGATAACAGTCCTGGATCGAGTGAAAGACGAGTATGGTATTGGAAAAGTATGACCAACATTTGCAACACTGAATGATGGTATGTATGACCAATATTTGCAACATTGCACCGTGGTATATAACATTACCAACGTTCGCCAACAAAGTATGGTGGTATAACACACAATGTAATAATATTTAATGGGGTATAATTAAAACATAATCTACATCAATAACCTGTTCCGATTTGGCTTGATTGCATGTCTTTTGTAATATATGGCATTTGTAAATACCGCGGTGAGTACGGTGGTGGTTGCATTTTTATAGCAATGAGCAACTTTTAGCAATATGTTATGTGAAAAGATCAAGGACTTAAATGAAATGAATTAAAAGCAATGAAATTGGTTAATTGCTTATGAACGTCGACGAATCAAAAGAAATTTGTAGTATCTGCTTACCCCTATGGGAAGATGGCGTGAGTATATGTATGAATCGATAGCACGCTGAAGTATGTATTTTATTTTTTAAAACGAGCGTTGAATAGCTAACATAATTAAATCTACTACATTTTGCAAATTGTGCGCTCTTTCTATTGTAGGTACCTACATTAATATACTCATCAGGTAAACTGGTTTATATCATATTTAGCAATACTGCAATTTATGTGTGCTATCAGGTCAAAGTCCTCGAATGCTAACCAAAATACATAACCAAAGTACTTTATTATTAAATACATGATAAAGTATTTTATTACAATAATTATAGTTCACAGAATTGTTATTAATATTGCACACATAGTAATTAAGTTAGTTCAGAAGTACAATAAAAACTAAGCTCCAAGTTGGGCCTAATGAACTCATGGATAATAAATATTATATTTAAAAAAAAAAACTATAATACACACTTATCGTATTCTTCTCAGCAAACCTTTTCATTAGATACCCATATCATGGAAATGCATAAAAATAATAACTAATCCGCCATATTGGATTTAGAAAGACGTCTTTCGTCGTTTTTTTTCTCTTTTTGTTATTCACCTATTTGTAAGTTTATAATGTAAGGGAAGAGCGGAGCCTTCAACTACAGGCATTTTCTATGCCTAAATGAAGACTCCTCGACATGCAATGTAACCCAAAATGATATGAAATAAACTATTTTTTTTTTAATCTTGGGGCCTAAAATGGCCGCTTCAGCAGAATCATAATAGGATAATAATATGAATTACGTTATAAATCGTAAAACGGTCACAAAATTCAATTCATGATATTAACTGCGTCTCTGACCATTTTATTTTATTTATTTATTTATAACGGCTTAGACTTGATTACATGATTCATATTATTATCCTATTATGATTCTGCTAAAGCGGCTATTTTAGGCCCCCTGCTCATACGAGTGCTAATAATCGTTATTGCTATCATCACCTATCAATAATTTTACCTCTGACCACTACTTCAAATAAGATAAGACCGCCGTTGTAGCCGGAGAATCAGAAATATTGTAAAACCGGACTTCTGCATATCATTCTCGTAAACACAGCCACCGATATATTAAAAAAAACGGTGTTACTTTTTACGACGCAATAACGGTATTGATTATCGTGGTTACGACCGTTCCTCTCAACTGATTGTACAAAACAACGCCATTTCACTTCTAAACATGGTAAAATCACCACTGTGCAATAAAATGGCGCGAGGCTGCGTTCATATTGGTCGAGTTTGGACGCTAGTACTGGTGGGAGAATACTGGAATGCAATGTAGAGAGCGATAGATTATGACTTGAGGGTTTATGGATGGATGAGAATGATATTTAATGTTTTTTTAATACTTTTAGGTATAGATCAAACAAAAAAAGCAAATAACTGATTGTCTACCATGTGATATAAGTTAGAAGTAGCTAAGTTTTTAGACCCAGCACCAAAAATATGAAGATTGTGTTTGATTAATTGTCTATTTTCAATCCGGAGTTGGACAGAACACCTTGCAAGGCGTGGTAATGGCAGGTGGAGTAAGGCTGTGACCGAGTGGTATCCAAGTTCTGGAAAAAAAACTGGTCGGCGGCGGGGGCAAATCCTCGTTGCTATTGCGAGTTAAACCAGGATGAGGCTGGCACTTGAATGTGAAGATTGACAATTGCAATGAGAGCGTAGGGCCCAGCAGTGGGTACAGTCGGGCTGTGTCTTATTCCAAACAAGCAAATAGCAATGATCCGACTATTTATAACTCTAGTCTTGTGATGGTCTTAAAACTTTAATTCTAGATACACCAAACTCGACCAATCCAAACGCAGCCTAACAAAAGTTAAACATAAAAATATGATTAATAAATATTATAGCTTCGGTATTAAAAGCGTCATCTCTGTAGGTCAAAGAATAAGAACACGTATACTAGTAGTGTGAATGAAAGAAAATAACAGTGAAAGTTGTGAGAAAAAATGATTAATATGAAATTAGATATTATTTGCGTGACGAAACCGATTTGATATGAGAAAAACTTTTGTAGGAAGTTGTAATGGCGTTGTCGGAGTTATTTAAAGAGCAGGTTAAGAAAGTGATGGGTTCGCTAAAGAGTATAATGACGCTGTTACAGGTGCAGATAAAATTAAAAGCGATTATTTACTGTGGGAGTGTTTTCTAGTCCCTGAAAATCTTATTCCAAACACAGTTTTTCGAGCAAATAGTGTTCACGAATCAGCATGTGTGTTGTTGGAATCTCTAAGCTACTTGCTCTATCTGCTTGCATGCTTAAATTGCAAAGACTAAACGCAGCATCAAACTTGTAAAAAAAACGCTCGTATCTTTAAATAACCTCTGGGTTTTTCAGAGCCTATCGCTGTTATCCACATTCACAATAGCACGTTATTGGTTGTTGTCTGCTTAACCAATTCCAACTGAAGAGCAGCTTTAAACCATACCAGGCTTACATAAACTGGGATTAGTTACTAAAAATTAAAGAAAAACCAACCTAAATAATAACAAGCAAAATTAAACGTTCTTAAATATCATAATTCTCCTGCCCTTATCCCAATACCTCCATACTTCTCTATTAGGGTGTTACCACACCAATCGATCGATCGTTGATCGAGGCCATCGAACGATGGTAGAATGGATAAGACGACGTCGATCGACAGTTTCTACTACACCAATTGATCGATCGTCGTCATTTCTACAATAGATCGATTGGTTACTCGTCATCTCAGCAGTAGTAGTAGCAGCAGTAATTAGACAACGTAAAGATAAGAAAAACAGGTGCACTACCGTATGCTTTAACTGTTAATTTGAAAACAGATGTTGTTAGATTTTTCTGGAGTAAAAACGAGATTGCGGTTGAAACGTGTAGTAGTTAAGATACAGTTTTAAATACTGTACTTACGAACGTAAAAAAATCCGCATTTGTTGCATAGTTAAGTAAGACAAGACAACTGAAAGAAAAAAAATAATGAAAAATTAAGCAAATCATGCACTAATGCCAATTTAGAATAACTCAGTACTCAAATCTCAACTACACCAGTAAGTAATAAGTGTTGCAAGAATATCCTCTGACAAAAAATAAATGGTTATAAGTCCTTTATTTGTGGCCCGAAGCTCTCGGATAAGATCTACTGCAGCTCACCTCCTTTCTAGCCACATCATCCTTCACACAGTCCATTCATCGTTTCTTTGGCCTTCTCTTACTCTTATAGCCATCCACATTCCTAAATTTTCCTCACTACATTTTCCACATTCGTTCTCAAAGTCAAACGTTCTTAAATAAAAGGTTATAAAAAAGTAACTTGCCACACACGATTGTGTCCATTGTTGCATGCTAGCATGCTAGTAGAAATCTACACGAACCATTATCTAATAACAAGTACATGTTTATACGCTGGTGGTAATGAAACCATTACTCTTTGTCTATGCCAATCGATGAAAGATATATTGCGAGAGAAATGGGCCTTACTTATATGATAGGATTGTCTTTGGTGTGTGAGCGGTGTTTAATTAACTGAACGAGATCATAGTTATGTAAATCAGATTCAATATAGCTAAGTCAGAGGTTCATGGGCGGCATAAATACTCTGGCACCAGGTTAGGTACTAACCTCACGATAAAGAAGAAGAATATAGTCTGAAAACGGAAGTCTAAATAATGTTGCACTGTTTAATTGTCGACTCTTAGTGCTGTTTGAAGAAAATGAGACAAAACCATGGAAGAAAATTTTGTAAGAAGAACTCTTAAACGGGTACCCACCCTCAAAGAAGACGGCGGTTTTTTTTGAAAATTATCTTCTGGGCTCAAATATGGATTAAAATCGTTCTCTATAGCTCTTAGCCCAAATTATTTAAATAAGTGTTAGTACAAATAGATCAGTAAATAAACCAACGCTGAAAAGGGTGAGAACAGACCCTTAAATAATTTTTTGCCTAGGGTTACTTAGCTTGATTTACAGAATGCTTGGTCGACGGCTTCGTGAAGAGTCTTTTTGTACCTTTATATATGTGAAAAAGGCAGCCAGTGAAGACAGCAAACTAAATAATTATGAGCAAGTTATGATACTGAATCAACATTTCAAAACATGAAATGTAAGCGAATTTCCACTTGACTTTCACCTACAATATTAACAGTATATGTTTACGAAAGATATTACAATAAAATTACAGCAACTCGAATGCAATATAAGATTTTAAACTATGTTACTTGGTCACTAACATTATTTCCTTTATTTATTTCTATACAAATTAATTATATTTTTAAATATTCCTTACAAAAAACAATATAAAAAAAACATTTAAAAATATAAACAATTGTAGCCCACCGGTATCGAGATCAGGGTCCAAGTTACCGGCGGTCAGGGCTCCAGAGAGAGGAACCTCCTAACAATACGAGCCGTGTCCAGGAGTACCGCTTTCTGAATCAAGCCCTTGATCCAGCTGCCTAACGAGAGCCTCCTCAGGTATTTGTCGAGGCTCTTGGTAATTAAGCTGATCATCACTAATATTATTATTAACATTAGAAACGGGATATAAAAACAAAAATAAAACAAAAAACATCCCGTTTCTAGTGTTAATAATAAGTCGAAAGCATCCTCGGGTTTGAGTACCTATATACTTTATTTAATGTTTCGAACATCGTAAAACATAAACAGCTTGCAGAAACACAATAGTTCATTATATAGAAGTTTTCATTAACACCCACGAAGTGACATTTCT
Organism: Noctua janthe; assembly: GCA_910589295.1. Taxonomy (NCBI): domain Eukaryota; kingdom Metazoa; phylum Arthropoda; class Insecta; order Lepidoptera; family Noctuidae; genus Noctua; species Noctua janthe. The sequence goes on from OU342567.1 coordinate 4,532,761, forward strand.
GTTTAAAGTAAATTTACTGCTTCCTCAAAAGATGAACTGAGCATAATTTTACGGCTTCATTTAATTCCTTGTTTAGCTTTGAATGTATTATGAAATACTACGGATATTTGCGGGAAGAGGAAATGGGAAATGGCTTTGGATTAATCTTAATTATTGAACGAGGGTTTATGCTACAAAATACGAGGGCGGGTCAATAAGTCCGTGACTTTTTGAATTTCTGACCTCTTTACTGAAACAGCAACACTGCTCCTGTCAACAGGCATCTGTCAGTTGACTCCTGTCAAAATTTAAACTTGCTGCGTCAGTTAGTTTGTGTTTGACAGCTATTTTTATCAGACTACCCACTAATTTGAGGAGAAAATGGAAAAAAGTGAATTTCGTGTGCTTATTAAGCATTATTTCTTGCGAAAAAAAACCATTACCGAGACCAAGGCTAAGCTTGATAAATACTATGGGGACTCTGCACCATCGATTTCAATGGTAAAAAAGTGGTTTACTGAATTTCGTTGTGGCCGTACAAGCACTGAAGATGCCGAACGTCCTGGACGCCCAGTTGAGGTCTCTACACCCGAAACAATCGAAAAAATTCACGATATGGTGTTGACCGACCGAAGATTGAAAGTGCGAGAGATTGTGGAAGCCGTAGGGATCTCGCATGGCTCAGTGGTTTCAATTTTGAATGATCACTTGGGCATGAGAAAGCTTTCCGCAAGATGGGTGCCGCGTTTGCTCACAGTCGACCACAAACGCAATCGTGTAACAACTTCACAGGAAGCTTTGGCGTTGTTTAATCGCAATATGGAGGAGTTTTTGCGCCGTTTTGTAACCGTGGACGAAACATGGATCCATCACAACACACCAGAAACCAAACAACAGTCAAAACAGTGGGTTTCTAAGGGTGAATCGGCGCCAAAGAAGGCCAAGGTGGGTTTGTCAGCCAATAAAGTTATGGCGACTGTTTTTTGGGATGCACGCGGGATAATCCACATTGACTACCTTCAAAAGGGAAGAACAATCAATGGGGAATATTATGCCAACTTATTGGACCGATTCAATGACGATTTGAAAAAAAACCGACCTCATTTGGCCAAGAAAAAAGTTCTTTTCCACCAAGACAATGCAAGGGTGCACACATGTGCAGTTGCCATGGCAAAAATCCATGAATTGGGCTATGAATTGCTCCCTCATCCGCCCTATTCTCCAGATTTGGCTCCGAGCGACTACTTCTTGTTCCCAAACCTGAAGAAATGGCTTGGTGGAAAAAGATTTGACTCCAATGATGAAGTCATCTCGCAAACAAAGGCCTATTTTGAGGACCTCGACAAATATTTTTTTTTGGAAGGGATAAAAAAATTGGAGAAGCGTTGGACAAAGTGTATGGAGCTCAAAGGAGACTACGTTGAAAAATAAAATTATTTTTTTATCAAAAAATCTGTGTTTTATTCCAAAAGTCACGGACTTATTGACCCGCCCTCGTATCAGTGCTAAATATTACAACTTAAAAAAAAAACTGCATCGAATTCGGTTCAGTCGTTTAACAGCTACGGAGCCACGACACACACACATAGCGGTCAAACTTATAACACCCCTCTTTTTACGTCAGGGGTTAAAAAATACATATTAACAAGTCCACTAAAAGATTGCTTGCATGTAAAATACTGATACTCGCTGTCTTTGGCTAGATTGGAGCCGACCCCAACATTCATAGTTGGAGAAAGGCTAGGCAGATGATGATGAGTGTTATATCAACATCTTTCTTCTCCTCTTACCCTTATCTCAATTTATTTGGGACCGGCACAACACGTCTTTTTTTTCTTCCGTACATTTCTATCGGCCAACATTTTAACTCCATCCTAGTTCCATCATCTTTCACACAATCCATCCAAGATAGGTTTAATGAAGGATGAAGTAGCTGGCTTCAGGAGAAGTATGGAAGAAGAATACACACTGCGTCGACTCCAAATAAATAAGGGTAAGGGCAGGAGAATGATTATAATATTATTATGATGATGTAGTAGCTGGCTTCTATGGAAAAGTAGTAATATTTGAACGACCACATAATTTTCTCCACACTGCGTCTACGCAATACTGAATACGATTAAACAAGCCACTATGAATACAGCTTCGCTCTTCACACAATAATTATCATATCCACACATTTCCCCACACATTTACATAACAAAACAAAAAAAGCAGGCGGTTCCGCGCGCCTAGCTAGTTTATTGCTACCAATGTATTGGAACAGAAGGTCTGTTTCATTAAATTTTCTTATTTAAAGCCGTATCTACTTAGAAGAATGGTTTGATTTGATGCGAGAGCAAGATAAAGAAATATGGTGATCTGTTCTTGGTGCCTCAGATTTGTACTGCAATTTTCAGACTGCAGTCACATTCCCTTACAAGTCATTAAATGGCTCAACAACGATAGGTAAGAAGTGGGGCCTATCCCCTAAAATTATACTTTGGTTATATTGCGCGGTGATCCGACCCATGATCACCTACGGGGCAGTAGTCTGGTGGCCCCGCACCAGACTAGCCACGGCCTCCATTAAACTGCAACGCATGCAAAGGCTTGCCTGCATGGCGATTACAGGTTGCATGAGGACTACTCCGACCGCAGCTCTCGAAGCCATGTTGGGCCTCCCACCGCTCCATCTGTTTATACAGCAGGAGGCGACGATGACGGCAGTACGCCTTAATACACTTCAACTTTGGGGTAAGAAAGAAACACAGCACACTGCCGTACTGGAGGGATTCTATATTGAGTTACCCCTGGCAAAAGCAACAAACGATCGGATACCCAAACAGTTCGTATTCGACAAAAAATACAAAATCCAACTCCATGAGGACCACCGCTGCGAGGGATTGAGCCCTGCGGAACTACGGATCTTCACAGATGGATCTAAAACAGGTACTGGCACTGGAGCTGGAGTCTTCTCGGAAGATCTCAACATCCATATTGCCACACCACTGGGGGTCCACAACACGGTTTTTCAGGCAGAATGCATGGGCATTTCCCTGGCGGCATCAGCCATCTTAGCCAGGGGGGTTGTGGACCACTCTATTCGTATACTCTCAGACAGCATGGCTGTTCTGTTAGCACTAAACAACCATATAGTTAACTCTGGGTTAATACACGAGTGTCACCAACGCCTGAACCAGGTTGGTAATCACAATAATATAACCATCCAATGGATCAAAGGACACAGCGATTCCCGAGGCAATGATGCAGCGGACGAACTCGCTAGAAGGGGATCGAGCATGGCAGCAGTGGGTCCCGAACCCATTGTGCCACTCCCCTTCGGGTACCTACGCACACTGGTAAGGAAACGAACCAGCGAACAACACCACAAGCTGTGGCTGGACCATGGCGAGTGCAGGCAGGCCAAGGAAGCACTTCCTACTATCGATGGCCGCCTCACCAAACGAGCGCTTAGGCTGTCCAAACTACAGCTGCGCACACTCACAGCCGCCATCACTGGACACGGCTCTTTTAATAAACACCTCTTTGTCATAGGAGTCACAGACAGCCCCCTGTGCCGAGCCTGCATGGAGGAAGACGAAACAGCAGCCCACGTGCTTCAACATTGCCCAGTGGTTGCAACATACAGGGCAAAGTACTTCGGTACCCCAGGTACTCTCCGCGAGATTGTCAGCAACACCAAGGCGCTGCTGGCCTTTCTCGGGGAGTTAGGGTGGATCGAATAGATTTCCCACCCGCACGCAAAATACGCGCTTTGACGTGGAGTTGCGGACACCAGCCCGTTATACAATACAATACAATACAAATGGCTCAACGAAATCATCGTAGAAGTTTAGAACCTGCGCAAGACATAGACCCATACGCCCTTGGTCAGCAGGACACAAAACTAAAGAACTGAAATGACATGGGGAATATGGTGATAAATTATTAATTCCACATGAACATCCACCAATTACAGAATTAACAAAAAAATATTAAATTTACTATCGCATATTGACCTTTTCATCTTACCTACAACACGACAATCAACTCCAGCACATGCGCGTGAGTCGCGCGCGTTCACGTAACAAGTACGCATGCGTAACAGCGCGCCAATACGGGCGTCGCTAATAAACACGCGTTCGACGACAATTAAACAAGAAAATTACGTAATTGTCCCGCGTCTGGCACGATTGATACTTTATTTAATGGAAGCTGGAGTAATGGATGACTTGTTGAGTTTGTGGAGTGGAATGTTGACTCACATGGACCGAACTTGGTGTCTAATGAATTGATGAGCGATGACAAATGAGATACAGTGACTAACTGAAATAATATTCTGTAACAGCATAAGTCGAATAGAAGCATTTGATCAAAGTCGAAGTAGGACAGAATATCTTTCTTCTGGAATGCAGGTTTATTTAAGTTATCAAGAAATGACGGGTCTACTGGATGAACCGTCTAATATAACGCACCAAGGGATAAGGGCATGAATACATGGGAACATGTGACCAAAAGATGGTCTACCAAATACTTCTTCTGGCAACTTCTTCGTGTCTTCTTAGTTCTGCAAACGATGGGGAAATTAATATCGTGTGTCCTATTGCTTGTTAATAACAGTAACTGATGGACGCTACTGAAGGCGCTAAACAAGTGCCTCAGTTTTGGATCCACACAATTTAGATTGCCATCGACACGTTAAGAAGAAGAAGTGTCTACTAAGGATCTGGCAGACGAAGACAACCATTGTGTCTAAAATGATGATCTTATGCCATGATCTCTAAAGACCATGATTTTCCTCTATCATAGGTACGTTAACGTTATATTCTATAATCATCGTCAAACAAGTCTGTTTACATACTAAAGACCAACAATGACAAAACACATAACCCCAAAACTTTCTTCACTAAAGCCGTTTGCACACAATTTCAAATTCAAATTCATTTATTGCAAATATGGGTAGTTATACAGGTGGGTTTTTGAAGAACAGGAAAGTTGTTAGTGTCACCATATTCTGCACTAGGCATGCAGCATTTAGTTCGGAACGTGGTTAGTCCCTAAATTAAAAATTTAAATACATTAAAGTTCAAAATTACAATTAAAAAGCACAAACACAAGCCTACTAATATTAAAGTATATGCAGTCGAAGGAGGAGTCAATTCCGGCCATTTCAGCTGTTTTGTAAACAAGGAAGTTCGGTCTGTATTCTAAATGGGTAAACAATTATGTTTTGGATGTATTTCATAAATACAATGTGTATCCATGGGTTTGGTATAAACAGAGGAAATTGTGTAACGAGGAGTACCTAATGCATTACATCCGTGTTGATCTTTGAACAGAAGCTATATGCTTATATTTAGAGAAAATGCTAAGGTTCAAGAGTATAATAGCGTGTTTTATTGATTTGCCGATCACGCGATTAAATTGGGCATTTCTACATGATCCTAACAAAATTCGATCATGGAAAGTTTCAGGATGATATGAATAAATTATGACCGTACCATCAGTCCTATAGTAACGTCGCAAAACAACTGTAGGTGATGATGATACTATCTAGCCGATTTCGGCCACAGCGACTGCGTTCGATGGCTTTCTGGGGTGGTCGTCGAAAGCTTTGGTATGCTGCTCTTTCATGTGCTCTCAAGTGGCTAGCGTATCTAACTTAGACAGAAAATCTCCGAGCATAAAGCGGGCATGTCAAAGCACCATTGACGACAACTGTAGGTACGAGTAGTGTATATCATCATAATATTCGCCACGAATGACTATACCTACTAGAATATGACAAAGGTATTCCCATCAGACCTGTGTTTTGAATATTGGAATTTAAGATCATAAAATATGGATAAGGAAAGAACACGCAACGTATGGGATCAAAAACAAAACATTATGGAACCAAATCTATTAAACATCAAAAAACATTAAACAGTCCATTGCATACATAACTAATCACAGTCCCAGAATGATACATAAATACTTATTAACCCTCCAACGCGACACTGCCACGCACGACCGCGGATCGTGCAAGAATCATGCGCGGGCGCCGATCCTACTTAAGGGTCTGCGCAGACGAGAGACTTTTGTCAATCTTCAAGTGTACGGGATACAATTGTTTGCCGATTTGTTATGTTATTTCTGATTTTTCATCTTAGCGTGTCGATGGCAATCTAAATTGAGTTGGTCCAGAACTGGGCTACGAGTTTGGCAACTTCAGAAGCGTCCATTACGAACAGACCACAATATTAACACGGACACGATATTAAGCGCGCACTCTTTTGTGTAAATGTGGTGGTGTGATCAATGAATTTCCTCCTGAGCAGGTTTTTGTTGCTTCGGCCAACCTGGGTTCGGAGTCTATTTAAACTTCCAGGTCAGCTATGGCAACCCAAGTGGGAGATTTTTACCTATAGATAGATGAATGCTGTTTGCAGATGATTACTTGGCATTAGGCAGAGGTGCAGGCCCCAGTAATACACCCACATTTCGCCCGTTATGTTTCGAAGATTTTTTCCTCAGCGCAAGTCCATCGTCTGCTCCAGCCTTTATAGTAACAGCTATGGTCCTCGCATACTAATTGACCGAACTACCATATAAACATGAGGTGTATTACCTACTATTATGGGATGCGTGCGGAATATTTGTCGTGATGATCGACTGTGTTGATGACTTGATCACGCATGTTTCTTATTTTAAGTGTTGGTTTGTTCGATCATTGAATGGTTGTGTTAATTGGAGGCGTCAGTTATTTCGTTCTGGGAAATCTCTTCAACAATTGGTTTGGTATTCTTTGAGATGAAAATATAACATTATCAGCCTTGTAATATTCCCCGAACGAGTAGGAAACAGGTCGCCGGTAATATTCTACATAAGAGGACTAGCGGCTTAATGCTATCCACCGAGCACAAATCCAGCCCCTGGGCTTACTTTGGGCGAATTTCACTTAAAACTTATGTTTCAGTTTCATTGGTGAAATTCGCTCAAACTGCGACGAAGAATAAAAGAAAAACGCCAGGAAATAATCCTTGCGAAATGAACTCTATTGAAGATCCAAGCAAGCCCCTACTATCTAAATAAATGAATCACCATATTAAGATAAGTAGGCGCCTTATTACAGCTTAACTTATCTAAATTGGAATCCTCCAAGGACCACTGACTCAAACGCCTGTTTGAGATTTAACAAAGCTTATGAAATTCTGTCGCGAAGATATTAGCTTCATCTACAAGATGGTGGTTTAAAATATTTGCCAGACGGATAATATGGTAGGAGGGTTGATTATCCAGGATATGCAACACACACTTATGTATCATCACTAGAGATGGACGATCAATTATGTTCAAAGCATGTTCCTCCGGTTTTAACCCGGTTGATTGCCCAATTCCAGACAAGGGCTAGAGAAGGGTTTAAACGCAATAATCAAGGTTTAAGTCCGGGTAATGATCCATCTCTAGAGATCGGTTAAAACTTGCTTTGGTTTAAAGCTACTAATCGAGTTTAAGCTCGGGTATTGCCCATCTCCGAGTGTCACACAAAGACAGTCAGACCCACTATCACACCATCAGATATACTTAATCTTACTACTACTATAAATGCGAAAGTTTGTGAGGATGGATGGATGTTTGTTACTATTTCTCGCAAAATCTAATGAATGCATTTGGATGAACTTTGACACACAGATACTTTATAACCCCGATTAACACATAGAACAGACTTTTATCCCGTTAGTACGCTACGATCCCGTGGGAAAATAACCGAACTCCCCGCGGGCGAAGCCGCGGACATAAGCTAGTTACTCATAGAAGTAGTTCATGATACGAGAGAAATAGGATCAATGTATCTTGCAGCTACGTTATTCATCATTACTGCACATCAAAATTCATTCAGTCATTACTTTTATCACGATACATTGTTCAAAATAAGCGCGTGCCCATCCTGAATGCATCTCCGTCCATCCGCAACGGACAGACAGACGCCCGCCTAAATTGTTGATACATCGGCGCAAGCGACGCCGGGTGCAACGACCGTGGATCATTGTATGATTGGGGGTGCCTCCAATTGGCAGACGACGGGTTAAATTATGGTAACAGACGCCTAATCCATCACTGTTTCTAAGTTTAGACTAGACGGCCTTGTTTAGGATTGCTGTTTTGTGTCGGACATGACAGGGCTTTTATTTTATACTAGCTTATACCCGCGGGCTCACTCGCCTCGAGTTCGGTAATTGTCTCACTGGATCGTATTACCGGGATAAAAAGTATTCTATGTGTTAATCTAATTTATAAATTACGTGTGTGCCGAATTTTAACCAAATCCGGTCAGTAGTTTTTGCGTGAAAGAGTATTACAAACATCAAGACGTTCATATTTATAATATTATCAGTAGGATAAGCTGTAACTAGCCAAATCAGCTGTTCTAAACATTTGGACCGTATACTGTGAACAGTAATATTTTTTTTTAATTAGCAACGAAAGATGTCATAATGGGTCTAGCATAATAAATGAATTAATGGTAAAAATTGTATCACAAATTTACAATATTCCGTGTAAGCTAATTGGTCCAAAAAAAAACCCAATAGGTTGCATGGAGACTGTGCAATTGCATCACATAGTACACTGTGTGTCGTTAATATGTGCGATTCATTGAATTATTTTGTTACAATAAAACACAACCACAACTCAATTACAAGATAATTACAGCATCCATTTGTAATTATCCCCTAATCAAGTTGTAGCTCTTTCAGACCTTTAGACCCTCACCTTTACAGCTGCACTATTATAATGTAACAAGAAAATTACACACTTGAATTGACATAACATGTTTTCTGTTCAAAAGGATTGAGGAATAGTGTCTGTGGCATATTTGGTGACGAGAATCTTACTACTATACAGGGTGTAAACGGACCCTTCACGAAGCCGTCAACCAAGCATTATGTACATCAAACTAAGTAACTTTACTTTCCTTTTGGCTTCGCCGTAGTTGGGTAAAAAAATTGTGGTCTTATCGCTGATAGCGATATCTGCCAAACAACCTATTACTATTATAAATGCAAAAGTATGTAAGGATGTTTGTTAATCTTTCAGATTTCTGATTTAGAAGATAACCTGGATTAACAGATAGGTTATTTTTTATCCCGGCAGTATGATCTCTTGGGACAATTACCGAACCCGACGCTGGCAAAGACGCGAGCATGAGCTGGTATGTTATATTAGACAAGACTGAATAATTTCAAAAGTGTTTTTACTTCAAATCAAAGTCGGATATTTTGACGGTAAATCATACTAATATTATAATGAGGAAATTATAATATTAGTATTACCCAGTACTAACTGGGTTGTGGAGGTCAGATAGGTTAGGGATAGGTTGGTATTCAGCTGCATCCGGTTAGACTGGAAGCCGACTCCAATATAGTTGGGAAAAGGCTAGGCTGATGATGATGATTATAATGAGGAAAGATTTGTATGTTTGTAACGAATAAACTCAAAAACGACTGGACCGATTTCAAACATTATTTCACCATTAGAATGCTACATTATTCCTGAGTAACATAGGCACCCGTGCGAGGGGACGCCGGGGACCAGCCGGTAGTCATAAATAAAGCATTAGCCATGAAACGTATATTCAGATCATTCCATTTCCATTTATCTTCGTAATACTCGTAGTAGCATATTAAAACAAGAACCATATTGAGACATAATAAAACCAAATAAACGTACCATAAAAGGCAATTTTACTTTCACATAAATGTGCTAATACTTGCAAAATATCACCAAAACGAGTTAATTGGTCATTACCAATTTAAGTACTACAACTAGTACAGTAGACCGCGTGTCGTCGGTGGTAACACTTCTACCCTGAGCTGGCCTAGCGTAATGCGTAGTTTCAATAGGATGCGAGACCAGCTTATACTGATTTTGTTAACACTGAAGGCAGCCGACTGTACTACTAAGCAAGCACCCATAAAGAGAATGAGTCGTTGCATAAAAACTAACAATTCCAAAAGATTATTCCTTTTATTTATTTATTTGATTAGTCACAAAGTCGAGATAATAAGGACTACTACACACGATTATATCCAAGGTCAAGTTCAAGGTTACGACATTCAATCCAATCTCATACATAATGTAGGAACAGCCAACACACTGACGTAATTGGTTTTCTCATTCTTTATAGATATTGTTTATATTTGGGGATATATCGTGTATTTCGGTTCAATGTCAAGCTAATTTTGTCCTTCCTATAGTAGTTAGGTAGAGATAGACACAGAATATCTAACAGGACTATCGTCCTCGTAATTTCTTTACCAACCACCTATGACAATAATTCCTAGTCATTTGTAACTACGCTAAAGTTGAAACTTTCTGACACTTGGGCTTATTTCAGAGCGAGACCGGCGCCGGTTGTGTGCGCCCCGGTCGCGTGTTTCTATATCCAGACTTTTACACACGGCGGCACATGAAGCTGTACATTTCCATACTGGAAATGTACAGCTTCATGTGCCGCCGTGTGGCCGTAACTTGGCCTCGCTTTGTATAAATTTCCTATACAATGACAGATTCGCATAAACTGGTTTTGTATAGCTTAATTAACTAACTATAAACTAACACTAACTATATATTAACTATTAATTTTTGGTATTATTAGCTTGTGTTATTTACATAATTTTAAATAAATAAATAATAATAAATAAATTGGCCGTCGTGGGTACGATAGCGTTCACTGTTCAACGTTGAACAGTGAGCACCGGTCTCGCTCTGACATAGGCCTTAGACAGAGAGACCTCTGTATGACGCTCAATTGACATCCAATCACATCTTAGGGAGGTAGAGCGATTATGTCGTCGACATGATTAAGAGTGCCCTTTGTATGCCCGTATAAACAACTTCTGTAAATCTGTTTGTACAATAAAGACGTGTTTGTATTGTATACGATAACTGAAAGGTCAAGGTCAAAACTTACATGTTAGTAAACCGAGCAGCGTGGCGACGGTTCTTGTCTTTGAAAGACTCAGTGAAGTCTCATCGATGCACTTCACTTTTTGAACTAGCTCTGTGGACAAAGAAAAGGTCAGTTAGACGATGGTAAAACTAAAGTTGAATAAAAATCAAGGCATTAATTTGGGTTTATTCTATTCTTTGAAAGATAAAAAAAAAAAACATTATTCTTTCATTAGGCCATCAGTACTGTCCAACTGCTGGGCAGGCCTTCCCCAAGTCTTTCCAGGAACTCTTTTCCCGTATCGTACCACCTTTAAGAAGCTCATGAGGAATGAGAAAAATGACTTGAGGAAAGTTTTGAATACGAAATATGGATGGGTAAGAGTAGATGAAGACCAAAGAAACTATGGGTGGACTATGTGAAGGATGATATGGCAAGAAAGGAGGTGTCTGATAAGATGACGAGTAATAGAGAAGTAAGGAAGAAGAAGAGATGCTGCGCCGACCCAAAATAATTTGGGATAAGTACAGGAGAATGACGATGATGATGATGAAGAAAATGTATAAACACTTAAAAATATTAATAAAACCGTACTTTTTTGCACAAACACGACGAAAGGGTGTTGAGGAATACAAGTCAATTTTTTATATTTTATTTAAAAATATTATTCCTTTAGTTCACACACACACGTCCGTTCTCTAGCTAGGATTTATCGCAACTGACCAAAACGGACGAGACCGTCGGCGGATAGTCGGATACAGTACATTTCGCGTTCTACCTTCAAGTTTTTCGTATCCTTCCTAATTTAACTTCTTCTACTAGTCTTACAAAACAATTAAATTATAGCTATCAATAATCAATAAAACGTTGTATCCTTTGTTTTCTTTCCTCATTGCTTCCTTCCATAGTTCCCGGGACCGACTACGAGATATTAAATAACATGTTACGTTTTTTCTGACGACCAATAAATTATTGTGAATATTTCAGTAATTACGTTTTGTGTAAACTGCGTATGTATACTGGTATTTTCCAATAAGGTTATTTACGTTTTTTTACATCTTCAACATATTTTTTTTAAAAGCGGTCAGATTATGAATTTTAATTTTATTTTAACAAAGTAACACACACACGGTATTCTTGTTTTTACAATGTATCAGCAAAACTCGTTTTCATGGGTTCCTTGAGGACTTATTTCATAATTTTCACCCGCCCCTAAGACAACCCCCGTTCTTTAAATTCAATTTACTTCGTTATTGCATATCACAGAGTTTTACAAGATCTTAAAATAATAATAAAGTTCACATGGATTCCTGTCAGGCACAACAAAAAACCTTAGTTTTAAAACCTTCACACACAAAAAATCTCCAACGATCTTCCTACAAACCTTACGAAGGCTAATTTTCGCATCAACTTTCCAGAAAAAAAGAGACCACAATAAATTCAAGCATTGTGCGCTGGATCAACAGATTCTTTTGTCCTTTGGTTGGAGGGTAGACATTGTAATAATCCTACTGACCTATATATAACTTTTACAAGGAGAGAACAAAGTTGCCAAGGATTATCTGTTAAGCTACCTGTATATTATTACAGGGGTGAAAGATTAAAGTAGGTAACTACAACGGCGCATCAAGTTACCACCAACTGTCAAATTTTCTCATTCGATTTTGAACTTAATCATCAACATTTCATGGTTCAAAATCATTTGGAGAAATTTGACAATTTGTGGTAACTTGATGCGCTGGCAACTGTACAAGCGAGGTGTTTACAACAAGATTCCTTTCAGGTTGCCTTCTAAAGATGCCTATAATTTATGCAAGGCAAAGGCTTATAAAACAAAAAGCTGGAACTGTTCCACCATCAGTAGCAGAGGGGTTTATTACAGGTAAAAGCAATTAACTTATTTACTACCGAGTTCACTAACGGTCGACCACTTTTCATCCTTATTACTTAGTGCATAAAGGTGAGAGTAGCAGACCGTCAGTCGTCATAACCTAATCGGAAAACAGATTTTGCAACGTATTCGTAACGTGTTCATAGGTCTGAAGTTCCACGCAGTTCTGATTTTTCGGATGCATGTGCGTATTGTACAATTATAACTTGCTTCGGTGAATGAAAAAATCGTAAGAAAACCAGCATGCCTGAGAGATATTCCACGAGCAGCATGTAAAACCGAGTCAGAGGCATAAAAATTCTCGACACCAGGTTAGGCACTAACCACACGATAAAGAAAGGAACGTATTCGTGTTATTTGGCAGACCTATCCTTTGCGCTAATACAAAAATTAAATGATCCTTGCAGAAAACCGTAGTTAAGATTACAGCGTAGCGTTAAAAAGATTAATTTATGCCTTTAATTAAGGGTTGTCAGTCAGTTGTCAACTCGTCAGCTTTATCGGATCAATAGTCGAGACCCTCGCGGCGTGTTTAACCTCAAACCTCAATTCGTGTGAAGGCAAATCCAAAATATTTGCCTTCCTATTGCCTTTGCGAAGTTTGTTTAATAGAATTTCGGAAAGTTATCGTACTGCCTTTAGTAACTTAGGTAAGGTTTATCTACACTAAGAGTATTAAGAGTAAAGGTAACGTTGTTGAAGTTAATCTCCGAAACTGCCCATGCGATTTCAAAACATTCTTCACTGATAAGAAGCTAGACTATTGCTAACATATTTATGTAAACAATATTAGTTTTAGTATATGCGAAACCTGAAACACGTGTCTAGTATTTTTATGTAAAGAATCCATGTACAACATTTTAAAACTGTATCATGAAAAATCACAAAGTTATAAGCTTGTTCTGTTAGCTGATGGTCCGCACAAAACGTGGTCACCACGCGGTGCGACGGCGTGCGCGCCTCCAGCGTCGTCTTGACGTCATTGATAATAATAATTTGGCATTAGGTACCTAAACGATTGCGATGAGTACTTAGTGTCGGTCGGTGTCCAACTTGTAAACTTTTTAAATATTTTTGGGACAATATATAACTTGGTTTAAAAATTATTGGAATCGATTCAGCTACTTATTCTGAACAAACTATATTCAGGTTTCGCATATACTAAAAATAATGTTGTATAGTCATTCCTTATTATACGGAAAAAACTGAATAGAAATTACACCAAACCGCCAAAATTGGAGAGATTTGGAAGAGACCTACACTCAGCATTGAGTGGCCAAAGGTTGAAGAAGAAGATTTTGGTTTTATTGCGATAAAACAAGTAACGTTAACCTTACTGATCGAATAAGGAACACCAAACTGCGCTCCAGGACTCAAATTTCTGACGTAGCTCATAAAGCTGCAAAACTAAAATGGGACTGGGTAGGCCATGTCTGTGAGCCCGCATATCGCAAAACGGGAGTTTTGAGACAGCTAGACAAGGTTGCGGCAGATCGAGGAGACGATGGCAGGACGCCTTGGATGGCTTCCTCGTTAATTGGCTAAAAGAAGAGCAACATCAAGAGAAATGGAAGAAAATAAAGTGAAGGCCTTTGCCCAGGGGAGTGGGTCAGTTCAGGCTAATAAAACGATGCTCCAAATAATTGTGTGTGGAACAATTTTTAATTTCATCACGGATCAGATCAATTTGGAAATCTATGGAATTGGCCTTGGACCAACGGTAGATATCTTTCGGCCTCAGTATCTTTCTATTTCAGCATTTTCCATTCATTTAAAACCAGCTTAACGTTATTTTGAACCAGCCCTTATTAATATCCTTCACGCAACATCTCACTAGACAGGTCAGAATTTGCCTTTTAAGTATTTACTTAGTTAATTAGGCCGAGTTACCCATTAGACGGGGACAATTTAAAAGCATTTAAGTCGGTAATGGCAGTCGGATAAGTTTCAGTTAATTTGGAGGCGCCAACAATTTGAGAAGTAGACAGCTGTTTTTGTTACCAGCTTAGAGTTACATAACAATAATAATTTACTTAAGGAATATTAATTACTAAAAACTTTACTAAAATAGGGTAAAATACAATTTACCAGTAAACTTTACAGACTGCCTCGTATTTCCGGGTCGGGCAAAGTGTTATTGGGTTTTTCCATCAGGAATTTCTCAGTAACAGGAACGAAGTCTGGATTTGTGCCCGGTTGATGGGAATAGGCTCGGCCCCTATTATATTGGACTTAAACATAACTGGCGAAATGTGCGTGTACTATTAGGCACACCTCTGTCTAACTCTTCTAGGATTACAGGCGTGATGTTATGTTACTGATTAGATGTGGTTGGCCTATGAAAAAACCTTTGTCCATTATAATATTAAACTTAAAGTTAGAACGCAAACTAAAGGATCGTGGGGTCGTCCTATTCGTTAAGTCACACGTGTGATCTCCACCACCCATCACCTGCCCACTGCAGCTGCTAGTTCCAACTTAAATACAATCTAACATACAAAGTCATAGTGACCTTTATGCTATAGTCTATGTATACGGTTCACATACATCTGGGTCCCGCAGCTCATCCCGCAAACAGGGCAAATCTTGACAATGGCTGGCCTTGGCCAACCCTCGACTCGAGACCCATTCATGACGTACTCCACAAACCCCTCTCATCAAAAACCAACTTTAAAACAAGTAGCTAAGGTCTAATTTAGAATGTGGCGTAGGGCGGTAAGGTGGTTTTCGTACTAAAAAGGTGCAGGTTTTAATGATTAGGGGAAGCCGAATGGGCTCTTCGTTTGGAGAATTCCCGCGGTCTTGACTATAATATTTATATGTATAAACCTGTTTGATAAATGGACAAGAAGGGGCGCTAAATGCTCACGTGTGCCTTTTACATTTATGAGTAGATTTACAGATGTAGACGTGTAGATAATTCACTGTATATGCTTGGAAATAATATGCTAGGAGCAGTAACAGACTTAATTTAATGGTGTTAGTTCTCCTTTACCATGCCCTGCCATTAATTATTACCTGTACCATAAACATTACATAACGGGTGGTGTTTTGTCAGTATTTAACTGGTTTAAGTAACAGATTTATTAGTCTGCCACATTTGCCATCAGTGCTTTGCTATCAGAGATCTACCAGACTGCTGAATTTATGATACTGGTTGGTAAATCGTCATGAATTTTATTAATGAAGATTTGGAGATGTTATGAGAAGGCCGAGTGGAGATGCAATTAGAAAGGGTATGCTAAAGATTTGCCTTAAAGAATTCTCAATGAAATACACCATCATCATCTGCGTAGCCTTTTCCTAACTATGACGGGCTATACAGCTAATACAGCAGAATACCAGTATTCTAGATGTGGCAACTGTCTATCTAACAATAACAATAAGTACATCACTTTATTTATTTCCATGTAGTAAGTCGCTTCGAGTCCTGTTTGCTAGCAAACGGATCAAGCTACGGCGAGGCCAAGAGTCGCCTAAGTCCACGTCGACCGCAATCCTCTAAATTGTATTAGCGCAAGTAACCGTGCCAGTCGCTATGGCATTACTGAGTTACTGAGGAACGGGTTTAGACTGGCAGGCCTCGAGGGGTGCTGGGTAATCGTACGTGGACCGATGTGGGGCTAGGGTAGACGAAACAATTGACAAAACAGGCGTTGCGGTGAATAAAGATGACGATAACGATTTTGGACATTCTAATGAATATGATGATGATTTTGACATAAAAACTAGTTGCATGTAGCTAGTAGTATGTAGAAGAGAAGTTGAAACTTATGGAAAACTTACGAAAATACCTATACAGCAGTGGGTGAAAATGGTTTAAAGAAGAATAAACATGTCGAATGCAACTGTAAATGTCGCAGTCAGAATTTATTTTTATTTTTTATTTATCATTTATACTCTCTCCACAAAGCTGACTTAAAATTAATTTGTACAAAAAAGTCTCAGCTGTGTTCAACCTTTGTGAGACACTGGTGCCTGATGTAGGTTTTTGGGAAAAACCTGTGATACAGGTCACCAGGCTAGAATTAGCTTGTGTTGTGTAATGTTAGCCAGTTATCATTAACAGAGTACGAAATACGGATTTAGAATCGGTCTAGATAATCTAAGATCAGTTACACAACACAGAGCTTAGACTAAGGGCATACGCCCTAAAACTTACGACGAAGAACTAATAAAACAGAGCTTATCTTAAGCACAAGACGTTACAGGCTTGGCCATCCATGATTACAACAAAATTTATAGTCCGACATTTCACTTTGAGAGCCCAGAACACTGGCTTCAACTCTGTAAATAAATAATGCTCCCACACCGCCTTTCCATCAAGCCTTTTCAAATAAATTCTTAAGGAAAGTGATAAAGAGTAACATACTATGTCATGCTTGGATACTATACATTTTAATAAAGAATTCTCCACATAAAAGGCATTTTTCCGCTCGTTAAATAATGGCGGCGTACCTAAATCAAAGTATGAATATTATTAATATGGGCAACTAACTGTTGCCGTTGCGTGTTAGAAAGCGATCAATGTAGAAGTTGCCCTGCTGTGTAACAATGCTAATAAGCTGTTTAATGAATTGCTGGAAAAACCTGTTTTAGTCACCAAATACACAGAAGTATCCTGGCAGAACTGGAAAGACTTGTACGCTATTAGAGTTGGCAAATAATCTAAAAGAACTGGAACTAGCTTTGGTATTCATAATTTCATTCGATACAAATAGTACAACTCTTTGGACCTCTTAAAGTAATGTTATCATCATCATCAGCAGCCTTGGCCACGCCACCGGCCCTTGGCTGAGTATAGACCACCTCATCTTTGTATTATTCCTCCCTGGTCTACATGAGTCTCAACCAGGTCTTACCTACTATCTCCTTAATGTGCCAGATCCATTCTCTTTCCCTCGAGGGCGAGTTGTGATGGAATTTTCAACTCAATTGAACACTATCAGACATTCAGAACAGTGTAACAACAATTTGCATAGGTGAATCTTCAACATGATGAGTGGCGTCCAACGGATGAAGACGTCGTTCATCATCACAGTGACTTCGTTTGAGCAAATTGAGTAATTGATCTGTCTGAAGCTGTATCTGCTGTGGAATATCTAGGTTATTGGGACAGGATACTGGAGAGTGAGAATTTATTGTTGACAAATATGACGTAAGTGGGGTTAAGGCTATATTTTAGATATTTACGGCGTGTCAGTTGATGAGGGTTCAGTTTAGCAACAATTTAGTAACTGTCCAGTAAGGGCTGTGCGCGCTAGGCCTACGAGGTGGATTACAGCCTACTTCATCTCATAGAGAGGAAGCTGGTCCCAGCTGCGAGAACATTAAGGCTGATTATGACAAACATAATCAGCTTGAGGGCTATACACTACAAATACTAGCCATTTGGTGATACAATGACTATATTGTTCTCATGATGACGTACACCATTGCTTATCAAAACGCATGGTAAGGCTTTGCCACTGGAAGGTCGAATAAAGAATGCATTCATTGATGGCAGCTGCCAGCTATAAGCTACACTGTCAACTCCTTAGTTAGTTACTAGGAATAAAAAAAAAACAAAAACTAATATATAAGACCGACGATATAAAAAACAATCACACAGAGGACCCCTGTTTTCCAACAGTGGAAATGTTACTAGCTGAATATGCTGGGCTAGTGGTCACAAGTGCGACTGCTGAGCATGAGGTCTTGGGTTCGATTTCCGGGTCGGGCAAAGTGTTTTTGGTTTCTTCCATCAGAAATTTGTCAGTAGCAGCCACGAAGTCTGGATGTGTGCCCGATTGATGGCGATAGGCTCGCCCCCTATTACATGGGACTTAAAACATTACTGGCGAAATGTAGGTGTACTATTAGGTACATCTCGGCCTAACCCTTCAGTCATAACAGGCGATGATTATCATGATACCACCTCCAATTTTAATTAAATTTATATCAACTACTACGGAAGCAGTAAAAACAGTTACACAGCCTTGAAGTATAACGGAGTATATTGCAAAGCCGAGACAGTTAACAATCGCCATTGGACTCAGCGGGGTGCCAATATCGATGACCTTTGATTGAATGTCCTTAGGGTACATAGCAAAAACGACAGCAACTCTTGGCACGACATCCACTGCGTGGTTTCGGAAGTGCAAAGTTGAGAAGACTGGTTTTAGAAATGCAATGGATAGTTAGAATGTGGGCAGGTTGTGTTTGGTCAGTAATTTTGCAAGCGGTATGGTCAAGCGCAATGTTTGAGTAAGCTTTCGGAATGTTGGGAATTTGTTCTGTACATATCTTTAGAGGAATTTGTAAGCTTTCATGACTATGGCAGCGGTGGCCCCGACTTACAAGCAGTATGACGTGGGTTCGAACCCAGGCATGCGCATTACTGTGTGCAATTTATTTCATCACCGCTGATCTCAAAACGGTGAAGGAAAACATCGTAAGGAAACCGGCAGGTCCTAGACATGTGACATCTACCAACCGGCCAGGGCCCGCGTGGTGAATTATAGCTAATTCCCTGTCATAGAGAGGAGGCCGTGTGTCCCAGCAGTGGGAACATTATAGGCTGATTATGCTTATGCTCTGCTATGACTATGGCAAAGTTTTGTTGAATAGATGTTCAGCTTCTGACAAGCACCTGTGAAAGACCATCACAGCCACCATTAACCCAAAACGGGTTCCTAACTTCAAATTTAAACTCTTATAGGGTACTTATGGATCCCTTAAATTAATTCAAAAATTCAAATGAATTAAACAGCTATCTGGCCGGTAGCATGCCGTGTTAAACCGCCAATCCCATGGTGTTTTATAGAGAAAACGTGATTATCTGGAAACACCATTTACTTTTAGTATTACGATGGCCATTTAAATTAACTAAGTTCACCGGTTTGACAGGGAAGTTATTAACAAATTCTAATTATGTTAATAGCCTACTTATGGTGATGTTGACAATTTATTCTCTAATGAGGCCGCGTTAA
The DNA here is from genome assembly GCA_910589295.1 of Noctua janthe. Taxonomy (NCBI): domain Eukaryota; kingdom Metazoa; phylum Arthropoda; class Insecta; order Lepidoptera; family Noctuidae; genus Noctua; species Noctua janthe. The sequence continues at coordinate 4,552,517 of OU342567.1, forward strand.
TTAATATAAACTTGTTTCCATAAAATTTATTACAAAGTATTTGAAGTTAATTTGAATTCAATTTGCGATAGAAGCGGTTTGACTTTGTGTGAAAATTGTTTTGAGAGCAGCTGTGAACAATTTGTCCGAAAAGTTTGGTTGAGATTTTGTATAAATACCAAAAATAATATTCTATAGCAAGAAATGAGTTTTTTTTTTATTAAAGAATGTCATGAGGCTTACAAAGTTAATACTATTAAATAAAGCACACTAATTGCATACTAAATAAAAAGTATTTACAGTTCAATTCAGCACGCAATGTGCACGGCAATCAATTGAAGAGGATCGGCCGAATCTACTTCACAATGAGGAGTCCTTGTAAATAGATAGACATTCCAATTCACAGATTACCCTACTAGTTCCACCGTTTAACAGCGGCATTTATAAGACTAGACGCATGACACATAACTTATAGATAACGGGACGATAATATGATGTACGCACCAGACTAGAAAGCTTATTTGTAACTAATAGAATTGTAAATGCAAAAGATAGTCTGCGCGAGTGTGTTCTATTAGCAACACTGGATAGGAACTAAAAACTCAGGAAAAAAGACAAGAGGGCTTAGTGTATGGGTTTTATTTTGTTTCGTAATTCTACGAATTTCAATAGGAATCAAAACTATCTTTCATATAGAAATATCGTTAAATAGCGTATCAGTTTTTCTAGGATCTAAGGTAGACTTGCGCACCCAGAAAGTTAAAAAAAAGAATGGGCCGCGAGACCCCAGTGCTGTATTGTATTACAATATGCCATTTGAAAGTTCACCGTAGGCGGTTTACCTGGATGTTTTCTTCATTCCTAGGTATGAACATCACTGGTACTGGGGACGAAGCCGATACAAAAGCACCCATTATCCTTTATAAAAATTGAACTAGTTCATTGAAACTGTTGTTTGGTTCTCAAGAAAACCAACCTTACTGAGTTACAAACAGTAGTCAAAAAGCTTTAATAATAAAAAAAATACTGACGAAAAGGGATCTTTGAAATCACATTTGCCTTGAACTAACAACGGATTCCTTTCCCAAGGACATGGCTAAAAGGGGAGAGATAGGGATGAGCCTTATTATTGATCAAACGGTATTTGGAGCCGAAACTGAGGTTATTAGGATCAAATGAAGAAACCTACTTTATTATTCTGTGTATCGTTTCAGTTTCTTTCAGATAGAATATTATGTTACGAATGTATCAGAATAAAAATCTTCGACAAAATTGCGACGACGACGCATAAAAATGGTAACGAACTGTACATATTTTTTGCCCTGAAATCAAATTCTTGGCGTTTGACGTCAAAAGCAATATGCTGAAATGGAAATAAATTTGTATTTTTATTTTGTTCAAGGGTTCGACACTCGGAAGAACGAAATTCAGTTCTTCAGAAACAAATTCCAAAACGAATTCAGCAGGATATCCTACATTTTGCCTTTTGTCTACCTCCACTCATTGAGGCCAGCGAATCCTACGTGACAAGTATGGGAAACCTAATTATCCCTTGCATGTTAATTTTAATGCAAGACCAAGGAAACGATGGAAGGATTGTGTGAGGAATGATATGAAAGAAAAAGGTGTAAATGATAGCGTGGTAGTTGACATGAGACAAGAGCACGAAGATGAAGATGTTAATTTTAATGCATTTGGGTTATAATAAGTTTTGTCAGTGCAAATAAAAAGTTACACTAGTCCTCTTATTTGCTCTTTTAGAAACTGTAGTTGCATTTGCCTTTACCTCTATTTGCATGAAACAGATGTAAGCACCGGTTTGAGTTAATTTTCTCTTACATTTTCATTTCACATTCGGGGATTGCAAAAATATTTTTGGGATCCTGCCAAAAAATGTGCGGTATGTCACACAGTTTGCGGAATTACGGCACCGCCAGTGCCACAAAAATTTAACCGTACCACGCAACGGTTCATTAAAGTTAACAACAGATTTAAATTCTAAGCGTATTAAGTTTAAAATTCTTAATTGTTTACTTTCCAAGGTAAGCGGATATCTTGAGTCCATCAATTAGATTACATTAAGCTGGGAATTAAACGGAGATTATCTTTGTTGACTCGACCTCAAGTTTCCTCATTTCTTAAGCCAAGAACACATTTCGCACACCTCAAGCCACCACACAGGCGCTCATGACATGCTTGAGAGCACACTTCATTCAAGTGTTGGAAGTCTGTCCCTGGCTTTAGCTTTATTAACTGCGAAAATTGTTGAAGTTTTTTGAAGTATTTGTGTCAGAAGGGTAATACTTAAGTGCCCAATATGTCTTGGCTGTTGTGTGATTCAAACAGTGAATGAAAACATCGTGAAGAAACTAGCATGATTTAGACCCAAAAATTCACACAGACAAGTGACATCTACCAACCCATACTTGGCCCGCGTGGTGGATTATGGCCCACTCCCTCTAACTCCGAGGAGTAGTGTATTCCAGCAGTGGGTATATTATAGGCTTATTAAGTCCCTTGACCTGAACCCATCGATGCATAGAACATCGTTAACATCGTGTTTTCCTAGAAACTTACACCGGCTCGTCCAGTTCAATGCATGTTTGTAAGATTTATTTGAGTTAAAACATAAACATTGACTCGGAAGACCAATATTTTCTTTCAGCTTTCGAACATGGGTGAAATAACTTGAGCTTGATCCGATGCTAGCGTAAAGGTATGGGTGATTGTAGATTGTAGATAAATATTTAATTTGGTACTAAAGTTCTGATCATACTGTTTGTTAATTTGAAGTCCAGTCAGAGTAAAAGCTATTAAAAAATACTAAACATTTTTGAGTAACTAAATAATAAAAATATTTCCTTTTTTCTTTTCTTTATTTATTTTGGGAAATTTTTAATCGCAATGCGTATGTCAGTCAAAATGTATCCTTATAATACGTCAATGCAAATACCTTAATAAAAAATCAATTCAACCCAAAAAATACTTCAGTTTTCCCTTTCACACGTACTTTCTTCATTCCTCAGGCTCTCAGACCAAAAAATGGCCCAAACAGCAACAACTCAATTCCAAACCGTCACCAATTATTCAATTTGCTTTAGTAAATCTCATTCCTGTACCAACGCAACGGTAACGGAAAGCGAAACGCAACAAAAATAACATGTTTCAAGACTCGCAACCATTAAAATACCGTCGGCCCACGCATTCAGAGCCTACCACACATCAAACACGCCATAACTGTCCTTATTTCTTAGAATATTAAGTCCAAAATTCAGTGAGGTCTCTCGGAACAGGTCCGCAATCGTAGTCCATAACAGATATTGGCATAACTGGTATAAATTTTATCGATAAAGGAAGAGGATTTTACGTTTTATTGATGTTTTGATGTTACTGAAGACCTTGAGTTTTCTATGGAGGAGGTAATCGACTCTTGTAGAAATGTCCGTTATTTATTTCTCTTTCTCTTACTTTTCTGCCCCTCTTAAGGTAACCAATAAGACACTCCAATACTCATTATCATTATTAAGCAGTTCCATACTCCTTCTAGACATCCAAAACATATTCTGGGTACTTGGCAGTGTAACAACATATAAAATTGTTTTACATCCGTAATCTCACTAATTCAGATCCAGTTGAAAACCAGCGTCGGGCACTAGTTGCGGGCATTTTTGCTGAACTGAGCCTATTTGGCGCAGCTGTGAGGCATACAGTATTTATTATATTTTTTTTAGATTTAAGTTTTTTTTTGTCTTATGTGTGCACTTGTGGCATGTGCCAAATTTATTTATTTTCTTTCTTTCCAACATAGTCAACTGCACTCTATATATAATTCTTTTAAATGCTTAACAGTCGCTCCTGGTAAAATACTGGTATTCAGCTGCATTTGGCTAGATTGGACTACGGATCACTACACAACGGAAACATTGAGAAAAAGCTAGGCAGATTGGTGATGCTTCAACTTTGCCATTTTCTTTGTTCGAAGGGGATGGCGGGGTCTAAAGAGCGAGTGAAGACGCGGCGTGCGAGAGCCCGCTAAGACCGTGATGCTGCGACTCGCGAATACCGATTCCACGAGGTTTCTCTAAGTACTTTCTTTTGGATATTTTCCCTCTATTTTACTTTCCGTGAAAATACTGTAACACCAACAATACAGCTTGTTTCTATTATATTTTTTCTTATTAAAAAAACTCCGGTAGAAAAAATAAAAAATACCGTAAATAAAATGAGTTGACAAGCCGTTACGGCTATAACTATAAAGAATATTTTCTGCTCTTTCCACAGTAATGGTTATGAGAGCAGACACCATAACTGCGAAGTGGAATAAGATTACTGCTAGACTGAAATTGTCGCGAGCGCTGACTTGCAAACTCAGGCTAGGCTGTGGTAACGGCAGGGTTATAAACCAGGCTAAGATAGTTATGAAAGTAGAATGAAAGAAAATAACGATAGCAGATAGCTGTAAAAAATTCAATATCTAAGATAAAGAACTAAGAGCTTAGCATGGAGACAGTATGACAAAATGCCATGATTCTTGAATCTTTTGTGGCACTTCAGTACTATTTAAACATGGTTGCAGAAAGTTATTTATTAATAGTTATAGGATTATCAACAATTCATCCCCTAAATGGCATAAACAGGGAATGAAAGGAGATGTTTCATTTTCGGCCATAAGATGTACATTCATTGAAAAAAAGGAAAAAATACCACGAACTTAGGAAAAATATTCTTTCATGAATTTAAGCCTGATTTGCTGTACACAAAAAGTAATAGTTTTTTAATTATTGCCATATTCTATTCAACATGGCGTCTCACAATTTGCATAGTCTGCTTTCGTTCTGAAATCATGTCACATAAAAACATAATATCAAGTCGACGTTAAATGTGAAAAGTATGTGTTCTTGTAATCCGTGAGGGGCCATCCATTAATCACGTGAGGTTTTTTAGACCACTTTTATACACCATTCCTGCCCCTTGGTGACACGTTGTGAGTTTTTAGGCCACCCCTCCTCCTCCTCCTCCTGCCCCTCCCAGCTAAACGTGTATTTTTTTAAATTGAAAAGATCAGTTTTTTAAAACCTGTTCTAAAAAAAAATGCAGTTTCGCTTGCTCGGGTTTTTACGTGGTCACACATATCAATTCAAATCGATATTAGTGAAAAATATTATACGTAATAAATTAAATTCCTTTTTTTCGTCACACAAAAATACACGCGTTTTTTTTCTGACTCTTTTCTCCGAATCTCACCGTCATTAAAAAACGACCCCTAATGAATGTCTCGAATAATTAGTTTAGTAACATTTCCACGTTAAAATCATAACCAAAACGTTTCCCCTGCCCTGCAGCGCAAGCATTAAAATGCGAGCATGCATTAACTACCTACCTAGCAGTTTCGTAATCGTTTTTTTTAATTCAGCAATTAGCATTGTTAACGATAACGTAACAGACAGGTAAGTAGGTTAGTGCATCGATAAATCTTTATCTACGCACTACTTCACTCACTTTTGTATTACAAGCGTTGATAAGCTACCGGTTCGATGCTACAAAGTGTTTAATTAACTTAGTAATTGGTTAATAGAATGGAAATAAAACACCTTAAATAATTTATCGTTAAAAAGACACGATATCATGTGCTGACGAAACTATATTACAGAGAACTGTTGAATAACGATTCAAGACTATACAACTAAGAATTTGATCATGTAGACTGTAAACACGCGAGGAAGCACTAACACTGTCTTACATAATAAAAAAAGATGATATAAAAATGTGGAACAAAAACTTCAAAAGAAAACTTTACTACACGCATCTAGGCCAAATTAAAATAAGTGGACTTCCACCACAAATTGGGCTGTTCGGCTGTTCCAATCTTGCCAACTTCACGCATACAAACCAAGGTGCGGCCGCGGTTTTGAATACCACCATAAAAATAATCACCGAGCACTCTCGCCTATTAGACCGATACAAAGCAATCTATTTAATTAGAACTGAAGTTTAGAAAGTTTATTACTATCATGGACTAAAGGATTCCGAGACCAGAACCAAAAGTTTTAATAGTTCCAAAAGGACCAGTTTAGTTTCTATAATGTTTGCATTTGAATTTATAATCAAAGGACTAAAACCAGATAAATTGTTTTTGGACAGCTTAATTTATCGTTTCCAACCGAAAGGGAACGGCATTTAATAATCCAGGAAACGAAACGTTGAATAAAACGCCGAATATCCAAATACAAGGTCTATTGCAGAAACTAGCGGGCGGACGGCAAACCGCACACGGTCCAATTTCTAAGCGCTTCCGGAAATAACCTGGGTGCCTGGTTGCAACATGGCGGGCGTTCGAGCGTGCTTCCACTATCATTAGTTATTCGACGGAGAATCACTGCAGTTTCACAATTGAACAATTTCACCAAGGTCTGTGTGCATGTAACGTTATTCACCGGAACAATGACCGATGAAGAAGTGTTTGCATGACGTTACCTAATACGACAATGGCGTGCGTAGTTTTGACAGCCACATGATGATGTGCACGATATAATAGATTACTTGACCTAGTTCTATCGAGAGTGGTTATGATAATCATGTGAATGCACGCCTGACAAAGTGCCAGTTGTGTAGGACACTAAACAAATGATCCCTGAACATTTTCGTGACCGAGAACGACATATTGTCTGTGTCGAAAACCCCGAATCAATTTGGCAAATTTGCATGGCCTCTTCAAGAAAAATGAATGGCCCGTAAGGAATTTGGCAATATAAAGAATGCTGCTTCTGTTCCAATAAACAATTTCGGAAGCGCAAAGTATCCAAGTCGAATTGAATTAAAAATTCCACCACACGTTAAGACCATGATCGCGTACCCAATCAAAAAGGACTAATTGTAAGTAATTGGTCATTATTGGGCTTCTGGAATCCCCCAAAGGCAATCAACCACAACCAGTTTTGAAATTAGCGATGCAAAATGAGTCAGATGCGAAATTTTTTATCATGACTTAGCGTCTACCTGTTTTGTGCTCGTAATACCAATTTGAGACAACTAAGTAATTAGGAAGTCTATTCCGAGCTCGCGGCTGAGTCGTTGACACATGTACTGGCTATGATAAACGACTACTATGAAACTATTATGCCTTGAGCTTGAACGTTCAGTCCTTATTAATAAACCATCTCAAAAGATCATCTCAACTTCAAGGTGAGATCGAAAATACTCCTAGATGTTTTGGTAAAATGGTTTTGGCACGGAAATTGCATTTTTAAAGAGGTTGTTCTAAAAATATTACGTTGAATTTGGGTCAGCCTTTTCGTTCAGATGATATTTTTTTGTCTTGCCGGCAAAGTTGTTGGAGTTATACAATTTTTCCAATTTACTGCACTGTGAGTCTTGGTGAGTTCTTTTTCTTCTTACTTTGGAGGAACATCGTTTCAAATAGGTTTTAATGTTCCGAGATTTTGTCAGCTTGTTGGAACATTGTCTTATTGATTGGTGTTCTTGTATTTTTTCCGTTAATGTTTCTTTATGTCACGCGAGTTAAATGGTTAATGAAATTACGTAATCTTTGGCTACATTGTATTTAGCAAAGAATGTCTTCAAAGCATTCCTTAAAATGTCACAATGTAAGGAAGCTAAACAGCGGTGGAACGAACTGGCAAACGTTTTTGTCGATCGATATTATTCACTTTAGCAAAGTTCATCGTTCTTGAATCAAGGCCATATGGCATAAGCTAATGCCGTGCCGTGCCCGTAAGGATGTCCCCAACTATTTGGAGCATTGACCTCAAGCATTGCCACTTTGGTCCCCTTAGGTGTACCCAAATAAGCCATTTAGCCCTCGGCAGAAACCATTGCGTACCGCCCAATCTTTTCCCTTTGGATTTGTTAAGGTAATAATAGCGGTACACCGTGAAAACTTGGTTTCCCAAAGGGAACGTTTATGGTTGATCCTATGTAAAATATGACTTTATATCATGGACAGAGGATATGATTTGAAGAACTTTTTGTTAAAGGTTGGAAAAAACGCGAAAACGGTGAGGTGATTAGAACAGCAAAGTTTTCGAGTCACGTTATAACAATTCGATACTTTAACACCTTTCGTTTTATAGTTGCTAAGTCAAAAAGACGTGACCGCTACATAATTTCGTTCATTAAAAGCGACATGCATTAGCCATATAATTGCATTCTAATACTGCCAGTAAAAGACTGTAGTGGTGTAAAAAGTATGTCAAATATGTCCCCCAGTTGTCCTTGTGAGTCATTGGTACTTAGCGACAGTAAGCAATAAAATCGCTACTACAAGAAAACTGCTGTTGCTCAACATGTATTGAATACTTTGTACGGGTAAGCTAAAAGTAATAATGTACTTTTGCATTACGATTTTACGAGTTCAAGAAGGTTTTTCGTGGCAATGTGGTTACTTTACCGCAGTGGATGAACTGAATGGCCGATATGGACTAAAATGCGGTATATTTGTGGCCATTGCCATTTTAGATTGCGGGTTTGATGAACCGTAAGAAAACCTTTTAAATAGCCTCTGCGTTTATTATGTAACATCAATACTTATAGGTTTCAGAAAAAGTGGTTCCAAATAGGAATGCGAAGAAACTCGGCAGGCCGCTGTACCTGTACGTAACATGAGAAACTTGCCGCTTGCAGATAGAGGAAATTATCGGACGTTTCCTAATCAACTTTGTATCTTTCAACGAGGCGGATCCTCTCAGAAGTAGTTAGTGACTAATTTCGAAATTAGATAGTTAAAAACTTAGATAACTTAACTAAAACTTGGAACTTTACTGGATGGGGCTAGCACAAACAGATAAAGGTCAATAAATAAAGCCTTAAAGCCTTAAAACCTCATTTAACACGTCATCTTTCAACAACCTTTACAATATCAAGTGCGTACAACTTGATACAGCCAATTATTACAACAGCCTTATTTTTGTTCACTTTACAAGCTAAATCGGCTACATAAACGCTGGTCTGAACCGGTCTGGTGACAGGCGCAACGACCTTGCCGTGCGTCCGCTCAAACCGAATCGGCCGTCCGTTATCCCATTCCCGAATTCCATTGATGCCTTTAATCTGGGCCGGGCCGGATTACCGACTTAGCTGGCGATGGTTCACGATATAGTTTATTTGATACAAGTTTTCGCGAGGTCACTGTTCGTTGTTTTATGTCTTCATTTTCGGTGACAAATTCGAGGTTTTTCAACCGGTATCGTACGGTTTGGGTAATACAGTTGCTTTTAGATAATTTCACGCCTAATCTGTTGAACGATTCTTTGGATAACGAGGCTTGATACTGGTGACCAGCTTCTTTTAATGTGTGTGTGTGTGTCCTTTAGTTTCAGTTATTTAAGATGAGTTCTGTCTTTTGCATGTTTGTTGCGCTTAGTTTTGAAGGTATTCAATTCGTTCAAAATGACAGCGACAAACATAACGGCAGGTTTCTTTGGTAAGAAAACAGTTCTCAGTCAGTTTTTATCACAAATTCTTCATTTTTTGCAGAACTGGGTGCTCCGAACAAGAGATTTCGCTTTAAGTCACTGGATTTTTATCCGTTTTGTTATCTAATAGAGGAATTATGCGTAAAATGTTAGACAAACCGTGTCAAACTTTAGGCCTCTAAGATTACCGCTACAACGCTCAAGGTTTTAGGCATCTAATCCTAGAATCTTGTGTGTTAAGCCTTTGATTACTACGTACTTCATAATCTTAAGATGGTTACATGGAGGCCTAAGTTTGATGAAGCATTTAATTAAATTGACATGTTCATAATAAAGGGTTTAAAACTTGGTACGTCTAGATTATTTGTGTGGTTAGAGGTAAAACCAGCCTCGCAGCCTGTAGGTAAAGTTTTATTCGTTGGGTTTTAAGTACGTTTATTCTACGTAAGATTTACGTATTGGTATTTCCGTCTTCGATCCTGTCCCTATTGTTTTCCTACGAGTCTTGAGAAAATAATAGAGGGCTGGCCTTCTCTTTCGGTGCTATTCTGGAGATCATAATTATCTTTTTGTCACGCTATTAGGAGTAGGTAGTAACTGATGGAGTTAGTTCTCAAATGTCAAGCACGTTAGTCCAATCTGGGCCGAATTTATTTATCTTTTTCTACCCTGCAAAAGATTGTTGCTCCGCCTAACCTGAGCTGATCTTATGAGCACCATATCCACACATGACATTATGGTTAACACAGTTGAGTATAATGTTAACACAGTACATTTTTTATATCTTAATTTGAGGACAGGTTATTAAAAAAACCAGCCAAGCGCGAGTCGGACTCGCGCATGAAGGGTTCCATACCATCGTAGTAGGGGAGCCCATTTAATTTTTATATTTTTTGTTATAGAGGCACGCAACAGAAAATACACATTCTGTGAAAATTTCAACTGTCTACCTATTACGGACCATGAGATGCAGCCCGCTGACAGACAGAAGACGGATGGACAGCGGAGGCCTAGTAATAGGGTCCCGTTGGTTACCCTTCGGGTACGGAACCCTAATAACAACTGATGCCCAATTTCGCGTACCGTTATTATTATGGTTCGACCCGAATGGTACTGTTTTAATTACTATTTGATATAACTCATATGTAGAACGACGGGTATTTAAGTACTTAGCCGTTTTTTGTTACCACTCGAGTTGAGAACGTGTTAGCATGATTATTAGTGCAAACGAAATTAAAATTTAGTTCTGAAAATGATGACTGTAATCAGATCTAATTTGTTTGAGTTGTAAATTATGTTTAACTTTACCTACTATGAGTTTCAAGTTTTTAGAAATATGGAATTCAGTAAAAACTATATTTTTGTGAATCGTTGGGGGAAAAAATGATTTTAATAATTGATACAGTCGTAAAATAAACGATTCATAAAATAATTTTAATAACATTATCAAAAAACTTAAACGGCATTTTATTTATTGGATGTATGACACGAACTTTATTGTAGTCGTAAAAAATAACGAACATACTTTAAAAAAATCATAAGCGAACATTGTGAACCAGCCTTAATTTAAGACAATTCATATTTTTACTACACTCAAAGAGTCTATAAATAATGATGAGTCCTCAGCCTAAAAACGAAGTAGGTTTATGTAAAAAAATATAACATGATTTGTAAGATTATGATGGTAAACATGGCGGTCTGCCAAATAGGTGACTGCTTGGTTCAGTCGGCTGATACGACTAGCTAAAATTAACTTCGTGTTAATGTCTTTAACAATCTATTCAGGAAATGAGATAAGTACATTGGAAATAGAATTAGGACACTATTTCTTTTGATATTTTTAGTTTTTTTAAAAAGGCTAGTTAAAGCAGTAGATTAAAAAATTCAGAGGGCCAATTCCCATATTTTAAATCTTTCTTACGTACATAAACTCACGAATTTTTCCTATGAGGGTAGGCTGAAACCACAACGTCATCTGCTACAATCCATACATACTCTTTTTGCCATGTCCACATTCATACATCTGTCATACACGCATCATCTTTCTTATTCTGACAAAACAACCTCTACTTTACTATATTTTTCGTTGGTAAGGTGAGATTATAACTTGATTTTAAACATTTTCTTTATGAAAGACTAGAATGGGCATTCCCAATGATGATAAAAATAAGCTATATTTAGTACTTGGTCTTTAGGTTGTTTACAATATTTTGTTATGCAAGCATCAATCATTGCAATAACATGACAGGATGGGTGGTAATTCCCCAGTGGCATTGTACCTAACACAATTATACTTCGATGGTTATTTTATTAGTCACTTCAATACAGGCAGGATACTAAGTAAACATAGTGTTAAGTAGGATTTTTAATAGGACCACCTGACATTAGTAACTGACTGGTTGCGGTCACCTTTGTCCGCCCTTTTCGCCCCTGAGGTTCAAACTGAAACTTGTACGCTAAATAGTTGTGAAGTTATGTTATTTAGTGTACAAGATTCAGTTTCTGACCAACTTTGTCCATTAAACTTTCTCAGACTTATTTTCTTTTTGTAAATATAATTATGTACAACATTAGCCATAACACACACTCATAAAGTTGCAACCAATGCTAGACTTACAACCATTAAATAGGAAACAAATATGCTATTGGCAATTAGCGAGCACTGGCCTTGTACAAAGGTGCCATATGTCAGTGATGTCATGAAATAAATACTGTGCTTAAGTAACTCGTGATACTGGTATTTAAAAATTTAGACAAACATAGTTGGCCGTTAAACTTAAATTATTTGCAAAACCCGCTCAGTGGTTGAGTTGTCATAGGGTAGTACACAGATTGATTCTTATATCTATCACAATGAAACTATAAACTTGACTTAAATATGGTTTGGCTTAGACATATTCCTGACTCTATCATGCATTTGTAGTTGGACAGCAGTGCTAAAGCAACAGGAATAACGATAGTACATGCACATTAAGTAATGGTTAAAGATCTCGACCTAATTAAATGCACTGATTTTGACAGATAGAAGTGCGCAAACAGTACAGTCTGGTAGAAATTTTTCACAGGTAGTTTAGAAAAACAGCTGTCGCTATTGTAGCTGTGCTTACAAAAGTGCAATATGTACACAGTAGTACACGGTCAAATGTATGTAACAGCTGTTTTTTTTATTAAATTATTGATTTAAAATTTCTATAGGTTCCGAATGATGTACTCAATATGTGGTAACCGTTTTTGCGTCGGTGTCCCTTCCACTCTGTCAATCAAGCAATGTAGATCTGCTGAGTTTGAAGTTTCTATCTGCACTAATTAAGGCTATGTGTCTGTCAGTCAGTAAAAGAGTTAGTTGCTGTGGAATTGGGTGGTGAAAATACTGTTATACCAACAACATGAATCAGAGGCATATAAACACACACTTATTACTTGATTTAAAATTCAAAAATATTCAGAAACTTTTGCTTTTATTTATAGTTATGACATTTAACTATAATTATTTTGATTTACCTGTTAGATATAACTGTGATAATATATTAATTTTACTAGATACTTTACATACAATTTTATAACAGGATATTGATTACAAAAGTTAATTTGAGATTAAGGTAAAATTGCAATCAATTTTATCATTGCTGTGTCTGTATGTGTTACAAAATGCAGCATATTTATAATATTCTATGTTATAAACTCTATTAAATATATTACAGATTGTGACTTTTTTTCAACAATATTAAACACTGAACAACCATTTTATAAACTTGTGAACTTCAACATTTTATACTGCGAAAAAATTATATTATTATGACTGAGGATTAAGGAATCTTAACAACATATAATCACAATTATATTCTATGGTATTTTTTTTTACTGTGGGAAAATCCTTAAGTAGGAAATATTTATTATTACATCAGGTCAAGAACACATGAGAAGAAAATGTGAGTGGCCATCAGATAAACAGTGTCAATGACAGAAATTAAAATTGTTTACATTGAGATAAAAATAAGTTGTGAATGAGGAAACTTTATGGAAATAGTCAAATTGTGGTAGTTTGTCAGTCACTTTTGTTTTTTAAATTATATTAAGTTTACGGGAAATTACAAAATAAAGTTTGCTTTGAATTTAAATCTTCAAAAATAGTTTTATAACCTAAGTTTATTTAAAAGAAAATAACACCTTTCCATCAAGTTTGTAGCGCAGAACTAAGTGGAATATGTTGCACGAAATGTCTAATGGGTACGTAAATACCTCTCACTGCGATTTCTCAATTTATATCAAACTTTTCAGTGGGAAATAGAGCATGAAGCATGTTCAATTTAGTATTTGTTACGTTCAAACAAGTTTTTACGTACACTTGTCGCTTTAGGTACGTAAGACAGGTTTTACGGTGTGTGCTCAGGGCTTCGCAGTGCCGTGAAGAAAAGAATCTTATCAGAATCTTTGCAATCTACTGTAATCTTCCGTTATCTCACTGGCGCTCGCCTGTCGCATATCACGCGTCCAGCCTTCGTGGCATTAAAAAACCGACACATTAGACTTAAACTACACATGTAATAAGTTCATGAAGTAACGCGACTTACCTTTAGTCCACAACAATTAAATAAACAGCAAACCGTAATCCAATATTTTATTAGCCACTGATCCTGTTACAGCGAGGGCACAACAAACATTCTTTACCGAACAACACTTACAATTTAGTCACTAATAAACACACAATACCACACAAAATGTTAAATGAAATTTAAAACACATATAAACACCGAATTATGAGAAACTTGATTTATTTCAACACTAAAATTCGGCAACGGTCGTTAGCATCCCGTTCAAGTTGAAACATCGGCCATCACTAAAAATGTTGCCACAGTATGAAAGTCACGTTATTCCCACTTCTTGACTCACGTGTATTTTTATTGCCACTTAAAAATATTAAATGTCCCCGGAAAATCTGTCAAAGTAATTGAAAGTTTATTTTTTACACAATTAACATAATATGTAGAATTACAGCCTATGACTAAATGTGTGTTTGCACTGGTGAAATGAAACAATCTGCTTAATCTTAATTTGATTTATATTTATGTTCGATTTGAAATAAAAAATACTTGTCCTTTCAGTCTGTACAATGCTGGAATAATAAGAATTGATAAAACTTGTGTATTTAAGAAGTAGAATCCTATCGTCATAATTCTCATACAGTTTATCGGGAATCTATCAGTACATGAGGGGTATAAAAGCAAAAACGCCTCAGTCCAAGTTGTTTGGTATGGAGAAAAACGCACTTTTACATCTAGGTATTATGGACGCCTAATTTTTTCTAAAACTTATTTTGAAAACGTTCATTGATTCTTTGCAGTGAAAAAGAAAGAAAGAATTGGTAATTAAATGCTGAAATCACCTTTATATTTATCAAAGTTTGACGGACAATGGCGCATTTGCTTCTCAACGTTGGATTGTGTCGTATCTGCAACTCAACGGCAAGGACTATGTCAAGTTTGCACCTCACGAGTCAACCATTTTGTTGGTTTGACAGTAGGGTATATGTACCGAATATGGGCAATTGGCAATTAAAATAAATAGTTATAAATGACATTTATTAAAAAAATATAATGAACAACGTTATCTATAGGTACACTTATTGATATCGACGGGATGGTAAAAAAAGTAAGAAAAAACATTTCGGAACAAAGACAGCCAACCAGACAGCATTTGAAATTTGAAGAGTTTTACTTTAAAGGCGGCCCTAAAAATCATAACATTAGTATAATTTTATACACATAATCCTATTTCGGGTGGATTTGGCTCACAAATTTCTTCATTATCTTCTGCTTCACCTTCTTGAGACCCTGAGCCAGCTAGTACTTCTTTAAAATATTGCAGTTCATTTCTTGCTTGCCATTCAGAGCCAAAATGTTTTTTTAACAACGTTTCAACGTCAGCAAGTTTAGCACTCTGTATCTTTATTTTGTTTTTCGTGATAGGATCAGGTACGACATCTTTGAATGATTGTCCCCTTTTTAAAACTGATTTGTAGATTTGTGATTCAGAACGATAGTGTAATTCACCTTTAATCGTTATTTTGTTATTGTGACTCCTTTTTATAAAGAATCGCTTGCTTGCCGCGAATGGGAAGTGCCAGTTTCCGGGGGGCTTTATGACAGAATTTAATGCGGACTTCCAATCCAGGTTCATGTCAAAATTTATCGCCCTTCCGTAACGGTCAAATATCTCCACATACTCAAACGGGCTTATAATGACCTCTCTTTTTTTCAGCTCTCGCTCAATATTCCCAAAAACCCTGTCAGCGGGAAGAAATGAATGTCCTGACACTGGGAAAACTAATTCGATAGAATTAACATTTGCTGGAGCATTGGACAGCCACGTTGAACACATCCCCATCATTATAGAGTTTTTGTTTTGTGCCCCACACCCATCTGCTACAAGACGTATTGTATCTATTTCAGTTAAGTCCAAACTATTAAGTCTATGGTAGACAGCAGACGATATTTCGTTGGCTCCTTTTTTGAATTGATTTTCTGTCCAATAATACAATGAAACTGTGTCTCTGTTTAGTGTTTTGTTTGGTGCAGATTTGACAACAGCAAAATTGTAAATGTAGAGTTGTCTACTGTAGTAGGCTATTTGATCAGGTACTTTTGGCAGAACCTGATTTTTTTGGCAGTCGAACGATAATGTTATCATGCCCTGTCTTTCTTCTCGTAGTAATTGATAAAATGCTTTCGCTTTGAGCATGTGCACTCGTTTCTCTATTATTAATGTATTCTTCAAATTAGTATCTTTTTCGCATTTAATTTTTTCTAGTAACTCTGTACACCTTGAACATACGTCTGTACGTGGACTGCCAAATCCAATATTATAGTGTCTATTGAAAACGTCACGAAAATAGCTTTCTTTTACGTGCAAATCATTAGCTGGTCCATATTTGTCACAGTACATTTTCCACATTTTTCTTATATTTAAGTTAGAGTCTAAATATTTTCGTTGCACTGATGACCTGCAATAATGAGATTCCAGGCATTTGAAAGATTCTATAAAATTTTCCACCGCCGACCTCTTTACTGAATATTTGTGTGAAGTATGATCACCTCCTCTCATATCTTTCACCAAACCTCCTGTTGTTTTAAAAACCTTTGCGACACGGCGTACACGATGCACGGAGATTTGTAAAATTTTTAAAAAAGTTTTCTGACATACAGGTATAAGTTTTAATGTATGATTCTGTTTTACGTATAGCTTCGTATTGTATTTATTAGGGGTTCGAAGACCAACCCGTGCTCGTCGGCGTACTGTATCAGTAACCTTACAGTATTTTAAGAGAAAGGCATCCTGGTGTTGTTTACTTTTAATTGAATAAAATGATTGAAAAAAAAATCGAATGTCTGTCATCGTTAGTTTATGACATTGGTATGCTCCTTTCTCATGGTTACATGTTGGATATTGAGGTAGTCTTTTAGCTGAGTACCTAAAAATAAAAAAATGTTAATAAATAAAATTGTCGTCCCAAACTCCAAAATCGTAATCAGTTGATCAGTTTAGGTACAACAAGTTAATTTACCAGTGGTGTAATTTTCATTAAGGTTCGTAACTGGTGTGGTTACCCTAAAACGACGTGTAGGTAGTAGTATTGAATGACTTACCGCTTTGCCTTTTCTTTTGCACGCTTCCATTTCTCTGGATTGCGACTACGTTTCCTAGTGATCCCGGAAGTCACTGGTTGCACATTCTCTTCCATTATATCACTAAAACTAGCTACAAGCACTTAAAATGTTGAACTAATTGGGGAACACCGTTGCTTTACAAACACAGAAAACGCCATCTTGAAATCCCAGAAATGCTGTGCTGTTATTGGTCTAAATGGACAATGTCATGTTTGCTTCTGAATGTTTATGGAGAATGGCGTGTTTGCTTCGCAACATGTTTTTTTGATGCGATTTACTTGGCAATGGTACGCTTTTGCATATAAATCAAGATAGGGGTGTCTAGCTTTTAACGTCAGGCAAAATATGACATCCATAGATTAAAAAAACCAAAATTTGGACAGAGGCGTTTTTGCTTTTATACCCCTCACATACGAAATCATAAACCAAAATCATAACATGCTAAAACAAAAATATTGACGTCTAAATAAGGATGTATTTAAATGCACCGACGATTAGTTATGAATCACCTTTTAAAATTTTGAATACCTCACTTTTAGCGTTTGCTAAAATAAATACAATTTCAATTTTAGTAAATTTGCATAGAATGGGGTAATCTTTACACAGCTGATAACACTGCTTTTGATTAATCAAATTCTACGTTCGGATACTCGCATAAGAAATAAAGCGTGGAATTCTACGCCAATCTATTTTATTTGGTAGTTTATTTTTTGATGGAGTAAATAAACATAAGCCAGCAGATCGCTGTCGAATGATGCTAAATTAGTTTTATAAGTAGTTTTATAACGAAATTGAAAATGCACATTGAATATTATTCAGTGTTTTCCACTGTGCTGTCATACAAAACTAGTGTTCGCCAAATAAAGAGCCAATGTGGAAAACAAAGCCAATGTTTTCCACATTGGCTTTTCGTCCGTATCTTCTGATATCTGAGAGTCGTGAAATTAAAGAGATATTGTCTCTGTTTAATTTCAGACTCAGAGGCAATGGTAAAAATAACCAAAAGGCTCCAGCAGTATTTTCAGTGTTTAATAAATCTTAATATACATTTCAGGTATAAAGATCGCACCGCGGTACATTCAATAATTAGGTTATAGGTACTTCCATTATTCCAACAGCGGGCCAGTTGTTAGACGCATGACGCTGTTCTGTCTTATTACTATCGTACCGTGCAACAGCGGCTAGGCAGAGCACCCGCGCGGCTTGCAAACTCGCTCCGTAATGCTCTGCTGTTGTTATTGTGATAAAAGTGAATAATAATTAAAAAAAATGTTTCTTTGGGAAAGTTGTTTGTTATCGTGAGTACAATCACGTGCTTAAGTATCGGTCATTAATTACCAGTCACCCTATATTTTCACGTTTTTATTTCAACGCCAGATTAGTTTCAGAATCTGAAGCTACATTTGATCTTACTTACGGAATAAAAAGGTTAGGTTAAAATAATAAAACAACCAGCTATAGAATATTGAATTTAATTTTAACAATTCCTTCGTAACTAAATAAATCGCAACAACGTTATGGTACATTCTCAATAGTCTGATTGCTCGACACAAAACTAATGGAGAAACAGCATACCTTGGACAGAGTACCGATACCAATTAACACATTACAAAACATAGAAAATCACCGATTTAACATGACATTTAGCAACTTCAAAAGTCGACAAAACATGGCGCCTCCACCATATGATATAGAGCATCATGATTATTTTGGCGCGCAACCATTGTCGGAACTAACGCCGCCATTTTGTTTTTTAATAGAATTTTCTCAAACAATTTTACAAATGTTTACCAACAGCGTTCTGCTGACAATGTCTCTCAAGCGCTAAAATAACCATGCTCCACTTTGAACATAACGGCGCCTCCAACATTGTTAATTTCAAGTGCATTTTTAATACTAATTTCACCCTAACTAAATGTCACTTGAATCGTATACTGAACCATAGACAGACGAACATAGGATTTGATTCTTAACAAGTTACATAGATTAAATAGATGAGAGTATAAAAAGGCAGCAACGACCATAAAGCGAATATATCATGTACCTAATTATTACAGGCACGAGTTTTCTTTTTTATCCTAACACTGAGTAAAAGAGATAAATGTATTATATAAGATATATAGAACTACCCCGAACTGTAATACATTGCATTTTAACAAGTGACATAAAAGCCGCTGTTTGGTGGTAATATTTCAGCTTTCAATGTTTAATTATATAAGGGATCTTTATGTGAAGAATTTTGTTCAATACACATAGTAGAAAACAAATGAAATTCTAACAAGATACCTTTAAAATGACTTGCTCAATTTTATCATTGGCATAAACAATATTTGTAGTTTGGTACTACTATTACGATATAAAACGCCAAATCGCGCCAAAACGCCTTTAAAATCAGTCAAAAAAAAACCTGCGATAGTACTTCATTTCCTTCTTACTTCAAGTCCAAAAAACGAATGATCAAATATTATTTTCCTGTGTTAACTCACTGAAGGTTCGATCAAAACGGTAAGGGCATAATTCTGGACCTGCTGCGGACACCGGACAATGATAGATACTTCAGTTCATTATCTGACGAAGTCCGATGTCCGGAGCATCGTTCGCAATTTGAACAAACCTTTAAACTAAATTATCACCACCACATAACGACTCTATCATAAAAGACAAACGCAACATGATTTTAGTAGACATTGCACTGCAAACCGATTTCAACTGAGCTAATCATCTAAAGGACATGTAAATACCTAAATACTATCAAAAGTTTACTTCTAAAAATTTCTCACTGAACTTTTGAAAGATTTTTATTTAAGATATTTTATATTTTATATCGATTTTAAGACGTGTTTAGAGGAATTTGAATATTGAGACTAGTATGTCAACAAGAATACTTTAAAGATGGTTTAGTTTAGAACTTTTCTCAAGGACTTGAGCCGAAATTGTTCCCATTAAAAGTGTATTAAAGTCCCTCTAACCACGTTTTAACACAACTTATCCAAATGGAATTCTCACAATGAAAACACTATGAATAAACAGTAAAAAGATCTGAAAAAATAGCTACATTACGTCACCTCATAAAAAATATGTACAATACATTAAAATTACACAATTAAAATGATCACTTCATTAAAAAAAAAATATAAAACCTTTTATGTACAACCTCATATAAATCAAAATGTACAAGTATAGACAAAGTTCTTTGGACTATGGTTTGATAGATATGTAAAATCTTTGAATATGGAACCTCTTATTGAATGAACGAAAAAGATGGAAGTCCAAACGACTTGTTTGAAGGAAAAAAGTCAAAGAACAAAATCTATAGTTGTACATTGAATAATACAGTCTGCGCTTTTGGCACCAAAATAATATTGAACGATTATATTATAAATATAGTTTATAATACGATAATGTACATCAAAAGCCTCTTAGTGTTTGGTAAATAATTAAATATTTTGTCTATACATAAGCAGCCCAGTTGGTTCAATAACCTTTATTACCAATTCTCTCTTTCGCTGTAGTAGGAATTCCTGTGATGTGACCACAATGCTGTCCTCTTTGACACAAGGATTGACTGGTAGACAAGTATGTTGACCAATACTGTACTGAAACAGCTTTCCGCAGCCGTGTGTATGGTTAGTGTTTTGTTTCTTATCTACTCGTAATAAGTATGTCCAATTTGAAAATTGTACGCCACAATATGGTGAAGTTTCAATAAATGAGTCTTCAAATAATTGTCAAAAAGAAACTTAGTTTAGTCTTTTTGATTGATCCTTTCATATAATTAACTTTAGAGCTATGCGGACCTAAAGATCATTTGATCATTTTAAGATTTTTAAACAGTTTTTAACTTCTATTTCTTAGCACTATGTCTCTATTGCGAATAAAAATAGGAATTCAATAATAGAATCAACCATTAATTTCCATACTGAGGTAATATTTCAGAAATTTATCATTTAAGCTAACATTCGTCATTTCCAAATTCTTACTCTTATATTCAAAAGGAATTTATATTATATACTGAATTGGGGCTGTAGATTATCTACACTAAAATATTCATAGTATATGGCCAATTTACTTGTTATTTTTACACATTTCACATAAGTATACTATAAACATGATTTTGGATTAATGAAATATTTATAAATATAGCCAGATTTATAGAATATAAGTTAAAAATAAGGCTTATTCTCGTCAGTGATGATTTTAACTTTTGTACACTTTATAAGTATCACTATACACGGTGGAAGTGACACCGGCGCAGAAACGGTAACCACATATTCACTACATCATTCTGAGTACGACCAGATGGAAATTATTTCACATGAAATGTTTAAATAAAATTTTAATGGTTTCTGTAATGATTTTTTCAATGATTTTAATGACTTTTTAATGTTATTTTTCTATGATTACGTACTTTACTATTTTTATTTCATCTCAATTTACTATAATTTTTTTGTATATTTTGCTTAAGGTAAGGATTTTGGGGGGGGGGTGGGGGTGGGGGGGTCAGAATGATGTACTGAATACGTGGTGACTGTTTGTGCGTCGGTGTCCTTTCCACCCTGTATTTTATTACAAACTTGGCTATATTCGACAAATTTTATATAACACTAAGTTCACAAAACCTAGTCTACACTAAGTAACAAATTTAAGTAAAAAGCAGCCAAACCTTACAATTTCTAACGTTCCACAATATGTACCCACCTTTACAATATGCATTAAGTATTTAAGATCACTTTTAAACCCTCCATCTGTATTGGTGCCCAAGATACAGTCTTTGCCTAGTTTGGGGCCAATTTAAAACCTTTTTGTAATATTTTTGGCAATAAAGTTTTTGTTTTACTATTTTATCAATTCATTTTCAAATAACAAAATAGACAAAGTGAATAAAATGATGTTGAAATATTTTTTTCTGATTCAATTCCCGTACGATTTATTCCTTGTATGTAGAATTCAAAATAGTTTGTTTTCTTATTCATATAACATTCTGTTATAACTTCAGTTTATCCGTGATCATGGTGCTTGCAACAGCGCCGAAATATCGGGAACTCAAACAAATCAGTAAACATGGTAAAGATCCCGTTTCTAGTGTTAATGATAATCATGTTATAAATGCTGTTTTAAGTACTTAAAAAAATTGTCATAGTGAGATAGTATTTATTTCCATTTATTTATCTATTTTTTGATAAATTACATGGGACTTAAACATAAATGGCGAAATGTGGGTGTCCTATTAGGTGCACCTCTGCCGAAACCTTGGGTGTAATCCCGAAGGGTTCGGCAGAGGTGCCGCACCTTCGGTATGTAAATGTTTCTCTAAATTCAAATTCAAATTATTTACCCCTCTCTGCCTTACTTATGTTTGAGGTATAAGATCAGTGACCACAACACGAAATTCAACTGTTCCCAGCTTTTCTATCATACAATAATTAGAATATGTTTGTTTTGGCCTAGTTTTATTCTTCATACATAATCTTTTTGTCAAAAGGCATGCCTGGAAGGCTATAACCTATAATAAAAACAGCTTTACCACAAAAAACCGCGATTTTTACTGCTGCAAGTTACTATCGTCTATGGAATATAATCTCTCCTGGCCCCGCTCCTCGATAATTCACATTTTTACCGGTGATGCTCTCCAATGTACTTTCGACCATAATCCTTACCTATTTGGTACAATATACAAGGTTCTGTAATCGCTGATCATCCTAAAATGCACAGGACACTTCTTGACCCCAAGCGTTTACACATACTAACACGGTGCCACGCACAGATATAGATGTACCTAGATAACGCAAGTATCACGATCCTTTCGAAAACCAAGCGTGCTTTTTTGACTACCTACTATGACGTAATAACGTATAAGCACTATTTAGTTACTATACAAAATACTAAAATAGACTACGTTTTTGTTCTATAAATGTCTAGAATTAAGTTCTTGAGTTGCAATGTTGTTGTTTTAAACAATTTAGCTTGCTGCGACAGTAGCCACGTTAAGCATAAAATGCTTAAGCCGGGCACGCGAAGTAAGTGCTCTTGCGTTATCTAGGTACATGTACATCTATGGTGCCACGTTAGGAAGCTTTCTTTCCACCTATGGTTTACTTGGTACACTTACGAGGAGTCTACATTTCTCATACTCTACAATGATTTTTCGACACAAGTACTTACTTGATACAAAGCATACACAGGATGTGTACATACATTTACAGTGTGTAGATATCTTCCTTTTGACCTTACTCGATACATATACAAGGATCTACAGTTGTTCCAACCACACTGCATTACTGCGGTACATACATGAGCACATCCAGGGTGTGGTGGTTAGGTCTGCTGGTGTCCGCAGCACGCCGTGCAGTCGAGGCAGCCCTGCGCGGGGCCGCCCCGCGAGCGCTATCTCTTGCCGCGACAACCTCCTGATAACTGCTCCTGGAAATCGAAAAGGCAATTTTTAAAAGTAGGTTTTCATTAAGTACCTACTGAAAGTCGTAAAATTAAAAGGTAGCAAGTCCAAACATTTTTTTAAAATTTTATTTATTAATAAAAACGGTGCTGATTTGATTTTGGCTGCTATTTTCAAAATGATTATTAAGCGAGAATTATTTTAAAGAATTGTGTCTTTAAAATAATTCTACAAGCAGTTGGTGGACATCAGGAATCATCGGTTAACGGTTGGCTGGCCAATACTTTTACCGTGGGATAAAAGTTATGGCCCGCGGCCAAATAGTAACTTTATATGCACGGTTCGATCTTCAAGGTTTAGCATGGCTTACCGAGGTGAGTCTGTGCTTCGAAAAACTTTTGGTCCCGGGTGTCATTTTCTAGATATTTGTAGTTACTGGAGGATTAGGGGAGAGATATTTACAGTAATTGGGTTGCGCCGTTCAGATAGGCAGTTGCTACATGTAAAATACTGGCATATAGCAGAATCTGGTTAGAATGGGCGCAGTGATTGCAGGTGGAGTATAGCTGTGACCGAGTTGCCACTCGGTTTCAGTCCTTGGATGCCTCCAAAGTCTGAAATGAGAAGTGATGGTCGGCCGGCGGCGAGATGGGCATATCCTGGATGAGGCAAAGAGTGGCCTATACCCAGCAGGGGTGAAGTCGGGCTGTGGATGATGATGGTTAGAATGTAAGCCGACCCCAACATTGTATTAAAATAAAAAATAAAATAAAATAAGTTTATTTTATATCAATTTGGCTTACATTGCATATCGAGGAGTCTCCATTTAGGCATAGAAATGCCTGTAGTTGAAGGCTCCGCTCATTCCCTTACAATATAAATATACAATTACGTAATTAAGAAAAGAGTGTATGTGTATGTGCGTGTGTGTGTGTATGTGTGTGTGTATGTATGTGTGTGTGTTATGTCATTAAAAAAGGTTTTCAGTATTAAGTCACACGTTGCAAAAGTAGCTCTGTATCATCATAATTTAAAATATGAAGCCATGTTATAAGGTTTTTTTGCATTCAATTAGTTTTTTATCATAGATATATATATTTTTATTTATTTTATTATGTAAAAAGGCTGAGCGTTTTTTAAATTGTCTGCTGGCAAATTCTGTTTTAGTCCTGGAAACGTTGACTATGCAATGTTTCTTTCTCTTCTTTACTATTTTGGGATCATATGGTATCGCCTTGTGCATTTTGAGGATGATCAGAAGGATGTACAATTTTCTCACTGACAGCAGATTACATAAATCATAAAGCTTTTCAGTGGAGAATATTCTTTTTTTGAAGTACATCACCTTAAGTATCGCTCTTTGAGCGCGTTCTAACTCTAGGAAACTAGATTTCGTTGCTCCACCCCACACACTTATGCAATATACTAAAACAGACTGGACCAAAGATACATAAATTTAATTTAATAGATTTCTTTGGTTGCTATTATTTTTATTTATTCTCCTTGGTACAACATATCTCAGCTCTTTGAATATCCAGATGAATTTTCGAACTCTATTCATGACTTGATCCAGTTGAGGATACCAGGAAAGACGCTGGTCAATTATCACTCCCAGATATTTAGTTCGAGTAACTTGCTGTATAGTAGGGCAATTGCTGCAGGTTCCATCTGTAGTAATGTCGCACGTGTGGATTCTTAAATTAAATTCTTTGTCTGATTGTAATTGAGTATTATAAATATTAAAACAAATGTATGTGGTTTTGCTTGTGTTCAGGGTGAGCAGATTATTTTTTAGCCATTTAGCAACGAGAGCTAGCCCTTCTTCAGCACTATTTTTAACATCATCCCATGTTTTCCCTGAGAAGACGACAGCTGTATCATCGGCGTATGAGTATACTTTGGCATTAGTGATCCTCATGTTGCAGAGATCATTTATATAAATTAAAAATAGCGTAGGTCCTGGTACACTTCCTTGTGGTACACCGTATGATACATCTGCGTCCTCACCTACGATTTGATCCAGTTTCACTTTTTGTGTTCTACCAGAGAGATAGTCCCTAAAAAGTGCCAGAGGTATTCCACGAATTCCAATAGTTTCAAGCTTGTGTAAAAGAATGGGAGTAGAGACGGTGTCAAAGGCTTTTCTTAGATCCAGAAAGGCAGCCAAACATTTATTTCATTTGTCAAGTTGCTCGGTTACCAAAGAACTTAGTGCTATAACAGCATCTTCAGTTGACTTCTTTTGCCTAAATCCAAATTGAAAAGGTGACAGAATATTAAATCTGCTTAGATACTTCAAGAGCCGAGTGTTTATTAATTTTTCTATAATTTTTGAAATCGCAGTTAAAACGGAAATAGGTCGATAATTGCTAACATCGTCTCTATCACCACTCTTATACACAGGTGTAATAATAGATTTTTTTAAAGGGGCTGGAAAAGCACCTTTTTGAAAGCATAGATTGGCAAGGTGCGTGATAATAGGAACAACTTCATTTTTAGCAAGTTTCAAGAAACAAGTGGGTATGTTGTCCCATCCTGGGGCACTGTCAGGTCTTAGATTCATGAGCGTAGAGCAAACTTCGGGTTCAGTACCTAAAAGTACCATTGAGCTTGTGTGTGATGGCGCTTTATTTAGGGGTTTATCAAATAAGTTTTTACCAGATGCTATGTTCTGGGCCAGATGTCTGCCTATACTTGCAAAATATTTATTTATGTAGTTAGCGGATTCTATGGGAGATGATTTAACCTGGAGCAATTGTAAGTTCTCTGTTCGTGTTTTATTCGTGTAAGTGATGTTTTTTATATTTTTCCAAAGAAGTCTATTGTTACTTATAGCGTTAATAATTTGTTCCCTATTATATTTTCTTTTTAACTTTTTAATTAGATTATTGCAATAATTTTTATAACGCGTATACGTCATCTTGGCAATTTCATTGTGAGGATCATTTCGTGCCTTTTTCTGTAACGCATTACGATTCCGAATACATCTCAGAATACCCTGAGTAATCCAAGGTTTTAATAAACGTTTACTGCTTGGTATGGTAATAGTGCGTGTATTAACCGACAAAGATTCAGTTATTTTTTCCATCAAAAAGATTATAACCACACTTAGATCATCAATAAATAGAAGTTCAGCTAAATTTTTATGAGAGCACTGTCAAAATCTATAGTTGTTTTAATTTTATCTGGAGCAATTTTGTCTTTTGTTTTTGCCAAAGTAGTATTGTAAAGAAGAATTATTAATATTACCTGTAACATACGCATGGCTTCTAAAAGCTCCTGTTTGTCAGCCAATAAGCTAGCCGCTTCTTGTTGCGCTGCGTGTACGCACTGTCGTAACACGGATGCCTCCTCCACTTTCCTGTAATAAGTCCCAAGAAAACAAGTTTCAAGTTATAAAAAAATCAGATCTGGCAGACTGAAAAAAGTACACTTTCTTTCATAAAACAGATTTTCGGATTTCAATGGAAATGCATAATTAGAGATTTGAAAGAATCTGAATCGTTCATGTTACGGTGATTGTTTTGAGTTAAATCGATAGCGACTTTTGGACTTGAACTAGCTTCAATTCAACCACGTGATTAAATTCCATTAGAGTTCCAAACAAGCCAAGCAAATTCAACCAAGTTATTTAGACAACGGTTGCTTTATATTAAGAAATCATAGCATCACGCCTGTAATCCCCGAAGGGTTAGGCAGAGGTGTACCTAATAGTACACCCACATTTCGTCAGTTTTAAGAAACGAATCCAGACTCCGTGGCTGCTACAGAGGAATTCCTGATGGAAAAACCCAATAACACTTTTCCCGACTCGAGGATCGAACCCCGGACCTCATGCTCAGCAGTCGCAAAAACCAACGAAACAGTAAAAAAAAACTAATTTAATAAAAACAAATAAAACGATCACTAACGCTCTCAACTCCCGATTATCCTCCGCAATCCTTGCCAACGTAACCAGTCGTTTCCTCAACTCCTCATTCTCTTTGTTCAGCCTATCAATTTTATCTCTGGCCTCATCCAACTCCGGTTGTGGCTGTGGCGTGGCCGGGGAGGCCACAGTGGAGGGGGTGGAAATAGGGGGGCCAAGTCGGACGACCCCGGCTAGGTCCCGCGTCATGCGTAGGATTGTTAGGTCTATGTCGAGGGGTTGTGGCGGGGGGGAGGAAATTGAGCGCGTCGGACGGTCTTCTATTAGGTGGAGTTTTACGTTGTCTATTAGTACCTGGAAGTAGAAAGCAGTAGTAAGATAAAGTAATGTCAAGTACCTATAGCATAATCAGCCTATAATGTTCCCACTGCTGGGACACTGGTCTCCTCTCTATGAGAGGGAATAGGCTGTAATCCACCACGCGGGTTGGTGACAAGTACTAAATTGTCTGTTGTCTAATATTTTATTTATTTGTGAACATACATACAAAACACATAGACCACACCATAGATCGATATGCGCCCACAACCCAGGCTATGAATCTACTAAACGCCCTGATTGCTCAGGAACCGCCGGATCTAGATATGTTTACGAATAGCAGTAAAGCTATGCTTAAATATTGCATACGATTGTTTAGTTGAGGATGCTTGAGGTTATGCGGTTGGTTTGCTGCACGCTTTGGTGAAGTGCAGTAAGTATCTGTTTAAATAAAGAGACAGGAAATAACATCCAGTCCTAAAAAGCACAAAGCTACCGCTTATTTCGACACAGGTTCTGTATTATGATTCGCGTGAGACATGATATTTAGCGACAGTTAGTACATCATTTCAGCCAAAAGACGTCCACTGCTGGACATAGGCCTCTCCCAGATGTGGCCACATTGACCGGTCCCGTGCGACTCGCATCCAGCGGATCCCTGCAACCTTCACCAGGTCATCGGTCCACCTAGTGGGAGGCCTTCCAACGCAACGTCTTCCGGTTCGTGGTCGCCACTCCAGAACTTTTCGGCCCCATCGGCTATCCGTTCTGCGAGCAATGTGCTCTGCCCTGACAGTTAGTACGGGTAGCGATAAATATCGTCTACAATTGCGAGTTCTTGGTACAAGTTTACATGCAATTGTTTTGGCTAGCTTGCCTGGGCTCTTGGCTTATTTTATAGTGTCAGACTTAAACCACAAACAATAATAGAGAAAATTAAAAAAAAATGGTCACTTACTTCAAGTGGCATAGGCGGCACGACCACTTCATCTTCAATCAGCTCAGCGAGTGCCAACGCGGTGCTCATGTTCAGAGCTATGCTCAGGTCACGGATCCGAGCCTCCAGTAGCTCTTCGAATGGTGCTAGACCCTGTAGGTTTTGGAGAAAATTATGACGGATAAAAGAAGTGAAAGTACGAAGTGTCATGTGACGCGTTATCAACATTCACATAAGGTTTAAATTATAATAACTGCGCATCTGTGTTTCAGACACTAATTCCATGTAATAAGTACAATGCAGGCTTAGTTTAAAATTAATCGAAAAAACCAGAGGGGCAAGTCCCGTATTTTTTAAAACATTCACGTTCTAATTAGTCTTGGTTTGTCAAAGACACGTCTAGCTTACCAGCATTTTCAAAGCAATTTTGTCAATGATTGTTGCTGAGCTGATATTGTAACTTATAGATTTTGAAATAATCAGCCTTCTGGGGGCCTAAAATGGCCGCTTTAGCAGAATCATAAAAAGTTAATAAATCACGTCAAAATTCTTAAAACGGTCATATTATTATCCTGTTATGATTTTACTAAAGCAATCATTTCAGGCCCCCTGGTGAATGTGTGTCCCTTTTGCCTATGTGACTCTTCACAAGGTTACAAGAGACACTTCACTCACTACAACCAACTTCCAGCCCCTAATAAAAGTTCCCCTTTCATTCACATACCTTAGTCTCAGGCTCCCTCGGCATCTGAGTCCTCACAAGCCTGGCTGAGACCAAAGGCTCATCTCTTGGTTCCAGCTCATCACTCTCACTGGCCGCCGGCTCCGTCCACGCGCGCGCTCTCATGGAGAACTTGTTCTGTGTTCAGAGGGACTCGTTACGGGGGGCAGGGAGGGTGACGACAGTAAGTTCGACAAGGGGAAGGCCGGTACTTTTGAACGCTTGAACTTAGACAGATGAGGTCCAAATGTGGAGCCTAGATTTATGGAGCAAGACACTAGATTGGCATTTGTGTTTTTTTGTTATTTTTTTTAATTTAATGGCTTTATACTTAGTTTAGTAGGGCACAGTGTGACAAGCGATTGCAGTCAGTCAATTATAGTTTGCGTTCACTAGATGTCGTGTTCAAAAGTATCAGCACACAATCAGACATGTTAAAACTCTTCACAAATAAGCGGATATTACATCACAAC
Organism: Noctua janthe; assembly: GCA_910589295.1. Lineage (NCBI taxonomy): Eukaryota > Metazoa > Arthropoda > Insecta > Lepidoptera > Noctuidae > Noctua > Noctua janthe. The sequence goes on from OU342567.1 coordinate 4,582,302, forward strand.
CACGTTAACAACACTATGTGTGGATGGAGATGAAAGGATAGTGCGGGACATGCAACATTTAGTAAAACACTCATTAAAAGTATTGCACCACATCAAGAAATCAACAGCGAAGAAAAAAAAAGTAACATCTAGACGAAATTCGTACGATATTTGACCACACTCGCCTTGATTAATATTATAAAAGTACAGTTAAAGCAGAAAATGTATGCCTCTCGGTAATCTTCGTGTTTCCGTTTCCGAATTAGTATGAACGTCGACTACCAACAAAAAGTCACCCGATCCAGAGAGAGGTTCAAGTTTTATACTGCCGCACTTTTTAGGGTTCCGTACCTCAGTCGGCAAAAATGGAACCCTTATAGGATCACTTTCTTGTCCGTCTGTCGAGAGCCTTTTTCTCAGGGACACGTGGAGGTATCAAGCTGAAATTAATATCAAAGCCCCTTGGAGTGAAAAATAAACTTTTTAGTCAACGCGATCAAAATATGTGACCGTTTATATAGCATATTTTGAGATTTAACAAGGGAAATTAAAACCTATAGGAGTACTTTTGATCGTTAACCTAGAATCATGAAATTTAGCAAGAAGCTTACAGCACATTTAAAGGAAAAAATCTGATAACCGCAAATATTTAGTTTCATAACAAAATACCTACAAGTTTATACGACAACTCGCACTTGGTCGGTTTTTTTTTTGGTAGTGCGTTTATATGAAACATTTTTTCTGTTGGTTGCCGACTCCGGTCGCAAACCGTCATTTATAATTTAAAATTTATGAAGAGATTTATGGAATTACATTTTTTACATACAAAATAGTTAAGTAAGTAGTTCTATGGTTGTAACAGTTCTTTATCAGATTACAACAACGAGCGTTTGTTTTTCAGGAGATTAACGACGATTATCGAACCGCATACTTTTGCTGGGAAATCTGTAGATATTTGTATAATTAGTGTAGGTGTTAAAAGGGCATTAAATTGCTTTTTTTAAACGAATCCTTGAATGTCAGTGGTGCAAACCTTTTTTAAATAAATAATATATTACATGCAGAAGCTTAGAAGTGATTATAGAGAATATCTTTGTCAATTGTGTTTTTTTTCTTGTTTTGGAATATATGTATAACATTTAGGAAGCAAGATAACGACATATAAAAAAATCTTTTGCTTAGAATGTGTTAGATAACTGCTTTTGTTTTTAAGTAAGTATAGAGATTGGGTTTTAAAAATATAGTCAATTGAAACACGGAATTATAACCATGCATAAAATATGGATAATTTTGGTTCACGGTAGATATCTTCAACCGTCGGAATACCAAGGTTGGGACATCATGGCATAGGGCAATAATATAGGCTGCGTGATGCATCCTACCTGAGCCTTCAGATGGCGCTGGCGAAGCTAAAATGGCGGACATGTAACAGATAGCAATGAAGCATTTGTAAAGATGTTTCTGGTCGAAAGATATTAGTGGAAGATAAAATTTGTGCTTGTGTTTGGATTAAAATATGAAGTTTTTAACTATTGCAATCACATAATCATTATATTTTTGCATTTAACATACCGTATAAATTGTTGATTATCATATAAATCAAATAATAAACAAAAATTTATTAAAGCTTATTTTATCCGAAACTAAACAAGATTTTTAATTTTTTGCACATCACTTAGTTCAAAAACAAACAGGACAAATTGCTGAAATTGTGCCTGTACTGAAGAACAGAACTAAGACTTTTCAGCCAAACACAAGCAAAGTGAAACAGTAAAAAAAGAAGAGAGACAGAAACATCTTTCGTCTCACTCACTCATACACAGACAAACCCCCTTGGCTACGACACATAACCTCTACATCTATGGGCACTCAACATAATGATACCACTACATCGTGTCAAATGATCTATAGATCGTGATCTATAGATCGTTAAATACCTTGAGACGGTTCTTTCGTTTCACGATAGCCGAGCGGGCGGGAATTGCCATAGAGGAAAAAACACACATAGACACATATAGTTAGAGATAAAATGGATGCATTCCAGTTTTAGGACGGGTGATGGAGCGAGCGATGGTCGGGCGACTGTTGCACGTCGTAATTTTATAATTGGTAAAACGACTGCCGTGTTTAATCCACTCAGCAGAAAATTACCTAGCGACTGTTTCTTACAGATTTCTTTATTATTTTACCAAACCCAACCTAATGCAAACGACATTTTTTTTTCTCAAAGACTCTAAATGGTACCTAACTACCCTCTATTTGGGATTTGTTGCAGTTGGATTAAAATACCAGAACTATGGCTTAGATTGGCTTGTCTATGGCTGTATGGCCTGTACAACAACAGTCCCTCGATAATCGCTCGCTTCTATACCCGAAGCCTTAATAACATAGTTTAATATTACAGCGATACACCTTACTGGGTACGAAATACAATGATTATGATGATACGGTCATGCACATCTGATGAGGCAGTGTCATTGATATAAAGAGTATATATATAAGAAGTCATCACATACGCTGAAATTTAACATGTTTTTCAAGTTTCTTACATGTAATTTTAAACATAGTTTTTTGATTTCTTACTTACTTGATATAAAAACGACAACTAGTGATATTTTCCCGTGATTTTAAAGAGACATGGCGAATTGTTTGATCACTATCTTAACAATTATCATCATCTGCCTAGCCTTTTCCCAACTATGTTGGGGTCGGCTTCCAGTCTAACCGGATGCAGCTGATTACCAGTATTTTACATGGAGCGACTACCTGTCTGACCTCCACAACCCTACCTCAATAATTATGCATTTGTGAAATACAAACTTCGTGTTCTATGTGAAGCTTTTTAATATAATAACATATTAAGTAAAAAACGGTGAAACATCTTACTGGCTCGTCTTTTTTTAAACATTTTTGGAACTTTGCTCATGTCTTTTTGACTCCTCTTGATGGCTACTTTCAATATCGTTAACTAGGCCATGTTGGCTTCCAATTCGTAAAAATGATCCCTAGATAGCATGTGATTGAGATATATTTAAAAATATAATTTATGATCAAATGAAACAAATATGTATAATCAATGACACCGCCTCTGCCTATGAAGACTATCAATAGATGTAAGGTCAGAAAATAAAAGATATTGCGGACTCTTAAATATCGACGCATGCTGTTAAATATTATTTAAAGTAACTCCGCCCTAAGTGATCATAATATTGTGTTCAGTAAAACTTGTTTTAATACTTGATATCTTTGAAATAAGAGGTAGGTAATACATTACTCAGGTAATGTAAAATATTGTTGATAAGTATAAAACAGGATGTTGAATTATGTTAGTACGTACGTTTACTATTTTCAATTATAAAATCTCGCTCGAATATAAGTGTGGAAAAAATATAAAACCAGTGAATGTGTATGATGTTTTGGAAAGTAAAAAAAATGTACTAAGAATTACCAATTTGTATTTTATAATAAGAAATCAAATATGTTTGAGTTTTGTGGATATTTTTAGTACAATTTGTTGAATATGCACATAGAGTTATTTGTTTGAAACTGTTCATAGTTGGTTGTTGTTATTATTATCAATAAAAAATGCAATATTTTAAATTTGCGAAAGTATAAACCAGGTTTACAAGAGCCAATTAATATGACCTATCTTAGGTCATAGAGTGTTCACAGCAGATAGTCGTCTGGCTTTGAAATTGGGTTCAGCAACCGTAAAATTTTATCGTGTATCATGGCAACATTTTTCCTCACTCTAGCTTCGCACGGTGTTTAAGACTTGACTAATCATCGATGTATATTATATGTAAGTTATATACTCATACGAGATGGAAGGAACAGCGACGGGAAAACGTTTACCACGTATCCAGTACATCATTCTGAGCCTAGACATAGAATTTTTTTATCGGATATTAAAAAAAAACAGCTGTTTCCTACAAAAGTGCAATACCTACACGGTCAAAATGTATGGAACAGCTTATTTTTTTTTAATAACCGATAAAAAAAATTAATGAGAAATGTTTACCCAGTATATTATACTCCTTTCGGAATTAAATTTCTAGATGATGATCAGAACTCCATTAAAATACATTGCGCTCTTTAGAAAACAAACGAGGACATACACGAAAATACTTTTGTTTTGTATTTTATTACTATCACTTATACAACAGCCAACTCCAAACAGCTCCAACAAACACACCAGCATCCCCTTCCCCCACATAAGAACCCCCCACATCCAACTCACCTGGAACTCATCCCAGGGTATAGCGTTACACTCGTCGCTCTTGAGATCATCGGCGGCGAGGCGGAGGGCGGTCCTACCACCACCGCTCTGATGCACTATGTGGATGTTGTTAAGACGCCAAGTGCTGGTTGAAATCTTTGAAAAAGGGGGAAAATAACTTAACGTACACTAAAAATTGCAAAAAAGGACATATGATACATATAGGGATCTCCAGGAGCACCTTTGCACACAAAGACTGGTCTCCTTCGCCCAAGGCGATGTCTTATAGACATCCTTTGCATAGACTGTCTAGTGAAGGAGCGTAACATCATAAATTACAGTAGCACCACTAAAAGTATGTGCTTCGGCAATGTTCGTGTATCCGAATGTGCGGAAACACGAACATTTCCGAAGCGTATACTTTTACTAGTACTATTGTATGATGCAACTACGATTGACAGTGCAATATCTCTCCTTACGTTCGTTTAAGCTATCATATACTTAAATAAACGACCTAGATCAGAGTTTGCGCCTCGTCATCGATAGAAGGACTCGGAGGTTGGTAGATTTTTTGGAAGCGCACAGGAATGACGGTATAGCGTTACACTCATCGCTATTGAGGTCATCGATGGCGGCGAGGCGGAGTGAGGTCCTGCCGCCGATGGTCTGGTGCACCACTATGTGGATGTTGTTTAGACGCCAAGTGCTAGTAGATATCTTTGGGAGCAATACGTTGGTATGTGTGTATGTAATATCCTATTCATTTTCGGGAAAGATTAAAGTTGTATGGTACTATATTATAATACGTTTAAAACAAAAAAAAACACAAAATGTTTTGATATCAGTTGCTGAAAATGAATACTAAGAAGTTTTATTTATGAAAGATGACATTGCTTTTGTTTTTTTTTGGGAAATAATGGTAAAAAAATTACATTAGCCAATTATATGGCAAAGCAAAAGGATCGTAGCAGGGGTTCTGTATGTTATGTCGACCCCAATGAAAAAAAGGTGTGAATTGTGTACAAAGTGTAAAGTGAGAAACATACGACATCTCTCCTCCTACAAGAGCTGGTGACGGAGTGGTCGCTGGGCGACGAGGATCGCTCTACGACTTCGGCTGCTACCTCCACGCCACTTACACCACTTGACGCACGGCCGTGCTCGAACTCTCTGTGGAGATCATTATCATCTTCATATGGATATGTACGGACGATTGCATTCAATCCAATTTAAAAACACATTGGGATTTATCCTGTACAATGAACAAATACTCAGATATGATAAAAATAACTATAGGCACCCGTGGGTCATACAAATACCTTTTTGTTTCCTTCAAGAATATAACATGTATTTTTACCGAGTAAATAAGGAATACACGACACAAACCGCTGAAGCTGATGGCTCAACTAGTAATGGCGTCGAACTTGTTGATAAGGCTGGTTATCAGGCTTTTAGGCTTTTGACTAGGTAGTCACGGCTGTCAAATCTATGAATAAAAGCCGGGTCAATGGCCAAGTTTCTTACATACCTGAATGCCATATCAGCGTCATCGGGCGATTCGGCAGCCAAGCCGACCACAATATATCTGTCGCTGTCAGAGCTCGCAGTGGAGGCCGCGTCGCTTCTCGTGTCGTCTCGAGTTAGGGCGCTGTCTATTGATGTCACTAAAGATGTTAGGCCGCGACGCATTGAGGAGAATCCTGGAAGGGAATGTGGGTTTAATAAATAAGTTGGGACTGGTTGTTGTTTGAAGCTATTGATTCCATCTAGAATGTCAAGGGCGAATACGTAAAGTCTCATTCGAATGGAATCGAAAATGAAGCAATATTTTCCATTCACTTGCTCTTGGATTACAATCAGCTTCAAAAAAGTTCAAAATTAATTCCATAAACTCGGGAAAACTAAAACTTGTGGATTAGACTATCTACTTATTTATTTCAAATAAGCAGACCTTATAAGAAAGAAGAAGAAGACCAAAGAAACGATGGATGGACTGTGTGAAGAATGATATGGCTAGAAAAGAGGTGTCTGATGAGATGACAAGTAATAGAGAAGTATGGAAGAAGAAGACATGCTGCGCCAACCCCAAATAAATTGGGATAAGGGCAAGAGAATGATGATGAGGCCGACCTTGTACTGATAGAAATTTGTGCGTCTGGAAGCACGTAACAAGATGACGTGACCCGGATTTTTGATGTTTATGTTTTGAATAATTAGGTAATCAGAAATGGCTATTGCATTTAACGGAATACATACTTTATCATGATGATATACTGCAGTTATTTTATTAACACATACCTCCAAAACTCATCCCCGGACTAGGCGACGGCGGTTCCTCAATGACGATAGGCTGGTACACGTCCACCGACGTGGTGGCCAGCACACCGCTGTCGCGATCCATCATCGACGGAGCCATCGTAGCTTCGGAACCTACTGAGAGTCACACACGTTAGTATTTGGCTTTCGATAATAAATCTGACGGCGTTGTGAAACAACGTAGGGGACAGATTTATGAAAATGAGCATTACAGGACTGTATTTAAATTTCATTTTTAGTTTGTGTCGGTTGATTTGTTGTTTTTAACGAAATCGTAAAGCTTGGCGTGGTTGGTTAGTATAGCAGCTTTAGAAATTTCTCAAATAATAGGAACAATACAGGGTGGAAGGGACGTCGATCCACAAACGGTTACAACGTTTCGGGGAGGTTACTATGACGTCTTAAAGCAGGAGTAATTCCAATGTGGGAAACCGAATAGCGCCACTGCCGCTGCAATAAACGTGGCCACCTACTGGTCCCAAACCGTCTAATATGGAAGGAACATCAATACGATTAGAAGAAGTGTGGGAAAGAAACGGAGCTATACAGGTCATCTAGCGCCATCTCTTTCCCACACTGTAATTACTCCTGCTTTAAGCCGTCATGGTAGGCCACCAGTACATCATTCCGAACCCATTGACCCGAACGTCACATTTTTTTTTTAAATTATCGATGCAAAGTTTCAATGTGCCCCCCACAGAAAATTTAAAAAAAGTGACGTTCTATAAATTTTGCCCGTGTAGGTTAGAGTACTCTTTTGTATGAAACAGCTGGTTTTTTTTTAATTACCGTCGTCGCTTATCGCGTAATTTGCGCATCGATGTCCCTTCCACCCTGTTTAACATCTATGTTTTTATTGTGATACAGATTTTAGTGTATTTTCAAGTAACGCCATTACTGTGACTTGTCAAGCAGTTTAGCTACAGTGAATCGATCATTTGGCTAAATCAGCACTAAAAATTGATGTTATAAATAATACTGCTGTCGTGATTAAAAATGTGAACCAAAGAAATGTGTGTAGTCCAATTTTTTTTGGAAGAGTAGAAATATTGCGAAGATGTGCAAAAAAAGAAACAAATAAAAGTAAAAGATACCGGCACACGTCAACTGTTTTAGCGTAAGCATGGGTATGGTAAATCACCTGCTATGAATAAATACTGTGAGCTTGGCACACACAACCATAATAAAAATAAGAAAATCTATATTTTAATTACAGGCCAACCGTTTAACTCAGACGATGCTTGAGGTATAGCATATTCAGATTTTTTAACTTTACCTTTTACCTCTAACCCCTCTGCAGGATAGGACCTCGTTTCTTGCCCATCCTGCACAGCTACCTGCACTTTCCAGGATTTAAATGAAGTTAACGATAGAGCTGTGCAGGTGGCAATATTCTGGTCAGCTATTATTTGAGTCTACCGACACGCAAAAGAGAAGACCTCTAACAGCGGAACCCCAAAACAACCTTTTTTACAACAGTAAAAAACACTGTGATTTTGATATACTTGTCGTTGGTAACCCAATAGCGACCTTATCACAACGTGAATAAAGATCATTGTGATCTTGACATTGATGCAATAATGGGTGTAAAAAGACCCTTAACGAATCCGAATTGTTCTTCCCGTCATTGCGAAAATGTTTTTGTTCAGGACCATATCTGGGAACCTTCTAGTTACGGAGATATTGGAGGTCAAATTTACAACTTTTTCACAAGCTTTTAATGTTATGACTTTACTAAATACATCAAAGACTATTCAATGCATCCACTAGCACAATATTTTGAGTGCGTTACACTGAGTCCTACCGAAATTACTTATCACCCAAAAAAAAAAGTCGGATCAATAATTTTTGCGTAAAGTTACTTAGTTTGATGTACAGAATGCTTGGTTGACGGCTATGTGAAGGGTCCGTTTATACCTTTAATAACTATCTAAGACAGCAGCCGCGCAGTGCGAGAGGCGAATAATCCGATCTTAGCGATAAGTCACCACACCCCTCCCGTACCTCAGACACCGTCTCAGTCAAACAGTAGCCCTGTACTTTTTCTGATAATCATATTAAAATGTACTGTGTTAGTACTAAGTGCTGTTAGACACAAACCATTATATACAGAACAATGGTTATTTAATTTATGCATATGTATCTGTAAACCCAGAAACTTACTGCAGTTTTCCTCAAGCGGCGTCGACGCGCCTAGCGTAGAGACAGTTTGGTGCTCTGCCCACGGATAGACGTGGAAATGAATACACAAATAAATAAGAAATAACGTAATTTTAAAGAATAAATAACAATGTTTTAGAAGAAATTGTAAGAGAAAGAAGGTTGAGAGTCTGAGTTGTGTATGTGTATACAACATTAGTTTTAGTATATGCGAAACCTGAAACACGTGTCTAGTATTTTTATGTAAAGAATCTATGTACAAAATTTCAAAACTGTATCATGAAAAATCACAAAGTTATAAGCTTGTTCTGTGACCTGGTTGTCCGCACAAAAAAGTGGTCATCACGCAGCGCGCCCAGCGTCGTCTTGAGCTTATTGATAATTTGGCAGTAGGTACCTAAATGATTGCGATAGGTACTTTATGTCGCTCGGTGTCCATTTGTAACTTTATAAAATATTTTTGGGACAAAACATAACATGGTTTTAAAAAATATTGGAATCGATTCAGTAACGTATTCTGAACAAACTGTATTCAGGTTTCGCATATACTAAAAATAATTGTTACAGAATTAGGCTGCCTGTCCAAAGCGGAGCGAGGCTGCGGAGCGGAGAATCTGAGAAATCTTAACCAATAGGATTGCATACTGGAGCAGAGCGGAGATTTTATGCAATCTTATTGGTTAATATTTCTCAGTTTCTCCGCTCCGCAGCCTCGCTCCGATTCAATGGACAGGCAGCCTAAAGGTGCGGTTCCGCTGAAGCGGGAACGACCGAGTGGAGCGGAGACGTGCAGGAATCAACCTATGACATATGAGAACGATTACAACCGTCTTTGCTTCACGTGAAAACGCACACTTAAACTTGAGGTTTCCAAAAGTTCGTTCAATATTTTATTGCTTAATCTTACGTTAACTTCATCTGTGTGTCGTAATTTTGGACAATCAATCACAAGGGCAACCCGATTTGTCAGCAGATGTAGATCAGATCCTTTCTCAGGTTTTTAGAGTCCATGATATTTTTTTTTAGATGACACAAAAAAGTTAGGTTTTTATATTATTACTAGTTGTGTCTAGCATGCGTTGCAATGCCTTTTTTCAGTTTTGTTTTTCAGAAACCTTCTCTGGCGTATGTAGAAAAACTGTGCAATATTTAATCAAATTTGGTTTAGACTTTAGGTTTTAAACAGACATTGATTTTTATATAAATATATACTGAATAGTACCCTTACTCCAGTTATAGTTATCTACTATCTGCTAACCGCTTACCCACTAAGCTAAAATAATTAGAAAGCTCACTCACCCAACTTCAAGTCCTGCAAACTGGAGGAGTCCAGAGGCACGCTATCCAGATCTCTGGAGGACTCCTGTCCGGGGCAGTTGGATGGAAGCACGAATGTTAGCTCCACTGCCGGTACCACTACGCCTACCACTATTGTTCTAGAAGGAAGAGAGTAATGAGTCAATCATCCTTACACATGGTGGCAGGGTTTGGTAATGTCTAAATATAATTTTTTCATCTATGTCGTGCAAAATAATAACAGCCGCACGGGTCGATCTTCAAGGTTAAGTCGAGCTTGCCAAGGTCGGTCTGTGGATGGGTGACCATAATTACATTCCGAGTTTCCTCGGTGCCTCGAAAAACACGTTAAGCTGTTGGTCCCAGCGGCCATCTGTAGATCTTTGATAATCGTTACAAGTAGTCAGTGGCCCGAAAGTCTGACAATCAGTCTTACTCATACTCGTATTACGCAGTACTAACTGGGTTGTGGAGGTCAGATAGGCAGTCGCTCCATGTAAAATACCGGTATTCAGCTGTATCCGGTAAGACTCGAAAACGACGATGTCCTAGGAACAGCTAAAACTAAATATGAAGGACCTTCAAAGGTGAAGTTAGCAGCTGAGCTTATATCACGCAAACCAATGCATACTTTAACACAAATTGAGAGGAGACCATGACTGTCATACATCCTCACTAAATATATAAATAATAATTTAGTGAAAGGGATCTCTACTTCGATGATTCAACCTACATTTATTCGAGCAAGGAAGGTTACCCGGATAATTTGTGACCAGATACAAAAAATAGCCCTTTTATATTATCAACCAGACTAAAACAGTTCCACCTCCACAAATTCAAGTCAAAAAACCGCTTAAAGCTACTATCTGCTAAATTTTACCCATCCTCAGCATCCGGCTGCCTCTCCGCGTCGTGCGCCAGCCAGGCTGTCAGCTCCGAGATCCTCTCGAGCTGTCTCATGAGGAACAGCATCTGGTAGTGATTCAGCTGAAGACCGGCCAGTCCACAGGTGCGGGCTACTATCCAGATACGGGAGAAGTTGTCGTCGAAACATATCTGTGGAGAGAAAGGGTTTTTATGTTAATGATCTGCTCTTTGCGCATTTCCACCTGCACTTTAAGGGACAGGTCCGAAGGTCTACCAATGTCGTCGATGTGGCTGAGTTCTGGTCGAAACAAATTAAATTAAATAACTATGGGAATCATCGACACGAAGAAGTATTATAATTTTAACTTTAATTTAACTTTCATGTAAATAACTGTTGTATGCCCTATGGGCGGGACATAGATGATCCCAATTTAATTATTTAAGACCTGTATTAAGTACCTATCTATGATCCTGATCCACAATCAAGATATTGATTTATTTATTGAATTTAGTTTACTAGTCTAGTAAGACAAGCTCGGCAGTTGGCTTGCCGTACACCGCGAGTCAAGTGCAGAGTTGTTTCATAGGTTGATAAATCAAAATGGTAACTTTCTGAAAATTTTAAGATTCTGCAAAAGTTGCATACATTTTGGCTACACGAGTGCCCCCACTCTCTGTAAGAACCCCCTTTACACCAGCATTATTGTTTAGCCAGATTGTAGTAGCACATCATCATCATCTTCCTGCCCTTGTCCTATGCTACTTGGGGTCGGCGCAACACGTTCTTCCATTCTCCTCTGTCATCCGTCACGCTATCATTTACTCCTTTTTCATTCAAATCATTCCTCACACAATCCATCCATCTTTTCCTTGGTGTTTCTCTCCCTCTCCATCCATCAACATTGAAATATTGGATTTGATTGAAGTAGCACGACATGAAACCGAAATTCGTTCGGAACTCTTATGGTCCCACTAATGACTTTAATTTTGTCTGATGAAAAGTAATGCATTCAAAATAAGAGGGTAAAAAAATTATAGTACTCACCCACGCAGTAAGAGGCGTCGCATCCAACAAAGGCGCAGGCTTATTATTAGTAGCTCTTGCGCCACAAAAATCAGCCCACAGTGGCTCAACTCTCGCGCACCATACCGCTCTATTTTCGCGCCATAACATTTCAGGACTGATTGCCGTTCCACGATCTATGTCGTCCAAATCTGTGGATGAATGAATGACATTTAAAAACACGAATACTGGTAAACCAGAAAATTTATGCGCTTAGGTAATCTTCGTGTTTCCGAATTGTACGAACGTCCTGGTGTACATGCATAGGGCTAATACTCACTGTCATCATCATCTGCCGAGCCTTTTCTCAACTTCATTGTCGGGAGATATTATTCAGTGCTGGATATATAGGCTTTGCCTAATGTTGGCCATAATTCCCGGCGTAACTCTTTGGCTTCATCAACCATCTGTTCCAGGATAAACTTTCCAATTTTGTCCATCTCAAGTTTATCAATTCTTTTGGCTATAGTTTCCTGACTTCTCTCACTCATCATCTGCCTAGCCGCTTTCCTAACTATGTTGGGGTCGACTTCCAGTCTAACCGGATGCAGCTGAGTGCCAGTATTTAACATGGAGCGACTGCCTATGTGACCTCCACAACCCAATTAGTACTGGGTAATACAATTCCCCTTGGTAAGACTGGTTGTCAGACTTTCGGGCCACTGACTACTTAACGATTGTCAGATCTACATTTGACAACCGGGACCAACGGCGTAACGTGCTTCCCGTGGCACGGAGGAAACTCGGTATGTAATGGGTGGTCACCGATCCAAAGACCAACCTAGGCAAGCGCGGCTTAACCTGAATATTGACCGGAGCGGCTGTTATTATTTAGACACGAGCTCCTCTGATAATCGTCTAATACTCACTGTCAGCATGCAATATAAACTGCTCATGTATAGGGTCCATATCGTCGGGCCCGCACGGGAACTGTCCGGCGGGCGGCGTGGCGCGGCGTAGTGCGGACAGGATGGCGGCCAGGTCCGCGCGGGTACCGGCCGAGTCTGCAACAAACATGGCCTATAGCCTATCGGTATTTAGCCTGGAACATTAATTTTAATAGGAAGGAAAAGGAAGAAATGGAACAATTTTCGGGAAACAATTGATTTGGGTTTATTGAAAGACGATACTTCAGGAATCGATATTTCTCGAATCATGCTTCAAGTAACTAGATCCTAAAAAAACATCAAATTTTAATCCAATACGATACGTGACGTCTGCAGAGTTTCGCTAGGTAATTTAATTTGAACTTGTCATCAACATCTGCCCAGTCTTTTCCCAACTATCTTTAGGTCGGCTTCCAGCGTAACCGGATGCAGCTAAATAACAGTATTTTACATGGAGCGGCAGCCATCTGGCCTCTACAACCCAGGTAGTACTTAGTAATGTGATACCCCTTGGTAAAACTGGTTGATAGAATTTCGGACCATTGACTACCTGTAACAACTATCAAAATCTACAAACGACAAAGCAAGTTGTGACGTTACTAACCAACTCAATAATTCAACTATTTATTGATTTCAAAGCAAATAAATACTAATTTTTTTCAAGAATAAAACCAAACGATTTTTTTCGAGTTTTTTGGCCTAGAATTATTAGTTAACGGTGCAATTAGCCAATTTAAACCTTAGTAGTAGTAAAGAAGAACTTAATTAATAAAATAAAACTAACTGGCTCTAGGAGACTCCCGCACGTTGGTAAAAGTGGCTCTGGCGGTACAGATCTGCAGCTCTTTAGGACGGTCCCGTTGCTGAGACACGTGTTCGGAACCCGCTTCTAATACCACCTGAGAACAAAGAAAATACGACGTTACTTTAGTTCTCAGAAACAACATTGCATCATTACTAATATGGTGAAATAAAAAACAAATATCATAGACAAACTATCAATCACCATGTTTGGTCATCTCAAACATCTGGTTACAGGCACTGTTGAATTGTGAAAAAATCTCAGCCCGAAGATGTTATTCAGTGCTGGATATAGGCTTTGTCTAATAAGATAAGATAAGATAAGATAAGTCTTTATTTGCTTAATGATGGCCATAAATCCCGGTCTTGCGCATCCCGCATCATCAAGCTAATTCCTGCATCGGATTTCTACGTACTTCATCAGGTGGCCTAGACATGGCGCTAGACGACCTGTATAGCGCCATCTCTTTGCCATACTGGAATTACTCCTACTTTAAGACGTCATAGTAACCCATAATCAATCATCTGTTGCAGGAGAAACTTTCCAAGCTTTGTCCATCTCAAGTTTATTATCAATTCTTTTGGCTGTAGTTTCCCATTCATCATCTGTCTAGCCGTTTCCCAAACTATGTTGGAGTCGGCTTCCACTCCAACTGAATGCAGCTGAATACCAGAATTCTACATGAAGCAACTGCCTATGTGCCGTCACAAACCAGTAATTGGGTATTACGATACCCCTTTGTAAGACTGGATGTCAGACTTTCGGCTTATGACTACTCGTAACGACTGTCAAAGATCTACAAATGACAGCCGGGACCAACGGCTTAGCGTCCTTTCCAAAGCACGGAGGAAACTCGGTATGTAATGATGGTCACCCATCCACAGACCAACCTCGGCAAGCGCGGCCCGTGCGGCTGTTATTATTTAGCCACGAGCTCCTCCTGAGTTCTCCCATTATGTCCGTAATATTCTATCTCACGTACCTTAGGCATGATGGCTTCCATTCGGACGTCCATGTAGGCAGGTGGCGCATCGTCCAGTTCCTGTCCGCGCGGTACCAAGTGCGGCAGGAACGCGCCCAGCCATACTACGCTGTTCACGTCCACGGACACCTGGACTGGACTTAGCTGGACGTAGAGCTTTGGAGCTGGTACTGTGGGCAAAAATAGTTTACGTTAGTGGAAATTTCTGATAGGTTTTGGGATTTTGGGAGTTACCCTTCATCATCTGCCTAGTCTTTTCCAATCTATGTTGTGGTCGGCTTCCAGGTCTTACCGGATTAAGGTTGAATACCAGTATTTTACATGGAGCGACTACCTATCTGACCTCCACTAACCAGTTAGTACTGGGTAATATGATGGGGTTGGTAACACTAATTGTCAGACTTTATACTACACCGTAAAAGCTTTATAACACCAAAATATATCGCTGGATTATATATATTGGTTGACTGCCTTAATGGTGTAGTGGTCGCAAGCGCGACTGCTGAGCATGAGGTCATGGGTTCGATTCCCGGGCCGGGCAAAGTGTTATTGGGTTTTTCCATCAGGAATTTCTCAGTAGCAGCCACGGATTCTGTATTTGTGCCCGGTTGATGGCAATAGGCTCGCCCCCTATTACATGGACCTTAGACATAACCGGCAAAATGTGTGTGTGTACTATTAGGTACACCTCTGCCTTTTCCTTATGGGATTACAGGCGTGATATTATGATACTTACCAGGGAAGCACACATCTCCAGGATAGTAAAAGAATGTCAGTTCAGCGTGCAGTAGGCCCGCGTCGCCCGGGAGTGTGGCCTTCTCTGCGCTCACCAGGGCGCGCGGAGCCTCGCGGGTGCGGGACCCGGTCGACACCTGAAATGGAACATTCCTCTTTAGATCTATTTAAATGATAGGTTATGTACAGTCCGGCCGGCACATCTAATTGTCAAAAACTGTCAAATTTCTCCAAATGATTTTCTTAAAATATTGACGGTTAAGTTCAAAATCGGATGAAAAAATTTGTTAATATTATTTGTTTTTAGGTTCTTTACCTTATAAACAGTGAAGTCGTCTATCCTAAGTACAAGACACGTAGTCATCAGCTTGCCAAGTTGCTGCAAGATACGCGTTCTAGTCGGCGACCCTGTAAAGAATATTGATGAAATTAATTAAGTAAACTTTTTTTTTAAAATAAACAAGCTTTTATCAATATGATAAGAAGATTAGGTATATCTATCAACATTGAACGCGTATACAAAGTTTCATGTCCGTGCTATTAGCCGTTGAGGAACTCTCTCGTGAGGAGACGATCCTGGCTGCAGGATCAAGTCATGTCTGTCATAACAAGGTATTGTCACCAGAACCAAAGGTGTGTGCAAAATTTTAGCTCAATTGGTTGAGGGGAACATGTTTGAAATTCAGTTGCTAGATTTGAACAATACATACTAACTGACTAACAAGGCAAGTTAAAAATAAGGATGGATTTGTATCTGGTTGATGGCAATAGGCTCGCTCCCTATTACATGGGACCTAAACATAACTGGTGAAATGTGGGTGTACTATTAGGTACTCCACTGCCCCCTTCAGGGATTCCAGGCCTGATGTTATGTTAATATATAGATTTTCTTTCTTTATCGTGTGGTTAGTACCAAACCTGGTGTCGGAGTGTTTAAGCCGTCCATAGGCCTCTGACTGGTTTAACATGCCGTCGAGAAATACCTCTCAGACATGCTGGTTTCCTTCACCTGTAGATAATAGACAGTATTACCTTGTGAGGTAGTAGTGTTAGTGGACGGAGCATTGGAAGCACTCTGTTGGGTGGCTGGCTGTTTATGTTTGATGCCGTTTGAGACCGGCTCTTCGGGTTTCTCAGGTTGACTTGGCTGCAATAAAAAAAAAAACCAGTTAGACTTGTGGTTAGTTAATAACATTACTAAGAATAGGTTAAGATTATACTAAGACTATGGATTAGTCTGATTTAAATAAATCTTATATAAATAAAAATCCCGTGTCACGGTGCTTAGGGTCGCACTCCTCCGAAACGGCTCGACCGATTTTCATGAAATTTTTGAATGAAAATAGGTCGTAAAGTATATTTCACACCGCTAATTTCACGCGGACGAAGGTCGCGGGCAAGAGCTCGTAAATAAATAAAATTAAATAGCCGCATATGTCGATCATCAAGAAGAGGCAACACTTGCCGAGGTCGATCCGCGATGGATAAGCATTACATGATGAGACACTGCCGTGCGTTGGAGAGCACGTTAAACAGATTAAATCGTTGCTCAAGGCTGTCTTTCGTAGATTTTGGCAGATATTAAGGGTAGATAAACGCCCGAAAGGCTGAATTCCCAACAGGGATTCTGTTGACTAGTAAAAGGGTCGTGAAGGGGTCGCCCATGACCTACAACTCGCAAGTCGGAGCCGTTACTACTGGGCCAACATGATTCTACAACATCATCATCTGCCCAGCCTTTTCCTAACTACGTTGGGGTTAGCTTCTAGTCTAACCGAATGCAACGGAATAGCAGCGTTTTACATGAAGCGACTGCCTATCTGACCTCCACAACCCAGTGACTGGGTAATACGATACTCCTTGGTAAAACTGGATGTCAGACTTATAGCTTCTGACTACCTGTAATGACTGTCAAAGATCTACAATTGATAGCCAGGACCAACAGCTTACCGTACATTCCGAGACACGGAGGAATCTCGGTATTTATTGTGGGTGGTCTGGTCACCCATCCACGCGCCAACCTAGCTAAGTGCGGCTTAACTTGAAAATAGAACCGAGTGGCTGTTTTTATTTAGCCACTTGCTCCTCCACCTACCACCATTGTACAACGTGAAACTAAAATATAACTAACATACCTTAGTACTTGGCGTGAGCGGTCTAGGGTCGAGGTTCTCAAGTAGTGTGGTACAAAATGATGAGAGCGCCTGTGACAGCCACTGGCTGTGCGGGGTTGCTGCTTCTCTGCAAAATATAATATACACCGTGAGATAGGATGGTGTAACTGGATAGGTAACTTGAAGCTATATAGAACAGTTCTTAAAAGAGTCATGAGCTTGATTTTGTGAGCAGTAATCTCAGGTTTTTTTTTTTGAAAAAGAGATTTTTATCAAATAGAAGGGTTTTTTTTTAAGTTTACATTCGACTTTCTTGAATCTTTTTTTTTTTTAAATCCTACGTTGTGTTGTGTTTGTTGTTCTTTGGAAAAATAACACCCTGTTGTATATTTCAGGTAAAAATATTACTGTGTTACATACAGAACGTCCTGTCTTGCATAACACATTATAAGGAAAATTAAAGAAAGAAAAATGTGTTGTCTTAAACAAAATTCATACACAATACTATCTCACATTTAACAACTTATTAACAATTTAACAACTTATTTTTATGTACCTACATTCTAAGCAAATAAAGACCTATTCTATTTACGTGAGGGGAGACCAGATATCTTTTCTGTTATCTTTCCAAAAATAAGGAAGAAACTGAACCTGTATCCTCTCCAGTGTCTTCTATCGTCAGACGCCTTGTGGTAAGGGAACAGGTCTGCTTGCATGCTGACCAGAGTCACTTGTAGGGCACCTCCGTTCGCGAGCGAAGGCTTTTCTGATCGGCCCACTGTGGGATAAACGTAGGTAGAATAAATACAAAGTGTAAGCGGATCCTTCACGAAGCCGGCAACCAAGCACATTGTACATCAAACTAAGTAACTATACGCAAAAGTTATTGCGAGGAAATGACTTTTTTTTGGGGTGACAAATCACGTTTTACGGTAGGACGCAACGTAACGCACTCAAAACTCTTGTGCTGATGGATGTATTGGATAGTACGGGGGTCGTTGAGGTATTTAAGGTACCTACATTATAACATTAAAAACTTGTGAAAAAGTTGGTAGTTTGACCCCCAATATCTCCGTAACTAGAAGTTTCCCATGTCCATACATGGGAAACTTCTAGTTACGGAGATCGAGACGGAGACGGAGTTGCGATCATTTTTTTTTGTTCTAGACCATTCTAGAACAAAAAAAAATGATCGCAATGACGGGGAAAACAAGTACCTTTCGGCTTCGTTAAGGATATTTTTACATCCTTTATAAGGTGTAATAGACCCCGCTCAGATGTGAGCCAGTTCGTGTACACATGAGTGTAGACTAAATTTAATTTCGAAAACACGATGTTTCATCCTATTTTTACTTTTTTTTAATGCTTTCTTAATCTTAGTTGATGATCTTTTCCCTAGTAACTTACGTCCTGGATCATCACACAGGTGTAGGTCTATTCTGGGCGCCAGCAGGTGGTATGATGTCTCTCTGACATCGTGCTTAGCGAACATTCGCGCTAGGATGTCTCGCTCGCCTGTGGCAGATCTGCTGGATATTTGCTCCCGGGGTTCTTCAATCTGGAAATATGATTAATCATTATTGCAAGGTATACTACCGAACATAAAGCGCAGAAAGTCAATGGGCAAACTGGGAATCTGGTTTCTGTTGATCTTCTAGATTCAGCTATGTATTTCATGTTGCAGTAGCTGAGACAAGACTGGCATACAACACATGAATTTTGAAATATAGATATTTACATAGGATTTAAGTACTATAACTAAATAAATTCATTTATATCAGGTAAATAACACCCATTGCCACACATAAATTAATAGAAATCCAAAGACATGGACAAATAATATCAGAAAGGTGTCAAAGGTTGACTGGTAGAAAATGCCTATGCCATTAAGTCCGCCTCTGTACTTTTGTGCTTGAAGTGTTAAATAAATAAATAAATAAATAAAATAACATAGAATCAAAATAAAACCAAATACAATACAAACAAACTAAGTCAAATTGAAAAAACCCCTTCTTCGGCCTCTATAACCTCGTATGCTATGGCCTTACAGACCCTGTTCTTACCTTCCTCAAAGCCTTGATCCTGGTGGCAGCAGCAGTGGCCTTCTGCACGGGTTTAGACAGCGCTATAGCACACGTGAGCATGGCGCGCAGCTGTCCGTCTGTCAGAGCCCACGCTAAGGGCTCTGGGCAGATCGCGAGGCGAGACCCTATTACTGCGCAGTCTGAAAAAACATGAGACATCAAGAATAATTAGAATCTTATCGAAATTAAGTTTATTGTAAGATATGGCCCTTCCTTATTCTTAATTGCCGCCAATTTATATTTTAAAGTAACATCATTTAAAACATGTGTTTGAAAAAAAGTGTGAAAATGTTTGGAACTTTGACCTTTAATATCTCCCTAACTAGAATGATCAATCAATCAAAGCATTTATTTCAAGTAGGCCAGTTACAGGCACTTTCGGCACTTTTGACCGTAGCTTCGCTTCTTTTTGTTTTTTTGACATTCAAAAGTGTCTGTGATGGTCTAATTGAAATAAATGCCTGAGGACTGAATGTGAGGACTTTGACTTTTTTTTGACTTTGACTTTGATCTCAGGTATGGTCCAGTACAAAAGATTGACCGCAATAACGGGGAGACATTATTATTATACACAGAAGTAGTTGGCATAACTTTATTGATAAATAAATAAATCTGTGTGTACTGAAAAAGTGTCCGAGCGAATATGGGATATTGTTTTTCAAGAGAATCAGTTTGGCATTACTTATAATAACGAGTACATCGTTATTCACATAGAATTGAGAGGTCGGCCTTGGCCTGATATTGTTACTTAGAGAGCCTGCGAATAATCCATAATACGCAAAAAAAATTCTAGGCTGCTGTGCAGACTGCGTAGTAGTCGCAACTATGTCCTGAGAGCTGTGGCCGAGAGCTATACAAATATCAGGCATTTTATCCGGAAGCTGATTAGGTAGAAAACGTGTTTTCCTGCCTCCACGCGTAGCATGACCACCGTAGAAACGGATTTTGTCGACGGAAGAATCGACAAAATGACTGATTTCTTTTGTTGATCTGCCATTTTGTCGATTCTTCCGTCGACAAACCCCGTTTCTACGGTGGTCATGCTACGCGTGCTGGTCCTCCTTTGGTTAATTAAACCACTTTATATCAATGTTACTAAAATCCGAATAAAAGCTGTTTGTAATACTAACAAAATATGAAACACCGTTGTCCGAAAAAAATGAGATTTATCTATACTAATATTATAACAAAGAGGTAAAATTTGTTTGTACAAACAATACAAACTATTGGGGTAATCTCCGGAACTAATAATCCAATTCAAAAAATTCTTTCAATGACAGAAAGCTACATTATTCGTAGGTGCTATAGGCTATAAATTATATTAATATCAAGCATATTAGCCGAGCTATCACAATTTTTGCTCACGAACTCGCAGGCGAAATGCTATTTAATTATAAATTCCCCAAGTCACAGGGCTTTTACTTCATCTTGCTATATGTTTATCGATAAGGTTGAACTTCGATTACTACTAAAAGCGTGAGATTTGCCAACGTTGTTACAATTATTTCCGATAAGGCTTATCAATACAATCTGTTTATTGCCTACCAGTTTCCATATAAGTGGGAAAATTATGCACAATCTGCTGAACCAAAAAAGTACTTATTCACATAAAAATAAAGTAGCATATTGAACGTACCTGACAATCTCTTCTTGATAACAATTCGACAGTGTGTGTTCCCTAATAGTAGTCTCAATGGTGGAAGATTGGCGTTGGCTGCACCATGTGCTCTGGCTTCGATGCGGGCGCTTTGCCATTCTAACTCCTGTTGGAAAGGAATAAGGTTTATTATTGCGTTTCACGTGATAGTCACGTCAGAAATAATTACCTAAACAACAGTAACATAAGATTTTTTAGAAATTGAATTTCAACGTAACCACTCCAAGGTTCAATATTGTATTTAGGTTTTAAAACACTTACAGGATTTTTGGAAAGTAAACCTTAATAACAGCATTTTGATGTTCAATATAGTATTTACCTTAAAAATAAGCAGTTGTCCCGTGTCAGGCGATTTGATTCTAGTCAGTCTTAGGTCTCCCTTACGACCGTCTGGCGTTCGGGACTCCACTGTCACTCTTGAGATCTGTAAATAACATAAATTTTGTAATCAAATATTGTTGCATTTTATGTCTACATCGTGTGTAAATCGTCCTAAAACGAAAAAAAACTAATCCTAACTCAATGGGGTTGCGTCGTTTAATTACAGAGTTCCCATGGTCACCTTCCAGCTCCATCATCAGATCAGGTCAATGTCAATCATAATATTGCATTGTCACGCGATATACATTAGCGTGCAAAATTTCAGCTCAATCGGTTAAAGATATCTGCCTCAAAATTGAGTTGCAAGATTCCAGCCGAACAAACATAGTTACATACATACAATAAAAGTTTGTAAAAAACCCAGCTATGTGACATCCAGATGTATGAACATGGACGAGGCGAAAGAAGTATGTAAGGATCGCAGCAGGTGGCGTTCTATAGTTTCTGCCTACCCACATAGGGAAACGGCGTGTGTTTATGTATGTAAACACGAAACACGTTTGCGTTCAGGTTGTAACACGTTTGTTTCTCTAGATTGAGGTCAAGAGTAAGCCCATTCATTATAAAAAAACAAAAAAAAAAATGTAACTGACATCCAACGTGACACACTCAATTCGCAAGGTGCGAATTATGCTTGTGATAGGCCGTGTCCCGGCAGTAGAAACATAGTAACATAACATAAGTATGTACATATGATACAGGGTGTAACAAGACCCTTCACATAGCCGTCAACTAAGCATTTTGTACATCAAACTAAGTAACTTTACGCAACAATTATTGTTAGGAAACGACTTTTTTTTTTTGAGTGAAAAATCACGTTTTACGGTAGGACTCAATGTAATGCACTTAAAACATTGTGCTGATGGATGCATTGAATAGTACGGGGGTCGTGGAGGTGTTTAAAGTAAAATCTTACATTAAAGACGGTATTTAAAAAAATACTTGTGAAAAAGTTGGAACTTTGACCCCCAATATCTCCGTCACTAGAAGGTATGGCTAGAACAAAAAATATATCGTAAAGACGGGGAGATAAAGTGTCTTTCGGCTTCGTTAAGGGTCTTGTTGCACCCTTTATGTGCAGATTATACTTTTGTTAAGGCTGAAAGGGAGTGCCAGGGACATTTAAGCTAGCTCTTCATGTCTCCCAAGGTGGCTCAAAGAATTCTTTAATTTATGTCACGAGTTACAGTATGATATTTCGTAGTATACTATTTAAGAGTCTTACCTGAACACTGCTGGTGAATGCTTCACAATTAAAATCTATTTGCACGTGGTTCACAGCCACTGAGATTCCATCAATCACCTAGAAGAAGAAATATAAGATGTCAACATACTAGCAAATGAAAAGCCATAGCCTAAGCCAAAGCATAATATTGGAATATGCTTACTCATAAGGACTCATTATTGCTGCAATAAATGGTTATGATAAGCAGTGATAGCCTATCGGTGTGACCGTCAGACTGCCAAGTCATAAGTCTCAAGTTCGAACCCAAGACACGCACCTCTGATTTTTCAGATTCATGTGATTACATGAATCTGAAACGTCACTTGCTTCGTTGAAGGAAAACAACGCCAGGAAACCAGCATGTCTGAGAGATATTTCTTGACGGCATGTAAAGCCAAGTCAAAAGCCCATGCGCGGCAAAAAAACTCTGACACCAGGTTAGGCACTAACCACACAATAAAGACGAAGAATGGTTGTGAGTCTACTACGCAAGTATGCACAGTACGCTCTCAACCATTTATGTTACTAGCTGTGCCCCGCGATTATACCCGCCGCTTCTGACTTGTTTTATTTTTGCTCGGCTCCTTTTAGTCGTAGCGTGATGTTATATAGCCTATAGCCTTCCTCGATAAATTGACTATCCAACACTAAAAGAATATTTCAATTCTAACCAGTAGTTCCCGAGATTAGCGCGTTCAACCAAACAAACAAACTCTTCAGCTTTATAATATTAATATACATTTACAAACATATGGAACAATCGATTGTGAATTTCCTTGGACTGTGATATAAAGTGTGTTTCGCAATGAGTGTGTTAGACTCGGGTAAATCCAGCGCATGTCTCATGACGCTGACCGCTGACCCTGAGCAGATTTAACTCATTCTAGCTAACTTGATCTAGGCGCTTGCTAGGTGATCCGACATAGACCCACAGTTGTCGACATAGCTCACAGAACAAGTAAGCTGATGTGGCAATGAGCCGGTCATATTAGCCGTAGAACCGAAGACCGTTGGGGTAGACGTGTTCTTGAGTAAAGAGCGCGAATAGGTAAACATAAGGTGGGACGCCCTCAGGCTCGGTAGAGTGACGATCTTCGCAGGGTGGCTGGTAGGAACTGGATAAGAGTTGCTGAGAATCGAGTTGAGTGGCGTGTGATTGAGGAGGCCAAGAGTGTCCATGGAATTTCTTGCCCATTCTTCTCCATAGAGATCTACGCTTTGGAATGTGCAACTACAGTACCTTCTCAAGTTATTATGCCTTGTGACTGTGACTGTAGCTTTGCTTCTTTTTGTTTTTTTTTGACATTCAAAAGTGCCTGTGATGGTCTAATTGAAATAAATGCTTTGACCTATGCCCAGCAGTGTACTGTAGTAGGCAGATGATGAGCTAACTTGAAGCTTTGTGCAATGCTCCTCTCGATTAGACGACTCTAAGCTGAGTGATGATGGTGAGTAATGCGGTACCTTGTGTATATAGCTGTACTTCCCCGGCGCTGGAATGGCTCCGGCTGCATTCGGATTCATCACGCGAGGCTCCTGACATACTTCTAGAGCTATGTGCACCTCGTCCAGGTTCTGTAGACAACAAATATTACTATAGTAGGTATTTGTGTATAATTATAATAATAGTAGGTAGGTAGTCTTGCCAAGGGATATTGCGCTAAACAGTAACTGACATATCCTTGTGGAGGTCAGATAGGCAGACGTTCCATGTAAAATACTGATATTCAACTGCATGTGGTTGGTGAGACTGGAAGCCAGCCCCAAAATGTTTGCGACAAAGCTAGGCAGAGGATAATGAATTAGATTGTGTGTTAGTATGGAGTGATAGGTTTTTTTTTAAAGATGACAAAAAAAGATCTTAACCGAAAAACAACAAAATTTCGAAGAACTTTTTTTTCTGTATCTTATTGTACCTACTTTGCACAATTATTATCATTATTTAACGATAACTGTCATACCTTAAAAGAATATTTTGCAAAGATAAAAACACAAACATTCATTCATTTAAAAGTTCTTAAGTTAGAGCAGAGATCAAGCACAATACACGATTCTGTTTGTGATGAAATAACCGGGGGTTCCCCTAACTATGTATATACGAAGACCACATTTCACGTTTCTTATAACGTCAGTGACGCAAGTCCTCAATATAGAATGTGGTGCAGTGGTAATAGACACAGCATAAAGTATGTGTGCGTGTGATATTAATAACTTTCTTAGAATCTGAGCGGAATGAATAGACGATACAAATGCGATTGAGGAGCTCATACAAGTATTTTAATAATCACGATCCGATCGAAAGTTGGGATGGAGAACCAAGTCGCCAGGGGGGCTTAAAATGGCCGCTTCAGCAGAATCATAATAGGATAATAATATGAGTTACGTTAAAAGTCTTAAAATGGCAGTTAAAACTATGAATTGTCACTTTGTGTTACAAATCCTTCTATCTTTATCGTATCACACGATATTTGTCTATTCGACAATGTCGATGATTTGTCGATTCTTCTGTCGACAAAACACGTTTCTACGGTGGTCATGCTACGCGTGCTGTGTCAGTGTTTTTATGCCGCCGATGGGCTCACAAATTGTGACGTAATTCATATTATTATCCTTTTATGATTCTACTAAAGCGGCCATTTTACGCCCTCAAATTCTTGTCGCAATTCCTTCATGAGAACATGCTTTGCTCCTGTATCAAAGTCTGTCAATTGGTCAAATATTGTGGTGATCAGATGACTGTCGCTTTGTGTTAAATATTTTGCTCCAAAATATTGATATTCAATATTATTAACGCTAGAATATCTATAACACGGCGCTGTTGTTTCGGTGTGCAGTTTATCCGTGATAGATCATGGTGCTTGCAACAGCGCCGAAATATCGGGAACTCAAAACAAAAAATAAATATGGCAAATTTCCCGATTCTTTAATGATAATGTTAGTGACTATGACAGTTTAAAAACTTATATTGTTATTCAATGTCACGTTGTTCATTTGGAAGCATTTTAGCTTAACCACAGCTAGAATCATGCTAATGGTTTTTATACAGTTTGTTCTTTAGACACTTCGTTACTTGCAACGCACTGTCGTCTTCCTCCATCCGTGATACGACGTTTTTACATGAAATAATCAACTGACCTTCGCAACTATCCCAAAAACAAGTTTAGTGTAAAAAAGTTCATTAGGTACTATTGTCTCTAAATGCCATGTTATCCCACGATTATTTTGAATTTGAAGTAAGTAGCTGATAATTTGATTCAATGGCGCTAATTCAATCGTAAACTGAAAATAGATAAGCATGTATTTCACGTGTTTCTCTGTAAGTCTGTAATATTAGTAGTAGATTAGATTATATTAGTATCTATCATTAACACATTGAATTTGTATTTGTTGATTAAAAGGAAAAACAATAAGGAAAACGTAGGAAAATTTTATCTCAGTTAATTGACGGCGAAATCTATACAAAAAATTAAATAGAGTTTCTGTTTGTAGTTTCAAAATAACAGGTTTTTACTGAATGCATATACGGTACATGAAATTAAAAAAAAAATGTACAATGTGTTTGACAAAAACTTATTTTATTTTTTTCTGTCTGTCTTTTTGTTCCGGCTAACCTCTGAAACAGCTGGATGGATTTTGACTGGCAGATAGCTTAATAGATAATAAATAAGTTTCCCAAAGGAACACAGGTCGAAAAAAAAATTGAACTCATGTTAGTGATTTTTTTGAAGGAGATGGCGGGACGAATTCGGCTCTTTTCAAAAAGATTGGCAAACAACAGCACTGGATAGAGTGGATAGGGATAAGTAGAAAGAGGGAAGGGAGGCCTTTGCCCTGCAGCGGGACACAAATGGCTGATTATAATAATTATGTTAGTGGTTGGTTCATGTTAATTGCGTCAGCCGAGGCGATATTTTGTATGGGAAGTTCAATGTTTTTTATTTTTAACACAAATGTTTCTTTTCGAAGCTCGTGGCTAATTAATAAAAGCCGCTCGGGTTGATGTTTAGGTTAAGCCGTGCTTGCCTAGGTTGGTCTGTGGATGGGTGACCACCCATTACATACCGAGTTCCCTCCGTGCCTCGGAAAGTACGTTAACCGTTGGTCCCGGGTGTCATTTGCAGATCTCTGACAGCCATTACAGGTAGTCAGTGGCCCAAAAAGTCTGACAAACCAGTTTTACCAAGGGGTATCGTATTACCTAGTACTAACTGGGTTGTGGAGGTCAGATAGGCAGTCGCTTCATGTAAAATACTGGTATTCAGCTGCATCCGGCTAGACTGGAAGCCGACCCCAACATAGTTGGGAAAAGGCTAGGCAGATGATGAAAGTTGTCTAGTTTGTTTTGGTCTTACCAAAGAGGTAATGCGCTTATTCTGTGACAACTTGTACACTATTCATTCACGTACGAGTATCAAATTGGTTTTTCCAATCCGTGACTAAACAGGTAATTAGTAGTACATAACAATACGTTTTTATTTCTAAGAGACTATTTTCCTTGATCCGGCGCCGGCGGTTCATATGACCTTAGTAATATTCTAAACACTTTTCGAGAATGTGAATCTCACGCAGTATAGTGAAGGAAATGGGAAATTTTTCGTCCCAGAAAACCAAAGACTTCTCGCGAACGGAACTGCAGGCACAACTAGTTTAAATTCTTTATGCACTATGCAGTTATATTCTTTTAGTCATAATCAACCTCCGCTCGGTAACAGAGATACTTCATTTTCTGACTGTACTAGAAAATCAGCATCTATCCTAAGGAGGGTTAGATCATGAAATCTCCTTCCAGATCCTAATAGCAGCAGTATTGCTAAATGTTACAGGGTTGAAGAGACACCGACGCTTACCACGTAATCAGTGCATCACTCTGAACGCTCATAGAATTTTTTCATTGGTAATTTTAAAAAAGTTTGCTGTCCCATGCATTTTGACCGTGTAGATATTGCACTTCTGTAGAAAACAGCAGTTTAAAAAAATTACCGACGAAAATTTTATATGTGGGGGGTTTCAGAATGATGTACTGAATACGTGGTAAGCGTTTCTGCGTCGGTGTTCCTTCTAGCCTGTACTTATTATGCCCAACATAAAACTCGTAGTTCCGTGATCGTGTATTTGAAAAGTTGTTGCCATGCAGGCACTTCGGTATTGTTATTGTTGAACAGTCTAAACGTTATTTTACTTAACAAAAATCTAGCCACAGAAAAACAGTGCATAACACTGTTAACATAAGGTCAATATTTAAAGATTAGAAAGACCCTTTACGAAGCCGAGAGGCACTTGTTCTTTTCGTCCTTGCGATAACATTTTTTTGATCTGGACCATACCTGGGAACATTCTAGTTACGGAGATATCGAGGGTCAAAGTTCTAGCTTTATCACACGTTTTAAATGTTATTACTTGACTTTAAGTACTTCCATGAACCCGGTACTATTCAATGCATCCATCAGCACAATACTTTGAGTGCATAACATTGAGCGATACCGAGATGTTTAACACCAAAAAAAAATCGTTTCTCAGCAATATTTTTTGCGCAGTGGTACTTAGTTTGATGTACAGAATGCTTGGTTGACGGCTTCGTGAAGGGTCTGTTTGCACCTTGGATGATAGACGCACAGAGTCGGGGAGGTCAACAGTGGGTCTCAGCATCACCAAGAGGTTGACTGGTAGAAAATGCCTATGACAAAAAGTCCGCCTCTGTACTCTGTGCTTACAGTCTATGTTCATCATAATTCTCCTGCCCTTATCCCAATTTATTTGGGGTCAGGCAGCATGTCTTCTTTAGTGTAATGTATCCATGTTAAAACAAAGAATAAAGGTAACATATAAAAGCCACAAACATGTCTATTTGTACATAGTAATGAATAACATGTCTTAAAGGGAAAATATATCTTGAACATTGCCCGAGAGAATACTTAAGTAAAAGTCCTTTCAGAGATACCTTTATGTACGATAACTCACAATAAGAGAAAGTAACCGCTGCTGGATACATAAACACAAAACATTACGGTCGTTCTCCCTGGAGGGATAGACAGTAGTGTAAAGTACACACATATATTACCTATGTATTACCTAAACGTGCTTAGGTGTAAAATATGTGAACCATCATTCTACTGCCCTTATGCCAATTTATTTGGGGTCATGTTCTTCGTGTCGCTGGCACGACAAATTTTATATTTTGTTATCCCAGAATTTCGCCACTTCCTTCCGTCGGTGGCAGCGCAGAGGTCACTTGGTCTACATGTTTTTGGGCTAAAAGGGCAGGATAGGAGATGGAGCATAGTTTGTGACAGCTCCACAACCACACCACGCCGCGCATTTGGGGTCGGAGCATGTCTTCTTCGTCCATACTTCTTTCTCTATTACTCATGTGAAATATATGAACCCTGTAGTGTAAATGTGGTGTTGTCCCATAAACGATGGAACACTTAATTTCGTGTCCTGTTGTTTCGACATTACAGGAATCGGTGGACGCGTCTGAAGATGCTAAACTCCGTCATAGCAGAATTCTGGGACGGCTCAATCTAGATTACCATCGACTTGCTAAAAAGAAGAATAGAGGGCGAGCCTATAGCCTTAATCCCCATCATAAAGGCACAAAAACCAGACTTCAATCTGCCACCGAGAAATACCTGGTGTAATGGAAAACCTCAACAATACTGCCTGACCCAGGACCCCTCAACAGAGAATAATCATCTGCCTAGCATTTTCCCAACTATGTTGGAGTCGGCTTCCAGTCTAACCGGATGCAGATGAATATTTTACATGTAGCGACTGCCTCCACAATCCAGTTAACACGAGATAATACGATACCCCTTGGAAAGACTAGTTGTCAGACTTTTTAGGCCACTGACAACCTGTAACAACTGTCAAAGATCTGCAAATGACAGCCGGGACCATCGGCTTAACGTGCTTTCTGAGGCACGGACGAAACTCGATATTTAGGGGTGGTCACCCATCCATGGACCAACCTGGACAAGGACGGCTGAACCTAAAGATCGAGCGGCTGTTATTATTTACTCGCAAGCACCTCCCTCCTCGGAGAATCTCAACTCAAATTATAAACAGAAAATTTGAAGTTATTAGTCCTGACTCTCTGAAACATCTTCAGTAACTTACAATAAGCCAATAACAGCTGCAGGATATAAATAAGCGAACAAAACCTCGTAATGATTGGTCGTAAGATCAAGGTTACTAAGTCCAGCCAAGCGACGCGGCTCCAATGCATTATTCATAGTAATCATTGTTTATTTGGGCTCAGTGGCTGTGAAAATAAATGATGTTTTTTTTTGGTTATGAAGTAGAAGTAATTGTGACGTTTGTTTTTAGGAGAATGTTATTAAATTGAAGCAGGGGTTTAGAAAGGGTTTTGTGCTTTTAGAAATATTGTTTCTTTCATTCTTCAATTATATTTTGCCGCTCGAATGACATTGACAAGGACACAGTAACATATGTAAACATTTGTGTTTGTGGGACGTAATTAAACGCCAAGATAACTGCGATTTTGGCTTTTATCCTTCTTGGTTATGGGCAGAAATATTTTGTGCTGTGAGAGACGTGGACTGGAGCAGGCAGAAGTGCTAAAAACCATGGTTTTGGCAGGAGGCAACCTATGCCAGAATGGGAACTAGAAGGCACGGAGAAAGTCATTGTTTCCTAGCAAGGATGACACCTAAACGGTGGTTCATACGAACCACTTGGACTGTGCATGTAGTAAGATCAAACCAGAAGATTTTTAGCAAGGTCTCCTTATACAGGATGGAAGATACACCGACGAAATAACGCTCACCACGAATTCAAAACATAAATAGAAATTTCTCAACAGTAATTAAAAAAAAACAGCTATTTCTTACAAAAGTGCAATACTACACGGTCAAAATGTATGGATCGCGAACCATGAACACGAACAGCTTATCAGCAAAATCTAAGACTTCATACAGAACCTAACAACATAAATAAATGTGCAAATATTTAACTACGTAGAACAGTGCATTATCATGCAACATAGCGTTCGCAGCCTTACGTAGTTAGTACATAGTTAGGTTTAGGCACCATTGTTTTAATAACTCGCGTTGGCATTGACACGTAGTACTATATAGTAATGTAGGTACTGCTAATAAGTTAGAGATTATATCGTTAGAAGATCGTACATAACTATACAGAATAAGGAAGACAATGAGTGTAATAAACAGATGAACTTTGGAACGTATCAGGCTGACCGTAGACTAGAGCATTTTCTTACCTCATTGAATACTAGTATATCTCATCTCAACCACCTTTTTAAGGACGTCGGTCCACCTACCTAGGGACGTCCTAAGTTGTGGTGATTTGGTGAAACTTCGGAAGGGCCAATGTTTAGCAGTAGACTTCGATAGAAAGACGAAATAGAGAAAGAGAATTTATTGAACTTAATTAAAGTAAACTAAATTTTAGGTCCTGTACGAGGCCAAAACGCCCCTATCTCAGCATGGTACTCGACATTTAAAAAATAAATGTCGCAGCGCTGTTATTCTGATGTCCCTTAATGATGCAGAAAATAAGAATCGAAACAAATAATGATATAATTCTTAAAATATGGAGCCTAAATATTTGGTGTAACGGTGAAGGAAAACATCGTGAGGAAATCGACACGTCCTAGAACCAAAAATTCGAAGACATGTGACATCTACCAACCCACACTGTGCCCGCGTGGTGGATTATAGCCCATTCCCTCTCATAGAGAGGGGGCCTGTGTCCCAGCATTGGCAACATTATAGGCTGATAATGTGATGTGATGTGATGTGATGTGATGTGATGTGATGTAATGTGAAATATGTGGTAATCAGGTATTCACAATCAATAAATTCAACGTAAGCTCTAGGATAGGCTGAATTGATTGCTGAATAAATACTAATACTAACATCTAAAACCGCTTGAAATCATGGGGGAGGCCTTTGCCTAGTAGAAGGATCAAGGACGCTGGCAAAAGCCTATGGTCCAAGATTCCAGGGTCTCACTTATTTTCTGATTAAATGTGTGGCATCGAATGTGCTGTGAACGTATCCAAACCTGCTAACTTGTACCGACGGCTCATTTTTAGGTGTCAGGTGCTAAAGTTGCGTAAAAATAATACTATTTCTTCTTAAAGCCTGAGTGCTGATTATTATACATATATGTTGCAGAGAATCATCATCTTCTTGCCCTTGCCCCATGCTACTCGGGGTCGGCGCAACACGTTTTTTTCTTCAAATCTCCTCTGTCAACCGTCACGCTATCATTTACTCCTTTAACTTTCATATCATTCCTCACACAATCCATCCATCGTTTCTTTGGTCTTCCTCTCCCTCTCCATCCATCAACGTTTATATTCATCACTCTTTTAGTCACATGCCATTCGTCCCTCCTCATCACATGTCCATACCAAGACAGTCGATTCCCTTTTAGCTTTTCTGTAACTGGCGCAACTTTTAACCTTCCTCTAATATACTCGTTCCTTACCTTATCCATTCTTGTCACACCACACATCCACCTCAACATTCTCATCTCCGCTACATGCAATCTTCTTTCATCCATCTTCTTCACAGCCCAGCATTCCGATCCATACAGTACGACAGGTCTAATCACGGATTTGTATATTTTCCCCTATAATTTGAGGGGCATCCGTGGGCCGCAAGTTGTTCCAGTGACCTGTCGCCATTTCATCCATCCTGAGTTGATCCGGTGCGTTACGTCTTGGTCTACTTCGCTATCCCCTTGGACTAGCGACCCGAGGTACGGAAAATCGGAACAGATCGGTATGGGCGTTCCGGCAAGTGTTATGGGCACAGGACTGGAGAGACCGCCGAAATCACAGAACAAGTATTCTGTTTTGGTTCTACTGACTTTCAGGCCAACATTCTCCAGTCTTTACCACCACACATCCAATCTGTTCTGGACCTCTAGAACACTCTCGGCAACCAAGACAATGTCGTCGGCAAACAGCATACACCAAGGAGCCTCTTCCTGGATTTCCGACATAAGTGCGTCCATTATCACCAGGAAGAGATAAGGGCTTAGAGCCGACCCTTGGTACAAGCCGACCGCCACATTAAAGTTGCCGGTAGTGCCCGCTGTAGACCGGACTTGGGTACTACATCGACTGTACATCGCTCGGATCAACTGCATATACTTCCCAGGCATACCTTTCTCTTTCAGGGCCCACCACAAAAGAGAGAGAGCGCAGAGAACATTGTTAAAAATTAATAACCAACACGCCTGACATTTCTCGTTGACAGAAATTTCTGCAGTACTTACCAACACTACTCGATGCACACATTTTGTTAATCAGAAAATAAGTAATGTCTGGCGGCCCTGGGGTCTTGCTCTACTATAGATTAATCAACTAGCTCTGAATACCAAAGACACCAAATTCCTGTTTATGGATTTTCCCCTAAATTTTCAAGTAGCGTAAATAGCATATCAGCTCAGCGTCTTCCTACTCAGTTAAAAGTTCACTGGAGTAAATCAGGTTAACTGAATTAAGGCGACCGATGCGCAATTAGAACGGATACGTCACCTTAGTACCCATCTACTTTGGAATCACCTGAGTGCTTCGTTAGAAACTCATTAATATTGCACTAGAATAGTTTTGTAAACTTAACTAATCAATATAGGTGAAGTACCCGTACGTAAATATGGTTTTTAGAGTTATAGTAATATTAGTCTCGCACGTTGTGACGTTGCAGCTCCGACTTACGAGCAGTAAGCCATGGGTTCGAACCCAGGCAGGCGCATTACTTTGTGTAATTTATTTCATCACCACAGCTGTCAAAATGGTGAAGAAATACATCGTGTGGGAACCGTCATATCCTAGAATTTTCAAATTCGAAGACATGTGACATCTACCAACCTGCTCTGGGCCCGCATGGTGGCTTACAGCCCACTCCCTCTAATATAGAGTAGCCCTGTGTCCCAGCAGTGGGAACATTGATTACGCTATGCTTATGCTATGACGTTGGACCCGGCTGCCATTCGTAAATCTTTGACAGTAGTTACAGGTAGTCATAAGTCCGAAACTCTGACAATCAGTCTTACCAAGGGGTATCGTATTACCCAGTACTAACTGGGTTTTGGAGGTCAGTTAGGCAGTCGCTCCATGTAAAATACTGGTATTTAGCATTTTTTTTTTTTTTTTTTTTTTTCGGATGGGAAATCATCAAATGACCCCCCCCACTCTGGGCGGAGCGGAAGGGAGTGTCAGACTTGTACTGACTAAAACCCATCCATGTTCCTTCTTTGCCCTTTGTGTTCCAGGGCCACGGTATCTCTTTCGAACAGTCCCGCAGCCCTGGCAGGCATCGGTCCTTGCGGACCCCTACTTATTTGCTGACATCTCTTTGAGGCGCACGTGGAACACGAACGCGCCGTCGACACGGCCTGTCGTCATAAGACGGCCGGACGGCGAGCTGGCCCATAACTCGCCATCCACAGGCCCGCGCCTACGGTGGCCGGGAGCCACCACGTGACCCCCGACGCCCAGGGCGTCTCCCGCGGCGACTGGGACGTGAGGTTCTTTCCCTCTCACGTCCCGCCACCTCCTTCACTAGCATGACTGCTTCGCAGAAGGAGGTGACGGCTTCCCATTCCCTCTCGCTCCGGACCATGGCTTGAACCAAGGCCTGACGCGAGAGATCGCCGCCGCCAATCGCCGCTACGAGGACACGGCGGTGCTCCGCCCAAGCGGGGCAGACTTCCACGGTGTGCTCCACCGTGTCCTCCGGACGATCCTCGCAGTGGAAACACCCGGGCGTTTCCTCCCGCCCGATTCGGTGCAGGAACCTCCCGAAACAACCGTGTCCGGTGAGGACCTGCGTCAGGCGGTAGGTGAGGGCGCCGTGGCGCCTCTCTAGCCACTCCTCAAAGAGGGGACTTATCGCCACTATGGTGGCGTGCCCTGCACGGGGTTGCGACAGTCGCTCTCTCCATGTCGCCATGAGATCACGCCGGAGGTCTGTCCGCTGAGCAGCAATTTGCCGCGGCAGCGGAGTTTCCTCCCGACGTAGTGCCTCCGCGCGCCATTCGTGCAGGCGTGCGAGGATTATCGCCTCCAGATCCCATGGCGGCAATCCGGCAAGGAGGCTAGCCGCTTCGCCGGAGATCGTGCGGTACCCCCGGATTAGCCTTATGGCTATTACTTTTTGGGGCGCGTTCAGGTAGTGGGCGGCTTGCCGCCTCAAAGAACGCGCCCACACCGGGGCCCCGTAAAGGGCCATGGACCGCACGACCCCCGCGTATAGCCTCCGGCAGGAGGCGTTTGGACCCCTCAGGTTGGGCAAGAGCCGCTTGAAGGCAGCCCCTGTCCGTTCCAGTTTGGGAGCCAAACGTCGGAAGTGCTCCACGAAGTTCCACCGGCTGTCGAGGACGAGTCCTAGGTACTTCAACGTCGACCCGACGCCGATGGAAACCCCTCCTGCCGTCAGTAGGGATCCCGACGGTGGCGCATTCCGAGGCCCATGAAAACACATGGCCTCGGACTTGTGCAGTGCCACCTCGAGACCCAATTGCCGGATCCTCTCCACGACTATCGCAACCCCGCGTGTCATGTTTTCGGCCGCCGCCTCGTGCGACCTCCCTTGTGCCAGTACCAGCGTGTCGTCAGCGTAGCAAACTACGCTGACGCCGGTAGGGAGGTCGGCGCGCAGCACCCAGTCGTAACCGATGTTCCACAGGGCCGGTCCCAGAACCGATCCCTGTGGAACACCGCACGACATCTCTCGCCGGTTCCATTCTCCGCTTCGACCAGGGTAGATGACGGCTCTATCCGTCAGGTAGTCCCCGACCACACGACGAAGGTAGGTCGGTACCCGGTGATACCGGAGTGCCTCCCTAATGCAGCTCCAGGGCATGGAGTTGAAGGCGTTGGCGATGTCAAGAGACACCGCCAAGACGACCCCGCCCCGGGACACCGCGTCCCCCGTCGTGAGGGCTCTCACGCGCATGATGGCGTCCACCGTCGAGCGCCCCTTGCGGAAACCAAACTGGTGTTCCGCAAGATCCGGCCCCATCCCCGCAATGTGCCCGGCGAGGCGGTTGGCAATGACTGGTATTTAGCATCTGGTTGACTGAAAGCCGGCAAAGTATGTATTCAATTTGCCGACCGGCCGGTCCCCTTAGAACGGTTACAGGCATTGACAAACACGGCAGTATCGATCGATATTATCAGTATTGCATCGCATAAATTACTCATAGATTGCCAAATTATCAAATAGCAAATAAAGGGTCCTTTAGCATAATCAGTCAATAACCTTCCCACAGCTGGGATACAGGCCTCTTCTCTTTGCTAGAAGTAGTGTGCCATATGCCCAAATACCACCACGCGTCTTCGATTTTTTGGTTTTAGCCAGTTTCCTAACGAGCGACGGCGACGTTGTCCTTAACCGTTTTGAGAGCCGTCGTGAAGTAATTAATTACTTCAAGTGCCTAGTTAGGTTTGATCTGACGACCTAGTCGGGGGCCAAGACTAATATGCCGCCAACGCTCTCAAGGGACCTTTGCATAAAGTTTCATAATGTCATTTAATCTGCCAATGTAATAGTATTACCATAATACAACACTCTGTACAGTTAATCATATTAACATGGATTAGTGAAACGCAAATGCGGTTTGCATAATCTAATTAGTGTAACTATGGGAGGTGACGTTCATTCAGCGATAGTTGTCGCGATCATTAATTAAAATATTTATTTACATGTCGCCTAGAAGTGATGAATAATAACTACCTATGTGTGTTATACGAATGGTGGAGGAATGAAACGCATGTGACTAAAAGAGTGATGGACATGAATGTTGATGGATGAAGAGGGAGAGGAACGCCAAAGAAAAGATGCATGGATTGTGTGAGGAATGATATGAAAGAGAAAGGAGTAAATGATGCCGTGACGTCTGACAGGGGAGAATGGAAGAAGAAAACGTGTTGCACCGACCCTCAAAGAAAATGAGACAACGAAAGGAAGATAATGTATGTTACACTAATGGTGATGCGTACACATTCAATTTAATTTTAGTGCAACAACAGAACACGAAAGAAAGAGGTAGCGCGATGTCATGGACGCGCACTGAAATTGCTGATTCAAGGAGGCGCATGAAAAGAGTACCTGAAATGAGGGAGGTCTGTGCCCAGACAAGGACAGGGACAATAAAGGTTTATTAAAAAAAAAACAGAACACGGAAGGTCCTTTTAAAGTTCAATACTGAATATGAAACTTCGACACGAAACTACAACACAAATTAATGACGTATAGAACTAGTAGCTGGCAGACGTAATGTAATTAAAATAATGTACGTAGTACTACAAGGCTCTTATCAAAGACCTTGATAGGAGGCGCTATTGGTAAACATTAATTAAATGTTTTGTGTCACTGTTTTGTAAAAAGTAAAGATGGCGGCATTCGTTTAAATTTTTGTACAGCTATATTCCGTGTGTTTAAAGCACTTTGCTTACTGCAACACTCTCACCGACGACGCCGTGGAACTGGCGAAGTTCAGGGCGAACAAAATATAAAAAAAAAAACTAGTTTATTCCGTTCAGTACTTTTGCGTGACAGAGTGACAAACATCCATCCATCCTCACAAGCATTCGCATTTATAATAGCACTAAGACTGTCTTGTTAGCAAAAAGAACAGCAGCACAACTGAAATAACAATGGCATACATTTTTTTTGTTTTTACTGTGGATACTTTTAACGTACACATCTTGCTACATCGTTCTCACATAGTGTACCATCTCAACATGAATGATGTAACCAAGGTTTTGTAAAAGTATTCTGATTTAAAAGAGTGTCCATGGAGTTTCTTGCCCGTTCTTCTCCATAGAGATCTACGTTAGGGAATGGGCAACTACAGTACTTTCAGTTTTTATGCCTTGTGACTGGGACTGTAGCTAAATTTCATTGTTGTCTTTGTTTCGACAGTTCCAAAGTGCCTGTAACTGGCCTACTTGAAATAAATGCTTTGATTTTGATAGACTAGATTCTACTTGATAGACGTCGATCAGTCTGAATTCTGAAAGGGCGAAGCACCTAAATCATTGTGTTGTGCATGTAATTTCGAGAAGGAAGTACCTATAGTCTAATCTATACGTTCAAATATAGTATAGTATAAATATGCTTATCAACTATGGTTTTGTTGATAACATGATTATTTTAATAACATCAGGAAACAATAATAAAATTGATAATAGACTCAGAAAGTGGGCAACGTCGCAAATAGCTGTCTAATATTTCGCTGTTTTGATTAATTTGGCAATATTACTGTATGGAAATAAGAAGTATGGCTAACTATTGAACCAAAATATTGATTATGAAATGCAGTAGTTAATATCGTAACGCCGAATATTTAGTTTTAGATGTAAAAAAAGGATTTGAAAACTTTTCAAATGCCTTTTTTTACACCTAAAACGGTTACAACATCAAATTCAGTGTTTTAATTGTAATTCATTATTAATATTCTAGTTCACTAGTTAGACATGTTTCTTATTTCCAAATTAATTAAAACAGGTAAATATTTGATAACTATTTGCGACGTTGCAAACTTTTTGGATGAACGCTCTTAAAGGTCGGTTTAGATTTAGATCAAACGAGCGAATGCCCATTATATTCCCCAACTATCAAATAGGGATGTTTCCTGAGTAAAAAAAAATTGATTCAATTTAGTCCGTCAGTTAGATTATCGAAAAATATTCGATACGTATTTTTTTTTTATCAAATCAATAAAAATTGACGAAGATAAAACGCATCAAAGATCATGAGTGACTCGCTTGTGACGTTACTTTCCAACAAAAAGTGTACCGAAATGTGACGTCACACGAGTTTTCGACGCACTGTATCGTCTTAATTTACGTGTCCAATATTTTTTGGAAATCTATCTGACGAACTAATTAGATTTTTTTGGTTATCTACACTATTATTTTTGTGTAACCAGGGATAGAGGATTCTTTCGAATGTCTATGTGGTATGCATCAGCATTCTCTTGCCCTTATACCAATTCATTCTCATCAGTCACCTCCTTTCTAGCCATATCATCCTTTACACAGTCCATCCATCCTTTCTTTTGTCTTCGTCTAGTCATCCTTTCTTTTCTCTTATAGCCATTCACATTCATACTCAAAACTTTCAAATTCAAATTCAAATTTATTTAAATTCAAATTTATTTATTGGTGTGATTTTTGGTACATTTTACATGAGATCTTAATAATAAATAATTAGTTCCTCAAAAATCTACCTTAAAGGTGTACACTCTTTTACATTATTGGTCATTATTATAAAAAAGAAGAATAATCAAAATTTAAAAATAAAATAATTGCAACAAAACACAACATAACTTAAAACAGAAAAAAGCAAGCAAAACATTAACAATTGAGTATACTTATAAATAATGAATGAAATAAAGATAATAGTACAATGTCAAAATTAAATAAATATCAATGTCAATTTACAATTACAATTTATCATTAAGGAATTCGTCAATAGTATAATAACATTTTTCCAATAATAGATGTCTTAATTTGTTTTTAAATTGAATAATATTTAAGTCCTTAATTCCATTTGGTAATTTATTGAATATTTTTGGGGCCATGCAAAGTATACTTTTGTGCATCAAGGCGGTCTTTGATGGTCGAACGCATAATTCATGTCTATATTCTCGTCTAATCATTTTATAGCTGTTTCCTTGTTTCCTCACAACATTTTTGAATGTCTATCCATATAGCATAAGAAAAAAAAACTCAACTCACTTTCTGTTTGCAAAGAAATAAATGATTTGATTTTGATTTTAAAATATCAAGAAAGTTAAGAAAGTAATGCTCATTTTCCGAGGACTTAGAAAAACGCCAAAAACGTATATGCGATAGCTGGCATTTTGTCTCATACAAAACTTGTTTGTATTGATACCAGCTATCGATTAATATAGGTTTTATGTGTGACCGCAACTTGGAAAACAAATCAAAATGGCGGAAGTTAGTTAGTTTTCGGTTTTCGGTAACTTATGTCAATCCAGTGCCTACGTTTTTGGCGTTTCCTCCTAAGTCCTCGGAAAATGAGCATTACTTTCTTCATTTTCTTGATATTTTAAAATCAAAATCAAATCATTTATTTCTTTGCAAACAGAAAGTGAGTTGAGTTGAGTTTGAGTTTTTTTTTCTTATGCTATATGGATAGACATTCCAAAAATGTTGTGAGGAAAGTTTTGAGTATTAATGTGAATGGCGGCCAGGCTCCATACAAAAGTCTTCGAACCCCTTTATTGTCACACCTCTTGTTCTATGTTGTTTGATCTGATCTAAACTTACATAAATTCACGCCTTTTTCCTACAGAGGTAATCAGAAACTACAGAACTCCTAAGATACTCCTATAACCTCATCCACGTTCATACATCCAGTCATACACGTTCGCCGCTTGCAGCTTCTACAAACATGTTCATTCTTTCTTCTTTATTTTCTCACGGATTAATAATCGATTTAAAAAGGGGCCCGGAAACACACACGTTTGATACAAAAGTAAATACGTGTAATGATCACATAAGCCTTCGGGCAACGAAACGTAATCCGTTTCCAACAAAGGTACAGGGTAACAACATTTTGATAAAGGAATACAGGATGTATACGTTTGTAATGTAAACGGTGTTAATCGAAATGTCTGTTTGTTTAACGAATTATTATCAAGAACAAAAGGAAATAATGGATTAATGTAGATGTATCTGAATTTCGGATTGTTTTTGTTGTTACAGAATTGGATAATCCTTTATTATAAGTAGAATAAACGACTGCCACGTTGGTCTAGTGATAACAAGCGCAACTGCTGAGCAGGAGGTCTTGGGTTCGGTTCCCAGGTCGGACAAAGTGTTATTGGGTTTTTCTTCAGAAATTTCTCAGTAGAAGCCACGGAGTCTGGATTCGTGCCCGGTTGATGGCAATAGGCTAGTCCCTTATTACTTACATGAGATTTTAACATAACTGGCGAAACGTGGGTGTTACTTTATTAGGTATACCTCTGCCTAACCCTTCAGGAATTACAGGCGTGATGTTATGTTATGTAAGTAGAATAAAGAACTCTGAGTCCTTCCTGGTAAAAGGAAGACCCGTTCCACAAGAGGGTGAGCAGGAATTGTTACAGGTGTTATTAAAATAACTGAAAACCTGAAATGGTTTGATAACCTCCAAACGTTTATGTTCGCACACCTCGACAAAATGCGTCTCCAGGGTCGATTCAGCTGTTCACTTCACTTACTTTTGCACCTATAGACCGACCGCATTAATGATACCTCGCGAAGGTATCCATTTAAATGGAATATTCTGAAGGTTGATCACGTATTGGTTCAATTAGTATCGTAATACCTACGTGGATTATGGTTATTTTAAAGCAAATAACCTGTGGGATATTATTAGGACTTTGTGGACGCTTAATGTGCCTTTGATGGGGCAAGGCGGAGGACTCATTAAAGCGGTCGGTCTACATACATTCCCCATATTGCTCTCAAAGAACCAGGGCCCTCAAATAGGTCAAAGACCTGGCCAGAATATCATATTCAGCAGTAAACCGTCTTATGATGTAGATGGGTTTAATTCAAGAATTACATTTATTTAAAAGAGTAGAGTGAGTAATAGAGAAGTAAGTATGGAAGAAGACACGCTGCCGATCACAACTAAATTGGGATAAGGGCAGGAGCATAATTATATTTTATCAATACATGTCGGAACCGGTCATTAGTACGGACATAAAATGAATCGCAAGTCCGCTGGTGGTGACGTCACGCGACCTACTTACAAGTCTACCCCACAGCGTGGCTTCTACACAGCCCTGATTGTACAGCTCGAGGCGAGGAGGACATTGAGTGTCTGATCGCAGCGGAGTTGAGACGTCTTGGAACTGTACCCGTGTTATTTTGTTAAGTTGTAGTTTCAAGTAATTTGTTAGTTTATTATAAACAGTGTATCGCACCCAGTGTATTTTCATTGCACGAAACCCATCGTCTGCCCACGGTGGTTTATTAGAGCAACAGAAGCCAAAACAACAGTTTTAGAATTTTTGTTTGTCTGTCTGTATGTTTGTACGCTTATCACGCAAAAACTACTGCATGGATTTGGACGCAGTTTTCACAGCTCTACTGCTAGATGATACAGTTAAAATATAGGCTACATTTTATCACAGGAAATTATCTTTTTTTGTTTCTTACGAATTCGCGGGCAAAAGCTTGTTTTAAATAAGATTTAATCATTTGACTTCAACAAGTAGCTAGCTGTTAGCTATAGGTAAGAGGATTTTGATTGTTTTAACTACTTTTCGTTGTTCGGAAACAGCAGAGAGCAAAGTTATGATA
Source organism: Noctua janthe (assembly GCA_910589295.1). Classification (NCBI taxonomy): domain Eukaryota; kingdom Metazoa; phylum Arthropoda; class Insecta; order Lepidoptera; family Noctuidae; genus Noctua; species Noctua janthe. The sequence continues at coordinate 4,624,396 of OU342567.1, forward strand.
GAGCAAAAGTTCACCGATACATCACATCCGATAGTAAAGTTACTAGATAAAGTGAAATGTTTACAACTATACAACATTATTTTTAGTATACGCGAAACCTGAATATAGTTTGTTCTGAATAAGTATCTGAATCGATTCCAATCATTTTTAAACCATATTTTGTCCCAAAAATATTTAAAAAAAGTTACAAGGTTGACACCGAGCGAAATTAAGTACCTATCGCAATCATTTTTGTACCTAATGTCAAATTATTGTTATCAATGAGCTCAATACGACGCTGGAGGCGCGTGCGCGGGCGCGCTGCGTGGTGACCACGTTTTTGTGCGGACAACCGGATAACAGAACAAGCTTATAACTTTGTGATTTTTCATGATACAGTTTTGAAATTTTGTACATAGATTCTTTACATAAAAATACTAGACACGTGTTTCAGGTTTCGCATATACTAAAACTAATGTTGTATATATAGTGTTAGATAGTGCCATTCAATTTAATTATTGAATACTAGCTGTGCCCCGCGTCCTTCGATCGCCTAAAATGATTATAAAAATCTTACTTTTACTTCCCTATTTGAATCGGATTTTGTCAACAATTTCAAGGGTTTTAACTTATTGCACGGAATCCTGTTTTTTTTTAAATAAAAATATCCTTATAACATCAGCTATATGACAGTAAAAGTCCAGTCAAAATCGGTCCAGCCGTTTCGGGGATTAGCCGGAACAACAGAAAGACAGACAAAAAAAAAGATGTTATGAGCACAGTATATACTTTCATATGCATTCAGTAAAAAGCTGTTATTTTTGAATTACAAACAGACACTTCAATTTTATTTATTTGACTTTATGTATACGTCGCCTAAGTAACTCCTGTTTACAAGGACGAAACAATTCTAACCTGTCAAGTGACCAAGGTAGGATGTTTAAATTTTAGACCTCGCTTCGCTTTTGAGTTCACAAATAAGAATTATTAACAAAGAAAACCATTCCATAATAGCGTGTTTGACGAGTGTTCGCTCATTTGGTTAAGTAGGTAATGAATGTTTAATTATAAGCGGTAATTAGATGCTTTCCATGTAGTTTGAATTTAGAAACACGAGAAGCAAAGCGCTTGTCTTAGGTCGAGATCTATTAACGTTTCTTAGCACATGCTTTGACTTAGGGCCTTATCATACTAGCGGATTGCGAGCGTCCTCAAAGCGGAGCGGGCGCGCAACCAATACGTTACGGGCCCGCAAAGAACACGCTGCGCATGCGCAGCGAATTCGTTGCGCATAAAGGATCTTCCCAAATTCTTCGATGGTATCGTTTTCGTCTCCGGCGTCTTCGAAGTAACAAAGCCAACAGCAGTGTTTCGTCGTCGGAAAACATTTTGTTACTGAGTGTATTGTACAGTAGAGTGGTCTCTACTGTTACTTAACTGCTACTGCACTTATGGTTAAGTGCAGTAGCAGTTTCACAAATCGATCGCATCAAAACAAGTCGCACTTACGACCTTTTTCCATAACAAACATTTTGCACACATACACGATCTCGTATATCGCTCTCTTTCATAATTATCTAGTCAGAAAGAGTGCGATATAATGATCATTTGCCTTAGTGACAAGCCTGTCATGTCGCGACGGAGTATTAAGTTAGTGATATTTAATTTCAAACCAACAATTATGTGTCTATCTGGCTTAGCGGTTAACGCTATAGATAAAATGTCTCGCACTGTATAGTCTGCGTTCGAACCCAAGTGACATTACTCTTTTTGTGTTTTAATTATAAATGATACGTTAGACCCGATGAGATATGTTTTTCTAAATATTAGTTGGAACTTATTATTAACAAAAAAGATGAGGGTGAATGTGAAACAAAATAAACTTCTGGATTGAACAAAGTAGTTAGTTATGACGTTGTTAGTTGGTGAACTTTGTTACGAGCGTTTGTGTTATTATTACGATTAGCGTATTGTTTGATTGTCTTTATTCAAGATGCAAGCTAATATTAGTATTGATGACAGGGCAAATATTGTCACTTTGCGTAAAAATGGGCTTAATATTTCTCAAATTTCAACTGAAACTAGCTTAAAATGTGTAAGTTATTTTAAAAAATTATAATTATTATGATGATAGTTGTGGTGTGTGATTTTCTTATTATTAAATAAATTGCTAGTTGCAAGTGTGTAATCATATTTTGTTTTTTTTTAGAAATTCTGTTAGCCGTTGGGTAAAGAGGTTTGAGGAAGAAGGTAGTCTGAAGAGTCGTCTAAGAAGTGAAAGGCCGCCGCTTATTAACCCGACTCAGCGACGTTTTATGGTGGAAGAATATGAAACAAATGGTTTCATTCCAACTATAATGTTTGCAGAGCAATTGGATACTACATTACAGACTGTTCGCCATGCAGTCCATGCTGAAGGTTTACATCATCGGAAGCCAGCTAAAAACCATTTTTGACACAAAAACACAGGGAGGAAAGACTACGTTTTGCTCGAGATTATTTACATTTTAACTGGGAGGTGACTGTCTTTTCTGACGAGAAGACTTTCAAGTCTTGCCAAAAGGAAGACTTAATTTATGGCGAAAAAATAATAATACTTAATTTAATAAGTAGACCGGGTAACTAAATATTTAGTAATATTAATATAACCGTAAATAAAATAAAATAAAATTAAGAAATTTATTTTAAATTTAATGATCTTAAATTGGGGTTTAGTTTTAATATTCTTTTCGCCAAGAAAATGAACACTTAAGCTATAACCTCAATACATTCAATGTGACGTTACATTAAAAAAACACGTTCATAAAGTCTAACTCATATATTAGTATTCAATTAACTCTGCTGAATACTGATACCTATAATAAGCACCCGCTTATTCTATCAACAATTATATTTGTGTTATTAGAATATCCTTTCCGTGTTATGTTATTCTTATTATGAATTGACTAAGTGGGTATACAACAAAAAATCTTATGAACGGTGATAAGAGAACTTTTTTTTGCCTAGATAGGAATGAATGTGACGTCACATTCTCATAAAAGTTTGTTAATTTTATAAATAAATAAAACGAATAAACATTTTTGTTATCATTCAGCATGATTTTTTTATTTCCACCTTCCAACACCGAAAACATGAAATAAAAATCAACTAATGAGGTTAAATAATAATACAATAACTATCTAATATTTAACTTCTTATAAAAAATAAATAATAAGCATGACTATATTATAAATAAACATAAATACCTAACGATTTTCTGCTTAAAATACAAATATAATTAAGGTTTCAAAGAAACAAAAAACAGCCACACATTGTAATAACATGGATTCGAACTTGGACTTCATTGATCGTGAACCCATGCTCAGCCCAAACAGCTACCAACCCATGTTAATACTACGCGAATTTTAACAATGCAATGGTAAGAACAGGTCATCACTATGATGTGTATTCTAAATGCAACAGAAATATAATGCTATTTCGCGTAGTGTGACGACAGTTCATTAGTGTGTGTTTTGTGTAGAATGTTGAGACATCACTCATACACGCACACGCACACACACTGCTGTATCGCGCTCGCACAGTTCATAGCAATGTAATCTTTAGCATGGTACTGCAGTTTTGAGGTCTACTGTACGTCGTTAACTCGCTACAAACACGTGACAAAACTTTGCGTATTTGCCACGCGTCCGCGACGTCCTCGCGGTCAGCGGTAGCGTGTTCGCTGTGCAGCGGTAGCGTGTTCGCTGCACGCCCGCCCCGCCCCGCAGCCGTTCGCAACCCGCTAGTACATATGATAAGGCCCTTTTTTTTTTTTTTTTTGGATGGGAAATCATCAAATGACCCCCCCCACTCTGGGCGGAGCGGAAGGGAGTGTCAGACTTATACTGACTAAAACCCATCCATGTTCCTTCTTTGCCCTTTGTGTTCCAGGGCCACGGTGTCTCTTTCGAACAGTCCCGCAGCTCTGGCAGGCATCGGCCCATGCGGACCCCTACTCGGTTGCTGACATCTCTTTGAGGCGCGCGTGGAACACGAACGCGCCGTCGACACGGCCTGTCGTCATAAGACGGCCGGACGGCGAGCTAGCCCATAACTCGCTGTCCACAGGCCCGCGCCTACGGTGGCCGGGAGCCACCACGAGACCCCCGACGCCCAGGGCGTCTCCCGCGGCGGCTGGGACGTGAGGTTCTTTCCCTCTCACGTCCCGCCACCTCCTTCACTAGCATGACTGCTTCACAGAAGGTGGTGACGGCTTCCCATTCCCTCTCGCTCCGGACCATGGCTTGAACCAGGGCCGGACGCAAGAGATCGCCGCCGCCAATCGCCGCTACAAGGACACGGCGGTGCTCCGCCCAAGCGGGGCAGACCTCTACGGTGTGCTCCACCGTGTCCTCCGGACGATCCTCGCAGTGGAAACACCCGGGCGTTTCCTCCCGCCCGATTCGGTGCAAGAACCTCCCGAAACAACCGTGTCCGGTGAGGATCTGCGTCAGGCGGTAGGTGAGGGCGCCGTGGCGCCTCTCTAGCCACTCCTTAAAGAGGGGACTTATCGCCACTATGGTAGCGTGCCCTGCACGGGGTTGCAACAGTCGCTCTCTCCATGTCGCCATGATATCACGCCGGAGGTCTGTCCGCTGAGCGGCAATTTGCCGCGGCAGCGGAGTTTCCCCCCGACGTAGTGCCTCCGCGCGCCATTCATGCAGGCGCGCGAGGACTATCGCCTCCAGATCCCATGATGATAAGGCCCTGAGACACGTCCTCGTCTCGTCGTATAGTCTGACATTATTTTATACGACAGGAATAACACTTAAGTAAATACGTGCCTTAGCACGTATTTACTTAAGTGTTATTCCTGTGTGTGTGTTAGTGTTACTTATAACATCTTTTTATAGATTTCGGTCTCAGAGCGCATTAAAATTCAGACACCTTTTTATTCATGAACTTGGAATTAGGTGTACTTGGTCTGAATAATTGCTGTCACACTTAATTTACATTGAAAATATGGTAGGTAGTTATACTTATTTATGAAGGTTGTATAAAAGTGTCATCATCGGCAGAGCCTTTTCCCAACTATGCAGCTGAATACCAGTATTTTACATGGGTACACTACATAAATACGAAAAACTTTATTCCGATAGTCACAAATCCGAATTTTAAAATACCGATTTTCATAATTCCGAATGGTTCAAAATTCCGAATATAACAACTCCGATTTATGATTTATTTTTAAAATTCCGCAATTTCAATATTCCTAACGTTCATAATTACTGTTCTCAAAATATCGAGTTTCAATAGATCGAATAACAAGAAGTCCGACTTAATGACTTCTGAAAATCGGAACATTGAAATCGGAATAAAATATTTTGGAGTATTTGGGTGTTCCCATTTTACATGGAGCGACTTCATATCTGACCTCCACAGTTCAGTTAGTACTGGGTCATGGGTGGCACTTTAGTATGACTGGTTGTCAGACTTTCGAGCCACTGGCTACCTATAACGACTGTCAAAGATCTACGATTGACAGCCGGAACCAACGGCGTATCATGTTTCCGAAGCAAGGAGGTAACTCGGTATGTAATGAGTAGTCACCCATCCACGGACCAACCTAGGCAAGCGCGGCTTAACTTAAACATCGACCCGAGCGGCAGTCATTATTTAGCCACGAGCTCCTCGGCATTATAAAAGTGTAATTTTATAAAAATCTAAATAATTTTCCTGAATCAACATTTCTCAGCGTCAGGGGCAGTCTAGAAATTAGCTTCATAAAGTAGATAGTTATTAAAAATAGCAACTAGACTGATTCACTTCAGAACCTAGATATTATTAAAATATAGCTACAGGAAATAATCAGCAGACGCTACATTGTAGCTCGTAATTATTTAGTAGTAAAACGAGTTACTGTAGATAATTAGTATTATATCTATGAGTGGATATAGTGGGTCGCCTCGAATTATATTGTATTCAAAAAGTAACTAAGTGTTGTTGGTGACCTCTATCGGACATTTTATGTCATCTAATGTAAAGCTTTCGTCTGCAAGAAATACCTAAGAGACGTTACATGGGTTCTCGTGGAATATATTTTTATTGCCAACTGTGCAGGCTTGTAAATGACTTGTCGATGTTTGCCTCGCTATTAATTTTTGTATTGTTAGCTGTAAGCCACCCAAACACAATAAAAAAAAGAAAAAAAAATCTTGAATACGAAAAGTAACTAAGTAACATTAATGAGCAAGGAAGTAATTGAGTAAAATTTAGTAGCAAAAATTACTCAAGTGCCGTTAGTTAATTTTCATAAGCTGGTGGTTATGTACTTCTTACATTTTCGTATTATCTAAAATACTAAAAAAAACTGTATTTTACCTTTTTATAAGGTAGATAATGGTTTTATAAACACTTTGACATCATTAACTCATTTTGGTTAAAAATGTCTTCTACATCTAAAGTTAACATGGTTATTTTGATGGCTTATTCCCAGGAGCTCCAAATCCATTGTTCTCCAAACAATTTCTCTCCATACATTGATTCCCAACAGCTCCATAATTTTATTAGTTAAATAATAAAATACTAAAATTTTTCCCAGCGGCTCCAAACCAAATTGCGTAAGGTCAACAAAACACAAATTGCTACCATCAATGTTATAATTTCGTGGTAAGTAGTTTCAGTACATAGGCAGTCACAAATCAGTCTTATCTTAACTAAGTATGTACTTATACCTATTGTAAAATTGAAAACAATCATCTCACAATGCACTATACGTCAAACAATATGAAGTTAAACAATTAAAAATGTAAATTCTGTGGATGTGGAAGATCCAGCAACAGCGCAATCTTGGTTCTCACTCATTATCTATGAATTTGCATAAACATGCATCAATTGTAAGGGCGCATGGTCAACTATCCTATTTCGCTATTGTAGATGGACAGCGCGGTAGGGCGCGGGGGTGGGGGGATGAGAGGTTCGACATTGTCGCATTACTCCGGTACAAAATCATAAATTAATTTTATTGTAAATATATAATTTTTTGTGCAATCTGTACTTGAAAATTTTTGGAGCTCATGGGAAAGATTTTGTTTATTATTATTATATTGCTTTTTTAATTTGGAGCCGCCGGGAATAAAATTCTGGAGCGCCTGGGAATAAGCCATTTTGATTAATTCATTTGTATTTTCTATTTATCTTAGATCTTAGTCGCGTCAATGTTCATGGTAGCTACATTATTAATATAAAGTATTCAAACCTTTGAAGTTTTTCTAGTAGGTATTGCACTTATTATTGAATAATAATTAGTGATTTTCTTATAATATGTTTTACTTGCAACTTCTACATTTTTTTGTTGTAGAAGTTCGCGGAATAGTAGAAATAATAAGAACTATGATTTATATGATAATTATTTGATCATAATTACGTGTGTATGTTTTGCGCTATGGTAGAACTCCGTGATGCAATAAATGCATAACTACAATCTACCTACATAGATACATAATTTGCAAATAACATAACATAACATCACGCCAGTAATCTCTGAAGGGTTTAGCAGCGGTGAACCGAATAGCACACGTAGGTACTACACATTTCGCTAGTCTAAGTCCCATGTAACAGAGGGCGAGCCTATTGCCATCAACAAGGCAGAAATCCTGACCCAATTTGTCCACCTGGGAATGCAACCCAGGACCTCATGCTCAGCAGTCGCGGTTCCGACCACTTTACCAACGAGCCCACGCTTCTATAATATTATAGAATTTTTGTCATTGTTGGTAACTGTTTAAATAACTATTACTAGCGACCCGCCCCGGCTTCGCACGGGTGCAATATATACATATAAACCTTCCTCTTGAATCACTCTATCTATTGCTGAAAACTGCATCAAAATGCGTTGCGTAGTTTTAAAGATCTAAGCATACATAGGGACAGATAGCGGGAAGCGACTTTATACCATGTAGTGAAGATAAAAAACGATAACAGCTGTCGGTCAACGAATTTATAACGATACATTTTCTGTCACGGTTTATAAACACGACAAATTATTTATAAACACTTTTTATGTATTAATAAAATAATTACTACTAGATTTTGTTTTGAATTTGGGGACACTGTTTGGTTTTCAAGGACACAGGTATATCATGACAAAGATGGCGCCGGCAAGCGGCATGTACTGCCTAGCTCTAATGATAATCCGGTGGATACCCAAGTCAAGGACAGCACGGTTGGCGTAATGGCTGCTGCGCTGCGTGTCGCGGGTTCGATCCCCGCACGCAAAAAATATTTGTATGGCCTACAGGTAGTTGTTTCAGGGTCTGGCTGTTTGTCAAGTTTATGTGAGTTACTGTTTATAACCACACACAAGATACAGGAGAAACAGCTAGTGTGGGGCAAAGTTTTTTTTTTAAAGAAAAAGGAATATAAGTTATATATGGTCAAATTAAACTAGCTAGATAAACTCCGCAGACGTGCTGGTTATCGATATTTAATGACGATAAAGTTGACGACGTTTATTTTTTATCAAATATGGGTCAATGACCTGAAATAAATGTTTTTTTTTTTAGTTTTTTTATAAAACCAATAAATTTACTTTCTAAACACATTATTTTATAATTCTGGCTCTTTTGAACCAGGAGCTGCTAGTAAGTCTACACTGATGTTTGTGAGTAATTACTTGTCAATTTAGATTTTAATTAAATTACAAGTGACTATCCATAGTACCATCGGCCGTTAACCCCTTAGCCAGCTGAAGTTACTTGAAAATAAAGGTAGATTTTTTATTTGTTACCCGTTCACGTCTGCGTAGTTCCGCTAGCAAATTTTTTACATGGCAGTCTTGTAAATAGAAAAAAAATCTATGAAACTTACCAAAACAATGGGTACAGTCTTCAGCTTGGTCCATTGTATCCTGAATGAAGCTCGGTTGCACTTAGCAGACGTGAGCCTGACCCATCCAGGCAGTTCTAGCAGGTCAGTCAGAAGCTCCTCATCCAAGGTCAAGTCCTGCAGCTCACCGGACCCTCGCAACGCTGAGAGGGAGATCTGTTCTGGTGACAGATTCTTTGTGTACCTGGTAGAAGAGAGAAGTTTTAAATATCAAATAGAGCAGTGAACTGCAATGCTCTCATTTGCATAGCAATATAAATAATGTGGATGGGATTTTTTTCAAAAGGCCATGTAAGGGTAGGTGACTCTCTCCCACTCTTGGGAGGTTTTCACTAATCAGTGACACAAAGCAGTCTAGATGTAGGTAATACTGAGCATTTTTGAGTTTCTGTGAGATGATGGACAGAGAGAAAGATATTTTTTTCTATGCTGACACTGTTTACTCTTTCATTGGTATGTCTTGCTTGTTTTATTGTTAGTACCTGGGCGACAGAGCTCTGCTCGGGTGAAAATAGAGAAAAGTAGACCAGATATGGGACCTAGCTAGATTAATTTTCGCCTCCATAAATCCCCATATTGTAACTTTCATAGAAATTGTTAGAGCCGTTTTCGAGAATGTGATTACAAATACAGGGTGTAACGTAGCCGTCAACCAAGCATTCTGTAAATCAAACTAAGTAACTTTACGCAAAAAATTGCTGGGAATCGGCTTTTTTTTGGGGTGAAAATCACGTTTTAAGGTAGGACTCGATGGAAAGCACTCAAAGCATTGTGCCGATGGATGGATTGAATAGTACGGAGGTCGTGGAGGTGTGTAAAGTAAAAATCTTATATTAAAAACATGTATTTAAAAAAAAAAACTTGTGAAAAAGTTGGAACTTTGGCCCCCAATACCTCCGTAAATAGAAGGTTCCCAGGTATGGTCTAGAACAAAAAAGTGATCGCAAAGACACCCTTACCCATATTTACACCCTTTATAGTATAATACAGTATAGGATTTTTAGATGTATTGTTGAGTAATCTTGTTTACAACTCTTTCTTATTGTTAATATGTTTGTAGATTGAACTATTGCAATAGTTTAGATTTTATCGGTTCTGCATGTTTTGGCAAATAATTTTTTTTTTTTTTTAAATGACAGGTAGGTAGTTCTTTGCCCAGCAATGGGCCAATAAACGGATGTCCGTTTAGTTACAAGGATTATCGTTTATTTAAAGTTTTAGTTATATCTTATTTTTTATGGAAAATATCCAGTAAATTAAAACTCTGTCAACAAGGAAATCCATTTTTTTTTTACATAATTTAAACATGAATCTCCTCATATTACAATGTAATTCTTTGAAGTACATTGCAAACTTTATTTATGAATAATTCAACCTATATACTTCAACGTCTCCCATGTTTTATTATTCATACAGTTTATGATGAAAACTGAATAATGAGAAACTGTACCTGTTCTACAAAACAGGTTACCTGTTTACTTCATAACTGATGGGTATACTTGAGTACTTAGTCAAGTGGCAAGTTTTGTATATCTACAACAACCATAAACAGGATTAACATCAGCTTTTTCAGTACCTCATGTCAGTCCCAAAATTATTTGTTTTCGCATTGTTATTGCAGATAGAATGCAACTTTTTCTAGGCCTGCACTATAGGAAAGTCTTTTGACTCTAATGATGTAGATAAGCTTTGGTAAACTGAGGCTTCAGAGAGAATGCAATGATTGAGTCTGAATGGTTCACTTCAAACTTTATGGCGTCTCAGAAGTTAGAACCAGTCCACACGGCGCGTTGCCTTGCGTCGCCGCAACGCAAATACTTTCGACGCCTTGAAGGTAACACAGGCGCTGCGTCATCGCAGCGTTGCTACAACGCAACTGAGCGCTGTGGCTCCTATTTCGCAATGTGCCTCCTTCGTCTCCGGGGCTGCAGTCAGTCCTGTGTGCGTTGCGTTGACGCACCGCACCGTGTGTACACTATGGTTTTTAATATGTAAAACGACGCAGCGTCAGCGCTACGTTGACGCAACGCGCCGTGTGGACATAGCCTTAGCTGCATGTGACAGTCTGCACATCATACAGTCAGACGATGTGGGCTCTGCGCCCCTCTGATACCTAAAATTGTGTTCTGCGCTTTACGTAAGTAGTTTCGAGCCGTAATAAAGTGAACCGTTATTTATACCTGAGCTAACCGTTATTTATACCTGAGCTAACCGTCACTCGCAGCCAACTTCCGAGCCGCTATAAAGTTTGAACTATAGACACAGTTAATAGTATAATCGGCCTATGAGGTTGTCACTGCTGGGCCACGGGCCTTTTCTCTGGAAGTGGGTCATAATCCACCATACAGGATGTTTCTTTTTGTTTTGTATTTTTGGCCAGTCATAGCTAAAGACAATAACAATTTAAAGTCGGTTCCATATCAGTATTTTTGTAAGCTATGTAAAATGGTAGAATAAACAATTAATTCAGGAAATGTGATAATAAATTGAGCCACATGTGTTACCAAGCAAACAAAATGTGTGAGAGATGAATTATTGTTATTGTAAACAATGTCGAAAACTAGCAACATTTTATTCTAGTGTTCCGGTTAATACTTCCTTGCTCAATATGTTTGATATCATATTATTTATAATAGGAACAGCTAGAGGAACTTAATAAAATTAATAATTGTGATTCATGGGGGACACCTCTGCAAAGACGGAGAGGAGGCAATAAAAAAAAATAGAAAAGAGCTGTTGGACAATTTTTGTGTACAATAAATTAAACTATACGATCATCAATAACTAAACAAGTAATCTACCTATGATTCATTGCTTTTAAATGAGTTTATTATCAATACATATTTTATTAATTTTTGAGTGTTTCTATTTCTATAGAAACTGATAAACAGTAGTATTTAAAAAATTTCAAGTAAATTCTGGTTTGGAAAGAATATCATTATGATACGGACAGAAGTGAAACATTTTGGAAAAATTTTGCCCAAATGATTTAAGCCTTTTTGAAAACATTTATGAATGGAATTTTTCATGCTCTTCTATAAAGGGTTTAACAAGAACCTTAACGAAGCCGAGAGGCACTTGTTCCTCCCGTCATTGCAATATTTTTATATGTCAGTGACCATACCTGGAAACCTTCTATTTACGGAGATATTGGGGGCCAAAGTTCCAACTTATTCATAAGTATTTTTTTTAAATACATGTTTTTAATGTAAGATTTTTACATTAAACACCTCCACGACCCCCATACTACACAATCCATCCATTAGCACAATGTTTTGAGTGTGTTACATTGAGTCCTACCGTAAAACGTGTTTCAACCAAAAAAAAAAAAAGTTGTTTCTCAGCAATTATTTTAGTGTAAAGTTATTTGGTTTAATGAACATAATGCTAGGTTGACGGCTTCGTGAAGGGCCTGTTTACACCCTGTAAAGTATACTATAGTTCATCAAGAGAATGTTATAAAGTTGGGTTTTCCAACACAGGTATGTTTAAGGAAAAAAGGCATCAATAAAAAGAAACATTAACAAACAGTACAATGTAGAATAAAGTAAACAAGATGTTTCATGAAATTTTCAAGGTCTTGCATTCCCCTTGAAACCAATACCTAATTTACTATAGTACATCAACATGTGTAGCTAACGAATTTGACCGACTGATAACTTTACACGTCAGTTTGTCGCACTTTTACGACTTGAGACTCTACTAAGAATTAATTGCCAAAGAAATATTAATTTTTATAAACCAAGGAATATTTTAAGGTGAATGGCTATTTTTTATTGTTCTAGGTACTATTTTCAGCTACAAATAGAGCAAGAAATAATGTTGATAAGTCTGTTCTTTTGAATTTTACGGCTTGCACAAAAGTTGAATACATAGCTAAGTACGATAACAATACATAAATAAATCAAACAAAGGACGACATGTGTGCCAAGATAATTACGTTTGTTTCATACATCGAAAGCATATCTAAATTGCGTACATGTTAAACCAAAGGCCTGTAAGCTCTAATCACTGAAAATTAATTAAATTAATATCACAGCAATAAATCTATAGAACAAGAGACGTATTCTACAAAATTAAAGGGCGTACTTACCTCGATAGGTGTTTTAGTAATTGGTTCTTTATTATAGTCACCATTTTAAATGATAAATTTGTTACAATCTAACTAAATAACACGGAATTTATCAAAAAATCATTATCGCACACACGAATTCCCACATCCGAAGGTACTTTTTATGTGAACGAGTGAGTGAATGATTCACGCAAAATGTCAACATCGACCGAAAAATAGAAGATATTCTCGACTCGATGGAAATAGAAATTGTCCGACTCCTGTCGCGATTATTAATATTCATTCGAATAGTTACGAGTTGTATTACGTACTAAATAATTCTACTATCTAATTACCTCTAAAGTAATAGTTTTGTTGTCTTTTGGTATAAACGACTACAGTAGTAGGCAGATTTTGATCCCAAACAAAAGCTGCGTATACCGGAGTTGTTCCATGGAAACGGAACGCAAATTCAGCCGAACCGCGCGACTTTTGTTAAGGGGTTGCTAAGGACATAATCGATTTTCTGTAAGTTTTGTTTAATTAAATAATTTCTCGAATCAAGGGTTAATTATACAAGAAAGAGTTTCTAGTGAAAGGAAAGCGGACAAGATACTGTCAGTTTATGGTCTTTGAAACGACATTTGTAAGATTCTAAAAACAAGATACTTTTGACACGTCTTTTGTTGTTGTTTTCAGAGCTTCTTTTTAATTTACAATAATAATTTATTTCCTACTAGTGCTTCATTAACAACAATTTTTAACTATTTTTAGAAATAATAATCAGAGATTCGTTGATTAACTTGACTTTATTTTTTTAAATAGAGTAGTAACTAGTAGTTAAACAATTTGCTATAAGTTTATTGGTAGGCGCTATAGCAATCTCTTGGAAGGATATTTTATTACTGTTTAGCTTTCCACGCGTGGTATGTTACTTTCTTCTTGTATTTTTAACATTAACGTCATCAGAACCTAGTTTTTTTTAAAAGAAATGTTACTATGGTCCTGTACCTATTATGTATATTGACTTTCAATTAGTCTTTTGTTGCCAAACTCCCTGGATTATGTTATTAGTATTTTACCTGGTTGACCACTATCAGGCTATAGCAGCTAACAGATAATATAGGACCTTAACACATAGACCACCTGGCACTGCCGAAATAAATTGGCAGTGCAAGGTGGCACATGGAGCAGCACGTGACAATCATACATTACCTACTTTACTCTGCAGACTACACACACATTGGAAGCTTTTATATCTCGTAGTCTTCTTACGTTCACAAACGCAAAACATTACCGTGAATAATTGTAAATATTTACGTCTGGTCTAGAACCCGTCAAGGTTGTTTCAGTAATTAGTTCCATTAGACATTGAGGCACACTATTTTACCTATAAAGACGCTGCGTAAACTAGCACCTGTAGGTAAGCTAATTCCTTCTTTTAGCAGCCCACAGTACTTGCACGCTTCCACAATGGCACACCGAGAGAAAAACGTAAAACTGAACTATATCGACACCGAATTTTCCTCCGGGGACTGTAAACAGATGAAATCGAAACGCTACAAGGAGGAGAATAACAACGAGGTTGATGAGCTCTCCAAGGACCTATCTGAAATGGGCTGTATAGTCGACGGAGTGAAAAGACCAAACATTTGCGTTGAATCCTGCGTCTACGAAGGCTCAGAGTCCGAAGATGAAGTTTCTGAGGCTTACAATGAGGAGGACGGGTATTCCGACGAATTCGAAGACGATAAAAGTGAGGATGAAGACAAAAATAGTGAGAATGAGGAAGAGTCGAATGATTCTGTTAAGTCGTTACCGAAGTCGACTGATACTAGCCGAGAGCCCACCGCGAGGTTTTCCGTTAAATTGTCTAAAAGTCAATCTTCTATTACAAGTAAACCACCTAGCTCCGTATCCGGGAGGTCTACCAGTTTTGGGTGAGTTGTTGTTTTTGCCAATATGGACACTCAATTACATGACAATCATTACACTTCTAGGGTTCCTTATGGACTGGTATCTAAGAATAGATTTTCATTGTATGTAATTTTAAACGCAAAAGACAAATTTATTTTTGGAGTAGGTATACTTACTTAGTTATCTACTAATTTTTTTGGGCAATTTTGATCAAAATTTAGAAAGGCAAGAAGAATTTAAACTATGTTTGATGACACACAATTTTTACAGCCTTTAGAAGTGATATCTAGGTTTTTAGGAACCTCGATATAATATTTCATATCGACAGATTTCACACAGTTATATACGTAAAAAAAAATTACACAGACCATCTCTCTGGGTAAGTATGTAGGCCGTCATCCACTACGCAGGCCAAGTATGTTTTGGTGGATGTCACGACTTCGAATTTTTGGTTCTAGAACATTCCTTGCTATGTTTTCCTGTCTGTTTTGGTTTGAAAACAAAAAAAATGCTACATCTACCATCTCCGAATTTCAGGTCGGTCTGCGGCATTAAATCCAGGCGAGCCAACATGTCTTTTACGAACGAACGTCTTCGTGAGATCGAAAGGCACAACCATATCCTGCTGTCGAAGATCTTGAGCGCCCGTAATGTGCGGAAGAGCTCCATACCGGCTAGAGAACAAGAACTACCCCGTAGACCTGTGCCTTCTTCTGCAGTATGCCGTAAGAACCAGCAGAAGAAGATTGATCATGACAATATGGTAAGTGTTTTTTGTACCTAGTGATTTGTGTATCCATACTTGTAGAACTACATCTTGATTACTATAGTGGCCAGGAGCATTTGAGCTGACATCTTTAAAGCATTTTTAGATTTTACACAGGCTAATTACAGCAGAGCTTCATATGAAAATCTTATTCGTATTAAGTTCATGTGCATAGGTATTCTTAGGAGCGACTGATAAGCGTTTCATAGAAATGTGAGTTAAAATATACGAATAAGGTACATTTTCGGCATCAGTTAGTCAAATTTTGGTCTATGGATATCAGCCCAAGATGTTTCTAGACTATTCTTCAGGATATTTTATAGTAGCTTTGCAAGATTCATAAATATATTTTTAGCTTTCTTTACCCATAATACGGGAAGATTTAATCTTCTTCCCATCTCTATTTTCAGAAAAGGCAGAATCCTAAGCGTTACTGACGCATAGCATCATCCCCCCATCAACATAAAAGTATGTGCTGCGTAAAATGCCTGCAGTCTGATCTATCATTACGTTCACTTGCATGCTGCTATCACACTCGTCGCTAACAGCCTTTACCTATTTTCTAACTAAAGCTTCAGGTCTAGAAAAACCACAGCGCCCTTAGGAGCCCTTCAAGTTTTCCTGGGTCGGAATTCCTGGAAGACCGCAATCGCAGCGTCAACAACGCCCAATGCTTGTTGAAAGAGAGCACCTTTAGAGTAACTCGCGTCTTTTACCGCTACAAAACTTTTTCACGGGACACATTTCTAGACTGGTCCTCTGCGGATTGTCTTAAATAGAGACATCTGTGGACACTCTCTGGATTACAACTTTCCAGACTATTCACAAAGCCTTTTTAATCTTTCCAGATCCTTCTGAAAAAGATCCAGCGCGTGAAATCGACGGCATGTAGCACGCGCCGTTGATACAGAAGAAGCGTCCGATGCGCGGGCGCATGTTTATGCCAATGTTGTTCAATGTTATTATACTTAACGCTACGAGTGATGTTATCGTTCTTAAATTTATTATACGAGTTTATACTGCATTTGGGTTTAATTCTGTTTACTTCGTCAACTTCTTGATCTAAAATAGCCGTGGAATCTGTTTTATGATTGGATTCTTGGCAATTATACAATTATTGTTGTATAAAAATGATACTTTTTCGCCAGCGATGTGTGAGGTTCCTACGTGATGCGAAGGTGCACCAAAGAAATGCGTAGCAAAGCTGTGAAACGGTGTGTAGCTGAGTGGTATGAGGGTGCGTACCGGATGCGTACTCCTCAACTATAGTTCCCAACACTGTTTGGCAAACATCACTTGCAACGATTTCTCGCTTTTTTGTGTGTACCTACCCAGCTTCGCTATACCTCTCTTGCACCAAAGCTGGTATAATGAAGTAATCATATTGGTTAAATTTTTCCTCGCTCACCGCCTAGCTACCTCGCACATCTCTGGCAGAAATGTATTCTTCTACTAGTGACCTCTGCTTTGCACGGTTTTGACGTCTCCACAAACTGTCGAGATTTCTGTATGACGTCTTAGTTTAATTATTATCTGCCTAGCCTTTTCCGAACTATGTTGTCGTCATTTTTCAGTCTAAACGGATGCAGCTGAATATATATAGAATTTTACATGGAGCGACTGACTATCTGACCTCCACAACCCAGTTTGTATTTGGTAATACGATACCCGTTGGTAGAACTGGTTGTCAGAGTTTCGGGCCACTGACTACTTGTAACGACTGTCAAAGATTCAGAAATTTCTGAATAACAGCCGGGTTAGCGTCTGTATATCCGGTTGATGACAATAGTCTTTCCCCAAGCCATGTAATAGTACATGGCTTGGGGCATGAAGTTATAAGCGAAATGTGGGCCATGCTATAGGTACAAATGCCAGCTGGGACCAACGGCTTATCGTGCTTCCCGAGGCACGGCGGAAACTCGGTATGTAGTGAGTGGTCACCCATCCACGGACCGATCTTGGCAAGCACGGCTTTACTTAAAGATCGACCCGAGCGGCTGTTATTATTTAGCTACGGGAGCTCATGGCTAAATAATAACAGCCACTCCGACGTCTTAGTTTAATATGATTGCAATATTCCTTTCGGAATAAATTCTCTAACTAAATGATGGTAAAAAGCGCATCAAACGTAAAGTTCATGTTTGTTTGTATGCAGTGATGCGTGAGACGAAAAGAGTGAAATACTCTCTACGGTGAAATCTAATTAATAATAGATACAGGAAAATAGATTTTCCATGGAACAATAAAGTGCAAGTAGACTACGTTATGGTTCTTTTGGCGCTGATACAGGAAAATAGATTTTCCATGGAACAATAAAGTGCAAGTAGACTACGTTATGGTTCTTTTGGCGCTTGAATGATTGTCAGGAGGTGGAAGCTGTTGATAACATTTTGTAAAATTGTCTGTGAAAATTGTATTGAAAAGACAAGATGGCGTCGCTTGTTCCGACTATGGTTATGCGCCAAAAAAACCATGACAGTTTTTTTCCTCTCTGGTATGCTTTATGGATTCCTGTTAAAAAGATTTTTTTTTTATCTTATCCAGCGATTGTTATATCGCTGTCTTATTAATGGAATCTGCAAGTGAAAAGAATGCACGATTTCAACCGATAACTACTCTCCAGGGATGTCCCCTTGAATCTATCGTGATCAATTATTGTGGAATATATAATACCTACCGTACGTTGATCGAACGAAGTGTACGTAAGTCGATGATAATTAGTGTATTCACCGTGGATAACAAGATAATTAATGTGGCGTCAATGAAGAGAATCACTCATAAGCCAATAAGTTAGGCCTTCGCATATCGGACGGAAGACATTCTGCGATTGGTCGGTCGCCTAACCCCAGAATAGTAAATAAATAAAAATGAATGTTTGTATGTTTGTCCTCCATGCGTTCCTAAACTACTGATCCTTTGGTTCGTTCTTTAGTTTTCACTATTCGTAGCTGCTAGCGATTCGTATTAACTAGTAGGTACTAAAACACGCGACCTGTCTGAAGACACAATTGGGAGATACTTTAAGGCACTTTATCCGACGAAGAAGTGACTCTCTATAGACTATTTTCTAGCTCAAGAAGTCAAGTAACGTGGAATAGATGTAGGTCTCGAGTCAGTAAAGGCGAGCGTGTCGGTGGACTCGGGTATTATCCGATCAGTATGCAGCCACTTGCACAGCTCTATTGACTTCGTTGAAATCCGGGAAGGTGCAGGAAGTTGTGCAAGATTATTCCAAACAACCGGCGCACCCTGGACAGCTAGCACTCGGTAACGCAGAGTCTAACTGGCTAATCCTTTCAACACGATGACTCAAACTAACGAGAACCCGCTTTCCACTTGTATAATTTACAATTCGTGCCTAGCTGTAACACACTTTTCGCTAATCGTCGGCGATGGGATTACAATGACGTGAAGCCAGTTTTGTTTTAATGTCACTCCAGTGTGGGAAAAAGACGAAACTATAATATAGTTATAGATATAGGACGTCTATCGCCATCTCTTTCCCACTCTGGAATAAGATCAAAACAATACTGCTTTAAGGTAGGCCACCAGGGGTCTAAAAATATGTATCGTTGCGCGAAAAGTCGAAAAGTAAGTTTGTACGGGACGCACCTCTAGGTGCACTTCCTAGAAAATCATCAAATTGTGGAGAAAAACGTATCTACATCTGATAAGATAATTAGCATAATTTAGTAGGGTGAAGGCGGCAACAGTGGCTCACTTCTTTTTTGAAGGGCTGGAGACTTCTCGTGGTATTGTGTTAGGAAGATGCAAATAAGACTAGCATTAATTGTAACTAATGTATTTTCACCACCACCACCTTTGGGGAGGTCGAAGCCTATTTGTCAGAAGCTTTTGGTTACTGTTGGCGCAATTGCACTTGGTCGTTAGCCCGTATTCGGGTGCTCGCAAGACTACTCAAATTCGAGCACCTAATACATTAATTACACAACGAGCAGCTTGAATGAAGTGGACCAAATTCCAGAGGTAACCGAATTCGGGCAAACGGCCAAGTTTAATTGCGCCATTAGCCACGTACTACTTCGCTACTGACTCAAGCCCAATCCGAGCAAAGGCAGTTGCGCATATTTCATCTTCGCTATAGAGAGGCTACCCGCGAAACTTAAAATACGCCCGCGAGGTTCAAATCATACAACTGAACTACTTAACTTTTTCACCCTCATGGCATTCCAATAGCTAGAGTAGGTAATAAAACACCCAACCTGTCTGAAGACAAAATTGGAAGATACTGTATATTCGTTTGGGGTCGGTTGTCCATCAAGCACAGAAACTTCCTAAAACATATTGGTGTTACTCTCAGCAAGTCCTTATCATTTAGCAAGAACTGAAACAACATCAAACAGAAAGTGCACGCTCACAACAGTTTTCGACAGCGACTAGTCTCATCGAAGTGGGGTGCTTCGCCTCACGTTATGCATACCACTGGACTGGCGCTATCCTTTTCTGTGGGTGCATTCGTGGGCCCCGTGTGGAGTCGTTCAGCCCATGCAAAGTTTTGAATGACACGTCAGATCATCACTAGTTGCTTCAAACCGACCCCGATACAGATGCTGTATTATCTGGCAGGAATAGCGCCGCCAGAAGCTAGTAGAGCGGTGGCAAGCTCTAGTATAAGACACAAAATGGTTTCCGACAAACTATCATCATCATCTGCCTAGCTTTTACTCAACTATGTTGGGGGCTTCCAGTCTAACCGGATGCAGCAATACCAGTACTTTACATGGAGCGACTGCTGGTTTCAGACAAACTACACCATTCACATAATAACATTCTTTATGTTGTAAAGGCTGAAAAGCCTCAACAGCTTTTTATAGTGGGTGTCCCCCACTCACCGGCGAATGTTCTAATGAAAGATTCAGGCTGTGGTGAGAAGGTGTTTCCTTACCCAACCTGTTTGTGACTTAAAACTGTAACATAATTAAACACTTTTAAAGAAGTTCCATGACGATTCCTGCTGGGTCTTCTCCCTTAGGAAATGACCAGCCCAAACCGTTCACCTATCTGTTGACGTTCCATAAGTGCCCATGTAAGATTGTGTGATTTTTTTTTTTCTTGCTGAAAATCTGCACCAGAATATGGCTGTGCTATAGCTGACTTAGAAGCACATAAATAGACTCCGGACCCAGGCCGTAGCAAGGAAAACCTGTTCAGATTCATAGATGACTCTGCCCTGGAGAGTGTGGTTCCACAAACGGTGGGATACTAAATATCATGTCCTGTCTGTCCTGGTGTTTATTATTACTAACTGATACCGTCTCTACCCTACAGAAAAACACTTGATTGCATTAATTTGTATCGTGGATATATAAACCACAAGAAAAATCATTCTTGGCAGTCTTACGTCGCACCTAGTTCACAACCATGGCATCATCCAAGGTAATATACTCGTGCTTATTAAATTTGATTAATTATCAGTGTGTTATTGGATTTTTCCATTAGGTATTTTACGGGTTGTTAACTTCAAATCATTTGGCAGTAACGCACGTACATTTGGTTGTCATTCCTGTCTTCTTCCCAATTCTGATAACTTTTCATGTCCTAATGTAGGCACTGGCTCGTTGGTCTAGTTTCCGCAAATGTTACTGCTTATCATAAGGTCCTGGGTTCGATTCTCAGGTAAGGCAAAGTTTTAGTAGACATATCTCAGAAGCAGCCCGAATCTGGATTCGTTTATCAATCCGGCGATTGATGGCAATAGGCTCGCCCCCTGTTACATAGGAGTTTTAAACATAACTGGCGAAATGTAGATGTACTAAAGATACACCTCTGCTAAGCATTTATAGTTTTCTTATTATTTCGTAACTGCTCTCTTTACCTATATTTCCTATGTTGACTTTTCGAATATATGTATAGGGTGACTGGTAATTAGTGACCGATACTTAAACACGTGATTACACACATGATAATAAACAACTTTCCCAAAGAAACATTTTTTTTAAACTAATTCACTTTTGCTGTTTTGATTCACTTTTATCACAATAAAACTTACGGAGCGGGCTTGGGAGCCGCGCAGGTGGTCTGCCTACCCACTGTTGCACAGTACGATAGTAATGAGACAGAACTAGGTCACGCTTAACAGCTGATAGGTAAAAGGCGTGCGCGCGCGAGTTTCATATGGCTATTGTATTATTGTGATAAAAAAGAATTAGTATAAAAAAAAATCTGAAAGGTTGTTTGATACCATGAGTACAATAACGTGTTCACATTGACCGGTCCCGTGCGTCTCGCATCCAACGGCCTACCTAGTGGGAGGCCTTCCAACGCAACGTCTTCCTGTTCGCGGTCGCCAATCCAGAACTTTGGGACTCGCGGGAGGCCTATGTCCTGCAGTGGACGTCTTTCGGCTGAAATGATGATGATGATGATCACGTGTTTAAATATCGGTCACTAATTACCAATCACCCTATATAATACACTTGTTTTTGCATCCTTTACCAAATAGGTACATACGCCAAGTGCCTCATGTCGTGTTAAAAGATTTTTACCTAAAATTATTCGTTTAACAAGACTATTTTTAAATAGCCACCCCCTTGTCCCCTTTGTGCAACTCCACCTGCACTTAGGACTTATAGGGACCTGTCAAGCCACTGACAAAGCCAGTGCAAACGCAGTTCCAGGCATGGAAATCCCACACAAGATAGAGCGAACGAGAGGATTTAAAAATAATAAAATTGTATTCTTTACAGACATTATTAATCTTCGTAGTATTGCTGGCCATATTCGCTGGGGCCCTCGCACAATTTGGACGCCAAGGAGGAATGGGGGGGATGAATCGGGGAGGAATGGGCGGTAGAGGAATGAATCTAGGAATGCGCGGTGGCGGGATGAACCGAGGCGGTATGGTTCGCCCTGGAGGAATGGGCTTTAATCAAGGATTCCGTGGCTAATCAGAGCTACTATTTTGAAATGATGATCTATGAATCAGGTTGTTTATATTGTCCTTTGTTATTTCGTCATAATTTGACTAAAAGAGTGTCCATAATTACTTATTATTCAGGCAGTCTGGCATACAAAATATTCTTTTTTGTTTGTCGCGTTTGAGTAAGTTAATTTTTTAACCGACGTAGAAAAGGTGATTCTCAATTCGACACGTATCGTAATCGTTTTATTTCAATGAGTATTTCCAAATTATTTATTTAGTCAATGTAAACACTCTGGTCGCTTTTACCTAAACGGACTTATACCTATGTAATATAATGTGACGAAAATGCTCCTTTTAGTTTTTCTTTTTGTTATGCATCATGTTTAGCGTAAATAAATGTATTTTCTTTCTTACACGTTTTTTCTTAAAAAGTGTCGTAAATAAAATATTGTTGTAGCATTATTTCGAACTTTTTTATTTTGTTTCTTACTAGTTGCGCCCCGCGACCTTCGTCTGCGTGAAATTATTATAAAATATTACTTCCCTATTTGAATCGGATTTTGTTATTGTTCAAGGGTTTTAATATTTTTTCACTGAACTAAAATAAAACTAAAGCTTAAGTTACTCCTTATAACATCAGCTATCTGTCAGTTTAGTCCCGTCAAAATCGGTCCAGCCGTTTCGGAGATTAGCCGGAACAAACAGACAGACCAATAGACAAACAAAAATTTGTTGTTGTGTACCGTATATACTTTCATATGCATTCAGTAAAAAGCTTCTATTTTGAAATTACAAACAGACATTTCATTTTTTTTTTTTTGTATTGTTTTGCCTACGGAACGGGCTAGCGGCGGTGTCAAAAAACATAAAACAGATAGAGTAGGTATCTTCACCTACAGCTAATCTCGTGACTAGGATTAAAAGAATAAGCTTAGATGGTTTAGTCATGCTGAGAGGATGAACGAAAGGCGAATTACAAAAGGTATTTACAAGAACGATTTGAGTGGTGGTTACGACCTAGAAAGACGTTGACTGGTGATGTTCTTCAGAAAGGTCAAGTGCGAAATCCTCGTAACCGGCGTGTATGACCAGCAGTGCTATTCTCTAAAAGACAATTTCATGGCTGTAAGCTGCGACGAGCTCGTCGACGAGACAGCCTTGAGATCGATTGAGCGTGTAGCGCTGATTTAAACTGTATTCACTAGCGTGGTTGTGGTCGTCGACGAACTGTAGGCTGTGTCCTCCCGTCGCTGTTTCGTAGACGAATTTAGAGCTTGGAACAAATTCTTTAAATCATAATCGATCAATCTCGACTGATAGTTTTAAGGGTTTAAAATATATATTTAAGGTCTATCTTTAAGTATTTTAAGGAATAGAGCAAACCTACAAACATATTTCATAATTTTATGAGCTTATTCCATATTTCTTATTACATTTTAAGGCTGAATGACTATTCCTTTGCCTATTTCGATAACGCGACTCGGCCGCGCGGCGCCCAATACAAACGGAAACTATATTTTCTATCACCAAAATTTATATTTGTCATCAAGTTGTATCACCTAATAAATAGATCTATCGCCACGAAATATTTTCGTTCTCAGATAAACAAAAATTGTTCCCAGGTATGAATTATCAAATTAATGTTAATATATGTGTAAAATAAGAGATCGATAACCAATAAAATTATATTGCATTACATGAATCAAATTTCCCAATGGGGTATCATTTAAGCTATCACCAATTTAATTAGTTTTGTGTTTCTTAAATAATAGGGTTTGTCCTCAAAATAGTAGATCTGTCACCAAAATGTAGTCACCAAACAGGTTAGGTTAGGTTAGGTTAGGTTGGGGGACCACCCCACAGTGCTTGCGTCCACGTCGCGTCCCCTGGAAACGACCCAGTTCTGACCACCGTAACGGAGTGGCAGACTGGGTTGGCCAAAGTGCACTGTGCTCTCGTAGCTTATTTTATCTTATTGTCTTGTGAACTACGAATCGTTGGAAATGCTTAAACCCACGAGGGACGCCTGCGGGCGGTTTTTAAAACAAAAAGGCCCTTCTCAGGGCCAACCCAAAGGCCCTTCTTAGGGCCACCCAAAAGGCCCTTCTCAGGGCCAACCCAAAGGCCCTTCTCAGGGCCAACCAAAAGGCCCTTCTCAGGGCCAACCAAAAGGCCCTTCTCAGGGCCACTCCGACGCTCAAGCGTCAGAGGCTAGCCGCGCGCCATCTGCGGCTAGCTTGTTCGGAGGGGCGGACGAGTCGTCCGACAACGACTCACTTGTTTGTGTGTCGGATTCGGACGATTGTCGGTCGCGGAAGCGGGTCCACCTGAGCGGTGGGTCCGGGGGCTCCTCGGCCTCGGGGTCGACGGGGTTGTCGAAGGCGAAAAAGCCGACGGCGGCCGCGGACACCCATGTCGTTGGGCTCGCGGACGCCCAACGCCGGTTGGACCTGGCTCGGCGGGTGCAGCTTCAGCAAGAGCTGGAGGAGCGGGTGGCTTCCAGGGAGAAGCGGGCGCACGCTGCCCGGGCCAAGTCCGGGTACGGTGCGTCCCGCGTTCTTTACTCGGACCACTCCCTGGCCGAGCTGGAGAAAATGGCGGAGGAGGACGAGGAGGAGATTGTGGAGGTCGCCTCTAAGTCCTCCAACATGAAGGGGACCCTTCAAAAGGCCCTCAAATGCAGGGCCGCGAGCATGCGCGGAATCGTCGCGGAGCTGGTCCAGCGCAGGACCACCGACGAGACGCAACAACTGCAGGCGAGGATAGATCGCCTGCAGTCGGAGGTCAGCCAGCTTCATCAGAAGCTGGCTGAAGCCACGGCCCCGCCTCAACAGGCCAACACGGGCCATGCGGCAGAGGGCCCCGCCTCCAACCTTGAGGATATCATCCGCAAGGTGGTAATGGAGGAGAGGGCCTTCACAAGAGCCTGCTTGGCAGGAATTGAGGACCGGCTCTTGCCAGAGAAGCGCCTCCGACCGCCGCTTGCGGCGGATAAGAGGCGGTGTGGGCCGGGGCCGTCCTCGTCTCAGGCGGAAGACGCCCTTCTCCCTTCCACCACCCCGTCCAACGAGTGGACGGAAGTGGTCCGTAAGGGGAAGGGCAAAGCCAAAAGGACGGCGACGGTCCCTGTCGTCCCCGCCACCACCGCTCCCAGCCGGTCGCAGACGACCGGCAAGGGAAAGGGAAAGGGAAGGGGGAGGGGAGGGGGACGGCTGGTCCCTCCAAAAACCGCGGCCGTCGTGGTGACGCTCACCGCGGAGGCTGCGGGGCGAGGGGAGACGTACGCGTCCATTTTGGTGCGGGCGCGTGCAAATGCCGATCCCACCCAACTTGGGATCGGCAGTGTGGCTTGCCGGCGGACCCAAGCCGGGGCTCGAATATTCGAGTTCCCGGGGGCAGAGGGGAGTGCCCATGCGGACCTCTTTGCAGCCAAGCTGCAGGAGGTCATCGCGGATTCGGCCAAGGTGGCCCGACCGGTCAAGTCGGCGGCCATAGAGGTGATAGGCCTCGACGACTCCGTCACCAAGGAGGAGGTGGTGGCGGCGGTCGCAGCGATGGGGGGCTGTGGCGTCGCGGCGGTCCAAGGCCGGGACATAAGGCCCGGCCGCGGCGGCATGGGCACCATTCGCCTCGAGTGCCCGGTCGCCTCTGCCAAAGCCGTCCTTGCCAAGGGACGGCTCAAAGTCGGGTTCAGCTCGGGTGCAGTCCGGGCACTCGAGGACCAGCCTCTGCGGTGTTTCCGGTGCTTCGGCATCGGACACACCCGGCCCCTGTGTCCGTCCGCGGTAGACAGGACGGACATGTGCCTCCGCTGCGGCAAGGAAGGCCACAAAGCCGCTGCCTGCAAGGCCGCCACGCCGCACTGCGCGGTGTGTGCTGCTAGTGGCCGCCTGGCGGGCCACGTTATGAGAGGGAGGAACTGCAATCCTCCCCCTAGGCGAGGCAAAGCGCAGGCGCCGACCGGGCCTGCTGCTGCCGCTAGCACCGTCGTTCCTGCGGCGGCTGCGGAGGGGGGTGCAATGTCCGACTGATGGATAGGGTCGAACATCGCATCCTTCAGGCGAACACCAACCACTGCAGGGCGGCCCAGGATCTGCTGATGCAGACCATGGCTGAGTGGTTGGTGGACTTGGCGGTGGTCGCCGAGCCTTACTCGGTCCCCGACCGTTGGCTGGGCGACCGGGACGGCTCGGTGGCGTTGGTGTCGCGGCCTTCCACAGACTCCCCTCCCCTCTCGCTCTTAGAGAGGGGACCGGGATACGTGGCCGCCGCGTGGGGGGACATGGCCCTGGTGGGGGTCTATTTCTCCCCAAACCGCCCTCTCTCGGACTTTGAGGACTTCCTCGAGGTCCTCACCGCAGTCGTAGGGAGGGCGGCGCCACGCCAGGTCGTGGTGTTGGGCGACCTGAACGCCAAGTCGGTGGCCTGGGGCAACCCGGCCGCCGGTTGCAACGTCCGGGGACGCGCCGTCGAGTTTTGGGCGGCCTCATGCGGTGTGTCCCTCCTCAACAGGGGGGCGGTCCACACGTGTGTGCGGCAACGGGGTGGGTCGGTGGTGGACGTCTCGTTTGCCACCCCCGCCCTAGCCGCCCGCATCGTCAGCTGGCGGGTGGAGATGATGGAGACCTTGTCGGACCACCGATACGTGCGGTTCGACATCTCCACCCAGGGGGGGGGGGGGATGGCTCGCGCTGGGCAATCTCCCTTCCCACGGTGGGCACTCACCCGCCTGGACCGGGAGGCAGCCAAGGAGGCGGCCTTTCTCCAGGACTGGCTGTCGCCCCCTGTCGAGGTCCTGGACGTGGACGCCGCAGCGGTCCGGCTCAGGGGGTCCCTGACAGAGGTGTGCAACTCCAGCATGCCTCAGTCTCGCCGTCCGCCTCCCCGTCGTGCCGTCTATTGGTGGACGGAGGAGCTGGCGGGGCTCCGGGCCGCCTGCGTGGCGGCCAGAAGGGCCTACGCGCGGAGCCGACGGCGCAGCACCCAAAATCGAGTCCAGGCGGAAGAGGACCGCCTATACGCCTCTTATCGAGAGGCGACGACGGTCCTCAAATCCGCGATGGGTGCTGCGAAAGACTCGGCGAGGGCCGAGATGCTGGAGGAACTCGACAGGGATCCTTATGGGAGACCATACAAGGCGGCGCGGAACCAGCTGCGCCCCTGTGGTCCCCCACTGACGGAGTCCCTCGAGCCAGCGTTGCTGGATGGGGTGGTCCGGTCCCTGTTTCCGCGCAGGACCGACTTCACCCCACCAACGATGGATCCCCCGCAAGGGTCGGCTTCGCCGGAGGAGGAGGTCCCCCCGGTGACGGCGGCGGAGTTCTACGCTGGGGTTCTCAGCCTCCGCGCGAAGAAGACGGCCCCCGGACCGGACGGCGTCCCCGCACGGGTGGTGGCGATCGCCGCCTCCGAAATGGAGGACAGGTTTCGGGACCTCTTCAGCGCGTGCTTAACGGCTGGGAGGTTCCCGAAACTGTGGAAGGAGGGGCAGCTATGCCTCCTCCGAAAGGAGGGACGCCCGGTGGACTCCCCCTCGGCATACCGGCCCATCGTTCTGCTCGATGAGGTCGGTAAATTGTTCGAGGGGATTGTCGCCTCCCGGCTTGATAGCCTTTTGCGGGGGGTAGGGCCGGACCTGTCGGACGCCCAATTCGGTTTCCGTCGAGGGCGTTCGACGATCGATGCGCTGGCCCTACTCAAGGGCCAGGTGAAGGAGGCGGTGGAGGCGGCGGGCGGAGTGCTGGCGGTGTCGTTCGACATTGCCAACGCCTTCAACTCCGTGCCCCACTCGACGATATTGGAGGCGCTCCGGTATCACGGAGTGCCCCAATACCTACGAAACCTCCTGGCCAGCTACTTGGAGGACCGAGAGGTCCTCTTCGTGGACAAGACGGCCACGGTGAGGCGGTACGGCGCAGAGTCCGGTGTTCCGCAGGGGTCGGTGCTTGGACCGCCCCTTTGGAACATCGGGTTCGACTGGCTCCTGCGGGGAGCCCTCCTCCAGGGCACGAGTGTCATCTGCTACGCGGATGACACTCTCCTCACTGCCCGGGGGAGGAATTTCGCAGACGCGGCCTGTCTGGCCTCGGCTGGCGGATCCTTGGTCGCAGAGAGGATCCGCCGCCTAGGATTGAGGGTGGCGCTGCACAAGACCGAGGCCGTGTTCTTTCGTGGGCCTCGGCAGCGCTGCCCTCCCGACGCCCACATTGTCGTAGAGGGCGTCAGGATAGGGGTCCGGGCCCAGATGAAGTACCTGGGCCTGGTCCTGGACGACAGGTGGCGCTTCGGCCCGCACTTCAGCGGGCTGTCGACGCGCCTGTTGAAAACCGCCGACGCCCTCTCGTGGCTCCTCCCGAACCTGGGGGGGCCCAAGGTGAAATGCCGGCGCCTGTATGCCGGCATTCTGCGGAGCATGGCCCTTTACGGGGCCCCAATCTGGGCGGACTCCCTCAACAGGAGGGAGAATGCGACCGCCATCCGCAGGCCCCAAAGGGCTATTGCACTGCGGGTGGCGAGGGCCTACCGCTCGGTAGGCTTCTCGGCGGCGTGCGCTCTGGCCGGCACCCCTCCTTGGGAGTTGGAGGCTTGGGTGCTCGCCAGAGTGTATGAGTGGACGGCGCGCCGGAAGGCGCTCGGGGAGCGCCCGATTGCCGAAGAGCGGGAGGCCGTGCGGCGGGAGGCGAAGGACGCCATCGTCCTCCACTGGACGGAGGACCTCGCCAACGCCGCCTTTGGCCGCCGTACGTTGGACGCGCTCGGTCCGGTCCTGCGGAGCTGGCTCGAGCGGTCCCACGGTTTCCTCTCGTTCCGTTTGGTGCAGGTGTTGTCCGGCCATGGCTGTTTCGGATCGCACCTGCACCGGATCGGGAGGGAGGAGACCCCGGCGTGCCACGACTGCGGCGCGGCGGAGGACACGGCGCAGCACACACTCGAGGTGTGCCCGGCTTGGTCCGAGCTGCGCCGCGGTCTGATCGCTGTGATCAGACAGGATCTCTCGCTTCCTGGCGTGGTCAACGCCATGCTGGGGAGCGAGGAGGCCTGGGCAGCGGTCGCCTCCTTTTGCGAGGACGTAATCTCGCAAAAGGAGGAGGCGGAGCGCGCGCGGGAGGACGACCCTCTCGCTGCGCCGCTCCGCAGACGAAGAAGGGGTCGGAGAAGGCGAGGTCCTCTCCCTCCTCACGGTGGCGACGGGCGGGCGACAGGCGCGGGGGTGCCTTCGCCCGCATTGCACCCGTCACCACCTTCGTCGGTCATTTCCGGGCCCGTGTCCCTCCCCACGGGAGGGACGTGAGGGGCCCGCCTTGTTAGGAATTCGTCGGCGGTGGACTGGAAGTAAAGGCTGTGCCGGTTTCCCAGTCCCCCGCCACTCGGACGAAGCGGGAGTGCCGCTGGGTCGTTTTAGTGGGTATACCGGGTCACACCGGGGAGTCCCACATAGCCCCCCCATCCCCCGATGGGAGGGTATGCGTAATGCATTTTTTCCCAGCGTCAAAAAAAAAAAAAAAAAAAAAAAGGTTAGGTTAGGTTAGAAAAAAAGGTTAGTTTATTTGGTACTAGACCTTATATCTCAGGATTTTAGGTGATTTATTGTGGAACTGATTTTGCATTGTTTGGTGACTACATTTTGGTGACAGATCTACTATTTTGAGGACAAACCCTATTATTTAAGAAACACAAAACTAATTAAATTGGTGATAGCTTAAATGATACCCAATACAAACAAACGTCATACAACGCACTCCTAACAACAATCGACGCTATCAAAACCACTTGAGTTTATATTTTGAAAACTTTTATGTGCTTTTTAAATTTATTTGTAACAGCGACTGCTTTGAACAAAGGTTTCTGTGACTAAGAGGATTAATAAATATACGGTCTACTGTTATGTGAGTATTATATTTTTACTGTTAATACATGTCACATTAATGTAATAATTGTATTACATTAATGTTTGGGTGTAGGGATTCAGGGGTGAATGGGGATGAAACTTTAAAGTGGATTTCAACATAGACAGTGGCCTCATTTTTGATTCCTAGGTTGGGTCAAGTTGTTGGGATTTTCTGTAGATTAGATAATTTTTCAACTCTTACTCATACTTACAACTTATTCAATCAACATGCTATATTATAAGCACATATACTACATTGTAAAATCTTTTCCTTCAGAGAAAGTGATGTGTTGCTGTTATACCTACATAATAATGAACTTTACATTTGTTTTGCCTCTAGTTACTTAGTAATTTGTTATTTTTTTTATGTTCGTAGCACCTTCGTAGGCGTCGAATGGTACGACGCCGTCTGATCCAGCGCTCACCACCTTCTCAAAGGCACAAATGGCGACTGAACGGTTTGTCGCCCTTGAAGAGAGACGTTTGGAAAATAAAAGACTTCTCATCGACAACCAGCAGAGGATGTTGGAGACTTTTAATAACATAAGTGAGGCATGGTCAAAGCAGACCCAGGCGTTGCAGGATTTGTGTACATCCATGAGACGAGGGAGTTAAATTTAATATACCACTTATAGGATTTTAGTCCACTTTTAGATATTAAGTATATGATAGATGTTATGGTAATATAAATACACATGTAAATGAAATAGTGACACCCAAATTTAAGTTAGCTAAAACAAGCAGGTAATTTCATATAAATAGTATCTACTTCTATAAGTTCTATAACAAGTTGGTTACAGAACTTGGCTTTTGTGGACAGGATATGAAAATTCAGACTCGTTAAGATGTTATGGTAATCATATCATTTGATTTAAATATACATATTTTGGTTTTTATTATTTTATGTTTTGTTCATGTGAGAACATTGTAAGCTTAATAGACTGTGGATTAGATTGTAGATAGTATTTTGTTTAGTACTTGGTTGGTTGTTGATGACTCTCTCGCACCTGTTATCACTGTAGTTTGAAAACTTTGTAAAAGCCAATTATTCTTAAAAGAGTAACCAACCAAATAGGAAACAACCAATGAGAATCATGTACCTAGCTTCTGACGTTTCATATGTGCTTATGTGGTGTATGTAAAATAAATATTTTGATTTTTTTTAAACATGTTTTTTTGTGGTAAATAAAATAAGACATTTATTAAGTAGTTATCTTTTTAATTACTCATGCCCCATACTGTATGAACATTTAAAAAAATTGCAGAAAAAAACCCTATAAATATGTATTTAAAGCCTAATAAAATATTTCATAATATAGGTACCTACCAATCTTTTATTATTTGACACCTTAAGTATACGACATAATTGTATTTATTTATTATAAGATACTAATATTGATTAATCTACGTGCTTATATTATTAAATATCTAGGTATCTACATAAAGTAAATTAATTACAAAAAAAAAATACTTATTGAGTGTAAACCACTGGAACGAACTACGCATATACGGAGTTAAATCACTTTCTAATATATAAATTAAATCCTCAGAAAGCCTTTAAATATGGAAAAAATCTGTTTATTACATTTTGTTAAATTTTTAACTAGTACTAGTACCTAAACCAGTACATTGTGTTCGGTATTTTAATTTTAAGTTTGCATGCTGAAGGAAGTCAGCGAAATGTGTGAAACCTTTTATTTTATAAGACCATCATGTACCATATTTCATGCAAAATAAAGAATCTTGAATCTTGAATCTTCATTGTTTTTAACTTTCTTATTTGCTTCGCTTGTCGAGCTTTCTTCAAATCATCACTTTTCTTAGCTTGTTCTAATAAATGTAGCTTTATAAGTAATCGAGCTGCAATTTTTTCAAATAATTATGTAGTTAAAAGAATCGAAATATAAATTTTATTTTAAGTACTATCTAATATTTTTGTCAAGAGTACGCGCGATTATTGTAGCTTTTGGATTTGACAGTTCTAAGCGAGGCTGCGGGCGAGGTCGTAAGCGAATTTGTAGCTGTTTTTTCTTAGTGAATACCAAAATGTATGAAGAACTGTCAATTTACCCTCCGTACTACTCCGTAGGTTAGTTTTAACTCACGGCCGTCACAGCCTTGAGCGCTAGTGTAGCTTTACTCAGCTTAGTGAATACCAAACTAAGTTTCACCGCTGCGGCAGCGCTGCACAACAAGGCTGTATCCTTAGAGAATAGCATTGCAGATGTGTGAACGTGAACGAAGCAAAAGGAGTAGGTCAAGAATCGTAACAGCTGGCGTTCTTTAGTAACTGCCATGAGAAAAAGGTTGATAATAGTGTATGTAGATAGAAAGATTATATCTTATTGTACACCAAAAGACAGGAACATTTTCAATTCAATCTATCTGGTTATAGCTTAGGACGAGTAAAAAAAAAATCGTATCACCACAATAGCACCAAAACATCGAGATTTCTTAATTACAGAGTCATGCAGTTTACTTCATGTAAGTTTAATTTGTTCTTATTCTTCTTTAGCGTGTGGTAAGTGCCTAACCTGGTGTCAGAGTTTTTATGCCGCCCATGGACCTCTGACTTGGCTATAGTTTAATATGTACTAACGTGTCATTCCTTCCCAGACATAACTTTATATTTCTATGTTCCTTCCTCAGTAATATTTATTGACTAAGTGATTCATATGGCCTTGAAATCATGCAATTTTACAATTGTTATAATAAAATACGTGGAGAACTAGCTTAAATAACATTCTCCACGAGAGATAGTGAGCGGTGCGAGGATGCGTAGCTGAATTTCTTTCTGTAGTTCCTCACACCGTTTTTCATACATCCCTCGAACACACCTCTCGCTTTTTTGTATGTACCGGTTACCTCCGCAAGCCCTTTTTCTAACAGATAAAAAAAAAATATATGTACAGGTAAGTGCTTTAAATAACCTCTTTACAGAAATAAATATCATTTCATGTCGTTCTTGGAACACAACACGTCTGTAGACAAAGTTGAGTGGTAGTGTAAGGCATCTGTTCTATTACCATTCCGCTCAAGAAACGTCCATAGTTAAGATTTTTAAAAACCTTGTCTTGATAAATAATAAATAAGAGATACATAAATAGAAATAGAACATTGTTTATTATCCAGGTAATACATAAGCAGATACACTAAAGATGTTATACAGGGTGCAAGGGACATTGTCGCACAAACGGTTACCATGAATTCAGCACCTGATTCTAGATCCCCAAGCGTCAAAACTTTTCTTCAGTTAATTAAAAAAAAAACAGTGGTTCACACAATTGAAGAACCAACAAACTACGTAAAATGTTACCACCAACTTCAAGATAATGTTGTTGCTAGTGAGCCCCAAACTAGAGAGTAAGTTTGTATCTTGTGGCTCGATATTTAAATTCGGGAGTGAAGACGAGAATTTCAACTGCTGTTGGATTCTAAGCACTCTCATCTCACGGTAGAGTAAGTCAGTTGAGTACCGGTAAGGCTTTTTAAAAACTTACACTATGAAGCGCTCTTTGAGCTCTTTCAGCTTCTTTCGAGTTATAGAGCGTCAATGAATTAATTATCTCGAGTTTGCGCATGGTGTGTATAAGTTTCTTATACTGCCAGAAACATTTGAAATGTGCATGTGTGATGAGAGATTTATGTCAGGCGCTGATCGATAAAAATGCCAAGGTCCTTAATAGAGTTGGTGCGCTCGAGAGCAGGATAGTTACATGGAGAAGAAGAAGTGTTAATAGAGCAGTGTGGTTTGAGTGTAATGTGATCTAAAGTTATGAATTTAGTTTTGCTTCCATATTGTGCAAGGTCTTGGTGTTTGACTAACGTCCAGAAGTCCAAACTCAAGGTTTGCCAACGAGCGATGGAGCGCAGCATACTGAATTTAAAAATAACTGACCGGATAAGGAACACCACACTGCGCTCCAGAACGCAAATTGCCGACGTAGCTTATAAAAGCTGCCAGACTAAAATGGGACTGGGCAGGCCATGTCTGCCGGCACAGCTGAAACAGCTAGACGGGGTCGCGGTAGACCGAAGAGAAGATGGCGGGATGTCTTGGATGGCTTCCTCGCGAATTGGCGAGAAGAAGCACACCAAGAGAGAAGAAGTGAGTGAGAAGTGGAAGGAATGGGGGGAGGCCTTTGCTCAGGAGTGGGACAATACGGGCTAACTAAAAAAATAAAAAATTGTGCAAGAAGGTTCCTAACTAGGAAGTTCACCACTAGTGACAGTCCCTTCTCCGCTAAGCAGTTCCCCGTACAGTATCAGGGCCGTATCATCTGCGTACGTGACGATATCAGCTCCGTTTAATACGTCATTTATGTAAATAATGAAAAGCGTGTGAACAAGTACACTGCCCTGTGGAACACCAAAATCGATGGGAAGTTAGGCATTTGAAAAACAACCAAGTTTAGTGTACGGTTTTTTGTTCATCGAAAGGTCTTAAACCACTCAAGGCGGATTCCTATTACACCTATACCTTTAAGTATCTTAAGGGTTAGAACAGTTGAGACCGTGTCAAATGCTATTGCAAGATCGAAAAAATCGTAATAAATTTTTCATTTCAATTTGTGAGGAGACACATTTTACTATAAAAGTTGCGGCGTCAGACCAATAATTTAATAGTTGGTTACTGATCCCTCATTGTTAGTGACACGTAGTTAACAAACAACTCGTGTCTCGTTCGTAGCTCTACTCTTTTTTCACTAATCGTCGGCAGTGGGAAACGTGGCCATTAATTGATAGGTATAGTTGTGCACTCGAAAATTCGAACAATAAGTTTGTCCAGGTGCATTTTGTCGAAAAACATACATACATATATTGTTGAGAAACAAATACATTTGAATAAGACAATTAGCATATATGAACAGAAAAGTCTTGATCAGTCGCGGATATATATAAAACTACAAAGAATATTTTTTGGTAGTCATACGTATACTTAGCTCGCGACCATGGCATCATCCAAGGTAATATACTTGTACTTTTTACTTCTTAGCTCGTTATGGGGCTTTTAACTTAGGAATTTATTGGTTCTTAATTCCAATATTGATTCTTAAATCCAAGCCTTTTATTTGGCAGCAACGCCTTAGGTGATTAATCCTGCCTTCTTCCTGACTCGACAATATTGTCTTGTCCTGATGTAATGGACTACCTCGTTGATCTAGCCGCAAGCGTTACTCCTGTGCATATAAAGTCCTCGATCGATTCCCATGTCAGGCTAATTTGTCACTAACCTCGCCCCCTATTACATGGAACATAAACATAACTGGCGAAATATGGGTGTGCTAAAGGTACAAGATACATAGGTGTAGGCAGACCTACGTGGTCATCGCAGAATTGTTTGCGTACAGTCAAGCAAAGATGAGCATACGAAATTTCGGGAAATAATTATGTAAACAAAGGATATTTAAAAAAATATTGTTTATTAAATTAAATAATATATTATAGTTAATAATATATTATAATTATAAATTAAAATAACCTAGAGTAACTAACTTAACAATAAAAATTGCGTCAAAAAACTCCTCCTCATCGCGGTCAACTAGTAATGTACCCAAGAAACTGGCGGCGTTGCCACGTTATATGGCAACGCTAAGCCTTTGGCCAAGGTAAAAGTCAGCCCTTGGGTTACGGGAAGTGTCAACTGCGTTTTACAATTTCCTTGAAAAGGCTGTGAGCACTCGGACCCGAAAGTTTCAACCCTAAACGGCTC
This sequence comes from Noctua janthe, assembly GCA_910589295.1. NCBI lineage: Eukaryota > Metazoa > Arthropoda > Insecta > Lepidoptera > Noctuidae > Noctua > Noctua janthe. The sequence goes on from OU342567.1 coordinate 4,660,458, forward strand.
GAAAATATAGCTTCCAATAAGGTTACTATATTTACGCCGCTTGAGGTTATCCGCAGCCGCAGCGGCAGTATACACGGTGAATTTATTTATTACGGTTTTTTTTCAAGTGAGCGTGGATTTCCCAGAATTTGATCCTTATTAGCGACACTATCGAAAGGTCATGCTACCGTGTGTCTTTTATATCAAAAATCTTTGGGTTCCATTCCTGGCTAGGAATATTGATTTTTCAAAACTCTAATGATGCAGTTTTAGTTTTCATCAAAATCGGACTCGAGAGTCCATAGAGCATTTTTCGCTATTCCTCATATTTTCGGATTTGTCCATCCACGCCCACTTGGAAAATTCACCCTGTATTTTAAAAATTAGTATAATATTTACCTACATCATGTTGTATTCAAAATTATGTAGATTTAATGCGTTGTGATTTAATTGCACAAGGATCATTTGGAGCGTGACCAACATCGGAACTATCGCCGCCATTTTATATTTTAAAAACTTACATTGTGATAAAAACAATAAACATACATATATTTACCAACAGCAATCCCCTGACCACGTCATACGAGCGCCAATATATCCATGCAGAATTGTGAGTGTTTAAAAATAACAAAATTGTATTATTTTCAGTTATTGTTATTCTTTACAATGTTGCTGGCCATATTCGCTGGGGCCTTCGCACAACCTGGTGGCGGCGGTGGCAGCTTCGGAAACCGAGGATTTGGTGGAGGCCGTGGTGGGTTTCGCCAGGGAGGATATTACGGGGGCAGGAACCAAGGATATGGTGGTCGCGGGAACCAAGGCGGATTCCGTGGATAATCAGAGGTTACCATATTGAAAAGATGATCTAAGAATTCAATTGTTTACGTTGCCCTGACCTAAGTTGGTTCTTAAGTGTATTTCCTCATAAAACTAACAAAACCGTACTCAATTTGTAGGATCTTGAGCTAGCGTGCCTTAACGTGCGAAAATTTTCATTATTATTGTTAATCATTAATTGACACAAAAGTGTCTTATTTACTTAGTTTTTGCAACTTGAGTTCGAATACTTCGTAAATAATTAGCTACCTAAATTTACTTTTTGTGGTTAACAGATGTTTCGCGAAATTTCCAAGTTCATTATTTAGTCAATGTAAACACAACCGATCGCTTTTACCTAAATGGACTTATATTATGTAACGTGAGGAATATTTTCACCAACCTTTTTGTGTTTAAAAATAAATATATTTTCTTTCTCATCCAAGTGTCGATAATAAAATATTGTTGCATGTATTAATGTGTTGTAGTTGTATATTTTATTAACCTATTTCCTGTATTTTTTTATTTAACACTTCAATCACAAAGTACAGAGGCGGACTTAATGCCATAGTATAGTTTGACATCATGCACATATTCGTTTATTTTGCAAGAGAATATTGAGTTGGCGAATATTAAAATGAATTATAGTCACCACCTCACACAAACAACTTCCAGCCACCACACACACATAGCTTAATAAACTCGTCATCGCTAAATTCAATCATTTATTATCATCATTTCATCATATTACCACTTTCCCGGGGTAGTACTTGGCTTCGGCCGTACTATCCTACAAATCCCGCCACACAGCAAAAAAAGCCGAAACACGTAAAAATATAAAATAAACCAGCCTATTACTATCCCACTGTTGGGTAAAAGCCTCTAAGATAAACATGAGTTTTTTGTCGTATTTAATAACTTGAGCCACCAGTTAAAGATTGAGTGCTTACTGCGGCCTACCCAAATGTCCTTTGTTTGGTATTGTTCGTCGGATCGTTGAGTTCCATAAGTTTTGAGTTGAGCTACACGTTCAACACATGCTTGTACTGACTGAACGGGTCCACTGAAATCTGTGAGATTCTTTCTTCAAAAGACCATCTCAGACGAGAGCCTGCATGGTCCTCCCATATATGCGCAAGACATTGCGGTGCCTGGACTTGAAAAATGACTGTGACCTGACCTCTGAGTTTAATTCGGCCGTTTCTTCTGAGAGTGTTTAGATAGGAACACCGACATTGTCTAGTATTGAAAAAAATTATGAGTATACTCGTAAGTGTTTTAAATAATAAAACATAAATGCAGAAATAAATATCATTTCATTTCATTTCAATTCGTGCCACAAACACAACTGTCTGAAGAGAAAGTTTAGAGGTAGTGTAAGGCATCTGTTCCACCACCGTCGAGTATGTGGCGACTCGCCTAAGAAACGTCCAATAGATATAGGTCCCTTATCAGTAAACCTGCTTATTTACTCTTAAGTGTAAACTTAAGAGTAGTTATACATATAGTGGCTCAAAATATTACCCAAAACTAGTTTACATAATATACACGGTGTAAACAGACTCTTCACGAAGCCGTCAATCAAGCATTCTCTACATCAAACTAAGTAACTTTACGCAAAAATTATTGCTGGGAAACGACTTTTTTTTTGGGGTGAAAAATCGCGTTTTACAGTAGGACTCAATGGAACGCACTTAAAGCATTGTGCTGATGGATGGATTGAATGGTTCGGGGGTCGTGGAGGTGTTTAATGTAACAATCTTACATTAAAAACTTGTATTTAAAAAAACCTGGGAAAAGGTTGGAACTTTGACCCCCAATATTTCCGTAACTAGAAAGTTCCCAGGTATGGTCTAGAAAAAAAAAAAAATTCGCAAAGACTGGGAAAGCAAGTGCCTTTCGGCTTCGATAAAGGTCTATTTATCAGTGCGCCTCGCCAGTGCGTGTTGCCAGTGAGCCCCTAACTATACAGTCTGTTTCTTGGGGCTCGATATTTGATTTCCAGCGCGGTTATGCAACCATGTAGGGGTCCGCATGGGCCGATGCCTGCCAGGGCTGCGGGACTGTTCCAAAGAGATACCGTGGCCCACAAAGGGCAAAGAAGGAACATGGATGGGTTTTAGTCAGTAGAAGTCTGATACTCCCTTCCGCTCAGGAATGTGGTTGAGCCGAATTGTATGTATGTGCTGACGTGGAGGGTGTGGGTGATGTATGTATATTTCATATGTGATGCTTTGTGTCAGGTGCCGATAGATCAAAAGGCCGAGGTTCTTGATAGAGTTGGTGCGCTCGAGAGCAGGACAGTTACATGAGGAAGAAGAAGTGTCAGGAGAGCAGTGTAGTCTAAGTGTAATGTGATCAAGAGGTTGTGAGTGATGAAGCAGTTTTGGAGATAACTACGAATTTAGTTTTGATACCATATACTGCAAGAAGGTTCCTGACTAGATATTAGTTGACCACTAGTGAAAGTCCCTCTTCCGCTAAGCAGTTAGCCGTGCAATATCAGGGCCGATCATCTGCGTACGTGACGATATCAGCGCTGTTTAATACGTCAATTATGTAAATAATGAAAAGCGTGGGACAAAGTACACTGCCCTGTGGGACACCAAAATCGATTGGAAGATAGTCACTTGACAAAGGATCACCTTTAGTGTAGTTTTTTGTTCATCAGGTAGCTCTCAACTCAGTCAAGGTCCAACACCATTACCTTCAAGTTTCTTAAAGAATATACCAGATGAAACCGTGTCAAATGCTATTGCAAGAACGAAAACATGCAATACATTAAACGTTTTAATAAATGAGGAGACACATTTTACTAGAACAGTTGCAGCCAGTCTAACAATTTAATACTTGATCACTGACTCGTTCCCCCGTTGTTAGTGATACGTAGTTAACAAACAACTCGTGTCTAGTTCCTAGCTCTAGTCTTTTTTCTAATTCTATTCTATTAATTGATAGTTATTGTTACACAACAATAACTCGAAAAGTCGAACAATAAATTTGTACGGGTGCATTTTCTAAAAATACATAAATTATTGAGAAACAAATACATTTGGATAAAACAATTAGCATATGTATGTAAAGTTTTGAACTGTCGCGGTTATATAAACCACAAGGGAAAAATATTTTGGCAGTCCTACGTTATACTTATTTCGCGACCAGGACGTCATCTAAGGTAATATAATTGTACTTTCTTTATTTTTACGTGTCAGCGTGTTATGGGGTTTTTTATTTAGGAATTCACTGGTTATTAAATGCCACACCTTTCATTTGGCAGCAACGTCTTAGGTGGCCACTCCTGCCTTCTTCCTGACTCTGCCAGCTTTTTTAAGTCCTGATGTAATAGACTACCTCGTTGGTCTGAGCATATAAAGTCCTGGGTTTGTTCCCAAGTCAGGCAAAGCTTGTCCGTAAGGAATTTTTGACTAGCGGCCTGGAGTCTGGATTCGTGCCTGGTTGATGGCACTAGGCTCGCCCCCTATTTCATGGAAATTAAACAGTACTGGCGAAATGTGGGTGCGCTACGATGACTTACGTGGTCTTCGCTCCCTGGTTTGCGTACAGTCAAGCAAAGAAATGCATACGAATTTTCAGAAAATAGTTATGTAAACAAAGGAAAGGATATTTCAAAAATACTCCCATGTACTTCATGTAGGTTTATTGTACAGGGGTGTGAAGAACAGGGTGTACAGTTCTTCATCCTCCATAGAAAAGGGAGGATCTTCCAACCAGACGGGTGTTACTGCCCCGTGTCTGGTGGTCTACTGCCCGACAGTTGTTGTCGGATTTTTCCTATATATAATGCACGTTTTAGGATTTTGATCTTAGTTATTAATTTGTGTCAGAGATGGCGCTGTAGTACTTTTTGTCCTATGTTGCTATAGTACTTTTTGTAGTGCTGGTACAAATGTTTACTTTTGAGTTCAAGATGTTATCAACTACTTGACGTAACTGCACATGGATTATTCGGAGCATAACCAAAATCGGAACTATAGCCGACATCTTGTCTTTTCAAGACTTAAATTGTGAACAAAACAATAAACACTCATATTTACCAACGGCGCCAATAAATCCATGCAGAATTTGGAGTATTTCAAAAATAACAAAATTGTTTTATTTGCAGTTATTGTTATTCTTTGGAATGTTGCTGGCCATATTCGCTGTGGCCTTTGCACAACCTGGTGGCGGCGGCGGTAGCTTCGGAGATGGAGGATATGATGGAGGCACCGGTGGGTATGGCCAAGGAGGCAAAGCCCAGGGATTCGGTGGATTCGGTGGACTTGGCAATGGCGGGTTCGGTGGCTAACCAGAGATACCTTCCACGTCAGAAACATAATCTAAGAATTAAATTGTTTACGTTGCCCTTACCTAAGTTGACTTAAGTATATTTCCTTATAAAGCTACCAGTACCGTACTCCATTTGTGGAATCCTGAGCTAGCGTACCTTAACGTGTAACCTAGTTAGGGCGCCTGATTCATTACTGTCACTATTCATCCCTAAATTGTAATTTATGACTTTTGTAATAGACTAGTTTTTGGCGAAAATATTCAATACTATCCTATCCTATTTTTTTTTTCATATCATATCGTCATCATCATTTCAGCCGAAAGACGTCCTTTGCTGGACATATACCTCCCCCAAGTGTCGCCACATTGGCCTATCCTATCCTATTAAATGAACAATATTTGTATATTTGTAACCACGTGCTCGAAGACGGCTTCAATAAATGATTTCTATGAAAGATGCAATAAAGGAGTTTACGGAAGCGTGAAATCGGTTTAGTTAGATCTCATGTCTGGGAAAATTTGTTTTCTCTATTTTCACCGGAACAGAGCTCGGTCGCCTAGCACGCATAGCATGACCACCGTAAAAACGGGTTTTGTCGTCGGAAGAATCGACAAAATGACACATCAACAAAAGAAATCTGTCATTTTGTCGATTCCTCCGTCGACAAAAACCGTTTCCACGGTTAGACAAAAATGTATCCACAAGGCACTTTATATTTACCCAATCTACCATGAAAAATTTTATTTTTGCATGTCGCGTTTGAGCAAGTTAATTTTTCAATGACTTCGTACAAATTAGGTACCTAAATGTAAATGTTTATAACCACAGATGAGTCGCGAAATTTAAGTTATTGGTTTAGTCAATGTAAACACAACCGATCGCTTTTACGTAAATGGACTTGTATGTCATATAACGTGAAGTATATTTTTCCCTATTTATTGTATTTTTTATAAATAAATGTATTTATCATAAACACTGAAGTCGGGATTTTTACCATGATTACTATTTGTTTTGAGTTCCCGATATTTTTTATTTTTCTTTTTTATTACTTTCTATTTTTTTTTTCTTTCTCGTCCAAGGTTCGAATAACATATTTTTGAATATATAAGTATATCAAGATATTGTAGTTGTATTTATTAACTTAAATACTGTATTAAAGTTTGACACCATGTACAAAATACTTCGTAAATTTGGTGAGAGAATGTTGAGTTCGCGATCACCACTACACTACACACACACAACCTCCTTACACCGCACACACACAGTTTAATAGACACAGATGCTCATCATCGTAAAATTCAATCATATCATCATCTCATTATATCACCTCTCTCCCCGGATAGTAGGTACTTGGCTTCGGCCCGCACTATCCCATAAATCCGAGATACGTAAAAAAATAAAAATAAACAATAATAATACCAGCCTATTAAAATCCCACTGTTGCGCAAAGCCTTCTAGGATTCACAAAGGATCCAGGTCCGAGGCAAGCTGCAGTGTTCTGCATCATATTGTAAGATAATTATTTTTGGAAGATACAGATAACGTGACGCGTAAAGTACGTTATGAAGATGTTTAACACTCGTATGGCGGCAGCTATAGTCACTATTTATTTAGACACTCATATAGATTTTTCCTCTTTTTCCCATGACCCCCACGGCACAAACTATAGAACGCCACCAGCTACGATCCTTAGATACTCCTTTCGCCTCGTCCACGTTCATACGTCTGATCATACGTCGCACGCCGGTAGTACTACTACTATGATCTTTCTGAAGAACATCACCACTACGGTCGGTGTATGTTCACATCTCGGTTGAAAACCAACGTAAATAAAACTGGCCCAGTACGAGTAGGACTCGCTAATGAAGGGTTCCGTACCATCGTAGTTGTTAAAATAAATTGAAAATTAAAGGGGCTCCCCCGTTGATTTTTAATTTAAGTTTATTATATTTTGTTATAGCGGTAACAAAATATACATTCTGTGATAATTTCGACTGTCGACTGTGTGTTTGTCTACCTATTAGGGATCATGAGATCAAGAGAAGACAGACGGACGGACGGACGGACAGTGGAGGCTTTGTAATAGGGTCCCGTTCGTTACCCTTCGGTTACGGAACCATAAACACAGACAGCAGTGAACAATGTAACAATGTAACAATTGTAGAACCCAATCAATAAATAAATAACTACGCTCGAAACGGTGGAACAATAAAACACCGCGAGTAAAACCGACGTAGTCCAAAAATTCGAAGACATCTACCAACCTGCACTGGGCCCGCGTTGGACTGAATGGGATGTGTCCCCGCAGTGGAAACATTATCTTAGGCTGAATATTTATAAAGAAAAACATAAAAAGGTTACCTACAACACTTCAATAATTCCTACTCACTTTAAGTAATTCTGACATGCCAATAAAATCTTCATCCATTCATAAGATGAATGATGTGTCTATGCAAATGATGTAAGATAATTACTTAGTTGAATCAGATGTTTGAACAGACAGTTAGGTACTAGATTGCTGATTGTAGCTCTGTAATAATAATGATTAGGGGTGGCACTGCCCATACATGCAAACGAAGGACAAAAAAAAAACTTTCCACCGGCTTCCGGAAGAAAAGTTATTTCCCACCTAAAGTCGGTTTTTTATGGAAAAATGTTTTAGGGTAACCAGCGGGACTCTATTACTAAGCCTCCGTTGTCCGTCCATCCGACCGTCCGTCCGTCGGTCCATCTGTCTAATAGTTAGGCAGTTGAAATTTTCACAGAATGTGTATTTCTGTAGCCGCTTTATCAATAAATAATAAAAATAAATTAAAAATGAAAGGGGGCTACCCTCCTACGATGGTACGGAACTCTTCATGCGCGAGTCCGACTCACACTTGGCCGGTTTTTCTTATTTTATTGTACTATCCCACATTTTTTTTGTCATGTATAATTTTAACATTATAAATATAGAAATTGATTTCTTCAACCAAAGGAAAAAAAGCATCACGTGTACAACATTAGTTTTAGTATATGTGAAACCTGAAACACGTGTCTAGTATTTTTATGTAAAGAATCTATACACCGTGACTTTTTAGTCGTCTTACAACGGCAGCCCAGTTCATGTATCCAATGAATACTAAACATTCATAAAAAAAATAGGTATTTATGAGATTTTGACAATTTAAAAATAAAAATATTATTCAGTAATATGACGCATGACGTAGTTAAAACACCCTGTTGCGAGCGATGATCTACTGGACTCGAGTGCTGGGTAGGTATTGTTCTCCCGTTTGACACGTAAACATCATTAACAGGATGTTTCATAATTTTATTTTACATTTTAATTATTATTTTTCTTTGTACCTATTATGGAAGACAAAAAAAATCGCACCTGGAGCTATTTTATGTCGGGTACATTGAGTGGACGACCTTTGTAAGACGACTTAAAAGTCACGGTGTAAACAAAATTTCAAAACTGTATCATGAAAAATCACAAAGTTATAAGCTTGTTCTGTTACCTGGTTGTCTGCTCAAAAACGTGGTAACTACGCAGCGCGCCCGCGGTTGCGTCTCCAGAATCGTCTTGAACTCATTGATAATAATAATTAGGCAGTAGGTACCTAAATGATTGCGATAGGTACTTAATGTCGCTAGGTATCCAACTTGTAACTTTTTGTTAAATATTTTTGGGACAAAATATAACATGGGTTAAAAATTATTGGAATCGATTCATACGCATATTCTAAAAATAATGTTGTATAATATATCGGCCCAGGGGCCAGGAATAACGAAGAAATCGTTGTAAATACATGAAAAAAAAGTTGGTGATAGTTCTAAATGATTTTAGTATTTATTTCAATAGTCGTTACAGGTAGTCCAGTCCAGTGACCAGAAAATCTGACAACCAGTCTTACCAAGGGGTATCATATTGCTCAGTGCTAACTGAGTTGTGGAGGTCAGATAAGCAGTCGCTCCATGTCAAATACTGGTATTCAGCTGCATCCGGCAAGACTGGAACCCACCCCAACATGGTTGGGGAATGCTAGGCAGATGATGATGAGCTTGTGAGATATTGGATGGATTGTGTGAAGGATGATATGGCTAGAAAGGAGCTGAAGACATGATGCGCCGACCCCAAATCTATTGGGATAAGGGCAGAAGAATGATGACTTCGTGAGACATTGTACGTTTTCAGGTATAAACGGAGTCTTCTTCTTCTTTTCGTGTCGATAGACTCAAATAATACCCGACCAGTATATTGCCACCTGCACAGCTCTATATGTCGTCGTTGGCTTCCTTTAAATCCTTTAAAGTGCAGGTGGTTGTGCAAGATGGGCAAGAAAGGAGGTGGGGCATATCCTGCAGAGGGCTCCACACTGACATTGTATTTGCGACGGGTCGATGATACCCCATTTGGCCAGATTATTTCTACAGTGGCCAACCTAGGCCCGCAAACGGTTAAGAGATTTCCAGAAACGCATAATTTTCTGTTTTATTGAGAAACATAAACTTATTTTTGCGACCGATGAAATCAGCAGTTACTGTCACCTCCGGTGGTCCAACTCGCACTTGGCCAGTTTTACACACTGTAATCATGACGTCATTACCAAAGAGGTACTTCCCTTGCCCCAGAAGGCTCTCATTGCCCGATATTGTCGCAAATATGACACCAGTATGTGTATTTCCTAGAAATACATCATATTGCTGAGATACATACCCACATACATTTGATAATACAATTAGCGTATGTATAGAAAAACTCTTGATTGCTTTGTATCGCGGATATATAAGCACAAGGCAAAGACATCTTGGCAGTCTTACGTTATACTTAGTGCGCGACCATGGCATCATCAAAGGTAATAATGAACTCATAATTATTAAGATTTTCTGTTTCTACGTATTTTACGTAGTAGATGTTGCCTGTGACCTTCGTCCGCGTAAAATTATTATAAAAATACTAGTTACTCCTTATAACATCAGCTGTCTGCCAGTAAAAGTCCCGTCAAAATCGGTCCAGCCGTTTTAGAGTTATTTTTTTTCGTTATAAGTATTAATTACATAAATGGAGTGCTGCGTACAAGAAAAGTAATTTTACATTGAAATAAAGGAATAGTAACTGATTTTTTTTTTTCAAAGTAGAACTTTCCTGAGAAAAATTCCGGAGGAATATGATTCAAAGTAAGGAGCTGAATGCACCCTGTCAGTTTGTGGAGGGCTGTCCCTTACACCCTGTATAGTAATTATATGCACAGCAAAAAGCTTTTATTTCATATGCATGTATAATTTCATATGCATTCAGCAAAAAGCTTTTATTTTGAAATTACAAACAGACACTTAAACTTTATTTATTTAAGATGATGATCATTATCATCTTTAGCACCTTGTGCCACCCACTGCTGAGAAGAGGCCTTTTACATTTTGTGCTATTCTTCCCTGCTCTGGTTTGCGTAGGTACAGACGCCAGCACATCAAGTTACCCGAAACTGTCAAATAGCCCCAATCAACCTTGAACCTAATGCTTTAGCGATAAACTTCAAAATCTATTAAAGAAATTTGACAGATTGTAGTAGCTTGATGCGCTGTCGTCTGTACAAACAATTTTCGAATATCAATGTTAATTTAAAAAGCTCGTGGAATTAAATGCCGAGATCTCCACGAAACCTCTCCTTGCTTCGGATAACACGTCAAGAGGGAGGCGCCAGGATAGTCCGTGAAATTCATAGTGCGTGTTTACGAGACCAAAACAGCATTTTGTTACCTGCGTTTTCAGGAAGTTTGAGACCATACTTTAGACCATGCTTCTTAACGGTAGCCCACCAATTAGGTTCATTTAATTTCATTCAATGACTATTTCATGAAAAAGTCATTCAATGGAATTAAATTAACTTAGAGAGTTGTATTTTCTATTTTAATAATTATAACTCTGTAAAGTCATATTTGTTACGGTCGCGAATCATATTTTAATCAACGTACAACCTGACACCGACCTGTAAATTCCAAAAAACGTACGCAAATTTGAGTATCGCGGGATACGTTAGCGCATCCGGCTGTCATTTGAAGATCTTTGACAGTCTTTAAGGACAGTCAGGAGCCCGAAAATCTGAAAACCAGTCTTGGTATCGTGTTCTTTTGTAACTGGGTTGTGGAGGTAAAATAGGTCTTCATTGAAAATTCTCATCTATAATCTTTATGTAAACTAAAACGGGATGCCGCCGCCGACTCCAAAATAGTTGGGAGAAGGCTAGGCAGATCATCAAAAGTAAATAAAAGAAACTTATTTAAAAATAAGTGTATCATATTGTGTTCAAATGTAGTAGTAATGTAAACAGTCGACAATTTACATTACGTTCAAGATGTTTACCAAAATCTTACATAGTGTACGTTAATATAGATTCGTTTCGCTAATGGAAAAGTAACAAAATTGTTTTTTTTCCAGACATTGTTAATCTTCGGAGTGTTGCTGGCCATATTCGCTGTAGCCTTCGCACAATTTGGCGGCGGGGGTAGAGGCCAGGGCGGTTTTGGTCAAGGAGGCAGGGGCCAGGGTGGCTTCGGTGGCCCGGGAGGATTTGGCGGTAACCAAGGAGGCTTCGGTCAAGGAGGTAGAGGACAGCAAGGAGGGTTTGGACAAGGAGGATTCGGCCAAGGAGGTAGAGGACAGCAAGGAGGGTTTGGTCAAGGAGGTTTCGGCCAAGGAGGCAGAGGCCAGAGAGGTTTCGGTCAAGGAGGTTACGGCGGCAACCAAGGAGGTTTCGGAGGCCCGGGAGGATTTGGTGGTCAAGGTGGATTCGGTGCTCAACCACGTGGTTAATCTCACAAACCATTGTGAAAAGATGATCTAAGCATTTGGTTTACATTGCTCTGAACTAAGTAAATGTTGTTTAAACATTGACAAAAAGTAGTGTGCACTAGTCAACTGTGTGCCATGCAAAATGTTGGTTTATAAGACAGTGTACTTTTCCAATAGTGAGTTCAAATTTATTGTACATAGCAATCTATTTATATTCTAGTGAGAATCGCAAAATTTCCAAGTTATTTATTTAGTCAATGTAAACACACGATCGGTTTTACCTAAATGGACTTGTATGTAATGTAACGTAAGTGACAAAAATAACATACTGTTGTTGATTTTTTTCGCAGTTTTTTATTTGACCTGTTCTGACCCTCCACCACACATATCAGGACTTAAGGCCTAAGGGCTTAAAGTTAGATACACAATTTAAAAAGACTAATAAGACTAGATAGTTGTATCTTGTTGAGAGATGCACAGCTCTTTTTCGTCATTCTCCTGTCCTTATCCCAAATTATTTGGGATCATACACAGACCTTATTGGTAAATTAGAAAGGTCGGGTGCATAGTAGGTAGGTACTCACAACCAGTGTGTATGTAGTACTAGTAACTGACCAGATTTATGAACGTGAACCAAGCAAAAGGATAATGAAAGGATCGTAGCGAGGAGGGTTCTCAAATGTCTGCCTAATCCCATGGAAAAAAGACGTGAGCCGAAATTGTCTAATTTTCCCGATCAACCTTGAACCTAGCGAACCTTAGCGATAAAGTTGAAAATCTATTAAATTTTGACAGGTTGTAGTAGCTTTATGTGCTGCCAGTCTGTACTTCGAAATACAGGGACACCTCAAAAAGTGATGTCATACCTTTCGATATAAACAAAATAAACCAAGGATATAAGATGGTGACATATGCCTCCAACTTGATCCATATTTTAAAACTCTGTAGCCTTGCATATTTCGGACAATAACAATGAAGAGTTAAGAATGTGTAATACCACTGCCTCCACTACCTCCTGGGGGAGGCCTACGTCCAGCAGTGGACGTCTTTCGGCTGAAATGATGATGGTGATGAATACATCTGCACTGTAGCGTTCGGTCAAAACAGTACGGAAATGCGTAGCCGTTCCGGACAGCGAACTTTGACAGATAATGTACAGAAGTATCTGTCAGTGTCCGGGTTCAAAATCTGAGCGTAGCATGCGTAGGTAGCGATTTATTTGACAGACCTTTAATTTTGGTGCCTGTACTGTAGGTTACTGCTATGGCAACCCCGCACCCCTCCAGAAGTAACGAGAACGGACACCGTGTGGTTCTAGTCAGTATGAGTCTGACAGACCACTCCGACCACCCGAAAACGGAGTTTTTCTCGAAGGATTTCCACACGTCACGTAAAAATGGTGCCTTAAAAGTTCTAAGATGATCGCATAGATGGCGCTTCCTTACATTGAATTACAGTTTGTTTTCCTTAGTTTTCAGTCTCTCGGAATAGTAAGAATTTAACTTGAGTGCCTGAAACAGAAACTACAAAAGTTCTTAAATGATCGGATAGATGGCGCTACCTACACGGAATTAGAGTTTGCTTTTTAATAAATAGCTAGTAATAAAGGCGAATATTACCGTTTGTTATATGAAAGTTTTATCCGTATTTTTTTTTATATTGTTGCAATTGAAGTCTCTCTCGTCTCGTCTCTCGCGTTCGGCCCTGGTTCAAACCATGGTCCGGAGAGAGAGGGAATGGGAAGCCGTCACCACCTTCTGCGAATCAGTCATGCTAGTGAAGGAGGTGGCGGGACGTGAGAGGGAAAGAAAGACGGCGCGTTCGTGTTCCACGCGCGCCTCAAAGAGATGAGATGTCAGCAACCGAGTAGGGGAACGCATGGGCCGATGCCTGCTAGGGCTGCGGGACTGTTCGAAACAGATACCGCAGCCCTGGAACACAAAGGGCAAATAAGGAACATGGATGGGTTTTAGTCAGTACAAGTCTGACACTCCCTTCCGCTCCGCCCAGAGTGAGGGGGTCATTTGACGATTTCCCATCCGAAAAAAAAAAAAAAAAAAAGTACCTATTAATGACATCATAACTTACAGAGTGGAAGGGACACCGCCGCGAAAACGACGTATTCAGTACATCATTCTAAACCCCCCTACATAAATTATTTGATTTGTTTTGATTTGATTTGATCGAAATTATACATCCGGTAATTTTTAAAAAACAAATCTGCCTTTTTCCTACAAAAATGCAAAACCTACACGGTCAAAATGTAGGTAACGGCTGCTAAAAAAAAAATCGATGAAAATTTTTATTCATCGTTAAATAATAGAATTATGACTTTATTGTAGGTTTTGATTTTATACCTGATACCTGTGTGAATATTCCTGAATGCCTGGGTAGCTACCTCGTTGGTTTAGTGGTCGCAAGCACTATTGCTGAGCATGAGGGCCTGGGTTTGATCGGGTATAGTGTGTTATTGGGGTTTTCAACCAGATTTTTTTCAGTAGCAGCCTCGAGACTGGATCTGTGCCCGGTTGATGGCAATAGGCTCAACCCCTTCCCCCCAACCTCCTGTTATATGGGGATTTAAACACAAGTATCGTAATGATGGTATACTACCAGGGTCTAACTCTTCAGGGATTCCAGGCGTGATGTTATATTAACCACTTAATGTGAATGCAATAAACAGTACCTAACTACATACCAGTAGCGAAGGGTCAATTTTGTAAGAGGTAAGCCGGAGTACATATCTTTAATGTGATTATATTATTTGTCAATAGAATACCGACTGTGCCATTTTTTAAAGGGAAGCCGGTAGGAATCGAGTTGTATAGAACCTTCGCCACTGCTAGATACGATCTTGAACAGTTCAAGCGTATTCATCTCATGAACATTGTGAATTACACTTGTTTTGTTCGGGATTACCTTCGTGTGATTTAATCTTACTGACTGAAGTAAGGAAATGCGTCAGTCTTGTAAAATTAACAATGAGATAAACATCTTAAGAGCAATATGACGTTATTTCAACGCTTGCTATTATACCTGTTATAACTGTGTACAATTGTACAAAGGTGGCACCTTGTTTTAAGTTTTACTTTAGTAAGACTATAAAGGGTGTAAATAGACCCTTAACGAAGCCGAAAGGCACTTGCTCTCCCCGTCATTGCGATAATTTTTTTTTGTTCTAGACCATACCTGGGAACCTTCTAGTTACGGAGATATTGGGGGTTAAGGTTAAGTTTTTTTTTAAACATATGTTTTTAATGTAAGATTTTTATTTTAAACACCTCCACGACCCGCGTACTATTCAATCCATCCATCAGCACAATGCTTTGAGTGCTTTCCATCGAGTCCTACCGTAAAACGTGATGTTTCTCCCCAAAAAAAAAGTCGTTTCCCAGCAATAATTTTTGTTTAAAGTTACTACTTAGTTTAATGTACAGAATGCTTGGTTGACGGCTTCATGAAGGGTCGGTTTACACCCTGTAGATTTGGTCTGCAAAAAGACCTATGTAGACTGCAGAGTTTTCCTTCGTGTATCCAGTTTTCCGCACATAACTTATAGTCATGCAGTCATCAGAATCTGCCTAGCCTTTTCCCAAGTTTGTTGGTTCCATCCAGTCTAACAAGACACAGCTGAATACCAATATTTCACATAGAGCGACTATCTATTTGACTTCCACAACTCAGTTAGAACTGGATAATACGATACCCCTTGGTAAGACTAGTTGTCAGACTTTCGAGCCACTGACTTTCTGTGTAACAACTGTCAATGATAGACAAATGACAGCCGGGACCAAGAGGCAAGGAGGAAACTCGGTATGTAATGGGTGGTCACCCATCCACGGAACAACCTAGGCAAGAAAGACAACAAATTACCAACATATTACACAAATTAACGAAAGGATGTTATATCAGTTTCATAGAAACTATATTCTGTTGCGTAATTTGTGGATTTTATGGTGAAATCATTAAACACCAACAGTTATAAGATCTCATGAAAACTGTTAAGTAGTTGTTTAAATATAACATACAATAACAACAACCGCTGAAAAGAGAAACAGTAAAATTAAATCGATAACGGTTCCATTTCTTTCTTAATACTTTTAGGGCCTGTTTCACCACCTACGATTAAGTTCTCGATAACTTATTTGGCAGATAATTTCATACAAATGCTGTTCCATTTTTGAATTTATTCATTAAGTAGTGGCTATTCGGACATCGTGAAACAGGGCCTTAGTGTTTCAGCGTATATGAATACACTGCAATTGTAAGTTGGGCAATTTCGAATAGGAATTTCATCAATGTACGAGGGCGGGTCAATAAGTCCGTGACTTTTTGAATTTCCGACCTCTTTACTGAAACAGCAACAGTGCTCCTGTCAACAGGCATCTGTCAGTTGACTCCTGTCAAAATTTAAACTTGCTGCGTCAGTTAGTTTGTGTTTGACAGCTATTTTTATCAGACTACTCATTAATTTGAGGAGAAAATGGAAAAAAGTGAATTTCGTGTGCTTATTAAGCATTATTTCTTGCGAAAAAAAACCATTACCGAGACCAAGGCTAAGCTTGATAAATACTATGGGGACTCTGCACCATCGATTTCAATGGTAAAAAAGTGGTTTACTGAATTTCGTTGTGGCCGTACAAGCACTGAAGATGCCGAACGTCCTGGACGCCCAGTTGAGGTCTCTACACCCGAAACAATCGAAAAAATTCACGATATGGTGTTGACCGACCGAAGATTGAAAGTGCGAGAGATTGTGGAAGCCGTAGGGATCTCGCATGGCTCAGTGGTTTCAATTTTGAATGATCACTTGGGCATGAGAAAGCTTTCCGCAAGATGGGTGCCGCGTTTGCTCACAGTCGACCACAAACGCAATCGTGTAACAACTTCACAGGAAGCTTTGGCGTTGTTTAATCGCAATATGGAGGAGTTTTTGCGCCGTTTTGTAACCGTGGACGAAACATGGATCCATCACAACACACCAGAAACCAAACAACAGTCAAAACAGTGGGTTTCTAAGGGTGAATCGGCGCCAAAGAAGGCCAAGGTGGGTTTGTCAGCCAATAAAGTTATGGCGACTGTTTTTTGGGATGCACGCGGGATAATCCACATTGACTACCTTCAAAAGGGAAGAACAATCAATGGGGAATATTATGCCAACTTATTGGACCGATTCAATGACGATTTGAAAAAAAACCGACCTCATTTGGCCAAGAAAAAAGTTCTTTTCCACCAAGACAATGCAAGGGTGCACACATGTGCAGTCGCCATGGCAAAAATCCATGAATTGGGCTATGAATTGCTCCCTCATCCGCCCTATTCTCCAGATTTGGCTCCGAGCGACTACTTCTTGTTCCCAAACCTGAAGAAATGGCTTGGTGGAAAAAGATTTGACTCCAATGATGAAGTCATCTCGCAAACAAAGGCCTATTTTGAGGACCTCGACAAATCATTTTTTTTGGAAGGGATAAAAAAATTGGAGAAGCGTTGGACAAAGTGTATAGAGCTCAAGGGAGACTACGTTGAAAAATAAAATTATTTTTTTATCAAAAAATCTGTGTTTTATTCCAAAAGTGACGGACTTATTGACCCGCCCTCGTACCTATGGCCTTTCACCCTCGCTCATTAAAATTGTAGTACACCTATCATGCACTCTCTCGCTGTACCCATTGATATTAATCCTTTTTCGACACATCACCGACAAAAACAAAACATTTCCTTTTAACTTTTACTGTCATTGGTGCTCCTTTCAAGCTCCCTCTAGTTTCCAATCTCCCTCTCTTGTCAACAACATAATTATTTTTTACCTATTAGTTATAGGTAAAAAATAAAAAAAAAAAGGTAGTTCCTTTTTTTGTTTTTTTTTTTTTTTATTGACCCCTTCCACTCTGGGCGGAGCGGAAGGGAGTGTCTGACTTGTACTGACTAAAACCCATCCATGTTCCTTCTTTGCCCTTTGTGTTCCAGGGCCACGGTATCTCTTTCGAACAGTCCCGCATAACTACCTAACCTAGGTTATCAATAAAGGGATAGGTATATAACATAACTGTATCATCACAATAATACAATAACATAATGCTCATAAATTAAGTAGCAACATAAAATAGTTATCAGACTGACTTTGTTTGTGCAGAGTGAGTTGTGACCTTTGCATGTTTGTCCCCCGCGAGCATTGGGTTTGTTTATGGCATCCGATGCTACTGCGATCCGACTGACAATCATATATAGTAAATCCATAACATAAAATTTGGTTTGTAGTCCACGAAAGACAAATCTTTATGTGTAAGTTATACGACTTTGCCTAAGCAAAAGCCAACCTTATAGTAGGTAATTTTTTTTTTCTGGATGTGTATGTGGATGTGGATATCCTCAATAGATGTCCTCCGCCCTGGGGAGAGCGGAGGGATCTGTCAGACTCTTACTAATCAAAACCACACCGTTGTTCCCTCGCACAGTTGCGTGCGGGGCCAGCGGGATCTAATGCGACTTCCGCTGCCCCGGACTAGTCCCCGCTTGCCCTGCAGGCCTCGTCCCTGGGTGGAGTGAAGTGTAAAGCTGATAATAAATGAAATGTTTAGTTTGGTCAAGAGCCGGACTTGTATTGAGTGGGTCTCGTGAGTTGTTTCTTTAATCAATCAAATCAAAGAAAAGTTCAATTATGTACCTTTTCCTGAAAAGGATAGTTAACATTTACAATAGTTAGTTTTCTATTAGCAACTTCGAAGATGAGCCTACCGTGTCCGATTTGGTTCTGTCATGTCCACATTAAAACTATGTATACACGATACGATGCGTCGTGTTGACGTAAAATCGGTCTGTATAAAAACTCCGTAGGTATTATTGTTCATCTGCCTTATTATTCAGTCCCTTCGTATCTCATTGTTTATTCCTCATACATATTTGTTTTGATGGGTCACTCTTGTATTGAATTATTTTCCTTCATCGGCAGCAAACAAGAGTTGTTTTTGTTTACGTTTAGTTAGAAAACTTTCGTAATTTAGGTTACTGTGTCGATCGGTAGTAAAAATCGGAGTGTTTGTTGTTGTATTGAAGAAGTTAAAAGTAGATGTTTCTGTACGTCAGCTCGGTTTTACGTAAGATTAGCTAATAGTATTATTTTGATTGCTACCGTGTTCTATTTTGGCTGTTTAATGCTTGTAGAACTTTCATAGCAATCTTTAGTAGTAGTTGGCTTAGGTATCTCGTCTACCAAGCTGGGAACCAACTTTCTTTTAAGCAAGAATAATGAAACTAGTTGTCCTGTGACTTGTAAATCAGGAAAATGTTGTGGTTAAATATTAATAAAATTGTGGTTTTTGCGTTTCAATTGTCTAGTTTTAGTAATCATTGCGAGTGTTCAGAATGATGTACTGAATACTGGCTACCAGCCAGTAGTGCGTCGGAGTCCCTTCCAACGTCTATATATTCTTCCTACATCCTGTTATAACATGCTCTGAAACGCTACAGGAAGTTTAAATTAGTTCTTTGTGACCACTTCATTCATTATTACAATTAGTAGTTGACGTAATTAAACAAACAGTGATTCAAATACTCTTCGTCCATTCATAATGTATTATGACATGACACTATATTTACACCTTTATTAATTATTGTTATGCGATAACAAACATCCATATTTGTACTTTAAAAATATAACTTCCTTTATGATAAGGTATTTCAAATATTTCCGTCCAATTCACTATGATAATTCTTCACAGTGATGTCATTGATGGTGAGGTAGGTCCGTACTTAAAAGAGTGTCCATACTCCATAGAGTTTTTCGCCTATTCTTCTCCATACAGATCTACGCTTTGGAATCAGCAACAGTCTTTTCACGGTTATTATGACTTGTGACTACAAGACTGTAGCTTCATCTTTTTTATTTTGACAATTCAAAAGTCCTTGTAACTGGTCTTTTTGAAATAATACTTTGACTGACTGAAAAGTAACCGAAAAGTTGTGTGGTAAACGGTTATCGTGGTATGGACATGTGATGCGGAGGAATGAGGTAAATGTAGTGAAGAAAATGTTGAGTATGAATGTGGAGAAGAGTAGAGGAAAACTAAAGAAATGATGGACGGACTGTGTTAAGGATAATATGGCTAGAAAGGAGGTGACTGCTGAGATGACGAGTAATAGAGAAGTATGGAAGAAGAAGACTAGAATAAATTGGGATAAGGGCAGGAGAATAATGATGTGTTTCGTGATCTTCAAGTGTTGAGGGTGACGATTGGTTTTTACTTACGTCTGGCTTACCCAGGGTACCCAGCCCCGCTGCCACCTAGCTGACTGCTCAAGGACTTAGACCATATCCTGAATAACTTGCACAATCAGGCTGCAACGTTTCCATTGCTGGAATACTCTCTCATTCTCCGTCAGAGGGGGTATGCTGAAATCCGTACAAGGGGACCTACTGTGGTTTAGCAGAAATCTAATTACACATTTTCACTTGAAAATTTTTACCTCTGCACAAGAAGGTTTATTTCTAGGATACGACAGAAACCGCGAGTAGCAGCTAGTGTTTCTACTTAAATAATTCTATGAATTTTCAAGTCATCAATGAATCATTTCAACTACCTATATTTACGTTAACACATACGTAAGTAAAGTCATTAAAGAACATGTAAGGTAGTCATGGTAGGTAGCTAAACTGTATTCGCGATTACGTTACCAAAAATGTAAACAAATATGTGTTTTTGGAAAAACAACATTAATAACACACACTAATAAGTAAGCTAGTTTTACTTGGCCAAAGGAAAAGTAACAGTTAAACAATCATTTACACATAATTATGTAGCTGACAATAAAGTTAACGGTGACAACCGTGCTAGTGTAAACTGTAGAGAGTTTGGCTGCAACATCAAATATTTTAGAGTTTTTAAATAGTACTTGTCATTCTAACACCAACTTAATTTACAGGAACACAAAGTTGATGTTCGTTTACCTCAAAATAACATCAAATGGAAACAAGGATTTGAATAAACTTAAGCTATTTATTATAAATTGCGTTATCCTCGTAAACAATTAGTCCCGCCGATGAATCATGAAAAACAACTGTACAGACGGTTGTTTGTCTAAAACCAAAGGTTTTACTTCACAAACACAATATAGAGGCCATGTGGAGCAATCTTCTGCTTGACAAACAACTTTATTCTTGGAAAAATATTAGATAATGCGAGGTGTTATTGAGAGGGCATTTTGCTGGCAAAGTTACTGGTAAATGTTGTTTTTGTTGATGTTACTATGAAGTGGGTTACCTGCACGGTTACTGATGTCTTTTTCGAAGTCGGATGTGAAGTTTTGATTTTGAAGCAGCTTCCTGACCTAGTCCCATTCTATTTGGGGTCAGCACAACACGTTTTCTTCTTCCATTCTAGAGATTGAATGTAGAAGTCACGGTATTGTTTACTCTTTTCTCTTCCATATCATTCCTCACACAGTCCATCCATGTTTTCTTTGGCCTTCCTCCCCCTCTCCATCCATCAACATTCATGTCCATCACAATTTTAGTCACATGTGTTTCACATAAGTTTTGAGTATGAATATTGGATGGCTATAAGAGTAGAGGAAACTCAAAGTAACGATGGATGGACTTTTTGAAGGATATGGCAAGAAAGGAGGTGTCTGATGAGATGATAAGCAATAGAGAACTATGAAAACATGCTGTGCCGACCACAAATAAACTGGTATTAGGGCGGGAGAATCATGAATGATGACGATAAGTATGTTAATAAATGTGGTGTCTTTCAGACCACATTTTCGCTTTAGAATACCACTGCTAGAACACGTCTCCTCTCTGCAAGATGGAATGGACCATACCTAACCAGCTCAGAGCGGGTGACTGGATACAACATGTTTTCGTGTTTTTCGTCCTACGTTTCTTGACGGATTCCCCAAGATAATCGTTTCGTCGTTTTACAAAAAAAGATTGAAACACATGACTTACGCCGTACAGCGTAATAAGTCGGTTAAAACAGGTGGGTCTTCGTGATTGTAGCGCATGAGCTTGCTGTTGTTATAGGTACTTAAGGGTAAAGCGTCAAGGTAACTTTTTATCTTGTTTCATATTTTTTGTGTAGTAAGCAATGACTTATTGTCGGGCCTATCCTGTCCCCCCATACTTAAGTACAAATATTGTAATACCAAATGATTTGTAAAGAGTAATCATGGAGTTTCTTGCCGGTTCTTCTCCATAGGAAACGACCAACCCGAACCGTGCACCTTTTTGTCAACGTTTTATAAGTGCCCATCTAGGCCTATGTGAAATATAATATTTTGAATTTGGTAGTCAGCGAAATTCAAATTTTCTTACGTTTTTTGCAATTTGCAGGTCAGTGTCAGCACACAACTTCATTAATTGTAAAAGTATAAAGGAGAAGAAGAAAAACTTGAAAGGAAGAGTAAAAAGGAAAAAATAGGAAAAATAAGCGAGGAAGGTGAAATTTCAGGAGTGCCTTGAACACGAGATTCAAGCATTCATCGTCTCCGTATTTGAATCCTTCAAGAAATTCTCGTCTCTTGCCAATCAGCTCTGTGTATCGGTTTACAATACATTATTAGCTTTTATTTATGTTCAGTGAATCCTAGGTGACGTTTCAAGGACGTTAACGTCATCTTACTAACTTCTACGAAGTATACTTCACGACTGAAATCATTCTCATTGACTTGCGGTTAATGCGACGTCATCAGCTCATTCATGCATTTGTGCAGTAGTTAGAATTCCCATTAATTAAAGAAGCCCTTGCTGGGATTTCCCATTGAGTAACGTCATATGTTGAAAATAAACCTGGGAATGAATGTTTTAAAAAGATTTCTTTCAAAGTAATACTATAGACTACTGGACGGGTCTACTGGGGGTAACCACAGACTCTGGCAGTAGCTTTTAATGCGTTTTGAATTTCTAGTTTTTTTTTACAGAAATTACAGTCATAAGCTGTTTGGTATCTTATGTTACTTTTTGTAGCTCCGCAGGTTTTGACAGAATTTGAAGTGCCAAGCGATTTTATACCATATGCGGTACAAGTAAGTATTAATTGCTATCTTGACTTGTTCTGCACTTCATCATCCTCTGCCTAGCCTTTTCCCAACTATGCAGCATCCCGTCCAGAAGCAACTGAATACCAGTACTTTACATAGAGCGACGCCTATCTGACCTCCACAACCCAGATAGTACTGGGGAATACCCCTACTGCCGCTTGGTCAGACTTTCGGGCCACTGCCTACCTGTAACGAGATTTAAAGATCTACGAATTAAATACAGTCAGGACCAACGGCTTAACGTGCTTTCCGAGGACAGAACTCGCTATGTTATGAATGATCATCCATCCACAGATCGACCTCAGCAAGCGTAGCAACGTGCGGCTTTTATTATTTAGCCGCGAGATCCTCTGTTCTCATGTTTCCTCACCTAAATAGCTTTAACTATACAAGATGTAAACGGACCCTTCACGAAGCTGTCAATCAAGCATTCTGTACATCAAACCAAACATTATTGCTGGGAAACGACTTTTTTTTCGAGGTAAAAAATCACGTTTTACAGTAGGACTCAATGTAACGCACTCAAAACATTATGCTGATGGATGCATTGAAGAGTACGATGGTCGAGGTAGGTTTTTAAAATAAAGTTTTAATACTAAAAACTAGTATTAAAAAAAAAAAAAACTTGTGAAAAAGTTAGAACTTTGACCCCCAATATCTCCATAACTAGAAGGTTCCCAGGTATGGTCTAGAACAAAAAAAATATCGCAGTGTAGAACAAGCGTCTTGCGGAGTAATTTTACACCCATTATTACCAGGTATTGTTCGAAAAAATAAGCTTTGTCATGATTCAGGATGACTGGCTGCTCAAGTGTTTTGTTTACATACTTTTTATCTTTTATTACCTTTTCTCTTCATTCATAAACATTAGGTTTTATTAATGACTAGACGAATTATCTTCGGTTAGTAACAAGCACTATCTAATGACGTAATGTCTGGATTGTCGGGTGGATGCAGTAACACGCGTGTTTATTGTAGACATCACGCGCTTTCATCGTGTTTACCTGATTTTCATGTTATTACATTTTTTGGCTGCCTCGAGTGGTCTCAAGCGCGACTGCTGACACTGAGGTCGTGGGTTTGATTCCGAAGCCGGTCAAAGTGTAATTGGGTTTTTCCATTAGGAATTAGTCCCGCCCTTACATCTCTACTACATTCATCAGCCTTTTTCATCTCTTTTTAACTCCATTAAAAAGAGATGAAAAAGGCTGATGAATGTAAAAGTTAATGAATGGGCTTTCTTTCAAGAAAGAAAGCAAACATAATATTTATTTGGCACATGTCACAAGTGCACACAACAAAAAATAAAATAAAAAAACTTGACTGAAAAAACTGAAATGCATAAAACAAGCACTTTTAAATTAAACAAAAGTTGGAAGCAGGCGACCCATTCCATTTTCATAATTTTATGTTCAAATGGGTTTTTTAAAGCGGGTAAAAAAATTAAAATCTAAACGCGTACCGCGAGGGCTGACCCGAAGACGCACGGGAAAAGAACACATGGAAAGAATTGGGGAAGGCCTTTGCCCAGTTGAAAAAAAACAAGAAAAAAACATAAAAATATTATTTGTCTTCACGGCTGCGCCAATAAGCCCAGTTCAGCAAACTGCCGAGCAGCTAGTGCCTGACGCTGGTTTTCAGGGAAGTAAAGACTAAGATGGTAGCTGATAGATAAATATAGAAAACAAAAACATAGGTAACGCGCCACAAATATATTTGCAGGGCAGGAAGTTGATGCCATACATCATAGATAAAGAAATAATACTCCTATTAGTCACTTTTTTAAAGTACGTCAAATTATCATGTGCCTTTACAACTCAACAACAAAACTTAACTTAATCAGATACTAAAAAAAACACATGACTAACATTAAAGTAGCTAAAAATAACACTCTAAACCAGTTAGCGAAGAGATAAGAGATAAAAATAAACCCTTATCTATTTTATTAGAGGCGATGTTATCAGCTGCTTTGGTTATCATTATCTAACCTATTTGCATGCCCTCGAAGTGTTTCACACATCCGCAGTATGGGCTGATTAATGGGTAATAAATTGTAGTGGTTGAACTAAAATTACAAAATCAATTTAGCCTATAATATCCTGTTATCCTATAATAACTGTTGGGACAAACGCCTCCTTCCTGTGAGAGGCAGTGGTCTGTAGTCTGTAATTCACTACACGAGTCCTGTGCAAGTTGTGGATGGCCCACCTATCAGATTTTTTTGATTCTAGGAGGACTTTTCGGTTTCCTCACGATGTTTTCTTTCACCGTTTGGAGAGCAGCAGTGATAAATTTCACAAATGAACGTGGCTGTCCGTTCGTTATTCCTACTATCTACCGTCTATTCGTGACACTCATTAAAGCCATCGCCTACCGCGATCTTCTGCAGTGATGCAGTCGCAATGTTGTCACTGGCGATGTGCCTTCGCCAACGTAACCTCTACTATCGTGCTGCAAACGCCTGTCACCCTCCCCCCGTTCCCTACTCTTCGTTCCTGCAATGTCTTCAGAAACAGTTGCAGGCGAACGGCATTACCTACATCTCCAGACAAAGTGATACTCAGTGCGTAGCCATCCATGGCTACTGTGGAGCGGTATTGACCATTAGTGACATTGACAAAGAGATTGTTTGTCATGTTGTTTGTGTGTTATAATTATCACAGTCATATTCTAATTAGAAGTAACTTAACATTACGTCTGTAATCCCCGAAGGGCAGTTACGTTTATATCAAATCTAATAGAGAGCAAGCTTATTGAAATGAACCGTGCACAAATCCAGACTCCGTGAATGCTACTGAAATTCCTGATGGAAAAACTTAATAACACTGCCTTACCTAGGAATTAGTAATAGGTACTTCACTATTCACATTCTAATTACCTGTAAAGTGTTATACTTATGCAATATTCTGTTACGATAAGGTGACTTCTATTTAAATAACACCAGCTGTTTGTCTCAAGTGAGTAATTCTAGTGTTTGTTGAGGATTCGCAGAAAACTGTTAATGTATGAATCATTGTCTGCAGTATGTTTGTTTCGTAAAATGTGTGTTTTACAAACAGACCGGCTGCTTACAATGCTTAATGGAAACTACATAGTTCGGCTGCGAAATGCTGCCAGGAATAATTAATAAGTAAAACCTACGTCTCGACACCCTTGTTGGTCGAATGGTCGCAAGCGCGACCACTGAGCATGAGGTCCTGGGTTCGATTCCCGGGTCGGGAAAATTGTTGTTGGGTTTTTCCATCAGGTACTTTCTTAGTGGTAGCCACGGAGTCTGGATATGTGCCCGGTTGATGGCAAAAGGCTCGCTTCCTATAACATGGGACTTAAACGTAACTGGGGAAATGGGGGTGTACTATAATTAGGTAGGGTTCGAAGGGTTAGGCGGAGGAGCTGTCTAACTCTTTGGGGGTTACAGGCTAGATGTTATGTTATGCTATATCTACGTAAGTTCGTACTAGTATTTTCCCAGTAAAAGTCTTTGCATCGAGAATCCAACTTAAACTTGAAGTAGGAGAAATAATATTGTGGCAACTGTCTAAATCCTAGCCTATAGGCTGAGCTGCAACGGTCCAGAGCATTCGGAGTTCCAACTCGCATACTGTGAGTAGACCACTGCTACAGCCACGGATATTAAATGAGCGTGGAAACGCGTTAGTATCCGTGGTTGTAGCAGCATCTGTTCATGGAAAACAAGACCTAGTGCTTTTCTGTTTTCCGTTTCACACAACATAACATATTGGTCATTACTCCGAAGGGTAAGCCAGACGTGCTCTTTAAAGACGAAAGCAGAAAGCTGCTTTTCGTAGTTCATCATCGTCAGCCTACAGCAGTCCATAGCTGGACCTAGGCCTCTCCAATTGCCCGTCACTCAGCTCGATTCTCTCGCATAAAATGTTTCTTAATACTTAAGTTAAATATCACAGATGATTGCGTAAACAATTAAGATAAAACTAAATGATAACATCACACGACACAGCGACGTTGAATGACGATGAGCAACGTATTAACAAACAGATAGCGGCGCCTGCGCCGATGTTGATGTTATTTGCTATCGCGTGACCGCTACCCGATAACGTGGTGGTGTGATGGTTTTAACATCAAAATGAGAGCAGAAAGTCCAGTTAAGGTCATTTTTAGAGGTATTTTAACCAGACCCCATTGGCTTTACACACTTTTCTGTGACAGTCCAAAAAACTCGTATTCCATTGCATCTTATGAAATTAATTGCAGCTTAAATAATGCAATAAATATTGTTGAATTTGCAAATTTTGATTGGGAGTGTATTAAGCAATTTAAATGGAGATGTCCAAGACTCTCTAATGGATTTCGTCATGTCGGCAGTTGTTCTTCACTAATGGGGAAAATTTTCGCAACAATAGTAACAGCACGTGAATACTAACACGAGCAAGTCGAGAAGAAGAAAATAATGAAGATAGGAAGTTTACCGAACCTGCTACGAAGACCGCAAGACCGGCAAGTGTAGGTAGTGCTGGACCACCATCTAGTTAGACGGACCGAAGTCCTTAAAATGGTGGCTGGGAGAGACGGGATGTGGAACGAGGAGGATAGGGTGTTGTGGTACAGCTTGAAGTAGGTCCACACATAAGATTGTGAGGTTACGATGTTAGCCATGATGATATCATCATCATCAGCCCAGCCTTTTCCCAACTATGTTAGGGTCGGATTCCAGTCTAACCGGATGTAGCTGAATACCAGTATTTTACATGGAACGACTGTCTATCTGACCTCCACAACCCAGTTGGTACTGGGTAATACGATACCCCTTTCTTAGACTGTCTCTGACTTTCGGGCCACTGATTAGCTGTAACGACTGTCAAAGGTTTTTATTGTGGAATTTGTAATATATATATATTTTTATTGTGTTAACACCTAGTTTTATGTGCATGCTGTGGTCTCCTGTAATTGAAGGAACACACTTAATAGAACCTTTGTATAATTTTGACCTTTATTGCATCTGTGTAATTTTTGTTGGAGATCCAAATAAATAAATAAATAAAGATCTAAAAATTACAGCCGGGATCAACGGCTTAACGTGCTCTCCGAGGCACGGAGGAAACCCGGTATGTTATGATGGTCACCCATCCAGAGACTACCTAGGCAAGCGCAGCTTAACCTTGAAGTTCAACCTGTGCGGCTGTTATTATTTAGCCATGATGATAATCATGAACAAAACTGTGTTTACTCAGTATTCGCTTACCCTTCTGCCATGTTTTGTTTAGTGTCCAACAAACGGAATATACCAACTGATAAGCTGCACTGTTACGTGTTTAAATTATGTTAACAGGTCTTATTTGTGTGTTTTTATGGAAAAGTTTTTTCGTAAAGAGTACTACACTTTGCTTTGCGATTTATGTTTGTATTATGATGGCGTAAGTAGGTCATTGCTTACCTGTTTGTAAACGTTCATCAAGCGTGATAAACCTCGGAAAAGTTCCATGTTACAAAATGTACACAGGTTCTTATACAAGGTGTAAACGCAATATATACAAAGCCGGCAACCAAGCATTCTGTATATTAAATTAAGTAACTCTACGCAAAAATAATTGCTGGGAAACGACTTTTATTGGGGAGAAAAATCACAACTCTGAACATTGTACTGATCGATGCATTAAATTGTAAGAGGGTCATGGAAGTATTTAAAGTAAACTTATTACATTGAATAAAATCTTGGCATTTAAAAAAAAACTTCTGAAAAAGCTGGAACTTTGAACCCTCATATCTGCGTAACTAGAAGGTTCCCAGCACGAGTAACATGACCAGCGTACAAACGGGTTTTGTCGACGGAAGAATCAACAAAATGACAGATCAACAAAATAAATCTGCCGTTTTATCGATTCTTCCGTCGACAAAACCCGTTTCTACGGTTGTCATGCTACGCGTGCACCGTGCAGGTATGGTCCAGAACAAAAAATGATCGCAATGACGGGGAGAACCCAGTTTTTTAATAATAGTAGTTTTTTAAGCCTTTCAGCTTCGCTATGGGTATTTTTTTACCCATTATTAGTAACTTTCGAAGAAACGATAAGTGAACATCGTACAGGGGTTAGATCGGTAGGTTGTGAGGCCTTCCATCGCTCTGATTTTATTGATTTAACTTTCGTCGTACACCCTGTATAATCTGTTTCTCTGACTTGATTGCCAATTGCATCAGAATTTGTTTACATGTAAAACCAAACAAATACTTTAAAAAACCAACCTTCTCAATTTGTCAGAATCTTTTTTTAATAACGTCAATCCAACAAATACCTTTTTAAAAGTAGGAAACCGTAAAACAGAAACAATCAGGCTGTGAAAACACATTACTTTTCGAAGGCCACACAGACAAACAGACACCTTATGGTTAACAACAATAGGTTGGTAATAGTGTTGATTCACGTCATTGTGTCGTAGGAAAACTATCGATGACATGCTTATGGAACTTCACTTGTTTCAATAAGTATCCTATTTACTCGTATACAGTAGCGAAGGGTCAATTTTAGTTAGAGGTAAGCCGGAGTACATATCTTTAATGTGATGGTATTATTTGTCTATTGGGCGGAGCACCGCCGTGTCCTCGTAGCGGCGATTGGCGGCGGCGATCTCTCGCGTCCGGCCTTGGTTCAAGCCATGGTCCGGAGCGAGAGGGAATGGGAAGCCGTCACTTCCTTCTGCAAAGCAGTCTTGCTAGTGAAGGAGGTGGCGGGACGTAAGAGGGAAAGAACCTCACGTCCCAGTCGCCGCGGGAGACGGCCTGGGCGTCGGGGGTCACGTGGTGGCTCCCGGCCACCGTAGGCGCGGGCCTGTGGACGGCGAGTTATGGGCCAGCTCGCCGTCCGGCCGTCTTATGACGACAGGCCGTGTCGACGGCGCGTTCGTGTTCCACGTGCGCCTCAAAGAGATGTCAGCAAATAAGTAGGGGTCCGCAAGGGCCGATGCCTGCCAGGGCTGCGGGACTGTTCGAAAGAGATACCGTGGCCCTGGAACACAAAGGGCAAAGAAGGAACATGGACGGGTTTTAGTCAGTACAAGTCTGACACTCCCTTCCGCTCCGCCCAGAGTGGGGGGGTCATTTGATGATCTCCCAACCGAAAAAAAAAAAAAAAAAAAATGGTATTATTTGTCTATAGAATACTGACTGTGCCATTTTTCAAAGGGAAGGTGGGAATCGAGTTGTATGGAACCTTCGCCACTGCTTAACACTAGCACTTGACCCGCGACTTCGTCAGCAAAAATTGTGAAAGCTCGGCTCATTTGAATGATATAAATATAATTTATAGACTATGTTATTTCCTGATAATTTAGCTTTCGATTGGTGATAATGGTTAGATGGTCAGTCCAGTAGTTTCGGAGTTTATTCGGTACAAACAAACAAAAAATCTGTCGTCTTTATAATATTATATAGTACATTTAGTATAGATCACGCCGACAACTCTCGAAGGGTTAGGCAGAGGTGTACCTAATAGTACACCCACATTTCATCAGTTATGTTTAGGTCTCATGTAAAAGGGGGCGAGCCTATTGCCATCAACCGGGCACAAATACAGACTCTGTCGGCTAAAAATAAATTAAAAACCCAATATCACTTTGCCCGCCCTGGGAATCGAACCCAGGACCTCAAACTCTTGCGCTTGCGACCACTATACCAAAGAGGCAGTATTTTCAAGTAATTAGATAATAATTACATACAGACTGACTGAGTTTAGACTTGTATGGTCTGACTAACTGTTTTCTAAAGGCTTTCCATGGGGAGCTAATGGAGTTTCCAGCTCATTCTTCTCCATAGAGATCTTTGCTTTGGAATGGGCAATTACAGAACTTTCAGAGTTATTACCTATAATAATAATAATCCATTCATCCATCAAAGCGGTGCTCCTGGACACGGCTCGTATTGTTAGGAGGTTCCTCTCTCTGGAGCCCTGACCGCCGGTAGCTTGGACCCTGTTCCCGATACCGGTGGGCTACAATTTTTTTATATTTTTAAATGTTTTTTTTATATTGTTTTTAGTTTATGAAATATTTAAAAATGTAGAAGATTTGTATAAAAATAAATAAAGGAAATAACAATAATCCATTAATTTTAGGTAACAAAGACCCATAGGGACCTATGCCTGTGGCGGGACCATAGCTTCATGTTTTTCTTTGTGACAATTCAAAAGTGCTTGTAACTGGTCTGGTAAATAAATGCTTTGAGTTGAGGCCTGTGTCCCAGCAGTGGGAACATTATAGGCTGATTATGCTTATGCTATGCTATGCTATGCTTTGAGTTTTAGTCAAATCAAAATCAATTTAAAATATTTTATTTCACATTGGCCTAGTTTCAGCAAGAAACTCCATGGTTACTCTTTTCATAACATTTGGTATTATTATGTTTACAAGTTTAGTTTCCGATGTCACCATCATCCTTCTGCCTTTATTCCGATTTATTTTGCTTCAAAATCATCATCAATGCTATTCCCTTTTCCCGCTTCATTTGAGGTTGGTGCAGCTCGCAGCCATTCTTCTTCTTTCCCTCTACAGTGTGTTAACAGACCCTTCACGAAGCCATCAACCAAGCATTCTGTACATCGCAAAAATTATTGCTGGGAAACGACTTTTTTTTTGGGGTGAAAAATCACGGTAGGACTCGATGGGAAGCACTTAAAGCATTGTGCTGATGGACGGATTGAATAGTACGGGGGTCGAGGTGTGTAAAGTAAAAATCTTCATTAAAAACATGATTTAAAAAAAAAGAAATCTTGTGAAAACGTTATTCGCAGTAATCTCATCTCATAAAAACATTACTTAAAAAAAAAGCAGAAAGAAACAACACTCCCAAGGCTGTGTGGTTAAAGACCTTTGCCTGTTCATCGGTAAATACATATTTAAAAAACAGCATAACGATATGTCTTTTATTATTTAAAATAAGGTTATGTATTTGCTTAAATACACACAATACTTAATAATAGAACTCACATAGAAAAATACCACACAACATGGATTATCTATTAGACCATTATAATATTTTATTTGTATTACATACTAGCGATCCGCCCCGGCTTCACGCACGGGTGCAATATATACATATAAAACTTCCTCTTGAATCACTCTATCTATTAAAAAAAACCGCATCAAAATCCGTTGCGCAGTTTTAAAGATCTAAGCATACATAGGGACAGACAGCGGGAAGCGACTTTGTTTTATACTACTCGTATGTAGTGAGTTTACAAATCATCTTTCGTTACCAGTCGCCAAAAATAACGTTCTATTTGTCGAGTTCGGCTAAGTCAATGTAAATATTATGTTAAAATACCTCGTTATTTCTGATCAAACATGACTTGATCTTATTTCCATTACAATAACATATGGATATCGCTATCAGCGATAAGACCGCCATTGTAACCATGAAACAACGGATACTACTGAATAAGTGTCTTTTACATGGAGCAACTGTCTATTTCATCTCCTCAACTCAGCTTAGATTCTGGGCACTGGTATTCAATTGGATCCGGTTATGTTCTGATGACAGTAGTGTAGAGAATTACGCTATCATCCATACCATTCAAACCTGAACACGGTAACTGCTTAGTAGCAGATAGGGATTTGTAGTACTTCCCCGGGCGAGCTGCTTCACAAGAAAACCCTCCTACTAATAATTCTGTTGCCCTTATCCCAATTCATTTGGGGTCGGCGCAGCATGTTTTCTTCTTCCATACTTCTCTATTACTCGTCATCTTATCAGACACCTCCGTTCTTGCCACATCATCCTTCACACAGTCCATCCATCGTTTCTTTGGTTTTCCTCTACTCTTATACCCATCCACAGTCAAAACTTTTTTTTTTTTAATAAAACATTGCCCCACGCTTGGATTTTTTCCTGAATCGTGGGTGCGTTTACAAAAATATAAACCACGACACCCCCCACGACCACACGACACCCACGTGTCGTTTCCTCACGACACTTTCCTCATTCCTCCGCATCACATGCCCATACCACAACTACCGATTACCACACAACTTTTCAGTCACCGGCGGAAATTTCAGACTTCCTCGAAATAAAACCCTCCTACTACGGAGTACTTTGCTTCTCAAGTGCCCATGCGATTTCAATGTGCAAATATAACGGAATCACGAAGTCCCCTCGTGGAGGCTGCTTCCTATCACCTAATCCCTAATTCCACCACCCACGAGTACTTGTAGCTCAGATAACATACCCAACATATATCGCTATTATCTGCGAATAGTGGAGTTTATTGATATATTGTCAAGTGTTTACAGGCTTTAGTAAATAAATAAAGCTTGCTTGTTATGCTTTCGATTGACCACTGCCTTAGCTCATGACAATGCGGTGATGACGTTGATGGTGGTGCGTTCTTGACTAGACGTAGGTAACTCATTCACTAACGTTGCATGAGGAAATAAGTTAGGAGGTCGGTCTGGATAAATCCAGCACGCCCAGCATGTTCAGTATCTCTTCACTTCAAAGAATAGTGTGCGTAGTAGCGTGGATTTGTTTATTTTTGACATCACGCCGTAGAAATATTCAGAGGAGCTCGTGGCTAAATAATAACAGCCGCTCGGGTCGATCTCTAGTTTCCTCCGTGCCTCGGAAAGCACGTTAAGCCGTTGGTCCCGGCTGTCATTTGTAGATCTTTGACAGTCGTTAGGTAGTCAGTGGCCCAAAAAGTCTGACAACCTGTCTTACCAAGGGGTATCGTATTACCCAGTACTACCTGGGTTGTGGAGGTCAGATAGGCAGTCGCCGGATGCAGCTGAATACCAGTATGTAAAATACTGGTATTCAGCTGCATCCGGTTAGACTGGAAGCCGACCCCAATATAGTTGGGAAAAGGCTAGGCAGATGAGATGCCGTAGAAATATTCTACAATCATTTATTACTTTTTTTTAACTTGCTTTGTTAGTCAGTAGCTAAGGGAAAAATCTTGCCGGGGCTGCGGGACTTTTCGAAAGAGATAGCGCGGCCCTGGAAACATGGAGGGGTTTTAGTCAGTACAAGTTTGACACTCCCTTCCGCTCCGCCCAGAGTGGGGGGGTCATTTGATGATTTCCTATCCGAAAAAAAGGGGCAAATCTTAAAACTGAATTTGAAACCAGTTCCCCCTAACCGATTGAGTTGAAATTTTTCACACTCCTTTGGTTCTGGAGACAAAGCATTTTTATGATATGAACTGATCCTGCAGCCAGGATCGTCTCCTCACGAGAGAAATCCTCAACGGTTAAAAGCACGATCATTAAACTTTATAAGCTTGTTCAATTTTGATAGATGAACATGATTTTTTTCTTTTAGCGCATTATAATAAAAGTCATTTTTTTATTTCGTTTCTCGCATTTCTACGGTTGTCATGCTACGCCTCCTGGTGTGATAGTTGATAAAGATGGTGGTCGATGCACTTCGCTACTAAACAATTTGTTGACATAACTATTCATGATCATCATCATCAGCATACAGCAGTCCACTGCTGGACATAGTTCTCTTCAAACGCACACCACTCAACTCGATTCTCGGTAACTCTCATCAAGTTGCTACTAGCCACCTTGCGAAGATCGTCGCTCCACCGAGCCTCAGGGCATCCCACCTTACGGTTGCTGATTCGCGGGCTCCACTCGAGAACAGTCTACCCCAACGGCCATCGGTTCTACGGCTAAACTATGGCCGACCCATTGCCACTTCATTGGCATAATATGCCATAAGTTAAGTGCCGTTAAGAGTTTAAGGCCATATGCCACATACTGGTAAACTAATGTGTTATGATTCTATAACACATAAGTATACACATATTTATTTAAGAAGGTCAGGACCATAACGTGTTTACGTATTTCATATAAAAGAAACCTGTTTGCATGTCACGTTATTTACAGAAATACTAGGTCTAGTAAATACAGCTGTGTAAATCATGTACAGGTTTTATATTGAAGATCAGTGGCACAGAATACTTAAAGAAATGAGGACTGTACTGATGTTTTACCATACTTACGGCAAGGGCAAGTGTGGTGGAATGCTCCCCTTCGCAGACAGAAGGTTCATGTCCCAACAGTGGGGACGTTAAAGATTGTTATGCTATCGTTTCGCTGTGCTATGTAGAAAATCTATGCTTACCAGTGGCGAAGGTTCCATACATCTCGATTCCTACCGGATTCCCTTTGAAAAATGACAGTCAGTATTCTATAGACAAATAATAATTATAATCACACTAAACATGCACTCCGGCTTACCTCTTACGAAAATTGACCCTTCGCTACTGACACTTACTGTAATAAAGCGGTATGTTTGTAAGTTTGTATGTAGGGGGTAATCTTCGGAACTACTGATCTGATTCCGAACATTATTTTATTAACTGGAAGCAAAATAATCACGTTGAAACCTTCAGGGTGTTGATGGGATTGCCGCGCTACTGCATTGCTTCCGGCATGTTCGCAGAAGCGGGCATTGATGGCTTTCACGCCATCATGCTCAAGCGATGCGCCTCCATCATGCGCCAGGTACGAGTCAGCCCCAACAGCATCCTGAAAACTATAGCTGACAGGTGGGACAGTCCTATACTGGGGCATTGGATGCGCCTACATGCCACTGTGGCGCATAATTAATTATTGTATTATTGTTTTAGTTCTTCGGGTAGATATAAGTACTAACACTAGTTTCTAAGTTGTGTGTTGCACTAACCAAATGGACTTCATCTGTCTGTAAAAAAAGCATTTATTTTTTTTATTTATTAAGACTTTCGTTCAAAATTCTTCATATTTTGATTACAAGTGTGTTCGAACGTCATCACTCTCATTGAGAATCGTTGAAAGTATACTAATGCACTCTTGATAAACATCGTTCCAGTATTAATTAAAGTTTTGACGCAAAGCGACAAAACATGTTAACGAATGCGAATCGATTACATCTTAATGTACAAAAAATTAACTTTATTTATAACGTCATTGCATTTATGTGTTTTGAATACTAAGTAAATAGGGTACTTTTTACAATGGAACATTCAAGACTGAAATTTATAAATACTCACGGGATTTTCAGCTTTATGTATACAGATTTTTCAGTAGATAATTGCGTGTTTGATTGCGTTGATATAATTCGATGTGGGTTGAGTTTTGTGTGCAATATTAAGTAAAACAAACTTGTGATGCTTGCGTCAATGGGAGCCGATAAATTAATCGGTTATGGAGTAACATAGTGTTTGATTGTGACTCTGCTTGCGTTATTTACTTGTTTTAATAGACACAAGTAGATGATATTTATTTACTTATCTTTGTTTATTGATTTGAATATTTTAGTATATTCATTTTACATTATTTGGAATTTATTCTGTATCGTGGGTGAGTTTACAAACATTTAAACTCACATACACAAACAGCCAGACCCGGAACATCTACCTGTAGATCATACAAATATTTGTTCCGTGCGGGGATCGAACCTGCAACACGCAGCGCAGCAGTCAATCGCTCAGCCACTGCGCCAACCGTGCCGTCAAAACATTTCATTCGTGGGGTGTCGATCTGTGACCATATTAACAAAGTTTCTAAATAAATAAGCTACCAACTATGGTTCTGTTCGTTCTTCCGTTTTGAATATGACATACTTAATCAGACTTTTGATGAAATTCAGTTCAGAAATATCTTGTCTCGTTGGTCAAGTGGTCGCAAGCGCGACTGCTGAGCATGAGGTCCTTGGTTCGATTCCCGGAGCGGGCAAAGAGTCATTGGGTTTTTTTCATCAGGAATTTCTCAGTAACAGCCATGGAGTCTGGATTTGTGCCCGATTGATGACAATAGGCTCGCCCCCGATCACACGGGACTTAATCATAACTGGCTAAATGTACGTGTATTATTAGATACACGTCTGCCTAACCCTTCGGGGATTACAGGCGTGATGTTATGTTAAATGTCTTGACATCCAATAAATACGACGGACTAGAGACTATTATTTATTTCATTCAGCTTCGTTTTCAACAAAAACTGGAAAAGTAATTAGTTTCTCATTCATAATAATATCTCCTACGCGCAAATAAAACATAATATTGTTTGTTCCAATGCCTAAAAAACTCCGCCAAAAACAAAAGAAAATAAAATCAGTAAACAGACGAAAAAATCTTCATTATATTTATATAACACTAGATACCCATACGTCAATGTATGTAATCTGATAACACATACGTCAATGTATGTAATCTGATGATGAATGACCGTCTACTGGGCGCTCAGATATGTGCCATGCTAACAATCTGGCCACTTCGACGTGACGATGTAAACTTTCTGTTATCAAGGTTCGATGATTAGAGTTCCCTTTTGATAAAACATAATAACATAACATCACGCCTGTCATCCCCGAAGGGTAAGATAGTGGTGTAGTTAAAGTACACCCACAGTTAACCAGTTACGTTAAAGCCCCATGTAATAGGGGCGAGCTTATTGTTATCATCATCATCATCATATCAGTCCAGAATCACCCACTACTGAGTCCAGGCCTCCCACCATCCAGGCTAGACCTTTCTTCTGCCACATTTCCCGGTTCTGTGCGTTCCTCATTCAGGTGTAACCCGCGATTTTGACTACATCGTCGATCCAACGAGCTTGGCCACCACTGCGTCAAAGCCATCGGCCACCTTCGCGTCTAGCCAGAAGTCCTGCCCAGGTCCACTTGAGGCGCACCGCCCGGTCCCCGACGTTGAAGAGTTTCATTTGACGGCACATTTCGGTGGTACGCACTCGATTTACAAGGGTTATGCTGAACATGGCTCCATTGCCTTTTGTGCCACTCGAACACGGTGTAACTGTCAAAGATCTACAAATAAAAGCCGGGACTATCGGATTAACGTCGAGGACCTCGTGGCTAAATAATAACAGCCGCTCGGGTCGATCTTTAGGTTAAGCCGTGCTTGCCTAGGCTGGTCTGTGGATGGGTGACCGCCCATTAGATACCGAGTTTCTTCCGTACCTCGGAAAGCACGTTAAGCCGTTGGTCCCGGCTGTTATTTGTAGATCTTTGACAGTCGTTACAGGTAGTCAGTGGCCCAAAAAGTCTGACAACCAGTCTTACCAAGAGGTATCGTATTACCCAGTACTAAGTGGGTTGTGGAGGTCAGATAGGCAGTCGCTTAGTTAGACTTAGTTGGGAAAAGGCTAGGCAGATGATGACCTTCGGATTATCGTGGTTTCCGAGAAATCCCGAGACACGGAAAGGTCTTGGGAAGTTATGGAAAGTCCATTCATGGACAGACCTCGGCAAGTATTACAGACTTTACACAAATGTGGCTAAGTATGTCGGCGATTTACGTACGTGTTCTGAACTCTATACACCAAATGCGCCGAGTTGTCGGCGCCATGACAACTGAACGCGTCCGAAAGCATGTCCTTTCGTATTGGTGTAGAATCCATTAGTGTTACACACATGTAGGTAATTGAAATGAGTACATAACAATTTTTATCCCAAAACACAATTACAATGCATGGGAAACGTCTAGACAAGTCGGTAAAGAGAACGGAATGAAAACAAACAGTAAATCGAATGCGTCAGAGATGGCCGAGTTGTTAAAAGTGCTGTCTTTCATAATGCTTTGATCAAATTCGAGAATCGGATGTAAGGCACTTCCTAATTACGTATGTAGGTAAAGTAATACACTTACCTAAATTCCAAAGCGATTTACTGGTGGAATACCGATTTCAATACTATTTCATCCTAATCCATATTATTAAATTAATGCGAAAGTAAGTTTGTTTGTTACCTTTTCACGCGTAAACCATTGAACCGATCACCCTGAATTTTTGCATTGCACGTTGTCAGGTGTACAGAAACGGACATAGGGTACCTTTCAACCCGAAAAAAAGACTACTGTTCCCGCGGGAAACAACAATAACGTTCTTATGATAATAGATGGCGCCACGTGTCTTTCGAATCATGATTAAATTATTTATTTATTTATGTACACACAAAACACTCAACAAGACACACACACATACATTAAGATAGAAGAGCACAAAGGTACTGCTTATTTTTTTAAATTATATTATTATAGAAACTTTAGTAGTGTATTAAGAGTTTAATTGTCAAATTCTAAAGGAACGCGAGCGAAGCCGCAGGTAAAAGCTGCTTGAAAAATAATATGGGTTCCAAAATACTGTGTTCGTAACAACATTATTTATTGCAAAAACAATCTAAGAAAATCTTAGAGTGAATTTCTCTGTAGCAGCCAAAGAGTTTGAATTTGTAACCTGTTGGGAATAGGTTTAGACGGCACGGTTGGCGCAATGGCTGAGCGATTGACTGCTGCGCTTCGTGTCGCCGGTTCGATTCAAGCACGGAACAAATATTTGTATGGCCTACAGGTAATTGTTCCGGGTCTGGCTGTTTGTGTATGTGAGCTTAAATGTTTGTAAACGCACCCACGATACAGGAGAAATTCCTAGAGTGGGGCAACGTTTTTTTTAAAAAAAAAAGAAAGGTTCGCCCCTCTTTGCCTGTCTCTCTGCCTCTTTCCACCGCCATCGTCCTTTCAATACGCATAAACTACGCAAATACTCGATACCTAACTAGTGACGTAACCAAACCGTACAGAATCGAATGCAATTGATACAGCACAACTCTCAAACAATCACGATAGCTCCGACGCATACCATTTTTACGAATGACGTGTTTAGAAAGGCAGCGCGTCATTTTGTCACATTAAAATGTGGTGTCGTATCTCTTTTGTTTTGTTTTATTGAAAGTGTTGTTTAATAGAATTAGGAGTTTTATTATACGTGTTTCATAAGTGATTAGAAAATTACTTCAGTGAGATATGATGACGAAAGGAACTTCATCTTGTATCTTTATCTAATTAGCAATTTATCAGTGTCTATGAGGGTTGTGAATTTACTTTTATATACATAAAATCTCCGTATGTTTAGGCAGATGTGTACCTAATAGTACACCCACATTTCGCCAGTTATGTTTAAGTCATATGTAATAGGGGGCGAGCCTATTGCCATCAACCGCGTACACATCCAGACTCCGTGGCTGAGAAATTCCTGATTGAAAAACCCAATAAATATTTGTATTTCGAACCCAGGACCTCACGCTCAGTAGTCGCGCTTTGCAACCACTCGACCAACGATGCAGTCTATAACTTAATCTCGATAAAAGAATTACTTTAGACACTACACATGGACAGCGAAGTGACAACGGGGAGGTGCGAACTCCTCATTTGTCACTTGCACCCAACTACCTCTGCGTAGCAAGCCGGTTGCTACGAGAAAATCACTGTTCCCAAGCGAAAAGTGCAAAATATGACGTCCCAACGTTGTAAGAGAAAGTTCTTCACACAATACAGGGTGTAACAAGACCCTTACCGAAACCGTCAACCAAGCATTCTGTACATCAAACTAAGTACTTTACGCAAAAATTATTGCTGGGAAACAACTTTTTTTTTCGGGGTGAAAAATCACCTTTTACGGTAGGACTCAATGTAAGGTACTCAAAAAATTGTGCTGATGGATGCATTGAATAGTACGGGGGTCGTGGAGGTGTGTAAAGTAAAAATCTTACATTAAAAACGTGTATTCAAAAAAAGCTTGTGAAAAAGTTGAAACTTTGACCCCCAATATCTCCGTAACTAGAAGCTTTCCAGGTATGGTCTAGAACAAAAAAAATGATCGCAATGACGGGGAGAACAAGTGCCTTTCGGCTCTGTTATGGGTGTTGTTACACCCTTTATACAGGCACGACAAGTCGAAAATTCTACTGTAAATAAATAAAATTTTGGATACTATATGCTACTTAAAAAATAATTAAAAATAAATAGTTAATAAAAAGAGGATTAATTTATATAACATTAATTAACTAACTAAATAAACAACAGGACGCATACGCCTCTTCTCTTCCACATCGATGTCATTCGGAAACGTGCCCAGATGACTGGCAGCATTGCCACGTTGAATGGCAATGCTAATTCTTTTGCCAAAGTTGGAGCCAGCCCTCTGTTAAGAAAACGATATAAAGCTCACATGTAAATGTTTACCGTCTGTCGAGTCTGTGTAATGTTTTTTTTTTTTTATTTTTTTTTTCCGGATGGGAAATCATCAAATGACCCCCACTCTGGGCGGAGCGGAGGGGAGTGTCAGACTTGTACTGACTAAAACCCATCCATGTTCCTTCTTTGCCCTTTGTGTTCCAGGGCCACGGTATCTCTTTCGAACAGTCCCGCAGATGTGTGAAGACCTTAACACTACAATTTGAATGTAAAGATCTCCATTCCATATACATAATACAATAACATGATTTATTATGTATGTACATGTGTATATGCTTTTTAGCGACCAGCCTAGTTCGTTAAAATGAAGGCAAATGTATACGAATAATGAAACAATACAGAGATACAGACAAGTGTTGAATATGCACGGTTTGTTTTGTTTACAAGGCGACACCCCAGACGAGTGTTTTATTAGCATATATTAACTTTTACGTACGCACGGTGTGAACACGCATACGGTTCATGAACGATTGAGTTAATGAAATGTATAATAAACATGTATTTGTAGGTACAGGACTGGCTCTTCGGTCTAAAGCGCAGGTCACAAGCTAGCGAGCGAGCGAGCGAGGCATCGTTTCACCTCTTTTCATACTTTCGTTCATACCGCGAACTACCGAAAGAGCCGAAACGAAGTAGTATAAAAGAGGCTCGCCCGGCTCGCTCGCTCGGTCGCTAGCTGGCGGCGTGGCCTGCGCTTTATATTCGCAAATGCTACTGTTTTGCTGCTTGGACTCGATAAGCTAATATTATATAACTAAAGTAAGTAATCTTCTTACTTACGAATGCAGGTACGTTAGCATAATCAAATGAAAAAGATTAATTTATTATTATCCTTCTTCTGCACATTAGCTCGTGCGATTTGATGACG
The DNA here is from genome assembly GCA_910589295.1 of Noctua janthe. NCBI lineage: Eukaryota > Metazoa > Arthropoda > Insecta > Lepidoptera > Noctuidae > Noctua > Noctua janthe. The sequence goes on from OU342567.1 coordinate 4,702,226, forward strand.
TAACTCAATAATATGTTTATTTTACGAAATTATTATCTTCTTTAAGCCATTTTAATTGTAGGTACTCGTTATTGGATTACACACTCGTCTTGCAGAAAAATTACGATAAGAAGCATTGAATTACTAAAAGATTCTATAGAATTAAATTATTGGTCGAAGTCTTTAGTACCTATATCTTTGAATGCAGCTAAGTTGATAAGCCTGTGTGGATTAAATACTTGAATATGTCAGTGGTTGAGCTATAAATCTTTACCTAATACCCCATGCAATTACGTATTCAAGTACTGTCTTATCAGATTGAATGAAAGCAGGTTAATGAGGAAAATTATGAATTAATCATAAACATAATTATAATGCCACAACACGTCCAGACCGGGACCAAAAGTTCTAGAGTTATATTTTGTTCCTAACTGTGTTTGGGCCGGCTTCCAGTCTAACCGGATGCAGCCGAATACCAGTATTTTACATGGAGCGACTGCCTGTCTGACGTCCACAAACCAGACAGTACCAGGTTTTACGGTACCCCTTGGTAAGACTGGTTTTCAGACTATCGGGCCACTGACTACCTGTAACTACTGTCAACGATCTTTAAACGACAGTCGGGACCAACGGCTTAACGTGTTTTCCGAGGCCCGAAGATCGACCCGGAACGCTGTTATTATTTAGCCACGAGCTCGACGAGTTTCAATTTATTTCAATATCAGTTGGTTTAACGATATATTTCACATTTTTTTTTTGGAAAATGAAATAATTAGGTTTAGCGAAGTAAGCACTAATTAAGATTTTATAGAATACTTACGGTTTACAATTTCAAAGAAAACTAGTTGGCGTAAATATGTAGGTAGACTATGGGGACTTTCTTACCGGGGGGGTTACTATGACGTTTCAAAGCAGCAGTAATTCCAGTGTCGAAAAGAGCTGTACAGGTCGTCTAGCTCTATCTCTTTCTCACACTGGAATTACTCCTGTTGTGTTTTTTCCTGGAACGGAAAACTAGAAACTTCGTTTGTAAGTTATTAAAACCTATAATTTGTGAAAATAAAAGTCTGAATTAGGTCGTGGCAACTAAAAATTTATTCAATTTAAAACAGAACAAAGTCGGTTAACATTTTGAATTATAATTAATATGATCATAATTAAGTGGTACAACGTACCTACACTTTTAAGTATAATTATGTATTCTGCATAAGAAGTTGGTATTTGTTTTATTTTTATCTAAACATTCAGTTAATTAATATTGATGAACGGAAGTTGGCAAAAATGACTTGCATTCTTTTTAAATAGTAAAAAGCCTTAATAAATTATACATTCAGAAAATAAAGTAGGTAGGTAGGTTGGTAAGAAGTTCTCAATTAATTATAACAAATAAAAACTTGAACATCTGATCAAATAAAGAGTTTTTTAAGTAAGCGTGAATGTCAGAAGTGTCTACAAAGAATATTCTAGACGAAATTATTATTGACGAGTTGCTGAAGCTGCTGTAATGGTGGAGACGAGGCCTCATTAAAACAAACATATCGTCGGGGATAGTGCAAATCTGCGAATCTACCATACTTACGTAAAGTGCGCGTATGTGCACTACGTGTAGGTTTACAGGGGAAGGTTATAAGTTTTTTTTTTTTTTTTTTCAACGAAATTTGACTTTATTTTTTACATGAATAGTAACAATTCATGTGTTCTATGTATTGTTAACAGTAGAAATCTATTAAATTTAATAATTTAGTCGCTACGACAATGCGTAATTGAAATTGTCTACATATGTCAGATACGCGGAATTATCCAATGCTAGTTCCGCGGATTTGCACTATCCGCGACGATATTCCATTAAACACGAATGGTCTACGGCTAGGTTTACAAGGCGTAAACATACAGGGTGGTTGGTTAAACGTGGACAATACTTTAAGTGAGTGAAATACTCATAAATATGAACAACTTTTACTATGGGACTAACTCAGAAATATGACAAAAAAAATCTGCTGTGGCCTATATGTTTTCGAGTTACGCGACCAAATAATTATACTGGGTGATTTTTAAACGTTGGCAATACTTTAAGGGCGTGTAATACTCATGAAAATGATCAACTTTTACTACGGGACCGACCATGAATTCATGAAAAATCTCAATCGAACGGCGCTTACAGGTACGCTAGTTTGATTGTTCAATTATAAATGTTGTTGTCTCGTCCTCGATGATGAATCAAGTTACTAAGGTAGTATATTCTCAATGTATGGAGCAGCTGATATTTTTTCACGAATTCATGGTCGGTGTCATAGTAAAAATTTGATCATTTTCATGAGTACTACACGCCCTTAAAGTATTGCCAACGTTTAAAAATCACCCAGTATAATTATTTGGTCGCGTAACTCGAAAAAATGTAGGCCAAAGCAGATTTTTTTTTTGTCATATTTCTGAGCTAGTCCTATAGTAAAAGTTGTTCATATTTATGAGTATTTCACTCACTTAAAGTATTTTCCACGTTTAACCAATCACCCTGTATGTTTAAGCTGGGCAGAGGATGATGACCTGCCAGCCTTTCTCTTGACACTCCATTATTATGTTTTTCTCTTCGAGTAAAATAAAATTTGTATTAGGTTCAAAAAACCTTCAAAAAACAATGAAAGCCAGTGACACCGTAAAACAGTTATTTCTGCGTTTTACTATTGCGCAGTTCCACACTAAATGTGGAATGACACAGCTATTTCATCATTCTCTTATCGACACATAATATATAGACCTATATAATACACTAGCTGTAGCCCGCGACCTTCGTGAAATTATTAAATAATACTATTTTCCCCGTTTTTGCAACATTTTTTATTAATGCTCCGCTCCTATTGGTCATAGCGTGATGTTATACAGACTATAGCCTTCCTCGATAAATGGGCTATCGTACACTAAAAGATTTTCGCAATTCGAACCAGTAGTACCTGAGATGAGAGCGTTAAACCAAACAAACTCTTCAACATTATAATATTAGTATAAATAAGACTGACCAATTTCAATGTCAGTGATGACTTGCAGATTATATCTAATGTTAGATATTCTTTGCCTCCAATTAATCGCAATCATGGAATACATATTGCTCTATAAGTAATATTGGCGCCAATAAAAACGGCACGTTGTTTTTTTTTCTGGGAATAGTATCATACTAATTATTATTTTATTTCTAAGTATCTATAAGAGTTCGTGGCTAAATAATATCAGCTAGGGGGTCGATCTTCAGGTTAAGCCGCGCTTGCCTAGGTTGGTCCGTGGATGGGTGACCCATTACATACCGAGTTTTCGGGGAAACACGTTAAGCCGTGTGGTGGCCGAGCAGTGGCCTGAAAGTCTGACAACCAGTCTAACCAAGGGATATCGTATTACCCAGTACTAACTGGGTTGTGGAGGTCAGATAGGCGGTCGTTTCATGTAAAATTCTGGTATTCAGCTGCGTCCCCTAAACTGGAAGCCAACCCCAACATAGTTGGGAAAAGGCTAGGCATTGATGACTAAATAAAAGTAGCTCACGCCTATTCCACAAATAAGGTAGACAGAAACTATATAATACCGTACGACTCTATCTGTAACCTTTTTACGCCCTACAGAGTAGACCTGGGTCAAAATATAGGATGTTTTATCCCAGTGGTGCGATCCCGTGGGATGGATTCTGCAGTACTCGAGGCCCTAGCCCCAGCCAAAAGCTAATTAAAAAAAAGATCCGCCATTTTAAGGAAGAATTTAAACATTATGACGGAAAAAATATTTACAAAATATGAATTAGACTTTTCCCAGAATCGGTGACTATTTTATGTAATTATCACTCTTATCAGCAAAAAATATTATTGTTTTATGTTTTTGTCCTTATCAGGGCCTAGTTACTGTGATAAGGGAAAACCAATTGATTATAATCGACAGATATTTGCGATTAACGCCTTTTAATATCTACTTAACTTGTCATACAAATAATATTGAATTACGCGGAATTTTAATCGTGATTTCGACTGTGTTTTCTAGATTTTTTGTTATTGAAACACCTGTCTTTTCTTTAATGGTCTGTTTTGAAGATAGTTGAAAAGACTTTGGCAACATCAAGTAATTATGTTGCTTGGTTATAATGTGATGCGGAGGAATGAGGAAAATATCGTGAGGAAAGTTTTGAGTATGACGGTGGATGGGTAAGAGTAGAGGAAGACCAAAGAAACGATGGATGGACTGTGTGAAGGATGATATGGCACTAAAGGAGGTGTCTGACGAGATGACGAGTAATAGAGAAGTATGGAAAAAAAATGAATTGGGATAAGGGCAAGAGAATGATGATGGTCCCTATGGATAAGCCTTAGATCCAAGGAACTGACAGTAATTAGGAGAGGTATTTGATCACGAGTAGGATGATGCAGACTAACAGTAACTTTAACAAAAATATTTACTAGAAAATTAGAACAAAATATTTTTGTTTATGTGTTTTTCTTCGAATAACTCGGATATCACTTTATTATTGTGAACGTTTTCCTTTATTAATAAGTTTATTCTTGCGGTTATTATTTCGTTATATGTTTTCGAAAAAGTAGGTATCCATAGCAAGTAAATAAGTCGAATCAATAGTTTGTTTTTATTGCGTTAAATGAAGTAGGTGAATAACAACTACATTAAAACAATGGCAATAATTTCTAAAGCTAAATTAATAAAGGCATGTTATTATTGAATGTTATTTTTTCAGTAAGAATGATGACTTTGTATTGTTGCTGTAAAGTAACAAAGCAAAAGCGTTGAGCAAAATAATTTACATGAGGCAAGGTATCAGGGATGAATGAATGATCATCCGCTGGATTCGTGACGCAGTCAGTCACCTCGAGGGGAGCCAGTACTCGCCAAGCTAGTCTAAATAGGCTGTCCTCACGGGCGTACCAATCGAAAATGGCGCCAAGGGCACGCATCATAGTTGCACCCCCTTCGTAACTTATCTTAATATAAAAAAAAACAGATGGATCCCTACTACAATATAAGCAGAATTTGAATATAAATGCGCAGATTTGAAAATAATTATGCTTTCAACCCCATACCCACAATAAATTCTAGTAACTCTTTAGATTTCTTCAGGTTGACCTTTTTTCTTGTAGATTCATTCGTACATTCGAACATCCAATATTTCTTCGTATAACTGTCTTCCGTTAACATCGCAACTATAGAAAGCTCTAAATACTTTGCCACCAGTATGAAATAGTTTATTGTAAGTAGTGTATTTTGATTTTTAAATTTAATAATTGGCGAATTTTACGCCCCTCTTCGAAAGGCGCCCGGGGCACGTGCCCTACTTGCCCCACCCTAGATACGCCTCTGGCTGTCCTAAAGAAGTACCTAACCCAAAAGGGCGGCAATTTCGATACAATAGCAGCATAACTGAGAGAATCCATAAATGTAGTAAAAAATGTAGACCGTTTAATGTGGCGACACTTGGGGGAGGCCTATGTCCAGCTGTGGATGTCTTTCGGCTGAAATGATGATGATGATGATGATGAGACAAGGAAGGCCATATGAAAATACTTTTAAAATACCATAAGACTATGGATGAGCATTCGTAACTAGAAAGGAAACCGGCATGTCCTCAAGTTAAAAATTGTAAGCAGCGAGGGCTCGTAAGGTGGAAGACGGGGTCCTCCCTCTAGCAAGGAGGAGTGTCCCTGTGTTCCAGCCCCCAGCTTTGAGAATTTAAAGATTGACTGATTATGCATGATGGTGTGTCGTCTTTAAAATAAGACGTTTCATAATATTTAATTCTAAAACTATTCCTAGAAATAAAAAGAGCGATAACGTGCTAGTTTTTATTGGCGTCAATATTATTTTCAGAGCAATACCTATTCCACGTTTGCGATTAATTGGGGGCAAAGAATAACTTACATGAGATAGAATATGCAAGTCATCACTTTGCTCCGCTCTGATTAATTTCGTTGCGGGATCCAAGACAGTTCAATTGTTTCTCTGAGACTTCGTCGAGCTTTATTGTCTTGGCGCTTTTCTGGTGGTCGCCACTGTTGATCCTGGCGCACAGGAAATGCAGTGGTCTGGGAACAGAGTGGTGGGTAGGGATTGTAGGCCATCGCCGACGAAAACTTGCCTGTATGTTATAAAAAGGTGAAGTTTGTATGTAGGAGGTAATCACTGAAACTACTCATTCAATTTCAAAAATTCGTACACTGAGGGAAAGCCACTCTATTACCGAATGCCACAGAATGTGTTCTTCACACGGGTAGAAGCTAGTAATCTATAATTAGATACAATACTTCAACTTAATTATTGATACTACCCTACTTGGTGGTGCATGGAGCATACGCAACAAACTCCACAACACAGTATTTACATCAACCAGCTGTTATGACGACAAACAAACACTCCTGCGTAGATAATAATATTATACGAAGCTCCTGACGTAACGTCGCGACGTTGTCAGATAGATTCTACATCGATAACTAGGTACTCTATAGCTTCCAGATTTGTAAAATCTAGTTTTTCATACCATTTAGAGTGTGCCTGAAAGCCTGTTTTGTTTGAGCAAGTCGTTAGCGCAACGATTATTTAATCTGTAAGTTCTAAGTGTGATAATCAGTCTGTCTGGTACATTTTGAAGCTAAACTACTATATTGTGTTAATCCAGGCACAAATCTACTCTGTGAGCTGTTAATGAGAACGTCCTATCATCTGCCTAGACTTTTCCCAACTATGGGGGTCGGTTTTCAGTCTAACCGGATGCAGCTGAATACCAGTATTTTACATAGAGCGACCGCCTATCTGTTTCACCAAATTGAGTTAAGAGGGAACAAATAAACAGATACATACATACAGGCCAAACACATAACCCTCCTTTTGGGCTTCGCCGCAGTCGGGTAAAAGTTAATTATGCTACTGAGCATAGTCCTCATTACCATTGAATAACGCTCTGCATATGGAGCTAAGGTTATTCCCAAGGCACATTATAATATCAAATAACGGACCACTAATATAATAACACGTCATGGGATTCAATGGCGTACTTATGGTATAACTTGCCATAACCAGCTGTAACTGTAATAGTGTCTGTTATGGAAATATTATAGAATAGAATAGAATAGAATAATATTTATTTGTTTAAAAACATGGTATAAAAGATGGTAAAAACAAAAAAAGAAAGAGCATACATGTTTTTGCTTAACAGTAATAAACGTGCAATATTTTCACGAGAATATTTAACATTTATAGTCAAAGAAGTCTTTGACACTATAAAAACTATGACTACACAACCAGTCATGCAATTTATTTTTAAATATTCTCATATTTTGAGTCTTGAGATTACTTGGTATCTTATTATAAACACGTACACACATAGATATACAACTTTTATTATGACGGTTCATAAGTAAATGTTACTGTTAAACTTATACTGTCACTTACGGGATATCTTCCGTGATTGTTCATTATTTTGAGCTCCCGATATTTCGACGCTGTGTTGCAAGCGCCATGATCGCGGGTTGACAAAAACTCACAAAAACTAATGAACAATCACGGAAGGTACCCCGTAAGTGACGGTATAAGTTTAATTGTAAACCGTGAAAGCTTAAAACAGTGTTTGAATGTTAGTGTTATCTTATATTTACGTAGGTAATCAATGTTCAGAACTCTGAAACTATCTACAATAATTCATAACCTTATTCATCATTCCCAATTCATCCATCAATGATCAATGAATAGGTATAAATATAAATAGCTTTCTCTAAAAAATGTTGGGTCGGCTTCCAGTCTAACCTGATGCAGCTAAATACTAGAATTTTGAAGAAAGAAAAAGTAAATTATCTATTAGACTCGCACAGGACAAAACAATAAAACAAAATTTAATAAATATTAAAAAAAATATATTAAAAAAAAACTAAATTGATCCTGTACGAGGCCTCTATATCTCAGCATGGTGACGTAACATTAAAAAAAAAAGTCAGCTTTGGTTTTTACATGAAGTGACTGCCTATCTGATCTCTACACCAATTAAGTAACACGATAATACATGCTTGTCGAAATTTTACAAATACCCGTCGGGACTGTGCTTTTCAAGGCACGAGACAGTCTCAATAAATGATAAATAGTCACCCATCCATGGACGGACCTCAGTAAGCGTTGTTTAACTTTGAAGATCGCTGTTATTATTTAACCACGAATCTTGTCAATACTTAATTTTTGTCCTTTTGCTGCCCAGCGACATCCTAAGCCGAGGCTCGTACCCATAGGGGGTGCTCTTAGCGTGTAGTCGCTTATTTTGTAAGTTTTTTGACCCTTACACTCAAGGCACCCACAGGATAGTCGGGTTAAGCAGAAGCCAGCCTCAAAGGTTCACCTGCTAGACGCCATTAAAAAAAAAAAACTTTAATCGATTGTTTCGAATCGATTTATTATTTAGGTAGATCGTGCCATGAAACGTAATTTTAGACCAACGTATTTATTCAATGAACTTTAAAATAACTAGAACTATAAAAGTCTTGTTTTGTTGTAAAAGTAATGTGAACACTTTTATTTTTATTTGTTATAGTTTTTATTGTTCCCAAATACGAGTAATAGGCGACTATAATGCTGTCTGCTATAAAAGTTTTTTTTATTTGGGAGACTGTTGTACGATCCATTTTTATATTTAGGTGACGAAAACATTTCCGTCTACTTCAAGTTCTAAATAAAAATACGTATACAGACGCCAGCACATAAATACAAAAAAAAATCTATTCCAAACTGTAAAATTTTCCCAATCAACCTTGAACCTATTGCTTTAGCGATAAAATTTAAAATCTATTAAAGAAATTTGACATATTGTAGTAGCTTGTAGCTGTGCTGGCGTCTGTACATATAGATAACAAGATTCATCCACATAGCTGTCAACAGGAATAGTGCCCAGAAGGCTGGCAGCATTGCCACGTTGGATGGCAAAGCTGATTCTTTGACCAAACTTCTAAATCCAATTGAATTTGAATATAATGAATAAATAAATAAATAAATGAAATTCATTCAAACGAGCTTCATTCATTGACATAAATTAGTTTCAAGTTGACAATAGAGCGATTCAATAATTCCAACTAAAAAAAGGGTGTAAAAAAGATGTTATAAGGTGTGCAACTATAAACATTGACATACTTAACTAATACCATACACACATATTCTGTCGTCTCTGGATAAGCACTGCGCGGGAAAGTGCGGGGTGGTCGAGAGCCCTCGGTCAAGAGGTGTAAGACAAGAAGGCGTAAGATATTAATCTTAAGACGCGATGCTGAACAGGAGAGCCGATATAGTAACACATAGGTACACTACATACCCATGGCAAAGAGTCGAGATCTTATATATTTATAGGTACTTCGACCTAGCCTCTTCCCAAATATTGCATAAACTAATCAGTCAGTGCATCTACACTGAAACTAACACGTGGATCTGCAAATTTTCAGCGATAAATCTGGAGAAACTCCGCACCGCAGACATTCAGTCAATGACGTCTGATTACTTACCTATATTTTTTTTTAATCGTCTGGCGAAGATGATAATTTTATTGATTTTGGCTCGATCGCAGCCACACTGTTGACACTGGTTTGACCTTAAAAACTTTCGCGTGTGGCGACACGTGGGGATATAAATGAGGAGGATAATAAAATCATTGAAGAAATCTTTTAGAACAGCTGCGTTTAAAGAGTACTTTATTGGAAAAGAGACAAGCAGTGATAACCTAGCGATGTGACCGTCGGACTGCCATGTCATAGGTCTCGAGTTCGAAGCCAAGACATAACAACTCTTATTTTTTGGATACATGTGCGTATTGTATAATTATCACTTGCTTCGGTGAGGGAAAACATCATGAGGGATTCAGCATGCCTGAGAGATATTTCTCGACGACATGTAAAGCCAAGTCAGACGCCCAAGGGTGATAAGAACTCTGATACCCAGGTTAGGCTCTAACTACACGATAAAGAAAATTGAAAAAAAGAAGAAAACTAGTTACTTCTTTTTCATTATTGACGACAGGGAAGGGTTTTATGTGGATCAAAGGTATGAAAATCAGGACACTTCTCGTCTTCACTTTCACCATGTGACGCCCAAATATTATCCATAATGACCCTAGGTTCCCATTTCTGGTACACGGCAATTGAAAGGACCTTAATCCAGCACGCGGTCACAGTGCGAGCTGCTGAGGACCTAAGGACCTAAATTCAAATTTTCTTACGTTTTTTGCAATTTGCAGATCAGTGTCAGGCTGTATGTTGAACGAAATATGATTCGCGAACACGTATGTAGTTAAAGAATTGTAATCATTAAAATCATCAGTACAGTCACGAGCACTAATATGTTAACACTTTACAACTTTTAAAAGTGTTTTTCTCCTACTCTGTTCTGATTAAAATTTCATGTATTTACGTACATAGTATTCCAGAACTCATATTTTTATGAAAAAGATCCTATCTCCAAGTTACAATGGTTATGTCTCGCGAAAATTGCTTTTAAATTTAGAAAAGTGTATACATATTGGTGCTCGTGACTTTACAACCCTCTAAGTTCATTTAATCCCATTCAATGTTTATCGATGACTAAAGATACGATTATAACTCTCTAAAGCCATATTTGTTACGTTTGTCATATATTTTGATCAACATACGACCTGACACTGATGAACAAAATAATTATAAAAACGTAAGTAAATTTGAATTTCGCGGGCTTAAGTGGAAGGGCTTAAAATTCGTCACTTCTTCTCCATCAAATGCGTGATGACAGTTGATGGAGAGGTTTTGTGGGGACGGAGGGTGGAAAATCAAGACACTGAGTGCTTCGGCAAAATATGATACGTTTGAAGTGTTTGACATCCTAAGTGGTCCCCATTACACAATGTCGTCAGACCTATCCGTGTAAGGTTTCGCCGGGTTCGAAGACAGATAAGTATACTTTCATTTTGATAGTAAGAAGGCTTTACGTGTATGAGGAGCGTGCGATATTTTATCTATCCGAACCATGGTATAATAATACACATCGCCTGGTATTCTCTTCCCGTGACAGCTGGGTCACGTGATTGGCCCAAGAATACGTCATCAGTTGCGATGCTGTCGATGTGTTGCCACGGTGTGTGATTGAATTACCCGAGCAAAATGCATTTTTTAACTTAACAAAGCATTTATGAACTAATAATTCAATATTTAAATTATTTTAAAACTAAATAGATGAATCACACGAGTTACTAAATAGTTAAGCTAGTTAGTAATTTATTTTATTTTCATTCACTAAATGAGAGTCCCTAAATTTACTGAAAAGGACAATCAATGGTAACACTTATCGTGACGTAATCTAGGGCCATTGTGGGAAGAGAATACTAGGCGAAGTATATTATTATACCATGTATCCGAACATAATGGCTGAAGATTCATCTGTAAGTAGATGCATAATGGGTCGGTTAGGCTTCTTTAAATTATTATCATAAAATTATACTCTTTAAATTATACACGTTTATAATAGACACTGCGTATTTATAACATAACGTTTCATTATGTATGTGTCCCTCCTAAAGGCCTGCGCAGACGAGGGACTAATTGTCCGCGAACAATTTGCAACAACCAATGGATGAAAAAATAATACAACAACTAATGAACAGGAACCGTCATTTCTATCCGGCAGGCAAAAGTCCCTCGTCTGTGCAGGCCCTAAGGGTGAGAAAGCGTGATGGGCTTTGGAAATACACAGTTTAATTCCGCCATCCCCAATCTTTCATCGGACGAGCAGAGATATGGCGAAGAGCTTTCGTTATATGGTTGAAGCCATATGGAACCGAACAAAGCGCTTTGCTTCCACGTGTATTGTGCGAATCGGCAGTCTGTGGAATTATCTGTTTCCTCATCAATATAATCTGGATCTCTTCAAAGTTCCAGTGAATCGGTTTCTTCTAGGCAAGCGTGCTCCACCCTAGGACGCATCATTGCTTCACATCAGTTGAGATCAAACGCGAGCTAATAAAGTGTAAAAAAAGGGAGAGTTGTTCCTAGTGTACACCCACATTACTTAAGTTATGTTTAAGTCCCATGTAATAGGGGACTAGCCTATTGCCATCTACCGGAAACAAATAAAGACTCCAAGCCGCCACAGAGAAATTCCTGAAAAATCCCAGTGGCGATTTAGATAACCTGAAAATCGACCCTAGGACTTCATGCTGACCAACACCGCTTGCGACTCTACACCAACGAGGTAGTCTTCACTAAATTCAATTATTATTATAATTATATTAATAGCATACAGGTGTGAATGTAGACACGTTTTTCGTCACGTTTATAGATTGTGGCGTATTGAATAAAATAATATAATTAAAAACACATATGCGCATCTCGAAACGGCACATGACTTGTCGACATGTGTGAGAAATAATTTTAGCGGTCATCGTGTCCTTCACACCACAAATTTATTGTTGCAAGGACCTTTATTTAAGATCAGCGACCGGGGGGTGGGGTGGGGGGTGGTCTGAGGGGTGGTGGTGCATCACCCAAAGGTTGACTAGTAGAAAATGCCTATGGCATTAAGTCCGCCTCTGTACTTTGTGCTTGAAGTGATAAATAAATCAATAAATAAATAAAAAGTCCCCCTCCTCTAATTTCTAAAGTAATAGGAGGAAAATTCTGGAAAAATGTAGAACGGTTTGAATAACATTTGATGTTTAGTTTTTGAGATATGGAACTTTTTCATCGAAACTGCAGCAATAACTTTGTTTTTCGTTAACATACTACGAAAAACAAATTTAGTTTTGCTGTTGAGTGTAAGACAATACGACTTAAGAATAAGCCTTCAAAATATTTTTATTATATTGTTTTCAATACTCCTGGAAACTACTAGGCTTCAAAGTTCCTAGCTGTAACAGAAGGAACGCAATACCTATCGTATGGTGGCTCAGACCACGACACAAAACCACTTTTGTATTATTTCTTTTGGAAACTCATGACTTTTTTTATATCCATACATGTTGATCAGCTCGTGGCTAAATAATAACAGCCGCTCTGGTCGATCTTTAGGTTAAGCCTAGGTTGGTCTGCGGATGAGTGACCACCCGTTACATACCGAGTTTCCTTCGTGCCTCGGAAAGCACGTTAAGCCGTTGGTCTCAGCTGTTATTTGTAGATCTTTGACAGTCCTTACAGGTAGCCGGTGGCCCAAAAAGTCTAGCAACTAGCCTTACCAAGGGGTATCGTATTACCCGGTACTAACTGTGTTGTGGAGGTCAGATAGGCAGTCGCTCCATGTAAAATACTGGTATTCAGCTGCATTCGGTTAGACTGGAAGCCGACCCTTACATAGTTGGGAAAAGGCTAGGCAGATGATGATGACGTTGATCAGCTGATCGCGTTAATTCCTATTTCAAGTCCATTTTTTTTTTGGGAATTTCAAGATCTCGTAAAACAAAAGTTGTCCAGTTTGATGGTCCGAGAGACCACGCGATAGGACTTACGTTTATTATGTTACAATTTGTTTATGTTAGGCCCAAGGTCAGCCCTTACGCCCTATTTCCTTATATTTACGCAGTAGACCATACTTACCATACTTCAAACTTGTTATTTACCCATCACAAGTTATTAGGCCCGCTCAGTATCTGCCTATGACGTTCATTGCGTGAAATTAGCGTGAATTACACTGTCATGTAAATGTTCACGCGTTGGTTATTGTATTTAGTTTACATAGTGTGAGATCATTGTTTCGTGTTATAGTATTAGCTGGAGTATTGGCTTGGTGCCAGTTGTATTTATAGGTGATTACAACCAGGAACTGTGAGAATTGATTGTTATGAATCTGCCTTTATTAATATACCGTCTGTTAGACGATTTTGATAAAAACTGTAATATTTTTGAAGAATCAATCAGTGGTAGCTAGCGGTACTGCTGAGCATGGTGTCCTGGGTTCGATTACACACGTGTTATTAGATGTTTTAGGAATTTCCTTGGTTCGCCTCCTTAAACTGGCGAAATGTGGGTGTACTAAAGATACATCTCTGCCTAACCCTTCGAAGAAAACAATCGTGATGTTACGAGGGCGGGTCAATAAGTCCGTGACTTTTTGAATTTCTGACCACTTTACTGAAACAGCAACACTGCTCCTGTCAACAGGCATCTGTCAGTTGACTCCTGTCAAAATTTAAACTTGCTGCGTCAGTTAGTTCGTGTTTGACAGCTATTTTTATCAGACTACTCACAAATTTGAGGAGAAAATGGAAAAAAGTGAATTTCGTGTGCTTATTAAGCATTATTTCTTGCGAAAAAAAACCATTACCGAGACCAAGGCTAAGCTTGATAAATACTATGGGGACTCTGCACCATCGATTTCAATGGTAAAAAAGTGGTTTACTGAATTTCGTTGTGGCCGTACAAGCACTGAAGATGCCGAACGTCCTGGACGCCCAGTTGAGGTCTCTACACCCGAAACAATCGAAAAAATTCACGATATGGTGTTGACCGACCGAAGATTGAAAGTGCGAGAGATTGTGGAAGCCGTAGGGATCTCGCATGGCTCAGTGGTTTCAATTTTGAATGATCACTTGGGCATGAGAAAGCTTTCCGCAAGATGGGTGCCGCGTTTGCTCACAGTCGACCACAAACGCAATCGTGTAACAACTTCACAGGAAGCTTTGGCGTTGTTTAATCGCAATATGGAGGAGTTTTTGCGCCGTTTTGTAACCGTGGACGAAACATGGATCCATCACAACACACCAGAAACCAAACAACAGTCAAAACAGTGGGTTTCTAAGGGTGAATCGGCGCCAAAGAAGGCCAAGGTGGGTTTGTCAGCCAATAAAGTTATGGCGACTGTTTTTTGGGATGCACGCGGGATAATCCACATTGACTACCTTCAAAAGGGAAGAACAATCAATGGGGAATATTATGCCAACTTATTGGACCGATTCAATGACGATTTGAAAAAAAACCGACCTCATTTGGCCAAGAAAAAAGTTCTTTTCCACCAAGACAATGCAAGGGTGCACACATGTGCAGTTGCCATGGCAAAAATCCATGAATTGGGCTATGAATTGCTCCCTCATCCGCCCTATTCTCCAGATTTGGCTCCGAGCGACTACTTCTTGTTCCCAAACCTGAAGAAATGGCTTGGTGGAAAAAGATTTGACTCCAATGATGAAGTCATCTCGCAAACAAAGGCCTATTTTGAGGACCTCGACAAATCATTTTTTTTGGAAGGGATAAAAAAATTGGAGAAGCGTTGGACAAAGTGTATAGAGCTCAAGGGAGACTACGTTGAAAAATAAAATTATTTTTTTATCATAAAATCTGTGTTTTATTCCAAAAGTCACGGACTTATTGACCCGCCCTCGTATGTTACGTAGGAGCTTGTAACATTGTAATTTAAAAATTACGTATACGTATTACAATATAGTAGGTAAGAATATTTCTACAAAACCTATCTAAGTAATATGCAAATGTGATATTATATTTTTTTTAGGTAATCAAGATTATTTTATTTACACCACGGGGAATAACATTTGTTGATAAAGTTAAAACAGTAAAACATTTTGTTATATATCAAGATTTTGGGTATTAGTTACCTTGACATGTACATAAGTATTATAACTGTATATTTATCGACAGAAATTTTTGGGCCTTATCATACTAGCGGTTTGCGAACGGCTGCGTCGCGAATACGCTACGGCTGCACAGCGGGAACGTCGCGGACGCGTGGCAAATACGCAACGTTTTCTTAAAACTTGTAAGTCAACGCGATCAAAAGATATGACGGTTTATGTCGCATTACATTTGCGATTTCACAGGGGAATCAAACCCTATAGGGTACTTCCCATTGACCTGGAATCATGAAATTTGGCAAGAAGTGTTTTACAGCACATGTAAAGAAAAAAAATGTGAGAACCGTAAATATGTAGTTTAATAACAAAATACCTACAAGTTTATACGGAACCCTCGGTGCGCGAGTCCAACTCGCACTTGGTCGGTTTTTTTTTTCTTTGACAGCAATTTGAATTATCACCTAATTACCTACATTTTGTTTCCCGAAAGTACAAGATTCCGAGAAGACCCTTTTACAAGCCCATAAAGATCATTATCCTCCGTTGTTGGTATGATGCCAAACTTTTTACTCACTCGCGAGGATTTCCGCGAAACTCCGAGATTCTTGGTAAATGGGAGTCGGGTAGGTAGGTATATAACGCGCTTGTTTCATCGAATATTCTGACAGATAAATAAATAATATTTTAAAGGTTTATCTTATTGCTAAAGTTTGGTTAATATTGGTAGGAGTTTTTCCTCAATAT
This sequence comes from Noctua janthe, assembly GCA_910589295.1. Lineage (NCBI taxonomy): Eukaryota > Metazoa > Arthropoda > Insecta > Lepidoptera > Noctuidae > Noctua > Noctua janthe. The sequence continues at coordinate 4,718,490 of OU342567.1, forward strand.
AACTTCATTTAAAATGTTTACATGTCATTCAAAATGTTAGAAATTCTTGAGTTATTACATAATTATGTTTAAAATATTAGCTAATATCATTAAGCCTGTCTAAGCTAATTGATAAATAAAACATTGGTTAAATATTTCCCGTTCGAATATACCGTTGTTTTTCAGTAGCTATTTTAAAATTTTCACAGAAATATTTTCAGCGAAACTTCATCTGAAGCTTTATTTACTTTTAATAATAAACTAATTACGAACTAATAATAACACAGATTTTTTCAGTGAAGCAAGTAAAACTACACATTATAAAACACACATTAGGAGCATTCTCAACTGCGTAAACAAAAGCGCACTCTTTAATTTTCAACATAACATCACGCCTTGTAATGCCCCGAAGGGTTAGGCAGAGGTGTACCTGAAAGTACAACTACATTTCACCAGTTTTGTTTAAGTCAAATGTAATAGAGGGCGAGCCTATTGCTATCAACCGGGTACAAATCTAGACTCCGTGGCTGCTGCTGAGACTTTCCTGATGGAGCGGTTGCGACCACTAGAAAAACGAGCCAGTCATTGTTTCACCTTGATTAATTTTTATTCGTTTAAAAGTGTTACCTGTAAGCTGTGCGCAGTGTAGTGAAAATGGACACTGTAGTAGTACAGCTGTCTATCGAGACAAGTTCAAGTCAATTAAATTGGTTATGTTTGTGTGTCTCATTCCTTAGTTACCTTCTCAGTCTAAGGCCCGGACTCCACCAAACCAGAGACGAGCGGAGATGTGCGAAGTTGAGAGGAGAGATGTGTATTATCTAAGATGTATCCACCGAAGCTGTGCAGAGATGTGCAAAGTAGAGAGGAGAGGAGATGTGCACCGCTCACCGCACTTCCAATTACTTAATGTACCTACCATAATATTTAACTACTGTAGACATGTATCATAGTATTTGACTACAGTAGACACTACATAGAGTGGTTGTTCCCGAAAGGGCAGCCGGTAGGAATCGTATTCTTTGGTTACTTCGGGCCTGGTGTGATTACAGCTTAACGTTTTGTTCTGCGCATTATAGTGTTGATTAACGGCACTGAATTAGAACAATTGGAGGTCGACCCTCGAACAAGAGGTAGTGCGAATCCATTCGTTACGGAAATCTATGGCAGAGGTCACGAGGTCAGTTGGAACAGGTGGCGCATGTTATTTTGAAACCAGAAGTGTGGAAAGTCGAGTTTAGTCCCAGCAAATGGGTTGTTTAGGTCAGATCGGCAGTCATTTCATGTAAAATACTGGTATTCAGCGGCATTCAGTTGGACTGGAAGCTTGAACAAAATAGGATATGGTGGTAGGAAAAGTCTGACAATCCTTAGAATGAACGCAGACAAACGGACAGACAATCCGAGACGAAACAGAATTCACAGACAAAATATATGACATGTAGGGTACCCAGTTCAAGTAGGAACAATTTTAGTTTAGAAGTAGTTGTTGCACGCGACCTCCGTGCGCGTGAAATTATCATAAAATTGTTACTTCCCTGATTGAATTCGATTTTGTTGACAATTTAATCGATTTCAATTGTTTTTTTTCTAAAATAAAATAAAAGTAGCCTAAGTTACTCCTGATAACTTCAGCTATATGCCAGTACACAACAAACAGGATAAGCATATTATATGAACAAACAGAGAGACAGATAAAAATAAAAAAAATGCTTTTTGTTGTACCGTAATATACTTTCTACTTCATTCAGTAAAAACCTGCTCTTTTGTAATTACAAACAGACACTTCAATTTTATTTATTTGAATAGATAACACTGATCTCAGTATGATATAACATTGCCAGAAATATGAGGTTTCTTCATAAAGACTGAAGGCAACTATACCGAAAAGAAGATATCCGTACTGCATTTTAGCAGACTAGAAGAAAATACTGACCAAGGAAGTAGGGAAAATGCCATTAAAATGCGATTTTCTAATAATGAATATGAGTTATCATTACACCTGCTTTTACCCGAAGGGTTAGGCAGAGGTGTGTCGATACCTAGTACCTGTAGGTACTCACATTTCCCAATTAATTATAATCGGCCTACCTAATTAAAACTTTAATTCTTCATTAACTATATATTAAGTTTAATATTTAAATCGATACAGCAGCTTGGCCGTCGTCTGCGACCTTTGCAACAGCCTTTGTCTCAATTATACAATTATCTATTAAAACCTGAGCAGTGAGCATGCTACTCCCGACCTCCGCCATCTTGGCTTGTTCTCGGCCATTGTCAGGGTCTGTATATATTTTGGTTTTGTGTTCTGTAATAACTGTAGGTACCATTATACGTCATTGTTTGTTTGGGATATTTCTGGTTTTACTTGCATGCTTTTGAAGTCTTCGCCGTCAAAAAACTATGAAAAATCATCATAAATACTGTAAAATCTGTAACGCGTACTTTAGGTCTTCGTTTTTACGCAACGGTGTTTTTTACCGTTCCTAAATCATATTTATTTCTGTAAATTGGTTTTACAAAACACTTTTACATGTTACATCATGTTATGTTTTAAAACTAGATGGGTCCGATGTTTCCTATCTGACTACCCTGAGAAGAAACAGCTGAAACAAACTCAGAGGTCTCTTTTAAAGTCCAGACATTGGTCAATTCATATGAGGACCATGCAGATTAGTGTCTGTTGTTTCCCAAGTTTTCTAGCGTTTCATAACACGTTTTAATTCCGAGACAGTGTGTGGCGACACGTAGTATGGTGTTATTATGACACTTTAACCCCTTTATTTCGACAAAATTTAGGATTAGCTGCTGTTTGAGAAAATCATAATAACGAGGTTTTTGTCACGACGTGACGCGACTGCTGAGCATGAGGTCTTGGGTTCGATTCCCGGATTGGGCCAATTGTTATTGGGTTTTTCCATCAGGAATTTCTCCGTAGAAGTCTGGATTTGTGCCCTTTTGATGGCAATAAGATCGTCTCTTATTACATGGGACTTAAATATAAATGGCGAAATGTGGGTGTACTATAAGGTACGCCTCTGCTTAACCCTTCGGGGATTAAAGGCGTGATGTTATATTACGTGTAATATTGTCATCCACAAAACCCCTGTCCGTTTGACTGCGATCTTAGATTAGATTAGCTAATCAACGAACTAAGATTTATTACTGAACTGTAATATAACAATAAAACATGTATTGTTAGACTCGTAGTACATAAAAATGCGCAGTTAAATTGAATTGGTGATTTTCCATGTGGATTGTCCAGCGTATTGCGCAACCATGTCGATAAAGATTACAATGATAACTGCTGTTATTTCTATAATTTTTTTACATAAACAACAATGCTGATAGCCATCTGTAATTATTCATATTGTACACTTTTTGTTTACTTCGTTACCGGAAATGTAATTCCATGTTTTTGTTTGTTGTTGAACCTTGAAACATGCAGACAAACACACTCGGATTAAAAATGTGAACACATGGTGTTTGTCTGTCTGTTTCTCTATGTAGTATGATTATTGTTGACAGGGGAAGTAACTGTGTAACAGGATATAAGGTATGCTTAGTCTTTAAATCTTGCTACCATTATAAATGCGAAAGTTTGTGAGGATGGATGGATGTTTGTTACTCTTTCACGCAAAAACTGCTAAACGGATTTGGATGTATAACCTGAATTAACACATTCGATTTTTATTCTGGAACTCCACGCGGGCGATGCCGCAGGCATTAGCTACTAATTATATAAACTGTTAATTCGGTGCAGTGGAAAGATCCTATGATATCTTAACATTTGTTATAAACTTAGGGACATAAAATGAACCTAGAAAGATTAGAATTTTATCTTAAAAGTAACAACAATAAATGTTTTATTTAAACCATATGCTTCCACATTTATTGTGCGCCAGTCTGTGGAATTCACTGCTGGTTTCTCTGTGTCCTCATCTTTATAATCTGGATCTCTTCAAAGTTCAAGTGGGCAAGCGTGCTGCAAACTAGCCCGCTTTTTAATGTTTATAATCCATCTACAGGTCACCCATTTTGCACAATTTCCTCAAGCTACCAAGCAGTTCCCTTTCTTCTTATGTTTGCCACAAAACCATAAATATGAAAGGACATTATTATTATTATCCCTTACATTACCTAAGCAACAGTCCCCATAAGATTCCCTTTCCATATTCTCACGGGGTCCACATACAAAATATGACAGACAAAAAGACAGCAACATTAATAAGGGTCCCCCTTCCGTATTACGTCGCCCTCGTGTTCACAAGGGTATTGTATGAGCTATGGGATGGAGGGATGGGATCATCCACCTGTGTTATAGAATATCGTAATACACATCCTGGTTAAGACTTTGTTTTGTTTTTGAATGTTTAGTTTAGTTTAGTTTATTTATTAATAATTATTAAAAATTACAGGTCATATTTTGAAAAAAGTAAAAACACAAATCATAATACATTAAAAAAAACAAGTCATTATACATTAAAAAGAGCATTAAACACAAATTATCATAAATTAAAAAAACAATAATAATACACAATAAGCAGAATAATAGAACCTTACAGTATACTAATCACATAAATTTTCTTAAAACCATTCTTTTAGGTCATATAATGCCTGGTCGGTTAGCCAACCTTTCAGTTTAGTTTTAAAAACAGTGTCAGACGTCGCGCTCAAAACATTATCCGGTAGCCGGTTGTATACCGATGGACCCATAACATGAATTAACTTTCCAGACTTAGATAGGGAGAGAAAGATTAGAAATGGATAGGAAGTGTGGATGAAATTGATTTAAACAAGACGATGTAAGGGCCTTAGTATTTTATAATTGAGATTTGCCGGTACGCACTCCACATGATATAAGTTTTTAAACTATCCTGGTCTCTAATATTTTAATTGACACTAGAAACGGGATATTTAGCATGTAAATGATTGTTTTGAGTTCTCGATATTTCGGCGCTGTTGCAGGCTCCATGATCACGGATAAACTGAAGTTATTGTGAGTGGGTGTTTATGAGCAGACAAATTGGTCTATCCTCTTTCTTGTTCCTTTTTATACTTAGTACCACTACCACTGTCACTCGCTACTCGATTATTTTTCCGACACACATAACTCACTGTATCCGCTCGCGAACTTTTTTCGGCACGTTTTCGGTTTTTACCTAGCTGGACCATTGGATTCCAGGCTCTCGACAGTTGAAACCCATCCTCCCGGTTGAAGTTATATTATCTTTGGTAATCTCAATAGCTTCTCTAACCAGTCTAGGATAGTGGCGTTCTGTCGAGATGACCTGAGGGTTATGTACCCACATGATGCTTTCGTTCACCCATTTAACTACATACTTTATGAATTTTTATTATATTCTTTTTTTATTTTTTTAAACATAAAAAAATAATGTTAGACATTGCTAAGTGAACTCAAAGAGATGAAAGAAGACATTCCTCTGAAGTAAGATTCCTGGTTTCTTTTTGATGTCAGTGCAAATACACCTCAACTCAACATGTATATTCCAGTTCCAGTTCCAGTTCAACACCCAAAACAGCTCTGAAAGTCGTATAAAATCAAAAGTCATTAATTTGTGTGTGTGTCAATGGCTTAATTGCCAAGAGCCTCGACCAATACCTGCGGAGGCTCTCGTTAGGCAGCTGGATCAAGGGCTTGATTCAGAAAGCGGTACTCCTGGACACGGCTCGTATTGTTAGGAGGTTCCTTTCTCTGGAGCCTTTTATAGTGCACAAGTGTGTGCGCAGGCACAGGTTTACTCTCTGTTTCTTTACTCTCATAGTCCGATGGGACGGCAATCCAATACGGCCAGAGAGAGATCAACAACAACAGCTTAATGTGCTTTCCGAGGCACGGGGGTAACATACCGCCGACTTGCAAATTCCGGGCTACTACTGAGCTAATGGAAGAACCCAATAACACTTTTTGCCCGACTCGGGAATCGAACCCAGTGTTAACAAGTAGCGGACATGACTGGCAAGGGTTAGATTTTATGCTATAGGAATTAAGCCTGCCTTTGAACCTTTTTTTGTGAGCGAAAGGTTTCAATAAAAAATATGAAGGCTATTTTAATAAATGGTAACATTGCGAAATTTCCATGACGTACAAAACACATTTCTGCAAAAACGTATTAAAAAACGAGCCCAACAAAATGGTGCTAAAGCAGAATAAGTACCCTGCGTGTTTCCTTAAATGAGGGGTGGCTACAATGACGTACTCTCTCCCCCGCCCCCTGGATCTGCGCACTTGTATCGCGAAACAGACGTAGTTCAGCCATTGTGCTGACGTCACGTTATGACCCATTTCTAGGAAATGGGAATTAGGAAATTTGGCGTAAAGTGGAAATTGATTATTGTTAGGATAATGTTTAGCTATAATTTTGAGATTAGGGTATTGGAGCTTTTGTTTTACTTACGTCTATTTCTGAAAATATGTGAAATCAGTGCCGTGTGACATTTTCAGTCAAGTCATAATAAATATCCGGCTCGAAGGACCAAATACTCGGGCGTAACTCCCTACAGTGAAAATGTTATGTTGATGTTGAGTATTGGGGTGTTATGTTGATGGAGAAAACAACCGATTGGTATAAAGGTTTAATTGCTACTAAAAATAACATGATATAAAGTAATAATGTACACTTAATGTTGGATTAAACAATCTGCAACGTTTCACTGAAAGTAAGACAAGTTAGTGGATTGTACAGCGTTGCTCGTACAATTAATAGACCATCCTAGTTTGGAGCCTGCCACGTTAATGACAATTTGAAACGATTTTCTACAAGTTAACATAATTTAATCACACGAAAGCTAAAACAAAACGAAACAATACAAAAAAAAGATTACTAACAATTTTATTTTTTTTACTTTATGCTATTATCGCTTGAATGACGTCTAATTAAGCCCAAAGTCAATAACCCCGGTTCGGACCTCTCGCCAATCGCAGACTGGCGAGAGGTCGTGGGATCAATTTCAACCCTCGATGAACTTTTGTGAACCCTTAATTGGTTGTTGTCATAGCGATACTATTACATGTAGCGTTGTAAGGGTTGGCTATGGTGGGGTGCGTTGTCAGAATTCCTCCTCGTGTGCCTGATGGCTGCCGGTCCCTCTCGATACGTCTGGAGGGAATAGCAGCTGCTGGGCCGGTGCACCCTGGGCGTGGCCAGTATCCTTCCCCGAGGAATGGGAAGAGATTCTTATTCCTCGGGGAATGTTACTGTCCATGGCTAATATTCTGACATGGGCGGGTCCCTCATGGACCAAGGGGGCGTTGCTCCGCGTGACCCTCTGAAAAGCAGAGGGCACAGCGGAGGAGCAAGGGCGGGCTCGGTGTGCACTTACCCTGCCTCCGAGCAGACAGTGAAGGACGTGCGTTCCTCACTGTCTCCGTCGATATCGTAATCCCACCGTCGAAGTGTCGTGGAACACGTCTCGCGGCTTCGATTGGGACCGAGGGTCTTGGCTTAACCGCCCGGACCACGAGGTAGAAAACCTCTATAAAAAGTTACCCCGAATCTCAAGCGGCGGCGCACCGCGAGGAGATGTATGGCTGACGGGTTCCTTTGGAAAATCAGTCTCTAGTGCGAACCACTGCCGGGCCTGGCTATGGCTTATCTGGGTACAGGGGGCACTGCCCAGATGGACTTTTTATTTCCCCCATACTCGTGGGAACAGTATGGAAACAAATACAACCCAAAACACGGCCGATATCGGCGAAGGAAGGGAGGAGAGGGATGCGGTGTCGGAGTCCGGCGCCGCATCCAGCGAGGTGAGCGCGGGAGGCTCAGTGAGCTCCCAGCGCAGGAGGCTCGGGGCTGCTGCGGGGAACAGGGAGTTCCTACGCAAGCGGTCCAGGCCGGTAGGCGACCGAGAGTCGTCGTCAGATGGGGAGCTGGCTTCGGCTCGTAAGATCCCCACCAGCAAGCGCGGCGGGATCCGTGGCAAGGGGAGAGGCCTCTCTGCCACCGAGAGGTCGGCGCGGCTTGCCGAGGAGGGGCGCCATCCGGGGGTGGCCACCGGTCACGGGGTGGCCCGTTCGGGCTCCTCTGGCGACGAAGCGGGTGCAGATGGCGGCTCCGATGCGGAGCGTAAGGCCGGACTCGCGAAGGAGGTGGAGGCGGCGCTGAGGGCTGTCTCTTTAAAACAAAAGCCCTCCACCAGGCAAAGGGCTATACCTGCAGCGGTCGCCTCCATTATGGCGGCAGCGGAGGCCAGATTTGTTGGGCCCCCGCCAGACGGCGTGGCCAAGCTGAGGGCGGAGGTCGCTCGACTGACGGCCGCCACGGAGCTTCTCAAAGAGGAGAATATGAAGCTCCGAGCAGACCTGGCCAGTCTGCGCGAGTCCGGCTCTCGCGAGGCGCCCCAAAATGGGGGCCAGAAGCATCCAAGCCAGTCCGTACCGGTGGAGAACCAGGTTCTGAATCTGGTTCGGCAGGAGCTAGCTGCCTTCCAGGCGCGGTTCTCCGTCCTGGAGGGCATTGTCCTGCGCCCCCCCCTAGCGGCAAACAAGGCGCCCCCGGGCCCGACGGCGGCCTCATATGCGTCTGCTGCGGCCTCCGCACCGGGGCCGTCCAGCCAGCCCCCCGGCAGGGTTATGTCGGCCCCGACGAAACCGGCTCCGGTTAGGAAGGCGGCGGCTCTGAAACAGGGCAAGGCGGCGGCCCAAAAGAAGGGCAAGGCGGCGAATATGCCAGCGCCAGCCGCGAGACAGCCGCTATCGCCGCCCCCCCCGCCCCCTAAGCCTTCCGCGGCCGAGACCGGGTGGCAGGTGGCCGGAGAAAAAGCGAGGGAGCGATCGGCGGCCAAAAAGGCCAGGAGGCAGGAGCAGAAACGCCGGCAAAAGGAGCGGGGCGTCGCGGTTAGGCTCAGTACCCCAAAGACCGCAGCTGTAGTGATTACACTACAGCCGGACGCGGAAAAGAGGGGCGTGACCTACCGCGACGTGCTCGCTAAGGCGAAAGCGACGGTGGATCTCGGAGAGCTCGGGATCACCGGGGGCCTCCGGCTTAGAGTCACCGCAACAGGGGCTCGAGTGCTGGAGATCCCTGGCGAAACCCGTGGCTCGTCCGCTGACGCTCTGGCTGAAAAGCTTAGAGCGTCCCTAAATGCGGACGAGGCCCGAGTGTCCAGGCCCGTCAAATGCGCAGACCTGCGCATACTGGGTCTGGACGACTCGGTGACCGAGAAGGAGGTGGTGGCCGCCGTCACCAGGACCGGTGGGTGCCCTGCCGAGCAAGTCAAGGCAGGCACCTTACGTCCGGACCTGTCGGGCATGCGAACCATAACGGTAAGCTGCCCTGTGACAGCGGCGAAAGTCATTGTGGAGGGCCGAAGGCTCTTGGTGGGCTGGGTTTCGGCGCAGGTGAAGCTGCTGGAACCCAGACCTCTGAGGTGCTTCCGCTGCCATGTGGGGCACCACGTGTCGGTCCGGTGCACCTCGGAGGTGGACCGCAGCGGCCTGTGCTTCCGCTGCGGCCAGCCTGGTCACATGGCCGCGGCTTGCTCCGCCGCGCCGCGCTGCGCCGCATGTGCGGCATCTGGCAAGCCGGCCGATCACCGGGCAGGGAGCAAGTCCTGCGGTACTCCCGCCAAGGCCAGGGGCAAGGGAAGGCCCTCCGCCACCACCGCCAAAACCCCCACCGTCGCCACCACCGCAGCCGCCGCCACTGTCGCCGCCGCTGCCGCTACTGCTGCAACTTCCGCAGCGGGGCCCTCGCAGGGGGCCCGGGAGGGGGCTGAAATGGAGTGCCAGTAACGGCCCCATTACGCCTTCTCCAGGCGAACATCAACCACTGCGCCTGCGCTCAGGATCTGTTGCTCCAGAGCATGGCGCAGTGGTCGATTAACATCGCCGTGGTCGCTGAGCCGTACTTTGTCCCGCCCAGGGATGACTGGGTTGAGGACCTTAGCGGCTCAGTGACCATAATTACGTCGGTCGCCGCCGGTACCCCGACCCTTGAGAGTGTCAGGAAGGGCCAGGGGTGCGTAGCAGCACGGTTCGGGGAGATCGTTGTAGTGGGAGTCTACTTCTCCCCGAGCCGAACTCTCGCCGAGTTCCACAACTCCCTCACGGAGTTGAGTGTCGTCATCGGAAGCCATTCCCTCCCCGTGCTTGTGCTCGGGGACTTCAATGCCAAGAACTTGGCTTGGGGTTCTCGTTACACGGACGTGCGGGGTAGAATGGTGGAGGACTGGGCTCTGGAGACAGGCCTGGTCGTCCTAAATCGGGGTTCTGTCCCCACGTGCGTGCGGATGCGGGGCGAGTCGGTGGTGGACATCTCGTTCGCCAGCCCCGCTCTGTCGCCGCGTGTCGTTGACTGGCGCGTCATGGAGGGGGTGGAGACCTATTCCGACCACCGGTACATCCGGTTCGACGTCTCCACCCAGTCCTCAAGCGTGCCGGTCCTACAGGCCCCGAGTGGTCCGCGATGGGCGCTGAAGCAGCTGGACCGGGAGCTCCTCCTGGAAGCCTCGATCGTGCAGGCCTGGGTGTCATCACCAGTCAGGCCTGCCGACATCAACAACGAGGCGGGTTGGTTCCAGGAGGCCATGTCCGAGATTTGCGACGTGGCAATGCCCCGAGTTCGGCCAGGAAGCGCCCAGCGTCAGGTGTACTGGTGGTCGCGAGAGCTGACGTCTCTGCGCAAGGCGTGCGTTGCCGCGCGGCGCCTGTACGCCAGGCATCGCAGGCTCCGCATCCGCCCTCCGGATGCGGCAGCCATTGAGGCGGAGCTGTACGAGGGGTACAGAGCGGCGAAGACCGCCCTCCAAGAGGCTGTCCGGCGGGCCAAGAATTTGGCCCGCGAGGAGATGCTGGAGTCTCTGAACGGAGATCCGTGGGGGCGCCCTTACAAGATGGTGCGGGACAAACTCCGCACCCGGGCCCCCCCGCTAACGCAGAGTCTCCGGCCTGAGCTCGTGGAGGACGTGGTGAGCGCTCTGTTCCCTTCGCGAGGGGAGCATCCTCCCCCGCCTATGGCTCCGCCGCCGCGTGCGGTGCCGGAAGCGGACCACACCGATGACGATGACGACGTTCCGGAGGTGACTGGGGTAGACCTGAGAGTGGCGGTACGCAGGCTGAAAGCCAGAAACACCGCCCCGGGACCCGATGGCTTGCCTGGCAAAGCCTGGGTCCTGGCCTCCGAGGCTCTCGGGCCCCGACTGGAAGGGCTCCTAAGCGCATGCTTGGAGAGAGGCCAGTTTCCGCTTCGTTGGAAGACGGGGAAGCTGGTCCTCATCCGGAAACCAGGGCGCCCTGCGGACTCTCCGTCCGCATACCGGCCCATCGTGTTGCTCGACGAGGTGGGCAAGCTCTTCGAAAGAGTCATTGCCAACCGCCTTGCCGGGCACCTTGCGGGGATGGGACCGGATCTTGCGGAACACCAGTTTGGTTTCCGCAAGGGGCGCTCCACGGTGGACGCCATCATGCGCGTGAGAGCCCTCACGACGGGGGACGCGGTGTCCCGGGGCGGGGTCGTCTTGGCGGTGTCTCTTGACATCGCCAACGCCTTCAACTCCATGCCCTGGAGCTGCATTAGGGAGGCACTCCGGTATCACCGGGTGCCAACCTACCTTCGTCGTGTGGTCGGGGACTACTTGACGGATAGGGCCGTCATCTACCCCGGTCAGAGCGGAGAATGGAACCGGCGAGAGATGTCGTGCGGTGTTCCACAGGGATCGGTTCTAGGACCGGCCCTGTGGAACATCGGTTACGACTGGGTGCTGCGCGCCGACCTCCCTACCGGCGTCAGCGTAGTTTGCTACGCTGACGACACGCTGGTACTGGCACAAGGGAGGTCGCACGAGGCGGCGGCCGAAAACATGACACGCGGGGTTGCGATAGTCGTGGATAGGATCCGGCAATTGGGTCTCGAGGTGGCATTGCACAAGTCCGAGGCCATGTGTTTTCATGGGCCTCGGAATGCGCCACCGTCGGGATCCCTACTGACGGCAGGAGGGGTTTCCATCGGCGTCGGGTCGACGTTGAAGTACCTAGGACTCGTCCTCGACAGCCGGTGGAACTTCGTGGAGCACTTCCGACGTTTGGCTCCCAAACTGGAACGGACAGGGGCTGCCTTCAAGCGGCTCTTGCCCAACCTGAGGGGTCCAAACGCCTCCTGCCGGAGGCTATACGCGGGGGTCGTGCGGTCCATGGCCCTTTACGGGGCCCCGGTGTGGGCGCGTTCTTTAAGGCGGCAAGCCGCCCACTACCTGAACGCGCCCCAAAAGGTGATAGCCATAAGGCTAATCCGGGGGTACCGCACGATCTCCGGCGAGGCGGCTAGCCTCCTTGCCGGATTGCCGCCATGGGATCTGGAGGCGATAGTCCTCGCGCGCCTGCATGAATGGCGCGCGGAGGCACTACGTCGGGGGGAAACTCCGCTGCCGCGGCAAATTGCCGCTCAGCGGACAGACCTCCGGCGTGATATCATGGCGACATGGAGAGAGCGACTGTTGCAACCCCGTGCAGGGCACGCTACCATAGTGGCGATAAGTCCCCTCTTTGAGGAGTGGCTAGAGAGGCGCCACGGCGCCCTCACCTACCGCCTGACGCAGATCCTCACCGGACACGGTTGTTTCGGGAGGTTCTTGCACCGAATCGGGCGGGAGGAAACGCCCGGGTGTTTCCACTGCGAGGATCGTCCGGAGGACACGGTGGAGCACACCGTAGAGGTCTGCCCCGCTTGGGCGGAGCACCGCCGTGTCCTTGTAGCGGCGATTGGCGGCGGCGATCTCTCGCGTCCGGCCCTGGTTCAAGCCATGGTCCGGAGCGAGAGGGAATGGGAAGCCGTCACCACCTTCTGTGAAGCAGTCATGCTAGTGAAGGAGGTGGCGGGACGTGAGAGGGAAAGAACCTCACGTCCCAGCCGCCGCGGGAGACGCCCTGGGCGTCGGGGGTCACGTGGTGGCTCCCGGCCACCGTAGGCGCGGGCCTGTGGACGGCGAGTTATGGGCTAGCTCGCCGTCCGGCCGTCTTATGACGACAGGCCGTGTCGACGGCGCGTTCGTGTTCCACGCGCGCCTCAAAGAGATGTCAGCAACCGAGTAGGGGTCCGCATGGGCCGATGCCTGCCAGAGCTGCGGGACTGTTCGAAAGAGACACCGTGGCCCTGGAACACAAAGGGCAAAGAAGGAACATGGATGGGTTTTAGTCAGTACAAGTCTGACACTCCCTTCCGCTCCGCCCAGAGTGGGGGGGGTCATTTGATGATTTCCCATCCAAAAAAAAAAAAAAAAAAAGGGTTGGCTATGGTTAGAAGAATATTTAGGGATGTTGAAATTGTTGAATATAATGTTTTCATTTTTGATTTCCATTCTTATTTCGTGTCGATGGTATTAGACGAAGCGACTACTATCTGTCAAATTTATTTTACAGATTTTAAACTTTATCGCTAAGCATCAAGTTCAAGGTTGATTGATAATGACAGTTTCGGATAACTTGATGTTCTGGCGTCTGTACGATCGCGGCGTCTGTGACGTGTTTTAGATCTCTAAAGTGCAGGTGTTAGTACACTTCGGATGTACTCCAGCAAGTGGGACATCGTCTGGTCGGAAGTCCCATTTTGCCAAATTGTGTTAACAGCGTTCTATTTGAGTGAGCAATCGGTTAGATGCTTTCCAAAGAGGCCACTACAGCCCATTTATCTAAGAAATCATTTAAACATCGCTTCTGGATTCGATTTTCTTTTTCCTAGCTATTTCATAAAACTGGCTGAAACGTGTGTTTATTTTTCTACAAATAATGGCTTTTTATCACAGTAGGTTATTTATTTAGCTATTTAAACAATTTGATGGAATTCGAATCTGTGGTCACTCAATTGCAAGACTACAAAAACTAGTTTTTAAAATCTTGTGAAAAGAAAATCTTCTAAACAAGTCAGATGCAGCTGAATAGACTTAAATTCTAGACGATTATATAAAAATACACGATATTACCTTGACTTGGAAAGATGATGAATATGCCAGTTATTTTTAAATCTAAAGAGTGATTTATAACTTTATGAACGAGTTAGAAACCCTTATCGATTTCAGGGTCAGTTTCAATTGTAAATAAAATTGTTTCAAGAGTTATGTTCTTGAAAATAAACTGCAATATGTACACTACAATCAACTGCAAAATTGTGTAAACAGTAAAATTAAGAAAACGATAAATCCATTTCGAATTTATATATACTTTGAAATGAATTTGTAGGTACTCCATCTTTGTGTACTTGAGTGTATGTATCTATACTTCCATACTAATATTGCGAATGCAAAAATAATTCTGTCTGTCTTGTGTCTTTCAACGCAGTAAAAGTTGAACAGGAGTTGATGAAATTTTGCGCACAGGTAGAAATAGCCTGGTTTAGCCACAGACATAAACTAGCATCTAATAATTAAACAAAACAATGATATTATAAATAAAAAGAGGTAGATTTCGCACTAGTGCGCGCAAATTGTTGCAGACAATTCCAGACAATTGTCGTAATTTAAGAACTTCAAGCGCAATAGCTATCTCTTTTTGTGTCATACGTTCCGTATTATCTATCACAGTCGTAACAACGCAACGATATTTGAACTTCGCTCTGTATGAACGTAGCGTATCTTTCTTTATAATATTACTAGCTGACCCGCGCAACTTCGTCTGCGTTTGGATTTTTACCCGTTTTTGCAATCTTTTTCATGAATGCTCCGCTCCCATTGGTCGTAGCGTGATGTTATATAGCCTATAGCCTTCCTCGATAAATGGGCTATCCAACACTAAAAAAAAATTTCAATTCGGACCAGTAGTTTCTGAAATTAGTGCGTTCAACCAAACAAACAAACTCTTCAGCTTTATAAAATCATAGTAAAGATTAAACAAAAACGTATTATAATAATTATGATCAATGGAATGATGAAATATTTTCATTTTACAACTGGGAGGAATAGAGCAAGATCGATTGTTTGATCTCAAGATTAATCGTAGATTGTGAAGGGTATTTGAAAGATATAATTATTGTTTTAATAACATACACTAGGGGTTACCGTATAGTTCCCAGCTATTTATAGAATATTTTCATAACTGTTCGTCATGAGGAACTAAATAAGGAATAACATTGTAGGATTACATAATGTCACGCCTGTAATCTCCGAAGGGTTATGCAGAGGTGTACCTAATTGTACACTCTCATTTCGCCAGTTATGTTTAAGTCCCATGTAATGGAGGGCAAAGCTTTTGCCATCAACCCGGGCAGAAATCCAGACTCCGTGGCTGCTTGTTTCGGAGATTAATGTGTACGAACATGATTTTAATAAAGGATGGAAGTGACATCTACGCACAAACATTCTGCCGAACCCCCCATAAGGAATTTTTTCATCAGTCATTTAAAAAAAATAGCTGTTCTATACATTTTGACCGTGTAGGAAAAAGCTGTTCTTATTTAAATAAATATTTAATCTAATTATTTACGACATTTGACTAAATTCACCGAAAACCTAATATTATGCACTGTCTATATTATATTGTTACCATGGGTTATGACTAATATATTTAATTTATTTTTATAGTGTTGCCATACAACGTGGCAACGCCGC
Source organism: Noctua janthe (assembly GCA_910589295.1). Lineage (NCBI taxonomy): Eukaryota > Metazoa > Arthropoda > Insecta > Lepidoptera > Noctuidae > Noctua > Noctua janthe. Next base: position 4,734,027 of record OU342567.1, read on the forward strand.
CAGTCTCTTGGGCACATTACTAGCTGACAGCGTTGAGGAGGAGTTTTTTGAAATAAAAAGCCAAATAAATATACCTTTGTATTTCTATATTTTAATGTTTTACATATCAATATTTAAGCTCCATTGCTTGATAGTTATAAGCTATATGTTTTACGTGGATATAGTAATAGTTTTCGATGGGCCCATCCAAAGCAGATATTGTAAAAGTATGCTCTTTGCTTGGGGTGGGCCTTAAATAACGACACTCATTTTTGTCGTTGCTACTTTAGTTAGTTTGAATTATAAAACAGACTTGGATCCTAACCTTGTTGGATCAGCAATTTATATTTTGACTTTGACCTTAAGCTGTTTACTTTTCGTTGTAATTTTAAATTCACTAAAGAGCAACGCGAGCGCACATACTACTAACAAATGGCGACGTTTGTATATCGCCAATCTGATGTTCTTATTGGGCGACGTGTTATTTTTGGTGTTTCAAATTATAATAGTAATAAATTATATAAAAATAGAAACACCTAGTGTAATATTAGATTATGTAGTAATATTATTATATAACTTAAACACACTTGTAATGAACGTGTTTTTTGTCGCTGTAAAAAGAAATAGGGCCATTGTGGTATGATTTTTGGATAAAAAATTAAAAAAAAGGTCAGCAAATCGCAAATTTAACTCTTCTGATGCTGTTGATTCGACCGGCGATTTTTATGCGGTCTCAAGTGCGAATTGTATTGAAGAGGCGAATTGTTAATACATCTATGTGCAAAATTTCATGCAAATCCGTTCAGTAGTTTTCGCGTGAAAGAGTAATAAACTTCTATGCATGCTCACAAACTTAAGCATTTAATTATATTAAAGTAAGATTATTCAAGAAATTATATTCACACAGATAGGTAAAAAAAACTAAAATGTCTGTATAAAAGCACCTAAGTAAATAGGCACTTAATATATATAAATATGGAAATATGGAGAACCTACAAGCTTTATTTAGGGCGAATACTATCATACCTTTTATATACCTGGCAAATAAAAAACTACATGCAGCGACAAGAATCGCTGCTAAGGAAAAGAAATATAACTTTGTATGGGTTCGGAATGGACGCATATTTGTGAGGAAAGATGTGACAACTAAATCTCTTCTAGTTAAAAATTTGGCATGTGTAGAGTCGTTGTAACTTGTTAGTTTATTAGTCACATAATTTGCACGCTTAATAGTGTTATATTAATTTTAAATTCAAGTTTAAAATCTATTATCAAAATGTAAGAGGTTTACGAACCAAGACAGAGGATTTTTATACTGCAGCTTTAAATTTTGGTTACGACATCATTATCGGCACTGAAAGTTGGCTCAATGATACGGTGTTAGACCATGAATTTTTAGATAACCGATACAGAGTGTTCAGGCGCGATAGGTCATCTACGGTATCCTCGACTACAAAAAGGGATGGTGGAGGTGTGTTTGTTGCAACTTTGGAAAAATATGAGGTCTCACGGAGATTAAATTGGGAGTCCCAGTGTGAGGAATTGTGGATCACAATCAAGTGTGAGAGTGGCTTGAGAATTAATATTTGTGCCGTTTATATTCCACCTCCAATCAAACAAGACTATATCGATGCACTGTTTCGAAACTTTACAGAAGTAATTAATAAAAAGAGTAAAATTAATTCGATCAATTTGCTAATCGGTGATTTTAATATGGGTAGTATCTATTGGGAATATAATGCGGATTCTGGTCTATTGGTCCCCAAAGAATCCAGTAGCAATATAGAACACACTTTTTTAGACATGCTAGCCTTTAACGATCTTCACCAATGCAACACGATACTCAACGCTTCAAATCGTATTTTAGATCTAGTACTTAGTAGTAGTAACAACAAAGTGCTGGTGTCTCAGGCCTCAATTCCGCTTATACCAATTGATCCTCATCATCCAGCGCTGGAGATCTCGTTAACATCTAATAATAGCAATCCTCTTGTGCAAAATAAAATCATATACTTGAACTTTTATCTCTGTAATTATGAAGCGGTCAACGCTGAACTTGCGACAATTGCTTGGTCTGATGAATGGAATTCTACAAATAATATTAACGACATGTTGCAAAAATTCTATGATATTCTTATGCCAATTATTAAACTGCATACTCCGATTACAAAACCACGAGATGAACGCTATCCTGTCTGGTACAGTAGAGCTTTACTAAAAGTCATTAAAGAAAAAGCTAAATATCACTCTATATATAAAAAGTACGGGAATCCCAGAGATAAAATTACGTTTGAATGCCTGAGAGTGCGTTGCAGTGGGTTGATAAAGGACTGTTATGCTAATTTTAAAAGGAATATAGCTGAACATCTGCGTACCAATCCTAAGCATGTCTGGAGGTACTTAAAAAATAAACGGATTGGTAACAATTATATTCCCAACAAAATGATTTTGAATAACTCTACGTTTGCCAGGGGCGGCCAAGAAATCTGTGACTTGTTTTCCGATCATTTTCAGTCCATATATAGAGTAAATAGTAACACACTCACTTCAACGCCAGTTGAACCCACTCCCTGTAACAATAACACTTTCAGTCGGTGCAAACTTGAAGTAAAAGAAGTTTTTGATTACTTGTCTTCCCTAAATTGTGATAAAGGACCCGGGCCTGACTCAATCCCTCCTCTCTTCCTTAGAAAATGTGCAGCGAACCTAGCTGATCCTCTGACTACAATATTCAACTATTCTTTGGAACAGGGCTTATTCCCTGATCAGTGGAAAATAGCGCACATCACGCCAATCTTTAAATCGGGTCGTGTTGATGATGTTGCAAATTACAGACCAGTGTCCATTTTATCCGCTTGTGGTAAAATTATTGAATCCCTTGTTCAGAAAAAAATGTTCTCTCACTTTAAAAGTGTGCTGGATGACAACCAGCACGGCTTTCGCCCCAAAAAATCGACACTGACAAATCTGGTCGAATATGTTTCCTATATATCATCTGCATTAGATGACGGTAGAGAAGTTCATGCAATATACACCGACTTTAAAAAGGCCTTCGATTTAGTAAATCACGACTTACTAATTGCTAAATTAGAAAGTATGGGCATTCATGGGTCGTTGCTCCGTTGGTGCGAATCGTATTTAAAAAATCGCTCACAACTGGTGTATCTTAAGGGTTTCAAATCCAAACAATATTACATACCATCAGGGGTGCCGCAGGGTTCACACTTGGGGCCTCTATTTTTCTTAGTTTTTATAAATGATTTGGGTTGCAAAATTAGTTCGGAATATAAACTTTTTGCAGATGATTTAAAAATATACCGAACTGTATACAACGAATCCGATATTAATCAGCTTCAGCTAGATTTAAATAACGTGCACAATTGGTGCATACAAAATAAAATGTCATTAAATCAAAACAAATGTTACTTTATCAAATTTAGCAGAAAAAGGAAAACATGTGAATATTATTACTTGATTGATAACAGCCCGCTCCAAGAAGTTGATACTATTAGGGACCTCGGTGTTTTAGTAGATAGTAGTTTAAGTTTTAGGAGTCATTACGACCAAATTATTGGTCGGGCATCTAAATTGTCGGGTTTCATCGTCAGGGAAATGAAAATTTTTAAAGAACCAATTCTGACTATTTCCATTTACAACAACGTTATTCGAAGTATTCTGGAGTATTGTAGTACGGTGTGGAACCCGTTTTATCAGGTGCACTCTGATCGGATTGAACGTGTTCAAAAAAGGTTCTTATACCACTTAAGTTTCTCGGATAACAAGTGTCGTAGTCTGAACACGTATAACTCTAGGCTGAGCTATTATAAAATGAAATCTTTGAGCGCACGAAGGAAATCTCTGGACTTCATGTTTTTGTTTAAACTGATAAATGGGATAATAGATTCTCCTGAGCTTTTAGAAAAAGTGAAATTTTGTATCCCACGTAGTAGTAGCCGCTTAATTAACCGAAGGACTTTCGTACTGCCGCATAGTCGAACTAATATAGGTAATTTTTCACCCATTTACCGCATGCTCTCTATTGCCAACTCCATTCGTAGTGAAATAGATGTCTTTACTGGTTCTGTGGCCTCAGTTAGGACTAAACTTAGAGTATTAATCGTGTAATATGTTTTTATAGTTTTTTTTTTTATGTTTCTTTCTTGTTTAATTTTTTTTAATTTTTTCCCAAAATTTTTTTATTATTTTGAAAAAGTCACAACTTGTAATTTTTCGTTTAGCTAATTGTCTTTTTATTTTTTTTTGTCAAATTGTAAGTGTTTTACATAAAAATATGCATGCTAGATTCACATCTAGTAGATGGCAATCAGAAATATTGTTTTGTAACTTTTTTTTATTGCATTTGTGATTGTACATCGGTTTTGTGAATTAAATAAAAAAAAAAAAAAAAAAAAAAAATATACCTATTTTACATAGGTACCAATAAGATTAATATGACATGTGATTATTTAATCAATTATGTTATCTCCAATCGCCTGAAACACAGGATTACCTAGTTCAGGCACAAATCATAGGTGAACTTAATATAAAAAAAACAAAAAAACAAAAAAAAACAGAAAAAACAAACAAAAAAACAGAAAACCAAAAAAAAAAAAACAAAAAAGAAACTGAAAAAAACAAGAAAAGTTTAGTTTCAGTTTTTATATAAAAAGTAAAATTTATTCAAAAATATACCTTATATTTTTGAATAAATTTTATTTATTATTTTATTATACTTATACAACTATAGTCATATCCTTATTTCCAATAGATGTTACGAATATTTCAACTTAAATGAATAGTAATCTCCCTCCATAAGCGTAGTTTACATATACAGGGTGTAATATACAGAATGCTTGGTTGACGGCTTCGTGAAGGGTCCGTCCCTTCACGAAGCCGTCAACCAAGCATTCTGTTCATCAAACTAAGTAATACCTCGCAAAAAATATTGCTGGGAAACGATTTTTTTTTTTTGGGGTGAAATATCGTGTTTTGTGGTAAAACTTAATATAACACACTCTACTGATGGATTCATTGAATAGTAAACGGGTCATGGAGGTATTTAAAAAAAAACTTATGATCTTCAAAACTAGTATTTAAAAAAAAACTTGTGAAAAATTTGGAACTTTGACCCCCAATATCTCCGTAACTAGAAGGTTCCCAGGTATGGTCTACAACAAAAAATGATCGCAATGACGGGGAGGATAAGTGCCTTTCGGCTTCGTAATGGGCAAATTGAAATATCTACCTAGTCTACCTACTGATTTTTTTTAGCCTCCTGTAACATTGTCAATTAATAAGTCCTACTTTCATCCCACACCACTTCTGTGTTCCGCCGACGTATTTTCCCATAAAGTAGGTCAGGAGACTGGCTCCGGCATGGCTAGACCAAATCCCACAACTTATATAAATATTAAAGCTCAAATGTTCGTTACATAATGGTTTCTAGCTATGGAGGTAGCAAGGGGTTTTTTGGCTGAAATCTGAGTCTGAATTGGCTTAGGATGTAAATTTTATTATACAGGGTGTTTTGTTAAACGTGGGCAATACTTTAAGAGACTAAAGTACTCATAAATATGAGCAACTCTTACTATGGGGCTAACTATTAAATAAGATTTAAAAAATCTGCTGTTGTCTACATTTTTTCGAGTTACGTGACCAACAATGTATGGATCAGCTGATATCTTTTTCGCGATTTCATGGTCGGTCCCGTAGTAAAAGTTGCTTATTTTCATGAGTACTACACGCCCCTTAAGTATTGCCCACGTTTAAAAAAACACCCTGTATAGTCGATTTTGGATTGTTCAGAACCTAGAACAATTCTTTAAGGTGGAAGCTCTAAGGTAGACCCCGCCAACTTTTTCATGAAATAGTCATTCAATGGGATTAAATGAAGTTAGAGGCAATAAATGATGAATTTAATGATTATTATTCTGTAAATACATACGTGTTACGGTCGCGAATCATATTCAACCTGACACTTACCCACAAATGGCTTAAAACTAACTAAAAAGAATTGAAACGTAGAGAAAATTAAAATTTCGCGGGCAACCTTAGCGTGTTCTCCTTAAACGACGAACATAACGTAAACTCACACCTGTATCCCATGGGGCTAGACAGAAACAACTGAATGTCATCCGGTAAGATCCTCACATACTCCTAGTGCTTCCTTTGCGTCATCTCGAAATGCGACTCTTTTTTTTTTGATTTTTTGGAGTCCCTTGAATTTAGTTCTGAATTACACAGAACAGCATCACACACACACACACACACAGCACAGCACACACAGAACAGCATCTCTTTTTATCTACTCTGCTTTCGCATGTATGCAGGAAGAGATTTCTTTTGAAATATGCATCACCTTTGCACTATTTTCTGTTCCTTTCTTCTTTTCTGTATGTAGTGTGTACAGTGAGTGGTAGCAATTAGCTGACCCACCTTTGCAGAAATGGTTGAGATTTTATAGAATACGAACCGATAGAATTTTATAATTCTTTCATGTTTTACTTACTTTGCTGAAATAAATAAAATATAAAATAATTATAAAATTCTATCGATTCGTATTCTAAAAAATCTCAACCATTTATACAAAGGTGGGTTAGCTAATTGCTACCACTCACTCTACATAAACTGTTAAATAAATAAATAAAAGTGTTGAAAAGCCAAGTTAAATATTAAAAAAAAAAAAAACCATTTTAACGAAGAAAAGACAGAAAGACTATGCAACGCTAAATTGTAGCATAAATGTTCTAATTCTTAACTTCGGTGACTAGTCCTACATCATCTGCCTAGCCTTTTCCCAACTATGTAAGGGTCGGCTTCCAGTTTAACCGGATGCAACTGAATACCAGTATTTTACACGGAGCGACTGCCTATCTGACCTCCACAATCCAGTAAGTACAAGGTAATACGATACTCCTAGGTAAGACTGGTTGTTAGACTTGCTACCTGTAATGACTGTCAAAGATCTACAAATGACTGCCGTGACCAACGGCTTAACGTGCTTTCCGAGGCACGGAGGAAACTCGGTATGTAATGGGTGGTCACCCATCCACAGACCAACCTAGGCAAGCACGGCTTAACCTAAAGATCGATCCGAGCGGCTGTTATTATTAAGCCACGAGCTCCACGGTTACTAGTTCTACAATTCATGGATTTTCCAGTCGGCTTATAGAAACCTATTAACCTCACACAAAACAAATTTCGCAGTAATTAAATCAACATCCTGACTCCTAAGATTGTAGACTATTTTAGTATCTAGGCCAGGGGTCGGCGGTTCAAGGACCCAATCCATCTGCCTAGAATTTTCTACGCCAATTTGAAGGTCAAAGGTGAGTTCATTGAATATGAGAGGTAGAAACAAAGGTCGGCAGACTGTATCTTTGTTTGAACACGGTTTCATGAAAATTGAATTTCGCAGGTAGAAAATAATAAAGAAATTGTTTTATATTCAAATTCTTTATTCGAAAATGAGAATACAATACAATGAGGCAGGTAAAATATTAGAGGTGATTTAATTTCGAAGAAATTGAAGGTTTCTTAAGTTCATCGTACGAAAATCGAGCTGAAAATTGAAGAATCAGGCGAAATGTGGGTGTTGAGTAAGTGGTTAGTCCCTTAGGTCACCTCTGCCTAACCCTTCGGGAATTACAGGCGTGATGTTATTAATGTATGTAAATTGAATGTTTCTAAAGTTCATAGTACGAAGATGGAGCTGAAAATTAAACAATCAACTGAAGTTTAAGTAAAAGTAAAAGGATATATTAATTTTTTTGTTATAAACCTATTCTGTCGCACAGCTAGTCAAAGGCTTCCCCCATTCCTTTAAAACTCTCCCGATGTTTTGGCTTTTCCTATATCCGTATTGAAATCAGAAAATTATTATTAAAGAAGTGCCTTTTGAAAAAGTACATTTATTTATTTATTTATTTAACACTTCAAGCACAGAAGTACAGAGGTGGACTTAATGCCATAGGCATTTTCTACCAGTCAACCTTTGGGTGATGCAGAGACAAGCAGTGGTAGGTGTATATCTGAAAATAATTTTAATTAATAATAAGATTAACTACAAGGATATATAAAATACTATAAATATATATCAAAATTTAAATTAATGTAAATAAACATACATACATTGTTGTCATCTACACTTTTTGCACACGATCAAGCTGCTCTTGTAGACTACATTTTATTTTATTCTGCTCAAAAACACCATCATCATCATCATCTGCCTAGCCTTTTCCCAACTATATTGGGGTCGGCTTCCAGTCTAACCGGATGCAGCTGAATACCAGTATTTTACATGGAGCGACTGCCTATCTGACCTCCACAACCCAGTTAGTACTGGGTAATACGATACCCCTTGGTAAGGCTGGTTGTCAGACTTTTTGGGCCACTGACTACCTATAACGACTGTCAAAGATCTACAAATGACACCCGGGACCAACGGCTTAACGTGCTTTCCGAGGCACGGAGGAAACTCGGTATGTAATGGGTGGTAACCCATCCACAGACCAAAAAAAAAAACACCAAAATTAAATAATTGAGTTTTCAACTCGACGTTCGCTCGTCTGACAAATGTCGTTATCAAGGTGCGTTGACTTCAAAAGGAGGAAAAACAAGTGTTTAGTATGCAAAACACGAGGAAAACTGGTCTTCATATCCTTTTGAGGGTAATATTTCTTCGTGACAATGAGTTTCACTGGTGTTTTAGTTATATGGAACACCATTTTATATTCGTATTTCAAGGAACATGATGAGAAATTGTCGTGTTGAAGGATGAGTTGTATTATGTTTTTTTTTTGGTGTGGGTTGACGTAAGACTGACAAACGATAATGCGGTTCTGTAATGGTTACCTAGATGCAAGTACTTATTAGGGAAACTACCGAACTATAAACCCAAGCTCTAAGTTGATTTTACTAAGCCATCATTTTATGTTTTTTTGTAAATTGTTTCATGAACGTTTGCTGCATATAACCTTCTTTAAGGACTGGACTACACCGAAGCGGAGACGACACGAGAGAGAACCAGATTTGCTGAAAACCACTAATATAATTTCGTTAATTACACTTCTCGTCTCCGCTTAGCTTTAGTGGAAACGGTTGAGCATAGCTGAGAGAACATGTCTCGTAATTGTTTAGGCCAGCGGAGACAAGAAGAGGCGTGAGTGCTGTGAGCGGCGCGGCGTGCTGTGAGCGGTGTACTGTCAGCGGTGTGTCACTTGGCAAATCTCCGTACAGCTTCGGTGGATATATCTCCTCTCCTCTCCAGTTCGCACATTCATCTGAACTCGTCTCCGCTTTGGTGGGATCCGGTCCTGAATCACATCTCTAAAATCTATTTATTGCTTCTTCTTCTCAGCGAGTCGATTGCAATCTAAATTAGATCGGCCTAAAACTGGGCGGCTTCAAAGTCAAGATACGAAAGACACGATATTAAATGCCCCATCGTTTGTTAGAGGCACATTTACACTCCTTACCTTCGGATGTATTGATGACCTATTCCTGTACATTCACCACAGTCAAAACATCATAAGGAACTGACCCATCAAGCATGCTTTTTAAACAATATTGTAAAACAAGTATTGTTTTAAGTGACAACGAACACTCCAAGATGTCTGCTTATCTTCTCAAAGCTTTTCAATATGCGTCCGTCCGTCTGTCACTGCAATTATCTCGGGTACAATAGGAGTATCTTCATTGTAATAACCGATTGTCTGGATGTCTGTCTGTTTAGATAAGAGCGAGTAGTAATTCAATTCTGTCTCCTGCTGACGAGTCTGTCTGTCTGTAAGCTTGTCTGTTACGATTGTGTCTTGGCCTAATTTAGTTATTTCTATAATTACTCACTTGTAATGTTTGTAAGTCACAAAGATACAAAGGTCGTTTAACTTTATTAAAATGATTGTTATGATTGGTTGAGTTATTTACATGGCCGTCGTGAGTGGCGGTTCATAATTGTACTATTTATATCTCACTGGCAGCCCACAGTCTAGATTCGTGCACGGTTGATGGCAATAGGTTCACCCCTTATTACTTGTTACTATAGATACTCAGATAAACCCTTCGGGGACTACCGTGCGTGATGTTTTGGTGCTATTATGTTAACTTAGGACCCTAAGTTACTATTTAGGGTCCTAAGTTGTGTGGATGACTTACTAGTCACCCTAAGTAGCAGACTGAGTAATACAGGGTGTAAAGGACAGCCCTCTGCAAACTGACAGGGTGCCTTCAGCTCCTTATTTTGAATCATATTCCACCGGAGATTTCTCACGATTTTTTTAAAATTACTATTGCTCTATTTCAATATAAAATTACATTCTCTGTGCGCAGTACTTCATTTATGTAAATAATACGGCTAAAATCAAAAAACTAACAATGGATTTGAATTACTCTAACGAACTACGCGTGAGTTCATCAAACTCTTTGTCGCGCTTGCCGTTCGCTGCGTGCATTTTGCCACGGTAACGATAATGTATCGTTACCGTGGCACGGTAACGATACATTGCTTATGAGGAAATAAAACAAATCAAATTTATAAGATTCCCATAACGTGCCTGAAATAATTTCTTGTACCGGTCATCTTAGTGTGATATAGTACTGTGCTGTCACCCCATCAGTCTGCGGAGGGCTGTCCCTAACACTCTGTATGTTGTCTACGGAATTTGCTGTATTTATACAGAGTGTACCAATAGGTAGAGGAGAAAAATATTGGCCCACATTCAGAAGGATTCTATTGGATCCCGCCAATAGACCCCAAATCAATTCTTACAGTATTCGCCATAATATATTCATCAGATTCCTATAAAGTAACATTGGGTAATATTTTCCTCTCAGTTCAGGCAGTAAAAGTAACGAATAGGAAAGTTTATTGAGGGCAAGAGCCTTCGAGGTAGGGGTTAAATCGTTCAACCCAAATTCTTTGTGGGGATGTAAAAACATACGTTTTGAGGTAAATGTCCCGGAGTGTACCGCTATAACTTAAAGTAGCAGTAGCGAAGGTTCAATTTTTGTAACAGGTAAGCCGGAGTACATATCTTTAATGTGATTATATTATTTGTCTATAGAATACTGACTGTGCCATTTCTTAAAGGGAAGCCAGGAGGAATCGAGTTGTATTGAACCTTCGCCACTGTAAAGTAGTATAATGGTTTCAAAAAGAGATTGAAATATGCATTTAGAAAATGGCTTCAGAGAAAGAGTCGGATTCGATACCCTAAAACAATATTTAGAGCTCCCGATATTTCGACGCTGTTGCAAGCGCTATGATCGCGGGTTGACACACAAGAATCACAGAAGATCACACAACATAACAAGGAAGATATCCCGTAAGTGACAATATAAGTTTAAATATTAGTTAACAGGTAGTCGTTCTAGATCTGGCTGTTTGTGTATGTACGTTCGAAAAGATACCAATCCTAAATTGTAAGTGTTATTCTTATTACCTATACTTAGACATATTATTATTTATATGCCATTCTATGGTGAAACATGTAAGTTCACAACCCTAATAAATAAAATTATTCTATTCTATGTGAGATTAAATGTTTGTAAACGCACCCACGATACAAGAGAAATTCGTAGAGTATGGCAAAGTTAAAAAAAAAATCTAACACTAACAAAATTATCCTGTAATGTCGGAAAGCCTGGAAATCGACCTAGTAGTAGGCTACTAGGTCGATTTCCTCTCAGAGAGAGACAGGGAAATAACCTTAATGGTGAAAATAGGAAAAACATTACAATAACACATAATTTAGGTAAATGAATTATCCTTAATTCACTAATTTCCTCTTGATGTCATCATGATGTCACACCATTGCTGCACTTTGAACCACTGAAAGTGTCAGTGACATCATGTTATAGTAAAAGTTCACCGAACGTCATTGAGGAGGTAGCCACGTGTCCTTATTTACACATTTCCTGGAGTTTCCGGAGATTACTGATACTATTTGGTAATACCTTATTTGGAACTGACGTTAACATACAGACGGTTCATCAAGCTGTCCAATTTCTTTAATAGATTTTTAACTATATCGCTAAAGCATTAGGTTCAAGGTTGATTGGGAAAATTTGACAGTTTCGGGTAACTTGATGTGCTGGCGTCTGTATGTATTTCGCAGCCAGTTTTCAGCCTAATGAGTCAATGTCAAAGGATACTCTGAATCTGCGATTAATGTGGCCACATATTGGGCCAAAATAATCTAGTAATAGATCCGAATAGAAATGTTTTTTTTTTGGTTTGGTAGTAACTTTTCTAATATTTTTTAATTCGTTCTTTCGTATTTTTTTTTTTAATTATCTGTGAACTTTAATATCTAATCATTCCTGTTACATTTTTAATACTTTATCTTTACATTATTAACCAAATTTTTTACCTTGTGGGATGCAAACTAAAGGAGCTCGTGGCTTAATAATAGCAGCCGCTCGGATCAATCTTCCGCTTGGGTTGGTCCGTGGATGGATGACCACCCATTACATACCGAGTTTCCTCATTGTCTAGGAAAGCATGTTAAGCTATCCCGGCTGTCATTTGTAGATCTTTGATATATCCCGGCTGTCATTTGTAGATCTTTGATAGTCGTTACATGTAGTCAGTGGCCCGAAAGTCTGACAACCAGTCTTACCCCTTCGTTAACTTCGTTTCCCCAAAATACCTTCACCGCTGCCTAATGTTTTAGCAACGTAAAAGAAGTGACCGAACATTTTTCCATTTACATTTTCGAACATTGATCACTACAAAAACTAGATCCAGGTCAAAAGTCCAGTAATTTTCAGTCCAGTTGCATTTGTCTACCCCGTTACGACTCGTGAGTCAAATATTTGCACCATAGCCATTAAAGGACTTCACCGTTTTGCGTCAACACTGTGTGACTCAGTGGTTACCGTATTGACCTACTTTTGAAAGAAAAACAGGCCTATTTGAGTGTTGTTTTTGTCTTCTATGTAGGACATGAGACAATGTATGCTTTGAAATCTAATCAGAAAGATGGTAACTCGAAAAAGGACCTTGAGAAAGATTCTAGAATGTGCATTTTCTGTGCTGAGAAAAATACTTTATATTCTACTCTTCCTGTAATCCATCCAAAGGCTGTCTTGAAAAGATCGCTTTTAGCGATAAGACCGCCCATTGTGTCCCCCTATTAAAAAACCCTATTTAAAAAGTTTTATTTTATGAATGTTACTTGTATTATGTACATAATAAAGAATATTCTAAGATTTTAAACTATCTCGGTCACTCACATAATCATTAACACTAGAAATGGGATATTCATCATTCATGGTAAATATCCCGTTTCTAGTGTACATATTAAGCCTTTAATCCTAAAGTGTAAGGCAGAGGTATAATACACTCACATTTCGCCAGTTCTGTTTAGGTTCTATGTAATAAGAGGCGAGCCTATTGCCTACAGCCGGACACCAATCTAGACTATGAACTGCTACAAAAAAAGTTCTGATGGTAAAACCCAATAACGCTTTGCCTGATCTGGAAATTGAACCCAGCACCTCATGCTTAACAGTAGTGCTCGCCACCATTAATCCAACAAAACAGTTTCAGTTGCTCAAATCATTTGAATATAACACACACATGAATTTCCCCAAAGAAGTTACTATAATTTCAATAAACATTACATCAATGTAGTCTCAACTCCTGAACTAGGACAGCCTGTATGACAGGGGTTGAGGTTTCCGGTTCCATAGCTCTGAATGTGGAAGCTTAGACAGTGCTTACTGTAGCTATTGTAGAAAATTACTAAAAATAAATATCTACTGTAGAAATTGACATATATAAAAACTTAGGATGAATAGACAAAAACTAACAGAAGAACAGAAGGAAGTTAGATGTTAAGAATAAACAAGTTTCGTCAGTTATGTGTCAGTTGCCATAGACTGTGCATTTTACTAATTTCCAGTAGCTTCCATCAAAAAGAAAACGTCCACAAAAATGAATACATAACATAACCACGCTTCTAATCCCCGAAGTGTTAGGCAGAAGGTGTACACCCCTAATAGTACACCCACATTTCACCAGATAAGTTTAAGTCCCATGTAATAAAGGGCGAGCCAATTGCCATCAACCGGGTACAAATCCAAACTCCGTGGTTGCTACTGAGAAATTCCTAATGGAAGAACCAAATAACACAGTGCCTGTCCTGGAAATCGCACCCAGGACCTCATGTTAAGCAGTTGCGCTTGCGTCCACTTGGTATAGTGAACAATGATCACCTAAATCAAATTATGTTATAAAACAAAACTAAAATAGATTCTGCGCAGTTCGTAAACATGGCGTGAAAAAAGTGTTTTAGATTTTTTGTTTTCTTCAATAGCTAAGTTAAATAGACGAATAAGTATTATAATGCTCTACAAAAAGGTTGAACATAACGTTGTGTACCAGATTTTTTATTTGGTCTTATAACGCATTCCTGTCCGCACGACAGCCGATCAAGCTATACCAAACCAGTTTATGCGGATCTCTCATTGTACGGGAAATCTATACAAAGCGACGCCAATTTATACTGGAAAATGTACAGCTTCATGTGCCGTCGTGTGTCCGAGTCCTTTTAACTGTATTTTTAACTGTTCTATTCGTAGTACTTTAAAAAAAAACGATCAAATGGACGTAACACGTTTTGATTGATGTTTTTTCTACGTTGCTACTTCATGTTATTTTATATCTGTTGTATTTTTCAGAAAAACAAGAATATTAAATTAGTTAGGGAATTCTGGCGAACCGTGGGTGTACTATTAGGAATACCTCTGCCAAGCTCTTTGGGGATTACAGGCGTGATGTTATGTGTGTAGGGAATTCTAACAGGCCGGATAAAAGACATTACGTTTTTCTACAATCACTTTAGTTTTTAACAGGGTTTTTACAAGCTTGACTGCTTCGTTGGTGTAGTGGTCGCAAGCGCGACTGCTGAGCATGAGGTCCTGGGTTCGATTTCCCGGTCAGGCAAAATGTTATATTGGGTTTTTCCATCAGGAATTTCGAGCAGTAGCAGCCATGGATTCTGGATGTGTGCCCGGTTGATGGGAATAGGCTGGCCGCCGACTTAAACGTAACTGGCGAAATGTTTGTGTACTATTAGGTATACCTCTGCCTAACCCTGCCGGGATTACAGGTTGATGTTTTGTTATTACAGAAGCTTGGCTAGACTTTTCTAGACTAGACTAGGCTAGACTAGACTTATCTGTCATCATTATCCCTCATAAAATAACATTTTGTCTAGGTCCACTAGCTTTCCCTACATCGTTTCCTTATTGATTTGTTTTTTTTAAACATTGCATGTCATTCTAATGTTATGCATAGGGTATTTTAGTATTTGACCACCAGTTGGGGTAAAAATACTCTTAACGAAGTCTAACGGTAGTTGTTCACCCCGCCATTGCGATCATTTTGTTGTTCTGGACCACTCCTAGGAATCTTCCAGTTGCGGTCAAAGCTCCAACTTTTACACAAGTTTAAAAAAAATATATAAAAAAAATTGTTTCCCAGCAATAATTTTTGCGTAGAGTTACTTAGTTTGATGTATAGAATGCTTGGTTGACGGCTTCGTGAAGGGCAAAACAAAAGTATTTAGTTTTTGAAATTGGCTTTAAATTAAAACCAAAAAATATCGCAGTGACGGGGAGAATAATTGCCTATCGTTTGTGTTAAGGGTCTATTTACACCCTTTATTTTAAGTTAAACATCTAGCAGTAGAGCGGTGGAAACTGCGTTCAAATCCATGCAGTAGTTTTTGCGTGGTGCGCGTACTAACATACAGACAGAAAGACAGATAGAAAAATATTCTAAAAACTGTTGTTTTGGCTTTTATTGCTCTAATAAAGACCCCCTATATTTGTTTTTCAATATCGTCAATGTACAGACATCGGCCTGTTACAATTTTATTATTTCTATACAGCCTGCGCATTTTAGAAGAATGCATTTTACATGGAGCGACTGCCATCTAACCTCCATAATCCAGTTACTACTGCGTAAAACGATACCTCTTGGTAAGACTGACTGTCAGACTTTCGGGCCACTGACTACGTGTAACAACTGTCAAAGATTTACAAAAGACAGCTGGGACCAACGGCTTAACGTGCTTTCCGAGGCACGGAGGAAACTCGGTATTTAATGGGTGGTGGTGAATAATTCTTAGAGTATACTAAGAAATATTATACACCATATAAGTGGAGTGGCCTGTTTTCAGGTAGTACGGATTTTCCATAAAATCTGGGTTTTTACCCAACAATGGTGCAATCGCCACGTGGTTTACCACGCGCGTTTTTACGCGCGTGGCAAACCACGTGGCGATTATAGTTGATTGTAACTTGCAGGTTTCTTTTTTTTTTTTAAATTTTATGCTAGAGGAACAACAAACAGCTGCAATATATAATATAAAAAGATATACAAATAACTTTTAATATTTTTATACGCAAACCCTGCGTAGGGAAAACTATAGCTGTTTTGACATGGAAAGAAAAATTCCAGTGCGAGCAGGGTTTGAACCTGCGACCTTCCGATTCAGTACACCGGATGTCTTAACCAACTAGACCATCGCACCCTGCTCACAGTTCTCGAAATTTTCGTTCCATTAATAACGTCTTACGGTGACGTTAGCGCCATCTATTTAAGTTTTTTCTTTCCATGTCAAAACAGCTAATACAAATAACATTTGAACAATATTGTAGCCAACAACACTGTTCACAGATTCACTATGGAATATAATATATGTACAATTAATTAAACGCTAGGGTAAATAATACATAATAATATTAAAAACTAAACTTACTTAACTATCATACTTATCCACATACCTAAATCAAGAGAGCTCCTTGTGTATAAGACTCTTGAACTTACAGAGAGATCATGCAAAAATGTCAATATGTTCAAAACTCCCATTAATAGCTGTTATGTTTCCTAGGATAATTATTTTTCCGTACCTAACCGGTTAATTAATACTTTAACAATACGGTTGAAGTAATGTGCCTATGTTTATCGCTTAGGAGTTTCCTTATGACTTTGTGTTGTCGAAGGGCATGGCATAGGCTTATGCCATAGGGCATGGTCCTTTACTTACAGTTTAACTATTTCCTTATTTGTAGACATTATGAACGTAGTAGGCACAGACCAACAAAAAAAGGAAGACGGCGCGTCACGAACATCAAAAGAGAATACCCAAAAAACCGTGCTCCTGCAAATAAATATACACGCTCACGCACACACCCACACTAAAACCATGCTCATCGCTACCTACGTAGTACGAAGGAGCGTTGAGCATTGTTTTAGTAGGTACCTAAATACTTCTCTAGTTGAATAGGCCCCAACTTTTAGTCATTTCAACTCTGGTTACATAGTGAAATATTATAGTTTAACAAAACTAAAAAAACACGCTTTCTCGTATCCTTCTCAGCATACCCTTTCATCTGCCATCTTTGAAAGTCCGCCACATTCACTCTAGAATGGAGTCACTTAGCTAACCATGCATGGTCATCCAAATTTAAACAGAGATGCAAAATTTAAGCTTACTCGGAAACCTGAAGTTAGGATCAAATTTAACTTTTAAGATTTTTTTACATAGTTACAGGTAAAGCTAATAAAAGCGTGTTAAAAATAGCCGTTGGCCTGAGTTCTTCGAATTAAGGTATCTTCGGCAACCTACAGAAAAGACTGTAAAAAAAAAACGTCACACCGATCTCAAATAACATGGGACAAGAGTAGAAAGCTGATGATGATGATGATTATGATGAAGATGAAATTGAGGTTTCCTTACGATTCTTACAGCTTGTGTTGCAGGAGCATATAATGAGTGTAACAATACCCTTAACGAAGCCGAAAGGCACTAGTACACCCTCGTCATTGCGATATATTTTTTGTTCCGGACCATACTTGGGAACCTTCTAGTTACGGAGATATTAGAGGTCAGAGTTCCAACTTTTTCACAAGTTTTTTTTAATACTTATTAAGGCTATAACTTTACTTTAAACACCTCCATGACCTGTTTACTATTCAATGCATGCATCAGCACAATGTTTTGAGTGCGTTACATTGAGTTTTACCGCAAATCGTGATATTTCCCACCAAAACAAAAAAGTTGTTTCCCAGCAATAATTTTTGCGTAGAGTTACTTACTTTGATGTACAGAATGCTTGGTTGACGGCTTCGTGAAGGGCAAAAGAAAAGTATTTAGTTTTTGAAACAGGCTTTAAATTAAAAACCACGATTTGTTTATATTATGAATCTAATGGCGTACTAATTTAATACACGTTCAACAGTGGAAGATTTTCCCTCTTTTGACCTTACAATTTAAACACCTAGGAATCTTCTAGTCGCCATACTGTCGTGTTTACATTGTGTCTATTACTTTAGGTGACTTAGCACAACGGGGGAAAACAATATACCGCTCTATGTACTTGCATATGTACCTGTGTATGTACTTGAAGTTTATCTTGTACGCGTGAGACGATAATTTGTTTCCATTACATATTATATGAAAATGTATGTATATAGTTTTTGTTTTGCGACATAATTTTTGTCTGATGTAAGAAAACTGTGGAAATGCTTTCAAAATCGTATCGAAAACTGCTCATAAAACAGAGAACAACTACCGTATAAAAATGTATGTAATTGCTCTACTCTGCACTACTGTCTCGTCAACTCGTCGTCGCGCTTGCCGTTTGCTACGTGCGTTTTGCCACATGTCCGGTAACGATACATTGGGTATGAGGAAATAAAACAAATCAAATTTATTGGATTCCCATAACATTCCTGAAATAATTCACTCCTATCAGTTTGTGGAGGGATGTCCTTACACCCTGTATTTATAGGAGGAGTACCTTATTTCAAAGCCGTTTATGATAGCGAGAAAAAACCACGAAGCACGCAACTCTGTCGCGGTGAATCCAATCTCAACCCTTATTTAATTTATTTGTGATAAGTAGAACCATTTGCAACATTCAACAAATACTGCCCAGTTTTATCTATACATCTATGCAAATAAATAAAATTGAAGTGTCGCTTTGTAATTTTGAAATAACAGCTTTTTACTGAATGCATATGAAAATATGATAATATAATATTTACTTATACACACTCACAAAAAAAAAAAACATTTTTAATTTTTGTCTGTCTGTTTGTCTCCGAAACGGCTGGACCTATTTTGACGGGACTTTTACTGGTAGATGGCTGATGTTATAAGGAGTAACTAAACGTCTTTTTATTTTATATAAAAGATTGGGGTTTCGTTCAAAATATTTAAACCCATGAAATTGTTAACAAAATCAGATTCAAATAGGACAGTAATATTTCACGCAAACGAAGGTCTCGAAAAACAGATAGTAAAAATAAAACAGATATGACTTACAAAACCACATACTTTTTACCAACACAAGTTTCAAAACATCCCTTTTCTCAAACGAAACATACATTCGCTCTACCTTTCTGACATCGTAAATTTTTGCACCCCTCACAACACCCGAGCTTAGGGGAGGCTGGGGTACTTTAGGACACTCTGGGGTGCGGCGTGCCCAAGCATTTTATTGGGACTATTTTCCCCGAATGCCATTGGGCTGGTTACACACGAGCGAATCAATATTAGATGTGTTTTTTTGCCTTTGGTCGGTCGTTAAACTGTCTGGAGTTTCTGTAAGGTTAGGTGTATATATGGCCTTATATTAGTTTTCTTTACGACCTGGAATATTTGTGTAGAGAGCCAGTTGTTTTCCGATAAAGGTATTAAACAAGTGACCGCCTCGTTGGTTTAGTGGTCGCAAGCGCGACTGCTGAGCATGAGGTCTTGGGTTCGATTCCGGGCTCGAGCAAAGAGATATTGGGTTTTTCTATCAGGAATGTCTCAGTGTCAGCCACGGAGTCTGGAATTGCGCCCGGTTGATGGCAATAGGCTCGCCCCTTATTACATGGGACTTGAATATAACTGGCGAAATGTGGGCGTACTATTAGGTACACCTGCCTAACCCTTCGATGATTACATGCATGATATTTATATTAATTTTTTTTATTTTACAGGTATAAAAAAGGTAGGTATAATAGTTTCCTTTCTTTTAAAAAAAAACTTTGAAACGTGGTGGTTTGAACGAGGAAGGAAAAGTAAAAAAGAATTAGTACCTACTAACCATAGAAGGATTTTAGTTTATTTTATTTTTAATGGTTTTCCTATAAACATACAGGAAAATCAAACCGGTTGTTAAAAATAGGCAAAACGGGCAGAATTTGAAGGGCCGCTACGAGTATTGCCATTACGAATAGTCATCAAAATAAAAAAATAAAAAAACTATTATTTAGGTACCTACTGCAATCAACAATAATCTTAGAAATTGTGGTGGTGAACCAATGTTTATTGAGAGATAGATTGCAGAAGACGGTCATATGATTCGTTTTAAAAATGGATGTCATTTGTAAAAAAGTTCAGCCTATTGCAGTCCACTGTTGGACAAAGGCCTCTCCCATGCTACAAATAAGACTAGCTGCAATCCATAGATACACGGAAAGAAATATATAGGTACCACATCATCATCATTCTCTTGCCCTTTTCCCAATTCATTTGGGGTCGGCGCAGCATGTCTTCTTCTTCCATACTTCTCTATTACTCGTCATCTCATCAGACACCTCCTTTCCAGCCATAATATCATTCTTCACACAGTCCATCCATTGTTTTTTCAATTCAGATCATAATATTATCAAAAACTCACATTTTCTCACTAAACACAATTCACACGGAATTTGTAAACTAATAATTGAAACTACTTACGTATTACGTTCCTCGAATAGTTCTATAACTAGTGTTACTAGGTCATCGAATAGTGTATTGAATCCTGGAACTAGCAGCACATTATGTTCTAAATTAGACACTAGAAACAGATCCGAAGCTATTTTTGTATAAAACAAACGTTTATCTCTGTAGTACTTTGAAGATAAGAGTGTTACGTTGCTTAAAATGAGGTCAGGGTGTAGTAGGTAATCAATTTCGCTTAGAAGTGTTAACCTAGTCTGGTTCCCAGGTAGATCTGTTTAAAAATCATCTGCTTTCAGACATTACGCCTATAATCCTGGAAGGGTTAGGCAGAGGTGTAAGTACCTAATAGTACCTACAGTCCTACACCTAAACATTTCGAAAGTTAAACGGCTTCAGACTTCTTTCAAAATCTAGCTCTTGAACTCTGAAAATAATAATCTATTTAAAAATAAATGTTATGTGAGGACTAAATATTTTTAAAAGTTTAGCAAAAAATCACGTGAGTCAGAATCAATATCTGAATTTTCCACTGAAATTTTTTTTTCTCAGTTGACTTTACGAGTTCTGAAATCATAGTGGAATTCACGTGATCACAAAAGATAACTAGAGTATATAAAATAAATAAACCATACGTAAAATTATCCCAAAGAAACACACAGTTTTCTGAAAAAAAAACTAACTACTGAAAAACATCTGTGCTAAGAAATGCGCAAACGTACTTATTCAATGTGCAATAACATTGCATGTCTGTACACTATTTGCATTCAAGGTCAGAAAGCCAGTGCAGTGCTGTTGCTGCTGTCCTCACTTCAGGAGCTTCAATCCCATTAACCGGGTCAAGCTCAGACGCTTGATGCCTGGCCATCTTTATTGCGTTGTTAGGATATGCGCATAAATGTAGGAAATGTAGGAATATTGTCGCGGATGTCAATTTGTGTGGTTATCGATTTTGTTTTTGCGCGTAGATATAATATGTAATGATGATAATGTTTGTGATAATGTTTGTGATAATTAAGAAAGGGCAAATGTAATGAATTTGATGAGGAAAATATTTTGTTAGGTATACACAAATTGGTAATCCCAGCTCATTTACTTCATTTCCCAGCGTATTATACCTACCATTCCCAAAAACATTAGAATCAACTTCCAAGAATCTTCAGCACTGCAAAAACGTAATCAAGACTCCACGTGTTTACGCAAAAAGACGTTAAATCTTACAAAGGTGTGTTTCTTCTACGTACTATGAGCGAAACGGTTTTTACACGCCTCGAGTGAACGCACACCTTAACGTGAACACATACAAAGGTATTGACGCCAGGCGAACTGCACACAAACCAATTTATCGCGGCCCGAGAGGGTATAAATAAGCGCGCCGTCCACCCGCCCCGCACTCTGCAACGAGCACTCACGAGAGCACGTCGCGTTCTATAACTCTTACTCAATATCAAACTAAAAAGTATCCAACATGGTTGTGAAACTAGAAACTGTTGCCGCGCTGTACGCCGATGTTTACCCGTCGCTGCCCAAGCACCGCGATATGGACACCGTGGTTACTGACTGCCCGAGGAGGCAGAAAATGCGGGGAACTGCACTCCCTGCGCTGGTGGAAGATGACTCCGAGGAAGTTTTCGAGCCCGAGCAGAGGTCCTATGTGATGCGCACTGAGGGCCTCCGCCGGCAGAAGTCCATCTCGCCCCAACGTCAGAAGCTGCGGCGCACTTTGGCCCTGCCATCCCTCTCTGAAGATGAGGAGCCCTGATCCACTCGCTCCCGCCTCCCGGATGAAGTTATGAAGCTGTGGCCGGCTGTTCGGCTTCAACCCTCGGGTCCTGAACGATTCTGAAGGTGTACTGTGAAGCTAGAACCGCCTGGAGAAGTGAACCTTTGGAAAAATCACAGTGGAAAAGTGTTGGGACATATTGTGAAGTGTAACCAAAAAGTTGTTTAGCCAAAGTATATGCCAATGTAGGTGTAAGATCTAGAAATAAGTTTTATATCGGGAATAAAATGTGTTTTTACTGAATTTTACGTCTTTATTTTACTGTTCTACGTAAGTACACCTTGACATAATCCACAGCATTGAATAAAATCAAGGGCAGTTTCCTTTTTCGCTCAGTTGTTTAAAAGAAAACTTTAAGTGAATGACACAGAATACTTTATCAACAAACTGAATAATATACAGGAAATACTTGATCTTTTTTATTACAATAACATGGCAGACAATGCAGAAAACATTATAAAAATCCTTGAATTGAGTGATCATGTATCATGAATGCCTGAGTCTGATTTACACAAAAACAATGAATGTCGTAATGACATTACACTACTGTAAGGAATAGCATTGAACACTTCAACACAAACACACACACACTTATAGCTTGTATAGACAGAGTCAAAGCCCTTTGACCTGTAAGGAGTATTAACATATAGGTCAAGTTTGACGAAATTACTACGCAACGAGAAACTACAGGTCATCTCTACAAGGGTATATCATGCGGCAACGAGAACCACACCAGCTTTTTTTCGTCGACTGCTGGCTGCTGCAAAAAAAGCAAAGACAAACTTTGTTTGTTTTCAAATTAAGATTGCATAAAAGTGTCTGGCTGTTTTTATTATGCAAACAACCTCTTTGGAAGCTCTTAACCAAAACAAACAATCTATGATATAAACATTACAAAATTCTACACTGGTAGAATATAAGCAATACTTGGCACTGAACGTTACATAAAAAGAAATAGCATTGACGACGAATAATAATTATTTGTTTAGATCTTAACCTAAGTATTAAAATGTCAAGTAAATACTTTAAATCTTTACTATGTTATTTAATATTTGAGATGGTAATACTTAGTCGATAACTTACACAATTTGACAAAGAAATCATTAGCTGCATTTTGTCTATAAAAAGTTAATAAAGGTCAAAGTTACTAGCGAACAAATGTAACATAACATCACGCCTATCCCCGAAGGGTCTGGCAGGGGTGTACCGAAGGGTCTGGCAGAGGTGTATTGCACACCCACATTCCGCCAGTTACGATGAAGTTTCATGTAATGCAAGCAAGACTATTGGCATCAACCAGTTAAAAATACTTACAAAATATATTATTAAACTTTATGGCTGGAAGTCTTAATTTATTACGGCTTCATAGGAAAAATACGAAATGTATCCAGCAATTATACATTTGCCTTAATACATAGGGCTTACATAAAAATCACAGGAGAAATATAGCTTGTACAGAACATAACATCACGCCTGTAATCTCCGAAAGGTTAGGCAGAGGTGTACCTAATGGTACATCCACATTTCGCCAGCTATGTTAAAGTCCCATGTAATAGGGGGTGAGCCTACTGCCATCGACCATATCATAACCCTATAGCTTGTAGGTACCTAATTGTGATATGGGTAAAGTACACCTCTGTTAATCCCTGTGGGAAATACTGGTCGTTATGTTATGTAGGGCATCAACTTACAGAATTAAATACGGTTAAATTGATCAGAACGAATTCATCATCATCATTCTCTTGCCCTTATCCCAATTCATTTGGGGTCGGCGCAGCATGTCTTCTTCTTCCATACTTCTCTATTACTCGTCAACTCGCCAGACACCTCCTTTTATCAGAACGAATTATCCTAGCAAATGGACACATTACATTACAAAAAAGAGAAATTACTATTGAATTTATTCGATTGGTAGGCACTGTAAAATGTATCCTTATACTCCAGTAAGTAGTACCTAAGTAAACAAGGAGAATTCGTTTTCAGGAAAATAAGTCACTTGTTTTGAAAACCATGTTATTCCGACAGATGATGTAAGAACAAGGCTATGTAGTCAGTTTTTATATTTAATAAACAGAATGTCGTCTTTGACCCCTTCGTTAGGTACCTACAGATGTATTGTCTTTAGCAACATTTTAGTGATGAAATTATGTATCTCATAAAATCATATTTACATGACTACGGAGATAGCTGTTATGAATTAGAAAACGTAGAGTTTTTCTAACAAAATAACATACAAAATTTAATTTTCTCAGTAGCAGCCACTTAGTCTTTATTTGTACCCGGTTGATGGCAATAGGCTCAGCCCCTATTTAATGGGATTTAAACATTACTGCTGAAATGAGGGTGTACTATAATTGGATACTCCTCTGCCTAACCCTTCAGGGATTACAGGCGTGATGTTATGTAAAATAACATCAAATCTGTTTTTTTCGAAGTGGTTAGCAGATGGCACACTCACATATCGACATTTAAACACCTTAATGGAGGCTGGAAGCCGTTGGTCCCGCAGTCAGAAGCCAGAAAGTGCTTCGAGCAGTCTTACTAAGTTGTATCGTATTGCGCAGTAACTGAGTTTTGGAAGTCAGATAGGCAGTTGCTCCTTGTAAAATACTAGTATTCAGCTGGGTCCGGTTAGACTGCAAGCCGAACCCAACATAGTTGTGAAAAAGGTAAGCAACTGATGCTGATGATAAAATGTGTCTGAAATCTAGCAACAGGACACAAATCCAGGCCAACTTTATCGCCACGTTGTCATTGTATCTACTCGAAACTTTCTACTACCAACCATCATAAAAACACGATTCTAAAATAAACGACGCGAACGTTTGTGTACAATTCCAACACAATTGTAAGTGTCATCTGATCTGACAACATGAAGAACATTAGCTATTGTCAACCGACCGTCGGGTTGGCAACCGGCTGCGACTTGAAACTACATACATATATGTGTGAACAATTGTTATCAGTAAATACGACGCGTTGTTCGCACACGAAGCCTGACGGAGACGTATCGTCGTAAATGATCCGTCAATTATTGGCATATCAGACTGTTAACGTCTGATTAGAGAATGTGGATCTTTTGTTGTGACGCCACTATCGGTGATGGTAGCAAATCACGACGCTGAAAATGGTGCACAAGGAAGCTAAGATTCTATGTACAAAGAACCGACTTTTTTTTTAATTTAGGCAACACCGGCCTCATCTAATTTTAAAACATACTAAGTAGGCTTGCATTTGGCCGCAACTTGCCTGATGTGAAGCGATGATGCGGCCTACAGACCGACCGCTTTAATGAGTCCTCCGCCTTGCCCGATCAAAGGCACATTAAACGTCCACAAAGTCCTAGCAATATCCCACAGGTTATTTGCTTTAAAATAATCAATATCCACGTAGGTATTACCATACTAATTGAACCAATACAATCAATTACTACAATAAATCTCCAAAATATAATCAATTACTTAGATAAGGGAAGCTTACGCAAGTATTTAGTTACTTTGTTACGATATCATTTAGATACTATAAAAAAAAAAACATAATGCGTAGTAACTCGTGCGCAACATACATAAATATACAGAAACACGAGGTACCGTTTAAGGTCGTCCACACCTGGACAGAGACCACACTTGACTTACAAAATGATGTCAATAAGTCGCTCGGCATTAATTTACAAGAACGTATGGTCAACTTGAAACATATTATAAGGAGCGACTCTTTTAAAATTCTTGTGGACCAAAGATTAACATCGACGTAGATCCACGGCGGTCCCGTTTTAGTTTTATTGACGCATATCTGCCGACCCCAAGTGAATTGGGATAAGGACAAGAAAATGATGATTTGAATAGTAATGTCTTGCTTGTGGCTAAATAATAACAGCCGCACGGGTCGATCTTCAGGTTAACCCGCGCTTGTCAAGGTCATTCCGTGGATGGCGGACCATTCATTACATACCAAGCTTCCTCTGTGCTTCGACAAGCACGTTAAGCCGTTGGTCCTGGCTGTCATTTTTATATCTTTAGCAGTCGTTACAGGGGCCCGAAAGTCTGACAACCAGACTTAACAAGAGGTATCGTATTACCCAGTAATAACTGGGTTATGGAGGTCAGATAGACAGTCACTACGTCTAAAATACTGGTATTCAGCTGCATCCGATTAGACTGGAAGCCGACCCCAACATAGTTCACTCACCATCAGTTCACTCTCCTCGGTGTCACGATTCAAATATTTCTCCCGGACGAAAAAAACACGTTTTCCTTTTGTATATTTTCATTCAACGTTTTATCTCGGCCTTTATATTGTACGTATACGTATGGTTTGTTTAGGTAGGGCATCGCTCTCAAGGCTACTTACTATACTCCTAACCGAAGCCATTATGTACGTAGCCGATTGTTGTCCATTGTTCTTGCAATCACTTGTAAACCCTGTGTTTCTTGATAAAGGAACGTAATTGCTTGCTTTATTACGACGTACTTAGGGATAGCCTTTTCCTACGCCTTTGTCAACGCACTATTATAATACCTATATGGATCTTCTATTATCCTGATCAATTTTGATAATGGGTGTAGAAAGACCCGTAACGAAGCCGAAAGGCGCTTTTTGTCATTGCAGTATTTTTTTTCTTTTGGACCTTCTAGTTACGGAGATATTGGAGGTCAAAAAAAAATATAACAAAAAAAGAAACAAAAGAAAGAATAAAGTTTATTTGACGTCATCAAACGAACAAAATTAAAAAAGATACAAAATAAAAAATATATAACGAATGAAAAAAAAATGTAAAACAAAAGAAAAGTAAAAGTCAGTCAAAGGTGAAGGTGGTGGTGGTGGTGTCGGTTAGTCAAAGCATTCACAACTTTTTTTAAACACCTTTTAATACCTATTCAATGCATCCATCAGCTCAATGTTTTGAGTGCGTTACATTGAGTCCTACTGAAAACCGTGATATTTCACCCCAATTTTTTTTTTGCATAGCTTTCAATGTGTTGACGGCTTTGTGAAGGGTCTATTTTTACTGTTTGTTCCTCAGTTAACATTCTTTGGGATTTTTAGCTCATGTAGTTACGGCATCATTTTTCAGATGTTTGAAATCTGGGTTTTTGTTATTTGTTTATTTCAAACTGGATGTGGTTTTTGCATAAGTATTTTCAAATATGTTGTCACTGTCTCCAAGTTATTTTGTAATATTATTACACTCAATGTTGGTACTTCAATTAACATCTTTTTAACTTGACCTAGTAACTTGCTAACACCTACATACTTTCGGTTTATCGTCAAGTATTTGGTTTTTGGTATCATAATATAATAGTCATCACGCCTGTGAAAGTTACCCAGTAGTATACTCACATTTTCACAGTTATTTTTAAGTCCTATGTTATAGGAGTCGAGCCTATTGCCGTCAACCGGGCACAAATCCAGACCCTTGGCTGGTACTGAGAAGGTACTGATTGAAAAAGACAATAACACTTTGTCCGACCTGGGTATCAAACCCAGGATCTCATGCTCAGCAGTAGCGCTTTTGACCACTAGACAAAGAGCTCGAACTTGACTTAGTAACTTGTCAAAACCTTCCAACCTCCAATCTTGAAATTCGGGGTTTCGGTTATTCTACTCCTCGATTCATTTGTTTTGATCTTCCATTTTGGAGTATTCTAAACTTGAAATCCACCTACATTAGAACCTTGTACAATTAGCATTTCCATCGTCAAATTCGAAGCTACTGCAGTAATTTGTTTTCCCTCATTTTGGAGAATCCTAAAGTTCAACTCCACCTACATTAGAACCTTGTACTCGACTGTTAAACTTTAGTTCTACATAAAGTCTGACATTTAGTATTTGCCAACACCGGCTTGTTCTCTCGCCCACATACGAACATAGGGCTTCCCCCACAGTCCGCTAAATACGAGATACTGTCATAGCGCCTACGCTAGACGCTTAGTTATTGCGGCTTTATTTTAGGAGTTTGCAATTGAACCATTTGGCTATGTTCCCGGAAAATAGTTGGCTTTTCTACGCTACTGCATATGACAGTAAATAATATGTAATTTTGGCATCGAAAGCTTTTAAATTTGCATTGTTAGGTTTACAGCTTCTTGGTGGTATAATTATGGTTTATCCATCATGGGTTGTGAAGGTTGGATAGGTAGTCGCTCCATTTAAAATACTGGTATTCAGCTGCATCCGGTTAGACTGGAAGACGGCCCGATCCCTCATAAGTTGAATTCCAAACTGGGCAGTTTCGCATCCAACTTATGATCGATGTTAGAGAAAAATTGCCAGATCGAAGTAGGACTGGACTGGCCGTGCCATGAATGCGACTGCACACGGGGAGAAGGGCCCCGATCATCACTCACTGGACGCCTGAGGAAGGACATCGTTGCCGTTGGGGTAGATGTGATGAGACGGTCTGATCTTTTTAGCAAAGATCGAGGCCATAAATTGACACAAAATAGAGGTTTGGAAGGAGAAAAGGAAGGCCTCTGCCTAGCAACAGCAGGAAAATTAAATGAAAAAATACTCTCTACGTACTGTAGGAGTATCAGACAAGTGTGATGCAAAATTTACATCACAATCTCTGAACATCGATCAGACTGGCAAACGTAGGACTGATTATATCACCAGTGTTTTGAATATGTACAAAAGAGTTTCATTCTCAGGGTCGGAGCACGTTGTTGTAAATGTTTTCATTTGTTATTTTGGGGGATGAGGAAAAAAAAACGAAAAATTCTTCCATTTGTTTTCGTCTGGTGTTGCAAAGTTCATTATTTCATTTTACGTAATGAATGGATGAATGGTAACAACGTAACATCACGTAATCACATCTGTCTTCTGCTAGGGCTTTTAAGTCCTAGGTCTAAGTGTTATTGGGTGTTTCAATTAGGATTTTCCCATTAGTAGTCCGGTTTTCGGATTTGTGCCCGGTCAGTTGAACTTAGAGGGTTTTATCGTGGTATACAACGTGTAACGTTAAATGCGCAAAACCTCAGATACCTCAAATGATTTTTAATTCAATTGACCTAATACTGAGTGAGAAAAAAAAAAAAAAAAAAAATTAAAGGTTTTATGTGCTGTTTTAGTTTTACTGCCAATTCTGATCATTTCTTGCGTCTGCGACGACGCTCTGTCGAAATCTGCCGCGCGCGCCGCGCTGACATTATTGTTATTACTATCTACGCTCGTAAAGAACTTAGGTTATCTTTTAACAGTGTTTTAAATGTTTCCATCACACTTTTCCAGGCTTTGGACTGGCAACATGGGTAACCCACATTTTCAGACTTTACCTACAGTCAATTTGACGTATTGATCTAATTATTACGTGTTACGGTCGTGAATCATTGTACAGCCAATCGTGATCAACATACAGCCTGACACTGAACTGTAAATTGCAAAATCCCTAAGAAAAATTGAATTTCGCGGGTACCCTGGCGCTTTACGTTGGCTTGGGTACCAAAAATACATGGTCCTAGAATCTTCGCTAAATTCATTTCGCTACAATAGGTTACTACAGTTAGAACGGTCATTGACCCCGTTTAGTTTCTTAGTTTGCTCCGCGATAACTTCTAATGATATATTGTGTGCACGAGCGAAGCGTCACCTGATGACAAATGGTATTATTATGATAACTGCGTTGCGAATTATCACTAGTAAGTACCAATAAAGCAGTCGATATGCCGTTGTTGATTCTAGGTCATTTTTGCGTTGTACACACGGCGGCACATCAAGTTATACATAACCAGTATAACCTGACTTCGCTTTGTGTGAGCTTCCCGTACTATGAGAGATCAGCGTAATTTGCTTGATTGACCGCCGCCGTGTGTACGAGTATGATCGCGTTTCTTATTACTTATTATTAGCTGTGCCTCACGGTTTTCGTGATTTCGGGTCCTTAGGGTCGTAGCGTACTGTTAAAAATAACCTTCCTCGAGAATTAGTATCTAATACAAAAAGGATTTTTCAGTTCCAGAGATTAGCGAGTTTAAATAAAAATCTCTTTAGCTTTGTTATATTAAATACTAACTGTTGCCCGCGATTTCGTTCTCGTGGAAATTTTGATGTGTGAGAGAGAAAAAAAAAGTATCTATTTGCTATTCCAGACTATAATCTATCTATGTGCCAAATTTCATCCCGATCCGTTCAGCCATTCTGGCGTGACCGAGTGACATAGATCCATTTATCCATCATCAACTTTCGCATTTATAATATTGGTATAGATTTCTATTAGTATAGATTTTAGTATCAAAACTTCGTTGTCGAGTATACGTCACTGTTGCGTTGCACGATAGTTGCCCATTTTCGCTCACACTAAGGCTACGTACGCACAGACAGGTGGTTTGCTTAGCGCCTAGAGCCTCGCGAGTCGCTTTGCGGGTAGCGAAGTGAAAGAAACGTTCAAAAATGTTCGCACTCGGTTGCACTACGCGCTTGGCGTCTTCGCGAAGTGACAATTCATAATATTAAGTGTGTCTATGACCATTTTAAGAATTATAACGTTATTCATATTCATCATCATTTTATTATTATCCTATTATGATTCTGCTGTGCAGACGTTAAGTCGGTAGGCTCAAGGCCCCGCTCAGCAAGCCACCTATCAGTGCAAACGTAGCCTAAGAGAACAAGTGAATGCCTAATTGTAAGCATATCATTGAATTATAAACACTCTGCTAAGCGCGATGATGTACCTTAATAATTTGTGCCTTTAAAATTGTAAACCTTTAGGCCCTAGCCAAAAAATCTAGGAGCACAGGAACAGTTCAGCAGGACCTGTGACTCCGACTGCGATTTTTTCGCAGCTAAGAATTTTTTCTCGACCAACAACGCGTTTCTCCGCTAAATTAATTGAATCACTAATTAATTGCTCGCTACATCAATTCATTATCCACAAAGACAAATAAATAACGAGTTTCAAAACCGCTCTATACAAACAATACAAGTTTTTTCAACAAAAAAAACAAACATTCACAGTTTCGCACGGTAGCGTACGTTTTTCATAAACTCTATTTATATGAGCAGCGTGAGAAAATATATAAATATACCGTCGTTATTTAATGTTAATTTAGTGCCGGCAAAAACACTAGTATTTAT
Source organism: Noctua janthe (assembly GCA_910589295.1). Taxonomy (NCBI): domain Eukaryota; kingdom Metazoa; phylum Arthropoda; class Insecta; order Lepidoptera; family Noctuidae; genus Noctua; species Noctua janthe. The sequence continues at coordinate 4,765,593 of OU342567.1, forward strand.
AGTACACAGAATTCGTTTTTATACAACTCAAACTTATATTTTAAATGCAAAAGTACTCTGTGTGTCTGTTACCGTCATAGGCCTTAAAGGCTGAATAGATTTCCATGAAATTTGGCGTACAGTTCGACCATGACCGTGTCTCGTAAAGTACGTTAAGCAGTTGGTTCTGGCAATCATTTGTAGATCTTTGACAGTCGTTAGGGGTCGTCGTCGGTCGGACTGGCCCGATAATCAGACACCCAGCCTTACGAAGGGGTGTCGTTACCCAGCAAGTTGCTCCACGTAAAAAGGTACTGGTAATCGGGTATTCAACTGCATCCGGTTAGACTGGAAACCTAGGTAGGCAGGTTATACAAGGTGTAAAATAATAGACTCAAGACCACTCGTGTGGTCTCTCGGACCATGAAACTGAACAAATTTTGTTCTAGGAGAACTAGAAGTTCGCAAAAAAATAGTTGGGTTTTCTATAAGAACTAACGCGATCAGCTGATTAACGTGTATGGTAAAACTATAACAAAAGTTATGAATTTCCAAACGTCATAGAAAAAAAGTGATTCAGTTTCATGGTCTGAGACACCACACGAGAGGTCGCTTGCGTTTATTATGTTACACCCTGTATAGGCAGGTAAAACATGAGTTACACTATGACATGGGTAAAGTACAGATTTTTTTTCCAGGTAGTACGTATCTGTGGGACAATTTCCGACTACCACGCGGGAGGAACCGTAGGCAGAAACTAGTGCACCTATAGCTTGGATATTACGTCGTGTGTACAGTCACGAGCACCAATACGTATCATCATCATCTACCTAGCCTTTTCTCAACTATGTTAGGGTCGGCTTCCAGTCTAACCGGATGCAGCTGAATACCAGTTTTTCACATGGAGCGACTGCCTATCTGACCTCCACAACTTAGTTAGTACTGGGTAATGCGATACCCCTTGGTAAGACTGGTTGTCAGACTTTTTGGGCCACTGACTACCTGTAACGACTGTCAAAGATCTACAGATTACAGCCGGGACCAACGGCTTAAGTAATTTTCACGATAAATAAGGATTGTAACTTAGAGATAGGATCTTTTTCATAAAAATATGAGTTCCAAAATACTATGTTCATAAGTAGAAAAACAATTTTAAAAGTTGTTAAGTGTTTACATATTGGTGCTCGTGACTGTACTTGTCCAAGAACTGCGAACACCGGTCTAATTCAGGTTTAATGACAGAAATATCGCGGTTCCCACAATAGTTTGTTGTTGCGTATAGTTTTAGCTTTACTTCTAGTGTTTTCGTGACCCAATTCAAAGTTTCATGTCGTCTTCATGTTTTCTAAGCGATGTTTATGCGAAGACTGTTTTTTGATATAATATTCTTCGTGATCCATGCTTAGAAAACATCATCATCATCATCATTTCAGTCGAAAGACGTCCACTGCTGGACATAGGCCTCCTCTAAGTGTCGCCACATTGACCGGTCCCGTGCGACTCGCATCCAGCGGATCCCTCCAACCTTCACCAGGTCATCGGTCCACCTAGTGGGAGGCCTTCCAACGCAACGTCTTCCAGTTCGCAGTCGCCACCCCAGAACTTTTATAATACAGGTAAGGCCTGGATAGTCAGCCTTTCCCATTTTTGATTTGGGTAATAAAGTCTTAAGTTCAGTCATTCATTCTGGCCTGTATTTTGATCCCACAAAATATTATGGAAAAGTGTCTAATAGTATTTTTGGGATAATCCCGCCACACTATTCCCTTTCTACTGCAACACCTGAAAGCCAGAATTAACAGTGGCGAGCACCAGAAATAGCGGAGATCCTGCGGAGGAGTAGGAAAAATATATTAGTATTTAGCATAGCATATTATGGCTATTGTATATTTCTGTCACAGTCGTTAATTTAGTGGGTTTTTAATTAAGCTATTTCCCATCGTTTGTAATCGTTATCAGTGCAGATCACTAAGTAAGTCAACTAATTATTCAACCGTTACAATGTCTATCAGTGTTGATTACTTTGCTAATTAAATAAACATTTAAATTACCAATGAATATTAATTATAGCAACCTGTAATATAAGACAATCTATACACGTGTGCAGGGCACTGACTTCTTGAACATATAACATCGCGCCTAGTCCCCGTAGGGTTAGGCAGAGGTGTATCTAATAATACACTCACGTTTCGTCAGTTATGTTTACGTCCCACATATAATAGGGGGCAAGCCTATTGCCATCGATCGGGCACGAATCAAGACTGCTCCAGTGAAATTCCTGATTCGAAAATCCAATAACATTTTGCCCGACCCGGGAATTGAACTCAGGACCTGATGCAGTAGTAGCGCTTGCGACCACTAAACCAACAAGGTATTCAAATTAAAAGTTAATACAAATTAACAGTGAAGAGCTCGTGACTAAATAAGGTCAAGCAGCGCTTGCCAAGGTCGTTCCATGGATGGATGAACATCCATTACATACATAGTTTCATCTGTGCCTCGGAAAGCACGTTAAGCTGTTGCTCCCGGCTGTCAATTGTAGATCTTTGACAGTCGTTAGAGGAAGTCAGTGGCCCGAAATTCCGACAACCAGTCTTACCAAAAGTGTTTCAAATTACCTAGTTCTTATTGGGTTGTGGAGGTCAGATAGGCAGTCGCACCATATGTATTACGCTGCATCCGGTTAGATTGGAAGCCAACTCCGACATAGTTGGTAAAAGTCTAGTCAGATGAAGACTGTGACCTGTAATACAAGACAGTACACGTGCGCAGTGCACCGACTTCTTGACACATAAACATAAATTTATGTGCCTGAGCAATAAACAATAAATATTAACTACCAATAATTATTAATTTATTATGGAAAATTACGAAAGTGTAGGAAATTATGTAAACGTTCTGTGGTTTACGAGTTTTTTTTAATGTTTTGATGGTTGTGTAACATGCTTAAAAGTAGTATTGCACATATATATACATTTTTTTTTTAATGGTAAACTGGTTTTTACTTCGTAGTAGATCTACGTCAACCCGCATTGAGCAAGCGTGGTGATAAGGCCTATTCCTTCCATGAGTAGTGGCCCTTGCCCGATTTTCGGGACATTACACGCAAAAAAAAGTAAATATAGTGATCAATCGTGATTGGGGTCCCAAATTCGGGGTTTTTCATGTGAAATTCTCTGTAAAAGTTAGCGGTTACCGTATAAAATGCCTCTACCGGCTTGGGTTCTCAAATAGTAGTAGAGGTTCTTGTAAAAGATCTAAAGTAATACCATCTTATCTTGTTTCTTACTTAAAATTATAAATGGGAAAGTTTGTGAGTATGGATGGATAGATGTTTGTTAGTCTTTCACGCAAAAACTACTGACCGATTTTGGACGAAATTTAGCACACAGATAGTTTATAACCTGGATTAACACACAGGATACTTTTTATCCCGGTACTATGATCCCGTGGGACAATTATCGAATTCCACGCGGGCGAAGCTGCGGGCATAAGCTAGTGATATATATTTCTCTTACAGACGGCTGGGTATCTATCAGTAAAGCCGGTATACACCATTTCATCTTTATATTCAAGATTTGACGCGCGTTAGCAAAACTTCGACGGGTAAACCGTCGTCGGCCTGTTCACTAATGAATCACATTACAATATTCATAAGTTTTGTTCATAATTAACAAAGCATAGAGATGAGGATTATAATTTTATTCTTGTCACATGCAAAATAGGGTACCGGGTCCGTTCCAAAGTTCCAGCCTACCCAAACTACGCTTGATTAACATAATTATGAATGAATGTGCTAATTAAAGCACCGTTTGTTATGAAAGGAATAATCATGGTTAATGCTCAAAAAGGCGACGGGAACCATGTTTAAGTAATTATTGTAGAACCAAAAAAATAAGACTAACTTCCACCAACCCGAACTAGGCACGCGTGATTGGTTACGGACCATACCCTCTCGTGGAGACGAAGTTCTGGAGCAGGTTCCAGCTGTAGGAACCTGCTCCAGAACGGGGTGGAATTCCCAAAAATCCTTTCTTAGTGGATACTTACTCTTCACAAAGAACACACCCTCCAAGTTTCATGTCTCTAGGACCAGCGGTTTGGGCTGTGTGTTGATATATCACCCAGTCAGTCAGTCAGTCAGTCAGTTTACTATTTTATATATAGATAGAGATACTGCCAGTCTGTGGAATTCACTCCCGGCTTCTCGGTTTCCCCATCATTATAATCTGTATCTCTTCAAAATTCGAGTGAATCGGTTTCTTCTAGGGAAGCGTGCTCCACCCTAGGCCGCATAATCACTTCACATCAGGCGAGTTGCCACCAAATGCAAGCCTATTAATGCAAAAGAATGATTGGTTTTACGTACGGCCCACTGTACCTATTTCATAACATTAACTAATTCAAGAATGCTCAAATTAGAAATCGAAAACTGTGTGCAAATTCACAATTTATGATGATCAATCCTTATAAGTGCTTGACTGACGAAATACCTAATTCATCTTGTCAAAATTGCGAATGATCCAGAGATTTCGTATTCTGCCAAAAATAATTTATTAAACAAGCTTGTGTATAAAAATGATTCAGTCTAGCGTCTATTTGAGTCCCGTCCAATATTCTTGAACTTACAAAGTGTATAAAAAGATGAATGATTTTTATCGAGCATGTGATTTCTATATTTAACATTGTTAATTATAAACTTTCTAGTCTACGACACTTTGGTCATGTGGCCTAATGGCCCCTAGCTAAAGAACTGACCCGTCGATTTTGTTTTTTTATCTGTCATACAAGATAATGCTAACTTGAGTTCTCTTGTAACAAACCTTAGTGTGACAAAAAATAGCAATAACAACAAGAGGTTTCCTTGTAACTTTTGGAGCTGACTGTATCGTAGAAAAAACAGTTGAAATTTATGGTTGACGAAACGGGAATCAATGTATGAAGATTTAAAATAGTTACGAAAGGGGACTTTTTTTCACTTGTTTTGCACTTCTTTTGTTTAATTGGCGAAACGGGAAAGTTACCAAACGGGACGTAGCCCAAAGAAAGAAACGATGAATGGTCTGTGTGAAGAATGATATGGCACGAAAGGAGGTGTCTGATGAGATGACGAGTAATAGAGAAGGATGGAAGAAGAAGACTTACTGCGCCGACCCCAAATGATTTAGGATAAGGGCAAGAAAATTCTTTGACAATCGTCTCTGGTTGTCAGAAACCCGAAAGTGTGACAACCAGTCCTTACACGTATTGGGTTGTGGAAGTCAAATTACTCGTATTCTTTGGCTCTGGAAGGTTAGACTGGAAGCGGACTCCATGCATTTGGACCATCAGCTGTCCCATACATTTGGGTCGAGTAGATATTGAAATTTAGTATGGGACAGCTGATAATTTTTCCGCATTTACGATATTGGACCCATGAAGGAACTTGTTCAGTTTGATGGTCTGCAGCATATCCTTTCATATGACTATACCCTTTCTGTTACACCCTGTATACCTACCTACCTCATTTAAGTTGGTATTATATAGCCGCCTAGCCCATATTGTGTGAGTACTATGTACTAGAAAGCTGTCATTCGCTGGAAACCTGCGTCTTTTCTTGACTTGAATGTGCCTTGGCGGTTAGGAGTATGTGATGCTCACTCAAATGTATCGCTGATGGTGGCACGTGTGTCGGATCATTTAGTTCCCTTCAAAATGGTTGAGTTGAATGGTGCTGATCATGCGTCATGTTCGTGAACGGGCGCTATCAGTTGTGACTGGTCTTCTCTTGGTTCCCACGGCTTATTTAAATTAATTGTTTTATTTTTGAATAGATAGTTTTTACTATGGACACTTTTAACGTACACATCTTGCTACATCGTTCTCACATAATGTACCATCTCAACATGAATGATGTAACCAAGGTTTTGTAAAAGTATTCTGATTTAAAAGAGTGTCCATGGAGTTTCTTGCCCGTTCTTCTCCATAGAGATCTACGTTAGGGAATGGGCAACTACAGTACTTTCACAGTTTTTGTGCCTTGTGACTGGGACTGTAGCTATATTTCATTGTTGTCTTTGTTTCGACAATTCAAAAGTGCCTGTAACTAGCCTACTTGAAATAAATGATTTGATTTTGATTTTTGATTGATACCTAACTACTATATAATAAACATCGTTCCATATACTTGCTCATTCACATAGATCACTAGACCATGTAATGACCGATTATGCCTCGCATGGCAGATGGTATATACCTAGGTAATTACTGAACGACGGAGGTCGAGCGAAAAGCGGTTATATCGCTAAAGGTCAGGCGTATAATATGCACCCACTTGTACTTATAAGGTAAGGTAGGATAAAATAAAGTAAATTGACCGTTAATAGAAAAACCTAACAAGTGGTTAAGTAAAAGTTTTAATTGGGTTCAAATATGTATTTATGTAGGTATTTCATTGTACGCTAATCATTAGACTTAAACACTAAAAACGAACGTTTCGTATTCCGTTTTCAAAAAAAAATAACCGTCAGTTTTGCTTCGCCGTAGTCGGGAAAAAGGTCAAGTGTGAAAAAAGTGTTAATTCTAAATTTAAATGTTTTACTTTGTGTTGTAATGATTTCTGTTGAAAGTGCAACACAGCAGGCAGATAAACTGGTGTAGATACATTTATATAGGGTGACTAGTAATTAGTGACCGATACTTAAGCACGTGATTGTACTCATGATAACAAACACTTTTATCACAATAACACAACAGCGAGCCGTATGAAATTCGCGCGCGCGCGCCTTTGACCTATCAGCTGTTAGCCGCATTACGCCGTTCTGTCTCGTTATCATCGTACTGTTACATCCTTCACCTGTATCCCTTCTGGCCTACTCAGCAGCTTACGCTGCATTCCTGCTGCTGACGCAGCATCCTCTCATTCCTCTCTCCCTCTCCTAACAGTCCAGCATACCAGTCGTCTCCCAACCGTCCTACCGTGCACATGTATCTTGCACTCGTGTAATTTTTAATATACAAGTTTATTCTAGCCAAAAGTAATTTTTCTTTTTAAAAACCTAATCCGGAACCCGGTTATAACATTGGTGGCAGCTGAAATGGGATTATAAAATCCTCGGAATCCTCCCAAAAAGTGCTAAAAACTCCGCGAAAGTGCTTCAGATCCAGAGACGACTCATCACGCCGGTAAAACCCGGCACTGGCCTAATTCAAGGTCACTCAAGTTCCTGAGTTCCAGAGACGACTCACCACACCGGTAAACCCGGTACTGACCTAGTTCAAGGTCACTCCAGTTCCAGTTCCAGCTCCAGATCCTCCTGCAAAACCATGAAGAACATGTGCGCAATATTACTGTGAGTTGTGAACAAATTTCCCATATCTAATAGTGATCAAAGTTCAAAAGTTATTAAAAATCGTTCAACGAGTTACCTTGAAGTTGAACATTCCAATCCACACGTCACATCACCGGATGTTATGTCTCGTCGCTCGTCGCAGTTCCAGGCTCGCAAGCGATAAGAATACATTGTCGACTTAAATTTAATCCCTTATCTTGTGTTCAGACTTATTATACTTAGCTGTTCTTTAAGATAAAAAACTTGTTGTCAACCATGTCCCAAGGTTCAAGAGCCGCGGTGAAAGAAGAGTCTGCGGAAAGCATACCTTTAAGTATCATTTTAAAATTCATAAAGCCCTTTGATGGCAGTCGAGAAAAACTAAATGCATTTATAAATAATTGCGATAATGCTATTTCCCTAGCCTCTTCGAATGAAACCAACATCGTCTTCAAGTACATAATCAGCCAATTAGATGGTAAAGCCGAGATTGCTTGTTCAATCAAGGAATTCGATTCGTGGCCATCCCTTAAAGAGTTCCTTCAGAACCAATTTGGAGAGCGCAAACATTACGCTCATCTTCTTGCAGAGCTCCAGGATTGCAGACAAGGTACCCAGGAGAATGTTAACCAATTCTCACTTAGAATAGAAACCTGTTTATCTCAATTGCTTACAGAAATCTCTATATCCGGTCACAAGAAAGGTGAAGTAGCCGGCAGAGTAGCTGCAATGGAGGACTTAGCTCTCCACACGTTCACGATGGGTCTTACCCCTCGTATCGCAAACATCATTAGGTGTCGGAACCCCAAAAATCTCAATGACGCCATAAATTACGCGATTTCCGAAGAAAAATTGCAACAATACTCCTACAAACAAACCTTAGCCGCGAAACCACTTCGTCAAAATGATCCAAATATTAAGTCTAAATTCAGTAACTTTAATAACAATCAATCCCAAAAACCAACCTCTCAACAACCCTTTTCAAATGATCCATTCTGCAGATATTGCAAAAAATCAGGGCATATTCTAGAAAAGTGCCAACTCCGTGAATACAATAATAAAAGATTTAACAATCAAAACAAATCTTATCCTTCAAGTGCGCAGACAAGCACATCTAATTTTAAACCCCGTATTAATGCAGTAACCGATGTAGAAGGTTACGATACCGTTGACAACAGTTTAAACTAAAAAATGTCCCGAATAAGCGTCGCACGGGACAGATAAATTCCATAATAGACGACGCAAAAACACAAACAATGAGCCATGGACAGGGTAACCAGCCCCAAACTCGTGCTCATCCCATTAGAGTCAAGCAACAGGGTAACCAGCCCCAAATCGTAGACTCTAAATCCTTCATGACCCATGGACAGGGTAACCAGCCCCAAACTCGTGGTCATTCCATTAGAGTCAAGCAACAGGGTAACCAGCCCCAAATCGTAGACTCTAAATCCTTCATGAGCCATGGACAGGGTAACCAGCCCCAAACTCGTGCTCATCCCATTAGAGTCAAGCAACAGGGTAACCAGCCCCAAATCGTAGACTCTAAATCCTTCATGACCCATGGACAGGGTAACCAGCCCCAAACTCGTGGTCATTCCGTTGGAGTCAAGCAACAGGGTAACCAGCCCCAAATCGTAGACTCTAAATCCTTCATGACCCATGGACAGGGTAACCAGCCCCAAACTCGTGGTCATTCCGTTGGAGTCAAGCAACAGGGTAACCAGCCCCAAATCGTAGACTCCAAATCCTTCATGACACATGGACAGGGTAACCAGCCCCAAACTCGAGGTCATTCCATCCAAGTCAAACAACAGGGTAACCAGCCCCAAACCGTAGACTTAATCCAGAATCCTGAAAATGAAAAACATATTAATAAAGAAATATACGAATTCACATCCAATATACCAAATAAATACTTACCCTATATAAAAGTAAATTCCCCCGTTTCCTCTAATGATTTATCCCTCCTCGTCGATACTGGCGCATCTATAAGTATAATTAAAAAATCAGTCATTGATGACATGCCTGCTATTGACGAATCGATTAAATTCAAAATCAAAGGTATCGATTCAACTACCGATAATCCCCTATGTACATTAGGACAAATCCCTATAACTATCTATACACACGACAAATCTCATATTGACTGTAAATACCTAACACATACATTCAGTGTAGTTAATGAATTAAGCATACCCTACGATGGTATTGTCGGCAACGACTTATTCAATTCCATGAGTGGCCAAATTAACTATGATGAAGGTGTGTTGCATTTAAAAGATATTATGCTTAAAATGCATTTCAACGAACCCGTTTACACTATTGCACCACGCAGTGAAACCATAATTGAATGTACTGTTGCAAATCCAGAAATAAAAGAAGGTTTAATAATTGACCAACATCTTTCCCAAAATTTATTAGTAGCAAACTGTCTAGTTCAAGTTAAGAATAACAACCGTGTTAATATTTCCATTGTTAACACCTCAGAGAAACATGTAACCATTAAGTCTGATCTAAAATTACTTTTAAAACCTTTCGAACTGAAAGCTGCAGTCTTTATCGGTACCGTAGCCGAACCCGAAACTCTTGAACGCACAGAAGAAGTCCTAAAGCAGCTTCGCGTGTCCCACCTTAATCCAGAAGAAACTGAGGCATTATACTCTGTTTGTTCTCAATTTTCAGACATTTTCCATCTACCCGACGACCAGTTAACTTGCAGTGATGCAATAGAACACAAAATTAAAACTACGACCGATAGCCCAATCCATGTTAAGACATACAGATTTCCTGAATGCCATAAGAAAGAGGTAGACTCTCAAGTAAAAAAAATGCTGAGACAAGGTATAATAAAACCTTCTATGTCCCCTTGGTCCTCACCAATTTGGGTAGTACCCAAGAAGCTCGATGCTTCTGGTCAAAGAAAATGGCGCGTTGTAATCGATTACCGTAAACTTAACGACGTGACTATTGGCGATTCTTATCCTATTCCAAACATAGCCGAAATCCTAGATCAATTAGGCAAGTGCAAATACTTTAGCACATTAGACCTAGCTTCCGGTTTTCATCAAATAAACATGTCTCCTGATGATTCTCCCAAAACAGCATTTTCAATCCCAACAGGGCATTACGAGTTCACTCGCATGCCATTTGGATTAAAAAATGCACCGTCCACCTTTCAGAGATTAATGAATTCCGCTTTATCTGGTCTCCAAGGCATCCAATGCTTCGTTTATCTTGATGATATCGTGATTTACTCATTTGATATCCCTTCTCATATAGATAACCTAACTAACGTATTTTATAGACTTCGTCAATTCAAATTAAAACTACAACCAGATAAATGTGAATTTTTAAGAAAGGAAGTTTCATACCTTGGCCATGTCATTACTGACAAAGGCGTAAAACCAAATCCTGAAAAACTAAGAGCAGTTCATGAATTCCCTACACCAAAAACTCCTAAGGACGTCAAATCATTCCTTGGTTTCGTCTCTTATTATCGAAGGTTCATCCCTGATTTTTCAAGCATTGCAAAACCTTTAACAAATCTGCTGAAAAAGAACGTAGAGTTCATTTGGTCAAACGAACATCAGTTATCCTTTGAAACCCTAAAAAATAAATTAACTACAGCTCCGCTATTATCATATCCTGATTTCTCCAAACCATTTCTTCTCAGCTGTGATGCATCAAATTATGCAATCAGCGCTATTCTTTCCCAAGGTGAAATAGGCAAGGATAAGCCCATCGCCTATGCTTCCCGTACACTCAACAAAAATGAGTGCAATTATAGTACAACTGAAAAAGAATTACTTGCAATTCTTTTCGGCTGTAAAACTTTCCGTCCTTACCTCTATGGCAGAAAATTCACAATAATTACTGACCATCGTCCCTTACGTTGGCTATTCAACCACTCTGACCCCAGTAGTAAACTCCAGAGATGGAGATTAAAATTGGAGGAATATGAGTATGAAATAATATATAGAAAAGGGAAACTAAATAATGCCGCCGATGCATTATCCCGCTATCCTATAACCAAATCTGTCAATCCTATAAATCCTATACTTGGTACTTCCAATGAAAATCTAAACTCACCAGACTACGACGAAACATCAAATCCAAATGTTCTTCCAGCTGTTCCCCCGGACGATTTAATTCAACTGGAAGACCTCACAGATCCCCTTATTCAGCCTACAAGCTTGCCAGAGTTAGGCAACCTTGATGATCTAGATGATATAATAAATGAAAACTTACCCTCACCTTCCACTGATCGTCCAAATCCAATATCACCACCTGATGTCTCGAGCCCTAGTAGCTCCAGTACCCCAGATGGTAGTTACTCAGAATTTCTTAAAACTACCGCTAAGGATTTTAATCCTAACGTAACCATAATAGAACATAACGAATGCCTATCTAAAACTGATAAAAAACATATCATCATCCCTACATCTATAGATATGGACGAATCCGTCCCATATATCCAAGAAATAATATCTAATATTCCTAGTTTGAGCGAATTTTCCTTACTAGAAAGAACATTACATTCCTTCCTTAAATATGAATCCGAAAATAAAATTTATTATTTCATTTTCACCAAGGTCAATCACTTTGACACATGCACATATGAAGATATCTACAAGTGTCTTAAATCCGTAAGAAATGAGTTAGTTGTCAGTCTCACAGGGCAGAATAACCCTCAAATAGCTATATCTGATTTTAATAATCCTTTCGATACTCATCAGTATATCAAACTATATAACATGATCCTATATTTATTTCACAACTCAGAGATAACTATACACATTTATAAGAATACTATTATCTACCCATCACTGAGTGAAATCCCTAAAATTATGAAAGAAAATCATGATCTCCCTATAGCCGGTCACTTAGGTTCTGGTAGAATGTTGAAACGCATCCAAGAAAGGTACTACTGGAAAAACATGCGAGTAGACGTTGAAAACTATGTAAAGAAATGTCCACAATGCCAAATTAATAAAGCCCTAAGAAGAACTAATCGTGCACCTATGCAAATCACATCTCTTTCCACACGCCCCTTTGAACGTGTAGCTTTCGATATAGTAGGACCACTACCAGAAGCTGGTAATGATAAATATAAATACATATTAACCCTCCAAGATGACCTTACCAAATTCTCAGCCGCTTATCCAATTACTAACACTACTGCTGAAGAAACATGCGAATGTTTGGTTCATTTCATTACCTTGTTCGGAATACCCAAAACAATACTAACAGACCAAGGCACCAACTTCACGGCTGAGCTTTTTAAACAAACATGTAACTTATTAAAAATAAAACAATTATGGTCCACCCCGTATCACCCTCAAACTCAAGGTGCTCTCGAGAGAAGTCACTCCACCTTAAAAGAATACCTAAAGTCTTATGTAAATGAGCAACAAAACAACTGGCCCCGCTTTGTGTATACAGCTATGCTTGCGTACAACACGGCTATTCATTCAACCACTCATTTCTCTCCCTATGAGCTTGTATTTGGAAACAAACCCTATATACCGGATTCCATTTACGAGGAAACTGCAGGCGCTACTTATCCTGAATATGTCCGCATACTCCAAAATAGACTCAAGTACTGTCGAGCAAAAGCAATAGAACATATACAAAAATCAAAGATAAATTCCAAAAGTTACTATGACACTCACACTAGGCCAATTAAATATAAAGTCGGCGATCTTGTTTACCTTAAAAATCACTTACGCCTAAGAAAAGCTCTCTCACCTATATGGAAAGGCCCGTTTAAAATTGTAAAAATCCATGGCAACAATACCGCGTCACTATTAATTAACAGACGTCACGTCAAACACCACTTTGACGAATTTAAATTAGCAACTAGTAATGAGTCATAATATTTTATTTAATATTATTCAATTCAATTCCTTTCCTTACAGAATTGGTTACATTTATCCTACCCTGGCATCAAACAGTCAAGGATATATCCAGCCAGCATCAGACGACGCAGGCATATATTTTGACCCCATTGGCTCTCTAAAAATAACTGATGATACTTTAGATATTATCATCCCCGTAGATGTCTCTTTCATTCAACCACATCTAGATAACATAAGGGATATCCTAAGAACTTCTAAATTCCTATGTAATCAAAGCAATGCATACTATGAAGGCGAATGTCACTATTTGTTCCAACCTTTGTCATCCCGTTATTCTGATATAGTTAGAGACTTTGATTCTATTTCTCATCTTATATCTAAGTCTTATAAAAGATCTGCTTGGTTTGGTGGAATCGGCTCAGTAATTAAACAACTGTTTGGAAATATGGACCAAAATGATGCCGAGAAATACAGTAATGCCATTCAAACCTTAGAGAATGATCAAACTAAATTAGCAACCCTCATGAAAGAAAACATGATGGTTACAACATCCACACTATTGTCTCTTAAAGAAGTCATTGACAAAATCAATGCAAATGAAGTTAGCCTTAGTTATGCTATCGATACCCTGAACCAGGAAATGGCCAATTTAACCCTAGTTTCCAATAAACTATTAATTAGGTCTAAAATATCGGGACTGTCGAATATTTTAGAAAGTAGTTTATTAACCTTATCATTTAAGTTAGAAGACATAATTAATGCTATTATGTTCAGTAAGTCCAATATACTATATCCATCTATTATTACCCCTAAACAATTGTTTTCAGATCTTGTAAGTAACTATAGATTTCTTCCTAGTTCTAAGCAATTACCTGTACCCTTAATCTTAGACAATATCCATATTCTAGAAAACATATCCGATGTATCCAGTTATTATGCAAACAACAAAATAATATTTGTATTACAAATGCCTTTAGTAAATACTAAAGAATTCGACTTGTATCATACTACACCTTATCCTATCGCCCTTAAATCTGTAAACAAAACATTGTATTCTACAATAATACCATCAACTAAATATTTGGGCATAACTAAAGATAAATCATCTTATTGTAAATTAAATTCACTCACTACCTGTAAAGTTATAAATACGCAATATTATATTTGTGAAATTTCCAATGTATACTCCACGTCAGCCGTACCAATATGTGAAACTGAGGTTATTTCAAAAGCTCTGACTTCCGTTCCTCCTCTTTGCAAAACTAAATTCATTAATGGTAATTTTGAAACCTTTCATAAATTACATAGCAATCAGTGGATATACATGATTAGTCAAGATTCTAAAATAACAATAGAATGTAATAATCAAGATCTATCTGAATCTTCTATTTCCGGTACTGGTATACTAACTATACCAGACAACTGTATTGCTTATTGCAACGATAATAAGTTAATACCTAAACATAACATTGAAATAAAATTAAAACCAATAATATTGCACTTTGAATTAATTAATGATACTTGTTGTAGTCCCATTGCATATTTAAAAGAAAATATTAAAGTTCCTTACGTTAATTTAAAAAACATTAATAATTTAGACTCTCTTTTCTCAAATTATAATAAAGTAACTGATCAAATTAAAACAAACCTTAATGGAGTAATTGAAAAACCTCACATTGTCCTTTACGGTAACTATTATTCCTATACTACTATTATTATAAGTCTAGTTATAATCCTAGTTATTTCCTATAAATTGTATTGTTATTATAAGTTAGTTAAGAAATCTAGATGTACCCCTTTACCTGATACTCCCATAGAAATGACATCCACAGATGTCGAAGATATTCCTGCTCCTCGTCTCCGAATGACCTAAACCCTGGAAAACCTACCTTTCCTTCCGGCGTCAACTTACCTTCCACCTGTAAGTTTCCTCCTAATCGGGGGGCTGTTACATCCTTCACCTGTATCCCTTCTGGCCTACTCAGCAGCTTACGCTGCATTCCTGCTGCTGACGCAGCATCCTCTCATTCCTCTCTCCCTCTCCTAACAGTCCAGCATACCAGTCGTCTCCCAACCGTCCTACCGTGCACATGTATCTTGCACTCGTGTAATTTTTAATATACAAGTTTATTCTAGCCAAAAGTAATTTTTCTTTTTAAAAACCTAATCCGGAACCCGGTTATAACAGTACCGTGCAACAGAGGGTAGGCAGAGCACTCGCGAGGCTGTTGGGTTAAAAAAACGGTCACTAATTACCAGACACCCTATGTACAGAATAAAATTAAACTAGTTATCGAATCTCCAACGACTGACATCATTATAATCATTCTCTTGTCCTTATCCCAATTCATTTGGGGTCGGCGCAGCATGTCTTCTTCTTCCAAACTTCTCTTTTACTCGTCATCTCATCACACACCTCCTTCCTTTACACAGTCCATCCATCGTTTCTTTGGTCTTCTTCTACTCTTATACCCATCCACATTCATACTCAACACTTTCCTTACGACATAGAACAGAAAATACAATAAAAAATGAAAGATTCGTTTTTTTTTTGGGCCAACGGCCATGGATAATATAGTGAATGACTTGAAGTGTGAGAGTAGAAAATCATATTTTTTCGTTTTATTATTTCCTTCCATATTGTGGGATTGTACTACTCATCAGTTATTTTTGACATGACGACACTGTGCACTTATACTTGCAGTTCAACCCATTGCGAATATTTTAGAATGAGCTATAAAACATACATACTAGTAGACTAGTAGTATCTAACAGCCACTACATACTTAACTATGTAACGTATATTTTATTGCAGTACTAGTCATAGTTGAGGAGCTCGTGGCTAAATAATAACAGCCGCTCGGATCGATCTTTAGGTTAAGTCGTGCTTGCCTAGGTTGGTCTGTGGATTTTTCCTCCGTGATTGGACAGTTTCCTCCGTGCCTCGGAAAGCATGTTAAGCCGTTGGTCCCGGATGTCATTTGTAGATCTTTGACAGTCGTTAGGTAGTCAGTGACCCAAACAGTCTGACAACCAGTCTTACCAAGGGGTATCGTATTACCCAGTACTAACTGCGTTGTGGAGGTCAGATAGGCAGTCGCTCCATGTAAAATACTGGTATTCAGCTGCATCCGGTTAGACTGTAAGCCGACCCAAACTTAGTCGGGAAAAGGCTAGGCAGATGATGACTAGTCATAGTTGTCACTCAATATTGAAACGTCGCATACTGTCATTCTATGGTCCCTATACATGCGTAGTTAGTAACTATAATAAGCTTATTTTTTTTAAATAAAATATCCATTTATTAAGCATAGTAAATAATATATAATATATATATACATTATTAATTGAAAACTATTAAATAAACTAAAAACAAACTATAAAAGGGCATCGAAAAACTCCTCCTCAACGCTGTCTGCCGGATTACCGGCAGACAGCGCAGCATATTATATGCCTAAGAGACTGGCGGCGTTGCCACGTTGTATGGCAACACTTAGCCTCTGGCCAAAGTAAAAGCCAGCCCTTGGGTCACGGGAAAATGCCTCACTACATACAAAACATCACGCCTGTAGACCTCGAAGATTTAGACTTTGATTCTATGGTTGACTCACATTTCGCCAGTTAAAGTCCCATGTAATAAGGGGAGAGCGTATTGCCAGCAACCGGCCACAAATTCCGACACCGTGGCTGCTACTGAGAAATTCCTGATGGAAAAGCGCAATTACACTTTGCCCAACCTGGGAATCGAACCATAATGTTGAGCATGAGGTCATCCTCATGCTCAACATTAGCTATTGCGACCACTATACCACGGCGCTGTATGTAATGTTTATTCCTAGTTGTCTCACCATATTTGACACATCGTATGTGTCATACAATAGTCCTTAACCTTTTGACCGCCATTGTCACATATACGTGACAAGCAAGCGCGAACCCTGTTCGCCAAACGACACAAATATGTGAAAAAATGGCTGGCTTGGCGTGGAGGGCACGCGCGTGCGTCTATGCTCTGGCGTTCAAAAGGTTAAACCTACCTAGCAACAATATAATCATATTCTGTACAACTAACTACTACTTTATCAACTAATGTCTGTTCAAGCTTACGTCACCATGGGTAATATGCCCAACAAACCCGTCGGTTTCCTAGAAATTTGGCATTTATCAGCTATCATAATGATATTTAGCATTATTGTCCTGTTAGGTCCTGTAGCTGTTAAAACGATACAGGATTATGTAATGGTCCCCATAGTTACACATTTATTTAGGCCTACGTGACCATATTCATATACAACAAAAAACCAACAATAATTTTATGTTTATTTTTTTACTTCTCCTTATTGGCCAGAGAAAGCAAAACAACGGTACAGAATAAACTAATTTAAAAAAAAAGAACGGTTCGTGGAACTATATCATACGGGATCGTCTTTATTACCGGGATAAAAACTGTCCATGTCCTTCTTAAGACCCAAGGATACTTGCCCTAACATATACACCGTGACGTGACTTTTTAGTCGTCTTACAAAGGTGGTCCACTCAATGTACCCGATATAAAATAGCTGTAGGCGCGATTTTTTTTTTACATACCATAATAAGTACAAAGAAAAATAAATTATACATTAGAATAAAATTATGAAACATCCTGTTAATGATGTTTACGTTTCAAACGGGAGAACATACCTACCCAGTGCTCGAGTCGAGTATATAATCGCTCGGAACAGGTTGTTTTAACTGCGGAATGCGTCATAATACTAAAAATATTTTTATTTTTAAATTAATAAAATCCATACCCTTTTTTTTTTATGAATGTTTAGTAGTCATTCGATACATGAAGTGGGCTGCCGTTGTAAGACGACTAAAAAGTCACGGTGTATATACAACATTAGTTTTAGTATATGCGAAACCTGAACAAGTGTCGAGTATTTTTATGTAAAGAATCTATGTACAAAATTTCAAAACTGTATAATGAAAAATCACAAAGTTATAAGCTTATTCTGTTACCTGGTTGTCCGCACAAAAGCGTGGTCACTATGTAAAGCGCCCGCGCGCGGGCCGCCAGCGTCGTCTTGAGCTCATTGATAAACATAATTTGGCAGTAGGTACATAAATTATTGCGATAGATACTTAATGTCGCTCGGTGTCCAACTTTTAACTTTTTAAAAATATTTTTGGGACAAAATATAACATGGTTTAAAAATTATTTGAATCGATTCAGTTACTTATTCTGAACAAACTATATTCAGATTTCGCATATACTAAAAATAATGTTGTATAAGTAAGGTAAGTAAGGTAGTAAGTAAGTTAATATTTGTATATATGGACTAAAACCGACAGCTAAGCAAAACTGGACTGCATTCCAATTTACGTGAAATAAAACCAAACACAATATTAATTGCCAAAACGAGTCAGCTGATCTTTACACAATATCTACCTTTGTCCTCACCGAACAATAACACAAAAAAAAAACGGTCCCGCCCGCAGTTTCATGTCAAAAACCGGTAACAAAAATGACAAATAGTAACAAAAAAATCTGCGATACGTTGCCCAGGTGCGACCGTGGGACAATCGTTGAATGTATAAAAGATGGTTAACTGTTCACCCTAAAGTCGACCGTCCACCGCTACGGTACGGAGAGATTTTTGTCAGATACAGCCTGTCCCTTGCTGTTCTCTCCCAGCGACGCCCTAAGACAAGGTTCGTGCCCCATGAGATGTCAGCAAACTGGAAGGGATCCGCAAGAGCCGATGCCCGCCGGGGCTGCAGGACTGTTCGAAAGAGATACCGTGGCGCTGGAACACAAAGGGCTAAGAAGGAACATGGGTGGGTTTTAGTCAGTACAAGTCTGACTCTCCCTTCCGCTCCGCCCAGAGCGGGAGGGCTAAGATCCAAACCGTAAAAAAAAGTGGTTCGTACCCCATCTTCTTCTCCTTAGCGAGTTGATGGCAATCTAAATTGTGTCAGCCCAGAACTAAGCCACGAGTTTGGAGCTTTCAGTTGCGTCCATCAGTTCCTGTAGTGAACAAACAACAGGACACGCGAGACATGATATTAAGTGTCACATCGTTTGTGGAACAGCACCACTTAGGAGGTGCCCTTAACGTGAAGTCGTTTAGTTGTTTAGTTTTTGGCCCGACAGGAGTACTCACGTTAAGCAGACGACAACCTCCTAGGTAGACCAGCGAGATGTCATCAAAAAAAAAAATTATGTCGAATGTGCACGGAGAGATCTGCTGCTTTTGTTGCACGGTGCATTTGTTAGCACGCCACGCATTTGTGTTGAGTGACCGTGGATCGCAGTCACAGGTAACTACTCGCCTACATTCTGATGCAAAGTGAAGTTAAGTACACTTGCGTAGCTTAGCCATGGGCTACTGTGGTGCCTTTATAAGAATGGTGAATGTGCGCGTGAGTTGACTGTCAAAACAATTCACTTATTCGACTTATTCATACGGTAAAACATAATATTCTAACGTCAAATGATTAAATGTTTGATTTTAATGTTATATTCTCGTTGTTTTTTCCGGTCTCGTCGAATTTTAAAGCGATTATGTGGATTTTGTAATTTGGTTATTTCAATATTGAGATTTTGTTGTTTCCTTACATGCTGCATGAAAAGGAAATTAGATTTAAGGTAACTGTAAGAGTGACGTAACATGTCTTATATTTGTAGTTTTAGTATTTTTGGATAATATTTTTAACAAAAAAGTTTATTTTTAATGTAGCATATCTAGTGCTTTTAAATGTTATGTTATTTTACATGTCAAACAGTCCTTTATGTTTTTACAGAGAATCCGACCCAACTAAATACCGTTTTAAAACTGTGAACTAAAACAGGGAAAGTCCAAACTTAGCCACGATTATGTAGGTTACAGAATCAACTTTCAATAAGTACCCATTTTGATTAACATAAGGTTCGGCAGAGGTGTACCTAATAGTACACTCACATTTCGTCAGTGGTGTTTAAAGTCCAACGTAATACGGACGAACCTATTGCCATCAATCGAGCACAAATCTAGACTCCGTAGCTGCTAATCAGAAATTCCTGATGTATAAACCTAATAACAATTTGCCCGACCCGGGAATCGAACCCACAGGACCTCATGCTCAGCTGTCACGATTGCGACTACTAGACCAACAAGGCAGTAACTTAACCCTGTTAAAACGTCTTACACCTTAAAAAAAACTTAACCCTGTGTATTATCCTTACATAAAAAGAACAGTCTCGTACTTATTCTTAAACATACACCCATGTAAGGTTATATAAACACTGCACTACTCCTCGGTAAGCTGACCTTACCTTAACAGGCAGAGGCAGCGCGTGCGCACTTTTACTTTGATTGATCTCGATTTTGAATATAACATGCTTTTATATGGTAAAGCAGTGAAAAGACTGTCTTAAAAAAACTGTGACATGTCTCAGTAACGACTTAAAAAAGTAAAAGGACATACCTACGTAAAATGAGGTGAACAGAGACGTAGGGTTAAATCGAGACAAATTTTTGAAAGAGATTTTAACGTCGAATTAAGATGTTACGTTAGGTACTCACAAGTACTTCATTTTATTTACTAAAGTATTTAGAGGCCTTCTTGAGGAGCTCATGGCTTATTAATAACACCCGCTCGGGTCAATCTTCAGGTTAAGCCACGCTTGCCTAGGATGGTCCGTGGATGGATGACAACCCATTACATGCCAAATTTCCTCTGTGCTTCGGAAAGCACGTTAAGCCGTTGGTCCCGGCTGTCATTTGTAGATCTTTGACAGTCGTTACAGGTAGTCATTAGCTCGAAAGTCTGACAACCAGTCTTACTAGCCTTAATCTATTTAAGTCGCGAGTTAATAGGCTTCTTTTGGGCTAGCTCGTTCCATTGTAAAAAAAAGGGTCTCGTTTTAACCAGTACTAAGTAGATTATGGAGGTCAGATAGGAAGTCGTTCCTTGTAAATTACTGGTATTCAGCTGCATCCAGTTATACTGGAAGCCGATCCCAACATTGTTGGGAAAAGGCTAGGCAGATGATGATGATGATGGTGAAGATGGGTAGGCAGAACTTCAGAATGTCTGTTGTAACGATTCGTAGGTACTGCTGTTACCACGTTCTCGTTATTAAATATTTGGTTTACAATAAGGCCTTAGTATAAAGAAACCGGGAACCGGAAGACGTTGCATTGGAAGGCCTCCCACTAGGTGGACCGATGACCTGGTGAAGGTTGCGGGATCCACTGGATGCGAGAGGCACGGGACCGGTCAATGTGGCGACACTTAGGGGAGGCCTATGTCCAGCAGTGGACGTCTTTCGGAAACGCCATAGAATCCAGTTTTTTTTTTTTTTTTAAACTTTGCCCCACACTAGGAATTTCTCCTGTATCGTGGGTGCGTTTACAAACATTTAAATTCACATACACAAACAGCCAGACCCGAAACAACTACCTGTAGGCCATACAAATATTTGTTCCGTGGCGGGAATCGAACCCGCGACACGAAGCGCAGCAGTCAATCGCTCAGCCACTGCGCCAACCGTGCCGTCATTGGTTTATTTACATAATAAGTTTCGTCATATAGTTAGTAAGATCAATAAGATTTTGCGTCGTTGAAGTGGTCAGGGTTAAGGTCGAATATCGCTTATCAAGTTTTAATTTTGTTTTAATGAAAATTTTGTGGAAGATGAATGGTTTTATGAAGAAAATGAACAATGGAATGACGGTTAATAGACATGAATGAAATGAAAATAAATACTGTGGTCATTGTATGCGGTTATGTGAGAACTGAAATAGTTGTCAGCTCTATTTACTAATAAAATATATATCAACGTTGTCTGAACAAGGTGTAAACGGACCGCTCATAACGCCGTCTACCAAACATTTTGTTCATCAAACTAAGTCACTACTGAGCAAAAATTATTGCCGGAATACAACTTTTTTTTGGGGTGAAATATCACGTAAAACGGTAAAACTCAATGTAACACATTTTGAACAGTAAACCGGGCATGGAGATATTTAAAAGTAAAGTCATAACCTTGAAAATTTGTATTAAAAAAAAAACTTGCAACTTTCACCTCCAATACCTTCTTTAAATCACTACATAATAATATATTCTTTTTGTATAACATCACCTTACCAGCTCTTAATTTTCATAAGGGTTTATAGTGTCCAAGTGGCAGTAGAACACTGACTCCTAAGTCACAGGTATTCCTAGTTTAGGAGTCAGGGTTTCAACTTCTGTGCGCCTTTAAATATTGTGAAATTTAGCTAGATAGTAAGCATATTGTAAGGAATTGTATCAATAAAGTATATTATATTATATTACTAGCTGTTCCCGGCATGCGTTGCAATGCACCTTTTCCTACTACCTACCTACTACCTATTACCTACCTACCTACCTATTACCTACCTACCTACTACCTACATAAGAACCTTCTCCTGACAGTAATAAACAGAACAAAAAAAGAATTAGCGAAATCGGTTCAGCTGCTCTCGAGATTTGCGCTTAGCAACAAATTCAGGGATTCATTTTTATTTTATAGATATTATCTCCGTAACTAGGAGGTTCCCAGGTATGGTCCAGAACAAAAAAATAATCTGCAAAGACGGGGAGAACAAGGGTACTTTTATCATATCCCATGACCCTGCCAGGTGTAAACAATCATTATTTCTTGGCAATCTATATATATAAAATGGTAAACTGACTGACTGACTGACTGACTGGGTGATATATCACACACAGCCCAAACCGCTGGTCCTAGAGACATGAAACTTGGAGGGTGTGTTCTTTGTGAAGAGTAAGTATCCACTAAGAGAGGATTTTTGGGAATTCCACCCCTAAAGGGTGTAAGGGTGTTTAGGCTGACGATTGAATATTAATCTATACGTGTCTCAGCGTTATTGAGAATTCTACCCCCGAAGGGTTAAAATGGGGGATGAAGTAATCGGATATTTTTCGACATCCACGCGGGTGAAGCCGCGGGCAAAAGCTAGTATCCTATACATTTCCTATCCTTTTTATATTATTCACATAATTTTCTATCTTCAGTGATTTTTCTACTTCTGTACAGCTGACAAATATTAGTCACATCCTCTCTTAGAGAATGCATATTTTTACGCAGCTGTTTTATTATTTCAGTCCACTAAGTACGTAAAATAAATAAATTGTAAAACTCGCGTGACAAACAGCTCAGTACAGCTTAGTCAGTCGCCTAAAAATAAGACACGGTCATTGATAAAGTTAATTTCTGTTAAATGACTAATATAAACGCAAACAGTAATTGTTTGATAATAGTCTTTAAAAGGATATAAATATAATTCTATTTTCGAGTTCTATAGTCTACATAGACATGAACGTCACTAATTTAATTTATATAAAGATTGCTACGATGTTGCAAGTGCTTAAAAATAAAACGTAAAAGTAAAAATAAAACTTCCAAATCTCTCGCCATACAAAGATTTTCTTTCGTTTATTTTCACAGCTCTCGGCGTCATAGAAATATTTCTACAAACTATCACTTTGTTATTCATTTCTTCCATTTTTCAGCAATATGTTAAGAACTGACTGCTTCGTTGGTCTAGTGATTGCAAGCGCGACTGCTGAGCATGAGGTCCTGGATTATCCCCCCGGGTCGGGCAGTGTTATTAGGTTTCCAGTAGACATTTCTCAGTAGCAGCCACCGAGTCTGGATTTGTGCCCGGTTGATGGCAATTAGGCCCGCCCCCTAGTACACGGGACCTAAACCATAACAGGCGAAATGTGGTTGTTCTTTTAGGTACACCTCTGCCTTACTGTTCGGGGATTACAGGCGTGATGTTCTGTTTTTGTTATGTTAACAACTTTAAGATTTGAGAAATATCCTGATTTATATCTATTCTATCATACAAAAGCTTTTGTTTCATTAATCAACTCTTTTTTCTTTTTAAAAAAAACTTTGGCTCGCTAGGAATTTCTCCTGTATTGTGGGTGCGTTTACAAACATTTAAAACTCACATACATAAACAGCCAGACCCGGAATAACTACCAACTAGATCATACAAAATATTTGTTCCGTGCGGGGATCGAACCCCATCAGTCATCTTCAATTTATTACCAACATCATATTATTACCGGCGATAGACGATACATCCAGACTAAAAGGCTCTATTATCACTCCTTCCTGGTTTTAGACCACCATTCCTAAGGATGCCGTGAGTTATAACTTATAACTCGGTTAAAGTTTGTAACCGTTACTTTTAACTTGCCAATATACCAGTTTTTTTGCATCTCGGACAAGCATATGACCTTCAATTTGGACATAGAGGACATCCCATTCATGCAAACTTGGGGTGCCTAAACTGCCAGACATCAACGGTTTTTATGACACTGGTCATCTCTTTGCGGATCACCCGAAAAAAAAGATAAGGACGATAAAGGACGTCTTACAAATAAAGGTATTTGCACAAAAGGTTTGCAACGGTCACTGAGACAGATCTTTTCGTGCCAGGTGGACCTTGGCAACGGGTACCACACGTGGCATTTTAAAAGCCAGTGGTAATAAGTATGTGAAATGGGTAATGTGAGTGGCGTTAATATGCCAATCAGGTTTGCGTAAGTATGCTAAATTATTTATGAGATTGTTGTAATTAGCAGTAGTAACACAAACTCTGAAATCATCATCAGAATCAGAAAAGAAAAACTAAAAATAAAAAAAACAAAAAATCACAAAATCAATCATCAATCAATAAATAAAAATAAAAAAAAAACCAAAATCGTCGTCATCATTTGAATCATCTGCCTATCCTTTTCCCAACTGTGTTGGGGTCGGCTTCCAGTCTAACCGGATGCAGCTGAATACCAGTGTTTTACAAGGAGCGACTGCCTATCTGACCTCCACAACCCAGTTAGTACTAGGTAATACGATACCCCTTGGTAAGACTGGTTGTCAGACTTTCGTGCCACTGTCTACCCGTAACGACTGTCAAAAAGAAACTCGGGATGTAAAGAGTGGTCACCCATCCACGGACTAACCTAGGTAAGCGCGGATTGACCTGAAGATCGACCCGAGCGGCTGTTATTTCATACACACTACACAAACTCTGAAATATGGGAAAAAAATAATCAGCTGTTCAAAACAAAAGTGGTGAAACTCCACGAAAACCGACCAAACAGCATAGTCCGAGTAACAAAACTCTTAGACAATTCAAATCTAAATTATTTGTTAAATTGATTTCTGTTTGTGCAATAACTCAAAGTGGTTTCGAGATATTTATAAACCATTTACATAATTATAGTCGTCATCAAAACCTGTTAGTTAAAATTAAAACAACTATGCCAACACAACGTCATCGGCGACCATTATTCAACGGATATCCCACGGAACTGGATCTGTATGGAACCGAAACTGGCATAGTAACTATCCATATACTCACGACGAGATAATAGGAGTCCATTTCCAGTATAAGCAGACCCCGCATTGCATAGGCTTCCCGTACAATGAGAGCTCCATTATTTTCATCATCATATCAGCCACTGCTGGACAAAGGCCTCCCTAAGCGTCGCCACACATTCAGGTTTGCTTCTCGCATTTAAAGGATTCCCGCGGTCTTCACCAGCTCATCGGTCGTACCTTTTGGGAGACCTTCCAAAGCTACGCCTTCCTTCGGTATTTGGTTGTAGTCTCTGTGTCAAAGAATATCTACAAATTACAGCCGGAACAAAACTCGGTGTATAGTGGACGGTCACCCATCCACAGACCGACCTTGGGAAGCGATGCTTAACCTTGAAAATCGATCCGTACGACTCTTGTTATTTAGCCTTTTATCTTGGATTGTTAGATGTTACAATTATTACGTCTTCGATTTTTGGCACCTACTAGAACATGGCTGTTTCCTACATTGTGGGAGTGCGTAGCAACGCAAAAAATCAATATTACTATATATCCAGCAAATCTAATATAGATCTGCGTCAATAGTTTTTTGGGTAATGGCGTCATAGTTAATTCGTTTTCGTTTATATTGTCACCTACGTCATGTCTGTGACGGCTCTCGTGATTTATTTGGATAGGTTTAGGGTACCGTGGAATAGTAAGAAAAACTTTTTTATCTTTAGTGCATTAAGAGGAGGAGGTTTCAATGTTTGGACTAATTATTTAGTTTCAGTTATTTGTTGTAAATGTTTAAGAAGGCAGTAGACAGATTTTGTTGTTCATAGATATACACGTTTGGTGATAGAGTAATTCAATCATTTGCCAAGGTTTTGGAGTGGTCCCAAAAAACCCTAGCAACTCCTAACGAATTATAATTAATTCGTTAGGAGTTGAAGATATTTCATATTTATATTCTCCCATCATGTTATGGCCTACAAGCTTCTGACGCTACAACTCACCTTGTTATGATTGCCCCCATTAATCAAATCAGTCCCTAGCGTTCTTATTTTAGAACTAAAATATTACACTAGTAAGTAGGTAAACTGAAGGAAATTAATTGTTTTTCAAATTGACATAATTATTTCGTCAATTTGCCGAGTTATTGCCGTTTCTTGATAGCAGTCAATGAGTGACGGTGGTTATTTGATTACACCTCCGGGCAATTTAAATTCATTTGTTTATTAATTTAGATAAACCATTAATTTGTCAGTCCGACTTTAGACAAACATAAATATATGAGTGGAGAGAGAGAGGAAGAGCTAGGAATTGATCGATGGTTTGTGTGAGGAATGATAGGAAAGAAATTCATTAATTCCGCTGGATGCGAGTCGCACGGGACCGCTCAATGTGGCGACACTTGGTGGAGGCCTATGTCCAGCAGTGGACGTCTTTCGGCTGAAATGATGATGATGATGATATGAAAGAAAAATCAGTGTATGATGGCGTGACAGTTGACAGAGGAGAATGGAAGAAAAAAGCGTGTTGCGCCGACCCCAAGTAACATGGGACAATGGCACGAAGATGATGACGACTTTAAAGTTAGACAAACATATGTTATAGCCTGTATCTGTTATGCAGTTATACGTTTATTATTAAAGATTGTTTCATGCAAATCAACCGACGAGATTATAATCAAGATACGTAAAGTACTCGTGATTACGCTGTCTTATTGATGTTCATTTAAAAAAAAGAAGATACATACTACCATCCACGTCTCCTGCAACGTGCTACAACAACGTGTTTCTATTTAACTAGTAATTATGTACTTAAGAATAAATATGTAAATATAATGTACTACATCAGTACCCATACGATCATATTTTATAGCTTGCCTACGTGCCTGCAATCGTTAAATAGTTGCGTTATATTTATTTGCATCTCTGCAGCGAGTATCAGAATTACGTGGTTTTTATTTTAGGATGTGATTCAGACCATCAAGCTGAACACCACAGAACCATCATCACCATCATCATCATCTGCGGGGATTTTCGTCATGGTAACTAAGCTTAACAACAGACTCTTATTATGTGATAACTTATTAGTTACTTTGTTTATATTGGTTCACAAAAGTAACACAAAAAAATTCTGAATTGAGACTTTTAATTTGAGAATTTATCAAATTCTACTTTAGAATCACTGAGTCCTCAAGGAAATTCCTTTGAAATTCAACAGTTAATTTTTAAAACAATGTCCTCAATTCAAACCAGATGGAATTTTGATGACTGTGATGACACGTGAGATAGTCGTAGGTTTAAATAATTCCAATGATATTTACCTACATTTCTGTATTCGTTCCAGCCCTCAGATGTCAAATTTATTTATGCTTTACCCTCTCATTGCAACGCCATATATTGTATTATGTAAGATTGGTGTCAACCATTCCATTTCGCGTACAGTAAAGTAATAAGTCTGAATAACAGACAAAACAAAATCGATATTCGGAACCCATGTCTACCAAGCAAACTTTAACCAATATTTTTTTTGTCCCAACCTCCGCGCACGGCGCCATATATTATCTTTGATCAAACAAGTTTGAGATCACGTTCTCCACGGTGTGTACGTACCCAGTCCTCAAATAAACGAGTGACGTCAGGGCATAGTAACTAGTCTCCTAACAGCACATGCTGCTAATTTAGCAAGGGAGTCGTGACGTGGTTCAAATTCGTACGTGTAAAAGTTAGATCACAGTGTAGTATTATAAAAGAAGATCTCTCTTGGCGATTCTACAGTTCGTCGAACCTATTTTTGCATTACACCCGTTGATGTTTTGTTATGAACTGATAACATTTGTCAAATCGAATCATTTATAATGTTTTAATGGCAGTTTCGAACATGTTGTGATGCGGAGGAATGAGGAAAATGTTGAGTATGAATGTAAATGGCTATACAAGTAGAGGAGACCAAAGAAACGATGGATAGACTGTGTAAAGGATGATATGGCTAGAAAGGAGGTGATTGCTGCGATGACGAGTAATAGAGAAGTATGAAAGAAGAAGAAATGCTGCGCCGTCCCCAAATAAATAGAGATAAGGGCATTATAACTATTTTTTAAAATATGGGTTATACATGCCCTTACTAAGCCTTCATGAACATATTTCATCAGTTACGTTTAAGTAATTTAAAAAAGGACCGAGCCCTTCTATGAAACCAGTTACATATTTTCTGAACTGGAGGTCGATCCCAATAGACCTTTAACTTTTTCCTGACGCAGCATAGGCAAAAATTTGCTTGTCCTTGTACTGTACCATTCCCAGGAACGTTACATTAAATAAAACGTGCAGTCGCCATGCGCATTTTGCACGTTTTAATGATTTACGGTTAACTGACTTTAATGCATTGATTACAGATTTATAATTTATGTCCCCTAAGATGATTGAGGCAGCAGCACGTTGGGTTCTATGCTGCACGTTTTTCAGAACGAGGTCTGCAACGAGACGTTGGTCCACGTGGAAGTCACGAGTCCAGCACGCTTTAGGTACATTGTTTTGTAAACTTGGCCACAGTTGGGTGAAGTCTAGAAGAGTTATGTGTAAACTAATCCGAAGTAGTTCAGAAGTAAACAAAGTGCAAGGTTTAGCACGAAATTGGATAAAAACGTATCGCAATACGCAACAGTTTTATTTAGTTTGAAGACTTCATTCGTTTCTAAGTATAAATATCATCATCGTCAGCCATACCAATTTATTTGGGGTCAGCAAAGCATGTCTTCTTCTTCCTTACAGACACCTCCTTTCTAATCATATCATTCTCACACAGTCCATCCATCGTTTCTTTGGTGTTTCTCTACTCTTATAGCCGTTCGTTTCGGTAAGTAAGCTGTAGGCTATATGTAAATCTAATGCTATATTTTAGGACAATGAAGTCTAATAACCAAATAAGTTTGCATTAGTGCGTTCTTGTTAGGGCTACTGCGTTTTAGAACGAACGCAGTATGAATATTTTGGTTTTGTCTGACTTACTAGCCATAACAGTCATTTGTAGTGAGTTCATCTGTGCCTTGAGACATTGTATTGATAAATAAATAACCGTTGATTAGTTTCATATATATACTGAGAGTCATTACTCTTTAAATACTTTTGAAAGTTCAATTCGTATTTATCTGTGCACACGCACACACGCTCATTCTCTCACTCACGTTCTGTCGAACGATTACCTCTCCTTACAAAAAATCTCGTTACTTATATATTTAACAATACATCTTACTCTACCTGCATCCATTCACAAATCTGCGCACACGCAACAGGATACGCCATTTTGTTTTGACGTCAAACGAACCGCCAAAAACCTTATTGTTAACACAGGAAGGCGCCGTGACGGTCCAAGAATAAAAGAATAATCTTTCAATTGTTACTAAAATAGGATGTGCTAAATGTAAACTGAGATTTTTCTTGGATAGGGCTGTGACGATGACAGATTAAAAATGCTGTGTGGGTGATAAATGGTCTTTATTTGGTCTGCTGCGTAGAAGATTATTTTTGTTATCTTCCTACATCGTCTGGTCTTTATCTGGTCAACTACGCAGATGATGTCTTCCTGCATAGTATGAATGATTTTATCAGGACACTGATGCTGATCTTGTCTCCAGAAAAATAGTTCTTCAAATATGAACGGTCTTTTCAGGATTTAAAGCATACTTATAGCCGACCTTGAATATAGACTGAGGAAAATTCACATAACGGAAAAACTAACTGGATTGAAGTTTCTTTAGGATAAGATGCTGGAAAGAACTGGAGTCACAGGTTTAGCTTGCAGAGTTAGAAACCTGAATTGGCAGAGGGCCAGCCATGTCTGTCAAAGAACCGACAGCCAATGGAGAAGACGAATCCTAAAGCGGAGACGAAATTTTGATAAGCGTAGTGTAGGATGCCTACCTATAAGGTGAATCCGACCTTAAAATGGGCAATGATGAACTGAATGGACTAGGCAGAGAACCGCGTGTTGTGGTGCGGCTGAGGAGAAGTCTACGTCCAGCAGTGGACTGCAATAGACTCAGAGGTTTGATTGACAACTAATCATCCGGCTAATCTTATTACCACGGCATTCTCGAACGTTGCTGAAAAAAAGGTGAAGACAAGAATTTTCGCAAAAGCCAATCTTTTAAAAATCCAAAAACCAACAATACTAAATCGTTTAAGCCAAATCTTCCACCAGTCACAGACACGTGTCAACAGTCAGGATCCGCTTCACCAGTTACAATTAGCCGGACGCATTAATAGAGTAGTCAAGGCCAAAGAGAATTATTATAACTAATTAAAATTCAATTAACGTTATCAACTCAACTTCCTTGAACGTGTAGTTAAACTTTCAAATGTGTATGAATTCCTCGTGTACGTGTTTTAAGGCATGTGTAAACCATGCTTTTTACCGTAAGTATAAGATCCTGGACCAATCCTTCTTCAATATGTTCCTTGCCGTAAAGACCACTGCGAAGGAATGTGTTTTGAGGATCCGAACTTGAAAGGATACTCCGAACCTGTAAAGGTTCCGATATATAATAACAACACACTGTCTTGACCTGTCTCAGAGCTATACAGGGTGGAAGGGACACCGAAGCGAAAACGGTTACCACGTATTCTAGGAACGATGAACAATACATACAAAAACAGCTGTTCCATACATTTTGACCATTTAGGAATTGCACTTTTGTAGGAAACAACTGGTTTTTCTGCTGGGCTCAGAATGACGTACTGAATACGTGGTAACCGTTTTCGCTTCGGTGTCCCTTCCACCCCGTATTGTTATTATGAGACTGTTCCACGGCTGGGGAAAGATCACTCGTAAGGACTTCTAGATCTCTCTTTCTGCTCGTCTTCAGGTTACTCCGTGACGATGCTGGCCCATCTAGTGCATTCGACGAATGTGGCCATAGAATATTGTTTTTTGCTAAATACACTTTAAGAGAGGTGGTCTACGCTTGGACCCCTTTTTAGTAGACCCACGGCACAAAGCCAATGACGATAAGCGCTCTCCGATCTGCTCACTCAACCAATCACCACTGCCTGGTAACCAGGGACTTTCCCATTTATCCTTTACACCCGTAAGTCATAGGGGTCCCTGTTGTCAGCGCCTGTCCTCGCTGATAAGAACTAATTTTACGCCGGCAACAAACCCATTATTTGAGGAAAAACTTATCGAAACTCATATGCAGTAGTTATGTATTTCCGGTTTCTGTGTGCTGCTGTGCAGTTATCGCTTATGGTAATCGGACATGGGTATTTTTGGGTTTTACCCGAAGTTTCCTTTTTATAAACTGATTTAATTTTATCCTGTTTAACGTAAGAGTAAATGATTGGGGAAAGAGGTAAAGCAAAATGTGTGGTTGTTGGTCGAATGGAATGAACGAAAGCTTTATAATTAAACTGGTTATCATAGAACGCATCAACGATTGACGGAGTCGTTGGCCTAGTGGTCGCAAGCGCGATTGCTTAAAATGAGGTCCTGTGTTCGATTCCTGGGTCGGGTAAAATGTTATTGGGTTTTTCCATCAGGAATTTTTCAGTGGCATCGCTGTCTGGATTTGTGCCCGGTTGATGGCAAGAGGCTTGTTTGTATTACATGGGACTTAAACATAACTCTCGAAATGTGGGTGTACAAATAGAACACCCATATACCTGATACCTTAGTGTACCTAATACACCTCTGCCTAAGTCTTCGGGGATTACAGGCGTGATGTTATGTATTATCATAGAAGTATCAAGTAAGAAGAAGAAAATTTCTACACTACGGTTCCTCAGTACCGTTCCTCAGTACGGTTCTCAGAAGCAGGTCCTTAGGCGTACTGCGCTCAATTTGTTTTTGGTAATATATCTTGGGTGGGACCCTAGTACGGCGTGGTGATGGTAGGTGTAGATAAGCCGTGACCAAGTGACGTCGAAGCTCTGCAAAAAGAACTGTTGGCCGGCTGGCGGCGAGATGAGCAAATGACATTGTTGTCATCGCAGGTAAATTCTGGATGAGGCTGGCGTAGGAACGGTGAGCTTGGCACAAGCAAAGAGTGGCCTATCACCAGCGGTGGGTGAAGTCGGGGTATGGATGATAATGATGATAATTTTGAACTATTTTATACTGAGGCAAGTGAAGCCTAATCCTTAACTGTACTAATTGAACCGGCGTCACTATAAAAATTACGCTGCAACTATTTAATATCTACGCATCGTGTATCGTTCAACCTCCTTTGATCCTTATCAACTACTATCAAAAGTAAGTCATCTAAGTGTAACACCTCCCAAATCAGAACAATAGGCGGCCATTGACATCAATGACAAAACTGTCTGCCTCATTGTATCGATATGTCTCGTGACTCCAGAATTATTGTCCTAAATTCGACCTTCAAGATGTTTATATAGAGTTGTGACTGATTTTACTTGATTTTGCAACTTCATTTGGAGGCATCATGTAGATACTGAAATGATCTAGAATTCTAGAAGCAATTATTGTGTCGTCTTCTCTTGGGGAGCTGTTTTGAGGTCTAGAAGTCTGGATTGCTTCAGATCTGCGTGGGTGTGTTTAGCAGAATATCCAAACGGGTTCTATTCTAGTTTGTGATCTTGTTGGCAAATGCAGTATTTTTTAATTTTCGTTATAGGCTTTTCAAATCATTTTGTTTAGTAGCGCAGAAGAAATACCCAGAATACCCAAAAACCCTAAACCCTTCTGAATGCCCTGGGTATCGTATTACCCAGTACTAACTGGGTTGTGGAGGTCAGATAGGCAGTCTCTCCATGTTAGGCAGATGATGAGTAGCGCAGAAGAACGTAATTATCTTCAGAAATCATAAAACAGTTAAATAATTGGCCGACAAGGATTAAATCTGAACTCTGTTTTGCTAGAAAACGATAAATAAAAAAGTTCGTTTAAAAAATGAAGCCATAAATTTAAATAAAGAATCAATGACGAATAAAATAGGCTGTTTTTTACATCAGTGAAATATATGGGTAGCAACAAACATGTAAGTACAACATCTATTATGTGATAGTCAGATCTCAATTCTCAATACATAATTGAACGTTTTGAAAATCGAACACGAATTTAATGTGACATAAACAGACATAGCTTACACTATTTGATGACGTAAAGTGCTGCATTGTTTTTCTGGCGCGCGGTCATAGTTGCAACTATCGCCGCCATTTTGTTTTTTTTTTTTGCAATACTAATTCTATGGAATTTTACTACTTTACAACTGATAAAACTAGTGATAGGAATAGATAGCATTTACTTGCCTTAACTTCAAGGAACTAAGTAACATGTGGATAATAACGCCCACTACTGTAATAACTTTATTTCGGAACTTAAAGTTCATTCCGGGATTTTATAGGTAGAAAGACACTGTCACATCAGTATGACAGCACCTTAAGTAACAAAAAAATTACAATATTAGATAAAACATTTGCTGCATTATACATATATCAGCCGTTTACATAACGACACGGCAGTAAAATAAAATAACAATAAAACATGCATATTTGAATCGGTTTGTATAATTTGCGACGCAGTTAAATGGCTTAGTAACAGAAAAACGTGGAATTAATCAGAGCATAGATTAAACATAATATTTGAGATCGAGGTAAACGGGGATTGCATGTTCTTAATATGGGAGGTAGATACTGGTATTTATGTAAAATCTAATGGATAAATTCTATATTAAGCGTCGAGCTATATTGGTGCAGTTGCTTGGAAATATACTCTCGTTTTTCTGCTCTGATATGAGTAAAACCAAACTTATACTGTCACTTTCGGGATTTTCTTCTTTATTCTTTCTTATCTTCGGGGATTCTTCTTCTTCTTCTTTCTTCTTCGTCTGCTCTTAACAATTAATTTTCTATCCACCCGCATTCTCCAGTCAACCCGCGATCATGGCGCTTGCGACACGTCGAAATATCGGGAGCTCAAAATAATGAACAATCACGGAAGATATTCCCGTAAGTGATAGTATATTAAGTTAAGTTGTAAACCGTGAAAGCTTAAAACAGTGTTTGAGTAAAACAAAGTACTTTACTACAGCATTTTATAACCCATATGTTAGTGCACCTTAGAGCGGTATTTCAAATTGCGTCACAGCTATTTATTTTTGAAATACCCGTCAATAACTTTATGTAATAAAGAAAAGAAAGAAAGAAAGAAACGATGGATGGACTGTGTAAAGAATGATATGGCAAGAAAGGAGGTGTCTGGCGAGATGACGAGTAATAGAGAAATATGGAAGAAGAAGACATGCTGCGCCGACCCCAAATGAATTGGGATAAGGACAAGAGAATGATGATACCCGTCAATAACTTTAATGGCGGGCTTCTTCAAATTCATCATGGATTCATCCAAAGTATGATGAAAGTTTGTCACGATGCACCGAGCATGTAATACCTAACTTAATTACCTAAGATCAAAGAGATTATCATCATTCTCCTGTCCTTTATCCCAACTTATTTGGGGTCGGCGCAGCATGTGTGTTATTCTATACTTCTCTATTACTCGTTATCTCAGCAGTCACCTCCTTTCTAGCCACATCATCTTTCACACAGTCTATCCATCTTCTCCTTACTACATTTTCCTCATTCCTTCGCATCACTTTTCAGTTACCGGCTCCACTTTCAGACTTCCTCTTATGTACTCATTCCTTAATTTATCCAATCGCGTTACACCACACATACCCCTCAGCATTCTCATCTCAGCCACATGCAAATGCCTTTCATTCATCCATTTTGTGGCCTAACATTCTGATCTAAGATCAAAGAGATATCGTAACGATATAGCCAATGTACACAAAATATATTAAAAAGACATTGTCGTACATTTTCTTACGGAAAAAATAACCTCAAAATTCTGACGCACGTATATTAAGTATGTTTTCATCTTTATTTAATACATTTTCAAATTCATGTATTTAGACCTTACGGGAGTATTTTCATGAATTATTACTTATGTGTCCGTTATTCATAGCCGTTAAGTAGGGTACAGACCCGTTTCTATATTACCATGAAGGTAACTACATACGGTGACTTAATGACTGAAAAATAACCTAAAATATTTGCTGAAAACGTTTTTGAATAACTTTGTTTTCTATTTTTGGAGTGACTTTGAAGAAGATGTGGTATTATAGTTGTGATAAGACAGAATTTTTAATTCATATGTAAATTATGTGATGTTGTCATCTTCCATTGCGCTTGAAGGTTGTTTCACGATTATATGGATCGTCTCGTGACCTAAATAAGGTAATTTCGGCTTGCAGTGGAAATCTGGAACGACTTTCCTCCGTGCTTCGGAAAGCACGTTAATCCGTTGATCCCGGCTGCCATTTGTAATCTTTGGCAGTCGTTACAGGTCGTCAGTGGCCCGAAAGTCTGACAACCAATCTTACCAAGGGGTATCGTATTACCTAATTGACTGGAACCGGACCCTAGACTGGAAGCCGACCCCCACATAGTTGGTAAAAGGCTAGGCAGATGATGATGATGTTATAAATTACCGATGATAAATTTATATGTGAGGGTATTTCTGTGTGGGGTTCAGAATGATGCACTGAATACGTAATAACAGTTTTAGCGTCGGTGTCCCTCCCACCTTGTATTGATACATAATAAAGCTGAAGAGTTTATTGTAATCTCTAGAACTACGAGACGGATTTTAAAGGTCATTTTTGCATTTGATAGCTTGATGAAGGTCATTGGGATTCTTAGGATCCGAGCAAAAAGAGAAACGGTGGGCGAAGACGCGGGACACAGCTGGTATTTTAGTACTTCAAAATCGTCATAGCATTTCTTGTATTTCATCCTTAATTTCTAAAAAAACCTAGACATTCAGCTTCTGCCAGCCCTAGTCAACTGTCAGGGTTTGTCTGCATCCTGCTTCTATTTCCAGCGCGACTTTGACCCAACACTCTCGACTCGAGGTCTGAGGGTGTGTCACACTGAGTTATGATGAGAGGATGGGTCCAGGACGCTGGGAGACGTAAGACGTAGTAGGTATTTTTAGATTTAATGTTCTTGTATGTAGATGTGTTTATTTGAAAGACGCAAAAGCATTTTTCAAAGACCTCTACAATACCTATTAATTCAGTTTTTATTACTTTCGAGTTTGCAGTCTTTTTAATTTGTGTTCTATCGAAGAATAAATCCATTAGATATTCACCCAATAATAAATCTGTCTGACATTTTTGAAAGTCACACGGACTTATTTTGCGACTTTAACTTGTCACTCATGGAGGGCTATTTTATAACAGCCTGTTGCATAAGTACACTGACGTAAGGTAAGTATATTTCAGTGTATGTGTTTACTCCTGCGACAGTAATTATTGTTGATAGTTGCATTATAATATTATTATCGATTTTTTTAAATAAACTGCCACTTGGTCGTGTGTACGCAAGCGCGACTGCTGAGCATGAGGTCCTGGGTTCGATTCCCAGGTCACGCAAAGCCTCATTGGGTTTTTAATCAGGAATTTCTCAATGGCAGCCACGTAGTCTGGATTTGTGCCCAGATGATGGCAATAGGCTTGCCCTCTATTACATGGGACTTAAATATAACTGGCCAAATGTAGTTGTACTATTAGGTGCACCGCTGCCTAACCCTTCGGGGATTACAGGCGTGATGTCATGTAAAATAAACAAAAATTAATCACAGCCATTCTTATGCCTCGAACTAGGAAACTTCACAAAAATGATCTATCTAACAAACACAGAATAAAACTACAAATTACCGCCATAAATCTTAATTCAGACAAAAATGTCGACTCCATCTTTGAATCCGACCGTCTGAATGTCACTATAATGTCGCCAGATGACATTCAACCGGTGGCACCACTCTATTGTTTTAATTTGCACACAGTTCACTTCTATTAGGTATTTGTTAGACACTAAATAACTTATTTTAAGGCTGACTTACCTCATATTGTGTGGGAATGTGAATCATGGGTTTTTTTAAACAAACAGAATAGGTGCAATTATTTAAATGTATAAAAAGAGACAATGCAAACACAAAATGTAGAATAAAATGGTCGAAAATTCTAGATTTATTTGTATTACAGTCTTGTACAGACGCCAGCACATCAAGCTACTTCAATCTGTCAAATTTCTATAATACATTTTCAACTTCATCGCTAAAGCATTAGGTTCAAGGTTGATTGGGAAAATTTGACAGTTTTGGGTAGCTTGATGTGCTGCGTCTGTACTTTCTGCCACCAATAGACGTCACTATTCATAACTAACTTTAATATTTATTTATGGTTTTTTTTTGTACTAACTGTGTTATGGAGGTCTATGTAAAATACTGGTATTCAGCTGCATTCGGTTAGACTGGAAGCCGACCCCAACATAGTTGGGAAAAGGCTAGGTAGATGATGATGATGATTTATTTACGGAAAACGGTGACAGGTATTCCCCATCGTGTATTACCAATCACATAATTACCTATTTAAAAGTAAATAGGCAGGTAATATTTATGAGTGTGTAGCAATGTTGTTTTGATCATTTTGGAACCACAGTAAGTAGAACATAACCTTTTACATTGTTTTTGTCTTATATTACATATCGTACGGGTCACGGTTACCCAAATAAATAATAGATTTGTTTCTAACTACATAAAGCCACAACATAACATAATTCTCCTGTCCTAGAAGGAGTGGGTCATACATAATATAAAACGCAGGCCCGACGTGAATTGGTTTCATATCCAATTTTTGCTTCTAGAACATTCAAAAAGTTCAAAGTTCTCGTATGATGTTTTCTGTCACCTATTTGAGATAAATGATGATGAAATAAATTACACAAACAAGAGTGCTTGCATGGGTCCAAACCCACTTAATGTTAGGTCCAATACCATCTAATCTGCCTGCCTTTTCCTAAATTTATTGGGGTCGACTTCCAGTATACCGGATGCAGCTGAATACCAGTATTTTACATGGAACGACTATCGACGTATCTGACCTCCACAACCCAGTTAGTACTGGAAAATACGGTACCCTTCATCATCTGCCTAGCCTTTTTCCAACTATATTGGGGTCGGCTTCCAGTCTAACCGGATGCAGCTGAATACCAGTATTTTACATGGAGCGACTGCCTATCTGACCTCCACAACCCAGTTAGTACTGGGTAATACGATACCCCTTGGTAAGACTGGTTGTCAGACATTTTGGGACACTACCTAACGAATGTCAAAGATCTACAAATGACACCCGGGACCAACGGCTTAACGTGCTTTCCGAGGCACGGAGGAAACTCGGTATGTAATGGGTGGTCACCTATCCACAGACCAACCTAGGCAAGCACGGCTTAACCTAAAGATCGATCCGAGCGGCTGTTATTATTTAGACCCTTGGTAAGACTAATTGTCGGTCTTTCGGGCCACTGACTACCTGTAACGAATGTCAGAGATCTACTAATGACAGCCGAGACCAACGGCTTAATATACTTTCTGGGGCACGGAGGAAACTCGATATATAATGATTGTTACCCATTCACAGAACGACCTGGGCAAGCGCAGTTTAAGCTTGAATATCGTGTACCTTTGTGGCAGTTATTATTTAACCACGAGCTCCTCTCAATGTAAGGTCCTTTACCAATATAGATATATTTCTATGGTTAACACTATAGCTGCACGAGGATCTGTTGGCGCTTGGGCAAAAGATGAAGTAACACGGGTTTCCTGTTTTTTCAAAACTTCGCAAATGTTTACCAACAGTGGTCAGTGCGCCGAAAGATCCATGTACCACTACAGGTAACTACTACCTGCTCTAATAACAAAATGGCGGCCTATATTGAGAACAATGACATGTCAATTTCACAGACTACAGCTGGTAGTGAGTGATGCGTTGTCAACAAATCGTTTACAAACATTACTCTACGCGTGGGATGGTGTGGCTATTTTTAGTGCGGTGAGCATTTCTAACATTGTTTAACAACCGAATTGCTTTCTAATGAGAAAATACTGCACATACGAACTCGACATGGAGCAAACAGTGTGAGCGACACAATCCTCCCTAGGAGGATCCTCCTTTTCCATAGATAATGAGGAATTTTCGACCCTGTTTCTTATACTTCGTGCTTAGTTCATGCATAATTCATAACATGACATCAATCATTCTCAAAGGGGTAGTCTGTATTGTACAGTTAACCAATATTTGGCCAGTCCCATATGATAAAGGCCGAACTAATTGCCTCAAATCAATCAAACTTAGGGCTGTTACATTCTTAAAAATCCCGAAGAATAAATCTACACCCGACCTAGAAATTGAACCCACCAAGACGTTTACAACATAACATCACGCCTAAAATCTCCGAAGGGTTAGGCAGAGGTGCACCTAAAAGTTACAACCACATTTTGCCAGTTATGTTAAGTCCCATGTAATACGGGGCTAGCCTACTGCCATCATCCGGGCACAAATCCAGACTCCGTGGCTGCTTCTGAGACATTCCTGATGGAAAAACCCAATAATGCTTTGTCCGACTCGGGAATCGAACCCAACCCAGCTAGACCAACGATATATGCAACCCTCAGTTGCTATTGACAATCAACTGTCAATAAAAGATAAACGTGCAAATGAAACGCCTTATCTATAATAGAACAATAGATTAAAAGAAATAAATAAGTACTTAATGTCTCAGTAGGAAATTATACTATGATTAATAAATAATCTACGGTTTTACATAACTGTAAAAGCCAATCTTCCTTCAACGCTAGAAACTTTAAATGGCGTAAGGTAAATAAAAGTGCTATCGGATTTTTAACTTTTAACTCAAAGCTCAAAGTCTTTTACAGCATTTCACCACTTTCGTCTTTTATTAAACTCTTTAACAAAAGACCATCGTCTTGCTTGAAGTTGACAGTTTCTTTTTACATTCTTACCTTTGTCAGAGGTTATCAGGCCAGAGCCATTGTATTGCAGTAGCTGCCCAAATAATGGGCGACGATACGAGATCCAATGTTTTCATAACATATCGACGGTGTAAGGCTGTGTGTGGATCATACGTTTATATAGTACACGGACATTCCGACAGATATAATATACAAGCTGAGCTGCCAAGGGCAATTTCTCATCAGAAAGAAACGACGACAATACAAAATTAAACGCGCGCATGGCAGAGCACCGGCAAGATGGTCAGACGCGATCAAGACGGCTGTTGGTTGGAGGTAGACTGTACCGAGTGGTCCGCATGGCATGACTTAAAAACGTGCCATAATTATGTGGACGCGATCCTCAGCATTGACGCAACGACGAAGAGAAAGGGGATGAATTAAAAAAAAAACCTTTTTTAGCAGCTTGGGAGAAGCATAGGTCCAGACGTGGAGTTGATTGATTCCTTAATGCTCACCTTCGCAATCGATCTATTAAATACTATCCCTTGCGTCGATGTCGAATGTAATATTGTACGAGCTTTCTGCTGGCAATGGGAATTCCAATATCCCACTTCTGATGTGACATTGGTTTAGATATTAAGTAATATTCCCAATAATAGCTTGCTTAACTCAAGAACCAAGAATGAAATCCAGGATCCACGCTCGGAAATCGCTCTTACAAACATTTGACCAGACAAACGTGCCCTGTTTGGATTAGCTTGTACTTACATTCTAACTACAGTAGAGATATTGCTTTAGGTATTATGAGTCTAGACGTCTAGACTTAGGGTTTTCCTAATTAGTTTCAAGCTGTGATTTTTAATTGAACTATGAGCTTGGTATGTAATAAAAGGTCAGGCAAAAAGAAATAAATCGTCTGTTGCAATTTGCAATCATATTCATTTCAACCAATAACCTGTATGTGGGATAAACTGTAAGTATGAGTTGGTTATAAATAAATAAATTTATTTAGAATAATAAATCAATAGTACATGTGGTTAAAAGATTGGAAACCGACCCCAACATAGTTGGGAAAAGGCTAGGCAAATGATGATGACACTCGGAAAAGTGCGAAAACTTTGTCATTGCAATCGAGGCGGAATTCACACCCGAGCCGTAGGCGAAGATGTTATGAGGACAACTGTAAAAAAAAACAATAACTAAATTCCACAGAGTATTTGTTTTTTTGTTTGTTTCTACCTAGTTAAACCAACTCTAAGTAGGAATATTCATGCTTGAGCTTGACCGACATCGAATATTTCAAATCTTGGAAATGAATTATTTTTTCAGATTCATACTTTCAATTGCTGCGAAACTTCAGACCAAGGCTCGGAGACGAGCTGAATGTTTTGACAGAAAATTGGCAGCATTTTCTGAACCAAGATTGATTTACCGTTGACTGAAAATAACATACTCCTTTAGGTTATATCAATAAGGGTGACAATTGCACTTTAATTGTTTTTTAAATACATTTTTACTTTGGCTTTGCACTGAAAGGCGCCTCGTGACTGTCTCAAATTATTTGTTGACAGACTGACCATTTTAACTTAGCTGGT